>CM076990.1:27249926-29749926 GCA_039090855.1 Macrothele yani | reverse complement strand
GAGATGTGCCATAGAATTTCGGAGGTAGAAACGAAGTTCTGATTTTCACGGACGGCCATTGCAAGGGTGCACCGTGACTACGAGAATCCCTGCAAAACCTACAGCCTACGATACCAGTGTGGCCGTAAAAAGACATTGGGTGAAAGTGACCATCGTCGGCTGTCAAGAATCGCTTCACGCGATACTCGTGCAAATCTCTCGCAGGTGTAATCGGAATTCAATGCTGGAGCCTCAACAAGCATCAGAGTCCGGCCTGTGCAACGTACCCTGAACGATATGGGCTTTCGGAGCCGACGTCCGACTCGAGTCCCCTTAATGGGTGCACGACACAGAGCTATGCGCCTTGCTCGGACACGGCAATATCGCCACTGGCCTGGAAACAAGTAGCCTGGTCTGACGAGTCGCATTTCCAAATGTATCGGGCAGATGGAAGGATTCGTGTGTGGCGCAAACCCCATGAAGCCATGGATCCCGCCTGTCAACAGGTTACTTTACCAGCTGGTGGGGTTCCGCAACTGTATAGGGTGTGTTTAGCTGGACTTCACCAGGACTCCTGGTACGTCTACAAACGTCTTTGACCGGCCAACGCTATGTGAGCATCCTTTCTGACGAGGTACACCCGTTCATGTCCTACATTCATGCTGATGGATTGGGCCTGTTCCAACAGGACAATGCACTTCCACACAAATGTTGGGATGCCACATTATGGTTAGAAGAGCATTCATCTGAGTTTGGGGTGTTGCCATTCCCACCCAAGTCCCCAGATCTGAACGTGATAGAACACATTTCGGATGCCATGCAACGCACTATCGAATACAGGATTCCGAGACCTCGGAATACACCCGAATTGTGGAACGCTCTGCAGGAAGTATGGTGTGCATTGCCTACAGCATATTTCCAGTAGCTAGTGGAGTCCATGCTCCGTCGTATTTCTGCAGTCCTGCGTAGGGGACCTACCAAGTATTAGACTGATGTATCAGTTTTTCGGGCACTTCAGTGTATATCAAAATTATTCGCAACTTGTTAATGATATGGCATACACACCATTTTTATCAAGCATATGGAAGCAATTAACAAAAACACGTGACTGAAAACACTATTTATGATATCTTGTACAATTTGAATATTTACGTGCCATTCGTCCTGATGAAGTTAGATCAGAACCCAGCGAAACCTTGGTCGACTTGAAATAATTAAATATTTGTGACAAACAAAGAGTAAGATGACTTTCACTATTTGGGACAAAATTCCTTACTGTGAACAAAATGGCTATGCAGCACTCGTAGCCATTTTGTCCTCAACGAAGTTTTACTTCGTGCTGTCACCTTGATTTAATTATGGTAGGCGTGGATGGTGTTATAAAGGTTGTTTGCGGAATTTCAAGATCTTCATCTCAGACCTTGATTTTTTAAATGCTATCACTTTCAGTAGCAGCAAGTTGCTGGGCGTGGTCGAGGTCTTCAGCAAGCAGAAGTTTCCGCATCGATCTACCCATTTTCAAAGTGCCTGTACCAACAAATTATCTTCCTAATAAATACACTGCCGGAAAGTGAAAAAATAGCACCATTAAAAATTGCAGCTGTATCTATGAGATTTATGTCGTAGCAACAATTTGTTAAGAAAGGAAAGTGATCACACGTGTGAAGTGATTCAATGTTTATTTTACCTTTTAATGCCTATTACAGTGTACAGCATGCACGTTTTAATAAGGTCTTGCATCTCCTCCAGCAGCAAATGTAATCGGTCGTTCAAATGCTGGATATCACGCTGGGGGATGGCATTCCAGGCGCTTTCAACTTGGACGCGTAATTCAGAGATGGTCTCTGCCTGCCGGGGTTCGAGGAAGAGTCTTTGTCCGATCCAGTCCCAGACATGTTCCCTTGGAGACAAATCCGGAGAGCGTGTTGGCCAAGGGCGTTGATGCACAGCCTAAAGAGCATGTTGAGTTGCCCGGGTGGTGTTTGAGCAGGTGTTATCCTGTTGGAATATCGCATTTGGGATCGCACTCATAAATGGCAGGACGACCGGCTGCACGATGTCGCTGACATTCGTACTGCTATTCAGTGTATCCCGTACAAACACCAGACTCGTACGAGAGTTATAGCTAATCGCTCCTCACGTCATGTTGCCCAGCGTGAAGCCTGTGTGTCGCTGGCGGACGCACGATGGCAGAAACCGCTCGCCTTTTATCCTTCGGACGCGTACACGACCGTCAGATGCTCCCAAGCAGAATCGGCTTTCATCACTAAAGACCATAGACCACCATTCTTCCATCCAATGAACTCATTCTTGACATCACCGCGAACGTGCTCGACGGTGACCAGGAATCAGTGGTAATCACACGGTACGCTTGCCCGTAGTTCTGCTTCCAACAAACGATTCCGTATCGTTCTGGTAGACACCATTGGTATGACAGAGGATCGAATTTGTGACGCCGTAGCCGTCCGCTTTACCAACGCCGCCCTCCTGATACGCCGATCTTCTCGTGTGTCCGTAACTCTGTAGTGCCCGGAACCACGTTTGCGAGTGTGCGAATGCTACTCTGACCACCGACGTCACCATCTTACCACTGTCGATACCTCTCGTTCCACTCGGTTCGTAATTTGACGGAAGGTCCAACCTTCTTCCCGAAGACCGACAATACGGCCTACCTCGAATTCCGATAACTGAACAAATGTTGCGCTCCTGCGTCGTCCAGCCAGGGTAGCTTCTGCAACGAGCACTACACAACATGACACCAGACGAATGACTTCGTTCTGCACGCCCTAGCTCTTAAATACGCGCTGCGTACATTTGCATGTTGTCGTCCGCACTGACGCCATTATTTCATACAATGACACTTCAACTTGAATCACAGTTTCTGCTGCCCTTAACAATTCCCTCTGGGTGTTCCCGGCATTCCCTCTGGTTGTTCTTTTTTCACTTTCCGGCAGTGTAAATATTTCCACCCGTATACACAGAGAGACGCATCGTCCTACAAATCTCAGTTAGTTTGTCATTTTAGAAGTACGCAAATACTCAGAATTCAACAAATGTCACTTTTCTGCATAATTTTACAAATCAATCTTCAATTTGCACATTCTGAAAATGTTAATAACAATGCAGGCTGTCAAATTTAAATTCATTGAATTGACGGGCGAGTACACATTGTGACACATAAGTACATTGTTTGACGAGCGAGTACACATTGTGACACATAAGTACATTGTTTGACGGGCGAGTACACATTGTGACACATAAGTATATTGTTTGACGGACGAGTACACATTGTGACACATAAGTATATTGTTTGACGGGCGGTACCCATTGTGACACATAGGTATATTGTTTGACGGGTGAGTACACATTGTGACACATAAGTACATTGTTTGATGGGCGAGTACCCATTGTGACACATAAGTACATTGTTTGACGGGCGAGTCTGGTTGTGAAGTATTCCATAGTTCCAGGTCAACTTAGCCTACCTGAATGTGTCGGGCCAACTGTTAAGTTTGGTGGAGAGGGCATTATGCTCTGGGGCAGTTTTTCATGGTTTGGGCTCGGCCCCTAATTGCTGTGCTCGGGAATCTTAATGCTGCGGCCAATAATGACATTCCCCACAATTCTGTGCTCCCAAAGTTATAGCAACAGTCTGGTGAAGTTAATTTCCATTACTAACAAGACTATGGTCCCATTCCAGAAAGCGATGTTCGTGTAGGATTGATTTGATGAGATGGGTGGGGGAGAACTTAACTGGCCTGCACACATCCCAGATCTCAACCCCATGCAGCACCTTTGGGATGAATTGGAACGCCGATGGCGAGCCAGGCTGAACACCCGACACCGGTGATCGACATGATTAATGCTTTAGTGGCAGAATGGAAGGCAATTCCCATCAGCAAGGATCTAAAATCCATTGGAAAGCCTTCCCAGCAGACTGCAGACAGTGATACCAACAAAGGCGCAGTGGTCTAAGGCGATGGCCTCTTATCATTCGTCCGTAAGGGGTCCGGGTTCGAATCCCGGTCAGGCATGGATGTTGTGTTTGTCTTACGGCACTGGCTCTTTCCCTTTCCTGGAACCAGTGACCCAAAATTAGGGACGGGCGACTGCTTATAGCCCATTTGAGTTGCTCACGGTGGTCGTTAAAATTCCAATCAAAAAAAAAAAAAAAACCAACAAAGAGTGGACCAACTCGATATTAATTCAGGAAGATACAGGGAGTTTGTAGATAGGCAAGATAGTGTATATATATTTGATCAGATAGTGTATATATATGAGGGTTGTACCGGAAGTAATGCAAAAGTGGGCATAACTTTTTTTATTAACTGACAAAGGTCGTTCAAATTGCACATGTTGGTAGAGTAACTCTTACTTTATACAAAGGTACTACTCAACATAGTATCCATCATAAGCGATGCATTTGCGCCATCGTTGAACCCAACTCTCGAATCTGCTTTGAAAAACTCAGATCTGGACTGTTGTACCCGCTTCTTTACAACCACTTTCACCTTGTCTGTGTCATCAAATCCTTGTCCTCGGTGACTGTCATTCATTGGACCAAACAGGTGGAAGTCGTAGGGCGCGCGATCTGGTCGGTACGGTGGATGTGGGAGCACCGACCGGCCTAATTTGCTGATCGCCTGATTTGTTGGCAAAGATGCCTGTGGTCTCCATTTGTCATGGTTATTACGGATCCTTTTCAGATTTTTGTTCATTCTCTTCCTCCTTATGACTTCTCTAAGCTCCTTGAGTGTATCTATGTACTGTTCACTGGTCACAGTACGGCCACGTTCCAGAAAATCGAGGAGAATGACACCCCTGCCATCCCAAAAAACAGTCACCATGACTTTCTGTATTGATCGCTGGCTCTTGAACTTCTTAGGCTTTGGTGACGAGGTGTGACGCCATTCCATGGATTGATTCTTCATTTCCGGATCGTAAAGATACGCCCACGTTTCATCCCCTGTCACCAGATCGAAAAAACGGGGTTTGATTGGTTTCAAACACTTCCAGCAGATTAGAGCAGACTTTCACCCTTCTCTCTTTCAAATCGAGTGTCAACTGCCGAGGTACCCACTTTTTACACACTTTCGATGCCCTAAGTATTTCACCATCTTTTGTATGGCATTGTGACCGCAGTCCAGTTATGCAGACGAATTGTGACTCGTCTCTCCGCGCGAATCAATTTCTCCACTCGCTGACGATTCGTGGGAGTGGTCGCAGATGATGGTCTCCCACTGCGTGGTTTGCCTTCAATGCTAGTTTCCCTTCTTTAAACTTCTTCATCCATCTGTTCACATTGCTGTTGTCATTGGTGTCATCTCGTTAAACAGTCTGTAGCCTTCTGTGGATATCGGACAGCCTGCACCCTTCCTTCGTCAAGAACTCAATGATGGCACATTGCTTCTGCTTAGAATGCGTTATTTACCTGCAATGAGGAAGAAAGGTTACTATAAAGCAAGAGTTAGTCGACCAACATGTGCAATTTGAACGACCTCTGCCAGTTAATAAGAAAGTTATGCCCACTTTTGTATTACTTTCGGTGCAACCCTCGTACATATACGAGTACGTGTGTTCTGTGTTCTTGTCGTGAAATAGGTAGATCTCTTCCCGTAGAAGAGTTATACTCCTACACAGTTTCCAAAACAAAACGAAAAATTGTTTGAATAAACTGTTCCGAATTTACATAATTATTAACGGAATACCTACTGAATTTTATAGTTAATTCGGACTGCTTTCTGAGTTTTCCTATTATTTTTAATCACTTAAAGATGAAAAGTCCCAAATTTTCAGCGATTCCTTTCTTTCATAAACATTTTTAGTGTGCAACTAGGGCACCAAACCGGTGTCAAATAATTGAAGATTGATGAAATAAATTTTGTGGAGTAATTTGTCATTGGTGAAAGTTTTTGGAGAAAAAATACTGTTTTAAAAGGTCTCGTACGGTGCTAATCATATCCCAGAGTCGCCTATGTTGACTTTTTCCTATCTGAAACATTCTGCGTACTAAACTTTAACAAAAGAATCCATATAAGTGATGTATGGTTCTGTCAAATCTGGTTTGTGTGTCTCTTATAAATATCAAAAGTTCAAGATACTTGGCCCATTAATAATGATGTCATCTTTCGGCAACAGTCTATCCTCAGGCGAAAGATGATCCCATTTGCTTCGTGCACGTGACCTACATTTGTCTATTTCTTCGGCCACTTTCCTTTGAATACTAATTGGCTTAAGAAATGGCCACTGTTTTTCTGTTTGCAAGAAAAATCGTCACATTGTACAAAGGACATTTATGAAAAGGCAGCTTTGAAAAACAAATAGAGCAACTTGTATTTCAGTTAAACCTTGTTCTTTGAGTGGGTCGACGGACTGAGTGCAAATAGCCCCGCGAAAGAAAAAAGCAATCTAGAACTAGGATTGTATAATATTGGAACGAAATGGAACCAAAATGAAGCAAAACTCACCTTCGAAAATTAAAGTCTAGTTCCATTGCGAATGTCATTTCGGTATCAGAGTGGTCAGAGGTACGAACCCCTAGCTAGTTGTCTGAACTGGTTCTAAATTCCGTTCGGTGTGGTTCTCATAAGCTCTGGTTCTGTGTTTTTTCAGGAATCAGTTGCTCTAAATTAGAGCATTGAATGATCGTGGACGAAAGCAGCGTTAAATCACAAAACAGGGAAATGTTGTTCTCGCTAGATACACTTTATTAACATAACTTAATTGATGGAAAACGAAAATAATGAAAGCCGCTTTCACCCGGATCAAGAGAAAGCTATAGCAAAATTACCATGGGAATGCTTTTGCGACTTTACCATGTGATCATGTTAACGAAAAGAGTAAAATAAAAAAAGAATTACGAGGTATAGAGCTGCATAATGTCTTCCAACCAGCGTCGGATTTAAGGCTTTTGGGCCCCTAGGCCAAATTTTCTATGCGGGCTCCCCCACCCGGCCAAACATATTTGAATTTGCTCCTATAAGATTTTCTAATAAACTTATCTTTAAGTTAAGAACATAATAATGTGTAGTATAATTTCATTGTTATATACGTATTATTTTATTGTTATATCGTATTATACACTGACGGAAAAAAATCCCAACACCAAGAAGGGGTTGTGTTAGACAAACGACAGTTGGTAGGCGGTGTGAGTACATCTGTAAGATGACGTCTATGCAAATTTCGAGCTCGGCGCATACGTGTGGCGCTAGTAGCGCCCTTCGGAACATGCAAAGCAGGTTTGCTGTAAATACGCGCTGTAACGTTCGTGAGCGTTAGTTATCGTTGAGATTCGACGTAGCGTGTTGATGTTAGTTAAGAATGCCTTTAAGAAGACGAAGAAGCCATTATCAACAGCTCACGGAGTTTGAACGAGGTCGTGTAATAGGGCTACGAGAAGGTGGATTTTCTTTCCGCAATATTGCAGAACGACTTGGCAGGAATGTAACCACTGTGCATGATTGTTGGCAGCGGTGGTCAAGGGAAGGTTCTGCCTCAAGATGACCGGGTTCCTGCAGGCCACGTGGCACTACTGAGAGGGAAAACCGCCGTGTACGACGTATGGCCGTGGCGCATTGTACCGCGTCTGCGGCAGCAATTCGAGCTGCAGTTGTCACCACAGTGACACAACGAACTGTTACAAATCGGTTACTTGATGGGCAGCTCCGAGCCAGATGCCCTGTAGCGTGCATTCCACTTACTCCAAACCACTGCCGTTTGCGACGTCAGTGGTGTTAAGATAGAGCTCATTGGAGGACGGAGTGGAGATCTGTTGTGTTTTCTGATGAAAGCCGGTTCTGTCTGGGAGCCAGTGATGGCCGTGTGTTGGTTAGAAGGAGACCAGATGAGCGCCTGCAGCCAACCTGTCTGCGGTCGAGACACACTGGACCTACACCTGGAGTTATGGTCTGGGGAGCAATTTCCTATGACAGCAGGAGCACTTTCGTGGTTATCCCACGCACCCTTCTGGTGATTCAACCTGTTGTGCTGCCATTCATAAATAGCATTCCAGGGAGTGTTTTCCAACAGGATAACGCTCGCCCGCATACCGCTGTTGTAACCCAACATGCTCTACAGAGTGTCGGTATGTTGCCGTGGCCTGCTAGATCACCAGATCTTTCACCAATCGAGCACGTATGGGACATCATTAGACAACAACTCCAGCGTCATCCCCAACCAGCATTAGCCGTCCCTGTATTGACCGACCAAGTGCAACAGGCATGGAACTCCATCCCACAAACTGACATCCAGCACCTGTACGATACAATGCATGAACGTTTGCGCCCTTGCATTCAACATTCTGGCGGTTACACCGGTTATTAATGTACCAGCATTTCACATTTAAAATGACTCTTCTCGCGCTTACATTAAGCTGTGATCTTGAAACCTTAATAGATTAAATATGTTGCCTATACAAATGTATTTCCGCCATTTCATTCCTCTACAACTATTTTTTCGTGGTGTTGGGATTTTTTTCCGTCAGTGTATATGCGGGAGTAACATGGGGAGACTGGCACAAGACAGACCGTTGTGGAAAAAACTTGAGGAGACCTTCATCCAGCAGTGGATTGATAATGGTTGACAATGATGATGATACGCATTATTTAAATAAAAATTATTTTGATTTAACTTGTTATTAAATTAAAGGTTATAAAAAATATTTGTAAACAGTCAAAGAGGTTCATGCTTATCCAGGAACAATATTTTACATTTTGAATGCGCTTTCTATCGCACATTCAAAATGTAAAGAAATACACTTTACGTCGAATGCGCTCTTTATCGCTCTCGTACGAACACGGGCGTGCTCACAATAGAGCTATTATTACGTTCTTATTTCTTTAGTTATCATTCAAGATAAAATAAAAAATTACCACTACTTAATTTTATTCAAGAAAATCAAACTAATGGTACCTCCCGTTTCTATACGTTTTTCTGTTGCATGCTCACCGTTTTTCTGGATTCTACACCTAGGGCCCTCTAGAGCCTGGGACCCCTAGGCCGCTGCTTAGTTGGCCCAGTGGTAAATCCGCCGCTGCTTCCAACACGAACCTGAATATTTAAGAATTGTTATGGAGTGTTCTTAACTTATACAGTAAATGCATTTCTGCTGTTGTTTTTGTTGTTTTGTTTGAGGTTTAAAGCCTACCGGTCAATAAGTAACAATAAGGCCGGTCAATAAGTAACAATAAGTGTTAAAGCCGGTGGTCTTTGTAACATAAGTGTTACAAAGACCGGTAACAATAAGTGTTACAAAGGCCAGTCAATAAGTAACAATAAGTGTTACAAAGACCGGTCAATAAGTAACAATAAGTGTTACAAAGGCCAGTCAATAAGTAACAATAAGTGTTAAAAAGACCGGTCAATAAGTAACAATAAGTGTTACAAAGACCGATCAATAAATAACAATAAGTGCTGCAAAGGCCGATCAATAAGTGACAATAAGTGTTACAAAAGCCGTTCAATAAGTAACGCACAATCGCCAGTAATTCCCTAGTTTTCAAAGGTTGAATCATGAAAGTTGATGGGTAGCGACCTTGTACCTTTGGCTTTAGAGATAAGTCACTCAGTGTAGGATCCATTGGCTTAACTGCATTGCAGCCAACGTTGCTTCCATGACAAGAGCCCACGTTGGTAAAACTCCGAAGTTTGGTCATCACACCACTTTCTGACACACGTAATGAGTTCTGCGTCACGCTGAAATGCTAGATGTGCCTTCAGACGACCAAACAGATAAAACTCTGATGGTGCCAAGTCTGGGCCGTACGGTGGTTGTGGCACCAGCGTCCAGCCCAGTCGAGTCAATTTCTACACTTTCATCTGTGCAGTGTGTGGGGTCTCGCGTTTTCGTGATGCCGTTTGATGTCCTCGGCTTGCAAGTGTGGTCTCTCAGTTCTGATGGCACGCCTGAGCTTCTCCAACGATGAACAATAACGCTCTTTGGTAATGATGGTCCCACTTTCCAGGAAGTCGATGAGATGACGCCCTGACGATCCCAAAAAATGTGGCCATCACTTTGTTTGATGACCTTCGTGGCTTCTTCTACCTCGGTGATCCCACATGTTTCCATGTTTCACCTCCATTGACTGACGTTTACTCTGTGGATCATAATGAAACGGCCATGTTTCATCACCTGTTATCACACCATGAAAGCCTTGTGGAAAGTCACCAGCAAAATTCTCAAGCAGATCGGCACACACCTCTTTCCGAATTCTCTTCATCTCTTTTGTGAGGAGCCTTGGTACCCAACGACCACAGATTTTCCGGTATCCTAAGCGTTCTACCACTGTTAAAACACTTCCCTTTGATATGCCAAGGCGGTCCATAAGTTGGGAAGTGGTGATGTATCTGTTATCCTGAATCAGCTTCTCAATGGCTTCCTCAGTTGCAGTGGTTGTCACAGTAGTAGGCCTGCCGTATCGTGCTTTATCCTGAATGCTGACCTCTCTGTAACCTCTGCAACTATCACTGCACATTACTGCGATCCACTGTTGTCTCACTATACACTGGCAACAATTGTCTGTGGATCGATGTGGCTGAGATATCCCCAGTTTTGTAGAGAAACTCTATCACCGACCGTTGACGTAGTACGGTGTCCATTTCACCATCCATTACCCTTCACCTGCAAATAGAAGAAACAACTGTTAATGATCGTTTAGAAGCTAATAGAATGAAAGTCCTACCCACCGACTTTCATGATTCAACCTTTAAAAATTGGGGACTCACAGGCATTTGTGCGTTACTTATTGACCGACCTTGTAAAAAGCTAAAGAGAAAGCAAAGCTATCTGACGCGCAGGTCCACTCGTTCCAGCAGCGTTCGGTCCACTTCTTAGACAGCGAATATATATTCCTTCGAGCTGATTTCAGCCCATTTGCCTCATTCAAGGTAATTCGTTCCATCCAGTTAAAGGGTTACGATACTCATTAATCGTCTCAACTTTTCAAAACTATCGTCGGTATTACACTGCTGGCCACCCAAAATGCAACACCAAGAAGGACACGAGATAGCAAAGCCCTATTAACTGGACACATAACAACAGATACAAAGATGAAACGATTGAGCTTACAGGCCCGTGCCACTTGCGGAACACGCAGGCATCAATAGTTCGTGTGGCCCCCATGGCTGGCAATAACGGCCGCTACACACCGCGGCATCGAGCGAAAGAGGCTTTGGATGTGGGCTTGGGGTATGTTGGTCCAGGCTGCTTCCACACGTAGCCACAGTTCATCAGGCGTAGCCACGGGTGGTGCTTGTCGGGCCACTCGGTTGCCGATCAGCGACCGGACGTATTCGATGGGCGACATATCGGGAGAACAGGCGGGCCACGGCAGCAGTGACACCGGGTGGGCCGTGAAGAATTGTTGCACGGTGCGTGCCACTTGCGGGCGCGCATTGTCCTGTTGAAACGTAGCCGCTGAGGTCCTGCAGGTAAGAGAGGACTACAGGCTCCAAAACGTCGCAGATCTAGCGATGGCTGTTGAGTGTACCGGCGATGCGTACCAGAGGGGTGCGGGTGTCATATCGAATTACGCCCCAAACCATAAAGCCAGGCGAAGGACCGGTATGGCGATACATAATGCTGGCGTCATACAGTCTCTCACCGCGATGCCTCCACATACAAATCCGACCATCGTGGTGTTGCAGGCAGAAGCGGGATTCGTTGGAGAAGACAATGTCATGCCATTCCGTAGTCCAGGTGCGGCGTTCAACAGCCCACTGCTGCGGCACTCGCCGGTGGTGTAACGTCAATAGTAATCGGAGCAATGGGCGCTGTGCGACAGGTCTCCGCTCCTGCAGACGACGTCGAACGGTACGTGCTGACACAGGTTGTGGCGTAACACACCCTAATTCCTGCGCTAACGTTCGTGATGTGGCGGTGAGAGCCGTCAATGCCCCCCGCACAACATGCCAGTCCTCTGGATCGGTGGTGTGCCTCGGCTGCGGCAATTGCTCTCGTCGGTCCGTCCGTCGGTCCCTCCTGCACCCACCGAATCCATACTCGCCTCACTGTGTCTGGATGTCGTCCCACACGGGCGCCGATGTCTCGGTACGATAAACCGCTGTCGCGATAAGCTACTATTCGTCCTCTGTCGAACTCCGAAACGTGCTGGAATGACTGCCGTATTCTGCGACGAGGCATCAGGGAGCTTCCCACGCACATGTCCGGCAGCACATCACACTTCCACTACTTACACCCAGCCTTCTGCTGTGCACCCTTCTTGTAGTGCTTCTCGGTGGCGTGCAGGGCGCACATGATTTGCATATGCCCTGCAATGCTAATCGTTTGCATGTCCTCTCGCGGGAGAAGTATGCTGCGAATTTCAGGCCAATCGGATACTTTCTTCTTGGTGTTGCATTTTGGGTGGCCAGTAGTGTATTTACCTAATCGATTAGCCAAACGTTTCTTTCCGAAGCTTGGACCCGACTATTTCAAATAATCAGTTTTGTCCCAACTATGTCCCCTAGCCATAGTGGACTGTTGTTTTCTTTTTTTTGCGGGGTTTAACGAGCATTATGAACACCTTATGAGCAGACTCTAGTCCCTAATTTTGGGGCTACGTGGTCTATGAAGGGACCAATGCTATATCAGGCGAATAATCAGAATCCAGATCCCCAGACATTTCGGCCATCATGGTGGGTTGATAAGACAACAAAAGCGCAGGAAAATGAAATAATATTCTGTCAGGGCAACTTTCACTCTGCCTCCCGGTGGCGCTGAGATCTAAAAGATGGCTTCTGAGCATTCGTCCAAGGTGGGTCCGGGTTCAAATCCCGGTGAGGCATGGACGTCCTGTGTGTTTTACGACACTGAAGTCAGTGACACTAAATTAGCTTATCTAGTAGCTCACGGTTGTCCTTAAACGCCTAATAAAAACCCTTTCATGATGAAACCGAAAGATCACGTGGTTGTGAAAGCTAGCACGTGATTTGAAGGAATAGAAGCAAGGAACATCATAGACGCTCACGGCTATTCCAGTGGTTAGAGGGGAAGGTTTCTGGCTAGTCGCCCGAGATGGGTCTAGGATCGAGTCCCGAATAAAGCAGGAATGGTGTGTTTTTCTTACAGCACTGGCTCTTTTCTTTCTCTAGAACTATTGATCCCACATTAGGACCGGGGAACTACATAAAACCTTGGGAGTTGCTCATGAAATACTTAATGCTACATACCAAAAAACGAACTTCAAAATCCGAATGCAACTTCTACGTGCGAGGTGTGCTTGAAATGTTCATGGCATATGTATGAAGGGATACTATTATAGATAGAATTGTAGTGTTCTATCAGGATATGCTCAACTTTTCACATAGTCAAGAGAGTTGCATCCTTTATATAAATTTGGCTTTGGTCCGCTTGCCATAAAATTGTGGTATTAATGTGGAAAGAATTCGGAATTGAGCCACCATAAGGTCATCAGCCATTTAGGAAAAGGAGACTAATCCGTACATAATCACTTGGTTATGAAATTGAGGAGGATGAAACTTTTTTTTCTATGGTAAAGCAGCGTCGGAATTGAAAAGAGGTAGGAGGAACTTCGAAGACGAGAGTCATGCTGTGGAAAACTTACGATGTCAATTATTTTTGAACCTATTTACAGTGTCAGAAGCAGAAATTAACACTTTCGCCGCCTGGTGGCCAAACTATTCTCAATCAGATATTAGAAATTAAATGCAAAACATATCCATACATCAGGTGCTGTATCCGGTGCAGAAATAATTTTTGAAATCGAAGTTTTAGAAACAGAGTTATCTGGCGAAACGCCATTTACTTTACCTCCCCCTCCCCCTCTTCCCCCAACAGAAATTCTACGAATTAGTTGAAATTTTAGAAGTTATATGGAAAACATTTCGCACCGGAAACGCTATCCAACAAAGAAGGAATGTTCCAAATCGGGCTCTTAGAAGCAGATATATTGACAAAAATAAGATATACGTCAATGCCCCCTGGTGGAGAAATCATGCATTATTTTAAGACGAAAATATTTCGAAATGGTTTATCGAAGTGAGTGGTATCAGTTAACGAGCGAATTTTTTCAATCGAGATTTCAGAAGCTCAGAATTTGCTGCAAATATATCATAAGCAAGAATGAACTCTTACGTCCCCTGGTTGTCAAACTATTATTTAAAAAAAAAAAAAGTATATGCAAATATTTCTTATCAGGAGCTGTATCCGCGGCAGGAAGAATTTTTCAAATCGGTGTTTTAGAAGCAGAGATATCTGGGAAAACGCGATTTACCTTTACACCGCCTAGCGGAAAATCTATGCGTAACTTGAAAAAGTGACTACACACAAAATAGTCTTCGACATAAATAGAATCCAAAAGTAAAAGAATTTTCTCAATCGAATGTTTAGAGGCAAACATATGGAATGAAATGTATTTTGAAACCAATATAATCTGCATTTACGCCCTCTAGCGGGGAAATCGTGCATCGTAAGAAAAAACAAAATGAACGGTCGCCATTCCCACATTTCGAGCTTCCCAATGCAAAAAGAATTTTTCAAATGGGACTAATAGTTGTAGAGATAGGGTCTCCAAGGACGGACTGAGGGACGGACGGACCAACCTAAAATTTATGATGATCTTTTTTTTTACAAAAGACGTGCTAAAAATGTTCAACAGAAACTAAACTGTGACTACTCATACTGAAATCGTAGTTGTTACTTTATATGACATGTTTCCAGGAATGGTGATGCCCTTTTGTTATTCGCATCTATACACTACGCACTTGGAGTATCTGCCACTGTGCTTCATGACTTTCATCATGGAGCTAGGACAGTTGAGCTCTCATGATTAAAACATTTTCGAAGACCATTTTTATATGCACCGCATTTCTCCCTGTCCATGTTGCACTTATTCTTTGCACTTTGAGTTGGTGTCACAGAATTTATGGAGCTGTGCGGTCACTTAGTAACTTTACGTTGGTCTTTGAATTTTCACATCTGCTCTGTAGCTTGGTGTGCGCATTTGGTTGGGTGTTTATAATAAATTAGTCAAGTAGTGCATATTTCTTAAAAAATTGCCTGGCTACTGAAGTTTGATTCATTGCAAGTTTATTGAGTAACTTGTGACGACGTGGCTGCGCCGCAGGACGCACATGAGATAAAGGCAGGTAACCATGTGAGCACATGTCCGCGTAGTTCAGTTGGGAGAGCGACTTGCTCTAGAGTAAGGGGGACCCGGTTTCAATGCCCGGCGTGGACAAGACTGTGTTTTCACAGACTAACAAATATGGTAAGCCGCCAAAAGGCCAGAGCCGGATGAGGTATTGTTGGTGCGTTTGTCTTATGGCTCTGGCCAGAGGACAAACGCGCCAACAATTGTATACCTCCGGAGCAACATACTAACGTTTTGTTGCAACGGAAGCATTTTAAGTCAAGTTATGAGGATAATGGCTCTGGAAAAAATCTCTCTCCTGTGACCTGACCTTTGACCCTATTTCGATGATATTCAACAGAACCGGTTCAGTATATCTCCGGAACAACAAGAAAAAGTTTTGTCGCAATGGAAGCCTTTTTCGTAAGTTATGGCGTAGAAGGGCGATGGAATGGATCCCAGTCCTATGTCCTGACCTTTGACCCCGTTTCGCCCATTTTCACTAGGGTTCGTCCCTAGGTTATCCCCTACCACATACTAAAATTTCATCGAAATCGAACCTTTTTTACACGATTTATCGTGCACACAGACAGACAGACGGACAAAGCTGGAGCATAAACGCTTCTTCATCCTACGGTTGGAAAACGTAAATAAAAACAAGTTAGTAAAATCATGCAATGCATTTATTATGATACGCTTTCCAACATACCAGAAATCATTACTTAAGTTATGGGGATAATGGCTGTGGGATAAATTTCGCTCCTGTGCCCTGACCTTTGACCCCACTTCGATTACGTTAAACACAATTGGTTCAGTATACACCCGGAACAACATACTATAGTTTTGTTGGAATAGAAGCATTTTTAGTCAAGTAATGAGGATAATGGCTGTGGAATAAATCTCGCTCCTGTGTCCTGACCCTTGACCCAATTTTGATGATATTTAACATAATTGGTTCAGTGTACCTCCGGAACAACATGATAAGGTTTTGTCGTAGTCGAAGCATTTTTACGTAAGTTATGATGCATAACGGCAATGGAATGGATCCCGCTCCTACATCCTGACCTTTACCTCATTTCGTCCTTTTTCACTAGGGTTCGTCCCCAGGTGATGCCTTACCACATACTAAAATTTCATCGAAATCGAACCATTTTTACGTAAGTTATGAACTATAAGAGCAATGGAATGGAACCCTCTCCTATGTCTTGACCTTTGACCACATTTAGCTCATTTTCAGTAGAGTTCATCCGCAGGTGGTCCTCTACCACATACTAACATTTCATCGAAATCGAACCATTTTTACGCGAGTTATCGTGCGTCCGCACAGACAGACGGACAAAGCTGGAGTATAAACGCTTCTTCAACCTACGGTTGGAAAGCGTAAATAAAAAAAATGCTGTCAAAGTAAGCGTCACTGGTGTAACAAAACGGAGAAAACAGTGGTTTAATCTTACTAACGCATTTCATTTTCTGTTTTAAAGATGCATTCCTAACAAGAAAATAAATAAACTACTTAACTGCCAAGAAATAGTTTAGAGTCGCGAAATGTAAATTTCTATGAGCATTGTCCCTTCTCAGCTGCAGAACTTTTAACCATCTTTAAACATTTTCCTATTTCTCTTTGTTTCACTGAGTCAGTTTATTTCTTCCTGCCCTTCTGAAGTCCAAAAAACAATCGATGTATAGGTAAACAACAACTTTCCGAACCTTAGAATACAGCTTTTTTTTACGCAACATAAAATATTTTTTTCGTTGGTAACTACTAATTGCACACAGAAGTTGTGCGTGCGCACCGGGCAAAGAGGTCACCAAATAGATCAAAAGCCAGTTTGTTTACTTTTCTTTGTGTTCACCACATTTTGGCAGTACGGGTGCAAAATTAAAATAAAAGTAAAAAAGAACTATTAAAAGAAAAAGAAAGGAAGGGAAAGGTAGTAACTCTTCACAGTTCGATGAGCTCGAATTGTTTCAAATGCTTCCACTGAACCAATTTTCAATAAATGCATTGAACTTGATTGGTTTCCCGAAGTCAGACCCAGTGACTGATAACCTCAACTAACAATGTTTTTCTTGATCTCCTTTTGCCAATTAAACATAAATGTTATCACAAAAAAAAAAAAAAAGGAGTGCAGCTCTGCTTCAAGTATTGAATACTTCTATTTAACAGGAAATCTTATGCACTTGAAAATGTCAACTAAGGATTCATAATCTTTTCATGTAAGAATTGATATTTTCTCCAATTGTAATGAATGATATTTTGTCCACAATAAAGATTGATACATCATCGGAGTAAGAATTGTCTGTCCACTGGTTGGTACTACTTTGTTCGGATGGGTCTGCTTGTTACTATTTTGTCGACTGAACCAATTGATACTATTTTATTCATTGTAATTACTGATTTTTTTAGCCGTAGAAGTATCAGTATCTCGTCCATCATAAGAATACTATCTCTGAAGTAAGGATGTATACTTTTTCTCCCCAAGAATTGTAGCTTTGTTCATTCTAAAGGTTGATACTTCGTCTCATGTATTTTGTATCCCGCAAAAATTGACACTTTTTCCACTATAAGAACTGATACTTTTTCCAATGTAAGTATTTATACATTGTCTACCCCAAGAATAGATACTTTGTCCACTGTAAGGTTTACTTCTTTGTCTAATTTAAGTATAAATTCATTGCCTACTGTAAGAATTGGTGCTGTGTACACTGTGAGGATTTACCGTATTAACCTGTAAGTATTGGTACGTTTTTTAATGCAAGGGTTAATACTTTCTCCACTCTAAGGGTTGATACTGTGTGTACAATAAGAAGTGATACTTTGTATACAGCAGGACTAATAGTTGACAAAGTCCTTGACAAAGCCTTTGTGTTCAATAGGCTTACAGTTGACAAAGCCTTTGTGTACAATAGGCTTTGTCAACTGTAAGGATTAATACTTTTCCAATCCTTACATTTTTCCCATAAAAAGATTTATACATTATCAACCACGAGAACTGATACTTCGCCCATTGCAATAATTGATACTTTCCCCCGTAATAATTGACACGTTGCCCACTAAAGAGACTATTTCTTTATCTACAGTATATTGTCTACCCCAAGAGCTCGTGCTTAGTCCACTATGAGGATTAATGATATTACCCTCTAAGTATTGGTCCTTTTGTCAATGTACATTGAAGAGCCAAAACATTATAGCCATCTGCTTACTAGGATGTTGGTCCTCCATGTACCTCCAAAAAAGTCTTACCCGGCTAGGCATTGGCACTACAAAATTTCCGAAGGTGTCTTGTGGTATCTGGTATCAACACGTTGTCAGCGGATCATTTAACTCTTGAAAGTTACGTGGGTGAGCAGCCGCTGATCGTTTGTAGTTTCAACACGAACCTCAGATGCTCAATTGTATCAATGTCTTCGAAACGTGCTCGCCAGAGCAATACCCGGAAGTCTTCTTTGTGTTTCGCGAACCATTCTTGTACAATCTGGGCATTGTGACATGGGGCATTATCGTTACCTCCGAGATCTTGAAGGCCTATCAAGTCGTGACCTCATTTTCAGTGACGTCACACCTCGTGGATCTACTGATCAAACAGTCCATGTCTGCATTACTACGCTACGCCTAACTGTGTGACTTGTGATTTTTATGGTTGCCCATGCTTGCGTGAAATTAATAGTGTCCCTTTCCTATGGTTTGCTTCAACTAACATTTTAATCGCAGTTTTATATACCGGTAATTGAATGAGATGGGTATTTGATTATACCACATCCGTGTTGTGTTCCATGCTGCCGTGGAAATTATAAAACAGGACAGAAAGCTCGTGTGTGCAGATTTCCCAAAGACCAAGATTTGTGTTCTAAGTGGATTTGCGCCATTAAAAGGGATAACTTCACAGTTACACCACATAATAAGGTATGCACATAGAACATTTTAATCGAATTTAAATACAAGGCCTTAGTTAATAGCACAATACCTTAGTTAATTAATTTGGTCAAGCATTTGGAAAAAAGCATTTTAGCTAATGAATATTGTTGAGGTGTACTTTAAAAGTGAAATAAATTTTTACATGCCCACTGCCCATTATGGTAACAGTGGACACTTCTTGTTTCATATTTATCTTCTGGAGGAATAATATATATATATATATATATATATATATATAGTTTTTCGTTACAATTAGTTCAGATTTTTTTATGACAGCTAATTGTCCTACGATCGTTCATTCCTATTACTAAAGTTACTGACTGAAAAAAAAAGACAGAAATACATACGAAATCTGCAATTTGATTTTCAGATTTAAAAAACGGGAGCTACAACCGCGTAATAAATTTATTTCTCATTCTTTTAATAAAAAAATATGTTAAGCATTTGCAGTGATATGTCACATTTGTGATGCAATTTTTCACTATAATACCAAAATCCGAACACAACGATCATGACCACTGGAAGGTCCGATTCCAAAACATTCTCCCACGATCGTTCATTCCTGTTACTAAAGTTATTGATTGACAACAACAACAGAAAAAAACATACAGAATCCGCAAATTGATTTTCAGATTTAAAAAACGGGAGCACAAAAAAACATCGTAAATCCGTTAAGCATTCGCAGCGATATGCTACATTTGTGATGCAATTTTTCACTGTAATATCAAGATTCTAAAACAACGATAGTGACCATCGGAAATATGCTCCGATGGCCCCGGCCGTGACCCCCGGAAGGAGAAGGCCATCGCACAGGTTTGTGACGTCACTGGCGGCCGATCGTTGCGACCATTGAGAGAGAGAGAGAGAGAGAGAGAGAGCCTGGGCCATCGGAGCATATTTCCGATGGTCACGATCGTTGTTTTAGAATTTCGATATTATAGTGAAAAATTGCATCACAAATGTAGCATAACTCTGCGAATACTTAACGTATTTATGATGTGGTAGCTCCCGTTTTTTAAATCTGAAAATCAATTTGCAGTTTCCGTATGTTTTTCTTTCTTTTCTTTTTCAGTCAATAACTTTAGTAATAGGAATGAACGATCGTAGGAGAATGTTTTCAAAGATTATGTTATTGTTTCTAGCTGTTATAAAAAAATATCTGAACTAATTGTAACGAAAAACAGTGTATATATATTATTCCTCCAGAAGATAAATATGAAACAAGAAGAGTCCACTGTTACCATAATGGGCAGTAGGCATGCAAAAATTTATTATACTTTTAAAAAACACCTCAACAATATCCATTTGCTAAAATGCTTTTTTTTTCCAAATGCTTGACCAAATTAATTAACTAAGGTCTTGTGTTATTAACTAAGGTCTTGTATTTAAATTCGATTAAAATGTTCTATGTACATACCTTACTATGTGGTGTAACTGTGAAGTTATCCCTTTTAATGGCGCAAATCCACTTAGAACACAAATCTTGGTCTTTTGGAAATCTGTACACACGAGCTTTCTGTCCTGTTTTATAATTTCCACGGCAGCATGGAACACAACACGGATGTGGTATAATCAAATACCCATCTCATTCAATTACCGGTATATAAAACTGCAATTAAAATGTTATTTGAAGCAAACCACAGGAAAGGGACACTATTAATTTCACGCAAGCATGGACAACCATAAAAATCACAAGTCACACAGTTAGGCGTAGCGTGGAATGCAGACATGGACTGTTTGATTACTAGAGCCACGAGGTGTGACGTCACTGAAAATGACGTCACAACTTGATAGGCCTTCAAGATCTCGGAGGTAACGCCCATGCTCTCTCTTTCTCTCTCTCTTTCTCTCTCTCTTTCTCTCATGGGTTGCAACGATCCACTGCCAGTGACGTCACAAACCTGTGCGATGGCCTTCTGTTTTCGGGGGTCACGTCATTATCCAGCTGAAAGAAGTCACTACTAGAGGGGAATACCGTGACCATGAAAGGATGTGCCTGGTCTGCAATGATGTTTAGGTAGGTGGCAAAAATAATCGATTCCTGCACACGACTCTCTGAACTCAGGGTTTCCCAACAGATCATTTCCTAAAGCACTGCACTTTCTGTAATTCATCCCAAGATGCATCCTGGTGCCAACACTTCCCCAGGTAAACGGCGCGCATGTACCCGGCTGTCCATATGGAACAACAGGAAATGAGATTTACTGGACCAGATGTCCATCTTCAAATCATTTGAGGTCCAGGTTTGATTCTTCCGTGCTTATTGTAGGCGAGGTTAGCATGAGCACCCAGAGCGGCCTGGGGCTACTGGCTACGTAGCCTCATTTACGCTCTCCAACCGTAGGTTGAATATGATACGCTTTCCAACATACTAGAATATCAGGTGTTATTTATATTGTTGTTGTTTTTACCAAAAATTAGAAATTATATGGAAAAGATTTCTCATTAGGAGTTGTATCCGTTTCAGAAAGAATTTTTCAAATCCCAGTTTTAGAAGCAGAGATATTAGGAAAAACGCAATTTACTTTTGCGCCACCTAGCGGAAAATCTATGCTTAACTTCAAAATATGATTATACCTGAAATAGTCTTCGACATAAATGGAATAGAAAGGTAAAAAAATCAATCAGGTGTTTGGAAACAAATATATGGGATAAAATGTATTTTGAATTCGATATCATCTGCATTTGCCCCCTCTAGCGGCGAAATTGCGCATCGTAAGAAAAACGAAATGAAGTGTCATCATTCGCACATTTGAAGATTCCCAATGCAAAAAATAATTTTTCAAATGGGACTAATAGTTGCGGAGATATGGTGTCCACAGGAGGACGGACGGACAAATTGATAACATAAGCACGACCTTTTTTACAAAAGACGTGCAAAAAATAAACAAAAAAATTGCACATTATCATACACACAGTGAATAATCTTATTTATCATCTGCACAGTGAATGGTTACATTCGACGTTATTAACTCTAAAACTGAATGATACTCGAAGAAACACATGAAAATATGCTGTTCGAATTCTTCGAAAGAGAAAAAAATTAGAAATTGGGAGTAACTCCGCAGAAGGTGCTAAAATATTAAAAGTCAAACTTCAGCACGATTTGCTGTTTTTCGACTGATCTCTTCTAAAATTATCATACCGTATTTATGAATAACTGATAGCTGGCAGTGTTAACCATTTGAATATCGAAAGTAGCTTAGTTTCATTTATAGATTACCAGTTTGAATGCATGCTCTAAACCACAAGCATGCAAAGAAAGCAAATGAGAATGTCCACGTTTCTCCCGAGGGTGTGTTGGATTTCGCGATCAGGCGAAACTTCGACTTCCTGACGACACAGTTGTTTTCATTAATTGCGATTAGCAGGTTCCGCAATGAAAGTACAGAAGTATTAGTGTGTTCTGCAATATATTTTTGCCTCCTAACTCGAGCACTGGATATGTAACATGCAAGAACCTTTACTTGCCCTAGGAACACAAGTATTGATGTCAGATACAACACTCTTAACTTATTCTAGGTCTGGAAATATTTATGTCAGATATGCTGCATCCTTTACTCTTCCGAGGTCCCGAAGTATCTATGTCAGATGCGACACTCTTTTCATGTCAGAGGCCCAGAAGTTCTCATATCAGATTCAACACTCCTTACATGCCCTAGATCTGGAAACATTTTTGTTAGATACAACAAGCTTTTCCTATCCTCAATTTAAAATTATTTAGGTCAGGTGCAACATCACTTTCTTCCCCTACGTCTCGAAATACTTTTTCACGGATTCCTTCAATTTCTCTAGGTATGGACATTTTTTAAAACCAAAAACATGCTGTTTAAACACGTTTAATATTAAAAATTATGAACCTCGCACTATAGGAGGACATAAATGCATACAGTAAAAAACACACTACTACTTTCGTGAACGCCATCGGTCACTTCCTCAGGTGTGACTACCAGTTCTAAGTAGGAACGGTCAGCATATATGTACTACATGATGTGCCAGGTCAGACGGGTGCGCAGAGAGTCATAGAAAGAACAGGTGGTAAGGAGTCAGTAATAATTATTACAATATTTAAATCACAGTAAGTCATGTATAAGGTATTCCCAAGCATCAGGAATATAGTTAGGAAAATCATTGTTGCAGCAACTTCTCCGGTGAGCCAGAATCTGAAGGGCTTCTGTAAATAGTAATAAATTCTTATTCTTAGTTATAGTCAGAATAGTAACCTCAGACCATATTGGTTCGAAAGGTTTTGCTTAGAATCAAACGTGACATAGCTATGGAGCCATTACCGACTTTAATACTGTATCGGTGTTCCTGCAGTGTGACCTCTAGATTACGAAATGTGGAACCTATGTAGGAAGTATTCCCTTCATCGGGTTCAGAGGACTGGGGAGGGATTCGGTAAATTCCATAATTATCTAATAAATCAGGTCTGTCACGATCGCTACGAACAAACGAAAATAATTTACAAGAAGACAACCCAAAGTCAATACCAAAAGGTCTGCAGATATTTTTAAGTAGATGTGAAAGTGGTGGCAAAAACGGGATAGAACCCACAAATTTTATGGTTCAAACTTCTCTGGTTAGTGTTGTAGAGTCAAAACGTTGGGATTTTTTAATAAGTTTATTAACAATGTAATTAGAGTACCCAAAGGAATTATCCATCTCGTAGATTTTCAGGATTTTCTGTTCATAAGTTTGCTTAGTAGAACAGTGAGAACGGACTCTGTGTACCATAAAATGCAAGGAAGCAAGTTTTTGGCAATGCGGATGATTAGAAGTGGCAGGGATCATTAAAACCTGAGAGGTATATTTCCGAAAAACTGAAGTCGTAACCAAATTTGTGGTAGGATCACGGGTGAGCAGGGTGTCTAAAAACGGCAAAGTAAAATCCATTTCTGTTTTAACTGAAAATTTAATAGAGACAAATTTTGACGAAAAACTATTAACTAAATCCTGTAAGTCGACGTTGACCCCTGCCAAAAAATTAAAATATCATCAACGTATCGAAATATATTTGTCAGATGCAACACCCTTTAATTTTCCAAATATAGATGTCAGATACAGCACCTTTTAGTTGCCTTAGGTCAAGCAACACTCACGGACAATGAAATTTGCGCACCTAGAAGAAAACATGCTGCAACCGCAAAACTTTGCAAAAAGCTAGAGTGCGTGCTGGTATGCAAATGATCCACGTTTGGGGAGAGTGCGCATGACCGCTCACCCTGTGGTGACGTTGCAAGCACGAACCAGCAGCCTTATAAACCGGGTGTAGTCGATGCCCGATGAAAGCGAAAATCAACGGCCGACACTAGCAAGAGTACAGAGTGACAAGAATGCCGAGTAAACTCGAGAGATGTCGATTTGCACAAGTTACGAACCTTGAGTAAGGCCTGATCATCGGGCTGAAAACCGCAAAGTGGTCAGCGAGCTGTATAGCTAGCCATGTGGATCTTTTTGACCATAACGTCGGACTGTGTTGGGAGCAGTGGACACGTAACGGCATTGCCACACGGCGGAGCGGCTCCGGACGAACCAAAAAGACCACCAGTAGAGAGGATTGACGGATCGTGAGCCAGGCACGAATGGATCCCACGGGGACCCTGTCCACTATACGGGCAGATGTAGCGGCTCCTGTGTGCCCACGAACCATTTCCCGACGCCTCGCGGAAGCGAATCTGCGATCCCAGCGCCTCTTACGTGTGGTGCCCTTAGCACCGAAACATCGCCGGTTCCGTGTGCAGTGGTGCCAGGCCAGAACGGCGTGGAACGCCACAGACTGGCGACGTGTCATGTTTAGCAGTGAATGCAGCTTCGTTTTAGGGACAGATGATTGTGGAGGTTCCCGAGTCAACGGCACAATCCCAACCCCGCTATCGATCGCCACACCTCCTCCACTGCAGGAATTACGGTCTGGGAAGCCATTGCCTACGATAGCCGGTCAGCTCTAGTAGTGTTACGTGGATTGTTGGCGGTCCAGAGGTATGTGGATGAGATCCTACGGCCCCATGTGTTCCCATTACTGGCCGGGATTACAGGTTCACTATACCAGCACGATAATTCCCGCCTGCACACGGCTCGGGTGGGCCACGACTGTCTACGTCATGTCCAGACACTTCCATGGCCTGCCCGCTTTCCTATGGAGCATGTGTGGGACCAGTTGAAACGCAGGCTTCCGCTGGGCCGCACTATCCGTTATCTGGAGAAAACAGTCCATCATTTGTCGGGCAGTCTGCCGCAGGACAACATAAGGCGTCTGTTTGCCTCCATGCAGGACCGTATTGCAGCATGTATCGCCGCACGAGGCGGTGCGACGTGTCATTTAAGATGACCGGACTGCGTGTCACAGATCCCTCTGTAATTGTCCTGCAGATCTGTTTTTGCCATCATGTGTATCATTCATCGGTATCATTACGTCCACAAAGTTTCAGTTAAATCCGATTCTTCCGTCTTGGTGAGCAAATTTATTGTCCATGAGTGTAATTGTCTGTCCTAAATTTAGGGCAACTCGTTTCAGGAAAGGAAGACAGCCAGAATCAAAAGCACACCACGTTGCTCATCGGGGACTCGAACTCAGCTACAACTAGGACGGTTAGTCATGAGTCCGCACCTCTGACCAGTTGGTCACCGAGACAGCTCTTTTAGGTTTCACGATCAGTTGCATATTATATAGCTCAATAGCTTATTTTTTCCCTATAAGCCCTCAATTTATTACTGGCGTGGCGCAGTCGCGTTTCAATAATTAGAGATACGATTTCCGTTACCCCGCCCATCCAATTGGGGTATTTTTCAAGATTTTGCCTGACGTGGCACACTCGCGTTTCAACAATTAGAGATACGATTTCCGTCACCCCGCCCATCCAATTGGGGTATTTTTCAAGATTTTGCGAATGCGTGGATATGTTCCCGAAAATGAGCCCTGGAAATCTTAGTTGTTTCCAGCAGTTTCCCCCTACGATTTGTGCTCTCCAGCATTGAGTTGACCATTCACTTTGGTGTATTCCACGTTGAGAGTCTTAACAGTACTGCGACTCCATTCAGGGGCAATGGATATTGGTGATATGCAATAAATAGCCACAAGAAGAAGAGGGCGATCAGCTTCCTTGAAATTTAATGCCAGCAATTGTTGCCTCTCTCAGATTTTGAGGCACCTGTTTTAGGCAATATTAGTCGCAAAAACCAGCATACCTCCTACATTTTACCCGAATTTTTTAACCCAGGCCCAGTTGTAGGGGTAGTGTACCCTCGATTCTTTGACTACAAGAAGACTTGTTGCTATAAATTCAATGTTTTTTTTCGTTTTAACAGTTAAAATTATGATATAACACGACAAATACACTGGCTTGCAAAAATTAAGGACGACACGGCTTTTCGAATGTAACGTCGTGCAGAAGTGCTCCACATCGACTCAAATCCTACCATAAGATCCCCAAGATGTGAGAATATGGGACAAGCGGGCAAAACCGTCCAAACAATGAATCCAAAGGATACAAAGGCACTTTATTGAAAAGGTAGCTTTGAGCACAACTGGGCAGAAGACAGAAACGTCCATGTAACAGGCGGCTGCCAAGAAAATTCCAGTCTTTAGTACGAGATATGATCACCTCTGGCTGCGTTGCAGGATTTACAACGTCTGGCCATGCTGAGGACGATTTTGTCAAGGAGCTGTTGATGCATCGCGGCACATTCCTCTTGTAGCGCCAATCGCAGCTGTGGAATCGTTGCTGGCGGCTGGTGTCCCACACGTGTTCGATTGGATTTAGGTCCGGGGACCTTGCGGGCCAAACCATGCTTTGAATATCTTCACTCTCTAACAGCTCTGCGACAGCCACTGTACGATGAGGTGTAGCGTTGTCGTCCATGAAGAGGAACTTTGGACCCACAACACAATAGCGGACACCAGTGACTGAACCTCCTTGGAAGATGTGGATGTCAGTACGGCTACCAAGCATGATACCGCCCCAAACGAGAACTCCTCCATCTCGAAACCGGTCCCTTTCGATGATTTTGGAGGTAGGTGTGATTTCGTGTTCCCTGCTCTCTCCTGATGTGTATACATCCAGAATCGCTCGTCGGACTAAATGTACTCTCATCCGTAAAGAGAACTCGACCCCATTGCTGATGTGTCCAGTTCTTTTGTTCTTGGCACCACAGAAACCGCCGTCTCCGATGAGCAGGCGTTAATCTCACACACTGTACTGGTCGTCGTGCAAATAGACCACCTTTGTGCAGCCTCCTGGCCACGGTGAAACGCGATAACGGACGTCCAGTTGTCTGTTGCATGTGCCTTGCGATTTCTCCCGCTGGCTGCCGTCTGTTTCTTCTCGCCTGTAAGACTATATACCGGTCGTCCGCCGCCGTGGTTGCTCATGGACCACCACTGCGAAACTCTCGGACAGCTGTTCCTGTCGTTTGAAATGCTCTCCAAGCTCGTGAAACGATGCTGTGAGCGATTCCGAACTTCTCGGCCACACTAGTCACACTTAGACCTCCTTCTAGCTTCCCAATGACGAGACCTCCGGTAAAGTCATCCATATGTCGTCTACTGGATTGCCTGTTGGCCATATCACACGGTGCAGCAACTCGACGTCGTTCAAACCGATGTGCACCGTGCAATAGCTTTCACCGAATTGCTGAGCGTACACCGCCCGTGTGCTTCATACCCTCCCCTCTACGCCATACTGCATATATGCGCACGCCCTACCGTACCGGACCGTCGTCTATCTCGTGAGTGGTCTTTCGGTCCGTTCTGCCTGCTCGTTCCGCTGTTATGCTAATTTCTCCTCTTCGTCCTTAATTTTTGCACACCAGTGTAATTATCCACTGACTTGAAAACAGGGAAAGCTTAAAATTAGCAGCTGATGCTGCAAATTCATTATCGACAAAAGTATGCTATATAAACCCAGTCAGAAATATTATGGCCATTTGCTAGAGCTTCCCCTCGGTGAAACAATGGTCTAAACGTCATTCTCTGACCATTCGTCCGAGACAGGTATGAGTTCAAATGCCGGGTGAGACCAAGGAGGTTAGAATAATACTTCTGGAGGTGCTCTGGTCTCTTAACCGTGCAGCCGCCAGGTGTGGGAATTTGTCATTGTTTACATGATACGTATGTAATTTCAACTGTTTGTGTCTTGAAATTGCGTGGTTTATGGTTGCAGAAATTGTATTAATATCAAACCGGAATGAATTATACTTCTCACATGAGTGAAGTTCACAATTTTAACGTTATGTTTTGCTTAGAATTCGCACCAATGTTTGTGTATTTCAATTTTAAATAAAAATGGAAAGGAGCCTTTAAGTAATTAAGAATTTCATAAATTCATCATTTCCTCTCATATCGGCAGCAAGTTTCGATGCGAAATTGGAAACATTTGCGACGAAAGAAGGCGATTCGGCCAACACAAAATGCATTGCAATAACCTTGAAAGCTATGAGCTTTCCCACACTTTGACGGCCGTCGATCGCGATTATTGGCCTCACGCAAAGTGGTACTGCTTCATTAAAAAGGGCATTTCCAGATATCTTATTCTAACCTCCTTGGGTGAGACATGGATGGTGTTTTTGTCTTACGACTCTGTCTCTCTCCCTTCCATGGAACCAGTGATCCTAAATTAGGGACGCGCGACAGCTTGCAGTCGACTGAATTGCTCTCACTGGTCGCTAAATCCTAAATGAGTAAGAAAAATAAAAGAGGCCGATCAGGATCTCAAAAAATCGTCCCGTGGAACAGAAAGGCTGCATTGAAAGGCTGCTGTGGTGCAGTGGAGGAATGTCCGGCGTGTAAATAAACGTGAAAAGAGAGATGACTTCTATCTGATGTTCCTAATCCACGTCAACTGTGTATTTATTATTCATTCGCCTTCTAGTTATTTGTTCACTTGCTGCTGTTCATCTTCGGTGAATTCCCAGCTTTGTGCGGGACTCCAAATCAAGCAACGTACCAGGTGGTTTGGCAGTTTGTCAGTCTGGAGAATTTTGAGGCGGCTGTGGTGCAGTGAAAGCATGTCCAACGCATAACTGGAAGACCCTGGATTCGATTCCCGGTGGCGGCCGATGAAGCTTTTTCCATTACTCACTTATAGATGTGAAAAGAGCTATGACTTCTATCTGATGGGAGGTGTTTTAGTTCAGTAACTGCGTAAGGCGTGTCCAGGAGGCAATTCGTAATGACGGGTCAACTGGATTCTTAGTCTACAATGGAAGTGCGAGGAACCATTCGACTTTTTGTGGGCTAAACGCCTAAATTGCACTGACATCCATCGCGAAATCTGTGCTGTACAGGGGGAAAAGGCCCTGTCCCGCAGGCCATTGTAAAGTGGTGCCAACAATTTGAAAAAGGTTGCACAAATTTGAAGGACGAATACCGTGAAAGCAGACTATCAAATCCAGCACTCCGAAGCATGTTGCCAACGTTGACATGATACGGAATAATAGGCGTATTAAAGTCAAGGAAAATGCCAGTACATTAGACATTTCGTGCGGGACTGTGCATTTCATCATTAACGAGCAGCTGGGTTTTCGGAAATTGTGTGCAAGATGGGTGTTACGTATACTCACCAACCAGCACAGAAACCAACGTTTCTTGTCGTCTTTGGCTCTTCTGCGGCAGTATTCTGCTGAAGGCCATATATTTTTGCGTCGAATCATCATAGGTGACGAAACATTTCACCCCTGAAACCAAACGGTCGTCCGTGTAATGGAAGCATGTCAGCTCTCCAACAAGGAAGAAGTGCAAGGTCTAATAGCCTGTGAGGAAAGTCATCGCAACCGCTTTCTTTGACTGTAAACAAGAATCGCTTCCTGTTTACACAGAATTGCTTCCAAAAGGGACGATTATCAATGCTGACTCATATTACCAAACGCACGAAATGTGCGAAAGGCAATTAAGGACAGACGCCGGGGGTTAGTTGAAGAAAGGTGTCATTCTGCTGCACGAGAACGCCCCACCCCACACAGCACGGGAAACAAAGGAATTGCAGCAGTCATTCAAGTGGGAAGTGGGGCAGAATCCACCGTACAGCCCCGACTTATCGCCGTGCGATTACCATTTGTTCGGTCATGTGAAACAGGACTTTAATGGACAAAGATTCCAAACTGATGAGGCTGTGAGAACTGCGGTCTTAAAACTAGTTGCACCACACTTGAGGACATTTTTTCTGTACAGGTATGGAAAAGTTAATCATACGTTTCGGTATATACACTGAAGAGCAATTGAATTAGAGACAGCTGGCGTTATGCAAATGTGGCGCTGTGGGCGACCCTGTAAATGGAAACGACATGATGTATGCAGCGATCCGAAAATATACAGAGTGATGCGACGGGAATCAGTAAGAGTCGGACGCAGTATGGGTAAGACGAAGGATCTAAGCGCATTTGATCGTGGGCAAATTGTCGGAGCCAGACGAATGGGTCACTCTATCTCGGTAGTTGTGCAAGCACTGGGATTTTCACGAGCCACTGGGTCACGGGTGCACCGTGAGTACGTCGAATCTGGCAAAACCATCCCTGCAAGGGCCAACTGCCGTGGACAACAGCGTGTGGATGAGCGGGGTCATCGTCGGCTAGCTTGCATTGTAACAGCGTATAGACGAGCCAAAATGCAAGAAATCACTCGGCAATTTAACGGTGGTGCACAAAAACGTGTCAGCAGCCACACCAACCATCTCCCCGCTATGGGGTACAGAAGCCATCGTCCCACGAGGGTACCGCTGCTGACCGCACATCACAGGGTGCAAAGATTAGCACGGGCGCAGGAACATCGCCAGTGGACCCTAGACATGTGGAAAAATATTTCCTGGACTGATGAGTCGAGATTCACGTTGGTGCATGCGGATGGCAGGATACGAGTACGGCGCAAACCACATGAAGCGATGGATCCTTCTTGCCAGCAAGGTACTCTTCAAGCTGGTGGAGGTGGCATTCTCGTCTGGGGACTATTTACGTGGACTGAAATGGGACCCCTTGTACGTGTGACATTGTCCCTCACAGGTCAACTTTTACCGGGATATCCTGGACGATCTTTAGCTCCCGTTTGTGCGTCTTCAACATCCCACTGGTGACCTCATCCTGCAACAAGACGATGCAGCTCTTGAATTGTATCCGAATGATTGGATGAACACTCCCCGACGTGACCTCGCTTCCTTGGCCAGCATAGGTCACCTGACCTCAATCCCATCGAGCACTTCTGGGATGCCATCGAGAGAAATGTTCGAGACTCTGATCCCCCTCCATCAAATCTTCGTGAACTGTGGTAGCTTGTTCAGGGGTCGTGGATCCGTATGGCTTCCCAACGCTTCCGGTGTCTTGTCGAGTCCATGCCGAGACGAAGCGCCGCCGTTATTAGGGCGAAAGGTGGTGCTACACGTTAGTAGACAGGTATCTTTAATTCAATTGCTCTTCAGTGTATGTTTACAGTCCTTAGGCGATTAGGTCGAAAAATGAAAAAAATGTTGCACCTTCAAGCCAACATACATCAACAGTGTAACTAACTTCATGATCCGCCCTCGTTTATGCTGAAAAATGGCGGAACCGTGCAATATGCCAAATAAGAATGACTTCGGGATGAGTACAGTGTTGTCTTAACATTTTTGGGGTCCCTGGGCAGTCACACGTTTGGGGGCCCTGATCTTTTATAGCATTGTCAACCATTAGCAATTCACTGCTACATGCAGGTTTTCCCAAAATTGTTCCCCAACCGATATATAAACATTCAATATCCAGCAGCTTTTTAATACCACGTGAATGAAAATTGGTACATGACAAAAATTTTAGAGCTCCATGAAGTCTACCAAATGCACTCACATGTAGTTGCTTAGTAAATTACAAGAAAATGGGTGCTGAAAGATGACGTTTCTTCCTCATTCTATAAATCATTTAATGAAAATTAAATTAAAACAGAAGAAATAAAACAACCAGCACCGAACAATGTGACGCACCGGAGAAAAATGCCGATATGCAGCGCCGGTCATTGTTATTTATTTAAAGGTACAAGATTGAACGGCCGCCCCGGTGGCGCAGTGGTCTAAGCGATGGTCTCTGATCATTCGTCCGAACGGGGTCCGGGTTCGAATCCCGGTGAGGCATGGATGTTGTGTTTGTCTTACGGCACTGGTTCTCTCCCTTCCCTGGAACCAGTGACCCTAAATTAGGGACGGGCGACTGCTTATAGCCCATTGAGTTGCTCACGGTGGTCGTTAAACCTCCAATCAAAAAAAAAAAAAAAAAAAAGATTGAACGTATGTAAGTGGGCAAACCTTTACGATAAACATACGTGCACTTCTTGTTATAGATACACAAGTGATTGTTTCAGTGGAAAGTGATTCGGGAAAATGCCATATATGCGTGGAAGGAGAGAGAACAAGAAAGTTGACAACGAATTTTCGGGTGTAATAAGCACGTCTTTTGAATCCGTTCTGACGCAAATTAAATTTGTCAAAGCTATTCAAAGTCAATGGAACCGGTATGGAAAACAATAGATCAGACCAAAAGAAGAAGATTTTCAATCGGGCTTTTAATCCCTCAGATATTGCTGTAAACGGAATCGTGAGCTTACGAACTCTTAGAAACAGAGATATCGACAAAATAAGATGTGACTTTACGTCCCCTGGTGGGAAAACTATGCATTATTTTAGGAAGAAAGTATTATTAAAATGTTTATCCGTATAAGCGGTGTCGGTAGAAGATAAAAAAATTGTCGAGTTTTCAGGAGCCCAGATTTTGCAACAAATACTTCAGAAGCAGAAATTAACACATATGACTCCTGGTGGCTAAACCATTCTTTACCAAACATTAGAAATTACGTGAAAAATATTTTCCATCAGGTCTTGCATGCGATGCAGGAAGAATTTTTCAAATCACACTTTTGGAGCAGAAATAACGCAGAAAACGCAATTATCTTTGTGCCCCCTAGCGGAAAGTCTATGATTTACTTGAAAATTTTGAATTTATAGGAAAAACATTTCGCATCGGAAACACTATCCAACAAAGAAGGAATTTTTCAAATCGCACTCTTAGAAGTAGATATATTGACAAAAATAAGATATACATCTACGCACCCTGGCGTAGAAACCATGCATTTTTTCAAGAAGAAAATTTTCCTAAAAGGTTTGTCGACATGAGTAGTATCGGTCAACAAACGACATTTTTTTCAATCGAGAATTTAAAGGCTCATATTTAGGTGCAAATAGAACAGAAGCGAAAATTGAGATTTACTCCCTCTGGTGGCCAAACTATTTTTTTACAAAAATTAGAGACTATGTGCAAACGATTTCCCATCAGGAGCTGTATCTGGTGCAGAAAGAATTTTTCAAATCGGAGATTTAGAAGCAAAGATATAGGAGAAAACGCAATTTACCGCTACGCCCCCTAGCGGAAAGTCTATGAATTAATTGAAAATTTTGAAATTATATGAAAAACATGTCACACGGAAAACACTATCCAATAAAGAAGGAATTTTTCAAATCGGACTCCTAGAAGTAGAGATATTGACAAAAATAAGATGTACATCTACGCCCCCTGGCGGAGAAACTGTGGGATATTTTAAGAAGAAATCATTCCGAAAAGGATTATCGATGTGAGTGGGATCAGTCCACGAAAGAATTTTGTAAACGATATTTTAGAAGCTACGATTTTATGGAAAATACATCAGAAGCCAAAATTAATACTTACGCCCCCTGGTGGCCAAAGTATTTTTTACCAAAAATTTGAAATTATATGCAAAAGATTTTCCACCAGGAGATCTATCCGCTGAAGAAAAAAGTTTTCAAATCGGAGTTTTTAGAAGAAGAGTTATCGGGGAAAATGTAATTTAATTTTACGACCCCTAGCGGAAAATCTATGCGTAATTTGAAAAAAGTAACTATATCTAAAATACTCTTCGCCCTAAATGGAATCGAAAGATATAATTTTTTTTCAATCGGATGTTTAGAAGCAAATATGTGGAATAAAACGTATTTCGGAATTCGACATCATCTGCATTTGTGCCCTCTACCGGCGAAATTGTACATCGTAAAAAAAAACGAAATAAAGGATCATCATTTGCATATTTCAAGCTTGCCAACGCAAAAAGAATTTTTCAAATCCGACTAATAGTTGCTGAGATATCGTGGGTACAGACGGACGGACAAACCGATAACAGAAGCACGATCTTTTTTTACAAAAGACGTGCTAAAAATGCCATATATGCGTGGAAGGAGAGAGAAAAAATGCCTTGCTCACATGAACATGAGTTCATTTTAACGAAAGTTTACATTTACCTCACTGAATGACATTTGGCCCTTAAATTCTTTTGAAAATGAATCATCTGAAGTCGGGAAATAATTTGTTTTAAAACTCGACAATTCTACTGTGAGAACATAAACACTTGAATATGCGCTTGTGGAAGTGTACTGGTTGCATTGCGTTCGTAATTCTAGACATGTATGCCAAAAATAAGATAAAACGAAACACTTACTCCATCAGTCAAAAATAAAATTCATGCGCTCACATTTTCTTGAGAAATGTTTTTCGGATACATCGCCACTTTGATTTTCGGATACCTCATTCATGTTTACAAATTACACATTTTTACTTCCGTTCAGAATTCTCATTTAATTGCTTTATCAGATCATTATCACCCTCACTCGGGACTGGAAGGGAGGGCGGCTTTGTTTCTTATTTTGTCACAAAAGATCCATCTTAACACCTAACTTCATTCCTATCTCCTCGCTCGGGAAATCAAAGCTACGAGCAAGGCTTGAAAAACAAGGCAGAACAACATCCAACACTGGTGTTTCTTCTTTTTATTAAAAAAAAAACAACTGCTGATGAGTTGGACTTTTTTGTAAATCCATAAGACACTTGGGGCGTTGGGGGCCCCAGTTCAGGTGGGGGCCCTGGGCGCCGGTAGCGTTGGCCCACCCCTTAAGACGGCCATGGGTGAGTATTTCTTTTCCTTGTAAAACATTATAGGTCTGACACCGGAGAATAAACTAACCGTTCGCACTTCGCTTGAAGTATTTAGATCTTGTTAGATATATCAATCACATACGAAAATATAAATACTGTGAAATGTCAACCTGGCTGTAAAAAAAATATAAAAGTAGTTCAGTAATACATCACGATTCCGGACATTAGCGTTTGCCAACTTCCGCTATCATTTTCATATAACCGGTCGATTGATTTCTTAAGTCGCTTTGTCTTAGCTAGATAACGGATTGCAATAGGTCGACGTTTAGAATGTTGATCTGCAGCAGTGATTGTGTAGTATCTAAATTGAGGTTCGCATTGTTGTCTTAATTGGATCACAAGTCATGACTTAGCAGACGTTTGGGAATGTGGTTTACCTCTATAGTACATTTAACACATTTGTTGGTTCTCTACTTTCTCGCAGAGAGCTCATATATTTCGAGAACTGACAAATATGCACGAGAGAACCATCAAACCGGACTTCCCATACACAAATAATGACATCTAAAATATCGCTGTCGATATATCATGGTACATAACTGTTATGAAAGAGCAACTTATGTGTGAAAGACTGATGTACAGTGTTTTTAAGATTCTTGAAATAAAAAATCTAGTACACTTTGTCCTTAGAATTATCAGTGAATATTGATTTTATTATATAACGAATTTTGTTTTACTTAATTTAAATTTTTCCTGTTTCGTTACATTGTGAAACACATCGCACGGAAATAATCCAAAGAAAACACAAGAAGCAGTTAAATTCTACGTAATTTACCAAATTAAGAAGAAGTAACTATAGATTGGGATGTAAGGTCAGGTGATGCGTAACATCACAGCCTCTCCTTGACAAATGTCAACCCCGCCTTCTCGTGGTGCATCCTGTTCCCACTAAAGGGGCTCTGACGACCGCCAATAGCGGTATAACTATACCATCGGGATTAGAGGAAATTCTATCCCACACTCACCAACCCGCTTGGCCAGCGTGGTGAGTTATGGCCAAACCCCTCCAAAATGACTCCACAACTTAAATCTTGGCCCTCAGTCTCCGGCAGCTGGAATGTACCTGGCCAAGGCAGCGGCCAGTGCGACATGAAGGCAGAGGGTGCTAAGAATCCCCGGAGGACCGGACTAGGCTGCCATCTGATGCTGACCTTGGCAACGTACAATGGACGCTCCCTATCTTCTGATTCAAGGCTTCTTGAATTGGAAGAGGAACTACAAAGGATCAAGTGGGACATTGTGGGGCTAAGTGAGATAAGGAGAAAAGGAGAAGATCTCATCGAACTGAAAAGTGGACATCTCTTCTACTATCATGGGACAGATACTGGCAGAACTAGTGGTGTTGGATTTATAATAAACAAGAAACTGAAGGATAAAGTGGTAGAAGTTGAAAGTTCCTCTGACAGAGCTGCACGACTCGTTATCCAACTATCGAGAAGATACCAGGCTCAGATTATTCAAACTTATGCACCCACCACAAGTCATCCTGAAGAAGAAATTGAAGAATTTTATGAGGAAATTTGTCATCTAAATAATAAAGGTAAGCAGCACTTGAAAATAATTATGGGAGATTTCAATGCAAAAATAGGGCAACGGCAACAGAATGAAACTTCAGTAGGTAAATTCGGTCACGGCAACAGAAACCAGCGTGGAAATACTCTCGTTGAGTTTGCAGAGGCAGAAGGGTTTTTCATCTTGAACTCCTTTTTCAAGAAAAAGCCACACAGGAAATGGACATGGAGACATCCAAATGGGACGACAAGTGAAATTGATTTTATTATGTGTAACAAAAAATTCGTCATAGAAGACTGCAGTGTGCTAAACAAGTTCAACACAGGTAGTGACCATAGATTGGTGAGATGTAAGATGCACCTCAACACTAAACTTGAACGTGGCAAGCTCATAAGACAAACAAAATCTATTGACATAACCAACCTTAAAAAACACCATAATACCTTCAAGTTGGAACTGAAGAACAGGTTCTCTGCTTTAGAAGGCCTAACATCGGAAGAAGTGGACATCTCTGAAGTTAACAGAAAAGTAACCAAAGCTCTTATGGAAACTGCAACAAAATTAGCTTGGTCTAAGAACAAGTTGCATGTAAATAAATTATCAGGAAAAACGAAAATGTTGATGCAAAAAAGAAGAGAGATGAGGACAACTAAAGAAGATGTGACTTCCAAAGTGGAATATATAGAGCTATGCAAGACAGTACGAAAAAGTATCACTGAAGACGTAAGAAAATTCAACTGTGAACTAGTGAGGAAAGCAATTGAAAACAACCAAAGCCTAAAGATAGCAAAGGGACATCTCAGTAAGGGAAGAAAACAGATTATGGCACTGAGAAAAGAAGATGGTTCTGTAACAAGAAATAGAGGCGAAATTTTGACAAGAGTGAAAGATTTCTACTCCAAATTATATGAAAGGGATGATACATGCACTCCAGACATCATGAAAGATACCAGTACCAGAGTTCCTCCAGTCCTTCCAGCAGAAGTTGCACATGCAATCAAGAACATGAAGCGGGGAAAAGCTCCAGGAGAAGATGGAATTACTGTAGACATCATACAAGAAGCAAGTGGAGAAATCGAAACAGTACTCGCCCAAATTTTCACTCGATGCCTTAATGAAGGAAAGATTCCTGAAGATTGGAACACCGCTACAATGATCCTGTTACATAAGAAAGGTGACATTGAGGATCTCGGAAACTATAGACCTATCAGCCTCCTATCAGTAGTTTATAAAATCTTCACTAAAGTTCTTTCACACCGCTTGAAGGTAACACTGGACATGGCTCAACCGAGAGAACAAGCTGGATTCAGGAGTGGCTACAGCACAATAGATCATATCCATGTACTGAGAGAACTAATTGAAAGAGCGAGGGAATATGAACTTCCATTGTGCATGGCTTTTATCGATTATGAAAAAGCCTTTGATTCGGTGAAACCATCAGCAGTTACAATGGCTCTGAAAACCTGCGGTATTGAAGATGCATACATTAATATTATTAATAACATCTATGAAAATGCAAGTGCAAAGATTAGGCTGTTTGAAAATACATCACACATAAAAATTGGAAAGGGAGTGAGACAAGGTGACACCATATCTCCGAAGCTCTTTAATGCCACATTGGAGGGTGTTTTTCAGTCGCTGAGCTGGGAAAACAAGGGGATAAAGATTAATGGAGATTATCTAACCCACCTTCGTTTTGCTGATGACATAGTCATTTTTGCAACTAGCCCATCAGAGCTGCAGAGTATGATCCAGGAACTTGCTGACAAGAGTAAAGAAGTGGGATTAAAAATGAACTTTCAGAAGACAAAAGTGATGTTCAATGCTTTTACAAGAAATGAAGATTTATCGATTGATGGAGAAAAGCTGGAGATAACAGACACATACGTTTATCTTGGACAGCAGATATCAAGTGAGGGTCACATTGATGAAGAAATTAATCGGCGTACAAAACTTGCCTGGAGAGCTTTGGAAGAAACAGCATAATTTTCAAGAGCAATATGCCATTATGTCTTAAAAGAAAAGTGTTTGATCAATGCATCCTTCCAGTGCTTACGTATGGTGCAGAGACGTGGACCTTAGCTAAAAGAGACATACAAAGGCTGCAGACAACTCAAAAAAGCATGGAGAGGTGCATGCTTGGTGTAACCAGGAGAGATAAGAAGAGGAACTCGTGGATCCGAAAAATGACAAGAGTGGAAGACATCATGATCAGAGTTAAATCCCTGAAATGGCAATGGGCTGGACATACTGCCAGAAGGACAGATCATCGATGGACAGCCGAAATTTTAGATTGGATTCCCAGGGACAGGAAAAGACCCAGAAGAAGACCACATGGGAGATGGGTGGATGAAATTCGAAAGTATGCAGGGGTGACATGGAGGAGACTGGCACAAGACAGACCGTTGTGGAGGAAACTTGGGGAGACCTTCGTCCAGCAGTGGATTGATAATGGTTGACAATGATGATGATGATGATGAACTATAGATTCTACTTTACCAAATTAACAAGAAGTAGCAACGTTTTAGTTTGCCAAATTAACAAGTAGCAAGATTCTAGATTACAAAATTAACCCGAAGTAGCAAGACTCTGGATTACCAAACTTAAATAAATCTCTAGTGCACTTTAGTCACATAATTATTAGAAGTAGGCATTTTATTTATTTAAAAAATAAGTTTTATTTAAAGTAAATTTTCCTGATTCATCACATCGCGTTTGTGACGTATATTCTAAATTAACTTTCCTTTTTAGTTTCTTTCCCTATGTAAATCTTGAGTTTATTCTGTTATACTTCACTCTTAACGTGATATCTTTTCTCTCAAACGAATACTGTTGGCAACACAATTGAGGTTAAATGAACGTGACGTGACGTATGCCTGTTTTGATAAGAACGAGAGATAAACACGACGACTAAACTGTTGTAGGAGAGCGACTATTGAGAGCGTTGTAAGAGTGCGTTGTAAAGAGAGCGTTGTGTTAAGAGCTGTGAAGCTGTGTGGTGTGTTTAAATATTGATATCGTTCTGTTATGGACGTGCTACAACCTTGAATAAAGCATCTTTTCCGTAAGTTTGACTTCTGTTGTTTACATGTTTCGTCTGGCCGTTAAGGTTTTTTCATTTAGGAACTATTTCTTAGTATATTGATGTTTTAAATTAACGTAGAAGTGAGACAAAACTTCTACGTTTTACGTTACAATACGCATGCAAGTAATTCCCATGAAATAACAAGAAGTAGTTGTATTTTAGTTTACCAGGTTAACAAGAAGTATTAATAGCAAGATTTTCCATTCATCCATCAATCTCGTCCGCCCATGGGATTACTGCAAAACTAATGTAGTCGGCTTGATATTCCAGTAATCGTCAACGACTATGTGCCCTTGAGGATTACTGGAAAATTAATGTAGTCGGCTTGCCATTTCTCTAGTGCATACGGAATAGGGACAAAGTGCGTCCGGGGCCAACTTCACAGGGAACCATCTACGCATTCGCGTTCCCGAACACAGGGAGCCTGCGGAAAAAGCAAGATTCTAGTTTACTAAATTAACAAGAAGTAGAAAGGTTCTGGTTTACCAAAATAACAAGAAGTAGCAATCTTAGTTTACCAAATTAACATGTAGTAAAAAGATTCTAGTTTACCAAATTAGCAGGTAGCAAGATTCTAGTTTACCAAATTAGCAGGTAGCAAGATTCTAGTTTACCAAATTAACAAGAAGAATGCTTACACACAGACATTTGACGTGGACCAGGATCATCAAACGGAGGTCATCGCTCTTTCCACGTTTATAAGTGAGTCACGTAAAAAATCTCATTGGCCACCACCGGGAATCAAACCCAGGGTCTTCCAGTTACGTGCCGAATATGTTTCCACTGCACCATAGCGTACTCGCATTCCTCCAGACTCACACACATAACTGCCAAGCCAATTTGGCAACTTGCTTCTTGGAGCCCCGCACAATGCTGGGGATTCACCAAAGATAGTAAGCAGCAACTGAACAAATAATTAGAAGGCGAATGAATACTTAATACAGACATTTGACGTGGACCAGGAACATCAAACAGAGGTCATCGCTCTTTCCACGTTTATAAGTAATGTTCCTGGTCCACATTAAATGTCTGTATTAAGTATTCATTCGCCTTCTAATTATTTGTTCAGTTGCTGCTTACTATCTTTGGTGAATCCCCAGCATTGTGCGGGGCTCCAAGAAGCAAGTTGCCAAATAGACTTGGCAGTTATGTGTGTGAGTCTGGAGGAATTCGATGCCGCTGTGGTGCAGTGGAAGCATATTCGGCGCGTAACTGGAAGACCCTGGGTTCGATTCTCGGTGGTGGCCAATGATAATTTTTCCGTGACTCACTTATAAACGTGGAAAGAGCGATGACCTCTGTTTAACAAGAAGAAGAAAGACTCTAGTTAACCAAATTAACGAAAAGTAGCAGTCTTAGTTTACCAAATTAACAAGTAGCAAATTCTTGATTAGCAAACTTAAATAAATTTCAAGTGCACTTTAGTCGCAGGATTATTAGAAGTAGATATTAATTTATTTATATAAAAATTAAGTTTTATTTAATGTAAATTTTCCTATTTTATAACATTGCGAAACACAGCGTATGGAAGTAATGTCAATGAAAAAACAAGAAGTAACCGTATTCTAGTTTACCAAATTTACAAGATCTAGTTGTATTCTAGTCTATCAAACTAAAAAACAATGTAGTGAAGTTTAGCCTCAGAATTCTTAGAAGTATATATTAATTTATTTATATAACAAATTAAGTGTTATTTAATATGTTTCTCTGTTTCGTTACATTGCAAAATACAGCGCATGGTAGAATGTACAGCGCATGGATCAATGAAATAATAAGAAGTATTTTTTGATAGTCCATATTTCAAAATATTGGTTCCACCCCGGTAGCGCTGTGGTCTAAACGACGGCTTCTGATCATTCGTCCGAGAAGGGGTTCTAGTTGGAATCCAGGTGAGCATGCATGTTGTGTTTTTGTCTTACGGCAATGGCTGTATCTCTTCCTTGGAGTCAGTGGCCCTAATTTAGGGACGGCGATTGCTTATAGACGATTGAGTTGCTCATGGTGGTCGTTAAACTCCCAATCAAAAAAAAAAATGTTGCCTGTTGTACACAAAAGTAAACAGTTTCTTTTCAAATAGGAAACGAACCAAGCAGAACCGAATCTCTATTTTTGCATTAAAATGTACTATTTCTTTTGAAACAGACTAACTGCAACTAATTGTTTAAGAGATTACTGAAATATGACCCTTGCATATGAAATTATATTCTGCAGAGGAGTGGTTTTTCAAGGCTTTTAGTTTTAGCTTAATAATGAGATGAAACATGACGTTTGAATATGAGCTAATCTTTTTTCTTTCTTCCCAATAAATATCTGATGTTTTAACTTGGCTGCTTTCGATATAGTTTTCTGCTACTTTTCTACAGCACGCTATCGATTGGGTTATTTGAGTTAAAAAAATTTAGACATTACATTTTTATACAAAAGAGAACAGCACAATTTTTGAACTCTCACCCGATGCTCATAAACAAGTTGCATTTCATAAAAAAAAATTGCAAAAAATTATCGAAATTTAAATATTGTGTATGCTTATTTTAAATACACGACTTCGTGAATACGTAAGGAACGCTTATAGTTTGTATATCCGTTTATTATGTTTTTTTTATCGAAGGTTTTTTTTTTTTTTTTTTATTGGAGGTTTAACGACCACCGTGAGCAACTCAATGGGCTATAAGCAGTCGCCCGTCCCTAATTTAGGGTCACTGGTTCCAGAGTAGGGAGAGAACCAGTGCCGTAAGACAAACACAACATCCATGCCTCACTGGGATTCGAACCCGGACCACGTTCGGACGAATGATCAGAGGCCATCGCTTAGACCACTGCGCCACCGGGGCACCTTATTGAAGGTTATACGACCACGGTGAGCAACTCTATGGGTTACAAGCAGTCGCTCGTCCCTAATTTAGGGTCACTCGTTCCAGGGAAGGGAGAGAGCCACCGCTATGAGGCAAACACAACATCCGTGCCTCACCAGGATTCGAACCCGTACCCCCATCTGGGACGAATGGTCGTCCCAGATGGGGGTCTTCTCTATGGGCAGGTGAGCAACTCTATGGGCTACAAGCAGTCGCCCGTCCCTAATTTAGGGTTACTCGTTCCAGGGAAGGGAGAGAGCCACCGCTATGAGGCAAACGCAACATCCATGCCTCACCAGGATTCGAACCCGGACCCCCATCTGGGACGAATGGTCGTCCCAGATGGGGGTCTTCTCTATGGGCAGGTGAGCAACTCTATGGGCTACAAGCAGTCGCCCGTCCCTAATTTAGGGTCACTCGTTCCAGGGAAGGGAGAGAGCCACCGCTATGAGGCAAACGCAACATCCATGCCTCACCAGGATTCGAACCCGGACCCCCATCTGGGACGAATGGTCGTAAGCCATCGCTCAGACCACTGCGGCACCAGGGCGGCCCGTTTATTTTGTTAGTGCAAATTTGTAAAAAAAATCGCCAAGCTTCCACACTCCGCTGGGAGGTTTTCTCAAAGCAATGTAGGCATAAAATGCAAGCCGCCCCGGTGGCGCAGTGGTCTAAGCGATGGTCTCTGATCATTCGTCCGAAAGGAGTCCGGGTTCGAATCCCGGTGAGGCATGGATGTTGTATTTGTCTTACGGCACTGGCTCTCTCCCTTCCCTGTTACCAGTGGCCCTAAATTAGGGACGGGAGACTGCTTATAGCCCATTGAGTTGCTCACCGTGGTCGTTAAACTTTCAATAAAAAAAATGCAAGGAATTAGAATACGTAGGAAATAAAGACGTTTTTTAAAATAACGTGGGTAACATCACGAGCAGTATTGCGTGAGATTTTATCACGCAATTATGCGGTGTGCTGCGACGTGTTTCTGTCTTTTAACAACGCATGCCAAACCATTGGTAGTTCCATAAGGACCACGTCATTGCATGCCAGTTTGCTGGAAAGGATTTCGAGTGTTTTGCCGATGCCAGCTTCTTTAAAGTTCTGTAAGGGGCAATTCTTCTAATAGTATTCCATACAGGAGCGGTCGAGCAATGCATAACTTCTCTGGCGAGGGCTGTATTCTTCATGTCCATGTTGACACTTCGGACGTGTATTTTACGTATAGACGTGTTGGTTGGCACTTCGGACGTGTTTAGTTATGCATTGCTCTGCCGCTCCTGTATGGAATAGTATTAGAAGAATTGCCCCTTACATGAACTTTAAAGAAACTGCCATCAGGGAAACAACCGAAATCCTTTCCAGCAAACTGGCATGCAATGGCATGGTCTTTATGGAACTACCAATGGTTTGGCATGCGTTGTTAAAAGATAGAAACACATCACGGCACACCGCATAATTGCGTGATAAAAACTCACGTAATACTGCTTGTGATGTCATCCACTTTATTTTCAAAAAATCATCTTTATTTCCTACGTGTTCTAATTCCGTGCATTTTATGTTCACATTGCCTTGAGGAAGCCTTCTTGTGGAATGTGAAAGCTTGGCGAATCTTTATTCAAATTTACACCAGGAAAATAAACGGATGTTCTACGCTATAAGCGTTCCTCGCGTATTGTGTATTGTGACGTACTACAGAAGCGAAAACATGTGTCAAGACGACAAATCTGCAGCGAGATGTTCTGTCCTAGTAGCTCAGTTGGGAGAGCGACTTACTCTGGAGTGAGGGTGACACGGATTCGATGCCCATCACGGATAAACTTGTGTTTTCACAGTATGTTCTCCCATATGATTTAGGAATTTCGCTTTAACTTCACAAATATTGTTAAAGGTTTAAATAAAAGAAAGTCAGCAGGGAAATGTTTCGGCCAAAAACATTCTAATATAACATGGCCCAAAACATTTCGGAATCATGCATAACCTTGACATCAGAAGCGCAAAACTTCTTCTGCAAGTGGCAGCACAGATTTGGAGAATATATTAGTTTCAAGGTTCTTTTTTTTTTTTTTTTTTTTTTTTTTTTGATTGGAGGTTTAACGACCACCGTGAGCAACTCAATGGGCTATAAGCAGTCGCCCGTCCCTAATTTAGGGTCACTGGTTCCAGGGAAGGGAGAGAGCCAGTGCCGTAAGACAAACACAACATCCATGCCTCACCGGGATTCGAACCCGGACCCCGTTCGGACGAATGATCAGAGGCCATCGCTTAGTTTCAAGGTTCACCTTATCTTGAGGGCGAAGAGAGAAAGTTAGGGAGATGCCCGCTAAATCTCTTTTTTAGGGAGGGGTCAAGCATTCCTGGTTCATGTGCGCATCAACTAATTGAACCTTGAAAAAATATTTAACGCCTGTGGATATGATTATTACGCTTTCCGTAGAATTTTCTAGAAGGATTAAAGTGTTGCATAAAATAGTGAAATGGGTCCTGCAAGGTACGTACGATCGTTCAATGACTTGACGCATATCGTGAGACATGTGTCAAATAATGTTATAAAAAGCACGTACAGGATGAATTTCCTTCTGTTTCAAAGATTTAATGACGATGTAAGGAAATTCTGCTTATAATGACAGTCACTAAGCTGCTTCATTCATTCTAACTGTTTCACCGGAAGTAATACACTGCGGGAAACCTGGTAAACAGTTTTCTCTTTGCTATTTCTCATGTTTGCGAATGTCCCAGGTACAGAATGATTCATTGTGATCAACAAAGTGTTTTCTGTGTCCTCCAAATGTTCTAAGTCAAATTGGATGGAGTCACCTTCCTCCGGGATTTACAAAACCGCAGTCGTCATGACCCCTAAAAATATGTTTCCACTACTAATAGCATAGATAAAAAAATCGTGAAATAAAGATTAATAAGAAAGATTCAGAGAATTTTCTGGATATGCTTTTTTCGTTTCAAGGACTTATGATGTGTTGTTTACCTGTTTCCTTTTAAACGGAAGCGGATGCTTTACACAATAGATACGTCTACGTCCTAATAATAACTTATTTTTGAAGGATGCGTTAGGAATGAAATTAGAAACACGTGCTTATATTCATGAAATAATTAGCTAATTATTCCTGAATTTCCTGGCGCAAGTTTTTGTTTAGATCTACAGTCTTCACAAATATTCATTAATAAGTAGGTTATAGTGAAGTAGGTTTCGAAATACACTAAAATAAGACAGAATAACTGAAGTAACTTTAAGTTAGTTAAGGTATTCACATACCGTAAAATGGTCAAAAGTACGAAAAAAAAATTTATGATTTTATTTTATTCCCCGTTTTTTGTACTTTCAGGACCGTAATTGTTTTTCCCAGATTCGAAATAAGTTTCGAGTTCTATTCATTTTTATGAACCCTTATCTACGGAGGAAATGGATTTGAATCTATTTGATTGTTATTTCACGTGCATTGTGTGGTACTTTGGTACATTATGCACTTAGTCAAGCCTATATATGAGAGACTAACCACCATGCAACTGCTCAGCACGTGTCTCCATGGTAAAACTCAGAACAGCAATAAAAGTTTCTATTTTCTAATTTGGAGACGTTATCCGAAGGAGACATTTGGGGTAATGGACATTTCCAAGCTCTCTGTTTATGATGTTATATGCCACTTCAACGCTGGGGCGAAATTAGAAATATAAATTATTAAAAGTTTGGGACTAAATCCAGGGAAATATATGAGGAAAGAGGTGACGAATAGAGACCTACAACGTATTACGTACAAAATTAGAATTATAAATTATTTAAAGATTGGGACTAAATCCAGGGAAATATATGAGGAAAGAGGTGACGAATAGAGACCTACAACGTATTACGTACAAAATTAGAATTAGAAATTATTTAAAGATTGGGACTAAATCCAGGGAAATATATGAGGAAAAGAGGTGACGAATAGAGACCTACAACGTATTACGTACAAAATTAGAATTAGAAATTATTAAAAGATTGGGACTAAATCCAGGGAAATATATGAGGAAAGAGGTGACGTATAGAGACCTACAACGTATTACGTACAAAATTAGAATTATAAATTATTTAAAGATTGAAACTAAATCCAGGGAAATATATGAGGAAAGAGGTGACGAATAGAGACCTACAACGTATTACGTACAAAATTAGAATTAGAAATTATTAAAAGATTGGGACTAAATCCAGGGAACTATATGAGGAAAGAGGTGACGTATAGAGACCTACAACGTATTACGTACAAAATTAGAATTAGAAATTATTAAAAGAATGGGACTAAATCCAGGGAAATATATGAGGAAAAAGGTGACGTATAGAGACCTACAACGTATTACGTACAAAATTAGAATTATAAATTATTTAAAGATTGAAACTAAATCCAGGGAAATATATGAGGAAAGAGGTGACGAATAGAGACCTACACCGTATTACGTACAAAATTAGAATTAGAAATTATTAAAAGATTGGGACTAAATCCAGGGAACTATATGAGGAAAGAGGTGACGTATAGAGACCTACAACGTATTACGTACAAAATTAGAATTATAAATTATTTAAAGATTGAAACTAAATCCAGGGAAATATATGAGGAAAGAGGTGACGAATAGAGACCTACAACGTATTACGTACAAAATTAGAATTAGAAATTATTTAAAGATTGGAACTAAATCCAGGGAAATATATGAGGAAAGAGGTGACGAATAGAGACCTACAACGTATTACGTACAAAATTAGAATTATAAATTATTTAAAGATTGAAACTAAATCCAGGGTAATATATGAGGAAAGAGGTGACGAATAGAGACCTACAACGTATTACGTACAAAATTAGAATTATAAGTTATTTAAAGATTGAAACTAAATCCAGGGTAATATATGAAGAAAGAAGTGACGAATAGAGACCTACAACGTACAAAATTAGAATTAGAAATTATTAAAAGATTGCGACTAAATCTAGGGAAATATATGAGGAAAGAGGTGACGAATAGAGACCTACAACGTACAACAGCGAGTCAATGACAAAGTACGGACTGTGTAAAGCAGAAGCGAAAGAGGCTTAGAAGGCTGAAAAAAGAAATACTGTGCAAATGTGAATAAAGAAGGTCCCCAGCTATGATACTGGGACTTTCTAGTGCTATTTCCTATTCCAGTTCAAGACTCTGACGGACTAAAAACTAATTTTACTTACTTTTCAATCTTTACATCTGTGTTTCAGACACTTCATTTTTTTCTGTATGAAAAAGGACGGCAAACATCATAACTTTAGATACAACTGCCCAAATTTCAAAATGTGAAATGATTTAGAAAGGTGAAGAACGTACAACGAAGAAAGTTCCTTCGTCATTCTTGTGCACGCCGGGCATCGAACCTGGGTCCCGTCATTCCGGAACAAGTTACACTCCTAACTGAGCTACGCAGAAGTCTGTTTTCGCTGCTATCTGCCTTTATCTCATGTGCGTCCTGCGGTGCAGGCACGTCACAAATGCCTTAAGGAAATGAGCTAAAATCTGCCAAATTGAATGATAATAAATTATTGTAGGGCTCATCATAGTTGACAATAGTAGCGAAAAGAGGATGTTTTCAATACGCACACCTTGATTTTACTGTAAACAACCAACCATACATATGAACCTTATGACTCTGGTACAATATCTAAAGATATAAAAGAATTCTCGTTTGCCACTAATATTTTTATTTTCTGATGATTTGAAAATCAGAGATATTGTTTCCAATAAGGTCATTAATCAACATGAAATTAATAAATTATTTATTAATTAATTATGTGTTGAATTTTGTTTTTCACTTGATAAATTGTTTCCGAAAACTCATATGATATACGTGTTCAACATTCTTATAAATTGCATTAATTTTTTTTATTCAGGGTATATGAATAACTTAAGATCAATTAAGTAAGAAAAATAAGATCTTTCGGAGATTTGAATTTTATGCTTTGAATAGAACAGTTGAAATTCTCTTTCTTTCTTTGTTTGTTTGGGGGTTCAACGACCACCGTGAGCAACTCGATGTGCTATAAGCAGACGTCCGTCATTAATTTAGGGCCACTGGTTCCAGGGAAGGAGAGAGCCAGTGCCGTAAGACAAACACAACATCCATGCTTCACCGGGATTAGAACCCGGACCCTTCACGGACGAATGGTCAGAAGCCATCGCTTAGACCACTGCACCACCGGGGCTGCCAAAGCATGAGGACAAGATTCGTTTTGGCCAGTCTAAACCGGAAAAAGCGGTTTTACATATGCAATCGTAAAATGAAACTCACGACATCGAAACTGACGAGTAATATGCAAAACAAGATCGAAAGAGAACAAAATACTGGCTGACCTTTTCGTCCACTGACACTCTTCCATCTCCACTGAATAAAGACGCTATAGAGCAAAGTATTTAGTAGAAAATATGTTCACCACACACACTGCAATAAATGTTTGACCCCGGTGACTCCTGATCGGCACTAAGTGCTTTAGGAGACCTCAGGATAAATTTCTTCTTCTCCTGTTAGTGAGCCTTGATAGCAACTGGAACGGTTTCTTGTGCGGAAATTCTTTGCGCTGCCACAGAGCGTCCGATGCATGTTCGATTAGATTAAGAGCAGGATAAGGCGCTTTTCACTCCATCCGACGAATATCTTCACTAGCTAGTACTTCGTCCACAGCTGCTGTACGGGGAGTACGGCTGTTATCTTTCATTAAAATATTATCTGCACCTAAAGCCCCAAGGACCGGACGAACTTGGCGAAGAATCACACCATTGCAGCACGGTTGCAAAGTCACTGTCTCTTTATCCATCACCTGCTGCTTGATACATCCATTGATCATGCTACCAGTACACACACTGTTACCCTGGGACTGCCATGTTTGTCCAGTTCAATGGTGTCCCTAGAACTGTACGCAGTCCCACGTTTCCGCCAGATCAATGCCGCTTGGAATTCGATAAAAGACTGAAGAGGCTCTCATCTGTGCACAGTACCTTGGCCCAATGATTTGAACACCACTCAACGTGAGACAAACACCATTAATGGCTTGCTATACGGTGCACTCTGCATAATGTTAGACAGCGTAAGTGTTCCTGGGAATATACAGGATGTCTATAAATGAAATATACAACTTCAGGATGCTATTAAAAAATACTGTAGAAAAAAATCTTACTTTAAACGTCAAGAAACGTGGCAAGTGTTAAAGTTTCTTAAGTCAGATGATAGATGGCACCAAGTGTCTCATGTAATGAAAAATCTCGTCAAACACGGAATACAGCAGACATGGATTCCCCAGTGGGGAAAGCAACGCATTTGTTTTGGTTTGCGGAGTCAAAATCTCTAACAACAGTTCAGCGTAAGTTCAGAACGGAGTACAAGAGAAGCCTTCGACACGAAGTAGCATCGAACAATGGGTAAGTAAAGAGCAGCCCGAAGGTTAACGTCTGGGCTGGCCTAACGGAAGACAGAGTGATAGGGCCATTTTTCTTCGCTGAACCAACAGTTACTGGCATAATGTACCTGGGCATATTAAGTCCTATATACAGTCCTATTGCATTTGGATGTCTTGGAACGTTTGGCGCAAAATTCGCACACCTCTGCGTGCTTGAAGACAATTAGTCAACTGGTCCGCAGTACTTCTTCAAACCCGTTTTGCCACTGTGGCCACATAACTGTCATTTCGTTGGCTCATTCAGCGAGGGCAACCACCAGCAAACCATCTTGCAGTGGTTCTGTGTTTCCAGATCGCTGAACAATGCCGCGACATTACGCTGTGGGCTACTTTCAACACTTTGGCCACATCGGCCTCAAAAAGGCCTAGATGTCTGCACGGGCCCAGGTCGGGCCTTTGCTCATTTCCAATTTGGGAAAACGGGGCCGGGTCCTGGCCTTCAATATTTAATGTAAAACAGACACGGGCACAGCAGGGCTTTTTTTATGAGCAAAACAATCGCTGTACGGTGCCTTTCTCGTTTGGAAATCTCACAACATACAGCAGCAGGATAAGATTGAATAATTTCCGCTGTTGGAAAAAATAGAAGTTTTTACGACATCCTCCTTTCCTACAAAACAATTAGAGTGGGTCTGCTCCCATAGTTTTTCAACGTGAATTCTCTCTCTCTCTCTCTCTCTCTCTCTCTCTCTCTCTCTCTCTCTCTCTCTCTCTCTCTCTCTCTCTAACTTCTACCCTCCTCTCACGCTTCAGAGCATTCTATTAACTGCAGCATTTATAAACCGAGCCACCCGGTCGCAGACCATCTTTTTTATTGTTCTGGTCGGCGGCACTTTGTTCTCTAGGTGTGTGAAAAGCTTTAAAGTTGCCTTAAATAGCAAGGGAGAAATGGGCCGGAAGAAACATACTTCTGTGTCTAAATCTGTGCCGCATTTTTCCCATTTGTACTCTCAGGGAGTCAGGAAATATCAAATGAACCCTTAGGTATCACAGCCCAGCAGTTTTCAAAACTTCTGTGACACTAGTTAGCTGGACAGTCTGTCGTTGTTTTCCCTAGCATATGCTCAGTTCAGTGTTGCTGATGAATTCTCTTCCATACGTATTATAGAGTTCAAGAAAGCGAAAGACTTTCGCGAAAAAATCGCTTCCGGAGAATATGGACTCACAATTCAGGATATTTCGTACTTATCGAATTAACCCCCTTCCCCCGCCCCACGTTATCCCCAAGGATATTCCGGGTCCGGCGGTAGGCAATGATAATTTGAAAACCCAGAAAATTTCAAAGGCATGAAAATTGTTGTTTACGTGCAATATTTTTTAGTATACAAGCCCCCCCTCCACAGATGTCACGTGACTTATATAGATCCACAGAAATATTCCTAATTAACGTTTATTGTAATAGAATACGTGTAACAATTAAGAAAACGAAAACTCTTCAGGAGTTGAATGACCGAGTGCACCAGGTGTCAAATTCGTGTTTTAGTAATTGTTGGAATTTTATGGGACTTAGAAACAGGAGAAATATACAGGCCGGGCCGGGCTTTGGACGTGCTGGTTTGGACCGGGCAGGGATTTCCAAATTAAGGCCCGTGCAGACCTGTAGTCAGGCCTTCTTCGAGCTTGTCGATCATTGGGTCCTCGGGTAAAATCCTCCAAATAATGTCAGTGAGACATCCTCATGTTACCTCAGTTTCTCGCACTGTTGCTGAAACACATCAAAAACTGAATGACCTCATATGAGATACGAATCGGCCTCCTGCCTGTAGACAGCCTCGGCAGCTGTCACGTGCTCAAAGCAAACGTGCGTGCGTGCGTGCTGGACCTCATGGAATGTTCTAATACTTCTAAGGTCCCCTTTCGCCCTATATACAGCAGCTATCCGACGTGACATCGATTCAATAAGATGCCGGAAACAGTTAGGGCTGGTGCGGTGGCGCAATGGTCTAAGCGATGGCTTCTGATAACTCGTCCGAGATGGGTCCCAGCGCGAATCCAGGTGAGGCATGGATGTTGTGTTTGTCTTACGGCACTGGCTCTCTCGCCTTGCTGGAACCAGTGGCCCCAAATTAGGGATCGGCAACTGCATATAACCCACTGAGTCGCTCACGGTAGTCGTTAAACCCCCAATCAAAAAAAAAAAAAAAACGGTTGAGGGGGGTGGGAGGTTATGGTCAACCAAGCTGTGTGCAATGCGGTCTTCTATGTAGATATGGAGGTGATTGGTATATCCAGAAGCCTGATGTGCCGTTCCGTAGTATCCCACAAGTAGTCTATGGAATTGATATCGGGAAGGTACGGAGACCAACGTATACACTAAAGAGCAATTTAATTAGAGATACCTGTCTAGTAACGTGTAGCACCACCTTTCGTCCTGATGACGGTAGAGATTCGTCTCGGCATGGACTCGACAAGACATCGGAAGCGTTAGGAAGCCATACGGATCCACGACCCCTGAACACGCTCACACAGTTCACGAAGATTTGATGGAGGGGGGGGGTCAGAGCCTCGAACATTTCTCTCGATGGTATCCCAGATGTGTTCGATGGGATTGAGGTCAGGTGACCTAGCTGGCCAAGAAAGCGAGGTCACGTCGGTGAAGTGTTCATCCAACCATTCGGATACAATTCGGGAGCGATGGCACGGTGCATTGTTGTTGCAGGATGAGGTCCCCAGTGGGACGTTGAAGACGCACAAACCGGAGCAAATGGTCGTCCAGGATATCCCAGTAACGTTGACCTGTGAGGGACGATGTCACACGTACCCCGGGTCTCATTTCAGTCCACATAAACGGTCCCCAGACGAGAATGCCACCCCCACAAGCTTGAAGAGTACCCTGCTGGCAAGAAGGATCCATCGCTTCATGTGGTTTGCGCCGTACTCGTATCCTGCCATCCGCATGTACCAACACGAATCTCAACTCATCAGTCCAGGCAAAATTTTTCCACATGTCTAGGGTCCCGTGGCGATGTTCCCGCGCCCATGCTAATCTTTGCACCTTGTGATGTGCGGTCAGCAGTGGTACCCTCGTGGGATGATGGCTTCTGTACCTCATAGCGAGGAGATGGTTCTGGATGGTGTGGCTGCTAACATGTTTTTGTGCACCAGCGTTAAATTGCCGAGTGGTTTCTTGCACTGTGGCCCGTCTACCCTCTGTTACAATGCGAGCTAGCCGACGATGATCCCGCTCATCCACACGCTGTTGTGCACGGCAGTTGGCCCTTTCAGGGATGGTTTTACCGGATTCGATGTACTCAGGGTGCACCCGTGATCCCAGTGCCTTCCCGACTTCCAAGATGGAGTGACCCATTCGTCGGGCCTCGACAATTTGCCCACGATCAAATGCGCTTAGATCCTTCGTCTTACCCATACAGCGTCCGACTCTTACTGATTCCCGTCGCATCACTCCTTATATTGTCGGTTCGCTGCATACGTCATGTCGTTTCCGTTTTCAAGGTCGCCCACAGCGCCATATTTGCATAACGCCAGCTGTCTCTAATTCAATTGCTCTTCATTGTATATACTAGGAATCTGAACAGTGTTTCTCAAACCATTCCTGCACAGCATTTGACCTGTGGCTCGGCAGATTGTCATTTTGGAAGACACCGTCGCCATTCGGTTAAAAGTACGACATTGCTGGGTGTATAGAGTCAGCAAGCAATTCACGAAAGCGGGCATCAGTCATACGTTGTTCTATATCTGCCAGGGGTCAAGGTTCTTGCCAGGTAAACATGCCCGGCGCCATACAACCGCCTCCACCGGGTTGTATTGTGGGAAACATGCAGGATGGATCAAGTGTCTCAGGTTGTTTGCGCCAAATACGTACACGACCATACCCGGAGAGAAGTAAACAAATTAGTAAAATCATGCAATGTATTGACTATAATACACTTTCCAACATACCAGAAATTATTACTCAATTTATGTGGATAATGGCTGTGGAATAAATCTCGCTTTTGTGTCCTGACCTTTGACACCATTTCGATGATATTCAACAGAACCGGTTCACTATACGTTCGGAACAACATGATAACGTTTTGTCGCAATCTAAGCATTTTTAGGTACGTTATGATGCACAAGGGCAATGGAATGGATCCCACTCCAGTGTCCTGACCTTTAACCCCATTTTGCCCATTTTCAATAGGGTTCGTGCCCTGGTAGTGCCCTACCACATACTAGCATTTCATCAAAATCGAACCATATTTACGCATGTTATGACGCATAATGGCAATGGAATGGATCCCGCTTTTATGTCATGAACTTTGATCCCATTTCGCCCATTTTCAATAGGGTTAGTCTCCAAGTGGTTCCTTACCACATACTAGAATGTCATCGAAATCGAACCATGTTTACGCAAGTTATGATGTAAAAAGGCAAGGGAATGGATCTAGCTCCTATGTCCTGACCATTGACCCTATTTTACCAGTTTTCAATAGGGATCGTCCACAGGTGGTTCCCTACTACATACTAAAATTTCATCGCAATTGAACCATTTTCACGCAAGTTATGACGCACAAGAGCAATGGAATGAATCCTGCTCCTATGTCCTGACCTTCTACTCTGTTTCGCCCATTTTCAATAGGGTTCGTCCCCAGGTGGTCTCCTACCACATACTAAAATTTCGTCGAAATCGAACCATTTCCACGTGAGTTATCGTGCGGACGGACGGACGGACGGACAGACGGACGGACAAAGCTGGAGCATATACGGTTCTTCAACCTACAGTTGGTAAGCGTAAAAAACGTGACCCTTTAGACAGCATGCTTTTTTCCCAATCATCCGACGTCCAACTTGTATGATCTTCGCACCAGACCAGTCTTTGCGCGATGAACCGTATTTAGGAGGAATGTCGTCGGGGTCATCTGCTGTTATAGCCCATACCTGCGAGATTGCGACGCATGGTTATGACAGATACTGTTCCGAGTTGACCTCTGTTGTATTGTGTAGTCAACTTTTGAACAGTGCTACGTCTGTGAGCCTGTACAAGTCGTCGGACCCGGAGCTAACCTCTTATATCAAGGCTGTCCTGCGCAGTTTTGCCACCGAGTCGTTGTTTAACCATTTTCACTCCAGTCCTGATGCATTTTAACTACGGTGGCTCGCGATCAATGCACCAGTTCAGCCGTTAAGAAATCTAAGCACCCGCTCTCACGAGCTCTCACAATCTGTCCTTTTTTTCAAAGTCTGACAAATTCTTCCGTTTGCCTACCATGCTTCGAACTCCACTACCTTCTGCTCCACTCACACCTTGTATACGCTACGTCGGAAGACTAATCGCGCCCTCTGAGAGGCACCATCCACTTTTCATCAGGTGCCTGTTAGCATGCTCCTTTATCCCATGACGCCCTATAATCTTCAGCTTTCATGTTTGTCATTACCTTTTGAACAGTAGTTATAACGTACAAGTTTGTCGGCGACGGGCATCGAAATCGGGTTCCCTCACTCCGGAGTAAGTTGCTCTCCCAACTGAGCTACGCCGACATCTGCTCTCACTGCTATCTGCCTTTATCTCATGTGCGTCCTGCGGCGTAGGCACGTCACATAGTGTATTTACAGAACAAAAAGCTCTGCTATTCGCAGATCATGTTAATATTGAGCAAACGTTACCACTAATGCACAATTTATTACATCGGGTCTCCCAATCATTTGCACTGAAGACAAATTTGCATTGCTTAACCTTTTAAAATAAGAGTTTTCTTTTTAACTTGTGCAGCCATTTCGTAAAGGTGTCTGCGGGACGTGACGTTTCACCACAGAAGACGTGTGGAAAACCCTTGAACTTAACACCTTTCCTTGCCAGCACACAGTATTAGAATTTTGCAAATGTTGCCAAGATTTCCAGGTAGAGAGCTTCTTAAATAAATAAGATACGATGCTTTCATCTTTTATGTTATTTTAAAAAGGAAAATGAGAAGCTTCCTTTTCTAACTTATTATGCTTCTGCCGAAAAAAAAAAAAAGAATGTTAGGGAAGGTTTGACAAAACAATTTTATAACAAGTCTGGAAATGCGGGTAACACTGGCTTGGGGCAGATAATTTTTGCTCACAGTAGATTAAAACCACTTTCTTCTCAAAAACGACGTATAAATAAAAAAAATACTTTTATTTTTGGTTGTACTATCTCAATGCTATCATTTACGCTTACCAACCGTAGGTTGAAGAAGCGTATATGCTCCACTTTTCCATCCGTCCGTCCGTCTTTCCGCACGATAACTGGCGTAAAAATGGTTCGATTTCGATGAAATTTTAATATGTGGTAGGGGACCATCTGGGGGCAAATCCTGTTGAAAATGGACGAAATGGGGTAAAAGGTCAGGATATAGGATTGGGATCCATTCCATCGCCCTTATCCCATATTATTAAGGTGGACGTTAAGTAATTTTGCTTCTTATACTTCCAATGGAAAAACTTTTGTACACATTTCCTTCACAATTAATGTGTTCCCAAGGATGAAAATTTGAACATTGATTAAAATAACTTCATATTATAACTTGGAATACTTAATATTTTCTAAAACATAACCATAATTATAATAAAAATCAATTACTTTTCCTTTGGTGTTTAAACCAGAAAAAAGATGGCGCGACCTGTACTTTGATGACGTCTGTAGACAAACAAATGTTTGATTGCATAATTATGGTTATGTTTTAGAAAATATTAAGTATTCCAAGTTATAGAATGAAGATATTTTAATCGATGTTAAAATTTTCATTCTTGGGAACGCATTAATTGGGAAGAAAATGTGTACAGAAATTTTTCCATTTGAAGTACATACAGGAAGCAAAATTACTTGACGTTCACCTTAAAGGAGCAATTCTTGTATGTATGTAAATTTTATTTTGAAAACGGCTCTAAGGATTTTGATGAAAGTCGTTAACCTACCGTTTTCTGGTACTAGAAATCGATTTAGCTTGATCTCGACTGTAGGAAAATTCGTTTAGTGGGTTAAATAACCACCCCGAATTGCCAAGTTTTTAGTGTCATGGCGTCGTCCCATTAATGTTATCCATGCTTAGAAATCTTTTGACGTCATACTCTCGCAATTCAGATGTTGGCGCGTGGTCACGCCATCTGTCTCATTACGTCACGCGTTGTGTGTGGATCCTATTAAAGTTTTATGACGTCACATTTTTGCGAGCAGTTGGTCTCGATTCCCATCTGCCTCATTACGTCACGCGTTGTGTGCGTATGTTCGTCCTCACGATAACTCGCGTAAAATTGTTTCGATGAAATTTTAGTATGTGGTAGGGGAACAGCTGGGAAGGAACCCCACTGAAACTGAACGAAATGGGGTCAAAGGTCAGGACATAGGAGCGGGATCCATTCCACTGCTCTTATGCGTCATAAATAACGCAAAGAAGGTTCCATTTCGGTTGAATGTTAGTAGGTGGTAGGGGACCACCTGGGGAAAAACCCTATTGAAAATGGGAGAAATGAGTTCAAAGGTCAGGACATAGGAGCGGAATCACTTCCATCGCCATTATGCGTCATAACTTACGTAAATATGTTTCGATTTGGATAAAATGTTAGTATGTTGTAGGGACCTGCCTGCCTGGGGACGAATCCTAATGAAAATGGGCAAAATTAGGTCAAAGGTTAGGACACAGGAGCGGGATCTATTCCACAGCCCTTATGCATCATAACTTACGTAAAATTGCTTCGATTGCGACAAAACTTTATCATGTTATTTCAGAGGTATACTGAACCAGTTCTGTTGAATATCATCGAAATGGGGTCAAAGGTCAGGGCACAGGAGCAAGATTTATTCCACAGCTGTTATCCTCATAACTTCAGTAATGATTTCTGGTATGTTGGAATGCGTATCATAATCAATGCATTGCATGATTTTACTAACTTGTTTATTTCTGTTATCTGAATGTAGCAGACGCGTGGATATCAATTTCATTAATATTTGCACTTTCAGTTGTTCCTAGTTTCATCTACTGTGGATGATTCCATTCTGTTTGTAAAAAGAAGAAGTTATACATTTTCAACAATAATTATTATATATTTCTTTTCTTCGTTCAAAAAGTGTGGGAATACCATTTAAACGGCTAATCCAACTGAACCTAATTGGCTCAAAAGTTTCTTCGCACCTGAGAAAGAAATGTTCACATGACCGCCGGGTTTCATCAAGGCTATGGCAAAAGATTTTCTCCCCCTTCTCACTTCAGGAGTGCTGACCATTAATCTGTTATCGGTGATATACGTTTGATTTTAGTCGTTTATCGTCTGTTCCATGACCTTGATGGGGACGGGATAGTCCCCCTGACACGGACGTTATGCCACTGGACAGAAACAAGTGACTCAAACATTCTTTTACGCTTTCCAACCGTAGGTTGAAGAAGCGTATATGCTCCAGTTTTGTCCGTTTGTCCGTCCGTCCGTCTGCTTGTCCGTCCGCCTGTCCGCACGATAGCTTACGTAAAAATTGTTTGATTTCGATGAAATTTTAGCATGTGGTAGGGGACCACCTGGCGACGAACCATATTGAAAATGGGTGAAGTGGGGTCAAAGGTCACGACATAGGAGCGGGATACAATCCATTGCCCTTATGCATCATAACTTGCGCAACTATGGTTCGATTTCGATGAAATTTTAGTATGTTGTAGAGGACCACCTCGGGACGAACGGTGGTGAGAACGGGTTAAATTGGGTCCAAGGTCAGGACATAGGAGCGGGATCCATTCCATTGCCCTTATGCGTCATAACGTGCGGAAATATGGTTCGATTTCGATGAAATTTTAGTATGTGGTAGGGGACAACGTGGGGACGAACCCTATTGGAAATGGATGAAATGGAGTCAAAGGTCAGGGCATAGGAAATAGATTTATTCTACAGTCATTGTCCTCATAACTTGAGTAATGATTTCTGGTGTGATTCAAAGCGTATTATAATCAATGCATTGCATGCTTTTACTAACTTGTTACTTTCTTATTTGGGGTGAAATGTCCAACGTGAGCAAATCAATGCACTCTAAACAGTCGTCCTTCCCTAATTTGGGGCCACTAGTTCCAGGAAAGTGATAGAGATAGTTCCATAAGATACGTACTCCATTCATGCTTCCTACGGGATTCGGACCTAGATTCTTCTCGGATGAATGATCACGCTTCGTGCCATTCGGCCACCAGAGCGGCTCAAGCGTTTTCTCTCTTCTTTCCTAGGTTAAATGTTACATCTCCTATAAGAGCTAATCAGTCAGAAAGGATTAGTGCCAGTCATCCCCCTAAATGACCATTCTGAATAAGAAAGGTAAGACGCGCAGGTCCACTCTTACCAGCCGAGTTCGGCCCACGTTTTAGACAGCGAATATGTTCGTTCGAGCTGATTTCCGCCCATTTTGCTAACCGAAGTTAACGCGTTTGTGCTCGGTTACAGGGTTAAGCTTAAATCAAATTGTTTATGACGTACTACAGAAGTGACGCCCATGTCAAGGTGTCAAGTCCGGAGGTTCAGTGTACCTCCGGAACAACATGCTAAGTTTTGTAAGCAATCGAAGCATTTTTAGGTAAGTTATGACGCATAAGGGCAATGGAATGCATCCCGCTCTTATTTCCTGATCTTTGATCCCATGTCGCCCATTTTCAACAAGATTTTTTCCCAGGTGTTCCCCTACCACATACTGCAATTTCGTCGAAATGGAACCATTTTTACGCAAGTTACGATGCATAAAGGTAATGGAATGGATCCCGCTCCTATGTCCTGACCTTTGACCCCGTTTCGCCCATTTTCAATAGGGTTCGTCCTCAGGTGGTCCCCTACCACATATTAAAATTTCCTCGAAATCGAACAATATGTACGCGAGTTATCGTGCGGAAGGACGGACAGACGGATAAAGCTGGAGCATATACGCTTCTTCAAACAACGGTTGGAAAGCATAAATAAAAATAAACCTCTGGGTGTTTAGTTCTTCGAAAACTGTGTTATGTTCCTTTCACACTTCGCCGAAAATTAATGAGCCTTCTCCGCTTGGAAGATGTGTGATGCTTCTTCCCCACATCGTCTGAAATTATTTAGAATTCTTTCTTCTAGAGTGAGCTGCTTCAAGCAAGGTTTGCCGGCTAAGCCGGAAACCTGCGATTTCGGAGGGCGGGGAGAGAATATGTGTGATGTACTACAAAAGTGATGCGCATGTCAAAACGGCAAATAGTAATGACAAGCACTTGTCGGCTTAGCTTAATTGGCAAAGCATTCGGCTCCAGAGCAGAATAATGCGCGTTCGAATTTGGGATTCAAATATTGTTTATTGAACAGTAAATCATTAAATGATTGTATTGTTCAGTAGCACAAAGCTATTAAATGTAATTTGAAAGAAGAAAATTTGGAGTAAATCAAATTTTAAAAAATGGATTTCATTAAAACAAACAGTTTACAAAAAACGTAACAATGTTCTCAATAAAATATTGGATTAAAAAACTACTAATATTTAGAAATGTAAATTTCAGTAAAATATTAGGAACATAAAAATTTAATTTAAAAAGTGATAAATTCTAGTATAATATTAAAAACGTTAATATTAGATTTAAATTAAAGAATAATGGAATTATTGTTAATAAGTTCAATATTAAGGATCTAAATATAAATGTTTGCGTGGTGAAAATCTTTCCTTCTTGTTCCATCATGTCATTGACATTTACTATTTTTTAATTTGTTTTGATTTATTTACTTTTTCATATATTTTAAGAAATACTTCATACGAACCTCTCTATAGAGTTTTCTAAAGGAGTGCTTCTAAATAAATTGAATGCAACCTGATGCAGGTGGTTTTTACCGGTCAGGCTCCTACCCGCTAAGTGGAAATGAAAGTGTGACGGACTATAGAGATAAAACGCGTGTCAAAACGGCAAATCTGCAGCGATACATTCCGTCCGTGTAGCTTATTTGGAAGAGTAACTTACTCCGGAGGAAGGGGACGCGGTTTCGAGATTCGTCAGGGACAAATTTGCTTTTTCACATTGGCGCTCGAACGTAAAAATGCATTTGCTTGCCGTTGAGTTCTTCGAAAATGTGCGATCTTTATTTCACACATTGTCTAAATTAATGACAGTTCGTTCATCGCTTCAAAAAAAAAAAAAACATTAAGAGTGAGATGATTTTACGTACTACAGAGGTAAATCATATGTCAAGATCACAAATCTGCAACGATACATTCAGTCCGTGTAGTTTAGTTGGGAGAACAACTTACTCCGGAGTGAGAGGGTGAAAGAAGAAATCAATGCAAAAAATTAATAAAGAATACGTTTGTAAATGCTGTTCTTGCCAGGAAAGCAGGTGTGATACAAGAACAAGCGAGTCTGTGACGTACCTGGCCCGCAGAACGCTCAGGAGATAAAGGCAGATAGCAGTGAGAGCACACGCCAGTGTAGTATAGTGGATAGCACTCGGAGCTCCGGAGCCGAGAGTTGGGGGTTGGAATCCCGCCCTTGGCATAGAATTGATGGAGAAACGTACTTCGTCATAAGTCGTATGTTTTCGTGAGAAGCCCTTTTGGGGGCCTCACTCAACGCTTTTAATGTCGCCGTCTCTTAGGTGTACAGAAACAGCATACGCAGCTCTGTTTGCAGAAATGGAGTTGAATTGTATCTCCAGACATAATGGAAATGGTAAATCTCCATGTTATCCTTAATAAACTGCGGCGTACTTCCCTCCTCCATTTGTGAAGTAAACCCTGGCAGATAAAGACTTTTGTAAATACGTAGGCCATTTAAAAGGTTTTGCACCGCTGCCTGTAGGATGATGAAATCGCTCCAATCGTTGAGCCAGTTATGAGTCAGACTTCAGTATACAAAGTTGTGTCCTCGTTTGCTGGATAATTTGTTCCTGTTCAGAAAAATCATCCCTAGAAATGGAGGAAGAAAGTGTGTTAGGTCAGATCTCGCGTAGCAACAAGCGATCCTACATTAAAATTGTTACTTTGTGAGGAAAATCCCCTGCCGAAATTCATAAAGCTTTGGGTGAAGTTTGTAGGCCACCCCGGTGGCGCAGTGGTCTAAGCGATGGCCTCTGATCATTCGTCCGAGAGGGGTCCGGTTTCGAATCCCGGTGAGGCATGGATGTTGTGTTTGTCTTACGGCGCTGGCTCTCTCCCTTCCCTGGAACCAGTGGCCCTAAATTAGGAACGGGTGACTGCTTATAGCCTATTGAGTTGCTGGTCGTTAAACCTGCAACAACAACAACAACAACAAGTTTGTAGGGATAGTGCAGTAGATCGTAGTGCAGTGTCACGGTGAACTTCTTGTTTCCCCGCAAGGTAGGGAAACCATCGAACTGGCCAGCCATCAGATGCAACGGACGTCACTCCTGTCGTTATTGTCAACAGTATTTTGGAAGAATATCGACGGAAAACACGTGAAGAGATTGCATATGAAGCCTACATGTCTACCGCTTCGGTTTTCAAAATCCTAACTGAAAAATGACAGCAGGGAAAAGTGGCTGCCAAATGGGCTCAGCATAATTTGAGTGAAGAGCAACAAGCAGTTCACAATGGGATCACAGAAGAATTGCTTCAGTGGTACGAGACAGATGGCGAGCAGTTTTTGGACAGAACTGTTGCTATAGACGAAACCTGTATACAAGATTTTGAACCAGAACTGAAATCCCAGTCCTCTCAGTGGATCCAAAATCCCTTCGTTAGGAAAAATTCCGCAGTCAACAACAAAAGGTTAAGTTGTTGATGATTATGGCCTATGAAATGTTGGAAGGATAGCTGAAACAGCAGAATACTACATAAGGTTTCTGCAAAATGTTTTATACCTAAAGATTCGCCAAAGAAGACCCGATATGCTCGAAGCTGGTGTCATCAATTTGCACGACAATGCCAGGTCGCATGTTGCTCGTGCAGTAAGAGACATTCTGGAAAAGTATGGATGAGAATTGCTTCCCCACGCACCATGCAGTCCTGACATGAGCCCACCAGACTATGACTTGTTCCCAAAACTGTAGAAGCCACTCCGCGGGAAACGATTCAGTACGACTCAGGGTGTTTCTAATGAGGTGACACGAGTATTCCGACACCTCAACAATGGAGGTGTCCTGACTGGAATTCAAGATTTGCCCAAACGTTGGGCCGCTGTCATAAAGAAACATGGAGTTTACTTCGAAGGTCTGTAAAGGTATGTTGAGGTGACCCGAGTATTCCGACGCCTCAACAATGGAGGTGTCCTGACTGGAATTCAAGATTTTCCCACGTTGGGCCGCTGTCATAAAGAAACATGGAGATTACTTCGAAGGCCTGTATAGGTACGTTGATGTGACCCGAGTATTCCGACACCTCAACAATGGAGGTGTTCTGACTGGAATTCAAGATTTGCCCATACGTTGAGCCGATGTCATAAAGAAACATGGAGATTACTTCGAAGGCCTGTAAAAGTATGTTGAGGTGACCAGAGTATCCCAACGCCTCAACAGTGGAGGTGTCCTGACTGGAATTCAAGATTTGCCCAAACGTTGGGCCGCCGTCATAAAGAAACATGGAGATTACTTCGAAGGCCTGTAAAGGTATGTTGAGGTGACCCGAGTATTCCGACGTCTCAACAATGGAGGTGTCCTGACTGGAATACAAGACTTGCTCAAACGTTGGGCCGCTTTAATAAAGAAACATGGAGATTACTTCGAAGGCCTGCAAAAGTATGTTGAGGTGACCCGAGTATTCCGACGCCTCAACAATGGAGGTGTCCTGACTGGAATACAAGACTAGCCCAAACGTTGGGCCACTGTCATAAAGAAACATGGAGATTACCTCGAAGGCCTGTAAAGGTATGTTGTGAAATAAATTAGCTTTTTAAGAGATAACCCACAGTGTGCAAAAATCTTGAAATGACCTTTATATGCTAAAAGCAGCAGGGGTACCTGAATGTGACGCCGCAAGTGTTAAAATTTTAGTTTTGCTTTTCAGAAATGGTACACTAACTGCCTTATTTCTTTCCCATGCTTAAAACGAATTTCTTATTAAAGCCGAATGCAAATGGTGAAACTTTGAGTATATCGTGACTTTGCAGATGCATTTGTATACTAATATTTTTCTGATGAAAGCAAAACTCTAGATTTTAATTCTTAGGCTTAAGGTGGACGTCAAGTAATTTTGCTTCCTATATTACCAATGGAAAAATTTTTGTACACATTTTCTTCACAATTAATACGTTCCCAATGATGAAAATTTGAACATCGATTAAAATAGCTTTGTTTTATAACTTGGAATACTTAATATTTTCTAAAACATAATCATAATTATGCAATCCAACATTTGTTTGTCTACTGACGTCATCAAAGTACAGGTCGCGCCATCTTTTATTTTGGTTTCAACACCACCAAAGGGAAAGTTATTGATTTTTAAAATAATTATGGTTATGTTTTAGAAAATATTAAGTATTCCAAGTTATAATATGAAGTTTTTTTAATCGATGTTCAAATTTTCATACTAATTGTGAAGGATATGTGTACAAAAGTTTTTCGATTGGAAGTATAGGAAGAAAAATTACTTGACATCCACCTTAACAGTTAACAGACTTGAATCGTTGATACATGATTCGGTATTGTTGGTAGGTATTTGTAATTAATTTAGCCATTTTGTCCTGTGTCTTCTTCAAACGCCCGATACAATATGGCGAAAAGTTCATCAATGAAATTCAACGAGAGCTTCCCAATAAGATCTCAAGAAGCGGGAATATCCAAAACACAGAGGAATTAGCAAAGTGTAACAGAAGCACTTCTATTTTAATATACACGCATTTGTCACAAGACATACTAGCAAGAAATTCCAGATGGTCGTCTCTTTGGATTTTTGGACAAGTGTCAACATTCATGCCATTTACCCGTTACCCTTTATCATAGCGTCATTGTTCGATGACGTCATCTGTCAGTCCAAACACGAGCAGACGAAATCACAGATGGTCATGAACTATCGCTCTTTTGCGACTTCACTGGTTTGGCAGATACATTTCATAACCTATTGATGTCGTTGAAATGAATTCAGTAATACGCATTTGGTTGATATGTAGACCAATGTCGTTAGCATTTGTGACTGTTTTACCCACTTTGCATTGCCCTTCAGGAAATGGATAGGAAAAAGACCAAATCTCATGGTAAGTTTATATCAAATGAAAAATGAACGGAATCTTAATTTTTAGGTATTTGAACAGCAGCTATTTTAAAGCACTGAAATTGGCCCAGGAATGCTCTCAAATTCCATATGATATATATGTTGTGAAATTTTTCCGGAAAACTTCTTTTCCTATTATTTCTTTACCATCATTTACCTATTAATCTATGCGCTCAGTCCCTAGGAGGACCGAACGCAAAAGAATTTACCATATCTTATGGTTGACGTAAATACACGTTGTTTAATCGAAGTTATTAATAACAGAAATATGCACGGTGACATATTAAGTGATTAATTTTGCATTAAATTTTAATTAAATAGGAATAGAATGTGTAATTACTTCTCGAAGATTTATAAACTGTGTTAAGAACATTACCTACGGGTTTACTCTGTAACGTATACTCTATATTCACTTTCCTTTTGATTTTACTATCCCTGGTTATTTTATTTTACTATGTAAATTATCTTCTTACTGAACGAAATATTATTTCACCCGCTGAATGAGATCTGGCAATGAGTGTAAGTCGTGACGTGGTGGTAGCTAGTATATAGGCGCGTTCATCGAGACTTAGAGAGAGCTTTTGTTGTTGTTATGAGAGAGCGTTGTTGTTTACGGAGAGCGTTTATAATACGAGGAGAGATTCTTCATTATTGTAAAATAAGTTGTGTGTGTGCTTTAGTTGACCAAGAGTCTTATAATAAAGAAGTTGCCGTAAGTTAGTCTTTCTCAATTCATAGTTTTTGTCAGACCTCTGTCTGGCTGTTAGGTTTATAACATTTATTTATTACCATAAATAACCAGCGTTAAGACTTTGTTTACGTTCGTAATTAACTAGTAACAACACCCTTTTGAATTCACTATTTTGAAGCTTAGTACAAGTATATCATTAGCTAGCTGGTAGGAAGAGAATCATTCATATTAATTAGCTTAGGGGAGAGAAAATAAAGCTAATTCATTATAACTCTTTCTGCTCCAAATTCTAAAATTTCAAGGGATGTTTAAACCCTGTTTGTAGGAAACTTTATTTCTTACAAAAAAGTTTCTGAAATTTCTTTAAGATGTTTAGTACGTCAAATATCTCGGAAAAATTTTGTTTGTGTGCAACAAAAGATAATCGAAAATTCTGTCAAGGCGAACGAATTCGATATTTTGGGATGACGACTGTTGTTTCTGATTTTTTAATTTTCTTTTTTTGGCTAGGGTCCGCCAAAATTAGGTTTTTATAAATGATGCTTGATAATAAAAACAATTGTGAAAGTTTCAAAAACAAGGCACACGCTGGGATGTTTTTCGTATATCTACCACTTTTTGTAATGTACAAAAATGTTGGAGAGGAAATTATCATTTTATAATTATTGAGTTTTGCTTGAAGGTAACATCCTCTGCACTTTCTTATTAGTTCTCAGAAAAGCTTATTGTAAAAATAAAATATAACATTGTATCCATTACTGATATTTCCATAAAAACGTGTAGACATACTGTATAAAGGAAGGGTTTAACTGTATACATACTCTCTACTTTACATATATGCTTTTCTATTTCCATTATCTTTTGAAGAGACATGTTGAAGTATTCATTTCTTAGTTTTCTATAGTTCATCCGTTTGCATATGAATTAAAGGCTCGAAAGTGTTTTTCGGTAATTAATGCTGAGCAAACAAGGAAACTAGCGGTAATTAACGCTATAACTGGCCCTAGGGAGGTGAAAAACGTCCATTACTTGTCAGAATTTTTCTAGATACAGTAACGAGTTCCTGCTGTAGCAAGCAAGGGTAATTCGTTTACAGCTGAAGGATTTCGAAATACAATTATTGTTTCTATTGAAGCGAAAAAAATGTATCTATCTATCAATCTATTTATCTATTTATCTATAATATATCTTATTTAGCATCTGTGAAAATGCAAGTGCAAAGGGGTTCGGCTATTTGAAGATACAGATTCAATAAAAATTGGAATGGGGTGAGAAAAGATGACCCCATATCTTCCAAACTCTTTAATGCCACATTGCAAAATGTCTTCCAATCACTGAACTTGGAAAACAAAGGCATGAAGATTAATGGAGATTATTTAACTCACTTTCGTTTTGCTGATAGCGTAGTCATTTTTACAACCCCTTCAGGACTCCAGAGTACGATCCAGGAATTTGCTGATTACAGTAAAGAAGTGGGATTAAAAAAGAACTTTCGGAAGACAAAACTGATGTACTTTTACAAGAAATGAAGATTTATCGAATGATGGGGAGAAGCTGGAGATAACCGATTTTTACATTTACCTTGGACAGCAGATATCAAGCAAGGGTCACATTGATGAAGAAATTAATCGGCATATTGAACTTGGATAGAGAGCTTTTGGAAGAAACAGTACAATATTTAAGAGCAATATGTCATTATGTCTTAAAAGAAAAGTGTTTGATCAATGCATCCTTCCAGTCCTTACGTATGGTGAAGAGACGTGGGCCGTAGCTAAAAAACACATACAAAGGCTGCAGACAACTGAAAGAAGCATGGAGGGGTGCATGTTTCTTGAAACCAGGAGGGATAAAAAGATGAGCTCGTGGATCAGGAAAATGACAGGAGTGGAAAACATCGTGATCAGAGTAAAATCCCTGAAATGGCAATATACTGGACATATTACTAGAATGACGGATCACCGATGGACAAACAAAATTTTAGCTTGGATTCCGAGGGACAGGAAAAGGCCCAGACGAAGACCTCATGCGGGATGGATGGGTGAAATTCAAAATCATGCGGAAGTAACATGGAGCAGATTGGCAAAAGACAGACAGATATGGAAAAAACTTGGAGAGACCTTCATCCAGCAGTGGATTGATAATGGTTGACAACGATGATGATATACCAGTCAGCTGTCCCAGACAATTTGTTTAATGACGATTAGTCAAATGATGATTCGTCCAAATGGGCAATTGGTTTAACGCTGTTTGGTCCAATGTATGATTAGTCCAATGCTGATTCGTCCAATGGTACGATTGGTCCAATGCCGATTCGTCCAATGGTGTGTTTTTATTTTTATTTTTAAGAAAGCAATAATAGATTAAGTTATTCTTCTCTTTATATCCTTTTGAAAATAGATTTCCATATATTTGGTATTTGAAAACAATTTATAAACTTGGTAAAAGGTACTCAACGAAACATTTCTCAGCTCTTTATAAGGCACCTAGGCCATGGGACGTTTTAGAAGATTTATAGTTACAACTTAGATATTTGGTATTTGTAAACATTTTATGAAACCTAAACAAAGGCATTCAACGGATCATTGCTCAGTTCATTACAAGGCACCTAGGTCATGGGACTATGAATTAATATTTAGTGCCTAAGTAAAAGCGCAATATTATTAACTTGATTTGATATGAAGTTGATTGAACGGCTCGTACATCGATAATTTCATACGGCATCGAGGACAGCATAGCAATACAAAAGTGATTCCGAAAAAGAAATCTATAACCATAATATTACACATGAAGTACAACATCGAAGACAGAATCAGAACGAATGAGGTTTGTTTCTCACGAGTAGCACTTCGGGCAGATCAGACGGAATTGTACTAAGAGTACCATTGGACGAATCGGCATTGGACGAATCGTACCTTTGGACCAATCGTACCATCGGACAAATTGCACATTTGGGCCAATCGTACCTTTGGAAAATTTGTCCGTTGGACGAATTGTTTCTCTGAACGAATCGGCTTAATGGGTATTGGACCAATCGTCGTTGGATAAATCGTACCAAACTCGCAAGGCGGCAGCTCCCTCAGACTTGGCAGGGACTCCAGTACACTTTGGAGGAGTGGCACTTATTTTGCCAAACTCTCATTTATAACCTTGTAAACACCATGAGTGTTCGTCGTAAAAGCTGAATCGCTGTTCGGAGTGATTACACTCCCTATTAGACCCTCAAAATTCGCGCAACAAATGACGCCATGCTCTCATTCACCGCATGCTGTCATGCTGTCGTGTTACCCCGAACAGCGGTACAGGTTGCCCAACGAGCCCTCGTGCTATTTACAATGCGGTGAATGAGAGTGGTAGAGAGCATTCTCGCCGATGTAAATGATCATTGAAACTGCAATTACTGCAACACTCATTGAAGCCGCAGAATGTCTGACTTTCTTCCATTAACATGACTGCGGAAAGGATTTCGCAATAAGAAAAGTAATGTTGAGAATGAATAAGTTTTAACCGTTATGTTAGTGAGTAATGAGCACTCGGCTACGAAATAATGGTGAAATTTAAGAATGGGAAAGATACGTGAATACCATTCATTTGAATGGTGTTCCCAAAATGTTCGCCACGAGCAAATCATTGTGAATGGTGAGCACCTCGTGCTGTTTCGGGTTGTTTGCTACAACGAGTTGCGCTGTTGAAAGCTTCTTTTTCGTAAATACAAGATCCGTGCAATGAATGATTTACTCAGTGAGCGTTGTGACAAGCTGAAAATTGAATGGTTATTCGTGAAGGACTCTTTTGCTTGAAGTATGAATGAACACCCCAAAAGGAAGGATTTATGCCATCACTAGTAAGCACGAGATCCTTAAAACGAATGGTTTACTATGTGACAGAAGTGACAACCTGGAAATTGAATGGTCATTCGTGAATGACTCTTTTGCGTGAAGGATGAATGAAATCCCAAGAAGGAAGGATTTATGCCATCACTAGTACGCACGAGATCCTTAAAACAAATGATTTACTATGTGACAGTAGTGACAACCTGGAAATTGAATGGTCATTCGTGAATGACTCTTTTGCTTGAAGGATGAATCAACTCCCAAGAAGGAAGGATTTATGCCATCACTAGTAAGCACGAGCTCGTTAAAACGAATGATTTACTATGAGACAGTAGTGACAACCTGGAAATTGAATGGTCATTCGTGAATGACTCCTTTGCTTGAAGGATGAATGAACTCCCAAGAAGGAAGGATTTATGCCATCACTAGTAAGCACGAGATCCAGAAAACGAATGATTTACTATGAGATAGTAGTGACAACCTGGAAATTGAATGGTCATTCGTGAATGACTCTTTTGCGTGAAGGATGAATGAAATCCCAAGAAGGAAGGATTTATGCCATCACTAGTAAACACGAGATCCTTAAAACAAATGATTTCCTACATGAGCGAAGTGACAACCTTGAAATTGAATTATCATTTGTTAATAACTCCTTTTTCATGAAAGATGTATGTTGAATGAACTCCCGAGAAGGAACGATTTATGTTAATACTAGTTAGAGTTGTTCATGACGCCTCGGTGGCTCAGTGAACAAAGCGTTGGCTTCTGATCATTCGCCCAAGGAGGGGTCTGGATTTGAATCCCGGTAAGGCATGGATTTTTGCCTTTTGGCACTGGCTCTCAATGTTTCACTTGATCAGCATTGGCTCTCTCTGTGTGACTTAATCGTTTGGCATACTGTATACCATGTTCGCTATGTCTATGTGTGACTTGATCAGCACTGGCTCTCTCTCTGTGTTACTTGATGTACCTGTACAATGTTCGCTACGTCTATTTGGTACTTGATCAGTACTAGCTTTCTCTGTGTATCTTGATCATGCGGTATACTGTATACCATGTTCGCTATGTACATTGTTAATGTAAACTGAATATACTATCTACATCTGCCTTTGAATAATGTAACTATGTCTGTTTATCCTGTCTCTTTACCACCAGGTCAAAATAAAAAAATAATTAATTCAAACCTTCAAACAAACAAAAACCTTCAATCAAAAAAAAAAAAAAATGGTTGTTCATTGTGATCGTTAAACATCGAAAGGAACAAAAATTCCTATCTTAGAGACATTTGTCGCAGAAAGTCTAAGCTGTCACATTTTTGAAATTTATTGAATAATTGCTACCATGTTTCACGCGTTAGATAAGTTCTTCCTTTTCCGCTCATGGCAAATTGAGTTCCTGAAAGACGAATTGTAGCCATTTTTTACTGTCTGCAGTCCTTTAGTTTAATTCTTTTACAGAGTTTAAGCGGGTGCTTTCTTTAATGTTGTCAATCCATTTCTTTCTTGACCTTCCTCTACTGGGCTGTCCTTCAATTCTACCATTTAATAATATGTTTGGTAGTCTTTCTGGGCTGGAATTATTAAGTTACATTAATTAAGTTATATGGTATTATATTTAACTTTGATGTGTTTTTCCTTGCGAAACTCTTATGTAAAACGCTGCACTGAATCTGAGTGTTCTTTTTCACAGATATAATGTGAACACGGTAGAAATGAAGTGTTCAGGATATGTATTAATATTTATGTTTACAAACAAATGCAAATGCATAAAAAACAAAATTATCAATAATCTAGTAATCTTATTTATAGACGCATTTATGTTTGTTTTTTCTTTTTCGTTGCTATCACTTCGGGCATGGCATTTGTGCTATTACGGTTGAACACATTCTTCCACAAATGACATGTTTGCGTTGCGGAATCATTTGAACGGCATCATTAACTGCACGGATTATTACGCAGAATGCGTTCTTTGGTGTAACGCTACCTAATCTTTTACAGTGTTTCACAGAGTGAAGCGAGTTTCCGCTTGAAGCAGACAAATGAGTTTTTTTTTTTTTTTAGCAACGGCCACAGTAATGTTAATCTTTGTGACATGCGGTAGCTTTTAAGACGACATGTTTTCCACAGACTGCGCAGCAAAAGAATTTGGGAAACACCGTTTCTAAACCAAATGACGAAAGCAACGAAACGGTCCACCCCATTTCCAATACTCATGCTTCATGCACTTCCGAATGAAAACCGAATTTCGGTTATGCAGGACAGCGAAAAACTGGGCTTCTACCTGCATAATAACACACACGAACTAAGTTAAAGTTTTTTAAGTATGATGTACACAAACTAGACAAGAAATTACGAATCTTTATTGCAAGACAGTCACTGACAATGAATGCCAATATATGCAAATGTAATTGTCACGTGGGCTGATGACGCCTTGTTTTGTCTTTTATAAAGTGCGTACAGATCATTCGGCTGTCGTAACACATACAAACAGCGCTGGCTGAAGGCCTTTTTGCTCCATGATGCGAAACGTCACTTTGGCGGCTCTTCGTGAAGTTTTCTCTGGAGAAAAGAAATACATACACCGAAGAGACCAAACATTATGACCACCTCTTAATGTGATGTTACTCCTCAACGTGCCTTCAGAACAGCTCTTACCCGATAGGGCACAGAAACTACAAGATATCTAAAAATGTCGTGTGGTATCTGGGACTAGCACGTAACCAGCAGATCCTTTAACTCTTATAAGTTACGTAGTTAAGCCACCACAGACCGGCTTTGCTGTTCCAACACAAAACACAAATGCTCGATTGGATTGATATGTAGAGAATTTGTAGGCCAAGGTAATACCTTGAAGTCTTCTTCGTGTTCCTCCACGAACCATTTTCGAGCAACCCTGGGAGTGTGGTATGACACATCATCCTTCGAAGGCACAACTAGAAGGGAATACCATTGCTATGAAAGGATGTACCTGGTCTGCAGTGCTCTTCAGGTAGGTGATAGACTTCATAGTTTCGTGCAGCTAAATGACTAGGCAAAGGGTTTCCCAGCCGAATATTGCCTAAAGCACTATACTTTCTCTACCGGCTTGCTTTCGTCCCACGGTGCATCTTGGAGCCAACACTTCCCAAGGTAAACGACGCACATGTACCAGACAGTCCACATAGTGCAACAGTAAACGAGATTCATCGGACCAGACAACATTTTCCAATTAATCTAGATCCAGTTTTAATGCTCGCGCGCCCCTTGTAGGCGCTTTCGACTGTTAATGGTGGTTAGAATGGGCATGCGGAGCGGACTGCACTCCATTCTCAGCCGGGTTCGATGTACTGTGTGTTGTGACATATTATTACTCTAGTCACCAGCATTCAACTGTGAACCGAGGTTAGCATGAACACTCGGAGAGTCCTGCTGCTACGCAACCCCCATTTTCAGCAGCATTCGATTATCGTGTGCTGTGGCACATTACTCTCGTCACCATGCAGCATTCAACTATGAAACGAGGTTAGCATGGGCACTTGGAGAGTCCTGCGGCTGCGCAGCCCCATTTTCAGCAGGATTCGATGTACCATGTGTTGCGGCACATTACTCGCTTACTCTCGTCACCAGTATTAAACGGTGAACCGAGGTCAGCATGTGCATTCGGAGAGTCCTGCAGCTGCGCAGCCCCATTTCCAACAGGATTCGATGTACCGTGTGTTGTGGCACATTACTCTCGTCACCAGCAGTCAAATAACCGGCGAGTTGCATCACAGTACCCCTGCTGTTGTCTCTTACCATACAAGATAGCCTTTGCTCAACTCTAGAATCGATGAACCATGGGCGGTCAACACCTTGCTGGCGGTTTGTGGTTTTCTCCCTCCTCGAACCACATTTTGAAAGAACCACAACTGACCATAAGCACTCCAAATGCCTTGACATCTCCAAAATGCTCTGAACTAGCGTACGGCCATTACATTTTGGTCTTTGTTAAACTGGCTTAAGTCCGCTGCCTTTCCCAACTGAAGAGCAAGAATAACATTAACAGAGCTCAGTATCAGGTGCTGTTTATACCGTTTCATGATTTCGTGACCTGCACAAGTGCCATCGCTTACCTGCAGTTTCTTTGATTTGCATAAAAACGCACTGGTCTTTATGTTTTGGCTCTTAGATGTAATATTTTCGAATTTAACATACTCACATGAATTCGTTTCCTTCATCATTCAACTTTTTTATTATTGAAGGTTGAACGACCACCGTGAGCAACTCAATGGGCTATAAGCAGTCGCCGTCCCTAATTTAGGGCCGCTGGTTCCAGGGAAGGGAGAGAGCCAGTTTCTAAAGACAAAAACAACATCCATGGCTCACCGGAATTTGAACCAGGGCCTTTCTCGGACGAATGGTCATAACCCATTGCCTAGACCACTGCACCTCCGGGACGGTCCATTTAACTACAAAAAATTTAGAGATAGGGTGTTTCAGTACCTTTCAAGTACAATACATAATGGCACACATATTCACAGAGTAAATGATGGTGATTTCATTGACGTTAAAAAATATTGGATAGGAACTGCACTCCTTGCAAAATTATTTGCTGCACTTGGTGCACCAAGCCGGGTCAGTGCTCCTGATGCTCCTATCCATTCAGTGTGATTCCAAACAAAGATCAAATACGCAAGTAATTTCTCAATGTCCTCTACATGTTACTTATGCGAAAAAAGAAAGCGCTTCGTGAAATTTTTAAAGAGCGAAATTCCCCTCCGCCGTTAACTGCCACTGCAAGCAGCTGTTTCCTTTGTTTAATGGGAAATTCAGCACTGCAGGGAAAGGAAAAACTTCAGACAAATAAACACTGTGTTTTTTTTCCCAGAAAAGAAAGAAGCGAAAGGGAAAGAAGATGAGTTGATATATACATATAATGATTTTAAATGAACGCAAGGACATTTCTAGTGCACATGAGTTCGCCCTGCTACAACCAATCCTTTTGTTCATGTTACTTTCCAGGCCGGGTACAAAGAACCTGCACGTCTTCGTACAAACCACATGGAGAAAGGGATGACCATTCATATGTACTCTAAAACAAAATTTTTTCTTTGCCGGTGGTGGAATTTATGGAATTCGTCTCCTTACTCCGGTGTTAGTTATTCTCCCAAATAAACTACACCGACGTTGATTTATTGCTGTGACTTGCCGTTTTGACTCTTGCGTCAGTCACTTCAGTGCTACGTCACGTATATCCTCCTTCTTGAGAAAGGGCTGGGACGGAATTGTTGGTTTTCGGGTCAGCCGGCAAACCGTGCTTGAAGGACCTCACTGTAGAAGAAGGAATTCTGATAAATTCTGTACGATGTGTGGAAGAAGCCTGATACATTTTTCGAGGCGTGGGCGAAGGAATTCTGGTTAGTTTCAGATGATGTGTGGAAGAAGCATCACACATTTTACAAAGCGTTGGTGAAGGAATCCTTATGAGTTCCAGACAATGTGCGGAAGAGATATCACATTAATCTCGAACTTCTATCAAAAACCCCTTTTTCCCGTGGTGGGATCTAAGCCCACACCGCTCCGGATCCAATTAGTCTCCCAACTGAATTACATAGACCTTGGTTTATCGCCGCAAATTGCCGCTTTGACTTTTGCGTCACTTAAGTCGGACGACATACACAGGCGTACACGCGCACGTACGAACGCACGCACACCCGCACATGTATTTATACACCAATGAGCCTATACATTATGACCAACTACCTAATAAGCTGCAGGACCCTCTTTACAAAACGATTCGATCACTCAGCGTTAGGTATCCTGGAATATCTGGTACTATCATGTCAACAGCAGGTCCTCCAGTTCCCGTACATTTCCGGGTGGTGGTGATTCAGCGCGAATCCGCTTTTCGAAGTCGAACCACATATGTTCGATTGGGTTCATGTCAGGTGAATTTGGAGCACCGGGCATTAACAGAAAGCCACCAGCACATCCCTCGAACCACTCCTTGACGATTCTGGCAGTGTGGCATGGCGTGTTATACTGTTGGTAATGGCCATCACCAGCAGGGAACACAGTTGCCATGAATGGGCGAACTTGGTCCGCAACTATGTTCAGATACCTGATCACTGTCAGGGATTGTGCTATTGGGATAATGGAGCCTAATGTGTCCCAAGAAAACATCCCCCACAGCATAAAACCGCCGCCGTCGGCCTGATTGCGCCCAACAGTGCGCGACCGCTGGTAATCAGCGTATTTGCGCCCGGCCGTCAACGTGACGCACCAGGAACCTTTATTCGGCAGACCAGGCCACTTTCTACCCCAAACATCCATGGTCCGATCTCGGTTAACTTGGGCCCATTTCGAACGTTTTTGGCGATGACGTGCAGTGAGCATGGGGACCCGGTTGAGTCTTCGGTTACGCAGGCTTATGCGCAGAAAGCTGCGATGAACTGTGTGCTGTGACATATTGCCCTGATCACCACTATTGTAGTTACACAGTTCATCGCAACCTTCTGCGATGAACTGTGTGCTATGGCATATTGCCATGATCACTACTATTGTAGCTGCACAGTTCATCGCAGAAGGCTGCGATGAACTGTGTGCTGTGATATATTGCACCGATTACTACTATTGTAGCTGCGGGTGATTTGTCGCACTGTTGCCCTGCGGTCGCTGTGTACAAAGCATCACAGTCTCCGCTCCCCTCTGGCATCAATGAGCTGCGGACGACACACGACTGGAAGACGCTTCGTCGTTCGGCCATCTGAGCACCACTTTTGATACGTACTCCCTACACCAGCACGCGAACAACCCACAAGCCACGCCGTTTCCGAGGTCGTAGTTCCGAGGTGCCGTGCCATCACAATTTTTCCTTTATCAAACTCCGATAAATCGTCAGCATTTTCCATTCTGACTCCGAACACTCTACTATATATGTGTGTGCGTGTGTGTGTGTACAACCCGAGGACCGACGAACACTAAATGTATGTATACAACCGAAGAACAGACGAAAACTTCGTACCTCGGGTTGTATATATACTGCTCTGGGAATTTCCCCTGCGCCACCGTTCGGTCTCCAGGAGCGCTCATTTCTCTAGGCTTGGGGTGGTCATATTTGAATGTTCATCGGTGTATTTATATATATATATATATATATATATGTATATGGGATGCAAGGTCAGGTGATGCGTAACATCACAGCCTCTCCTTGACAAATGTCAACCCCGCCTTCTCGTGGTGCATCCTGTTCCCACTAAAGGGGCTCTGACGACCGCCCATAGCGGTATAACTATACCATCGGGATCAGAGGAAATTCTATCCCACACTCACCAACCCGCTTGGCCAGCGTGGTGAGTTATGGCCAAACCCCTCCAAAATGATTCCACAACTTAAATCTTGGCCCTCAGTCTCCGGCAGCTGGAATGTACCTGGCCAAGGCAGCGGCCAGTGCAACATGAAGGCAGAGGGTGCTAAGAATCCCCGGAGGACCGGACTAGGCTGCCATCTGATGCTGACCTTGGCTACTTACAATGGACGCTCCCTATCTTCTGATTCAAGGCTTCTTGAATTGGAAGAGGAACTACAAAGGATCAAGTGGGACATCGTGGGGCTAAGTGAGGTAAGGAGAAAAGGAGAAGATCTCATCGAACTGAAAAGTGGACATCTCTTCTACTATCGTGGGACAGATACTGGCAGAACTAGTGGTGTTGGATTTATAATAAACAAGAAACTGAAGGATAAAGTTGTAGAAGTTGAAAGTTCCTCTGACAGAGCTGCACGACTTGTTATCCAACTCTCTAAAAGATACCAGGCTCAGATTATTCAAACTTATGCACCCACCACAAGTCATCCTGAAGAAGAAATTGAAGAATTTTATGAGGAAATTTGTCATCTAAATAATAAAGGTAAGCAGCACTTGAAAATAATTATGGGAGATTTCAATGCAAAAATAGGGCAACGGCAACAGAATGAAACTTCAGTAAGGTAAATTCGGTCATGGCAACAGAAACCACCGTGGAAATACTCTCGTTGAGTTTGCAGAGGCAGAAGGGTTTTTCATCTTGAACTCCTTCTTCAAGAAAAAGCCACACAGGAAATGGACATGGAGACATCCAAATGGGACGACAAGTGAAATTGATTTTATTATGTGTAACAAAAAATTCGTCATAGAAGACTGCAGTGTGCTAAACAAGTTCAACACAGGTAGTGACCATAGATTGGTGAGATGTAAGATGCACCTCAACACTAAACTTGAACGTGGCAAGCTCATAAGACAAACAAAATCTATTGACATAACCAACCTTAAAAAACACCATAATACCTTCAAGTTAGAACTGAAGAACAGGTTCTCTGCTTTAGAAGGCCTAACATCGGAAGAAGTGGACATCTCTGAAGTTAACAAAAAAGTAACCAAAGCTCTTATGGAAACAGCAACAAAATTAGCTGGGTCTAAGAACAAGTTGCATGTGAACAAATTATCCAGGAAAAACCAAAATGTTGATGCAAAAAAGAAGAGAGATGAGGACAACTAAAGAAGATGTGACTTCCAAAGTGGAATATATAGAGCTATGCAAGACAGTAAGAAAAAGTATCACTGAAGACGTAAGAAAATTCAACTGTGAACTAGTGAGGAAAGCAATTGAAAACAACCAAAGCCTAAAGATAGCAAAGGGACATCTCAGTAAGGGAAGAAAACAGATTATGGCACTGAGAAAAGAAGATGGTTCTGTAACAAGAAATAGAGGCGAAATTTTGACAAGAGTGAAAGATTTCTACTCCAAATTATATGAAAGGGATGATATATGCACTCCAGACATCATGAAAGATACCAGTACCAGAGTTCCTCCAGTCCTTCCAGCAGAAGTTGCACATGCAATCAAGAACATGAAGCGAGGAAAAGCTCCAGGAGAAGATGGAATTACTGTAGACATCATACAAGAAGCAAGTGGAGAAATCGAAACAGTACTCGCCCAAATTTTCACTCGATGCCTTAATGAAGGAAAGATTCCTGAGGATTGGAACACCGCTACAATGATCCTGCTACATAAGAAAGGTGACATTGAGGATCTCGGAAACTACAGACCTATCAGCCTCCTATCAGTAGTTTATAAAATCTTCACTAAAGTTCTTTCACACCGCTTGAAGGTAGCACTAGACATGGCTCAACCGAGAGAACAAGCTGGATTCAGGAGTGGCTACAGCACAATAGATCATATCCACGTGCTGAGAGAACTAATTGAAAGAGCGAGGGAATATGAACTTCCATTGTGCATGGCTTTTATCGATTATGAAAAAGCCTTTGATTCGGTGAAACCATCAGCAGTTACAATGGCTCTGAAAACCTGCGGTATTGAAGATGCATACATTAATATTATTAATAACATCTATGAAAATGCAAATGCAAAGATTAGGCTGTTTGAAAATACAACACACGTAAAAATTGGAAAGGGAGTGAGACAAGGTGACACCATATCTCCGAAGCTCTTTAATGCCACATTGGAGGGTGTTTTTCAGTCGCTGAGCTGGGAAAACAAGGGGATAAAGATTAATGTAGATTATCTAACCCACCTTCGTTTTGCTGATGACGTAGTCATTTTTGCAACTACCCCATCAGAGCTGCAGAGTATGATCCAGGAACTTGCTGACAAGAGTAAAGAAGTGGGATTAAAAATGAACTTTCAGAAGACAAAAGTGATGTTCAATGCTTTTACAAGAAATGAAGATTTATCGATTGATGGAGAAAAGCTGGAGATGACAGACACGTACGTTTATCTTGGACAGCAGATATCAAGTGAGGGTCACATTGATGAAGAAATTAATCGGCGTACAAAACTTGCCTGGAGAGCTTTTGGAAGAAACAGCATAATTTTCAAGAGCAATATGCCATTATGTCTTAAAAGAAAAGTGTTTGATCAATGCATCCTTCCAGTGCTTACGTATGGTGCAGAGACGTGGACCTTAACTAAAAGAGACATACAAGGTTGCAGACAACTCAAAGAAGCATGGAGAGGTGCATGCTTGGTGTAACCAGGAGAGATAAGAAGAGGAACTCATGGATCCGAAAAATGACAAGAGTGGAAGACATCATGATCAGAGTTAAATCCCTGAAATGGCAATGGGCTGGACATACTGCCAGAAGGACAGATCATCGATGGACAGCCGAAATTAGATTGGATTCCAAGGGACAGGAAAAGACCAGAAGAAGACCACATAGGAGATGGGTGGATGAAATTCGAAAGTATGCAGGGGTGACATGGAGGAGACTGGCACAAGACAGACCGTTGTGGAGGAAACTTGGGGAGACCTTCGTCCAGCAGTGGATTGATAATGGTTGACAATGATGATGATGATGATGATATGTATATGACCGTTGGGCGTTTCTTCACAAACCTGTGTTGTGCAGAACTGAACAAACGTTTGAAGTGACCATGTAGTTTGGGATAGATAAGATACTCGAAGATTTTCCCAAAGACAGAGATGATAGAAATGGATCGATAATTCTCAGTAGTCACGGTTGCCTTTTTTAAAAGCAAGAATAACTTTCGCGTCGTTTTTCACATGTGTGGTAAATGTCTTTACTAATAAATTTAGCAATAAAGTTACCGCAGCATGAGTTTTCACGGACTTTAGGCGAATACAAAGGTCTTCCCCACTTCAAGCTAGCAAACCGAGAATTGGAAATGAAAATTAAATGGAAAATTTCACGTGTTAGCAAACCAGTGTCGCATCAATGAATTAACGCATCTTAATAAGTACAGATTGAGACGTTAGGGCTTTTATTTTGTACGCACTGTGTTTCTTTTGATAACGGCAAAAATTCGTTTAGGTACGCTATCCCTGGAACCAGTGGCCTAAATTGGTTTAGGTATATTCCCTGGAACCAGCGGCCCTACATTAGGGACGGACGACTGCTTATAGCCATATTGAGTTGCTCACGGTGGTCGTTAAATCTTCAATCAAAAAAAAAAATTCCCCACAGGAAAACTCTCCCACATTTGGAAAAGTCCCCCATATTGGAAAAGTGACCCATAGGAAAACTCCCATACAGCAAAAGCCCCCACCTTTTTCTGTCAGAGACCGTGCACAAATTGCAGTTTATTTCCGGGGTCACCATTTCCATTTTCACGCTGTTTAAAACAACATGCATCCGTACAACGAGCACAAATTTGTGGGGGAAATTTCCAGGGTCGTCATTTCAACTTTTGCGCTGTTTATAGTTAAGAATCAGTCTTACAACTAGCTGCACGGGGTGGGAAAAATTTCCGGGGTCAGCATTTCATCTTTTACGCAGTTTATAGTAAAAAATTATCTTACAAGTAGCTGTTTGGGTTGGGGAAAATTCCCGGTTAGTATTTCGACTTTCACCACGGTTCTTAATGAAAAAAAAACGTCTTACAATCAGCAGGCTGACAGGGTCGGGGTGGTGGGGGTTTCTGGCAGATAGGGTGGTTTCCAGGGTGTGCATTTAGATTTTCACTGCAGTTTACAGTAAAATAATGTTTTACAATTAGAAGGATGGGGTGGAGGAAATTTTTGGGGTTGGCATTTTGACTTTTACGCAGTTTAAAACAAGATGAAGCCGTAGAAGTAGCACAAATATGTGGAGGAAATTTCAGTGATCAGCATTTTTTAGTCCATCGTTCTCAGGTTCATACCGTTAATGATACCAATTTCTTCAGCCCACCCCATTAATCATAAACTGGCATCCCTTCGTTTTCAAATGAGAAGGGCATACACACATTCCTCGGACCAAAATCAGCGTAAACGGGAAATCGAATATACAAGTATTTATAACATCTCCAGTATTAACGGATACCCGGAGTACCTCATCAACGAAATACATTCGCAGATTAGACAATCCTTCTTAATAACATTAAATAGTGATCGACATCAAAAACAATACGTATCTTTTCTGGATTACCATCCCTCCGTCACCCCCCCTGGGGAATATCTGTAATCGATTCCAATTGGGCTTCGGGATGCGCTCCATCACACTGTTTGCATTATTAAGGAAGGACAAAGAAAAGCCGCCTAGGGAACTAAAATGGGGCGTATATCGTATCCCCCTCCTGGACGCCAATGGACAATGCACCTCCAGTTACATCGGATCCACGACCAGGAACTTAGGATGCAGACTGCGTGAACATAAATACAATGTGTAAAATGCGCACCAAAACACTGCCCTAGCCCAAAACATCTATAACGGAACATATAGCCCTGATTGGGATAATGCGAAAATCATTATAACCCCAAGAAATAAGGCCACGCTGTTAATGACTGAAAGTTTGCTAATAATTCAACACCGCGTAACATGCTGTAATGACTATGTCCCCTGCGATATACCCCCGTCTGGAGGGATACAATACTAAGGCAGCAGCTCTCTGTACGGGACCATGCCAAGGTGACCCCGCCTCCTTCCCCATGATCCTTTGCGCTGCCTTCCTATGTATGTATATATGTGCTGTACTAACCAAAAGATCTGACTCGCATCTGAGGATTGGCTATAGTAGCCCGAAAGTGCTAATGCTTTTAAAGTGTACATATTTTATTTTAATTAAAGTCTTGTGAATTGGGAATAACGTTGTTTGAACGCACAGAGACGGTTTTTTAATCATTTTATCATATATGACGTGCGTATTTGTATTTTAACTCCGTAACATGTCAAATTAATAATATTGCGATATTACTCAGGCAGAAAATATTAGGCCTAACGTCTAGGCCCTTCTTAAAGTTTTCATTCTGTCATTCTCATATTCCTAAAATTTACATAACAAGTAATGTCAATAATATTGCGCTTCTACTTTTGCGCCGTGCATTGATTAATAGGCCGTACGCCTGGGGCGTTTCAACACTTTTTTCTTCACCTATGTGATATTCGTAAAGTTTACGGAAAAGTCAAGTTAATAGCTTTGCAATTCAACTTAGGTACTAATTATTGATTCATTGGTCCTAGGTATAAGGCCTAGTGATTAATATTGACCGCCTAAGTACAGGTGCAATATGATTAACTTCAGTTCATGCACAAAAGTTATGAATATGACATCGTTAGAATAAAAACTGTTAAAAAGGTCTAGGGCTTATGAACTAATATTTAGTGGCTAAATAAAAGCAAAAGATTATTTTCTTGACTTGTTATGTAAACGTTATTAAGATGACATCGGTAGAATAAAAACTGTCGAAAGGGCCTAGGCTTAGGGCTAGTAATTAATATTGAATGCCTAAGTAAACACGCAAAGCTAATAGCTTGACTGTTTTGTAAACTTTACGAATATCACATAGGCGACGAAAAATGTGTTAAAAAGGCCTAGCCGTACGGCCTATTAATTAATGTATGGTGCATAAGTAGGAGCACAATATTATTGATCTTACTTGTTACGTAAATTGTAGGAATATGGGAATGACAGAATTGAAACTTATAAAAAAGCCTGGACGCTAGACCTAATAATACTTTCTGCTTGAGTAATATCGCAATATTAATAATTTGAAATGTTACATAAACGTTATGAACATGAACACGATGGAATAAAAAATGCCGACTCCGGAAATTTCCACCACATGCTTGTGTTACTTGTACGGCTTCATCTTGTTTCAAACTTCGTAAAAGTCGAAATGCCGACACCGCAAATTTTTGCCACTCCATCCTACTAATTGTAAGATCATTTTTTACTAAAAACCGTGGTGACAGTCGAAATACTAACCCGGAAATATCCCCCACCCCACCCAGCTTCTCGTAAGACTGTTTTTCTAAAAAAAAAACTTTGTAAAAGTCGAAGTGCCGACTCCGGAAATTTCCTCCACCCCATCCAGCTAATTGTGAGACTGATTTTTATTATAAACCGCGGTAAAAGTTGAAATGACGACCCCGAAAATTCCCCCACATATTTGTGCTCGTTGTACGGCTGGATCTTGTTTTAGACTGCATGAAAATGGAAATGGTGACCCCGGAAATCCCCCCCCATTCGATATTTTGTGTAAACTGCAATTTGTGCACAGTCCCTGACTGAAAAAGGTAGGGGACTTTTCCGATTACCATAAAAATACTTTTGCCGCATGCTGAGCATGTGAGTACTTCTGCATTGATCAGATTGGGTTTTAGTTCCTTAACTATCAGTCTTTTTCCATTGAATAAACCTCGTTGTGCATTGGGGTTTCTTAAGAGCATAATAATCGCTCCAATATTCAACTTCAATCTGTGAAGTGGCATTCCTGATGGGGTTTGCTCTTATAAAAACTATATAGGATAATACTGTTCAGTATTTTCTTCGCCATAGGCATCAGTTGAATCAGAGCTTAAGTATGTGCTTGCTTTCTCCTCTAAGAGATCAAGAACATTCTCATTTAATTTGTCAAAATTAGAGTTTTTGGGGCACAGAATGGCTTTCTTTGCAAATGTTTGAAATCAGAAATTTTCAAGTTCTCACCAAATATTTTTAGGTATCTCTATCATTTCCTCTGGTGGGCCATCAGCTGTTTCATGGGCACCATCGTCAAGTCATAAAAGCCATTCACTGAATGATGAATAAACAGATCGTACATTACTTTTAGTCCTAGAATCTCAAGCTTCTCCCAGAATTGGTTGAATTTAATGCTGGCTTCGACTATTTTGGTTCTGTCACCATGTTTGACAACAGGGAGAGTTTGTCTGAAGTCTCCTCCAAGTTAAAGGACTTCGCCACCAAAACGTTTCTGATTTCTCATAATTTCTTTCAGTATTCGGTCAACTGAAAGTAAACAGTACCGGGGGCCCTTGTTGCCTCGTCCCAAATGATGGGTTTCGCAGATCAAACGATTTCAGCGTCGGTGGAATTAATCTTTATATTCCAAGTACGAATGGGATCTAATTGTACTGCTCCTTTTGAGCAACATTTAGAGAAATTTATCATCTGAACGTCTCTCTCAGAGAAAGTGTTCGGCTTTACAAAATTCACAAATTTGTTTAAGAGTGCCGTGAGTGTCTCGCTGCAGTCTTTTCATCTTTTATAACGTTAAGGCCACATGATGTGTAACATTTCTCTCTTGTTGTCGGTTCGTTAATTAGCCTCTGAACCTCTCGAGCGCAGCGTTCTTTCCTTTGTCCGGGGGTCATATTCGGTGCCTCTGCAATATGAACATTTCTCATGCGCCGAGATTCACCTTCAATATGTTGCGGCGTCATATTACTTTTACGATCACGCAAACGTTGAATGTTATCATATTTTCAACTGCACTGTCTTTCTGTCTCTTTTCTCTGGCATGTTCAGCATTGCGGCGGTTAACTTCTTGCTTTCGACTGCAGTACGTTGTTGCCGCCTTACTCAGTTGTAATCAGCTCCGTAACGTTTAGCTTCAATCTCTTTATCTAATGAAAGAGGTAACTTTCTTTTTTGACGCGACATATGCGTGGTTTAAAACAATAGTCAAGTTTGCAAAGGACAGTAACGTTCGTCCTGGCCTTACTCAGCGCCAGTAAAGTAAAACATCTTACAACCTACGACTCTGTGCTTCCACTTCCATTGCACCCGAAAAACAAACTCTAACTTCGGACAAAAGATAAAAGATATAAATAAAACATTAAACTGGAACGATTACGGTAAACACCGTATGAACACCTGAATATAAATGTTCGTATTCTTCTGTTAAAAAGCGTACGTAGTTGTTTATTTACGGTTAAAAAGTGATCCACGTACAACAAAAACTTCATTGTTACTCAACAATATACAGTATTTTGCTAAACTATTGCCGAACAATGTTTCACCACGTTTTACAGAAACGTAAGAATATCTCATTGCTGTTTGTTTATTGTTTAAAAGTGATCAATGTCGTCGCAAGTCTTGTCTTTTATATAGTGAGAAGAAATAAAACGCTATTTTTATTTCGCCGCCAATTCGACATAAAATAAATCATTATAAAGTAATGGCTTGTACTCAGTCAGAAGACAGAGCAAAAATGTTGCAATAGTATTTAGCGTTTTGAAATTTCTTTTTGCACGTTGTTTACTTTTATACGTTCTTAAGGCCATCTCTAAGAAAAATGTATAACCAGAGTTTCACTGTACACATGGGATGGCAGGCTTGAGTCGAATGATGCAAGCCCTTTTTCTGAATGATAAACATAACTATAAAATTCTGGCGCAAACAGTTTTTCATGCATTTTAATACCGAAGAGGATTTGAAATGCCTGTAGTTTAAAAAACATTCGACCTTTCGCCACGGAACGTCGAGGAAGACGAACATTATCTGCATATTTATGGCTGAAGAAATGTTATGTCACTTCGCGAAGAAGGGGTCAAAGGTTAAAACAAACGTTTTATTTTTCAATGTGTCCTTGAAAATATTGTGCTTTTTTTTTTAAAGAAAACGATTGATGAGTATAGCTTGGAAAAAGATCTCTACAATTTGGCTCCGTGCCAACCAATCTCAGTGAATTTTGGAACTAGTTGTTACAAAACTAGTTTCAAAATTGAAAACTTATAATGTTTATCAAAGTAGCAAAACATTAGTTGAATTGAAAGGATATTTTGGCAACTTCTGTAAAATGTGATGAAATTTAAATTCGGTTAGGGTAGAATCAACTCAAAACAATTCGATATAACTAATTGTTTGAAACTGGAGTGTTTGCTCTGAAAAGCTGGCTTTTCAGCAAACATTTGAGTCCTGAGAAACAGAACTCCAGCTCAACACCATTCCCAATAAAAACCGCACTCAGACATTTCAGATTTTCCAACAGAATGAGCTATCTTTTCGGCCTTATTGCTAGTTTTATAATTCTAACTATTTTTTCAGAACTTTTTCTGTCAAACTTTATCTCTTGAGGAAGTATTGAAACTTCAAAATATTGCACCGAACGTCATCCAAAATGCCGAAAACTTAGGTACAAGAAATGCCGATTATGAATAACGAAAAAGGAGACATGTCAATTTGCTGCTTTTCTATATCTTAATAAAAAACTTTTTATTTGGGGAATTGCAAAGAGTTTCTTGAAACGATGAGATGTTGGTGACTTCCATGCTGATTGTTTTTGATTATTTACATTAAGTTGATTAAGGTAAGTTTTATTTTTGGATCTACATAATGCAAAATGAATAACTCAAATCCGAATTACGAAAAAATAAATTTCTCAACAGGCCAGAAAATCCAGAAGAGAAGCATAACATTTTTTTAAACATTACTTTAAGACAAAAACTGCATTTAGTTTTAGTATATTACGAACTCTTTTCGATATTTCTACTGAAGAGGCAATAAATATCTATTGAGATGGTGCGAATGAAATGCCCGGCGCGAACGATCAGTGGAAACAGCCCCCCCCCCTTTCCACAGCGGAATGGAACCACCCACGGGTGTTGCGAGTATTACGCCACAGAGTTACTACACATAGCTGGCACGTGTGTGAAGAACAGTGTTCAATCGTGGTTTGTTTGGACGTAACGTGGCTTGCAAAAGAAACATTCAGACGCCGGATTTAAGAGTCTTCTTCCTGTATGAATTTAAACTGGGTTATTCTACAGGAATTGCCACTCGAAACGTTAGCAAAGCGTTTGGGGAGAATACAGCCAACGAACGAACCATTCGGCGATGGTTTGTGAAGTTTCGAAGCGGAGATATGGACCTGCAAAACGAAGCACGTGATCACCGACCTTTTGCTTTTTTGGGGATGAGCTTCAAACACACGTAACAGAACTGACGATGTTCTGTTACGTGTGTTTAAAGCTCATCCCCAAAAAACGTGTCGTGAGGTAACGGCAGAGGTAGGTGTCCACTACACGACAGTTGTTCGGCCTCTGGCTGCTCTGGGTAAGGTAAAAAAGCTGGACATGTGCCTCTCGCATGAGTTGAAAAGTGCCAACAAGACACGGCATTTGGAAGTCTGCACGTCGCTTTCCAGGAATAAACAGGAACCTCTACTGCACCAAATCGTCACCTGCGACGAAACGTGGGTCTTTTATGATAATCGGAAACGATTTGCGCAATGGGTAAGCAAGACACAGCCTGCTGGACCACATCCTAAGCCACCCTACACACCAAGAAGATGCTGCTCCTTGTCTGGTGGTCCACAGCAGGGACAATTCATTGGAGTTTCTTGGCAAGAGGCCAAACCATCACTGCAGAACGGTATTGTGCTGAATTACACTAGTTGCACCGGAAATTGCTGCAGAAACAACCGGCTTAGGTCAAGAAGCAGGGTGTTCTTCTGTTCCAGGACAACGTCCGCCCTCATGTCGCACAACGAACGATGCGGACACTAAGTGCCTTAGGCTATGAAGCTCACTATTTTTCCAACTGAACTACGCCGGCAAGCCTTATCGCTGCAACTTTGCCTATTTCGCTCATACGTCCCGGTAGCAGTACGTCATCTACGTTATTTTTACTTTACGTGCCATCCTGCCTATTCCCCGGTCTTGTCTCCGATAGACTATCATCTGCTTCGTCACCAGGATCACTTCCTGTCCGGGAAACAGTTCACGAAAGACAACGAGTTTCAACGTACAGTTGATGACTTTGGGTTCCAGCCAAAAGATTTTCTTCGTTCCGGTATCATGGCCTTGCCGGACAGATGACAACTATGTGTCGATACCGAGGGGGATTCTTTTTCCTACGTAAGTTGTCCTACTTTTCCGTTCTCGCCATCCACGTGTGCTGGTCCTTTGCCGGACATTTCATTCGCACCAACCTAATATAAGTATATGATAAATAAACATTACAAATCTGTGTGTCTACTCTAGTAAAAAAAATAATTTACATCATCTGCTGCTTGTTCATGGCTAAGTCGTCTTCATAGAAGATTGTGCAGACATTAACGAATTATGCAAGGAAAGACAGAACTGCGAAATGAGCACTGTGGACAATTTATGAAGAGTTGATATCATGTTACAGCAAAACTGAAATATGTTTTTCGATATATGATGCCATCGCTCTATCCACCTTATTTTTATAAACAACGAATAGCAACTGAAAAATTGTTCATCCGACACCGCTGGGATCGAATCCCAGATCTCTCAATAACTCAAAAGGAAGGTTGAATTATCGAGAGACCTGGGATTCGATCCCAGTGGTGTCAGATGAACATTTTTCAGTTGCTATTCGTTGTTTATAAAAATAATGTGGGCAGAGCGACGGCATCGTGTATTTACATTATCTCCATGTATTTAAAATATATTCACCATCTGTTTTTCGATTTCTACATAAAAGACATATTAGAAAAATGTTTGCTGGCCAATAACCATGCTTAAAGGATCAACTCATTGTAGAAGAAGGAATTTTTTATTAATTTCATACAATGTGTGCAAGAATCATCAGACATATTTTCGAACCTCACATCCAGAAGATTCATTTCGTTTGGGCGCCAATATAGCGTAAAACCTTTTTACCGGTGGTAGAATTTTAACTCAGGAGGCGACTATTCTCTCAACCGAACTACGCCGACAAGCCTTATCTCTGCAAATTTGCCTATTTCACTCATACGTCACTGTAGTAGTACCTCATCTACGTCATGTTTACGTTACGTGTTGCCAAATCATATATAGAAATTCGACAAAGTGGTAAGCCATTCAGAACAAGAAATCTAACTGAGAAGTGATCAAAGTTACGTAAGAACAGAAACTCAAAAGGAAGGTTGAATTGGAATTATGCGCATATATTCCTAATCTGCCGCCGAGGATCATCAGAAGTTATTTATTGATCAACGCACGTAAAACATTCGTTTCATTACTTCGTTGAGTATTTGTTTTTTTGTGTATTAAATACTTGATCGATAAGCTTATTAAGGTTTCTCAAATACTATTAGTAGCGCATTATTGTTTGCTGTATACAGATATACCAGAGTGAGTCGAAACTTCTTCTCGTTTGCGGTGGAAACATTTATTGATGCAAGAAAACAGTATATGCTCAGGCCCATTTCTGAAGAAATGTTATGATAGAAGAAATGTTATGATAGAGATAGTGTGTCGTGCGCTTCTGCAGACGGGTTCTCGAAATCATGAAATCATAGAGGGTGCTGCAAAAAGCTTTGATGCTATTGCTGTAAACTATGCTCAAAGATATACGTGCTCCTCTTTGCGGTCAGTAAAAGAATTTCACTAAAATTTTACCAAATTTTTTTTATCCTGCAATTATACTAAACGTCATTAATGACATTATCCATACAAGGCATTAATCACTTTTATACTTTTTTTTTATCAGTAATCACTTTTGTATTTTTTTTATCCTGCAGTTATACTAAAAGTGGTTAATGACATATCCATACATGACATTAATCACTTTTTATACTAAAAGTGATTAATGTAATGTATGGATAGGTATAAGGTATGGATAGGTATAAGGGAATATTCTCCCGGATGTGTTTGGGGAAGCTTCGTCAACTTTATTCGGGAAATGCATCATCTCGCATTGAATCTACGTGCCACAAGGCTAGTTAGTACAAATACATTACTGAAAGCAAATTTTCTCCGTAATTATTGGGATTTTTGCCTAATCAATCATCGTATTGAATTCTCTTCCATTCCTATTGCAACTCTTTTCTGTCTCTACGTCTCTAAAGGACACAAAATGTTTAATTGGGCGTCGCGTGACACTGTACCTATGCCTAATCTTTCCATGGTAAAGTTTACAGAACTTTGGACAAGAGAACACCAAAAAAACAACAACCCAAAAACACCCAATTTCAATATTTTAGACAAAGTACGACGATATATAAAAGACTAAAAAAACAAAAAAAGTGGCACATTTAACTTAGCAATTACTGAGTTGCTGCCAACTTGATTTCTGACAAGTACAAAAAACATTCTATTCGTTCCGCCTTGCCTCATCTTTCGGCACGAAATAGTTTGCAGAACCTGTAAAGCACTGTTGCATCCAGATATGAAGCACATTCTCAACGTTACACTTACTACTACGTTCCATGACCGATCTAACAAATAAATCGCATTTTTAGTCGCTATCCATCAAACACGCCATAGAATTTTCTAAAGGCATGCTAATACTTAGGAATCATAGCATCGAAACTCGCAAGAGCGCCACCTCGCGGTTTTATGAAAAATGGAAACAAAAATTTAAACAGTGAGGTGTTACCGCACGGCACACTGTCTGTTTTAGCCACTATACCTTGGCGAACGTTCCACTAGAGACACAATCCCACGGCGGTTCCACTCAAAAGATTTTGAGGACAGAAACTATCTGATGCCATATTCCACATCATGCAAGGGAGCGAAGTCAATGGCCCAAAAAACGAAGGCGAACGTTCCACTACAACCACGATCCCACGGCGGTGACCCTCAAAAGATTCTGAGGACAGAAACTACCGCACATTCCACATCCTCCAAAGGAACGAAGTCCAGTCCTTGTAGGGAATGGCCCAGAAAACGAAACAAGTTGTAATCGAATGTGGTAGGATCTCAACTTCTTCCAATACCTGTAGTTTTCAGCTGACCAGTCTAGGGGCAATATCCACTTGCAGCAATGGTGGCATCCTTTTGATGCGCGCCGGGTAGCGTTGGGGCAGAGGATCATGTATTAGCTGTAGTTGTTCGGCATAAAAGTTTCCGTCCAGAACTTGACCATCTGCCTCGAGTTTCCAGCGTACAGAACCCCAGAACCCTCACAATTCCACTAAATCTGCAGCATAACAATATTCTCGAACCACTTCCTTTGCTCCACCAGCTGCGTTTCCTAGCAGGGCCTCAGCCACTGATTCCCAGTAGCAAGATAACGTAGGAATGTCTTATCGTGGCTTGTGAGGGTATGATGCTAAAACCAATTACCATATGGATTTGAAAGCATTCTGTACCAAAGAGAGGTACGGTTTTCCGCTTGCAGAAGTCAGTTCATGGTCAACTATTCACTGGTACCTGTAGGAGAAACTAAGCTGGAGCAGGTAATAAACGATGGTGGATTTTGATGTCCTTACTTTAGCTACAAATTGCCATGTACTGGTGCCAGGATTCGATGTCAATCAGATTGTAAAACGATTCCGAGTACCAGAAAAACTAAGCTGGTGCAGGTCATAAACGATGGTTGATTTGGATGACTCCTCAAACTTGGAAGGTACAGTGTTAAGTCGCCCACAGTCTCGCCAACACATCCCTTTTATTTAAAAATTTGTTAATCTCAATTAGAATTATAGGGGCACTCTTTACCAGAATCACCTGTGCTCGACAAAAAGATTTAAAATCTCTAAACGCTTATTCTTTCGTAGCTTATAAACGCGGCAGCAACGAAGGTCTAGTTTAGAAATGTCCACATTTCATCACTTGTGATGACATGATATCAAAATTAAACATCATATGGTTCTGAAAGCATTCTGCGCTAGAGGGAGGCACGTGCACGTTGTTCCGCTTGTACAGGTCTCAGTTCATGGGGAACAATTTGATCTGTAGAAGAAAGTAAGCTGGTGCAGGTGACAAACGATGGTGGATTTGAATTAATTCACCTTAGCTGCCAATTGTCGTGTACTGCTACCGGGGTTCGATGTCACAGCTTCGATCAGGGTATTAATGTTGATGGTCGTTGGACGTCCTGAGACTGGTTTTTCCAGCTTCAGAGGCCGCAATCAGTTTCGTGCGGTGCTCCCGCCCTTTACTTCCTCGCCTTCAAATGCACAAAATTATTTCGTTGCTGCCGCGTTTAATCCTGTTTCCAGTAATGTCGTAAGAGGACTTGGAACAACACGTTTATCGACTTCCATCGTCTACTCACCTGATAACACAATCTGGCCCTATGTTAAATGCACGTCATCAGTCTCGTGTGCTCCAAGTCATTGCGTTAGCCAGTGTATTTCGTTTCTCACGGGAATCGAAGCCCAACTTTAACGTGTAGCTCATAACTGGGCGCACTTTTGACTTATTCTCGTAATTACTGTGATCATACCTTTTTCTACTCAAAATCGCTCGAAGTAAGAAAGTTCCCGTCTAGTCTAGATGAAACACATGGCGTAGTAGATATTATTCAGCCCCTGTACGAATTACACTACACAATACTTTTTTTCCCACATTTAAAATAAAAATGATGATTGTTTTACTATTTTGTGTGTTGAATCCCTATCAAGAATCCAAAATTCATTCATTTTTGAAGGAGAATAAATTCCCCGTCACGGTGGCGGAGTTGTTTCCGTGTTGGCTTCTGACCATTCGTTTGAGATGTGTTTGAGTTTGCATAGATTATGTGTTATAACTCCAATTTATTTAATCATTTGGCTTAGCATGTGATCCAATCTCTTATTGGACTATAAGTGTCTTCCATCGTACTTGATGCGAAAACTTCCTGTCTTACCTTTCTGCCATCATTTGGCTTGGCATGGAAGCCAATCTCGTATTGGACTTCAAAGGCTCTTGCATTGTGCTAGATCCGAAGACTTTCTGTTTTACCTTCATGCCATCATTTAGCTTGGCATGGAAGCCAATCTCTTATTGGACTTTTAAGTGTCTTCCATCGTACTTGACGCGAAGACTTTCTGTTTTACCTTCCTGCCATCATTTGGCTTGGCATGGAAGCCAATCTCTTATTGGACTTTAAAGGCTCTTGCATTGTATTAGATCCGAAGATTTTCTGTCCTACCTTCATGCCAACATTTAGCTTGGCACAGAAGCCAATCTCTCATTGGACTTTTAAGTGTCTTCCATCGTACTTGACGCGAAGACTTTCTGTCTTACCTTCCTGCCATCATTTGGCTTGGCATGGAAGCCAATCTCTTATTGAACTTTAAAGGCTCTTGCATTGTATTAGATCCGAAGATTTTCTGTCCTACCTTCATGCCATCATTTGGCTTGGCACAGAAGCCAATCTCTTATTGGACTTTTAAGTGTCTTCCATCGTACTTGACGCGAAGACTTTCTGTCTTACCTTCCTGCCATCATTTGGCTTGGCATGGAAGCCAATCTCTTATTGGACTTTAAAGGCTCTTGCATTGTATTAGATCCGAAGATTTTCTGTCCTACCTTCATGCCATCATTTGCTTGCCACAGAAGCCAATCTCTTATTGGACTTTTAAATGTCTTCCATCGTACTTGACGCGAAGACTTTCTGTCTTACCTTCCTGCCATCATTTGGCTTGGCATGGAAGCCAATCCCTTATTGTGCTTCAAAGGCTCTTGCATTGTATTAGATCCGAAGATTTTCTGTCCTACCTTCATGCCATCATTTGGCTTGGCACAGAAGCCAATCTCTTATTGGACTTTTAAATGTCTTCCATCGTACTTGACGCGAAGACTTTCTGTCTTACCTTCCTGCCATCATTTGGCTTGGCATGGAAGCCAATCTCTTATTGGAGTTTAAGACTCTTGCATTGTACTAGATGTTTTTTCCTAACGTTTCAATTTATAGAATATGTGGCAGCTTTTCTTTGAGGAAGAAATTAAAACTAGCAGTAGTGCTGGGAATGTGATACACGAATCGCTGTTATACATTTTATATGAATCATACATTCTGTGTCTTGCACTGAATTTAATTGGTTTCATTTTGTGAACACTGAAATTGCAATTGACCGAGCGCTGCAGCAAAATCTCATCGGCAAGGCATCCTAGAATGTGTGGAAGACACGCATATAGGTAGTCTTTTTTCGTGTTCAATATTATGTAAAACCATCTCTGTTGCGATACACTCGGCTACGTGTAGGGGAATACAGTCGTACGGACATCAACGTCACTCTTTTTCACGCTTCCCCCGCCCATTTTATTTTGGAAGGCTGTTGTCGGCACTTGTCTTTACTGAATCATGATGTGGACCAACAATGTTCCACATTGAAGCTAGATATGGACCAACAATGTCCCACACCGAGGCTAGATATGGACCAACAGTGTCCCACATTGATGCTAGATATGGACCAACAATATCCCACATTGAAGCTAGATGTGGACAATAACGACGACCCACTGTGATTCTAGACGTGGACCAATAATATCTACATTGCCACTCCAGTTTCGCAGTAGTCTAAGCGCTAGCTTATGACCATTCGTCCGAGAATGATACGGGTTTGAAACCGGTGAGGCATGTATGTTGTGTTTCTCTTACGGCACTGCCTCTCTCCCTCGCCTGGAAACAGCAGCCCTGAATTAGGGATGGGCGACTTCTTACAGCCCATCGAGTTGCTCACGGTGGTCGTTAAACCTTCAATAAAAAAATGGCCGTATTGAATCTGGATAAGGACTAATGATGTATCACATTTAGTCTGGATATGGGCCAACAATCGTACGCATTGAATCTAGATATGGACCAACAATGCCTCACATTGAGTCTAGATATGGATTAACCATGCCCCACATTGATTCTAAATACGGAACAATAATATCTCACATTGAGTCTAGATACGGACCAACAATGTTGCACATTGAGTCTAAATATGGACCAATAGTGTCTCACACAGCCCCTGTGGTGCGGTGGTCTAAGCGGTAGCTTATGACCATTCGTCGGAGATGGGTCTGGTTTCAAATCCTGGTAAGGCATGGATGTTGTGTTTGTTTTACGGCACTGGCTCTCTACCTTCGATGGAACTAGTGGACCTGAATTAGGGACGGCCGATTGATTATAGTCCATCGAGTTGCTCACGGTGATAGTTAAATCCGTAAACAAAAAAAATTGTGTCTCACAGTGAGTCTATATATGCATCAATAATTTCCCGCATTGAGTCTAGACATGAACCAGTAATATCCCACATTGGGTCTAGATACGGACCAACAATATTCGACACAATTTCTGTTGAAAAAAAGATCAGGTAAACTCGGTAGTCATAGCAGCACGTCGACACCGCACGGACATTTTGCGCGAAATATGTGCGGGCGTTGTCAGCTTGTGACACAGCCTGGGCGCACCAGTTACACTGGTGGATAGGAAAAGTGCAACAGTGCGAAAGACAAGAGATATCAAAGCCATATTTATTGTACAGAAAGCAGATGATACAAGGGTGAATCGATTACAAATACAGCACGGTGAGATGAGGGGAAAACATGGCAATCGGTATCTGGTGCAGCCACCATAAGCAGCAATCACAGCTCCTACACAGCCCTCCATCGAGAGGAAGAGACGTTGGATGTGTGTTGTGGAGAATGTCCGTCCACGCAGCTTCGATACGATGCCACAGTTCCTTCGTTGTAATCGGGAATGGCCGCTGTCATGCCAGTCTTCCAGCGATCATGGACCACACGTCTTCAATAGGCGACATATCTGGGGATCGTGCGGGCCAAGGAAAACGTGGCACATGGTGGCGATCCAGGAAACCTTGTGGCACATGTAGTCGCGCATTATCCTGTTAATAAATGGCACCAGACAGTCCCTGAAGATATGATACGACAACAGGCTCCAGCACCTCAGTGATGTAGCACTGGCTGTTCAACGAACCGGTAATGCGGGCGAGACGCGTGCGAGAGTAGAATCCAATGACACCCCATAACATAACGCCGGGTACCGGACCGGTATGACCAGCACAGTGCAGGACTCAGCTGGTCACCGCGGTACCGTCAGAGACAGATTCATCCATCATGGTGCGACAAACTGAATCGGGAATCATCAGAAAACACGCACTTCCACGCACCTCTAATGTACAGTCAAAGGTAGCCGAGGCAATGGGTGCCGTGCCATAACACCCCGCTGGTGCAGACGACGTCGAACCGTCCGTGCGGAGACTGGGTGTTGTGATATATACCCAAACTGTTAAACTGTGCTGTGCCATATACCCGAACTGTTGAGCTACGGTGATCGATGTGGCTGTGCGATCCGTCAGAGCCATGCGCACCGGATGTCGGTCTTCTCATTCGGTGGCGCGACAGGGCCGTTGAGATCCCGCACGTAGGATATTTCGCTGCTCTCCACAATTATACGCCATATTCTTCCCACCATGGCCGCATTCTGTCCTTCACGAGCACCGATGCCTCTGAGTGATAATCCGCCATCCCAATATGCCACAATTATCCCGTTATCGAAGCCGGAAATCTGCTGGTAGAGCTGCCGTTGTCTTCGCGGGGTATGCTGCAGCTGTCTACGGGAAGGGTCAGTGAGCAAACTCACTTCGAGTCCTTAACACCGGCATCTTGTTCACCCCTCTTATACGACTTCCAGGGGCATTATTGTCCCACCTGATTTCCGTATGTGCTGCCTGGTTCATCATTTGCATGTGCGCTTCTGTTCTGACCTTCTGTCACCTTTCGAGTTCCTGGGATGCGATCTTCCTGGTGTTGCACTTTCAATGGCCAGCAGTGTAGAAATGACATCGCTATGGGATACTGATGTCAAACTGTCTGCGAGACACACCACAGATATTCCACTGCCCAGTAAATTGCTCCAGGAAACATGATACAGTATATTCGCTGACATGCATATGAATCTAATCATGAATCTGAACATGATGTTTTCTATTCGTCTCAACACTTGAATCTGATCATCGGAATTCATTGCTACAGACAAAATGTCTCTACACGTGAATCGGAATATCGGGATTCAACGCCACAGACCAGATATCTCTACACGTGAATCCGATCATCGGAATTAGTCACTACAGACCAGATGCCTCTACACGGAAATCTGGTCATAGAGATTCATCGTTACAGACAAAATGTCTTTAAACGTGAATCGGACCATCGGGATTCATCGCTATAGACAGAATTTCTCTACACGTGAATCTAATCATCGGAATTAATCACTACAGACCAGATGCCTTTACACGTGAATCTGATCATCTGGATTCATCGCCACAGACAGAATTCATCTGCACGTGAGTCTGATCATCTGGATTCATCGCTATAGACAGAATTTATCTGCACATGAAACTTCAGACATCGCCATTTTGTTCACCAGTTGACTTGTTAATGGTATCAATTCAAGCCCTGGTGAAAATGGGCATTGGTCTGGGCAAGATGACATAGCGGACGTCGTGAATGAATTCGAGAGCTTATTGTGATGAAAACAGACAGCCAAATTCTGATTGCATTAAATTTCGGATAATGCACTGTCAGAAATTTGAAGATATACTGTACAGTTAGGTGCCTGAATTAGTTGTTGCGTTTTGAAAATGTTTCCGTGAATTTCATGTACGTTAAATATAATCTCTATTCATTTAACATTTTTCAAAAGTTTGAAATGCTTTATTCTTTTTGAAAAGCACTAAATCTGGTGTCCGCTTTATCACAGAAAGGGATTCTGTTGTAGAACAAGAGAAGCACCACAACTGTATGATGATTCTGCAAAAGTCGAAGGAACTGAAAGGATGACGAAGCTGCGAAATTAACATAGAAATGAGGGTACCGCATCAGGTGCAAATGCACAGCCGAAATTCCACAGAAATCAGAGAATGGCGATAGTAACCAAAAAGGACGCAGGTGAATTACTGAAAGAATCAGATGGTCACATTGTGAACAGAAGGCAGAATGCCATAACACCACGGAAAGCAGATGATACGATGCCAAAGAGCTACTAGCACAGGGAAATATAAAGGTAAAAATCGCAGAAATAGTGAGCTGTGATGTGGATAAACTAATGTCTCAGAAATATCGCAGAGATGAGATGATTATTGTGACAAAACAGGAAATACCAACACAATAACTTATTTTAAAAGCCAGTGCGATTTTTCTAAGGGTTTACGGACTATCGCCTTTCAGGTAAATAGATGTATTTCATTAATTGTTTGTTTATTGTTTTTCGATTCATCTTGGCAATTCATTAAATGCACTTTATGTTCGTCAATGGGGAAACAATTCTATTTACTTATTTACTAAGTAAGGGGGTATATCTAAACTTGAATGATGAGAGTTTTCTACTTAAACATGTATTGTTCACTTTTCAGCCCAAGACAAAAAGACAGGAAACAGAGATAAAGTGCATTAGTCCAAAACACAGTGAAAAAATACATTCCTTGGGGCAAAAGAAAAATACAAGGGCTTTGACAAAGTAGTCAACCAATCGCATAGTCCACATTAAATAGAGAATCAGAGATAACAAACACAAAATCCTTACAGCGGCATTTTCGTTAGAAGAAACTGAGTACGTTTATGTGAGTATTATTAGATTATCATATGTGCTTCTTATACTCTAGGAAGTTACATAGTTCTGAGTTTTGTCTCCAGGAGATCGTAAAGATCTTCAGAAGACATTAGACGAGCTAATTAAAGCGAAAAATATGGAGCAAAATAATAAATGTTCTTTGACCTCAATGTTAACCCAAATATCGAGAGATTTTCCTGATAGTCTTCATTGTGGCAAAAAATGTCTTCGCGTTCTGAGAACTACAAATTAGGTTCTGATTCATACCAGTGTAATAATAAATTATCTACTTAGGAAAGAAATTTTTCTTCTTTTGCAGCAGAAAGGCGTTGTGTTTCATTAAGAAATAGTTACAAAATTCGATTAGAAATCATGTTACGATCTCTGCGCTCTCCTGGTTGACAAGAAATGAGAGAAGTAGATGAAGGAAATACATTAAGTACTAGTCAGAGGAATGAAATCTGTTTCTGGCATTCCGCAAATCTCAGAAGTATAAAAATATTGAATGCTCAGCTACCACTGTTAGCTGAACATTTTAGTAAAGTAGCATTTTCTCACAGGAAATGGCGACTTCTTAGGTCGTTCATTCCATAAGTTTCCAATCATCTTTTTTTGGGGAGAGGGGAGGGTGTAAATGACCCCCAAGGGGATCTAGGGCTATGGGAGTCGCCGTCCTCAATTTGGGAGCCACTGGTTCCATGGAGGAAAGATGCACCACCGTGGTAGGGGCTCACACCTGCACACCACTAGGCCTAGGAATAATTCGGACGATTAGCCAGAAGCCCAAGCCTCTGACCACTCGGGCACCAAGACAGCAGCTGTCAAATAATCTGCTTTGTGTTTGGCGCTATACAGTCAGATTAATTTTCTCTCCATGAACTCCTAATAAACTCGCAAGAAACAGTATGTTATTCTTTTCCAGCTTAGAAAATTAGTATTCAACATTAATCACAGTTCTTCAAATAGGGATTAAGTAAATGTTTATGCAATTGAATTTAATCTCTGCACGCGAATAGCGTAGTGGTTAAAAAGAGCGTTTCGGAACAGGAGGCTCTCAGATTCGTGTCCCTCTGCCGCCACACACCAGCCATAGTTCTGAAGATACATTAAGCTGTCGTTCTCAGGATTGACTTCTCGTTATAAACACGTAGGTACAATCCGGTATTAATTCGTACTTAGCTTTCAATAGCAGCTTCCAAATAGGTGATTTTATTGTGCGTCCAAATAATTTTAGTTCTCTAACATGAAATTCTCCATGAGATCAAAGAATATTTGTGGAAATTAATTTTTGGCAGCTGATCTCAAAATTCGCATTTTTTTAGCTGGTTCTGTTTTTTTACTTGCAGATTTCAGACGCATAATACTTCTCTTTGTCAAGTTTTTATCAGTGAAATTCATTCTTATGAATCTATGTCATCAATGACAATGTAGTCCTTCACTTTCTTCTTTTACAGTGGCTTGTTGATGTTCGAACATTTTTACTTAATCCCTGTATATTTTGTGACTAGTTTCATTTATATGCCTGGCTATAATACAATTTTACTGAACATGGTGTTTTATTGCTAAAGTATGTTCTTCCCTGCATTTTTTTCAGTTGACGATATTCTTACTGGCGTAAAAAAAAAATCTGACTTTAACAAGTCGCCGAATCATACTTCAAACAAAATCTGTGTATAATTACCAAAACATGATTTCAATCATGGTCAGTTTTTTTACCTAGGCATCTCGCAAGTAAGATAATTTCATTCTCTAAGAACTGTATCCAAAAAATCAGGACATCGAAAATTGTGTGTATAAAGAACTTTTAGATAGTGAGCTATCAAGACGGACTATTGCACCGATGATATGCGCTGGTAAAGCTGAAGTTGTTTTATTTATTATTTTATTAAAAATAAATAAATATTTATTAAAAACTAAGAAATTTATTAAAATTTATTTATTATTAAAAATAACAAATTTTATTTTTATTTTATTTTTTATTAAAATTTGACTTGTCTTTCCACAATTGTTTAATGAGCGAGGAAAACATGATACATTTCTAAAGCACACTGTGATCGAAATGGCATTTTGTTTGGGTATAAAAATCTCGTAAGCAATTATCAACCACGAGGGTACCTCATAAAAAAAAAACTAACTGAAGACATAGGTTTGATTTCCATTTGTTCTACCACATGGGGGCAAATTACTACAGAGGACAAAAAAGGGCTATTCAGCTTATTTTCTGCATAGGTTAGCACTGCAGTCGTCATCCCGTTCAGCATCTTTGTCAGGAAGCACCTCTTTCATTCTGACGCTGAAAGCTTTCCAGGTATCTTTGCTTCCTCCAGTGAAAACTTTAAAGTTCGGAAGTCAACTCTCTCGTGCTGTACTATTCTTTCTTTCACCGTTCGCGTTTTTCTTGTGTGTTGCAACGTTTCTTTCCCCTTTCTATTATTTATTTTGCTGTTTTTTTAAATGGGGACCAAGGTGGCTGATCGCAATCTGAGCATGACGTCACACTCTTATGGTTGGTCAGTAAGGTTAGAAAGAGAGGAAACCCGTTCCGGGCTTCTCGCTTGTTGGTTGTCTCTTTTGTTTTGTTTTTTTGTTTAATTGTTGCCGATTTTCCGGTACCGCTGAGTCGCGCGCTTTGCAAGAGGCCTTTCTGAAGCCCGAACTGGAGGTGTGTCTGTATTTAGGGAGAATCTGTGATAGCCTCTGACATCGAGGTTGAAGCTTTATTGTGACTTGCGCTTTCATCCAGTGCACACGTGTTTTTCCCTCTGAGCTGAAAACATGAGCGGCGTGAACGAAATTATCCAACAGAATGGACACTCGAAAGGTACTTGCATATTGACTTCTCATTTAATTTCATTCTTTAATAACTTTAAACATTTTATTTTAAAAAATCCGAAATTTAATATTTTAATTCTTTATGTATTTCAACTGCAAATAATACCGGGTTTTTAAAATAATATATTTTGTGTCTATAAAAAAATTATATGTATAGATTTAGAGTAAAAATTATTATGTGTATAGCGTAACAGCTTTATAAAATTCCCAAATGCTTTGGAGAAAGAAATATTGGGGAGACACAAAGCGGTTAAAGAACGCTTCTGGTAAATTGTACGTCATTCGAAATTAGCTAAATTTATTTGCAGAAATTCCTGGCAGAAATTTCTCACGTTTCGATAGAACTGCGTGGAAGAAAGTTAAAGGATTTCTAATCACGATATGAAACTGCTAATTTCTGTCTCAGAAAAATATTATTTCGTTCGGAAGTAATTATTTTGAATAGATTTTTAACAAAGACATTACTTTTCTTATTAGAGAAGGCATCTTTTTTCTGCATTCTATTTTAGATTTTCCTCACACGTAGAAAGTATACACTTAAAATAGCTACATTAATATAATTATTCGTACTTAAATTTCATCCGGACAGAATATATTATTAATCTATAATCTTCATAAGAGATATAAATTATACGCTAGAGCTTTCCCGGTTTTTTTATACCATTTGGATTAAACAGACTTTTAAGATGATTCATTTGCCTTCTTTGTTAATACAGACATAATAAGTAAAACCTTCAACTCCATTCGATTTTATCATTCTAAAATACACTTTTCTCTTTCCAAAATACTTATTAAGGAAATTTAATCATGATTTTGCTTTTATACACAGTGTAATTTAGTTACATACTAATGTTTTAAATTTGAACTTCTTCCGACGAAAATATGAACAGGAAAAAAAAAATCAATGACAAGTTAAATTAAATTTTGTTCAAATTCAAACTTTGTTCTCGTAACAGAATATATTTAGTGGCCTCTCGTAAAATCAAAAGGATTCGGAAAAAAATGCGGTAGAACTCATTTTCATCAAATGCCATCTGCGACGTGAATACAATCTTTGTTCCATGTACTCAGCCGTCACTATATTAGAAATTATCACCTGTTATATCTAAGAAATTTCTGATTGGCATCATCATAGAAGTAACTAATTGTTATTTTCGATGCGTGATCATTATTAGTCTTCTCGCCTAAATTTAAAAAAAAATGGCCCATTTTACATGTCTTAATGCATGCCATATTCCTATTTCCTAATTCTATAAGATTCCTGACATAATTTTTCGAGAACTTTGGAAGGGACTTTTAAGGATACCCAGAGGTCAAAAATATTTTTCCAAACCAAATGCCACATACTTATCAGTAAATTTTCAACTTCGTGGCTTTTGTCATTTGTTTTCGTAGTTAATTGAACATTTATTTACTTAAAACAATATCATATGTCAGATGTTCGTTGCTAAATCAAAAGCATTCAAGCATTCATATAACACATCTGCGGGGACGTTCAAACTGTTCAGTACTTGAAATAACAATGATGTGAGAAAAATGTCAAGGGGGGGGATGCTAAACTGGCAGAAATCTGGGGAGATTATGCATCTATTTTTCTTTATTGTAATGAGGCGTTTGGACGATAGTTTCTCAAGAGGAAAATATGTGATTCAAAATACCGCATAATAAATTCATCTCTGTACATTCGTGAATCAATTCAGATAACAACTACGCTGTTTCTGTACGTTTCTGTGCCATACAGATTTGGTTAAAAACTAAAACTGCCATATTTTTCGGGAAGGGGGTTCATTTTATAACGATCACCTTCTGCAATTCCAATGGCTATAAGTAGTCGCTCTCAGTGATGTAGTTCTAATTAAACAAGTGTCTTAGCGGTAAACAGATCGGGTAAAAAAGCTTTGCAAAGAAGACTCAAAGGTCTTTAAAACATTTTGAATTCTGATTTGCTATTTTTATTGTCCAGTATATTTTATAAAACTATTATTACTAATTACTTTAATTTAAATCGCTTAATTTGAGCAATTTTTATTAAGGAAAATGTGTGTTTTGTGGGCACACACACCTTTCTAAAAATCAAAAAGAAACAGTACCTACTACTCAAGTCAGCCCGGTGGCTCAGTGGTCTAAGCGATGGCTTATGACTTTCGTCCGAGATGGGTCCGTTGTCGAATCCCGCTGAGGCTTGCATGTTGTGTTTGTCTTACTACACTGGTTCTCTCCCTTCCCTGGAACCAGTGGTCCTAAATTAGGAACGGGCAACTGGTTATAAGCCACTACGTTGTTCACCTTGGTCGTTAAACTCACAATAAAAAAAATATGCTTAAACGAATGCTTTTCCGCAATATATCTGGCGTGAATCGCATAAACTTGTCTGACACTTTATCTCACTCATTCTTCTTGTTTTCTGCTTCATTTTTCAAATTATAATTCCTTTTTTTATGGACACATATTTAACACCATTTCGTCATCTCCTTGACTTTTCTTATTTCTTGTGAAATCATGATTTATTTATTTCACGTTCTTTAGCATTTTTGATATTTCAGTATTTCCTCATGGACACATCCACAGGCTAAATTTTACTTAACTCACATTCAGTGCTTTATTTCGATTTCGTCACGGTATCTAAAAAATATCCCTTCTTTACAGATAATTTCGTGCTGTTTTGCCATTTCTTCATTTTATGGACCATTTTGCGTTTTAATGTTCTTTATTCATTCTATTTTGTACAATGGTGACCTTTATTTTCATTCCAACGTATGATTGTGAAAATTGGTCATATAATATCATTTCCTAATTTTACTGTTTTTCATGCTCATGCCTATAGCTTTGAAGTTGAAAAATGACTCGTTGTACCCATGCAATAAATGATCATTGGCGATTTATATATAGCCAATGAATGAGATGCTACAGTTTTTCCATTCCTATTTTTTATATGCAAGAAAGGTTCAACCACCTTCTGATGAGATAAATAATACGTTCAATTAGATTTTTAGAAAAGGGCTTTCGTTAATCATTATGTTAGAGATACTCTACACGTAAGCCTTTTGAATTCAGAGCTTGTGGAGTTGGTCGTCTTCAGCTTAAAACGTGAGCAGTGAGGACGTTTATGACTCTTTCAGGAACGAATGCAGCAAGCTTTTCTTATATGAGAGGGCGAGCCTTGAAATTACGCCCCTTTGAGTTCAAAAGTTCGTTATTTCCACTCAAATAGAGAGTAAGCAGTTCTTACTTTCTCATACCTTCGTTATGAGAAAGTATTATAATCGTTTAAAAATCTCACTTCCAGTTTTCGATTTAATTTTACTCAAAATTTGAAAAATAGGTGAATACCCGAGACACAGCGGTTTTAAAGACAACACGTGCAGAAATGCAGAATGAAAACCAACCAGCGCAGAACGAATGAGTATTAATTAGTAAACGTAACAATAGGAAGATGTTTTCGGGCCGCCCCGGTGGCGCAGTGGTCTAAGCGATGGTCTCTGATCATTCGACCGAAAGGGGTCCGGGTTCGAATCCCGGTGAGGCATGGATGTTGTGTTTGTCTTACGGCACTGGCTCTCTCCCTTCCCTGAAACCAGTGACCCTAAATTAGGGACGGGCGACTGCTTATAGCCCATTGAGTTGCTCACGGTGGTCGTTAAACCTCCAATCAAAAAGAAAAAAAAAAGATGTTTTTGGAGTAGGGCTTGGAAAAATTCCGTTCAAGGTTAAATGCTCAGAGAAACTTTAGCAGAGCAGAAATGACTAATTAGCTCTTCATCCCTACGACGTATTCGGAAAGGTCACGGAGTATAGGCATATTGGCATATTGTTTTACATAGCTCTATCCACTATTTCTGACAATTCTGTGCGTCTATATGAGGTAGTCCACAACTCAGTGTGAATTCTGTACATCGGCTATCTGCGTGTAGTAGTGTATGCGGCTAACTAAAGTATTTACAAAAGAAGACGTTTATTGTTTTTGAGTTAAAATTTTCGGCAAATTTATTCACACTCTGTTCATCTCTATTTTTTTCGCTCCTCAGAGATTGCGCCCATGATATGACCATCCTGAGAGGGCCACCGCCCTCCCTGCTCTCCAGGTAGCTACTGCTCTGGTTTCAGGTGAAGAATGAGAGAACGTCCTTCAGTCCAAAATCAGTTTTCATGCTTAGTAACAACAACAAACAAGTAGGAATTACCGAATTGGATTCTAATCGGGATCAGTATTTTCTGGTTTAATTACACTTTTAATGTTGATAAATGGCCTCGTGTCCTATGAACTGCCGCTCAACGAAATTGTCTTGGGGCCGTGTGGCCAGAGGATCTGGTTTCTGGCTAGCCATCTGAACTGGGCTCGGGTTCGAGTCTCCCATGAGGATGGGCGTAGGACAGTGGTCTAAGCGATGGCTTCTGATCATTCATCGGAAAGGGGTCCAGGTTTGAATCCCGGTGAGGCATGGACGTTGTGTTTGTCTTACGGCACTGGCTCTCTCCCTTCCCTGGAACCAATGGCCTTAAGTTTGGGTCGGGAGACTGCTTATAGTCCATTGAGATGATCAAGGTGGTAGTTAAACCCTAAACACACAAACAAACAAACAAACAAACAGATGTAGTTTAAGCATCTCAAAGTTTCATACATGCGTTTCACAGCGTCGACGACTATGATCGAGCATCTTGATTAGTCATCGACGCTGTGATGGAGCATCTGGATCGACTACCATTTTGCCGTCGACAGTCTGGAACGTATATGTTGAAATTCCTAAGCTACATCTGCATACAGGGTGTGCGAAAAATAACTGTGCGTGAGCGCTGAAGGTATCACTTACCATATCGATCTGTTTCCTAGAGGAGGTGTTGGAAATGGGTCCCACCGACGACCAGACATGTCTGCCCACGCTTCTGCATGTTGATGAGGATCTTTCTCAGGGTATGTTGTTTGGTTTGTTGGATGTGGGTCGTTATTGCAGCCTGTAGCTCTTGAAGTATATGCGGATTACTTGCTGACACCTTCCCCTTCAGTGCTCCACCCAGAAATAGGTGGAACCATACATCATCTGTCCAGAATATCCTCACCTTGACAGGAACTCTTGGAACAACCTGCAGTGTCGAACACGGGCCTCGTGGCTTCTTTCTTTCAGTTTATGCACAACAGTACTTTGTACGGGCGGACTTGTGTGGACTCCTCTGTATAATCTCCTGGATATCCTGTACGGTCTCGTTTACCGTGGATGGCTAACAGGGGCGTGGGGCATCCAGAACACTAACAGTTTCTCGAAACTTCGCTATGAGATGACATATCGCATTACGGTGAGGGACGTCTGCATCATGAAATTTCCTAGCGAACTGTTTTTGCAGTTTGTGCTTTCCGTCATGGAGAAAGACATGTCTCACCAAAAACGCTCTCTGTTCAACCGTCAACACCATTGTGCCGAGACGAGTGTTCAATCGACACGTCTGCCTCCGTCGACCAAGCGCTCGGGAACGACCTTCGCTCGGAATGACATCTGCGCGCCTTGGGGTGGTCAGACATGAAGGTTAACAGACACAAAGCCCTTCCACGTGGTGGGTCACTTCTACTGTAATTCCATTCAAACTTTCTTTATTATTACATTACTGCAATTCGTACATTCAGTGGACAATCATTATTCAGACACCCTGTAGTATCAGTTGCTTGGAACTTCGTTATACTGGGAGGTGTAACGGAAGCATGCTCGTTGGTAAATCAAAAGATGCGGGTTCGACTCCCATTTCAGGGCGAAGTAATTTTCAAGTTTCCTGAAAGGTAGCTACATGGAAAACAGTAAAAAATATGGAACCTGTGTGCCGATAACGCTATTTGAGAAGCACGCACTTTTTAGAATATTAGTGGACGTATTTCCCTCGTCAGTTTGCAAAACGTATGAACAAGGTACAATTTGACCAGTTCGAAATCGGAAAAAGCGATTCTACAGCTGTCACGGGTATCAAGGGTAACAGCAGCAGTAACATTATACCGTCGACGTCAAAAATCATGAGTAATATGTCATAGATACGTAGTGTGATCAAAACGTTCCGGAACTAGGTACGTAGCGCGCCAAAAGATGGCAGTACGTGGATGCGCGAGCTGAGGTCGAGGGCAGTGACTTTTATGAGTCATTGTGCGAAGTGGCGTCGTTCTGTGAACATCGGGAGCTATGCTACACGATATTTTGTGACCACGTGCAGAACACAGCTGCAATTTTGGTATGGACTGCAAACTAGAGCAACGAGTGAACATCAAATTCTGCGTCAAACTCTGCAAATCGGGAACGGAGGCGCATGAAATATTGCGGCAGGCTTATGACAATGAAGCAAAGAGTTGTGCGAAGTGTTTTGAGTGGCACTCGCGCTTCAAGAGCGGCAGAACGGCACTGCAAAACGACGATAGGTCAGGGCGACCGTCCATGAGTAAACCCCCGAAAATGTGGACAAAATTAGGAAACTGGTGCATGAGGATCGTCGGAGAACCATTCAAGACATTGTTGCCATCGTCAATGTATCATACGGCGATGCTCTGCGTCGTCTCAGGAAGGACATTTGCCGCAACCGACCTGAAATGCGGCGCAGGGGCGATTTCCTGCTCCATCACGACAATGCAGCAGCTCACACAGCGTTAGCAACATGCTAGTTTTGTAGCCGCAACAGTATGGCTACCCTTCCTCACCCACCTTACTCGCCGGTGACTTCTTTCTGTTCCTGAAGATGAAGCTGATGCTCAAGGGTCACCGTTTTGAAACCGTGGACGAGATCGAGCGCGAATCGCAGACGGTGCTTGACACGATTCGCGAAAGTACTTCCAGGGACCGTTCCAACAGTGGGGGAAAGGCTGGCAGCGTTATATTGCTGCCCGAGGAGACTACCTTGAGGGAGATTATAGGCAGACTTAAGTAACGTAAGTACTTTGTTGTATATCGGCCTAGTCTCGGAACTTTTTGATGGGACCTATCGAAACAGAACAAAATGTTACGGAGAAGGTGCCGGCTCAACTGTCGACCAGTGATGCTCTTCCACCAACACTTCTTAAACAGACTACAGGGGAAAGTCCTTAGTTGATAATATGTACACCCTGCACTGCAATGCATGTTTGGCACCGGGGTGTCATGCTGATGCTGAGCACCATGTGATTTAAGAACTCTTGGGGTAAATTTTCTCATACCTGCTGGAGAGCCCTGAGAAGTTCCGGGATGGTTTCTGGTGGGGGATTTCTTTGTGCAACACGGCTTTTCAGAGCGTCCCAACGGATTGCACTGAGGTCAGTGGAGCTTGCTAGCCACTGCATCTTACGGATGTCCTTACTAGCCAATACTTCATCCACAGCTGCTGTGCTGTGAGGGTGGGCGTTGTCGTCCATAAAAATAAAATCTACGCCAACAGCACCACTGAACAGAAGAACATAGTGAAGAATCAAGCCATTGCAGTATTGCTGCCAGGTGATTGTTGCTTGATCTATCATCTACAGTTTGGTACATCTATTTACCCTAATACTGATAAACACTATGGCACCGGGGCCGCCATATCTGCCCCGTTCAATGATGTTTCTGGCATCATAGGCTTCCGTACAAAACAATTGCCGCCTGCAATCCAACGGAGCCGCTCCGGTGGCGCAGTGGTCTAAGGCGTTGGCCTCTGATCATTCGTCCGTAGGGGTCCGGGTTCGAATCCCGGTGAGGCATGGATGTTGTGTTTGTCTTCCGGCACTGGCTCTCTCCCTTCCCTGGAACCAGTGACCCTAAATTAGGGACGGGCGACTGCTTATAGCCCATTTGAGTTGCTCACGGTGGTCGTTAAACCTCCAATTAAAAAAAAAAAAAAATCCAACGGAAGGCTAAACCGGTTTTCATCTGTAAACATTACCTTGGCCCATTTATCTGAAGACCAGGCAAAGTGGGACATGCACCACTCATCTCGGGCTGTACGATGTGCCCTGGATAGTGAGTGACTGCTTGCGGGTTTCCTGGTGTATAGTAGTACTGCATTAAGACGTCTTGACATCATTTGGAGCGAAATTCACACAGCTGTGCTTGCTTGAAGACGATTGGCCGAATCGCTCGCAGTACTTTTCCGATTGCGTTTGCAATTATGGCCAGGTAACGCGTATCCTTCTGGCTCGTACAGTTGGGAAGTCTTACAGCGAAACGTCTGACAGTGGTTCTGTGTCTTACGCTGACCAAAGCCGCGACATTATGCTATATGCTATTATCCAAACTCTCTGGAGTTTTCGGTCACAGTTCGGCCCTCTTCAAGCTTGCTGATAATTCGCTCTCGGGTAAAAGCATGTATATGATGCCTACAAGACATTCTTTTATTACCTCAGACACGCAGTTTCTCGCTCCGTCGCTGAAACTCATGAGAAACAGAACGAATAATGTGAGACACGGCTTAGCCTCCTGCCAACACACATCCCCGTCACAAGAAAGGCTTGTATAGGCTTCTCATCATGGAATGTCTTCATACGTCACACCGCACTCATGTGCATATATTGTTATGCTCTTTTAGCATCATAACGCGTTGTAATCGTCAGCTATCATAATCATCCTTAAGTTTCTGACAGCACTCCTGGATGTGTGTCACAAGGACATGTGGTCTTTACGAGCACTTCGAAGAAATCATTAGATTGTATGGCTACCTGATACTTCATTTAAAACTGATCTCACTTGTATGAACTTTGTGAAGTCATTGGGTGTACCTGGCTTGAGGTATGGCTTCGCTGTGCCCATACAGGTGAAATTAATTTTAACTGAAAAATAAGATAACCACCATACAATCTAATGAATTATTCAATGTGTTCACCAAGGCCACAAATCATGGTAACAGCCAAACCCAAAAGTGTTGCGAAGTATATCCACTAAACGGTACATGTTTTGTTTTTCGTAAAATGCTTAAATACGAGGAATAATATACGGATGCTAGTAAATCCACTTCGCGCTGTAATGCCTTTGATTTGCTGATATCGAAAAAGAATGCTTGTTTGATACGGAAAGTGAAAGTGCCGATGAACAGAAAGTAAGTGTGCCTAAGGTGTAGGTCAAAGCCCTTTCGTTCGGCTTTGGTAAAACCACCCAAAAAAACCGCAACACAATTTTTTATTCTAAAAGCTTTCGTGCTTTCAGCTGAAGGACGTCTCTCAATGCCACTCGTAGCTAGGGGCAGTTTGGAAATGGTTGACTTTTTTTATTCTTAAATTTTCTCTCTTCTGTTTTCAAGTTATTTTCTGATAAAATCTATCGTTCGTATTATATTCTTCAAGGTATTTAGCAAAATATTTTAACGGACTTAAGAAAGTTCTATGGTTCGAAAAAGAAAACACCTGATAAGAAAAAAGAAAGCTGAAAATTCGGGTGGGTTTTCTGAGTCGGATTGTTTTCAAACAAACAAAGCGAACTTTTATTCTTTTGAAGCAAATGGGTTATTTGTTAGATACTATCTTTGACGGAGTGAGGTCACTTTGTCTAAAATGGGAATAATGTCTAAAAATGACAAGTGGCTGTTCACAAGATCAATGGGTACAGACACAATAGCTATATGAAAGGTCAACATGGAATGGCAAAGGGGTTCTCGCAAGGTCGACATGGACCAACACTGTAATTTTTTGTAAGATCATCATGTATTATTCCCAAGAATAACGTTGCACGTGGGAATAAAAAAGCATCGTTTTAGGATATGTATGCGCATTTTTTTAATAGTGCGCATTTCTATTTCTATTAATAGTATTAATAGTATGCGATTTCTATTAATTAATAGTAATACAATTTATTTAACTTAAAGGTAGGTATCTACATTTATCTCAACACATTTCATCCAAATACAATTCGTTCCGAAAGGTCTGGAACCAATGGGAGCATCCTAAACATCTGGGAGCAATGGAATTTAAACTAAATATGCTTACTCTCAGTTACAATATCTTCTCCACGTGTTTCCTTCCGGCCCCTTCACGCAGTTTCTTAGCCGTTTTTTACGCTTTCCAACAGTAGGTTGAAGAAGCATATATGCTCCACTTTTGCCCGTCCTCACGATAACTCGCGTAAAAATAATTCGATTTCGATGAAATTTTTGTATGTAGTAAGAGACAACCTGGGAAGGAACCCTATTGAAAATGGACGAAATGTGGTCAAAGGTCAGGACATAGGAGCGGAATCCATTCCATCACCCTTATGCGTCATAACTTACGTAAAAATGCTTCGATTGCGATAAAACTTCATCATGTTGTTCCGGAGATGTGTTGAACCAGTTCTGTTTAATATAATCGAAATGGGATCAAAGGTCACGGCACAGAAGCGAGATTTATTCCACAGCCATTATCCTCATAACTTGAGTAATGATTTCTGATATGTTGGAAAGCGAATCATAATCAATGCATGGCATGATTTTACTAACTTCTTTTTTTTTTTTTTTTTTTTTTTTGCCTCAAACCGTAGGGAACGCGCGCCGCCACCCAGATGTGGATAAGGGAATAAGAGAAAAGGAGGCCTGCAATAGTAAAAAATTCTCAAGCACAAGAAGCTAATGTATACAGCGGCTTCGCCCAGTTTCTAGTGAAAGTTCTAAGGAAGGGAAGTCATAACTCTTAAGGGGGCGCAAGGCCTTCCAAAACTTTGCAAAACCCGCAGCTTTGCTGGACGTTCCATCTATTCCCTGAAAAGGCAAAAAACTCGAGAAAGGCACGTAACATAGTTACGTACGTGACTTTTTCGCGTCCAAGAAGCTATAATGTATAAGACCGCTTCGCAGAATGATGAACAAACGAAGCAATTCCACTGAGGCTTGCAAAAGTATTCGACACTTAGAAATTTCAGAAAAACTCTGGTGTAATACAAGATTCAAACGATGAACTAAGCAATGAACAAAACAGCTAGAGAAGCTTTATCCTTGACTTTTTTTTTCTGTAGTCCATTTAAGTGTCCAGACATTATACTTAGCTGCGTGCTCTGCAATATAGGGGTGGATGACAGGCAAAAGAGCCAGTTTGCAGTACCGACCGTGCTCTCTAAAAATGGAGGTATCGTCGAATCTTGTAAGAAGAAGGGGAGTGATACAAGAATCGTAGAATGGATGGGCCTACTGAGTCCAATGAGGTATTCAGACGCCCTTTTGGGGGCGGGTGGTTACACTCTCTTGTGCTGGGCTTCGGGCGCCAAAAAAATTGATTGCGAGGAGATGTTTCATGGAGAGTAAGTCGGAGAGTAATGCAGAGTAAGGACAGTTTTTGCTTCAGAGTAATACTTTCGAGTTTTCTCACGAAGTGTAGTTGGAGATTTCTCTTCAGAAGTTCAGGAGTAAAGTTCAAGTAATGTAGGAGAATAAGTTGACTGTTCATCAATAGATGAGAGTAGGATCTCGATGAGAGAGAGAGAGAGAAAGAGAGATCAAGTAGTAATGCCTTAAATGTTAGGAGCTTCATACCAATATACCGTACAGTTGCTAGTCATCTAAGCCCAAGGCACCGTCCAAAAGGCTACAGCGCTGACGAAGCATAAGATAGGGTAAGATGCCTTTCGACGCATACATTTCTGAAATCATACCTCATAGCTTTGCATGTGCTATGCAGGGTCAAATTTCCCAGGGATCTAAGCCATAATTTTTTTAGTGATTCTCCAGCGCACCGAAGTGGTTTTTTATGTAAATAACCGCTAATGTTGTCTATGAAATTTGCTGATGTGTTTGCATAATAAATGGTCAAATATCTGGTTACCAAATTATAGTTTAGGAAGCCTAGAATGTCTAATTTAAGTAATAATGTCTCCACCGGTACTCCATGTACCTAACTTTAAAACCAAATTTTAAGAATAAATTGTTTAATGTTTTAAATATCTCCCTGTGGCATTTCAGTATATCAACTTAAACTATATTGACAAAAGTCATCAGACACCTAGAAGAGAAACACAACATAGCATTTATGGACATACATTAGTACGGTGTCAGTCCACCTTTGGCCTTAATGCATGCACTGACCCTTCGCGACAGGCTTTCGACAAGGTTTTGGAACACAGCGACAGGTATGCGCTTCCATTCAGTACGTAATGCTGCCGCTAACTGTTGCTTATTTTTTTTTTTTTTTTTTTATTGGAGGTTTAACGACCACCGTGAGCAACTCAATGGGCTATAAGTAGTCGCCCGTCCCTAATTTAGGGTCACTGGTTCCAGGGAAGGGAGAGAGCCAGTGCCGTAAGACAAACACAACATCCATGCCTGACCGGGATTCGAACCCGGACCCCTTACGGACGAATGATCAGAGGCCAACGCCTTAGACCACTGCGCCACCGGGGCGGCACTGTTGCTTAGTAGCAGACCTTGTTTCCAAACTTCTTATGCGACGTTATAATTCATCCCATAGGTGCTCTATGGGATTAAGATCAGGGCTCTGTGCTGGCCAGTCCCCAGACGACACGGAATTATGGTCAAACCACACCGTAACAGTCATTCCTTTATGGCTCGGTGTGTTATACTGCTGGTACCAACAAGGTTCGGTTGCATAATATTGCCACAGAGTTGGTAGGGCATAATTGTTCAGAATATCGAAGTAGACGTGCTGGTTAACAGGTTTGTCCACGATAACCAATGGGCCGAGACCATACTACGAAAATCATTCCCACACGAGTACACTGCCAGCTCCAAACATGACCGTAGGAACAGTACACTGTGGTAAAGAACGTTCCCCTGCTACCGCCATACACACACACGGCCATCAGACTGATCGATCGTGCATCTGGATTCATCAGTTCATAGTACCCGTTTCCATTGATCTACGGTCCCCGGCAAATATTCTTTACACCATGCTAAACGGCGAGTGGCATTCCGAGTGGAAATGAAGGGCTTAGAAGCAGCCGCACGACCACGTAACCCATAGAATGAAGTTCTTTGCGAAAGGTACGTGTATATACAGAGGTTCCAGCAACTGTACTCACCTGTACACAGAGGTCTTGTGCAACACTCCGTCGATTAGTTGTAACGACTCTCCTGAGGTTTCGACGCCGTCTATCACTGATTTTACTTGGTATGCCGGTACGTTTTGCAGCTTCAGGCACGTCGTTTGTCTTCCACTTATTCAGTACATCCAAAAGAGTTGACTTGGGTATGTTTAAACGCCTCGCGGTTTTTCTTATGGACAACCCACTAATATACACCCAACAATCTTTCCTTTCTCAAAGTCAGTTCTCTCCTGCCGCGACATTTTCACTCAACCTCACAGTGCGATATGAACGCAGTCAGTTACAGGCTTGTTTTTATACCGTTTGCAGCTGTACCGCGCTGCTTAACAACGCAGATAATCCGTTCATTTGCTTTCGAAGGGGTGTCCGGTGACTTTTCTCAATATGTTGTATATCTCCTTGAGCACATTTTCTAAGTTCAATTGTTAGATTTGTTTTGCTCATACGTTCATGCACAGGCTTTAAAACAGTGTTTAAAGTTTAAAGTACCTCTGTTTGATCATTAAGTTAACTTCTTTTGCGGCATATGGAAGAGCATGGATAACCCATGTTGTTCCGTATGAAACACAACGCGATGCACTTATCGACCCTGAGCTTGGAGACCCGTATTTAGGGAACACAATTTCCTTGTCGACTCCACTAAACCAAAATTTCGGGGGTGAATTTGTTATGCAAAATTTGGCAATTTAAATTATTCCCACTACGGCGAATAAGACGTAGTTGTGGTTTGCGGATACCTATCAAAGGCGCGGTAATAATTATGACGTTCGGGCGCCAATGTGAAAACAGGAATTTGTCGGTGACAGAAACAAAAGCCACGTCTCCTCGCTCTAAAGTCAGTTGCTCTAACCGACTTAGCTACACCGAGGGAATGTATCGCAGCAGATTTGCCCTCTTGATTCGTGTGCTTCACCGCCGTACTACTTCACAACCTATAATGTGTAATACGTAAATAAATGTACACTCCTGAATCACTCGTTTTGTTTCACGCCCACAAAGATCTTGGCACGCAAAAGATGCACAGCATAAATTATCAGCTAAGACTACCAGAGTAGTCTCCCGAATTTTTAAAGCATTACGAGAACAGCTTTTGTGTGTGTGTGTGTGTGTGTGTGTGTGTGTATGTGGTGTAAAATATCTTGCACCCGCGTTTGCTTCCCTGTCAGCAGCGAAAGCAGTTTTCATCACGATTTATTCACGTTCCTTTATCTTTGGAACAGGATGAAGTCAATCGGTGACAAACAAAACAGATGCTGCCGAGCGTATTGACAACCGACTCTTGCATCGATTAAATAGGCAAAACGTGATCGGGATGAGGAAGTGCAAGTCGAGCCCAAGTGGTAATGCTTGCCGGACAGCAAGACTTCAGTCTTTCTTTGATTTTGAATTTGTAGGCTATTCAAGTGTGCATTAGAAGTGGGTCACGGGCCCACATACCTGAATCTGAAGTTCTCGAAGTTTACGCAACCCGAGGAGCAAACGCGTGCTGGAGAAATCCTTGAGCGGTTCAACACTTTCTGTGTTAAAAGAAAATATTTAAAAAAAAAGAGGGGAAAGGAAACAGGATAAGTCTTTTTGAACAATGTGAGCAGCCGGAAATTGACACTGCAATCAGAAGAAGAGAAAGTTTATGTAGAACATTACTAATGCCGCGCTTTGTAATTGCCGATGTTTGTTTGTTTATTCAATGCAAGACAGCCCGGTTATGTAATGGGGAAGTGTATTCGGGCAATTCGTATTTGATTTTTTTCTAACCTAACACCTTTAGCATTTTCCGGTCGAATAATTTTTATGTGTCTTTTGATTTAACTAACTAATTTCAAAATCCCGAGTGCTTCCTAAAGGTTAAATAAACAAATGAATTAAGTAACGGAGAAACTACGTGAGTGACTATAGAGAAATATAGAAAAATTAGATAAAAATGAGAATAAATGAGCCAGAATAAAGTAAATAAATAATTAAAAGAGCAAGTGAGTTAATACGTGAAACTAAAAATAACGAGAGAGTGAGCAAGAATTTAAGCATAAATAAAAAAAAAGTATAAAAATGATAGAAAAATTAGATAAAAACGAGAATAAATGAGCCAGAATAAATAAATAAATAAATAATTAAAAAAGAATTCAAAAATCAAGTGAGACACTGAGCAAGAATTTAAGCATGAATCGAACACAAATAAACAAGCAAAAAATGACAGCCATAAAGAAAAAGAAAGCATGCAGATCATGATTGAGCAAATAAAAAAATTTAAAAAATCGAGATAATACCCCTGTATTCGTTGTACAACGGCTGTTCCATAAAACTGAGAGTAAAATCACACAAAATCAAGAAATACTAGACGAAACCCTTCGGAATCGACAGTTAGTTTTTTTTTTTTTTTTTTGGAAGGAGTACACTCATATGAAACAAGGAATGTAAACTTTATTTGATTGACAAATTCATTGAACTATTTCCGTAAAGACAATAATAGTCCAGGTTCTTGAATTTTTATTTTTTTTAGTGAAGGTTTAACGACCACCGTGAGCAACTCAATGGGCTATAAGCAGTCGCCCGTCCCTAATTTAGGGTCACTGGTTCCAGGGAAGGGAGAGAAGACAAACACAACAATCATGTCGTAAGACAAACACAACAACCATGTCCCACCGGGATTCGAACCCGGACTCTTCACGAACGAATCATCATAAACCAGCGCTTAGACCAGTGCGCCACCAAGGCGGCCAGGTTCGTGATGAGCATCAGGACTACACCCTTTTTCAGTCGTAAAATATGAGGCGGAAGTCCACTCATATCGATCGTGTGCAAAAATTCAACTGGATAGCGCACTCTTTCACTCCCATCTTCAGTCACAACTGCGTTTGTAAATGTTGTTGGAATGAGATTCGTATTTCGAATACTCTTCACCCGCGGAATCGACGGTCAGTTTTTTTCTCTTTTGAAAAGAATAAACTCATATGAAACAACAAATGTAAACTTTATTTGATTGGCAAATTCATTCAACCACTTCAATAAAGGCAATAGTCCATGTTCGTGATTTTTTTTTTTTTTTTGACTGAAGGTTTAACGACTACCGTGAGCAACTCAATGGACTATAAGCAGTCGCCCGCAATATTTTCACTAAAAATGGTCAACGGAATGTTTATTTACATCTTTACATAATGGGAAACGCCTTACCTATGTGAATAAACTGGATCGAATGAATATTAAATTGTATATATACATCACACAGTCCAACGGCACAGCGCAATCAGGTCTTCGAGAGTGTTCGCTGTTCCGATGAGAAGAACTTTGATACGAAGGACAGCAAGCGTTGCTTTGCGCAACGGTTCGCTCAGAAAAGAAAAGACTTCGGCCTTTGGCCTTTGGACTATCTCAGTCCCCCCCCCCCCTGTTTCTGCCTTCAACAGCGCGTGAGTCAACCGCAGGCGATCGAATGTCAATCGCACGCTTCTCTCATAGACTTTACATCGAAACTTTGCCGCCACACAACGCCTGAACCGTTGCCAAAATCTCATTTTTCTTTTCGACTAGCACATCTACATGGTAAGATCTTTATTTTGATACCTCAACCATATCTTTACGGTCAGCCGATCTCTCAAAATAGGACTCACAGAATGAAACCTTATAGAATTAATATATAGATAAGTCCAGCAAAATACACTGACGGAAAAAAAAATCCCAACACCAAGACGGGGTTGTGTTAGATAAACGACAGTTGGTAGGCGGTGAGAGTACATCTGTAAAATGACGTCTATGCAAATTTCGCGCTAGGCGCATACGTGTGGCGCTAGTAGCACCCTCGGAACATGCAAAGCAGGTTTGCTGTAAATACGCGCTGTAACGTTCGTGAGCATTTGTTATCGTTGAGATTCGACGTAATGTGTTGATGTTAGTCAAGAATGCCTTTAAGAAGACGAAGAAGCCATTATCAACAGCTCACGGAGTTTGAACGAGGTCGTGTAATAGGGCAACAAGAAGGTGGATTTTCTTTCCGCAATATTGCAGAACGACTTGGCAGGAATGTAGCCACTGTGCATGATTGTTGGCAGCGGTGGTCATGGGAAGGTACTGCCTCAAGAAAACCAGGTTCCGGCCGACCACGTGGCACTACTGAGAAGGAAGACCGCCGTGTACGGCGTATGGCCGTGGCGCATCGTACCGCGTCTGCGGCAGCAATTCGAGCTGCATTTGCCACCACAGTGACACAACGAACTGTTACAAATCGGTTACTTGAAGGACAGCTCCGAGCCAGACGCCCTGTAGCGTGCATTCCACTTACTCCAAACCACTGCCGTTTGCGACGTCAGTGGTGTCAAGCTAGAGCTCATTGGAGGACGGAGTGGATATCTGTTGCGTTTTCTGATGAAAGCCGGTTCTGCCTGGGTGCCAGTGATGGCCGTGTGTTGGTTAGAAGGAGGCAAGGTGAGCGTCTGCAACCAACCTGTCTGCGGCCGAGACACATTGGACCTACACCTGGAGTTATGGTCTGGGGAGCAATTTCCTATGACAGCAGGAGCACTCTCGTGGTTATCCCACGCACCCTGACGGCACAGTTGTACGTAGGGCTGGTGATTCAACCTGTTGTGCTGCCATTCATGAACAACATTCCAGGGGGTGTTTTCAGAAAGGATAACGCTCGCCCGGATACCGCTGTTGTAACCCAACATGCTCTACAGAGTGTCGACATGTTGCCGTGGCCTGCTAGATCACCAAATCTTTCACCAATCGAGCATGTATGGGACATCATTGGACGACAACTCCAGCGTCACCCCCAACCAGCATTAACCGTCCCTGTATTGACCGACCAAGTGCAACAGGTATAAAACTCCATCCCACAAACTGACATCCAGCACCTGTACGACACAATGCACGAACGTTTGCGTGCTTGCATTCAACATTCTGGCGGTTACACCGGTTATTAATATACCAGCATTTCATATTTAAAATGGCTCTTCTCGCGCTTATAATAAGCCGTGATCTTGAAACCTTAATCGATTAAATATGTTACCTATAGAAATGTATTGCCGCCATTTCATTCCTCTACAACTATTTTTTCGTGGTGTTGGAATTTTTTTTTTCCGTCAGTGTATGTTATTACTTCTTAAACTGTTTCCCTCGTATGATATGCTACGGTCCCATCGTTTAGTTTACTTTTCAAAGCATGTGGCGAAGGCATCATGTGGAAGCTGCTTTAGCGACCCCCGTACAGCTTGAATAACGTCAACATGTGTTGAATGTTCGGCCACTGAACTTTTCGTTCATTGTCAGAAACAACTAGAAATCGCACGGGGCGAGGTCAGGACTGTAGGCAGGCTGTGTCATGATTTCACTACAGCCACATGCGGACAGGCGTTATCATGGTATTGGGTCCATTCGCCTACCAGTTCCGGTCGCTTAATCGATATGTGTCGTTGCAGACGCTTCAAGACTAAAATGCAATACTCAGCATTGACCGTAATTTGTGGAGGAACGGCATGCCGGTAGACTAAACCTTTATGATCAAAGAAAATTATCATCATCACCTTCCCAGTTGATTTGGTTTGGCGGACTTTTTCGGAGGAGGCGAGACTGTGTGTTTTCAGACACTCGTTGCGCGTTTCGTGAGGGTGTCGAAATAGTGAACCCATGTTTCATCGGCAGTTACTACTGTGTTTAAAAAGTTTGGATCCTTTGCAATCATTTGCTTCCACTCATGGCACACTTGACCTCTGGCTAATAATTGTTCTCTCGTCAGGTAATGATGCACCCATCTGGAGCACACACGATTCAGCAGTATTTTGCCGCGTAGAGTGCGGAATGCCGACGTTTTTTTTTTGAAATATTAATTGACGCCATGTCATTCGTCGACATTCTTGCAGGATTGTCCAAACAGTGTTAACAATTCGTACCGTAACAACACTTTCAGGTCGGCCAGGCTTAGGAGCGAGGTCTGCCGAGAAACGCCTTTTTTGAAATCATGGTGCCATCTGAAAATCATTGACTCACCGAAACATTTATCTTTTTAAGCTTTATCATATGAAACATATGAAACATTTATCTTTGTAAGAATTTATCAGCTACAATTAAATAGCTGTTCCGTTGAATGCCACCAGATGACGACATCTCAGTTGCTGAGACCATCAATACGGATTCGTGTAGTCAGATGCTGACTGATAAGCCACGCAAGTCGCTGAGAATTGTTGACGCCGTAGCGTAAATGCGAACGCACTCGACTTGTTATCGAGAGATCTGGGGTTCGATCCCAGCGGTGTCGGAACACAATTTTTCAGTCGCTATGCGTTGTTTATAAAATAACGTGGACAGAGCGATGACATCGTCCATTTACATTATCTCCACGTATTTGATACATATTAACCGTTTCTGAAGCCATTTTACCCAAACGATAGCAAAATTTTATCGCACAGCGCATTTACTTCTTAACTCTGAATCACTCACTTCCATAGCTGTATGGCGAAATGCAGACGTACCTTAAACAACTGCACAATAACAAAACCAAAATCGTCTGCCACGGCTAATAACTGTTGCCATAGATACTTCCTTAATTCAGTTAGTCGTCTGCGTTGTTAATTTTTCCCTTCGCACCGTTGCCAACTAAAAAAATAGTTTTTATGGAACGGTTTTTGTAGATAATTTATGCTATGCATCTTTCGTATGCCAATATCTTTATGGGTGTGAAAAAAAACGAGTGATCCGAGAGTACAACACATCGCATTTTTTCGCGTCATATCTAACACGTCAGGTACATACTAAGTGGAATTAATTCATAGCAAAAAACACAAAGGTTTACTATTTCCTGACATTTAGGGGTATTTAGGGATTAATCTGACATACAGCTGTCTCAGCACGCTGTGTAACACTTCCTCTAATGCACGCAGGTCTCAGAAGTATAAAATATTTAGTTACATCTAAAACCAGTATGTACTGATAAAAGCAACTTTAAAAAACAGACAAGATCTTTCAAGTCTTCACAAGACTCATTATCAAGCCAAAGTGCAACCCAATGCGCAGTGAACAAGACCATATATGTACAAGTAAGTTACCGTCATGCATCTGTAACTATAGAAAAATCTAGGTATACATGTGCTGTAATCATAGAAATGAACTTTCGCGACATTTAATCTAAGTATCCGGTGGTTTTAATATTCTAACATTTTTTTTTTCCTTAAGAGCCTCGGAGGGCTGTGAAATGAATGGCCTAGGCAACGGACTACACACATTCTAAATTCCAATTAAATCCACATTGACATGGTCGTGGCTCATAAAACACGTTTCAGACGTCGTCACACTGGAAACAAAACATACATCGAACCAACATCAAGACAGATCAATAAAACAGTTTCTAACGGGTAGTCGGCACGGTGATAAGAATTTTTTTCTATGCGTGCCCTTATTCTTTAAGTGCTGAGTCAAGTGAAATACTGTCTTGAGTCTTAAGCAAAAGCTCTGAATTAAAAATAGTTCTTAAACAAGTTAGTAAAATCATACTATGTATTGATTATGATACGCTTTCCAACATACCAGGAATCATTACTCAACTTATAACTCAAGTTATGAGGATAATGGCTGTGGAATAAATCTAGCTCCTGTGTCCTGACCTTTGACCCCATTTCGATGATATTAAACAGAATTGGTTCAGTATACCTCCGGGATAACATACTAACGTTTTGTTGCAATAGAATCATTTTTAGTCAAGTTATGAGGATAATAGCTGTGGGATAAATATCGCTCCTGTGCCCTGACCTCTGACCCCATTTCGATGATATTAAACAGAATTTGTTCAGTATACCTCCGGAACAATATACTAAAGTTTTGTCGCAATCGAAGCATTTTCACCTAATTTATGATGCATAAGGGCCATGGAATGTATCGCGGTCCTATGTCCTGACCTTCGACTCCATTCCGCCCATTTTCAAAAGGATTCCTTTCCCGGTTGTCCCCTACCACATACTAAAATGTCGTCGAAATCAAACTATTTTTACGCGAGTTATCGTGCGGACGGGCAGACGGACAAAGCTGGAGCATATACGCTTCTTCAACCAACGGTTGGAAAGCGTAAACAAGTGAAAATTAACAAGATTCAAGTCTTTCATAGCTAAACGGGATGTTTCTACTTCGTTTTGTTTTTTTGTGGTCAGCTTTCAAAAAAAGATTTAATTAGTTTTCTGCAGAAATATACAAACGCAGGTATTTGTTGGTTAGTCATCCAACAATTTCATAAATCTGTCACCGGTAAGTCACTTGTCGTTTATGCTAAGAAGACAATCATAATTAAAGAGCTATTAATTATTTATTATGAGCAAGTACATGCCAAATAGAATTAGAAAAATATTAAACTAAAATACAATGCATGCTTAACGATAAATGATGCATTTCGAATTCTTTTTTCAGATGTGATTTCAGCAATGGTTCCACAAAATTAGAATTTTCCTAATGTTTCGTACACGAATGTGGTAACGATTCTACATTTCAAGAGGTCGCGGGCTATAACAAAGTGAGGGTCTTTAATGATTGACGTACAAGGTCCGACAACAGAGACGTCGCTAAGGGGATGCGCGCCCACCCTGAAATTTTCCTTGCCCACCCTATCTCCCATCCAGTTCAAGATGTGCCATTTTTCAATTTTTTTAACTTTAAAATATCATCTGGACTTTGCCAAGTAATAATGAGTCTCGTATATTTCGTCGGGTAGCCCTACGTATTTTTTCCCTTAGGAAGTGCATTGTTTACTTCACCGTAGAAAGTTATCAAAATAGCATCGGAAAGCCCGTGAAAATACAATTGTTCTCCACTCTTCGAAATCCTTAGTTTAAGCATTTTTTCAGGTTAGTATGACCAGCGGCTAATGAGGAGGGTAAATAGGAATTCACTGAGAGGAGTCGTTACTAATTGTGGTTGTATTTGTTCTACTAAGTAGGAGATTTCAACATGGAAAGTGAAGTCTAAAGCTAAACCAGCAATCGTACACCTGTACTGTGGCAGTAAGGGAATGGGACTTGGCTGAGGACTGCTTTGGAGGTGAGGAGTACAATGCAAGGTCGCTGACTTGAAGGAAATGAGTTAAAGAGGGGGGGGTATGTCTGCGTATCAGGACGTTACAATTTGATTTAGATAAATAAATAGAACATTTTTCTTTAAGAAATGTTCTAGTACTATTTTCATAAGAAAAAATGCAAAATTTTGAAAAGCAATTAATACAATGCATTTACAGCAAGAAAATTTTGAAGACTACATTCTACCAACTCTTATACGTTACATCCTTAACCTATTAGTCATTGTCATGTTATCTTGTTTGCTTATCACCAGTGTCATAATTTGTCAGATCCAGGTGTTTGTATCTGAATCTGGATGTGAGTGTGTGTGTGTGTGTGTGTGAGGGGCCAAATTCCTTTGCAGCTTGTAGAAAAAAACATTAAAAATTCTTCCTTTAAGTGTTACTTATATTAAGTTGCTTTTAAACCTGCCCGAGAAAAAATAATACTCGCTCACCCGTCGCCCACATTGATTTCAAAGTCTAGCGACGTCCCTGTCCGAAAATAAAATATACTAGCTGGATTTTAGTGTGACCTTTGGCAGAACTTATCGGATCGTTTTAATGTAAAACTAATCATCAATCAGCTCTGTTCTGCATGGAAATATACTGAAGCAGAAAATTATTAGAAACATCTACTTAACAACGTGATGGGCTGCTCTTGGCTTTCGACGAGGTGCTCATAGCTTTCTACAGGTAACTTCAGCCAAGCAGACGCGATGACGTCCGTCAATTGCCAAATGTTCGAAGGAGGAGAATCTGTGCTGCAAATGGAACTCTCGATCTCATCCCACAATTGCTCAATTGGGCTGAAATCAGGGGATTGTGGAGGCCGTTTAAGCACTTTGAAGTTACTAACGCCCTCTTTGAACCACTGCGTAAAAGGTCCGAGCCTTGTGGCATGTGCCCTATCCTGCTAGAAATAACTCTCTCAATCATTAGGAAGTACCATGCACATATATGTGTGCGTTTGGTCCGCAATGATTTTAAACTCCTCGTGGCGTCGAAATGTTTTTCCGCAGGGGTAAAGGAACCCAATGTCCCAGCCATAAAATCAGATACCAAACCACAACAACGTCTCCAGCAGCTTGTGCAGATAATGTTAGGCAGCAGAAATCGATCGATTCGTGCTGTTGACGCAGTACTCTCTCCTCCCCATCTGCATGTATTAACTAAATAGGTGATTCATCGGACAAGGCGATCTTTTCCCAGTAGGTTCAGTTTTGGTGCTCCCATGACCACTGAAGAAGAATTTGTCGGTTTTTAAGAGAGACGTGTGGTACACGAAGGAGACTACTGTTGATATATCATGGTGGCGTCAAAGTGCGGCAGGATGTGCATGCTGAAATTCTCCTCTGGATACAAGGCCGTCTAGTTCAGTACTAAGCCATGACATTAGAGAAATCACTTCCCTCCGTTTGTAACGTCACGCTCATGTTACCCAGCTTGATACGTCGGTGTCGTGTTTGCCGGTGCGTTGGAGTCCAATGGGAAGCCTTGGTTTACGCGTGACGTTACTAAAAGAAAGAACTCATCTCTCCAATATCATGGCCTTGTATTTTCTAGACGGTCTTGCTCAATACCGCTGTTGTACTGCGCGTTTACTCGTCCTAATGTATCTTTTCTGTTATCTCGTACAATCGAGATTACAGACGAGATCACCCCTTGCCCTTGAAGATCGAACAGTCGTTTCCGCCAACAGAAAGACCCTTTGCTTCACGTTTTGTAGTTTGTTCATCACACATTTTACACCCTCGATGCATTTATTTCTGTATAACCGAGAACGTTTGCTGCTCCTGAAATGTTTCTACCGGTTTCCCTATCATCTTTAAAGTCGCTTAAATCACGAACATTTTTCATAGTGGCGCCATCTATGCTTCGCACATGTCTGAATCCTTCGCAGTGAGCTGCTTATAAAGCCATGTAGTAATCTAAGCGCTGGCTTCTGACCATTCATTCGAGATGAGTCCTGGTTCGAATCTCAGTAAGGCTCTCTGTATGTTGTGTTTGTAATACGACACTGGCTCTCTCCCTTTCCTGGAACCAGTGACCCTAAATTAAAGACAGGCGACTTCCACAGGCCATCTAGGTGCTCATGGTTGTCGTTAAGCCCTAAACACCACCCAACACCAAAAATTTCCAGGTTGTCTCTACGCTCAGTAAGTAAATCATTCCCTGCAATAATTCCGTATTGCTCTTTCAAGGCCATAGCTGTTTATGGTAAACTTCCTAAAAAGCGCGAACTCTTCAACCATTCACTATTTGCCACGAATCAATTTGTGATGATCTATTTGGATACACCATTCAAATGAATGGCATTCACGTATCATTCCCACCTTAATTTTCATCATTATTAAATGGCTGACTGCTGATTGCTTACTCACCTAAAGGTTAATACTTATTAATTCTTGACATTATTCTTCTTTTCGGAAATTCGTTTCCCAATGGACGCGAGCGGAAGAAAGTTAAACATGCTGTGACTTGAATCTTTGTCGCAGGAAATGGTGGATTGAATGATCATTCACCATTCATGGGAAAGAGTCATTCGTTGTGAACGAATCTTTCACGAATGGCCCATCACTGGTAAAATCACGCCAAGTGACTAGGGCGTGAACATAGAGAAGCAATAATGAGTAAAACACAGGCTTCTTTGTGATTTGAAGACGTGTGACGTACTTCTGTTTTAACATTCATTTTTAGTTTCTTTTATTATGTAAATTTGAGTTTGTTCTCTTTTGCACTTTCCAAACTTAACGTGATATCTTCTCTCTCACATGAATGAGGTTTGGCAACAACTGAGATCAGTATGTAAGTGACGTATGCTTGTGATATGAACAAGACGAGAAATTTAGTGACAACGCAGTAGCTGTAAGAGGGGGATTTTGATGGTTAACATTAATGCTCCTTTTGGGTACGAGACTGTTTAATTGCTGTTTAAGTATTTTTGAAGGCTACGTGTTCTACTTTAATGACAGTGTTGTGTTTTATAGTCAAGTGTTATTGTGGATATTAACTCAAGTTCCAGTGTTGTGCTTCATAGTTAATTGTTATTGTGGATATTAATCCAAGTTTCGTTAATCTCACTTTGTTGAAGTGCAAAAGATCAAGTGGCTGTTGACAGCAATAGAGGATTAGCTGTAAGAAACAACTTCTTGAACTTTATTTGAGTGATTCGTATTTCACTGTTAGTGAAGTTTCTGATCTATGTAGTGTTTTAGTAAGACAGACACGCAAAACTCTACAGATCGCCTTGCTACGTCTTGCAAGGCCATCTAGAAAGTACACTACCATAACATTAGAGGTGATGAGTTCCCTCTTTTATTGACGTCACGTAGAAGCCAAGCCTTCCGATTGGTTCCCAACGCTGTTGTATGACATCAAACACGACACCGACGTATCAGGCTATGAAATATGAGAGTGACGTCATAAACGGAGGGAACTCATCACTCTAATGTCATGGTCTTGTATTTTCTAGACGGTCTTGGACGTAGGGAGTATCGAGGATGGTCTGATATTGAAATTAATTTAAATATTATAAAAAAATAGCAGAATTGAGAAATTTTTGTCGCATGATTTTGGAGATTATCAGAAGGCCTCATATGGACAGAACGACCATTGCATCAGTTGACTGAAGATATGAAGCGCAGTCTAAGAGAGCTCCAAAAATAATGATACAACGACGTTCTTAGCAGATACTGTAGTATAGCGATGCTTTGAAAATTTATGTGTGTGTATATGTGTATTCGTTTACGTGATAATTTTCTTGTTTAAGAAAACGAAAGACCCAACCCGAAAATCCGAACATGGAGCAAGTTTATGTTGAAATCGTTATGACAAAACGTAGAGTTCCCGAATGTTATTTCAATACTAAGATTTCTTGCCCATACTCAAATATGCACCAGTTCAATAATATCCACTATACTCACTTAAACTTAGCCCTAGTGATCGATCATTCAGGTTTATGAAAATGAACTACTCTTTGAGTCCTATACTCACCTAAACTTAGCCCTATACTCACCTAAACTTAGCCCTAGTGATTGATCATTCAGGTTTATGAAAATGAACTACTCTTTGAGTCCTATACTCACCTAAACTTAGCTCTAGTGATTGATCATTCAGGTTTATGGAAATGAACTACTCTTTGAGTCCTATACTCACCTAAACTTAGCCCTAGTGATTGATCATTCAGGTTTATGAAAATGAACTACTCTTTGAATCCTATACTCACCTAAACTTAGCTCTAGTGATTGATCATTCAGGTTTATGAAAATGAACTACCCTTTGAGTCCTATACTCACCTAAACTTAGCTCTAGTGATTGATCATTCAGGTTTATGAAAATGAGCTACTCTTTGAGTCCTATACTCACCTAAACTTAGCTCTAGTGATTGATCATTCAGGTTTATGAAAATGAACTACTCTTTGAATCCTATACTCACCTAAACTTAGCTCTAGTGATTGATCATTCAGGTTTATGAAAATGAACTACCCTTTGAGTCCTATACTCACCTAAACTTAGCTCTAGTGATTGATCATTCAGGTTTATGAAAATGAGCTACTCTTTGAGTCCTATACTCACCTGAACTTAGCTCTAGTGATTGATCATTCAGGTTTATGAAAATGAACTACTCTTTGAGTCCTATACTCACCTAAACTTATCTCTAGTGATTGATCATTCAGGTTTATGAAAATGAACTACCCTTTGAGTCCTATACTCACCTAAACTTAGCTCTAGTGATTGATCATTCAGGTTTATGAAAATGAGCTACTCTTTGAGTCCTATACTCACCTAAACTTAGCTCTAGTGATTGATCATTCAGGTTTATGAAAATGAACTACTCTTTGAGTCCTATACTCACCTAAACTTAGCTCTAGTGATTGATCATTCAGGTTTATGAAAATGAACTACCCTTTGAGTCCTATACTCACCTAAACTTAGCTCTAGTGATTGATCATTCAGGTTTATGAAAATGAACTACTCTTTGAGTCCTATACTCACCTAAACTTAGCTCTAGTGATTGATCATTCAGGTTTATGAAAATGAACTACCCTTTGAGTCCTATACTCACCTAAACTTAGCTCTAGTGATTGATCATTCAGGTTTATGAAAATGAACTACTCTTTGAGTCCTATACTCACCTAAACTTAGCTCTAGTGATTGATCATTCAGGTTTATGAAAATGAACTACTCTTTGAGTCCTATACTCACCTAAACTTAGCTCTAGTGATTGATCATTCAGGTTTATGAAAATGAACTACTCTTTGAGTCCTATACTCACCTAAACTTAGCTCTAGTGATTGATCATTCAGGTTTATGAAAATGAACTACCCTTTGAGTCCTATACTCACCTAAACTTAGCTCTAGTGATTGATCATTCAGGTTTATGAAAATGAACTACTCTTTGAGTCTTATACTCACCTAAACTTAGCTCTAGTGATCGATCATTCAGGTTTATGAAAATGAACTACTCTTTGAATCCTATACTCACCTAAACTTAGCCCTAGTGATCGATCATTCAGTTTTATGAAAATTAACTACTGTTTGAGTATTATACTCACCTAAACTTAGCACTATACTCACCTAAACTTAGCCCTAGTTATCGATCATTCAGGTTTATGAAAATGAACTACTTTTTGAGTCCTATTTAGAGCCAGTCTTTTGGTACCACAGCAATGTGTATGAATTCCGAAGGTGTAAAATTGAAGAACTACATATAAGGATAGTGACAAAATATGTGATTACTTTGCAGCACGATTATGTTTAATAGTTTATTACCTAATTTTGTATATTATTAAAAATCACATATCTGTGAGAACAAAAAGGATCTTGAAGCCATGCCTGACTCAGCCATAGGTTTAGTCGAAGTAAATACGTAGAATCCCATTGTTTGTTTTTTCGTGAGTAATTAACACATTTTTCTTTTCAATCCGAGAAATAGGCTCATAAAGCCGGCTGCAACTTTCGAAATATTCCTTGCACTTCCCACCAAAAGATTGTGCCTGATTTAATTTTAACCATTACATCGCATCGCATGTATTCTGAGTTAAAAGCAAACGGCAGTTTTATACGTACAAGGACATTTAGATTTCTTCGGACTAGTAATTACCTTCCTTCTTAGGCAAGACACCAACTGTCTGATCCTACGCAAAATCATTCTAAGAAGAGAGCTGCAATTGTTAAGCGAATTCCCTGCTTTACTCAACAGCATGTTCCGTTCCGCTGTGTTTCTTATAATTCTTGCCGTAACCATGTCAAAATCATATTAGAAAGCCTCTGCGTTTGATGTGAATACATTCCAGACAAGTATATAAATCGATGCAATAAAATATGTTAGGGAGCAAACTACTTTTTTATTTGTTGTGCGATTACTATTCTGTCCATCAGAGAAATTCCGTATATTTAATATACTGTATAAGGATATTATCCGTCGGAACTGTTGTTTTTTTTTTTGTTTGATAAATCTCAGGCTAGATAGATTTTTATTTATTAGCTGGTGTTATTTTTTTTGTTTGATAAATCTCAGGCTAGATAGATTTTTATTGGCTATTGTTATTTTTAAATCTCAGGCCAGATTTCTGTTGGCTGGTGTTCTTTTTAAATCGCAGACCAGATTTCTGTTAGCTGGTGCTCCTTTTAAATCTTAGGCCAGGTTTTTGTTGGTTGGTGTTCTTTTTAAATAGGTGAAAACATTTATATAACTAGGGTCTACAAATATTTTTTAACATTGTACTATGTCTGGCGACTTTATTGAAAAGTTTGAATTTGACTTTACTAAGAAATAATTTAAAGCACGAAAACAGTGTACCTGCTATTTGTCAAAAAACGGGGAGCTAAAACATTTGTTATTGATTTGGGATAAAATGCAAAACAGGAACATTTTCACCCACATCTTCCATCACTTTCACCCTATTTCTCACTCTAAGTTTCGAACATTTCACAGCTGGACAGCCAGCTGCCGAAAGTGCTCGGCGCTCCAGAATTCAGTGAGTTCTCATATGAAATCTATTTCTAAAACGCTGCCTGCCAGTTTGAAATCTTGTCTTGAACAACAATTTTTCTTGATAAAATGTTGAGCAGAAGAAAAATGGATTCTGAGCAATAGTACTGCTGCTTTTTGCTGTAAACACCAGGAACTACTTTTCGCAGCGTAGGAAGCTGTTTTCACAATAATACGCTCTTTATTTGACTCATATCTTTCACAATAATACGCTCTTTATTTGACTCATAGTGAAGCATGGTGTTTGCAGTTATTCTTCTCCCACCTCCATCTCTTTCTTCCTTTTTGACTGTGGATTTGAGTTAAAATGTTGTTTCCTTGGTCCTCTTTGGGCCACTAAACTTCGCGCGCCCTTAAGCATAGCTTAACCGTGCTTAGTACAGTACCAGATTCAGTGGGGCGTGACTGGGGCTTTTGCCCCCTAAAGCAAGTTTTTACTATTTAAATGGCCACTATCGTAAATAGTGTATTTCTTTCTGCCAAAATTATAGTAATAAATGCACAGAAAATTTTATTAAATAAAAGTAAACACACAGAAAATTTAATAAATGAAACTAATTGCACAGATTTTTTTTATATTATTATTTAATGAAAACTGGAGATTTGGAGCTTACATGCTCTTTCTAGCTTCAGCAGAAAAAAAAAGAAAACTGGAGATTCAGAAAGTGAAATCTGAGGCCACGCTGGTGGCGCAGTGGACTAAGGAATGACTTCTAACCATTCCCCAAGATGAGTCCAGGGTCGAATCGCCCGACGAGGCACGGATGTTGAGTTTATTTTACGGCACTGTCTTTCACCCTTCCCTGGAACCAGTGGCCCTAAATTAGGAACGAGCGACTGCATATAGCCCATTGAGTTTGTGACGTGCCTGCCCCGCAGGACGCACACGACATAAAGGCAGATAGCAGCGAGAACGAACGTCTGCGTAGCTCAGTTGGTAGAGCGACTTGTTCCGGAATAAGAGGACTCTGGTTCGATCCCCGGCGTGGACCAAAATGACGGAGAAATTTACTTCGTTATAATGGCGCCCGAACTTCCGGATGACCCGGCCGTTAAAGATTTCGCAATGGTGGGATGTTCTTTCCACACCGCGAGATAGGAAAAATAAGAGAATCCCTTCTTCACCGCTTCGAAAAATAAATGTATGTGATGTTGCATTCCATACACCAGATTGACTGGGAGTTCTCAAGTGCACGTTCTTCAGCGGATGGCTGCCTACGGCAATTCGTGGTCACGGCTGACCCGTGGGCCATGCCCCCGGCCCTCTTTTTGGGGGGGAGGAGATGTGACGTGCCTGCCCTGCAGGACCCACACGACATAAAGGCAGATAGCAGCGAGAACGAACGTCTGCGTAGCTCAGTTGGTAGAACGACTTGTTCCGGAATAAGAGGACTCGGGTTCGATCCCCGGCGTGGACGAAAATGACGGAGAAATTTACTTCGTTATAAGTTGCTCACAGTGGTTGTTAAACCCCTAAATAAAAAAAAAGAAATCTGAGAACGAACGTGAAAAGAAGTTTCGACTGATCATGAAAAGTAATGGGTGCACTTTGGTCTTTTCTTTAGGGCTTTATCGTCTGGTGGCATTGGAAATTAGAAGCAAGGAAAGCCACCGTTTATGGCAGACTTCGGAGTGTGTAAGAGACAGAGCGAAGCAGGTACTGAAGTATGGCTATAAGCAAAAACCCGTAACAAATTTCCAAGCAAAATTTTCTGTTAAATTATTCCATATGAGTAGAAGCGTGTCAAACTTTCTTTCAAAATATTTTATTCAGACGTGACACTGAAAAAGTATCAAGCGTAAGGCGGGCAACAGAAGGCCGTGAAGATAGCGATGATTTTGCTGTTCTTGCTCGCAATTCGTGATTTGAAAATTTAAAGAAAATGCTTAAAAAGTCTTGCAATGAAAGAAAGGGCAGCACTTGAAATTCATAGTGTGTGTGTGTGCGTCCTCCACCAGGTATCTTTCTCTTTCTCTCTTTTTTAAATTTTTATCAGAGCAACCCCCCCCCCCCTTCCTGGTAAGGTAAGCTTCTGTATCCACCCGTGGCTTAGTAGCAGTTACGCAACTGGTAAAAACTTAAGGTATGAAGTACAAAGGAATGAGAAAATGAATGTCGTTCGAGCTTCTGAGTTTCTGACCGAATGACTAATTTTGCCTTGGAATTGTGTAAGATTTGCGTTTCCAGAAAGAGTAGTGATTATCTCATCGTAGTTTTCCAGTGCAACGGTTTGCTCTACAAGAATTCGTTGAAGATCAATAAATGCCCATCTCAGAAGGATAGTGTTCTTTAAATCTTTCACATCACTCTTATAATTTACATTTTAGGAGAAATGTTGCTATTACCTAAGTTCGTATCGTGGAACTGTCTTCAAAGTGTTAGAAGATCTCGTTCAACAGCATTAAATCGTTGGAATCGGTTACCTAAGAGACACAATAATTACACGAAAGGAGCGATTAGGTTCAAGGCAGAATAGGTTTAATCTTTTTCTAATCCGAAACTCCGCACGCTCTGCCAACCACCTAAAACAAAGCCATGAAAAACATTTCGAGGTTTTCTCAACACTCTTACCTCCACGCACGGATGCCTCCAGGTCTGTCACTTTAAAAGACACCGGAATCCCGGTTTTGATGTCAGAAAGTGGTGCAGCAATTTGGAGTACGAAGCTTTCCTACGAATGGCTACAATTACGGGAAGAATTCAACTTTTCGCAATAGACTGAAAGAGTAAAATGGAACTTAAGCTGTTGCAAAACGGAAATAAAAAGGGACGTTTGCCCTCAAAACGTGGAAACACTAGGAATACTTGAAACAATGTCAGGGTCTTGAGCCTGAAGAAATAAGAATTCAAGGCCTTCCCTGTATTAGTTTCATCGCGCAGGGCACATAAAGGTTCAATCCAATTTCACGCTACTCTTCAAACGCACTCAAATTATTATGCTTTGCAATGCCTGAGTAATCATACCAGATATCAATAATAACGTACCATAGATTTACGAAAATCACTTCAAATTGCAGGCACGCGTGTGTTGTAATACTCAGCTATTCCCATATTTAAAAAAAATGTAATTACTTACGATTTTAAAAGGAAACCTCTTCTTCATGAATTACTGATTTCTCATTTTGCGTTTCAAAAAGAAATTCAAAACACAATTTTATCTTCTGTACTATAAGAAATACAGCTTTAAGAACAGCAATATTTTAGGCATCCATGTAAAATGTTCTTTAATTTTTAATTTTTTATTCTGGATAAAATTGAAAAGTCTACTTTTGTTTGTAGTAAACATACTTATTCGAGGATGCACATTTTAGCACCGTTTTGAAATTTCTTTTCTCCTGGATTTTGTCGTTAGAAAAGAAAAGGAAATAGGCATATAAGAGACACTTAAATTATGTTTGTAACCGTGGCAGTGTGTAAAATGAAAATTGGAAATATTTGTGCATTTATTTCATTTGATTTCGTTGAGACTTACTGCTTGGAAAAAGATTATAATGATTGCTTTGAATAAGCTCTAAGTCTCACATACTTCACCATTACTTTTCGTTCGACGTAGTTTGCGGTAAGTTCAATGCACTTAAAACATCTCTGTTACTTATATACTAGGTCTAATAATAAAACACTTCATTATATCCTAATAATTAGGACTCTGGGTGTTTTAGGAGCAGGTCATCGTCTTTGACAGGTACTGAACTCCAAAAACTGATATCCAGTAGCAGTCTCGTCGCATTTTGTTTTACTGTTAAGGTGGACGTCAAGAAAATTTGCTTCCTATACTTCCAATGGAACAACTTTTGTACACATTTTCTTCACAATTAGTGTGTTCCCAAGAATGAAAATTTGAACATCGATTAAAATAACTTCATGTTATAACTTGGAATACTTAATATTTTCTAAAACATAACCATGATTATATTAAAAATCAATAACGTTTCCTTTGGTGGTGTTGAAACCAGAAAGAAGATGGCGCGACCTATACTTTGATGACGTCAGTAGACAAACAAATTTTAGATTGCATAATTATGGTTATGTTTTAGACAATATTAAGTAATCCAAGTTATAAAATGAAGCTATTTTAATCGATGTTCAAATTTGCATCTTTGGGAACGCATTAATTGTGAAGAAAATGTGTACGGAAGTTTTACTATTGGAAGTATAGGAAGCAAAATTACTTGACGTCCACCTTAATGGATAACGCTCTCTAATTGAGGTTTAAAAAGAACACCAGACAACAGAAATATGGCCTGAGATTTAAAAAGAACGTCAGCCAGCAGGAATCTGGCATGAGATTTAAAAAGGACACCAACCAACAGAAATCTGGCCTAGATTTAAAAAGACCTTTAGAAAAAAACTCCTAAACACTGTTCGCAGATATTAGGCCAGCGTGATATGTGTTTAAGTGCATATTAAAGAACTGAACACACGAATATCGGATTAACCCGTTTACCACTGAATTTCCCAGTTGTTGAATAAATTGCGATAATTAATTTGGAATATTGCCTGTTTGGTAAGAAATAAAAACGAATATGCATATATATGGTATCACGCTCTGGTATCACTAAAATTTGCATTTACCATTCGGTGATAAAATTCTTTGTGTCATTTCGATTGCAACATTTAATTACGTGAAATTGGTTTATAGCCTCTCTTGGCTACCAAATGGAAACATACTTTTAAAACTGATTTGAAATTCTGAGCTCTTCTTGAATTTAATTAAGAATAAATGTAGTATTTTGAATGCTATTGTAATATATTCAAATTCATACGTCATACTTAAGTACTTTTTGTTACAATATTATTTTTAACGACTGTTTCTCATTACTTTTCTGTTGATCCCTTTAGCCAAAACAGAACGTTGACATTTGCTTTGTTTTTAAACTCACTGAAAATGCCGTATTTTTTTCAAAAGATAAGAATTGTTATAAATTGATGTATAATCATATGAGTATTTAACATTATTGATTATTTCAAGTTTAATTTTACCTAGCTCGTACGTTAAAAATTAATCGGCGTATAAAACTTGGATCAACAGCTTTTGGAAGAAACAACAATTTTTAAGAGCAATATGCCATTATGTCTTAAAAGAAAAGTGTTTGATTAATGCATCCTTCCAGTGCTTGTGTATGGTGCAGAGACGTGGACCTTAACTAAAAAAGAGATACAAAGACTGCAAACAACTGAAAGAAGCACGGAGAGGTATATGCTTGGTGCAACCGGAAGAGATAAGAAGAGGAACTCGTGGACCAGGAAAATGACAAGAGTGGAAGACATGATCAGAGTAAACTACCTGAAACGGCAAAGAGCTGGACATATTGCGAGTAGGACGAACCATCAATGGACAACCGAAATTTTAGACTGGATTCAAACGGACAGGAAAAGACCCAGCAGAAGACCTCATGGGACATGGGTGGATGAAATTCGAATGTATGCGGGAGTAACATTGAAGAGACTGGCACAAGATAGACTGTTGTGGAAGAAACTTGGAGAGGCCTTCATCCAGCAGTGGATTGATAATGGTTGAAAATGATGATGATATATATATATATATATATAGCCTATTTTTCCTTTTTCCCATTACTGTTCTAAAATAGAAATTAATAAAATCGGAACAATAAAATTATGAGAAGTAAAAAAATATAGGGTCTTTATTGTAGTTATGGAGATATTTATAGTACAATTTGCATTTCATAATTTTTTTAAGTTAAAACTACTGTTGTCGCAAGAAATTATTTGATCTTAAAACTCTACTACCTGGATTCTGTATTGAAGGTGATCTTCCTTAGTCAAAATTTGCTGAAATGATCTACCACATGTGAATAATTTCGGAGGAAACTTTCATTTTCATATTCCTAGGAAGGAAAGGGAAAATAATCGCATTAAATTAGGGAATGATAGGTACTTAAAATGCGGGACGAAATCATTTGCAAGGAGATTAGATGTTTGCTAGGGATGATTGGGGTAAAAAAAAAAAAAAAAAAGAAGAAAAGAAACAAAATGCACAAAAGGCCGTAATTGCTCTGCGCTAATTTTCCTAGAACTTCCTCAGGCTTGCACATTACCCTGAAAAGACATTGTAAGGGGTTATAGCGTAATGATAACTTGTGGTCTGGCTGGTTCAGTGATTTTCCCGAAAGAGGTATTAGACACCGAAACATGCAGCTGGAAAATTTTCCTAGTAATATAATAACGAAAAGGAAGCAGTACGGAATCTTTGAGACTGCATAAACGTCCACATACTTCATATGTTAGAAGAAAATGCAAAAGGCAAATTCACCTAAACTGTTGCACCATCTGCATTTCACGTGAAGCTCCCAGAATCGAACAGTCTGGTTTTCACAGAGCTTGAACTTCACTTCTAGTTACTCTGCCTACCGTTTTACAGGAAATAATTATTGGTGCTTGTTTATCTGCCGACGATTTAATAAAATACTTTACTTATTGCTACGTACACTGCCTTAACCATTAATACTCGGACACCACTCTATTTATAGTAAATTCGATCAGATGCAGGTATCGTGGTACAGAACCAACTTTAAATATGATAAGAAAATAACACCACTGCGAATGCGAGATGCCTCTGTCCACAGAGTTAAGTGATTTCCAGCACGGATTGATCCGGACTGACGCGTTCCGGCAGTGAAATTTGATGAAGGCAGCATGATGGCATGGAGCAGCTGTTCGTGGGTAGTCTACGGCCCATTAGCCATTTTAGATTTTAAAAATGGCTAATGGAGAATTATGCACTATTAATGCTTAGCTCGATCTAGACGTCTTGGACAATTATGCACTACCAACGTTGTGGCAGTACTTTAAGGAAGGCCCTTGCCTCTTTCAGAAGGACAATGCCCAATGGCATACGATTCGCATGGTTATGGAATGTTTTAAGGACATGGACGACGAAAAGTTTGATTCTAGCCAGCCCACACACATTGATTTGAGTACAAGGGTGTCGAAAAGTTTGATTCAGGCCAGCCCATACAGACTGGTTTGAGGATATGAGCGTCAAAAAGTTGGATTCTGGCCAGCCCATACAGATTGGTTTGAGCACATGGGTTCCGAAAACCCATACAGCATGGTTTGACGATACGAGCTTCGAAAATCTGGATTCTGGCCAGACTATATAGATTGGTTTGAGGACATGAACGTCGAAAAATCGGATTATGGCCAGCCTATACAAATTGGTTTGAGGACATGGGTGTCGAAAAGTTGGATCATGACCAGCCGATACAGATTCGTTTGAGGACATGAACGTCGACAAATTGGATTATGGACAGCCTATACAGATTTGTTTGAGGGCATGAGCTTCGAAAAGCTGGATTCTGACCAGTTTATACAGATTGGCTTGAGGACATGGACGTCGAAAAATTGGATTCTGGCCAGCCCATATAGATTGGCTTGAGGACATGGACGTCAAAAAATTGGATTCTGGCCAGCCCATATAGATTGGTTTGAGAAAAAGGACGTCGAAAAATTGAAAATTGGATTCTGGCCAGCTCATACAGATTGGTTTGAGGACATGGGTTTCGAAATGCCCATACAGATTCGTTTGAGGGCATGAGCTTAGAAAAGCTAGATTCTGACCAGTTTACACTGATTGGTTGGAGGTCATGGGTGTCGAAAAGTTGGATTATGGCCAGCCCATACAGATTGGTTTGAGGACATGCACATCGAAAAGTTTAATTCTGGCCAGGCCATACTGATGGATTTGAGGACATGAGCTTCGAAAAGCTGAAATCTGGTCAGCCTATACAGATTGGTTTGACGACATGGGATTTGAAAAGTTGTATTCTGGCCACCCAAGAGTCATGAACTAAACCATACAGAGAATCTCTGGAACGAATTGGATAGTTGGATGCATGGAAGAAGAGATCGTGCAAGAAACAAAGCTGAACTGGTTGCTGCTTTGAAGGCGGAATGAAAAAATATATCAGCGGATATTTTCAAAAAATTAGAGGATAAGGTTTCCACGAAAATTAAAAACAGTCATAAAGGCCAACGTTTCCAGCATACAGTATTACATTTTCTGTGAGAAAAGATTACTTTCAGAGGTGCAAGGGTCCTCATATTAATGGTAGGGTAGCGTACAGAGTCTGCTGTTACAAATGTTATTTCCATTTACCCTATTAACGGACTTGTAGGATACGTATGCTTTCGTAGTTAACCTATCTATGGTTTCATTGATAGGATACTGTTGGTAGTTACTCATATTGCAGTTTTATAAGACACGAATTACATTAACAGTCATATTCATGGTTTCATAGAGTACAAATACAGTTTTTAATTACTCTGTGGGCGATTTTAAATTGATAAACACAGTGCTACTAGTTACTCTCCTCATGGTTTTATAAGTTACGACTGCAATTCGGCATTAACAGTATCTAGGATTTCATATGCTATGGATAGCATTTATCAGAGGCATATTTAGAGGGAGGGAGGGGCAAGGGGCCTTCCCGCCGAAAGTGTTACATTTTTTATTTTTATTTTTATTTATTTATTTGCTTATTGTTAAAACATAAAAAAACTAACTTAAGGTAAAAATCTACCCTTTTAACATTTTTTTTGCCTTTTAACTTCAATCTTTTTTAAGGATACTTTAACGTTGATTTTAACAGGTTAAACAACAGTTCAAGTGATTTTTGTAATTTCAAAGAAATAGGAAAATCAAACAAGGATCCTTGCTAATAACACCCAACAAATGCTTTATGTAGTTTTAAAAATGGCTACCTATATCTGAGGAGCAAAACCGGGGATGTTCATAAAGGAACATTTAAAACATATTTTTTGGTTTTCAAATTCCTTACCAAATATGTGCATCTACGTTTTGATGGCAAAATGGGCCATTCGGAAAATTTCTGACGTTGAATTCAATTATTTCCCTTAGTACATTTGCCACTTTGAGAGTTCAGCTGTTGTAACTCTCTTTGCGCCCTTTAACAATATCCTTTATTTGCCAAAAATTATTTAAGAAAATATTTAACTCTGTTTAACACTATGAAGAAAGTTACAACATCAGGGAACCCAACGAAACAAATTTCCAATTTCCAAATGTTCTCAAGAACTAAAACTTTTCATGAGAACGTAGGTACACAGATATAATAAGGGCTCGGAACAGTAAACAAGCTTTCTTAAAATTTCGTTTTGGAAATTCGACCATTCGTATGTGAAATATTTAAATTAAAGCTGAGCAAAGTCATTTCAAGAACACACACCAAAACAGTTTGCTGAAATATCTTCTAAAAGTCTTTGCAGAGAGAATCTCCTTTCCGTTGAGGCAAGCTAAAATTGTTATTCAAAACACGGAATCCCTTTTTGCATATGTATTGCAACAAACTAAAGTTACTTAAAAAGAAAGGGATGCTCTTCTGTTTCTTTATTTTATGTCTCATGCCTGACGTTAATGAAAGCCGATCATGAGGGATTTAAAAATTGTTAAGGATTCATTTATTTTTTCCTGAATCACATTTAAACACAATTTTTATTCACTTTCATACCATTTACTTAATCTAAAGGTTTATCTAAAAATGCAGAATTTATTTAAGCTACTATTTTGCAGAATAGACAGATAAAGAGCACTATAAACGAGTTCATGTCTTAAAAAAAACAAAGAACACCAATTTTAATTATTTCTCACAGATATACTATTCAGACTAAATTTCATGTGGATTCAAGGGACAAAATTACACAATAAGTACTTATAAGTTTTAGCAATATTCTTTCACATCTTTCATATAGATCTTTCGAAACATCTTTGCTGGAGGGGGAGGGCTGCCCGGGAAAACCACGCAAAGCAGGTTTAATACAATTTATTTAGAATCACCCCGTCAGGAAGCACTATAAAGAGACCTATACTGAAGTGATTCTTTAAAAATGAGAGAAAAGAAAAAAAAATTTACCCTTGAAAGAAAGTGAAAGTTCGAAGCGCATCGCACAAACCGAAAGTCTTGTGATGAAATAGAGGAAAACGATCTGTAGAAGAATCTTGCAAAACAAAAGACATTGGATAAGAGAAACTTGAACTGCTTCAGCATGTTAATTGCGGCAAACTTATTGCATTCGACGACCCAGAGATCCACTTTTACAAGTGCTGTTTCGCCAGTTTAAATTTTACGAAAAGACAGATTAGAATTTTTGTGGATGTTATAGTAATCCGGTACTACAGTATTTGGTATAATAGAGATTCACTACCGTTAGGTACATCATAGCAAAATCAAAATTATTTAACAAAATACGGAAGTACATAAGTTTGGATGTTGACAACTACAATTGCTCAGTAAGATTTCTGCATACGTAACTAATCAAACTAAATCGTCCTGATAAGCCGAAAATATTTGTTTTACGCATCCTGGTGAACAGAAATTATCGGAGAAGACAGAACAGCACATTTTCTGCGTATTCATCTTTATAAATAAAAATTATTAGGCGTGAAAAAAGATTCGTTTGGCAAATTAAAGCAATTTGAATAGACAAAATGGTGCTTATTTCTGATTATTTGTAAGCATTAATTAAGATTAAGATTTGAAGTCTTCATCTTACCAAATGCTTAGAATTATAAGTACATAACCTTGTTTTTTATAGTAAGAAAAAATTTGGTTTAACTAGAAAATAATTTTGTTTCATACGCATTCGATTATTTCACAGTAAGAAGGAATTTTGTTTAGTAACGCATTCGTGAAGTTACTTGAAAATATAACTTTTTTCTTATAAAAGTATTTTGAGTAGCCAATATTACTATGTAAAACTCAGACTAAGCATCGAAAGATTTTTGGTACCTTTTATTGAAAACATTAAACGCAAAGTATGTTAAATTGCCAGATTTCTGGCACCTTGTATTGAAAACTTTAAATGCGAAGCCCTTTAAATTGACAGATTTTTGGCACCTTTTATTGAAAACTTTAAATGCGAAGCCCTTTAAATTGACAGCTTTTTGGTAACTTTTATTGAAAACATTGAATGCGAAGCATGTTAAATTGCCAGATTTCTGGCACCTTGTATTGAAAACTTTAAAAGCGAAGCCCTTTAAATTGACAGATTTTTGGCACTTTTTATTGAAAACTTTAAATGCGAAGCCCTTTAAATTGACAGATTTTTTGGTACCTTTTATTGAAAACATTAAACGCAAAGTATGTTAAATTGCCAGATTTTTGGTACCTTTTATTGAAAACATTAAATGCGAAGCAGTTTAAATTGCCAGATTTCTGGCACCTTTTATTGAAAACTTTAAATGCGAAGCCCTTTAAATTGACAGATTTTTGGTAACTTTTATTGAAAACATTGAATGCGAAGCATGTTAAATTGCTTCCGATCTACTATGAGGATATTGCGTGCCAAGAATTTTATTTTTTTTTCAAATTCCAAGTGCGCCGTCGTGTTCGGTGAATACGCAAAAATAAGTTTAGGAAATGGAGTGACATTATTGCATCATGCAATTAAAGAAGTGCGCTGATGAAAGAAGGGCCCTCCGATCTCTTCCGGCATTTCTTATCTCTTTCTACGATCTCCAAAAGCAAGAGAGAGAATGCTTTCAGAACGTGGTAAGCAAAATAGTGAAAGACACGTTTCTGAAGGAAGACCAGGTGAGCAGGATTTTAAATTATATTGGTGTTCTTTTCGCAAACCGGAAGACTCCGGAAAGTGGGTGTGCAAATTGGCATGCGATTTATAAATGAAAAAAACAAAAATAAAAAAAAGGTAGAGAAATTGGCAAGAGATTTATATCGGAACGAAATGATCAAAACTGGCCTTGGCCCTTTTCCTACAGCCGATTTTGTACTTCTATTTTACAAGCGGCTCCTCCCTGTTCAGTTGGTAAGTAATAAAAGAATCCTGATATCAAGAGTGGTATATGGAATATTTTTTTTAATTATGTTTTGCAGAATTTTTTGGGTCAAAGCTTAAGTTTTTGTTCGGTTTATCATGGCGAAACGCTACCTTCAAATTTTGTTTACTTCCATTATGCTTCAAAGCTTAAGTTTTTGGTCAAAGCTTAAGTTTTTGTTCGGTTTATCATGGCGAAACGCTACCTTCAAATTTTGTTTACTTCCATTATGCTTCCATTTCTGTCAAAAATGCGTGCAAAATGGGGAAAACTCCCTGTCTTCCCAATTTCTTTATCGGATCTAAAGTTGTTATGAACTAGCTATATAAGTAAAGCGTAACAGGTCTTTGGCCCTCATTAAATTTATGTATATATTCGTAAACACACCGCGTTTCTACTTTGTTTAGGACGGTCATGAGACCCTCATTGAATATGTACACTGTTTAAATATTTGTCGTAGGTTGCACCAAAAAGTTGTACTACACTAGCTGCACCACATTCTAAAAAAAGACACTCATTGTGTGGTGCAGAGAATACCCAACATCATAGTGCAACTGTGCATCACGTTATGGTGCACATTATGGTGAAAGGTTGCTCCATGTTGTTGGTTTTGTTTGCACCACACTGTGGTGTATTTTTTCGCAGAAAATGGTGCAAGCTAGGGTAGTACCACCTTTTAGTGCCAACTACAGCAAAAGTTTTAACAGTGTAACCCCAGAAAAATAATTTCAGCATTCACTTCCACAAATGCAAACGGTCTCTCCAAACCAATCAAACACCAAAAATTTCCCTCAAATTTAGACAGTATGTAATTTACAATGGACAAATTAACCCGTAGGTTTTGTTCCAAATGTGTTTAAAACATGAAATAATTTCTGCATTCAATAGATTATGTACGAAAACTGTTAAGAAATGTAATTATTGTCTTGTAAATAATAAATACATAATGAAAAAAATTAACAAATTGTGAGAAAATATGTCAATAAAAAATATGCAGAGAGGCAAAAGACAGCATTTTGAAAATATTACAGATGTTCTTCATTCAGCTTATTATCAATATTTCTGGGATAAGGATGACATTTGTTACTGAAAAGTTCAGCATAAATTCCCCGTTAAGAGATTCTGCATGAAATTTAAAATTACATAGAATTTGTTTTAATATTTTAGAATTAGTTTTAAAGTACTAAAAGGATTGAAGTTATCATTTGAAAATACTGCACTTTTTGCTTCAAGCGTTTACGTCTCCATATTGCTCTGAAGAGGAAGAAAATGTGACGCATTGATTAATCAGGTTAATTAATATCAACTGCATTAGGGAAGAATGGCATAGATACCATTTAAGGTGGACGTCTAGTGATTTTGCTTCCTATACATTCAATGGGTAAACTTCTGTACACAGTTTCTTCATATTTAATGCGTTCCCAAGGATGAAAATTTGAACATCGATTAAAATAACTTCATATTATAACTTGTAACACTTAATATTTTCTAAAACATAACCATAATTATATTAAAAATCAATAACTTTTCCTTTGGTGGTGTTGAGACCAGAAAAAAGATGGCGCGGCCTGTACATTGATGAAGTCAGTAGGCAAAAAATGTTGGATTGCTTAATTATGGTTATGTTTTAGAAAATATTAAGTATTCCAAGTTATAATATAAAGTTATTTTAATCGATGTTCAAATTTTCAATCTTGGGAACGCATTAATTGTGAAGAAAATGCGTACAGAAGTTTGCACATTATAGGAAGCAAAATCCTCTTGAATTATTCTTCTATGGAAAAGTAATACCATATTAAAAAATCGAAGCTGGAGGATATTCCATTAAGTTAAGGCAAAAGTTCGTCCCGTTTTGCAACTATAAAGTTTAATGATGCAAGAAAGCCATAGAAACTCACTTCGTTCTGCAAAGTACAGGCTGGCCTAAAACGTACCTACCAAGTTTAATGCTGTAATATTCCGGATCGAAAAGGCATACAAATATCATCCAAAATATATTAAACTCAACTTTTTCTGCCGTTTATATTACAACATGTTCAATATGTTTGCCCCCAACCTCGACGATACCACCTTGTGGAGGACGCCTGTTGGAATGACCAAGATTTCACTCTCGATGGATGATTCCAGCTCTTCCGAAGTCTTTGGGTTGCTCTGATACACCTTGTATTTGAGATGTCCCCATAAAAAAATCCAAAAGATTGAGGTCTGGTGAATACGAATCCTGTCAAGTTCGCGTCCGTAGCGCTTTGGATAATCCAAAGCAATGACATTCTCATGTAAATGTTTGTTCAAAATGCGGGAAATGGATGCTGCGCGATGGGAACGAGCGCCGTCTTTGCATGAAAAAGTGACTTGTGTGGTTAAACCATTGAAGCCCTGAAGGACAGGAATGCAGTCGTTTTCAAGAAAGTCTAGATAGCTCACTGCGGATACAGTTTCCTCAATAAAAACAGGTCCACAATTGCCAAATCTAGATGAAGCCAGGGTCAATTTCTTGGTTCTCGAGTCTTGTGATCATTGCATGAGTGAAGTTCAATCTTGCTGCCATGTTCACCTGTGTGAGTGGCTGTTGGTTCTGGATATTATAGGGAAACAAAAGAAGGTCTTTGATAAGGCGCTGAAGACCGCTGCGTTTGATCCCTAACTCCTGAGACGCTCTCCTGGTAGACGTTTTTGGGCTTTTTTTCGAATATTTCGAACTTTCTCAATGTTTCGTTCAGTTCTTGACGAGGAGGACCTGCCGCCTTGAGAGTGATCGTCCAACACTGACCCTGTCTTGCAACCTTTCTTGACGAAGTTTGATATTGTATGGCTATCCGGTCCAACTTCGACAATAAACTTTACCTGGATCGCTCTTCTGACCTTTTCGGGGATTTCTGATGATCGAATGTACTCTTCGATAATGAATATCCTATGCTCCATAGTGTGGGCTGCCATTCTTCATATCCTGCAAAATAAAAAGAAAACACACGAGACAGAAATGGCTTGATGGCTGTAACGTGTCCGCAAAGTTTCTTCAAATTATACTAAATAGTTTTAGAGCAGATTGGATTTAAACTTGGTAGGTATGTTTTGGGGCATCCTGTACGAGCCGTTGTTTTCTTTTATAGTATTTTGGCAACATTCCAGCAGATTCACGATCCCACGCGAGCACAATCGTTTCGAAGACAGACACTCTCTGATGTCAGATCCCATGTCCACCACTGAAGCAAAGTGCCGTCTTCGTGGGAAATAGTCGATGTAATGAAACAGGTGGTAGTGCGATGGCGCAAACTCCGGACTGTATACAGATTAGGGTAGGATTTCAATCACTTTCAATCCCCGTAGTTTTCAGCTGACCAATGAGGAGGTGTGTCCTGGGCATTATCCACTTGCACTAATGGCCGCTGCAGCTGTTCTGAACAAACTGAAGTCGCACAGGACTCTCCCAATTCTACGAAATGCACAGCATGGCTTTCCTCTCGAACCACCCTCTTTGCAACACTTGCTATTTTATTCTGGCGTATCCTCACCAAGAAGGTTAGAATAAGAAGGAGATGGCAACGGCCACTTTACCTGTGCTTCTGGCGTGACGCCACTTTTTATCAGCTGACTACGCCAATGCGCCCAACCCGAGAATCTCCTGTATATCTCTATGGAGAAATCGCGATTTCGAACGAGTTTTTCGGACTCTTACTCTACCCATACAGTCATGAAAAAGTATTCAATAATTAAAAAAATCGAGGAAAATTTGGAAAATATATGTCGGCATTTCTTTAAAAAAATTGAACAAAGTAATGATTTTTTGAGCGGAAGTGCATACTGCACATGGTTACTTGCATACTGCGCATGTGCAATGAACCATGTTTAAAATATAGCCAAAACCCTAATGTTGAGAAATATGAAGTCCGAAATATTCTTTGTTTGCATCCTTGGTTTGCATGCGCTAAGCGAAACTGCTTTTGGCACAGGAAGCGACCTCACGTTTCCGAACTCCCTTAGACTTCCACCACCACAGAGAGAGGATCGGAACAGCTGATCTGTTTTGGCTTCATACAAAACGGGGCATTTTACCTCCTTTTTTTAACCTCCTTGGGCCTCACCCACTGGTTTCTATTGGTAGAATAACGCAGCAATATCCACTTTTCATCACATGTGACGATACAACGCCAAAACCTATCGTCCTGTGAATTTGTCAGCAATCATGAGAGATGCGTTATTCATCCTGCCGTGGGGTCAATTCATGTGTAACAATTCGATGCCGCGTTGAGGAGAAACCGAGCTGATTAAGGTGATAAACGATGGTGAATTAGGCAGACCCCACCTCAGTTGCCAATTTTCGTGTGATGATACAAAGTTGTCTAGAAAACACAAGCCGTGACATTAGAGCGATGAGGTCCCTCCATTTGTGACGTCACTCTCGTGTTACACGGACTGAAACGTCGGTGTCGTGCTTGATGTCACACACGACAGCGTTGGAAGCGGCAGCGTTGTGTTCTGCGTGAGGTCACTAAAAGAGGGAACTCATCTCTAATGCCATAGCCTTGTGCTTTTAAAACGGCCTTGGCTGATACCGGGGTTCGCTATCACAGCATCGGCCTGGGTGTCAGTGTTGGTGGTCGTTGGACGTCTTGACTTCAGCTTGTCTTCGACCTTGGTTTTCGCAGCATTGAAAATCCGGAGCCATTTTTCGTGCAAAGTTTCTGAACACCGTTTTCTCACCTTCAGCCGCACAAATGTGTCTCGTTAGTACGTCTTTTGTAAAAAAAGATCGTGCTTATGCTATCGGTTTGTCCGTCCGTCAGTCCGTCCGTCTGTACCCACGGTATCTCTGCAACTATTAGTCCGATTTGAAAAATTCGTTTTGCATTCGAAATCTTGAAATATGCGAATGATGATCATTTATTTCGTTTTTTTACGATGTACAATTTCGCCGCTAGAGGGCGTAAATGCACATGATGTCGAATTCAAAAATACGTTTACTTACACATATTTGCTTCTAAACATCCGATTGAAAAAAATCTTTTATCTTTCGATTCCATTTATGTCGAAAAGTATTTTCGATATAGTTTCTCTTTCAAATTACGCATAGATTTTCCGCTAGAGGGCGTAAAAGTAAATTGCATTTTTCCCAATAACTCTTCTTCTAAATCTCCGATTTGAAATTTTGTTTTTCAGCGGATACATCTCCTGATGCACAATCTTTTGCATATAATTTCGAATTTTTGGTAAAGAATGCTTTGGCCACCAGGGGGCGTAAGTGTTAATTCTCGCTTCTGATGTATTTACCATAAAATCTGAGCTTCTAAAATATCGATTGAAAAAAAAATTCTTTCGTCGACTGATGCCATCACATCGATAAACCTTTTCGAAATATTTTCTTCCTAAAATATTCCGCAGTTTCTCCGCCAGGGGATGGATGTGTATCTTATTTTTGTAAATATCTCGACTTCTAGAATTCCGATTTGAAAAATTCCTTCTTTGTTGGATAGTGTTTTCCGTGTGACATGTTTTTCATATAATTTCAAAATTTTCAAGTAATTCATAGACTTTCCGCTAGGGGGCGTAAAGGTAAATTGCGTTTCCCCCTATATCTCTGCTTCTAAATCTCCGATCTGAAAAATTCTTTCTGCACCGGATACAGCTCCTGATGGGAAATCGTTTGCACATAATTTCTAATTTTTGTAAAAATTGTTTGGCCACCAGGTGGCGTAAGTCTTAATTTCCGCTTCTGATGTATATGCAGCAAAATATCAGCTTCTAAAATCTCAATTGAAAAAACGTCCTTTGTGGACCGGTACTACTTATGTCGAAATACATTTTAGGAACATTTTCTTCTTGAAATATTGCATGGTTTCTACGCCAGGGGGCGTAGATGTATATCTTATTTTTGTCAATATCTCTACTTCTAAAAGTCCGATTTGAAAAATTCCTTCTTTGTTGGATAGTGTTTCCGATGCGAAATGTTTTTCCTATAAATTCAAAATTTTCAAGTAAATCATAGAGTTACCGCTAGGGCGCACAATGGTAAATTTCGTTTTCTGCTCCTAAAACTCCGATTTGAAAAATTCTTCCTGTATCGCATACAAGACCTGACGGAAAATATTTTTCACGTAATTTCTAATGTTTGGTAAAGAATGGTTTGGTCACCAGGGGTCATAAGTGTTAATTTCTACTTCTGATGTATTTGTAGCAAAATCTGGGCTCCTGAAAACTCGACTAAAATTTTTTTCTTGGACCGATACCGCTCATATAGATAAACCTTTTGTGAATACTTTCTTCCTAAAATAATGCATGGTTTTCCCACCAAGGGACATAGAGTCACATCTTATTTTTGTCGATAACTCTGTTTCTAAGAGTTCGTAAGCTCACGATTCGGTTTACAGCAATATCTGAGGGATTAAAGACCCGATTGAAAAACTTCTTTCTTCCGTCAGATACTATTGTTTTCCATACCGGTTCCATTGACTTTGAAAAGCTTTGATAAATTTAATTTGCGTCAGAACGGATTCAAAAGACGTGCTTATTACACCCGAAAATTCGGTGTCATCTTTCTTGTTGAAATATTGGCGTCGGAACACCCAAACAACACGTTTATCGGCCTTCATCCTGTGCTCACCTGGTGCCGCAATGTGTCCTCGTGACAAATGCATGTCATCTCATAGTCTCTTGCACACAATAACTAGTCGAGTCTGCCGTTTGTTTCACTCAGGAATGGAGACCCAACATTATGCGTAGCTTGAAATGGACAGAATATTTGATGCACCCATGTATAATCAAATGCCATATCGTAACTGAAGGTATTTTCCTATGTGACTTACCTATTTCCGTTGGGAGAATAACTGGCTCCGGAGCGAGGAGACATGGCTTCGAATCGCACTATCGGCAAAAAGACTTTGCGCTATACGATTCGGTACTCTCAAACCAAAGCGTCCTAAGAATAAACCCCAGGAAAAGTATCACATAGCCCAACCAAAATTAACGTCTTTTTTTACTCTTTCCAACCGTAGGTTGAAGAAGCGTATATGCTCAAACTTTGTCCGCCTGTCTGTCCGTCCGTTCGCATAAAATAACTCGCGTAAAAATGGTTCGATTTCGATGAAATTTTGGTATATGATAGGGGATCACCTTGGGGACGTACCCTATTGAAAATGGGCGAAATGGGGTCAAAGCTCACGACATAGGAACGAGGTCCATTCCATTGCCCTTATGCGTCATAACTTGCGTAAACATGGTTCGACTTCGATTACATTTTAGTATGTGTTATAGGACCACCTGGAGACAAATCCTATTGAAAATAGGCAAAATGGGTTCAAAGGTCACGACGTAAGAGCGGGATTCATTCCATTGCTCTTATGCGTCATAACTTACGTAAAAATGCTTTGACTGAGACAAAACTTTATCATGTTGTTCCAGAAGTGTACTTTACCGGTTCTGTTGAATACCATCGAAATGGGGTCAAAGGTCAGGTCATAGCAGCGAGATTTATTCTACAGCCATTATCCTCATAACTTGAGTAATGATTTCTGGTATGTTGGAAAGCAATCATAATAAATGCATTGCATGATTTTACTAACTTGTTTTAATCAGCTCTCTTTCCTCAATATTTATGTCAGAGAACTCATTTACGCTTTCCAACCGTATTTTGAAGACGCGTATATGCTCTAACTTTGTCCGTCTGGGGTCCGCACGATGACTCACGTAAAAATGGTTTGATTTGGATGATATTTTAGTTTGTGGTAGGGGACAACCTTGGGACGAACCCTATTGAAAATGGACGAAATGGGATCAGGTCAGGACATAGGAGCGGGATCCATTGCGTCGCCCTTACGCTTCAGGACTTATGTAAAAATGCTTATATTGCGACCAATCTTTATCATGTTGTTCCGGAGGTACACTGAACCGGTTCTGTTTAATATCATCAAAATGGGGTCAACGGTCAGATCACAGGAGTGATATTTATTCCACAGCCATTGTCCTCATAACTTGACTAAAAATATGCTTCTATTGCGACAAAATTTTCGTATGTTGTTCCGGAAGTATACTGAACCAATTCTGTTTAATATCATCGAAATAGGGTCAAAGGTCAGGGCACAGGAGCGAGATTTATTCCCCAGCCATTATCCTCGTAACTTGAGTAATAACTTGCGTAATGATTTCTGGTATGTTGGAAAGCTTATCATAAGCAATGCATTGCATGTATTTACTAACTTCTTTTGCAACTTCCTATTGATTTTAAATATAATTCCTTTTAATAGTATTGCAAACATTACATTTTTTGAAGTATTATTATGAACTTAACACATAATTTCTAAGCTTTATTTTCCATTTTCTTTCCTTTCAGGTCCTGAAACAGTTCGAAAATCTCTTGTGGATATCATATCTTCGGGGACGGAGGTCGTATGGAATAAGAAGATAAAAGACACTAACATAGAGAAATTCAAGCAAGCTATTCAGCAAAAATATCAAGTTAAATTTGGTAAGTATTTGGACTGGAATTTTCAGTTGCTGAGATGTATGATAAAACGCAAGAAGAAAAGATTTAGTTTCAGCTCAACATTCTGACAAAAATTCGAAGAGGATTTTTCAGTGACTCCTATTAGTATCTATAATATTAAAAGAAATGGTTTCCCTAATTTAGGATGCCAACATCCAAACAGGAAAGAGGAGTAATAAAAAGCGAAAGCAAAAGCCACGTCTAAACTATACTTGTCACGAAATCCTATCACTCTATCGTTGGTCGAGAAACGAAATCCGGCTTCAAAGAAAAATTCGTTGGAGGGCTGTTTGCTGGATTACGGAAATTTTATTGAGCTCACACTTTTTAACATATGGCTTGTGTTCTTTTAACCTGTATCTAAGCGATCTTCGATCTGAAATATGTATGGTAGGCCATACTGACACTGGATGCGATAGGTTCCCCAAGAATTTTTGTTGGGAATTGGGAAATGTTTTTGTAGAGCAAATCACATCTTATTTATTAAATCTATAGTACGCAGGTCAGACACGAAGATTGTTTAGATACAGGTTAAAAGAACACTAGTCATATATTAAAAAGAATTAGCTCAATAAATCCTCCATAGCCCAGTGCTGTTGCAAGAATAACCACCAGTTCTTGCTTCATGACGCAAAATTTTTAAAGACCTGGATCAGTGTGACTTTTGACTTTTTATAAGCCTCCCACATTTTTCAAAACCGTCCTTTCCTGGTGAAGGATTCCAGCTCGTCTACATATCCTCAAGCGCTCCGAAAATACTCGTCAAAACCAATAACAACTACGTGACTGCGACATGTCGAACAAATATCAAGAAATCAATATGTCATAGTCCTGAGGGAGCCCGATCAGAGTTCCATGCGGAATTATAGTAGACGCTAAGTTACAAATAATTGCATAAAGGCTGTTCCATTAAAACTGAGAGTCTTTTTTTTTTTTGAGTTGGCAACAGTGCGAGGTGGAAAACAACTAGACGACTAACTAAATTAAATAAGTATCTATGGCAACAGTTATTTAGTTAGGGGCAGACGATTCTGGTTTTGTTATTGCGCAGTTGTTTAAGATACGTCTGCATTTCGCCATACTGCTATGGAAATGAGTGATTCACAGTTAAGAAGTGAAATGCGTTGTGCGATAACATTTCACTATCGTTTGGGTAAAACGGTTCCAGAAAAAGTTGATTTAATTAAAAAACTTACAACGGAAAATGTTTTGGTGAGTCAACGATTTTTAGATGGCACCATGATTTCAAAAACGGGCGTTTGTCGGCAGAACTCGCTCCTAGGCCTGGTCGACCTGAAAGTGTTGTTACAGAGCGTATTGTTAACACTGTTTGGGCAATCCTGCAAGAAGATCGCCGAATGACGTTTAAAGACATAGCGGCGTCAACTAATATTTCAAAAACTTCGGCATTCCGCATTCTACAAGACAAATTACTGCTGCATCATGTGTGTTCCAGATGGGTGCATCATCACCTGGCGAGAGAACAATTGTTAGCCAGAGTTCAGGTGCGTCATGAGTGGGAACAAATGATTGCAAAGGATCCAAACTTTTTAAACACAGTAATAACTGCCTATGAAACATGTGTCCACTATGGCAACCTCCTCAAGAAGCGTTCAACGAGTGTCTGGAAACACACAGGTTCGCCTCCTTCGAAAAAGTTCCGCCAAACGAAATCAGCTGGGAAGATGATGATGATAATTTTCTTTTATCTTAAAGGTGTAGTCCATCAGCATGACGTTCCTCCACAAATTACTGTCAATGCTGAGTATTACATTTCAGTCTTGAAGCGTCTGCGACGACACATATCGATTAAGCGACCGGAACTGGTGGGCAAGTGGACCCTATACCATGGTAACGCGCATTCATATGTGGCTGCTTGTATTCAACATTTTTTTACGAAATGCAGTATTGAAATCATGCCACAGCCTGCCTACAGTCCTGACCTCGCCCCGTGCGATTTCTGGTTGTTTCTAATAATGAAGGAGAAGTTCTGTGGCGCAAGATTCAACACAGATAGTGACGTTATTCCAACTGTACAGGTGTCACTAAAGCAGCTTCTAAAAAAGGCCTTCGCCACATACTTTAAAAAATAAACTGAACGATGGGATTTTTGCATATCATCCGAGGGAAGATACTTTGAGAAAGAATAACATATATTTTGCTGTACCTATATTTATTCATTTTGTGTGATTTTATTCTCAGTTTTTATGGAACGATCGTTGTATTTATAAACGTTGTCTCTTTATATTAAAATGAAAAGTATGTTAAAGCAATGTCTATAGTTTATCATTTTAAATTAAAATAACAATTACAGTTTAACTTGCTCATGGTCGAGAAAGAAACGTAGTTTTCTGATCGCTTTCATTAAACCTTTTAAGTGCCCCTTAGGAGTACTTACGTCAGTTTTAAAGATTAATTCGAGATGAATTCAGCGAAGATGTGTAGCCTTCTGAACACTTTTTATAGGTTCCACATGATGTGATGTATTTCTTTCTTACCCTTTAATTTTCATTTTTCTTTTTCATTCGTTCTCACCGAATGTTATGCTCGCGGATACAGTTGCCCTCGGGAACTTATGGTATCTTATCACTTGTGTGATAGAATGATCTATCTGTCTTGGGTCGACAATGCATCCACGATCAAAGTCACTCGGATCACCACGTTTACCCTTGTTTTTCGATTGTGGCACACTGTTGGGAAACCCTGCTGTCCGCCTAATTATCGCCTGTGTTCCGTTTCGGTTTGTTCCACTCAGCGGAGGGAGGGTCAACCAGTGAATACCTACGTCAAATGTCTATCACCCCTATCTTCAATGTTTTGTCTACTGAGTGCATATTCAACCACCTAAATTGCCGGTGATTTCAGCTGAGAAGGGGAAATTTAAAATATTTTCGAGAATACCTTGTTTCTTTATTCCTAAGAAAGTAATAATTGTTTTTCACAGATAATACGAAATGAGTTTTAAGTACTTTCAACCAGCCAACTTCTGCATAATATTTTGAAACAAAACCGCAAGTCGGGAGGGAAACCCTTATGCAAGATCAGCTGCCAGTGGGTATCAAAAACAGATAGATGAGACCACAACTGACACCACAGGTTTTACACGCCTGTGCAGACAGTGCTTAATGTCAATCGCTGCCACAGATAATGATGAAAACAGTTAAAAACGCATTGAATACTGTGACGTACTACAGATGTAAAGCACATGTCAAGATGACAAATCTGCAACGATACATTCCTTCAAGGTAGCTTAGTTGGGAGAGCAACTTACTCCAGAGTGAAGGGGCGTGAGTTCGATCCTCGTCACGGACAAACTTGTGTTTTCACAATACTTCCCAGCAAAAACAGTCTTGCCGGGCCAGCACTGGGCCACTACTGGCTGATACCAGAACTGCCAGCGGTGGCCCAGCACTATGTTGCCGCCCAACCGTCAATAAAATGTCCGGGCGGCCACCACATGGGCCAGCAGTTCGGGCCAGCAGGGGCACCCCCATCAGTTGTCATATGCCAGAACAGGGCCATTAGTTATCCATTACAGGCAGCAGCCGTCACAAGTGGCCCTTCAGCGGCCCTGCATGCACGTGCCATAAATGATGGCTAGCCTAATGTGGTCCGCTAGTTTCCCGGCAGTGGCAGGCGTCAATCACGTGACGTAACTAATGGCTTACCGAATCTTGTCAGCCAATTTCCCAGTAGTAGCCATAAAACAAATTGAAGGATAACCGCAGTTTCCCAAAGCTACAACTACTTTTTTCGCCTTACGAAACTTCTGCATTACAGCACTGCGCTGGGGAAATTGTCTCAACAGGTCCTGAAAAACGCCCGTTTCGATCTGGGTTGGAAACGAACTAAGGACTGTCTGCGTGGGAAGCAAGCGCTCTACCAACGGGACGGATTTGCCACGCGCGAGCTTGTGCTTGAAGCTGAGCCACTTTCCTGCGGAATGTGTAACGATGGTTCTCTTTTTAATTTTACAATATTGCGAGGTATTTTTCAAAAATGTCAGTTTCATATAATTCATAAATTTATTTTTTCAACGTAACGATTGCTTTTTGTTTTTGTTTTTTACCTTAAGGGAACTTCACTCATTTTCAACGAGTGTACCAACTTAAAGGCGCTACATTAATTCAAGAGTCGTCCTGAAAGGCGATTCTTGAATTTATGTATTTACCAGTTCATGTCACATTCTGTTACATTTTTAACGTTGTATCTTTCCTTTCAGCTGTCCGAAGCTACATTTGTTTTAAAGAGGAAAGATATTTTATTTTACTTCTCGTTATTTTTAGAAGTGAATTCCTCCAGTCTTGTGTATTCAACCCATGGATGAGTACATTATATCCACAGAGCTTTGCTTTTTTTTTCAAATATTTGATAAATTTTGCACGCGTATAATTCTTTTTTCCCCCAACATAACGTTTTTTTCATGTTTTTCCAAAGACTTTTGTTTCAAGCGGTTTACTGTGTGTTTAAACGAAAGATCACACAGAAATTATTTCTTGCTATTCATGGGAATGGAGAGGTGTATTTCATGGCTGTAATCTAGTATTTCATGGCTTGATCTGATATCTTCGTCGACGTGGCATTCCATTATAGAAAATTAATTCGCCTCTCTACATGTTTTTTTTTTTCTTAACATCCACTAAAATAACGCAATGGCGATAGCGTCGTCTTCAACTAACTGGTACCACGAGAGACACAGCACATGTTGCTTCTGCGCATCCCGTTGCTTCCACCTGGTGTTGGGGTTGCATCGGTTGCCAGCTACGGGTTACTAGTGACACTTGCTTGGAGGCCCGCAATTCACGGTAATGCTACAGAACCATCAATGGCAGCCAACTGAAGCGTTGCTACCAACGGACCGCTACAGGGCTCCGAGCGGCAGATTTCAGCCAGCAGTGACCCATCACTGCCTGCTGGTGGCCAGCAGTTTCCCAACCCTTCTGTTTTTGCTGGGTTAGATTATAATTAAACTGAAGGTAGGCTTGGGTTTTGTTAAAAAAATAATTTTTATGCTAATCTTCTCATTTTGATTTCAAGAATGCTATAATACCAATGTTATTTTTTTTTTAAATGGGTGTTAAAAGAGCTAAATAAACCAATGATTAATTTATGAAGTTCATGAAAATAATTTTGATTAATAATTCCAATATTGATTTTTTTCACTGAATGTAATTTCACGGTTTATTTTTTTTTATCGTCTAAACTGCCGCTTTTATTTAAAGATAAGAGAATCAAACGTCAACCCTGTTTTCGAAAGTAGCTCACGGAAAGTTTGGTTTCGATTTGGGCAATTAGGACCACTGATTCCATATCACACTACAGTCGCATTATTTAGCACAGCAATGAACTCGCTTCAAGCTCTTTCCGTTTTGGAGAGATAATTATGGAACAAATGAATCTATTGTATGCACCTTGCTTCTTTCTCTCGGTAATGTGGGTTACTAAATAAAACCATAGATATCACTTCCTCACATTTGCATAACAATCTAATTTGTTAAAATAAGGGAAGTGGAACAATTGAAATCCGGTGTCCTCATATACGAGTACATACTGGTGACACCGGACCTTTGTAGAAGGAAGCAAATTCAAATGAACTGTTTTACGAAGTTTAAACGCTCGTCACTTACAAAAAAAATTATTTTAAGGATTTCGTGTCTTCAAAAATTAAGGTACTTGGCAGTACATGAAGTAGGACTCTACAAATGTCCTCGTAGAGTATATTTCGACTTATAACGAAGCACCCAAGCTATTTAGCGCACTAGCCACTATTTTGTTTTTCTTTTTTGGTATTGCTGGGTCAAGGTTTGAACCCAGGCGAATGACAAGGCTACTGTTTTTCATTTCCGTTTATTTATTTATTTATTTATTTTTACTCTAAATTTGGTAAGAGCCACTTCTTATGGCGGGTTCAATGCTCGTTGCAATCTTTAAAACATCCTATATCAAGCAGCACACTCACGCCGAAGATAAAAAAACCCACGCATCCTTTTAAAATGCGAAAAATTAACATTATTCAAATTGAGGGAGCTTATAGCGTAGTGTAATCAATTTATGTACAGGCGAAATATAGTATAATACTGTGACGAATACTAATTTAATCTCCCTTTTTAATTCTTTATATGTAAAGTTGGTTTATTCTCGTTAAACCTTTTGCAGTCTGAACGCCATATTTTCTTTTTGGACGAATTTGTGTTTGGAAACCCTGACAACAGGCCAAGAAGTCAATGACATATGCTCGAGTTGGAGATAAGAGCTTCTGTTTTAATTTTTCGATAATACTTTTAGCGAGACTATTAGGGGGTACTTTTTCCTGGGCATTGTTCCGTTAGTAATACTTTTGCTGTAATAATTGGAAAGCATTCTTGTTAACGGCGGAGACACAATTCTTGTTTGCCGCCCCGGTGGCGCAGTGGTCTAAGCGATGGTCTCTGATCATTCGTCCGAACGGGGTCCGGTTTCGAATCGCGGTGAGGCATGGATGTTGTGTTTGTCTTACGGCACTGGCTCTCTCCCTTCCCTGGAGTCAGTGGCCCTAAATTAGGGACGGGCGACTGCTTATAGCCCATTGAGTTGCTCACGGTGGTCGTTAAACCTCCAATCAAAAAAAAATCTTGTTTATGAGTGGGTACGTTTCTGTTCGAATTGTCAGATGGCTTCTGCGTAATAAATTAGGAACGTCTGATTGTGGATACTTTGATGGAGATTATTTCGGATGTTTGAATAACTATTTCAAGGCTTAGATTGATAAGATTAGATTGATAAAGGATTGTAAAACCGCCACGGTGGCGCAATGGTCTAAGCGCTGGCTTCTGACCATTTGTTCGACATGGGTTCGGGTTCGAATATTGTTGAGTCATGGATGTTGTGCTTTGGGTTTCTCTCTCCTGGCTCTCTCGGGGAGAGACCCCAAGAGAGCCAGAAGAGCACTGGCTCTCTCCCTTTTCTGGAAAAAGTGGCTCTAAATTAGGGACAAACGACTACTTGTAGCCCAACGTGTTGCTCACGGTGGTCGCTAAACACCCAGACAAACAAGAACGAAAAATGAAACAAATGAGTTTTGTAATCCTTCCAAACCTATCCGTTAATTGAAATTACTGTAATACGCTGGTGTCCAAAAGTTAAGAATTATCAACAAAAAATGTTAAATTACGGAAACAAGAAAACACAATGAAATAGACAGTTTACTATACATAGATACACTGGTGTGCAAAAATTAAGGACAGAGAGGAGAAATTAGCATAACAGCGGAACGAGCTGGCAGAAGGCACCGAAAGACCACTCAGGAGATAGACTAGGGTCCGGTACGGTAGTGGATGCGCATTAATGCAGTATGACGTGGGTTTGGGGGGAGTGTCGGAAGGGTGTAAAGTATGACGTAGAGGGGGGAGAGTGTCGGAAGGGTGTGTGTGGTGTCGCGTTTTACCGTGGCCAGGAGGCTGCACAAAGGTGGTCTATTTGTACGACGACCAGTACGGTGTGTGCCATTAACGCCTGCTCATCGGAGACGGCGGTTTCTGTGGTGCCAGGAACACAGGAACTGGACATATCAGCAATGGGGTCGAGTTCTCTTTACGGATGAGAGCCGATTTAGTCTGACGAGCGATTCTGGACGTATACACATCTAGAGAGAGCAGGGAACACGCAATCACACCTCCAACATCATCGAAAGGAGCCGGTTTGGAGGTGGCGGAGTTCTCGTTTGGGGCGGTATCATGCTTGGTAGCCGTACTGACCTCCACACCTTTCAAGGAGGTTCAGTCACTGGTGTCAGCTATTGTACCGAGGTTCTCCTGTCTCACGTGCGTCTGTTTAGAGGAGCTGTGGGTTCATGGACGACAACGCTACACCTCATCGTACAGTGGCTGTCGCAAAGCTGTTGGAGAGTGAAGATATTCAACGCATGGATTGGCCCGCAAAGTCCCCGGACCTAAATCCAATCGAACACGTGTGTAACCTTCTCGCGATATGCTTGGCAGTACGTCATCAGCCGCCAGCAACGATTCCGCAGCTGCGATTGGCGCTACAAGAGGAATGTGCTGCGATGCCTCAACAGCTCCTTGACAACCTCGTCCTCAGCATGGACAGACGTTGTAAATCCTGCAACGTAGTCAGGGGTGATCATATACCCTACTTAACACTGGATTTTTCTTTGCAGCCGCCTGTCACATGGACGTTTCTGTCTTCGGTCCAGTTGTGCTCGAAGTTACCTTTTCAATAAAGTGCCTTTGGATCCTTTGGATTCCTTATTTGGACGGTTTTGCTCACTTGTCCCATATTCTTACATTTTGGGGATCTTATGGTATGATTTGAGTCGATGTGGAGCACTTCTGCACGACATTATATTCGAAAAACAGTCTTGTCTTAAATTTTTGCACGCCAGTGTATATTACTGAGGAACTACATGCGCAGTACAAATCACATAAAAGTAATGAAGAACCAGGAAAACGCACCAATAATCTTAAATAATGAGAATAGTAGAAATTTTCCGGAGGCTTTTCTAATAAACGCTGTAATAAGGCGTGTGGTGACCTTTTATATCGATACAAGTGCCTTACCGATGTCTCGTGCTGTTGACAAGGGAAACAAGAAGACTGTACCAGCAAATCCAGGTTGAGGACCTTCACTGCGTCCTCCCAATGCATCCTACAAATGCTCTATTGGGTTGATGTCTGGGAAATGCACCGGCCATGGTATGCGGTGGATATCTTCACTTTCTAGATAATCAACAACAATAGCAGATCTATTAGGTGTTGCTTTGTCGTCCATGAAAAGGAAATATGGGTCAACAGCACAACGAAAAAGCCTATTCAAGGATTCCGTCTCTGTTTCTGGACTGTAAAAGATCCACCAGAATAAGCATGGAGCTGTGTGTACGCCCGTTAGACATAATGCCACCTCAAACAAGTACACCACAGCCTCGGTAATGGTGCATTTCTTTGATGTTTGTACGGGGAAAACGGGCTCCAGATTCTTTCCAGATGAGAACATGATGGCTATCACATTCGAGATCGAATCTGAATTCACGAGAGAAGAGAACACTGGCCCATTGATTTTTGTCCCAGTCGCGATGTTGTCTGCACCACAGTATCCTGGCATTTCTTGCTCACGGAATGAATGGGATATAAACTGCACGTCTTCTCGCTTATAGTCCTTGTTCGTTGAGCGGCCCGTATACTGTTTCAATGCCGTTAATGCCCACCAGATGGAGACGTTTCAGTAGATGAGCCCATCTTACGGATTTATGAAGTCAGAAGTTGACAGAAAAATACATATAGCGCCGTGGATTGTTTGCCGCCGTGATGTAAGGTTAACGCGCTCGACTAGATTTCGAGAGATCTGGGATTCGATTCCCCAGCGGTGACCGAATAACAATTTTTCGGTTGCTGTGTGTTGCTAAAACGTGGAAAGAGCGATGTCTTTGTTTATTCATTGACGCCACGTATTTGGAGGATTTTCACTGTTTCCCTTGAAACACCTGGTCCAGTAGCAGCAGATAGCTCTAAAGCAAGCGCTCTCGGTGCTATCGACTTGTTACGTCTCGCTGTGAGTGCCACATAACTATCCCTCTGAGCCGTTATAAACCGTGGACGATTAATATCTCCGGATCTTGGTACTTTCTCCAAAGTTTGGATACAATGCTCTGCGTCTTGCCGGCTTTCCGACACTGTTTTAATAAAAAAAATCGTGTACTAGCAAGACACGATGACCAAAATGTCACTTTTCGCATTTTTGCTGTTGTTCCTGAACTTCATAAATGTGGTGCTTCTTCCTTTATGGCAATTGTCGCTCGTCACCTGATATGGCGTCATGATTTCCACATTTGCACATTCCCAAGTCTGTACTTTACTTTATTAACCTTCTTACCCCTTTCGTATTTTCTAAATTGTCTTTTTTAACTTGCTTAACTTTTGGACGCCAGTGTATGTTTTATGTCTAATTAAGGTTTCAGTTACCCGAAGAGTGAAGCTATCCGGGACAACTTTGAAGCGCAAAGTTACGATTTAATGTTTACAAAGAAACTAAACTAATAGCTTACGTAAACTTCAGCTTAATAAGCACAAACTTTACAATGTTCTCCACGAAAGCTAATCTAACGTTCAAATTAAATCAACTAATGTATAATCCAATGTCAGCATATAATACAAACCGCCAAGATTCTCTCTACAGGGAGGCTTTTTCAAGTGATAGCGTTTTCAACTTTACTGTGCTCTAGTGTTTTAATGTTTTAAGGTTGATGTTTTTAGCACAAATTGCTTGTTTAACAAACAAAACAGTCATTTAACTTTAACAAATCCAAGAATGGCCAGGATTCATATCAATGAGTAACTTACCTAAAATTCCGGGGATCCTTACTGTCATTCATTTGTTGTAGTCATACTTGTAAAAGCTTCACGTAAACATGAATAGTACGCTACAGCAACGATTAACTAAATTTTGGGCAAATGATCGATGACAGTGAGCTCGAGAAACGTTTGCACACGCTAGACGCATCGCTGATGCTGGGTAAAACAACGTTTTGCACGGGCTAGACGCCTCGCTGACACTGGGTAAAGGAAAGCTGTATTCGCACTAGACGCGTCGCTGAACTGGGTAAAGAAAAGGCTTGCACTCACCGGACGCATCGCTGAACTGGGTAAAGAAAAGGCTTGCACTCACCGGACGCATCGCTGAACTGGGTAAAGAAAAGGCTTGCACTCACCGGACGCATCGCTGAACTGGGTAAACAAAAAGCTTGCACTCGCCGGACGCATCGCTGAACTGGGTAAAGAAAAGGCTTGCACTCGCCGGACGCATCGCTGAACTGGGTAAAGAAAAAGCTTGCACTCACCGGACGCATCGCTGAACTGGGTAAAGAAAAGGCTTGCACTCGCCGGACGCATCGCTGACACTGCACAAAGGAAATTTTTGCACGCGTTACACGCGTCGCTAACACTGGGTAAAGGAAAACTTTACACGCGTTAGATGCGTCGCTGACACTTGGTAAAGGAAAGCTTTGCACGCTCTAGACGAGTCGCCGACACAAAGGAAAGGAAAGCTTTGCACGCTCTAGACGAGTCGCCGACACAAAGGAAAGGAAAGCTTGGAAAGCTTTGCACGCCCTGGACGTGTCGCTGACATTGAGTAAAGGAAAGCTTTGCACACACTGGACGTGTCGCTGACACTGAGTAAAGGAAAGCTTTGCACACACTGGACGTGTCGCTGACACTGAGTAAAGGAAAGCTTTGCGCACACTGGACGTGTCGCTGACACTGAGTAAAGGAAAGCTTTGCACACACTGGGCGTGTCGCTGACACTGAGTAAAGGAAAGCTTTGCACACACTGGGCGTGTCGCTGACACTGAGTAAAGGAAAGCTTTGCACACACTGGGCGTGTCGCTGACACTGAGTAAAGGAAAGCTTTGCGCACACTGGGCGTGTCGCTGACACTGAGTAAAGGAAAGCTTTGCACACACTGGGCGTGTCGCTGACACTGAGTAAAGGAAAGCTTTGCACACACTGGGCGTGTCGCTGACACTGAGTAAAGGAAAGCTTTGTACACACTGGACGTGTCGCTGACACTGAGTAAAGGAAAGCTTTGCGCACACTTTACCTGTCGCTGACACTGAGTAAAGGAAAGCTTTGCACACACTGGGCGTGTCGCTGACACTGAGTAAAGGAAAGCTTTGCACACACTGGGCGTGTCGCTGACACTGAGTAAAGGAAAGCTTTGCACACACTGGGCGTGTCGCTGACACTGAGTAAAGGAAAGCTTTGCACACACTGGGCGTGTCGCTGACACTGAGTAAAGGAAAGCTTTGTACACACTGGACGTGTCGCTGACACTGAGTAAAGGAAAGCTTTGCGCACACTTTACCTGTCGCTGACACTGAGTAAAGGAAAGCTTTGCACACACTGGGCGTGTCGCTGACACTGAGTAAAGGAAAGCTTTGCACACACTGGGCGTGTCGCTGACACTGAGTAAAGGAAAGCTTCGCACACACTGGGCGTGTCGCTGACACTGAGTAAAGGAAAGCTTTGTACACACTGGACGTGTCGCTGACACTGAGTAAAGGAAAGCTTTGCGCACACTTTACCTGTCGCTGACACTGAGTAAAGGAAAGCTTTGCACACACTGGGCGTGTCGCTGACACTGAGTAAAGGAAAGCTTTGCACACACTGGGCGTATCGCTGACACTGAGTAAAGGAAAGCTTTGCACACACTGGGCGTGTCGCTGACACTGAGTAAAGGAAAGCTTTGCACACACTGGGCGTGTCGCTGACACTGAGTAAAGGAAAGCTTTGTACACACTGGACGTGTCACTGACACTGAGTAAAGGAAAGCTTTGCGTCGTTGATAAACTAACTTCAAGTTACAGACATAGCTAAGCGTGCTTTACTGCTTGGAAACTTGTGCACGCAGTAGTGTCAATAGTAAAGTTGAAAGACATTTGTAAGTGATGCCTTTCTCTTCTTATTACGAACAAAATGTTTCAGACATCTCTTGATATCGTCACCATCTATTTTATTTTCTATATCATGCACCAAAAGATTTCCAATATTTAAAAACACATTTATTTCAATTGAATTAGTTGAAAAGGCAAAATTATTTTGCGTGGCAGTTTATTTGCTGGATAACCTAAAATATTAACTGCCTAATATATGTTTTTTTCTTTATTTCAGATGATTATTGGGACCTACATAAATGGTCAGTAGAAAATTATGGAAAGTTCTGGGAAGAAATATGGCATTTCTACGACGTAAAGTACTCGAAGCCTTATGATGACGTAAGTTCGCAATTATACCCCTTTTAGAGTTTTCATCAAATTCGGTTTTATTGACAGTTTGTTTTTGAAAACTAGTGATGCAGCTAGAGATTGTTATGTTAACTTTTTTCTAATTGTTGGTTTCTAAGCGAGAATGTATGTCTGCGCAAGAATTTAACGATAACTGAAAGCAGTTATTAAATTGTGTACAAAATTGCGTAGCTGAATGCGTTTATATATGTGGGGGAGTAATTATCCCCAATATAGTTCCAATTCTTTTTTCGGTTCGAATTACTGCTCGTTGCGGGCGTATGTAGTGGCATACTGTTGCTGCCGTCAATGTTATGAATGCTTGATCTGGATCTGTCGGTTCTTGCGTTGCTGTCGTGTCGCGTTTAACACGGTCGCTCCGCTTTTTGTATGCACCAAAGCAATACAGCAAGCAGTGATACGCTTTTTTGAAAATCTACCAGGGTTTGAAATTCATCGGATACTTTTGGTGCATTAAGGAAACAGTGTTTTGCCACAACGGAGTGTCCCCGAATGGATTTCCGAGTTCTAATTTGGCCGTGCAACTGTAACGCGTTAAAAAGGAGGATACGGTCATCCATCCACGTCAACTGGTGACGACAACGTTGAAAATGTCCATGCTTACCACTCTGGCAAAACAGACGGTTCACTATTAGTGGACTGGTCATGAGGTTTGTGCGCGATGCGTTCCAAATCTTCCGCAAATACTGCCAACGCCTTTTGGATCACTATGGTGGCGAAGGTGACTCGTTTTTTTAATAGATTCGTCACTGGAAAAGTAACATGGATCCACCATCATGAGCCTAATGGAAAAAGTCAGAGTTTGAGATGGAAACATGCAGGGTCACCCGTCAAAAGAAAATGTTGGAAATCAACTAAAAGCTGGCAAAGTGTTGCTAACTCTTTTTAGGACTGGAGGGCACACAAAGAACAATACTGGAACGTTAAAAATAGAGAACTTCAACATTTAACGCTACATGATACAGAAAGATGCTACGTACGTACCAAGCTTCAGATCCCAATTCGAAGCAAGCACCGAGGACTACTATCGAAAGAGGTTCCGTTGTTGCATCACAATGCCCTTTCTCATACTGTTGCCCGCACTGTTGACACCTTCCAGCAAATGTTCCTTGATGTATTGAAGCACCCTCCATAAAATCCCGACCTTGCTCCTTTAGATTATCACCTGCTTGGCCACTCAGCAACGTCTTTAGAGGCCATTGAATTCCACAGACCAAAAGGTAAACTAAAAAGTGCATGCGTGGTTCGTCTCTCGTAAAAAATGTTATTATGACGTCATAATAAAATTTCGTGCGGCGCTTGACCAAGTACTTTGGGGTGCACTTTAGACTTCGGCCCCTGTCGTCTGCTTCAACCAACGCGCTAATGGAATCACGGGAAATTACACGTGTAGCGATAGGTGGCGCTGCTGCTGCTTGCTTGTACTCGGTGTTTGCTCCCGCGCTGTGTGTGTGTGTGTGTTACGTAACCGCTCTTTGACGTTGTTTTTCCAGCGTGCGTTGTAGCTCTGTCAGTCGCGATGTGGAACTGGGGCGTTTCTTCGACGAAGTAGGGAAGGATGAAGAAACATGGTGTGCGCGAAAAGGATTGCTTCCAAACCGAACGAAGATATTCCGCAGGTCATCCAATGAGTTTGCGAGTGAATATGTGTCATCGTTTAGGACAATTCAGGTGTAGGAAGAATCACGCTACAGGGAAAAGTGAGCGGTGTTCCTGTTTACTTGGAACGAGGTTTGAAGCTGCTTGCATTCCTTTTGATAAGGTGATGACTCTTGTTTGTTGTTTCGCCAAAGGATTGTCCTACGATGATGCAATTGAGGAATCTTCCCAGGGTGGGGTTTCCACATCCTCTGCGACAGTCAGCGACAATTATCAGTCTTGCAGAGAACTAATCGCAGAGTTTATGGTAGTCTAAAAATAAGAAGAAGGGCAGCTTGGAGGCCCTAGTGTAATCATAGAAGTGGATGAGGCGAAGGTTGGGAAGCGGAAGTATAATCGTGGTCGTCTCGTTAACGGCACCTGGATCCTTGGCATCTTTGAACGAGATTCTAAACATTTCAGGGTAGAGATCTGCCCGGAGAATAACCGCTCTGCTCAGACATTGCGGCCGTTCATCCACAAACATGTTCAACCTGGAAGTACTGTAATGACGGATGAATAGGCTGCGTACCGCAACTTCCCATCCTGTGGTTTCCAACATCTGTCAGTCAACCACTCGCTCAATTTCGTTGATCCGACTACTGGGACGCATACTAAAGGTGTTGAGAGCAATTGGCGGCCCCTCGAACGCACACTATCTAATGGAATTCACAAAGACCACATGGCAGACCATATTCTGGAATATTTATTCCGGAGAAATTGTCGTCTTTCCTCTGAACACTGTTTTGAGGTGATGATTGCTATCATCAAACAGTTCTTCCCTAGTACGTAATGTTTTCCACTTCAATATTCGTACTAGATAGACAGGTTCTCAATGAGGAGGAAACACTTCTTTTCCGTCGTTATAAATACATGTATTTAACAACACCTGAACTACTCACATTCCATAAAGGTCCTTTTCAGGGCCAGCCATACCAAATAAACCCATTCCTTTAGAAAATAACCCACGCCGCATATTTCGCGTCCTTAACACTCGTCCCGCACAAGCCACACACCGATTACGTAATGCACGCAGCGAAGGAGCAAACAGCGCCGACGCAGCTGCAGCGCCACCTATGGCGAAACGTTTCTCCCGTGATTCCATTTGCGCGTTGGTTGAAGCAGACGACAGAGGTCGCTGTCCAAAGTGCTTCCCTTATTTGACTCTAAGAAAGATCCAATTGAAATATGGAAAAATGCAATAGAAGAACCACGCGTTTGGTAACAACATGCATGAAAAATTCTTTCTTGCTTTTCAACCACTTTTTGGTGCGAATCTACACTCTCCTGCCTAACCCAAATCAGGACTCCCTTAAGGTAACAAACAACGGACACCCATCTAGAAGATCAGCTGAAACTGCGATCTCCATGTCGCAACCAAATATTCAAATGCTTTTCAACAAAAAGCAGTCACAAGAAAGTTATTAAAAGGTTAGTTAACATTAGAATTAACATTTGTTTTTGAAGTTAGTTAGTACATAGTAATTAGATTCTTACAAAATAATGTACATTTTGAAGTACATCTAATTGAAGTTTCTTGAATGCGGTCTTATTAGATAACAGCTAATTTAATAACGCTTTCCAAACATGAAAAGTTTCCCCACCTCTGGTCTAAAGCAAACCCGTTTTGTTTTTTTTTTTTTGTTCTTTTTACATATTCTCTTTGGAAGATTAGTTTATTAATTTTTCTTCCATTCCCGAAGATTCAAACTGAATTCTGAAATTTGTAATTGTGAATTGTTCATTGTTCATGTTAGATATTAAATCACTTTCCCAGTCTTAATATCCCTTTTTATCATTCCAGGTTGTTGTGAATGGCAAAGGCTTCATTGACATCGACTGGTTCAGTGGAGCTAGGTTCAACTACGCTGAGAATATGCTGAGGTACAGAGACGATCACGTGGCTATGATTTGCGTCGGTAAGTCACGTTCTGATTTCTTGTCCCATTAACTTATTTACAATTTTTTTAAGAAGCTGACACCTGGCAATATCTGGATTTTACCGCTGACATGAATTCCTCCTTCAACAAACATGTTGGTATACAGAGGGTGAGTCGAACGTTTTGCAATATTTGGATTACTTTATGTCTTCATACGTACCTTTACAACGAAAGCTGACTAGCATTCAAAGCCATCGTGCTGCACCGATTTTAGTCATCTATCTGCCAGTTCTTCGATCCCGCGGAGGTACCAGTTTTTGGTTTTTTGAGGTGAAGAACTCCTTCACCCCAGCTGCCACCTCCTTCTGGTTGTTGAAATGCCGCCCACGAAGGAAGTGGGCCAAGGACCAGAACAGGTAATTATCCGACAGGGCACTGAGCTTTGTCCTACTGCATGAGAGTGCGCTTTCTGTTCACCAGTGGCGGCTACGTCTCCTCCAAAACGGTATACATCCGCTCCAGCTGTTCAGAGTAGAGGTTGGGGTTGATAATTCGACCGTCTGGAACAAATTCGTAATGGATTATCCCCTCGAAATTCCACCAGACGCAGAGCATTACCTTGTGCTCGAAGCGCCCACGTTTGGCAACAGGTTCAGGAAGCTGGCCCGAGCTCAACCACTGCCGTTGTGTGTTAGGATTACGGAAATAGAGCCACTTTTCATCGCACGTAACAATTCTCTTGATGAAACGAACATCGCGCTGGTTTTCTAGGAATTTCGTGCACACTTCCACTCGGCGGTTTGCTTCAGCTGGCGTCAGTTCATGAGGGATAATGCGGCAGCTCCTATAGGCCTTGCCGAGATCCTGAAGGTGACGAACCAGGGTGGTTTGTGATATACCCAGCTCGCCTGATAATCTCCGAGTGCTGGTTGTCGGATCTGCCTCTACGGCCAGGCGCACGGCCTCCGAATCCAAGGCTCGCGGCCTTCCTGACCTTGGCTAATCGTCGAGGTTTCTGTCACCTGAGCGAACATTTCTTGAACCATCTGGTTGCGGTGCTCTGGTCCACGGAACTTTCCCCTTTCGCAAGACAAATGTTTCGTGTTCCTTGAGCAGCGTTATGGCAGAGTTCAAACTCGTAAAGCAAAAGTTCCCTAATTTGCCGGTTGTGACTGTTCATCTTTTAGGCGTCCCAACCACAGACAGAACGACGTTATGCAATGCTGTTCACAGCGACTACCACTTTATATCCCTTTCGACTGACTGCAGTGCGCGACTTGACCTAGTTTAAACACGTGACGTACCCGCCGCAGCACATGCATTTATGCAAATATTGCAAAACTTTCGACTCACCCTCTGTAAAAAGTTCGAAAAATTATCTACAGCCCAATAAAATCTACGAATACATCATGTTTCTTCTCACTGAAAGTAAAAATATTTCTTTTACACTACCTCACTTTCAACTTAACATAGTTAATGCATTTTTCCTCGCTTAAAAAATTGGGAATTGTTCTCATGGACATCCTTAGGTCTCCCTCGTCATCTGTGTGTTAAAACACTTTCACAGCCAAATCCCAAATAGTAATTGTTTCGGGCCAAGTGTTATTCTACACAATGAACGTGTATCATGATGACACGTGACACTATAGCAGAGACAGCACCCCATGTCACTAGGCCCCAACTGTGCAGAAATAGCCCCCCTAGCCGCCACGTTTCCTGATCTGAATCTCATCAAGCATTTATAAGACACAGAATGAATCACTTCACGCCAGTGCATTGATATTCTGTCCTGGTGATACAGAATACTCGAAGACATTTCCGTGGTCTAACGGAGTCGATGTCGTGGCAGAGTGAAAGTAAGGAAAGGCGATCCGGCATATTATTAGCTAGAGGGTCATAATATCGTCAGTGCCCACATAGGTAAATAATTGTGCATTTTACATATGATATCTTAAAAGAAAAATGTGTAATCAGTGCATTCTGCCAGTACGTATGGAACAGGACCTTAACTACAAAACACATACAATGGCTGCTGATAACTGAAAGAAGCTTGAAGAGATGCATGCTTGGTGTAACCACGAAAGATAAGAAGAGAAACTCATGGTTCAAGAAAATGGCAACAGTAGAAGACATCATGATCAAAGTAAAACTACTGAAACGGCAATGGACTGGACTTATTGCTAGAAGAACTGACCACCGATGGACAACTGAGGTATTGAAAATAAAATCCCTGAAATGACAATGGACTCAACATATCGCAAGAAGAATGGACCACCGATGGACAGCTTACATATTGGGCTGGATACCAAGAAACAGAAAAATATCCTGAAGAAGATCACGTGGGAGATCGGCCGATGAAAGCATGCAGGAGTGACATGGAGGAGATTGGTTCAAGACAGTCCGTTGTGTAAGAAACTTGTAGAAATCTTCATCCAGCTGTGTATTGATAACGATTGACAATGCTAATATTATTTCTATTATCAAATCAATAATATTAAGCTTGTTTGGCATTTCGGCGCCAGGTTTTCCCATTCGAAAGCAATTATGCGATTGCTTTAATTTTTGTTTGGTTGTTGAGAAATGTTGGCCCAAATGGCCATCTTTGGCAAACAAAAAACGCAGTAACACATTACGTACCTATAAACGTCTGCTTGGGCCATAGGAAATGCCATCCCCGAATCCAGTGAATAGGCAGCAGACTTGTTGCGACTTCTTTGTGCAACGTATTATCCTGTAGTTTCATCAGTTTATAAATCCCTCTTCCGTGTGAGACAGCTAAGTAACGTCGAATTATCGCCAATATGAAATATTGGCCAGCCTTTCATAACTAGGTAATTTATACGCTATTAAACAGTGGCCTCTGTCACTTAAATGAAAAACATATTCAGTTAATAAAAAAATTTGGTGCTCTTCTTGTTTGGAAGTTAATTTAACGATTAATCCTCTCTTTAGAATTACATAATGTTTAATATTCAAAATCATGAAAACCTGTAGTATTACTTTCTATACCCATTTTTTCTGTTTTTTCAGATGAGGAATGCAACGAGGATAGGGTCACTTATGCAGAGATGTATGAAGAGGTGAAACTATATGCAGCTGCATTCAAAAAATGGGGACTTAAGAAGGGAGATCGTGTAGGATGTAAGTTCAAGAATATTTCGAAATCACTTCAAAAATGGATACGACTGAATATTTATGGTGTTTTTGTGTAAAACGATTTATTGTCGCATATGTACTTCTTTGTTGCACACAAAATGGCTTTAATCGCTCCTACGGCGTAGTGGCCTAAGCCCTGGCCTCTGACCATTCTTCATGGGTCCGGGTTCGAATCCCGGTGAGGCATGGATGTCGTGTTCGTCTTACAGCACTGGCTTTCTTCGTTCCCTGGAACCAGTGGCCATAACTTAGGAACGGGCGATGCTTATAGCGCATTGAGGTGGTCATTAAACCCAATAACAAAAAAATAATGCTTTCAGTATGGTAGCAAGAGTGAAAAATTACTAAATTTGTTATCTAATTCATACCTACAAAGCGAGTGATATTATGATATCAAAATTCATGCATTTTCCTAAGTCATACTTTTTTCCAGAAAAATCATTTGAATTAAATGCATGCAAATTTCCTTTAATTCAAATAAAAAATGAACACCGAATGATCCAGTCAGGAAGAGAGTAACGATAACTAAACAGAAACGTACTTTGACGAAATCAATGCAAAGAAACGGCAAACTTTTTATTTCACATCTTGAGTATTGCATTGATTTGAACACTATAAAATATGCAGTGCATGTCTCTCGTCTGTGTCCACACCATAGAAGCAAAGGAAACCCCGCTATTGCATTGCTCTGAACATTATAAAAAAGGCAATGCATGTCTCTTATTCGTGTCTACGTCAGAGAAACAAAGGAAAACCCGGTATTGCATTGATCTGAACACTATAAAGTATGCAATAAATGTCTCTTATCCGTGTCCAAGCCAGAGAAACAAAGGAAACCCCGCTACTGCAATGATCTTAGCGGTATAAAATATGCAATGCATGTCTTTTATCTGTGTCCACTCCACAAAAAAGATACCGCGTTATTGTATTCATTTGAACACTATAAAATATGCAGTGTTAGCCTTGTCCACGCCAGAGAAACGAAGGAAACCCCGGTACTGCATTGATCTGAACACTATAAAATATGCAATGCATGCCTTTTTTCTGTGTCCACGCCAGAAAGAAAAGGTTACTCCGGTATTACATTTATTTGAACACAATAAAATACGTAATGCATGTCTCTTACCCATGTCCAAGCCACAGAAGCAAAGGAAACCCACGTATTACATTGATTTGAACACTATAAAATATGCAATGCGTGTCTCTTATCCGTGTAAACACCCGAGAAACAAAGGAAACCCCGGTATTGTATTGATTTGAACACAATAAAATACATAATACAGGCCTCTTATCAGTGTCCACGCCAGAGAAACAAAGGAAACCCCGGTATTGCATTGATCTGAACACTATAAAACATGCAATGCATGTCTTTTATCCGTATCCACGCCAGAGAAACAAAGGAAACCCTGGCATTATTTTGCTTTTATGGTATCAGAACATTGCGTCGAGGAACATAACACGTTCCTAGAAAATGAAATGTGTTAATTTTGTAACTATTAATCAGACACACCATAAAAACAACGAAAACGTTCTCTTGCTGTTTTCGAGAGTACATTAACACGATACATATCATGTTAGTAATACGTTAACATCAAGTACAACGTCGTTCCTTTCTTACAAAAAATTTTAATGTATTAGAAGTTTAACTTTCTTTTGTACATTGCGACATTTTGATATTGTGTAACGTACTGCAAATAAAAGAACAATGTCAGAGATTTGGGATGTACTCTCCTTGATAATACCTCAGGTGAAATTCGAGAATAATTATTTGTGGCATTCTTTTCACGCTCCAGCAAACAGTATTATTGTTTAGAAGTGAGTGCATTTTATTCGTTGTAATTTTTTTGTCATTATACCTCATTAAACTCTCTTTAAACAAGACAAACGTAAAGTTATGTTAATAGCTGTCTCGTGGCTGTTAAATGCAGCTGTAATTGAATTTTCATTTGAACCGGTAAATTTAAAAAAACAGATTTTCCGCAACGTTAATTCAAAGAACCTCATGTCTTCTGGACGATAACAATGGACATCACAACGACTATAATACGCAAAGGACACTTTTTTAGGGGTGTTTATGCATCAATGAATAATAATAAATGGAACCTGACAAACACAACGATATCATTACCCTACGTGTTGAGTCTGCAGAACTGTATCAAGGATCAATAACAAAGATAAAAATGGGTCAGAAAACTTCAAAAGGATTCCTAGTGACTAAAAGACTAAGACAGGGATGTTGCATATCTCCAACATTATTTAAGATTTATGTGGAACAGGCTCTGAAAGAATGGAAAAGGAGGTGTCAAGGAATGGCGATTAATTTAAATGGAACGATAGTATTTACTTTTATAATTCGCTGATGATCAAGTACTTCTTGCAGAAGATAAATATGATTTGGAGTATATGACTAGAAAAACAAAAGAATATGAAAAATGGGTATTAACTACGAATTTAAATAAAAGAAAGTATTTATGCATTGGAAGTAATGAAACATTCCTACAACTAGAAGGTAACGAAGTAATTGAAAGATGAAATCGCTATAATTACCTATGTGTTGAAATTACATAAGAGAGTAGAGCTACAATAGAATTAAGAAATGGAATTGCACGGGGAAGAAAAACTGGTAAACGCCTGAATGGAATCTGGTCTACTGATGAATTAACCAGAAAAAGAAATTGGGGTATTTATAACAGCATTTTAAAAGTATCGTATTATATGCGGCTGAGGCCTAGCGGTGAACAGGAGCGGATAGAAAGAAAATTAGAGCTGTAGAGATGGATGCTCCAAGAAGATCATGCAGAGTGTCAAGAAGACAGAAAATAACGCACGAAATGATTAAGGAATTAATGGAAGTGAACAATTTTAGAAGACATACAGAAGAGACAATTATATTGGTTCTGTCATGTTAAAAGAATGATCAATGAAAGACTGCCCGAAATTGCCATGGAATTTTAATCAAACAAACAAAACACCAGAGACCATATATGTATATATATACACTGGCGGAAAGTGAAAAAAGAACACCAAGAAGGAGACGTCTGATGCCAACGAAATTTATACAGCATAATAACTGAATACAGAGGATAACGTGATCAAAACAGTATGGCAAAATACAGCTGTATTTGCTGGTAAACTGAAAAATAACATTTCCATGTAATATGGTTAGTACGAGGTTGAACCGTCATGAACTACGTCACACTGTTCAATTCTGGCATGAAGTCTGTCGTACAGATGTTGGATGTAAGTTTGGGGTATTGAGTTCCAAGTATCCTCAACCGGGACGCGTAAAATCGGGGATGGTCGTGGCTGGCCGTGAAGACCAGATATGTCGTTGTCCCATAAAATCCCACACGTGCTCAGTGGGGGACAAATCCGGTCAACGTGCAGGCCATGGAAGTTGTCTCACACCCTGAAGTGCATGATGCGTTGCACGTGCCGTGTGTGGGCGTGCGTTATCTTGCTGGAAAACACCACGATGGACCGACCTTACAAATGGCACAACAACGGGCTAAAGGATGTTGTTGATGTAGGAGGTGCTGTTTAACATACCCGGTACAAACACTAGTTGTGTACGGGAGTGATAGCTGACCGCTCCCCACACCAGGAGACCAGGTGTAGGCCCTGTGTGTCGCTGGCGGATGAAAGAAGGGTGGAGACGCTCCCCTGTGCGTCTGCGAACACGCATACGGCCATCGGAAGCCCCCAAGCAGAATCTGCTTTCATCGCTGAACACGACAGATCGCCCTTGCGTTCTCGAGTGCAGACGTTGGCGACACCACTGCAGCCGTTCCTGACGGTAAGTTGGAGTCAGAGGTACACTTACCAGAGGCACACGTCCACCTAGTCCTGCATCTAGTACACGGCTGCGGATTGTTCGCACAGTCACCTCAGGTGCAACGGCAGCTGGGATTTGCGTCGCAGTGGATGTGCTACTTGACAACGCCGCTCTTCTTATGCGTCGATCGGTCCACTCATCAGTCCGTCTGTGACTCCCGGTTCCACGTCTTCTCGTGTGGGAATGTTCCACGGACCATCTACGCCACCATCGTACCATCACCGATACTTCCCGTCCAATTCGCTCCGCAATACGACGATACGACCACCCGGCCTCGCGGAGTCCTACTAGACGACCTCGCTCAAAGTCCGATAACGGCTGAAATCGTACACGTCTTCCATGTCCAGGCATTGCAGCTTCTTCAGGGTCTTCGCACGTGTCCGTACGCCGACGACTGATTACATTCACTTCGCCGTACTCCTTAAATACCACCGACGATAATTTGCATATTATGCCGTGCTGTGGCGTAAGCGCTCACCGGTTGGTCCCGAAATTAACATCACACTTACGTAAACTCGACCCCATTAACATATGTAAATTTCATGATCGTCCGCCAATTCCTTCTTGGTGTTCTTTATTACTTTTCACCAGTGTATATATAAAAGCAAGCACTAAACCACAGTAGCGAGTCTAATAAGAACGCTTTTCAGCAGAAAATGTTTCAATTTAGAATGTGCTGCACTATTCTGAAAACTAAAAAGCTCCAGGAGAGTGGCAATAACGTGCTCGCAAATAGAGAATGCCGTTCACTCCTCTACCTGTAATAAATCGCCTATTTCCTAATTTGGGGACATCAGTTCATGGGGTAGGCCGTCAGTGCCATAAGTTAAATACGCACTCCCTATGCTTCATCCTTGACTGGAACCTGCTCGCAGCTCCGACGCTTCGCCAGAGGTATAAGCGCAGGACCGTTTGGCAGTTGCGGTGCCGTTTTGTTTTTCAATAACTCTGTATGATGAACTTATAGGGAAGATACTATTTAAATTAGATCTTAAAAACTTAAGACGTGCATGCTTCTATTGAACAACAACAACAGTGGAGCAGTGATATAAACGCTGCTTTTCGACTGTTCATCCTAGGGGAGCCGGACCCGAGGCCTGGATGGGACAGGGTGATACGCTTGCCTTACGGCCCTGGCTTTCTTCCCTTCCTGGAGGCAGCCGCCCCAAATTAGAAACAGGGGGCTGTTCATATACTCTAGAACTGCTGGTCGTTAATTTCCGTTCTTCCCTAAAGTAGTACAGCGTAGATTACCGTACATCTTTCTTTCTTCTTATGCTTCTTCTTCTGCTTTTTTCTTCTTCACATTTTAACGGCCACCAGGAGAAACAGCCAGTCGCCTTTCCCAAAAATTGAGCCTCTTCTTGCAGGGAAAGGAGAAAGCCAAAGTAGTAAGACAACTATCTTTACTGGGCGGTAGAATCGACTTCAAGATGATTCGTGGCTATAACGACGTAGAAGTCTTGTCTTACTTCTACATTAATTTAAAACATCAACATACTAAGAAATAGTTCCTAAATGAAAGAAACCTTAACCGCCAGACGAAACATGTAAACAACAGAAGTCACACTTACGGAAAAGATGCTTTATTCAGTATGTAGCAAACACATCGTAGCTTAGCATATTGCACTAAACTTTCCACACACCACACAACTCTTAACTCAACGCTCCTATCAATAATCAGTTTACCACCCAACGCTCTCCCAGCAACAATTTTGTCGTCGCTTTTATCTCTTGTTCTTATCAATATCAGGCATACGTCACGTGCATTCAACCTCAATTGTGTTACCAAACGTATTCGTTTGAGAGAAAGATATCACGTTAATAGTGAAGAATAACAGAATAAACCCAAGATTTACATAGGGAAAGAAACTAAAAAGGAAAGTTAATTTAGAATATACGTCACATGGCTTATGGGTTTACCCTCTGCGATGATGCTACCACTTCTTAGAATAAATTGCCCTAGATTCACGATAAAAGACTTCATCTGCACTTCGATGTGTAAGGCACGTTTTTTATTTACGGAAGAAAAACCAGGAAGAAAGTAATCTAAAAGTTATCAATAACCAACAAAGAAGGTATAAACACACTTTGGGTCCACGCTGTTTTCGTGGAGATATTCACATTTAGATTTTGTTTTCATTTGTTTTACTTATGCACATAAAATTAAATTATCAGAGGGAATGGTCCGGCTTTTCTGTTCTTGATAGAAAGAAAATAAGAACAATGCAGAAGTTCAGAAATCTAAACAACTATCAAGAATAAAAAGCTCAAAAATTTCAAAATAGGAATTAGGTTGATACTGTCACTTATTTTTCCGTTTATTGATCATGTCAAGAAGAAATTTGTTAAGGATTTTTAAATGCATTCAACACAAGTAAAAATTATGTATTTTTCTTAGAGAAACTAATTGAAGTCTTATGATGATCTCTTTAGGTTATATGTCAAACAGAAAGGAAGCAGTTTTTGCTATGTTAGCAGCAACGAGCATGGGAGCCTTATGGGGAGGTCCTTTGCCTTTTTATGGTGCTAAGGTAAGAAAATCTCTTTGTATCTTCTTTTTGTTGACGACCAGAAACATAGCCCTCAGTGAAAAGAAATAACACCAGATTTTTAAAAGGTGTTAACACTTTAAAAATCTTTGTATATTTTTAAAAACGTAAAAAATAAATCAATGCTTACAAACTTTGGATGCAACAGAAATGATACTATTGGTAAGATGTTTACTCAGAAGAACATAGCAAGAATGTTGAAGGACTAATCTTCTTGAATTGTAGCGGAAACTTACAAGAACTGGTACAAGTGCAATAAACAGAATCGCTTCATTTCGCGTAGAATATTGCGCTTTAGAAATTAAGTTAAGATGCAGTTTTTAATCAGACGAAATATTCTTTTTCTGTACAGTGGAAATTTAGAGCCAATTTAAATGCATTTTCCAAAGGTGAGAAGAAATATCTTTTGGTTCAGTGAAATCAGAATTTATATAGTGCCAGGTTTTCAGTTTTTTTAATTCTGAAAAGGTATTGCTTGTTGAAAGCATAATTTCACCGTAAGAAATGCCTGCGGTGTGTTTAAATATTTTTGTATGCTACGCCATAAGAGAAAACATATTTACATATGCCGTCCTTCTCTCTACTTGCCCTTCTGATGCTCTTACGTTTAACTACAAATTTTTCATTATTCCTGTTTCTGTTTCCCCTTTCTCTGTTTACCTCTTTTACTCTCAGTCACATTCGTTTTTTCTCTCTCTTTCTTTCTTTCTAATTCTCAATCCATTTCACTCCTTCTCTAATTTTATCATTTTCTCTCTCTTCCATTCTTATTTTCAGACTCATTCACTCTCTTTCTCTCCCTTTATCATATTGTTTTATTCTCTCTCTCATCCAGTCTCATTTTAAGACTCATTCACTCTCTTTCTCTCCCTTTATCATATTATGTTATTCTCTCTCATCCAGTCTCATTTTCAGACACATTTACTCACCTTTCTCCCTTTCCCATTTTATGTTATTCTCTCTCTCTCTCTCTCTCTCTTCCACTGTCATTTTCAGACTCATTCCCTCACTCTTTCTCCCCTTTTCTCATCTTATGTTATTCTCTCTCTCTCTCTCTTCCACTGTCATTTCCAGACTCATTCACTTACAATTTCTCCCCCTTTCTCGTCCTAAGTCTTTCTCTCTCTCTCTCTCTTCCTCTCTCTTTCTCTCTCTCTCTCTCTCTCTCTCTCTCTCTCGTCTCTCTCTCTCTCATCCTCTCCCATTCTTACCGTCTTCCTTACTCATTGTAGAACAAATAGGAAGTTATATCCTTCCCCTCACATTACTTTCGTATTCCAATGTGGTCATCAGCGCTGCCGCTAAAGTAACCAATATGATCTCAAAATACTGTTATATAGTGCGTATATACAGTATATATGAAATATATATATATAAGAAAAATGTACACAATTGTTTAATTTTCTGGTGTAGCAAAAAGCATAGGTCAGTCAGTAATATTGTGAAAAAAAACACAGCGTGCAGGAGCAAACTCATATGCAAATCATCTTCCACTACATAAAAGATTTCACAATATGGCTGGAGGCAACAGTCCGTAGAAAGAGGTTTTTGTAGTAGCTTGGAGAGCGTAAAACTCTCACGGAGACTGAGAAGAAAGATATAATGACTTTCAAGAAATATTGTAAGTCCAACAAGGCTTCCCCTGGGGCAGAGTGGTTTCAGGCCGTGGATTCTTAGCATTCGTTCGAGCTGGGCCTTATTTCTACTTCCAGATGAGACATGAGGGGCCTGTTTGAATCACGGCACTGGATTTCTCGGTTTCCGTTGCTGTAAATTAGAAAAGGACAACTCCTTGTAGCCTTTACAGTTTTCCATGATGATCGTTAAACCGTGAAATGAAAAGATATCCAACAGGAGCATAGAGGAGATGTTCGAAATATCGCACATTATTGTAAGCAATCGTGTGAGACGGGGAAGTAATTAACTGTAGAAAAAGCCACCAAGACTTCCTAGGAAAGTAACATATAGGTAGAAGCGCTCCATTGTTTAAGAGGTGAACACTTCCTTAATACCCTTAGAACCTCTGTCAATACAAAAGGGTATTTCAGTATAAGAGCCTACGCTTTCCGGATTAGCACAAAAGTCAACCTTTTTAGTCTATGGGAAGCCAACGTTAGCACCGAAATTAACGTAATGGCTGAAAGAAATAACATTAAATTTCGCGAAAGATGTGGTGACATTAAATGAAGCCTGCTAGAGTGGTGAGAAATATTCAACTTATTAATACATGGTCTTGGTGGATGACAGTTCTACGAATATATTTTCCGTACAGCAAACCAATTGTTTACACCAAAAGACACCGTGGAAGTGGTCAGATTATGATCTGGAATGACTTCGGCTGGAAGGAGAACACTCGTTTTGCAATTCTGCAGAACGGCATGAACTGTGTGAATTTTCAAAGCAAGCTCGAAGATCATCTATTTCCATTTGCTGAAGTAACTGATGACCCATTATCGATGTACTTGTAACATAGCGCTCAGATTCGCGCTGCCAACTCCACGTATGTGTGGCTTCTCGTAAATGGTACTGAGGTTATGGGCTGCCCACCTGGAAGTATTGGTTTCAGATCCATTGAAAATGTATGCTGGTTTGGTTGGGACTGTACGCACAGGTAAAAAAGCAATACAGATCAACTGTGGAACTAAACGCAGGTATTCTGGCCAGCTAGGATGATATTAGCAACCAGTGCATACGAAATCTTATAACTTCAATGTCAAAGCTAATTCATCACTTAATATTTCAGAAAGTTGAAACTTCCGTACTGACGAGCCTTGAAACTTTCTGCTCTCACGTGGGCTTCTTCTTCTTCTGAAACAGTAGAGTGAAAGTATATCAGCTGTGATTTTTGGTAAATACTTTTTGATTTCTCTTCGTAAGCTGTTGTTACTGATGCTCTTTGTACCTAACGGAATGAATAATATCAGTACTTCTTTGCTAGTTGTGAAACGCTCATTTTTGGAGTGGACCTATATTTGTGCAATGCACTGTACAGTCCTTCATGGGTAGTGTTTCATTACATGAAGTTTTTCGAATGTGGTAAGTATATCTCGAACCGTAAGCAATTTGATATTTCATAAGATGGTGACTTCAAATGAGTGGGAGAATCAAAATGATAATAGGAAAAAACGGGAAATCTATGTGTTACCAGGCTTAATATCCAAACACCGAAACATGACGATGCTACCAGTCTTACTGCGCTGCTTTTGGGCACTGTACTACGTGATTTATTTTCCATAGTAGGCAGAAAAAATTGGTAAAGTATATTTTAACCCTTTAAATGTCTGGAACGAATTAACTCGGGATTAGCAAAATGAGCAGAAATCGGCTCGTACGAATGTACTCGCTATCTAAGAAGTGGGCCGAACGCAGTTGGAACGAGTGCACCTGCGCATCGGGAAACGTGGCTTTCCCCTTGGGTTTGTTATTCAAACTGTTTACTTAGGGGGATCACATACACTAATGCTTTCTGACTAACTACCTGCTAAATGAGGCTGTAACAATGGCGACGAAGCAAAGAAAGGAGGGAGTTGTTTAAGTAACTTCTTTTTGTCTAGTGGCAAGACGTTCGTGTCAGGGGGACAAGCCCTTCCTCATCATGCCTTGAGTCATCGAACGGAGAAGTGAGCGCTTGTCGTATATAACGGGTTTATGGTTTATGGCTCAAACGAGAGGTGGGGGGTAATACCGAAATACCCAGCCGCTATGCAAACATTTCTGTTGGAGAGCTCAGAAAAGTTTGGGTACCATTTGATGATTCTGGAACATCGGCCGCAGGGTTAAATAAAGTACGTCATTAGTTATCTGCAAATGAACGTTAGCATTCGATCGAAAAGAAAATTGAAAAACTACTTCTTCCTTTATTATATACAGTAAATATGCTTGTGATACAAGTTAGTACCTCTTAGTCGAAAATCCCAAAACTAAGAACCTCTGAAATCCGAAACTTTTTCTGAGAGCCATCATGACGTCACAAATCGAAAAATCCAGAAGACTCTGGGGAGTTTCTCAGGAGTTGCTCAGCTCTGTGCGCACCTCGACGGCTATGACACGTGACTTCAGATACCCTGGTAGCGCTGTGACGCACTGTTCTGTTGTGGCAATGAGTAAAACGCTTGTTTTTTGAAAGAATCGATGCGACTCAATAAACCAGTTTGTTCGTTGGCACTTCCGGTGAACGATTTCCTCAGGGAATGACTCGCGAACCGGTTTTGAGTCGGATCCGTTTGTGTCATTCATTGCCACTTCAGGTTTCAAAAAACATTTTCAATTTATTTTTAAATCTTACGGTATCTTATTTTCTTAGTTTTTAAATAATTTGGCTTCAAAACGTTCACGAAATTGATTGCATTTTTCATACTTCTGATTAAGGTTTCGTTTTCTGAGCGGAACATTAAGCTCACCAAAAAACCTTGGTGAACATTTAATGGCTAGTAAAAAGCAACTCAGACCGATTTTATGAAGAAATCGATTCTTTTACACGATCGATTCTTTTCTTGAAAAATCGTTCGCGAATGACATACTTTGTTCAATCGTTTTTCTCGAGCGAATCGTCCGCAAACAACTTTAATTTCTCGAAATATAAATGATTTAGTGTTTAGGATTAATCCCATCCCCATGCTTATCTCATTTATAGGCTCCAAAAAACGAAAACCAATTCTGAAATCCGAAATACTCCCGGCAACAAACATTTCAAATAAGGGATCCTCCAGCTGCACCACTTTAATATGTATTAAAAAGCGAATTTTATGCACCTAACTGCAAATACAGATGCTGTCATAATCATGTACTAGTTTTGCTTTCCCAATATTATACACTGAAGAGCAATTGAATTCGAGGCAGCTGGCGTTATGCAAATGTGGCGCTGTGGGCGGCCCTGTAAACGGAAACGACATGGCGTATGCAGCGATCCGACAATATAAGGAGTGATGCGACGGGAATCAGTCAGACGCAGTATGGGTAAGACGAAGTATCTAAGCGCATTTGATCATGGGCAAATTGTCGGGGCCCGACGAATGGGTCACTCCATCTCGGAAGTCGTGCAGGCTCTGGGATTTTCACGAGCCACTGTCACTGGTGCACCGTGAGTAGATCGAATTCGGTAAAACTATCCCTGCAAGGGCCATCTGCCGTGGACAACAGCGTGTGGATGAGCGGGGTCATAGTCGGCTAGCTCGCATTGTAACAGCAGATAGACGGGCCACAGTGCAAGAAATCACTCGGCAATTTAACGCTGGTGCACAAAAACGTGTAAGCAGCCACACCATCCAGAACCATCTCCTCGCTATGGGGTACAGAAGCCATCCTCCCACGAGGGTACCGCTGCTGACCGCACATCACAGGGTGCAAAGATTATCATGCGCGCGGGAACATCGCCACTGGACCATAGACATGTGGAAAAATGTTGCCTGACTGATGAGTCGAGATTCATGTTGGTACATGCGGATGGCAGGATACGAGTATGGCGCAAACCATATGAAGCGATGGATCCTTCTTGCCATCAGGGTACTCTTCAAGCTGGTAGGGTGGCATTGTCGTCTGGGGACTGTTTACGTGGACTGAAATGGGACCCCTGGTACGTGTGACATCGTCCCTCAAAGGTCAACGTTACCGGGATATCGGGGACGACCATTTGCTTCCGTTTGTGTGTCTTCAACATCCCACTGGTGACCTCATCCTGCAACAAGACAATGCACCGTGCCATCGCTCCCGAATTGTATCCGAATGGTTGGATGAACACTTCACCGACGTGACCTCGCTTCGTTGGCCAGCTAGGTCACCTGACCTCAATCCAATCGAGCACATCTGGGATGCCATCGAGAGAGATGTTCGAGGCTCTGACCCCCTCCATCAAATCTTCGTGAACTGTGGGAGCGTGTTCAGGGGTCGTGGATCCGTATGGCTTCCCAACACTTCCGGTGTCTTATCGAGTCCAAGCCGAGATGAATCGCCACCGTCATCAGGGCGAAAGGTGGTGCTACACGTTACTAGACAGGTATCTTTAATTCAATTGCTCTTCAGTGTATGTACTTTTAATTTAATCAATTACAATTGCTCTTCAATTAATTCAATTGCTCTTCAGTGTATGTACTTTTAATTTAATCAATTACCTGAGAAAACCGTTTTTCAAAATATCTTGCCACCAATTATTTGAGGTAATCAAGGCTAAACTGAATGGAGCTTTTAATTACGGGAGAATTTGTTTTCAAATATCACTACATGTTTTCTGTACAAATGTTGTGACTTCTTCCGGTTGGTTTCGGCTACTGCCTCCAGTTTTGATTATATGACCACCCGTGTGATTGTTCTTGATGTAAATTCCCCACTTTTATACTTTTGATTCCTTTTCTGATTTTTTCTGTGTTTTATGTTTAGAATTTGTTATTTTTACGCAAGCGTCAGTTTTGCACCAACTGAAGTTAGTTACGTTCCTAAAAGGTAATTGATAACACTAAACTACGTGCAATTTCAATCTAGAACATTTGCCCGACGATTACTTCACCAGCTGGGCCACCTGATTAAAAGGAACATTCTCAGTAAGATCTCTTCATCCAAACTTTCATTTTTTCAAAAGATCATTTCACCGAGGGATCAGTTTATCGAAACTTGAAAATTTTTTAATGGAATATGTTGAAGTGTAGCGCTGGTTTGGGCACATACCAGGAAAAGATCAGGGGGTCATATAAAACTTCACTTTTGATTTCTCCGTGCCCATTTTCTCTTAGATCGGTCTTCTGATATCCAACATTAATTATAAAGCCCTAGGCCTGAGCCTTTTCAGCAAATTTTAATCCTCCGTGTTCATATTGATAACGTTTGTACAAGTCAAGTTAATAATATTACACTTTCACTCACACAAAAAACATTAATTATAAGGCTCTAAGCTTGGGCATTTTTTTTTTTTTTTTTTTTTGGCAAATTTTAATCAACCGTATTCATTTACAGAGGTTTTATGTGACAAGATGTCCTGATAATGATGCCCTTTTATTCAAGCCCAAAATATTAATTATACGGCACAGGCTTTATAATTGATGTTAGAGGTCAGAAGACCGACGTACAGGGAAGTGGACAGTAAGAAATAAAAAGTGAAATTTTTGTAAGTCGCCTAATCTTTTCCTTTATCAGTTTATGAATCCGCACTACATTTCAATATATCCTATAACAAATTCCAAAGTTTTCCATGAACTGACCCTTCGGTAAAATGATCTTTGAATGAAGTGCGTATTCAGGTGAAGTAACCTTTCTGTGAAATGCACCTTTTCAATAAAGTTACCCTTCGATGAAGTGACTTTTCTGTCAATTGAACGATATCGGTATAATTTTGTTAATCACAAAATAATTTTCTGCAGTGAATGCATACATACATACATACATACATACATATATATATATATATATATATATATACTTCACGGGTCAGCAGCTGGGGACCACTCATCAGGGAAAGACATCTTCGACCCCTGACCTACCTGAAGCGAGGGGGAAACCAATATCATTTCAAGAGTTAAGTAAACCAAAAGGAGATGAATATAGTGAATATATTTCAAATACCTGGAGATAATGTAAATAAACAATGTCTTCGCTCTGTCCACGTTATTTTATAAACAACGCATAGCAACTGAAAAATTGTTCTTCCGACACCCCTGGGATCGAACTCCAGAATTGTTGGCACCGTAGCGTAAAGCGAACGCACTCGGCAAGTTATCGAGAGATCTGGGGTTCGATCCGAGCGGTGTCGGATGAACAGTTTTCCGTTGCCATGCGTTGTTTATAAAATAACATGGAGAGAGCTATGACATCGCCTAGTTACGTTAAGTGAACCATTTAACACCTACCTTGAAGAAATGTGCACACCAATAAATTGTAAACAACTGGTTGCACCCAATAACAATATACGGGTAATAGTTTCGGCATGCTCCAGCAATGCAGTTGAGCCGCCCCGGTGGTGCAGTGGTCTAAGCGATGGCTTCTGATCATTCGTCCGAAAGGGGTCCGGGTTCGAATCCCGGTGAGGCATGGATGTTGTGTTTGTCTTACGGTACTGGCTCTCGCCCTTCCCTGGAACCAGTGACCCTAAATTAGGGACGGGCGACTGCTTATAGCTCATCGAGCTGCTTATGGTGGTCGTTAAACCGCCAATAAAAAAAAATGCAGTTGAGAGACGATACGTTCAGAAAATGGACCCAAGACAGTTATGCCTTGAGTCCGTTTCTGAAATAATTATCCATGTTTTACTGTTTTGGATGTTATGATTTGTGTTCATGAAATTATATATGCCTTGAATTAATTGTGTGTGTATGTGTGTAGGAAACATGGAAACATTTGTCATTGAGAAACACGCGAATTTACTTGAAACATTTTCTTTTCAGGCTGCAGCTAACATCGTCAAGCTGATGAGCCCGAAGTTTCTGATAACTATGGACAGATTCATGGACAACAAAAGTGAAAGAAGCTTGTTCAAGAATTTGCCTACTGTTGCCAACGGTACGTCGTTCTTCGTTACTGAACCATGTATTTTTTATTCCTTTTGTTTCATGAACACTGATTGTAATTTTTACCAATTAAGGTACATTCTGTTGCTGGAAGTAGAAATTTTTTAAGAGATTTAATTGCGTTCTGAAAAGTGTATCAATCGTATCTTCTGTTTACACAAGACAAGAAAGTATAAATGAGATAATGATAACTTTTCTTTATTATCCTTGCCGTAATCCAGGCGTACAATGTAGCATTTATAGTGGAACTAGTTCAAGACAAATTAGTAACGACAACTGTTAATGCTCAATCATGAGCTAGATCCCAAAAGCTGCCCTCATTACTCAAGTAATGGATTTTGTTTACGTCATACTGACTTGACTGTCTGCCAGTGTTTTCCAAAACAAAATAAGCTCTTGGGCGATATGAGATTAAGTAAGAAGAGGTAAGAGAAGTAACACAATTTAAGTGAGCGCAGACAGCTAAAACGTCACAATGTGTTATATCGATGTGCACTAAATTTCATCTTTCAAAAATACCCAAATCATGTATTGTACATCTCATGAGGTTCCATAGCTGCCAATGTAAACTTTCTATCAAAGTTCACTTCATATAGCTGTGTTTTCTTGAACATTGTGTTTATAAGTCGCATTTTCGTGTTCTCAATGTAACCTTAAGATGGTATCACACAGTCATTTTGCACTTACTGTTTGTTACCCATTTTTAGGTACTTCGTATCTTTTAGGGTTTAATTAATATCGATATTTTCGGCCTACCTTTCTTTGAAAAAGCTATCGTATTGATGTGCAAAAGTTTGGAAACGTTAATTTCTAATTTTACGCCAATAAATTGGATAACTGACATAGCTTTATGATTTGTATGCTTTAATTGAAGTCATTGTATATGCTATGTATCGGTTTTACTATCACTACCAACATGTATTCATCATATCAGTGTAGCTTCTTTTTAGATGTAAATGCAAACTTCACACTTAATTTTGCATCTTCATCTCCTAATGAATTCTTCGCTTCATTTGTTCTTTCATATCTGTCGGTGTTCGAGTTAGTTGATGATAGAGCTGTTGTTGTCCAGTGAGGACGAGGAATACACGAAGGCACCTTCAAGGGATATACACGGAAAGAACAATTTATTATACGCACTATGCCCATCCACAAACCTGTCCAACCCAGCCACAATAATGGGGTCCTGCCAAAGCCCCCTGCGAGCTATAAATAAGTCTGGTATCTACTTGATGTATAGCATACGTACGACTGTGAGGACAGTTGAACCTGCCGAACTGAGCGAGTTCTATTATGAGCAGATAATTGTGAGGAAGGCTACGTCAAAACCTAAAAATCTGGCATCCACGTGGAAAATGTGTCCATTAACGGTCTGTTTATATTCGAGGAATGAGCGCCTGACGTTTGAATCTTGGTACGTTGGGGAACTTAGCAAAATATTTTCAAAGACTATTTAACGTATGAAAGCTGACTCCCACCTTCATTAACCTTGTTAACAACACGTCACAGGGCCATGAGGTTGCTGAGGGCAAAGGAACAACTTACCACTAGACGGTAGATGACTGGATAAGGGTAGTTTGTCCAGACGAATCGAGTTTTCTGGAATAACCCACCAGCGGCTGGGTGCGTGTCCGGTATATAGTCTACTCGAGGCCATGGGCCCTCAACTGCCAAGTTGGGGTGTTATGGGGCTGCTGAAGCTGTGTAATGTTCTAGGGCGAATTTCGGTAACCATCTTGGGACTTTTGTACCTACTGAAACCACCGTCACCGAGCAAGGACATGCTTGCAGACCCCCTAAATGCCATGGCTATCCCTTTCCTCTGCATATTTCCTTCTTTCAGCATGTCAAAATTCCGTGTTATCGCTACCCGCTTGACGAAAAATCGACTGGTGAAATATTCCGGGACGTTCTGAACCCTCAAAATGACCCTCTCAAACTTCGGGTTTGGACCCAATTGAGAATCTATGAGATGAAACGGGGGGGGGTGTATTCGAGCCTCAAACTCAATACCGGCATCTCTCTGGGCTTTACGAACGGCTATTCTGGAATCATGGGCAGCAAAACCACACCAAACATTTCCGCCTGGTAGAGTCCATGCGATGGCGTGTTGTTGATGTTTTTAGGAAGCTAAAGAAGGGGTTGATGAAGGTGGATTCTCCAGTGATGAAACTGGGTAGTAGTAGTCATTGCGTCCGCTCATTTTTAAACCAAAACTACAACCTCTCTCAAACAACAACTGCACTTAGTAGAGTAAACATTAGGGATAGGAGTGATGGATATTTGACATCAGCATCTCCTGCGTAAAGTGGAACCGAACGGATGCAAAAAGTAAGCGGACAGCAAGGTTTCCTAAAAGTGTGCCCTCTTTGATCTTGGACGAGCTGTCGGTGCAAGACAGACTGGTTATTCTATAGCCCAAGTGGGAAGAACACTAGTGTACCCGAAAGTGACCCTATCAAGGGTGTACGGCGAGTGTATACCATCGAAGGACGTACCAGCGCCCACAGAGCAAGCGGTGGAAGACCACACCCCATTGATAGTCGGGGTCGACATAGACTACCCAGGCTCGTGCAGATCGACCTGGGCAAATCACATCCAGATTAAATGTCGGAGATCGAAGCCGCGTCAGCGACCTAATGGCATGGCGCGCTTTGCATACTCTTGGCTACGGACGCCGATGCCCTACACGTGTGCCACTCGTGACTGCTCGTCATAAGACATTACCCCTCGTCTGGTGCCGGGAACATCAAACCTGGACCTCTGTGGAGTAGCCCCGCGTCCTGTGGTCAGATGAGTCCCGTTTCCAGCTGCACTTAGCTGACGAGAGGGTGCGTGTGTGGCGTAGAGAGTATGAGGCCATGGCCTCATCGTGCAAGGTCGGCTGGGTTCAAGGCGGTTTGTTGCTCTGTGGTGGTTTGGAGGGCCTTCTCATGGGACACATTTGCTCCCTTAGTGTGGCTGCAAAGGATCTTAACCGCTGCTTGCTACCAGCATGTGCTGGCTGATCACATAAACGCTTTCATGGCCTTCGCACGTCCTCCGGCCGATGGTGTGTAGCAGCAGGACAATGCGCCGCCCCACCGGTCTGCAACCATCCAGGCATGGCTCGAGGAACACTCATCTGAATTTGGAACCGTCCAGTGGCCCGCGAAGTCATCGGATTTAAAGACTGCAGAAGCTCTTTGGAATGCAATGGATCGGAGCATCAGATCCATGGATCTTCGACCGACGCACATCTCAGGCGGATTTGTGGACAGTGTTAAAACAGGCATGGCTGGTATTGCCTCTAGAAACCCTCCAGCATCTGGTGGAGTCACTGTCTCGGCGTGTGCAAGCTGTTATTCGAACTAGAGGAAAACCAACACGCTATTAGGTTGGCATCTCTAATTTTTGGTCCATTGAGTTTAATTCTATCCATGGGGAGGGCGATTGATAAGTATAAAGAAATATGAAAAAACATTCTCTTGTGAACAGAAAAAGCATTTGCGTTTTTTCTTTGGAAGTATCTCGGTACATTTTCATCTTTAAAATTTACGTGAAATTTGGGTAAAATGATCGAAAATTCTAGTGGTAAGCAATTTCACATTAGGTAAGTAAAATTGAAGTTATATAATGTAGAAACGCAGTGCAGTTTTCTCGCAACTGAAAATCGTTTTTCCATACGTAGGAGATTTAATGTCGTTTGCTTGATAAAAGAAATTCTGAATAAGTGTTTTGTTGCAGATGAAACAAGGACAACGAAAGTCATTTTAATGTGAATTAAAAGATCTTAACTGATAAAGACCTATCACATCCCATATCCCCGGATGCTCCTTTCACGGTCATCCGGGAAAATGCCACATGACCGGAAAACACCAAGCTACAGTTCCAAATTAGATATGATCTCGGATGTTCTGAAAATGCAGGTATGCGTTCTTGTAACTTGCACATTTCGGTATTCTTCAAAACGACTTTTCACGGACTTCTAGACCTAAGCGCATGAAAATGTTCAGCAGATGATAAAGGTACCTACCGATTCTCACAAGCAAAGTCACTATATAATGTCTATGAGAAAATATTCCTCTTGTTGGTTCAGTACCGCTTTGGAGAAATTCCCCGTATATAGGTAGATGCGAGTAATTTATTTGATATTATGATTTTTATAATTATATTTATTAATCCTTGATCATTGGGGGGGGGGGGTGTATCGACCACTGTGAGCAAATCTAAGGGCTATAAACAGCCGCCCATTCCTAATTTAGGACCGCTGGTTCAAGAAAAGGGGGTGAGTCAGTGTCGTCAGACAAGCACAAAACCCATGCCACATCCGGGCCTCGAACACTGGCCTTTTGGAACGAATGATCAAAAGTCAGGCATTAAATTTGAAAGTTTGCTTCTGTTGCGGCATCGTGAAAAGCAAAGGTTTAAAGCGGCTGATGCAGTCCGAAAAAATAAAGTAAGGCGAAAATGTTGCGGTTACTCGGGCAGTGCGATTCTGGTTCAAGAACTTTGCGCCTGGTGACATGAACTTGGAAACGAAGAAACGTCGGAAAAGCTTTTTGTGTTGAATTCGGAAGCCCTACTCACGGCTGTTGAAGCAAATCCAATAACCAGTACCCGTCAATTTTCACCCGAACTGGGAGTTTTGAAATCAACCATCTCTGACAACTGCGCATTTAACTACTCTGCCACCGGAAGGGTCGTGACGTTTTGCTAAGTAATGCAATTATCAAAATGACATCTGGTGTCATCAGAGTTATGTTCTATTTTGCTATATTCTCGAGATTTTATTAGTAATTTCTCACACTTGGTTATTTTTTGCAGTATTGTTCTTTGTACGAGGAACTGCCATATCAATAAATTGCGCTTCCCTCATATATTTTTCTACATTTATAACAAAAGGAAAAATGTAGTGTTCTGGCCAATAATTTTATCTATGATGAGAGGTCTCTCCAAGTTCAACTTGCAATTCCCACTTCTAAGAACTGCTTGTTGTTTGCATATCTGAAATTGTATTCCAGAACTGGCTCCAGTTTGTACTTCTCTAAATTCTCCAGGAACTGGCTTTGGTTTATACTTCGGTAAAGGTATTCCAAGAACTGTACTCATTTTTACTTCTGAAAAGTATTCCAAGAACTAGTTCTGGTACGTACTTCTGAAAAATGCATTCGAATAACTGGTTCTGGATGGTACTTCTGAAAACTGCATTCGAATAACTAGTTCGTACTTCTGAAAAGGTACTCTAAGAACTGATACTGATTTGTACTTCTGAAAAGGTACTCTAAGAACTGATACTGATTTGTACTTCTGAAAAGCGTTTCAAGAATTTGTTCTGGATTGCACTTCTGAAAAGGTTTTCCAAGAAAGCTTTCTTGTTTGTACTAAGGTATTCGAATAACTAGTTAAAGGTTGTTCTTCTGAAAAAGGTATTTGAAGAATTGGTTCTGGTTCGTACTTCTGAAAAGTACTCTAAGAACTGGTACTGATTTGTAATTATGAAAGGTATTCGTTCCTTTTAAGAACAGGAACGAGTACGTTCGGTTTGTACTTCTGAAAAAGGTATTCTGGTTTCAACATCTGACAAAGATATTCTGGTTTGTACTTCTGAAAAGCGTTTCAAGAACTTGTTCTGGATTGCACTTCTGAAAAGGTTTTCCAAGAAAGCTTTCTTGTTTGTACTAAGGTATTCGAATAACTAGTTAAAGGTTGTTCTTCTGAAAAAGGTATTTGAAGAATTGGTTCTGGTTCGTACTTCTGAAAAGTACTCTAAGAACTGGTACTGATTTGTAATTATGAAAGGTATTCGTTCCTTTTAAGAACAGGAACGAGTACGTTCGGTTTGTACTTCTGAAAAAGGTATTCTGGTTTCAACATCTGACAAAGATATTCTGGTTTGTACTTCTGAAAAAGATGTTCGAAGAACTTGCTCTAGTTCGTACTTCTGAAAAGGTACTCCAAGAACTTGTACAGATTTGTACTTCTGAAAAGTATTCAAGAATTTGTTCTGGTTTGGTCTTCTGAAAAGGTATTCCAAAAACTAGTTCTAGTTTGTACCTGAAAATGTATTCGCAGAACGGGTCTGGTTTCTAGTTTTAATAAGCCTTAGATTGCAGAGAGACTCATAGTGCCTCCATAAGTTCGTATGTATAAATGTCGAGTAGATCACCGTGAACTCTATAATTGTCATTTCCTTATTCAATATGCGTGATACTGTAACTTTAACAAAATAAAATTCAGTTTGATGTAACTGCGATCAAGAGAAGTTTTATTACAAAAACTAAATACTGTGCGCACAAATATTTCATGGAATTTAGAAATAGCTCCCGATTCACTCATGTTTAGCCAAGTATTTATTTTGTTTCTGAATATTGATGGAAACTTTAAACACCCTAAATACGGTGCAATATAAACTTTTTAAATCAAAATCATCATCGCCAGCTGCAACACGCTTTTGCCAACGAGATACTTCTGCATGCTGTGGCGAAAAAATGTAGAGCTTCTACAATACATGAATAAACTCATCACCACAAGCAGCAACACGTTTTTGCCAACGAGATACTTCTGCATGCTGTGGCGAAAAATTGCAGAGCTTTGACATGGATAAAATCTTCACCGCCAGCAGCAACACACTTTTGCCAACTAGATACTTCTGCATGCTGTTCCGAAAAAATGTACAGCTTCGACATGCTTCAGACAAAATATACTAACTCCTAGAACGCGGTTTCTCCTAATGCTTTATTGAGAAGCAATTTACCCTGAAGAATGGTGTTCGGATGCGTGAAGAGCTTGTAGTGCATAATGGACAGATCATGTGAATAAGCGCATGATGTAATGTTTTGCACATGAACTGGTGCAGCTTCTAGATAGCCTGGCGTGCAACGTGGGGTCTCGCATTATCATGGAGAAAATTGGGCCCATGGCGATTGATTAATGCCGGATGTTTGGTGAACAGTTTTCCATGCATAATGTCAAGTTGTTGACAATACCTGTCCGCCGTGATAGTTTTACCCGGTTGTGAGAAGGAGGAATGGATCACACCAGCTACGGACAACCAAACACTAACCATCGTCTTCCTGGAATGGAGTACCGGGTTCGAGGAGCATTTTGGGACTTCACCGCGATGGTGCCATTTTGTCGAACATCAGTGATTGTCATACAGCATCGGTTTCGCATCCCGCATAACGAGGGGTCTCAAAATGTTCGTTTGATTTCGGATAAGGATAGGAGGACATACATTAAGTCGTGTTGTTTCGTGCTGTTCCATCAACTCATGTGGGGCAAAATTTATTCATCGTAGTAACTTTTCCTACACTGTTAAAAAAGTAGTATTAGGTTGCACCTAAAAGTGGTGCTGCATGAGCTACACCACTTTCTGGGGAAACAATACGCCATTCTCTGATGCAAAGATAACCCAACAACATATTGCAACTTTGCTCTACGCTAAGGAACAAGGTTGTACCACATTTTGCACCATGTTTTTGGTTTTGTTTGCACCACACAATTTTGTACAATTTTCCCAAAGGAGGTACAGCTGGTGTAGCACCACTTTTTGGTGCAACCTACCGCAACATGTTTAACAGTGAGCGCCGCTGAATTTCTAAAAATAGTCGCATAGTATACTTTGACTTTAACGCCAAGCACTGGCATCGTGTGACGTAAATCGGATTCGATCAAGGCCTCTATCTCGGCATCATCGATAAATCATTTTGGTCTATCGTGCGATTCATTTTCATGGTTTATATCGCCAGACCGAAATTTTGAAAACCAACGTAATATCTTGCGCTCACTACGGTGCCTTCCCCAAATGTTGTATTGATGTTGCCTGTGGTGCACGGTGTCCAAGTTTAACCTCATATATAAGGAAATGGCAGGAATCTGTCTCCGATTCAACATCTTCTTCAGTGTAACATAATCCCCTTAGAACTGATACCACTGACGAAATGGCCAGCGCTTTACAGACCTTGACGCTTCAGATTTATTTATCAGGTCGTATTACGTGACGTGTTAATTGCAAAACTACCTGTCAAGTTCACGAGTCTATAAAATCCGACATCTCACCAAAAAAAGCGTTTTAGAAACGGCCAGATGTAGAAGATGGGACAATGCATTTCTGCACAAAAAGTTATGTTAAGTAAATTCAATATTTAATTCATCAGTTCGTTTCGTAAATAAATAAAAGAAATTTTACGCAAACTCCATTCTCCGATCCTTCCGTTCAGCAAATTTATCAATGACTATTGTTTGCATCGGAAATTTTCACAATGGAGTCCCATTCAATGGGCATCATCGTGGGAAAATGTAGTCTGTTATTAGACACTGCGCAAGAGCTTTGTTCTTTTTCACGTTGAAAAATATCTTCGGCTTGAGATGTTGACATTGAGATGACGATATTTCGGAACTGAATTTCCCAATCCGTTCATAAGATTTGACGTAAGTCTACTGAGTCACTTCCGCGTTTTAGTTTCTGCTCCAACGAACGAGAGAAGAAATAACGTTTCAGTTAACAGCTGGTAATATTCGTAATTTAATATTAATTAACGCAAAACTCAACAGCGAAAAAGAGATGTTTATTTCCATAGAAAAAGGGGCTGTTTTCCAATATCATTATTTTCTCATGGGTTTTTTTATGCACTGCTGTCGAGCTTTAGGAAGACTGCTTAACTGCGCATGCTCAAGCAGGAAAGTCAAAAGAAATACGTGCTGACTCTGCTAACGTTGGGAACCGTAGCGAAACACAAAGTGTTTTCTCTTTCGGGTATGATGATGCAAGAGATGACATTAATAAGCAGTCTGTTTTGATCTTTTCAGATATAACAAATCTTGCGTTTCTTTTCCTTAGTCTAATAAAAATCCCTTGAATGCGATAGATACCGCACAGGACCCTGATATCTAAATGCTTACCTTTTAACCTGCTTCATCTGTAGTACCAACTTAAACTACCCACTAAAGATTTTATGATATCCCCAGTAATAAGAGTGTGACGTGATGAGGAGGGTCGAGCCTTAGCCCAAAAACCTGAAGCCGAGACCGGGTGTCAAACGGGCGCGTAATGTTAGTTCAGTTCTGGAATTGGCACAGAATTTTCTTTTCTGTTTTACGCTTTCCAACCGTAGGTTGAAGAAGCGTATATGATCCGGCGTTGTCCGTCCGTCCGCATGATAACTCGCGTAAAAAATTTTCGATTTCAATAAAATTTTAGTATGCGGTAGGGGACAACCTGGGGAGGAACCCTGTTGGAAATGGGAGCAATGGGGTCAAAGGTCAGGACATGGGAGCGTGATCCATTCCATCGCCCTTATGCGTCATAACTTATGCAAAAATGCTTCGATTGCGACAAATCTTTGTCATGTTGTTCTGGAGGTATACTGAACTGGTTCTGTTGAATATCATCGAAATGATGTCAACGGCCAGGGCACAGGAGCGAGATTTATTCCATAGCCATTATCGTCATAACTTGAATGATAAGTTGAGTAATGATTCCTGGTATCTTGGAAAGCGCACCATAATCAATGCATTGCGTGATTTTACTAACTTGTTTTTTTTTCCTTTGACTTGTGTTTTTATATGATTCAGCATTGGAGACTTGCATTATGCTTTCTACCAGTTTCGTACCCCATCCTTTGTTGCTTTTATATCATAAGGCTCGCGGTTTTGCACTATCATGTAGAAGAATGGGTCCATGGAAATTGAAAGATGCAGGCTGTTTGGTGGACATTTTTCTATGCATAATGTCATTCTTTACATTACTTGTCCACAGGAGTGGTTTGTTTGTTTGTTTGGTTGGAGGTTTAACGACCACCGTGAGCAACTCAATGGGCTATAAGCAGTCGCCCGTCCCTAATTTAGGGTCACTGGTTCCAGGGAAGGGAGAGAGCCAGTGCCGTAAGACAAACACAACGTCCATGCCTGACCGGGATTCGAACCCGGACCTCTTACGGACGAATGATCAGAGGCCATCGCCTTAGACCACTGCGCCACCGGGGCGGCCCACAGGAGTGGATCACATCAACTGCTGACCACTGAACACTGACCATCGTATTCTTGTGATGGAGTACCTACTTCCGGGTATGTTTCTGGGCTTTAAAGCTGTCGAGCCATTGCGCAGAACATTCGCGATTGTCATGCAGTATCAATTTCTCATAATCGAATCGTATCAAAATATCGTTCGTTGGTTGATAATTAGGCAGAAAAGAGCGTACTTCAAATTGTCCTGTTTTTGTGCTGTTCCATCAGCTCATATGAAAAACATTTATCCATCTTCTTTGCTTTGCTTTTGGCTGTTAAATGTCGGGAAATGATTGCAGAGTGTACTCCTAGTTTCTTTCCAAGTTCTCATACCGTTTTGGCATTGATGGTATTCAGTCAAAGCCTCCAACTCGGCATCATCGATTGCTTCTTCTGGTCTATCACGTGGTTCATTTTCGAGGCTAGCAAACCAACGTTTTGATTTGCGTTCACTAACGTTGTCTTACCGAAATACTGTACTGACGTTGACAGATGTCTACTATGCACGATGTCCAAATTTGACTCGTGTAAAACAGATGGCAAGAATTTGTCTCTGATCCATTTTCCTTTTCACTGTAACCCATCCTCCTTGGAAATAGTGCCACTCACGTATTACTCATTTATATCATGAATGCGGTACGCTGCCCGCGGCAATTGAGCACCTAAGCTGACTCAACTATCCATTTTCATGTAGGACTTACGTCCACAGAGAAGGTTTAGGCTCCATCCACGTACAGCTGATCAGCGGAGTACAGAAACGGAAGGAATGAGAGCAAGTCTATAGACTTTGACAGAACATTTGTAGGTCATATTGACGACAGTAGATGGCGCCATCGTTCAAGCCGGTGTTGCACATAGAAGGAAGAGAGAAATATCAGTGGCGGTTAAGGAATTGACACCTTTATATGCTACCAGAGGGTCAGTACCCGGGAAACGTCGGCTTTATGTGCACGTCCGAGGCACGTAGATATTCAGCGATTGTAAACTAATGTCACCACATAGGATGGAACCTCGGTACTCTCCAGCAGTAGTCACATTCGTAAATCACTGAGCCACCCGCGGCACAGTGTGCTACTCACGAAATGACCACTGCTTTATACACTGAGTGGCCACTTTAAATGAACACACCCTCAGTTCTTCGTTGGGCCACCTTTTGTCCTTAATACTGCGTCGATTCTTCGTGGCATGGACTCCACTAGATGTTGATAGGTGATTTGTGGGATCTGAGACCATGCTTGATGAATAGCACTTTCTAGGAGTGTGAGATTGCAGGGTTGTGGATCCAGCTGTCTGATGGCTCGTTCAACTTCATCCCACAAATTCTCAATGGGGTTGAGATCTGGAGATTGTGGCGGCCACCTAAGCAAAGTAAACTCATCGGCATGTTCCTGAAACCAATCCTGTACAATACGAGCACTATGGCAGGACGCATTATCTTGTTGAAAGTAGCCATCGCCATTGGGATAAACTACCAACATGTCAGGAGGCACTTGGTCCCCAAAGATGTTTAAATATGATGTGCCAGTCAGACATTGATCAACACGAACTAAAGGGCCCAAAGCATACCAAGAAAACATTCCCCAAACCATAACGTTGCCTTCACCAGCTTGAAGGGTTGTAGCAATGCAATGGGGTCCATGATTTTGTGCTGTTTCTGCCAAATGTTCACTCGGCCATCGGCATGGTGCAACTGAAAACGTGATTCACCGGACCACATATTTTGTTTCCAATTATCGACTGTCCAATCCTTGTGCTCCTGTGCGGACTGGAGACGTTTTCTCTTGTTAACTGCAGACAGTAAAGGTGTTCGAACAGGCCTTCGGCTGCCATATCCCATCCGATGCAGTGTACGGCGAACAGTGCGTACAGAGATCATTTGAGGGGATCCTTGATTAAGATGGTCCGTAATTTGCTGCACTGTTGCCCTTCTGTTGTCTGTTACCAGTCTGAACACTTTCCGTTCAGCCCGAGCAGTCACTAGTCGATGACGACCACACGTTGCACGTAGAGACCCAGTTTGTTTTTTGGCTGACAGTCCAGTCTTTAAACACTTTAACAACAGCTGCTCTAGAACATTTCACGATTGCGGCGGTTTCGGTGATACTCGCTCCATGGCTCCGAGCTCCTACAATCATCCCACGTTGAAAGTCCGTCAAATCGCATTTTTTACCCATGTCGTCACCCAAAAATCACTTCTACTACTGTCGCAAGCACTAAGCTTTTCCTTTTTATACTAGCCTCGCCCTCTAGCGGCAACAACGTGCAGCCATAGCTCATTTGCTTAAAACTGTCAGGTGGTCAAAATAAAGTGGCCACTCAGTGTATAAACACGATTCCGGAGGCCATTGTAATGTATTATCGGTGTTTACATTTGAAAGCATACAGGTAAAATGACATTCTCTGAAAAGTAAGCCTGTAAAAAGTACAGAGCGGTAAAAAATTCACGCCATCCATATCTGGTGTAAAAAATTGAAGTTAAGTTGTTCTTTTAACACGAACACAGAGCATTGTGCATTAAATGTTCAGTACAAGACTTATAACGTACAAGTGTGTCCGCGCCGGGCATCGAATTCGGGTGCCTCACTGCGGAGTAAGTCGCTCTTTCAACTTACTCGGCAGTGAGGGTACATGTGCTCTCACTGCTATCTGCCCTTATCTCGTGTGCGTCCTGCGGTGCAGACACTTCACAGACTGGAATGAGTTCAAGTGCAGTTAGCCCGGTATATATCTTCAGAAATACTCGTATAATGTTCTGGGTCAAGAATATCTATAAAATATTTTGTAGATCAGCTTATACGAATGTGTCTGAAAAATTCACTTTCATGCTATAGTCCATGCAACCTTTAGTTATTAAACATTTTTTCGTAAACTATTCAATAAGTTGCTTCTTTTGCTCCTAAACTTTGAAGCTGAATTAGTATTTACCTGAATTTTCTTATGCATGTGAAGCATATTAAACTTTACGTTTACATATTCTTTTAGGAGTCAGCTCCATCGAAAAAGTCATCATTGTTCCAACCAAAGAAAGCACACTAAGTATTGATATATCTCATGTTGAGAAAAGGTAAGTCCAGGAAACTTTTCCGTTGCATTTTATATTAGAGCACATTCTTTTATTAAATAACTTACATTAACTGAACATTTCCTTTTGCCAATTTCATAGTCGTGAGATGACCAAACAACACGAGACAATCGCAGTTCTCTGTGTAACTTTTCGAAGTATCCATCCTACCTACACTGCTCAAAAGAAGTTAGAGAATACTGTGATAAGCCTGCTTAAAGAAACTGGAAAATTGACCGAACTACAAGTCTGATGAAAGGTCAACCTTCTAGGACCATACGTTAAAAACAAAAAGGTGATCAAGGCGGCAAATGATCACCGCTGATGCATTTCCTCAATTTACCGAAAGGCAAACAAAAATGGCTATAAGTATCGCGCTCTCTAAGTCGTTCTCATCCAGTAGAAAATTGCAGCTGCGGGTGTGTTTCAGTTGAGAAATGTCTCACCAACGCAATTTCATGGAATCGACAGCATAGACAGCAGCCCGAGGGCTGTAAGCTGGCCAGACACACAGCAGAGAGTAAGAGAAGCTCTTGTGGTGTCTAAAAACCTTATCGACAGACTAAAGGACTTTTCCGAGACCGGAACAGTACGAAGACCATTCCCGGGCCAGTTAACATCAACAACGGCACAAGACAACTAGTATTTAAGTTTACTGGAGTGTAGAAATTTCCCACGAAATGTATCCACATATATTAGGAATGGTGAACCTTTTCCAACGAGTATGCCGTTTAAAGTTTGCTTTACTGCTTTCAAGTGTCTAGTGTGCCGCCTCTTGTTTGTGTGTTTTTTTAATTTATGTTTCGTCATGAATTCTTTTTTGAGAAGATCATAAAAATGACATTAACAGAATTGGTAAGTAGGTGAGTTTTAAGACTAAGGCAATTTCAATTTGAACCTGATTTAATAATTGAAAAATCACAATTACATAATCACATTAGTGTGAAACTTTTTGCTGAATGCTATTAGCCAAGGCATTTATGTTCGGTTCATAACATGTTGTCTTCAAGTTAATGGGCACCATCAATACACGAGAGAAATAAGAAGCAGCTACAAACAAATTAACCTTCACTGAAAAAGTGAAGCTCTGAACTAGCGTCGCAGTGTTGCCAAGTTATAAATTTGAAGTCTCTCTGTTCATTGTTCAAGTTTACTTTCAGTTCTCACTGCAACTTGACGTCTCACGCGCGTCTTCCTGTCTGATTGGTTTTCTCTCTCTCCTGCAAAGATAAAAGGCAAGCAGGAGAGAGTGGGCCTTGAGCTGAAGCAGGTGTGGACGTGTTGTGGTAGAAGTCCGTAGGAGTGGAATGATACATTTAAAAATAATAATTGTGTGCGCGTGACGCTTGTCTTTTGGGAATGAATGCATAAGGCGGTTAAATAAGATGAATTTGATTTACTACCCCTTTGAAGGACACTTCTTGGCTAGAATACTTTTTTGTCGGAGCTTGGTTATTTGCAAGAACACACCATAGGCATGCTGTTGAAAAATTGTTTTCAAAAAGGAAACTTTTTACCCAGTGACACGCGTGTCATAGGTTCGCCATCCCTGACCATACACAGATGACTCCACTAAAGAAGACTTTATGCCCGGGGGACTGATGTTGTGCTTGCGTCTCTCTGCCCATCGCCGGAGAGCACGCATAGAGTGAACTGTCAAGCCTATCGTAGTTCCAACCCTTAACGGTGAGAATCCGTATGTTTTACAGATGAGTCGTGGTTTAGCCTGATGTTCTGTAGTCGTCGCGTCCTTCTCTGGTGTTGACGATTAAAGCGGAATAATCCAGTCTTCATGCAAACAAATAGATGCCTTCGGCTGTGATAGAACCTACGTTTGTTCTGTTTTCTCTTGAAATATCTAAAATTGTTTTTTTTAATCAATCATGACAGCAAGTGAAATAGCATTTGAATCTTATTAAGGTATGTTTTGTGCCTTTTTCTTGACAGCTGTTTCCTTAGTGAATTCCTCGAGCGTGGAAGAAACCCTGACGGCAGTGTTCCTGATCTGGTTTTCGAACAACTTCCATTCAACTATCCTATATGCATCAACTTCACATCCGGGACCACTGGATCGCCAAAGGGTCTCGTGCATTCAGCAGGAGTAAGTAGAAATGGCGTTTTTTGTGAAAACTATATTTCCCGTTCTCAAAATTCCTTTTAACAGATCTTTACGAGAAAATGAGGTAATAATGCGATAATGCATATACTAGCCTACCTAAAGTGTTCGGTGTGATACGAAGTTAAACCAAAATCATCTTTATAAACATTTTTCATTTGAGGTGTTGAATTTAACACTTTGTGCAAAAAAAGGTGAATATATTTTTGATAATTTTTCCTACATTTAACTTAGCACTTGCTATTACGTAAGCCCAAACATGCTATCCGAGTCAGAAGGACAGCGTATTGCTTTGCAGATTTTTTTACATAGCGGAAATGATTACATCGAACTTTCAATAGGGAAAAACTACCGAACATACATTTCTCTATAAAATTTAACGTCAATTTGGAAAATATTAATACAGACATTTGACGTGGACCAGGAATATCAAGCAGAAGTCATCAAGAAGCAAGTTGCCAAATTGGCTTGGCAGTTAGTGTGTGTGAGTCTGAAAGAATTCGTGGCCGCTGTGGTGCAGTGGAAGCATATCCGGCGCGTAACTAGAAGACCCTGGGTTTGATTCCCGGTGGCGGCTAATGAGAATTTTCCCGTGACTCACTTATAAACGTGATGACCTCTGTTTGTTGAACAATCTTCTTGGACTACAAAAAATATTCGTCTCGTTTTTTCTTCCATTGGAGTGGGAACATACACAGAACACTTTATATTTTGAGCTGAATTACAGCAGGTTCAATATCCACCTACCAGAAAAATATTGAAATAAGCAAAAGATTAATCTCATATATGCATGTTCTAAAGTTTTCGTTACAAATCAAATCAAACAAAGCATCAATGGTATATTTAGGGTACAAAAATTAATCTGTTTTTCTGTATAAAATTAAAAGTAAAATTATGATTGGAATATGATGAGTCACATTGTCATACATGCGGTGTTAGTATAATATTTCGAGACTTAGAAGATATTTTCCTGTCATATCCACAAATCTGGCTCTTTCTGATGGGTAAAGAAAGAAACTGAGAAAAAATTAGGTATTTACCTTTCGTTTGCATTCTCTAAAATGTTTATCACAACATAATATGTCCAATGAAAAAGTGTTGAATTAGCTTTTTGATTTCCTCTTGCAATTAAATTTTAATTGATCCAGAATCAATTAAAATAGCGATGATGTATCAACTAATAATCGGAAAAATAACAATCTTTTTTTAACTTTATTTTCAGTCCTTCCTTCCATTGTTGAGAGATTTTGGACTTCATTGCAATCTGAGCAGAGGTGATGTTGTCATGACTATGTATCCGGTAAGTATTTTTAAAGATTTTTGCCATTATGTTTGCTACACGTAAGTATTATACCATGAATGAGTGTTTTAACGTAAAATTTTTGTAATAGAGATGGACAAAGCATGAGCTGGCCTTGTAAGGAATTCCATTTTCTCTTATTTCAAACTAGAAACATAACACAAAACCAAAATTGCTCGTAGTCAGCTACACATATTCACCTCCATTTTGTATGATCACTTTATTTCTTTACAAGATTTTTAAGGAAACCTTTATAAAACTCTCCTGATTTCTAATTCAAAAAGTGTATATTTGAATTTTGAGAGCCTCCAGAAATTTGATGATTACTCCACTTAAATTATGTTGAAATGTTTAGGACAAACTGTAATTCGATGGTGCCAAACTTCTGTAATATGGATGTTGTAATTTCCCTTTTCCACCGACTTTTCTTAGTGATAGCAGCTGTAATCCGAAGATGTAAAGAAGCGTATTGCGTTCTTGAGGCAAATCATTTATTCTTTTAACCAAAGCTGTGTATTTTTGTCACAATGCAGCACTCAAGTTCTGAAGCTGTTTACAGTGAACTTCATCTATGATTGTTCCATTCGAAGTTTTCACTTCAAATTCTCCTAAACGTGGCGTTATAAGCTGCACTATAAGCGTGGTGTGGGTCAACCCTTCAAAGTCTGTGCCAACAGTATTTAAAGATGTAAAAAATAAAAATAAATTATCCGTCCTGAGTTTTCCTAAGACGGCGTTTCAAGCTCACTACAGTTATGCAAGGGAGATAACGGTATAGTAAAGGGACTACGCCCGATCGAATGCAACCAATAGCAGCGCCCCTAGTGTCGAAATGCGGAAGTTAGCCATTGCAATTCGAAAACGAAAAGAGATAGATCAAAATTTTGAATCACAAAGTTGTAGAGCAACAATTAATTAGTACAAAACGACATTTGTTTTACATGGATAAGATAAATTGTCGCCTAAATACCCTAAATTGTCCGAAATCGATGCGCGACCTTTTGTGTGAAAGTTTGAAGGGTATGAGAAATAACACACAATTTATTGCATAAATGCGTACTTATATCAATAAAGTTTGATGACGTCAGACAAAACAAAAACAAAAAAGGCAAGCTGGCGCACAGTGATAAAAAGTTAATGTCGAGTATGTTCGAAGAGTTCGCCATTGCCCACGATACACATTTGTATTCGTGAAAGTAAATCTGCATGCACATTCGACAGCATGGAAGGTGTCACACTATTGCAAGCATCTGTAACACGACGACGTAGATCCAGCAGACTTGTAGGTGCTGTTGCATACACCTGATTTTTTACGTAACCCCAGAAATCCAAGTTCGCACTTCTCACACAGCGTACGTAGACCTAAACTTCTGATCAGGGTACATCCTGCTACTGGTTTTTATATCGTAGGTACGGTACAACGTCACAATCTGCATTTGCATACGGCTACATTTCAGAAATGTGAATATGCAGATTCGAATCGTCGCGCATCGATTTTGGACAATGTAAGGTATTCAGGCAACAATTTATCTTATCTGTGTGACAAAAATGTTGTTTTGTACTAATTAATTGATGCTCTACAACTTTGTAATTGGAAATTTTGCTCTATCTCTTTTCGTTTTCGATTTGCAATGGCTAATTTCCGCATATCGCCACTAGGAGCGCTGCTAATTGTTGCATTCGATCGGGCGTAGTTGCTTTACTATACCGATATCTCACTTGCATAACTGTACCTCTCTTCGTTCGCAAGTTATTCCAGGCTAAAAAGATTTTCCTATGCACCCTGTACACTCGCTGTCGAAGGCAGCTTGAAGTCCATTGTGTTTCTATCCAATCTCTTTCCCTATTTCTAGTCATTTTTGATTAAGACGTATGATGTATCGCATAGATCTAGGTTGAGGAAAAACTCTCTAATCCTTATACCGTATTGGCTTTCATCGTGGCTTTCAGAAAGTTGCTGATGAATTCAACAGGTTAGGGGCTGGGGTATTTTATTTTTTGTATTTTCTTGGTTATGGTTCAGGTTTGACGCACCATCGTGAGTCTATAAGGGCTATAAGTAGTCGCCCGTTCCTGGTTCCATAGAAAGCAGATAGGCTATTGGTTCCATAGAAAGCAGATAGGCTATTGGTTCCATAGAAAGCAGATAGGCTATTGGTTCCATAGAAGGCAGATAGCCAGCGCCTATCGAAACACACACCACACATGCTTCATCAGGCGCACCATCTCGCACGATTAGTTAGAAACCTGCGCCTCTAACCACTTCGCTACTGGAGTGGATTCAACAGACCGTCATGACAGAACAGGTCCTGCCCTGCCGCCCCGAAGGCGCAGTGGTCTAAGCGCTGGCTTATGACCTTTCGTCCGAAAAGGGTTCGGGTTCGAATCCCGGGGATGCATGAATGTTGTGTTTGTCTTACGGCATTGGTTCTCCCCCTTCCTTGGAGTCAGTGGCCCTAAATTAGGGACGGGCGACAGCTTATAGCCCGTTCAGTTTCTCACGGTGGTCGTTAAACGTTCAATAAAAAAATCCAAAAACATGCTATATTAGCTGTATTTCTAATAAAAATCAAAAGTGCATTTTTTGTGTCCTAGCGTACATTTATGCCACACCTGTGGCGCAGTGGTCTTAGACGCTGGCTGATGACCATTCGCCCTAGTTGGGTCAGGGTTCAAATTCCGGTGAGGCATGGATGATTGTGTTTGTCTTTCGGCACTGGCTCTCAATATGTTACTTGTCCAATACTGGTTATCTGTGTACATTGGTCATTTAGCATACTGTGATAACCATTTTTGATGTGTACTTGCGATGGCTTCGTGATCATTCGTCCAAAAGGGGTCCGGGTTCGAATCCCGTTGAGGCATGGATGTTGTGTTTGTCTTACGGCACTGGCTCTCTCCCTTCCATGGAACCAGTGGTCCTAAATTAGGGACGGACGACTGCTTGCTCTCTGTGTAAATTGATCAACTGGCATACTGTAAAATGTATGATATGTACTTGTTGCTGTAAAAAATCTGTATCCTGTTTATGTCTGATTGTTTGTCATGTCTCTGTACCACCAGGTCCAATAAATCATTTAAAAAAATTAAACCTCCAATAAAAAAAAAAAGATCGTGCCCTATGACACAAAGATGGTTTACAGTCTTGAAGTTCTGAAACTAATGACGATAACGTCCGCATAAAATAAGGTATTGTTAGTATAACACATCCAGTTAAGAGTTCCTCGCACTTAAAATCGGAAGACCTGAAGAGGTAAAAAGTTGTGCCCCTCCCCCAGGAAAAACAGCAGCAACATCAAAACAATATGAAAAGACCACCCTGCCAGCTCACCAAGAAAAGAGATTCAGGAAGAGAAACCAGGGATCATACTAACCCATACAGGTCAGACATGGAAAAGGGTCAACACGTTTGGACACAGACCCGGACGTCACATAATTGGACCAGACCCAAATCCGTAACTGTCCCGGACTTGACCCCGACAAATCTACTTTGAACTATAAATTCGGAACTGAATTTATAATTATACATAATCATGTGTAAATAGTCGTATATACGCTTCAAAAAGCCTCTCCTCAGTAGGTATCATAGGTTATATAGAAATCAAACTAATATACACATTACGGACGTACGTATAATTTCTTCATTTACTTACAAGAAGTGTTATAATTGTTGCCCTTCATTTGCAAGACATAACCTAACTGTTTTATACAGGTTTTCAAAAGTCCCTCCTCAGTAATGTTAAGGATGTTCCACTTAATTATTACGAAGCTGCAGTCAAAATATTTGAATTAAGAAACTTCTATGTTTAATTTTAGTCTTCGCTGTTTTTTATAACATATCAAGTTTCATAATATGCTACACAGAAATGCCAATTTTCACAAGCTTCTTATGATTTGAAAGTTTCCAAAATGTAGATGTTGATTTTATCACTGCCCCTCAGAAGGACGGAACACTCATGAAATCGGCATTTACATTTTGGAAACTTTCAACTCATCACAAGCTTGTGAAAATTGGCGTTGTTTGCCCCCCCCCGGTGGCGCAGTGGTCTAAGGCGATGACCTCTGATCACTCGTCCGAAAGGGGTCCGGGTTCGAATCCCGGTGAGGCATGGATGTTGTGTTTGTCTTACGGCACTGGCTCTTCCCTGGAACCAGTGACCCTAAATTAGGGACGGGCGACTGCTTATAGCCCATTGAGTTGTTCACGGTGGTCGTTAAACCTCCAATCAAAAAAATTGGTGTTGCTGTGGAACCTATATTCTTGCTCCTTAATTAAACGAAACAACTTCCGGAATTCACTCTGCACTTTTTTGTTTTCAACAAGCACGTATCTGTTGGTCTCGACGCCTTTTTCAATCTTCTTAATATTAAATTCATCCATATTAACAAATAAGGCATTAATTCCGACACGACAGGCAATGGGAACGGGATGTTGGCACGTCAAACGAAAACCTCTGAACGCAAACAGTGCAATGTGAAAAGTAACTCTTAGTCTTACAATGTGACACATGAGGGGGGGGGGTTAAGAGTGAATCACCAGAGAAGCAGGCGAGGGGTGTTTGCCTGTACCATGCTCCAGACAATCGCACTGGAAACGAACGCAAAGGAAAAATATTTTTACGATATCGTGTCGGTGTGTCTAAGGTCGGCGCTGTATCGTCGGTCGGTAGAAATCTTCGTTGCTTTAGGAAAAAGACGGTAATATTTTTGTATGACAACTCATTTTTCTCTCCGCTGGTAGCAGTATCAAGCATAAAATTCCATAGTACGCATTTTTCTTTGAAATATTTTTTTTTTACTTTCCAAAAATGAAATAGAAATAAAACCGGGTCAGAAAAACCTTGACACGACCCGTTTGACCAGCAAGAAATTGTCGATCCGTTGACCCGCTGACCCTCTGACACGTGACCTGTTTATATCTCTGATACAGGCCACCACAGGTCATTTATTTTAGAAAATCAATGCCCTCTTGGTGAGCAGCTGAATTTTCTGCAGATCTCACGTTATCTGGAGATGAATGTATATTAAATACAAAAAAGCAGCCGAAGAAAATTGATGGAACTGATAATTCTGCGAATTAAGTTAGGCGTTATTAAGACAAGCTAGTTCTATGGTACAATAAAGACCAAATTAATGGATTCATCACTACCTTAGGATGTAACGTTTTTAGTCTATTTGGTTGAAGATGTCAATGTCAACGTTACACCAAAACACTAGCGTTACTTCAAGTAAATATTCTTCGTACTGAAACGGTCCGTAAAGACAAGACGTGTGATGCAGATAACCTAATTATACACACAACACCTAATTAAGCACTTAACGGATCCAACGGCCAGGAAATTTAATAAGTTTTGTACTTACAATTCAACCTTTCGTTTGTCTCGATAGGTATTCATATCAACAAATCAAAACAATTCACTTTCTACACAATCATCGATAGCGAAACGCAACAAATTCTCAATGTACCGACTACTTTTCCAGTCTGGGATGAACCCAACAGCATAACAACGAAGCGTAATATTCCACGTGAAAGCATTAATCATTAACAGGTAAGCTAAGTACCCTTAACATATCTCTTCAAAGCAACCACAACGATCTAGCTGACTTCTAACGAAAGTGAGATCATGCAATCTTAAACACCACTCTTACCAAGGAATCGAAGTTCAGAAAACTGTTTTTGCACGATAAAAAAGGGTAGTTAAAAGCTGATGATAAATTAAAAGACTTAACTAAGTACAATTAAAACATAACAGTTAAAAAACATAAGACCTTTCGGAACCGCATCGGTCCCATCCTCAGATGTAACACAATCACACAATACATGAAGGAACAATGATATAAATACATCAAGAAAATAGTCACGTGATTAGGTGGCGTAGTTTGTATGCGCAGATGAACCGAGAAAAAAAAGGCTTAATTAATGTTCTTTTTTAAAATGTTCAAGTTCAGAATTGAGTTGTTCCTAACTGTCAATGGCGTGCGCAGGAGGCAGTTCGTAATAGCGTGTGCACGAGGCAGTTCGTAATGGCGTGTGCATGAGGCAGTTCGTAATGGCGTGTGCACGAGGCAGTTCGTAATGGCGTGTGCACGAGGCAGTTCGTAATCGCGTGTGCATGAGGCAGTTCGTAATGGCGTGTGCAGGAGGCAGTTCGTAATGGCGTGTGCAGGAGGCAGTTCGTAATGGCGTGTGCAGGAGGCAGTTCGTAATGGCGTGTGCAGGAGGTAGTTCGTAATGGCGTGTGCAGGAGGCAGTTCGTAATGGCGTGCGCATTAGACAGTTCGTAATGGCATGTGCATGAGACAGTTCGCAATGGCGTGCGCATTAGACAGTTCACAATGGCGTGCGCATTAGACAGTTCACAATGGCGTGTGCATGAGGCAGTTCGCAATGGCATGTGCATGAGGCAGTTCGTAATGGCGTGTGCAGGAGGCGGTTCGTAATGGCGTGTGCAGGAGGCAGTTAGTAATGGCGTGTGCATGAGGCAGTTCGTAATGGCGTGTCAACTGGATTCTTACTCCACACTAGGAGTGCGAGGAACCATTCAATTTTTGTGGGCTAAGAGCATAAAATGCAATGACATCCATTGTGAAATCTGAGCTGTATACGAGAAAAATGCCATATCTCTAACTGCCATTGTAAAGTGGTGCCAAAATTTTGAAAGGTCGCTCCAATTTGTCGGACGAATAGCGCGAAGGCAGACCATCAATTCCAGAACTCCGGAGCATGTTGCCGCCGTTGACGACATGATACGGGTTAATAGGCTTATCAAAATCAAGGAAATTGCCAGTACATTAGACATTTCATATGGCACTGTAACTGATTGCACCAAAATGGAGGGGACTTTTGCGCACAGGCATGGAAAAGTTAATCACACTTTCCGATAAATGTTTACAGTCGTCCTTAAGTGACTAAAACTATTTAAGGAACTGAGGTCCTTAACTGATTGCACCAAACTGGAGGAGACTTTTTCTGCACAGGCATGGAATAGTTAATCACACGTTCCCATAAATGTTTATAGTCCTTATGCGACTATGTGGAAAAGTGAATAAATCTTGTATCTTTAAACCAACATGCATCCCATGAGTATATTTCTTTATTTGTTTCTTTGTTTTTTATTCACCAGTGTAACTGACTTTTTGATTAGCCCTCGTAAGTAGGTATCTCTAATGATTTCTTCATCATCATCACAATCATTATAAACGTTCTCAATGCACTGCTGGATGGAGGTCTCCCCTCAAGTCCCTTCCACAATTCTCTATCTTGAACAATTTTCTTCCATGCCACTCTAGCATGCTTAACAATTTCATCCCCCATCTCCCAAGTGATCTTCTTCTGGGCCTTCTCCTGTCCCTTGATATTGAATCCAATATTTCATTTGTACAACAGTGATCTGTTTTACTAGAAATATGATCATCCCATTGCCTCTTACGTGTCTTTATTTTGATCATTATATCATCAACTATTGTCACTTTCCTGATTCATGGTTTCCTTTTCATATCATTTTTTCATACACCAAGCATGCATTTCTCCACACTTCTTTCTGTCGTCCGGAACTTCTGTCTGCCTTTTCATGCTTAAAGACCTTATAACGTAATTGTCTTTCCGCTGTACCTTAGCCGTTATGTCGGTAATAACTACGTTATGTGTGCTAACGTCAGTGTAACATTACAAGGTACTCATGCGCATTACAAGAAAGTGGTCAATTGTAGTACTTTCAAATGCGTTTATTTTGCTTGCGTGGTTTGTAATCCACACTCACATCCGGTTTATTGGCGTACTCAATACAGTATCAGTGATTTAACATCCAATCGCAGTATAACAGCACGTCTATCGTCAATAACATCAGTCCCCATAAACAACCACTGCATTGCCTTTTTATCTATCATTCTTATCCCGCCACCCATACCTCACTTTCGTTCCGACCTCAGTATGTTACCAACATCATTCTCATTTGAGGGAAAAGACATAAGGTTAAGGTTTGAAAATGTCTAAGAGAACGAACTCAAATTTACATAGAAAAAAGAACTCAAAAGGAACGTTAAAATAGAATATACGTTACAACCCATGTCTCTGATCCATAAATAAGAACTAAAAGGATGTATTCTGATTAAACACCTTTCTTTTAAGAAATAAACATTTGTAGCATATACTTTAAATTAATTTTCCTTCTTGGTTCCAATTTTCTATGTAAATTTTGGTTCTGTGAAAACACAGGTTTGTCCACGCGGACATCGAATGCGGGTCCCTTTACTCCGGAGTAAGTCGCTCTCCCAACTGAGCTACGGGGACATGTGCTCTCACTGCTATCTGCCTTAATTTCATGTGCGTCTTGCGGTGCAGGCACGTCACAGTTCATTCTCCTTAAGCAGTTTCTAACTTTCCGAAATTTATGCTGAGTTACTTATTTGCTCTAAATGAAATGTAATACGTGTATTTTAATCATTTATTTCAGGTCGGCTGGAATTTGTGGAACTTATTTATTTCTAATTTCCATCTCGGAAGTACCCTTCTTCTGTATAACGGCTGTCCCTTCTATCTTGGACCTCATGATTTCTGGGACATCATGGGAACCTACAAGGTTGCTTACACTTTCCTTGTCACCAGCATCGTTGACAAAATGGAGAAAGAAGGGGTTGTTCCAGGTAAGCATATTTCATAATTCGTTGTATGAAGCATAAGCAGTGTCATCCCTATTTCTTGTACTACGTAGTTATTACCTCTGTAACTGGGGATGATGGAAGTTTTAGTACAACGTGTGCTGTGCAACGAACGAAAAGATCGTTGCGTTAGAATTCGAGATCACGTGCACGCCACAGTAAGTAGAACATTAATTCATGCCATTGCAACTTATGCACTGCTGCATTTTCTTTAATGATATGATCTGCAGACCAACGCAATCAATGGGTTTGCAGTACCGCAATCGGTAATCACCATATCAGCTCTGCACGGTAAATAATTGTAAAAAAAGAAAAACCTATATTTTTAAGTACTCGGTAAACTTCTTTAAAATCAAATGAAAGTTATTAGGTGCACAAATAAGTTTTAAAGCGTCTTTTAAATGACGTATACCGCTAATTTGCATATCCGATATTTTCCCGCGTTGTTGTCATGTGACCGTAACTGGTCCAGAGTATAAAATGTGACAGAAATTTGCCCAACAGTCAAAACGCACTTGCACATCGGTAGGTGAAAGACGGCAAGCGATACTGCATTTATTCGACACTGCATTCGTTACAAATTTCATCAAGGAAAAAGTGCTGCAAAAGCATGTGCATCGATCTGTTCTGTTCTGGGGAGAGCATTGTATCGAAAAGCACGTGTGAGTTTTGGTTTAGACGGTTTAAAGCAGGTGATTTTGATGTTGGCGATCAAGAACGTAGCTGCACCCCGCAGAAGGTTGCACATGAGGAACTGCAAGCTTTGCTGGATAAAGATCCATCTCAAACACAAAACGAACTAGCTAAACAACTAGGGGTAACTCAACAAACCATTTCCAATCGTTTGTGCGCAAAGGGAAAGATTCAGAAGGAAGAAAATGGGTGCCACATGACCTGAGGCAGAGGAAAAAGAATGAGCATGACATGAAATGTTTGAATCTGTTGAATAAACATGTTTTTCCTATGGAAAATTGTTACGGGTGATGAAAAGTGGATATGGTACGACAATCCCAAACGCCAAAAATACTGGGTAGACCCTGTTGAAACAACGACTTTGACACCGAAACGCAATATTCACTCCAAGAAAATTCTGCTGTGCATCTGGTGGGATATGAAGAGTGTGCTCCATTATGAACTATTGGAACAGGGTCAAACTGTTATTGCTGATCGCTACAAGCAACAATTGCTGCGATTGAACCAGGAAATCTGTCGGAATCATCCACTCACAGGCAAAGGATTGCGTCCGGTGAAATTACTGCATAACAACGCTAGACCTCATGTCGCGAAATCGGTCAAGAAACCGTTATTGATGCTTGGCTGGGAAGTTTTGAGCACTCGCCGTACAGTCTCGACATAGCCCCTTTCAGACTATCATTTGTTCAGATCGATGCAACATGGTTTGTCTGCTGTACGGTTCCGGACATGTGACGAAGTGGGAAAAGGGGTTGAGGACTTCATCGCGTCACACGACGAAGTATTCTTCATGGCTGAAATCCGTCAGATGCCTGACAGATGGCGAAAGGTGATCGGTAATGGCGGCGCACATTTTGATTCGTAAAGGTATCGTTGTTTTCTCTCAAATTACATATTGCGTTGTTTTAAAACGCTTTAAAACTTATTTGTACACCCAATACAATGTTCGACTTACTCTTAACGCAATTTTACTTCATCTGGTGAACGACAGTGTAGGTCAGTAAGAATTCAAACTCTGTATCGTAAAGCAAGTTTAGGCCTAAATATCATAATGGCCGGAAAAGTCAAGTCTACATTTTATTTAAACCCTTTATTTGTCTCAATATACACAAGTCAGCACATCAAAACACAATTCATTTCGTACACAATCATTTTGCACTTCGTTCTGGAAATGCAACTTCTCAATATACAGAATACCTCTCCAGTCTGGTATGAACACAATGATATATCAACGAATTCACTCTACGTGAAGGAATTAATCATCAGCAGATAGACTAAGCTCTCTTAACATCACTGTCCAAAGCAATCACAACGATCTCACAATCTAGCCAACATCTAACGAGAGAGAGAAAATACTATCGTAAACATCGCCCTTATCTGTCTCTTTTACATACGTCATTCAGCTTTTGACCTCAAGTAATGTTGCCATAAAGGAATTCAGCGAGAGGGAAAATGTAGCGTTAAGTTCAGAAAACGCTTAAAGAGAATGAACTATAATTAACATAAGATAACAGGAACCAAAAAGTAAAATTACAATAGAGTTTACGTGCTTTGCGAAGAATGCGATTTTATAGCTTGAGTGTTGGTGAGTGAGGGAATACGTTAGTGAATAATTAATAAATCACACAAAATTTAACTGAAACAAAAACAGAAAACAACGCCTCACATTGATATGAATAGGAGTGGCGCATTTTTTATACAATTGGGAAGTGTAGTGAAGGGGTGTGGTTCATTTGCCCGACGTTTACTTCACCGAAGGGTCACTTGATCGAAAAGTTCATTTCACCGAAAGGTCTCTTTACCTAAAAGTTCATTTCATCGAAAGGTCATTTCACCGAAGGGTCAGTTTACCGAAAACTTTGGATTTCATTACAGGATCTGTTGAAGCATGGTGCAAGTTTGGCAGAAAGACCACCGAAACGTTAGGGGATCATACTCAAATTGCACTTTTGATTTCTCCGTGTCACAGAGAACGCAAATATTTAGTTTTAAGACAAAAATAATTAATTTTAAGTCCCTAGGCCTCGGCTTAGGCCTTTTTAGCAAATTTTAATCATGTTCATAAGGTTTACATAAAAAAGTAAAATTAATAATGTTGTACATTTTTTCAGGCAAAAAGAATCAATGTTAGGTCCCTAGGCCTTACTTTAGTCCTTTTTACTCAATTTTAATCGTACAAACTGATGTTCATAAGGTTTACATAAAAAGTCAAGTTAATAATGCTGCACATTTTTTGAGGCAAAAAGAATCAAGTTTAGGGCTCTAGGCCTCGGCTTAAGCCTTTTTAGCAAATTTTAAATGCGCGTGCTCGTATTCATAAGGTATACATAAAATGTCAAATTAATAATGTTGCACATTTTTTTCAGGCAAAAAGAATCAATTTTAGGGCCCTAGGTCTCGGCTTACGCTTACGCCTTTTTAGCAAATTTTAACCGTTCGTGCTCATGTTCATAAGGTTTACATAAGAAGTTACTTTACATTTTATGTAATGCTTATGAATATGAGTAGGGTTAAAATCTGTTATAATGGCCTGTGCCTAGGCCTACGGTAAAAAAATCAATGTTTTGTGGTTGAGTAAAAGTGGAACATTATTTACTATGTAACCCTTATGAATATGAGCTCGGAGGATTAAAATTTGACAAAAAATCACAGATCTAGGTCTTATAATTAATGTTATATTTCTAAAAACCTACTCATAGGGAGGTGTTTCATAGAAATTAAAAGTGTATTTTTTATACAATCCGAGAATGTTTAGGTGGCCAGTTTTTCAAAAACCAGCACCACACTCCAACACATCTCTAACAACGAAATTCTAAGTGTTCGATAAACTGACCATTCGGTGAAATGATCTTTCGATATAATGAACTTTTAGGTAAAATAATCCTTCGGTGAAATGAACTTTTCGATCAAATGTCCTTTCGATGAAATGAACTTTTAGGTGAAGTGACCTTTCGGTGAAATGAACTTTTCGGTCAAGTGACCCTTCGGTGAAATGTACCTTTCGATCAAGTGATTTTCGGCGAAGTGATTTTCGGTCAAGTGATCTTTCGATCAAGTGAACGATACTCGTAGTGAAGTTACTAAGGAACCGCATCTCTTTTTGTCAATTTCACAAGGGTTTTTGATTTTGGAAGGGATCTAACTACATCCACATGTAACTAAAACTATAGGAACTCGCCTGTTTGTAACTTAAGGTCCTGGGTTTGGAAACGTGGCATGACCGGTGCAAAACGACAAATTCCCCACCCGTACTTCATTCGTAACCCCATCTCGGCTCAAGCGTTTAGTCAGAGCCCTGCGCTTCTGATCACTCTGCCAACGGGGCGCATTATGCTGACGCATGAGTTGTAGATCGCTATTTGTTGAGCTCTTAGATTGCATTTAATTAAAAATCTTTCTGGATAGCCTAGTATTCCATCATGAGTAATTACATGACGAGAAGATAAAACTTAACCAGCAACAAACATATCCATTTCATCAAACCAAGAGTTATTATATTCCCTATCTGTTAGTCGAGCTGATAACTAAGCACATGATGATAGAACATTTTTGTTTTCCGTAACAAAAGGCGTTATGGTGCATTGGTATGGAGTCACTATATCTCTAAATTCTACATGTTTTTAGCGCGTCCATTGTAAAAAAAGATCGTGCTTATGTTGTCGGTTTGTCCGTCCGTCTCTCCGTCCGTCCCTCTGTAGACACGATATCTCCACAACTAATAGTCCGATTTTCAAAATTGTTTTTGCATTAGAAAGCTTGAAATGTGCGAATGATGACCCTTTATATTACGATGCACAATTTCGCCGCTAGAATGGCATAAACGCAGATGAAATCGAATTCAAAATACATTTCATTCCATACATTTGCTTCTAATTATCCAATTCAAAAAATTATTTTGCCTTTCGATTCTACTCATGGCGAAGATTATTTTAGGTATAGTCACTTTTTCAAGTTACTGTCAGATTCTCCGCTAGAGGGGTTAAAATTAAATTGCGTTTCCCCCGATATCTTTGCATGTAAAACTCCAATTTGAAAAATGATTTCTGCAGCGGATACAGCTCCGGATGGGAAATCTTTAGCATATAATTTCTAATTTTTGGTATAAAACAGTTTGGCCACCAGGGAGCGTAAATGTTAATTTCTGCTTCTGATGTATTTGCAACAAAATCTGAAATTCTAAAATCCCGATTGAAAAATTGTTTCTTGGACTGATACTACTCACGTCGACAAACCATTTCGGAATATTTCTTTCTTAAAATAATGCATGGTTTATCCGCCAGGGGCGTAGATGTACATCTTTTTCTTGCCAATATCTCTGTTTCTAATGGTCCAATTTGAAATATTTCTTCTTTGTTGAATAGCTTCCGGTGCGATGTTTTTCATATAATTTCAAAATTTTCAGGTAATTCATTGACTTTCTGCTAGGGGGAGTGAAGGGAAATTGCGCGTCCCCGAGATCTCTGCTTCTAAAACTCCGATCTGAAAAATTCTTCCTGCACCTGATACAGTTCCCGGTGGGAATTTTTTTGATGGAAATTTCCAAAATATTTTTTAATATGGCTTGGCCACCAGGAGGCGTAAGCGTAAATTTCTGCTTCGTAGGTATTTCCATCAAAATCTGAGCTTCTAAAATCTCGATTGAGAAAATTCTTTCGTGGACCAATACCGCTAATATGAATAAACATTTGAGAATATTTTCTTCTTAAAATCATGTATAGTTTCTCCGCCAGGGTGCGTAGATGTATATCCTATTTATGTCAATATCTCTGCTTCTAAGAGTCAGATTTGAAAAATTCCTTCTTTGTTAGATAGCGTTTCCGGTGTAAAATGCTCTCATATAATTTCAAAATTTTCAAGTAATGCATAGACTTTCCGCTAGGGGGCGTTAAAGTAAAGTGCGTTTTCCCCGATATCTCTGCTTCTAAAATTCCGATTAGCACCGGATACAGCTGCTGATAGGAAATGATTTGCCTATAATTTCCAATATTTGATAAAGAATGGTTTAGTCACTAGCGGGCATCTGAAAACTGGATTAAAAAAAATTCTGAAAACTGGATTAAAAAAAAAAAATTCTGAAAACTGGATTAAAAAAAATTCTGTCGTTGACCGATACCGCTCAAATCGAAAAACCTTTTTAGAATACTTTCTTCTTAAATAATGCATGGTTTTTCCGCCATGAGGCGTAAAGGCATATCTTATTTTTGTCGATATCTCTGCTACTAAGAGTCCGATTTGAAAAATTATTTCTTTGTTGGATAGCGTTTCCGTAGGGAAATGTTTCACATATAATTTCAAATTTTTCGTACCGCACAAGTCTCTCACCAGAGGGCGTAAGTTCAAGTTTCCGTTTACATCAATATCCGCGGGACTAAAAACCCTATTGAAAAATTTCTTTCTTCGGTCAGATACCATTAACTATGCAAACTGTGTGTGCATTTTCTTTCCAAAATAGTGCACAATTTCGCCGCTAGAGGAGCATATGCTTTTCCTGTTTTTCTCAATATCACTTCTTTTACATGTGCGATTTAAAAAATTATTTCAACACCGGATGCCATTTACCTTGTAGAACACTTAAAGCTAGTATATGAGGAATTTTTTAGTTCACAGTTCTGTCGGTAGGTGGTGTTTGTGTACTCCAGTTTGCAGCTGTATCGCCACTTCTAAAAATTGAGAAATTTCTTCTTCACTGTGTACCATTCGCTGCAACAGAGATGTGGAGCATAATCCTCTTTAAGTAACGCAAAGATTTCTCACTAGCTGCGTAAAGGTCGAACGCTTTTTCCGTGAAGAATAGTTTTCGCCTATTTTCAACTTTTCTGCTATACAAAATTTTTCCGCTAGCTGACGTAAACTTCTACAATGTGTCCTTTTTTTTATATTTCTTCTTTTAACTGTTCGATTTGAAAATCTCTCTCTGCCTTTGGTACCTTCTTTGTAGTATGAGAAACTTTTTGTTCACCATTTGTTAATTTTCGTAACATGCTTTTTAGCCGCTGGTGAAACTAAGTAGATGTTTCTATTTCTGGATGCTTTATCGATTGTTGGAACCAGTTGATTGTTTTCCAAACCGGTTCCATTGATTTTGAATAGCTTTGATAAATTTAATTCGCGACAGAATGGATTCAAAAGACGTGCTTATTACATCCGAAAATTCGGTGTCATCTTTCTTGTTTTAAATTTATTTTAATATACCTGTACCAATGAAAAATTTACTGTTTTTTTCAGGACCTAATACAGACTTAAGCCATCTGAAAATGGTGACCATAGGAGCCAGCCCAGTGAAGCTACAGAACTTCGATTATCTTCGCAACAAAGTGAAGAAAGATATGTTTGTGGCTTGCTTATATGGTAAGAATTGATTTGTCTTATGCTGTGTATAAACTGGGCAACTGCTTTTAGATCGCAAGATTTGGTTCCAGAATAATTTTCATACATGCTATAGTATGTATTTGTTGAAATTAATTGAAATGACTTAAAATTCATAAAAGTGATTTAAATTAAGTAAATTTATTTGTAATCATCGAGTGTACCATCCATGAATGCAGGGCCGTAGCTATCAGGAGGACAGGAAGGGCAGTTGCCCTCTCACAAAGCGCAAATTCATGCTCTGGGGGATGCAAGAAATAAAAGTAACTTAAAACAGAACGTTACATCCTTCAGTATTTTCTTTCTAAAGACTTTAGTGAGTCTCATACAGTATTCCATGCAGTTAGCCAGGATACAAAGTAACATTCACTGTGAGGTGTGAACATCTCATATCCATGAAAGGGATTTTCCAAAACAGTGAATGGAGCCATAGAACACAATGTCTTGATATGTCTAACCTCTATGACCTTTCCGAACATGTCATTGGGATAAAAAAATAATCATAATTTGTTCTCTGTAGCAGAAAGTTTTCTGAGCTTTGGACCTTGAACGGAATTTTTCCAAGCTTTACCCTATAACGTAATTTGTCTTTCCCCTATAACTTAGTCCTTACGTCAGAAATTACGTTATGTGTGCTAAAGTCAATGTAATATTAGCAGGTACTCTACGCGTTACAAGAAAAAGGTCAATTATAGAACTCACAAATACGTTTATTTTGCTTGCATGCTTCGTACTCCACACTCACATCCGGTTTATCGGCGTACTCAATACAGTATCAGTGATTTAACATCCAGTCGCAGTATAACAGCATGTCTATCATCAATAACATCAATCCTCGTAAGCAACCGCCGCATTGCCTTTTTATCTATCTTTCTTATCCGGCCACAAATACGTCACTCTCGTTCCGACCTCAGTGTGTTGCCAACATCATTCTCGTTTGAGAGAAAAGACATAACGTTAAATTTTGAAAATGTCTAAAAGAACAAACTCAAATTTACATAGGGAAAGAAACTCAAAAGGAAAGTAAAAATAGAATATACGTTATAACCCCTAACTCTTCTTCCAATTGTTACGCTTTTTTCCGATACTCACTCGTTCTGCGCTGGTTTGTTTTTCGTCCTGCATTTCTGTGGAGTAATGTGTTGTCGGCTTTCGCATATCTTTTACGCTTTACCTGGTATTTACAACCTGTGGTTCTTAGGTGTTTACGTAGTTTTTACATTTTTAATAAAATTATGACAAAACTTAGAGTGCGAGTTTTGAACAACTATAACTAAGCAAAGCGAGGCAGCAGGCCGAGCGGAGCTCTCTTTTTACGAGACAATTAGTTGTTCGGGCATAGGTACGAGATGACACATTCGATCACAGTGATTTTTTGCATGCGATTGGACATCGTCCATGGTCAGGTTTTGAGGCCTTCCGATCCCCGAAATTCCTTGTCATCGTGTCCAAAAACTTGCATTTTTATGAGTTTCTCCGGGTTTTGAGAAGGGGTCGTTTGTTACCTACCTCCTCCAAAGATCTTCAGCCGATCTCTGTGACACTTGCCACAAAGAAAGGGAAGGACATGGTGAGAGACATGGGGTTGGTATCATGGCGATTTGTCGTGTCGTATAAAAATAATGATCATTAAAAAACCGACCAATTTTAATATTAATTGAAAAAATCCGCTCTCTATACGAAACTCGGGAGAATTAGTTGTTCGGGCATAGCTGCGATACGTCACATCCGATTACCGTGATTTTTGGCATGCGATTGGACATCGTCCATGGTCAGGTTTGGCGGCCTTCCGATTCCAGAAATTCCGTGTCATTGAGGAATTTCAATTAAAACCAGATGGCCTTTTACTTGAACCGTTTCACGAAAGTCGGCTCGCTAACATTAATTTTGAAAAAAATCGTTTGAATTGAAAAATGAAGAAACAGAAAGACTGCGTCTGTTAATTCAACACTTGATTAATCTACAATAATAAAAGGAAGTTTGTGCATGTGTCTGTCTTTTGAGATACGAAATGAAAAATGTGGTTTCCGATCCGAATGTGTCTTTCCGCTTGTAACGTATACTCTAGATTCACTTTCCTTTTGATTTTTACTACCTCTGGTTATTTTATTTTCCTATGTAAATTATCTTCTTACTGAACGAGATGTTATTTCTCCCGCTGAATGAGATCTGGCAATGAGTGTAAGTCATGACGTGGTGGTAGCCAGTATAAAAAGGCGCGTTCAACGATACCTAAGAGAGCTTTTTGTTGATGTGCGTAGAGAGAGAGCTGTTGTTTATGTGCGAGAGAGCTTTTTGTTGATGTGCGTAGAGGGAGAACTGTTGTTTATGTGCGAGAGAGCTTTTTGTTGATGTGCGTAGGGAGAGCTTCGTTTATGTGAGTAGAGCTACGTTATTTTGTGCCAAGAGCTTCGTTCTATGTGATTAGGTTTTTTCTTCATTATTGTGATACGATTAATGTGACTAGTGTGTGTGTGTGTTGGATGATTCCAGAAGTTTTCCTAATAAAAGCTTTTTAAGTAAGTACGTTTTTCTCAGTTCATAGTACTGTCATACCTCTGTCTGGCTGTTAGGTTTATTTCATTAGTTGTTACTATTAACAACCAGCATAAGACTTTATTCATCTTAATTACTACTACAACATTACTAGCAGTTAAAAGCTTGTTCATTATTATTATTACTACACTACTAGCAGGAAAGTTTATTCATGATATAATTAACAAACAACAAGCATTAGAAGAAGCTTAGTAGAAGAAGCCGAATTCATTATACGCTTTGTTTACATGCAACCTGATCACAACCAACGTGAAGGCGTGAAGGAAAGTAGTTCGTGATAAATTTCAGGCATTTCTTTATTGAAATGTTTCGTACTTTTGTTCTGGAAGTCATAAATTTTACGCGTTCGTTTTTAGAATTTGTTATAATAGACTCTTTAATGAGCTTAGATTCTGCATTAGCTTCGCTCAAAATTTTCCAACTGTACCCGAGTTATCGGTTACCGTTGACGACTTGTCCTGGTATTTTTCAATAACGGCAGTGTATGAGAAAGTAAAAACCACGTATTATTTGAGTGGAACTCGAAGGGGCGTAATTTTAAGTCTCACCTTCCCAGGTAAGAAAGGCTCTCTACGGACCTGCACCAACATCACAAAGGCTTTTCTCATTATGAGAATACTTGTACATCCTTTGTCGAAATTTTGGTTGGTCATTCGTATTTTCAATATTTTGGGGTTGGGAACGGTTTTAAAATATTCTGTATGAGCATACGTGATTAGAAATAAATGCGTATCCTAAATATAGACGAAATGGTTTTTAACCCTCCAGGTGGCAAGAGCTTTTGAACAGGCAGTGCAAAATTTTTTCACATGTGTAATAGTAGACTTCCCTTTCTGTAGTATTCGTCGTCATGAGATGCGCAAATATGCGTTCTCGACCGTATTAGTCTGAAAATGTTTTCGATGCAATATTGCGTTTCTTGAAGCATTTGAACAGGATTTCGATGAACGTATTGAAGCGTCTTCACCGCTTTGGGCACAGAAACCTCCGGACGCATATACGTGTGCGTGCTTGCCACCCGGAGGGTTAAAAAAGTACAAACAGAATAACCGACGCCTAACTACAAACGCATGATCTCAACCTGCGCTGGTGGTCAAAGAACTACATTAATTTGTGTTTTCTTTGCTAGACATAAAAAAACTTTTTCGTTCCGCTTTCATTTTCGCTTTCCTTCTGTAAAGGACATCATCACACGGCCTTACAGGAAAACCAACCAATTCTGTAGCACGTATGTTTGCATGCTAATGTGCTTGCCACCTACATCACGATGCGTGATATAGGTAGCACACACGTACAACGAGAAAATCCCGTAGGAATGACAATGTCTTGAAAGGCTGGTGTTCGTCGTGGTGACAAACAAATTTCCAGTAGTGAAAGAAAAATCAGTGGTTATATTGAATACCAAAAGAAAAGAAAAAAGTGGGAAAGTGAGGAAACTCTGAATTTTGATAATGGGACGCCATTATTGAGTGGAAGAGAAGAGAGGAAGAAACTGCAGCTATTTTTGTGACAAGGTCACAAGAATCAGGGAGAGGTTGCGACTTTCTAAGAATTTGGAAAGTGGAATTAACAGAGGCCATGGAAGCAGCAGAGTGGGCATCTAGATTGTGTTATGGGAATAGTGACAGGTCTCGGAGAGCGCATGCGCGGGACTAGGGGCTCAGATGCAAGCCTGTGACTGGTCGTGCACGGTCAGGGTCCGAGAGAAAGTTGAGGGACGTAAAGCATGAAATTTTGGCGAGACTCCTCACATAGCTTTCGCTGGGAAGAGAGGTCAGGTTTCTTCTGAGAAAGAACCAAGATACCTAAAAGTTTTTGGGCGCTCAGCTGCGATTGGATCGCCAGCGTAGTTTTTTACTAGCTGAGGTTAGTAGTTAAACCTGATAATTACCAGTACTAGGCCGAGGTCTAGACATCTAAACTAAGTAGACAGCTAGCAAGAGCATTCACTCTCTGTGTTTCCGCAGCTGTATTGTCACTCTGAAGCGTGAAGAGATTGGAACAATTCTATGCTTCTGCGGATGTAAAAGCCTTTGTATCTTCTTGTGACGACAAAAGGAAATTCAATCTCAGAACTCTAACAAGTAAGGTGCCAACTGCCATTTATGCACCGGAGATATACAACTCCAACCAGTGTATTTCCACCATCAATGTAAATAATCAGCGTATCCGGTATAGAAATGAAGTTGTTGTGTTATTTAAATTGGATCAGCTTCTATCAACGACTGCAAGTAACCTTCTCCATGCTTTGTGACGTATATTCTAATCTAACTTTTATTTTTAGTTCCTGTTCCTATGTAAATTTGAGTTAGTTCTCTTTTGCACTTTCCAAACTTAACGTGATAACTTCTCTCTCACATGAATGAGGTTGGCAACACTTCTGAGGTTAGAGATACTGACGTATGAATGTTATAAGAACGTTAGATAAAAAGGACCATACAGCAGTTGCTTAGTGTATGTGTGTGTGGAGATGTTTGGTCTTGTTAATCGAGTTTACACGATAGATAGTTAAGGTATTATATGTGAAACAGTGCAATGTTGTGGATGTCATCATTCGTTGCCTGGACCAATGAAAGGTTATCGTAAGTTTGACTTCTGTATATGTTTCATCTGGCCGTAAAACCTTAAATTAGAGCCATTTCGTGCATCTATTGCGTCGTGTTCTCATTTAGTTCAACATTTCTTTAGTCATGGTTTTAGACTTAGCGTAACACCAATCTCGACCACAAAAAAGGCTTACGTTATACCCTCCAAAAATGAGGTTATGAATAAAGGCTGTCCAGGCCTCACAATAATTCTGGACTGGTGGCAGCGAATAATATGTTCAATACAATCAGGTAAAAATTCTAACGAAGGACAATGTGTGAAAATACTTATCAGCAAATCTCACTAGTGATTTAAATAAAAATTAAATATAATTCTAATTGATAATGTGTGAAAATACTTATCATCAAGAAATCTCACTAGGGATTTAAATAAAAATTAAATATAATTCTAATTGATAATGTGTGAAAATACTTATCATCAGCAAATCTCACTAGTGATTTAAATAAAAATTTAATATAATTCTAATTGATAATGTGTGAAAATACTTATCATCAGCAAATCTCACTAGGGATTTAAATATAAATTAAATATAATTCTAATTGATAATGTGTGAAAATACTTATCATCAGCAAATCTCACTAGGGATTTAAATAAAAATCAAATATATAATTCTAATTGATAATATGCAAAAATACTTATCTTCAGCAAATCTCAGTAGTGATTTAAATAAATACTACAACAACACTAACGAACTAACAACCCAAAATATAACATTTGAGCTGTTATTATATTCATTCTGTGCATGTTTTACCAAAGAAGGCAAAACTTCGATGTCATTAAAATCTCTTCCTAAAATATACGCGTTTTAAGACATTTTAGAGCGACGAAATCCTTGTTGCAATTTTGAAGCTTCGTGACTCGTTATTAAGGTGAACGGATGCACTACGAGAGATTACTTTAAAGAAACTAAAGTGTCATCTGTTCTCCAAGACAGATAGTATTCCCTATTGGAAGGTCAGTACAATCATTCTCTTTGGGAAGTTTAAATGTGAAAACCAAAGTAAAGGTTAAACCACTACAGTTCGTTTGGATAATACATCTTGGGCGAATATAACGCTGACGCTGTCACCGCTAGCCACTGCACACAGCTTTTGGAAAGCACAAAATAATCGTTTCCATAACAGATGGCATTTTTTCTCGTTCAACAGACGAAACTGTAAATAATCTTTAAGAAGACCTTCCATACGTGATGCACACAACCGGAGCAGGACGTGGAGTCAGATACTCACAAAACTCCGCAGTCACGGTGTGTTTAATATTTATGGATCGCATAAAATTGCCGCTTTTTGGTTCTTACCCTTCGTATGGTGCGCGAGCTGAAGAAACATTCGAGATGTGTAGCTCTGCCCAAGCGATAGAATAAAATGTATATGGGTCATAGATGCACCCTTTAAAATTCACATGTTTGCAGACCTTCTTGTGAAAAAAAGAATATATTTCAAGAAAAGGACAATCTAAAACAGAAAATGATTACAGAAGATCAAATGCGGCATAACGGATTGATAGAAGATTGTTGAAAACTGTGGCGTTTATTTTGTGCTATTGTTGCAAATGAACAGTGGTGTTTTGTTCAGTAATGACTAACAGGAATAATACTTCCTAAAGGTATGGGCGGGGAGATTTTACGAGACATTTATTTTTGTAAACAACAATGCAATAAATCCAATGAGTGAAATTTTCTATTTAAAATCTTAAAATGTCTAGGGTTTTGCAGCGTTTCTCTGCAGCTGTATTTAAGTTTTTAATTTGCATTCAGTATGCTTTTTTTAATTTTAGGTGCCACTGAAGTCATTGGAGTGTTTTCTGGCACTGACTGGAACGAGCCTGGATACAGTGCTGAACTCCAAGCACCTGCTCTTGGAGTAGATTTAAGGTGTTACGACGAAAGTGGTAAGTACTAAAACCCGGAATATGAAATGTATCTTTTTTTACCGGTAGACCATATTGCTGTCTTAAGCACGAAGAACAAGACATAACCCATTTCAACACGAAATAAACTAAGTCGAATCATCGCAAGCTGTGAAAACATCTTTACTTACGAAAATTAAAACTTGCTTAAAAGGTTAAAATGATTAAACCAATTACAGACCCATCCTCAGGCACAACAATAAAACTCACACGGGGCACGCTTGAGTTATATCGTTCGATATTAATTAATAATGTATTTTTATTGCTTTTAGAATATTGTAGAGAGAAAGTGTAGGCACAAGGAAACACTAGGACATACACGTACTGTATTTTACATTTTTGCTATGTACGTATTGTCATAGGCAGTAATTATGTACATACAGTACGTATACTCAGTTAGTTTTGCTCCGTGAGTTAGCGCTTTTCTTTCAGAACGTAGTAAGGTCAGAGGTCAACAGCTTTGGATGCGGCACTGTCTCTCGTGGATTGCAACAAATTTAAAAGGCTATGAATATTTCTCACTGACTTATCAATCGTCATATCATCTTTTTGAAGAAATTGGTTAACACGGTTGATCTACTTCATTACTTTGTACCAGAAAAAGGTTACAGCAATGAATCCAAATTTGGACAAAATGCAATTCGTAGTTCTCTTACATACAATTCTCTGAGATTTGCGAAAGTCAATTAATTCAAGAAAGCCTTTTATGCTAAATATTTTTTTAAATATGTTAGAATCAATCATAAACCAGAAATGATTTCAAGTATGGGAAGCGTTTTTTAGCATGATGAATTTCTCCGTGATTGGAGCTGTTTCTGAAATGACCGTAGTCTTTAAGATTAGAAAATCAACCGTTTTCATATTTTCAAGAAAAAAAATGGTTTATTTAAAACTTTTCCCAAGTTATTAACAATTTATTCAATATCTTATTGATCAAGAAACATAAATGTGCCCTTGAAAATTACTTATGCAAGCATTCATAACAAAGCGTCTAGCTTTATATGAATCTTTGCGTGATAAAAAATTATTAGCACTCTAAGCGTTCTCTCAATTAAACAAGCGCTCTCAGGATTTTTTCTGTAAAATTCTCTTTAATGGACTATCTCTCAGGATTTTTTTGTAAAATTCTCTTTAATATACTATCTAAATCTTCCTTATTTCTTTTCATATTCATCTGCTTGAAGGCCAAGAGTGTCAATTCATAATGACACTGACATAAAAATTTCATCGTTGAGATAATGAAGATGATAGGTCTTAACTATTCACGTGCTAACTCTCACGTCATGTTGTTACACACGAGACTTGACTGACTGTTCCCAAGAACATTGTTTCCATTGTTCCAGATCCCAAGAATGAATATTTACACCATTATTGCTTCATCTGTTGAAATTTACAAATCTTACTGCAGTCCTCTGCAGATGATCCAGATCTTTCTTATTTTCTGTTCTCATCAATCAGAGATTGATGAGAACACACAAAGGCACCTAATTAAAATAAAATATTACATTTGTTTACCATGTCACAATTAAATTTGGGTACTTCTAAGTGAGGAGCTGTGCAGCCAATTCACACTCAAAACATCTGAATACGTAACCTCTTTCTGTGAGCATAACTCATGCCCACTGGTTTAGCTGTTAATGCATCTATCAACCGCACACGCTTTATTGCGCACCCTCATACACTCTACGATCTAGCGAACTACATTAGCGAACTCATACACTATGATCTAGCAAACACAGAAGCAAGCTCATACACTCTACGATCTAGCGAACGACGGTAGCGAACTCATGAACTCCGCGACCTAGCGAACTACAGTAGTGAACTCATACACTCTACGATCTAACTAACTACAGTAGCGAACTCATACACTCTACGATCTAGCGAACTACCAAAGAACATGCCCACTCCAAGTGGAAGGTGATTGGTTAGTATTTTAAGATCCCGTGGATGAGATACTACTTATGCTGCACACGAAGTGAAACATTCTGGGGCGAAAACCTAAGGGAATTAAGGCATACCTGCTTACAATGAGGAATACCCCGACGAGAGAACCTCAGTTTAACGTAACTTCCAAACGAAAAGTGCATGTTCAAGGGGACAAGAACCCGGGACTCAAATGGTGCGCTATAGTTGCTACGTCACCCTCGACTTTACACACATTTGTATCCTCACTGGTAGATATAGCCTAAGAAACTCATGTACATATGTATGTTCGGATAACTAAATTCACCTGAATATGAAGAAAAGCAATATCTCATATAAAAGTTTTTCCAGTATAAATTAGAGATCCATAGCAAAGAGGTTGCACTGACTTCTTTCCTAAGTGTGAACAATTATTCAATAATTTTAATTAAAGCGAATTTAACGAAATTCAGAGAAATAAACTGAGTATTATGATGAATAATCTTCTGAAGTTTCATGCTATATCCATCTGCTTTGCTAACAGTAATCTAAAAAAAAACCTCTTCTATCGCTTTATAAGAAGAATGCCGTAAAGGTATTAAATTTATACTCCAAACAGAATTTTCGTGAAAACAAAAAGATCGTTCCTGAAAACGTACAGCTGCGTTTATGCAAATTACTGTGGAAGTGAAGATAACCGATGTATGCAAATCAATGGAAAAAGGCGGATATCATTACATCTAAAATTTGGTGGAGGTTACGGATTTCTTTATTTGTTGTTGGAAGATAGTGGACAGGGCAGATAAAAGAAGTCGAACTTCTTAATGTAGTTACCATTGAAGAGCAATTCCATCTACCTGGCATGAAGGAATATTTGATCAAATTTGCGAGTGCGAATAAAGCCGTCCCGGAGGCGCAGTGGTCTAAGCACTGGCTTCTGACTATTCGTCCGAGATAGGCCAGGATTCGAATCCCGAGGAGCATAAATGTTGCGTGTGTCTTATGGCCCTCTCTCTCTTCCTTTCTTGGAATAAATGACCCAAAATTAGGGACGGGCGACTGCTTATAGTCCATTGAGTTGCCCACAGTGCTCGTTAAACCCCCAAGCAAAGAAATGTATGAATAATCGTATCATACATGTGTGTGTGTATGTTTGAAGCAGGATGGCTCACGCCACGAATTATAGCATATTTAGGACATGATGCAGAAACAGTCTGTCGCTGCTGGAGGCACGACAGAGGAAAGGTTTTTCACCTCGTCTTTCAGAATCCGGTTGTCCTTGTGAATATGTAGATCACGATTAAATCGCTGGATTAGCTCTCTGTATCGGAAATGCGATTTCTCGACGCATATCCAATGACAGAACGATGCAGAGAACATGGCTGGTGTCCACCAATGTCATTCATCGACTTCTGCACGGAACTGATATGCGAAAGTAGTCTCTCTCTTCCTCATATCACTCACTTGAAGCTACAAGGATGCCAAAGTGTGGCGATGCAACGTATGAGATAATTGCCGTGAAGAACAGCGAAATATTGTCTTCAACGATGAGACCCACCTTTCTTGGGACAGAATGATGACGGCGAAGGTGTGGAGACGTACTATTGAAAGGGCTTAGTCTTCCTATATCGTTGATCGCCATCCACTACCGGAATCTCGGTGTGAGGTGCCGTCTTTAAAGTTAATTAATCATCTTGCATGGCCAATTAGAGTAGTTTTCCCGCTAAACGGTATGTGGACACTATTTTTCCGCTTTTTGTCTTTGCCACTCCTTTAGAGCAAGCCGAATTCCACATTCCAAGGCGATAATGCCAGACAACTTACCTGAAATATTGCTGAACAGTGTCCTTAATGATGTCAGCAATGTCACCGCATATATCGCCTATTGAACACACCTTCATAAAAATGATATCTAAATATAAAATTAAGTTCATATTTAGATACCGTCATGAAACGATGTCTAAATATAAACCTATTTCAAGCATATCTTCAGATGCCATCTGGGGAATCATGGACCAAGACATTATCAAGAATCTTTTTTCACACTTCCTAACCATATTAATACTTATATCGCCACAATAGGCGATCACGCCTTGTATTGATACTTCACAAATACCCATTGATCCGCGGTTTAGATAGGCTGCAAATGTTATCATTTGTTACTTACTCTACTTCCTTTCAATACATCGCTTTGTATTGTACTTTTGGCGGAGAAAGAATTTTGTCGATGAATTTAAGTGGTTAGTAATCTTGAATCATAGAATGCATTTGATTTTTCTTTCGTTTCACTGTGTAACGTGACATTACAGATTTCAACGCACGAAATATATACGAGCCATGTAAATTAATTCTTATATTTTGGTTATGCAGGAAACTCAGTTACTGGCCAAGAAGGCGAAGTCGTAATTGCTGCCCCATCACCTTCCATGCCTATCTTTGTATGGGACGACGCCAATAAGAAAAGACTCCAAGAACTTTATTTATCAAAGTATCCAGGTAAGGATGATTCCGATCATTCCACTATTTTTGAAAAATGTATCTGTCTTAGAGATTAGGAAATTCAGATGCATGTGGAAAAAAATAGTGAAAACACTTCAGAAAATTTTGTACGTTAAGTCCACGCTCTTTGCTATAAGTACTAAACTATGCAACTGAACACTTCTTTTGTTGCATTTGTGAAAACGAAAATTACTCGAAGTTTTTGCCACTACTGTAGTTCATACTGGGTGTAAAATTAATTCATGACCTTCTAATCCTACGAATCACATTTCTATTTTTGCCCTTACTTTACCGAATGCGCACTTCTTTGCTAATAAGTGAATCCATCGCATGATTTTAAGACAAATTTTCGTTTTATATTTAGGTGTTTGGAGCCAAAATGACCTTTGCTATATTGATCCCAAAACACGAGGAATAATTATTATCGGAAGAAGGTAAGCAATTTTTTAATTACCTTAAATTACTATTAAAATTTTTCATAATGCATACTGCCGAACAACGTATGCATGTTTTAATAAGACACGTATCGCAAAATTTCATCTAAATTTAGTGCATCCCGAGCGCACTCGATCATTAGACGTTTTTGTTGATCAAACGAACACGACAACAACTGAATTTTTCGCCGGAAAGTAGTTTTATTACACTGAACAACAATGGTTTTGTTACAAAGAAAACTTTAACGGTTTTGTATGTATTTACGGGTGCTGAAACCAAATATGAAGTCGCAATTTCTCCACTGGGCTCCAATTTCTTGTAATGGAACTCTTTATTAGAGTGAATGTTGTGTTACTTAAAGGAATTTTCCTGTGTTGCACAACGGAGACATCTGTTTAGAGTCAGGAGAGCTGTGTCTCTGAGAGTAGACATACTGGTGCCATTACTTCTTGTTGCGCAATTCCTTCTGGGAAGGGGGAAGAAAGCAGATGTTTTGTCATTCGAATGCATTTAATAAATATTGAAGGACGTGCATTTTCTCGTGGTTTAAAAAAGTAGTGTGGATTGCACAAAGTGTGCGTTAAATAATGCCGCGTACTTGTGTGAGCCATCCAAACAATTTCTGCTAAATTTGTGGACAATTTACTTTAAAGTTTAAAATGCAACATTTTATACCGTTGATTAGAAAATTGTATGAACTTTATTTCCAGTGCAAAATGGGTGATGATCTTAGGCGCCTGTATTTCATGTGCAACTTTGTTGACTGGCTGGTTGAAGGGATCACGTCAAATGCCATTTGCGGTACCAATGGTTTCGAGAGAACCGAAAGACCACTCAATTTACTGTTACTTCTGCATCACTAAAATATCTGGAATTACAGCTGAGGCCAAAGACACGATTCAGTATCCCAGTAATCCTTCGGTCATAAGACCTGTTCGTAGTGGTCCAGATCTTCCTGTTCCTGTACCTCCACAGTCATGGAGTTTAGATGATAGTGTTACTGATGAAATAAATCTTCACAGCAAAGAAGATATTGAAGTACAACAAGACCCTGATTTTTTGGAAGATTCTGTGCCTCACCTTATAAGTCGGGAAGAATTCAATAATCTGATTCGTGACTTTTATTTAGCAAAACGTCAGGCCGAAATATCGGCTTCAAGATTGAAGGGATGGAATCTTTTACAACCAAGTACAAAAGCATGTAGTTTTCGTCGACGACAGTAAGAGTTTGAACACTTATTTTCGAAGAGTGGTGATCTTGTGTGCTGCAATGATATAGACTCATTGTTTGAAGCCTTAGGACAGCAACACAAACCTAAAGAATGGTGACTTTTTATAGATTCCTCAAAATGAAACTTAAAAGTTGTCGTTCTTCATAACGGAAACATGTATCCGTTAGTACCTGTTGCATATGATGCATACATATACAAATATGAAACCGTTGCTTCAAAGTATAATATACAAAAAAACACTCATGGAATATTTGTGGCAATTTAAAGTGATAGCTTTACTCCTTGGTCTACAACTTGGATACACTAAATGCTGCTGCTTCCTCTGTGAATGGACCAGTAGGGACAGAAATTCTCATTACATTAAAAAGACCTGGCCCAAAAGAGTCTTTAATTCCAGGTAATAAAAATGTTGTTGCTGAGCCTTCAGTAAGTCCTAAGAACGTGTACTTACCACCGCTTCACATCAAACTGGATATGATAAAAAAATTTAAAGGCATTGAATAAAGATGGAGAAGCCTTTTGTTTTTTAAAGAACAAGTTCCCCAAAATATCTGAAGCCAAAATTAAACAAGGTATTTTTGTTGGTCCACAAATAAGGAAACTTATGCGTGATCTTGCATTTGAAAGGCATTTTAAATAAGACTAAAGCTGCTACATGGAAATCCTTTAAAGATGTGGTACTGAACTTTTTCGGTAACCGGAAGGCAGAAAATTATAAAGAACCTGTTACTGAGCTTCTAGAAAACTATAAGGCCATTAGATGCCCTTAAAATACATTTCCTTCACTCGCACCTGGACTTTATCAAACACAACTTAGAAGCTGTAATCGATGAACACGGAGAAAGTTTTCTTCAGGACATATGTACCATAGAAAACCGCTGTAAAGGAAAATGGAACCCTAAAATGCTAGCTGATTACTGTTAGACTTTAGAAATAGATGTAGTACAACCAAATTACATAAGAAAATCTAAAATAACTACTTTTTAAGGTGTCATTAATTGCTTGTAGCGAAATATACATGCCAAAATGAAGGCTTATTGTACACTGAAACAACAGGTTACTCCAGAACTATGCCCGATAGCACAATTTAGCAAGAAGGTTTGTAATCAGCATGACAAATATTGTATGATTCGGTATATGCAGCCTCTGTAACAAACAAAAAGTTTATTTTTGTTGTTCAGTGTTATCAAACTTTTATACAAATCTTTTAATGTACTGCTGATACGCTAAATATTCATATTTTCGTGTGTGTGCGCGCACTGTTAAGTACGCATAGTCTTCAGAATTTTCATGTGTGGCATATCTTTTAGTTTTTATGTTTGTTAAGGACACTAAGCCTTATTATTAAACTTTACACGGACGATAAGAATTCTTTTTAGATATCACAGGTGCATAAACTAATCAATATATATATATATCATGTTGAAGCTAATTTTAGTGGTCTCTGAGCTCGTAAGATTATTACTTCTGCAGTACTTTTTGCGTTTTCAGTAATTTAAATCATAAATTTTTATGAGTTATTGTTACACAAACGTATGAAACGTTTTTCATAACAAACCATCCAAGTTTTGTTGTATACAATATTTTTATGAAGTAAAAACTGTTCAATAAACTTAAGCACATATTCTTCTTTCAGTGACGAAACCCTCAACCCTAATGGAGAAAGATTTGGATCAGCAGACATGTACTTTGCAAGTAAGCAACAATAGTATTTACTTTAACTACTTTAAAAGAACAAGTATTCGGTTTTGAAATGAATCATATAGCATGGACTGAAGTTTCAGGGCCTACACTTGTACAGAAACAAAGCTCTAATTTTTCTGTTTTGTTCTTTACAGAAAATTTCAGTTGTTTCTTGATTGCAAATTTTTATGAGCAGGCATCTGACATTTGTTTTTCTTTTTGTTTTCCGTTGTAGAGTTCATCGACCCCCATAAGGCATGGGGGGGGGGTTGTAAAATGTTGAAAAGTAAAAGGAAAAGTAAACGAAAATAAGATGTGCCGCAGTTTATGAACATATGAGTCCGTCAGTAACACTGGACAACAGTCAAAATGTATCTGACACAAAAGTAGGGATTTTTAACTAGTTTGGACGTTCTGATTACGAATATGAACTTAAAAATCGTGAATCAGCTCTAGTTTCAAGATACAAGGGAGCGGTTCAGTGGGAATGGATGATCTGCACCGGAAGTCCAATATGACGAGCCTGTGATTCCCCACGAGACCAATAACGACGTTCAGAATCAATTTGATGATGCAACCTGTATCAGTTATTGCAACCACATTTCTTTCTTGCGTTGTTGATTCTGTAAGTTCAGACTTGTCGTTCAAGATGCCTTGTGAATGTGTGAACACTGCGGGAAATTTCTGTTATATTTGTGGATTAATTACTTTGCTATCACAAAGGCGACCCATTACACCGATGATTGTGAGATCGGTGACCAGGACCCATATTGTGCCCCATACATACGTTCTCAATCCTGTGCAATGAATCTGCGTGGTTGGTTCAACTGGAAAGGGCGATCGATGCGTTTTGCAGTTCCAATGATGTACAGGGAACCGACAAACCATCTCGGTGATTGCTACTTTTACATGATTGCTCCAATTGGACATGGTATTTTTCTAAAGAAAAAGCGGCCTTTGACCTATCCAAATATTCCAAGACCGCCTGTTCTGGACCCGCCAGATTCTTATACTTGGAAGAAGAAGGTAAGACCATTCAACATCCGTCACCTGAGAAAGCATCTACATTAAGACATCCTAATTGTGTGCCTATTGAAGAGCCTGCACAGTCACATGAAACTGCCCAGAGTGAATTGGATGATTTAGTGAGGGGTTCGGAATTACCAAAAAATGAAACAGAGCTGTTGTGGTCCAGACTACGTCAATGGAATCTTCTAAACGAAAATATGCATGTATCTGTGTTTCGTGCTGGGCAAAAAGATCTGCTTTCACTTTTCAAAATGACAGGTAACATCATTGCTTGCGTTGATATAGTGGGTCTGATGGCAGCACTTCATATCGACTACCAGACGACGATTGGAAGCTGTTCGTTGATTCGTCCAAGTTCAGCTTGAAAGTTGTCCTCCTGGAAGATTTGTGATGACCTTCAGGTCATTGCCATCTTGATGCAGCTATAGCTGAGTTACACAAAGTTTTGTTCTTTCCTCTGTCCCTATGACATCCGTGCCAGGACTTCCCATTAAAAGAAAAAGAATTGGCCCTCACGTTAATGACTTGAACCGGGGAAAAACAATGTACTCAACGAACAACTTGTAGAATTCAGCGAGATCTTGCTTTCTCCTCTTCACATCAAACTTGGACTAATAAAGAATTTGCTGGAGGCCATGGATCGACGTGGGGCAGGATCTTCGTACTTTCTTGATACATTTCCAAGACTTAATGAGGCTAAAATCAAGGAAAGTATATTTGTGGGTCTACAGAAACATCAGGTCTTCAGAGGTAAGCAATTTGATGCTATCCTCACAGGTGATGAAAAGTTAGTTTGGAATGCTTTCCAGCAAGTAGTCACAAATTTTCTAGGAAACAATCAGGCTGACAATTACCAGGAGTCTGTAGAAACCCCCTTGCAGCGCCCGGCAGACTAGGGCGCCATGTCGTTAACATTGCAATTTTTACACTCTCTGCTGCATTTTTTCCCGGCTTCCTGCGGTGTTGTCAGTGACGAGCACGGGAAACGGTTTCATCAGGACATTACTACCCTCGAGGAAAGGCACCAAGTGAAATGGAATGCATCAATGCTAGCAGGCTATTATTGAACCCTTGTGAAAGATGCTCTTGAAACTCATTACAAGAGGGGTAGGCAAAGCAGTGTCTCTGTGAATCATCTCCTCTATGAGGATTGTCATAGTATATATACATATATGAAATTGTGTAAAACCTGTTTTATAGATATTTCAATATGTTCGGCAGCCCAAACACTTTAAAGGTAACTTGGTTTAATCTAGTATACGCACTAAAAATCAAAATTTGTAGTCCAGTATATTTTGTGACCACTGATATCAGAAAACGGACATGGCCATCAATCGCTGGGGAGACAGACAACCCATACATCGAACCCGGACACAAGGTTTGTGTTGCACACTCACGTCCGGTTTATTGGCGTGCTCAATACAGTATCAGTGATTTAACATCCAATCGCAGTATAACAGCACGTTCATCAATAACATCAATCCCCATAAACAGATCAGATCAGATCATATGTAGAGGATTTTAGGAAGGGAGTGTCTGACCCCAGGTCTTAAACAACCCTTAGAAATAGGAAGCTGGGAAATTTGGGCTAGAGTGTCCGATAGGAAAGTGACCCGGAAGTGAGGTAGAAATAAGGAGGAAGAGGCCCTCATTTATTACCTGGGGGCCAGTATCCGGGGCCCGACGGCTGAACGTGCCCATACGACGCACGGCGGATATTTAGTGGTTCGAGCGTTCATACCTGCCCGGGATTTAACCTGAGGTTCCCCCGTGAAAGTCACGAACGTTAAACGCTCTAGTTGATCAGATCACATGTAGAGGATTTTAGGAAGGGAGTGTCTGACCCAAGTCTTAAACAACCCTTAGAAACAGGAAGCTAAGAGATTTGGACCTGAGTGTCCGATAGGAAAGCGACACGGAAGCGAGGTAGAAAGGGGGAGGAAGACGTCCTTATTTATTACCGGCGAGCCAGTATCCGGGGCCCGACGGCTTAACGTGCTCATCGGACGTACGGCGGATATTTAATGGTTCGAGCACTCGTACCTGCTGGGATAGAACCGGAGGTCTTCTCCGTGGCAGTCACGAACGTTGACCACTAGGCCACCCGCCGCCAAATCCCCTTTTACAACCGCTGCATTGCCCTTTTATTTATGGTTCTTATCTGGCCACACATATGTTACTCGTGTTTCGACCTCAGTGTGTTGCCAACATCATTCTCGTTTGAGGGAAAAGACATAACGTTAAGGTTTGAAAATGTCTGAGAGAACGAACTCAAATTTTCATAAAAAAAGAAACTCAAAAGGAAAGTTAAAATAGAATATACGTTACAATCTTCAACATCGAGTACAACGCAGAAATATTGCATCTTCTCCCCAGCACGCAGGGAATGAGGGGAACGTCGCGCGCACGATGTGTTGCGCAGTACGCGAATTAGACTCCATGCTGTTTACGAATATGCTAGCATGATTAGTGAGCATCACGTATTTTTAAAGCATACGGCAACATACCGATCATTAAGTTCGGCAATTTCAACTTGAACATCAAAAGGAGAGCCACTTACGAGAGATTCAAAGAGTTTATGTCACGAGATCTCGGCATGGATGTTGTAACCGATCCCACGCAGAACACCATGTTGGGTGGGTAATTCTTGTGTCGATCTGGTTTGTGTTCGCAATTTGTCCAGCATTATTTGTAAAAATTATGTAACCTACTTTTCATATCGTAGACCTGTGTTGACTATAACAAATTAAATAAAGGCTTTGAGTCGAGTATGGACTCGACTTGCTTATTTCAGTTCTCCGATCTGCAAGTTGTAGTACTACGTTTCAAACTGACGGCTCAATTAGAACTGACAATGTGAGTCTAAATGTTGTTTTTCTGACAGATAATCGTAGTTTACTGACCGTGGGTAAAGGAAACAATGTTTAAATATCGAAAGAGTAGCACGGTGGTTCGGCGGTCTATGATAAGCGCGTTCTTGTACTACTGAACCAAGACGAAAATTCCTGATAATTCTTGCAACACTGATGTTGTCCTGTCCTCTAAATACAGAGACCCTAAATTAGAAATGAAAGATTTTTCTGGTTTTAAATTTTTATGTGGATTTATTAAACTGAAAAAAATCATTGAAGTTTTATTTGTTGTTTCGAATAGTAAGCCACATTATATTCAAAAAAATTATACACAGTCGAGTCACATTATTGTGACCACCTCCTACTTTGGACGTCAACAGCACGTAGCCAATAAGAGAAGGCACGTGTCGTGAGCTGGCTTAGAGGGTATATAAGGAGTGATGTAGGCCATCTGAAAACATATCACTCGTTGCTTTCATAGATAAATGGAGCGATTTATCAGATTTGCAAAAACGGATGATTATCTGCTTTCGGGACAAGGGTGGCAGTCTTTCTGAAACAGCGCAGTTTGCGAACTGTTCGCGTGCTGCTGTGGTTATAGTGTATCGTGATTGGAGGAATGGCACCATTGCGAATAAGCGACGTGGGAACTGCGAAGCACCACGTGTCATTGACGTGAGAGGTGAACGTCTGCTTCGAAGGTGTGTGAGGGCCGACAAACACGCTACAGTGGAACAACTCACTGCCCGAATGAACCAGGGGACTACCGGATGTGTGTCTAAAACGACAGTTCCGTGTACCGTGCTGCGTATGGGGCTCCGATGCCGACGGATGGTTACTGCACCTATGCTTACGAAGGTGCATCGGCAGAAAAGGCTTACATTTGCACAGCAGTATCGGAATTGGACCTCTGCTGATTGTCAAAGGATTGTCTTCTCCGATGAGTCACGTTTTATGCTTCATCGAACGGATGAACGTTGTCGTATAAGGCGAGAAACATTGGAGAACAAACACTCTTCAACCATTGTTGGAAGAACACAAGCGGGTGGGGGCAGCGTTATGGTTTGAGGAATGTTTTCGTGGCATTCTTTGGGTCCCCTCAACCTGTGGAAGGCACTATGGACCAAATTTGTTAAGAATCCATATTAGCGGACTACGTACACCCCTACATGTTGATTGTGTTCTCTGGGGCGGATGGGATCTTCCAGCATGACAATGCGACGTGTCGCACAGCTAGAAATGTCCGAGATTGGTTGCAAGAGCACGATGAAAACATCAAAGTACTTCCCTGGCCCCCTAATTTCCCAAATTTAAACCCAATTGAGCATCTGTGGGACCACCTCGATCGTGTTGTTCGCTGTAAGGATCCTTCACCATGCAGCTATCCGATACACTACTGTCAGCATGGCTCCACATGTCTGTGAACACCTTGCAGCACTTTATTCACTACCAGCCCGTCTAGCTCCTGTCAGTGCTGCGCACTGCGGTTACTCTGGATATTAACTGGTGGTCACAATAATGTGACTCGACAGTGTATTTTTCTAATCTGTTCACCAATAATTTCGTTCCTCAGCTTTTTACATGTTTCATGATGCGATAATGAATTGCTTTGAATTGAACTGGGTTGTTTATTTTTGTGTTTTCGTTTAGTTCACAATGTCAACGAAATCTGTGATAGCATATGTGTGCCTCAGTACAAACGCAATGGAGACCAAAGGGCCATTCTCTTCGTCGTGATGTCTAATGGCTACACTTTCAACCCAGCTATGGAGAAAAAGATCAAGCAAACAGTTGCAGAGGAGCTGACAAGTGAGCATGTCCCTGAAATTGTAATGGAAGCTCCAGAAATACCTGTAAGTATTGCTTTAAGAACTACTGATCGCAAAATAAGAAAATTATTAACAATCAATCTAAACGAAGCCAAAATTATCTGCTTCCGAAACTAGACATACTTTTACACGTTAATAAAAACATTACGTTTAAAGAACATCCCAGCTAGCACAGCCTTGCACTTTAACGTAGGACCAACACTGAACCACCGTCTTCTATTCCTAAACGACGGTGGCTCAATTTTGGGCCGAGGTTAAATTGCAAGGTTGTGTTACCTGGGATGGCTGCTCTACAAGCCACACAGGTTATGACCAGAGTAAATTTCCAGTAAAGAGAGCGATATTCCCTTTCAGATGTGCATAATTCACTCTTTATTTAATAACCTAACTAGATTCTCAAGAAGGGACATCATTCTTCGTGGAGACAAAAACCCCAATCAGAAAAGAAGATTGAAATGTTAAGGATCAAAGTGTATAAAAAGATAAAAATGTTAAGGATCAAAGTGTACAAAAAGATAAAAATTTTAAGGATCAAAGTGTATAAGAAGATAAAAATGTTAAGGATCAAAGTGTATAAGAAGATAAAAATGTTAAGGATCAAAGTGTATAAGAAGATAAAAATGTTAAGGATCAAAGCGTATAAGAAAATAAAAATGTTAAGGATCAAAGTGTATAAAAAGATAAAAATGTTAAGGATCAAAGTGTACAAAAAGATAAAAAGGTTAAGGATCAAAGTGTATAAGAAGATAAAAATGTTAAGGATCAAAGTGTACAGAAAGATAAAAATGTTAAGGATCAAAGTGTACAGAAAGATAAAAATGTTAAGGATCAAAGTGTACAAAAAGATCAAAATGTTAAGGATAAAAGTGTATAAGAAGATAAAAATGTTAAGGATCAAAGTGTATAAGAAGATAAAAAGGTTAAGGATCAAAGTGTATAAGAAGATAAAAATGTTAAGGATCAAAGTGTATAAGAAGATTAAAATGTTAAGGATCAAAGCGTACAAAAAGATCAAAATGTTAAGGATAAAAGTGTATAAGAAGATAAAAATGTTAAGGATCAAAGCGTATAAGAAAATAAAAATGTTAAGGATCAAAGTGTATAAAAAGATAAAAATGTTAAGGATCAAAGTGTACAAAAAGATAAAAAGGTTAAGGATCAAAGTGTATAAGAAGATAAAAATGTTAAGGATCAAAGTGTACAGAAAGATAAAAATGTTAAGGATCAAAGTGTACAGAAAAATAAAAATGTTAAGGATCAAAGTGTACAAAAAGATCAAAATGTTAAGGATAAAAGTGTATAAGAAGATAAAAATGTTAAGGATCAAAGTGTATAAGAAGATAAAAATTATGAAGGATCAAAGTGTCTAAGAAGATAAAAAGGTTAAGGATCAAAGTGTATAAGAAGATAAAAAGGTTAAGGATCAAAGTGTATAAGAAGATAAAAATGTTAAGGATAAAAGTGTATAAGAAGATAAAAATGTTAAGGATCAAAGTGTATCTTAAAGAAAATGTCAAGATGAGCAAAAAAGATGTGTGCAAACTTTATAGGAGAAGCAGCAGACGGGAACGCAAAGAAAAAGCCAGCCAATTTCTAGCCATGCACGCCAGATGATAAAACACAAGAAGTCTCTGAAGGGGTAAAAATCAACATTTTATAAAGCAATAATCATCAGCTAAAATCCAAAATATATGATGTTACCTACGACTGTCAAAGAAGGCTATGATATAGGAAATAGAGTAATTACGTGCCATACTGAAAAAGATGCATATTTTTTTTTCATCGAAGTTTTTCATTCAATTGTTACCGTGTATCCATCTCGTCAGAAAGCAATTTCAATGACAAAAAGGCTGGCACAACTGCCATGGATTTGCGAAGATTTATTCTATAACTTGTATGACATTATAAACGCTGAAATGCCGAAAATCATGGGATAGCGGTATGCAAATTTATAACTAGGGCTGCCGTCGTATAAAGACTTCGACGCACGCTACGATTCTTATCAGTTGCGAGGTGTTTTCTCGTAAGTCAGGGTGAACAACCGCCAGTAGGATTATGGCAAGCCGACGTAAAGTATCGGAGTTTGAACGAGGCGTGGTAGTGGGAGCCAGACGAATGGCACATTCAATTTCCATGGTTGTGCGAACATTCAACATTTTTCAATATACGGTGTCACGTTTGTACCGAGAATACCTCCTGGAAAGCATTACCACCCACTGTGGACAGCGCAGTGGATGACCACGGGTGCTGAATAACCATGACCAGAGGCTTCTGATCAGGATTGTCCATCCTAACAGACAAGCGACACTGGCTCAAATAACATCCACATTCAATGCAGGAGGTACCAGAGGAACATCCACCAGGTCAGTTGAGCGTAATTTGGCGTCCAAGGGGTGTGGGAGCAGAAAACCCACCAGAGTGCCTTTGTTAACACTACGACATCGGACCTGGGCTCGTGAACTCGGTAATTAGATCCTGGAAGACGGGTAACATGTGGCGTGATCCGATGAGTCACGCCACCAGTTGTTACGAGCTGATGGTAGTGTTCGGGTGGGGCGTAGACCTCATGAGGCCATGGACCCAAGCTGTAAACAAGGCGCTATGCAAGCTGGTGTTGGTTCCATACATGTGTGGGGTGTCTTTACGCGGCATGGTTTGAGTCTTCTGGTCCTTGTGAGCTCGTCATTAACCGGTAATCGTTTTGTTGCTTTGCTGAGTGACCATTTGCAGCCCTTCAGTAATGATGAGATTTTCCAGGCGGATAATGCACCATGTCAAAGGGTCCAAATTGTCCAAAATTGGTTCGAAGAGCATTCTGGACAGTTCAGACGGATGGTGTGGCTACCATGTTCGCCCGACATGAACCCAATAAAGCACTTATAGGACATGGTGGAAAGGTTTATTTGCACCCAAGATCTTGCACGTAAAAATACCAGAGAACTGTGGGCGGCTATTCAGACACAATGGCTCAACATCTCTCCATAAGTCTTCCGGCCATCGATGTTACGTCGAGTTTCTGCACTTGACTAGGCTAGAGTAGGTCCTACGCGATACTAGATAAGTATCCCCTGACTTTTGGCACTTCAGTGTAAATAACAGTATTTTCTGACATGGATCCATTCCTGGATTAGTGTTGTCTTCCCTTCAAGAGGGTATCGGGTGCTTCTCTCAGTTTCTCACTCGACTACAGGAAATCGGCGATTGTTCAGATCCCTATGCTTTGGATGCTTGGAAATGCTATGTCCTGCGTGGAGTAAGGATTCATTCTTCTTTCATTTAGGAGGTAATTTCTGAAGAGCTAATGGTTCCTGACCTCGATCTGTTCCCGGATTAGAATGGTTGTCAGTAGAAGAAGGGATCTGGTGCTCCGGCTAGCGCAAATCCTGGAGTTTGTTCAGATTCCTAAGCTTTCGCTGCTGGGGGATTCTTTGTCTTGCATGGTGTAACGATTAATTTTTCTTTAATTTCTGTGGTAGTTTCTGAAGAACTAGTGATTCCTCTCCTCGATCTGTTCCTGGATTAGAATGGTCGTTGCTACGGGGTGGCATCAGGTTCTTCGAATAGCACAAATCTAGAGTTTGTTCAGATTCCCAATCTGGGAAATTCTTTGTCCTGAATGGTGTAAGGGTTCTTTCGTTCCAAATTTCCGTGGTAATATCTGACGAATTGGTGGTTCTTGAGTGTTAGATGTGTTCCTGGGTTAGAATGGGTATCGGATGCTTCGAGTAGCTCTTCTGATGTTTGTTTTAATTCCCATTCCTTGTCGTTGGATGGTGGTAGTGGAAGCATGCCAGAACAGAAATTGTGAGATTCGAGTTCGATTCCCTCTGCAGTGTGTTACAATTATCCAGGTTTCCTGAAGCAGTGGTTGCATGGTAACAGCTGATTGCGACCGTTCATGCTGAAGAAAATAACTGCCGTCTATTTACGAAGAAGATTCCTTTCCCGCTGATTTCTGTGATAATATGAGTCAAACCAAGTTAATAGCATTACTCGCGGATGAGCGAGAAAATTCAATGCTGACAAAATATTGTTTAGGCACTTCAACCGTACGGTAACCAGACTTTCGCTGTTCGCTTGAGCCGAACCCTCACTGCCGCGTGGAGTTGATGAACTCTCAACAGCCGAACCTGTTTGCAAAATCACTAATCATTCGCTTATATCTTGAAGTATCCAATGATAACTTTCTAAAAAATGTACTTAGCACTTCAGTTACGTCTGGCTCCAAACTCATAAGAAATGTGGAGTTTTTCAAAATAATATATGCGTATAAATCCATCTATGAAATATTTATTTCAATATATTTCTCTTTGACTTTTTTTAAAGTTTCGTGGTGTTCGTCTGTCCAGCTCTTTTCTGTCGTCACAGCCGTCGCTAATCGGCCGCATTGGGACTTGTACCTGATATTAATTTCACCACCTTGATTCAATATCTAACTGCGCATTATTCAGACGCCTGTGAACTTCGATTGGACTCTCTTCTTCGGATACAAAGAATTCATTTCAGACACCACTGTCGGCTCCATACGTGCATCTACCGCACCCGCCATTTTGCACTTCCAGTTTACAACAAATAAGTGACCGATGGCAGCACCACTCACTGAGGTGGAAGTACAGATTGGTAACATCCACTCGGGGAGACGTGCGAAACTTTCTATCATGCCTAATTTGAAAGGACTAAACGAGGAGGTATTGGCCACGTATATCCCGCCGTAAAACTATTCCCACATATCAGAAGTAATGTAATTGATATTCATAAACAAAACTGGTCCTCAAATAATTATAACTCACATTAATAACTAAACTTAACCCATTGCACAAAGATTTGTTTTATGTTGAAAAACAAAAGGTTCCGATATCATAAAGAATTTAAGTAGATGTTCATAACTGAAACGGAATCTATGCCGCAAATAATTCCAGTCGGTGAAGAAACAATATATCTCGTGCGACCATAGAATTAATCTTATATAAAGCTGTTTCAGCACGATTTAGAACACTTCCATCTAATACACGCAAGCGTCAGAAGTATAAGATATTTATTTACATCTAAAACCAGTATGTACAGAAAAAAGCAACTTTAAAAAACAGGCAAGATCTTTCGAATCCTGACAAGACTCATTATCAAGCCAAAGTGCAGCACTTGGCTTGATGATCAGTCTTGTCAGGATTCGAAAGATCTTGCCTGTTTTTTAAAGTTGCTTTTTTCTGTACATACTGGTTTTAGATATAAATAAATATCTTTTACTTCTGACGCTTGCGTATTAGATGGAAGTGGTCTGAATCGTACTGAGATAGTTTTATATAAGATTAATTCCAGTCGGTATTCGTATCAGAACTAATTCCATACGATAAAGCATTATATTCAATGTTTTTAACGGAAATTTATGCTAAGCAATTTAGCGTCTGCTACCTACGTCATAAAGTATGGTCGACGGTTCAGCATTATTTCTAGACTATTGTATGAGGGTCATCCAAATAGAACATAGACTAGCTGTTGGAGTTAAGTGTACTTTATTGCAGAATAGGAATATGTATGCCGCTCCGGTTTCGCAGTGGTCTAAGCGCTGGGTTATGACCATTCCTTCGAGAAGGGTTCGGGTTCGAATCCCGTTGAGGCATTGATGTTGTGTTTGTCTTACGGCACTGGCTCTCTCCCTTCCCTGGAACCAGTCGCACAAAATTAGGGAAGGGCGACTGCTTATAGCTCACTGCGTTGTTCACAGTGGTTGTTAAACCTCCAATCCGCACACACTTTTGAATACCCGAGTTCTTGGTTGAGGATTGTGCCAATGAAGCCCCTGTTGATACCCAATGCAACTCCTAACTCACTAACTGTTATTTTGCTGTTAACTTTCACAAGTTCGTCCACTGTTGCTATTGTATCGGTGTGATTGCGGCGTGTGCTTGGCCAAGTCTTGGCAGATCCATAGGGCTTTCATGTCCACTCTGAAATTCTTTGCACCATTCAAGATCATACCGCATGCAAGGCACGCATTCCCGTAAACTACCTGCATACCTTGAAAGATTTTTCTCTTCCCTCTTTTGTCAAAAATTGGATTACGACTCGCTGTTCCCGCTTGGAGGTATCCATGAGACAGGTTGTTTACGTTCTCACATCCGACGTGTCCCACCAAGAAAATATTTTGCAAGCTGCATTCCTGTTTTACCTGTGGTTACTGCAGGGGCACCATCGCTTCGGCAGATACTGCAGCTCCACCCGCCAACACGAGTCTATGTTTCATTCGGACGATCCATATAGGAGGCTGGCGAATACGATAAGGTGTATAAGAACCTGCTAACCATCGCCTGCACCGCCAAAGGGCATAGAAGTGAGTTATCAATCTCTCTAAAGATTAAAAAAATATCGCTGCGAAAGCAGCCCCAGAGAAGGACGCTCGGTGGCCAAACCATCCTCGCGAAAAACCAAACGAAGGGCCGAGCAATGAGCTACCCGCATACTACAAGATGGAATTTAGGTGGAAGACCTGCTGGCCAGTAACAACCGATTCCTGTGGCCAAATTTTGTCTTTATTGAAGAGAAAAAAAAGTATTTACAAGAAAGTAACAAAGTAGCAATAAAGTTTATTGATTAAAAGAAAAAGAAAGTAGCATGACAAAAAATTCAAGAAAACTTAATCAAATTCACAAATATTCAAAATATCAGTCATAATGTTCAAACTATAAAAAAAAGTTACAGCTAACTATTGCGAAAACACACTTTTGTCGGTACGGGGATCAAATCCGCGCGTCTTCTCACTCTAACCGACTAGACTACACGAACGGAGTGTATTGCTGCAGATTTGAGAGAGCCAGTGTCGTAATTTCAAATTTGTTTAGTTTGTTTTTAATTTTTAGTTAAAAGAAACATCCTATGATGTTAAAAACATCTTTTAGTTGTTGTTTTTTAATTTTTTAGTTTTTTTAGTTTTTTTTTTTTTTTTTTTTTTTGTGGATTTTCAGTGTTGTGAGAGAGCCAGTGTCGTAATTTCAATTATTTTAGTTTGTTTTTAATTTTTAGTTAAAAGAGACATTCTATGATGTTACAAAACATCTTTTTTTTTTTTTTTTTTTTTTAGATTTTTTTATTTATTTTGGGGGTGTGGGGGTTCAGTGTCGTGAGAGAGCCAGTGTCGTAATTTCAAATCCGCGGGTCTCCTTGCTCCGAAGTGAGTTGCTTTAACCGACTAGACTACACCGACGAAGTGTATTGCTGCAGATTTGTCGTCTTGACGCGTGCTTTACCTCTGTAGCACGTCACATCATCTCTTAATTTTTTTTCTTTCTTTCTTTTTTTTCTGTTTTTTTTTTTTTTGAAGCGAAGTAAGAATTTTTTACTAATTCCAGACGATGTGGAGCAAACATCACACATATTTTGAAGAAACCCCAACGGCCAGCAGATCCATTCTTACGTTTGGCCGCCAATGGGAAAACACAAGTTTGTTCGCGTCCCCTCACTCCGGAATAAGATGCTCTCCCAACTAAGCTACACGGTCGGAATGTATCGCTGCAGATTTGTCGTCTCGACACATGTCTTCACCTCTGTAGTACGTCACAAATCCGAAATGCAAACTTCAAATGAAATAAGCAACGTACTTCTTTAAAATCAAAATGTTAAGCATGTGAATTTTGCTCTGAAAAAAAAAGCAATTCCCGAATTAGAAAAAAGAAATATTCAGTTTTAAATATAAAAATTAGCATTTATCTCTGTGCAAAGGTAGCTATATTTATGACAGTGTACTTGCTTCCGTGTAGTTCTAAAGTGTTTTTTTACAGTACAACATGAATGGCAAGAAGATGGAGAGATTAGTAATGAAGATCATTGAGACCAATGAAGTTCCCGAAACGATAAACATTCGAAATCCGGAGTGCCTGACGTTTTTCTGCAATATTCCTCAGCTCCAGAATGTCTAAAAATGAAGGACTGTCTGAAAAGCACAAGCGATCAAAACACCTTTGGTTAATCAAATTTTGAGTGGACGCATAGCAGAAATGAAACCCCAAGAAACATTTTTTTATTAAAGACCCCTTAAAATGCCTAGCACCTGAAAAAAATAATTTATAACAATTTTAAAGAAAAAAATTAATGCATTTGTTAGAGATAATACGGGAAATTACACACGTAGTCCGAAATGGGAGAGATTGCAAGAATATAAACACATTGCAGTAACTGGAAACGGAAAAATCCACTCTGTAGTTACGCTGTACCAGATTTCCTTCTCTCTCTCTCTCTCTCTCTTTTTTTTTTTTTTTTTTTTTTGTGCGAGTCATGATGTTTACAAAGGAAATGCTTATTTTTGCGTATTCATCTTACAACACATACACGAACGTCATTAATTGACGGCCTTTTTTAAGGTCGAAAAAGCTTCTTTCATCAGAAGTTGTTGTGATGGAGCCTGTTTTGCCGGAGGGCATTAAGACGAAACTTGTTTTGTTAGTCGCTTCAAAGAGATGCCGGAAGCTGCGGTCGTATCTTTTCATCGATAAAAGAAATTAGTGAAAAAAAAAAAACTAACCTACATAAATTGGAATATTAATTTGTAATTGCATAATGAATCAAACTGTCGAAATAATCAAAACGGAATGAATTTACAAAATTTATATTTTTCAAGCTCAGGAGAACAAAAATATTTTGCAGCTCCTAAATAAAGGTGATTGAGATGGAAAGAACGGATGAATATCATTTGAAAAGTGTTTTATGATGAAAGGATACTTATTTAAAAATCTTTCAGGACACTTCTTACACTGCTGAAATTTCTATATTTAGAAAAACACACAGGTTTCATTTGAAGTCGTACGTTTTTCAGTTTTGTGTACAGAATTTGTCCATCATCAATGTGACGCTAATAAAGGTTTTGTGACTTTCTTATGCAGTGAACTATATCTAGAAATAATAAAGAGAAATATAAGCTCTATATGTATTCCTTGATGGACTATATAACTCAAGCTAAAATCTTCTTAGACATATTCCTTATAGTGAAATAGATGTCATATTTCATTGTGGATATAAATATCAAATATTTGAGTTTCTCTCTGTTAAAATTGTAATCAGTAGTGAGAAATAAAAACTATTTCCAAAAAAACGTACAGCAGATGGTAAAAAAAAACACACCCTTGAGATAACAACGTTGTGGCTAGATATTCAAAAACAGCAGGGAAGTTAGGATGTCTCCTACCTTTTTCGGTGAATCATTTTATGCATTTCGAAAAATTCAGCTCAGGATGACGGCCTTTTTTAATTAATTGACGGCCTTATTTAATTAATTGACGGATCTTATGGTTATCGAGTAAAATAGCGCAGTAATACTTTCAATCTTTCTTTGTTTAGTAATGAAGCTCTACAAAAATATTTTGTATTCACGACTTAAATGGATTTAGAACGTTGCTGGTGAATTTGTTGTACGAAAAATCTTGCATTCGTGGTGGTTACATTATTTGCATAATCTTAAATCACGTGTCACACCCGGTTAAATAATAGATTATAAATCAATGTTTCCTATCACGAAAGAAAACCTGTTTCAAATAATGCTCATTTTTTTCATTTCCTTCGAAATCCTACACGACTCGGTTTGTAAATATCGTGATAGTAAATATATTTAGAACACCTCAGTTCATTTTTGCCATAAAATATTTCGCGAAAATGAAAACGCAAATAATAACGCGGATCTTTCCTTCATGGGGTACTTCTTATTCTGGGGTCCGAAATTCGAAAATGTGTTTTTCAGTGCCGGAATACTTTGTTAGTTCTTTCTGCACAATTATTTTTATTGATACATGTACATTTGTTAACACTGCTTGTTTTTCTTAGTCTCAATATTCTTTTACGTTTTTAAAAAAATGTGTTAAGTTTTATTCTTGGTGCTAAAGTGAAATATGAGTATGTGTAGACTGTTTGCGATGCTGTTAATAAGCCTGGCGTGTATATGCCAGGTACCAGAAAAACTCATTTTTCTGAAACGTTCATGTAAAATTTTTTGTAAATAAATGTTTTGTGATAGTGTAGGTTGAAGTGATCCTTTATTTTGTCCACATGAAGTCAATGTCACTATGTACCGTAACACGATAAGAAAACATTTTAATTTTGTTTCCATTTTTTTTAATTTGTGGTTGTATTTTTTTCAGCATCAACTCTAAACTCTAATTGTAGTGTGTGAAAAAAACATATTGTGCTGTCATTCACTTAGCTTTGTTCTTTTTCTCCTGGGCAAGGACCAGTGCACTGAAGAAAAAATAAGATGTCTATAATAAGATGTCTAGTGCACTGATCTGTCTCTCGTCTTCTTTCCCAAATTCCAATTGCAGTTTTTTGCATCTGGAGGAGAAGGGGAAGAAAGCGTTTCTGAAAATGTGAGGAAAAACAAAATAAAAGAGACCTTTCGTACGATATCATCATCATCACACTTATCAATCTACTGCTGGGTGAAGGTCTCCCCAAGTGTCTTCCACAACGTTCTGTCTTAAATCAGTCTCTTCCAAGTCACGCTTTCGAATTTCATCCACCCATCTCCCACGTGGTGCTCTTCGGGATCTTTTCCTATCCCTTGAGATCCAGACTAGTATTTCAGTTGTCCAACGGTAGTCAGTTCTTCTTGCAAAATGTCTAGCCCATTGCCTCTTCACGGATTTTCACTTGATTATGATGTCATCAAATCCCGTCATTTTCCTGATCCATAACCTCCTCTTCCTATCCTTCTTTCTTATACGAAGCATGCACTTCTCAATGCTATTTGCAGCTTGCAGCTTCTAACAGCCCTTTTTTACGCTTTCCAACCGTAGGTTGAAGAAGCATATATGCTCCAGCTTTGTCCGTCCGTCTGTCCGTCCGTCTGTCGGAACGATAACTCGCGTAAAAATGGTTCGATTTCGATAAAAATTAATTGTGGTAGGGGACCATCTGGGAACAAACCCTATTGAAAATGGACGAAATGGGGTCAAAGGTCACGGCATAGGAGCGGGATCCATTCCATTGCCATTATGCGTCACAACTTGCGTACATATGGTTCGATGTCGAGGAAATTTTAGAATATTGTAGAGAACCACCTGGGAATGTACCCGATTGAAAATTGGTGAAGTGCGGTCAAAGGTCAGGACATAGGAGCGGGATGCATTCCATTGCCCTTATGCGTCATAACGTGCGTAAAAATGGCTCGATTTGGATGAAATTTTGGTATGTGTAAAAATGGTTCCACCTGGGGACGAACCCTATTAAAAATGGACGAAATGGGGTCAAAGGCCAGGACATAGAAGTGGGATACATTACACTGCTCTTATGCGTCATAAGTAACGTAAAAAGGGTTCACTTTCGATTAAATTTTAGTATGTGGTAGGGGACCACTTGAGAACAAACTCTATTGAAAATGGGCGTAATGGGGTAAAAGGTCAGGACATAGGAGCGGAATCACTTCCATCGCCATTATGTGTCATAACTTACGTAAAAAATCTTCGGTTTGGATGAAATGTTAGTATGTTGTACGGGCCCACCTGGGGACGAATCCTGTTAAAAATGGGTGAAATGGGGTCAAAGATTAGGACACAGGAGCGTGATCTATTCCATAGCCTTTATGCATCATAACTTACACAAAAATGGTTCGATTGCGACAAAACTTTATCATGTTATTTTGGATGTACACTGAACCGGTTCTGTTGAATATCATCGAAATGGTATCAAAGGTCAGGGCACAGGAGTGAGATTTATTCCACAGCCATTATCCTCATAACTTGAGTAAAGATTTCTAGTATGTTGGAAAGCGTATCATAATCAATGTATTGCATGATTTTACTAACTTGTTTATTAGTTAAGGTTGTAACGTACCAGGAGATGTGACGTACCTGCCAGAAGGACGCACACGACATAAAGGCAGATAGGAATCAGAATAAAATGTCCGCGTAGCTCAATTGGTAGAGCAACTTGTTCCGGAATGAGGGGACCCGGGTTCGAATCCTGGCGCGGATAAAAATGACGGAGAAATTTACTTCGTTATAATGGCGCCCGAACAGGGATCTTGCTGACGCGAAAAAAGCTGTTGAGCAAGGCTAGCTCGACTGAGGCCGAAAGGAAAGACCTCCAAGAATTCTGCACGGAAATTCTCATAATGAGAATCTGGGTTCAACACTCTCCACTGCCGATACCAGGTCTTAGCGGTATCCCTCAAGCAAGTGCCGGCGATTTGGACTTTGCAGTCTTCAGGAATATTATATAGATCAAAATGATCTTCCAGATCTTCGAGGAACTTTAAGGACCCCTCCAAACCATTGAAATGAATTGTTCCTGCATGCGGCACGAAATGGGCAAGCATTCTCCAGCGCTTCGAAAAATAAATGTGTGTGACGTTGCATTCCACACACTAGATTGACTGGGAGTTCTCAAGTGCACGTTCTACAGTGGATGGCTGCCTGCAACGATTCATGGTCACGGCTGACCCGTGGGCCATGCCCCCGGCCCTCTTTCGGGGGAGATGTGACGTACATGCCAGCAGGACACACACGACATAAAGGCACATAGCAGTCAGAACAAACGTCTGCGTAGCTCAGTTGGTAGAGCGACTTGTTCCGGAATAAGCGGATTCGGGTTCGAATCCCGGCGTAGACCAAAAATGACGGAGAAATTTACTTCGTTATAATGGCGCCCGGACTATCCGGATGACCCGACCGTTCAAAATCTCGCATTGGTGTGATGTTCTTTCCACACCGCGAGATAGGAAAAATGAGAGAATCCCTTCTCCAGCACTTCGAAAAAAAAAATAAAAAAAATAAGTGGGAGATGATGTAACGTACCAGGAGATGTGACGTACCTGCCAGAAGGACGCACACGACATAAAGGCAGATAGGAATCGGAATAAAATGTCCGCGTAGCTCAATTGGTAGAGCAACTTGTTCCGGAATGAGGGGACCCGGGTTCGAATCCTGGCGCGGATAAAAATGACGGAGAAATTTACTTCGTTATAAGGTGAATGTATCTGATCTAAAAGTAGGAACTGGAGATATACACAATTTAAAAAATTTTCTTTTAAAAATTGTACTGTTTCTCCCAAATGCTCACCAACCAAGTTTTATACGCCTATTTATTTCTTCCTCTATGTGGCCCTCGCTTGATATCTGTCGCTTCATACGATATGAAGAGAGCGAAATATTTTCATTTTCAATATTTTTATACCGAACGTTACATCAGCGCCTCCAAGTTTCTCCGTACATTTTTTCAATAACTGGCAGCTAGTCGAATGGAAAATAAAAGCTGATATCTAGGTGTGAGGACGAATCGACAATGATGTCATTTGTAGGAGGTGACAGTATTTTTTAATTAAATAAAAAGTGAAAATACAATACAAAGGATGGAGGGGCAAAATGAAAGGGAAAATGTATCTAAACATATAGGCAGGGATAAATTAAAATACACTATCTACCAACAAGTAATTGGACACCTGTGATAGCAAAGGAAAGCGAAGTTTATTCACCTTCAATAGTTGGTGGAGCCTCCACGAGCGGCGATTACAGCTGCGACTCTCCGGGGCATACTCTCAACCAGGCGTTGTACGACGGCTAGCGGTATTTTCTTCCACTCGGCTTGGAGACCACAGGTCAGTTCCTTCACCGATTTCGGACGGGAGGGAGCACTCCTTAAGTCAACGCTCCAACTCGTCCCAGAGGTGCTCGATAGGGTTAAGCACCGGGCTCTGCGCAGGCCAGTCCATTCGATTAACCCCATTGTCACCATACCTAGCCATGGTGGACCTTGCAACTTGACAGGTGGCATTGTCATCCTGAAAGTAACATGGGTCCACCCCGTAAAACTGCCACAACGTAGGAAGCGTATGGTCATCCAAAATGGTGCAGTAGGTCTCGGCGTTGAATCTACCAGGAATTGCGACCAAGGGTCCTGTGCCATACCAGGAGAAACACCCCCATAGCATAATTCCACGGCCGCCGAACTTCACAGTTGGCACAATACATTTTGGCAAGAGGCGTTCTCCAGGCAGATGCCAAACCCAGACCCTGCCATTCGAACGATAGAGGGTGAACCTTGATTCGTCGCTGCAGAGAACCTGCTTCCACTGTTCAACGGTCTACTGTCGACGGTCTACAGCGCAGTTTGTTAACTGCTCGCGGGCTACTGAGGTTAAAGTGTATCGCGATTGGAGGAATGGCACCATTGAGAGTAAGCGACGTGGGAACTGCGAAGCACCACGTGTCATTGATGTGAGAGGTGAAAGCGTTGGCTTCGAAGGTGCGTGAGGGCCGATCGACACGCTACAGTGGAGCAACTCACTGGTTGAATGAACCAGAGGGATGCCGGAAGTGTGTCTAAAACAACAGTTCAACGAACTCTGCTACGTATGGGGCTCCGATGCGGACGGATGGTCACTGCGCCTATGCTAACGAAGGTGCAATGGCAGAAAAGGCTTACATTTGCAAAGCGGTATCGGAATTGAAGCTCCGCGGATTGACAAAGTATTGCTTTCTCCGATGAGTTACGTTTTCGGCTTCATTGAACGGATGGACGTTGGCGTATAAGGCGAGAAACATCGGAGAACAAACACACTTCCACCTATGCTGGAAGAACACAAGCTGGTGGGGGCAGCATTATGGTCTGGAAAATGTTTTCGTGGCATTCCCTGGGTCCACTTATACACTGCTGGACAATTGCTAAGGACGGATCATAAACGGCTATATAGCGCATAAAAAAGAAAGTGTGGTTGGATGCCAAGTGAAATAAAATAATGTCAGGATGCCAGGACATTACAAGAAAGACAATTTATTGTGCTCTGAAATCCAGAAGGCTTTGGAACGTGTTCAAGGGATAAACAGGACATTTTGTGCAGAATATGTAAACGTGAAAAAAATGCAATTACCGTCAGCAGGCGTTCCAGCGTAAGATGTCAATACGGGATATGGTCACCATGGAGGGCGATGCAAGATTCCACACGTCGTGTCATGCTTTGCACAACATTATCAAGCAGCTGTTGGAGTAATTTATCCCATTCCTCTGTCAGTGCCCGGATGAGGGTGTCCTTGTTTATTGGAGGTCATCGGCGACCAGCAAGACTCCTCCCCAAAGCATCCCACACATTTTCAATGGGATTCAGATCTGGAGAACAGTGGTGGCCATACGACGAGGCGTTGAATATCCTCGCTCTCAAGACACTCCTGGACAGCGATTGGTCGATGACATGTTGCGTTGTCGTCCATGAAAATGAATTTATCACCGACAGCACCACGGAACATGCGAACATGAGGTAGAAGAACATCATTAATGTATCGTTGGTCAGTCATAGTCCCAGTTGGAAGCACAAAGAGGGACGTACGGCCATTGATCATGATGCCAGCCCATACCACGACACTACATGTCGGATATCGGTCCCTTTCCTGTATGTTTGCTGGACAATGTGCAGTACCACTATCACGCCAGTTCAGTTGTCGTCGACAATCAGACGATAACACTGTATCTACTCTCATCTGAGAAGAGGACAGCAGACCAGTCGTTATCAGTCCAATTGCGATGTTGATGGCACCATTGCAAACGGGCGGTACGGTGACGTCTGGACAATGGGGTGCACACAACATGACGGCGGGCGTATAGTCCTCCTTCATGCAAACATCTGGCGACAGTTTTTCGGGTGATCCGCTTGCCAGTAGCAGCCATAAACTGATTTGCTACCTCACTAACTGTGCTGCGCCGGTGTCTTTTTGTTGATAGCACTATGTACCGATCTTCTGCAGGTGTCGTACTGCGAACACGACCTCCCCCGTGACGTTTGCTACACTGTCCATTTGTTTGAAATGATTTCCAAAACCTTGAAACAACACTGTGGCATACGTCGAACTCCCTGGCAACATCTGTTATTTTTCGCCCTTCTTCAATCTTGCCATTAATACGGCCACGCGTAAAATCATCTAGGTGATGTCGGGAAGACATACTAAAAATTGCAAGTTCGTCAATTGATTCTTTCCCTTTCAACTTTGCGTTTGAAAAAGAACGGTCAATAGGCGTCAAATCCTTTATATCTCTTATCAGCGCTATGACGTCACGAACAAGTTCGGCAATCCAAAATTTGCATACGCACAACACGTCTTACTGTATCCCTCACTTATGATAATTTCCATATTTTCCTGCCTTCCATTTTATGGTTGCATCGTTGCTATTGTCACCCGTCCTTAGCAACTGTCCGGCAGTATACCTGTGTTCGTGGAATCAAAGACGTCGCTGCGCCGGTGCCGCAGCGACTTCTAATCATTCGCTCGAGATGGGTTCCGGGTTCGAATCCGGAATGAGGCATAGATGATATGTGTTTCTTACGAAACTGACTCTCATCCTTTCCTGGAATCAATGGCCCTACGTTAAGGCTCTACGAGACCCGCCATCTTGTATTGCTGCCTTCTCTTGTTAACCAACGAGCAAGCGTATTTCACAAATTGCTCGGGCAATTTTGAACATTCTGGAACACTGTTTGTGGCTAACGCGAGATATATGATAAATAAAGAGTTCCCTGGTTTCAGAATTTTTATTGACCTTTCCCTTCATTTTTTACCTGCAGCGAAAGTCATACCAAGGCGTCTTCCAAAGATTTATTAATAAATAAAAAATACTTAAAGAGTCCAAATGGAAAGTCTGAAACCAGGGAACTCTTTATTTATTATATATCTTGCGTTAACCACAAACGGTGTTCCAAAATGATCAAAATTGCCTGAGAAATTTGTGAAATACGCTTGCCCGTTGGTTAACAAGAGAAGGCACAATACAAGATGGCGGGTCTCGTAGAGCCTTAAGGACAGACGATTGCTAATAGCCTGCTGAATTACTCTCGGTGGTCTTTAAACACACAAAAAAAGTTGCCATTAAATATAATTGCACTTGAAAAACAACAATTGAAATGAAACCCTTTAAACTTACAAAATATTTAATTCTCGCAATATCAAATTCATACAAAAACGAACATCTGGGTGTCAGATTCATGCAAAAAGGTGTCAAATTACATCCATTTTTGAAACATCACAGTAATAAGACAAACACTCAGGATTCGAAACGTTTTCTCTGTTTATTTTAGCTCCAGCAAGAATTTTCTTTACGAGCACTTCCATTTTTTTGCCATTCAGATTGTACTGAAAAATGAAAAAAATTGTCTTAAATTACGGATTCAACAAATGGCGCATAATAACAGTCATCTATCATTTAAAACTTTAAAACACCATAACAATGCATAAAACTATGTATAAAATTTTCGTGTTCGTTTTGTCATGACACTTTGCCTATTGCTTTGCATGAGTCTTAAGAGTTTTGCATAACCTGTTCCGTGAAAGTTCTTCCATATTTTTGTTTCTGTTTTTATGATCTCTTACGGCAATGAATCTCAGACTGACCAACTCTCTCTCGCTCTCGCTCTTCCTCACTCTCTCTCTCTCTCTCTCTCTATCCAGCTCAATTCCTTTTCCACCACTGAATATTTAATAAACATTTCAGCAAATCGCATATTTTGGTTTAAAACATGGTGTACTGGATATGGAGACCTACTGGAACTTAATCGTGTAGTTATTAGCATATACTAAATGACGCCGACAATGTTTTCATTTTTACTTTCTCTGTATCCATCCATTCCGAGATATTGCAAAACAGAGGAAGGGAAAACTTGTTTACGTTTCATCTTTTACGTGAGGACGAAGTGTCATAATGGCGTACTACTTAAACAACGGTTCCTTCGCTTGCTTGCGTCTTGTTGATGAGATAGACCACATCCCCGGAGATCAGCGATTAAAAGCCTTAAATCCCTGAGATCTGGGCTTAATCATGGCCGTCTAGAAAGCACAAGGCCATGACATTAGAGATTTGAGTTCCCTCCGTTTGTGACGTCACTCTCATGTTACACGGCATAATATGTCCGTGTCATGTTCGACGTCATGCACGACAGCGTTGGAAGCTGATCGGAAACTATGGTTTTCACGTGATGTCACTAAAAGAGGGAACTCATTTCTTTTCTTGAGCTGAATGATGTTTTTCCTTCTAACACCTGGGCTCAGAGCATATGCTGCAAAGCAACTGATATTCAAATCATCCCTGAAAAGAGTTTACAATTTCGTATGCACTATACAGACACAAGAGTTCGGGCTCCTTCACTTATATGTGCAAATTAACATACATTTGCTGAAAGCGCTCACGCGAGGGGTTTCTTGGGTTCAGTTAATAAAGAAGGGTACTAACAAGTGCCGTATATTCGAGGCCAGCTAGGCTAGCTGCGAAGCCCAGAGAATGCACAAATAAAAGTCAATTATCAACGGTATTAAGACATGTCGATACTTTCGGGGCGAAAAGAACACCAGTGGATTCGTTTGGTTTTTTTTTTTTCAATTAAAAGAATCAGTATGGCGAGCTATGACCAACGGCATAACGCAAGCAGGTCTTCCAGATTCTTCGCTGTTCCAATTCGAAGAACTTCGATACGATCGCCTGCTAGCGCTTCCATGACAACATGAATGAGGGTACGGAGGGGAATGGACCATTGCTTTGCGCAACGGTTCGCTCAGAAAGGAGAAGACTTCGACTAGCTCAGTCCCGCGCATGCTTTCACCTACAACATCGCGTGTTTCGCGAGAGTTGTTTCAGTTTGTGCGAAGTGGCAATGAATTAAAATCAGTGATATTATACCTTAGACTCGTGGCTTTGTTGGATTCGAACTGTTTTGATAAATTTTGTGAAAGCTTCCCTGAACATCTGCAGTCAGAACATAAAGTACTCTATGCTTCAAGTTTTGATACAGCTCGACTAAAAATGAACTGAAGGTGTTTTATTCCCTTGATGAAAACACACAAAAAATCGGAAGGAGGCATTACTTGTTACATAAAGTTGAATAAATTGGAGATAGTGTTTAGTAAGGTGTACAAATTACTAGACCTGATATTAAATTTTCCATCAATAGCTGCAACTGCCGGAAGAAGTTTTTCTGTGTTAAAAAGAATCAAGATATATCTTAGAGTCATTCGAGCAACTTGACTGGTTTGTCAATATAGAAAAACATTATTACTATATATGAAAAAATACTCGGGACAAACATTTTTGTGAAATTGAAACACTCAAGTTCACACAAAAGGAAAGAAGATAGGAATTCATGTACAAATAAAGTGTTCAGAAGAAGAATGGCGTTCATGTACAAATAAGTGTTCAAATCCATGTACCGAAAATTTAGAAAAAAATTACTTCTATTACTTAACAATTAAAAATTAAACTTCGCCATTTAAAAAAACAGTACAGAGTGGTGGGGGTGACATAGCACAGGTCTGGGACCTGTGCTATCTCACCCCACGCCACTGATACTAACACACCCCCACGCCACTGATACCAACACACCCCCACGCCACTGATACTAACACACCTGTAATACCGTATTATGTTGCGCGGTGCTGAGCAGGCAGAATTTGAAAAGTGCATTATGCTTCGAAACCATCTGAGCAAGCAAGCAGTAAGTATTATAGCATTGTCAAACTTCTGGAATTTCCAAAATCCACAGCTTCTGATTCTCTTCCTCGGTGGAAAGCAGATTGTGCCACTACAGCGAAGCCATGCGCTGGGAAGCCGTACAAGCAGAGTGATCGTGCAAAATGAATCTTACTGCGGAATGTGAAGGCACGCACATCCTCTTCCATAGACCCGGCCGACGACGTCGCACAAAACGCTGGAACAGCACGTAGGGAACTTCATGCTTATTGTTATCCTGCTAGGTCTGTTGTACACAATCCTGATATTACCTCATTCAATGCTAGACGATGACTGCAGTGGTGCCTTGCTCACCGTTCGTGGACAACAAAAGGGTGGAAAAGAGTCGTATGGAGTACCGAATAAAGCTACTCACTCTTTCGATTAGATGGACGTATTTGGGTATGGCGAATGCCTGGTGAATGCTGACAGACGGACTACATTGTCCATATACACTGAAGAGCAACTGAATTAGAGACAGCTGGCCTTATGCAAATGGAACGCTGTGCGCGCCCCTGTAAACGGAAACGCCATGACGTATGCAGCGATCTGACAATATAAGGAGTGATGCGACGGGAATTAGTAAGAGTCGGACGCAGTATGGGTAAGACGAAGGATCTAAGCCCATTTGATCGTGGGGAAATTGTCGGGGTCCGACGAATAGGTCACTCCATCTCGGAAGTCGTGCAGGCACTGTGATTTTCACGAGCCACTATGTCACGGGTGCACCGTGAGTACATCAAATCCGGTAAAACCATCCCTGCAAGGGCCAACTGCAGTGGACAAGAGCGTGTGGATGAGCGTGGTCATTGTCGGCTAGCTAGCATTGTAACAGCATATGGACGGGCCACAGTGCAAGAAATCACTCGGCAATTTAACGCTGGTGCACAAAAACGTGTAAGCAGCCACACCATCCAGAACCATCTCCTCGCTATGGGGTACAGAAGCCATCGTCCCACGAGGGTACCGCTGCTGACCGCACATCACAGGGTGCAAAGATTAGCATGGGCGTTGCAACATCGCCACTGGATCCTCGACATGTGGGAAAATGTTGCTCGGACTGATGAGTCGAGATTCACGTTGGTACATGCGGATGGCAGGCTACGATGGAACCTTCTTTCCAGTAGAATACTCTTCAAGCTGGTGGGGGTGGCATTCTCGTCTGGTGACGGTTTACGTGGACTTAAATGGGACCCCTAGTACCTTGAAATTGTCCCTCACAGGTCAACGGTACCGAGATATCCTGGACGACCATTTGCTTCCGTCTTCAACATCCCACTGGGGACCTCATCCCGCAACAAGACACTGCACCGTGTTTTGTTGCGGGATGAGGTCCCTGAAGAGGATCATTTGTCTCTAAAGTTCATATGAGGAAGGCTCTCCAACTCCCGAATAGTAGATTTGTCTTGCTCAAGGCTCTATTCATAAATATTTTCCCAAATGAAAAACTAATGAATTTTCCGCTGTCACTTATTTAGTTTCCCAAAAATAAACCCTCACAAAACTAGGAATGATTCTGAAAAACCCCCAATTTCAGAATTTATTCCTGTGGAACACCCTTTTTTCTGAACAAGCCCGGAGGTTTTAGAATCAGAGTTCCGTTCCCTTATCTTTCTACCGTAAGTTGGCTTCGTAGTTCTCGATATTTAAATTCTTCTCCTTCATGCCATTGATCACACAGTCATTCCATCTCATCCTATATGTTTTACAACTCAACTCACTTGATAGCTCCGTGGTTGAAAGAAATCTAGTTTCTTTAGAACACACAGTTCATTACATTTAACGTCGAGGTGGAGTTCGCTTAGCTCTTATCTACTTCATTTGATAAATATATGAACCATTTCGCACTGATCATGTTTGATAAAGTTTATTTTCTAAACGGACATGAATTGATTGGTGTAATAAAAGCGTGGAGACTGCATGTCAGACCATGACGGTGCAAAATTGTAAATTACCCACAGTACAGAGAGATGGCTATTAACAGCATTGCACGCTTTAAATATGAGAACTTTCTCTGCTGTATCACAGATGATAATAGTGTTTGCGCATTTCTTTGCAAAATTCACTGGTGTTATTACATTTAGCACGTCGCACATGCGGCTATGGCCGAAGAGCACGAAATGCCGGTCCCGTGGTGACAGCAGACCCATGCCGGTCCAAATGTCGATCCTGTTCGGGTGAAAGACTGCGTTTTCCGGATCCTGACGGGATTGCTAGCAGCGCCGTCATCTATAATCTTTAAAAGAGTTCAACATATACCTGCGAAGTCTGTATTTAAACGGTGCAGGTAGAGTTATCAGTTTAGCTTATATCGCTGATCTCACTGCTACTGTTTCAAAACTTAAAAAAAAACACCTTTTATCATTCTCTGTGGTTCCAGGATATATTTAAAATTGAAATACAGGAGGAATATTTTTCATTATCTTTATGAACGTAGTACTTACTGGAATAGCTGGTGCACTCAGAATAACCTCCGGGACATGTCTTACAGATAACTCAGATTGAATCACATTTCTTATTTTCTGTACCAGTTCCCCTGTAAAAGAATGGCCTTTCTTCACCTTGACAAAGAGAAAAGCAATTTCATCTCCGCTTTCTATCATCTTCGAGACACAGATGCTGTCAGAGATCTCTTGGAATTGATTCACTGAAAGTTAGTTGCAAAATTTAGTATATGTATTGAAATATATCATAATGGAAAAATACTCAAGAGCAATAATAAACGCAGATAAGTTGCTTTTCATGCGATCGATACCTTCCTGAAGACCTGTCATAATTGAAGACTCATTTTCTTGTAAGAATTAATGTAAAACAAAGGGGGAAAACATATGTTGGCTTTTAAACATACACTAAAAGTACGGTTTATTATAGACACTACATGTCACAGATCCAGAAACCTGCTCTACCCCGCCATAATAACGCAACCAGCCCATACCCCATGTAGGGTATAAATAAGCTAGATGCCTACCTTCTGTATAACGCACCTGCGACTGTGATGTTGGGTAAACATGGCGACCTGCAATCGTGGGCAGATAGTCGCTGTGAGGAACATGGGGTGCTACATCTCCGGGACTGGAAAACGACTGGAATTTCAGCGTCGCACGTGTATATCAGGACTGCATCAAAACCAGGAGCCTGCGGAAGAATGTGTGGCCAATAATTGTCCGTTAATTTTCGAGGAAATCGTCGCCTCTTCCATTACGCAACACGGAACGCAGGAGCACAGAAGAGATGATAACGTCGGTATTCAGCGCCTCACGTGTGTACCAGGACTGCATCAAAACCAGGAGCCTGTGGAAGAATGTGTGGACAATAATTGTCCGTATAGTTTCGAGGAAAGCGTCGCCTCTTCCATTACGCAACACGAAACGCAGGAGCCCAGAAGAGATGATAACGTCGGTATTCAGCGTCTCACGTGTGTACCAGGACTGCATCAAAACCAGGAGCCTGCGGAAGAATGTGTGGCATATAATTGTCCGTTGATTTTCGAGGAAAGCGTCGCCTCTTCTATTACGCAACACGGAACGCAGGAGCCCAGAAGAGATGATAACGTCGGTATGTCAGCGTCTCACGTGTGTACCAAGACTGCACCAAAACCAGGAGCCTGCGAAAGAATGTGTGGCCAATTATTGTCCGCTAATTTTCGAGAAAAGCGTCGCCTCTTCCATTACACAACACGGAACGCAGGAGCCCAGAAGAGATGATAACGTCGGTATTCAACAAACTGCCCCCTACGGAGGTTCATTCGACGTACGGTGGCACGAATCAGCTATGGCCTTCGAAGCCCGCATCAAATGTCTTTGTTAACAGCAAGTTTTCGGTCTAAGAGGCTGTAATGGGCGAGTGAATATCGCCCCACTGCACCATGGAAGATTCAAAACAGGTATCTCGGTCCGAGGAATACTGCGATACTGCTCGACGAGATACTGCGTGTGTGGCCCAAAGTCTTTTAACGGCCACAGAGCATGTGATGTATATCTGTAATTTAAACCTCCGTTTTAGTTCTCTGTTCTTATGTAAATTTGGTTTCTCCTCGTTAAAGATTTCCTGAACTGAAGGTGGTTTCCCCTAAAATCTCTGCTTTATGTTTCCAATGGTAAAACTTCTAATTAACACAGACATTTGACGTGAACCAGGAACATCAAACAGAAGTCATCGCTCTTTCCACGTTTATAAGTGAGTCACGGAAAATTCTCATTGGCCGTCACCGGAAATCGAACCCAGGGTCCTCCAGTTTGATGTTCCTGGTCCACGTCAAATGTCTGTATTAATTATTCATTTGCCTTCTAATTATTATTTTATTTGTTCAGTTGTTGCTTACCATCTTTGGTGAATCCCCAGCATTGTGCGGGGCAGGAAAATCTGTATTTTTCGTGCTGATTTGTACAATCGGAGCAAAAGAACTTTTCCGTTTTTGCACGATATTCAAAAAGACATTATTTAAATCCACTTACTTACTAAAATCTTTAATTTGCAATTAAAAGACATTATAGTATCGTAGTTTAGAACCATAAGATCTTTCGAGCTCGCTACGAGCTCATTCTCAGATGGGGGACTACAAACTAATGGAACAGGTGTTTAAATATCAAATTCTCCGCCACATATTTGTCGCGCATCTTTCAATCATACGTGACGGAGAATTTTATATTAAAACACCTGTTCCATTAGTTTGTAGTCTCCCATCTGAGAATGAGCTCGTAGCGAGCTCAAAAGGTTTTGTGGTTTTAAACTACGATATTATTATGTCTTTTAATTGCAAATTAAAGATTTAAGTAAGTAAGTGGTTTTAAATAATGTCTTTTTGAATATCGTGCAAAAACGGAAGTTGTTTTTTTCAGATTGTGCGTGGCTCCAAGAAGCAACCTGCCAAATTGGCTTGGAAGTTAGTGTGTGTGTGAGTCTGGAGGAATTCGAGGCCGCTGTGGTGTAGCGGAAGCATATCCGGCGCATGACTGGAAGACCTTCGGTTCGATTCCCGTGGCGGCCAATGAGAAGTTTTTCGTGACTCACTTATAAACGTGGAAAAAGCGACGACCACTGTTTGATGAGGTAAAACTTCTTTACATATTTTCTTCGCGATTTATGTATTCCCAAGGATGAAAACGTGCCCATCGATAAAAGTAACTTTAAGTTATTGCATACGATACTTAACTCTTTAAGCGGCCGATACACCTGAACGAAAAGTTGCCCAAATTTTCCTGTGCTCCTCAAACAGAAGAGTTCTCATAGTAACTGGGCTATAACAAAAGTTACAGCAAAACAATTCCTCTCCCTCTTTCATCTCAGGAGTATCGACAAAAAATATGTCGCTGGTTGTCCTTACTCTTACAGCATGTAGTTTTATTCCCTTATAGCCCTTTGTTCTCTGTTCCCCAGGAATTATTCGAAAGCAGTAGTCCCCTGGACACGAACATCAAGCCGCTGGGTAGAAACAAGTTACTCAAATATATTTTCCCTTCTTTCTTAGGTTTGTCGCTCTTTTCTTGTCATTCATGGCGGAAAAGGTAATTAGACAGCAAGGATTAATGACAATCGTACCCCCAAATCACCGCTTAGAATGATATACGTAAGGTAAAAGTAACGTTTTTTGATGCGCAGGTTCACTAGTTCCTGCCGCGTTCAGCCCACTTCTCAGATAGCGAACATATTCGTTCGAACTGATTTCTGCCTATTTAGTTAACCCCGAGTAAATTCGTTCCAGCTGGTTAAAGGGTTAATAGTTGATAAAACATAACCATAATTGTATTAAAAATCAATAATTTTTTCTTTGAGTAATGTTCAGACCTGTTAATAGATGGCGCGACCTGTACATTGATGACGTCAGACGCCAAACAAAGGTTTGATTGCTTAGTTATGGTTATGTTTTAGAAAGTATTATGTATCCCATGCTATAACTTACAGTTTGCTTTATCGATGTGCAAATTTTCATCCTTGGGAATACATTAATGGCGAAGAAAATGAGTAAAGAAGTTTTACCATTGGAAACATAAGGCAGGGATTTTAGGTGGAACAACCTTAACTCCCCAAAGTTTCTGCCGATGAATTTGAAGATTCTGACTGTGGGTCAAACGTACAAATTTGTAGATAACGACTTCTGAGATAAGTATATAAAGTGAGCTGAGTGATGCATGTATATGAAAAGAGAAGATAGTGAGGAAATCTTGCAAGAGTATTTTGTTTTGAGAGAGTACTGTGATTTCGATACGTAATGTTGATATGAGCGATTCCTGTATTGAGTGAATAGATTCTATTCAAAGAGTAATAAATGTTACGCATATTGTGAAACTTCGTTTGATAAATGTATCTAGCGTATTGAGAAAGACTTTTTCACAGCATGCCTATCGATTGTAGACTGTGGACATGCGTTTTCATAGACTACAGGGAATTTCCTTCTTTTTGAGTTTCTGTATTTTTATATAAATTTGGTTCAACCTCATTAAATATTTTCTAAACCTATCCCCACAAATTTTCTCTCGATGAATTTGAAGTTGCCAATCCTGATATCGGATCAAAAAGCAAATAACGTAGATAAAGACTTCTGGGGAAAGAGCGTAGTGTGCAACGTACATGTAAAGTGAATTGAATGATTCATTTACACATTCGTATCAAAATAATATGACCACCTACCTAACAATGGGAATAACCACCCTTGGCCCAAATGACAGCGGCGAGACGGCGTGGTATGGACGCAAGGAGGACCTGGAAGGTTGTCTGAGGCACACGTGCCCCTTCGGATTGCAGCAGAGCATGGAGATCCCAGAGATCACTTGGTTGTGGGTCGGCACGTCGAACATGCGGATCCAAATAGTCCCACAAATGCTGTATATGATTGAGGTCGGGCGATTTCGCCGTCCAAGGGAGACCGGAGATATCACTGTTGTGTTCCTAGAACCAGTCACGCACCTCCTTAGTGACATGGCAGGGAGCATTGTCCTGTTGTTAGACACCATCAGCACCAGGGTAAACGTCTAACATCAAAGGATGCATGTGGTCAGCGAGGACGGACAGGCATTCATTTGTGTTCAGCGACCCATCTAGTGGTACCAGCGGTCCCGGGTCATACCAGAAACACATCCCCCAGACATGCACACTGCCACCGCCGGTCTTCGCTTGACCGACAAGCAGGTTCGGGTGTTGGTTCACGTGTGTCTGACGCCGTATCAGTCACCGCCCGTCCCTTCTGTGGAGTAGAAACCACTATTCGTCGGAGAAGGCAACCTTTTTCTACTCTTCTACTGTCCAATGACGGTAGTTCCATGCGAACTGCAGGCGTCGTTGCCAAGGATCCTGGGTTAACATAGGCGCCTTGACGCAACGTCGACTCTGGAGACTCGTGCGTAAGAGAGTTTACTCTACTGTTGTCGGGGGCGCGTACCTGGGTGCCCAGCTCATTTGCGTCGTCAATTGCTGCACTGTTGTGCGTCGATTGCTTTTTACCAGTCGACGGAGGCGTAGTTTTGCTCTGGGGTCGATGGCCTTTGGGACTCCACAGTTATGACATCATGAATGCACTCGGTGAGCCAGCGGTCTATTCTTGGTACACCCTTACTACAGCACCTCGAGAACAGCCCACGAAGTCTGCTGTTTCTGAGATGCTTCCACCCTTGGCGCGGTAGCCGATGATTATTCCTTTTTGAACGTTCGTAAAATCACCTCTGCCCATTGTGCTCACGTTACGAACTATGGGCTCATCTGTCCTCGCCGGCCGCTTATATCTCCGTGTGATCGACCTTGTCACGTGCACCTGTGACGCGCTTGGGCGAGTACACTGTGATTCAGGGGATGGTCATATTTTTCTGATACGACCGCATATGTGCAACGAGCCAATAGCGAAAGAATCTAGTTTCGATACGTAATGTTCATATAAGCAATTCTTGTATTGAATTAATATATTGTTTTAAAAGAGTGATAAGTGTCAAGCGTATTGTGAAACATCGTTGATTAAAGTCTATCTAGTGTATTGTGAAGGACTTGTGTATTGCAAAGCTATTGACTACAGACTTTGGACGTGCTAGATTGACGCATATAGAAAGTTGTTCGGATTCTTGTAAGTAGACTTTGCTATCATTGAAAGGTGGCCGTTATCTTGAAGTGATATATATGACTAATTAAGGTTTTCAGCTATTACAAACGACTGATAAGTATCCGGGTATCCAATTGAAATTAATTCACCAAATCTTCAAGCCCTAAGTTAGGCACTAAGCATTTAATTAAATTAAATTTGAAACCTCTTAACGTAAAGACAAAATCTTTTGTCCATAAAATAGCTATTATATTTTGTAACCAGGTTTTTCGGAATGTAAAGTGTTGCTGTTTCATGTAAACCGGAAAAATATTTTGACATAATAATGAGAACGGTGAAATTTTCAGGGGTTACACTTATTCTTTTTCTCAGTTTAACGAAGCTTGTATGATTGTTCCAAACATACATACATTGATAAACACACATAGCACCGTAGATTGTAGGTACCATAGCGTAAGGCGAACGCACTCGGCTAGTTATCGAGAGATCTGGGATTCGTGCCCTAGCGGTGTCCGAAAATAATTTTTCGGTTGCTGTGTGTTAATTAAAGAAAAACTTGGAAAGAGCAATGACTTTGTCTATTTTCACTGTCTCCACGTATTTCGAAGATTTTCACCATAACACACGCTCTTGTTTGTGAAAATTGCAACACCAAGAAACAATCGCGCTATTCCAATGAAATTTATATCAGAAATTCTCATGTTACAGGAGGCCGCCCCGGTGGCGCAGTGGTCTAAGCGATGGCCTCTGATCCTTGGTCCGAAAGGGGTCCAGGTTCGAATCCCGTGGGGCATGGATGTTGTGTTTGTCTTACGGCACTGGCTCTCTCCCTTCCTTGGAACCAGTGGCCCTACGTTAGGGACGGGCGACTGCTTTATAGCCCATTGAGTTGCTCACGGTGGTCGTTAAACCTCCAAAAAAAAATGTTGCAAGAGATAACTGATTACATTAGCTATACAAGATTTTTTCGCCTTAGAACTCAGTATCGTGTGAAACCACCTCGAGCAACAATAACAGTCTCTACACCGCGTGGCATTGAATACAAGAGGTTTTTGACATCATCCTGGTTAATAGCCTGTCAAGCTGGTTCTATGCGAGACCAGAGTTCATTTGTAGTGACCGGCAGAGGCGCTTGAAGGGTCAGTTATCCAGCTACCATGTCTCAGAAACGTTCCATCGGAGACATATCCGGTGAACGTGCAGGCGAGGGAAGAAGAGGAATCTTCCATACGCGGAAGAGGTCTTGGACATTCCAGGCCACATGTAGCCGAGTATTACCCTGCTGGTATATATTGCCAGAACAACTCTAAAGGAAAGGGATCACCTCTGCCTCTAAAACATCCCTGATGTATCGCTTGGCTGTTGAGGGTTCCTTGAATTCGTTCAGGAGAGATCGGGAATTGAATCCAATGGCGCCCGAAATCATAACGATTTGGATTTGTATAACGCTGCAAGGTGCCGTTCACCACGATGTCTTCGAACACTTATGCTACCATTATGGTGCATCAAGTTGAATCGTGACTCTTCAGAAAACAAAACCTGTTGCCAATCAGAACGAGACCCTGTGTTCGAGACCCCACTGAGGCTTCTGTGGTTGAGGGTCAAAGGAATGCACAGAAATGAGCTGCTAGCAAGCAGTTCTCTCTCTCTCTCTCTCTCTCTCTCTCTCTCTCTCTCTCTCTCTCTCTCTCTCTCTCTCTCTCTCTCTCTCTCTGTGTTAAGCAGACGACGTCGAACTTCCCTGGAGAACAAACCCTGACTGTGACAGTGCTACACTGCTGAGCTAACACAATGGATGTTGCTGTGCGATCGGTCACTACAGTACGGTACAGGTATCAGTATATTTCCCGGTTATATGGGCATCCGAGCCTCCTCTGTCCACTGGCGCCACGTTCGGATCACTATACTGGCTTTTCGTCTCGTACGACTGGAAATTTCGAGGCAGAAAAATCCAGCTCCTTTCATCCCAACGATCCTTCCTCGCTCAAAATCCGTCAGGAGTATATAATGCGACATTCTTCGGTGACGGGGCATAGTGTCACATAGTGTCGTAGTGTAAATACCCTATTGAGCAGCAATTTTCTTTTTTTAATTATATCAATGTGTTTGGATTCCGTCATTACCGTTCATTATTAGATCAAAGGCACGTTATCCGATATTTAAGCGAGTGCTAAAGAGTTTTTTGGTGGGAAATTGAATATTGTAATTTATTGCTTTCTGATTTGTAAATGAAATATATTGTAAAATTGCTTTCGTTGTCTTGACTGGACTGTAATATTTTATTTTTATTTAGAGGGGATCAGGGACTTGTCAGGCAGTTCTTCAGCCTTTTTCCCTGGCCACTTGCTGTACATTTAATTATTTTTAACATATAATATCTGATTCATATTGATAATGGGTAATTAGTCAATTTAATTGATATCAATTTTCAATGGAATGAGTTTCGTTGTTGTGCAGAATTTGTAATTATTGTGAAAGTTTTGCTGATTTGTTGTATTTTGTGAGTTTTATTGGTGAACCTGTTTACTTTATTTGTTCAATTAGTTTACGATTGTGGCACATATTATATTTTTACTGAGTATTATATTACTTTTCCATAATATTGTACAGCAGAAATTTTTATAAAAAATAAATAAATAAATAAATAAATAAAAAGGGAACACTCTTTCGACTGAATATCAACGCTTCACTGATTGCAAAATCTCGCATGAGTATGAACAATGATGTCAATCAATAAATAACCTTAACTCTGTTTTTGATAAACTTAATGTTTTTGATAAACTTAACCTACACTAGTGTCCATAAGTCAGGAAGGCATTCGCAGGGATAAGAAGAAAAACACGTAACAACAGGTAGAAACTTTGCATTCAAAGAAACACAACCATAAGGGTAATACACGCTTTATGAACAACAGAGAGATACACGGTAGTATCAGAATAATATGACTACCTACCTAATAATAAGAATAACCACCCTTGGCCCGGATGACAGCGGCGAGACGGCGTGGCTAGGACGCAATGAGGCCCTGGAAGGTTGCCTGAGGCACACGAGCCCATTCGGACTGCAGAAGAGCACGAAGGTTCCGGAGGTGACAAAATTGTTGGTTGGCACGCCGAACCTGTCGATCAAAATAGTCCAACAAATGTTCAATAGGTTTCAGGTTGGGCGATTTCGCCGACCAAGTGAGAACGGAGACGTCGCTGTCGTGTTTCTGGAACCGGTAACGCACCTCATTGGCATGTGGAAGGGCGCATTGTTCAGTTGGTAGACACCATCACCACCAAACTAAACGTCCAACATGAAGTGATGCATGTGGTCACCGAAGATGAACAAGTAGCCATTGTCGTTCAGGGAGCAATCCAGTGGTACCAGAGATCCCAGGTCATACCATGAAAACATCCCCCACATATGCACACTGCCACCGCTGGCCTGCACTTGACCAACAAGCGTACCCGGGAGTGGGTTCTCGTGTCTCTGACGCCGTATCCGCCACCGTCCGTTACTTCTGTGGAGTAGAAAACTCGATTCGTCGGAGAAGGCAACCGTTTTCCCACTCTTCCACTGTCCAATGACGGTAGTCCCATGAGAACTACAGACGTCGTTGCCGATGGTCCTGGGTTAACATGGGCGCCTTGACGCAGCGTCGACTCCGGAGATCCATGCGTAACAAAGTTCGCTCTACTGTTGTCAGGAATACGTACCTGGGTGCCTCAGCGTTCATTTCCGTGGTCGATTCCTGCACTGTTGCGAGTCGATTGCCCTTTACCAGTCGACGGAGGCGACGTTCTCTTCTGGGGTCAATGGCCTTTGGGGCTCAGCAGTTATGACGTCGGGACTCGGTGTGCCAGCGGTCCATTCTTGCTACACAGTTACTACAACACCTCGCGAACAGCCCACGATGTCTGCTGTTTCTGAGATGCTTCCACCCTTGCCGCGGTAGCCGGTGATCATTCCTTTTCGAATGTCCGTCAAATCACTAGTTCTGCCCATGATGCTCACGTTACGCACTATAGCTCATCTGTCCGGACTGGCCGCTTATATCTCCGTGTGGTCGACCTTGTCACGTGCACTCTGTGACCCTCCTGGACGGCTACACTGTAATTCCGAGGATGGCCATATTATTCTGATACGACTGAGTATGTACACATTTGGCGAATACAAGGTAACATCCGCAAATGACACCAAGGTAAGAATGTGGACTAAAATTGTTTGAATAATTAATGTCATCATCTCGAACAGCCAGGCAACTCTCACAACGAAGTTACATACTTATCACCAGGTTGTGGATATACTATGGACAGAAGAATTCAATTCCTGTAAGAGAACGGTGTATGACTCAGAAAGTGTTCTGTTAAGAGGTTGACGAGCTGGTACGTGTCGTCCCAGAGTACACCAGGCAAGTAATATAGGGTTCTAGTCTAAGAACCTGGGTGGCCAGTCAGTACACTGAATATCCTCACTCTACAGGTAATCATCAACAAGCTGAGCCCAGTGCGGGCAAGCGTTATCATCCATTAAAAGGAACTGGGGGTCAACCTCTCTCGTAAAACGTCTGACATAGGACTGTAGGATTTTGCCCTTATAGCGATCAGCATTCACATGGCTCCCTGCATGACGTGGAGTGGTGTGCGGCCTTTAAACGTAATACCACCCTACATAAGGAGACCTCTGCCACCGAAAAGGTCTCGTTAGCGGACGCACTCAGGATCATTACAGCTTTCCTGTTCCCTCCAGATAAAATGTACACGAGAAAATGAGTTTGTAAACCGAATCTCGACTCATCTGTAAAAAGAGCACTGACCTACTCGCCTTGGCTTCAGGAACGGTATTGCCTCGACCAGTTCAAACGAGCTTTCCTGTCATATGCGGTTAACGGGACCTGAACAATGGGTTTCCTGGAATTCTAGTGTAAGCGGAGGGCTCCAAAGACAATTATAGGGCTGTATAGAGCCTATGACGGCGTAGGGTTAAACCGATATAACGGCTCTCACGAGCTATCGTACACCTTGGACGAACTTGGGCTGGCCTTCGTGACACCTCACCATTGTTGTGGAATTGCTGCCATTACCGTGAAACCACACTGAAGTAGATATTCAAGTCCCTTGCTACTGGGCCTGACGCTGGCCTGCTCCTAATGGTCCTGTCGCTCACCACCGTACAACGTCGAATACACGTATATGAGACATAAGGAGAGCATTTGCAGCCACCGAAACGCTACTTACACGCAATATAAATAAGAAATGCCTCTGCCATGCCCCGTTGTCTTTAGGTATGCAACTCAATAGGAGTGCTGGTTTGTGTATGTCGCGTCCATTTGCCTGTCCTGTTAGCATCGTAGCATTCCATCTAGCGCTTTGCATTATTTGTCCGCTATTGCATTCTGGACTTTAATATTGGGCACCAGTATATGAGTGTGGAAAAAGCAGGCAGCAACAGACAAAGTTAGCTGAAATAAAGTCTTGGGATGGGCTTTACGGAAGCCATTTTTCACGCAGGCGCAAGTGTTTGGAAGACAAGAAGACTAAACTTTTGTTAACGAATGCTGCGAAAAGGTTGGTTGGTTGGTTTTTACGGTGCAAGGGCCATGTTTGGCCAAAGAGCACTAGACCATCAAAGAAAGACACAATGAAAAACGTTGGATGAGAGTTAAAAGCTAGCTGATGTCGTAAAAGTGAAAAATGAGAATGATGAAAAGTGTAAAAGCTAAATAAGTTTTAAAAAATCAATTTGTTTTAAAAAGGAAAAAACTGCGGATGTATCCCAGTGGCTGTCTAAGAGTTTCTGCAGAGCAGCTGCGCCGATGTCCAACAAATGAGAATGAAAATAGTGAAAACGAGCATCACGAAAACGGCCACAAAATATGAGCGACAGTGAGTCGGCAGTCGCAGATCTCACACATTGGTGCGGTGTCGCCACACAGCAAGGTGCGGTGGGTGAAACGACAATGTCCAATGCTCAGACGCGCAAGAACAACTTCCTTACGACGGTTTGTTTTCAAACTAGATGGGCATAGGCCGATCGGTGGTTTGACGGAGAGAAGTTTGTTTCTGCCCTGTTGAGACTAGAGGGACTGCCACTCAGCCATTATGAATGAGCGGATGCCAGGACGAAAACCTCGGAAACACAGTGGCAGTCCAGCGATCGGCATGAACGATACGGATCTGGCAGAGGCATCCACCAGCTCGTTACCCTGAATGACAAGAAAGTAGCTTGCGAGGTACGACTATGATATAACGAGACTATGTTTGTGGCAAATGAAACGTGCAGTGCATTTCGAAAGTGAGTGAGTGGAAGGTCACTGTCCTTGAACTGCCCGTAACCGCAAATACAAAGTTCATCCCATTCTCTGCATTAGGTCGGTAACATGTGCCAATGAACGTAGCCGTGTTGTTAGTCCCGCGTCTGGAAAATGCTGAGTTTGTCAAGCATTGTGCAACGGATAAACGTGAAATTTGAAATTAAAGAAAATGCCTACCTAGTCTCTTTTGTATGTAAAGTGACGCATACAGGGAAGAATACAAGACGCTATCCCAATCACGCATTTTTGCTTGTCATAAGATGTTCGGTGAAGTCCGGGGAGGACACTGAAGACGACGGACGTCCAGGACGACTAAGTACTTCAAAAACAGAAACAATGTGGAAAACTTCTGCGCAATTGTTCGAAACGATAGACGACTGAGCATTGAAATGATAGCAGAAAAGATAAATATCGGTAAAGAGAATGTTCGGCAAATATCACTTGAAAATCTGAACAAGACAAAGGTTTATGTCAAGATGGTTCCGAATTTTCATGCCAAGATGTTCCGAATTTTGCAGACAAATTCAGGCGAACCTCAACCTATTAAAAGTGTTATCACCTGTGATAACACTTTTTAATAATAGCGGTAAAGAGACTGTTAGGCAAATTTCACTCGAAAATCTGAACTAGACAAAGGTGTATATCAAGATGTTTCCGAATTTTTATGTCAAGATGTTCCGAATTTTGCAGACAAATTCAGGCGAACCTCAACCTATTAAAAAGTGTTATCACCTGTGATGAAACCTGACTTTTCCAGTACGACTCTGAAACGAAAATGCAGACGAAACACCAACGTCACCAAAATTGAGGAAAGCACGTCAAAGCAAGTCCAAGTTCATAATATTCCTTTTCCTTGACATTAAGAGTGTAATTTCGGTAGAGTGTGTCCCTTTCAGAGCAACAGCCAACCAGCATTACTGCAAACAAGGTCTTGAGAATTTAAGAGAGTGAGACAGATGAAAAGGGCCTGAGTTCCCGATGGAACAACAGCGAATCATCATTACTACAAATAATTTCTAGTGACTAAATAATAACACAAGGAACGTTACACCTACTATACATAAGTTAGTATAACTGTACTAGTGATCCGAATTTATTTGCGTAGATAAAAATCAAAGTTTCCAAGATTTGGCACGTCAACCAGATGGCTTCACATCAGCGAGTTTGCTGTCTACCTTCCTTGAAAAAGCCATCTGGTTGACGTGCCAAATCTTGGAAACTTTGATTTTTATCTACGCAAATAAATTAGGATTACTAGTTTAATTATACTATCTTATATCATTTCTGGTGACTTTGAGAGAGCGAGTCAAAAAACAAAGGCTAGAGTTTTAAAAAATGGCATCATTGTTCACCAGACAAAGCGCCAGCTCATTCGGGGCTCTCAATTAAGCAGTTTTTTGCCAAGAAACGCATCACTGTGTTTGAATATTCTCTATTCACCAAATTTGGCCACAGGTGACATTTTTTTCTGTTCTTTGAAGTCAAATCTGTACTCAGGGAGACCCGTTTTAAGTTAGTTCGTGTGGTGAAAGAGAGAACGACCAAGCTTCTCAAAGATATCGCCCCAGATGAGCGCACTGATACGCGCAGTGGAAGTTCAGAATTAAACGGTGTGTTGATGTGGATGCGAAGCACATTGAAGGTGATACGAATTAAAAACGTAAGTTTCTTATTTAACTAAAGTTGGCGTCAGTCTCGAAATTTAATAACAATATCTCGTATAAAAAATATGCTTCAAAAGTGATGGGAAAAGTATGTGAATATAAAACATAAGTCTTTCTTTGCTCGTTGGCCAAGGATTTTTTTTTTACAGGATGTGAATGAGATCCCAGTGAAATGATATTCATTCTAAACCTGGTTTAATACGCGTATACATTATTCACTTTAAAAAAATCACGAAATCTTCTCCTCTAACATAACTTTTATCTCACTCAAAAATAAAACTTTCTTGGGAAATTAGGGTAATGAATATGATACGAAAATGCACTTACAGACGTTGTAAATTTCTGCGCTACCGAAACGAGCCCCTCTTTGTTTTATTGTTTCATCACTGAAAATTTATTGAAAAAAAAATACATCATAATCACCAAAACACAGAACAGCTGTATTTATAGCAAATATTTTAAACAGAACACGTTAATTTCTGAAATACAAATCATCACATGCATATCCAAACAAAGTACTGGCACTAGTTTATAATTCAAAATAACACAAGAAAAGCTACATTCCATTTAATAGCATTGACTTAAAGACAACCACGGACATTGCGTAGTTTGTTAACGCGCTGTATGCAGTGTGGGAGGACATCTCTTAAGGGTGTTCGAATCCTGGTCCTGCCGGCCATCTAGTCTACCTTTTTTTTCCCCGGGTTTTCCGCAGACTCCCCATGGTTGGGGGCGCGATTGCGTAGACGGTTCCCTGTAAAGTCGGCCCCGCACGCACTTTGTCCCTGATCCTCATACTGCGCGGTGCAAGGTAACGGGTTGCCGCACCGGTGGCTCAGTGGTCTAAGCGATGGCCTCTGATCATTGGTCCGAAAGGGGTCCGGGTTCGAATCCCGGTGAGGCATGGATGTTGTGTTTGTCTTACGACACTGGCTCTCTCCCTTCCCTGGAACCAGTGACCCTAAATTAGGGACGGGCGACTGCTTATAGCCCATTGAGTTGCTCATGGTGGTCGTTAAACCTCCAATCAAAAAAAAAAAAAAGAAGGTAACGGGAACCCACCTCTTTAATTTCCCAGGATTGTCTAGCATGAAAGTCACCTTCTATGTGATGACCCATGCTACCAACCAACCTTCGGGTGGAGGAGAGAAGGAGGAGGCAAAACCTAAGCTGTCGGCCCCGAACGCACTTTGTCCCTGATCCTCATACTGCGCGGTGGAAGGTAACGGGAACCCACCTCTTTAATTTCCCAGGATTGATTGTCTAGCATGAAAGTCACCTTGTATGTGATGACCCATGCTACCCACCAACCTTCGGGTGGAGGAGAGAAGGAAAAGGCAAAAGCTAAGCTGTCGGCCCCGGACGCACTTTGTCCCTGATCCTCATACTGCGCAGTGGAAGGTAACGGGAACCCACCTCTTTAATTTCCCAGGATTGTCTAGCATGAAAGTCACCTTGTATCTGATGACCCATGCTACCCACCAACCTTCGGGTGGAGGAAAGAAGGAGGAGGCAAAAGCTAAGCTGTCGGCCCCGGACGCACTTTGTCCCTGATCCTCATACTGCGCAGTGGAAGGTAACGGGAACCCACCTCTTTAATTTCCCAGGATTGTCTAGCATGAAAGTCACCTTGTATGTGATGACCCATGCTACCCACCAACCTTCGGGTGGAGGAGAGAAGGAGAAGGCAAAAGCTAAGCTGTCGGCCCCGGACGCACTTTGTCCCTGATCCTCATACTGCGCGGTGGAAGGTAACGGGAACCCATCTCTTTAATTTCCCAGGATTGTCTAGCATGAAAGTCACCTTGTATGTCATGGCCCATGCTACCCAACAACCTTCGGGTGGAGGAGAGATGGAGGAGGCAAAAGCTAAGCTGTCGGCCCCGAACGCACTTTGTCCCTGATCCTCATACTGCGCAGTGGAAGGTAACGGGAACGCACTTTGTCCCTGATCCTCATACTGCGCAGTGGAAGGTAACGGGAACCCATCTCTTTAATTTCCCAGGATTGTCTAGCATGAAAGTCACCTTGTATGTGATGACCCATGCTACCCACCAACCTTCGGGTGGAGGAAAGAAGGAGGAGGCAAAAGCTAAGCTGTCGGCCCCGGACGCACTTTGTCCCTGATCCTCATACTGCGCAGTGGAAGGTAACGGGAACCCACCTCTTTAATTTCCCAGGATTGTCTAGCATGAAAGTCACCTTGTATGTGATGACCCATGCTACCCACCAACCTTCGGGTGGAGGAGAGAAGGAGGAGGCAAAAGCTAAGCTGTCGGTCCCGGACGCACTTTGTGCGTGATCCTCATACTGCGCAGTGGAAGGTAACGGGAACCCGCCTCTTTAATTTCCTAGGATTGTCTAGCATGAAAGTCACCTTGTATGTGATGACCCATGCTGCCCACCAACCTTCGGGTGGAGGAGAGATGGAGGAGGCAAAAGCTAAGCTGTCGGCCCCGGACGCACTTTGTACCTGATCCTCATACTGCGCAGTTGAAGGTAACGGGAACCCACCTCTTTAATTTCCCAGGATTGTCTAGCATGAAAATCACCTCGTGGGTGATGACCCATGTTACCCACCATCCTTCGGTTGGAGGAGAGAAGGAGGAGGAAGAGGAGGAGGAAAAGGTTAAATGATCGGCTTCGGACGCACTTTGTCCCTCATCCTCCTGCTGCGAAGTGGAAGGTAACGGGAACCCACCACTTTAATTTCCCAGGATTGTTTAACATTCAAGTCACCTTCTGGGTGACTTCCCTGTGTTGATGCATGCTACACATCAACCTTCGGGTGGAGGAGAGAAGGAGGCGGAGTTAAGGACAAATAATGTTCTGACAGGCGATAAATCAGAAAATGGACTTTGCAGAGGAAATATTTCACCGGATAGCAAACTTTGCAGAGGAAATATTTCACCGGATAGCAGTAATGGATATAGTTTTTAAATGAATCAGCAAACAGCGACTTGACGAATTATCATGTTTAACGCTGACTTTTATGATCTTGGTAAAGTACGAAAAAAGAAGTTCTTTTTTTGGGTTACGATAGAGCTATTTCATTTGGAAATTATTTAGAAAACGCGGGGCCCTATTTTGAGGCTTTTCTGTGAGTGAAGCACATGTCAAGACTGCAAATTGCAGCGATAAGCCATTGGCGGCGTAATTCAGTTGGTAGAATGTCTGACTCCGGAGATGGGAGATGTGAGTTCTAATCCCACCACTGGCAGAAACGGCTTCTTTCGCTGTATTGGCACCATAACTTAAAAATAAATTTCCTGGACGTGAGGTTTGAAAAACGAATGTGATATGACACTTCCCGACATTGTCTGGAATGAATAAATAATTCCTTCTTCTACAGTGAGTTCCATCCAGCATGGTTTGTCAGCTGACCCGAAAGCCCACGATTTCTTTCCTCCACCTCTCTAGGGGGGGGCTATATTTCTCGTATCACTGAAGTGACACAAGAGTCAAAATGGTAAGTGGCAGTCATACGCATTGCGACGTAGTTCAGTTGGGAGAATGTCCGGCTCCGGAACAGGGAGACGTGTGTTCGAATCCCACCAACGGAAAAAGGCTTTATTTCCTATACAACGCACTGCAAACTATGGAAGCTGGTATAAAAATGCCTCTTGGCCAGATGTACAAATGGTAAACAGGTCGTTCTCAGAGAGCATTTTAATCGCGCACCCAGTGTGACCTGGATAAGCACTATAAAAACGCTTGCTGTGAACATTTTGGTTGCGTTATCGGGTGCGTTCACTTCAGTTACTCCTAATCATGTCCCCAGGAGGTTCTAGAAGTCTCTTAAAAAGAAGAACACATTTCAAAGAAGCCGCATCCTGAGGCTACGAGAAGTAGACATATCGAATCGAATCTCTCACATTGCCGTCTCGGTGGTGCAGTGGTTTAAGCGCTCACGTATCTACTCGTCCAAGAAAGGGTCCGGGTTCGAATCCCGTTGAGGCATGGATGTTGTGTTTGTCTTATGGCACTAGCTCTCTCCCTTCCCTGGAATGAGTGACCCTAAATTAGGGACGGGCGACTGCTTACAACCCATTGAGTTGTTCACGGTGGTCGTTAAACCTTCAATAAAAAAAAAAAAACTCTCACCAGCTGAGACGTAGCGCTACAGCAGAAAAACGGTGCTACCAGCAGTGGATGCATGAATGCACACGTGCACGCCGAGAAGATTCTGGTTGGTTCAGGCGGACAACTAAGCAAAAGGATGGTCTCGCAGCCCGACAGGCCCAAAATCCCTCTGACGGTTCTCTGTCCACCATCCAACGAGATGCAGCGACCTCTATGGAACATCTGTATCATCGCGCACCATTGCAAGACGACTTGCAGTAGCAGGATTTCATCCTCGTCGCTCTTCCGTAAGGTGGTTCCACCTAAAAATTCGGTCTATATATTTTCAATAGTTAAAACTCCTGTAGACATCTGCTTTGCAATTAATTCCTTCACAAAGATGAAAATTTACACATTGAAAAAACTAACTTTAAATTATAACATGGAATACTTAGTATTTGTTAAAACTTAATCATAATTATATTAGAAATCAATATTTTTTCTTGAGGCAATGTTGAGACTTATAAATGAATTATGCGATCTGTACGTTGATGACGTCAAGGGGCAAAACAATGTTTGATGGCTTATTTCGGATTTTGAAATCAGCCATACCGCTGATTTTTTACAATAATTTTAATAATTTTCGGAATGGAATCAAAATTTGGGTGCATCCACGCGATAGTCTGGAATGTTTAGAATGATTTGAGCTGCTTAGATGAAATATTATGATGATAATTTAGCTGAAAATGTCAACAGAACTGTAGATACTGCTGATTTCTAATTAGAAAGTAAGCCATCAAACATTTTTGTCCTACTGTCATCATCAATGCACAGATCGCGCCATCTATTGGCAAGTTTCAACATTACCCAAGGAAAAACTATTGATTTTTAATAAAAGTATGGTTGAGTTTTAGCTAGGTGCCATGTTATAATTCAAAGTTATTTTTATCGACGTGCAAATTTTCATCCTGAGAAATACATTAATTGCGAAGAAAACGTCTACAGAAGTTTTGCCTTTGGAATCATAGGGCAAAGTTTTTACGTGGAACAACCTTAATCACCCTACATCGGCGGCTCCGACTAGAATAATCTTGTGACCGGAACTCATGATTGCATTTGGGGAATTAGTGCTGCTTCCCTTTCATATAAGTGTATGCTATGTAGTTAAACAGCAGTAAGTCTCACGTGGTTACCGAATTGAATACATTTGAAATATTTAATCAGTTATAGTACTAATGTAGTTAATTAATTAAATCTTTCAAGTATATCCAGTTGTTACGTATAATGTATATACACACAAATATAGGGTTATTTATAAGTGCAAGTACGTTTCATTTTATTATCTGTATGCATAAAGCAAAGTGGGAAAATGGGAAAATGGGAAAATGCGAGTGTTTCCGTCCGTGAACTGTTTGACCACTTCTAAATGACTTAGAGATCTGAAAATTGGTATGCTGATAGGTCTTAACGACCGTATCACTACAGAAGTCCGAAAACCAAAAAATCAAAATGGCGGCTTTGGAACAACTTTGGGACACTGCCTGCTTGAATTTTTGCGAATTGTTCGACCACTTCGACCACTTCTAAATGACCCAGAGATCTGAAAACTGGTTTGCTGATAGGTCTTAAGGTTCGGATATCTAGGAAAGTCCGAAGACCAAAAAAATCAAAATCGTGGTGCCACCCCGGTGGCGCAGTGGTCTAAGCGATGGCGTCTGAGCATTCGTCCGAAATGGGTCCGGGTTCGAATTCCGGAGAGGCATGGATGTTGTGTTGTCTTACGACACTGGCTCTCTCCCTTCCCTGGAACCAGTGGCCCTAAGTTAGGGATGGGCGACTGTTTATAGCCCATTGAGTTGCTCACGGTGGTCGCTAAACCTCCAATCAAAAACAAATCGTGGCTTTTGAATATTTTCTGCTTGAATGTTTCGCGAATTATTCGACCACTTCTAAATGGCCAAGAGATCTGAAAATTGGCACGCTGATGGGCTTTAAGGTCCGTACACCTAGAAAGGTCCGAAAATCAGAAAACTGAAAATGGTGGCGTTGGAATATTGTATTCTTGAATGTTTCTACCACTTCTACACCTGGAAAAGTCTGAAAACGAAAAAATTCAAAAGGGTGACTTAGCTTTACTGTTCAAAATGCTGATATGTTTAAAGATAATTATGCCAAGAACGTTGAAATTCTGTGGAAATCCCATGAAATTTTGATTTAAAATTCAGGGGCATCAAAGCCTGCTCCGTGTTTACTCAAACCGTGTGCATTGTCGCCACAAACCTGTTCTAAATCGTAAAAGAGTTGCGTATCTTAAATCACTTTTCTTTCCCTAAATTACTTTTCCCTTTCTTTAATTTTATGTTCAAGAAATGATTTTACACATTTACCGTTCGGAGAACGGGCACCGTTCTCAGTATACGTATATAAACGTATATACACATTATAACGTATTTATATTTTTATATGGCGGGAATTTTCACCCACAAATGGATTTTTTTTTTTTTTTTTTTTTTTTTTTTTTGATTGGAGGTTTAACGACCACCGTGAGCAACTCAATGGGCTATAAGCAGTCGCCCGTTCCTAATTTAGGGTCACTGGTTCCAGGGAAGGGAGAGAGCCAGTGCCGTAAGACAAACACAACATCCATGCCTCACCGGGATTCGAACCCGGACCCCTTCGGACGAATGATCATAGGCCAACGCCTTAGACCACTGCGCCACCGGGGCGGCCAAATGGATTTAGAGAGCACCCAGATTTAACGAGATTTTCCATCTATCTCGAGCTCCTCTTTGTAAACGGGTTCTGCTGTATATGTCTTCGAAGTTAATCTGCTTTGAAACTTATTCCACAGAAAAGAATAGATTTTATGAGTAAAGGTAGGTTCAGCAACGTGTTTTCCAAATCTATTATTGATATGTGTTGAGAAAAAACATCAGGTTTACCTTCTTCCAAATATCGTCATACCACCAGTCTTCGAACTAACTGCGCAAATGTCGCCGTGACACCAAACACCTGAAAAAAAAAACTGTGTCAACTAATGTTTATTTTCTTTTTCTGTTTTTGTAATAACTGGTTAAATCTGACCTAAAATCATCACAACTGAATATTTTACAAATGCATAAAATGCTTCGTTTATTTCCCTTATGTGAAAAAGAGTAGTTATATCTTTTTTAAATGAGATGTACCTGATGTAGAATACGATGCATACATTTCCACTGTAAAAGAAAATCAAACGAAAAAATTGTTTTCAAGCGTATTAATGTGCTACACCTTCGTAAAATTCTGAAATACTTTTGTAATTATTAACGATGGAAAGTCTATTTACTTTTCAAAGTGGATTTTCAAAAGGTGACTTTACTTAGAGAAGCTTTCATTTTTATGTGTCATTTCCTTATGCATATAACTTTATATATATGAGCATATACACATGTCAGTGCATTCAAAAATCCTCCTTGCATCGGATAGTGCTGACTATGAGAATGATGATTCATGCTATTGTTTTTATGCATAGTCATCCATCCCACTAGGTAGCTTACATCCGCTATTTTCATATCTTGCATGATATTAAAATTGTTAGATACTACATGAATGCAACACGCGATTGCACCATACCATAAAAATTTTGGAGATGTGCGTCCGTTTTCTGCTGTAAATAAGACAAGGATGGTAAGTCAGGTAATATCCGAAAACTTGAAAATTTCGACGTCCTGGAGTGGGGATCGAAACCGCGTCTCCCGAATTGTATGGTGTAATCCCGTATTCCATTGATGATTTATCTGCTTCCCCGGGAAGGATAGAATTCTTAACCTCCAGATGTGCTAAACATGAATGCCGGTTGCTTCGACTACCGAATCCTGTGATGGTTATATTCAAATTAAGCGGAAACTTGAGACTTGGTTGTTCTGGGTGGTGTAGTGGTTAGCATACCCGGGTGCTATCTGGGAGACGCGGATTCGAGTCCCGCTCCAGAACGACGAAATTTTCTAGTTTTTGGATAATATCTGACTTACCATCCTTGTCATATTTGCATCAAAAAGCGGATTCACATCTTCAAAATTTGTATTGTTAGAAATAGATTTCCAATCTATTTCTAACAATAAATCTCTTTGCATTCTGTGACTAGAACTATAGGAGGAAAATTTTCTATGCATGTTTTCCTTGCGCATTTTCACCGACAGATGGCATAAATTTATATTTGCATTTTGCATGATGCCTCTTCCTCTAAACATGCTATTTGAAGTATGCGTTTTACTTTCAGTTGCTGTAATTGCGACCTAAGTGTTACGTACACTTTTCAGCTTTCCTGATGTAAAATATTGCCTTCAAGTAGCATGAACTAATGCTACTTGAAGGCTTTCTATTTCGAGGATATTTCAACTTCCCATTACTAATCCTTTAAGCATTGGCTAAGTTGAAGCATTTTAATATATTTACATTCGGAACCTTTTTGTTACAAAATGTCCAATGTTAGCAATAAATAAATAAGTAAACAAAATGTTTCATATTGCTTCAGTAATGATCACACTGCCCTCAATTTTTCATGCATTTATTAGGAGAAAATCCAGTTATTATTTTATGGATTAGTAGGAGGAAACACTGACCTCAATTTTTAGTTAATTAGGAGGAAATCCATACTGACTGCACCCTTGTAAGGTCTGACATGAAGATGAATGACTTCATTCTGGTACTTTTCCGTCGACTCTTTCGGTGAAAGATTTCTTTCACCGGACTGTCGCTAATCAGTTCTGAGTCGGATCCGTTTCACTGGTTCGTTGAATCTCCTGGGGAACTACTTCCGCAGGAAATGATTGTCGTCAATCAGCTCTGACTTGGATCTGTTTGCGTCGTGCGTCAACCCTTCTGGTGAAAGATTCTGCAGGAAACGACTGGTGCCAATCAGTTCTAGGTAGGATACGTTTGTGTGATTCGTTGAATTCTCCGGTGAAGGATTTCCGTGGTGTATGACTAAAGGACTCTGAGTCTGATCTGATTTCTTCGTTCGTTGACTCTTCCGGTAAAAGATTTCTGCAGAGCATGATTCTCGCAAATCGGTTCTGAGTCGGATCAGTTTGTGCCGTTCGTTGACATTTCCGGTGAAAGATTTCCGCAGAGAATGGTTTTCGATAATCTGTTCTGAGTCGGATCCGTTTATGTAGTTCGTTCACTCTTCCAGTGGAAGATTTTCGCAGTGAATGACTGCTGCTGATTGGTTCAGAGTTTGGTCAGTGTTTGTCGGTCGTTGGCTCCTCCGGAGAAATATTTCCACAAGGTAATACTCTCGCGAAACGATTCTGAGTTGGACCCGTTTGTGACGTTAGTTGAATCTTCTGGTAAACTACACTCTTTGCCAGAAGAAAAAACAACGAAGCACCCTGAGAAAATCATTCGATTCTGATGAAACGCCGTATGCAAGTACATTGAAGTGCCAGAAAAACTGGTACAGACGAGCTTATGCAAGATACATAGCAATGTCACCTATGCGCGTACTCGGTTACGTCCTCCAGTGCGTGTATAAAGCGATAGACATCCTTGCCAGCTGTCAGAGCTGTTTTCGGCATGAGAATGACAAGTAATAACAATTTAAGCGATTTTCAACGCTGTGTCATAGTTGGCGCTCGTGAGATGAACCATAGTATTTCGGAGGTAGAAACAAAGTTCGGATTTTTACGAACGACCATTGCAAGAGTGTACCGTGACTACAAGAATTCCGGCAAAACCTCCAACCTACGATACCAGTGTGGCCGTAAAAAGGCATTGGGCGAACGTGACCATCGTCGGCTGTCAACAATCGTTTCACACCCTAGGCGTGCAACCCTCTCGCAGGTATCATCGGAATTCAATGCTGGAGCCTCAACAAACATCAACGGCCGGACTGTGCGACGTACCCTGTACGATATGGGCTTTGGGAGCCGAAGCCCAATTCAAGTCCCCTTGATGGGTGCACGACACATAGCTATGCGCTTTGCATGGGCACGGCAACACCGCCGCTGGACACTTGATAACTGGAAACAAGTAGCCTGGTCTGATGAGTCGCGTTTCCAACTTTATCGGGCAGATGGAAGGATTCGTGTGTGGCGCAAACCCCATGAAGCCATGGATCCCGCTTGTCAACTGGAAACTGTACCGGCTGGTTGGGGGTCCGCAATGGTATGAGGTGTGTTTAGCTGGACTTCACTGGGACCCTGGTACGTCTAAAAAAGTCTGTGACAGCCCAATGCTATGTGCGCATCCTTTCTGACGAGGTAGACCCGTTCATGTCCTGCATTGATGCTGATGGGTTGGGCCTGTTCCAACAGGACAACACAAGTGTCGGGATGCCACATTATGGTTACAGGAGCATTCATCTGAGTTTGGGGTGTTGCCATTCCCACCCAAGTCCCCAGATCTGAACGTGATAGAACACATTTCGGATGCCATGCAACGCGCTATCGAACACAGGAATTCGAGACCTCGGAATACACCCGAATTGCGGAACCCTCTGCAGGAAGTATGGTGTGCATTGCCTACAGCATATTTCGAAAAGCTAGTGGAGTCCATGCCCCGTCGTATTTCTGCAATCCTGCGCTCCCGTGCTGGACCTACCAAGTATTAGACTGGTGTACCAGTTTTTCTGACACTTCAGTGTATATGTTTTAAAAAACTCCGTATGCAAATATATATGCGAAAGATTAAAAAATAACGACCAATAACTGTACAGTGGCCCACTACAGGGCACGGGAGCCGAGCATTGGGGAAGATATATCAACAGAAAAGCTCGCACGCAGGGACAATTGTGACAGCTGATTGCGGTTGCATTAACATTCACAGACGGTGAGGATGCTTCGACGTCTGATCCGTGCGCACTACTAGCAGTTGAGCCAGTTTGAGAGGACGTATATAATTAGACTGAGAGGCCGGTTGGTTAAATCGCCTTATCTTCGGGCTTTTGAGTTGGAGCACCGCTGCAATAGGACGATGTTAGCGCCAAAGGGTTGAGTAGTGCGCAACCCAGCGGTATGCGGGCAGTGGACGGCCGAGGGAAAAGACAGAACGCAAGGATTAGGTGACTGGGAGAACCGCACGAACAGGACCGAATTCGTCACTCTCAACCATCCGTGGTCATGTTCCGTCGAAAACAGGTACGGAAGTGGACATCCGGACCGCTACCAGACGACTTGCGGCTTGGAGACAAAATTCGAGGAGGCCGCTGCACAGCCCACCACTAATCAGAGAGCATCGCCGTCGCCGGTTGCCGTAGTTTCAGGCCCGAACAACATGGAATAGTCTCCAGTGGCGTTGTGTTGATTTCAGTTATGAGTCACGGTTTGCACTTGGCGCCGATGACCAACGCATACGTGTCTGAAGACGAGGCAGCCAGCGCACAGATTTTGCCTTTACCGTGGAATGGCACACTGCTCGCAGACCTGGAGTGACTATCTAGAGAGCCATTTCCTAAGATAGTTAGACACCTTTATCAGTCCTTCGTTCCACCCTAACGGCTCAACGGTACGTCGACGACATTCTACAACCTGTTGTGTTGCTATTCCTGTCGCAGCATTACCGAGTAATTTTTCAACAGGATAATGCCCAGCCGCACACAGCACGGCTCTCCTAGACTTTCTTCCGTAATGTCAGCACCTTTCCAAATCCAGCCTGATCGCCCGACTTCTCACCGGTCGAACATGTTTGGGACATGTGGGCTGCCACCTTCGCCCATCCCGGAATGTCGGTGAACTGGCCAGCAATTTGGACAAAATCTGGCATGTTATACCTCAGGACAGTATCTGTAAGCTGCATGCGTCTATTCCACTCTGGGTAACCGCTTGTATCTGAGCCAGAGGTGGCTCTACAGCGCACTGATTCGTTCCACTCGTGTACTTGGTTCATCCAAATAAATAGCCCAACTGCTCTGGAATCGTAATCATTTCCTTTCCTGTTCATGGACGTTAAACATACCAATTTTCGTCTCAATTGGACGATTCTTTCTGCGTGCTTCGTTTTTTTTTGCTTTTGTTTTTTCTTTTATTTTCAAAGTGTGTGTTTCCCCACGGAATGACTCTCGTAAATAAGTTCAAAGTCGGATTTGTGTTGTTCGTTTACTATTCTAGTTTAGCAAATGATTTTCAGTTTAAATTTTTTTTTTAAATCGTATGGAAAAAGTTTTTTCACTTAGTTTTAGATAAGTTGATTTCAAATGTTCGTGACGTTTGTTGAATGTTTTTACACTTCTAATTAAGGTCACGTTTTCTGACCGGAACATGAACCACACCAAGACGCCTGGAGAATACTCGATGTCTACTGAAGTGTTACTCTGATCGATTGTTTTGAAGGACTCGGTCGTTTTGTAGAATCTCTTCTTTTCACTAAAGAATTGTTCGCGAACGATTAGTTTTCTAATTAATTCAAACACTCGGCGTGGATCAGGAACACCAAACAGAAATCATCGCTCTTTCCGCGTTAATAAGTGAGTCACGGAAAACTTCTCAACAGCCGCCACAGGGAATCGAACCCGGGAAGATCCTGGGTTCGATTCCCAATGGCGGCCGATGAAAATTTTCCAGTGACTCACTTATTAACGTGGAAAGAGCGATGATTTCTGTTTGGCGATTAGTTTGCCGATTTTGTTCTTCTCGAACGATTCGTTTCAGAGCGACGGTAATTTCTTGAAATATTAATGAATGGAGTGTTTGACTTGGTCCTATCTTCAAGCTCTCTCATTATATGGTTATACCGTAGGCTAATACTCCAAAAATAGAAAAAATCCGAGATTCTTATAGTCCAACCATTTCCGATAAGGGATAATCACCTGCATTTCGGTGAAAACACTTCTCCGAATTTCACATCTTAAATTGTAAGACACAATAAAAAAAAAATAACGACGCACAATTTTCTTTTAATTAACTGTTTCTACTTTTATATGTGTGAGAAGTTAAATCAAATTTCTTGTAAATTAACTTTAAAAATACAACCTACTAACCTGGAAACTTTGAGAAAAAGGTGCTGTGATACTTCTTTTTGAACTCATCATTCCAAAAATATAAAGGCATTGAAGGAAAAGGCGTTGTAATTACTAACTCTCCTTTTTCGTCCAGAACTGGTTTTCCTGAGATCGAAAGTGAAAAAAAAAAGTGTGGAAATTACAACTCCAACACCTATTTTTAGCGCCAATAAAATGCACGTGAGTAACATCTACTGTAATTAACCGACAAGATACAATCAAAATACAAAAAGGTGGTACTTTAATAAGCATAAAATTTAAATTCCGTTATATATCCTCATTTAACTTATACCAAAATTAAATATAAAAAATCGGAAGGTAAATAGTTTTTTACAAAACGTTGCAATTGTCTTCTATATGTTTTTTTATCAATATAAAAAATTCATATATATAAACACGGCCTACCATCTGGCTGCGTTATGCGAACGACATATTTTCCCTGTGGCCTCACGGAAAAGAGAGTCTTCCAATTTTCTTTGATAAAATCAATTATAAGCATCCTGCGATCAATTTCACAATGGAGCTAGAACACAACAATGTTTTAATTTATCTTGATGTTTTATTGAGCAAATTGCTTGACGACCACTTCGGTACCCAAGTCTAATATAAATCCACGTCCGTCCCCAAACTGATGGTTCGCAGCTCTTTCGGTCCCGCAGAATACAAAACATCTATCTTCAAGAGGCCATCGCTCTTTCCACGTTTAAAAGTGAGTCACGTATAAAAGTGGAAAGAGCGATGACCTCTGTTTGATGTTCCTAGTCCACGTCAAGTGTCTGTATTAATCATCTATCTTCCGTTCTCGAATTAGAAGAATCTTCGTCGTCTCCTCCGATACCCATTCTAGACAACACGAAATTGAAAGAGTAATCAAGTTGGCCATTGATGCAAGATATTCATTGAATGTAACTTTATTCAAAAAGCCAGGGTCAAACATTCAAATCTTCCTATGCCGAAGCCTCGTTATTTAGGCTCAATTCCCTACATACCGAATGTGTCTTACAAACTCAAGAACGCCCACAAGAAGATGACTACGGTGTCGGCATAAGGTTTCCTGCATCTTGATATACTATGCTAAAGAGAAATACTGAAAAACCACCTCTTTCCAGCGAGGCAAGTGTTTATGCGATCCCCTGCAATATCCGGGTGGCTCTAAACGTTATTACATTGGAATGACCAAGCGTTCGTTTCTGATCGGAGACAACGAGCATAAAAAAAAACACAAAATACGGTAAAGTAGCCACAGCCCTATCCAGTGAAGTCAAATTCAAGTCCACTACTCCCATGTGGGATAATATAAAGAAATTAGCTACCTACTCGACCCCTAAATGAGCAGCCATTCGGGAAACCTCGAAGATCATCACCAACAGTGATACTTGCAATGATAGCGTCTCATTCGAGTTGCTGCGAATTTGGAACCAGTTCTTCAAGTAACGCCTTCTCCCTACCCGGATACCGCATGCACAAACAAACGTGATATCTCGTATCTTTAAATGCGTATAACGTCGCATCTTTTGTGACGTGCCTGACGCACACGACATGAAGGCAGATAGCAGCAACAAGGAGCGTCCGGGTAGCTCAGTTGGTAGAGCGACTTATTCCGGAATGAGAGGACCCGGGTTCGATCCCCGGCGTGGACCAAAAATGACGGAGAAATTTACTACTTGCCGCATGAGCCGGCCGTTCAAGATCTCGCAATGGTGTGATGTTCTTTCCACACCGCGAGATAGGAAAAATAAGAGAATTCCTTCTTCAGCGCTTCGAAAAATGAAAGTGTGTGATGTTGCATTCCACACACTAGATTGACTGGGAGTTCTCAAGTACGTTCTTCAGCGGATGGCTGCCTGCAACGATTCATGGTCACGGCTGACCCATGGGCCATGCCCCAGGCCCTCTTTCGGGGGGAAGGGATGGGACGTGCCTGACGCACACGACATAAAGGCAGATAGCAGCAACAACGAACGTCCGCGTAGCTCAGTTGGTAGAGCGACTTATTCCGGAATGAGGGGACCCGGGTTCGATCCCCGGCGTGGACCAAAAATGGCGGAGAAATTTACTTCGTTATACTTTTTATTGTCAAGTCAAAACGCCGCGTTCAAATTGCTAAAGCGTTCTATTGTTCAGTTTGCAGTTTCTGTCTAACTTCCTTGAAAAAGCCATCTGGTTGATATGCGAAATCTTAGAGACACTTATGTATATATTCCTACGCCAATAAATCGGATCACTAGTATAGTTACTAGTTGTTTTTTTATTTAAGTGAAGAGAAAATCTTAGAAATGGTTGGATTTTATGATGGAAATACATCCTTAAATCCTTCGACTAATATAATATAACACAAACTCTAACTGGAATCGGTAACTCATCGACAGGTTGTGGGCTGATGCTTCGAAATTTGATGAAGTGTTTCTGGTTGTCGTCTAAATTCACGTGGCTAATTTTCAGGGGGATTTACAAAACGGTGGAGCTCGTGGTTGCTGGTAGTTAATGCATTTACCCTGCGTTTTCTGCTAATGCTTTTTTGTTTCAGCATTAGCGATTTGCTATTTCATCGATTACTCTATTATAAAATTTGATCAGTTTGTTGTGCTATGACGTCACATAAAAGTATTTTGACCGCGGTATTTTTCCGTCCAATGCGGAACGTATTAATAAACAAAACACGTTCTTTTCTTTCATTTTCCTCAAAGTATTTACAAAATTACAGTAAAAAAAAAACACACCCACATCTCTCTCTCTCTCTGTCTGTCTGTCTGTCTGGAACGCTTGAAGTCACAGCACAGTCTGCATTGTTACGCCATCATGTATCGATCAATTCTTGTGTGCTCTCGAGATGTCAAAGTCACTTTTAAATGTCAAGGTGATCGCGTGCTAATTTAAAGACATTGGATTATCAATGACACGTGTTCTATTTATCCGATTTACAAAATGCGAATTGAATTCTTAATATCACGGCAAGTTGCATTTGTATATTAGTTTAATTTAACACAGTTCGAATATTAATTTGTGCGCTTTAATTATTTTTAACTTTTTTAATTCAACTAACTTTCCAAGTTTAGTGATGATTATATTATACATTTTGCCAGTGGCGTCGATATATGTGTATATAAAATCAACTGAACTAAATTAATAAGAATATATTACAAAATACTGATGTATCTAAACGCTCTAAGCTACAACAAAAACTGAAATCTTGAGATGTCAAAGTGAGCAAAATTGCATATAAAAGCAAATGTCGCCCCAGCAGCACATTGTCGAAAATTTAGATAGTTCCGATTTGTAATACCAGATGTCGCATTATTTTGTAGGAAAAGCTTCGGTATGAAGTTTCAAACTAACCGTCGAATAGGATTGTCTAAAACAAGCCGTGAAGGGAATAACAATTGTGCCGGAGAAAAAGTAATTTAACGCGAAAAATCAAAGTAAAAGTTATTAAGGTAAATTTACACGGAAACAACTTTCCCAGTGCTGATTATATTACACATTTTGCAGAATATCGATCTATCTGAACGTTCTAATCTACAGTTTGTTAAGCAACAAACATTTTACACAGAATGTTATTTATCGCGAGGTTTTTTGAAAAACCGAAATAAATAGCATATAATTTTCAGTTCTAACATGAATGAGTTCTTACTGTGCAAGTTTTCCCTGTATTTCCTTACAGAAATCCGGCGTCTATTTGATTTGTTTTCAATCTGCTTTAATTAAAAATTTCAGTCCGTCATAGGATGGGTAACATCTCCTATACAGGGTGTCCGAAAAATCTTTCCCTGATTACAAACATCATTCATATCCTCTGTATGTACGTTACAGATGTGAAACGGGTGCCAAAATGTTGGAAAACTAACCAAGTTTTGTGTTGCAGGTTTCCACAACGTGGCTGTAGTGTAGCAGTGTCAGTGGCCAGGAAACCGGAAATGTTCACAAATCATGAACAGAACTTTTTGGCATCTGTAATTCACATGAGGCCCTACGCACTGATTTCTTGGGACTTCGCACAAAATACTGTCTCACTGCTTCCACCCTTTCAGCTGAGGTTGATGGTCGGCCAGTTCTCGGTAAGTCAGCAACAGATCCTGTGGTCTTCAACTTGTCGTACCACGACTTAATGTTCTTGACATCGGGCGGCTTCTTTCCATACGTTGTTTGAAAGTTCCTCTGCACTGGTATTGGTGACCGGGTGTCGTGATACCAGAGGACACACTGAGCTTTTTCCTGATTTGTGAACATTTCCGGTTTTTTTTTTTTTTTTTTTTTTTTTGGTTGGAAGTTGAACGACCACCGTGAGCAACTCAATCGGCTATAAGCAGTCGCCCGTCCCTAATTTAGGGTCACTGGTTCTAGGGAAGGGAGAGAGCCAATGCCGTAAGCACAACATCCATGCCTCACCGGGATTCGAACCCGGACCCCTTTCGGACGAATGATCAGAGGCCATCGCTTAGACCACTGCGCCACCGGGGCGGCACATTTCCGGTTTCCTGGACACTGACACTGCTTGCTACACTACAGCCACGTTGCTGAAACCTGCAACAAAAGACACTTGTTTAGTTTTCCAACATTTTGGCACCAGTTTCACATCTGTAACGTACATACAGCGGTATGAATGACGTTTGTAATAAAGGAAAGACTTTTTGGACACCCTGTATATTAATACCTATTTAAAGCTTAAAAACAACCGTTCTAGGACAGACTATACATTAGTTACAAAAAATAAACTACTAGAAGTTTGAAGATAAATGTTTTTACAATGCTTCCGAAAGTCGAAGTGCATCCACAATAATTAAAGTATAAAGAAAGAGAAAATTAATGGCTGTAATTTGAGCAATAGAAGTAGATGTAGAAAGATAGAGAAAGGAAGTTAATAGCATTTCTCTTGCAAAATCAAAGTCTGAAAATGACAATACCGAAAGGTCAAATAAGAACAGCTTTTAGAATTCCTACTAACAAAAAAGAACTGCAGAAGATACAGAATGAATGAGCTCATAGAACTTGTAGTCGGAATCAAGGGTTGAAGAAACTGGAAAACCTACAGAACAACAGTGAGCTCCTCGTGTAATTTGTTGTAGAAGATCAAACGACTAAAGAAACTGCAACAATTATTAGGTTTCCTTGTGATTACATATTAGACATCTCTAAGTTAAAGCACGTTTCTGTTCCTGGACAGCAATATATTTTCGACTTCACCAGAGTCGTTTATAAAGTTTGGAGAATGGGTTCTTCTGACCCCACATCATACCTGGGGACGTGAATAAACAAAGACATCGCTCTTTCATGTTATACCAACACACAGCAACCGAAAAATTGTTATTCGGCCACTGCTGGGGAATCGAATCCCAGATCTCTCGATATCTAGCCGAGCGCGTTAACCTTACACCACGGTGGTCAACAATCCGCGGCGCTGTGTGTGTTTCCCGTCAGCTTCTGACATCATAAATCCGTAAGATGGGCTCAGCAACTGAGACGTCTCCATCTGGTGGGCATTAACGGCATGGCTATATATTAATTATAGTAGTTAAATCCAAACTGCTTATTCCGAAGTGAAAATCCTTCAAATACGTGGCGTCAGTGAATAAACAAACATATCTCTTTTTCCACGTTTTAGCAACACACAGCAACCGAAGAATTGTTATTCGGTCACCGCTGGAGAATCGAATCCCAGATCTCCCGATATCTAGCCGAGCGCGTTAGCCTTACTCCACGGTGGCCAACAATCCACGGCGCTATGTGTGTTTTTCTGTCAGCTTCTGACATCATAAATCCGTAAGATGGACTCAATTACTGAGACATCTCTATCTGGTGGGCAATAACGGCACTAGCTATATATTAATCATCATCATCATCATCATTGTCAACCATTATCAATCCACTGCTGGACGAAGGTCTCCCCAAGTTTCCTCCACAACGGTCTGTCTTGTGCCAGTCTCCTCCATGTCACCCCTGCATACTTTCGAATTTCATCCACCCATCTCCTATGTGGTCTTCTTCTGGGTCTTTTCCTGTCCCTTGGAATCCAATCTAAAATTTCGGCTGTCCATCGATGATCTGTCCTTCTGGCAGTATGTCCAGCCCATTGCCATTTCAGGGATTTAACTCTGATCATGATGTCTTCCACTCTTGTCATTTTCGGATCCACGAGTTCCTCTTCTTATCTCTCCTGGTTACACCAAGCATGCACCTCTCCATGCTTCTTTGAGTTGTCTGCAGCCTTTGTATGTCTCTTTTAGTTAAGGTCCACGTCTCTGCACCATACGTAAGCACTGGAAGGATGCATTGATCAAACACTTTTCTTTTAAGACATAATGGCATATTGCTCTTGAAAATTATGCTGTTTCTTCCAAAAGCTCTCCAGGCAAGTTTTGTACGCCGATTAATTTCTTCATCAATGTGACCCTCACTTGATATCTGCTGTCCAAGATAAACGTACGTGTCTGTTATCTCCAGCTTTTCTCCATCAATCGATAAATCTTCATTTCTTGTAAAAGCATTGAACATCACTTTTGTCTTCTGAAAGTTCATTTTTAATCCCACTTCTTTACTCTTGTCAGCAAGTTCCTGGATCATACTCTGCAGCTCTGATGGGGTAGTTGCAAAAATGGCTACGTCATCAGCAAAACGAAGGTGGGTTAGATAATCTCCATTAATCTTTATCCCCTTGTTTTCCCAGCTCAGCGACTGAAAAACACCCTCCAATGTGGCATTAAAGAGCTTCGGAGATATGGTGTCACCTTGTCTCACTCCCTTTCCAATTTTTACGTGTGTTGTATTTTCAAACAGCCTAATCTTTGCACTTGCATTTTCATAGATGTTATTAATAATATTAATGTATGCATCTTCAATACCGCAGGTTTTCAGAGCCATTGTAACTGCTGATGGTTTCACCGAATCAAAGGCTTTTTCATAATCGATAAAAGCCATGCACAATGGAAGTTCATATTCCCTCGCTCTTTCAATTAGTTCTCTCAGCACGTGGATATGATCTATTGTGCTGTAGCCACTCCTGAATCCAGCTTGTTCTCTCGGTTGAGCCATGTCTAGTGCTACCTTCAAGCGGTGTGAAAGAACTTTAGTTGAAGATTTTATAAACTACTGATAGGAGGCTGATAGGTCTGTAGTTTCCGAGATCCTCAATGTCACCTTTCTTATGTAGCAGGATCATTGTAGCGGTGTTCCAATCCTCAGGAATCTTTCCTTCATTAAGGCATCGAGTGAAAATTTGGGCGAGTACTGTTTCGATTTCTCCACTTGCTTCTTGTATGATGTCTACAGTAATTCCATCTTCTCCTGGAGCTTTTCCTCGCTTCATGTTCTTGATTGCATGTGCAACTTCTGCTGGAAGGACTGGAGGAACTCTGGTACTGGTATCTTTCATGATGTCTGGAGTGCAGATATCATCCCTTTCATATAATTTGGAGTAGAAATCTTTCACTCTTGTCAAAATTTCGCCTCTATTTCTTGTTACAGAACCATCTTCTTTTCTCAGTGCCATAATCTGTTTTCTTCCCTTACTGAGATGTCCCTTTGCTATCTTTAGGCTTTGGTTGTTTTCAATTGCTTTCCTCACTAGTTCACAGTTGAATTTCCTTACGTCTTCAGTGATACTTTTTCTTACTGTCTTGCATAGCTCTATATATTCCACTTTGGAAGTCACATCTTCTTTAGTTGTTCTCATCTCTCTTCTTTTTTGCATCAACATTTTGGTTTTTCCTGATAATTTGTTCACATGCAACTTGTTCTTAGACCCAGCTAATTTTGTTGCTGTTTCCATAAGAGCTTTGGTTACGTTTCTGTTAACTTCAGAGATGTCCACTTCTTCCGATGTTAGGCCTTCTAAAGCAGAGAACCTGTTCTTCAGTTCTAACTTGAAGGTATTATGGTGTTTTTTAAGGTTGGTTATGTCAATAGATTTTGTTTGTCTTATGAGCTTGCCACGTTCAACTTTAGTGTTGAGGTGCATCTTACATCTCACCAATCTATGGTCACTACCTGTGTTGAACTTGTTTAGCACACTGCAGTCTTCTATGACGAATTTTTTTGTTACACATAATAAAATCAATTTCACTTGTCGTCCCATTTGGATGTCTCCATGTCCATTTCCTGTGTGGCTTTTTCTTGAAGAAGGAGTTCAAGATGAAAAACCCTTCTGCCTCTGCAAACTCAACGAGAGTATTTCCACGCTGGTTTCTGTTGCCATGACCGAATTTACCTACTGAAGTTTCATTCTGTTGCCGTTGCCCTATTTTTGCATTGAAATCTCCCATAATTATTTTCAAGTGCTGCTTACCTTTATTATTTAGATGACAAATTTCCTCATAAAATTCTTCAATTTCTTCTTCAGGATGACTTGTGGTGGGTGCATAAGTTTGAATAATCTGAGCCTGGTATCTTTTTGAGAGTTGGATAACAAGTCGTGCAGCTCTGTCAGAGGAACTTTCAACTTCTACAACTTTATCCTTCAGTTTCTTGTTTATTATAAATCCAACACCACTAGTTCTGCCAGTATCTGTCCCACGATAGTAAAAGAGATGTCCACTTTTCAGTTCGATGAGATCTTCTCCTTTTCTCCTTACCTCACTTAGCCCCACGATGTCCCACTTGATCCTTTGTAGTTCCTCTTCCAATTCAAGAAGCCTTGAATCAGAAGATAGGGAGCGTCCATTGTAAGTAGCCAAGGTCAGCATCAGATGGCAGCCTAGTCCGGTCCTCCGGGGATTCTTAGCACCCTCTGCCTTCATGTCGCACTGGCCGCTGCCTTGACCAGGTACATTCCAGCTGCCGGAGACTGAGGGCCAAGATTTAAGTTGTGGAATCATTTTGGAGGGGTTTGGCCATAACTCACCACGCTGGCCAAGCGGGTTGGTGAGTGTGGGATAGAATTTCCTCTGATCCCGATGGTATAGTTATACCGCTATGGGCGGTCGTCAGAGCCCCTTTAGTGGGAACAGGATGCACCACGAGAAGGCGGGGTTGACATTTGTCAAGGAGAGGCTGTGATGTTACGCATCACCTGACCTTACATCCCATATATTAATAATACTAGTTAAATCCAAAGGGCGAGATTCGAAGTGAAAATCCTCCAAATACGTGGCGTCAGTGTATAAACAAAGACATCCCTCTTTCCACGTTTTAGCAACACACAGCAACCGAAGAATTTGTTATTCGGTCACTGCTGGAGAACCGAATCCCAGATCTCCCGAGCGCGTTAGCCTTACACCACGGTGACCAACAATCCGCGGCGCTATGTGTGTTTTTCTGTCAGCTTCTGGCATGAACAATGCGCGACAGTCTCCGCTCCGCTCTGGCATCAATGAGCTGCTGACGACAAACGGTTAGACGCCAGTTCGTCGTTTAGCCATCTGCGCACCACTTTTGATACGTACTCACTACAGCGGCACGCGAATAACCCACAAGCCGCGCCGTTTCTGAGATCGTAGTTCCGAGGCACCGAGCCATCACAATTTGTCCTTTATCAAACTCCGATAAATCGGTAGCTTTTCCAATTCTGACTCCGAACCCTCTCCTAACCGAAAGCTGGTCATCGGGTTGTATATATATTGTTCTGTGAACTTCACCGCTCGGTTTCCAGGTTCTCTGATTTCTCTAGGATAAGGGTGGTCATAATGTACACAGGTGTGCAAAAATTAGGGATGAAGAGGAGAAATTAGCATAACAGCGGAACGAGCAAGCAGAACGGACTGAAAAACCACTCAAGAGATAGACTAGGGTCCGGTGCGGTAGAGCATACGTATATATGCAGCATGACGTAAAGGGGGGAGTGTCGAAAGGGTATAAAGCACACTGGCGGTGTACGCTCAGCAATTCGGTGAAAGATATTGCACATTGGTTTGAACGACGTTGAGTTGCTGCCACCGTGTGATATGGCCAACAAGCAATCCAGTACACAACATCTGGATGACTTTACCAAGGTCGCGACATTGGGAAGTTGGAAGAAGGTCGAAGTGCGACTAGTGTGGCCGAGGAGTTCGGGATAGCTCACAGCATCGTTTCACAAGCTTGGAGAGCATTTCAAACGACAGGAACAGTTGTTCGAGAGTTTAGCAATGGTCGTCCACGAGGAACCACGGCGGCGGACGACTGGTATATTGTCCTACAGGCGAGAAGAGACAGGCGGGATAAATCGCAAGGCACGTGCAACAGACAACTGGACGTCCGTTTTCGCGTTTTACCGTGGCCAGGATGCAGCACAATGGTGGTCTATTTGCACGACGACTAGTACGGTGTGTGCCATTAACGCCTGCTCATCGGACACGGCGGTTTCTGTGGTGCCAGGAACACAACAACTGGACACATCAGCAATGGAGTCGAGTTCTCTTTACGGATGAGAGCCGATTTAGTCTGACGAGCGATTCTGGACGTATACACATCTGGAGAGAGCAGGGAACACGCAATCACACCTCCAACATCATCAAAAGGGACCAGTTTGGAGGTGGCGGAGTTCTCGTTTGGGGCGGTATCATGCTTGGTAGCCGTACTGACTTCCACATCTTCCAAGGTGGTTCAGTCACTGGTGTCCGCTATTGTACCGAGATTCTCCTGCCTCACGTGCGTCTGTTTAGAGTTGCTGTGGGTTCTGAGTTCCTCTTCATGGACGACAACGCTACACCTCATCTTAAAGTGGCTGTCGCAAAGCTGTTGAAGAGTGAAGATATTCAACGCATGGATAGGACTGCAAGGTCCCAGGACCTAAATCCAATCGAACACGTGTGGGACCTTCTCGGGAAACGCTTGGCAGCACGTCACCATCCGCCAGCAACGATTACGCAGCTGCGATTGGTGCTACAAGAGGAATGGGCCACGATGCCTCAACAGCTCCTTGAAAACCTCTTCCTCAGCATGGACAGACGTTGTAAATCCTGCAACGCAGTCAGGGGTGATCATATCTTCTACTAAAAACTGGATTTTTCTTGGCAGCCGCCTATCACATGGACGTTTCTGTCTTTCGTCCAGTTGTGCTCGAAGATACCTTTTCAATAAAGTGCCTTTGTATCCTTTGGATTCCTTGTTTGGACAGTTTTGCTCACTTGTCCCATATTCTTACATCTTGGGGATCTTATGGTATGATTTGAGTCGATGTGGAGCACTTCTGCACGACGTTACATTCGAAAAACCGTCTCGTCCTAAATTTTTGCACGCCAGTGTAATAGCTCATCAGTGTAAATAGAACCGGATGTTTGCTCTTTGCTACTGACAGAGTTGTGACGCTGCCCCGGTGGCGCTGTGGTCCAAGCGATGATTTCTGATAATTCGGCCAGGAAGATGTATGGATTCGAAACACGGGTAAGGCATGAATGTTTGTATTTGTTTTTAAGCACTGCCTCTCAATGTGTTACTTCATCAGAACTGGCTCTCTCTGTGTAACTTGATCATTTGGCATACTGTATACCATGCTCGCTGTATATGCATTGTTGATATAAACTGAATGTACTCTCTATGTCTGGCTGTCAATGCTGTTTATCCTGTCACTGTATCTGTACCAACAGGCCTAATAATTTTTTAAACTTCCAATAAAAAAACAGAGTTATGACAATGTTATTCCACCTAATGAAGTCATGTACAGCGTAAATAATCAGCTGCACAATTCTCACGCAAAAGCTGTTGCCACCGCATAACTGATAAATGACTTATCAAAACTCCATACCTTGCCTTCCCGAAGAGTGTTTTACCGGGATTAAATCAATTAGCGCACTGTGAGTAATAATATATTGTGAGTTATACATGGTGTCCGAGAATTATTGGACACATTACAAAATTATGTACAAAAAAAACTATGAGCATTGTGTGTTTTTCTATGTCACATATTACTAACACGGTTTCTGTATTTTTGTTTTGCACAATTGTTATTCCCAGAATCCGATAGATGGCGCTAGGTGTGGCCTGATGAGGAATGTATGAGAAATGAACAATCAGTAGTCATGTCATCCGTACAGCAGAAGGCGTCGTGTGTGTTATGGTTTGCGGAATTAAAGTCTGTCATTAAAGTTAAAAGATGGCACCGTTTAGAGTATGGTTGTAATCCTCCGTCAACGAATTCAATTAAGCGGTGGATGAAACAGTTTGAAGAAACTGGCAATGTGGAACATCGTGGAGGATCCGGTAGGCCTAGCTTAAGCAGTGAGACGGTTGACCAAGTTAATGAAAGTTTCCGACGAAGCCCCAGGCAGAGGACTGTGCATTCCGAAACCGACAGTTCGCGATATCTTGCACAAGAAATAAAAGTTGCATGCTTATAAAATTCAAATAGTGCAAAAGATACATGTAAATGATCACACTCTGCGATACGATGTCGCTGTGGATATACTGAATCGAGTGAAAAATGACGAAAACTTTCTCAGTACTGTAATTTTTAGTGATGAATCCACATTTCATGCATCAGGGATTCTGAATCGTCACAACTGTAGGATATAGGGCAGTGAACCGCCTCATGCTGCTATTGAACTGGAACGTGATTCTCTAAACGTTAATGTGTGGTGTGCCCTATCAAAAAGAGAAGTGATTGGCCTTTTCTTCTTCTGCGAAGAAAAAACATAAATGGTTACATTTACTTGGATATGCTAGAAAATTTCGCTATACCCCAGATAAAAAGATATGACAACGTCGTTTTCCAACAAGACGGCGCACCTACGCATTGGTCAACGTGTGTACGTAAGTGGCTAAATGAGCATTTCTTCAACAGATGGATTAGGCGTGGTGGTCCCATTTTGTGGCCTCCTCACTCTCCAGATCTAACTCCATTGGATTATTTCATGCGGGGTTATGTGAAGGATCGTGTCTATCAGACGCCTTGTACTGATTTGCAGGAACTGAAGCAGCGTATCACAGCTGCTATTAATTCCATAACTCCTAAGATGCTTGCCAATACATGGCATGAAATCGAGTATCGCTTGGACATACTACGAGCAACCAAGGGATCTCACATCGAAATGTATTAACTTGTGTAGTTACATTGTAAGGTAGTACAATCAGTTTCTTTCTATCTGTTTAATGTTTTGTTTTATATAATTTTGTAATGCGTCCAATAATTCTCGGACACACTGTATATAAAGCAAAACTGAGAAAATGCCATGGGGATGGACACTATTGGTTCCCCGATTTTTCCGAACTCTAATCAGCACATCAAAGTATCACAAAATCTATAAATATTGAATTTCATCTTGATGAATAACATAATTTTTCAACTATGGTGGCAACAACAAGCCACAGACACACATAGAACCATGCAATACAGGTAAAGTTTGTTCGGAGGGACATAAAATATACATTTCTGTTGAAATTTCAAAGACTATTTCGTTGCAATCACAACGCTTTCTCATGTGTTGTTGTTGTTGTTGATTGGAGGTTTAACGACCATCGTGAGCAACTCAATGGGCTATAAGCAGTCGCCCGTCCCTAATTTACGGTCACTGGTTCCAGGGAAGGGAGAGAGCCAGTGCCGTAAGACAAACACAACATCCATGCCTCACCGGGATTCGAACCCGGACCCCGTTCGGACGAATGATCAAAGGCCATCGCTTAGACCACTGCGCCACCGGGGCGGCTTTCTCATGTGTACATGGACGTGTTGGAATAATATGGCCACCTACCTAATAATGGAAATAACCACCCTTGGCCCCGATGACAGCGGTTAGACGGCGTGGCATGGACACAATGAGGCCCTGGGGGGGGGGTTTGCCTGAGGCACACGTGCCCATTCGGACTGCAACAGAGCACGGGATGTCCCGAAGATGACGTGGTTGTGGGTCGGCACGTCGAACCTGTCGATCCAAATAGTCCCACAAGTGCTCTATGGGATTGAGGTTGGGCGATTTCGCCGGCCAAGGAGACCGCAGAAATCGCTGTTGTATTCCTGGAACCACTCACGCACCCCTAAGTGTCCTGTTGGTAGACACCATCGTCACCAGAATAAACGTCTAACATGAAGGGATGCATATGGTCAGCGAGGATGGACAGGTAACAATTGATGTTCAGGGACGTATCTAGTGGCACCAGCAGTCCTAGGTCATACCAGGAAACACATCCCCCACGTATGCACACTGCCACCGCTGGTCTGCATTTGACCAACAATCGTGCTCGGGTGTTGGTTCCTTGTGTGTCTGAAGCCGTATCAGCCACTGCCCGTCACTTCTGTGAAGTAGAAACCACGATTCGTCGGAGAAGGCAACCTTTTTCTACTCTTCTACTGTCCAATGACGGTAGTCCCATGCGAACTGCAGATGTCGTTGCCAATGGACCTGGATTAACATGGGCGCCTCGACGCAGCGTCGACCCATGAGTAACAGGGTTCGCTCTACTTTTATCAGGGACACGTACCTGAGTGCTTCAGGATTCATTTCCGCTGTTGATTGATGCACTGCTGCGCGTCGATTGCCCTTTACCAGTCGACGGAGGCAATGTTCTCCTCTGGAGTTGATGGCATTTGGGGCTGCACAGTTATGACGTCACGAGGTACTCGGTGTACCAGCGGTCCATTCTTGGCACACCCTCACTACAGCACCTCGCGAACAGCCCACGAAGCTTGCTGTTTCTGAGGTGCTTCCACCCTTGGCGCGGTAGCCGATGATCATTCCTTTTTGAACATCCGTCAAATTATTACTTCTTCCCATTGTGCTCACGTTACGAACTGTGACTCATCTGTCCTTCCCGGTCGCTTGTGGTCGACCTTGTCAAGTGTTCTCTGTGACGCGCTTGAACGGGTACACTGTAATTCCGGGGGTGGTCATATTATTCTGATACGACTGTGTATAAAAACGTGATAATTCGGGGAGTATGTGTCAACAAAAAACGTTATTTCTTAAGTTTTCCAGGATGGCAAGTGAAATGAGGAGGCTCCAAAATTCTATTGTGCGCAGGGCCCCGTAAACCCTAAATTCCCCTCTGGTGCAAGGAATGTAGGAAGCAAAACATCAGTCACAGCCAAACTATCTCTATCCCCAGTACGGTACTGTGTATTTATCTGTTCCTTTAAGAATTTGATGGATTCTACATTGCAAAGGTATAGTGAATTTTTTAAGCAAATCCACCCACATTCTATGCTACTGTTTGAATTTCTGCATCACATCATTGTATTCATCAATCGGTGCCCTAATATTCTTGTTTCTATATGTAACTAAAATTTGGGAATACGATGCACTGATGAAGGCGACAAAACAAATCTCAGAAACATGGTCATCTAAAAGAAAGAAACACATTTACTCTTTGTTTACCCTGATTACCATACTTATTAATTTTATGCATGCAAACCTTCGTCGTTAAAACTACATATTTCTACTCCAAGACAGCGAATTTGCAGTTGCTCTTTGTGAACAGGGAGGCTATGGTTAAATCCAGCAAACATAGACATGAACTCCGTCGAGCCTGAAAAACAAGAACGAAAAAAGATGCTCATATTAATAAATTTTAATGAAAATATAAAATTAACACAGCACGTACACATGCTACACCATAGAGCGAAATTCATTTGGTAATGCACAAAAGCTAAGTTAACGTTAGGGCTAAAATGAACACAAGCAAAATCTCAAGGAAGCGTGCTCTTCAATCCTGCTGAAATAATTTTCAAATTTTATCAACGACCATAAATAGACCTCCCTTTGAAAGAACGCCAGAAGTGTTACAGGGCTTGGTGCTGAGTTCTGTTACAGCGCCCTGTGTGGAGGGTTCGTTTGTTGCTTCCTTTGCAGTAAGTTCCGTATTGGGGGTTTAACCCGTAATTCTCCCGACTGGAGCAGATAAATAAAATACAAAGTATACAAAAGAGAATCAACTGAAGCTAAATTTTTGCAGTGAGGAAGTCTTTTATTGAGATGTTACGGGGAATGTCTTTAAGCCTTGTCCTGATCTCCGTTCTTTCTATATCTTATTAACACCTCGTAATCTCTTTCTTTCTGTCATGTTATCAGCACGCTTGCTTACCCGTTCTCCTCCTCACGCCCTCAAGCGAGCTCTTCGCACCTTCCGCCAAAAACATACTTCTCTCTCTCGACCTCCTGCCACGGAGTGTCTTCTCCCCTTGCTCCAGGAAACTCCCCTAAAAGTATCCCCTTTCGAACGGTGAAGTCTCACGCATTCCTAGAAAGCGCGGCCACTGCCTGAAATGACTTCCTTCTGAAAGCTCTAAGTTCTTAATTGCTTCGCTGTCCCTCATCTCTTGCTCAATCGCTTTGCTTGGGACTGCTAAAAAGCAATAATGTCCAGTTCTGCTCTTCTCACATCGACGAAACTATAAATCTAACACCCCGTCTGTTGCGTGAGAAAATAGTACATTAACAACCGTCGCCCTGCCCATCGAAATGGCGCGGGAATTGAAGGAAAATGATTCCAATTCTTTATCCCTCAAAATGGCTACTGAACCTCACTTCTGATAAATATGGAAGCCTCGGTTACACAAGTGCTAAGTAAAATTTAAAAAAAAGCTCAGGTTCCTATAATTTAAAGTTATGCACTCTTTACCAAAATAAAAAAAACGAAGCACGGCGAAAAAGTCGTTCGATCCGGATGAAACTCCGCATGCCAGTACCCCAGAGCAGAATATGCAAATGATTAAAAAGTAATGATCAATTACGAAACAGTGGTCCGCCACAGCGCACGGGAGCCAAGTATCAAGGAGAGTATATCATGAGCAAAGCTCGCACGCAGGGACAGTTGGGACAGCGGATTAATGTTGCATTAAATGACTGTGAGGATACATCGACGTCGGATCATTGCACAATACGAGTAGTTGAGCAAGTTTGAAAGACGACCTTGTAGTTGGGCTCATAAAGGCCGGTTGTTCCAGTCGCCGTTTCGCCAGTCATTTGAGTCGGAGCGACGTTGCAATCGGACATTGTTGACGCCAATAGGTAGAGGAAGGCACAACCCAACAGTCGAGGGCAACGACAGAACGCAAGAATCAAGCGATTCTGAGAGCCACACTAACAGAACCGAATTTGTCGCTCTCAACCATCCCTGGCCATGTTGCGTCATCTATATGTACGGAAGTGGCCATGTTGTGTCATCTACATGTACGGAAGTGGCCATGTTGCGTCATCTACATGTACGGAAGTGGCCATTTTGCGTCATCTACATGTACGGAAGTGGCCATGTTGCGTCATCTACATGTACGGAAGTGGCCATGTTGTGTTATCTACATGTACGGAAGTGGCCATGTTGCGTCATCTACATTTACGGAAGTGGCCATGTTGCGTCATCTACATGTACGGAAGTGGCCATCCGAACCGTTGCCAGACGATTCCGACCCAGGGACTACATTCGAAGCCACTACACCGCCTATCACTTACCAGCGAGCATCGCCGGCACCGGTAGCTGTGGTGTCATGTCCGATCAAAGTGGTATAGTGTCTGGTGGTGTCGCGTTGCCTTCAGTGATGAGTCATGGTTTGTATTTGGCCTCGATGATCAGCGCATACGTGTCTGGAGACGATATCCTGCCTTTACCGTGCAACGAGACACAGCTTGCACTCCAATAGTGAGTGTTGGTGAGACAGTTTCCTACGATAGCTGGACATCCTTGGTAGCCCTTCGTACCGCCTTCATCACTCAATGGAACGTCGACGACAGTTCCTGTCGCAGCATCAGTAGTTTTTTAACAGGATAATGCTCAGCCACACGGCACATCTCTCCCAGGCCTGCCTCCGTAATGTCAACACCCTTCCATTGCCATCCCGAGTGAACATGTTTGGTACATGTGGGACACCACCTACGCTCATCCCGGAATGACAGCAAACTGGCCCGCAATTTGAACACAATCTGGCATGTAATACCTCAGGACAGTATCCGTGAACTGTATGCATATATGCTACGCAGGGTAGCCACTTGTATCCGAACCAGAGGAGGCGCGACAACGTGCTGACTTGTTTTATCCGAGCCAGAGGAGGCGCGACAACGTGCTGACTTGTTTTATCCGAGCCAGAGGAGGCGCGACAACGTGCTGACTTGTTTTATCCGAGCCAGAGGAGGCGCGACAACGTGCTGACTTGTTTTATCCGAGCCAGAGGAGGCGCGACAACGTGCTGACTTGTTTTATCCGAGCCAGAGGAGGCGCGACAACGTGCTGACTTGTTTTATCCGAGCCAGAGGAGGCGCGACAACGTGCTGACTTGTTTTATCCGAGCCAGAGGAGGTGCGACAACGTGCTGACATGTTTTATCCGAGCCAGAGGAGGCGCGACAACGTGCTGACTTGTTTTATCCGAGCCAGAGGAGGCGCGACAACGTGCTGACTTGTTTTATCCGAGCCAGAGGAGGCGCGACAACGTGCTGACTTGTTTTATCCGAGCCAGAGGAGGCGCGACAACGTACTGACTTGTTTTATCCGAGCCAGAAGAGGCGCGACAACGTGCTGACTTGTTTTATCCGAGCCAGAAGAGGCGCGACAACGTGCTGACTTGTTTTATCCGAGCCAGAGGAGGCGCGACAACGTGCTGACTGGTTTTATCCGAGCCATAGGAGGCGCGACAACGTGCTGACATGTTTTATCCGAGCCAGAGGAGGCGCGACAACGTGCTGACATGTTTTATCCGAGCCAGAGATGGCGCGACAACGTGCTGACTTGTTTTATCCGAGCCAGAGGAGGCGCAACAACGTACTGACTTGTTTTATCCGAGCCAGAGGAGGCGCGACAACGTGCTGACTTGTTTTATCCGAGCCAGAGGAGGCGCGACAACGTGCTGACTTGTTTTATCCGAGCCAGAGGAGGCGCGACAACATGCTGACTTGTTTTATCCGAGCCAGAGGAGGCGCGACAACGTGCTGACTTGTTTTATCCGAGCCAGAGGAGGCGCGACAACGTGCTGACTTGTTTTATCCGAGCCAGAGGAGGCGCGACAACGTGCTGACTTGTTTTATCCGAATAAAAGGCCTAACTGCTTTGGAATAGTAATATTTTTCTTTCCTTTACATATAAATTGCGCACACAAATTTCTATCTGAATTCGATTATTCCTTCTGGGTTCTTCGTGGTTTTCGGTATAGAATGTATTTTCCCATTTCTTTGAGCTATTTGGATAATATATATGAAACAAATCATGCATGTGTGGCTGCGAAGCTTTCAAAAAGAAAGCTTTACCATCTGAGATTCGTTTTCAGACGTACTCTATGTAGACAAAATCATTAAAACACCTACATCCAACGAAAACCACAGCATTTATTAGCCGAAATCAGCACTTAGTAGGCCCATTGTTTGGTGTTATGACTGCAGCGATGTTTCTAGGCATGGTTTCCACGAGATGCCTATACCTCTGTGCCAGAATTTTCCTGCATTCCTCCAGCAAAGTTTCTGCCAGAGCTACTGTAAACGAAGGTCTTACCGTCCGAGAACGGATTCAACGTTCCATCTCGTTCCACATATAATATTTTAAATTAAATTCAGATTAAATCTTTGACGTCCTGTTCCTCAACTCACACCTAGACAGATCTTCCAGCGTGGTAAAGCACTCGATCTGGCTGAAACAGGCAGGAAACTGGGCCGAAATCCTGCCATAAGACATTTAGTGCCAAAATTCTTCAAGCTTTCTTCATAATTATCAGCAGTTAATATAATATGTTCTATTAGATTCACATCAAACTCTTTGACATCCTGTTCCTCAAATCACACCTAGACAGATCTTCCAGCGTGGTAAAGCGCTCGATCTGGCTGAAACAGTCAGGAAACTGGGCCGACGTCCTGCCATAAGACATTTAGTGCCAAAATTCTTCAAGCTTTCTTCATACCTGGCAGCAGTTAAGATGCAAGGCACCACAATTAAAAGACCCTGTTCTTCGCAACAGAAACAGCCCCACACCATCATAGATCATCCTAGAAACTTTACGATAGGGATAATGCAGTCCGCTTGACAGCGTTCCTCAGGCAATCACCACATCCATATCCTCCATCCAAACAAAAGAATGAGTAATATACCGCAGCAGTTGGATTGTTGTAGAGCTTGTTAGCAGCTGTTTTAGCATGGTGACTGTGGGCATATAGTTTCCGATGAACTGTTCTAGAGCAAATAGTTGTTCCAGTTGCTTGTGAGAAATTGCCGGCCAAGCATGCTGCAGAGGACGTTGGGGCCTTTTTCACTTTCCCCATTATGCTTCGTTGGTCACAATCATTCAGTTTGTACGGACACCAAGAGCACGTTTCAGCTGTAACGGCACCATCTGCTTTCAGTAGATGATGGACATCAAATGTAGTGCGTTTTTGGAATTGCAGTGGCATTGCTACGCAACAACTGCTTACTAAGGTGGTATCCACCCATCATGCTCCCTTTCAAAGTCCGTCGGTGCAGCTCCGCGCGTCATGATCGCTATGTAAGCAGACGCTTCCCTTTATACAACATACCCCGAGGATACGCGCCTGATTCTGCAAAGCCACATTTATTCAAATACGTGAAGGTATGCGAATACCTTCGTTTACATAGTGCATTTTCGAAAAGATACACTCATCGTCAAAAAACATAGTTGCACCCAGAAAGAAGCAACTGGCAGGAATGAAACTTGGTGGGTAGGTTTGACATCGTGAGACATACAAATGATTCAAGTATCACGCTTGGCCGCGCATGTGACGCAAGCAAGGAGAGATCATAGCACTGTGCCCGATGACTGTAAGGTCGTTCCGCTGCGCGCACTTGCCATTCTGACTCGTGTTGTTGTGTTGGGTGCATCCTCTGCAAGTAACGTATGCTCGGAGGAAACTTCGGAAGCAATTCGAGCAGTTAGAGGAGCTCGAGAGGGGCAGCGTCGTCGGGCTCCAGGAATCCGGGAAGCGAGATGATCTAATCGCCATAGTGGTCGTGAGGCTATTACCATAGCACGCTGTTGGCGGCAGTTGATAGAACAAGGCACGCAGCAGCGACCCGAATGATCTGGGAGACCTAGAGGAAGTGCGGAGAGAGACGACCGATGGATTGTCCGACATGCGACACCTTACAGGCACGATTGTGGATATTTAGCGAGCCGTGGTGCCCTCCATGCATCGTCCGATTGGTGCCAGCACCATTGGCAGACGGCTGCATGACGTAGGACTACACGCACTCAGACCGTTACGACGACTGCCCTTAACAACAGTGCTTCGTCGCCAAAGACTACAATGGTATCATGGCCAGACTGTCATGGAGCCACGCAGAATGGCAGAGGGTGATCTTTAGTGACGAGTCCCGGTTTTGCCTTGGTGTAGACGACCACTGAATCCGTGCGTGGAGACACCGTAGTCAGCGCCAAAATGAACGGTTTGTTGCCGAGCGTCACATACCCAGAAGGCCGGGTTTCATGGTGTAGGGTGCCATTGCCAACGATGCCAGATCACCTTTGCTGTTCATTATAGGCGCTTTGACAGCCCAACGTTACGGTAATGATGTCCTGCAACCAGTGGTCCTACCTTTTCCGAACGCTCACTCTGGTGCGATTTTCCAACAGGACAACGCTCGTCGGCATACTGCTGCTGCCTCGAGAGGTTGCCCTCAAAGCACTGACACTCTGCCATGGCCAGCCTCATCGCTAGACCTGTCGCCGATTGGAAATGTGTGATATGCTATTGGACGCGCTATCCACACTTCACCCCTACCGCGCAATCTGCAGAAACTGCGGGAGAAGATTCAAGCAGCATGGGCTGGCTTATCGCAGGACACCATTAGAAACCTGTACAACCCCATGTTGAGACTTCTGGCATGCTGTGTGAGAAAACATGGCGGCCTGAAAGGTAATCAATCAGAAAGGATAAGTATCAATCATCCACCTAAATGAGCATTTTGAAAAACAAAAGCTAAGCAGAAAGCAACATTTTCTTCTGCACAGGTTCAGTCTTTCTAGTCGCGTTCGGCCCACTTCTTAGACAGTTAGTATATTCGTTCGATTTGATTTCAACACATTTTTTTCCTGCGAGTTGATTCGCTCAAGCCTGTAACGGTTCAACTCCAAATAAAAAGAGTCTTAATGTAAAAACTCTGGTCAAATAATTATTTTTCGTACATGTTGTTATCAAAAGATTTGTCTCCCTTCATTGCCCACTCCGCTGTCTTTCTGGAAAAGTATCTCCTTCTTCGTACTGTTGTTATCAAAAGATTTGTCTTCCTTCATTGCCCACTCCGCTGTCTTTCTAGAAAAGTATCTCTTTCTTCGTACTGTTGTTATCAAAAGATTTCACTCCCTTCATTGCCCACTCCTCTGTCTTTCTAAAAAGTATCCCTTTCTTCGTACTGTTGTTATCAAAAGATTTGTCCCCCTTCATTGCCCACTCAGCTGTCTTTCTAGAAAAGTATCTCTTTCTTCGTACTGTTGTTATCAAAAGATTTGTCTCCCTTCATTGCACGCTCCGCTGTTTTTCTGGAAAAGTATCTCTTTCTTTGTCCTGTTGTTATCAAAAGATTTGTCTCTTTTCATTGCCCTCTCCGCTGTCTTTCTAGAAAAGTATCTCTTTCTTCGTACTGTTGTTATCAAAAGATTTGTCTCCCTTCATTGCCCACTCCGCTGTCTTTCTAGAAAAGTATCTCTTTCTTCGTACTGTTGTTATCAAAAGATTTGTCTCCCTTGATTGCCCACTCTCCGCTGTCTTTCTAGAAAAGTATCTCTTTCTTCGTATTGTTTTTATCAAAAGATTTGTCTCAATTCATTGCCCACTCCGCTGTCTTTCTAGAAAAGTATCTCTTTCTTCGTACTGTTGTTATCAAAAGATTTATCTCCCTTCATTGCACGCTCCGTTGTTTTCTGGAAAAGTATCTCTTTCTTCGAACTGCTTGTTATCAAAAGATTTGTCTCCCTTCATTGCCCTCTCCGCTGTCTTTCTAGAAAAGTATCTCTTTCTTCGTACTGTTGTTATCAAAAGATTTGTCTCCCTTCATTGCCCACTCCGCTGTCTTTCTAGAAAAGTATCTCTTTCTTCGTACTGTTGTTATCAAAAGATTTGTCTCCCTTCATTGCCCACTCCGCTGTCTTTCTAGAAAAGTATCTCTTTCTTCGTACTGTTGTTATCAAAAGATTTGTCTCCCTTCATTGCATGCTCCGCTGTCTTTCTAGAAAAGTATCTCTTTCTTCGTACTGTTGTTATCAAAAGATTTGTCTCCCTTCATTGCCCACTCCGCTGTCTTTCTAGAAAAGTATCTCTTTCTTCGTACTGTTGTTATCAAAAGATTTGTCTCCCTTCATTGCCCACTCCGCTGTCTTTCTAGAAAAGTATCTCTTTCTTCGCACTGTTGTTATCAAAAGATTTGTCTCCCTTCATTGCCCACTCCGCTGTCTTTCTAGAAAAGTATCTCTTTCTTCGTACTGTTGTTATCAAAAGATTTGTCTCCCTTCATTGCCCACTCCGCTGTCTTTCTAGAAAAGTATCTCTTTCTTCGTACTGTTGTTATCAAAAGATTTGTCTCCCTTCATTGCCCACTCCGCTGTCTTTCTAGAAAAGTATCTCTTTCTTCGTACTGTTGTTATCAAAAGATTTGTCTCCCTTCATTGCCCACTCCGCTGTCTTTCTGGAAAAGTATCTCTTTCTTTGTCCTGTTTTTATCAAAAGATTTGTCTCCCTTCATTGCCCTCTCCGCTGTCTTTCTAGAAAAGTATCTCTTTCTTTGTCCTGTTGTTATCAAAAGATTTGTCTCCCTTCATTGCCCACTCCGCTGTCTTTCTAGAAAAGTATCTCTTTCTTCGTACTGTTGTTATCAAAAGATTTGTCTCCCTTCATTGCCCACTCCGCTGTCTTTCTAGAAAAGTATCTCTTTCTTCGTACTGTTGTTATCAAAAGATTTGTCTCTTTTCATTGCCCACTCCGCTGTCTTTCTAGAAAAGTATCTCTTTCTTCGTACTGTTGTTATCAAAAGATTTGTCTCCCTTCATTGCCCACTCCGCTGTCTTTCTAGAAAAGTATCTCTTTCTTCGTACTGTTGTTATCAAAAGATTTATCTCCCTTCATTGCACGCTCCGTTGTTTTTCTGGAAAAGTATCTCTTTCTTTGTCCTGTTGTTATCAAAAGATTTGTCTCCCTTCATTGCCCTCTCCGCTGTCTTTCTAGAAAAGTATCTCTTTCTTCGTACTGTTGTTATCAAAAGATTTGTCTCCCTTCATTGCCCACTCCGCTGTCTTTCTAGAAAAGTATCTCCTTCTTCGTACTGTTGTTATCAAAAGAGTTATATGCCTTCATTGCACGCTCCGTTGTTTTCTGGAAAAGTATCTCTTTCTTCGAACTGCTCTTATCAAAAGATTTGTCTCCCTTCATTGCCCACTCCGCTGTCTTTCTAGAAAAGTATCTCTTTCTTCGTACTGTTGTTATCAAAAGATTTGTCTCCCTTCATTGCCCACTCCGCTGTCTTTCTAGAAAAGTATCTCCTTCTTCGTACTGTTGTTATCAAAAGAGTTATATGCCTTCATTGCACGCTCCGTTGTTTTCTGGAAAAGTATCTCTTTCTTCGAACTGCTCTTATCAAAAGATTTGTCTCCCTTCATTGCCCACTCCGTTGTTTTTCTGAGAAAGTATCTCTTTCTTCGTCCTGTTGTTATTAAAAGATTCGTCTCCCTTTATTGCCCACTTCGTTGTTTTTCATGGCGTTTAAAAACAACGCAGCTCTTATAATTCCTTTAAGGAGTACCGATGTCTGACTGCAAAGTTTCGTCGAATGCAATTACGTAACACCACCGTTTGCTGTGCTTATGACACATCTCTTTTGACGCGCAAATGCAAATCAGAATTTCATGATACAGTATATATTTACACACTCCGTAACTAATATTAATGATTTCTGCACGAGTTGCAATTTCCTATAAGATACTTTTATCTCGCGTAATTTCTTTCTTCTATAGGTTTTTCACTTTCTTTTGGATGTAGTACCTCAACGCTTTCCACATTGGATATTGTCTACTTCACTTCCACCTCACAAACGACTAGGTTTAAGAAAGCACCTATTAGCATATACATGGTCGAGTCAAATTATTATGACCGCGAACTAACATCCATATTAACCGCCGTGTGGTGCGGACAGCTGCTAGACGGGCTGGAGTGTTCTCAGGTATGTGGAGCCATGCTGACTGCAGTGCATCTTACAGCTGCTGGAGGGTGTATGGTGGAGGACCCATAGAGCGAGCACCACGATCTAGGTGGTATCACAGATGCTCAATTGGGTTTACATCTGGGGAATTAGGGGGCCAGGGAAGTACTTTGAAGTCTTCATCGTGCTCTTCCAACCATTTTCGGACATTTCTACCTGTGTGACACGTCGCATTTTCGTGCTGGAAGATCCCATTCGCCCCAGGGAAGACAATCAGTATGTGTGGGTTTACGTGGTCTTTCAAGGATGGATTCATAACGAATTCGGTGTATAGTTCCTTCCACAGGTATGCGTGGACCCAGAGAATGCCACGGAAACGTTTTCCCAAACCATAACACTGTCCCCACCAGCTTGTGTTCTTCCAGCAATGGTAAAAGAGTGTTTGTTCTACAATGTTTCTCACCTTATACGCCAACATCCATCTATTAGATGAAGCACAAAACATGACTCATCGTAGAAGGCAAAGCTTTGCCAATCAGCGGAGGTCCAATTCCGATACTGCCGTGCAAATCTAAGCGTTTTCTGCCGATGCTCCTTCGTTAGCATAGGTGCAGTGACCATCCGTCTGCATCGGAGTCTCATGTGCAGGAGGGTTCGCTGAATTGTCGCTATAGACACACTTCCGGTAGCACCCTGGTTCATTCGGCCAGTACGTTGCTCCACTGTAGCGTGTCGTTCGGCCGTCACGCATCTTCGGAGCCGACGTTCACCTCTCACGTCAATGGCACTTCGTACGTTTAGTGCAGTTTTCACGTCGCTTATTCGCATGATGCCATTCCTTCAATCATGATACACTTTAACCACAGCAGCACGCGAACAGTTCACAAATTGTGCTGTTTCACAAATACTGCCACCCTTGTCCCGAAAGTCGGTAGTCATTCCTTTTTGCAAATCTGATAAATCGCTCCTTTTATCCATGACAGTAACGAGAGATATGTTTTCAGTCAGACTGCTTATACAGCACACCTTATATACTCTTCAAGACAGCTCACAACAAGTAATTTCTTTCATTGGCTACGCGCTGCTGAAGTCAAAAGTCTTATTGGTGCTCTCCAAGCCAGCTCACGACCAGTAATTTCTTTCATTGGCTACGCGCTGCTGACTTCAAAGGTCTTATTGGTGCTCTCCAAGCCAGCTCATGACCAGTAATTTTTTTCATTGGCTACGCGCTGCTGACGTCAAAGGTCTTATTGGTGCTCTCCAAGCCAGCTCACGACAAGTAATTTCTTTCATTGGCTACGCGCTGCTGACGTCAAAGGTCTTATTGGTGCTCTCCAAGCCAGCTCACGACAAGTAATTTCTTTCATTGGCTACGCGCTGTTAAAGCAAAAATAGGAGATGGTCACAATAATGTGACTCGACTGTGCATTAATATTTCACAATTTTTGTGCTTCCTTTCCTCAACCGCGACACACAAACCTGAGTCTGAGCTGCCAGCTTAACATAGCGAAGTATATATTCCGAAGCAAAAAACATGGTTTGGAATTAAATTCTCTTGTCGAAGTGAGCAGGTATGTTAATTTTTATTAATACATGGAGTGAGTTGAAAAAAAAAATAAAGCCAATTTTTCCCAAAACAACGGTTCTACTTACCAAAAACCTCCGCGAAATATATGTCAGGCTTTATTTTCTTGTAAAGGAAGTCATATGTGTGTGGCTTAATCCGACATGAACCAGAACACAATGTGTGAAGGGTTTTGAGATGGTTATGTTCGCCTGTAAAATAAAAGGAAACATTTTAATATCTAAAAGATTTTTATGAATGTTTAGTTAAATTTTGCATTTATGGAATTGGTACATTGTACTATGCAATGAAGTAACTGCTGATAAATATTACTGTCCTTTCACAATGTAGGACTGCGGAAACAAACCCAAAAATCTTCTTATTGCCGCATGGCAGCGTTAAGCGGATTACAGGCACAGAAGTAAAGTTTTTCCTAATCCACTTTGTAGATGGGAACATACGAGGGTTGTACCGAAAGTAATGCAAAAGTGGGCATAAGTTTTTTATTAACTGACAGAGGTCGTTCAAATTGCACATGTTGGTAGAGTAACTCTTCTTCTATAGTAACCTTTCTCCATTGCAGGTAAATAATGTGTTCCAAGCAGAAGCAACGTGCAATCATTGAGTTCTTGACGAAGGAACGGTGCAGGCTGTCGGATATCCAAAGAATGTTTACGAAGATGACACCATTGACATTAGATATTAAAAGTTTGTTTTTTTCATTTAAAACTTCTTGATCCATCTATGTGCGCAGATGTATCAAGAAGTTTAAAGAAGGGGAAACCAGCATTGAAGATAAACCACGCAGTGGGACACCATCATCTGCGACCACTGACACGAATAGTCAGCGAGTGGATGAATTGATTTTCAGCCAAAAGACGAGTCACAATCCGTGAGCTTGTTGCACAACTGGACTGTGATCACAATGACATACAGAAGATAGTGGAAGACTTAGGGTATCGGAAAATGTGTATAAAGTGAGTATCTCGGTAGTTGACATTCGATTTGACGGAGAGAAGGGCGGAAGTCTGCTCTGATCTCCTGGAAGCGTTTGAAGCCAATGAAGACACGCTCTTTCCGACCTGGTGTCAGAGGATGAAATGTGGGCGTATCTTTACGACCCGGAAACGAAGAATCAGTCCATGGAATGGCGTCATACCTCTTTAGCAAGGCCTAAGAAGTCCAAGAGCCAGCTATCAGCACTGAAAGTCATGGTGGCTGTTTTTTGGGATGACAGGGGTGTCATTCTTCTTGATTTTTTGGAACGTGGCAGTACCGTGACCAGAGAATGGTATATTGAGACACTCAAGAAACTTATAGAAGCCATAAGGAGGAAGAGACCGAACAAGAATCGGAAAAAGGTCCACATTCACCGTGACAATGTGAGACCACACAAATCTTTGGCAACAAATCAGGCGATCAGCAAATTATGCCGGTCGGTGGTCCCCATCCAGAGCAGACCTGGAGTCCTACGACTTTCACTTCTATGGTCTAATAAAGGACAGTCTCAGATGAGGTAAAAGTGGCTGCGAAGAAGTGGGTACCACACCTGAATTTTTTCAAAGAGGATTCAAGAGTTGGATTCATAGATGGCGCAAATGCATCGCTTGTGATGGAGACTATGTTGAGTAGTACCTTTGTATAGAGAAATAGTTACTCTACCAACATGTGCAATTTGAATGACCTCTGACAGTTAATAAAAAAGTTATGCCCACTTTTGCATTGATTTCGGTACAACCATTTACACTACGGGCAGGTGGAAAAGCAAGCATATAAAAATATGTGAATGCTTTTTACTACCGTACCTTACAATTTCTGCATTTCGACTTACAAATGTGGAAATGTCGTGTCTACAGACAGAAAGGGAGGACAAGCTGACGGTTAATCTTTGAAGTTCAGACATATCTGCAACCTTATTCACGCTTTCCTCTATCTGATACAGAAACAATTCTAAAATCCGCTTTTAAGAAACATTGATACAATTTCTCAGCCGTAAGGGCTGAGAAATTGTATCAAGACTGGTTGATCGAAGAAGGGAGGAACAGACATCTAAAATCTTATGCATATATGACACACACAAATGAACTTTTTGTGGGAGTTTTGGAAGCGGATACAGCATTTTTACAAACAGAATGGTAGATGAAATAAAGGGCAATTGTGCGTAAAATCTTGAGAATAGATTTTCGTTTGTCCGGTGCATAAATAATTTCTTCAAGCAGGCATTTAAAAGTGGAAATGCCGTTTTTCTAGATGGAGAGAAAGATACGCTTTAACCATTTGAGGAACGGAAAGGCTGATACCTCTGAAATCCTGTGAACATTCCTTATTCCATTACATAAAGCAATAGTTCACAACCTTTTTTCACTTGTGTACCCCTTTTAAAACCATTTCTATAAATTGTACCCCTTGTTTTTAAAATACTCGTAGCTGCGGACACGTGTTGAGAAGTACTTGGCGTCGGGTTATAATCCACATCAAGTTTTGGTTTTTTAATCGTTCCTGTTTTTAGCCACTGATCCATAACTGACATGCTTAAAAATCACTGACAATAATAACTGAAACTACGTTAAACATTAAATAAAAAAAAACTATTTGAAATCACTATTAAAGACAACGCACTTACTTATACTCAGTCAATAACTGAACTGATCAAACATTCTTGCTACTGATGTATTAGTGACACGCGATTGTTCTGGAAAAGAGGATTTGTGACAAAAGTGACACATGAGCTGTGCGTAATGATTGGTAGAAGAGTGATTTGGGGGAGGGGTTCATAGCCACGCCCTCACCAGTCATCATTCATATCAGATGTAGAGGATTTTAGGAAAGGAGTGTCTGACCCCAGGTCTTAAACAGTCCTTAGAAATAGGAAGCTGGGAGATTTTAGCTAGAGTGCCCGATAAGAAAGTGACACGGAAGCAAGGTAGAAAGGGGGAGAAAGACGCCCTTATTTATAACCGGGGGCCAGGCCCAACGGGTTAACGTGCCCATCCGACGCAGGGCGGAAATTTAGTGGTTCGAGCGTTCGTACCTGCCTGGGCTCGAACCTGAGGTTTCTCCGTGGCTGTCACGAACGTTGACCACTAGGCTATCCGCGGACCGCAATCATCATTCGCTAATGTGAGCTGGTTTTGAAGTGTCTCCATTAGTGGTGATTCGAACTTAACATTTGTTGTTCCATAACTAAGGTTTTGCATTTTATTTACTTTTCTTGTCTTTCCGCCATTACTGATTATTTTTCGTGTACCCCTAAATGGCCCAGCTCGTACCCACGGGGGTACGTGTAACACTGGTTGGGAACCGATGCCATAGAGGGAAAAAACTTTGGATCGAACTTTTAGAAGCGGTTGTAACAGCGATATTTCTTAATAATGTTTAAGATATATCCGGCGAATGTGCAGGACAATGAAGAAGCGATATCTGCCGTGCATGGAAAAGGTCTTAGGCATTCCGAGCCACATATGGCTGAGCATTGCCCTGCTGGAATATAGCGACAGGACAATGAAGAAAGGGTATTACCTCTGCTTCTAAAATATTCCTGAAGCATCGCTGTTGAGGCTGTTGAGGGTTCCCTCAATTCGTATCGGGCGAGATCGCGAACTGAATCCAACGGCTCTCCAAACCATGACGCTTGGCGTTGGGACTGTATGACCCTGAAAGGTGCCGTTTACCACGGTGCCTTCGAACACGTATACAACCATCATGGTGCATCAAAATGAATCGTGACTCGTCAGGAAACACGACCTGTTGTCAATCAGCGCTCCAATGTCTATGTTCGAGACCCCACTGCAACTTGATAAATCTTCAGGTGAGGGTCAAAGGAATACGCATCAGTGGGCTGCTAGCGACCAGTCCTCTGTTCAGCAGATGACGCTGAACTGTGCTGAAGGACAAAGTCTGACCTGTGACAGTGCTCCACTGCTGTGCGATCGGTCACTACAATGCGGTAGAGGTATCAGTCATTCCGTGCAGTCGTACGATTTTGCAGTGTATTTCCCGGTTATCTGGGTATGCGGGCCTCATCTGTCCACTGAGCCCACGTTCGCATCACTGTACTGGCGTTTGGTCCAGTACGAGTGGTAATGTCGCGGTACAAAAATCCAGCATCTCTCATCCGAATAATCATTCTTCGCTCAAAGTCCGTCAGGTGTTCATATTTCGTCTACGAGGCATAGTGAGGCACAAAAAACACCGTTTCTACTTAATTTCAGCTCTCACTGATTGTAACATCTAATTTGAGCCAGGTCTCAATAACCAAGACCTGAGAGTTCAGAGTGAGCTGCTCCGAAACCGCATGCGCATTTTCACTGGTATTTTAATCATTTGCATGTCGCAATCTGTTATATATATCCTTTAAGTTTCAACAAATACTAGTAGGCCTTCATAGTTTTGCAACTTTCACAGACAGTAGTGTATAATGAAATCCTGTAAACAGGTCCGAGGAATGACAAACAAAAACGGGCACTTGTCTCAAGATTGGGAAAGCAACGATCAAACTTCGGAAGTACCAGTTTACTATGCTCGTTACATTTGTGTACTTCTTGCATTAACATTAAAACGCCCACCGATGTACGGACCTATCGCTAATAAGTAGGTCATCCAGAAAGCAAAAAACGTTTGCGCATAGCGTCTACGCAGCTTCCTGGTCGGCCTTCAATCAAGGTCATCCGGCTCAGTGTGTTGTTAGCTATCTCCTGACACCATTATCGGGCGTGTATTATCCGTTTGTGGTTAGTTATGATCTTTGGAACAGTGCTGTTCACGGATTTCGGATTCTTTGATATCCGGATATTTTAGTAACCAAAAACCGGATTTTTATAGCATTCGAAGTTCGAACTCCGGATATCCGGATTTTGAACTGTGGCTAACCGGATTTCGAACTTCGGGAAGTGCAATTCACGGATTTCGGATTTCCGGATAGTTTACCGTCCTTTCGAACTTCGGAAGTGCTCTTCACGGATTTTCGGATAACTTACTGTCCGAAAACCGGATTTTAGCATTCGAACTCCGGATATCCGGATTATGAATTTCGGATATCCAGATCATGAACTTTGGATATCCGGACTTAGAATACCGAATATTCAGACATCTCAACAGTATAGATCTATTTGGCCATGATAGACCGCATGCCTCAGGTTGTTGTTGGTTTTTGGTTAAGAAGACGCAAACAAAAATTTTCAAAGAACGAACAAAAGAAATAATGGCTGGTTATTATTGCTAAACCGGGCAAACCAAGTATCTCCCACTCACTAGCACTTATAGTGTTTGTGATTAATTCACTAGGCCACTGGGGCAGTAAAGAAAGAAAGAAAGAAAAGATGGAAAGATATATTAGGAATTCATGCGACAATCCCGATTTTGGATTTATGATATTTCGGATATTTTGATATCCGGATTTCGAAATAACCGGTTTTTGAGAGCATTAGACGGATATCCGAATATCTGGATTCTGAAATTCGGATTTCATGCAACAATCCGGATTTTGGATTTATGATATTTCGGATATTTTAAAATTCGAAATCCGGATTTCAAAATATCCGGTTTTTAAACAGCACTACTTTCGAAATGAACACGCGCATTGAATGTCCCGCCGAATGCTAAGTTCGATCAGTTGTCCGTTTTCTGTTTGCTGAAAATACAGGTCTTATTAACTTTCGTCAGAGATTTGTTCAAGTGTATGGAGAAGGTGTTATGAATGAATCCAGTGTCAGAAAGTTACGCACAATGTTTAAAAATGGAAAGAAAAACGTTCGTGACGAAGAGCAGTCTGCCTCTCTCTCTCATTACGGACGAACTCAAACAAATCTCTCATTACGGACGAACTCAAACAAATGGTTGATGACATCGTTAGAGGAGCTGATTGATGAGTTTCACTGGGACGCTTTTGAGCATCCACCTTACAGCCCGTACTTGGCACCATCGGGCTACCACTTGCTTCCCAATTGAAAGCATGGACAACGTTTTGATGATGTACTAAAGGATGCTGTTGTGAATTGGCTGAAAGGACAGGCGACGGAGTTCTTTGAGAAAGAGATACTTAAACTTATCCCAAGATATCACCCGTGCCTCAATCTCCAGGGCGACTATGCTGAAAAATAGGCTAAGGTAGGAGTTAAAAATTGTAAATAAAATATTTGAAAATTTTTAAAGTATATAGCTTTTGTAACCAAACGTTCTTTACTTTCTGAATGACCTCGTACGTACCTGATATTTTAGAGGAATATTCGGTTAAATACGTTTCATAGTGACATGGCAGGTAAGGATTAACTGAAATGTTCCACAGAAAAATAATTTTCGCGGCTACTCTTGTATGTATGTGTGTGTGTGTGTGTGTGTGTGTGTGTGTGTGTGTGTGTGTGTGTGACTTTCAACTTATTCCACGTCTGAAACACCATCTTTATCGAACGAAACATCCGAAGCACATTCACTTTCAGTGCAACGGGGAGAAGGACGTTTTTGATCAGATCCCGGTGTTATGAAGTTAATATTTGGCAAAACGACCTTGGATGAGTTTATCTGCTGAGAGATTTGTGGTGAAGAAACCTCTTGGTCAAGTATGCTCTGATAAGCATTTGATATCTGGCAGAGAGATATTTATAAATAGTTTTGTAAGGCCATGTAGTTTATTCAATGCGTACTAACGCAGAACTGCAAACAGAACATTCGCCCATGTAAGAAAAATTGCCATTTTAATATTTTTCAAGTGATAAGCCCATTTCTCCGGATAAAGGAATTTTAACTGCGCACTTTAGGAAATAGAAAAAAAAAAAGCATAGCAGATATCAAATGAAGGCCGCTTTCCATTCATTAGAGATAAGTTAATCAGTTTCGTGAAAAACGCCATTTCTTAAGGCTTCGTTTGAATAACAAAGTGCTCAGGCACTTTGTTGTTCACTTTACCTATTCCCACTTTAGATTATGTACTATTTCCGTTCTGGAAGTGTGAGAGTAAAAATTCTGTTTATACCAAACACAAGCATCAGGACAACTGAATGTTCTGTTTCATCAAGTTTTTCCCTGTGCACCAAGTTTCATGCTAGAAGGCGCAAACACATACACTATATTGGCAAAAGTAATCGGACACCCTTCAAAAGCAAATGAACGGATCCGCTGCGTTGTAAAGATGCGCGGTTCAGCTGCAAACGGTACAAAAACAAACAGCTAACCACGATCATATCGCACTGGGAGGTTGGGTGAAAATGTCGCGGCGAGAGAGAACTGACTTTGAGAAAGCAAAGATTGTTGGGTATTATATTAGTGGGTTGTCCATAAGAGAAACCGAGAGGCGCTTAAACAAACCCAATTCAACTGTTTTGGATGTATTGAATAAGTGGAAGACACATGGTGTGTTTAATGCAGCAAAACGTTCCGGCAGACCAAAGAAAATCAGTGATAGAGGACGTCGAAACCTCAGGAGAGTCGTTACAGCTAATCGACGGAGTACTACACAAGACCTCAGTGTACAGGTGAGTAAAAATGCTAGAACCTCGGTATTTACACGTACCATTCGCAGAGAACTTCATTCCATGGGTTACCGTGGTCGTGCAACTGCTCGTAAGTCTTTCATCTCCACTCGGAATGCTACTCGTCGTTTAGCATAGTGTACAGAACATCTATCGTGGACCGTAGATCAATGGAAACGGGTCCTACGGGATGATGAATCCAGATACACGATGACCACGTGTGGGTATGGCGGCAGCCGGGGGAACGCTATTTACCACAGTGTACTGTTCCAACCGTCAGGTTTGCAACTGGCAGTGTACTCGTGTGGGGGTGTTTTTCGTGGTATTGTCCCGGCCCATTGGTTGTCGTGGACAAACCTGTTAACCAGCACGTCTACCTCGATATTATGGACAATTATAACGAACCAACTCTGTGGCAATACTATGGAGCCGAGCCTTGTTGGTACCAGCACGATAGTGCACCGAGCTATAAAGCAAGGACTGTTACAGAGTAGTTTGATGATAATTCCGTACGGTGTGTGGACTGGCCAGCACAGATCCCTGATCTTAATCCTGTAGAAAACCTATGTGATGAATTAGAGCGCCGCACAAGAAGTTTGGAACCAAGGCCTACTGCTAACCAACAGTTAGCGGCAGCATTATGTACTGAATGGAAGCGCATACCTATCGCTGCGTTCCAAAACCTTGTCGAAAGCATGTCTCGAAGGGTCAGTGCATGCATTAAGGCCAAAGGTGGTTTCAAAATATCTTTATTCAAGGTAGAAATCAGGAGACGAACTAATAAGGACGTCTAAATACAAATAAAATACGATCAAAGATCGTTAAACTACTAAAACCTATATAAAAATATACAGCATAGTGCACAAGTTGAAAAATGGAGCAAAATTACAGCTCGTGATAAATGAACAGCGACAAGCATGTCTGGGCATTGAGGAAGGATTTTAACAAAAAACTTATTGCTCATAAGTGCATTGCTGTGCAATTAACAAACTTGTTCAAGAAAATTGAGAGCTTCAGGAGACAACATTTCTCTTGAAGAAAAAAAAAAATACAATACAATAAGACAGTAAGGTGTAACACATCATAGTTACAGGAATGTACAGTACAAAGCAATTGACAAACTGATCATAAGACAAATCAATGAAATGATGAATATCAGGAGAAGAACAAACTTGGACTTCCTGGTGTAAATATAATATATTACCTGTTCGGCAATATTCAAAAACAATGTACAGATATACAGCACAGTGTCAACATGTTACAAATCAAAAGCGGACCATATACAGAAATGTAACACTATTCTGTTGACCAGATAGAAAATGTAAGTATAATAAGAAAACACACGATGAAGAAAGCTTTAACATATTCTCACTATCCATATGTAGTGATAGAAGAATGATAGTACCAAGCATCACCTCACACTAAAGAACAAAATAGGTAAAATGTTTTTCAAAATATATTACTCATGAGTACAACACCATGCAATTGACTAACTTGTGCAAAAATAAATACAGTAAGAATCATTAGTCAACATGTCTCTTGAAAGAAGGTACGATATGACAGTGAGTTTTAACACAACATATTTACAAGGATGTACAGTACTATGCAATTTAAAAAAAACTGATTATCAGACAAATCATTGGAATGTTTAATAACAGGAAATAACTAAACTTGGACATTCTGATGCAAATAAGATGGATTACTTGTTCCGCAATATTTTGAAAACTATGTACAATTATACAGCACAGTGCAAACATGTTCGGGAAACAAAATAGAACAAAATTACAAAAAACTACACTGCAGAAACAATATCTATGTTTATACAGCACTATGCTAATGACTAACTGCACCGACACGGTACTAATGTATCTCAATAAATGCTTCTTTGCGTTTCACTTTTAGGTGTCCGGTGACTTTTGTCAATATAGTGTATATATGAAATTACGAGAAATGATAAAATTTTCTAGTTGAGTGAAATGATTAATTATGATGCAAATTAATTAATTATTAGAAATGGTAAAATCATCTAGCTGAATGAAAGTAAATTGAAATAAAGCTAATCTGTTAGGCTGGACATTCGCTGTAAACCCAGTGGATCGGCAAAGCAACCGGACACAAAATAAATGACAAAAAAATAACCAATGAGAAACTAACGAATAAAGTAAAACTCATCTTTGGAAAAAAGACCATTTGAAAAGAAGCAAGAGAAAGGCAATTAAAAAAAGTTGCCTTCAACAGGAAGGCATCAACCCTCGGGAGTGGCTTTTCTAGGATTACAAAATGACAGGAACAAACCAATGTTGACGTTGACTAACAAATGCACCCAAATCCACAGCAAAATAACATTCAATCCAGAGTTGGAAGCAAAAACCTACAAACAATTATAATGAAATTATACAGCAAAAGTAAACTTAACAACTATCAGCTGGAAACATGCTCATGGAACAGAAATGTAGAAACGTGCAGCTCGGTTGAAAGGTGGACACTAACCGTTGAATAACGATTAAGTAGAAAGGAAGAAATATACAATCGGGTAAACGGTTGCGGTTAAGTGAAGGAAAGGTTGCGACTGTCTGTTGAAGCTTCAAGTCGGTTTCTCTTTTTTGTTGTTGTGTCACAGTATTTGGTATACCCAATTCACGACGTGAGAAATGATAAATGTTTACAAACTACTCGTACTTTGTCTGCTGTTTTAGGGAGTCTAAAAAATTAGCTCATAACAAAGGCAGTGGAGTATTAAAATCTTTCTTGCAGTGACGCGTCAGAGAAGAGAGATCAATCAGTTCTTCCTTTATGGATAGGGCAAAAGAATTTGGTTTTTAAGAAAGGGTTAGCTATCCACCTGTAACTTCGGTATCTGCATTGCATCAAGCTCTCAATCTTCAGATGTCGTTGTTAATGTCTGTATTGCATCAAGCTGTCAATGTTCAAAAGGGATATTGACAGCTTGATTGGTGTCTGTATTGCATCAAGCATATTGCATCATTTGGTGTTTGTATTGCATCAAACATATTGCATCATTTGGTGTCTGCATTGCATCAAGCTGTCAATATTCAAAAGGGATCGACAGTTGTGTAAAGTGATAAACCAGGACAAGTTGACAACGGTAACCGATAACTCGGGTACAGTTGGCAAATTTTGAGCGCAGCTATAGCAAAATCTAAGCTTATTAAGGCGTCTATTATAACAAAATCTAAAAAATGAACGCGTAAAATGTATGGCTTCCACACCAAAAGTACGAAACATTCTAAAAACTAAATGCCTAAATTTATCATGAACTACTTTCCTTCACGCCTTCACGTTGGTTGTGATCAGGTGGCATATAAACAAAGCGGAAAGACGCACTCAGATCGGGAACCACGTTTTTCATTTTGTATCGCGAAAGACAGACACACACACACACACATACACAAACTTCCTTTTATTATTGTTGATTAAGCACGTGTTGAGCTAACAGACGCAGTCTTTCCATTTCTTCGTTTTTTAATTCAAACGATTTTGTTTAATTAATGTTAGTGAGCCGACTTTCGTGAAACGGTTCAAGTAAAAGGCAATCTAGTTTTAAATGAAATTCCTCAACGACACGAAATTTCGGGAATCGGAAGGCGGCAAAACCTGACCATGGACGATGTCCAATCGCATGCCAAAAATCACGGTAATCGGATGTGTCGTATCGTAGCTATGCCCGAACAACTAATTGTCCCGAGTTTCATACAGAGAGCGGATTTTTTCAATTAATATTAAAATTAATCAGTTTTTTAATGGTCGTAATTTTTATACGATGCGACCAATCGCCATGATACTAAATTCATGTCACTCGCCATGTCCTTCCCTTTCTCTGTGGCCAGTGTCACCGCGATCGGCTGAAGATCTTTGGAGGTGATAGGTAACAAACGACCAATGCTCAAAACCCGGAAAAAAACCCTAAAAATTCGAAGTTTTTGGACGATTATTCCTCAATGACACGGAATTTCGGAAATTGGAAGGAGTCAAAACCGGACCATGAATGATGTGCAATTGCATGCAAAAAATCACGCTGGTCGGATGTGTCATCTCGTACCTATGCCCGAACAACTAATTGTCTCGATTCTAGTAAAGATAGCTCCGCTCGACGCTTCGGCTTCGCTTCGCTCAATTACTGCTTTATGCAAGTCTAAATCTCTCGGCGGACTAGTCTGAATCCGTGGAAAGTTCTCCATTTGGGATTTCACGCCGAAATCTTTCCCAAGAGCACACGTACCGTCGGATGAGAACCACTCACTAAATACAGCAGTTGAATTACTTCAAAGTTTCCATTATTTACATAGAAAGTTTGCCCTTTATAAGAATGCTTTTATTTTAAATTTTACCTGGAACAAATTGTCGTTTTTCCAACTCTTCTAGTACGGTGGGAGTTGAGAAAGCAAAGGTGACTTTGAATTCATCAATGAGATCCCAGAACGATGTCGGGGTGTGATAAAATGGCACGCCTTCGTAAAGAACCAACGTTGCTCCTAAGCCAATCACAGACAAGAAAAAGTTCCAGGATACCCATCCAGTCTGTTGCAAGAAACAAAAACAAAAAAACAAAAAAAACATTAAGAAAGAAAAAACATTGCTTTTTGTAATATAAGTCATTAGTAATAATTTGAAACATTGTAAAAATAGCTCTTACAAAGAATTCCCCTTATTATAGAACTTTTTGTAAAGAGATGGGGTTTATTTATTATAAATCAATAAATTTTTGACGTTTCATAGTAGTGCTGAGACAATTCATCCGCAGACTAAATTTTCACAGCAAATCGCTGTAATACTGCTGTAATGCTATGGCTTGTTAGATTTTTGAAAAAACTTCATTGATCGTACAAACCAGTGTATACCAGAAGTTAATGATCTGCATCCATTTCAACAGATCTACAAACGGCACAAATATTAATATATTTAATATGCATGCTGCATTAGCTTTATGGCCATTCTTCAAGCTGAGGCAGAGTGAAGAATGAACTGTTATTTGATATTAACTAAACAACATTATTTAATTTTATATTAACTAATAATATTAGATATGGTACAAATATTACAAAGTATTTTCACAATGATAACAGTTTATCGTCAACTAATGAACATGTTACATTTAACTTTGGTTAGAATTTCGAGGAGCGCAAGGTTTTCTATAGCAACTTTTTCTTTGTCTTTTCACCTGATCTGATCACCTCTTTTTTACGCTTTCCAACCGTAGGTTGAAGAAGCGAATATGCTCCAGCTTTGTCCGTCTGTCTGCCTGCCCTTTCGTATGATAACTCGCGTAAAAATGATTCGATTTCGATGAAATTTTAATATGTGGTAGGGGACAAACTGGGGACGAACCCTATTGAAAATAAACAAATTGGGTCAAAGGTCAGAGCACAGGAGCGAGATTTATTCCACAGCCATTATCCTCATACCTTAACTAAAAGTGATTCTATTGCGACAAAATTTTAGTACTTTTTTCCGGTGGTATACTGAACCAATTCTGCTTAATATCATCGAAATGGAGTCAAAGGTCAGGACACAGGAGCAAGATTTATTCCACAGCCAATATCCACATCACTTGACTAAAAATGCTTCTATTGCGACAAAACTTTAGTGTGTTGTTCCGGAGGTATACTGAATCAATTCTGTTGAATATCATCGAAATGGGGTCAAAGGTCAGAGCACAAGAGCGATATTTATTCCACAGCCATTATCCTCATAACTTGGATAAAAACTTGAATAATGATTTCTGATATGTTGGAAAGCGTATCATAATCAATGCATTGCATGATTTTAATAACTTGTTTGTCTTTTCACGTGATCGGATCTTCTTTTTTTTTCACCTGATGGGATCTTTTTTCTTTTTACCTGATCGGCTCTTTTTTTTTTAGTGGGTTGGATCCATTGTGAGACTACGTTATGAAGATATCGTTATGCATGAAGTGGGCCACGTTATGCAACATCTGGAGTATTTAATAATACATTCATGCAAATCCACCCCTGTAGTGCGTGAGGCCCCAGGAAAATATTTTTTGCAGGACCCATGTTTATATAAACAATTTGATAAAAAAAACTTCATTACGAAATTCATGGGCCTATGAGAGACATATTGATCTGTCGAAGGTTTTGAATATCGGGCAGAGAAAAGGTTACGCTTGGCGGCGGACGCAATGACAATAATTTTCTTCGTTATCCAGTGGATAAGCCAAAGTTGCATCTGTTGCTTCGGAGATGTAAATTTTATAGGAATAATTTCCTTTTTTATTTTCATCTATAACTTAAACATTCATTTGTTAAAGAGCATGATGTCGCAGGAATTTCATTTGAGCTATTCAAATGCTGGATACAATGAAAATAAGCTTTATTTTAATTTAATTTTCATTACCAGTAATTAAATTTTCATTGACTACAAAAGTTCGGTTCATGCTAAATAGGAACATGCCCGCTTTCATTTTTTCCAGTTTTTAAAAAAATAAACATGCCTCCTCTTTGCAGATCTTCTTTTCTTAGCAACGCTTTTGTGTGTGTGTGTGTGTGTGTGTGTCTATCTTCTTCTGTACTCATTCTCAATAATCTGAAGAATTTAAAAATACAATTTTAATGTATTTAAATTATATTTTAATATTATTTACTGTGTCATAACATTACAAATAAACCAGAGAATGGAATGCTGATGCCGTCTTTACATTTTATAGTGCCTTGTTTTTTGAAACGTCTGATACAATAACTGCCTTTCTGGGAACAAAATGAATAGTCACGTTGTGGGGGTTAAATATAAAAGATACATTAAAATTACAATATAAGAAAATGAAATCAAGCGGAGCTAACGTGAAAATATTATAAATACATATTCTAAAATTACGCTATACCTTGTCTTATGCAGTATTGTTGAATACAGTTTGAATACACACAAACACGAAAAGTGTAAAAAAAAAAATGTACATACGGAAATTTGGAGCCATCGAAATCCGGAATAATTGACTGGCTTCATTTAGGCGTATTCAGACCTTCGCATATGTCCTACAAATAACGTAGTATTGAATAGGTTGTGCAAGTCATTCATAAATATTTTGCTTTATTCTGCTTATTTCGTTTTAATCTCAATAATTTTTGCGTCTATGATGAGCAGTATAGTTTATTTTTAAACTGACGTTTCCTAGTTCGTCACTGCAACAGACACAACGTACTTTCCTTCCCAAAATTCCTTGCGCTAAAGTGAGAATTGCCGTACTCTCCTAACAATACTCCCACGGTGCAGTAGAGATTCTTGACAACGGGTTTGGCTGGCTGCAGAATCTGTAGCTTTTGGGGCTTGCTTGAGGCTGCTTGCTTTTAACAGACGTTGCTTAAGGATTTACCCTCAGCAATGCATAGGCCACGTAATTCTCATCATTTGAACTTTAAACACAAATTAATGATACGTAATTAGTTTTTTGCTGTCTACGCCAACTGATTTACATTCTCAAACGCAAAAATAATCTGCTGCTTTTTTAAATGACGCTTCCCAGTCGGCAACTGCGTCATACAACGTGGTTTCTTTCCCAGGATCCCTTGCACTGAAGTGAGAGTTATAGTATTCTCCTAACAACACTCCACGGTACATCAGAGATTGTTAACCACGAGTCTGGCTGCTTGCCAAATGTGAAATATTTGGCATTGGCTTAGAACTGTTCGCTTGTGAAATAGTTTACTTGGGAATTTTCCCCTCAGCTATGCATAGACTATGCAATTAACATTCTCTGGACGTTAGAGAGGATAGTAAATACCAATAAATTATTCGCTATGTACCATGAAGGAAAATATGTTGTTACTTCCCTTTACAGGAAAGAAAACTGTCGTAGTTTGTTTGAAAAAGGGATCATTGGAAATGTGGCTGGTCCATCAGACCACCGCCATTTTTATTTTGGTGGTCCGACTCCATTTTTAGAATTTGAACTCTTACTTAGTTATCCTCCTTGAAGGAGCTGGTGTTACTCTTTTGTCGAATTATAGCTTCCAATGCCTTCAGCTGGAGTCCAAATTTCGGGAAACGCGTGGGTGTTTAATTTTTGCTCTCTCAGAAGAAAGAGGACTGGCATACTGTTGCATATATCCGGTCAAGTTGCCATAAACTCGTTCCATTCGCTGAAGAGTGATTGCTGCACTGCTTCAAAGTATAGCACTGATCAGATGAAAAAGAAAAATTGAAAGCGACAGAAGTTCCAGATGCAATAAACATGTCGAATTTTGAACATCTCAAATTTACGTGAGACATTCAAGAATTTTTAAGTTAACTTAGGTACAGTGACGGCACATGACAATACCGTGTATAACGAAGTAAATTTCTCCGTCATTTTTATCCACGCCGTGGCTCGAACCCGGGTCCCCTCATTCCGGAATAAGTCACTCTACCAATTGAGCTACGCGGACGTTCGTTCTGACTGCTATCTGCCTTTATGTCGTGTGCGTTTTGCTGGCAGGTACGTCACATCCCCCTAAAGAGGGCCGGGGCATGGCCCACGGGTCAGCCGTGACCATGAATCGTCGCAAGCAGCCATCGGCTGTAGAACGTGCACCTGAGAACTCCCAGTCAATCTGGTGTGTGGAATGCAACGTCACACACATTTATTTTTGAAGCGCTGGAGAAGGGATTCTCTTATTTTTCCTCTCTCGTGGTGTGGAAAGAACATCACACCATTGCGAGATTTTGAACGGCCGGGTCATCCGGAAAGTTCGAACGCCATTATGACGAAGTAAATTTCTCCGTCATTTTTATCCATGCCGTGTGGCTCGAACCCGGGTCCCCTCATTCCAGAATAAGTCACTCTACCAATTGAGCTACGCGGACGTTCGTTCTGACTGCTATCTGCCTTTATGTCGTGTGCGTCCTGCTGGTAGGTACGTCACACGTGTGTATATGTGTTGCTCCCTGAAACATTCTAAGTTATTACAAGATTTGCCTCAAAGGGCTTGTAGATCTGATCTTTGAAAATCACCAACATTGTTTTAATTTCAGATCTTTAAAACCAGTATTCATAAAAAGACGAAATATCAAAGAAAAATTCAATACCACATTATTTTCAAATGACATCTGTCCTAACTCGATACAGCTCTTTGTACGATCGTATAGATTTTGCATGGTTCGGAGGAGCTCCGTTTAACTAACACTTTGTCATGTTTTCGATGTCTAAAATGCTGTCAATATGACATCACTTCAAGTGGGATTTAATCATGGAGAACAGAAACTAATAAGCAAGTGCCGAATCTAACGAATACAAGGGGTGGTGACACACTGTAACTCAGTGGCGGACGGTGGGTTCAAACCCTGAGGAGGCCAGAACGATAATTTCTCGGTAGCCACAAAAAAATGGCACATAAGAATTCAAATGATCTTTACTAGATGCGTGTCTAACCACTGCCTTAGATAAGTTTTTTAAGTCGTCGTATCCTTCAGAAGGCCACAAAATTTTATTCGAGCTTAATAGCAAACGAGGCAAGCAGAATAACTTCGCCTTCATTATGCTACCGCATAACCATTTATATTGATGGTACCATAAAGATTGGAATGCTCTGTTTTTGGCTCTGTCTTTTTTGCATAGGAGAAAACTTGGGGGAAAATCTTCCTTGTTTTATAATCGCATGTCTTTCAATGTCATTTCTCCTTGAGTAATAATACGTAATACACGTTGATACACTGCAAATACTACTTTCCCCATCAATTATATTGATTCTGTACAGCTAAATCCAAAGGTTTACGCTCAAAATTTATTGTTGTGACTGTAAAAGTAACAAAAAAAAAAAAAAAAAAACACTCACGCCGTGTGATGCATCGTACTCTAGAAAAACTTTTAAGACACTGCTTTAGGACTGAGGCTCGCTTGCGACGTGCCTCCAATGATCTGTTAATAGAAGCGGCAATCTTCCGTTAGATGCCGTGCACTGATTGGTTCCTGCATTGTGACTATGGTAACGCCGGCAGCCGTGGAGAAACGGGCCTCTCTCTGAAGCTTTATTACGTGTAGTTAGCTATGAAAGTCCAAGAAAGTGCTTGTGTGAACGAGCCCTGTGTGTAACTGAATAATGCTGTATTTTATAGCACTGCAGTTTTGTTTTTCTGCTTAAATGTAATACTGTATATTCTTCTGCTTTATATAAATTCTTTACTGAGAGAATCATTGGGAAGGCCTATCCTCCCCTGCTGTAATTTTTTTCCGTACGAGAAACTGCTTCATTATAGTTGCATTGTGTGCAGGTGTGTTGTTGGGAAGAAAAAACCAGGCATCTGACTCGTCCGTGATCGAATTAATGCGCCGAATTCTTTTGAACAGTCCGTCTATCACTCTTCTGTAAAATTCGGAGTTAACTTCTTGTTCTTTCGGTAGAAGTTATTTGTGCATAACTCTTTGTCAATAAAAAAATCACCAACATCGTTTTAATTTCGGATCTTTGAACCCAGAGTTTTTTCAGCGAGTTTTCTCCAACTTGTGCACAAAGAATTTTTATCGAAAGGACACTTTAGTTGCAGTGCAAGTGTCTTTTCGGTAGGTACTTTGCTTGCAATTCGGAGACCTGATTGTCTGAGGATTGTAAGCAGAGTACCAGGATTAGAGGTCTGCACGGCCCCGGACCTTTGCTCATTTCTAAGTTGGGAATTCAGGTCGGACCTTTGCTCATTTCTAAGTTGGGAATTCAGGTCGGACCTTTGCTCATTTCTAAGTTGGGAATTCAGGTCAGACCTTTGCTCATTTCTAAGTTGGGAATTCAGGTAGGACCTTTGCTCATTACTAAGTTGGGAATTCAGGTAGGACCTTTGCTCATTTCTAAGTTGGGAATTCAGGTCGGACCTTTGCTCATTTCTAAGTTGGGAATTCAGGTCGGACCTTTGCTCATTTCTAAGTTGGGAATTCAGGTCGGACCTTTGCTCATTTCTAAGTTGGGAATTCAGGTCGGACCTTTGCTCATTTCTAAGTTGGGAAAACGGGCCAGGCCGGGTCTTTAATATTTAATGTAAAACAGACACGGGCAGAGCAGGGTTTTTTTTTTTTATGAGCCAAACAATCGCTGTACGGTGCCTTTCTCGTTTGGAAAACTCACAACATACAGCAGCAGGATAAGATTGAATAATTTCCGCTGTTCGAAAAAATAAAGGTTTTACGCCATCCTCCCCTCCTACAAGAAAAATTGGAGTGTGTCAGCTCACTTAGTTTTTCAATGTGAATGTGGTCCCTTCTCTCTCTCTCTCCCTAACTTTCACATTCCTCTCATGCTTCAGGGCAGACTATTAACTGCAGCATTTCTAAACCGAGATACCCGCTCGCAGACTAGGGCTGTCGCCGACGATCCTTTTTATTGTTCTGGTCGGCGGCACTTTGTTCTCTAGATGTGTGAAAAGCTTTTAAGTTTTCTTAAATGGCGAGGGAGAAATGGGCTGGGAGAAACTTACTTCTGTGTATAAATCTTTGTCGTACTTTCCCTATTTGTACTACCAGGCAGCCGTTTTCAAAACTGCTGTGACACTGAATAGCTGGGTAGTCTGTCGTTGTTTTCCTTTAGCATATGCTCAGCTCAGTGTTGCTAATAAATACTCTTCAATACTTATTATGGAGTTTAAGAAAGCGAAAATTTTCGCGAAAAAATCGCTTCCGGAGAATATGTGCTTATAGACAATGTAAAGGGGAAAAGCGATATTTGGTTATCTATTTTAAATTACTGTCCCGTTCTGAAACTAGTCGGCCGGAAAACGTTGTGCAGTGCACTAAATGCAAAAACGTGTTTTGAGTTACGATAGCACGAAGTCTGGAACATCGCATCTGAAGCGGCACAAATATGCCCCCCACACACACACACACACGAAAGACATATTGGGTTCCAGCGATATGATATGCCAGTAGAGATAGGTGCCGTTTATAAAGCCATAAAATCTTCTCCCAGAAAAACGATCAGACTCATACTTCTGGATATTTCGTACTTTTCGAATTAACCCCCCCATCCTTATCCCAAAGGATATTTCCGGGTCCGGCTTTAGGGAATGATTATTCGGAAACCCAGAAAATTGAAGAATTTTATGAAAGAATGGAAATTGTCCTTTTCATGCAATATTTTTGAGTATACAAGCCCCTCCCCTCATCGGACGTCACATGACTTATACAGAGCCTCAGAAATATTCTGAATTAACGTTTATTGTAATAGAATACGTGTAGCAATTAAGAAAACGGAAACTCTTCAGGAGTCGAATGACCGAGTGCACCAGGTGGAAAATTCGTGTTTTGGTAATTGCTGAAATTTTATGGGCCGGACCGGGTTTTAATTAGAAAATTTGAAACGGGCAGGGTACAGGCGGGATTCGGCCCGGCCGGGCTTTCTAAACTAAGGCCCGTGCAGACCTCTAACCAAGACTCATCACAAATTACGATGTTTTTAACACTTCTGGATCAATTTATTTTTGTATCGGGGTTTAACGATCACAATAAACAGCTCTAAGGGCTATAAGCAGTAGCCCGTCCCTAATTTAGAGCCGCTGGTTCCAACCACAAAAGTGTAATAAGTAAAGCCATAAGACAAACACACTGCCCATTCTACATCCAGGACTCGAACCTGGATCCAGCTCGGAAGACTAACCAGAAATCTACGTCGCTGACCACAATAGCGTAAAAGACATTTGTCGGTGGAGACAATCGAAACCACGTCTTTCTGCTCTGGAGCCGAATGATTTACCAATTAAATTACACCGACGAAGTTTTGAGCTGCAACTTTTCCATCTTGAGATGTGCGTCACTTATGAGGTAGGTACATCACACGCACACACCCGAACTCACCCCCACGCTTGAGAACGGGCTGGTGCGGAATCGTAAGTTTCCGGGTCAGCCGGCAAACCACGCTTGAAGTAGAGCTCACGGTAGCAAAGAAGAAGTAGTTCTGACTAATTCCAGACGGTGTGTGGAACGAAACACATTTTTTTTGAAGAACCCAACGGCCAGGAGATTCATTTTAAGTTCGAGCGCCAATATAGCGTGAAACTGCATCCTTCTGCTCCGGAACCGGATGCTTTCCCAATTGAGCTACACCGACGAAGACTGGTGCTTCAATTTCGCCGTTTTAACATGTGCGTCACCTATGAGGTAGGTGCGTCACACCACTCGGCTACTAGTGCGATCGTCTGGGAATCCAGTCAGCCATCTCAATCAACCAGTCCGCCATCTCAAACAATCCAGTCTGCAATCCATTTCAATTAATCCAGTCTGCTATACCAATCGATCCAGTCTGCTATACCAATCAATTCAGTCTGCCATCACAATCAATCCAGTCTGCCATCACAATCAATCCAGTCTGCCATCACAATCAATCCAGTCTGCCATCACAATCAATCCAGTCTGATATACCTATCAATCCAGTCCGCCATCTCAAACAATCCAGTCTGCAATCCATTTCAATCAATCCAGTCCGCTATGCCAATCAATTCAGTCTGCCATCTCATCAATCCAGTCTGCCATCACAATCAATCCAGTCTGATATACCAAACAATCCAGTCCGCCATCTCAAACAATCCAGTCTGCAATCCATTTCAATCAATCCAGTCTGCTATACCAATCAATCCTGTCTGCCATCTTAATCAATCCAGACTGCCGTCTCAATCAATCCAGTCTTCCTGCCGTCTCAATCAATCCAGTCTTCCTGCCATCTCAATCAATCCAGTCAGCTATACAATCAATCCAGTCCGCCATCTCAGTCAATCCAGTCTGTCATCTTAATCAATTCAGTCTGTTATACCAATCAATCCAGTCAGCAATCTCAATCAAACCAGTCTGCCATCTCAATCAAACCAGTCTGCCATTTCAGTCAATCCAATCTGCTATACCAATAAATCCAGTCCGCCAGCTCAATTAATCAAACATTATCTATCTCTGCAGACCTGAAGCTCGTTTGCTAGCGTTCAGAGGAACAGGTGATGATTTTGCTTTAACAACTGTTTTCAATTCTCTGGTTTATTTGTACTGTTACAACACAACTTAAATCCACGACGCCTAGCCTAACGTTGTCGATCATCGAATCCATGCAAGACTAGGAAGGCCGTTTGCTTTGTTGGATCGTGGAAGTGCTTCATTCTCATAAACTGCACTCATTATCGCAACAATTTCAGTTGCACTTTTTATGGCTTTCAAATGAAACTGGAACTGCTACTTGTTGCTCAGTACAGTGGAAGTCGGATATAACGCGGACGGTTATTCCGCGGAATCGGATATAGCGCCGGTATCTCTATAAGTCGGTTATTACCTTGTCCTCCTATACCCGCGTTATAATAGGTTTCCACTGTACTTAAATCCATGACCAGGTGATTACACTGCACCAACTTAAACACGACTTTTTAGTACAACCTCTTTGTGCACGTTGCTGAAACTTGGCACCGCGCAAATTTAGATATGATAGTGATCTGTTCTTTCACTGACCAATAGATGACACTAGTAGCATCGCTGAAACAAATCAATCCTGAAACTTTTCAGACACACATTGTATGTAAATTTTGAACGGGGAAAGGTTTGGTATTTTCCTGCTGAGGTTGAGAAGTCTAAGGCGCGGGCCTTTGAATTTCCGGAACCCTCGGCCATAAGACATGAACGTCGTGTTTGAAACTCTGACACAAGCTGCCCCCCCCCCCCCCAACCCCTCCCATAAAATTCCTGAAACCAATATCGCTACTTAAGCGTAGATGACACTCTTGGTTATCTTCAAGGCCGTTGAAGTCTAAAACAACAAACAAAGGGCACGCTTGCCGCTTTCTAAAACAAACCGAATTTCCTTTCCGTGTATGAGAGACACAGGTATATTAACAAATGTAAAAACATACATATTTACGCAGCTTAGTGAAATATCCGAAAAACTGGAAAATGTAATACACAAAGAGCTCGTTGTACTAGATGATACAATCAGCTTTTAAATGGCGTCACTTCATGTTCAGTTCCTTTCGTAGAAGGCCGCGGAAGTTTCGGTTTTATTAATCTGGACCTTCAGAGAGCATACCATTTTTTCAAAAAGGACATTGAACATTTAGAAACTGTAAAATTCGTCAAATCAACATAAAAGAATTCTTACCGAATATGTAGTTAGAGTTACATCAGTGCTTTTGATGCTTAAAAGAAAATTCAGACTTGACCAAGGTGCCAACAGAGTTGCCTGAAAACAGGGGTAAGAAAAACCATTTTTAAAGAATGAAACATCAGTAAGTAGTGTACGAAGTGGGGGTTCTGAAACAGTGAAGGAGCTTATAGGTCGGTGGAGGAGCCATAGAATAACGTTAGCTCCTCCACTGTTTCAGAACCCCACTTCATTAAAAACAATATAAAAGAGTTCAAACTTTATCTCACTTACATTACAAAGTGGGGCATGTATTCATACATATCCCTAAGCTGTTCTCTGAAATTCAGACGTCAGCACCTTAAAGAAAGCCCACCTGCTAGATAAAAATTTAAAACCGATAGCGAGTGCTAGATTTACATACTGTTGATGTATCAAGCGTCTCGATTTACAGCGATCTCGGTATACAACTCGAGTGAAAGAACTGATGCAAACGTTTCCGCCGTTTTAAGGAGAAAGGAGACACGAACAATCAGGAAGCAGTACTCATTTATTCAACGAAATATTGGCCGTTAGCATCAATGACCTTTTGCCACTTTTCAGGCAACAAATGAATGTCTCTGTGATACAAGGACTCGGATTTTGAGCTGAAGAACGCAGTGACGAAATTTTCCACCTCTGGAACTATGGTGAACCGCTGTTGGGCTGGGACATGTTGCATAGAGCGAAACAGATGAACGTCTGAGGGTTCAATGTCCGGGGAGTAAGCCGGATGCGGCAAAACCTCCTTTAATTTCGTGGTGGCACCGACATGTGGTCTGGCATTATCGTGTAACAGAATGACTGGGCGGCGTCCTTTACCTGTTCATGGGCGTTTTTGCTCGACTGCTGGGTTCAGTTTCACAAACTGGTAGCCATATCGTTATGAAGTGATTGTTTCGCCAGGTTTCAACAGTTCGAAGTACAGCACTCCTTGCATATTCCACCACACACACAACAGCATCTTCTTCCCGCGGATATCCTGTTTTGCAGTGGAAGTTGATGGCTGGCCTGTGTCGAACCATGATCGCTTGCGTACGGGGTTGTCGCAGTAGACCCATTTTTTCATCCCCAGTGACAACCTTCCAAAAGAAATTCTTCCCTTGAAACGTCTTCAGCAACGACATGCAGATGCCCAATCGTTAACCATTATTACGCTCTGTTAAAGTATGCAGAACCCACTTACCAATCTTCTGGATCTTCCCCAAGGCCTATAGACACCGTACCACCTTCGGTTAAGTCACTTTCAAACGTTTCTCCAAGTGCGTGGTCGATTGTGTAGAATCCTCTTGCAGCAACGATTCCAGCTCCTCACCCGCGAGTTCCTGCGGTGTACCTGCACGTGGCTTGTCCTCCAAGTTTTGAACCCCTTTCTTAAACCTGAAAAACCATTCTTGACATATGCGCTCACCCATAACTTTTTCGCCATACGCCTGACATATTGAACCATATGCTTCACTCGCACTTTTCCCTAAATTAAACATGAATAACAAACAGTGCCGCAAATGAACTTTATCGAACGCCATGCTAGGCTTCATGTATGAACTAACAGCATGGGTTTCCGGCCGGTTAGACCCCTACAGTGCCCTCTTGCGAGGGCGGCAGAAACTTTTGCATACCCCTAATAACATCTATCACCGTCTCACACAAGATCTTTCGTACTTCGTACTCAAAATCTTTTTCTCATGCAGATATTCCTGAATATGGTCCTCCTATGATTTCTTTGGCCTTCCTCAACCGTTCTTTCCTGCCACTTGGGTTGAATAAATTCTCTTAGTGAGCATCTCACTACTCATCCTTTCAACCTGGCCAAACCAATTTAAAATATTTGTCCCCACCTTATTAACAATATTTTGAATCACATTACCTGTCTTCATGCCTCAAATGAAAAGTACGTGTCTTGCCACAATCTCCCTCTTATGTAGCGAATCTCTCCAGCATACGAACGACTATTATGTCTGTTTAGCAGTACCAAGGTTCACTTCCGTGTATCAGAGTAGGAGCAATTACACTTTTATACACAGCCATTAGGGGCCTTTTGGAGAATCCGCCATTCCTGTGAGAGCAGGTTGGCTATAGATCCGTACTGATCGTCCTTTCCTGAGTAAAATCATTGTGTATTCCAGCGAGTAAACGATCAAAAGTATATCAAGTCGCCCCATCTTTTTGGAAGAAGGCATAAGGGAGTTCATGTGGGGTCAACTGGCTGACAAACTCTTCTTAGGTCAGTAGGTAAACGTCTGTATTCACATTCTTCTCGAAAAAAATGGATCTGACGGTGCGTTTGCCTGACATTCCACCCAGTATTTTCTTGTAGGACTTCCGTCCACAGTGAGTAGAGTTTAGGTCCCAACCACCTACAGCGAGATCGCCTTTTGGGCAGGACACAGAAACGGAAGGAATGAGAGCAAGTCTAGAGACTTTGACAGAACAGTTTGTAGTGAGATTAGAGTACAGTAGATGGCGCCACCGTACAAGTACGATGTTGCACACAGAGGGATGAGATAATTTCAGGGGGGGCATAGGAAAAAATACCCATTTAACCAGTGGGTCCAGCCTGGGGGCAGTCACTTAACGTGCTCGTCCGATATTCAGCGATTGTTAGTAAATCGCACCATCTCTGAAAGATCAGCCCAGGCTGGAACCTGAGGACCTTGCAATGATAGTTTGACTCACTAACCACTAAAGCCATCCGTGGCTGACCTTACATTGCACAACAAACACCGACTTTTAAATATGGAGTGGGCCATTTTTTCACTAAGTCCTGGATCGTTGGCTTCGCAGGAGCATTGGCACTAGGATATTTTGCTTTAAATCATTCGCGAACCAAAACGAAAGGACATGTGCGAACATATTCCTCCAGAATAGAAACTCGTTGTTCAATAGCATACGTCATGACTCACACGCAGACTGTCTTCCGGAGGATCACTGAACTCATATGCGCATGAGCGACAGCGTCGAATTGTTTCCGACGGCGAACTACGAAATGTAACTTTACAACTCTAACCCAAACCGCGTTTGGGAGATGTTTTACGTGCGTCGCCCTGTATAAATCTCAAAAATGAATTCAGCTATGAATGGGATATGGGATTACACCATACAATATAAATTTTGAAGATGTGAATCCGTTTTAGTGTAAATAGTTACAATTCAGTCGCCTGCTGATTTCATCATCTAATCTGTTTTTCTCTGTCAAACATGCTTTCTAAATACAGAAACCCATTGTTCTGACCCATTTGGAGTGATCTTGCATTTAGTACTAACAGTTCCTCTGCCAAACACCATTTCTTTGGTTTTTCCACTATTTGTAACCTGTTTTTATTTCATATAAACTTCGTACATCAGGGACAACATACTCTGCAATTCACTTCTGCTCTCCGCCAAAAGGACTGTGTCATCAGCATACAAAAATCTGCACACTCGAGGATTATCTTAACATAAGTCAGTATTGTCTATTCTGGCATCAAGCACGAATGCGTCCGTAAACGTATTGAATGGTCGTGGCGACATTATGAAGTCTTGTGTGACTCTATAATGAATTCAGCTTCTTCTAATGCTTGTAATGAACACAACTTCTTCTAATGGTTGTTCAAATGGTTGTTGTTTTGTTAATTATGTCATGAATAAACTTTCCTGCTAGTAGTGTAGTAATAATAATAATGAACAAGCTTTTAACTGCTAGTAATGTTGTAGCAGTAATTAAGATGAATAAAGTCTATTCTGCTTGTTAATAGTAACAGTTAATGAAATAAACCTAACAGCCAGACAGAGGTCTGACAAAACTATGAACTGAGAAAGACGTACTTACTAAGACAATCTTTTATTTGGTAAACTTCTATTATTTATCCACACTCACTTCATCGGTCACACAACTACTCGATATCTGGCTCTCACATAAACGAAGATCTCTTTACACACGAAACAAAGCTCTCACGCACATAAACAACTGCTCTCTCGCACATAAACAAACGCTCTCCCTGGTATCGTTGAAAGCGCCTATTTATACTGGCTACCACCACGTCATGACTTACACTCATTGCCAGATCTCATTCAGCGGGAGAAATGACATCTCGTTCAGTAAGAAGATAATTTACATAGTAAAATAAAATAACCAGAGATAGTAAAAATCAAAAGGAAAGTGAATCTAGAGTATACGTTACAACTCATTCAACAACAGAAAGCTATTTCGGTGAAACATTATTTACTCGTACATACACATACATTTACCAGCATACATTAAACAGAAATATTAAGACAGCAATCAGACATCTCTGAGATGCGTGTATTTTACCGTTCCTCATGTACACTGTAAAAAATTGCAGGGTCAAATTTCGGTAGATACACCGGCAGCTGAGTGGTCAGTCAATGAACCGCAATTTTACAGTACCATACCGTAATGTTCATTAACATGTCTAATAACCGGAAAATAAAAACGTCTAATGACCATAATGTTCATTGACATGTCTAATAACAAATAAATAATAATACATGTTATGTTCATTAACATGTTTAATGGGAAATCAAAACGTCTAATGCCGTAATGTTCATTAACATCTCTAACTACTGGGGATAAATAATATGTCCACTGACCGAGAAATAAAAACCTGTTGCCCATAGAGGTATTGCCATTTGACTGATTGCACATGAAAATACAGGTATAAATAACCACTTTAAGAAGAACGCTGCCAGATTGTCAAGGTTAAAATGCAGTAACAGTTTAAACACCGTGAACATGTAGTTTATCTACCGAAAATTTATGGTTGACCGCCAGGTGGCGTACTTACGATCAAAAATCCGTCTTAATTCGGGGGAAACACTCACAGTACTTTTTTACAGTGTACCTTAATCATGTCAGAAAACTTGAAAAAAAATGTATCGGGAAACGAACCGTATCTCCAGATTTCCTTTCGAGAGCATGTTCGAGCATGGGTTCGTTTTCAAGATTTCTGACATGAATAAGGTACGTGAGAAACAATGAAATGCACGCAACTTAGAGATATCTGATTTCTGTGTTAATAATTCAGATAAATTTCCACGTATTATGTGAAGCATATTTCTTTCACACCATCTATACATTAAACATCTTGTTTAGTAGGTCGTAAGCTTTCTCAAAATCTACGAAGAAGCAAAAACTTTCCTAACTGGTAGTTTTCAGTCATGATGCGTTAGGTAGTGTTCAGTCATGATGCGTTAGGTAGTGTTCAGTCATGATGCGTTAGGTAGTGTTCAGTCATGATGCGTTAGGTAGTGTTCAGTCATGATGCGTTAGGTAGTGTTCAGTCATGATGCGTTAGGTAGTGTTCAGTCATGATGCGTTAGGTAGTGTTCAGTCATGATGCGTTAGGTAGTGTTCAGTCATGATGCGTTAGGTAGTGTTCAGTCATGATGCGTTAGGTAGTGTTCAGTCATGATGCGTTAGGTAGTGTTCAGTCATGATGCGTTAGGTAGTGTTCAGTCATGATGCGTTAGGTAGTGTTCAGTCATGATGCGTTAGGTAGTGTTCAGTCATGATGCGTTAGGTAGTGTTCAGTCATGATGCGTTAGGTAGTGTTCAGTCATGATGCGTTAGGTAGTGTTCACTCACGATGTGTTAGGTAGTGTTCACTCATGATGCGTTAGGTAGTGTTCAGTCATGATGCGTTAGGTAGTGTTCGGTCATGATGCGTTAGGTAGTGTTCAGTCATGATGCGTTAGGTAGTGTTCGGTCATGATGCGTTAGGTAGTGTTCCGTCATGATGCGTTAGGTAGTGTTCAGTCATGATGCGTTAGGTAGTGTTCAGTCATGATGCGTTAGGTAGTGTTCAGTCATGATGCGTTAGGTAGTGTTCAGTCATGATGCGTTAGGTAGTGTTCAGTCATGATGCGTTGGTAGTGTTCAGTCATGATGCGTTAAGTAGTGTTCAGTCATGATGCATTAGGTAGTGTTCAGTCATGATGCGTTAGGTAGTGTTCACTCATGATGTGTTAGGTAGTGTTCACTCATGATGCGTTAGGTAGTGTTCAGTCATGATGCGTTAGGTAGTGTTCAGTCATGATGCATTAGGTAGTGTTCGGTCATGATGCGTTAGGTAGTGTTCCGTCATGATGCGTTAGGTAGTGTTCAGTCATGATGCGTTAGGTAGTATTCCGTCATGATGCGTTAGATAGTGTTCGGTCATGATGCGTTAGGTAGTGTTCGGTCATGATGCGTTAGGTAGTGTTCAGTCATGATGCGTTAGGTAGTGTTCAGTCATGATGCGTTAGGTAGTGTTCGGTCATGATGCGTTAGGTAGTGTTCCGTCATGATGCGTTAGGTAGTGTTCAGTCATGATGCGTTAGGTAGTGTTCAGTCATGATGCGTTAGGTAGTGTTCAGTCATGATGCGTTAGGTAGTGTTCGGTCATGATGCGTTAGGTAGTGTTCAGTCATGATGCGTTAGGTAGTGTTCAGTCATGATGCGTTAGGTAGTGTTCAGTCATGATGCGTTAGGTAGTGTTCAGTCATGATGCGTTAGGTAGTGTTCAGTCATGATGCGTTAAGCAAGAATGTGATTAGTGCAGTGTTGATGATGTATGGATATTAAATACGAAGTTAAGTGTGCTATTTTCTCACGATGAGTATTTTTTTGGGGGAAAAAAAAACAATATATATGCCGAGTACACACACACACATATAAATACAAAATACTAATTACTAAAATTGTATTATGCGTCATTCAAGTCCTTGCAATGCAACCAAAACGCCAGGAAATTTTCGAAACAAATCGGGGCCTAGAATTATTAAGACAAAAGTTTCAGAGATATTTTGGCCCTACGCCGTTATTCACAGGTCCACCTTTTTCTAGAAAAAAAAACTGGAAATCAAAAATTGAATTAACTATCTCGACGGTACTTCAAAAAAGACGCTTGTTATCGGTGAAAATCATAAATACGATTAGAATTATGTGATCGATTTTTTTACTTTAACTACCAAGCAGAGAAACAATGCTTCAAACCAAAAATAAATAAATGAAAAATACCATATACTTTTTGAAATAATATTTTTTGTTCGAGGTTCACCGAGTTCTACGAAATTGTACTTTTCAGCTGCGTATGTTTTTTGTTTGCATATGATATCCATCTCAGTAAGATATACGCATTCTAAATGCTCTCTCTATATATGTATATACACGTCCTTCACTCTTGACCTCAGGACTGCTGCCAACATAACACTCAGTGAGTAAGAAAATATAACGCTACGGTTGAAACCCTAAAAGAGAACGAACTCAAAACTTACATAGAGAAAGACAACTAAAAATGAAAGTTACATTAGAATATACGTCATATGCTCTGGAAATAGAAATTCCATAATCTTTACAATAATCGTTTTCCCTTATCATTAAACCAACTGCACAATTTAGCTATCTTAGCTAACGCATAAATAAAAGTGTCATGCTGTACAAAAGAATTGATGATGTTAAAACTTTAGAGACATCATCAGAGATATGTTTTTAAAATAACTACTCACCCCAGCAGAATGAACAATTCCTTTTGGTGTACCAGTTGTACCTGAAGTGTAATTTATTATTAGCGGATGGCTGAATGAAAGCTGGTCGTACTTTATAGGTGGAATGATCCCGTCTGGAGTCAGCCCCATTTTCAGAAAGTCGGGAAGAAAGTTACTGAAATGAAATATTTGCCAAAAGGGATATAAAACACATTTTAGAGGTAATATCTTTTCTGTGAGGAAGAGTAAAATTATTTTCAGTTACATACTTAAAACAACAAAGGAAGTTTCGAAGAACAAAACATGCTGGAAAAGATTAAAGTGGGAATTTGAATCATTTCTGGTATTTGTCTGACTTACTTGGGATTTCATTCAGTGCTCACTTTGCTCACCAGCACAAACTGCTTAACCACGCTCGTCTTTATTACTGCATTGTGTAGAAACTAATTACCGTAACAACGTAAAATAAGAGTACAGGAAATCGTTTATTTTTGCACCGTGTACATTGCTCTATTTCTTGAAATAAGACGCTAAATACACTAGTGCGCAAAAATTGAGGACGAAGAGGAGAAATTAGCATAACAGCGGAACGAGCTGGCAGAACGGATCGAAAGACCCCTCAGGAGATAGACTAGGGTCCGGTACGGTAGGGCGTGTGCATATATGCAGCATGACGTAGTGGGGGGGGGGGGGGGTCGGAAGGGTATAAAACACACAGGTGATATACGCCAGCAATTCGGTGAAAGCTATTGCACGGTGTACATCGATTTCAACGACGTCGAGTTGCTGCCACCGTGTGATATGGCCAACATGCAATCCAGTAGACGACATCTGGATTACTTTACCCGAGGTCGCGTCATTGGGAAGTTGGAAGAAGGTCGAAGTGTGACTAGTGTGGCCGAGGAGTTCGAGATCGCTCACAGCATCGTTTCACGAACTTGGAGAGCATTTCAAACGACAGAAACAGCTTTCCGAGGGTTTAGCAGTGGTCGTCCACGAGCAACCACGGCGGCGGACGACTGGTATATTGTCCTACAGGCGAGAAGAGACAGACAGCAGACAGCGGGAGAAATCGCAAGACACATGCAACAGACAACAGGACGTCCGTTATCGCGTTTTACCGTGGCCAGGAGGCTGCACAAAGGTGGTCTATTTGCACGACGAATAGTACGGTGTGGGCCATTAACGCCTGCTAATCAGAGACGGCGATTTCTGTGATGCCAGGAACAAAAGAACTGGACACATCAGCAATGGAGTCTTACGGATGAGTTCTCTTTACGGATGAGAGCCGATTTAGTCTGACGAGCGATTCTGGACGTAAACACATCTGGAGAGAGCAGGGAACACGCAATCACACCTACAACATCATCGAAAGGGACCAGTTTGGAGGTGGCGGAGTTCTCGTTTGGGGCGGTATCATGCTCGGTAGCCGTACAGACCTCCACATCTTCCAAGGAGGTTCAGTCACTGGTGTCCGCTATTGTATCGAGGTTCTCCTGCCTTACGTGCGTCTGTTTAGAGGTGCTGTGGGTCCTGAGTTCCTCTGAATGGACGACAACGCTACACCTCATCGTACGGTGGCTGTTGCAGAGCTGTTGGAGAGTGAAGATATTCAACGCATGGAATGGCCCGCTAGGTCCCCGGACCTAAATCCAATCGAACACGTGTGGAACCTTCTCGGGAGACGCTTGGCAGCACGTCACCAGCCGCCAGCAACAATTCCGCCGCTGCGATTGGCGCTACAAGAGGAATGGGCCGCGATTCCTCAACAGCTATTTGAAAACCTCGTCCTCAGCATGGACAGACGTTGTAAATCCTGCAACGCAGTCAGGGGTGATCATATCCCCTGCTAAAGACTGGATTTTTCTTGGCAGCCGCCTGTCACATGGACGTTTCTATCTTCTGTCCAGTTATGCTCGAAGCAACCTTTTCAATAAAGTGCCTTTGTATCCTTTGGATTTCTTGTTTGGACGGTTTTGCTCTCTTGTCCCATATTCTTACATCTTGGGGATCTTATGGTATGATTTGAGTCGATGTGAAGCACTTCTGCACGACGTTACATTCGAAAAACCGTCTCGTCCTTAATTTTTGGACGCCAGTGTATCTATCTGCTGTCGTTTTTGTACATATGCTTAATTCCATTTTCTCCTGTTTAGAATTACCAAACTTACTCATCTGGTGACACATTTACAGAGAACCTTTCCGCAAAAAATATACCCACTAACAAGGGAAACTATCGGACCTCCCGACGTCAATCATCGCGGAACGTTCTGTGGTGGACAAGCATGACATCGAAGTAACAGGTGTGAAGTATGGCATTTCGCAATCGCCCGCAATCTCTAGAACATGGCTTGTAAAAGTGGGGCGCCCGTCTGTAATGTATGCAGCCATAAAGTGTCAAACAACATTTACCTGTTAGATATGATCCACCTAAATGTCGAGAGAGACCACGTATAACACTTATAACGAAGTAAATTTCTCCGTCATTTTTGTCCACGCCGGGGCTCGAACCCGGGTCCCCTCATTCCGGAATAAGTCACTCTACTAATTGAGTTACGCGGACGTTCGTTTTGACTGCTATCTGTCTTTATGTCGTGTGCGTCCTGCTGGGCAGGCACGTCACATCTCCCCCACCCCCGAAAGAGGGCCGGTGGTATGGCCCACGGGTCAGCCGTGACCATGAAACGTTGCAGGTAGCCATCCACTGTAGAACGTGCATTTTAGAACTCCCAGTCAATCAGGTGTGTGGAATGCAACGTCACACACATTTATTTTTCGAAGCGCTGGAGAAGGTATTTTCTTATTTTTCCTATCTCGCAGTGTGGAAAGAACATCACACCATTGCGAGATTTAGAACGGCCGTGTCATCCGGAAAGTTCGGGCGCCATTATAACGAAGTAAATTTCTCCGTCATATTTGTCCACGCCGGGGCTCGAACCCGGGTCCCTTCATTCCGGAATAAGCCACTCTACCAATTGAGCTACGCGGACCTTCCTTCTGACTGCTATCTGCCTTTATGTCGTGTACGTCCTGCTGGGCAGGTACGTCACACACTATTAAGTCGCAAATGTCAAATACATACCTCACTCCACGTCATGGTAAAGTGTTGAGAGAAGGCAGTGCTGCAAGCAAAGGTGAATCTCGCACCAGACGCAAATAATGACGGCACTAGAATCACAATCAGTATCGCACATGTCACGCACAGCAAAATTGATGTCCAACACATTACGGAACGGAAGAGGCGTTTCGTGTGGCAAGTATCCAGACGCCTTCCACGCATAGCGAAGTATAGATTGGTACTCTGGTGCACACAACTCATTGTATATAAATGAATGCAGCTTGAAAATGAAGATTCTGTCATGCAGGTTGACGTCATGCACCTCATCAGAACGTATATACTCTTCCATGCGTCGTGCAAACAGTTTGTATTGTAGAAAGAAATACACATCAAGGGACTGGCAGTATTTGGTGGCTTTCGGTGGTGTTATTTTTGTGTGCAAATTGACGTCCCTTTCACCGAAATATTTGGCTGGTTAACTAGTGTTGGTTTGACCAGACCACGAATCCAATAAGAGAAGGGACGGTCCTGTTAGCTCTGGTTCCCGTACCTTACGCATCCAGGACAGAACGAGAGCTGTGGACATCTTACCACTGGTGCTGCAGTCACACTCTATATTTGAAGGTTGGTTACGTCGTACTGGTTCGAAAACACGTTTGCCAAACTTACCACCCGCTTCGTGAAAGCAGATGTACAGTTTCTTTGCAAGGCGTTCTGATATGGACATAAGCACCTGAATGGCATAGGAGTGGGTAGTCGATGCAATCCCTTGCAACAGTTTTAGTTGTTTTCTCCACAGTCAGTGATACCGTCATGTTTGACGTGAGTTCGCATTCAAATTGAGTTTGGTCTGTATTGAACACCATGTCGGCATCAATTGCATTGGCAGTAATGTAGTCCGTAGCATCTCGCACAAATTCCAATGCGCTGTTCCTTACCGCCGTGTCAAGGGTAACATCCAGCCTGGCAACGAACCTCGTGATCTTGCGTGATGAGATTTTATAGCGGTGTTTGAATTTGTGCAGGGCCGCCCCGGTGGCTGAGTGGTCTAAGCGATGGCCTCTGATCATTCGTCCGAACGGGGTCCGGGTTCGAATCCCGGTGAGGCATGGATGTTGTGTTTGTCTTACGGCACTGGCTCTCTCCCTTCCCTGGAACCAGTGACCCTAAATTAGGGACGGGCGACTGCTTATAGCCCATTGAGTTGCTCACGGTGGTCGTTAAACCTCCAATAAAAAAAAAAAAAAAAAAAAAAAAAAAAATTGTGCAGGAGATATGTGCTGGCTTTCAAATTGGGGATACCCATTACGTTAGCTGCTTCCTTCGCCCACGTCTTTAAATGCCAGTAATGAATTGAGAGCCCCATGTTACGCGCATCTGAGAATTTATAATGAATATATCGCTTCTGCTACTGAATTATAATGAATTCAGCTTCTTCTAAGCTAATGCTTCTTCTAAGCTAATGCTTCTTCTAATGCTTGTTGTTTGTTAATTATATCATGAATAAACTTTCCTGCTAGTAGTGTAGTAATAATAATGAACAAGCTTTTAACTGCTAGTAATGTTGTAGTAGTAATTAAGATGAATAAAGTCTTATGCTGGTTGTTAATAATAATCAACTAATGAAATTAACCTAACAGCCAGACAGAGATCTGACAAAACTATGAACTGAGAAAGACGTACTTACTAAGACAATCTTTTATTTGGTAAATTTCTGGCTCTCACATGAACGAAGATCTCTTTACACACGAAACAAAGCTCTCACGCACATAAACAACCGCTCTCTCTATACAACAACAGCTCTCTGACACATAAACAACAGCTCACTTCGTACAACAACAGCTCTCTCCGTACAACAACAGCTCTCCCTACGTATCGTTGAACGCGCCTATTTATACTGGCTACCACCACGTCATGACTTACACTCATTGCCAGATCTCATTCAGCGGGAGAAATGACATCTCGTTCAGTAAGAAGATAATTTACATAGTAAAATAAAATAACCAGAGATAGTAAAAATCAAAAGGAAAGTGAATCTAGAGTATACGTTACAAATTTGGTGTACATATGCTGGCGAATGCGTGCAATTTTGTGTTCCATCGTACCACCACTCTCAACAGCCGTTACTATTTCCCGCACTTTTTCTGGTGATATCTTGTATTTACGAGCAGTTGCTGCAACGGTTTCCTTTGCGACCTTCACATTGTTATAGACACTTTGCATGGTTTGTCCTGAAAATTGTTCGTGACTGCTTTTCCGTTTCACTTTGGGGGGTTGATGGTTCATAGGAGCTCGAACTGCTTGGCCCTTTGTGTGCTGGAGTACCCGGTGTATCACTATGTTCAGATAACGTATCCGACGTTTCATCACTATCACGCCACAATGTCTGTACTTCAAACATGTCAGCGCTTCCAATGACAAGTTGCTCCAAAGCGCTATACAACTGCCTTGCAAATCACCTGTCGATGTACGTTGGAGCCGTATCGCCCGCTTGGTATTTCTGCGTCACCTCGTTCACCAGTATCTGTACTACAGCATGAGGGTTACAAGCCCTTTTCTTAAAACAAACAAAACAATATTTGTATGCGTACGAACAGGCCCGTGTGCTGTCTCACGCTACTCACGTTTAACAGTCACTGACGTACACAACGCAGGACACCTTCCAGTCATGCCCAGTATCACTCAATCACATCACACCCACATTTAACACTTTATGACTGCTTACAGTACATTACAGGCGGGCGTCCCACTTTTATAAGCCATGTTCTAGGGGTTGCGGGTGATTGCGAAATGCCGTACTTCACACCTGCTACTTAAGGGTCATGTTTATCCACCACAGAACGTTCCGTGACGATTGTCGTCGGGAGGTCCGACAGTTTCTCTTGTAAGACAAAAGCAGTTTCTATAACATTAGGGGAGCCGTAAAATCGATTTTCTTGATAACTATCTGCATTTCTCTACCTTTCGGAACAGATGATGTTTCCAGCACACCGCAGCACAGTTCGAGTTTCTTTCTCGATGATTTTCTTTGTTTCTTTGTCACAGAAATTTATGAACAACAGCGTAAGGTGCTTCTGTGCCAAAACTTAATGTACTTGTTTCTTCGGTCGTCAGCACGTCCTGATTTAGCACGATACTTTAAAAATACTTACCTCCTATACTTGCGGCCGATGTTAATGGCGATACATCATCTTTGTATCTAATGAGGAAGGTGTTCGGGCAAGAGAACTTGTAAACGTTCGAAGTTTAATGCAAAAAAATCACGTATGTTTGCCCAAGACGAGAGAAATTTTCCAACGCAAATACACGGAATGATGCAATTCGCCGTAAAATAGACTCGATGCGATGTTGAAGCAGATCCAGCGAGATGCCGAGCAATCTAAACTGAAGACAATCCTATTATGCTACAATAATAGAAGATTGGATAATTGCAATACTTGGTAGCTCGTTTCAAATTTTTCGAGATGATTAAAATCTGGTAAGTCCAGCTAGAATATGAAAATCACCAGAATATTCCTTCATACATCGTATACTATGGAAGGCTGTACAGTTTTTCAGAAACAGAAGTATAATGCACATGAATATTTTCCTCCACGGTCCATAGTGGTGGTATTGCGACATAACTATGGAACGAAATTCGATACATTGGAAAGGGCTTAAAGGATTATAAAACGATGTCATCACCTCGTTGATACATAAGAAAGGCCTGTAGAACGATATCAACACCTCGTTCATACATAGGAAAGGGCCTAAAGGATTATAAAACGATATCAGCACCTCGTTGATAGATAAGAAAGGCCTGTAGAACGATATCAGAACCTCGGTGATACATAGGAAAGGCCTGTAGAACGATATCAGAACCTCGGTGATACATAAGAAAGGCCTGTAGAACGATATCAAAACCTCGGTGATACATAGGAAAGGCCTGTAGAACGATATCAACACCTCGTTCATACATAGGAAAAGGCCTAAAGGATTATAAAACGATATCAGCACCTCGTTGATACATACGAAAGGCCGGTAGAACGATATCAGAACCTCGGTGATACATAGGAAAGGCCTGTAGAACGATATCAGAACCTCGGTGATACATAGGAAAGTCCTGTAGAACGATATCAACACCTCGTTCATACATAGGAAAGGGCCTAAAGGATTATAAAACGATATCAGCACCTCGTTGATACATAAGAAAGGCCTGTAGAACGATATCAGAACCTTGGTGATACATAGGAAAGGCCTGTAGAACGATATCAAAACCTCGGTGATACATAGGAAAGGCCTGTAGAACGATATCAACACCTCGTTCATACATAGGAAAGGGCCTAAAGGATTATAAAACGATATCAGCACCTCGTTGATACATAAGAAAGGCCTGTAGAACGATATCAGAACCTCGGTGATACATAGGAAAGGCCTGTAGAACGATATCAACACCTCATTCATACATAGGAAAGGTCTGCAGAACAATATCAGCACCTCGTTTATATATAGGAAAGGCCTGTAGAACGATATAAGCTCCTCGTTGATACATAAGAAAGGCCTGTAGAACGATATCAAAACCTCGGTGATACATAGGAAAGGCCTGTAGAACGATATCAACACCTCGTTCATACATAGGAAAGGGCCTAAAGGATTATAAAACGATATCAGAACCTCGGTAATACATAAGAAAGGCCTGTAGAACGATATCAACACCTCATTCATACATAGGAAAGGTCTGCAGAACAATATCAGCACCTCGTTTATATATAGGAAAGGCCTGTAGAACGATATAAGCTCCTCGTTGATACATAGAAAAGGCCTGTAGAACGATATCAGCCCCTCGTTGAAACATAGAAATGACCTATAGAACGATATCAGCACCTCGTTTATATATAGGAAAGGCCTGTAGAACGATATAAGCTCCTCGTTGATACATAGAAAAGGCCTGTAGAACGATATCAGCCCCTCGTTGAAACATAGAAATGACCTATAGAACGATATCAGCACCTCGTTTATATATAGGAAAGGCCTGTAGAACGATATAAGCTCCTCGTTGATACATAGAAAAGGCCTGTAGAACGATATCAGCCCCTCGTTGAAACATAGAAATGACCTATAGAACGATATCAGCACCTCGTTTATATATAGGAAAGGCCTGTAGAACGATATAAGCTCCTCGTTGATACATAGAAAAGGCCTGTAGAACGATATCAGCCCCTCGTTGAAACATAGAAATGACCTATAGAACGATATCAGCACCTCGTTGATACATAGGAAAGGCCTGTAGAACGACATGAGTACCTCGCTAATACATAGGAAAGAGCTGTCGAACGATATCAGCACATCGTTGATACATAGGAAATGGCTTGTAGAACAATATCAGTACCTCGTTGATACATAGGAAAGGCCTGTAGAGCGATATCAGCACCTCGCTGATGCATAGAAAAGGCTAGTAAAACGATATCAGCATTTGGTTGAATCCATGTCGCATTCAATCAAAGCTGTTTTGAAGGCCAATGGCAGCCCATCATGTTGTTAGATAGATCTTTCTAGGAATTTGATATTTCTCTGTATGTAAAGGGAAATGAAAATACGATCATTTTTATATCATAAACAATACCTGAGGAATTTTTAGACAATATTTATGCTTTTAATCAGTGTTGTTTTTTAAAATGTCAACTTTGCATAATATTTCCTTTAATGAAACTTACGTATAAAGAAGTATGAATTACCTATTTGGTATAAAACTAATATCCTTAGTAAGAGATTCTTCTCTAGATGGTACAATGATAACGTGCTCCAACGTCGGAAGATCTGCGATGTAACAAAAATAAAAAAATCAGTACAAACAATAAGCGCTTCGAAAATGTAGCAGAAATCATTTTAAGTATAGGCGTGAAATTAAGAAAGAAAGAAATAGTACAGCTTTGAACTTATAGGTTTTGCTTTGTCGGGAGGCATCATCCAAATATTAGCTGGCTACGATTGTTGGGGAAAACGTTGTCTACCACTTATCGAGAGTGTGGCATTCTGAATTTTCTGCTTTTCTGCAGGTCCTTACTTATGGTGCTAGGAAATGTAAAAATAATAAAAAAAATAATAGGGCCCCTGTTAATGGACCTACAGTATATTGAGAATAGTATGGGGTGGCTGTAAAATGCCGAAAAAGTTCGGAAATCAGAGTAATTACCTGTCTGATTAAGGAGCCGAAGAACATGCAGGAAACCATTTGGTTAATTGTAAAATGCCAAAGAAGGTGTTTACGAGAGGTCACAGAGCCGTAGAATCAGCAAAATTTCGTGATCGTGGAGATCTACACTGAATTGCACAATTATTATGACCCTCCTCAAACGTGATGCTCTTCAAACCATTCGTGTACAATGTGTAGTACGTTGTTGGGCCACATTTCGCTCTTAATACTGCTTCATTTCGCCTTTTTTACGCTTTCCAACCGTATGTTGAAGAAGCGAATATGCTCCAGCTTTGTCCGCCTGCCTGTCAGCACGATAACTCGCGTAAAAATGGTTCGATTTTGATGAAAGTTTAATATGTCATAGAGGACCACCTTGAAATGAATTCTATTGAAAATGGGCGAAATGAGGTCAAAATTCAGGACATAGGAGTGGGATCCATTCCATTGCTCTTAAGCGTCATAACCTGCGTAAAAAATGTTTCGATTTCGATGAAATTTTAGTATGTTGTAGGGGACCACCTGGAGACGAACCCTATTGAAAATGAAAGAAATGGGGTCAAAGATCAAAACATAGGAGCGGGATCTATTCCATTGCGCTTATGCGTCATAGCTTATGTAAAAATGCTTTGACTGCGATAAAACTTTATCATGTTGTCCAGAGGTATACTGAACCGGTTCTTTTGAATATCATCGAAATGGGGTCAAAGGTCAGGACACAGGAGCGAGATTTATTCCACAGCCGTTATCCTCATAACTTCACTGAAAATGCTTCTATTGCGACAAAACTTTAGTATGTGGTTCCGGAGGTATACTGAACCGGTTCTTTTGAATATCATCGAAATGGGGTCAAACGTTAGGACACTGGAGCCAGATTTATTCCACAGCCGTTACCCTAATAAGTTGACTAAAAATGCTTGTATTGCGACAAAACTTTAGTATGTTGTTCCGGAGGTATACTGAACCGGTTCTGTTTAATATCATCCAAATGGGGTCAAAGGTCTGGACACAGGAGCGGTACTTATTCCACAGCCATTATCCTCATAACTTGAGTAATGATTTCTGGTATGTTGGAAAGCGTATCATAATCAATGCATTGCATGATTTTACTAACTTGTTATGGACTCTATTAAATAACGGTAAGTGGCTTGGGTACATTAGTCTAAATGCAATGAATTGCGTCCTCCAGCTCTTGAAGATTTGATGGTAGCGGATCGAGCTTCTGAGGCCCTCTTTTGACTTCATCCCAGAAATACTCCACTGAATTGCGATCCGGTGATTGAGGAAGTCAATGTAGCGAGGAAAATTCTCCGTGATGCTCCTCAAACCATTCTTATACAATGTGAGCACTATGACACGGTGCATTGTCCTTCTGGAAAAATCCATTTCCGTTGGATAAACCATCTACATAACTGGGTGGACTTTGTCGGAAACAATATTTAAATACCTTTGGACTGTCAGACGTTGCTTCACAAGAATCAAAGTGTCCAAACTCTTTAGTGGAAACATGCTCCAGACTATAACGTTGCCTTCGCCAGCTTGAAGAGTGGGGACGATGCAAGGTGGGTCCATGCTTTCGTGCTGCTGTCTTCATATCCTCAGCATTTCCATCTGCATGGTGTAATTGAAAACGAGATTCATCGGACCACATTACCTTTTCCCACTCATTTGGTGTCCAATTCTTATGTCCCTAAGCGAATTAGAGGTGTTTCTTCTTACTCGCTACAGATGGCAATGACTTACAGACAGAACGTCTGATTCTGCACCATATACGATGTAATGTGCGGCGAACTGTACGTTGAGAGGCCATCAGACTTTGTCCCTGATTCAGATTATACGATGTAATTAGCGGCGAATTCTACATTGAGAGGCCATCAGTCTTGGTCCCTGATTCAGATTATACGATGTAATGTGCGGCAAACTGTACATTGAGAAGCCATCAGACTTGGTCCCTGATTCAGATTATACGATGTAATGAGCGGCGAACTGTACATTGAGAAGCCATCAGACTTGGTCCCTGATTCGGATTATACGATGTAATAGGCGGCGAACTGTACATTGAGAGGCCATCAGACTTGGTCCCTGATTCAGATTATACGATGTAATGAGCGGCGAACTGTACATTGAGAGGCCATCAGACTAGGTCCCTGATTCGGATTATACGATGTAATAGGCGTCGAACTGTACATTGAGAGGCCATCAGACTTGGTCCATGATTCGGATTATACGATGTAATGAGCGGCGAACTGTACATTGAGAGCCCATCAGACTTGGTCCCTGATTCAGATTATACGATGTAATGAGCGGCGAACTGTACATTGAGAGGCCATCAGACTTGGTCCCTGATTCAGATTATACGATGTAATGAGCGGCGAACTGTACATTGAGAGGCCATCAGACTTGGTCCATGATTCGGATTATACGATGTAATGAGCGGCGAACTGTACATTGAGAGGCCCTGTATATTAAGACTTGGTCCCTGATTCAGATTATACGATGTAATGAGCGGCGAACTGTACATTGAGAGGCCATCAGACTAGGTCCCTGATTCGGATTATACGATGTAATAGGCGGCGAACTGTACATTGAGAGGCCATCAGACTTGGTCCATGATTCGGATTATACGATGTAATGAGCGGCGAACTGTACATTGAGAGGCCATCAGACTTGGTCCCTGATTCAGATTATACGATGTAATGAGCGGCGAACTGTACATTGAGAGGCCATCAGACTTGGTCCCTGATTCGGATTATACGATGTAATGAGCGGCGAACTGTACATTGAGAGGCCATCAGACTTGGTCCCTGATTCAGATTATACGATGTAATGAGCGGCGAACTGTACATTGAGAGGCCATCAGACTTGGTCCCTGATTCAGATTATACGATGTAATGAGCGGCGAACTGTACATTGAGAGGCCATCAGACTTGGTCCCTGATTCGGATTATACGATGTAATGAGCGGCGAACTGTACATTGAGAAGCCATCAGACTTGGTCCCTGATTCAGATTATACGATGTAATGAGCGGCGAACTGTACATTGAGAGGCCATCAGACTTGGTCCCTGATTCAGATTATACGATGTAATGAGCGGCGAACTGTACATTGAGAGGCCATCAGACTTGGCCCCTGATTCAGATTATACGATGTAATGAGCGGCGAACTGTACATTGAGAGGCCATCAGACTTGGTTCCTGATTCGGAATATACGATGTAATGAGCGGCGAACTGTACATTGAGAGGCCATCAGACTTGGTCCCTGATTCAGATTATCTGTAATCTGACGGATTGTTGCCCGTCTGTTGGACTGAAGAAATTTGTCTAGTCTCAGCTCAGTTCGAGCATCCAGCAGCCGCTGATGACCATACGCCTAACGCTCGGATCCTGTTTTTGAACTTTTTTTTTTTTTTTTTTTTGATTGGAGGTTTAACGACCGCCGTGAGCAACTCAATGGGCTATAAGCAGTCGCCCGTCCCTAATTTAGGGTCACTGGTTCCAGGGAAGGGAGAGAGCCAGTGCCGTAAGACAAACACAACATCCATGCCTGACCGGGATTCGAACCCGGACCCCTTACGGACGAATGATCAGAGGCCAACGCCTTAGACCACTGCGCCACCGGGGCGGCGTTTTTGAACTGGTGGTTCACTCTCTGTAAACTTTAACAACTTCTGTCGTCGAACATTTCACTAGTGCAGCCGTTTTTCCAATCCTCGCACCAATGCTTCGAGCACCCACGAACATTCCACGTTCAAAGTCCGTCAGTTCACGTCTTTTACCCAATATTTCTTGCGCGATGCACTTCATTAGTCTCTCCATGCCTTCAGCGTTCCCTTTTTTTATACCGATTCAGCCGTCTTGCGTCAGCAGTATCCGTGGGATAACTACCGTATTTTGTATAAAATGGTCAGGTGGTCATAATATTTTGGCCACTCAGTGCATGACATGAAGAAACCTACTGTGTAATAAAGCCGTGGAATGTTAAAGAAACTGTCCAGTCATGGGAACAGTTTCAAAATAAAGAAATACACTATATTGACAAAAATCACCGGATATCCCTTCAAAACCAAATGAACGGATCCTCTGCGCTGTTAAGATGCGCGGCACAGCTACAAACAGTATAAAAACAATCATGCAGCTGACCGCGATCATATCGCACTGGGAGGTTGAGTGAAAATGTCGCAACACGAGAGAACTGACTTTGAGAAAGGCAAGATTGTTGGGTGTTATATTAGTGGGTTGTCCATAAGAGAAACCGAGCGGCGCTTAAGCATACCCAAGTCAACTGTTTTGGATGTACTGAATAAGTGGAAGACACATGGCGTGCCTGAAGCAGCAAAACGTACCGGCTGACCAAAGAAAATCAGTGATAGATGACGTCGAAACCTCAGGTTAGTCGTTACAGCTAATCGACGGAGTACTGCACAAGACCTCAGTGTACAGGTAAGTAAAAATTCTGGAACCTCGGTATGTACACGTACCATTCGCAGATAACTTCATACCGTGGATTACCGTGGTCGTGCGGCTGCTCATAAGCCTTTTATCTCCACTCGGAATGCTACTCGATGCTACTCGTCGTTTAGCATGGTGTGAAGAACATTTATCGTGGACCGTAGAATAATGGAAACGGGTCCTATGGACTGATAAATCCAGAAACATGATCCATCAGACTTATAGCCGTGTGTGGGTATGGCGGTAGCCGGGAGAACGCTATTTACCACAGTGTACTGTTCTTACGGTCAAGTTTGGAGCTGGCAGTGTACTCGTGTGGAGGTGTTTTTCGTGGTGTGATCCCGTTCGTGGTGTGATCCCGACCCATTGGTTATCGTGAACACACCTGTTAACCAGCACGTCTACCTCGATATTCTTTACAATTTTGCCCTACCAACTCTGTGGCAATACTATGGAACCGAACGTTATTGGTACCAGCAGGATAATGCACCGAGCCATAAAGAAAGCACTGTTACGGCGTGGTTTGATGATAATCCCATATCGTGTGTGAACTGGCCAGCACAGAGCCCTGATCTTAATCCCATAGAGTACCTCTGGGATGAATTAGATCGCCGCATAAGAAGTTTGGAACCAAGGTCTTCTACTAAGCAACAGTTAGCGGCAGCATTATGTACTGAATGGAAGCGCATACCTATCGCTGTGTTCCAAAACCTTGTCGAAAGCATGTCTGGAAAAGTCAGTGTCTGCATTAAGGCCAAAGGTGGAGCGACACCGTACTAATGTATGTCAATAAACGCTATGTTGTGTTTCTCTTCTAAGTGTCCGGTGACTTTTGTCAATGTAGTGTATGTCTCATTACGAAGCTACTAGCCTTGTCAGAGGAAGTTTCTAATCATAGCATACTAGATTATAAATGGGAGGAACTTCAGCATAAATACGGTGGAACAGAATGCACAAGAACTTTTCAATTACATTACTCAATTCAAATAAATCTCTTAAATATAGACCGTACGATATCTGAAAAGGATACATTGGAATGTCATAATTTTGGAGAATCTTAAGTACAACTGAATGACCAGCCAGCCAGATAATTAGTATAACACTTTCGAGGATCGACGCAAAAGGAGCTGTTCCGAATTCAGAAACAAATGTCATCGGGAATCCTGCCATCACGTGAACACTTTTAGTATTTCATCACAGAGCTACATATGGTTGGTTGGTCCCTGAATCCCATAGCGGCGGAAACACATCGAGATGCAAAAACTGTCGGTCGAATGTGCCGACAGTAGTTGAAGAAAGGTAACGTGCATCTCCATACTGGGGCTGGTGCACTTAGGCAGAGGTCGAAATGCCTCCGTCGCCTCATTCCTCGGCAAGCCGGAGCAGCCCTGCAATCCACAGCGTACGACATTCGACGAGGTGCACAGGCAGCTACATACATCCCCGTATTGAAACGGATTGTGAATCGCAAATTGGCTCAGCCACTTTGCGCTCTCTTCATCCATTGCGACGACTTCCGCTCACCGCATAACATCGTCGCGCAAGGTTGCAGTGGTTGCATACCAGAAATACGATGTGGAACGAATGGAGCCATGTTGTATTTAGCGACGAGTCTCATTTATATCTCAGCGCCGACGGTTGCCTATTGGGATTCTGGGAACGGCCTGGTCACCAGGATGATTTTGCTGCCATCTATGACTCCTCAGCCAGGTGTCATATTGCGGGGCGCTCTCAGTTTCAACAGTCGTTCTACTCATACTGCGCACAATGACGGTACGACGTTACGTCAATGAGATGCTGCAGCCAGTTATGTTACGGAATATTTGATGCCCAGTTTCAACAAGATAATGTCCGCCCACACACTGCCAACATCAGCAAATAGTACGTACAAAGTGTTCAGATGTAGCCATGGCCAGCCCTATCCCCAGGTCTCTTCCCAACAGAGAGCGTGTGAGGCGTAATTTGCAGACTTAACGCCTCTGAACGACCCTCTCCGAATGTCATCGAATTGTGGACACAGGTCAACGACGTATAGTCAGCGATACCTCAGGATAGCATCCGAGGACTTTTCTACTAGATGCCACGCCGTATTGCCGAATGTATGATCCGGCATAGCAATAATTTAACCCACTGATTCAGGCCACATTATACTGTGTCCTACAGGTCTACACGGCCCAGGCTGGCCCGGGTCGAGCTATTTTTAGTGTAAAGAACAAAGCAATGGGCTGGGCCGGGCCAAGTCGACCCATTATTTTTATCGCAATGGTAAAGAAAGAAAAAAGTCGTGTTTCCCGTTGTTCTGGTCTGCTTAACTGCTTTGTTGGCTTTACTTGCTTCCATGACAGAGCCCAGGACGTAATCACAAAGGCAAGGAGAGGCACTCAGTGTGTTTACCATCTGTAGGCATTAAGATGGTAAAAACACTTTGGGGCTTGTTGACAACAAAAAGATTCGACCCTGAGCGAGTGTGTGCATGTGTTGTGTGGAGTGGGAGACGGGGGTGTCTGCAGTCTAGGTGGGGTCGTGTGTGTTTGTGTTAGAGAGTGGGACGACATCGATTGTTTATCCTGTTCCTAATCTGTATAGGGATCGACTTTTGTAAAGCTACCGCTTGCTAATTCAGAGAATGTGAGATTCTGAAAGCGCCTAGTCTTCTTTTTTCTCTCTCTTTAAAGACTATATTCCTCGATAATTGTCAAATTGTATTTAATATTTTAGGCTTTCATTCAATTAAATATTTTCAATAATATCTCATTTAATTCTCACAATTTAACAAAACACAACAGAAAGGTAAAATAATACCAAATGATACATCCCGGCCAGGCCGGACCAATTGTCTAAAATTTGAAATGGGCCGGGCCGGGCTGGGCCTTAAACTCACGGGCTTGGGCCGTGCCGGTATCACCAAACAAGGCCTGTGCAGACCTCCACTGTAGCATTCATACCAAATTATATTGTCTTCTCACCCATCGCATTGATGTAATCCCTCAGAAATTAATTCACTTCTCTCCCACTTACTTGTGGTGAGTTTCGTGTCATTTCGTGTATTCCTTCGTAGTGTTCCATTTTCTATGTCTAGTAGTGTACATTATTACCATCACTGGTTTCGATTTGCTCCAAAACTCTGGCTTTACTTTCAGCAGCAAAAAACACGAGATGTTAATTTCCAGGTTCCTTTTGTACAATTTTTTCATGAGTTTCGTTTTTCGACGAGATTGCTCTTACGGGACGCTTGCATGTATCCGTTTTCTTTCCATGTGTAGCTCTTCTGGACGATGAATAAATGTCTTGTGGTCGGAGCATTAAAACATAGAACACTTTTTGTAGTTTATTCAAGATTTTACATTTTCGTTAGAGATCATTTTTCGTATTAAAGAACCAACTGAATATTCTAAAATATTAAAAAAAAATTGAACTTACCTCTCACAACTTCAGGAAGCATTTCCAATACGTTTCGTTCTTTTCCGTTATAAACGTATCTGTCTATAGTAAATAATACCTTAGGGGAAATCTGTTGAAATCTGCTGACAACTGCCTAAGAAAAATAAAATAACAAGAGTGTTTATTTTCCCGTGTGCGAAAAATGTACTGTATATAACTTTTAAAATTATGCTTCATATGACGTGAAATTCGCCTTTTTCTTTGCAGTATTTTCAAAAGTCTGAGATACATTAGAAGTAAAAAGACTTTTAATGGAATCGAGATAATTTATTAAATAAGCGTGGTCTTGGGAAATCGTAAAGGTCTGTAATAACTTGATGTTATATGCAAACTAAGTATCAGTTTCGTACAAACTGTGCGAATGGAAAATCCTTTGGTGTACTAATTAGCAGAATATTAAATTTTAGAGGAAAAAAGCAAATGCTACGATTACCTAATTTCACAGCACATTTGAGAGACTCAGAAGTAATAAAGGGCCACGAACGTACTGTTTAATATTTTTATGTATTGTTGCCGCCAAACTCCTCCAACTTTCGGGCACATTTCTGGGGTCCGTAGTTATCATTTTCTGGATATTAATTTTTATCTTTTTCGCTTGTTTAGTTCATGGTCTATCTTTCCCTTTACATCACCCGACTTTTTACTCGCGACAAAACCTTACAGTCTAATTCATCAGTTTTGTTTCTTCCCTTCCTTTCTCCCCACGTTGTGAATCTAGATAAAATCAAAAGGACGGAGAAAAGACAATATCAAATCTGATACATAACATTTCAAAAATTATCCTCATTTCTTGATAAAGATTGGAAATCAAGGGGAAACCATCATTTTTCAAGCCGAGCTTTTTGCTATATACACTGCGTTAGAATGGGCTACAACAAACAGTTATGATGAGAATATTCATCTCTACTCTGACAGCCAATCTACACTTTCAGTGATCGGCAAATCCCATGCTACTAATACCGTAGTATCAAAGATTCAAGATCTCCTAAAAACTCTGGATAAGTTCAGCTCCATTGACTCGGGGACATCAAGGTACCTCAGGAAATGAAATTGCGGATTAAGTGGCAATTATGGGTCTATTAAAAACCACAGTGGATTTTGTTATGAAATCTCCTGCAAGAACACTTTCTACTTTGCAGAATAAAGCTATAATTGATCTTTGGCAAGAGGGATGGGATCTCAACGAAACGGGTTGGATGACATATGCGGACAGTATTTCAAAGTGTATCCACATTGAGATGTTTGGCAGATAGATAAAATTTAACTCAATTATTAACAGAACGTGAATGCTGCCCAAACTGTTTTCGTCGGTTCAATATCAACCGATGTTGTAGTAAGTGTGACGAACGTCTTGCTACAGTGTTCCATCTAGTTTTTGATTCTGTGGCGTTGTCTCGAATCCGGAAACAATTCTTGGGGAATAACAAAATTAAGGACTTAAAAAAAGTTGTGGCTTCATCGACTCTAAGATCTCAAGTTTTGATGTTCATTATATTTGTCAAAATGAACAGGAAATAATGAATACCCTTCAAAGATTACAGTATTAGTTCTGAGGATTGAAGATGACAATACTAGTTCTGAGCATTGAAGATGACAGTACTAGTTCTGAGGATTGAAGATGACAGTACTAGTTCTGAGGATTGAAGGCGGTTCAGCACCGGGAAGTTAGCCCTTCAGCTATAGACGACAGAAATGCCGTTGGAATAATCTTGTATTTTTCAATAATCAGGCCTTGTCGTGGGCTAATCAATAATAATTTAAAAAATTGTTAATTTGTTAAATTGCTGGGAAATATTTATTAGTAATTTTTATCCATTTTGAATTGTTTATTTGATCATGAAATTTTTAATTCGAATAATGTTTGTTCAGTAATTGTAAATTTTGTCTAGTATTTTATCATGAGAATGATAGCTTTGTTTTTATTATTGGAAGTTTTGTAGAATGAGATTTTTGTTTTTGTTTGTTTCCTCCCTAAATCAGACAGCTGTTGTGAATTATTTTTCAGTTTCGTTTTGTTTGTTTTCAGTCCAAATTATACGGCACCGTTAGTTATATCTTAGTTTCATTTATTGTTAGAAGTTCAGCAATAACCTTGTTTTTGGATGTTGTGATGTACTGGAGTTCCTTTTTTGTTGTGATGTATTGTGTTTTTTTGGTGTTGTGATGTTAGTGTTTGAAAATTGTTTATACTGCGCGTTCTTACTGAAAAATTAGTGTATTAAGTAGTTAATTGTTTAATTTGTGATTAAACTTTGTTTCTTTGTTAGAATAAAGGTCCGATGGACCCAATGTGTCGCATTAAGGAATGAATTTCTAGTCAGGAGTTCTAAATTGGGATGTAGTAGGGGTATAATCCGCGTTTGTCCGAGGCTGGTGTTCTCCTTGTGGGGAAAGGGGGGAAGGATTGCTTTCGCAGTATATTTTTCATTGATTTAATAAGTTCAGTTAACCCTTGTAAAGCTGTAACGGTGGAACAGGATAATGATAATCTAAACGATGTACTCACATAGTAAAACTATGAGAATTAGCTAATTTCGTTACTAAAGCAATATTCCATGGCACCATGCCTAGACAGGATAGTGTCATGGAATATTTCTTTAATATCGGAATTAGGTAATTTTCACGGCTTACTATAATCAGGGTCCCAAGTAATGGGACCCTGATCCAAACTAACAGTTATAACAGAATTAATTCTGAACGGTGGTTAACTCTCCATATGTACTCTGATGAGCCATTACCTTATGACCCCCCTAATATTCTGTGGGACCCCATTTAGCCCTCAAAACAGCGGCCACTCGGTGAGACATCGATTCGATGAGGTGGCGATAGGTATCCTGGAGTATCTGGTGCCATAATGTCAACAGCAGGTCCTCAAGTTCCCGTACATTTCGCGATGGTCCAAGTCGAACCACAGATGTTCGATTGGGTTCATGTCAGGTGAATTTGGAGGCCAGGACATTAACAGAACGTCCTCAGCATATTCCTCGAACCATTCCTTGACGATTCTGGCATTGTGGTATGGCGCATTATCCTGTTGGCAATCGCCATCACCAGCAGGGAACACAGTAGCCATCAATGGGTAAACTTGGTGGGCAACGATGTTCAGATACCTGACAGCTGTCAGACATTGTGCTATTGGGATAATGGGGCCTAAAGTGTCCCAAGAAAACATCGCTCACAGCATTACACCGCCGCCGCCGCCGGCCTGTTTCCTCCCAACAGTGCATCCAGGGGCCACAGCCTCCGTTGGTAATCGGCGTATCTGCGCTCGGCCGTCTACGTTATGTACCAGGAATCTTGATTCGTCAGACCAAGCCTCTTTCTTCCAGTCATCCACGGTCCAATATCGATCATCTTGGGCCCATTTCATGCGTTGTTGGCGTTGACGTGCAGTGAGCATGGGGACGCTATGCAGGCCCATGTACAGAAGGCTGCGATGAACTGTGTGCTGTGACACATTGTCCTGATCACCACTATTGCAGCTGCGGGTAAACTGTCGCACTGTGGCTCTGCGGTCGCTGTGAACAACGCGCGACTGTCTCCACTTCCCTCTGGCATCAGTGAGCTGCTGACAACATACGGCTAGGCGACGGTTCGTCGTTTTGCCATATGAGCACCACTTTTGATACGTACTCACTACAGCGGCACGTGAACAACCCACAAGCCGCACCGTTTCTGAGATCGTACTTCCGAGGCACCGAGCCATCACAATTTGTCCTTTATCAAACTCGGATGAATCGGCAGCTTTTCCCATTCTGACTGCGAACATTCTACTCAACTAAAGAAAGTCGGTCTTCGGGTTGCACATATACTACTCTGTGAACTTCATTTGCGCCACCATTTGGTCTCCAGGCGCGTTCATTTCTCTAGGCTGGGAATGGTCATCATATAAAGACTGATCGGTGTATATCCAAGGCCGGCACAAGCTGCTGTTAACTGACCACTGGTTATTCGCCAGCAGAAAGAGCGAATGGAAAGTGCATTAAGTTGCTCAGGGCTTTAGGTTATAACCACATAAAGCAGTCCCGCTGTCAGACACGTCGAAGGCCTGCAGAAGAAAAAATAATGACACATGGGCTCCAAATTTGAAAGAGAGTTTTTATGAAAACGAACTCTTCATCCTTTCTCACAGAAAGGGAACGAATGATGAGTATCGCAAGGTGTAAGAAGATATCAGGAGATCTCCCTTAACGGTTTGGGCTACCCACGCGTACCTCTGTTTGAACCTTCAGCAAGATCTCCAAGGTGTCTGAAAAGAAGCACAATTCCGTGCTTCTTTTGTGAAAATGAAAAGAAATTAGCACATTTCCGTGCTTCTTTTGCGAAAATGAAAGGAAATTAGCACATTTCCGTGCTTCTTTTGCGAAAATGAAAAGAAATTAGCATATTTCCGTGCTTCTTTTGAAAAATTAAAAGAAATTAGCAAATTTCCGTGTTTCTTTTGTGAAAATGAAAAGAAATTAGCACATTTCCGTGCTTCTTTTGCGAAAATTAAAAGAAATTAGCACATTTCCGTGCTTCTTTTGCGAAAATGAAAAGAAATTAGCGCATTTCCGTGCTTCTTTTGCGAAAATGAAAGGAAATTAGCACATTTCCGTGCTTCTTTTGCGAAAATGAAAAGAAATTAGCATATTTCCGTGCTTCTTTTGCGAAAATGAAAAGAAATTAGCAAATTTCCGTGCTTCTTTTGTGAAAATGAAAAGAAATTAGCGCATTTCCGTGCTTCTTTTGCGAAAATGAAAAGAAATTAGCACATTTCCGTGCTTCTTTTAGTGTCTGAAAAAATTAGCATATTTCCGTGCTTCTTTTAGTGTTTGAAAAGAAGCACATTTCCGTGCTTTTTTTGTGAAAATGAAGAGAAAGTAGCACATTTCCGTGCTTCTTTTGTGAAAATGAAAAGAATCAGCACATTTCCGTGCTTCTTTTGTGAAAGTGAAAAGAAATTTGTACATTTCCGTGCGTCTTTTGTGAAAATGAAAAGGAATTAGCACATTTCCGTGCTTTTTTTGTGAAAATGAAAAGGAATTAGCACATTCCGGTACTTCTTTTGTGAAAATGAAAAGAAATTAGCACATTTCCGTGCTTCTTTTGTGAAAATGAAAAGAAATTAGCACATTTCCGTGCTTCTTTTGTCTCTGAAAAGAAGCACATTTCAGTGCTTTTTTCAGAAATATTGACAAATGTTTATTTGATGCCGCCATGATTTATTTTTAGATAAGTTTATTTCAAATTCCACTGACCGAATCGATTGTTTTTTAAGCACACGTTTTATGCAATACGGCGAAGAATCCATTTCGAATATGGATACTTCAGACTGATTAAACTTTTTTCAGGTTTAGTGACGATCATCAGTAACTTTAAGGGGCTATAAGCGGTCTCTCAACCCTAACTTAGGAAATCTGGTTCGAAGTAAAGGAGAAAGGCAGCAGTTTAAAACAAACACGCAACCCACGCCTCGTCCTACACTACATCGCTGACTCATCTCGGAAGATTATTCAGAAACCTACTATTCGGTATCGGGGTGGCAGATTGGGCTGGCAGGATTTTGCTTTGGCGAATTTTATCAAACATAGCAGTTACAAAAGCTCAAACAAATTATCAAGCAAATTATTCATTTATGAAGGAAAAAAATCGGCAGAACATTTTTTGGGCAAACAAGAATTGATCTCAATTTACGATATCGAAGTACTAATTTTCATATATCCTTTCTGACTCTGAACTGGCGCCTATAAATTAAGAGAAAATTTGTGTTATTCAATAAATAAACCATGTGAGGATAGAAATGATGCTTCTATTCACCAAACTTTTAATGCCATAGTCTTACATTTGCCCCCATTAAGGGATTTGTAGAACTGAAGATTGCCATAGACTTACATTTGCCCTCATTAAGGGATTTGTAGAACTGAAGATTGCCATAGACTTACATTTGCCCCCATTAAGGGATTTGTAGAACTGAAGATTGCCATAGACTTACATTTGCCCCCATTAAGGGATTTGTAGAACTGAAGATTGCCAAGGACTTACATTTGTCCCCATTAAGGGATTTGTAGAACTGAATATTGCCATAGACTAACATTTGCTCCCATTAAAGGATTTGTAGAACTGAAGATTGCCATAGACTAACATTTGCCCCCATTAAGGGATTTGTAGAACTGAAGAGTGCCATAGACTTACATTCGCCCCCATTAAGGGATTTGTAGAACTGAAGATTGCCATAGACTTACATTTGCCCCCATTAAGGGATTTGTAGAACTGAAGATTGCCATAGACTTACATTTGCCCCCATTAAGGGATTTGTAGAACTGAAGATTGCCATAGACTTACATTTGCCTTCATTAAGGGATTTGTAGAACTGAAGATTGCCATAGACTTACATTTGCCCCCATTAAGGGATTTGTAGAACTGAAGATTGCCATAGACTTACATTTGCCCCATTAAGGGATTTGTAGAACTGAAGATTGCCAAGGACTTACATTTGCCCCCATTAAGGGATTTGTAGAACTGAAGATTGCCATAGACTAACATTTGACCCCATTAAGGGATTTGTAGAACTGAAGATTGCCATAGACTAACATTTGACCCCATTAAGGGATTTGTAGAACTGAAGATTGCCATAGACTTACATTCGCCCCCATTAAGGGATTTGTAGAACTGAAGATTGCCATAGACTTACATTTGCCCCCATTAAGGGATTTGTAGAACTGAAGATTGCCATAGACTTACATTTGCCCCCATTAAGGGATTTGTAGAACTGAAGATTGCCATGGACTTACATTTGCCCCCATTAAGGGATTTGTAGAACTAAAGATTGTCATAGACTTACATTTGCCCCCATTAAGGGATTTGTAGAACTGAAGATTGCCATAGACTTACATTTGCTCCCATTAAGGGATTTGTAGAACTGAAGATTGCACCAACGGAAGCTGCGGCCAATAAAGCTGTTATTGCTTCTTTCCTGTTGGATATAAAACCTAGAAAAAAGATAAAAACAAAAAATAAGTAAATAAAATAGATGCATTTTAATTAGTTGTCCATACATTGCTGTTGTACAAGTAATCTCTTAATTTAATGAAGTACTCTTCTGTTAATATTTACGAACTTACAAGCTATGGCATCTCCTTGTTTGATTCCGGCATTTCTGAACGCTGAGCTGAGTAAAGCAACATCGCTACGAAGTTGCCCGAAAGTTACATATTCAGGACTCTTCCATTCTTCACCTAAAATTAAAAAAAAACACTATTATTTCATACTATATATTTTTCAATTTTAATTAATCATCATTTTCAATCAGTTTTGTAAAGTAAGTGAGGTTTCTTTTCAAATTAATAAACACATTGTGTCTCCAATAAGAAACTACACGGTTTTTTTCTCGTAAGTCTGTTCTTGAGTGAAGCCAGTTGGAACAAACGGAGTAGATTTAGACAGAATTAAATCATCTACTGCGACATCTGCAGATATTAGAGTATATAGCGGAACTTCATTCAGAATTGCCTACATAACCTTGGGTTACATGATGCAGATGTATAACTGCCAAAGACGGTACGAAGGGGAGAGGAGGTCCTCAGTAGGGGATATGTTCACCCCTAACGTCTATGCATGACCTATACCGTCTGTCCGTACTTTGCACTAGGTTGTTGATGTGTTCTTGCGGAAACATCACCCATACTTCGTCAGCACCATCTTCAGCTGTTGGAAAGTTCCCGGTGTGTGTTGAGGTACCGCAACGTGTCTCCCCAGAGCGTCCCACTCGTGTTCTGTCGGATTTAGGTTTGGAGGAACGTGCTGGCCAATCCATCCGCTGTATATCTCCACTTTCCAACAACTCATGAACAGCCACCGTAGAGTACAGGTTGGTTTCTATTACTGGTTGATATTTTACTTGTTCACTGTAGCATTCTGACAGATGTGTTGATATTCTATATATATACACTGAAGTGCCAGAAAAACTGATTCACCAGTCTAATACTTGGTAGGTCCCCCACGGGAGCGCAGGACTGCAGAAATACGACGGGGCACGGACTCCACTAGCTTCCGGAAAAGTGCTGTAGGCAATGCACACAATACTTCCTGCAGAGCGTTCCACAAATCGGGTGTATTCCGAGGTCTCGGATTCTTGTGTTCGATAGCGCGTTGCATGGCATCACAAATGTGTTCTATCACGTTCAGATTTGGGGGCTTGGGTGGGAATGGCAAAAAACAAACTCAGATGAATGCTCCTCTAACCATAATGTGGCGTCCTGACACTTTTGTGGAGGTGCATTGGCCTGTTGGAACCGGCCCAACCCATCAGCATGAATGCAGGACATGAACGGGTGTACTTCGTCAGAAAGGATGCGCTCATAGCGTTGGCCGGTCACAGATGTTTGTAGACGTACTTGGGGTCCCAGTGAAGTCCAGCTAAACACACCCCATACCATTACGGACCCCCACCATCCGGTACAGTTCCTTGTTGACAGGCGGGATCCATGCCTTCATGGGTTTGCGCCACATATGAATCCTTCCATCTGCCCGATACAGTTGGAAACGCGACTCGTCAGACCAGGCTACTTGTTTTCAGTCATCAAGTGTCTAGTGGCGGTGTTGCCGTGCCCAAGCGAGGCGCATAGCTCAGAGTCATGCACCCATCAAGGGGACTCGAGTTGGGCGTCGGCTCCTAAAGCCCATATCGTGTAGGGTACGCTGCACAGTCCGGACGCTTATGATTGTTGAGGCTCCAGCATTGAATTCCGATGATAGCCGCGAGAGTGTTGCACGCCTATCGCATGAAACGATTCTTGACAGCCGACGATGGTCACGTTCACCCAATGTCTTTTTACGGCCATACTTGTATCGTAGGTTGGAGGTTTTGCCGGAATTCTTGTAGTCACGGTACACCCTTGCAATGGTCGTCCATGAAAATCCGAATTTCGTTTCTACCTCCGAAATACTATGGCACATCTCACGAGCGCCAACTATGACAGCGCGTTGAAAATCGCTTAAATCGTTATTAATTGTCATTCTCATGCCGAAAACAGCTATGACAGCTGGCAAGGATGTCTATCGCTTTATATACGCACTGGCGGATGCAACCGAGTACGCGCATAGGTGGCGTTGCTATGTATTTTGCATAGTCTCGTCTGTACCAGTTTTTCTGGCACTTCAGTGTATATATTGGATATTTCTAATGATTTCTCCTTCAGTATACATTTATTGGTCTTCGGAAAATCATAGATAGATTGTCTTAAATTGCTGATCAAGTACTTAATTAGTTTAGAGATATTGCTGGGTTCTAACTGTAGTGAATGAATTTTGTCGGAAATCGATTTCTTGAATCTTTCCGAGACTAAAGTATAAAGCAAGTAGAGTTAATTGACACTTTCAAAACATCTTTGTAAGGAATTAAGCCAGATTAGGAGGGCTTTTGGAGGAAGCACTTTGGTGACGTTCTACACCTGTGATTTTAGAAACTCGAAATTTAAAAAAAAATATATCACAGTAATTTTGAAAATGATCGACCTGTTAGGAGCCGACATTAACTTTCAACTATGAAAAAAAAATGCCATCATTCTAACAAAATATACACTTATGGCAGGAGAACAGAGATATCTCGACGGTTGCACTGACGGTACATTGTTTTCCCACTGGCTGTAAAAAGGCTTCACCGACTGGCAAAATGAATAAGAACTATTAATTTCCATGCAGCCTGTTGACGCTTCTTAAAAGACCTCACGGACTAGCAACCTACAAAACGATTTCTACAGATTTTTCTTGGTAAAGCAACACTTCTTCCAATGAAAAGATTATTTCTACTTGCTTTGGCTTAGCAGCATTTTTTCCAACTAGTCTAAATATGGAAATATTTTTCCAACTTTGCATAAAAACATTTCCTGCAACTTGTCTTAGCACAGCCACATTTCTTCCACGTATACGTCTCCTGTAAAGCAGTAAAAGTTCTTTTCACCCGGAAAGATACTTTTGATTTGAACAACTTTAGGTACTACACGGTTGAGTCACATTATTGTGACCACCAGCTAATATCCAGAGTAACCGACGAGCGCAGCGCTGACCGCGGCTAGACTGGCTGGGAATGACTCAGTAAGGAGCTGGAAGGTGTTCACAGGTATGTGGAGCCATGCTGACTGCAGTGCATCTGACAGCTGCTGGAGGGAGTGTGGTGGAGGATCCATAGAGCGAACAACACGATCGAGGTGTTCCCGCAAATGCTCAATTGGTTTTACGTCTGGGGAATTAGGGGGCCAGGAAAATTCTCTGAAGTCTTCATCGTGGTCCTCCAACCACTCTCGGAATTTTCTAGCTTTGTGACACGTCGCATTGTAGTGCTCGAAGATCCCATCCGCCCCAGGAAACACAATCAGCATGTATGGGTTACGGGGTCTGCAAAAATGGATTCATAAGGAATTTTGTCCGTAATGCCTTCCACAGGTATGAGTGGACCCAGAGAATGCCACGGAAGCATTCTCCAGACCTTAACGCTGCCCCCGCCAGCTTGTGTTCTTCCACCAATGGTTGCAGAGTGTTTGTTATCCGATGTTTCTCGCCTTATACGCCAACATCCATCCGTTCCATGAAGCAGAAGACGTAACTCATCGGAGAAGGAAATCATTTGCTAGTCGGCGGAGGTCCAATTCCGATACTGCCGTGCAAATGTAAGCATTTTCTGCCGATGCAGCTTCGTTAGCATAGATGTAGTGACCATCCGTCTGCATCGGAGCCCCATACGCAGCAGAGCTTGCTGAACTGTCGTTTTAGACACACTTCCGGTAGCCCCCTGGTTCATTCGGCCTGTGAGTTGCTCCACTGTAGCGTGTCGATAGCGCCTATCGCACCTTCACTACACGCCACGGCATCAAACGAAAGAGTCTTTGGATGTAAGCTTGGGGTATGTCGGTCCAGGCTGCTTCCACACGTTGCCACATTTCATCAGGCGTAGCCGCGGGTGGTGCTTGCCGGGCCACTCGTTTGCCGATCAGGGACCAAACGCGTTCGATGGGCGACATATCGGGAGAACAGGCGGGCCACGGCAGCAGTGACACCTGATGGGCTGTGAAGGATTGTTGCACGATGCGTGTCACGTGCGAGCGCACATTGTCCTGTTGAAACGTGGCCGCTGACAGGTCCTGCATGTAAGGGAGGACTACAGGCTCCAAAACGTCGGAGATGGGGCGGTGGCTGTTGAGTGTACCGGCGATGCGTACCAGAGGGGTGCGGGTGTCATATTCAATTGCGCCCCAAACCATAACGCCAGGCGACGGACCGGTATGGCGATGCAGAATGCAGGCGTCATACAGTCTCTCGCCGCGGTGCCGCCACACGCAGATCCGACTATCATGGTGTTGCAGTCAGAAGCGCGATTCGTCGGAGAATAAGATGTCATGCCATTCCATAGTCCAGGTGCAGCGTTCAACGGCCCACTGCCGCCGCACTCGCCGTTGGTGTAACGTCAATGGTAATCGGAACAATAGGCGCCGTGCAACAAGTCCCCGCTCCTGCAGACGACGTCGAACGGTACGTGCTGACGCAGGTTGTTGCGCAACACACCCTAATTCCTGCGCTAACGTTCGTGATGTGGCGGTGTGAGCCGTCAATTCCCGCCGTACAACATGCCGGTCGTTCGGTGGTGTGCCGCGGCTGCGGCAATCGCTCACGTCGGTCCGTCCGTCCCTCCTGCACCCACCGAATCCATACTCGCCCCACTGTGGCTGGATGTCGTCCCACACGGGCGCCGATGTCTCGATACGATAAACCGCTGTTGCGATAAGCCACTATTCGTCCTCTGTCGAACTCCGAAACTACAGGATTGACTGCCGTATTCTGCGACGAGTCATCAGGAAGCTTCCCATTCACTGGTCCGGCTGCACAACACACTTCCACTACTTACACTCCGCCTTCTGTGCACCCTTCTTATAGTGCTTCTCGGTGGCGTGCCGGGCGCACATGATTTGCATATACCCTGCAATGTTAATCGTTTACATATCCTCTCGCGGGCGACGCATGCTGCGAATTCCAGGCCATTCGGATGCTTCCTTCTTGGTGTTGCATTTTATGTGGCCAGCAGTGTAGTAAGAAATCAAATTAGACGAAAAACCCATTCGTATCATCGCCCCTTAAAACACCTTTTACCCTTTTTCTACCTTTTTCGGTGAGGCATGGATGTTACGTTTGTGTTATGGCACTGATTACCCCCCCTCACCCCACTACCACCATCTTTCCATGGAACCATAACCCTAAATTATTGAGGGGTAGTGGTGACTGTTTATGGACCATTTGGTGCTCACGATGGTCCTTAAACCCTCGATAAAAAAAATAATAAGGATATTTAATGTCCCGCAGCGTAAATTCAGTCAGCACAGCTGGAAAATTTCGGAATGTGGATGAAACCGACGCCCGTCAATAGAAAGAAATGTCTGTCATGTGAGAAACAGCATTCACAGTATAATTTAAAAATTTGCACATTCCATACTTTTGGTTCTTTCAACTAAAAACAATCTCTCGTAAATTTTAACTTACTGATATTTCTACCATATGAACAATTTCATCAGATTTTCAAACGCCGTCCAGGAACATGATTTCCACTTCTGAACGTAAAAATTACATCGTCTTCATACCGGTGGGGCTTTTATGGTGTTCGTCAAAAATGGCAGCCTTTACAGGCATCAGGAGAAAAAAAAAGAACTTTTTGAGTTCTTGGACTCTTAGAAGGTGAAAATCCTCTAAATACGTGGCGTCAATGAATAAACAAAGATATCGTTCTTTCTACGTTTATGTATGTTGGCCATTGTAGCGTAAAACGAACGCACTCGGCTAGATACCGATAGATCTGGGGTACGACCCCAGCAGTGGCCGGATAACAATTTTTCGGTTGCTATGTGTTGATTAACGTAAAAAGAGTTATGTCTTTGTTTATTAGAAGATGATTGTTGAAAACATCGGCAATCAACAGCGGAAGATACATGTGGTCGTTGCTGACAATGGCAGCACAGTTGGTCGATAACAGATCGGATCATATATAGAGGATTTTTGGAAGGGGATCTCTGACCCCAGGTCTTAAACAACCCTAAGAAATAGGAAGCTATGAGATTTGGGCTAGAGTGCCCGATAGGAAAGTGACACGGAAGCGAGGTAGAAAGGGGAAGGAAGACGCCCTTAGTTATTACCGGGGAGCCAGAACCCGGGGCCCGACTGCTTAACGTGCCCATCCGACGCACGGCGGGTATTTAGTGGTTCGAGCGTTTGTACCTGCCTGGGATCGAATCCGAGGTCTTCTCCGTGGCAGTCACGAACGTTGACCACTAAGCCACCCGCGGCCCCCAGTTGGTCGATATGCCAAGCGGAAATCTGTGAAAAATGGACTTGCTGATCGTCACGGATACGTGAGGAATGTTTCACAATCATTAAAAACTGTAGTTGGCAAGAAATGTTACTATGGCTTAATGTTTACTGAAATGAGTTTCTAAATTTTTAGAGAATGGTTCTGTTAAGAATAAATTATCAACGTTTATTCACAATTAAAAGCTTTATTCGTCCTGATAAAGCCGAGCCAGAAGCTCTGTGAAACTATAGTCGATGCTAATAAAGCTCTTAATTGTGAATAAACGTTGATAATTTATTGTTAATCAACATAACAAGTGTGTAGTCTTGAATTATACACTATTTACCAACAAGTAATTGGATACCCCTGCAATCGACGATATCTGCGGTCCTGATACACGTCACGGCCGCCGCCGTTAAATATCGTGTGGGAAACAACAACGCAACAGGTCGCATGCAAGATGCCACGCTGTTCGGAGCTCTGTGATTTCGAGAAAGGTGTAATCGTCGGGTATCACAGAAATGGCCGATCCATACGTGACATATCCAGCGAGTTGAAGTACCGAACATCGACAGTGGCCTAAGTGATTGGCAAGTGGAAGATGAGAGGTGACTGTCGGAATGTGCATCGACCCGGCAGACCCACAAAACTGGGAGTTAGAGACCGACGGATGCTGGCCAGAGAAATTCGGAAGATCCGCACCAAATCGATGGACCACATCCGCGAGGAGTTTCAACAGGCTTCCGGGAGTGTTTTTTCGATGAATACCATCCGTAAGGAAGCCCATCTGCTCGATTATCATGGACGTGCTGCCGCCAACAAGACTTTGATCACCAAGTCCAATAGCGCTGCTCGGCTAACGTGGTGCAAAGAACGTCGACAGTGGACCGGTGAACAGTGGAAACAGGTTCTCTGAAGCGACGAATCAAGGTTCACCCTCTACCGTTCGGATGGCAGGGTCTGGGTTTAGCGTCTGCCTGGAGAACACCTCCTTCCGGAATGTATTGTGCCAACTGTGAAGTTCGGCGGCGGTGGAATTAGGCTATGGGGGTGTTTCTCCTGGTATGGCACGGGACCCTTGGTTGCAATTCCTGGTAGACTCAACGCCGAGACCTACTGCACCATTTTGGATGACCATGCGCTTCCTACTTTGTGGCAGTTTTACGGGGTGGACTCATGTTACTTTCAGGATGACAAAGCCAACCTGTCATGTTGCGAGGTCCACCATTGCTTGGTATGGTGACAATGCGGTAAATCGAATGGACTGGGCTGAGAAGAGCCCGGATCTTAACCCTATCGAGCACATCTGAGACGAGTTGGAGCGTCGACTGGAGGGGTGCCCCCACCGTCCGAAATCGATGAAGGAACTGACCTGTCTTCCCCAAGCCAAGTGGAAGAAAATACCGCTAGCCGTCGTACAACGCCTGGGTGAGAGTATGCCCCGGAGGGTCGCAGCTGTAATCACCGCTCGTGGAGGCTCCACCAACTATTGAGAGTGAATAAACTTCGTTTTCCTTTGCTATCACAGGTGTCCAATTACTTGTTGGTAGATAGTGTATAATGGGCCTGCTTTTAGTGCTCAATGGTACAAAGTAGAAATTTTTGCCCACGACAATTGATAGGGTCTTGTTCTAAGAAAAGAGAAGGTGGCTGATTTTATACAGAAATATGATGGTCCAAGAAAACGAATAAGTAATATTGCAAGAAAGTAAACAGACATATCTGAGGAAAGCAGAACTCAGTGCTTTTAGATTCGTCCATGCAAATGTAAAATTCACAAGGGGAAAAAATAATGCGTCATAAGAGCTATCATGCATAAAATAAATTCCAGAAAGATTTCAGAAAGCAAATGGGAAATGTTCACGCGCAAACGTGGCAAGAAAAATTGCGTCACGTATTGTGTCGTTTCAGACATTAAACTAAAAGAGAAGATACAGTTCTTGTTTTATAAAGAAAATCGTTCGAGATGATAAATTTTCTCCTCTGCCTTACCTGTGGCTATGATGGCAACATGATCGTCATCCGGGTACCTCAACATGTTTTCTGCGTAGTTCAGCCTGGCGCCATGAAACCATTCGGGCACATCTGCAAAGTCAGTGTTCTCATCAACGACCTGAAAACCGAAGTACCGAAAAAAGAATTAGCTAGAATTTACAATCCATACCGGAGTCACCTGCAAAAAAAGCCAGATGCCCGTGAACCACTTCAGAACATCTACTAAAATTTGTCATTATTGAACCATTTTGCATCTACACTGGCGGAAAGTGAAAAAAGAACACCAAGAAGGAAACGTCTGATACCAACGAAATTTATACAGCATAATAACGGAATACAGAGGATAACGTGATCAAAACATTATGGAAAATTACAGCTGTATTTGCTGGTAAACTGAAAAATAACATTTCCATGTAACATGGTTAGTACGAGGTTGAACCGCCATGAACTGCGTCACACCGTGCAATTCTGGCATGGAATCTGTCGTACAGATGTTGAATGTAAGTTTGGCGTATTTAGTTCCAAGCATCCTCAACCTGGACGCGTAAATCGGGGATGGTCGTGGCTGGCCGTGGAGACCGGATAAGTCGTTGTCCCATAAAATCCCACACGTGCTCAACGGGGGACAAATCCGGTGAACGTTCAGGCCATGGAAGTTGTCTCACACCCTGAAGTGCATGTTGCGTTGCACGTGCCGTGTGTGGGCGTGCGTTATCTTGCTGGAAAACACCACAATGGACCGACCGTACAAATGGCACAACAACGGGCTGAATGATGTTGTTGATGTAGGAGGTGCTGTTTAACGTACCCAGTACAAACACTAGTTGTGTACGGGAGTGATAGCTGATAGCTCCCCACACCAGGAGACCAGGTGTAGGCCCTGTGTGTCGCTGACGGATGCAAGAAGAGTAGAGACGCTCCCCTGTGCGTCTGCGAACAAGCATACGGACATCGGAGGCTCCCAAGCAGAATCTGCTTTCATCGCTGAACACGACAGATCGCCATTGCGTTCTCTAGTGCAGACATTCGCGACACCACTGCAGCCGTTCCTGACATGGGCTGGAGTCAGAGGTACACATGCCAGAGGCACACGTGCACCTAGTCCTGCATGCAGTAGACGGTTGCTGATTGTTCGCACAGTCACCTCAGGTGCAACGGCAGCTCGTATTTGTGTCGCAGTGGATGTTCTGCTTGACAACGCCGCTCTTCTTATGCGTAGATCGGTCCGCTCATCAGTCCGTCTGTGACTCCAGGTTCCACGTCTTCTCGTGTGGGAATGTTCCTCGGGCCATCTGCGCCACCATCGTACCACCACCGATACTTCCCGTCCAATACGCTCCGCAATACGACGATACAACCACCCTGCCTCGCGGAGTCCGACTAGACGGCCTCGCTCAAAGTCCGATAACGGCTGAAATTGTACACGTCTTCCATGTCCAGGCATTGCAGCTTCTTCAGGGTCTTTGCACGTGTGCGTACGCCGACGACTGATTACATCCACTTTGCCTTACTCCTTAAATACCACCGAAGATTATTTGCATATTATGCCGTGTTGTGGCGTAAACGCTCACCGGTTGGTATCGAAATTAACATCACACCTACGTAAACTCGACCCCATTAACATATGTAAATTTCATGATCGTCCGCTAATTCCTTCTTGGTGTTATTTTTTCACTTTCCGCTAGGCATGCGCTGTGAAGCCATAACGGAATATCAACTGACTACACCTTCAGGACGATGTAAACGCGTATGATTGAAGCATATGCGTGATGGCCTACGTAGGGTGTTCAATAAATTCTAAGACTACCATACAAAGACAAAAAGAATTTTCGCACCTTTATTTTTTCCACATAGCAGTGGCGTAGAGTGACTTACAATTTATCCGGTGCTAAATACACTGCCTGACAGAGGAAATGCCACACCACGAAGACGTGAACGTAGCACCATGCAAATTGCAGGGTGGGTGCACACGTACAAGTTATGCAAATGATTGCATTTGCAGGCCAATCGCACGAATGGCGCGCGGGATATAAGCCGACAACCAGCCCGTGAGGCCATCTGTCGCGACGTCGTCACGGCCGCGTGAAGTGAGTGGTTCTGCTGTAACTGTATCTGGAGAACGAATGACGAAAACGCGTACGCCGTCTTACGCGTTTTCGTCAAACGGATGAGTTCACGAGAGGTGTCATCGTAGGCCTTCGAACCGCCGGATAGTCCTTGCGTCCTATAGCGGAAGAAACGCAACGTGAGGCCACAACCGTCGGTTGCATTCGGAGACAGTGGCCCTGGATAGGATCTGTGCAACGTCGTAGTGGGACCGGAGCACGGAGACGGATGTCCGAGAGCAGCGATCGTCGCATCCGATTTAATGCCGCATCTTACCCACGGGCCACCACGAGCGACATTTTGCGGAGGGTACGGGGAGTCTTGACCGCTCCGATATCGACTCGAACAGTGTCGCGCCGATCGGCTGCGTTTGGTTTGGCGTTCCACCCATCCGTTGCGAAGGCTAGCCTTAACGGCGACCCATCGTCGCCACTGCTTGGCGTGGTGTCTCTCCAGAGCTGCGTGAGGTGCCGAATGGAACAGTGTGGTGTTCACAGACGAATCCCAGTTCTGCACTCACCAGGGATGATCGCCGTGTGAGAGTCTGAAGGCGATGTGGCCAACGGGCGGATTCCTCAGCCATTGTCGAGAGCGCCACACGGCTCGGCAATGTGGACGCATGGTGTGGGGGTGCTATCAGCAACAGCCGCTCACCGCTGTTGCTGATAGCACCCCACACCATGCAACAGAAGCTCACCGCTGGCATGCATTACGGGCACATTGACGGCACGCTGCTATATTGAAAAAGTGCTCAGACCCATGGCACTATCGTATCTGCAGGGCATCTCAAAAGCCGTTTTTCAACAGGATAACGCCTGGACACATACCGCTCGGATCAGCCTGAATGCTTTACACGGTGTGCGGATGCTTTCGTGGCCATCATGATCCCCCGACTACTCGCCCATCAAGCATCTGTCGGACACGACTGGACTATAATTAAACCATATAATTCACTGCATTACCGTTTTGATTTCTTAAAACAAATCCTGCACCCGCTATGTACAGATATACCACTAAAGGCTTCGTGTTTAATATCCATAAATTATTTTACCTAGATAGTTTGCACCCTTCCACAGCTCTTATTCCTTTCCTATCGTGAAACTAATGTCCCTAAATTCGTTTCGCGCTTGTGGTCGGTGAAAAGCAAGGTTAATAGATAATGTTTGCTCATCCCGTCTTCCTCGCAGATAAATAATCGAGACGTCTCTGAGTGACATCCCCGTCCTGTAGCAATGGAGGAAGATGCTGTCCTGTCAACATTTTTTATAACTCAAACACATAACATAAAGCTTATGCAAAAGCACATTTACGTTAAATACAGAAGAAATTCGCAGTCACGTGAATATTTTTGTAACGGAGATTTCAAAAATACCTCCGCACATTTTTGTTACGCAAAGGGCGGGAAAACGCTTGTACTTTTAAATGTTAATTTAGTTACAAAGGGGAATTTTTGCTGTTTTTACACAAATTTAGAAGGGAAAACGCACTGCAGGACATATTATTGTCATATAATAAAGAATTTCTTTATGACGAATAGGAAAAGCTTCTCCGCAGCGTTCCCCATTTTTTTTTTAATTAAAAATTGAAAACAGTATGCATTAAAAAGTCTGGCAGAATTTATGAAGATTATCCAGCTGGTTTACGAATAATAATTCCGACACACTGCTATGGGCCGCCCCGGTGGCGCAGTGGTCTAAGCGATGGCCTCTGATCATTCGTCCGAACGGGGTCCGGGTTCGAATCCCGGTGAGGCATGGATGTTGTGTTTGTCTTACGGCACTGGCTCTTTCCCTTCCCTGGAACCAGTGGCCCTAAATTAGGGACGGGTGACTGCTTATAGCCCATTGAGTTGCTCACGGTGGTCGTTAAACCTCCAATCAAAAAAAAAAAAAAAAAAAAAAAAAACACTGCTATGGTACAGATACAAAGAAACGTGGCGATTAGGTAGTCTTACGATAACGATTTGGACAGTGACGTCACAAAGCAATCACCGGAAGTGCAGGACGAGCATAATCTTGTTTTTGTTTTTTTTTATTGAAGGTTTAACGACCTCCGTGAGCAACTCAATGGGCTATAAGCAGTCGCCCGTCCCTAATTTGGGGCCACTGGTTCCAGGGAAGGGAGAGAGCCAGTGCCGTAAGACAAACACAACATCCATGCCTCACCGGGATTCGAACCCGGACCCCTTTCGAACGAATGATCAGAGGCCATCCACTGCGCCATCTATTAACTTCGGGAGAAAAAGACGCGATTTTTATTCAGTGTTTCCTCTCTGTAGGTTTTATTTTTTATTTCTTGATCTGTGCACGTCAAATGCATTCGAAAAATTGAATGTAAATCAGGAACATTTAATATTCTCACCGTTCTATCAAAGTTTTCCATGAAACATTACTGGAAAAGTAGTTTACTTCACATTTAGCTAATCAGTAAGAAAGAATAATTCATACCTCGTCATATGTTTTTGAACAAATAATATCTAGGTGATCCCAAACTTCGGCCCAAAATTTAGAATAGTTTTTGCATGACCATCGATAAAAATCCATGAAATTTTCTGCAATAAGAAAAAAAAAATACATATATAACAAGATAATGTAATATCTGCACAACTGGTTTCTCTAAAACAGCTAAAATTGTTAATTCTTTTCATCAATAAAATCAGAATGTACTTTTTCCAAAAATTAGTGTCGTAGTTGATATTAAAGTAATCATTTGAACAAATTGAAGCTCACTCTTTGGAGCTATTGAAATTACGTACTCAATATGTGCTTCGCAATAACATAAACGCGTACTTCTATTCCCAGTACGCACCTTCTTTCGCTGAAGCCAACTGCATTAGCATGAAGATGAAACAGATAAAAGTTACTTTATGTAAATGGACGATGTCATCGCTCTGTCCACGTTATTTTATAAACAACGCATAGCGACTGAAAAATTGCGTTCCGACACCGCTGGGATCGAACCCCAGATATCTCGATAACTAGTCGAGTGCGTTCGCATTTACGCTACGGCGTCAACAATTCTCAGCGCCATGCGTGGTTTTTCAGTCAGCATCTGACTACACGAATCCGTATTGATGGTCTCAGCAACTGAGATGTCGTCATCTGGTGGCATTTAACGCAACAGCTATTAAATTCTAGCTGATAAATTCAAAGGGCTGTCGAAATGGTCAATATATATCAAATACGTGGAGATAATGTAAATGGACGATGTCATCGCTCTGTCCACGTTATTTTATAAACAACGCATAGCGACTGAAAAATTGTGTTCTGACACCGCTGAGATCGAACCCCGATCTCTCGATAACTAGTCGAGGGCGTTCGCTGAGACCATCAATACGGATTCGTGTAGTCAGATGCTGACTGAATAACCACGCATGGCGCTGAAAATTGTTGACGCCGTAGCGTAAATGCGAACGCACTCGACTAGTTATCGAGATATCTGGGGTTCGATCCCAGCGGTGTCGGAACACAATTTTTCAGTCGCTATGCGTTGTTTATAAAATAGCGTGTACAGAGCGATGACATCGTCCATTTACATTATCTCCACGTATTTGATATATATTAAGTTACTTTATATTTTAATTCATCAACATGCTTCAAACCGCTAAGAATACAGATTTAAATTTGCATATTTAAAAACAATATCCGTTTTAAGCATTTGTTACATAGATATTTCTCTTTCTAACCTCACACGACAATAATTAAGTTGAATAAACAATGAACTCACCAAAATTTAAGCCATACTTCATCTCAATGCGTTTCTGCAACTTTTGTAGGTTGGTATCTTTCGATAACGGGCCTCTGACGAGCTCATTTTCCATAATGCAAGATCCAGAAGACTGAAGTCCATTGTTCTACCGAAAGAAAGGAAACAATGCATTTTCTGTAGACAACGGAAAGTCTAAACAAAACAAGTCACTGCAGTTGTAGGTTATGTAAACGGAAGCATAATCACATCCTAGCATTTCTTCTACGAGCAGAGATTTTTTTTTTTTTTAATTTTTTTTTTATTGGAGGTTTAACGACCACCGTGAGCAACTCAATGGGCTATAAGCAGTCGCCCGTCCCTAATTTAGGGTCACTGGTTCCAGGGAAGAGAAAGGGCCAGTGCCGTAAGACAAACACAACATCCATGCCTGACCGGGATTCGAACCCGGACCCCTTTACGGACGAATGATCAGAGGCCAGCGCCTTAGACCACTGCGCCACCGGGGCGGCCGAGCAGAGATTAAGGTACCAAGTTTTACGACTTTCTGTAAGGATAAGCTAGGTGATTGGCAGTTTTAGTCTAACGTAAAACGTACAGATACAGTAAATCCAGGGCTCTCAAGCCCTGCAGTAAATCTCTCTGCCCTGAAGAAAACACTAGCGCCTGCAATCATAGGCTGGCCTGATATACGAGAACGAATCATCCACGCGGATTTCAAATTCGCTCTGAATAACTCGTGTAATGTAGGATGATTTGCTGATTTTATGGTTAGAAGTAAGACCGAGTTGCTAGAACGGGAAAGAAAAACCAGAAGTAAAAAATGATTGTGAATTGAAATTTAATGGAAAATTTTGCTTTTCGGAACAGGTCCTGGAAAGTAGAATTCAAGGGGGTGAAAAAATATAAAAATTCTTGTAAGAAAAATCAGTGAAATGGAATCTTAGATCCCAGCACTCCGGATAACCCCAGGGTCACTATAAGTTTTTAACATGCACTATGCAGAAAAAATCAACTCTTCAAGCATATTAGGACCAGTGCTCAAAGTGACCCCCGGTATAACCGAGTATGGCATACCAAAGCCCTTTTTTTTTTTTTTTTTTTTTTGGTATTTCACACAGACACTTTCTTTTACCCGGAATTTACATACCGGCACTAATTTTAGCAGCAAAAACTGCAAAAATGATTTTTTTTTTTTTTTTGGTCCCTGACTTACGAGCGCGCATTCTTAAAAATAGAAACCATATGTATCTCGTACCTTTGAAAAATAGCTGTGTCGGAAACGTAACGGGTAGCAGAGTATACACAGCAGTTATACAAAAATGAGCCATTATATTATGACCACCCCCAGCCTAGAGAAATGAGTGCCCCTCGAGACCAAACGGTGGAGCAGGTAAAGTTCATAGAGCAGTACATATACACTGAAGAGCAATTGAATTAGAGATACCTGCCTAGTAGCACCACAATTCGTCCTGATGACGGCAGTGATTCGTCTCGGCATGGACTCGACAAGACACCGGAAGCGTTGGGAAGCCATACGGATCCACGACTCCTGAACAAGCTCCCATAGTTCACGAAGATTTGATGGAGGGGGTCAGAGCCTCGAACATCTCTCTCGATGGGACTGAGGTCAGGTGACCTAGCTGACCAAGGAAGTGAGGTCACGTCGGTGGAGTGTTCATCCAACCATTCGGTTACGATTCGGGAGCGATGGCACGGTGCATTGTCTTGTTGCAGGATGAGGTCCCCACTAGGATGTTGAAGACGCACAAACGGGAGCAAATGGTCGTCCAGGATATCCCGGTAACGTTGACCTGTGAGGGACGATGTCACACATACCAGGTGTCCCATTTCAGTCCACGTAAACAGTCCCCCAGACGAAAATCCCCCCCCCCCCACACACACACACCAGCTTGAAGAGTACCCTGCTGGCAAGAAGGATCCATCGCTTCATGTGGTTTGCGCCGTACTCGTATCCTGCCAGCCGCATGTACCAACGTGAATCTTGACTCATCAGTCCAGGCAACATTTTTCCACATGTTTAGGGTCCAGTGGCGATGTTCCCACGCCCATGCTAATCTTTGCACCCTGTGATATGCGATCAGCAGCGGTACCCTCGTGGGACGATGGCTTCTGTACCCCATAGCGAGGAGATGGTTCTGGATGGTGTGGCTGTTTACACGTGTTTGTGCACCAGTGTTCAATTGCCGAGTGATTTCTTGCACTGTGGCCCGTCTATCCGCTGTTGCAATGCGAGCTAGCTGACGATGACTCCGCTCATCCACACGCTGTTGTCCACTGCAGTTGGCCCTTGCAGGGATGGTTTTACCGGATTCGACGTACTCACGGTGCACCCGTGACACAGTGGCTCGTGAAAATCCCAGTGCCTGCACGACTTCCGAGATGGAGTGACCTATTCGTCGGGCACCGACGATTTGCACACGATCAAACTCGCTTAGATCCTTCGTCTTACCCATACAGCGTCCGACTCTTACTGATTCCCGTCGCATGACTCCTTATATTGTCAGATCGGTGCATACGTCATGTCGTTTCCGTTCACAGGGCCGCCCACAGCGCCAGATTTGCATAACGCCAGCTGTCTCTAATTCAATTGCTCTTCAGTGTACAACCCCAGGACCGGCTTTCGTCTGAGTCAGAATGGGAAAAACTGCCGATTTACTGGAGTTCGATAAAGGACAAATTGTGATGGCATGGCGCCTCGGAACTACAATCTCGGAAACGGCACGACTTGTGGGTTGTTCACGTGCCGCTGTAGTGAGTCCGTATCAAAACGTGGTGCACAGATGGCCAAACGACGAACCGTCGTCCGTCGTTTGGCCGTGTGCCGTCCACAGTTCAATGACGCCAAAGGGGAGCGGAGACTTTCGCGCATTGTTCACAACGACAGCATGGTCACTCTGTGACAAATCCCCCGCAGCTACAACAGTGGTGATCAGGGGCAATGTGTCACTGCACACATGTTCATTGCAGCCTTCTGCGCATGGGCCTACATAACTGAAGACCCAGCAGGGTTCCCATGCTCACTGCACATCATCGACAACAACGCATGAAATGGACCCAAGATCATCGAGATAGGAAGAAAGTGGCCTTGTCTGACGAATCAAGATTCCTGGTGCGTCACGTAGACGACCGAGCGCAGATACGCGGACTACCAACGGAGGCTGTGGCACCTAGACACACTGTTGAGCGAAAACAGGCCGGCGGCGGTGGTGTTATGCTGTGGGCGAAGTTTTCTTGGGACATTTGAGTCCCCACTATCCCAATAGCACAATCCCTGACAGCTGTCAGATATCTGAACTTCGTTGCTGACCAAGTTCAATCATTCATGGCAACTGTGTTCCCTGCTAGTGATGGCCATTAGGTTGGTTGGTTGGTTGGTGTTTGGATTTTATTGGCGCAAGGGCCAGGTTTGGCCAAAGAGCGCCAGACAAAGAACGATCAGCCACAGATTTTTAAAAACGTGAATAATGATTAAGATCAGACAGGCTTGGTAAAAGTTGAAAAAGAGTATGAAGAAAGCAGTGAAGAAAAGGTAGTTAATGAAATTTATTAAAAGTAACATATTTACTAATGGAAAAGGACGAACCGTCACTCTCCTCCCCCCCACACTCCTCTGCAATGCTGGCAGAGGGCGGGGACAGACTGTCACTCTCCTCCCCCCCCATGTTCCTCTGCAATGCTGGTAGAGGGCTGGGGACGAACTGTCACTCTCCTCCCCCCGTGTTCTTCTATAATGTTGGGTGAGGGTGGGGACCTCGCTGAGGCCGAGACAGTTTGATGGACACCGCACACCTTTGCGGATTGAGGGCCGGGTCTTCCGCACGTGCAGGCTGTCTGCTGGGAACCGGAAGAGGCGGGCGTCTTCAAAGAGAAGGCGAAGACGCAGCTGGTCGAATAAGCTGGAGCTCGGTGAAATCCACCTGTGTCGCTTGTTCAGCTGTAGATCGCTTGGCAAGTGCGGCGAGAGCTACAGGGCGCGGAACAAAAAGGCTGCACGGGTTGTGGCTGAGACTTAACAACTGCGGCAAAAGTACGCTGTCGGGTGGTGGGTATACCCAACTTGGCCTTGGCAGCAGGGTACGAGAGGCCCTCCAGGGTCTTGAGGCGCTGGATAGCCATCTCGTCCTTCCATTTCATACAGTTGCGGGAGTAAGCTGCATGGGCCTCACCACAGTTAACACAGCAGGCCGCAGAAGTGCAACCTTCCCCGTCATGTTCACTGGAGCCACAATTAGCGCAACGAGCGGAACTCTTACAGAAACGTTGTGAATGCCCGTACCTCTGGCATCTGAAACAGCGCAGAGGACTGGGAATGTACGGGCGAACTCCACAGACCAAGTAGCCAGCCTTGATTTCGGTTGGAACTTTCGGGGAGTTAAAAGTCAAGATCACATTTTTAGACTTAATCAAAGAACCATCGCGCCGAAACATCATACGGCGTGCAGCAATAACACCTTGATCTGCAAGTTCAGTCACCAATTCTTCTTCACTGCATGGCAAGAGATCAAACTCCGAAATAACACCCCGAGAGGTGTTAAGAAACGGAGTGAGGTGTCACTTTGACAGGAATGCCTTGAAGACTAGTGAGGTGCAGAAAAGTGTTACTCTGAGAAACACTGCAAGTTTGGACAAGCAGGTCCCCAGAGCGAAGCTTCCTCACAGACTTCAAAGGGCCAACTGCAGCGTCCAAAGCTTTAGAAATGAAGAATGGAGATCTGGTGGACAGTCTCTCATTCGGATCGATGGATTCCACAACTAAGTATGTAGCATGCGTATTCACAACAATCGAGGGGAGACGACGCTTCGGAGCGACTGGTACAGCTGCCGAAGAAGAGGTTCCACATTCTTGGTCCAGATCATGATCTAAAGATCTTTTAAGGGTATGAGACTTGGTAGGTTGAGAAGACGAAGGAGAGTCGTTGTCAACGATCATTTGCTCAGGTGACTTGAATTTGGAGCGTTTGTTTTTGGGTTTACCCATGAAAAAAAGGAGAAGAATTCGTCTGCAGACTACTCCACCCACCACCGAGCCCTACAAGGGAGAACTGGAGGTCTGCAAGCCAAGAAAATGACGCTGGACACAGTTCTGGAGCTTATACGTTGCAGATATAGTCCGTTGGCTGTGATCACACGCACTCGGCGGACACTTCGGCCTCCGGGTACCGTCATGCCAACGCCTTTGGCATGATCCCACAGCCCCCGGGCTCACCCTGCCGTGCTATACGACAAAAAAGCCGCTAAAGCCCTGCACACAACTTGGTACAAGACTTCTGACTAGAGGTGGGTTAGTCTCTAGCCTCCCGTTTACAGCGAAGCCGGGGTCGAAGAGGAGTGTTGGTACACAGGAGGCACTTATCCGGTCTCCTGCGACCTCAGCCGCCAGACATCCCATTTCCGCCTCACGGGTCTCCGCACGCGGCAAACATGCAGGTAGGTCTAGCACCCAAACCAGCTAAAAGGAAAAAAAGAAATCTAAAGAAGACAAATCCTGGAAGGGAACCTAAACGGAATCGCAGCAACCTACGAACTGAGCGGTTAATATAAATCAGTTAGTGGTGGAGGGTAACAAAACCACAAGACCGGGGTGTTAGTACATAACGTGGTAGCGATTAGGTAGAGAATACAACACGGGCAACTAGCCAGTGGAGAAAATAAATAAAAACGAAAAAGCGAGACACAAGACCAGCTCGGGAACGTGGGGCCGCGACTCCCCAACAGCTGGATGAACAGCCGTCCTGCAAACACCAACAGCACCAAAATAAGAAAAAAAACAAGCTGTGGCATGACATCAGATGTTGACCAGTCACAAGGTCAGCTCGGGCCGTGGGGGCGCCGCTCCCAAATAACTGGAAAACCAGTTATCCCCGTGCGGGGGATGGCCATTAGCAACAGCATAATGCGCCATGCCACACTGCGCGAATCGTCAAGGAGTGGTTCGAGGAACAAGCTGGTGACTTTCTGTCAATGCCCTGTCCTCCAAGATCACCTGACATAAACCCAATCGAACATTTGTGGTTCGACTTGGAAAAGCAGGATCACGCTAAATCACCACCACCCTAAAATTTACGGGAATTGGAGGACCTGCTGTTGACATTATGGTACCAGATACACCAGGATATCTATCGCCACCTCATTGAATCTCTGCCTTGCCGACTGGCCGCTGTTTTGCGAGCTAAAAGGTGTCCTACAGCTTATTAGGTAGGTGGTCATAATGCATGGCTGATTGGTATATGTTCAATCCTACAAAGGATGGAAATGAAGCTACCTATAGCGCATGATCACATCTTGCCCAAGCCCTAGATCATCCCACTCAAGATGTCTATAATTTTTATTATATCATTAATTTATTACATTCAATTTGAAGAGCTTCTTCATAGAATCAAGAATTGCGCGTAATAGATTAAACACAAATTTTAGTTTTGCAGCAATGAGTGTGAACTTTTTCAACTCCGGACTTTTTATTTATTTATTTATTTTTATAGTTTGGTGATATTGCTATTAATTTAATACTGAACATTCCTGATGATTGCGGAGATTCTAATTGTCCGACATTCTACTTCATGAGAGTTCCTTTCAGGAAGGGCGGGGGTTGTCTTCACGGCTCGGGATCTAAAAGTTCTGGGTTCAAGTCCAGCTGAATCACTAATGATTAGCTGAAGCTCGGAGGTCTCGTTAATCCGTTGGTCCCGGGATATAGACTCCTTGTTATTAACAAGCCTAACCCCGGTCCTTGATGTAGAATAAGCAGTGCCCGCTGGATACAGAAACTAACCAAGTGAAATCTTTTGGCTTATGGTGCATTAGTATTGGACGGAATTGTCAGTTACATTTTCACACAAACGATTTTTTCTTCCAGAGATTTTTGTTTTAATTTTTTCAGTTTCGGAGATTATTTTGGCGAAGGTATTCCGCGAGAGCCTTGATCTCTCTTAGTGTTGAACAAGAACAGCCTTAGGGAACATTCGACACATCCAGCCTGCTAGACCGAACTTTAATCTGCAGTGCTTTTGGCATTGCCTGGTGTTGCTTGAATTTGTAACTACATATTATATAGGCCTTATTTGGCCAGAATATGTATTAGGTGTGCAACTTAATTCTCAGCCCCTAACCGCAAGCGTTCATAGAACGTCGGCAAATGCAAATAGCTGTGTGCGATAATGGCTGATTGCAGCGCCATCCAACAGCTTTCCAGGCAACCGTAACCGCTCACTGCTGTAGTGACAGAAGGGAGGAAAGTTGGCAGTGAAAGCAATGTCGTTCGAGAAGCAACATTTGAGGCACTGCCTCTGTTCGTGTTTCAGCTGAAAAAAAGTGCCCAGCAAATGATATGCGCTGCTTTGGGTGAGGCTACTGTGTCCTACAGTACGTGTAAGAAGTGGTTTAAGCAGGGAAATTTCGATCTCCGTGATGCAGAATGTCCGGGACAGATACAGAAAGTAGACGATGAGGAACTGGAACAACTGTTGGACGCGAATCCCTGTCGTACACAGTCAGAGCTCGCCCAGGAACTCGGAGTAACACGGCAAGCCATTGCAAAGCGCCTGCACAAGCTTGGACGGATTCACAAGGTGTGCCGTTGGGTGCCCCACGAACTCACAGCTGCGAACAAGTCTAGGCGCAATGATGTTTCTCTGTCCTTGCTCTCCAGATTCAAGAAGAAGGATTTCCTCCACAGGATTTTGACCTGTGATGAGAAGTGGGTCCTCTACTATAATCCTAAGCGGCGCAAATCGTGGGTTTATTCAGGTAAGCCTTCCGCCAGTACCGCCAAACCGAATATCCATGACAGGAAGTTGTTGCTGCACATATGGTGGGATCAGCTCGGTGTCGTACACTATGAATTGCTCAAACCTGGTGAAACGGTCAATGATGAGTGTTATTGTCAGCAACTCATTCGTGTGAGTGACGTAATGGAATCAAAAAGGTCATGCACCGGCAAGGGAAGAAGGTCGGTCCTGTTGCTTCAGGATAACGCGCGTCCTCACACCGCAAAAACGACTTTAAACACGATCACCGACCTGGCATGGGAGATTTTGTTCCACCCGGCGTATTCTCCAGACTTCGCCCCGTCGGATTATCACCTCTTTCGCTTCCTGCAACATCACCTGAGTGATACGCACTTCACTCTGTCTAGGAGGTCCACAAAAGTATTGATGACTTTATCAACTCGAAACAGCCCTCTTTTTTCCACAGAGGCATTCGGCAGCTTCCTGACCGATGGCTCAAATGTATCCAACACGACGGGGATTATTTCCCTGATTAGGTACGTATTCGATTTGCTATAATTTGCTGTCAACGTGTCGTGCCTGTGGCCGAGAATTAAGTTGTACACCTAAGAGTTACAAATTCGGATCTTATTTTTATGACTTCTGCGGATGGAATTCATTTGTGCATAACAAATATCATTACCATCATCATCAACATTCTCAATCCAATGTTAGATGAAGGTCTCTTCAAGTCGTTTCTACAACTCTTTGCCACTCTAAGCCACTATCTCCCATATCACTTCAGCATGCTTTCAAATTTCACTCACATGTATCCCATGTGATATTCTTCTGGGTTATTTTAAGTCCCTTGATATCCAGTCTGGTATTTCAGTTTCTCAATGGTGATCAGTTCTTGTACCAATATGTCCAGCACGTGGCCGCTTGAGTGTCTTTATTTGACCATGAAAAAGTTCTGCTCTGGCCTTTGTTTGCTCTGGCGCGTTTCGGACTTATCTTGAAGCGTTCTCTGCCACATTGCAAACAACGCAAGGTTTTCCCTAGAGCTGGGAAAACAGCATCCTTTATTCAACCCCTGGTTCGCGTAGCACTTTTTAAAAATGGTCTACGACACGTCAACAAAGGAAATTCTGAAATGGGGAAAAAATACATTTTCGAAATGGAAAAATAGATATCCAGATATTTTGGGTACATGGACTTTGAATTCCCAAATCTGCTTTAAGCTGTGCTACGATAAATTATATAACTGAAATTTTTAAAGAGCACTAAAAAATCTAGGCATATCAGGTACCTACTTCGGACTTTTTTTTGTAATATAGATATCATGTTAACTGCATCGGTTTTTTTTTTTTTTTACCGAAAGTTAAGTTTTAGGACTCAAAACCTCTGAAATAATCGATGTTATTAACAAACTAGCATATAGCCCATCCTAGGACGCTTGTTTTAAAGCTTTAAATAAATATTTATATATGGGGGATGTTGCCCGTCCTATGACGGAGTGAAATTTTTAATTGAAGCAAACTGGGGCCAGTGGCCCTAAATTAGGAACGAGCGACTGCTTATAGCCCATTGAGTTTATGACGAAGTAAATTTCTCCGTCATTTCTGGTCTACGCCGGGAATCGAACCCGAGTCCGCTTATTCCGGAACAAGTGGACTCGGGTTCGATTCCCGGCGTAGACCAAAATTGACGGAGAAATTTACTTCGTTATAATGGCGCCCGAACTATCCGGATGACCCGACCGTTCAAAATCTCGCAATGGTGTGATGTTATTTCCACACCGCGAGATAGGAAAAATCAGAGAATCCCTTCTCCAGCGCTTCAAAAAATAAATGTGTGTGACGTTGCATTCCACACACCGGATTGACTGGGAGTTCTCAAGTGCACGTTCTATCGCAGATGGCTGCCTGCAACGATTCATGGTCACGGCTGACCCGTGGGCCATGCCCCCGGCCCTCTTTCGGGGGGAGGAGATGTGACGTACCTGCCAGCAGGACGCACACGACATAAAGGTAGATAGCAGTCAGAATGAACGTCTGCGTAGCTCAGTTGGTAGAGCGACTTTTTCCGGAATAAGCGGACTCGGGTTCGATTCCCGGCGTAGACCAAAAATGACGGAGAAATTTACTTCGTTATAAGTTGCTCATAGTGGTCGTTAAACCTCCAATAAAAAAACGTGGTTAGAAGAACATTATTCAGAAGTTCCCACCCTGGAATGGTATCCCTGTTCACCGGACATGAACCGTGTGGAAAATCTTTGGGATGTTTGTGCAATGGCCCATTGGAGCATTGGAACCCTCACCCAAGAATGCGACGGAATCATAGACTGCGATGCAGCATGCATAGGGGAGATACCTGTGGAACGGTTTCGTAACCTAGTGGACCAAATGCCTCGCGGCTTGACTAACCTTTTCAGGACGAAAGTTTGGCCTTCCTGTTATTTGGTAGGTATCTCATGGTTTCTATCTATTCAGTGTAAGTATGAATCGAGCGGTATAAGACCACAAAAGAGTTTTGTCTATCGAGTTTTCGGAAGAGCAGATATTACTGCAAATACATCAGAAAAAGAAATATACACTTACGCCCTCTAGTGGAAAAACCGGTTTTTACCAAATATTATATGCAAAACATTTCCCACCAATATTATATCCAAAACATTTCACATCCGCCATTGCCAGTCCCAAGCCCGGATGAGAAAGGAAGAGGGTGGAGCACACCTCTCTAAAAAACACTGGGCTCTGGCTGACAGTACCGGGTATGAGCTCCTTCCCTAGGGTTACAGGGTTTGCCAGATGAATGTCGATGAGCTGGCAGCAAAACAATAAAGACGATCGAAATCTGACGCCAAAGTACGAAAACAATATTTGGCGCAAAAGATATCAAAAAAAAGATCATTCTGAAAGGCAGAAAAAACTTGTAAATGTGCAAAAATTCACTTATCTCGGAAGCTATATAACATATGACTTAAACAGCAAAAAATAAATTTTAATTAGAATTGCAAAGGCTGTATCACTGTTAAAAGCCATTAATAAAATTTGGAAGAGCAGGGCTATAAGCCTCAAAACTAAGTTAAACATTCTCGAGACATTCATCTTCAGCAGCATGCTATATGGATGCGAGACTTGGACATTGACAAAGGAAGCAGAGAGAAGGATACTTGCTTTTGAAAGAAAGTGCTATCGTAAAATCTTACGAATCGGATGGACGCAGAAGATAAGAAATGAACAAGTGTACAGTAGAATACAACTAAAAGAGACCCTGTCCCAAAAAACCATACAGAGAAAACTAAGACTTTGGGCACATCTGCAGAATGAAAAATGACTAAAAGATGGAGACATTGGTGTTTAGCTTAATGAAGGGAAGAAATGCAAGAGGACGCGCTCACAGTGTGTGGGCTGATGATATTAAAGACTGGTGAAGTGGAACTCTTCAAGAACTGAGCCAATCTACAATGAACAGACTTCAATGGGACAATATAGTTAAAATGGCAACAGACACCTACGGGAATTGTCTATGAGACTGGTGCAGTGGAACTCTGAGCCAGTCTGCAATGAACAGACTTCAATGGGACAATATAGTTAAAATGGCAACAGACACCTACGGGAATTGTCTATGAGTATGAGACTGGTGCAGTGGAACTCTTCAAGAACTGAGCCAATCTACAATGAACAGACTTCAACGGGACAATATAGTTAAAATGGCAACAGACACCTACGGGAATTGTCTATGAGACTGGTGCAGTGGAACTCTTCAAGAACTGAGCCACTCTGCAATGAACAGACTTCAATGGGACAATATAATTAAAATGGCAACAGACACCTACGGGAATTGTCTATGAGACTGGTGCAGTGGAACTCTTCAAGAACTGAGCCACTCTGCAATGAACAGACTTCAATGGGACAATATAATTAAAATGGCAACAGACACCTACGGGAATTGTCTATGAGACTGGTGCAGTGGAACTCTTCAAGAACTGAGCCACTCTGCAATGAACAGACTTCAATGGGACAATATAATTAAAATGGCAACAGACACCTACGGGAATTGTCTATGAGACTGGTGCAGTGGAACTCTTCAAGAACTGAGCCACTCTGCAATGAACAGACTTCAATGGGACAATATAATTAAAATGGCAACAGACACCTACGGGAATTGTACCCATGGTTGTTGATGATGATGATGATGATGAAGATCTATCCGATGCAAAAAAACTCTTTTCAAACCGATCATTTAGGAACAGAAATGTTGGACGAATCGCAATTTACCTTAACACCCCTAGCGGAAAAACTATGCACTACTTAAAACTACCCAAAATAGTCTTCGTTATAAATGGTATCGAAAGGAAGAAAGATTTTTTTCAGTCGGATATTTGGAAGCAATGATATGGAATAAAATATATTTTGAAGTCGACAGCATCTTCCTTTACGCCCTCTAGTGGCGAAATTCTACATCGAAAAGGAAACGGATGCACAGATCACCATTCTCACATTTCGGGCTTCCCATCATAAAACGAATTTTTAAAATCGGACTAATAGTTGAAGAGATATGGTGTCCACAGACGGACAAAGTAATAGTATAAGTACGTATTATATTTTATTTTATTTTCACTAAAAACGTGCGCCGCCCCGGTGGCGCAGTGGTCTAAACATTGGCTTCTGATTATTCGTCCGAGATGGGCCAATGTTCGAATTCCGGTGGAGCATGTAGTGTTGTGCTTGTCCCGCGGCACTGGCTCTCTCCCTTCCCTGGAGTCGGTGACTCTAAAATTAGGGACGTGTTGAAAATGACTTGAGGAATGGGTGGTCACCGGACACATCTCCGTGTGTGCTCCTGTAAATGAACTTGTCAAAATTCAGGTCCGTCTGCCAAAAATTTCCGGATTCATTACTGCGAAAAGATGAGCTTTCATGGAACTAATATTTTAAGAGGCAGTCCTGCCGAACAGGATGCTAGGTCTTTCTTTTAAAGTTCTTAGAATCAAAATTTTCAAGTTTTCAGATCCCTTCTTTTCATGGATAATTGTTACTGAGTGTAGTAATAAGTGTACACACGGTAAAAAGAATTCCGAAGTTCACGAGCCATTTTCCGTGTTTCTTCTTTTTTTTTTTCTTTTTTGATTGGTGGTTTAACGACCACCGTGAGCAACTCAATGGGCTATAAGCAGTCGCTCATCCCTAATTTAGAGTCACTGGTTCCAGGGAAGGGAGAGAGCCAGCGCCGTAAGACAAACACAACATCCATGCCTTAACAGGTTTCGAACCCGGACACCTTTCGGACGAATAATCAGAAGTCATCGCCGCCCCGGTGGCGCAGTGGTCTAAGGCGTTGGCCTCTGATCATTCGTCCGTAAGGGGTCCGGGTTCGAATCCCGGTCAGGCATGGATGTTGTGTTTGTCTTACGGCACTGGCTCTCTCCCTTCCCTGGAACCAGTGACCCTAAATTAGGGACGGGCGACTGCTTATAGCCCATTGAGTTGCTCACGGTGGTCGTTAAACCTCCAATCAAAAAAAAAAAAAAAAAAAAAAAAAAAGAAGTCATCGCTTAGAATACTGCGCCACCGGGCGGCTTTCTGTGATTCCTTTCGTGAATTAATGAAGCATATTTCTGATTCAACCTTTTCCGTGAAATAAAGGAAAAACATCTGAATTTCACGAAATTTTCGTACACCAGGGAAATTCTGAAAACTTTTCACTATTCCTTTCCTATTTTAACGGTAAATTGCTGTTTCTAAGAGGTGTTAACGGAAAATTGTGAATGTTCAGAAACCTTTCTGCGATTCCTTTTGTATATTAACGGAAAAATTCTGCTCCCACTTTTTCCATATCCATGTAACGAAAATTTTCTGGTAATAAGAGCGAATCGCGAGAATTCTTGCAGTTTGATTAAATATTAAATTTCAATCGTCTGGCGAAGGACCTGATTTTGAAGTTCTGTAGCGAAATTTTACATTGTGGATATATAGTATATCGCATATTTAGGTTATTGTGGCAACGGATATTCCTCCCTCCTCTCTGCCTCCATTTGACGCACCAGCTTTGGATATTGTGCTACAGTAAGAAACAGGGTATTCAAATTATTGTACGGGTGATTGTGTGATGTCTATGCAACAATCTGTGACAAAAGGTATTACAACTATCAAGAGTAAATATAATATTTCGGTGCTTTGTGAAATAATGCTATGAAGACATGTCGCCTTTTCTTAAACATTACTGAAAGTCATTTTCAGTTTTAAAAGATCTCCAGTTCATAAACAGTCTGTTGCTTTGAAAAATCACGATGAAAAACAAATGAAATTTGAGGTAAGTCCTTCTATATAGAAAAAATAAAATTAGTATGAACTTATTCAGAAAAATAATAAACTCTTGCAGAAAATAAAATGACTAATTAACCCGCATTGATGGCGAAGAACATTTCATCATCGTGCGATTCGAGTAGTCTCCATTTCTATCTTATACGTGGTCATGGGTTAAGTGTCTTTGTAGGTCAATCGGCTGCGCGCTTCGCTGGCGTTGAAGACGTGCTCGCTCTTAAACTCACGAGTGGAAAAGGATTCGTTCACTTCTTACGTCCGGAAAGAAAAAAAATCTCTGGTGAAGAAGTCAAAATAAAAGTTTTTGCGGAATGTTTGTTTAAAAACGAAACAACTCAAAGCTGACTTTTCTCAAAGAAAAAAAAAACGGAATTAATGACAACAAAAAATTTGTGAAAATACTGAAATCAGAAACGGAAACTTTTAAAAACGGAAATTTTGTTAAAAGACGGAGACCTACCGGAAACTTTGCTGCACGGTATTTTCAGGAATTTTCCGTGAATTCGCATTACTTCTTTTTTACGCTTTCCGCCCGTAGTTTGAAGAAGCGTATATGCTCCAGCTTTGTCCGTCTGTCTGTCTGTTGTCTGTCCGCACGATAGCTCGCGTAAAAAAGGTTCGATTTCGATGAAATTTTAATACGTGGTAGGGGACAACCTGTGGACAAACCCTATTGAAAATGGAAAAAATTGGGTCAAACGTCAGGACATAGGAGCGGAATACATTCCATCGCCCTTATGCACCATAACTTACGTAAAAATGCTTCGATTGCGACAAAACTTTATCATGTTGTTCCGTAAATATACTGAACCGGTTCTGTTGAATGTCATCGAAATGGAGTCAAAGGTCAGGGCACAGGAGCGAGATTTATTCCACAGCCATTATCCTCATAACTTAAGTAATAACAAGTTAGTAAAATCATGCAATGCATTGATTATGATACGCTTTCCAACATACCAGAAATCTTTACTCAAGTTATGAGGATAATGGCTGTGGAATAAATCTCGCTCCTGTGCCCTGACATTTGATCCCATTTCGATGATATTCAACAGAACTGGTTCAGTATACCTCCGAAATAGCATGATAAAGTTTTGTCGCAATCGAAGCATATTTACGTAAGTTATGATGCATAAAAGCTATGGAATAGATGTGTCTTAACCGTTGACCCATTTCGCCCATTTTTAATAGGATTCGTTCCCAGGCAGGCCACTACAACATACTAACATTTCATCCAAATGGAAACATTTTTACGTAAGTTATGACGCATAATGGCGATGGAAGTGATTCCGCTCCTATATCCTGACCTTTGAACCCAGTTCGCCCATTTTCAATAGGGTTTGTTTCCAGGTGATCCCCTACCACATACTAAAATTTAATCGAAATCGAACCTTTTTTACGTTAGTTATGACACATAAGAGCAGTGGAATGGATTCCGCTCCTATGTCCTGACCTTTGACCCCATTTCGTTCACTTTCAATAGGGTTCCTTCCCAGGTGTTCCCCTACCACATAATAAAATTTCATCGAAATCGAGCGATTTTTACGCGTTATCGTGCGGACGAAGATATGCACACAACGCGTGATGTAATGAGGCAGATGAGAATCGCGACCATCTGCCCACAACAGTGTGACGTCATAAAACTTTAATAGGATCCACACACAACGCGTGACGTAATGAGACAGATGGCGTGACCACGCGCCAACGTCTGAATTGCGAGAGCGTGACGTCATAAGATTTATAAGCATGGATAACATTAATGGGACGACGCCCTGACACTAACAACGTGTTAATTCGGGGTGGTTATTTAACACACTAAACGAATTTTTCTAAAGTCGAGATCAAGCTAAATCGATTTCTAGTACCAGAAAACGGTATGTTAACGACTTTCATCAAAATCCTTAGAGCCGTTTTCAAAATGAAATTTACATACATACAAGAATTGCTCCTTTAAGGTGAACGTCAAGTAATTTTGCTTCCTGTACTTCGAATGGAAAAATTTCGGTACACAATATCTTCCCAATTAATGCGTTTCCAAGGATAAAAATTTGAACATCGATTAAAATATCTTCATTTTATAACTTAATATTTTCTAAAACATAACCATAATTATGCAGTCCAACATTTGTTTGTTACTGACGTCATGAAAGTACAGGTCGCGCCATCTTTTTTCTGGACAATTAATGCGTTCACAAGGATGAAAATTTGAACATCGATTAAAATAGCTTCATTTTATAATTTGGAATACTTAATATTTTCTAAAACATAACCATAATTATGCAATCCAACATTTGTTTGTCTACTGACGTCATCAAAATACAGGTCGCTCCGTCCTTTTTCTGGTTTCAACACCACCAAAGGAAAAGTTATTGATTTTTAATATAATTATGGTTATGTTTTAGAAAATATTAAGTATTCCAAGTTATAATATGAAGTTATTTTAATCGATGTTCAAATTTTCATCCTTGGGAACACATTAATTGTGAAGAAAATGTGTGCAAAAGTTTTTCCATTGGAAGTATAGGACGCAAAATTACTTGACCTCCACCTTAGTAATATGGGATAAAGGCGATGGAATGGATCCCAATGCTATGTCCTGACCTTTAACCCAATTTCGTCCATTTTCAATAGGGTTTGTCTCCAGGTGGTCCCCTACTACATACTAAACATTCATCGAAATCGAACCATTTTTACGCACGTTATGACGCATAAGGGCAATGGAATGCATCCCGCTCTTATGTCCTGACCTTAGACCCCACTTCCCCCATTTTAAATAGGGTTCGTCCCCAGGCGGTCCCTTAACACATAGTAAAATTTCATTGAAATCGAACAATATTTACGCAAGTTATGACGCATAAGGGCAATGGAATGGATCCCGCTCCTACGTCGTGACCTTTGATCCCATTTGTCCCATTTTCAATAGGGTTCGTCCTCAGGTGGTCGTCTAGCACATACTAAAATTTCATCGAAATCGAATCATTTTTACGCCAGTTATCGTGCGGACAGGCGGAAAAAGCTGGAGCATATACACTTCTTCAACCTACGGTTGGAAAGCGTAAAAATGCTTCTATTGCGACGAAATACAATACGTTGTTCCGCAACGACTTTGGAAACAGTTCCGCCAGAAATGTTTTTGTCAGCAATTGCCGGCAGTGCGCATGCTTGAGGTTTGTTAGACATTATTTTTGCACGATAACTTCCGTGAAAATTGCCCGATTTAGATGGGATTTTTAATTATAAAACGTCTTATGTGTGGTAGCTCTTGATAATGGAAATAGGTAACACGGCACAAAAAGAGATTTAATTTTGATATATGTGAACCTCAAACGTTATACCATAGTTTAGTCCCCTCAAAATCAAGACATTTTTCTATAATTTCTGGTATGTTCGAAAGCGTATCATAATCAATGCATTGCATAATTTCACTAACTTGTTTACTGCGTAGTTTGCTGTGACCTTTTCATGTGTTTCCGAAGATAGGCTAATTAATAAGCAAAGGCAAAATAAAATAAATATTATAAAGCAAATAAAATAATATGTAAAATAAATATATCAAATGCAAATAAAATAATATATAAAATAAATATATCAAATGCAAATAAAATAATATATAAAATAAATATATCAAATGCAAATAAAATAATATATAAAATAAATATATCAAATGCAAATAAAATAATATTATAGGCATATTAATAAGCAAAGAAAAATAAGATATGACGTAATCAAAGGCACATTAAGCCATAAGTATGGCGCTCTTTTTTATATGCTTTGAAATGCAATCTGAAATCCCACACACACACATTTAGAAGTCAAACAAATTCCTTTTCTATCACAATTTTATTACAAATTTATTAGCCCTCCCAATATACGCGTGATATTTCGAAACGCACATCGGTAGTCAAAAAATTATGAGTAGGCCTATGCACTTACCATTGTGTACACAAGTAGACAGAAAAGAAACTGTTACACAGAAATTCAGTGGAAAATAAATAAGCGTTCGAAAGGAGCATCAGCAATTTCACAGCTAATTTATAACTTTTCTTGCCATTATCTTTTGAGCTTATCAGAGAATTTTGTTGGCCTTCCCTCCTCTTCTCACTTATCCAACTGTGTAAACATGAAATACTTCGACAACTAAGTGTCAGAGGTTATCATAACTAAGTGGTTCATGGGCAACCTGGGAGAAAAGTACATGCTTTTAAAAATTTCTCTTACCTAAGCGATTCAGTTCACGTTGTCCAACATTAAATAACTTCCCATTTTTAGGGAGCTGTTATTTAGGTACACACCGTTTTCCTCCATAAATAACAGGAAATTCAAACGTGCATTTGTGGCAGTGGAATTCTGAGTAAAACGCAATACTGTTTTCATTGCTCCACATAAATCTAACAGTATCACGATTTTTCACATCAAATGTTGATAAGATAACAAAACTATTTTAGAAGTCCTTACCTTTGTCCATAGAGAATTTCTGTTGATGTAATTCATTTTGAGCGAAAAGCGGCTGCCATTTATTCGTTGAAGAACAAGTAAAAATATCTAATCGGTAAAACTGAAATCTATGAATTTTTTTTTATTGGAGGTTTAACGACCACCGTGAGCAACTCAATGGGCTATAAGCAGTCGCCCGTCCCTAACTTAGGGTCACTGGTTCCAGGGAAGGGAGAAAGCCAATACCGTAAGACAAACACAACATCCATGCCTCACGGGATTTGAACCCGGACCCCGTTCGGACGAATGATCAGAGGCCACTGCGCCACCGGGGCGGCATCTATGAATTTGTGTGAAAAGATGTTGTTCAACGTTTTCTTTAAGGGGGAGGGAGTTAACCACTACCGTGAACGATTCAATGAGATATAGCTGCTCCTGTGGCTCAGTGGTCTAAGCGCTGGCTTGCGCCCATTCGTCCGATGGGTTCGGGTTCGAATCCCAGTGAGATATGGATGTTGTGTTTGTTATGCGGCACTAACTTTCTCCCTTCCCTTGAACTAGTGACCTTAAATTAGATACGGACGTGTGCTTATAGGGCACTGAGTTGCTCACGGTGAACGTTAAACCTCCAGCCAAAAAAAAAAAAATGGCCGCCCCGGTGGCGCAGTAAAGGGGTCCGGGTTCGAATCCCGGTGAGGCATGGATGTTGTTTGTCTTACGGCACTGGCTCTCTCCCTTCCCTGGAACCAGTGGCATTAAATTAGGGACGGGCGACTGCTTATAGCCCATTGAGTTGCTCACGGTGGTCGTTAAACCTCGAATCAAAAAAAAAAAAAAAAAAAAGAGCTATAAGTAGTCTCCCGTCTCTAATTTAGGGCAACTAATTCTAGAGAAGGGCGAGAGCCAGTGCCGTAAGACAAACACAGCATCCATGCCGCACCATGATTCGAGCTGAGACCCACTTGGAAAAAGGGTCAAGGTTGGACAACAGCCCGTCACCGGGGCTGCTATCCAACCTTCGCACCTTATTCATACTGAAAACCCCATGCCACCAAATCAAATTTTATTCAAGTACATATTTTGTCTCATTCTCTCTGTGATTCCCATTACCTTAAGGCGATAACTTTCATGACTTCAACAAGCTTTTCTGAAATTTTCAAAATTACATCTTCTTAGAGAGAGAGTCGAACCCGCAAGGCTCGATTTCTTGTACTGGCATGCTACCCTCTTCCTCCCTATATCACCCATAGAGCACTGCAGTTCTAAACAAAAGATGTTTTACATATGAATCAACGCAAATTTTAAAATTACGCAAGCTTACTTTCTGAATTTTTTATTGCAGATTTCCTGAGTAGTTTGTCCTTTAGGCAAAATCTGAATGGCCGCCCCGGTGGGCGAGTGCTCTGAGGCGATCACTTCTAACTACTTCTTTGAGGTGGGACCGGGTTCGAGTCCAGGATGAATCATGGGCGATATATAGCCATATTTCACCGTTGGTGCTACGCACACCGGACACTGAATTAGAAAACTTTACGCAGATGTGCGGAAACGTCACTTACGAAGCGGATATGCAAAATACGTGGCCATGTGCGTCACCACGTGATCCAGGATCCTATTTAAGACTGCTGCTTGTCACTAATTGTCAGTAGTGTTGATCAGAAGTGGAAAAACAAAGGATCTTCAAGAGTTCGATAAAGGGCTTATTGTATGTGCCCTTTAGTCTGGGGCGGCGATTTGAAAACAGCAGAGCTGATAGGTACCTGAAAAGATGAGCTATCACGGGTCCTTAATCAGTGGAAAAATAACCCACATTGGGCTTGTCTAACAGGCGCAACTGTGGCGCGACAACAGTCTGTCAGGAACGAGATTACCGTCGTCTCAGACGGCTTGTACGGAGAAACAGGACTTCTTATGTGCAGAAATTGAACAAAGCATTCCATAAAGGTTGTTCCCGACCCATATGTCAGCGAACTATGCGCAGGGAATTGTAGAGAATCAGTGCTGGCAGTCGCACGCCTATATGGAAGCCACCTATTTCTGCGAAGAATCGGAAAGTTAGTCCACAGTGGTGTCAGAAACACCGTCACTGGACACTGGAAGACTGAAAAAAGTCATGCGGTCTGAAGAGTTGCGGTGTGTCTTGTTCTGTACCGACGGCAGGCAGAGAGTTTGTCGGGAACCCCATGAAGCAATGAACCCAGCTTGACTTGTAAACACAACGCAAGGTTTTGGTAGTGGTGTCATGATGTGGAGGTGTCTGTTAGTACGGAACGCCTCCCCCCTCCCCCCGCCCTACTGTTGGAAAGTCGGATGTCCTCCAAGGATTATCTGAACGTTGTTGCCGATCAAGACCATCCTTCAATGTGGACTTTTTATCCGGCAGGTGACGGCTGTTTCATGGGCGACAATGCTACTGGGCATCTTGCAAGATATGTTCATCAGTGGCACAGTGGGCATGACAACGACTTCTACCATCTTCCCTGGCCACCACAAAGCCCGGATCTGAATCCTATTAAGAATGTATGGGACATGTTAGGAAAACAGACCCGGAAGCAAAATCCTTTTCCATCAAATCTGACCAGTTAAAAGAGCTATCTGGTGAACGCCTGGTATGATGTAGACGTAGATGCATTTCAACACCTTGTGGAATCTAAGACTAAAAAGGATCTAACCCGGTATTGAATAAATGTTTGTAATTCAGTGGCCGGTATATGCACAAATTTCAATAGTCGATATACCCCGAACAAAAATAAGGAAAAGCTGACATCCTTTGGCTTAAAGATACGAAAAAGAAATGAAAAGAGAAATCGGATTGCGCTTACTATCGTAAATTAAAATGGTAGATTAACAAGCATTTCTTTGGCATGAAGGTAATAACAATTTTAACCAAGTGTTCTACCATATGCTGTCCTTGTAAAGGTGCGTTCTTCTGGTTAATGGCCTTAGCTAGGTTCGGGTTCGAATCTCAGATTAGTCATGGATGATACGTTTGTCTTACTGCGCTGGTTCTTCCTCTCCTGGAAGAAGTTGCTCAAAATTAGAGACAGGCGGCGTCTTGTGGCCAGAGATGCTTACGGGGTATTTGAACTCAGAAAAATAGTCAATGTTCTACATTGTTTGTTTGGGGGTTAACGACCACCGTGAGCAGCTGGATGGGCAGTCTGTTCTACAATGAAAATGATGTTTGCGCGGGAAGAAGAGATCATATGGTAATAAGATCCATTTCTAAAGTCGAGAAGTTCATTGCCATACGGGCAAGTATGAGGTAAAATACAGTTCAATGCAAAATAAGGTTTTCACTGGACAGCCGAAAATTCAGGACTTTTCCGTGCAATACGGTCACTTGGTTGCGCTTAACTTGTGGAAGCACATGCCCCCAAATCAGAGACAGGGTGGGCATTGCCTCCCCGTGTTTCAAAATCAGCAGGATCTTAGCATCATGTTCGTATGTTTTTTTTTTGTTTTTTTTTCTATTATGTTTGCACCAAATGGAGCATCAACATGCTTTGGGAATTTCCTTGATGCTGCTAAAGCAGCATTTTTTTCTAAGAAGACATGCCTAGCTGTGAGTTCAAACCCTTAAATGACCATAACGTCCAAAACTCCCTTACATCCAAACTACCACAACCGCTCGAAAACGCCCATCTAAAGTGAGTAGGATTTCCTACCCCTACCTATTTATTGAATTTACACATCTTCTGTGTAAATTCAATAAACCATTTCGTCACCATTTTCGGCGTTAAATAAATAAGTAAACCAGGAGTTGGCATAGGCACCGACTATGTGGGAGTGGGGGCAAGATTGATCTTGCCGATCCAATAATTTTACTAGGGGAGCTGTGCCCACTCAATATTTTTGGCCCTGTTTAAAAAGTTTTTGTGTGCATATGTCATTTTCTAGTTGCGTGAGTTTAAATAATTTCACAGAGAAAAAATGTTTTCCCATGCTATTGAGGCTATGGTATGCTGAGCCAATTGCAAAAAATACATTTCTTTCCGTTATAGAATTGTATTATTCTTTATAAGATGGAACAAGCTCCAATTTATGAGGCCAAAGCGATTTATTTCCAAAAAAATTATAGATAACAAAATGAGTAAAAATTCTTTTTTTTTCCATTTTCATCATTGCTCATTTGATAAGAAACCCATATTGTGGTTCACATGTTCTCGTGACATGTGGTAAATGTTTAAGACAATTATCAAAATTAAAATTAATAAATAAAAATATAAAAACGTATAATCTCTAGCTCCTTTATTTATCTATTTTTTGCGCTTCTCGTTCTTTGAGTAATCGTGCTAATTTCTCATTTTTTTTATAAATGTTTGGAAGTAAAATCCCTCTGGATATTTTCATGAAATCACAAAAAATATTAATACGCTGAATTATATTTTTCAAAGTATTAATTTTCAGCAAAAGAATATTTCTGTTTCCTTGTTCATTTGCTGATGAGCAATTATAAATGTATTTTAAAATACACGTCGAATCTCGTAGTTTATCTTTTTGCCCTTTTTTTCGTCCTGACAATGGCAGAGAGCCCCTCCTACGTCTGATCTCTTCAGGCCTGCCCCTCCCCCTCCAATAATTTGGTGAAGTTGGCGCCCCTGGGCGTTGGCATCTCCCGAGACGATATTATTTGAATTTACACGGCCTCTGCGGAATTAGCAGAAGTCACTCTCAGTCACCATTTTTGGCGCTAAATAAATAAGTAAAGCAGGCGTTGGCATCTCCCAGAAGTATATTTTTTGGAATTTACAGGGCCTCTACAGGATTAGTAGAAGTCACCCTTAGTCAACAGTTTTGACGCTAAACAAATAAACAAAGCAGACGTTGGTATCTCCCGGGACAATGTTGTATATTCTCATGATATCGCATGCCTTCTTCGTGGAAGAAAGTGATCGCCCCCGGTTAAGGTCTGAAGGTCAATGCATGGTTAAGACTACAGATCGGAAGTTCCGAACGAGGCACTAAATATTATTTTGTTAACTTGCAAATGGGAGGGGTGAAATTTTGAAAGGAGTAAAAAACTTCCCGTGCGGCCAATGCCTATTTCTTTGAAAACAGACAGTCTCGGGCATTATAGTATTCTGAGAAACACAAGCTTCACTGGACAGCCGAAAACTTCACTGGGCACTGGTCGTTAAATGGTTAAAGTAACGACGCTCTGTCTACCACGCATCACAAGGTCGCATCTACCAATGTGTTCTTATTTTTGCTCATGACCTCCATATGCTCATAAATTAATTACCCGTTTCCTGCACTTTCGAATACAACACAGCGACAGAAGATATCGTACCCACAGTGCCGGATTAAGGCCTTAGTGGGCCCCTAGGCTAAGACATTTAAGTGGGCTCCAAGGCTAAAGCATCTGAGTGGGCCCCCAAAAGAACTTATGACGGGTAATAATAAATTATGAAGTCTGTTAAAACATGAACCTTTAACTACTAAATTGCCTGCAGAGTTTTCATAATAAGTCACTGTGTTAGTCACTATTCGCACAAGAACACGAGTGACGACCCGGATGCGCAGTGGTCTAAGCGATGGCCTCTGATCATTCGTCCGTAAGGGGTCCGGGTTCGAATCCCGGTCAGGCATGGATGTTGTGTTTGTCTTACGGCACTGGCTCTCTCCCTTCCCTGGAACCAGTGACCCTAAATTAGGGACGGGTGACTGCTTATAGCCCATTGAGTTGCTCACGGTGGTCGTTAAACCTCCAATAAAAAAAAAAAAAAACCTCCAATCAAAAAAAAAAAAAAAAGAACATGAGTTAAAAGCTTAAGATTCCTAAATTTTGTCTTCGATTTTCTAATGATTTTGCATAATATACTTTTCTTAATGCATGTTTTTTGTTATGCAATATGAAGCCACAGGGGACTTCGGCCATTAATGGTTCCTAGTACAAATTGGGAGGTGTGGGTGGATGGTAGTGAAGAAGCTGCTACTGTCTCGCTGATCCCGTTGTATACAGCGACATGAAACCTTTATCCTTAGTGTCACTATCTTGAAATCTGTTGGTCTTCCAGCCTCTGTTTCTGATCATGTAGAAATCATGCAAGACAAAATTAAAATTATTTTATAAACCTCTATCTCTATATCTCTCTATTATTTGCGCAGGCATGCTTCCTGGGCCCTTGATCATTGTGGGCCCCAAGCCCCTGTCGACCCCTCCCCTTAATCCGGCCCTGAACTTACCGTGCCCTAATATAACGATAAACGTTTCTCCGTCACAGTGCGTGGAAACATTGCTCTATGTCACTCTGTTATATTAAGACTAAAAAGTTCCGAAAAGCCATGAAACGATTTCATCACCGTAAAGTGTCGTTTATCGTCTAACACAGACCCTGGAAAAGAAATTGCCTCTCGTGTGACGACTTTATTTCTGCTGGAAGGAGGGGGCGGGGAGTAAGAAGGTTCCTCAGTTCGAACATTTTTCGAGAGTGCAGGATGTTTGCGGATGACTACACCCCTCTGATGGAGGTTTTTCGCAGTCACTCAATCCACTAAACAGAAATGGAAAGCACTTTGCTTTTATTTTTGGTTCCTTGAGCCAATCCGCAAATCCGAAAACTTGCTGAACACCTACCAAGACCGATCAGATGAAACGGAACTGGGTGATGTAGCCAGGATCTTTGTGTCACGACATGTTTCATAGGAAAAGTGCCTCGGAAAATTCTGATATTACCCTTTAAAAGTACATCGACTATACAAGTTTTCAACTTGCATAATTTTCTTTTATAGCAGGAACAGCCTGTCGCAATTTTTTTTCAAAATACTAGTAATGCTAAATAAAAAAGTACAATGAAAAATATTGTACTATTCAGATAAGATATATTCCTTCTTTTTATACAGGTAAAAAGCACCTGAAATAAAACACATGAAGTTTTACTTGAGAAAACAGTATTTTTTTTTTTTTTTTTTTTTTTTTTTTTTTGATTGGAGGTTTAACGACCACCGTGAGCAACTCAATGGGCTATAAGCAGTCGCCCGTCCCTAATTTAGGGTCACTGGTTCCAGGGAAGGGAGAGAGCCAGTGCCGTAAGACAAACACAACATCCATGCCTCACCGGGATTCGAACCCGGACCCCTTTCGGACGAATGATCAGAGGCCAACGCCTTAGACCACTGCGCCACCGGGGCGGCAGAAAACAGTATGATTTCGATCAAAAGGAATTGGAATTAAAAAGGCAAAAATATATGTCTATCTATCTGCGTACATACATATCTATTTGCAGATAGAAGACAGATATAGATTTAGCTATCTGTAGATACATACATACATACGCCGCTTCGGTGGAGCAGTGGTCTAAGCGCTGACTTCTGATCATGGGTCCGGGTTCGAATCCCGTGAGGCATAGATGTTGTGTGCCGCCCCGGTGGCGCAGTGGTCTAAGGCGTTGGCCTCTGATCATTCGTCCGTAAGGGGTCCGGGTTCGAATCCCGGTCAGGCATGGATGTTGTGTTTGTCTTACGGCACTGGCTCTCTCCCTTCCCTGGAACCAGTGACCCTAAATTAGGGACGGGCGACTGCTTATAGCCCATTGAGTTGCTCACGGTGGTCGTTAAACCTCCAATCAAAAAAAAAAAAAAAAAAAATAGATGTTGTGTTTTAACTTACGGTACTGACTCTCTCCCTTCCCTGTAACTAGTGGCCCTAAATTAGGGATGTGCCACCAAAGGCCTTGGAGAGAATAGACTGGCAAACCTAATGCTGCGCTTCGAAGGCAACGAACTGCAGTTGAGACAGCAGCGCCATCTGTTACCCCGAGGAGTTTGTGAGAAATTCATAGCTATTGGAAAGGTACATACAATGTTTGATTCAACGCATAATATATCGTATAAATAGCGCAGAATGAATATTCGGGTGCGAATACGAACCAACAAATTCCTTGATCAAAATTTAATTAGCAAGTTCTCAATTTCGATGAAAAGCAGCTATGAAATAGAAAACACCTGATACAGGAGGTTGCAGCAATGCGAATTTAAATATACCGCATTAACGTTCCTTCATATTATCCTTAATCGCCCGCTTTTATTAATCAAATTGTTTTATTGAAAAATATTTTTACCACATGTGCTCATGAAAAATGAATATCGCATAAAACAAAAAAGGGGGTCTACAGATATCATGTTTACAAAACTATAACTGCTTTTCCTCAGACATGCAGAGCTCTTTATATCTATTATTAATTGCAGTGCTGTATTCATACACAATAAACTTAATCTATTCCTACGTATAATTCGAAAGAATAACACAGCACTTTATCTCATCTAATTTTCTGACCAAGCACTTCTATGCCTCAGTAAACACTGTATGTTCTTATGAAGCAAATGAACAATTAATAGATCACTCCCTCTAACTGATACATGCATACAAAATTCCTTTTCTTACCTTATCTTTTTCTTGGACTACAGACCTGTGGGAACTGGGTTTTCTTTTTTGTTTTTTTCTAAGAAAAGATGACTGTATAAACACCTTTTTAAATTATCTTGTAAAAGATAAAAAAGGAGAACATAGCACAGGATAGGCACTGAAATAGTGGTAAACAAGCTTTTTTCTTCCTGCAATTATGTGAATTAGCTTTCAGGAGTCACAAATGCTGTGTGTTTCCTGCTTCCGAGGAGAGACGAACTTTGAAATCTTCAATGAACGTTGTTGATACACTGTGCAGAGAAGCGGAGAAATTTTCCGCATGTGTTTCGCAACGTTTCTGGCAATTTAATTCAAAATATGGTTAAAATATTTGAATCCATAACTCATATTAGTTTCCAACTGGTGTGTTTCACCAAATAAAAAAAAAGTAGGGTAATAATTTATATAATCTTTCCAAAAGAGATGGAGCATACAAAAGATGTTTACGCAGAGAGCCTTGGAGGCTTTTCTTCATGTTTTGGGCAATCTTATTCAAAAAATGCTTAAAAATTTAAATCCATAGAAGAAAATAGTTTCCAACTGGTGTTTTTGAGCAAATTAAAAAAAATGTGAGGCAATGCAAATGCTACATCTTTCCACAGGTTATTGACACACATACATAGCTGCTTACGCAGAGAGCCTTGGAGGCTTTTCACTATGCTTTGGGCAGTCTTATTCAAAAAACGTGATTAAAAATTTAAATTCATAGGAGGAAATAGTTTCCAATTGGTCAGCAAATTAAAAAAAATGTGAGGCAATAAATATATTTCTTCTTTCCACAGGTGAGGAACAGCAAGTCGCTTTTTACAGCGGTGATTGTGGAGGAACTGTATTTGCATTTTTAGTGCTCCCATGCCCAATTTAGAAATTTTGATGTTTCAAAACACGCAGTTTTTGAAATTTTTAGTATCCCATTATCGAAAGCCTCAATTGCAAACGATTCTTAGGCTCCAAATATGTGACTATTTGGATGTCGAACATGTGTTTCGAGGTTTGATTTTTTGAACACTGAATACAAAAATTGAAATGAACAAGAGAAGGGTGTTAAAAAATTTTTAACAGTCCTATATTCAAACCAAAAAACATTGTTCTATAGATAATTATTATACTTTGAACATGATGTAATATCCATATCTTCCTTCATACTTAAAACACATATTCGTTCATACTGGAAAAAAGACCCAAACCTGACAATATTTATTTTTTATGATAACTATTTAAAGCACGATTTGCAACACACACGCAATCTCAGGAACAGCTTTCACTCCTCGCTAATGGCGGAACATTCGGTTTTCAAAAACTCACGGAAGTAGCTAGGTATTTGCCAGTCTATTCTCTCCAAGGTCTTTGTGCGTCGAAGCCCGGGGCGGATTTCCGACTAGGCGCAGTAGGCGCGCACCTAAGGCCCCAGAGCTTGAAGGGGCCCCGAAAACGTATAAATAGATTACCAGTTTTGTTTTTGCTTTCATGGACCGAAACAAATTAATCCTTAAAGTGACCACTTTATTTGTATTGACAATTGTTATTTTACTTTCTCATATTAGTAACATATGTTTTCTTGATGTTGTTGATACTCCAAATTTTCGAGTTCTTATCGATGTACTAGTTTTCAAAGGAACAGTTAAAATAATTTAGGCTTCTTTTTAGCAGTACTTGGAGGAAAGATTCACGCTTCCCATACTTTTCATTGTTTAAGGATAATACTTAACTGACCTACTGTTATATAAATTACTTTCATGCTACTTAAAGCCAAAGAAAAACATATGTATGGGAACCTTTGCCTCTGCTCCCTGAGTTGCAATGAGGAATGCTTGTACTGTCCTAATGATCGGAGGTGTTTGCTGTTAATTTTTTTCCCCTTTGGGGTGGGGTGATCAAGCTCTTTTTCCGCCAAAATCCCCCAAAACCAGCCTAAACCAAAAGAGTTAATATTTAGGCTGAAAGAATAAAGAAATTCGACAATATCACACTATCTTTTTCTTATTTAGTAGTGTTAAAATAAATTTCTATTGTCAGCCCTGGTTTAATACCAATAACTATTAAGTATTCTCACCTTTTCTCTTTCGTATATCGACCTAAAACTAACTGTCGAAAAAGCAGTAAAAAGTTTCAATGATACTCTTACTCGAAAAGATGTGGTTCCTACTTTTCCATTTTCAAACCGGACCTTCTGCATTTAATTCTTATGCTTCTGTTTCTGATAACTGCAGTGCAGGCGTAAAAAAATCTCACGCATCTTTTTGACAGAATAAAAAAAAATTATTCTTTCTCAATGTTCCGATGAAAATAATAAGAAAAATGCATTCAAGAAGACATTCTCGCTTTCCTGCACTGACTGATGAAATTCTTAATGCTCAACTTTCTTGGTCCATGGCATTCGTTTATGCCATAGACGGCTTAATCTCCTCAATTTAGGGAATTGTTCGCCACAGAAAAACTCCTCCACGAAAAGTCATTTACGCTTTTCAAGTGAAGTACTGTGCACAAATTGTATTTTACCCGAATTTTCTAATGTGTAGGACATTTACGGTTGCCAGTGTCTCCAAGTATTTTCATTTTTGCTTGATGTTCGTTGCTTACTAATTTGCTCATAACGTAAAATCAAGATGATTTTCCAAAGCTGAAGCAATGAAAAGAGAAAATGAAACGCATTCCAATTAAAAGAGAAAATGAAGCGCATTCCAATTACGCATTCGTAATTGAGACGCATTCCAATTTTATGACAATTTACACGCAATGTACTGATATATTTAAAGAAAATTCCATTTTCAGCTCCCATAGCGTTAAATTTGCCGAGTAACTTTCAACTGAAAAGGTGCTTAAGTAATCAGTTTTGCCTAACGTATAAACCTTAAAAAGAACTTTTGCTGTGACCGAAATTGTCTCTTCGTATCGTACAGATAAAATTTACTGAATTTCCACTTTGAGAACTCCTTGCGAGAAATTTTTAAATTATTAGTGAAATTTAAAATGGGCAAAATTTAATGAATGTTTATGTCCTGTCATTCGCAAAAATAATATTAGAAAAATTTGTGAAAACCAAATTCTTTGGACTTAGCGCCTCTAGCAGGAAATTAACGAACTAATTGGAAAGTTTAAATATTTAAGAAAAAACATTTAATCCTAATCTGGGAGGCACAAAAATAATTTTTTCTTCTAAGTTGAATAGTTTAGTCTCATGGAACTTTAATTTTTTGAATTTTCGACTTTGACAGCCCCTTAGCGGTACATTCATGAAGTATATGGGATATTTAAAGTGCAAACTTAATATAACTTTTGAAATATCTTTAAAAAAGTTTGATGTGCACGGACGGACAAAGTGATTACACTAGCACTGTTTCTTACAAAACGTTCTAATAATAGGAAGATTTTTTTTTTTTTTTTTTGATTGGAGGTTTATCGACCGCCGTGAGCAACTCAATGGGCTATAAGTAGTCGCCCGTCCCTAATTTAGGGTCACTGGTTCCAGGGAAGGGAGAGAGCCAGTGCCGTAAGACAAATACAACATCCATGCCTCACCGGGAAATAGGAAGATTGAATGGCATTTTAAAAAGCTTAAAAACCTTTTTCTTGACTTCACTTTTTTTTTTTGTCAATCTGACGGATGAAAATTTTTGAAGTGATAAGAAGGAGGAGTGGGGCCCCTGAATATTTTAGCGCCTACGGCATCAAATGATCTAAAATCGCCTCTGTTGGAAGCATATGCCCCCACATTAGAACTGAAGTTACATGCTGCTGCGGCAGCTTACCAATTCTAAAGAGTATGGGCTGTAAGGGCCTCGACCCCTTTTTCAGCCATCTTTCAGCTTCGTACCCAGTGTATTTCGCCTGTCTTTCATTTCTTTCTTTTTTGTCTAGGAATTTATAAGGACCACCATGAGCAACTCAATAAGTAGTAGCTGATCCCTAATTCAGTTCCAATGGTTCTAGGGAAGGTATGGAAGCAGTGCCATCGGATAAGCACATAACCAATGCCTTAACTGACACTCGCAGCCCCGATGGTGCAGTGTTCTAAGCACCGACTTATGACCAATCGTCCGTGAAGGGTCCGGGTTCGAATCCCGATGCAGCATAGATGTGCTTGTCTTAAACCGCACTGGCTCTCTCCCTGCCGTAGAACTAGTGGCTCTAAATCAGGGACGTGCACTGTTTATAGCCTGCTGAGTTGCCGACGGTGGTCGTTAAACTTTCAATAAAAAAAAATTGAGACTCGAACCCGGACTTATCTCGGATGACTGCAACATTTTAGTTACTTACAGATGTTACGGCTAACTTCAAGTAATCAATGACTTCCTACACTTTGTATTCTTTTGTTGTGATGGTGCGAAAACCATATTAATATCAAAATGATTCCTACAATAAAGAAACAGACAGGAAAGGAGGAGGCCGCCCCGGTGGCGCAGTGGTCTAAGGCGCTGGCCTCTGATCATTCGTCCGTAAGGGGTCCGGGTTCGAATCCCGGTCAGGCATGGATGTTGTGTTTGTCTTACGGCACTGGCTCTCTCCCTTCCCTGGAACCAGTGACCCTAAATTAGGGACGGGCGACTGCTTATAGCCCATTGAGTTGCTCACGGTGGTCGTTAAACCTCCAATCAAAAAAAAAAAAAAAAAAAAAAAAGAAACAGACAGGAAAGGAGGAGCCATGATGATAATTCATTGACGACTTTAAAATGATAGGCAGATGAGTGGCAACATATCACAGCTTCGTTTGATGTAAACAAGAGGTGTTGTGTTTGTGTCTGTAAACTGAGTGTAAAATCCGTTTGGTTTTCGTGAACTTGGGCGTCGAATATAATTTGCATCTGTAGGCTAAATATTTATTAAACTTGTATAGAATTTATTACAGAGTGTATGGAATCTTCTCGGAAACGGTCTTGTGATCTTGAAATTCCGGACAAAACACGTAAAGCTAAAAAACTGAAAAAGGATAAACGATCGAAGAAAAAGCGGAGAAAACACAGTTCTCCATCTAACAGCTCCTCAGAAAATGATGACTTAAATTCATCCGACTCCGAAAGACTCCCAAAGAAACACAAAAAGAAAAGTAAAAAGAAGCGGAAACACGAAAAGAAGAAAGAAAAGAGGAAGAAGATGAAGAAAAGCAAACATGCAGGAGAAACGATGAAGAATATTCAACATGTTGATGACGATGAACGGAAAGATGCAGAATTGGGTTCGTTTTCTGATTAAGAAATTAGTGTGATTGAAACTATTTGTCACAGTTGTAAATGTTATTGTTGTATGTTAAGAGTGTTTGAGGATGATCTCATTTGTAAACTAAGGATGCCTGGCACGATCATCTAATGAGTCCCCGTCCCTGTTTTTCAGTTCTCAGATTACGCCATAGCATAGTTTGAGCTCATCTGAGTTGAGGTTGACGCTTCATTTGTGTTTTGCTTCATGGTCTTATCCGCAGGTCGCCAAGGGAGTTCAAGCCCACCTAGTTCAAGATGTGCCATATTTTAATTTTTTTTTAACTTTTAAATATAATCTGGATTTTGCCAAGAAATAATAAGTCTCGTGTTTTTCGTCGTGTAGCCCTTCCTACCCCCAGGAAGGGCGTTTTTTCTTCTTCATAGAAAGGTTATTAAAACTGCATCTGTAGGGTCTCCACTCGTCCAAATCCTCAACTTAGCAGGGTTTTTTTTTTTTAATTTTTTTTTAAGTTAGTTATGATCAGGGCTGAATGAAGAGGATGAATAGGAATTGCTCTGCTGTTTGTACTACTGAGTAGGATTTTCCAACTTGGAAAGTGGAGTTTAAAGCTATACCAGACCAGTGCACTTAAGCCTGCCCTAAGAAAGTGAGGGATCAGGATGTGGTTGACGACTGCTTTGGAAGAGATGAGTGCAAGACAAGGTTGTTGGCTTGAAGGAAAGGAGTGGAAGGTATTGTTTGCATGTCATTATTTTCCCTCAAACCTAATTCATGAAAACATTTGTTTTAAGACCTTTCTCCTAGGCATGAAATTTTATTTTAATCAGGGTGGTATTTCTCAAGCTGGTGGCAGTGTGCCATGTTTATTATACAGGTATGTAACTCTTTAGGTTTTACTAATTTTATTAAAAATGGATTGATGGAGCATTTATAAAGATACTCCAAATTTTGCCAAAAAGTGCAAAAACTTCAAGAAATTTCCTAAATTAATGAGTATGCAACAAGGACTGAGGGTAGGAGGATTACATGTATACCTTTGCAGCCTGCAGTAAAAAGCATTACAAATTCTTTCTTTCAGTGTTTCATAAATAAAGCTGCTTTCAAACTTGCCCTAGCAAAAATAATACTCTGTCACCCTGATTTCAGAATCCAGTGATGTCCCTGTTTACTCATGCATTGAGTTTTCTAGATTTTTCTTCATATTTCTTAGAATGAGTTATTTAGTCTGTCCTACGAGAAATGCAGGGGTAGAAAAGCATTCTGAAATCTGGTGGCCAGCTAAATTTTTCAGTTGCCAGACATTGGACCAGCAGGGGGAGGGTATATCAAAGTCATGTACACTTCTGTCCAAAAAGTAATGGAGTAATGGAGAGATGGAGAGATAAGCTTTAGCTTATCTCTCCATGAGAAAAAACTGGTACTCATTTATTTATTTTTTCTGGGGCTCACAAATTCTTGAATTATGATATTTTTTGTTGTTTACCTTGGAATTAACACAATTTTTTTTACCACCGTGTAATCTGCACTGGCGTATAATTCGTCGCAGACTGTGACATTCGGGGGAGGGGGGGGTCATATAATTTGCACATCGCATGTTGATCCGGAAGCAAAATTTCCGACAAAAAAGTCGGTCACATTAAGATCCTGGAGTCTGAAAAAGTAAGATAAAAATGATAGCATTAAATTAATAAATTCATTTTTAAAGGTACCTTTTTTTAATATATTTTTAACTCCGGACAGAAATAAATCTTAGTGGCGTGGCATCCATAGAGCAAAAATTTAATTACGCCGATGCAGCTCTAATTGTGTTACATATTGCTAATGACAAAACACTGATGCAGAACAATTCCTAGAAATATCGTATATACTTGTGTGTAAGTTGAAAGTTTTTGGAAGAAATTCTGCTTTCAGAGTAGGGGAGTCTACTTACACACAAATCAGTAAAAAAGTAGGCTGGACTTTCATGGATTCTCCCACGGAGTTAACTGATGGGTTTGTTTTAGACTGTAGCTTTTTGCGTGTATATGCTAGTTTTCTGACCGTTTGGAAACTATCGGGTGGTGACACGATCATATCCTCAGTTGTGCTCCTCTTAAATTCTGCAGTGTAACTGAAATGTTTCTTTTTTGAAGACATGATAAATAGCAGTGAAGGAAAATATCAGCAGCAAAGACATTAGTCAAAACTGCAAAGGACAAAGTAAAAACACAAGGCACACAAGATTCAAAACATGGAACTTTGAAAGGAGGCATGCATATGCAAGCAATGTGCGTGCATTTTCATTGGCTGGTTGATGAAGAGAGGGCGCACACACACACAGTCAGCATTTTGTCTTTCTCAACAATACAAAGACAAAATGACTCCCACCGTCCCTCCCTACAACTTCCCCAATCTTTCATTAATTTTCCGTGAGAGTTCCTTTTCCAATTACACCCCCTGTCCTGCATAATTACCCAGCAGATTTTTTTAAATCAAAAGGGCTGCAAAAACGTTTTATTTTTTCTTAAATTTAAATTGATGTTTATCCGCATCAAAGTATAATTTGCAGAACCTAAATTTTTAACTCTTTTAGCAGGTAATTCGTGGAATATACGACGCAAATTATGGTACATGTTTCTCATGGTGGCCCAGCAAATTTTTTTGGTTGCCCCAGACGAACACATTTTTTGACCCCTGGAGAAATGTATGTACAGAGCTACTCTTTTCATTTACTCAATTCTCTGGTTTACAATAATTTATTGCACCAAATGCCTATAAGAATTGTGGTATTTTGAGTTGCTGCACAGAAGCTGATATGGGTAGGGTGCCCATATTTCCTTGAGACAAAAACGGGACATTGGGATGACAGAAACAGGAAAAAAAAGTATGACGATAAAAATAAGCTTTATTACTTGAAATAATTGAGCTCACCATTTTGAGCTCACCATTTTTCTTCAGTTAACAGTGACAGAACCCATACAAAAATGTAGGTACACTTTGCGGGGGACTGTATTTCACACGATCATACCATGAATATTTCTCAGAGGCAGTAATCTTACGCAGCAAACTTCAGCCTTTCAACACCTTATCATAAAACTTCTCGCACTTCATGACACAATTTTGTCTTACAACTAACATAGCTCTCATTGTCTCAACACTTAACCTAGATTTCTCCTTTGACCACATACTGTTCATAACAGAAAACATTCTCTCAACAGGTGCAGCACTTCTTTTTTTTTTTTTTTTTTTGATTGGAGGTTTAACGACCACCGTGAGCAACTCAATGGGCTATAAACTGTCATCCATCCTTAAATTAAGGTCAGTGGTTCCAGGGAAGAGAGAGAGCCAGTGCCGTAAGACCAACACAACATCCATGCCTCACCGGGGCTCAAACCCAGATTCCCTTACAGACGAAGGGTCAGAGGCCATCGCTTAGACCACTGGGGCTGCAGTGCTGTACTAACTGGAAGACAAAGAATAAACTCCACATTATTTCAGGTCCTAAATAGTCTATGCAGTTTTTGCTCATTTCAGAAAAAATTTTGTACCCATCTGTCAGATACAGGAATATATTTTCTAGGAGTTTTTGCTCATTTCAGAAAAAATTTGCTTGACTAATATGCAAATATATTTATATTTTTTATTAAAAACAGGACAAAATTAACATTTTTATTAAAACGACGGGACAGCCAGGAAATATAAAAAAAACAGTACTATCCTGTTCAAAACAGTACATATGGTCAGCCTATATATAGGTAACAATTATAAAAAAGTGGGATATATAAGCAAACTTTTAAAGCAACACATCCCATATCTCCTTGCAAATCAGTGCATTTCTTTCAGTTTTAAATGGTTGTTAACAACCTGTGCTTCTGCAAACTGTAGATACTTTAGAGTTAGTTGCCAGTGTGACATTTGTAAGAAATTCCAACACAGATACAGTAGAAGAACATCCCCTTACTCCCAAGTACTGCACATGAAACTATATCTGATTAGTGGTTGTACTTGATGTTGTTTGCTTGATTCATTATTATGATAAACAGCCACTTGTGGAATGATAGGAAAACTACACTGAGGAGCTGGCACCTCTGCATAGTAGTGCCTTCCAAATGGACAACCCCCACATGGAGATTAAACATTCAGTAACCTAAAAATTTCAAATTTCAGCAGCTTCATGTATCACTTGTTTACATGCAGAATATTGTTTGAATATTCCTCATGGAGAATATTTGTTAGATTAATAATAATTTAGACACCCAACATTGATTTTTTTTATGGAAAAATGTAGATGCATTTATGTAGAGGAAATGTAGAGTAATAACAGAACAGCCCTCGTTTTATCATTTTCCAGTAATTATTGTCATTTGCTTGAAAGATTATGTATGATTATTAATTGAAAGTGGTTGGCAGGAATTATTTAATTAATAATTGCATAATTGGTCAAATAGCAACTAGAAAATTCTTTTCTTTAAAATGGCAGACTTCTTATTATCAACTCTTCAAATAATTCTGCATATCAATGCACTTTGTTTATATAAGGCCTGCATACACACATCCTGGAGAGAAGAAATAAGCTCTGCTACTATATTTCATGTTGAGGATTTGTTTGAATAATAATAATTTAGATGCTCTAATAACACAGATCTTTTTATGCAAGCAAAAGGCTGCTTTATATGAAGAAAATGCAGAATATAGTAAGTAATAATGGAAAGGTATTTTTTTTTCACTTGTTCTTTGAGGAATTGTTTCAGTTAGCTCAAAAGATTTTGTATGATTTTTCATGAGAAGTGGTTAGGCAGAATTATGTGATTTATAAATATGTAATAGATCAAATATCAATTGCAAAAATTATTTCTTTCAAAATATACAATTTGGTTACTTTAGATCTACTTAGATTATTATTGAGGGAAGATGAGATGAGAATTAATACTTCTATGTCAGAAGATTTGGCTGATAGGCCCTTGGAATTATTTTGACGTAGGTGCCGAATGTAACATTCAGATCCCTTTCTGAAATTAATCAATGTGATTCAGTTGACAGAATGGAAGAAATGATTCAGGAACATTAATTATAATTAATTATTCAGAACAAATAAACCATTTGTGAAATAAACGTCTTCAGTTTATCATTTGTTAAGCCACAAATTTGTGTTCTTTACCTCATGCATCAATTTGTTCTCATGTTTTAACCCCTTCAGTGGCAAGTGTTTTTACAAAACTTTTCTTAAAATGACAATAGGCTTTAGTGTTGAATGGAAAACTATCGGGCAATGTTCGTTTCGACAGTTTTCACCAGATAGAACTGATCATGTTTTGGAACAGATCGTGCAGCACAGAAATTTTCTGGGAGTGCAGATCATGCAGCATGAAAATTTTCCTGGAGAACCACTGAAAGAATTAAATATATTCTGTTTGGGGGGGGGGGGGGGTTCACATCATACAATTTATTATTCCTCTTGTTTTTATTGTCTTTCTGCAATGGTGGAGCTAGATGATGGTGGGTGTGCACTGGCCATGTGCAAACGAAGCACATTTATATGCAGAATTACTTGAAGAGCTGATAACCAGAAGCCCATTCTTTTAAAATATGTAACTTGAGAATTTTAGAAGCTTATAACAAGTAAAGCTGTAGCAACTTAGATTATTATGTGCACTGGTCATGTGCAAACGAAGCACATTTATATGCAGAATTACTTGAAGAGCTGATAACCAGAAGCCCATCCTTTTAAAATATGTAATTTGAGAATTTTAGAAGCTTATAACAAGTAAAGCTGTAGCAACTTAGATTATGATGAAAGGAAACTAAATTTGAGACACCAAACTTCTATGTAGGAACATTGGCTGTTTCCTGAGTTGGCAGTGAGTATTTTGGATACATTTAGTGCCAGCCTTATACACTGCCGGACAATTGCTAAGGACGGATGACAATAGCAACGATAGCAACCATAAAATTGAAGGCAGGAAAATGTGGAAATTAGCATAAGTGCGGGATACAGTAAGACGTGTTGTGCGTATGCAAATTTTGGATTGCCAAACTTGTTCGTGACGTCATAGCGCTGATAAGAGATATAAAGGATTTGACGTGTATTGACCGTTGTTGTTCAAACACAAAGTTGAAAGAGAAAGAATCAATTGACGAGCTTGCAATTTTCAGTATGTCTTCCCGACATCACCTAGATGATTTTACGCGTTGCCGTATTATTGGCAAGATTGAAGAAGTGTGAAAAATAACAGATGTTGCCAGGGAGTTCGACGTCAGCCACAGTGTGGTTTCAAGGCTTTGGAAATCATTTCAAACAAATGGAGAGTGTAGCAAACGTCACTGGGGAGGTCGTGTTCGCAGTACGACACCTGCAGAAGATCGGTACATAGTGCTATCAACAAAAAGACACCGGCGCAGCTTAGCTAGTGAGGTAGCAAATCAGTTTATGGCTGCTACTGGCAAGCGGATCTCCCGAAAAACTCCTTCATGCCAGACGTTTGCATGAAGGAGGACTATATGCCCGCCGTCCTGTTGTGTGCATCCCATTGTCCAGACGTCACCGTACCACCCGTTTGCAATGGTGCCATCAACATCGCAATTGGACTGATAACGACTGGTCTGCTGTCCTCTTCTCAGATGAGAGTAGATACAGTCTATTGTCTGATTGTCGACGACAACTGATCTGGCGTGATAGTGGTACTGCATATTGTCCAGCAAACATACAGGAAAGGGACCGATAAGCGACATGTAGTGTCATGGTATGGGCTGGCATCATGATCAATGGCCATACGTCCCTCTATGTGCTTCTAACTGGGACTATGACTGGCCAACGATACATTAATGATGTTCTGCTACCTCATGTTTGCATATTCCGCGGTGCTGTCGGTGATGGATTCATTTTCATGGACGACAACGCAATATGTCATCGAACAGTCGCTGTCCAGGAGTGTCTTGAGAGCGAGGATATTCAACACCTCGTATGGCCAACACGTTCTCCAGATCTGAATCCCATTGAAAATGTGTGGGATGCTTTGGGGAGGAGTCTTGTTGGTCGCCAATGCCCTCCAATAAACAAGGACACCCTCATCCGTGCACTGACAGAGGAATGGGATAAATTACCCCAACAGCTGCTTGATAATGTTGTGCAAAGCATGACACGACGTGTGGAATCTTGCATCGCCCTCCATGGTGGCCATATCTCGTATTGACATCTTACGCCGGAATGCCTGCGGACGGTAATTGCATTTTTTTCATGTTTACGTATTCTGCACAACATGGCCTGTTTGTCCCTTGAACACGTTCCAAAGCCTTCTAGATTTCAGAGCACAATAAATTGTCTTTCTTGTAATGTCCTAGCATTCTGACATTATTTTATTTCACTTGGCATCCAACCACACTTCATGCCAGAGAGTAGCATATATTCTACTTTGGTCTATTTAAATTCATGATGGGGAGTAATGACAGTCAGTGGTGTAGATAATTTCAGGTTTGTATTGGATGCGGTGTCTCTGGAAGAGAGTTGCATGGCTTTTCATAAGCACTGCAGTATCCCTATAGTGGGAATGAGTATCAGTGTACAGTAACATCCTGGTAATTATTTAGTTGAAAAAGGTACATGTTTTTATGAATTATAAGTAACTAGTGCATGCATTTGGGCATTTCACTTTATTCTGCTACTTAAATATTTTCAATCGTGGAAATGACATTTCACATTTGCTTTGTTGTTTTCTTATTTATATAACTTTATTAAAAAATATGCTAAGCATACTCTGCACAGGTCAGGCCTTTTTTTAGTTTAGATAACAAAGCAATGGACCAGACCAAGTCGACCGATTCTTTTTATCGCAATGGTCATGTTCCCCGATTTCCTGATGTGTTTGTTTCACTGGATTTACTTACTTCCATGACATAGCCCAGGGCATAATCAGAAAAGCAAAGAGAGGCACTCACAGTGTTTTTACAATCTGTAGTTATTAAGATAGTAAAACCATTTTGGGGCTTGTTGACAACAAAAAGATTCGACCCCGAGCGAGTGTGCGTGTGTGTGTGTGTGCGTGTGTATCAGATGACATAAATTTTTTCTCCTATCCCTAATCTGTATAGGCATTGACTTTTGTAGTGTTGCAGCTTACTAGTTCAGAGAAAGGGAGATCCTGAACGTGCTTAATCTTCTTTTTCTCTCTTTTTAAAGGTTGTATTTTTTGATTATTGTTAGAGTTTAGTTAATACTTTTAGGCTTATATATTCAACTAAAAATTTTCAATAATATCTCATTTCATTATTTAATTTTCACATTTTAATAAAATACAATAGAAAGACAAAATAATACCAAAGGGCACATCACGGGCCGGGCCGGGCTCTCCAAATTAGGCCCATGCAGACCTCTACTCTGCGGTAAAGCTAACATATGTTTTGTTTACATTGTGCAACTAGCTAAACCACTAGTGATCGTCAGCTACAGTGTTTATAGTTTCTAAGCCTAATATGATGATCTAATATAACAGCAATAGAACATCCATATTAGTCAAAAAGCATACTATATGTTGGTTTTGTGAGTTTTTGGCATTTGTATGGCAACTGTGCTTGAAGAGGAAGAGGCAATCATGGATAGAGGAGACAAAAACTCAAAATTTTCAGGTGCCAGCCCTATTTCTTCAGGAGCTGTCACATTTTTTTCAAGAAATACAAGGAAAAAAACTACAATTTATCTAAATAGAAAAAAATGGCACATTCGGAATTGTGACCTTCATTAGTCCAAATTAATATGTTATAAACATATAAAACGAGCGAAACACACAGTCACGTACGGTAAAAGGTTCGTTTAGCGGTAGCTTTCGGTCATCCTATGACCTTGATCACCCGTGATCGACTGGATGGGCTGGTTGCCAGAACTACAATTTGAAGTTGGGGTGTTGGAACTATTGCCAGATTTTAGAAGAGAGATCCAAATAAATGGGATTTGGTGAGGAGTCTCTGAATTGCAGTTTTTGGTGAACAAAATTTCAATGCTCTCTTTAAAACGCAGAGATGCCTTGTTGATGAAAGGGGCAACTTTTTTGGTTTCTTTCCAAATGGGAACTGCAGAGGTTTCTTCAAGGGTTAGTGCAGATAAAGCTGTCTTTGGAAGACCATTGGAAACATCTTTTTTGTGTTCACCAAGTCTTGTAATTATGGATTTTTTAAAACTATGAGCTACACTCTCACAGTGAAACCAAACCCTTCTGCAATAATGTGCCTGCTTAAAGACAGGGATCCTGTCTCACCCTTGGACACCCCTGGAGTTTATGCCATTCCCATTTCAACTTCCTCTGGTCTCTCAGTGTATATTGGAAGCACATACCGAAGCATCAAAACAAGACTTGGTGAACACAAAAAAGATATTTCCAATGGTCTTCCAAAGACAGCTTTATCTGCACTAACCCTTGAAGACACCTCTGCAGTTCTCATTTGGAAAGAAACCAAAAAAGTTGCCCCTTTCATCAACAAGGCATCTCTGCGTTTTCAAGAGAGCATTGAAATTTTGTTCACCAAAAACGGCAATTGAGAGACCCCTCACCAAATCCCATTTATTTGGATCTCTCTTCTAAAATCTGGCAATAGTTCCTACACCTCAACTTCAAATTGTAGTTCTGGCAACCAGCCCATCCAGTCGATCGCGGGTGATCAAGGTCGTAGGATGACCGAAAGCTACAGCTAAACGAACATTTTACTGTACGTGACTCTGTGTGTTTTGCTCGTTTTATATATTTTTATGTGTTATTATAGTGTGATGCCTGAGTTTTAAACCATAATGTATTATTTTATATATTATTCAAACAATTCAATGCAAAAACTGCAACTTAAACTGGGGAACATATGTTGGAGAAATTGATCATAATATAGATTGTAATTCTCTTGAGGTCATCAGTTTTCAAAGTAATTTTCTAAAAAGAAAATTAAAAGAAGGAATAGAAATTGAGAGGAATCAGAATTCCGTCATCAATGACAGCAGAGGCTTGTCACTTCCTAACATCTGGCAAGATGTGGTGAAAAATAACCATAACCGTCAAGGTTAACTGTAACCACGATAGTGACAACAGAAAAAGGGAGACAACAAAAGACTGCCTGATGAAGGAGAAGAGTTTTCTCAAAAAATTTTCAAATGAAAGTAAAAAAATTCCTAAAAAAATCATATTAGAAGTTTAATTAAATGTTTAATTTAATAAACTAGTAAGCCAGTTTTCAAAATGAGCTTTATTTACCGATTAAAAGTGATTACTTAACACCCATGCTTGTGCATTTTTGTATTGAGATTACTGTGCAAAATCAGAAAACTCTAAAAATACGGAAGCTATCCTTTAAAAATTGCATTCTAAGAATTCAAGTACATGAATATATGGATTCCATAGTATTCATGTACTTGAGAATTTTGAAGTCACTGAGATAGTGTTAAAATTCATCAGGTTTTTAACTACCTTATTGCTATTTTCACTGTTGCTGATTTATGGAAGCAGACTTGCAATTGAAATTTCTGTGTCTTTGCTTGCATTGTATTTACGGTGAATACTACATTTCAAGGCACCAGAATAGTTAGTTTCTTTTTCTGTTTTATGCTTAAGGTGAGTAGAAACCCTGAAAAAGTATTTTTTTAAAAAAAGTTTTTCTATATCTCCCACTTATCTGCTTCTCAAAAATATTAAATTTAAGCAAAAGGACCAAGTAGATCATAAAATATGATTTTGTAAAAGTTGTGTTGTTTCAATATTTTCATGGAAGTTGTGCAATTTTGGAAAATTCAGTTAGAATTTTGCTTTTAACTTTAATTTCTCTTATTTAACATTGATTAAAAGATATTTTATTGTTCCTAAGGTAGCGACATGTGTTTCTAACCGTAACTGAACTTCATATTCAGAAGAGTTAGAACACTTCTTTGTAACCTGAAGAAAAAGTGAAGGTTTGCCGCCTCGGTGGTGCAGTGGTCTAAGTGCTGGCTTTATGACCATTCATCCGAGATGGTTCCGGGTTCGAATCCTGCTGAGGCATGGATGTTGTGTTTGTCTTACGGCACTGGTTCTCTCTCTCCCTTACCTAGAACCAGTGGCCCTAAATTAGGGATGGGCAACTGCTTATAGCCCATTGAGTTGCTACAGTGGTCGTTAAACCTCCAATAAAAAGAAAGCGAAGGTTTATGTGGGAAAAAAGGCAGGCTGACAGATGCTATGATTGACAAAATTCAAAATTATTTTTGTATTGGAATTAGGAAAAATGTGAATAATTTAGAAAATATGAGGCAAACACTATAGTTGCCCTTTTCCATTGTGCATCATCAGAATAAAAGTAGTGACATGAACAGTGCCTGAAAGGCGAGAACTGCCCTGGTGTAAATATCTGAAATTTCTAATTACACTGAACACCTGTTTTGAGGATGAGAAAGGTTTTCCAAAGGTGCACTAAATGAAGTGAAAGCTACATACATGGGACTATGCAGTAAAAAAGTTTTTAGTTAAGTGTCTCAGTGGAAAAACCTAAAATATTAATGATTGTTTTAATGGCCCAATATGGTTGATTTGAGGTTTACATTGTTAGTGTATTTACACTGTGTTTTAGATGTTAGTACGGCAATTATCACCTTCATTCAGGGTTATGAAGGACTCCAAGAGGTGTTTGCAACATTTGGTTGCATACCCGTTCACTATACTCGTACATCCAAGGAACTGAGGTACCTTGATATTCTGCGTTTATCCTGAGCCAGTGGTGTGACAACACCTGAGGCAAGAAAAAATGCTAGAAAACTAATCTAGCGTGCTAAAAGAAAAGTAAAACTAGATATGCACTAGACCAGAGTTTTTTAAAGTGTGTTTCGTGGAACCCCGGGGTTCCGCAACGGTTTCCCAGGGGTTCCGCAAGCAATTCGTAAAACAGCTCCGAAATTTTGAAGAAAATCTGTGAATTCCATATTTTTCCCGATTACAGCCTTAACTAAACAATTTCCCACAGCCAATAAAAAACAGTTCAAGAAAATAAAACACGTTCTGGAAGGTGTGATCAAGATAAAACTGTCAAATTTGCGAAAAGAACAAAGTACGATCAGAGCTATATTATTTTCGGATTTATGAACGATTATGATAATCCGCAGTGTGTCATATGCAGGAAAAAATTTCACAATAGCTCAATGGCTCCTGCTAAACTGCGGTGCCATTTAAGGAGTACACATCTAGAGTTCAAAGATAAATATGTTGATTTTTTTGTACGCAAGCATGATGAACTTTTAAAAGTGAAAAAGTTTTTTTCATGCAGCACATATTAATACATTGAATGAAAAAGCTACTGAGGTTTCCCTTTTAGTAAGCTATCAAATAGTACAAGCAGGTGAACCTTATACAGTATCCGAGAATCTTATCAAGCCATGTGCTATTGACATGGTTAACTGCATGCTTGGTGAAAAAATGGCCAAAGAAATAGCGAAAATTCCGTTATGAAGCCATACAGTGTCTCTGCAAGTGAAGGAAATAGCACAAGCCCGGAGGCTCAGCGGTCAAAGCGATGGCTTCTGCTCATTTGTCCAAGTGGGGTCCGGGTTCGCATCCCGGTGGTAAATATAAAACAAACAATGGTTCATAAATATAAAACAAACAAAAAACAAAAATGTGATGAAATCACCCAGCATTTGGAAGCTCTCCATGATTCAATGAGGTACTATTTTCCTGATGAGCAGCACGAAAAATTAAAAACTCAATTATGGATTAAAAATCCACTTGTTATTAATGAAAAAACTCCATGCTTTTCATCTGATGGATATGAAAAATTTATTGATCTGATGTCGGATTTCTCAGTGATGACATCCCTTTATAAACCAGTGTCAGTGGCAGAATTTTGGTGCAGTTTGAAAGGGGGATATCCAGTATTATCGCAAAAACCTGTGTCAGTATTCTTACCATTTGCGGCAACCAGTCTTTGTGAAACGGGCTTTTCTGTTCATGCCTCAACAAAAAATAAGCACCGCAATAAGCTGGATGCAAAGCCCGATATGAGATTACAACTTTCTTCGATAGAACCAAATTTTAAAGAACTATGTGGCAATAAAAAGCAAAGCCATTCATCACATTAATATTTTTCATTAATGATTACTAGCATCATTGGCAAAATAAATTTTATTGGCTCTACATTACCTTTTTGTAAGTAATATCCTTTTTATTGACTAATTGCTTATTTTTTTCGATTCATTTTTATTTCAAATCAGTGATACAGAATTGGCATATAGGTATATTAATTTTCATGGTATTTATAGAGGGGTTCCGTTGCTAGATACTGTAGAGAAAAAGGGTTCCATAGGATAAAAAGTTTGAGAACCACTGCACTAGACAAAAGAATGGGAGACTTCCAACTATGGTGGTTTTTAATGTGGATGTCTAGTGATTTTGCTCCCTATACTTCCAGTGGAAAAGATTTTGGCCCCTTTTCCTCACTGAGGAAATATTTCCCATGCATCAAAATTGGCTCACTGATAAAAAAACATCCTAACTTAGATTAAACAGTCGGTGTTTTTTTTGCAAAAAACTTTCCTGAACTACAGGGTGTCCGAGAATTATTGGACACATTACAAAATTATATAAAACAAAACATTAAACAGATAGAAAGAAACTGACTGTACTAACTTACAATGCAACTACACAAGTTAATAAATTTCGATGTGCGATCCCTTGGTTGCTCGTAGTACGTCCAAGCGATACTCAATTTCATGCCATGTATTGGCCAACATCTGAAAAGTTATGGAATCAATAACAGATGTGATACGCACCTTCAGTTCCTGCAAATAAGTACAAGGCATCTGATAGACACAATCCTTCACATAACCACATATGAAATAATCCAATGGAGTTAGATCTGGAGAGCGAGGAGGCCACGGAATGGGACCACCATGCCCAATCCATCTGTTGGGGAAATGTTCATTTAGGCACTTACGTACACACGTTGACCAATGCAGAAGCTGATCTGCGGTATAGAGTGGAATTTTCTAGCATATCCAAGTAAATGTCACCATTTATGTTTTTTTTCGCAGAAGAAGAAAGGGCTAATCACTTCTCTTTTTGATAGGGCACACAACACATTAACTTTTGGAGAATCACGTTCCAGTTCAATAGCAGCATGAGGCGGTTCACTGCCCCATATCCTACAGTTGTGACAATTCACAATGCCTGATACATGAAATATGGATTCATCACTAAAAATTACAGTACTGAGAAAGTTTTCGTCGTTTTCCACTCGATTCAGCATATCCACACTGAAATCGTATCGCAGAGTATGATAGTTTATGTGCCTCCTTTGCACTCTTTGAATTTTATAAGCATGCAACTTTAATATCTTGTGCAAGATATCGTGAACTGTCGATTTCGGAATGCACAGTTCTCTGCTTGCTTTATGAACGGATTTCCTGGGGCTTCGTCGGAAACTTTTATTAACTTGGTCAACCGTCTCACTGCTGATGCTAGGCCTACCGGCTCCTCCATGATGTTCCACATTGCCAGTTTCTTTAAACTGTTTCATCCACCACTTAATTGAATTTTCTGACGGAGGATTAGAACCATACTCTAAACGGTATCGTCTTTTAACTTTAATGACAGACTTTATTTCTGCAAGGAATAACACACACATCACCTTCTGCTGTACGGATGACATGACTGCTGATTGCGCATTTCTCATACATTCCTCATCAGGCCACACCTAGCGCCATCTATCGGATTCTGGGAATAACAATTCTGCAAAACAAAAATATAGAAACCGTGTTAGTAATACGTGACATAGAAAAACAGACAATGCTCATAGTTTTTTTTTTTGTATATAATTTTGTAATGTGTCCAATAATTCTCGGACACCTTGTATATTAGAAATCAATAACTTTACTTCGACTTCGATGTAAGTATATACTTGTTTACAGGTAGCGCCACTCTCACCTACCATTGGAATACAGTTATTAATTTTTTACATAGTTTAGGAAAGTCTTTTGCAGAAAAACACCAATTGTACTAAGTTAGGAAAAAAGTTGCAATCTAAGTTACTATTGAAGTCACCGATTACCATGTGCATAGCTATTATTAGATCCGTGATGTAACTGATGGTAGATAGCAAAAATGTCTGTCACATGGGTTGTAGACCAGGAATTAGCTGCCTTTTTCTCACAACATATTATGATGACTTGCTAAGCCTCACATGGCTACCAATGTAATAATGCATGATAGAATATTGCTGAATCAGTCAAAAACTATGTGAAAGTTGTCCTTTTGCCAGTTATGGACAATAAATGTTGAACATGATAGTAATTTCAGTAGTTGTTTCAATTAAATAAATTGGATATTTGCTTCTCTTGCTGAGTACTGCGCATTATATTTGCAATAAAATCATATAATAAAAAAATGTGAAAAATGATTTCCTACATCTATGGCTGTAAAAATGTGTTCTCATGCAGAAACATTGCATGAAACAAGTGCAACTTGCAATTAATTATCAAATAAATTTTCATAGTAAGATTTAGAATTATTTCTTATTGAAAAAAATTGAAAATTTATCAAACACAGTTCTGGGCTCTTACTTTGTTTGATAATCATGAGGTATAGTCCTAAATTGTTTGGCAGAAATTGTGATGAACATTTTTTGCACATGTTTCCAAATATGTAAGCTGCCTCAGTGGCTCAGAGGTCTAAGTGCTGGCTTCTGACCATTCATCTGAGATAGGTCTAGTTTGAATTCCAGTGAGGCATGAATGTAGTGTTTGTCATATAGCACTGGGTCTCTCCCTTCCCTGGAACCAATGGCCCTAAATTTGGAACGTGCAACTGCTTGTCGCCCATCAAGTTGTTCACGGTAGTCGTTAAACTCCCAAAACAACAACAACAAAATATGGAGAGATTAAATTCTGTAAAAATTAGTATATAATGCAGTATGTTTTAAAGTTGTTTTTTTTATTATTATTGTGCAACTTGTCTGTAAGTGTGACAGTGTCAGTGAAGTCTGTAAAGACCATCTTGCTGCTCTAAAGGAACAGTCACAATCCAATGGTTACTTGCTGAGCACTTCTAAAGCAGTAGTGACCATTAAAATGTTGGCCTGCTTCAATGAATCATTATTAGTATTGATCATGGGTTTACCAATGCAATCATAAAACCAAGTGTCAGCATACTCAGTGTAAATCAGAAAACTTTCCACCCCCCAAAAATGTCAGAACAATGCTCCTTGTTTTCTCTTTACTCTGAAGGCAAAGTCACTTTTTGTCTGTATAGGACAGATGGTGAACCAGTCACACTACCCGAAGGTGCTAAAAATACTCAAATTTAAATAGGAAGGCACAGCCAGAACTTCTGAAGAACAGAAATGGGTCTTGAGTTCCCCAAATTCTCTTACAGTCAATGCTGCCTCTGTAGAGACAATTGAGGAATTTTGGCTAATAAACAGATTTTTCTACTTGAACCTCCTTTTCATTTTTATGAACTGGAACCATCAATTTTTTTATATATATTACCCCGCCTTCTCGTGGTGCATCCTGTTCCCACTAAAGGGGCTCTGGCGACCACCAATAGCAGTATAACTATACCATCGGGATTAGAGGAAATGCTATCCCACACTCACCAACCCACTTGGCCAGTGTGGTGAGTTATGGCCAAACCCCTCCAAAATGACTCCACAACTTAAATCTTGGCCCTCAGTCTCCGGCAGCTGGAATGTACCTGGCCAAAGCAGCGGCCAGTGGGACATGAAGGCCGAGGGTGCTAAAAATCACTGGAGGACCGGACTAGGCTGCCATCTGATGCTGACCTTAGCTACTTACAATGGACGCTCACTATCTTCTGATTCAATGCTCCTTGAATTGGAAGAGGAAGTGCAAAGGATCAAGTGGGACATCGTCGGGCTAAGTGAGGTAAGGAGAAAAGGAGAAGATCTCATTGAACTGAAAAGTGGACATCTCTTCTACTATCGTGAGACAGATACTAGCAGAACTAGTGGTGTTGGATTTATGATAAACAAGAAACTGAAAGATGAAGTTGTAGAAGTTGGAAGTTCCTCTGACAGAGCTGCACGACTTGTTATCCAACTCTCGAGAAGATACCAGTCTCAGATTATTCAAGCTTATGCACCCACTACAAGTCATCCTGAAAAACAGATTGAGGAATTTTATGAAGAAATTCATCATCTAAATAATAAAGGCAAGCAGCACTTGAAGATCATTATGGGAAATTTCAATGCAAAAATAGGGCAACAGCAACAGAACGAAACTTCAGTAGGTAAATTCGGTCACAATAACAGAAACCAGCGTGGAAATACTCTCGTAGAGTTTGCAGAGGCAGAAGGGTTTTTCATCATGAGCTCCTCTTTCAAGAAAAAGCCACAAAGGAAATGTACATGGAGGCATCCCAATGGATTGAAAAGTGAAATTGATTTTATTATATGTAACAAGAAATTTGTCATAGAAGACTGTAGTGTGCTGAACAAGTTCAACACAGGTAATGACCATAGAATAGTAAGATGTAAGATGCACCTCAATACTAAACTCGAGCGTGGCAAGCTCATAAAACAAAGTGTATAAAATACAACCTTAAAAAACATCATAATACCTTCAAATTGGAACTGAGGAACAGATTCTCTGCTCTAGAAGGTCTAACAGCGGAAGAAGTGGGCATATCTGAAGTTAACAGAAAACTAACCAAGGCTCTTATGGAAACAGCAACAAAAATAGCTGGTACTAAGAACAAGTTGCATATGAACAAATTATCAGAAAAAAAATTCTGATGCAAAAAAGAAGAGAGATGAGGACAACTAAAGGAGATGTGACTTCCAAAGTGGAATATATAGAGCTATGCAAGGCAGTACAAAAAAGTATCACTGAAGACGTAAGGAAATTCAACTGTGAACTAGTGATGAAAGCAATTGAAAACAACCAAAGCCTGAAAAGAGCAAAGGGACATCTGAGTAAGGAAAGAAAACAGATTATGGCTCTGAGAAAAGAAGATGGCTCTGTAACAAGAAATAGAGGCAAATTTATGACAAGAGCAAAAGATTTCTACTCAAAACTATATGAAAGGGATGATACATGTACTCCAGACTTTACAAAAGCTACCAGTACCAGAGTTCTTCCAATCCTCCTAGTAGAAGTTGCACATGCAATCAAGAACATGAAATGGGGAAAAGCTCCAGGAGAAGATGGAATTACCATAGACATCATACAAGAAGCAACTGGAAAAATTGAAACAGTACTTGCCCAAGTTTTCACTTGGTGCCTTAATGAAGGGAAGATCCCTGAGGATAGGAACAATGCTACAATGATTCTGCTACGTAAAAAATGTGACATTGACGATCTCAGGAACTACAGACCTATCAGCCTCCTATCAGTGGTTCATAAAATCTTCACTAAAGTTCTTTCACATCGCTTGAAGGTAACACTGGACTTGGCTCAACCGAGAGAAAAAGCTAGATTCAGGAGTGGCTACAGCACTATAGATCATATCCATGTACTGAGAGAACTAATTGAAAGAGTGAGGGAATATGAACTTCCGTTATGCATGGCTTTTATCGATTATGAAAAGGCCTTTGATTCGGTGAAACCATCAGCAGTTACAATGACTTTGAAATCCTGCGGTGTTGAAGATGCATACATTAATATTATTAATAACATCTATGAAAATGCAAGTGCAAAGATTTGGCTATTTAAGAATACAGCACCCATAAAAATTGGAAAGGGAGTGATACAAGGCGACACTATATCTCCCAAACTCTTTAACGCCACTTTGGAAAATGTCTTTCAATCACTGAACTGGGAAAATAAAGGGATAAAGATTAATGGAGATTATCTAACTCACCTTCGTTTTGCTGATGACGTAGTCATTTTTGCAACTACCCCATCAGACCTGCAGAGTATGATCCAGGAACTTGCTGACAAGAGTAGAGAAGTGGGATTAAAAATGAACTTTCAGAAGACAAAAGTGATGTACAATGCCTTTTACAAGAAATGAATATTTATTGATTGATGGAGAAAAGCTGGAGATCACCAATACCTACATTTATCTTGGACAGCAGATATCAAGTGAAGGTCACATTGATGAAGAAATTAATCGGCGTATAAAACTTGCCTGGAGAACTTTTGAAAGAAACAGTATAATTTTCAAGAGCAATATGCCATTATGTCTTAAAAGAAAGGTGTTTGATGAATGCATCCTTCCAGTGCCTACGTATGGTGCAAAGACGTGGACTGTAACTAAAAGAGACATACAAAGACTGCAGACAACTCAAAGCGACATGGAGAGGTGCATGCTTAGTGTAACCAGGAGAGATAAGAAGAGGAACTCGTGGATCAGAAAAATGACAAGAGTGGAAGACATCAGGATCAGAGTAAAATCCCGGAAATGGCAATGGGCTGGAAATATTGCCAGAAGGACAGACCATGGATGGACAGCCAAAATTTTAGACTGGATTTCAAGGGACAAGAAAAGACCCAGCAGAAGACCACATGGGAGATGGGTGGAGGAAATTCGAAAGTATGCGGTAGTAACATGGAGGAGACTGGCACAAGACAGACCGTTGTGGAAGAAACTTGGGGAGACCTTCATCCAGCAGTGGATTGATAATGGTTGACAATTATGATTATGGAATTTCCTTTAATAAAGAAATAGATTGAGGTGACACATTTCCAAGATTTAAATGGTATTCAGGGCAGCATGATGGCAGCTATAACAGCAATAAATGTTTCCAGGCATTTAAGAAGCACTAGAGGATGTCATGTGCAACATTGCAAGTAAAGCACACTGTCCATTGGCATTAAGGTACAACATTCAGTGCCTTGCCAGCTTCTGCATGGTATGTCTGTAAACTTAATAATCAGTTCCTTTGATATTAATAGCTAAATGAAAACTGACTGAGTGAATGAATGATTGAATGCTGATCTATTCACGACTTCAAGTATTCAGGGATTTTTGTTGTTTTAGCTTACTTTCTTCTCAAAATATTCTAGATTCTTTTCCAGTATGTGAAAGGAAGACATAATATCTCATTTTATACCATTTAATTTTTTACTTGTGGTGAAATACTGGTATTTACAGTTTAATTCTGAAAACATAAAGTTCTACAGTAGAATAACAAATGATTTCTTTTGTAGTTAATATGAAATTGTACTGCAATAGTGTATTATTTATTTGGCAACAGAAATTTCTTTTGTTGTAAAGTGGAGACTTAGGGCTGAAATTTCATCATTTGTTTTTCAATAGCAGGTGGAAAATTTTTGTCTGAAGTCAGATATATAATTGTTCCTTTCGTTTAAAAAGATATATTAGTAAAATGTTATCTGATCAAACAGTTTATGCAGAATGTATACTCCAGTGCAGTACAAAGTTTAAGTGCTGAAAAAAATTGATTGCTGCTCATAAGGTGCCTTTATGTTACAGTAATGGCATGTGCAAAATAGCAGCAGCCATGAATCACAGTTCTTCAATGAAAAAATATATTTATTTTCTACTTTTTACATCCCATGGAAAAATCCGTATTGCAATTGTTGATGATTTGGTGTAATAATAGGTGATTGTCTTACAGTTTCTCGCTGAAAAGCTCAGCATGTATTGGATTGTTGCAGAAGAAATGTCATAATATTGATGGAAATTTCAAACACTCAAATTGCAATAGCAACTAAACTTTATTTTTCAAAATAAACACCACCAGAAGCAACACATTTTTGCCAATGAGATACAAGCTTTTATATACTATCATAAAAAATGTGCTTCAGAATGCTGCAGACTTATGGACTGTGTTTTCAACTAGTGTTTGATTGGGAAACAATTTATCCTCCAGAAAGGTGTCCAGGTGCTTGAAGAAGTGATAATCCATAAAGGACAGATCTGATGTATAAGATGATCCAGTAGGGGTAAGATCTAGTGATCTTGGTGGTCATAAGATTGATTTAGGAATGCTGCCTTGAGAGTTTCATGAATATGTGCCCAATGAGGAGGTGCCCCATCTTGTTAGGTGACTGTTGGCTGCTTGTCCTGAAGTAACAGGGGTATTTTGTAATCGATGAGCATATCCAGGTACACATTTCAGTGTTGGAATCAGAAATAAATCTTCTACAGGCCCAATGGACCGCTCGAATTTTCAGATCACTGGTCTGTAAAAAAAAACAAAAAAACTTACACATCTGCAGTACATGTAAAAAATAACATATCATTTCACAGGAGCTGTATATCACAAATTTAAAACAGAATGTTCACATGTACTCCTGTAAATAGTACTAATAAATAAAACACAAAACATGCTATGCAGTGGTAGAAATTTGAAAAAAAAAAAAGAAAAAAACACTTCACTGCTGTGCAGGATCAGTGTATACCAAAAGTCAGTATAGTTTAATCATTTTTACTGGTCCAAAAATGGCACAAATATTGTATTAATACACTTTGTATGCACATTGTGCTGGTATCTAGGACTACACTTATGAATGACACTGATTTGAAGCACTATCCACTATCGATGCACTTCATACAGTGCATTGATTATGAAGCACTTTGCAACATACCAAGAGTCACCTTCATGGAATACCTTATATATAAAGGAAGGAAGTTTTCCCATGTAGACAGAATATGTATAAAAAAATTTTCAGTGGTTCAATGGAATTTTTACTAGCCAACGGCCAGTGGACCACTGGGTAATTCGGACGCTCATTTGCAGAAACCCTTTTCTCAGTGAAAAAGAAAGGACCAATTATTTGGTTTTCCATTAGCCCACACTAGACACTGAACTTCAGACCAGAGTTTAAGCTGGCTCAAAAAATGCTGTAGCAAAAATGCTAAAATGAAGGAAAAAGTTGTAGTAAAATGCTAAAGAAATTTAGCCTCTTTTGTTGACGAACTGACACGCTACCAATCGTCGTAGTGGACGAACTGATGCGCAACGAATCGTCCCAGTGGCCGAAGTGGCACACGACAAATCGTCGTAGTGGGCAAAGTGGCGCGCAACGAATCGTCATAGTGGACGACGTGGCACGCACGACGAATTGATGCGACACTGTCAGACCGAACAATGGATGACGGAATACTTTTACCCATGAATTAGTGGCGGAATTTAAATTTTTCCTCTGGACTACGGGAGTTCAAATTTTTGGAGCACAATCACCTCTGTGATATTTAAATTTCTGGCGCCATTTTGCGACAGGACGCTAATTTTCTTGCGCGTTTTAGATTAATTCATGGCATTTTGCGAAAATAGCGATCATAGCCTCTGCTTCAGACTGTCTCGAATGTACAGTGGTGCCGCATTTTACACGGATTCAATTATACGTGGTCAGCCCCACTGCTATATTCATATCACACAGGAAATGGAACTATGAAAGAAGCAGTCAACATGTGCTGGTGGCCCCTGTGGTGTGACTGTGTCAATGATTTTAAAGGTTTTCCGACGATCAATGAGGAAGAAAAACATATTACTCAGATGGCCAAGCAGATTGGGGTTGAAGGCTTCGTCGATATTCTGGAGGAAGAAATAACAGATTTGATTGGACATTAAGAACCATTGACAAATGAAGAGTTGGAAGAACTTTTGAAAACTTCCTCGGACAAAGATGATGATGACGACGACGCCGACGAACAAGATGAAACTGCCAACGGTAATCTGCACAAGTTTGCCAAAATTTTCCAAGCAGAAAAGCACTTGAAATATATAATTTCTAACTATGATCCCTCTATGGAATGTAGCCTTAAAATAAACCAAAGTGTTGCGGACTCATTAATGTCGCATTACTAGATTTTTCAGCTGCTAAAGATACAGCAGCAACAGTTGCCAATAATGATGATTTTCCAGAAAAACCTGGCTCCCCATTGCCCCGCCAAGAGTCTCCAACTACTGCACCTAATGCATCAGCTTTGGACCTCAGCTTTGATGACCGCGCAGTGGTGTTAAGTAGTGAAAGCAACAATTAGGTAGGTATGCATAAGGATTTGCATCATGCTATCTCATATTTTAACTGTAACTGCTACAGTATACATTGTTACATTGTTCAGTATACATTGTTCTTTGTAAAATACACAGTATACAGTATACATTGTTCTTTGTAAAATACACATTATACTGTAATAGATATATGTAAGTGAATAATATCGTACATATATAAAGAAAAAAGCGTAAGTGATTTATTGTATGTAGTTTTATTATTGGTTTTGAATACATGCGGTTTCAGCTTTACGCGGTCTTGTCAGAGCGTAACCACCGTGTAAAATGTGGCACTATTGTATGTGCTTATGACATGGATTTTCCAATACCCAAATATGCACATTCTACCTGCTGACTATGCCACTTAAGGTGAAACGCAGCTTCATCTGAAAAGCAGACACACAGCAAGACGTTATTGAGGAATATGTCATTGGGAAATGTTTCACAGTTGGTTTTTAGACTTTTGCTTCATCAGGCTGCTGTGCTTTAGGAATTTGTAACTTGTGTGCATGTAACTGTAAACAGTTGTGTTAAACCTTGTGCACTGTATGCTTTGGTATCTGTAGTTGATGTGAATCTTGTGTAACTTATTTGCATGGTGACCGTGTGAAACCAGTTTCAGTGTTTCCCGTTGGAAGCTGGTGGTCTAGCTGTGCTTACTTTTCACCTTTCTTGTTTTGAAGAATTTTGCCCTCCACTACTTAATTAACTTCACTAATGGTGGATTCTTTCCATAATTTGTTCTGAACTTTTGCTGAACAATGACAGAAAATCTTGTTTCTGCCAGCCACACAGCATATTCTGCCTTCTCTATCACAGACACCATCTTAACTGCACGTCTTCCACAGTGCTCCGAGTGGCAGATGCAGTAGATGAAACACACCAGCACAGAAATTATATGTGTACAAGATCACCTGTTAAAAGGAAATGGGTGTAAGACTCATCATTAAAAAATTATAGCATAGTGTAATCGAGGTAATTCATCTATGGACACCATGTACACAGAAAACAAATCGTAGATAGTGTCATTACTGAAATAACAATTGTATGTAATAATTGTGCTGTTGAACAAGATAAAATTTTCATTGAACATTCAGATTTATGATCATTTATTTATCATATTTAAAAAACATGAAAATTTGAAAGTGCTATTATTTTTTTATTTTTTTCCTGTCTCAGCAACCCTGTTCCAAATTTTGATTACAGTGAGATCATTATCTGTATGAATCCACTGCACATACAAGTAAGGTTTGAAAGACATTATTTTTAAGTTTTACCCATATTCAGGGGACTGAATTGAGATAATATCCTAGGGAAATCAATCTCAAAACTTCCAGTTCTTGTAATCTTTCAGTTTAATAAATAACTGACTCAGACTTTAGAGCATCATATAGATTATATGAAATTAAGCTTGTTTTCAGCATAGGTTATATGCCAAAACTGGTTTTAAAATGTTTTAGCCATTGTTGGTATTCATTTCCATAGACATAGTGATATGTTTAATAAAATGGTCTTGAGTATACATCGTGAAACATAATATTTGCATCATTGTAAGCGTATGTTTTTATTTTAGAAATGGGCCCATCTGTGGAAGATGCAAGGAAAGCAATGGCACCAATGACCAAAGAAGAATGGGAAAAGCAGCAGAGTGTCATTCGTAGGGTGTATGATCCAGAGACTGGAAGAAGTAGGTAAGTGTTAACAGTTGACATTTATCTTCGAAAGAAAAAGATTATCTTGTATGTTTTTCCAGAAAGAAGTGCATGAAAAATAGCTTTATTGCTTTGTTGTGCTGCCCAATCGTCCATATAGTAAAAGTGTGGGAGTTGAATAAACCCGTATGTGAACAGTAGATCTCAGATGATGGCCAGAGTATGCCAACACTAGTTATCAGTATGTTAACTGACACGTTGTGTATTATTGCCCCCACGGTTTTTTAATGGTTTATATGAGCATCAAAGGCTATGAACAGTATGAGGTAAATTATTTATTATTTTTATTTGTTGGTATAATGTGATGAACAATTCTGCATTCAGATTTACCTATCTCTTACTTAACCAGCCACAATAACCCATCTTCATTTTCTTTTACTTTTTTGTTGCAGTGTTCTGTAAAAAAATATGGTATTTCTCATAGTGCATTACATGCCCATATAAGCTATCTTCTGTTGACCTCACTATCCAGTTCACAATTCTTGTTCATCCTTTACATGCTCTTGATGTCTGTGTGACCTTTGGCATTTGTCTATAAATCCACATCTCAAGAGCTTCAAGCCTTAATATTGGTTACCAGCTTTTTTAGAAAAGGAGAGAACAAAAGCCATTGGACAAATAAAACACCAATGTCTTATGTGGGACTCAGACCCAGTTCTTTGATGTGATGAGTTAGCATACTAACCACATGGCCACTGATGACCAGGGTGCAAAATTAAAAACATATGTGCCCTGTGCTAAATGTTCACTGCAGCTAAATGTTTAGGAGCCAAAAGTTATTTTTTTTTACATATACAATTGAAGAGTAACTAAAATTCTGGATGTTGATTTTGCCTAGCTTTCACATCCTCTCACCATATTTTGATAGCTTGGTCTGGAATAAAATCATTTAAAGGTATTCTAGACATTTTAACAGTCAACAAATCATTTAAATAACTAATTTTCATGTTGCTTCTCAAATCAGTCTTTATAAGGTTTATTGTGCTGAATCTACATTCGCAAATAGCAGTGCTAAATCAATAGAATGCGACGTAAAAATAAAATGATAGTCAACAAGTTCTTAAGTTCATCAGAATACTCTATCTGAATTAACAATCTGTTCCACAAAATCTCAGACTTTTGAGAAATTTTATCTTTCACCCACAACTTCCATTGCAAGTACCCTTCTTTAGTTTCATCAGCAGAAATCTTTACACATCGCGGTAAGTTTTGCTAAAATAATGTCAAGTTCTTTAATACCATATCGGATGAGCAAATCCTCATTATCTTTAGTTTCACCATCATTAAGCATTGGAACTGGTAAGTTTATTAGATCAAATATGGGTTAGCAGTAATGTCATTATATCTTTACATATTCAAAAAATTATCACAGATGATTATTTTGTCTTTAAGGACTGTGATTGGCGATCATCATTATGTAACACTATACTCTTAAATGAGGTGCTTGTTTCATCATAGACTGTTCGAAGGCTGGGAGTTTTTCTCCATCTTTTTCCTTCATACCCTTTAGCAAAACTTTGGTTTTCATTAAACATGCCTTCACCATGTCTAATGAAATGTGGTCTTTGAAAAGACTGAAAGCTTTAAGGTTGTAGTTATGTCAAACAGAAAGTGCACGAACTGAATCATGCAAACAGATGTTAAGCTTTTGAATAGACCTTTCTTCTCACATATTTTAGTTTTCTCATTTTCAATGTTTAAACAGAAACTTTCCATGTAAAACTGTAATGACTAAGTTGTTTAATAGTGCCTTTAGTTCTTCATTTTTGGATGCCACCCATCTAACTTTAATTAGAGATGTGTTTTTTAATATCGATTCTGAAAATACTTCAGCAACTTCCGTCAGTCTTTCAAAAGCTTTGGACTCTTATGATACATTTTATAGATAGATTTTTAGAGGTTTTCACATTTTAAAGCAAATGAAATATCCTGTAATATGTTAAATTACTAATTCTAATCGGTGTGCAATGCAGTGTACAGACACAATTCTAGGAGACTGTAGATAAACGTGTTGCAATACCATTGTGTTTACCCACATTTACACCTGCCCCATCAAAACAAGCTGCTACCAGTTTATTTTTCCACTGGATATGACTTTCTGACATGGCTTCATCAGTCGCTGAAACAAAACTCACTGCAGTTCCACTCAGAAGCTGTTGCAACTTTACGAAGTTTGTTTGAACACCACCACCACCATCAACAGCAGCAGCATAAATAATCTGTGATTCACACATGGATATATCAGTGGAGGAATCAAATACCAAAGCTTTAAATTTCGAATTTGATAAAACCTCAGCCTGCTGCTTGTGAATTGCTTTAGCAATATTAAGAAGGGAACATAGAGCATGACTCTTCATTTAGGTATGTATCACCAATATTTACTCCATTTTTCTTCTGCAGTTGATATAATCTTTCAAATTGGCAGAAAGAAAGATTTCCATGAGTGATAGAATATGCAGTGTTAAAAAGAAATACCATTTTCTCATGAACTGATTCCCTCATAGTAGAAACACACTTAACTAATGCAGATGATGAAGGATTTTCTTTTACAGACTTTATCTCAAGTGCATCTCTATGGAACTTAGACTTACTGTGTCTCATGTTCATAGGTGCCACAACCATTAATAAATGACATTTTTGTAAGAATCATATCATTTTCAAGACACACTTTATAGTACATCCTATTTTCACCATCAACAAATTCAAATTGTAACCACGCAAATTCTTTCTTCCACTTTAGCTGGGTCCCTTGACTGACAGAAATACGTCATCACTTAAATTTTTACCCAGTTGATTCCCCCATGCTGTGAGAAGTTGACTGCAGTGTAAGGGCAACAACATCCGTGCTTGGCCCAACATATTTTCACATTTCTGAACTCGACAGTAGTGATAGGGTAACACCCGAAGTCCAGGCTTGGCTCATTAATAGATTCCCACGAAGCCTTGAGCTGATGGACATTCAACACATGTGCAGCATCCATATTTGAAGTGCACACATGTTCATCCAAATTAGGAGATGTCTGTTTACAAGGCAGATTAAAAAATATGTTATCTTCTTGGTGATTGACATAACTCCTACAAATATATCCATGTGTGCAGATTGCTGTATGCTGATGACACTGTCCTTTTGGCAGAGAGCAAAAGTGAGTTGCAGGGTATGTTGCCCCGGTTGTGCAAAGTTTGCATGAAATTCAAACTGAGTATAAATAAGGGAAAAACAAAAGTTATGGTTTTTGAGAGAGGAACTGGTAGCACTGAATGCAATATAAGTCTAAATGACAATGATTGACCAAGTGAACGAGTTTGTGTATTTAGGAAACATGTTTGACAGAGAGAATAAATTGGATGGTGAAATTAGTAGGCGAGTGAATTCTTCATTGAAAGTCATAGCTGCGGTGGGAGGTTTTCACAGGAATGATGGGTTCTCAAGAGAGACCCACATGTCTGTGTATGAAATTGTAATTGTTCCTACTCTGATGTATGGCAGTGAAACCTGGGTACTACAGAAGAAACATAAAAGTGTGCTGGAGAAATGCGTTACCTATGGGGTTTTTGTGGCAAGACACATTCTGATTGTGTGAGGAATGAAGATGTGTTGCAGTTGTGTGATGTGAAGCAAAATGTTGTTAGCAAGGGTGGAGACTAATATGCTTCGGTGGTTTGGCCATGTTAAAAGAATGAGTGATGAGATGCTTACTAAGAAAATCTGTTTAGCCCAAGTGGTAGGAAGGAAAGGCAGAGGAAGGCCAAGGAAGTCATGGGAGGATCAGATTCAGGAGTGTCTGCATGAGAAAAAGATTATGAGTATGAATTATAGAAGATCTTGTGTATGGCATGTAATGGATGTCAGTGAAGCCCTAGTTGTATGTCAAGATCGCTATAAATGGAGAAGTTTGATACAGCAACAGTAAGTAACAAGAAAGATGACACCGAATTTTTGGGTGTAATAAGCACGTCTTTTGAATCTGTTCTGACGCAAATTAAATTTATCAAAGCTATTCAAAGGCAATTGAACCGGTATGGAAAACAATAGTATCTGACGGAAGAAAGTAGTTTTTCAATCGGGTCTTTAATCCCTCAGATATTGCTGTAAACGGAATCTTGAGATTACGAACTCTTAGAAACAGAGTCATGGACAAAAAATAAGATGTGACTTTATGTCCCCTGGTGGGAAAACCATGCATTATTTTAGGAAGAAAGTATTCTCAAAAGGTTTATCCATATGAGCGGTATCAGTCTAAGAAAAAAAAAATTTAGTCGAGTTTTCAGGAGCCCACATTTTGCTACAAATACATCAGAAGCAGAAATTAACACTTATGACCCCTGGTGGCCAAACCATTCTTTACAAAACATTTGAAATTATGTGAAAAATATTTTCCATCAGGTCTTGTATGCGATACAGGAAGAATTTTTCGAATCAGAGTTTTAGGAGCAGAAAACGCAATTTACCTTTACTCCCCCTAGCGGAAAGTTTATGAATTATTTGAAATTTTTGAATTTTTAGGAAAAACATGTCACACTAGGAACAGTATCCAACAAAGAAGGAATTTTTTAAATCGGACTCCTAGAAGTCCAGATATTGACAAAAATAAGATATGCGTCTATGCCCCCTGGCGCAGAAACCATGCACTATTTTAAGAAGAAAATGTTTCTAAAAGGTTTGTCGACACGAATACTTCGGTCTACAAACGACGTTTTTTTTCAATCGAGAATTTAGAAGCTCATATTTTGCTGCAAATACATCAGAAGCGGAAATTAAGGTTTACGCCCCCTGGTGGCCAAACAATTTTTTTTTTTTTACAAAGATTAGAAATTATGTGCAAACGATTTTTCATCAGGAGCTATATCCAGTGCAGAAAGAATTTTTCAAATTGGAGATTTAGAAGCAGAGATATAGGGAGAAACGCAATTTAGCTTTACGCCCCCTAGCGGAAAGTCTAGGAATTACTTGAAAATTTTGAAATTATATGAAGCACATGTCATACTGGAAACACTATCCAACAAAAAAGGAATTTTTCAAATCGAACCCCTAGAAGTAGAGATATTGACAAAAATAAGATATACATCTACACCCCTGGCGTACAAACCTTGCACTATTTTAAGAAGAAAATGTTCCTAAAAGGTTTGTGGAAATGAGTAGTATCGGTCTACAAATGACGTTGTTTTTAATCGAGAATTTAGAAGCTCATATTTTGCTGCAAATACATCAGAAGCGGAAATTAAGATTTACGACCCCTGGTGGCCAAACCATTTTTTTACAAAAATTAGAAATTATGTGCAAACGATTTCCCATCAGGAGTTGTATCCAGTGCAGAAAGAATTTTTCAAATCGGAGATTTAGAAGCAGAGATACAGGATGAAACGCAATTTACCATTACGCCCCTAGCGGAAAGTCCATGAAGTACTTGAAAATTTTGAAATTATATGAAAAACATGTCACACGGAAAACACTATCCAACAAAGAAGGAATGTTTCAAATCGGACCATTAGAAGCAGAGATACTGACAAAAATAAGATATACATTTATGCCCCTGGCGGAAGAAACTGTGGAATATTTTAAAAAGAAAATATTCCGAAAAGGTTTATCAATGTGAGTGGCATCAGTCCACGAAAGAATTTTTCCAATTGATATTTTAGAAGCTCAGATTTTATGGCAAATACATCAGAAGCAAAAATTAACGCTTACGCCCTCTGGTGGCCAAAGTATTCATTTCCAAAAATTTGAAAATATATGCAAAAGATTTTCCATCAGGAGGTGTATCCGCTGAAGAAAAAAATTTCAGATCGGAGTTTTAGAAGAAGAGTAATCGGGAAAAATGTAATTTATGCCCCGTAAAGGAAAATCTATGCGTAATTTGAAAAAGTAACTTTTTTCAATCGAAAGCTTAGGAGCAAATATGTGGAATTAAACGTATTTTTGAATTTGACATCATCTGCATTTATGCCCTGTAGCGGCGAAATTGTGCATCGTAAAAAAAAAAAAATGAAATAAAGGATCATCATTCGCATATCTGAAGCTTCCCAATGCAAAAAGAATTTTTCAAATCAGGCTAATAGTTGCAGAGATATCGTGGGTACAGACGGACGGACGGACGGACGGACAAACCGGTAACATAAGCACGATCTTTTTTTACAAAAGACATGCTAAAAATTATCTGGTAGTTTGTATTTCTTTTTGGAGCTAACCTCTGAATCTCAGAGAACAGCTTATTGATATGTTTGTATGTATGTATGTATAACTTTCAGAACTAAGTGAAATTAACAATGTTTCCAACAGTGTGTTGGTGCAACATGCTAAAAAATACGAAAAATGCAATTCATAAGACTACCTTATAGGTTGTCTTATCTTATAAACGTGATTTTAATTAAACTATACATAATATCTAAGGTATTTTACCTGATATTGTTAAAGTATTTCTCACGTTGTTTGTTCTGTGAGGCATGTGCTCCCGGCCCCGAGAGGTCTCATACGTTGCGGACTTTTGGTTAGTTATAAAAAAATTGCAGAAATAAAATAGTTAGGTTATATATTTTCAGTTCCACATTCATTCACTTGCACATTCAAACGTTTAAAATTTACTATTAATTAAAAGATTTTAGTAGAAAGAGTTATACTCATCGGGTCAGGAGACGTCTCACAAGTAGTTCATTGGTTCATTGTTGTGGCGAGCGCTTTCTACGGTACGTTTACCGCCGTCTTCGGGCCATTATTTCCACACGAGGGTTCTTCGTGTGTGTGGTTTTTTTGGAGTTGCCTGTCGGGAATTGATGGGAAGGTTTGTTGCCTGTATGTGTTAGGTGATTTGTTTCTAATGTGTCGCCATCTACTGGATGAGTTGGTAGGTATCAGTCGTAAGTATAGTGTGTGTCTCTGTGTGTTAGGTGATTTGTTTCTAATGTGTCACCACCTATTGGATGAGTTGTTAGGTATCAGTCGTAAGTATAATTTTTTTGTGTAAATATTTTTGGGCTATTATTATTTGTTCATACTTACGACTGATACCTACCAACTCATCCAGTAGATGGCGACACATTAGAAACAAATCACCTAACACATACAGGCAACAAACCTTTTCATCGATTCCCGACAGGCAACTCCATAAAACCACACACGCGAAGAACCCTCGTGTGGAAATAATGGCCCGAAGACGGCGGTAAACGTACCGTAGAAAGCGCTCGCCACAACAATGAACCAATGAACCACTTGTGAGACGTCTCCTGACCCAATGAGTATAACTCTTTCTACTAAAATCTTTTAATTGATAGTAAATTTTAAACGTTTGAATGTGCAAGTGAATGAATGTGGAACTAAAAATATATAACCTAACTATTTTATTTCTGAAAATTTTTTATAACTAACCAAAAGTCCGTAAAGTACGAGACCTCTCGGAGCTGGGAGCACGTGCCTCACAGAGCAAACAACGTGAGAAATACTTTAACAATATCAGGTAAAATACCTTAGATACTGTATTATGTATAGTTTATGCTAAAAAATGATGTGCCATAAGCCAAGAAGTTATATTGACACTAGATTTACAATGAATCGATTCAAAGGACAATCGATGTGCAAAGTGATGAACAAATAATCATTACAATTCTTCAGTTGCAATTAATTAAGTTCAGGCAAGCCGTGGCTCCAGTCTGCTTCAGGTTGAGAGAGAGAGAGTGGGGTGGGGTCTCACAAAGATCCATTGGTCTCTGTGGGAGGATCCTGCTCATTGTTCAAGGTCACCTCTTTAACTTGCTTGTGTGATGACAGTGCTAGTGAGAAGGGGAAGTCTGAAACGCAATTGATAAACAGTTTTATGCGTAAGTGCAACTTTGAAGATGAAGTGAGGAACAGAGCGACATGTGAAAGGGATCAATTCTTGCAAACCTCTAAGAATCAAGAGAGCAAAAATAGTCATTCAGATTAAAAAATATGTAATAATAATAAAATGCAGTAGAAAATGCATGTAGCCGCAATTTGGCCTCCGACATCAAATCGCTGGTCACCAAATGCAAAAATGCGGTCGTGTTTCGCTCGTGGCCCCCATTAATTTCGAACCCTGCTGACGAAACTCCAGTAAGGTAATGCCATGTTCCACTTGTAATGAAAACAAAACCTTTTATGCAGTTTTCAGTCATATATAAATAAAGGAAATTTGAATTGAAAGAGCCATTTCATTATCTCAGTAGAAATATTTTTGTAGAAATTGTTCTCTAATTTTTATAAATGCAGTCTTACTTTGGAGTAATATACTTTCATTATGACACCCCAATTTTACATTTCTTTTTTAAATGATATTTCTGTTGTTGTGCTGATTGCAGTATATCTCTGTTGTGAAAATTTCCCTTGATGTGCATGGTAATGCAGGTGTGTATGGCAACAGGTGTACTTCCCACATGCCTGCAGTTGTTTTATTTTAAAATATAGAAAATGTAATTTATTACAGAAAAGTGTGAGAAAAGCTAAAGAATTATTTTTTGTGTAATTTTATTTTATTATTCAATAATTGTATTATTGCAGAAATGGTACTGATTACATAATGTTATATTATGTATTATTCAGTAGTTTCTTGAAATCCATAAAATGAAATTTACTCCTGAACGACTTTCATTAATGTATTTCAAGTAATAGAAACAAGATAACTGCTTATGCCAACATCATGCCTTCTGGAAGTTAGAGATAAGAGGATAAACATTCTTGAGAAAATATCACCAGAATGGGGGGGAGGAAAAATAATTTAAAAAGTAAAATTAGGAGTATGGTATTAAATAATTTCTTACTGTTTTATTGGTTCTAAAGTGGAATCACTGTGATGAATCTACCTTTCAATCAGTTTTGTCCTGTATCTTCTTGCTCTTTAGTTACTTAGGTCTAATTGATAGATCAACAATCTACATCATATAACATTCTGTTCATCACGTATCAATAAAAATCATAACATTGCATGCGTATTATGTGCTGTGTGGGTCATAAGCAAAGTAAAGAAATGGATTAAATTTATAAGTATCATAATTTTAAATAACGACAAAGAACATATCACATTCCTTGATGATGCACATGGTCTAGGACAGTCGACACTGCAGTGAGATAAAAAGGCTATTGGGTCTAGTTGATACAGTAAAATTTAGGCTTAAGTCTTGGTCCGTTGTCACATGGCTAAGTAGTTAATATTTTCATTTAATGTATGCTTAAGTTCACATGAAAGATGGTTAGAGTAAAGAAAATGTTGACTCTGAGAAACATCAATATGAAATATAATGGGATGGAAGGAAATTTACATAGGTGAAAATGAGTTGTAACCATAGGTCACTAGAATACTTATCACTGAAAACAAAATAGCAATAGATGAAAGGGAAAAAAATTGCCTTGAATAGTTAAGAAGGGGAGGTGTAAAAAAGCTATTAAAATGTTTCATAATTGCAAACGATATTCAAACCACACGACACACTTAACATGCAAATGTTCATCATCCTGTGATGTTTTTCGTGCTGCTAGTCAGTGGCATTCTCAAGCTACAAGTGATCTAAGATCTTGCTTGAGGTGCAGCCCAGATGTACGCTATGTTGGAGTTGTATGTCGTTTTCATGGTTACGATCTTGCTAGTCATTTAGTGAGTAATGCAGTACTTTTGTACTTGTCAATTTAATTTTAGCTCGTTTTCAAAATACTTCTTTCAACATCGATTGAGTGTATTAATAGGGCAGTTGTTATTGCATATCCTGTTTGAATATTTTGCAATATATATGGATTCGGCAATCAGAATTTCAATCTGTCTTATGCTGTATTAGTATTTGGACTTCAGTCCAACTTGGCAAAGCTTGGTGTTGTATACAGTATTATCAGTGCTGTTTTATTTTCCATTTTAATCCAATTCCCCTGTAATCACTTCAACATATGTTTTTGACACACTCACTTGGCCCTCTGGAAAAGATTTGAGGAACTTTAGAGACAATGAAATCCTAATTGTCTTGCATCACTTTGAGGAAGTTATCAAGCAGAAACAATTAGGTAGATATTGAAAAAAAGTGTGGTAAACGAATAGTTTGACTTCAAAATGAGTAGTCAGAACTTGAAAGTGGATGAACTACTTTTAAAGATTACTGGACATAAGGAGATTTTTTTTTTTTTTTTTTTTTGCATTAGCCAGTTGAATCTTATCAAAAATCACTTCAGGACCTCATTAGTCAACAGAAGTCTGAACAATCTCCTAAATATACAATTAATGGGACATCATTGGGAAATTTTGATCCTGCAGATTATATATAGATATGTGGTACTTTGGAGGTGGAACAAAGCATGTACATGGACATAAGAGAAAATTTGTGATGTTGAATAATTGATGTATAAAAATTGAAAAGAAACAAAAGCTGAACAATCATTACCCATTAGATACATAATGTTTAACTATAAATTTATAATAATTGGTGTCACAGCTTCCTTATAAATCAAAGGTTTCACAGGGAATTTTTTAAATCTGGTATAGTGTATATAGGTATTCATGTTACATAAGGGCAGAAATTTAAAATTTGTGTCATATCCTGTCCTTGCACACTGTTATCATAATGTAAATTATGTTCCTATATTACGTCTTCTTGGTTAGTGGTAAAATATCCCTGGCTGGTAAGATTTTTCAGGAATTCTCCACCCCTGTCTATAAGCTATGAGAAGTTAAGCATTGGAAACAGGCCTTAACAGTCACTGAAAGGTCAGAAATGTCTTTAATGAAATAAAAAATACTCAGAGGATAATGAATTCTTCAAGTGAACAATATATAATGTTTACCTCAGAATTTCATCAATTTATTTAACTTTAAAAATTCAATTGTATACTCACTCTTACAGAGACATACAGAGATTTCTTACATAACATAGTGGATGCATTGTAACAAAGTACAATGTGAAGATGGAAATATTTTGATGCATTTGACTATGTTGTTTCCGCTGCTTTTGCATTGTAGTTTGGAGACTTTTTAGTATGCAAGTTCAGAGATGTGGAGGAAGGTTAGTTCTGTGCTTTCCCTATTCCTTGTGAAAGTTACTGACCTCCAGTGATGCCTTTCTAACACACTCTGTGAACCATTTTCTCAACTCCCATAACTTTTATGCAACCTACATATACACTATATTGACAAAAGTCACCGGACACCTGGAAGAGAAACACAACATAGCATTTATTGACATACATTAGTACAGTGTCAGTCCATCTTTGGCCTTAATGCATGCACTGACCCTTCGAGACATGCTTTCGGCAAGGTTTTGGAACACAGCGATAGGTATACGTTTCCATTCCGTACATAATGCTGCCACTAACTGTTGCTTAGTAGTAGGCCTTGGTTCCAAACTTCTTATGAGGCGCTCCATTTTTTCTCTTTGGATTTAGCTCAGGGCTCTGTGCTGGCCAGTTCACACACGATATGGAATTATCGTCAAACCACACCGTAACAGTCCTTGCTTTATGGCTCGGTGCATTATCCTGCTGGTACCAACAAGACTTGGCTTCATAACATTGCCACAGAGTTGGTAGGCCATAATTGTCGAGAATATCAAGGTAGACATGCTGGTTAACAGGTTTGTCCATGATAACCAATGGGCAGGGACCATACCACGAAAAACACCCCCACACGAGTACACTGCCAGCTCCAAACTTCCCCGTAGGAACAGTAATCTGCGGTAAATAGCCTTCCCCTGGCTGACGCCATACCCACACACGGCCATCAGACTATTGGATCAAGTATCTGGATTCATCAGTCCATAGGACCTGTGTCCATTGCTCTACGGTCCACAATAAATGTTCTTTACACCATGCTAAATGACGAGTAGCATTCCGAGTAAAGATGAAAGGCTAGCATCCACACGACCATGGTAACCCATGGAATGAAGTTCTCTGCAAATGGTATGTGTACATACCAAGGTTCCAACATTTTTTGCTCACTTGTACACTGAGGTCTAATGCAGTACTCCGTTGATTAGCTGTAATGACTCTCCTGAGGCTTCAACATCCTCGATCACTGATTTTCTTTGGTCTTCCGGTACATTTTGCTTCATCAGGCATGCCATGTGTCTTCTACTTATTCAGTACATCCAAAACAGTTGGCTTGGGTATGTTTAAACACCTCTCAGTTTATCTTATGGACAACCCACTAATATAACACCCGACAATCTTTCCTTTCTCAAAGTCAGTTCTCTCCCGCTGTGACATTTTCACTCAACCCCACAGGGCGATATGATCGCGGTCAGCTGCAGGCTTGTTTTTATACCATTTGCAGCTGCACCGTGCATCTTAACAACGCAGCTGAGCCATTCATTTACTTTTGAAAGGGTTTCCAGTGACTTTTGTTAATATAGTGTATATCTCTATGTATGTGTATGAGCACTCACCATTATAATCTTAATTTTTTAACTGCTTACTCAAACATTTTACATCATTATTTAAAACTACTTCTCTTTATCATAGGTTTACTGTCTTTTTTTTCACCTATTCTATTCTTGGAATTTGTGATTAAGTGCTTCTTAGGAAATAAGACAATAGATAATCATTGGGGAGTAGGGTTTAAAAAACAACAAGAGATCCACATAAGATGAAAGAAATCATACTCTGAGAGGACACTGAATGTGGCCATAATGTTAGAGAAGATGCCAAAGGGGGGGGGGGGATAGATGTATTGTCATGAGATACTTCATAGACTTGTGCTTATTAGTGATTCCAAATGTGTATAGGGGTAAATGGTATTGTGTTCTCCTTAGTGTCTGAACAATGTAAATGTAAAAATAACTTCAATGTTAAAGAGAATTGATTTTACACTGCTTTGCAGTGTACATCATGTGGGATAAAGTAAAGCAGGAAGGAATTAAACAGGAACTGCATGTATGGATTTACTTGTTTTAAAAATGAAATTTAATTGCTTTCATGTTTCAATTTCTGTAGGTTAATCAAAGGAGATGGAGAGGTATTGGAAGAGATAGTTTCGAAGGAGAGGCATAAAGATATTAACAAGGTATTGGCACGTATATATATATATATATTTATATTATGGTTGTAATTTTTTGTGTTGCGTGGTTTTGAGAAACATGAAGAACCTAGGTGTAATACATATGTGTCTCAATACACGATCAGTTTGAACCAACAATGATGAACTTCATTATACCTGCTTTTCTAGAAAGAAGATTTTAAACTTTTTTTTTTGGTCATTTATTTCATATTGTCTTTGCTACCCAGTGGTGCTGAAATCAGTACTGATGTGTTGCAGACATTAATTTGTACTAATTACTGTATTAAAATGTAGTAATGAGAATTTAGAATTTAATTTATTTATTGTGTATGAATTAATGCTATGAATCTGAATGTCAGTTATTTACTTATTGCATATTCTTTAGGTGATCCATGACTCTTTTTTTTTTCTTTTTTCTCATTGGTCGTTAAAAATTAACAATTTCAGCAACTTTAAGTTCATCATTAAACTTACAAATTCTGTGCTAGAGTTGTTCAAGCTATAAAATTTTGAAGCTTTGCTTTGCAGTTAAGGCATCACACTTACACTGATATGCCAGTTTATTAGATACTCCTACCTAGTGGTGTGTTGTGCTGCCATTGGACTGCATAACAGCCCGAATTCCACACATACCAGATACTGAAAGTGTTGTACAGGCTGCAGAAATGATTGAGTCTTGTAGTTGCTGCAGATTGGATGGTGGCACAGTCTTGCAGTGAACAGTCTGTTCCACGTCATTGCAGGAATCCTCAGTGGGGTTTAAATTCGAGGACTGTAAACCACTGAAGCCAGGATAACTCATCAACATGTTCCTGGAACCATTTGGTTATTGATACGAGCCTTGTGAACAGGTGTGTTATTCTGCTGCATGTGTTCATCTGTGTGAGGATAAACTGCAGCCATGAAGAGATAAATTTGGTTTGCAACTATGTTTAGATAGACCATGACATTCTGATATCTTTCAGCGGGTAACTATCAGTGGGCCTAATGCATGCCAAATAAACATTTCCGAGACCAGCACACCACTGCCACTAGCTTGTACGACTGATACCTGACAGGATGACCACATGCTACTTATGCCAAATTCAAATTTTGCTATCCATATGATGCAGAAGGAGCCTCCATTTGTATATCTGGGAACCTCCATCCTTTTACCAGTCCTCAGTGGTCCAGTGTCAATGCACCCATGTCCCTGGAGGTGCATTTCATGTTCTGCGCTGACAACATCAGAAGTTGACATGGTAATCAGCTGTTGTAGTCGTGCTGTGCTCCAAAATGTGGAGATGACCCTCTGCACACCAATGTGGAATTCTGCAGTAATTCTGCCAGTTTGTGGCCCATCTGTTTGTTTGCACAATTTTTCCCAGTTCCTTTGACCCCTGTCTGATCCACCAGTTGTTTTTATCTAAAAAAAAAAAAAAGACCAATTTCTGAAAGTTTTTTTTTTTTGTGTGCTGCACTATTCACGATAAATTCTTTGTACAATTGTGCGATAAATTCTTTGTACAATTGTGCGCGAAATGTCCAAGAGGGCGGCTGTTTGGGAGATGGTTGAACTGCCACGTTTAGAGTCACTCAGATCACTCGATTTGCCCATTCTAACCTTTAATTAAATGTTAACTGATGCTTGATCTGTCATTAGTCTGTCTGATTTACACTGCACTCTGTGCTCACGTGACATTTATTTGTTCAAATGAGCCATTTATATAACAAGGGCAGGTGTACTCAGGGTGGCCAGATGTCTGGCTTTTGGAGGGCATATCCTCGTGTCCTCCAGGCATTAAGGGAAATAGCCTAAATGTCCAGCTTTTTTAATAAGGAATAATTCAAATATATTTTCATCAAATTCTTCTGTTGTAATCATATATCCTATCAAGCCACCACTAAAATGTATGCATTTCTTGATCCAATGAGTAACTTGTGTCACCAGAATGCGTTAGCCTGTCTGTTGTTCATCACATGTGGACAGTGCCATGCAGTGTTGTCATGTAAACAGTGAGCTCATACTGCTTGTTTTGTGGATTGTGAGTCATTGCTGTGAGTTTTTCTGTTCATATTTCAAGTTTCTTAAGGAATCATTGAGGGGTATCATCATCATCATCATCATCATTGTTAACCATTATGAATCCACTGCTGGACGAAGGTCTCCCCAAGTTTCCTCCACAACGGTCTGCCTTGTGCCAGTCTCCTCCATGTCACTCCCACATACTTTCGAATTTCGTCCACCCATCTCCCATGTGGTCTTCTTCTGGGTCTTTTCCTCTCCCTTGGAATCCAATCTAAAATTCCGGCTGTCCATCGATGGTCTGTCCTTCTGGCAGTATGCCCAGCTCATTGCCCATTGAGGGGTATACTGCTAGTTAAATACAATTTGAAACACGCCATGCTCGGAATTTCACAAATATTCGTTAAAGAAACCCAATCTACTGAAGAAAATCTCTTCCAGTCAAAATATAAGTAAAAATGCTATTATTGGCATATTTTCAATGTATTCCATGTAACCACTTCCTTCAGAAAACTTGAATTTTTTTCTTTTTTTTTTTCATCGTCGTGGAGTGGGAAACAAACCCTGCACCTCCTGATTTCCAGTCGAGCATGCTAGTCATTACACTACCCAGGACAAGGAAATCCCAAGCAACTGAACATAGATATCTGAGAACCTTCAGATTTACACTAGTCGAAGCTATTCCTGCCCCATCATAGCGTCTCATGACCTTTTCTCACTTCCAGGGTCAGATGTAGGTCACAAATTACAGTAATGAAAGTATGTCATATACAACTGGGAAACAAATTTCCCCGAAGAAATATTTCTTCATAAATACATGGTAGGCATTGTAATGCTATTATTGGCATACTGTATTTTCACTGTATTTCACGTAACCACTTCCTTCAGAAAAGTTGAAAATTTTCATCGTTTTTCATGAAAAGTTGAAAATTTTCATTCCCGCTCCAGGACAATAAAAATTTTAAAGTTTTCTGCAGGAAGTGGTTACATGGAATACAGTGAAAATATGCCAATAATAGCATTACAATGCCTACCGTGTATTTATGAAGAATTATTTCTTCAGGAAAATTTGTTTCCGAATTGTATATAAGTAAAAATGTCCAGCAGACTAAAATCTTTCTTGTTTTTTTTAAGTTTTACATGTATAAACTCTCAAACTGTAAAATTTAAATACAGAGTATGTGCATTTATATTTATTTTTGTACAAATTTATTGTGTCCTCCTTTTTAATGATTATGTCCTCCCATTTCAAAAAGTCATCTAGTCACCTTGGGTGTATTTAATAAACTGGCATCTCAGTGTGTTTAAAATAAAGGGCTGCCATGAACAGCATGGCCAGTTTATACAGAGCTACCCAGACCAATGTTCTTATGTTGGTTATAAAATTAAAAAGAAGGAAAATGTCTTCCTGCATGCCCCATAATTCAAATTAAACACTTGGTATATCAAGAAAAATATTAACTTTGGGTGTGAAAAAAAACAAAAAAAAAACATATGTAAGGAACAGACATTGCACATTTCCAGAAATACAAAGAATGCAAGTATCCTGCTTGTTATTCTTTCTTGGTTTTAATAAATCGACACGCAAAGTGAGTTGATTTTAACATGAGTAAATAAAAGATATGCTCAAAATGAAATATAAAAAATATTTAATTTGCAAAGTGAATTTCTTCATTTAGAATATCAATACTGTAATTAACTTAATTACATAGGAAATCATCTAATAAAGATGTGCCTAGATCATTATTTTCTCATTCCCTTCAAAACCCTGGGTCGCTGGACTAAATATTTTCACTGCTACCGAATAAATAGTCCAGGGAGAGCTGATAGGTAGCATATTTTCCCTCCTGACAGAATTCTTTTTATCAAGCCAAAGAGAATTTCTCCAGCAAGTTTTGTGCTTCAGGCAACACTAGGATAATTGTTTTCAATGATAGGCAGTGTCAATTTGCTTGAAAAATTCAGCCATTTGCTTTGTTGAAAGGTGTTTACCAAGTTCAAGAACAGAGGGTTCATCATCCTCATCTAAGTCTTTCTAAGTTCATGAAGATTTTCATTGGTAAACTTCCTGCATGCGATCAAAACAACTTATCCACATTGGCCTCATCTATGTCTTCAGATCCACTTTCCTTGCAATGTCAGTGATGCCATATCTCAAAGTGGAAAGCTCAACTTCCAGATTAAAGTCATGAGAGTCTGTAACATTTGGACAAATCTTTCTTAAGCTCCCGTCATACAAGACTGAAACTTCTGTCTGTGTTGTCAATCACTTTTTGAGTGTTCAAGTTTCTTCCCCAAAATCACAGAAAGTTTATCTTCACCATCAGTATCCTTAACCATCTTAATAAAGGTTGGATATGGATGTTGTGTGTGGTGAAAGGAACCTGGTGTTCTCATCAACATCAGCAATACTAGGGGTGTGCCCAGGTACACAGAAGTATTTCAAAAGGCAGAGGTAAATCCTGCTATTACATAAATTTTATTTTGATTTTTTGAAATCATGATATAGTGACATTGCATAAAATAAGATCATATATAAAGCATGGACCATCTGTATGCTATACAAGTACAGTCATGGCCAAAAGTGCTGCACCAGTAAACCGAAAGTCAATATTTGATGTTTGAAGTAAACTTATACAGCGTAATGGTAAAGTCAGGAATACATATTATACATCATTTTAAAGGAAATTTTATGCTGAATTCAAATATGTTTACAGAAAGTTATTATCAATAATAGAAGTGAAGTTACAAGGAAAAGTACAGCATCTAGTCATAAAAAGCAAAAAATAGTGGAATTTGTGAAATTAGTGTACAGTACATTATTGAAACTTGCAGGACACTTGAAATAACTTACCAACAAGAAAAATATGCTTCAATATTTAATTGGGTAACCACAGTTTCTTAGTAACAAAGTGCACCTTCTTGGCATGGAACTAATGAGCTTCTCTAGTTGTCCATTGGTGATAACACGGGGCCATATGGCCCTTACAGACTCAATTAATGCTGTTTTAGATCTGGGTCCTTGTTGACAGATCTTTTGCTTCAATCTCACCCACAGATTCTTTATGGGATTAAAATCCGGTGACTGTGCCGGCCACTGAAGTTTTCTTGTAACTTTTCGATTAAACTACTTGTCAACCAACTTTGATCGATTACATGGCGTGTTATCATCCTGAAAGATAAAATTCTGCAAACCCATGTCTTGTGCAGATAGTAGCAATTTGGACTCCAAAATATCCACATATTTTGATTCATTCAATGTGCCATCAACAATGTGCAGATGGCCAACACCACTGGCTGAAATACAGGACCATCACATCACCGAATGTGGGTGCTTGATTGTTGGATGGATGCAGCATGCCTTATATCTTTCACCAGCCGGACGATGTACATAATTATTTCCATTATTTGCAAAAATAATAACAGCTGTTTCATCACTGAAAATACCATTTTTTTCATTCATCAACAGTCCAATTCTTGTGTGCCTCAGCCCAAGTAATTCTTTTGAGCTGTTGTTGTTCAGTAAGGAAAGGTTTTTGTGCAGTCAGTCCATTTTCTTGTAGCCTACGACGTGCAGATGCAATAATGCCTACTTCATTCTCCTACTGATTTCTTAAATCAGTGGCTGTTTTAAACCTTGATTTTAAGGAACGACGAATCAACATGCGATCATAACGTTCAGTAAACAGCCTTGGTCAACTTGTTCTTTTTCCGTTTCACACACATCCAGTTTCTGCAACTCTTTTAATGGTGCACAAGACAGTGGAATGATCACAGCCACATTTAACATCAATTTTACGACTACTGAATCCAAGTTCATGCAAAGTAATAACTTTTGCCCTGGTTTGAAGGGGCAGGACCAATTTTTGGGTCTTTGGCATTCCAAAATTCAAATATCACCAGGAATTCTGCTTAAACTTCCATCAACTGATTACCAGCAGTTGCGTTCTAAGTCAGCAGACGATTGTACATCCTTTTATATCGCACTAGCAGACGTCGGAAAAAGCTATAGTGGATTAGAGGGGTGCGAACACTTTTTCAGAACTGGATTTGTGTTTCTTCACTTGCACATTTTTGCTTGTAACTTTACTTCTATTACTGGTAATAACATTCTGTAAAAATATTTGAATTCAGCATAAAAGTTTCTTTAAAATGATGTATTATATGTATTCCTGACTTTACCATTACGCTATATAAGTTGACTTCAAGCATCAAAAATTGACTTTCGGTCTACTGGTGCAAGACTTTTGGCCACGATTGTATATAGGCTGATCAAAAAGTAGGTTTACAAGGCCTTCCTTATATTGTACCAGTGCACTTGTTACACTACCTAAGCAATTTCAATTTATAAACTTTCACAGCTACAGACTTTTTGCCAGCAGTATGTGAAAGTCTTATTGATAAGCCAACAGAGGGTGGTGTGAACATATGATTAGCTAGTGGAAATGGGAATACTCCAAAAAGAAGAGGCAAGGCATCATGATAGTGGAGATTTACAAGAAATAAAGTGATTGAAAATACTTTTACATTTCTTATAAATTAACATTGTTTTACCCTAATTTATAGACATAGTCTATTTCTAATTTATAGAGATGTCTAATTTATAGACATAGACATAGTTGGTTTCAAAAGTTTTGCAAGCTGCGCAGGTGCTTCCCATAGGATGACGCAATTGCTCCAATTGTCATGGCAGCTGTGAGTCAGATTTCAGTATACAAAGTGCGAAATGGGGTCAAAGGTCAGGATATAGGAGCAGGATCCATTCCATCGCCCTTATGTGTCATAACTTACGTAAAAGTGTTTTGATTGAAACAAAACTTCATCATGTTGTTCCGGAGATGTACTGAACCGGCTCTGTTCAATATCGAAATGGGGTCAAAGGTCAGGGCACAGGAGAAAAATTTATTCCACTGCCATTATCCTCATAACTTGACTAAGAATGCTTCTTTTCAACAAAACTTTAGTATGTTGTTCCGAGAAATGCTTCTATTGCAACAAAACTTTAGTATGTTGTTCTGGAGGTATACTGAACCCGCTCTGTGGAATATCATCGAAATGTCAAAGGTCAGAGCACAGGAGCGAGATTTATTCCACAGCCATTTTCCTCATAACTTGAGTAATGATTTCTGGTATATATTCATATACAGCATCGCAAATGTCATCTAGCTGCTTAATTATTCACGTGCTATTTAGACAATCTATATTTTGAGGTTACTCACCTTTATTCCCTAAATCTTTTAGGTTTTCGTCTCTACACATTTCCAACACATATTTTTCTTATTTACATAGTGGTTCAAGGCCGCAAAAAAAAAAAAAAAAAAAAAAAATCATTTTCAACTCACACAAACTTCACTCCCCTCCCTTCCTTTCCCTATGACCACATTCAAATTCAAAATAATCCACCACAAATATACACAATTGAACTCCCTAAAACACATTAATCGAATTAAAACATCAATCAACAAAAACCTATTTACACATTTCCTAAAACGTCAAAGTTAAAAAGCTGTAACCCAAAATGATTTACAATTGCACATAAGTGCCCAATTAAAAATAAACCCAAATACCTGACACAACCACTATATTCAACAATAATGGACCTCTCTCCTCTCAGAAACAAGCATAACAACCAAGCACTTTCAGCCACTGCTCTGGCCATTTTCAAGGAGCGGACGCAACAGATGTACCACCCGTCACCATCCACGAAACGTGGCGAATGTTCCAGTGATTGCGCAGCATCATCTCATTTTTACGTTCTCCGTCCTTCAGGCGCAGTGGCGCCATCTATCAGATGACCCAATAGCCTTCTTTTTCTTTCGTACCTATAAATATCTGTTCGATTCATTTAATTCTTGAAACTAATCATCTTATATTCTAACACATTTTTATTTATATTACATCATTTTTTTCCCTTTCCTTTCCTCTTGCCCTTTCCTCTCTGTTCTTCTCTGCAGCTTTCCTTTCTGATCAAATCCTTCCAATATGTGTTTAAGCTATTAGGATCATTAACGGTACATAACCTGTGTCTATTTTTTTCTATCAACACTGTCTCCGCCAATCTCAAATGCCTTTCTGTACGACAATTCTTAATAATTTTTATTTTACAGAACATATTTTCAAAGGAGGGAAATAAGAGGTTTCAAAAAATGTAAAATTAAGCTAGCAAAATCTGAGGTGCAGGAGGAATTTCTTGTGGCATGTTGAGACTTCGATATGGTACCTAAATATCTAAGGTTAAAAAATAAACCTGTAAGTATGAAAGACAGACAAATAATGCAGATTTGTAAAAATAAGAGGTTGAGTGCAGAAATTATAGGGAAAAGAAAAATAGTATTTAACCTTCACAAGAGATGTTTGGACTTATGGTTTTCTATACAAAATACACAGTACAAAAGCTTTACTAAAACATGGGAAAATGTAATATTGGATACTACACTTATGGAAATTAATGAAATTGTGAATACAGAGGGAGAAAATACAAGGCAGAATGTTACAAAGAAATTACATAATTTATTTGATGAAAAACAAGTGCCTGGACAGAGGAATAATAGCTATGCTGTGTTTTTGAATCAATCATCTGTGGATTTAAGTTATTCCCAACAGGCAGTTTTGCAACGAGAAAAAATATGCACTCCCATAGCACTTACCTAGAACAGAAGAATTGATTCCGTGCATGGAGGATGTTATAAGAAATTTGCCAAGTTCAAAAAAAGAAGATGTAACATTCAAATTATATAGAATTTTATTAAAAGAATTCAATGAAAAGCATAAAAAAAATTTCCATTTGAAGAAGCTAAAGTACGAAAAGAAGCAATTATTGATGCTGAAAGAGAATAATGACATTAAATGCTGTGAAGCTGATAAGTCAAGGCAGATTATTTTAATGAATACTGTAGATTATAATAATAAAATGTCTAAAGCAATAGAGGAATTAAAGTGTACAATCATCAATAAAGACCCAACAGATAACCAGATAAAATATTTGGCAGGGATAAGAAATCATAGTACATTGCCAGACGAAATAAAGACGTCCTTCCCACCAATGGGTGCATGTATGCCAAAAGTTTTTGCCAAGATTAAAACACATAAAGAAGATGCACCAATGAGGTTGATTGTATCAAAAGTTAACTCACCCTTGATTTCATTAGAAAAAAATATTTATAATTTTCTTGCACCAATATTTATTAGATTATACCGTTTACAGAAAACCGTCGTACATACCTGTGATTATACCATATGATTCTTATCATCCATATGCTCATAAATGTAACAGTATTAAGACTTTAATAAAAAGAGCTTTTACACACACATCAAATATGCAATACAGAAAGGATGAATTGAAATACATTACAGATGTTGCAAAGAATTATGGATATCCCAGTAAAAAAATAAAAAAATGGATTAAGGAAGTGCAGAACAATTGCGTTAACTCCTCAAACATAAGAAGAAGTAATAATAAGCAGATTAAATATACTGGATCGTTTCAGTACATAAAAGGAATTTCAGCTGAAATTAATAAATTGTGTAATAGGTATAATTTACGATTGGGCAATAAAGTACATACCATTAAAAATTTTGTAATCAATACGAAAGAAAACAAGAAGTGCTTGGACAGAGCTGGCGCTTATGAAATTCCTATAAGCAACAATCCTACAGTATCATATATAGGAAGCACTAAAAATAAACTAAAACATTGTTTACAACAGCTCTTACGGAATTGGCAGAAAAAAGAAGCAAAAACTGCATTGGTCCAGTACTGTATTGAACAAAGGCAATACCCAAAGTTTGATGAAATAAAAATTATTAAGGATTGTCGTACAGAAAGGCATTTGAGATTGGCGGAGACAGTGTAGATAAAAAAAAAATAGACACAGGTTATGTAATGTTAATGATCCTAATAGCTTAAACACATATTGGAAGGATTTGATCAGAAAGGAAAGCTGCAGAGAAGAACAGAGAGGAAAAGGCAAGAGGAAAGGAAAGGAAAAAAATGATGTAATATAAATAAAAATGTGTTAGAATATAAGATGATTAGTTTCAAGAATCAAATAAATCGAACAGATATTTATAGGTACGAAAGAAAAAGAAGGCTATTGGGTCATCTGATAGATGGCGCCACTGCGCCTGAACGACGGAGATCATAAAAATTAGATGATGCCGCGTGATCACTGGAACATTCGCTACGTTTCGTGGATGGTGACGGGTGGTACATCTGTTGCGTCCGCTCCTTGAAAATGGCCAGAGCAGTGGCTGAAAGTGCTTGGTTGTTATGCTTGTTTCTGAGAGGAGAGAGGTCCATTATTGTTGAATATAGTGGTTGTGTCAGGTATTTGGGTTTATTTTTAATTGGGCACTTATGTGCAATTGTAAATCATTTTGGGTTACAGCTTTTTAACTTTGACGTTTTAGGAAATGTGTAAATAGGTTTTTATTGATTGATGTTTTAATTCGATTAATGTGTTTTAGGGAGTTCAATTGTGTATATTTGTGGTGGATTATTTTGAATTTGAATGTGGTCATAGGGAAAGGAAGGGAAGGGAGTGTAGTTTGCCTGAGTTGAAAATGATTTTTTTTTTTTTTTTTTTTTTGCGGCCTTGAACCACGATGTAAATAAGAAAAATATGTGTTGGAAATGTGTAGGGACAAAAACCTCCTAAAAGAAGATTTAGGGAATAAAGGTGAGTAACCTCAAAATATGGATTTCTGGTATGTTGGAAAGCATATCATAATCAATGCATTACATGATTTTACTAACTTGTTATTTAAATAATTCATGTTTTTCACTTTTACATTATTTAATTTTAGATATATATATATATTATTTTTTTTCAGACAGCTACCCTTAAAGATGGTGAATTTTTCCAAAAGAAAGCAGGACTACTTAAATAACATTTCAAATAAAGTGTGACCATAAAATCATGAGCAACAGAAAACACAATGCATTAGTTTTCAATAGTTTATCACTGGAATATTCTCAGGTTTGAATGGCATATTCAACTACTGAAATGTCAAATTAAACTAATTCTGCTATTTGTGTTTTATACTGTTAACTGAATTGTAGTAATAATTGTAACACTGGACTGCATTCTGGACAGTATGGTTGTAGCAAATAATTGTTTGGTATCAATATACTCTAAGTAAATGTTGATTTCGTGTTTACGTTGAATTTCTGTGTTGATTTCCGCCATCTTTACATGATCATTATTCTAAAAACAGATTCAAATAAACACATTTGACTGTTTAGATGATTTATTGAATTCATATAGAAGACATTAGAACTTTCAGGCCTGCAACGGACCCATCTTCAGATGTTATTAACAGAATGGAACTGAGCATGATTTAAATACATTAATGTTATGTGGTTTTCTTGATATTGTGACCTGCTCGTGATGGACATCATATCTCGTGAATGGTTTGTTAACATCGATAAATATATTACGTGTGAAGCAACGTATTAAAAACTATGTTTGAAGCAAATAATTGGTGTAAGTCTCTACATGTTATAACTCATTAAGCACCTCATATATGATGATACTCTTTGTCACATCCCTTTACCTTGGAAAACGGTGCTTAATGAGTTTATAACATGTAGAGACTTACACCAATTATTTCCTTCAAACATAGTTTTAATACGTTGCTTCACACGTAATATATTTATCGATGTTAACAAACCATTCACGAGATATGATGTCCATCACGAGCAGGTCACAATATCAAGAAAACCACATAACATTAATGTATTTAAATCATGCTCAGTTCCATTCTGTTAATAACATCTGAAGATGGGTCCGCTATGGCCCGAAAGTTCTAATGTCTTCTATATGAATTCAATAAATCATCTAAACAGTCAAATGTGTTTATTTGAATCTGTTTTTAGAATAATGATCGTGTAAAGACAGCGGAAATCAACACAGAAAATCAATATACACATTGAAATAGCATTATTGACTGTATGTTGAAATATATTGTTTAATCTGTTTGGCTGCAAATGTGTTAAAGGTTGTTGTATATATTTTGATTGCAGTAGATATGTATCATTAAGGCAGTTGTTTTTGCAGTTTTGCAGTGTTCACATTGTTACTGTTAGTGGTACAGTGGGTAGCACACTTATATGCTGTGGTGACATATTTTGGTACTCAGATGTAGAGAATGGAACTAAATGCTTAAACTTCTTATATCTGTGTCATGTGAAATGAATCAATCCATTTGATGTTCTGATCAAGTTTTTCTGATAATCTGCTTTTATAAATTTTGTTATAGGGATGAGCTGAGAAAACAGGCTCTTGTTACTTTTATAGAACAGTACTGCATAGTTTATAATTGTTAAAATATTCTAATCTAGCTTTAAATTTAAGAACTTTACTGTTTTAAATTGTACTATGCATTTGTAGTATAGTGTTGCTTCACCTGAAAGTGTATTCTGATTATAAGACTAAGTAGTTTCTTTGAATGGTGATGTGTACAAATCTGTTCCTTTCTGCTGTGAAGTGTGATCTCAGTATGAGATATGGTCTTAAGACTGATTTTACTTGGCAAATCAGTAGGTTAACAGGTATGCATGCAGAGCATTCCTTTCAGCAGGAGAAAACAAATTTGAATTTGACTTTTTAGGGTTATGAAAAGTTAATGAATTTTTAATGAACACAGTTCTGGTATATATCTCCCTCCCTGTAAAAAAAGCTCCTTCATGTCTTTCATTGTAAGGTATTACTGAAAAATAATGGTCCTGAGTAAAGAAGAGCATTCAGTTAATTTATTAAGTGCAGTGCAGGATGGTGTAAGACTAGTTTTGGTTTAGCATTGGTTCCCTAAATGATGGGCTGGGGGATGTGGAGGAAATCTAAGTGGTGTATGACACTGAAATTTTCATTAAAAAAAGATATATTTTTATCATTTAGCAAGTTTTTTAAATTCCACATCATAAAATGTGTTTATAGACCTGTAGGCATAGCACTTTAATTGGTGGGTAAGTTGAAGGACAATCCATATCTAGAAAGTAATGGAGCTTTTCGGAACTTTATAGCTGCCTAGCATAGCATGTTTGAGGGAGTATTCGGGACTATTCTATCGTGGAAATTGGTCAAGGACATAAAAAGAGGTGTTTACTAATGAGAAATACTGCCTGCTAATGCAATTCCACAGAACTTCTAAGCTTGCAAATGCAAGCTTCTCTTTTTGGAAATGGGAAATTCATTTTGTTTCTGCTATTTCTTAAAATAAAACAGTTTTATGATTTCTTTTTTAGATAAAAGAAAAACTATATTTGTGCTTATTTATAATTTGAAATGCTTTTCATTGTTTCTTTATAATTTCATATTATGTTTTTCAAACTGTTTTTTTTTTGTTGTTGTTGTTAAAAGCAGGTTGAATGATGGTAAAACAGAAATGGAGAAGTAAAAAGGTATCTCACAAATCAAAAGGTGGTGCGAGGGAGTGATGCCAAAAAAGTTTGAGAACTGCTGTCCTGTAGGAATAACTTGTTTTCTGTGAGCATGATGTGCAATATGAAGTTAATGGTAACACTATTTGGTGAAAGGTGAACAAGCCTAATGATTACCTTATTCTTTATCAGTGGATGAGCCAACTCCAGAGAGCTAGAGTCTTACAAAGAAAGACAACTCTTCCTAGAACACCAATCACAGTGTCTCCCAAGTTTCATCATGCTGCTGTGATCTGACCAAAAGAGCTGATCTTCATGTTCAGGGAGAATTTAGGAATATAAGCCTAATTTCCTGTAAAATAGCAATGAGGTGAGAACTTATTCAATCCCACCACCAGAACTGGGTTATTGTATCCCTGAAGACGGACTGACCTGTGTGCAGTTTATTTTCATATAGAAACTGTCTGTACTTTAGTTCCCAAGGTTCTATCTTACCTATGTGGTACTATTATCATCAAGGTCGGCACTAGTATTGGCAGTTCTAGTTAGGCTCGTGTCTAGCAACCAATTTGCTTATAGTTCCTGCACCATTTTCAATGCTTGTTACTACACACTTCGTAGTGGATTTTGACTACCATCACCACCGTCCTGCTGCCTATAGCAACCAACATCCTTCATAGGGTTTCATGAGCATCTTGCACCAGATGCCACAATACAGCCATTGCTTACTCCACAGTGCCAGTCTTGCTTACAAAAGCAGCTCACTGGGTTCTTTCATCTTGAATTTCTCATTCCTTGAAAGTTTGAGAATGTATTCAGATCATTTAGGCTGCAAGGCATCTAGTCATTCACTTTACCAAACAAGACTCCAGATGTTCATTAGTATAATTTTAGAAGGAACTGGCTACTAGATATTTTCATTATTATTCTTTCACCTCTGAACCTGTTCTGGCAACTAATTTGCTAATCAGAATTGCAGTGACCTCACTAGTCTTTGTTACAAGGTTAATAGTAGTAAATTAGGAAAAACAAATACATCACATGTGTCTTACTTGGACAAAATAATTTAAAATAGGTTTTTCATTGCCCTCTTGGTTAGTTTGTGATGAGAAACCAAGTAAGCATTGTTATACATTTGAACTCTAATTCGTGCATCTGTGTACTTACAAGAAGCACAGAGTGTGATTTAGTCACATGCTTGAAGATACATTAAAAATGTGAAGGTGTTTGCATTTCACAGTGTCATCATATCTCTTTTTGCGATACCTTGTCGTAAGTGAAAGATTAATTACGTAATTATATCATGCCTGCATATCTAAAGGTATTTCATGTTGCCAGGGTACATACAACATATAAGCGCAGATTATAACAGAAATTAAAAAAATATGCTGATTATCCCCAACTTTTGCCACCTCTCTAGATCTGTTACAAGATTTCCTGTGACAAACTACTACTTCTAACAGCCCATTTAGCCCATCAGTTCATCTTGTTATGCATCTACTCACCTTGCAGCAAGTTTCTTCAGAATGTAGCACTTCTTACAGTAACCTTTCAGCTCCCACACAACACATATGCCCAAACCGCATAAGTGTGTGTTCGTTCATCTTGTCTTCTGCAGAAATACCTAACCCACATCTAACATATCAGCATCACTAATCCTGTCATGGGTTTCCCAGTGGCCAAATGATTTGAAGCTCTGGCTTCTACCATTCGTACAAGGTGGACCTAAATGAGGCATGGATGGTGTTTGTCAGATGGTGCTGGCTCTCTTCCTTCCCTGGAACCCATAGTCCCAGATTAGGGATGGGCGACTGCTGCAAGCAGCCTTACAAGATGCTCAAAGCAGTCATTAAACCCCCAAACAAACAAAAAATCCGGTTGTGCCACTAAATCCATCTATTTTCGCATGACTCTTCCTTGTACTATCCTTAATTTACACCAAACACTTGCTGATGCTGTAGAAGAGAGCCTGTCTGAATGCAGCATAGCAAATAGTCAGCTTTGATCTTTAACCAACCTTCTCAGTAAAAACAGTCTATATGACTGGTCAGTAAACTTCCCTACTTTGTGAATTAATTTGTCCAATTCCGTATCAAACTTCCGTGCCTCATGTACAACTACATCCAATATCTTCTTTGTCACTTTTAAAACAGAACCAGATGTTACTAAAAGAAAAAGAGAGGGGGACAGAAAATGAACATCAAATAGAATTCTGAGCTCTTGAACACCTAGCCTTATGCCAGTTTGAAATTTCTAATTTAGAAATCTGGATGCTGTTAAGTACTAGTATTGATGCTAGCAATAGCTAAAGCATTTTGATTTAAATACCTAAACAAATGAGAACTATACATATTCATTTTGTAACTTTGATTTAATTGATACTGCTAAATTAATGTGAAATTATTACTAACAAATGAGAATAAAGCTTGAAGATGTGTATTAAAATCCAGTTTAGTAGGTCTAAATGGAAATGTAGAGAAACTACAGGATTTTTAAGGTAGCAAACAGAATAGCATTGTCTTGTTTACTGTTCAACATGTACTGTAACTTCAGAAAACTTTAAAATTGTGTCGCCCTGGAGTAAGAGTCAAATACACATCTCCCAATTTCTATTTGAGCATGCTATTCATTTCACCACCCAGGACAATGACGTCCCATGCATCTGATGATTAAGAATCGGAACAACTCAGATTTTGTGCCAGTCGGAGCAATCAGATGCTTTCTCCTGGTGTTTTTATTAAATTACCAGTATTTCAAACATTAAGATTGTGGAAGAAATGTTCTTCATAATACATGGAACTACAGAATTTTTAAGGTGGCAAACAGAATAGTCATTGTCTTGCTTACTGTTCAGTGTGCAACATCACTTCCGAAAACTTGGAAAATTAAAGTTTGGCAGCAGATAACTGCCAAGCTTTCTGTCGCACACAGGCTACTTTTTCAAGGCACGAACATTATACTTAAGACCAACCAAGAAACAAAAAAGCTTAATTTTTTAACTGAATGAAAAATCAGAACACATGACGAGAAAGTGTGAATATAATGCAGCACAAGATGGAATTGTTCACTGTAATTTATTTATGTAAATATTAAACTGGAGCACATCATTAAATTATTGCATTCAAAACAAAATAGTATGGTTTTAAAAGACATTGCTCTAAACACAGTTTTGTTTTGTTGTACTTGCTGGAACATCAGCTCAAGTTTCCTCTGCTATTGCTTTTTTCTCAGCAAGTTCCATGACCGTGTTCGTCTTTTGTTGACTCTGCAGCTGCACAACATTCATTGCTTAATTTTATTTTCTGTTGATATTATTCTCCTTCCCATTTCTTCATTGTTGCTTCCCTTTTTTTTTTTTTTTTTTTTCCTCAGATAACAATAATTGTATCCATCATGCTGAAGGTTCATTCAGCTTAAGGGCCATGAACACATATCAAAGCTTTCACTATTTTAGGTAACTTTTGACTACTTTGATCACCATGCATTAATTCTTACAAATTTCCTCCTCCCTTATGAAGCTTAAATGCAAACATTTATGGGGAAAAAGTAACATTTAACAACAACACAGGATAGTGAGAATATCACGCTAAAAAAACAGTTATGATTATGGAAGTAATCTTAGCTTTGTCCGATTTCTGTTTTCAAAAACTTTTTCCATATTTTTAAGATGAAATGCGAATATTTGTGGAATAAAAGAATGTTTAACAATAATACTGGGCAGAAAAGACATCATGCCTGATGAAGTTATGAACATGGGAAAAATCTTCACTCCATCTAACTTCCGTTTTTGAAAGTTTCGGAAGACGGAATTCCATCCTAAAACAGAAAATAACCCCCACCACCATCGATTCCCCCAAAATTTCTCCTCACTTGTGCATTGATCTTGAGAATGCCCCAAATAATAACGGAAAGGGCAGAATTCATAGAGTCGATGGAAGAATCTCATGCCTGAAGACTACAAGGAAATCTTAGTGCCATCGTCTTAACTTCCATTTTCAGAAATCGTTGCCCACAATCTCATGTTGAAATGTAAACATTTATGCAATAAAATGACATTTAACAACACACTATGCAGAGGCAACATCATGAGAAAAAATATATATATGATTACGGGAAAAATCTTCACTCTGTTTAACTTCTGTTTTTGAAAGTTTTGGAAGACGAATTACCATTCTCATATGGAAAAGACCCCCCCTTAATCCTCCCCCCAAAATCTCATCATTTGTACATTGATCTCAAGAATGACCCAAATGACGAAAAAAAAAAAAAAAAAAAAAAAAAAGCAGAATTCCGCAAATCTGCAGAAGAATCTTGTGTACACAACATAGACTAACTGACAAGATTTTTTTAAACAGTAATTAAAAATTAAAGTGAAATGTGCACATTCATATAATGCAAACGTGCCCAATACAGTTACTTGTGATAAAGTTTTGATATAGTTTACTTGAAATTCAGGTCTAATAAAACACGCCATGCACATGGCAATTCAGTTAGGTAAGACGTAATCATTACATTCCTCTTGGTAAAAAGTATTTCAGTGGTCTTTCTTATTAACTTACCTTTGGTGGAGGCATATGGTGCCATAGAAGCCAATTCATTCCAGAGTGAGGCTGCTGCTTTGGATGAAACATCCCTTGGCAATGCTGTGGTAAGCTTGTCATACTTAACATCCTTCTTGTGCTCATCAATCTTAATAGCAAAAGATCTTTTGGTCAAGCCAAAATATAGATCTTTCTGGGCCATCAGAGCACAATAAAGGGATGGAGTAAACTTTTGACACATTCAGAAAGGGTAGGTTTCGAATTATCATGGATAAAGAAATCTGCAATGTCTTAATGAAGACATCATAGAATTTTTCACCCATCACAATCCTAAGACAAATGCACCAGGTTTTACACCATTCCTTTATTATACTCTCATGGCTTAGGGAGATCTATATTGGCATGACCAAGAGATCTTTTTCTGCCAGGCTTGTTGAGCACAAGAGAGATGTTAAGTATGGCAGGCTTACCACAGAATGTCAAGAAAAATTTCATTTGGGAAGTTGATAGGACTTGCTTATGTACTCTGTACATTTTTATTACATGAGAAAAATTATCTACTTTTAACCCTACAGAAAAAAAAATGGAAAATATTTCAGATTCTAAATCATTCTCGCATCTGAGGGAGGAAATATGCCAAGTTGCGTGGATTTAATCATTATTCCTTTTTTCTAATTTGTTCATTTTACCATTATTCATGAAATTCTTTCACATCTACAAATACTAAGCATGTATTTCATATTAAAAAAATGTGTGCCACATAATAAAATGAAAAGGGGGAAGTGGCATCAGTGGATTTTTTTTTCGCTATATGCTCAGCATTGTGATTAATGTGATTTACGTTTATGTCAAATTGTCTGTTGGTGAATCCCAATGATGCCGATTTAATACTCAACCAAGATGCTATTTCTTTTTTTCCTGGGTGAATGCACAAACAAGTGTTTATCAAAGAATTTTAGACAAAATATTATTTTCTTCAATCGCTTTGTAAGACATTTCTTCAATCATGAAACATTTTTTGAGGTTTCACACTTTCATTTTCTAATATATGAGATGTAACTACTCATGAATGTCATTGTTCTAATATATCCAAGTTTTGCACACAGTAATAAGTTCTAATAAAATTTATTTACATTTTTGAATTACTCGAAAGTTGAGTACATTGAGATGATTGTTGTGTAGTCCTTACCGCAAATAATTCTCGTTTTCCTATTCCAATCGCCTCAGTCACCAACAGCATTCTTCTCAATCTTTTCTGTATTAGAAAGATCAATTATGTAAAGAAATTGCTTTTACACCATATGGATTTGTGGCTGTAGAAACCTTCACACATTAGTGTTCAAAGAAAAACTGTCTTATTTTTGGTGAAAAAAAATAAAACTTGATAGTTTCAAGAATTTTTAAATATTGCAGCTTTAAAACGTAAGTACAATTTTAGCATTTTAATACCTTGTCTTTCAACATTGGCATATGTGCAAAGATTACAATATGTTCTGTAAATATGATCCACAGTGTTGTTTTTCCTGTGATTAAAGTGATTTTATTGTTCAACATATTTAAAATGCAGCATTTGTAGATATTTACCAGGCATTGTATCATATTGTAAAGTTTGCATACAAAACATAAAATCTGATGTGTACATGTACAGTCTCTTTTTCTTCTAATATTTTTATTTGTGTGAAGTTAGTAAGTTACCATTGTTAAACTTTAGTTTCTTGTGCATTTTTATATTCATTTTCCAATTATGTGAAAGACTTGAATGGGATTAATGGTCTGCTTCTACACTATCTACCAACAAGTAATTGGACACCCTTGCAATCGACAATATCTGCGGTCTTGATAAACGTCACGGCCGCCGCCGTTAAATATTGTGTGGGAAACAACAACGCAACCAGTCGCATGCAAGATGCCACGCAGTTCGGAGCTCTCTGATTTTGAGAAAGGTGTAATCGTCGGGTGTCGCAGAAATGGCCGATCCATACGTGACATATCCAGCGAGTTGAAGTACCCAAAATCAACAGTGGCCTATGTGATTTAGTGTTCTCCCTAGAGTTTTTTTACAGCTGGGTGGCAAAATTTTTTAGCTGGGTGGTACTTTAAACAACCCCTTCCTTAATAAAGAAAAAAAGAAAGGTTGTTTTGCTTAACATGACTGTACTTATTAAATACTTACTGATAAATCATGTTCAACACAGATTTCAGTCGTTTTCACCAATATTTATGGTGTATGTGGGAGTAAGTTTTTCACTCTTACTATTAATGTGTGTTGTGAAAACATTCATTACAGGAAATTTAGCTGGGCGGCAGAGAAAGTTAGCTTGGTGGGCCGCCCAGTGAAAAGGCTCTAGGGAGAACACTAGTGATTGGCAAGTGGAAGATGAGAGGTGACTGTCGAAATGTGCCCCGACCCGACAGACCCACAAAACTGGGAGTTAGAGACCGACGGGTGCTGGCCAGAGAAATTCGGAAGAACCGCACCAAATCGATGGGCCACATCTGCGAGGAGTTTCAACAGGCATCCGGGAGTGTTCTTTTGATGAATACCATCCGTAAGGAAGCCCATCTGCTTGGTTATCATGGACGTGCTGCCGCCCACAAGCCTTTGATCACCAAGTCCAATAGCTCTGCTTGGCTAACGTGATGTGAAGAATGTCGACAGTGGAAACAGGTTATCTGGAGCGACGAATCAAGGTTTATCCTCTACCATTCGGATGGCAGGGTCTGGGTTTGGCGCCTGCCTGGAGAACGCCTCCTGCCGGAATTTATTGTGCCAACTGTGAAGTTTGGCGGCGGTGGAATTATGCTATGGGGGTGTTTCTCCTGGTATGGCACGGGACCCTTGGTCGCAATTCTAGGTAGACTCAACGCCGAGACCTACTGCACCATTTTGGATGACCATGCGCTTCCTACGTTGTGGCAGTTTTACGGGGTGGACCTATGTTACTTTCAGGATGACAATGCCACCTGTCATGTTGCGAGGTCCACCATGGCTTGGTATGGTGACAATGGGGTTAATTGAATGGACTGGCCTGCGCAGAGCCCGGACCTTAACCCTATCGAGCACCTCTGGAACGAGTTGGAGTGTCGACTTAAGGGGTGCCCCCATCGTCCGAAATCGGTGAAGGAACTGACCTGTCTTCTCCAAGCCGAGTGGAAGAAAATACTGCTAGCCGTCGTACAACGCCTGATAGAGAGTATGCCCCAGAGGGTCGCAGCTGTAATCGCCGCTCATGGAGGCTCCACCAACTATTGAAGGTGAATGAACTTCGTTTTCCTTTGCTATTACAGGTGTCCAATTTCTTGTTGGTAGATAGTATATATTTTCCTTTGTGAAATGTTTTCCCATAGTGGGTTCATTGGCAAGGGTAAATACCTGGTGAAGAAAAGTAAACTAATAGCAGCGCTGTAGAAGTCTGTTATAATAACAGGTAAAGCCTACAAGAAGTCTCCTATTTATGTGCATAAGTTTAATTATGCACATAAATTTGTGTATGGTGAATGCAATAAAATTATTCAGTCTGCATAAACACTCAATTTTAGGTGAAAATACGCTTAAAATGTATTTAAGAACATGCAAAAATATTTTACACACATAAGATACAGTCAAAGTCTTACTTATCCTGAAATAACATTTTATCCTGAATTAACATTTTTATCCTGAATTAACATTTTTGCGGCACATATTTAAGATAGACCTTGACGCAGGATGTTAAATAAGTTTAAAAAGAGCTTAGGGTAACATTCTGTGCCAGGTCTTTCGTAAATGTGTACTGCAAAAATGTTAATTCAAGATATGATTGGGTTTACATAAGTTAACTTTTGGCTGTATCTTACATGTTTAAGAAATTGTCTGCTTGTGAACACTTGTTATTACAAGCAGTTTCAAGCTATGCTTTTTAACCACACTTGTGCAACCACAAAATTTAGAGCAAATTCCTTTTCAAGGTAATGTAATTGTAAAAGTGACAATTTCAGGGTAATATAACTGTAGGTAATATAAGTTCGAGGTACAGGAGAAACACGATTTGTTACACTTGGCCACTGTTTATAAAACTTCTGATTTCTAGCATGTTGTTTCTTATTCTGCATACAATCTCCAGGTGATGTGTGAACACTGTGCAAATGTCCATTTGCTAATTGTGTTTCTACAGATTGGAATGTGTGGCAATAAGGCAGATACTGAGATAGTAGGCCTTTTCACAAACAAAGACTTGGGTTCAGGGGAAGAAATTCAGTTCAATGCTCAGGCTGCACTAATGGGATATCTGAACCTAATTAGCAGCTTTTATTGAGTGTTGAAGGACTTTATTTATGAAGAACAGTATTGAAAGAACTGAAACAAACTTACAGTCACCCCCACCCCCTAACAATGAGTTGTCATGTTCTATGTATGGTGTAAATAAAATCGTAGATGTCGAGTTTGTTTGATAACAATGATACTAAATTGAAACTACTATTAATTTGGTTTTTGAACAGTGTACTGGCTAATACTATTTTCAAAGATAAATATTGTTCTTCTAAAGCTTCTGTTTCACGCGTTATTATTCGAATGTTTTGATCGAGGAAGACAGTGTGTGATCAGTTAGTTCTAGGAAGTGGTATTATACAATTTACAATGATTATGAAAATGTCAACTCACCATTTCTTCACTTGAAGCTGCTTGCTGGTCTAGTTAAACACATTGGGATGCCATGAATGGAATACGGGATTACACCATACAATACAAATTTTAAAGATGACAATCTGTTTCTGTGTGTGTATGTGTGTAAATATGACAAGTATGGGAAGTCAGATAATATCCAAAAACTTGAAAATTTCGTCATCCTGGAGCGGAAATCGAACCCGCTTCTCCCAGATAGTGCCCGGGTATGCTAACCACTACACCACCCAGAACGGCCAAGTCTCAAGTTTTCGATTAATTTTAATATATTAAAATAATCAGGATTAACCAAGAGGAAAAACAAGAAATGAAAAAGCAAAGAATAGAAAAGATGATTGAGAATTCGTACAACCGATCACTGGCAGATGGCACGCAGCGCGACATGTACAATTGTAGATTCTAACGTCGAGGCGGAGCATGACTTGGAAGTGGAGGCAAATTCATCGCCAACTACTGAAGAAGGCTGTGACTTTGGCAGCTGAAAAACATTTGGGGTGACGGAGGGGTGTAAATGTGAACAATGAAATTTTAATGATTTTTGAAATTTTAATGATTTGTTGTGGCTTTTTTATTCTGATTTTATCCCTATTCTACTCCAGTTTCAAATGGATTTTTTCTTTGTTCTGCTTTACCAAAAGTTTATATAAGTTCAAAAACAACATACATCCAAATGTGTTTAACTAGAGTAGCAAGTAGACAGCGGGGAAATTCAAGTAAATAAATGGTGAGTTAACATTTTCATAGTCATTGTATATCACTTCCTAGAACTAATTGATTGCACACTGTCATTGTATATCACTTCCTAGAAGTAATTGATTGCACACTGCCTTCCTCAGTCAAAACATTCGAATAGTAATGTATGAAACAGAAGATTTAGAAGAACAATATTTATTCTTCAAAAATAGTATTACCAATTACTATGTAAACCAGCAACAAGCTTAATCTGAGCTTGAGTTATATCTGAGTATACTGGCTATTTTTATGTCATAAGCAAGTTGCCTGTCCCTAATTTAGGGCCACTGGTTTCACCTTGAACTCAAATCAGGCCCATCTTGGATGAGTATTCAGAACATGACGATTATGGGCAAAACACGTAACAATATTAACAAATAAAGGTAACTTGATCACGCTAGTTACGTTAACTGAAACTTTTACAAAAAGTTCGTAATTTGGAAGCTTTCGACCTTATCTTAGGTCTTCATCACGCCAATGGAGGACTAAGATTGTTGCCAGATTCTACATTTGAATTTTTCTTATTTTTGTTGCCAAAACTTAGAATTGATCTCCAGATCAACGGAATGTAGAGAGGAGATTCGGAGTTGCAAGTCATTGAGTTGAACATAATTTCTATGCTTTCACGGTAACGGAGGGCAAAACGATTGTCAAAAGAAGCAATTCGTTTTGCTTCGTTCCACTGGGGAACTGCAGATGTGTCTTCCATTGTCAAAATAGACAAGGCAGTATTGGGATTGGCTTTCGAAACATCTTTTCTATGTTCTAAAATTCTATGGCTAATGCTCCTGTATGTGCTTCCAATGTATAAGTTATCCCCAGTAGAAGAAGAGATAGGAATGCAGTAAACTCCTGGGAAGTTCAGGCTTTCAACTTTGTCCCTATCCCTTTGTAGAAGTTTCAAGATGTTTGGGGTAGATTTAATGGCAAGATGGTAACCAAAACTTCTAAAAAGAATCTGTAACTTATAAGCATAGGAAGGATGGTAAGGAACAGAACCACAGAATTTCAGGTCTTCTTTCTTGTGAGGAAGGAGGCATTCGATTTTCGAATGGTTTTCATATTTCTTTATGAGGGAGTTGACTATAACAGCAGGGAAACCATGAGAGAGGGCTATTGTAGAAATTTTGGAGAGTTCTTCTTGAAGAGAGAGTTGGTTGTTGCAAATGATATGAGCCCTGTGGATGTAGGACTTCAATGCTGCAAGTTTGTAGAGATGCAGGGTGCAAGATTTGTAGGGAATGATGTTAGTGGCCGCAGAAGGTTTTCGATAGACGGAACGAGTAATGGAGAGATCAGTGTTTCTGCAGATAGATACATCCAGGAAATCAATTTTGTGATTTACTTCCTTAGATATAGTTGGAAGGAAATTTTTCCGTAATGGAGTTGATCAGTATCTGTAGTTCAGACTCGGAATGTGGCCAGCTAATGAAAATGTCGTCTACATATCTTAACCATAGGGAAGGTTGAAAAGGGTATAGAGGAATGATGGAAACTTCAATATGTTGCATGTAGATTTCAGCAAGCAGAGGGGAAAGAGGTGAGCCCATGGGGAGACCAGATTGTTGCCTATACACAATTTTGTTGAAAACAAAACAACTGTGTTGATGAATAGTGTGGAAACAATCATAAAGATCTTTGATAAGAGGATCGGGGGTTCAAAATGAAGAATCAATTTCTTCATGAGGAGCATGTAGGAATCAAAATACGGTACAGAGGGAAACAAAGATTCTACATCAAGAGTATACAGATTATCACAAGGAGAAAAGGAATTAGGAAGGTTGTGGATGAAGTTTGAAGTAGAGACAACTGTATGAGGATGGTTGGCTGATAGGGATTTGCATTTGAGGACCAATCTCTTTTCAAGGTTTACTGCTGGAGAAAAAGAATATTCCACTAAAGGTCTGATGGGGTTACCAGCTTTATGCAGTTTCACTTGCAGAAAGAGCCTGTGAGTTCTAAAGTAAGGAGGGGGTGATATATCACCAAGGAAGGATTGAAGAGTCTTTCTTAGCTAATCTGTCAACTGAGTTTTTGAGTGAGTTGGTGGTGTCTGACTGTAAAGGGATGCAGTTAGCAGATGTAAGAAAAGAAAGCACTTTTTGGTTTAGAGTTTCTTTACCAATGATGACTGGGCAACCAACTTTATCTGCTTTGCATACGGCTAGGTCATTTTCTTGAATAAATGACCTGAATTCTTTTAAACAAGAAGAAGAGTACTTGATTGGCACAGAATTTTGCTTGGATAAGATAACAGCAGCGTTGGCACGAAGTATAAGCTGCTGAACAGTCTCAGTTCTGTGGATGGCTGATTCTATAACAGTATTCAGAAGCCAGGACTTCAGACCACTTTGCTGGCCATCTCAATTTAACGTCAATATTTTCCATTCTTAATCAATCTATAAGATAATAATCCATCAAAACATTGAATGATAGAAAGACTTTGTATATGATTTCATAAAATCTATCACAACTGCAAGTTTCTATCCCCGCCCCAGTAAATACTGGATTCACCCGTAGGCAATGCATATTTGATTTTGGATGCCATATTTGCATTCTCAGATGTAATTACTGCTATAAAAAGTATTCCACATGACAACGATCTTTCAAGGCATTACTAACTCCCATTATAATGGTCTAGCACATCGATTCCCAACCGGTGGTACACGAAAAATAATCAGTAATGGCAGAAAAACAAGTAAAGTACAAAAAATGCAAAGCATAAGTTATGGAAGAATAAATGTTGTTTGAATCACCGCTAACGGAGACACTTCAAAACCAACTCATATTATTTGAATGACGATTGGTGAGGGCGTGGATATGAATTCCTCCCCCAAACCACTCTTCTACCAATCATTACGCACAGTTCATGCGTCACTTTTTTCACCCATCCCACTTTCCAGAACAATCGCGTGTTGCTTATACATCCGTAGCCAGTCGGCTGAGGCTAAATTCATGCATAGCGTGAATTTAGCCCACAGACTAGGTTCACGCTCCTTCTGTGATTGTGGTCTGGGCGATTCCTGCTTTGGCGCATTAACCAATACCGGTCCCGCTTGAATTCTGACATTTCCAAATTTTTTTTTTAATTCACGTCGTTAGATGGCGCATTGAGCCTGTTTCTTGCCCAAAAACAAACTGTCGTAGTTAACTTACAGACTTACTTATACTTTCGCGAGCGACGTTATTTGTTAATTAATTTGAAATGAATATTTTTGTGTATAAAATTGAGAAGGCGAATCTGAAGGTAAATTTTTGAAGCAACAGTTAACGAAAAAACTGGAATAGAAAAAATTGAATGAGGAAGACCATTTGAATTAAACATATACATAATACGATCGGTGGTCGGTTCTGTTTTTATTAGGCGACAATGACAAACTGGTGATACGATAGTACGCTATTCATCACTAGTTTGCATATTCACGTAATTTGTTTAAAAATGACAATAAATTCAATTGCTTTCCACAGATTTTGCAAAGCTCTTCAATTTTTTTCTATACAATTTTTTCGTAATATTTGCCATGCATAATGTTTCTGAGCATCACAGTTGCTTCCATTATCAGAGCTTACCTGATGCAAAAAATCTGATGCAGAAAAATTTGGATTTGAAGCATTTAGCTCCTTTGAAAAATATCTCCTGACAAAATATTCACATTTTTGTTAATTCATAATGAGCAGGAATATCGATAAGAAACATTAAAGTCTTTTATTTAATAAGTTTTAAAAATCAACAATAAATAAGTTTACACATTGACGAACCCAATAATTGTGTGTGATCTCGAGTACATTAAGATCTCATTTTAAAATTCAAGGAATTATCTCCTGCCATTAAAAAATACGTATACATCCGTATCAATTTTTTAAGTTTAGTCATGAAATTAAAAGGCTATTCGAAACACCTACTGCGAAAAAAAAGGAAAAAAAAAAAAAAAAACTCTTTGCTTTCCTCCTAGAAAAGAAACTAAAAGTACACTAAAGTTTTAATAATTTCAGAGCATATCCTTTCAACAAAAATGATAGCTTAGAAACTTACTTCAACAAATTATACAGTCAATGGCTATTGAAATTTCCAAACATGAAGTGCCAAAGCAATTTAACAAAAAATAAAACATTTCGCATCCGAAGACTAAGAAAATGAGAACTTTTTATAGTATTCCCGTAATGAATAACAGTCCCTTGCAGTGGCGCACCCAGGAATTTTTGTTGGTGGGGGCTGTATATATAGTTTATATAACAAGAATTTTTGTTGGAGGAGAGAGAGAGAGAGAGAGAGAAGTAAAGAAATACCATAATTCATGTGCTTTTAGAAATAAGGCTACATATAATATTTTCCCACCACAGTAAATTATGCTTTTTGGTCAAAATATCTGAATCCAAACAATCTGCACTCAAAATACTAAGACACCATCATTTAACTGCCATCTGTAATAAAAAAAAAAAAAAAAAAGGGCCTGTCGGTTGCCTGCAAAAAAATTTCTACACAAAATGTTGGAAATTCAACATTTCCAACATTTTGTGAAGAACAGAAGCCCCATGATGATGTACACCTACGAGTTTTGTTTTGTTTTAAATCCAATCAGGGTTCCCACTCAAAAGTAGAAAAAAATTCCCTGATTTTTCCAGGTTTTCCAGGTGGTCCTGAGAGTTTTTCCAGAGCAGCAAATCAAATCACATTGCGACAAATTGTTGCATTTCCTTACATTCTTGCGTTCCTTACGAAAGCATACATTTGTTAATTCTTTAAATAACTGTCCTTTATACAATTACCTGCTTTTGTTAATAACAATTAAATGCACGAGGCATATTATTTTTGGTACCATTATTTATTTTTGGTACCGTTGGTTCAAATATTCTTTAAAACATGTAAACCATGTATTTACATGTTTTAAAGAATATTTGAACAAAGACTTAATTTAAATTCTACATATAATGAAATATTTCAATCGATTAGGTGAAATTATATAACTGATTTATCTGTATTTTAAGTGCACACAAGTATATAAATAACATTTTAAACGACTCACAACATTTAGAGTTCCAGTTAGGTTTAAAAATGCAAGCTGGGAGAATTGTGACTGAAGAGAAAAAATTGCCCTTAAATGATACAATGCTGAAGCTTTAAATCCTTTAAGTGCTTATTTTACATAAATATTAAACAACACAGAAACGTTTGCTGAAATTGAAGTCTAATGGGAATGATAAAATGGTGAGTGTCTGACAGAGTCTCTTAACATTTTGTTAGAGCGGTTCTATCAAATCGATCTACCAATTTGTATTTTCTATTGGAATTTACTTAGAATCTTTAAAGACAAAGCAAAGTAAAACAGTTATTAAAAAATTAAAAAAAAAGAGAGAGAACAGAAATCGTGACAGCATTTCTGCGTCTGAGGAAAAACGTGTGCCAGTACCATCCCAACAATTTCTAGCAATCAGGGAACATACTGCTGACATTTAAAAATCAAAATTGTAATTATTTTAGCTAACGTTAGTTCTTGCACTTGGCAATGAGAACATCGAATCTATGCTATTTCAGAGGGGCCAACCTCTAGCAGAACGCATCAGTAATCAATAGGGGATTTTACAGTAATGTTTCAGTAATTGAACACAAACTTTCAGTAATGTAACACACCATTTTTTTTCAAAGTTAAGGACAATATTATAGTATTACTGTGTAACCTGTAATACTTGTATGAGGTGCCTATCGGTAATCACCATACGAACCCTCATCGATAACGCGTGGAATGGGTATTTCATGAGAAATTAATGCGTGAAATGTGTAATAACTTTATATGTTTACACTATCCTCACAAAAAAATATGAAATTAAATTATCAATATTGTACTTACCTCATGTCATTGCTGACATAAAAACTCCCTTGTTGCTTGTTTTGCAGTGGTATATTCTTTTTCAGAAAACTTTTTATAACACAGCTCACCTGAGGAAAATGCTTTACTTTTCTGTATAAGAAGGGCACTTAATGTTTTGGTGCTCATTGTTGCGCAGAAGTATGCGAGGTTTTTCCTTACTATACTAAATATTCTCTACGTTGAAGAATTGCTGTGAGGGATAGTCAATATTGCCAACATTAGTTTAGACAATGCAGAATACTTGGGAAGGCCAGATGAATCCTTCATCTTAGATATTTCATTCCATGCCGCATCTGCTCAAGGATATCCAGCTTCATCAATATCAGAGTCTGGGAACATAGCATGAAAGAAGCGACCAGCATGATCACAGATTGCTATAGGTAGGTTATGCTCCACAACGATTGCAGTAAACAGCAATTCAGCGTTTATCACGCTATTTTCATTCTTTTTTGCAAAAAAATTATCCAAAGGCTTTGATCGAGTCTTTAATTTTACACAATCCTGGTGTTTGTTTTGACTGGATATGCCTTCGGCAATCATCTCATCTCATCTCGTCCTACATGGGCTACTGATTACTCTCATATTAGAAAGCACGCAAGGAAACCTTTATTTCAGCATTTTCCATTTCCTTGCTCAAGATTTGGGAGAGAGATTTGGGTGTTCCTGGAGAAACCTCTTTGCATATTTATTTGTTTCAGAAACGATAATTCCAAGGATGAAATTGGCAAAAAACAAGTAAAAATATGCAATAGGTGCCACATCAGTTGCAGGAGCACGTTTGGGCAATGACAATCAAAAGGATGCTGAGGTTGTTCATCACTTCCTCTATTACATCCTCCCATTCACTTTCAGAACTTTCATGATCTGAATATTCACTATGAAGATCTTCACCTTCTGAAGAAGATATGGTGTGCGTGCACTAGTTTTCTGGCTTGATGTTGCTTGGCCAATATCACTCTCAGATGATTCAAAATCATCACCATCACTTGGCAAACTTTCACTCTCACTACAAGCCATTTCAAATAACCTTAGAAAAAAATTTCACACAGTAGGAAAAAGCACGTCTGCTAGTCTGAGGAACATACTGTCAATAAAGTCATCCTCTGCTAACACGAGTTTGGAAAAAGAGGGGAATTCGTACTTCACGGAGTTTTGCGATTGTGTCTGTTTGTTTAGAAAAAAGAAATGAATAATGTGAAGAGCTTCTAGTAATAAAACACCGCACTTCGTTCTCCCGCGCGGCGAAAGTCCTCAAGAAATATAAACATCCGTCATCGCGGGACCACGGGTTGCGACCAGTTGATCGTTATTGCACTTCGAACGGGGCTCGAAAAAGTGATTTCCGACAGTACGACGTCTTATAATACACCAACAATTCCAAGTGAACAGCCCTGCCTCAACTGCAGTAGGAAACGTTTTGGCTAAAGTAACCTTTCTCCTGTCACACGGAGAAATTGCGTGGGGAACCGATAGCAAGCGCAAACTCTTTTACGATGACACTTACGGCATATTACCCGTAATTTTCGTCGTATTATCCGCAGACCACAAAATTCACATAAAAAAAATCCTTCGTATAATCCGCAGGCTGCGACATTTAGGGAAAAAATCGCCGTATATTTCGCACATCATAGATGTTGAATCAGAAGTGGAATTTCCGACAGAAAAGTCGGTCACATAAACACATCGCTCTTTCCACGTTCCAGAAACACATAGCAACCGAAAAATTGTTTTCAGCAGCCGCCGGGGAATTGGGCCACGGATCTCTCGATATCTAACCGAGCGCGTTAGCTTTACACCACGTTGGCCAACAATCCACGGCGCTATGTGTATTTTTAAGTCAGCTTCTGACATAAATCCGTAAGATGGGCTCAGCTACTGAGACGTCTCCATCTGGTGGGTATTAACGGCACTGGCTATATATATTATAGCAGTTAATTCCAAAGGGCGAGATCCAAGGTGAAAATCCTCCAAATACGTGGGTGGCGTCAGTAAATAAATAAATACGTCGCTCTTTCCACGTTCCAGAAACACATGAGTCCGAAGAAGTAAGAGAAAAGAAAAACTATTTTAATAAATGAAGAAATTCATTTTTAAAGGTTACTGTTTTATATTTTTATCTCCGAACGGATAAAGGGTGTGGCATCCATAGATCACGCCGATGTAGCTCCAGAGTATTGCATTACACTGCCAATGACGAAAGGCTGATACAGAACAAGTCGTAGAAATACCGTATGTACTTGCGTATAAGTCGAAAATTTTTGGAGGAATTCCTGCTTTCAGAGTTGAGAGATCGTCTTATACGTGGGCCAATAAAAAACTTCCGTGAATTCTCCCGCGGAATTTACCAACGGATTTGTTTACGTTTTAGATCGCGACACAGAGGCTTTCCGTATGTTGCTGCACGATTGTGTTCTGACCTCAAAACTATCGCGCAGTGACATGATCATATCCTCAATTCTGTCCACCACTTCAAGTTTAAATTCGGCAGTGTAACTGAAACGTTTCCTTTTCAGAGACATCATGATTAGCAATGAAGGAAAACAGCAGCAGCGACGTTCGCCAAAACAACGAAAGCAAACTAGATACAAGGTCGTGCACATGAAATCCGAAAGGAGAAACGCATAGGTTCGTGCAGCAAGCGCTGTGCGTACTTCTTTGGCTTTTTGCCAAAAAACAGAGCCGGCACGACAGTCAGAGCTCTCCTCAACGATAACAAAATGACCCCTCCGTCCCTCCCCACAACTATCCCGATCTTTCATTACGACATTCCTCCCCGCTCCGTACAAACTGCCATAACGGCCAAAAAAAAAGAACTGAGGAAAATTCTTCCGAGGGAGTTCCTTTTCCAATTATTACCCCTGCACAATCACGCTGTAGATTTTTTTAAATCGGAAGGTCTTATATATATATATTTTTTTTAAATCGGCGTGTTAACCGCATCGGTGTATAATCCGCAAAACCTATAATTTTAACTTTTTTAGCAGATAATCCGCGGATTATACGACGAAAATTACGGTACCATTCTTCCGATAATATCGCTGTTTGACGATATGATTCATGGACATTCCATTTCAAAACGATATGATTGATAAATGATATGATCATTGAGACACCGAAATCCGCAGTCTGATTCGGAAAATATGCGGATCAAAATCGAAGGCCGAGAAATCGGCAGCGTCGCACTAAAAGGGTTTAACAAAAAAGGATACAAAATTGAGATTCTCCAAAACACACTGAATTCCGTAATTCTTCCAACCTGTCCGTAATTCCGTAATCTGACAGTCGAAACCGTAATAATTACGGACAATTCGTAATAGTTGGCACCTCTGCTATTTGCTTCTAAATAACGCAGCATAGGATATTTAGGCATTGTGCTGTTAAATTTCATAACCAATAAGCTGGCACACAGAGATCCTAATGCCATAACGGCAAAAAAAAATTAAACCCAGGGATAAAGAAAAAATAATGGAAGCAACAAGTGGGGAAAACTAACAGTTAATACGGAATACCATTTTGCCTGAGAGGCTACAATTCATATTAGTACTTCCAAAATCCGGAGGTCTTAAAATTGATTGGCTACGTTTGTGACGCAAACATTAGTAGCTACTGAACTTTTCTCGCAGGTCACAGTTCATTTCCACGCTACGTCAAATTACTTGTACGGGAAACAATTAGAGGAAGTTTTGTGTGCATGTGTGCTCAATAAAATCCTCCTAACACTTTTTTGTCAACATAATTTATCATTCTGCGGCGAGTGGCATGTTTATACTTAACAATATCTTTACAAAGGGCAATACATTTGTGCGATGTTGATCAGGCAAAGTGCGAGAAAGGTCTGGAGCCCACTCAGGTCATTTGTAGTAACTCCCCACAAATAACGTCATCAAAAACGGAGACAGAGGCTTTAGCGCCTGCACTGACAAACCTGAAACGCACGGCAAAGATTTTCATCAGTAGTAACTAGGTAGATTTTTTTTTTTCGGCAATGTGAGGGTAAAGATGTGAAATGAATAATTTATGCAAATCTTGTGAGGTGAAGCAACGCAAGAAGAATTTACGATTACAAGAAAATTTCTACCCCGTCTCACTTTTGTTCTCGCAATTTTTTTTTTTTTTCCCTATGTATAAGCTGAAACCTTCGGAAAAATTACGAGAGAATGATGAATTTTATATTTCTTATTCTAAATAACGGAGATATTTGCGTTTTTACGGAAAACGGTTCTACTATGCACAAAAATTCAAAAAATAATATCTTCTAATCTATCAGAAACAAAAAAAAATTGAAACTTTCGGGGTTTTTTTTTTATAACTTGGTGGCAGCTAACCGTAAAAAAAAATAAATAAAATCGCACGAATCGGAGATGTGTTGGTGGAAAATTATTTCAATATCTGACGATTTTGCGTGGAATGACCCAGATGTGAAAATCTATGGTTCCGGGCGTCGGACTACCCTATTTTTCGCAACCAGCCAGCTCTTGCAGTAATTGGAATATCGTCTTAAAATAGCTATAAATAAATTTCTTCATGCATTATGAAATAGAAATATGACAGAATAAAAAAAAAAACTCTTTCCGGCCGTAAAACCGGAAGACAACGAATCTTGAAAACGGCCGTGAAATCTGGGAAAAATGGTAGATATGAAATAGTACCAGCTTCAATGCATGGTATTTTTCATATATTTTTTGTCAAAATACTCGTAAGTACTATGAAAAAAATAAATCTTTCCCCCTCTTTGAAGAATCTTCCTATTTCATAATATTTTCCCTGTTCTAACATTTGAAGGTACATACTTTTCCAACTATACCAATTCTGCTACAGAATTACGAAAGCGAAGCTTTAGTTCGTAAGTGATACGAACCTTTTTCAAAATAAATTAGGTGCCCTCAATTTGCAACATTCATCCACACTGCTGTTGAAGGTGAAGGGGGGGGGATTTATTAGGATGACCAACATCCGGCAAAATAAAATGTTTTTGTACGGTTTGATAAAAGACACGTAGAACATGCACAAGGGGTAAAAAAACAACAAAAAAAAACTCAACTTCTAAAGTTTCCAATGAATTTCGGCGAAATTTGAAATGGAACGTTATTTTCATATATCTTGGCCACTGTAAAAATTTCAGTCGGTTATTTAAAAAATTGAGGAAATAGCTTCTTCATAATTTTTTTCCCAGTCTACGCAGAGAACCGGGCACCTACTCAGGAACAAATGACTGCCTCTCTTTGCGAACGCCAGCAGATAAGAAGAGCCTGCGAAATGGGTGGGCGCGATTAATGGCTTTCTTACACGCTTTGGCGTGTATGTTTGTTCGGTTGTAGTTTTAGATCATCTGGAGACGGGGAAACCGCAAAGAGAAGCACTCCCCTGCACAGCTGCACTTTAATTGGTGGGTGGGTTACGGAGTTTCCTCGAAGGATAAAACAACTCGGACTTATTTTAAAACTTAGCAATACAGAAATATATTGTACAAAAGTCTGAAACAAAATATTTTTCTGGCAAAATAAAAAATTCCCTGCCTTTACAGTTCCCTGATAAAAAATTCCCTGATTTTTACGGAAAAACACAATTTTCCCTGAGTTTTCCCTGATTTTTGGAACAATTTTCAAATTCCCTGAGAATTCCCGGTTTTCCAGGTTGCGTGGGAACCCTGCCAATTTGCAAATTTTTTATTAATTTTTTAAGTAAGCATGGGTAATTGCGAGGTCAAATAAAAAATCCTGAAAACAGCGAGACAAAAGTAACATGTATGCTGAGTTCACTTGGGGTACAAACTGATTATTTTGGACTACACGTGTTACTTATAAAGCAGTTTTCCGTAAATATTCTTACATATTCTGTGGAGAAATAAACTGCTATGACATAAGTAAAGCAATCATGAATTTAAAATCAAACAACTTAAAAACAACTACCCTGTTTTATAAAAGTATAGGTTGATGAATTCTAAAAGTTCATCCTTTCATTTTTACGAAGTTCTGGAATCTACAAATTTTTTAATGCCACAAGTTTTTTTTTTTTTTTTTCTGTAGTCCCAGTTTTCAACAGTGCTACTAGATTTTTCAATACTACTTTGCATTTCCTTCCTGTAATTGTCCCAGCTGTTTACGATAATTTGGACTAGTCGTACTCGCTCTGTATTATTGTCCCTGGTGCGTGTGATCAACAAATATATGTCGACAAGTGCATTATTTCTAGATCACAGGATTAAAATTTTGGATTTTTTTATTTTGCTTTTACAAACTAGTTTATCCTGCAAAAACTATAAATTCCTTTATTTTAAATTAAAAGTCTAAGAATAATCTTAACAGATACAAAATATACAGACTTCTCATTTTCTCCAGAATTTCCAGGTATAATCGGCAAAAAAATCCGGAATTCCAGATAAAATCTGGACCACAATCACCCCTAAGCAAGTAGTAATCTCCATAGTGAATACCATTGGTAAAAGATTATAGCAATTACAGCACCCTTATGAGTGGGAAAATGTCTTTCTGAACATTTTGGCACCCTGCTAAGTCTATGTGCTGTGAGAAGAGACAGTGTTAAACTCTTAGTAGACAAAGAAGATGAAACTAAAGCTGTCCATCATGTGCACTTGGGACAGTCATGTATCTTAGTAAAATTCTGGGGACACTGGATCTCTTTGCTAATAAGATGTAAAACACAGCTTGTTTTCTGTTGCATGTTTGATGGATATAAGGTCATAAAAAAAAAAAAAAACCAGAAGAATCCATTATTTTTCCGGCTTTATGTATCTACACACACCGGCCACTGGATTAGATATTTTTACTTAGATAAATGTCGCACACAGCATATATGTAAAATACATGTTCATCTGCGTCACCACCTGAACTAGGCAACTATTTAAGTCGGCTGCTCATTAGTAATGAAGATCACAATAGGAAAAACAAATTATCTTTTGAAGTTCGATATTGTGGGTGCCCACTTGGCTAGAATACAACTTCGAAAACAGTAGAGCTGATCAGTTTCTCAAATACGGTTTGTACACTGGGGGTAGGAGGGAATGAACTTTCCAGAACATATACAAAAAAAAAATTCCAGGGTGATTATTACGCTTTACAGTATCATGGTCAATTTATTTTTTTTGGTTTTAAGCAATAAAAATGACGAAAGATGTAAATGGACGAGTGTGCTTTTTTTACTCATTATATTTATTTTTAATGTTTTTAATTGGAGAATTACCCAATAATGCAATAATATCCGGGATCTTTAATCAGTGGAAAAGTAACCCACATTGCTTGTCTAAGAGGTGTAACTGTAGCACAACAACAATCTGTCAGAAACGAGATCGCAATTGTCTGAGAAGGCTTGTATGGAGAAACAGAGCTTTCTGTGTGCAGCAGTTGACTGAACATTTCATGAAGGCTATTCCCAACCCACATTTCAGCAAATTATATGCAGGGAATTGAAGAGTATCAGTACTGGCAGGCGTACATCTATACGGAAACCACTGATTTCTGCGAAGAACCAAAAAATTCGTCTAAAAGTGCTGTCGGGAACACTGCAAAAAAAAAGTCATGTGGTCCAAAGAATCACTGTACACCTTGTTCTGTACCAATGGTAGGCAGAGAGTTCGATGGGAGCCCCACAAAGCAATACACCCAGCTTTCCTTGTAAACAAAAAAAAAAAAAAAAAAAAAAAAAAAAAACTGGAGGCATTGGCATGGTATGGGGCATGTTCTGTTGGTATAGAATGGGTCTTTTGATATTGTTGGAAGGTCTGGTGTTCCTCAAGGATTACCTGAACATTGTTGTCAATGAAGCCCATCTTGCAAAGTTGATTTTTTATCCAGCAAGTGACAGCAGTTCCACAGCCGACAATACTACTGTCCATCGCACAAGATGTGTTCAGCAAGCATGACAGCGACTTGTGCATCTTCCCTGGCCACCACAAATCCCGGATCTGAACTCCATTGGGAATGTATGAGGACATGTTAAAAAACAGATCCAGGAGCAAAGTTCTCTTGAAGAAAATCTGAGCAAGTTAAAAGACTGCATGATGAACACCTGGTATGCTGAAGACATACATGCATTTCAACACCTTGTCAAATCTATGTGAAACCGCATATGTGCTGTAATTTAGGCAAAAGAAGGTCCAACCCGGTACTGAATATGTTTCTAATTCAGTGGCCAATATGTGTATTTTATAAAACTTACCAAATATGCCAGTTAATAAAAAAGTTCAGAAAGTTTTTTTTTTTTTAGTTTTTTTTTTTTTTAGGTCTCTTTTCTCTTGTTTTCTGCAAAGTGATTGCCTGCTATATAATAGCATGCAATCACTTTTAGATGTCAAGGTGATTGCATGCTAACTTAAAAACATTGGATTATCGATGACTTGAGTTCTATTTATTCGATCTACAGAATTCAAATTGAATTCTTAATATCACAGCAAGTTGCATTTGTATATTAATTTAATTTAGCACAATTCAAATATTAATTTGTACACTTTAATTATTTTTTACTTTTTTAATTTAACTAACTTTCCAAGTTTAGTGCTGATTATATACATTTTGCAAAATATTGATCTATCTAAATGCTGTAACCTACAATAAAAACTGAAATCTTGAGATGTCAAAGTGAGCAAAATTGCATCTAAAAACAGATTTCAGTCCCAATAGCACATTGTTGAGAATTTAGATAGTTCTGATTTGTAATGCCAGATGTCACTTTATTTTGTAAAAAAAGCTTCGGTATGAAGTTTCAAACTAACCATTGAATAGGACGGTCTAAATCAAGCTGTGAAGGGAATAACAAGTGTGCCGGAGAAAAAGTAATTTAACGCAAAAAATCAAAGTAAAAGTTATTAAGGTAAGTTTACATGAAAACTTTCCGAGTTTAGTGCAGATTATATTACACATTTTGCAAAATATCGATCTATCTAAACACTCCAACCTACAATTATTAAACAACAAATATTTTACACAGAATGTTATTTATTGCGAGGTCTTTTGAAAAACGGAAATAAATAGCATATAATTTTTAGTTCTAACATGAACGAGTTCTTACTATATACGAGGTAGGATCCAAAAGTTTGGGAATTGGTGTATAGTTCCTTACCTAGAATACTTTAAAACACTGATGCACAACCACCTTAAAAAAATCCCCTTGGACGACAATGCACTGTTGCCAGTGCTCGTAAAACTTTTGGAAGCATTGCTGAAAGCCATGTTTTGCAACCCCTCACACGCCTCCTTGCATTGCTGTTTTTACCACATTTGTTGACACAATAAACAACGTCCCTGCAGATTTTGTTTCATCAGTGGAAAGAGGTAAAAATCACAGGTGGATAAGTCGGGTGAATAGGCGGAATGGAAACACATTAGTACAATTTCTGGCAAGAAACACTGTGGCCAGTAAGGACTGATGTGTAGGTACATTGTCATGGAGAAGGTACCATTGTCCACTTTGCCACATCTCCAACCGTTTACGACGGATTGACTCATGTAAGCAATGTAAAATGTCTAGATAACGTTCCTTGTTTACTGTTGTGCCCTCAGGAATAAATTAGGAATGGACAATGCCCCAAGAATTTGTTAACACTTCCAGCATGACTTTCTGTTTGCTGTGATCCTGCCTAAATTTCTTTGATCGCAGTGAAGACGGTGATTTCCATGTTCGAGAAGATGCTTTGGCTGAATATCAAACAAGTAGCACCACGTTTCATCGCCTGTGATGATGTTATCTAAAAACATGGGATCGCTATCGGCTTTGTTGATTAATTCACCTGATATCAACATCCATTCATCCTTTTGTTCGGAGGTCAAAAGGTGAAGGACAATGTGCTGACATGCGGTGCATGTTAAGATCCTCCGCCAAAAGGCACTGGCATGTGGTCTCCGATAAGTTAGTTACATTAGCAATATCTGTGATGGATTCTTGGCCCTCTTTGAAACGCCAATACCACACATAAACCTTTGATCTTGCTATCGTAGAGTGACCATACACTTTCGAAAGCATCGTAGAGTGACCATACATTTTCAAAAGCATTTCTAAGGTCTCTGCAGTTGTTTTACCCAAACGCTGAAAAATTTAATGTTACAACGTTGCTCCTCAAAAGCCAAGTTTCTCACATAGCAGAAGACAGACGACTAACCACAGTAGCAAACGTCTACGTGCACATTCCAATCACTTTCCATGGGCCAAACCATTCTGACTATGGAGGGGAAGGACAGCAGGATGTATTTCAGACCCTCAAGAAACATTTAGGGGCCCTTTTTTATTAAATCATTCAATTTTCATATATTACACCTACATTCATTTAAGTGCTTAAAACCAATTTTGCATTTGTATTCAAATTACCAATAATTTAATATCGATCTTGATTTTACAACAATTTTATGTAAATCCTCCTTAATTTTATATTATATCTAAACTCATAACATTTAGAAAAATGCAATTCTAAGATCAAGATGTTTATTCGCTTCCTGACTATGTGAATTTTGTTATATTTTACGTCATGCTGAGGTCACTATTAATATTTACAGCAGAGCTTGCGTCATTCATACATGAGACTGCCGAAGGGAAAAAAAAAGCTGAACTTTTTAACTGCACGGGTGAAAAATAAGAACGTGTTGTGAAACAGCGTGAATATAACACGGCGAGAGCAAGATAAAATTGTTCACTGAAATTTATTATGTAAATATTAAGCTGGAGCACATCACTGTATTAAAAATATATAATTTTCTTTTTTTCCCCCATTTAACAGCAACACAAGATAAATGTAACATCGCGGAGAAAAAAAAAATCACGATTACCAGCAAAATCTACGCTCTGTCCAACTTCCATTTTAGGAAAGTTTTCTTCCATTTTAAGCTGCAAAACAAGTATTTATGGAATAAAATTATATTTAACAACACTACTGGGTAGAAGAAACATCGTCATGAAAAAAGGATTACGATTATGGGAGAAACCTTCACTTTGTCTAACTTCCATTTCCGAAAGTTTTGGAAGTCAGAATTCCGCCCACCGACGGAAAATGAACCCATCACCATTACTACCACCACCAATCTCTCCCAAATTTCTGTTCAGTTCTGCATCGATCTCGGAAACCATCGAAATGACGATGGAAAAGGCAGAATTCTTCAAATCCACTGAAGAATCTCGAAAAATTTTCGTGCCAACTTCCGTTTTCAGAATTTTTCTTCCATTTTTGAGCTGAAATGCTAATATTTATGGAGTAAAATTATATTTAACAATAATACTGTGCAGAAGAAACATCGCGAGAAAAAGAAATCACGATTACAGGGGAAAGGTTCACTCCTTTAACTTCCGTTTTCGAAAGTTTTGAAAAACAAAATACCATTTCCAGAAAAAAAAAAAAAAAAAAAAAAGACCCCCCCCCCCTCCACACACACTAAATAATTCTCCAAAATTTCTCTCTTCAGTTTTGCCTCGATCTCGAGAACAACCTAAATAATGACAAAAAAAAAAAAAAAAAAAAAAAAAAAAAAACGGAATTCCGCGGAAGAATCTCATGTATGGTCATTTCGTTAGCACTTAACAGTGAAGTTTTGGTAGTGAAAATTTGTAAGGCTGCCCTGGTGGCGCAGTGCTCTAAGCGCTGGATTATGACCATTCATCCGAGAAGGGTCCAGGTTGGAATCCTGGTGAGGCATGGATGTTGCGTTTGTCTTACGGCCCTGGCTCTCTCTCTTCCCTGGAACCAGTGGCCCTAAATTAGGGACGGGCGACTACTTATAGCCCATCGAAATTGCTCACGGTGGTGTACCTCCAATAAAAAAATTTGCAAGTATAAGAATGTTTCTAACACTAGTAAATAACATGGCATTGAAATGTGTATTAAAAACGATTTACTTGCAACTTAGTCATCCTTTCTTCCTAGAACTACGGCAGGCAGTCCTCGTGGTGCCACGGCCTACACAGGAAGTGTGTGTGTGTGTGGGGGGGGCTGGTCCAAGAGCTGGAAGAACGGAGGCTTTAGTGAGGAAAGCTAACTTCACCCCCTTCTACACTGTTCTCCTCAAACACCAGCCAACCTTGTAAAAAATAATGCTGTGCTTTTTCAGGAAAGTCATTTTTAGAGTGTTTCGTGGGACATCCCCCCTCCCCCGCAGGGGTTGTGGGGGCTTATGGTATCTCCCTGCAGATACCGTAAATTTAACTACATGCTTGTGTTGTCACGGGTAGGCGCTGTCCCCAAACTTTTGGATCCTACCCCGTAAGTTTTTACTATATTTCCTTATAGACATCCGGGGTCTATTTAGTATGTTTTCAATCTACTTCAGTTAATTTCACTCTGTCATAGGACAGGCAACATCCCCTATACATTAATGTTTATTTAAAGCTTAAAAACAACCGTCCTAGAATGGGCTATATGCCAGCAATCTAAAATAAAATTAGAAGCATTGCTTTATTCATGACTGTGTTCACTATCAACAGATAAGGCTTTATCCAGAGTTTATGCAGTGGCAATTAAACTGAATCCATTTCTATAACACTTACATTAGTTGATTTTTTTTTCTATAGTATAAACAGTTTTCTTTTTTTGCCCCACCTAGCATTTTTGTTAAATTTCTGGAACAGCAAATGTACTATACAGTATAAACAGTTTTGGAAATTGTGAATTTATATACAGTCCTGCGAGATGCAGAGATCTTATACAGTCAATATAAGAAAGACTTATGCACACAGTATCTCAAATAATGAACTAAAATATTAAAAAAAAATTATGGTATATTTATGACTTGGTAAAAGCATATTTACACTTCTTATCATATGAGAAATACTGAAACCGAATATATGAGATTACCTATAATTGAGCACAAAGTATACACCTATAAAAAGAGTAAGTTGCCAGTTTTCACAGAATATCACAATACAACATATAGGAACCTACATAGGCTATAAGATGCACAACAAAGCTGCTTTGCAGATTAAAAGCTGATTTCAGTGTCCTATACAAAAAGTAATGTATACTATGAGCAATTTTAGCTGCACAGATGATAGGAAAGGTAAAATATCATTTGTTGTTTTCTTTCTTTGACTGAAGAGTTTCAACAACAGTATTTAGTTCTTTAATCCCAGAAGACAAATCTGCAATGTCCTGCTTTATCTTCCCAGTTGGACTGGCAAATATAAATCTGAAAGAAAGAAAGAACACAAGCACTTTTAGAAGAAAATTTTGCTATCTCACACATATATACATGATCACAATGTTGAGACATATCGACACATGCCACACACACGTACAAACGCAAATGCTGGTTCGCAACGACGTGTTTGTCGATCTCTTTCTATTCGCTGCAAACTTTTCAGCCATTGAAATGTTACTTCCTTGATCATTAATGGCCGATTTTTGTATATTCAGTTCACAATCTTTTACATCTACTCCTTGGTCTGTGTCCTGATATATGGAATATAATATCCATTTAATGTTGCATTGCTTATGATATACACATGCCCCATACACAAGATCGACCAAGAAACAAAAAAGCTGAACTTTTTAATTGGATGAAAAATCAGAACGTGCAATGCGAAAGTGTGAATATAACAGCATGGGATAGAATCTAACACTGTAATTTATTTATGTAAATATTAAACTGGAGCACAACACTGTATTCTAATAAAAATTACTTAATTCATAACTGAATACCATGGTTTGAAGATATTGCTTTAAACGCAGTATTTTTGTTCTGTTTTGTTGTTATACTTGCCAGGACATTACCTCAAGTTTCCTCTTCTACTGATTTCTTCTCAACAAGTTTCATGCCCATATTTGTCTTTGTTGACTGCAGCTGCAAAACATTCATTGCTTAATTTTATTTTCTGTTGATATGATTGCCTTCTCCATGTCTTCATTATTGCTTTTCTTTTCTTTTTTTATTCCCTCAGATGACAATAATTTTATCTATCATGCTGAAAGAACTCTCAGCCTGGGGATCATGAATGCACAATATCAAAGCTTTCAATATTTTAGATAACTTGGAGAATGTGAATACTTTGAACACCATGCATCAATTTTTACAAAATTTCCCTGCCATTTATCAAGCTTAAATGCAAATATTTATGGGGGAAAGTAACCTTTAACAACAACACAGGGTAGTGAGAGCATCGCGGGGGGAATTACAATTACGGAAGAAATCTTAGCTTTGTCCAACCTCTGTTTTCAGAAACTTTTCCCCTATTTTTAGGCTGAGAGATGAAAATATTTATGGAATAAATGGATAATATTTAACAATACTACTGGGCAGAAGGCACATTGCAAGAGAAAAAAATTACAATTATGTGAGAAATATTCACTCTGCCTAACTTCCGTTTTGGAAAGTTTCGAAAGACTATCAAACGGAAATGGAATCCCACACCACCACCAGTCTCAAGAATGCCCCAAATGATAATGGAAATGGCGGAATGCATTGGTCTCGAGAATGCCCCAAATGATAATGGAAATGGCGGGATGCATTGGTCTTGAGAATGCCCCAAATGATAATGGAGGGATGCATTGGTCTCGAGAATGCCCCAAATGATAATGGAAATGGTGGAATGCATTGGTCTCGAGAATGCCCCAAATGATAATGGAAATGGCGGAATGCATTGGTCTCGAGAATGCCCCAAATGATAATGGAAATGGCGGGATGCATTGGTCTTGAGAATGCCCCAAATGATAATGGAGGGATGCATTGGTCTCGAGAATGCCCCAAATGATAATGGAAATGGTGGAATGCATTGGTCTCGAGAATGCCCCAAATGATAATGGAAATGGAATTCCTTGAATCCATGGAAGAATCTCATGCCTGAAGACTGCGAGGGAATTATTGCTCTGTCTTAACTTCCGTTTTAAGAAATCGTTGCCCTCAGTTTCATGCTGAAATACAAGCATTTATGCGATAAAATCATATTTAACAAAAATACTGGGCAAAGGCAACATCGTAAAAAAAAAAAAAAGAAATTATGATTACAGGAAAAATCTTTACTTCATTTAACTTCCGTTTTTGAAAGTTTTGTAAGACAAAATACTGTTCCCAGATGGGAGAAATGACCCCCCCCCCCCCCATTAATCCCATTCAAATTTCCTCTCATTTTTGCATCAATCTCGAGAATGACCCAAATTATGATGGAAAAAGCAGACTTCCGTGAATCTGCAGAAGAATCTCATGTATGATGTCCAAACTACCTGACTACATTCACATAATTTTTGTTTTCCTATCAATAAAGTGCCCAGTTCAGTTCTAATATTTGCATTACTAATCACATTCTGCCATTGAACACACATACTTTTTCCTGAGGTTGGTGTTGCCACCCTTGTGCCAGTAGCTTCTGATGTCCTGAAGTGCCCTTTTGCTAAACATCCAGTTTTTAATGCTGCTAAAGGGTTTATCTGAATACTGCATTGAAAGTTAGCAGTTCAAACAGAATTCAGTGTTTTATGAAAATTTCAACATAGTTCATTTATGAAGAACAAGTCAGTACGATGTATCAGTACGTTTGTATTTATGATAAACAAATCAGTATGTTGTATCAATATGTTCAGAGATGCCAACCTTAGAAAGGGGTCATCAGTAAAAAAATCCAAAGTTTTCAGTAAAACCGCTTCGACCTTCAGTAAGATTTTCGGTATATCAAAAATATTTAATTTAAAATCTCAGAATGTAGTTTCATTTTAAAAGTGTGTATATATATATATCTGCAGTAGAGGCCATAACTTAGCAGTGAAAGTTCAGTTTTGGCTCGCCAGCCCCGACATACGAGCTATAGAGGAGTCATACGCATGGCGGATGACACCTGACACATGAACTATAGAGGTGTGGCGGATAACATCCGACACGCAAGCTATACAAGCGTCATCGATGTGGCAGATGAAACCCAAGCTATTCGGCGAAAAACAATTCCTTGTGGGCGCCAACATGCAATCTATAGAGGCGCCATTGGCATGGTAAGTAACACCCGACACACTGATGACATTTCATTTTATCTATTCGGCGAAAAAAAAATGTCTCACAAGCTATAGAGGCATCGTTGGCGTGGCGGGTGATACCCGACCTATTCGACGAAAAAGAAACTTCTCGCGAGCGCCGACATACGAACTATAGAGGCGTCATCGGTGTGGCGGATGACACCCGACACGCGATATATATGGCAAAAAGAAAATCCTTGCAAGCGCCGACGTGCGAGCTATAGAGGCGCCATAGGCATGGTGGATGACACGCCGATGACATTTCTTTTTATCTATTCAGTGAGAAAGAAATGTCTTGCGAGTGCAGACATGTGAGTATAGAGGCGTCATCGGCGTGGCAGATGACACCCGACATATATGGCAAAAAGAACATCCATGCGAGCGCCGACGTGCGAGCTATAGAGGCGTCATAGGCATGGTGGATGACACGCCGATGACATTTCTTTTTATCTATTCAGTGAGAAAGAAATGTCTTGTGAGTGCAGACATGCGAGTATAGAGGCGTCATCGGCGTGGCGGATGACACCCGACACGCGATATATATGACAAAAAGAACATCCTTGCAAGCGCCGACGTGCGAGCTATAGAGGCGTCATAGGCATGGTGGATGACACGCCGATGACATTTCTTTTTATCTATTCAGTGAAAAAGAAATGTCTTGTGAGTGCAGACATGCGAGTATAGAGGCGTCATCGGCGTGGCGGATGACACCCGACACGCGATATATATGACAAAAAGAACATCCTTGCAAGCGCCGACGTGCGAGCTATAGAGGCGTCATAGGCATGGTGGATGACACGCCGATGACATTTCTTTTTATCTATTCAGTGAGAAAGAAATGTCTTGCGAGTGCAGACATGCGAGTATAGAGGCGTCATCGACGTGGCGGATGACACCCAACCTATACGGCAAAAGAAATTCCTCGCAAGCGCCGACATGCGAGCTATACATGCGTCATCGCCGTGGCGGGCGATACCCAACCTATTCAGCGAAAAAGAAATGTCTCGCAGGCGCCGACGTGCGAGCTATAGAGGCATCATAGGCATGGCGGTTGACACCCGACCTATTCGGCGATTTCAAATGAAAATTGTGTGCGTGGCCTTGTTGTAGTTTTTTGGGTGACTTCCTAAAACCGTAAGATACAGTGAAAATCCGTACAACCTACGGAAAATCTGCAAAAGTTGGCATCTCTGCATGTTTGTACAGTCAAACCTTGCTAAGCGAACCCGGCTTATAACGAACCTCCGGTTATAATGAACAAAATTTTTGGTCCCGTCCAATTTCCTATACAGATAATGTTATTTTGTACGGCTATAAACAAACCTATGAAAGGATGAAAATCGGATATAATGAACTTTATCATTGTCTTCAATTGAATTTTTTTTTTGTATTTGTCATAATTTTTCCTAGAATTTCTGAAAGTTCTAACTGAGAAATTACCAACCCTCAAAATCATCCATGTTTAGGCTATTAAGACAGTGATAAATACCCTTACGTTACTGTACGTGTTCTTTTATCTTCGCCATTACCTTTCTTTGTGTTCCAAAGTCCATGCAAGGTAGGTGCAACACCCAATTCTTGGAAGAACAGGACATACACAATAAGCATGCCTTGGGGAACAGGAATGCATTCTCATTGTTCATTGGGCAGGACAGGTCGGTGACAAAATGACCTTAGGCGGTAGCGAAGGAACAATTTTCCCTGATGCGAAGGTTCATCGTGTAATACGCCAAGCAGAGGAGAGAAATTACCTGATTGGACAGAGAACATTCCTTGTGGGGAATCGGTAGAAGGACAATCAGTCTACGCCCGGACACTGTGAATGAAGGTTTGATCTAACTCTCTTCAGTCTATATGTATTGGTGAAAATTTATTGGGTCAAAAATTCATCAATATGGCAAACTGTAAACATAAAGCGTTCTGCATTGAAGATAAAGTGAGCATTATTAGAAAAATACAGAATGGACGTAGCCAAGCCAATATCTGTCGGGAATACAATTTATATAAATCTACAGTTGTTACCATGTGGAAAAATCGAGACTTGATAATTTCTTCTCCTGAGAAAAATTTGGATGCAAGGAAAAAGTTGAGAAAGGCATAAGGATGTTGAAGCATTGCTGAAATGGTTCATCATTAAAAGAAGCCACAATCTGCCAGTATCTGGGCAAATGCTTCAGACAAAGGTCGATGAATTTGCCAAATAATTTGGAGAGACTGCCTTTTTCTGCTCAAATGGCTGGTTGGACAGGTTTAAGAAGCGGAACAACATTTCTTCAGGAAAAATTGTCGGAGAATCAGGGAGTGTTTCATCATCTGCTGTCGAGACATGGAAAAAAATGTTTGGGATGATGTCTCTCATCAATACAATGAAAAAGACATTTTCAACGGCAATGAAGCTGGGCTGTTTTACAAGATGACGCCAAACCAAATGTCAAAATTTAAAGGCAAAAAAGTGCACTGGAGGAAAATTGTCGAAAATGTGAATCACAGTTCTTGTGTGTGGCAACATGAACGGAACTAAACATCATAGGCTTCTGATGTTTGGAAATTGTCAAAAGCCGAGATGCTTAAAAAATATGTGAAAAGTCTTCCTGTTTCCTATAAAGCCAACCGTAAGGCATGGATGACGTCGGAACTGTTTGAAGAAGAGCTATGAAAGAGGGATGAAGAACTTTTAGCCAAAAAGTGAGATTCTACTCTTGATAGACAACTGTACTGCACACACAGATGTTGAAAACTTACAATGGATCAAGATTGTTTTCCTGTCCCCGAATGCAACTTCTACCATGCAGCCTATGGACCAAGGAGTGATCAAGAGCCTGAAGTGTCATTACAGAAAGCAGCTCATTTTACATATTTTGGAGGGGTACGACAAAGATGTACTAGATTGCAATGTTTCCCTTCTTATGCAATGCTAATGCCAGAAAAATCTTGGCGACTTGTTACAGAACCCACCATTTTAAATTGTTTTCAGCACGCTGTTCTAGCAAAGGGTGTTGAAGAGGAAGATGATGAAGACGAGGATTTACCTATCGCAAAGTGGGTAGAAAGACACAGCATTTCAATATTTTCAGAATGTGACATGGAACTTTTCCAAACATGTGATCACAATGTTGTTGCCTGCAGAGATATGAGTAACGAAGGTATTGTGACAGAAATTAAATTGAAAAATGCTGACGTCGAAGATTCTTCGTCTGATGTTGATGAAGAAGTTGAAGAAAGGCAGCACATGGAAAGCGAACTCCCCACCATTGCGGAGGCCAAAGCATACAATGGGTGTCATTCATAAGTTTTTGTCCACACAAACTATAGAACCGACAGTGATGGAATCGTTTCAATATTTTGACGAAAATATGGATAAAATTTTCCGGCAATCTGCATTACACCAGCAGAAGATTTACAGATTATTTTTTGTACTCAGACGTTGAGTAAAAATTCAAGGTAAATTCACCAATATTTTTTGTTATTCATTTTTTGTCAATTTATGTTTTTATGCATAAAATGATCATTCATAATTATAAATGCGTATTTTAGAGGGAGATAAGCATTTCGAGGGAAGGGTCTGAACCATGACGTTTATGCTAATTATGTAATTTATCATGTATGTACTGTATTATCATATGGTGAAGCTGAAAAAGAACGAAAAGACATTTAATAACTGCGCAAAATAATCAGTGTAAGTAAATTAACCCATAATGTAATTTTTTTTTTCAAATTAGAATTATGGTTATAAATGTCTCTTGGTAGGTGGGACAATGCTAATCAGTTTTTTACAATTTTTTTGCGAGATCATCCCTTTTTCTTATTAGATCAGATATAGCGAACCAAAAATTCGGTCATTTGAAGTTCGTCATAGCGGGTTTGACGGTATTTATGATGAACTAGTCAGTACATTGTAGCGCCACCTCTGGCTCAGATACAAGCGGTTACCCTGAGTGGCATAGATGCATACAGTTCTAAGGTATAGCATGCCAGATGGTGTCCAAATTGCGGGCCAGCTCGTCAACATTCCAGGGTGGACATCTCATCTTTTCCCAAACATGTTCAATTTGTGAGAGGTTGGGTAATCAGGTTGGTCGCAGAAGGAAGGGCGTCGACATTACAGAGGCAGGCCTGGGAGTGGCGTGCCATGTGTGGCCGGGTATTAACCTGTTGAAAAATTCCTTGGTGATGCTGCGACAGGAATGGCAACATAACAGGTCGTAGAATGCCGTTGATGTATCATTGAGCCACGAGAGTAGTACAGAGATCTACCAAAGGTGTCAGGCTATCGTAGGGAATGGCTCTCCAGACAGTCACTCCTGGTGTGCGAGATGTGTGCTGTGACACGGTAAAGTCAGCATCAGTGCGCTGGTCAGCTCATCTCCAGACATGTATGTACTGGTCATCGGTGCCAAGTGCAAACTGTGACTCATCACTGAAGACAACATGGTGCCACTGGACACTATCCCACGTTGATCGGGCTCGACATCACAGCAACCAATGCCTGCGGTGATCAGTGGTGGGTGTTGGAGTGGCCTCCTTGAATGCAGTCCCTATGCTGCAAGTCATCTGGAAATAATCCAGATGGCCATGAATGATTGAGAGCAATGAATTCAGTTCTGTTCATGTGGCTCTCACAATCGCTTGATCCCTCGCATTCTGTTGTTGCCCTCGGGTGTCCACTGCCTGCGTGCCGCTCGGTTGTGCCCTCCTTGACCCATTGCTACCTCGTTCTGACCCCAAATGCCTGGCAATACAGCAACTTGACCAACTGGCATCTCTCAGTCGAATTATACATCCTCTCTCAAACTTAATCAACTGCTATTATAGTGCAGACATCCGACGTCAAGGCATCCTCATAATCTGTGGTTAATGCAACCACAATCTGCTGTCACAATTGTCCCTGCATACAAGCTTTGCTCTTGATATACCCTTCTCAATGCATAGTTCCGATGTGCTGTGGCAGGCCACTATTTAGTTATTGGTTGTTATTTTTTAATCATTTGCATATTTGGCCCTGGGGTACTTGCATACAGAGTTCCATCAGGATTGAACAACTTTCTCAGAGTGCTTCACTTTTTTTCTTGGCAAAGAGTGTATTACATGTACCACTAAGCTGTTGTCTGAGATTCAGAGGTTTGCTCTACAAAGAAAACAAATCTGCCAAATTAATGTTTAAAACTCTTATGGTGCCAGATTTTACTTACTGTCCATGTATCAAATATCTTCATTTACAGCAATTGCAGCACCTAACTCGACTGACATTCGTCTCACGCCTCACACAAGACCATTTGTACTTCAGAATACTTAGTCTTTTTTTCATGAAGACATACTTGAGTCTCGTCCCCCGTGATTTCTTTGGCCTTCCTCTACCTGCCACTTGGGCAGAATAAATTCTCTCAGTAAGCATCTCACCACTTATTCTTTCAACACAGCCAAACCACCTAAGAATTTTTGTGTCCATCTTAATAACAACATTTTGCTTCACATTGCACATCTGCAGCACATTGTCATTCCTTACCTGATCAGAACCTTGCCACAAACCCCCTAGTAAATAATACATCTCTCCAGCACAGAAATGACTCCTCAGCCTCTTTTGCAGTACCCAGGTATCACTGCTGTACATTGGAGGAGAAACAACTACATTTTCATACACAGCCATTTGGGACTTGGGGGGGGGCATCATTCCTGTGAAATTCTCCTAAAGTAATAAACATAGAAATTGAACGAAAAGCACAGTCACGTATAAAAATGAAGTTTATTAAGCAGTAGCTTTTGACAGCTCTACGGCCTCGATCACCCAGATCGACTGAATCCAAGGACTGGTTGCCAGAACTATAATGTCAATTTGAGGTGCAGGAACTGTTGCCACAATTTAGTAAAGGAATCCAGATAAATGGGATTTGATGAGGGGTCACGGAGCTGCAATTCACGATAAACAAAATTTCAATGCTTTCTTGGAAACACGGAGAAGCTTTGTTGATAAATGAGGCAACTTTCCAAAGGTGAACTGTAAAAGTGTCTTCAAGGATTAGTGTAGATAATGCTGTTTTTGGAAAACCATTTGACACATCTTGTTTGTGTTCACGAAGTCTTGTATTGATGCTTTGGTACGTACTTCCAATGTGTACGGAGAGCTGCTTGAAATGTTTGTGGGATGCCATTGAAGAAAAAGGAAAGTTGAGCAAAAGAGTGCAAAGACAAAGCTCTAGTGCACAAGTCCCACAAAGTACAAGTGGCCATTTTGGACTGTGAATTCTGAGAATTGAACCACCCATTCTATAGCCCAGATTTGAGTCCTAGTTATTATATTTTCTTTAGACATCTTACCAAAACATACGGGGGACACCATTTTTTGAGTGGGGAAGAGATCAAGAATGCTGTTTCACAGTGGTTTGAGGCAAATGAAAAATACTGGGTTTTCTTTTCAGATTTTTTTCTCTGCCCATGAAGTAGAGGCAGTGCATTGATCTTAAAAAGGAATATATTGAAAAGCAACAAAACAAATTGGAGGGTATCACAACTCCTTCATGTAACTTTTCTAGTGCATCTTGTATCAAACACAGAAGGTAGTGTAGTATTCATGCTGTATGAAGGATGGTTCCTCCTTTCCATAAGCCAAACAGAAAACTTTGATTTGGTCCTAAATTAATTCAGACCATAACTAATTTGATAAAAAAATTATTATTGAATTGTTTCGGTTACGGCTAGAAAATTAACATGTCTTCCATTAAAATTTTTGTCCAGTGGGAATCCAGTTTGGTAAAGTGATTCCTTTAAAACTGAATGAAGACTGTTTGGTTTCAGTAGACGAAACCAATGTTACAATGTAGTAATGTACAGTGTACGCTCATTCCCTGTTTAGAAAGAGAACTGTAATAAATCATATTGCTTACACCAAGGAAAGATAAGTTAGTATGTAAGATTAGTAATTTAAAACAGATTTAAAACATAAAACTAACTTCTAAGTTAAGATCAATGTTTTTAAATGTCCTGACCAATAAATAGGAATAACGCCATTAAAAAATTAATACACATCACAGAATTCATATTAGAGGAAAAGTAGAAATATTCGTTAAGTGATATTAAAGCATTTCACCCATATTTTCTAAAATCCTGATGTCTTGATTCCTTGTGCCTAGCTGAAGAGCTGTGCCTTCTCATTTTACCTGTCAAATATTTTCACACTGAAATAAAACACCTTTACTTTACCATTAATCTATTAGTCATAGGTATGCATGCAAATCTGAAAATGAGCTCCTTTAAGGTCACTAAGCATATTTTAAAACAGTAAAATACAAGGATTCATCAAAAAGTATCTGATTGCATTTTTTTTTTTAATCTCCTAAACTAGACAGAGCATGGCACAGAGATTCAGTGGTGCATGACCTTGGACTTGCACATGCATGAATTTTTGCCATGCTGTCAGCCATGCATTTTTTTTTTTTTTAATATCATTGCTGAAGCATTGTTTTGCCACTCCAGTTGTTTTTTCCACTGGTTTTTTAAGTATTGTCACGTATAGAGACAGCCAATAGGTGATATCTTGTGTTCTTTTTTATCTGTGTTTTCAAATCTTCTCCCCTTCAAAAGCATTTTGAACTTTGGCAACAGCCAGAAGTCATGAGGAGCCATGTCTGGAGAGTATGGAGCTTTTCTCACTTGTGGTATCCAGTGATTTTTTTTTTTTTTTTTATTGAAGGTTTAATGACTACCATGAGCAACTCAATAAGTGGTCACCCATCCCTAATTTAGGGTCCCAGGCTCCAGGGAAGGGAGACAGCCAGTGCCATAATCCAGTGCTTCACCAAAAAGGCTTAAATTAAGTGAGACAAATGGGTGGGGGTATGGTCATGGTTCAGCTGCCACAGTGCAGGTCTCTTCTGCCACCATGCATTCCATAGGCAATGGAGAGCTGCCTGGTAGTAAACTGCTTGTTCACTGCATGTATTTTCTTGATCATTTCAGGGTTCTTGCTCATAGAGGAAATTCCTAGACACTCGTCACTCTCAACAGGTGTTTGTCCATCCTTGAAGCAAAAATGTCACTCCTTGATTTGTGTTGCATAATAGCTTTATCACCAAAACTCTTTCTAATAATTTGAATTGTTTCAGCTGATGTGTGGCCGAGTTTGTGGTAAAATTTGATGCAGATTCGCTGCTCAACTTGCTCAGTCATTGCAGCACAAGACAAGAATGTGACTGTAACGGAGTTCACAACACCAAACCTTCACTGCCAGGCACCAAATTAGCCTGCCAACAGTGTGGCAAATATTTAAGCATGTATACTAAACTGCAAGGTTGTCCACCACTGCATCTAGACACAATGCTCTGTCTAGTTTAGGGGGTGTGGGGGTGCGGTGCAATACTTTTCGATTAGACCTCATATTTAATAGTATTATAATAATAAAAGGATGCCTAATTTTCTTTTTGAATCACTACATGAAGCTTCAAAATTTAGCTCCCTTCACAGTGGCCTAAAACGCACTACAGCTCTTCCAGTTTTAATGCATTTAATTACTGACCATTCACTGTGTCAATAACATAATTTTCTAAACCTCAACACCTTATTTTTTTAACAAGCTGAAACCTAGAAAGTTTTATCATTAAACAAAAAAAAAAAAAAAAAATACAGCAAATGTTTGGCATTTTAATGTGAAAAAATACAAGCATTTAATATATTTTTTATCATCTTTTGTACTGTTGCCTTTATGTTCAGACTTGTATGTCTGTTTACACATTTCTGTGCAAAAGCAAATAAGAGAAAAAACATAGTTCACTGTTAGTTTATAAATCAATTATTGGATGGACCTAGGATCCTTATTAAATTATCATGGTTTTTGTTTTTCACATTAATGTACACTGAAGTGCCAGAAAAACTGGTACACCAGTCTAATACTTGGTAGGTCCCCCACGGGAGCGCAGGGTTGCAGAAATACGACGGGGCGTGGACTCCACTAGCATCTGGAAATATGCTGTACGCAATGCACACCATACTTCCTGCAGAGCGTTCCATGTTCCACAATTCGGGTGTATTCCGAGGTCTTGGATTCCTGTGTTCGATAGCGCGTTGCATGGTATCCCAAATGTGTTCTATCACGTTCAGACCCGGGGACTTGGGTGGGAATGGCAACACCCCAAACTCAGATGAATGCTCCTCTAACCATAATGTGGCATCCCTACACTTGTGTGGAGGTGCATTGGCGTACCTCGTCAGAAAGGATGTGCACATAACGTTGGCCGGTCACAGACGTTTGTAGACGTACCAGAGGTCCCAGTGAAGTCCAGCTAAACACACCCCATACCATTACGGACCTCCCACCAGCCGGTACAGTTCCCTGTTGACAGGCGGGATCCGTGGCTTCGTGGGGTTTGCACCACACACGAATCCTTCCATCTGCCTGATACAGTTGGAAACACAACTCATCAGACCAGGCTACTTGTTTCCAGTGATCAAGTGTCCAGTGGCAGTGTTGCCGTGCCCAAGCGAGGCGCATAGCTCTGTGTCATGCACCCATCAAGGGGACTCGAGTTGGGCGTCGGCTCCCAAAGCCCATATCGTGCAGGGTACGTTGCACAGTCTGGAGGCTGATGCTTCTTGAGGCTCCAGCATTGAATTCTTATGATACCTGCGAGAGTGTTGCACACCTATCGCATGAAATGATTCTTGACGGCCGACGATGGTTACGTTCACCCAATGTCTTTTTCGGCCACACTGGTATCGTAGGTTGGAGATTTTGCCGGAATTTCTGTAGTCACGGTACACCTTTGCAATGGTCGTCCGTGAAAATCCGAACTTCATTTCTATCTCCGAAATACACTATGACCCATCTCACAAGCACCAACTATGACACTGCGTTGAAAATCGCTTAAATCGTTATTACTTGTCATTCTCACGCTGAAAACAGCTCTGACAGCTGACAAGGATGTCTATCGCTTTATATACGCACTGGCAGATGCAACCGAGTACGCGCATAGGTGACGTTGCTATGTATTTTGCATAAGCTCGTCTGTACCAGTTTTTCTGGCACTTCAGTGTATAAGTTAGTCACCCATTAACTGAGGTTTTTCTGTGGAAAGAACATTTTACATTTCCTTTCAGTTGTTCCTTGTGCATTAACCAAGGCTTTTATTTACTTTTTGAGAGTTTTAAATACTTGTGTTTTGAGAATTTTGCCATTAACAGGCAGAAGAAAACTTTGAAATATCAATAAAAATTACGTTAATTACAGAACAACGAGCATTTTATGTGTATTAACCAATATTTGGTAACAAGTTTCAAGAATATCAGCGTATAATCTGGCAAAAAAAAAAAAAAAAAAAAAAAAAAAAAAGAGATGAAAACCTCATTAATTAATTGTTTCTACGTGGGAAAACTAAAAGCAGATGAAAAAAAGTTGGGTCCTCATGCTAAGAGATTATCAAAATAATCATTATGCAGGTTTCATACTGATCCTTGGAAGTCCATTTAAGGAGTTTTCCAGGAATTTGAAACCTATTTTCCAGGAGTTTGAAACTTATTTCTTAGGAGTCCAAAATCTATTTCTCAGGCGGTCTGAAATCTCAGAATTTGAGACCTATTATCCAGGAGTCTGAAAAATTATTTTGCAAATTCTGTTCAACATGTTTTATAATAAATCTTATGCAAAAGAAAAGTCACATACCTTAGTTGAATAATCCTTTGTGATGAGTCTTGAACAATATGGTCTCAGTAAAACTCATAAAAAAACTGTCCAGGATATATAAAGAGGCTTAAGGAAACCATGAACAATAAGCACGATGAAATCAATATGAGGAAACGAATAAAGCAGTTAAGATTCAATGAAGTTGAAAGTTTAAAATAATGATTCTGCTGAGAATTGATAAGAGTAAAACACAGGCAACATTCTGTTCTGCATAAAACAATACCAAAGGTCGATGTTAATACCAGTGATGCATTTCGTCCGCCCTATGCAGGCATTCTCAAGCTGGAAATGACATGGATCTCATGCCAAAGTGAATTCAAAGTCGTAGGAGGTTATGTCATGATAACATGTTCTGTCTTGGCAGGGGTGCCACATGCCACCAACTATCAGTTAAACTCATCTATGAAAGCTTTATATTTTGGTTTAGCTTTCTTCTTTTGGATAATTTTTTCATTATCAATGAGATGTTTCCAAGCATGGGGTAGATCTATAGGGCTGTTACTACTGAACACAAAATCAGAAAATTTACTGATACAGATTGATTCAGCCACCAAATTTTCAATCCATGTCCTATGTTGCACTAAAATTGCTACATCTGTCCAATTGGGGCTAGCATTATGCTGCATGCAATAATCTATTAGAGAGCTTTTACTTTCTAGTTTATTCCAATTTCTATTATGTTCATGCGATCTAATCCCAAGGTTTCCGTTTTGTACTTCTGATAACGTCTAATTCTAAGTTTTCGTTTTGTACTTCTGATAACGTCTAATCCAAAGGTTTCATTTTGTACTTCTGATAACGTCTAATCCCAAGGCTTTGTGCTTCCGATAACAATCTAATCCCAAGGTTTCATTATTGGGAGTACAAAACGAAACCTTGGGATTAGATTGCATGAGTGTATTAGAAATTAGAATAAACTAGAAAATACAAGCTCTCTAATAAATTATTGCATGCAGCATAATGCTTGCCTCAATTGGACAAATGTGGCAATTTTAGTACAACATAGGACATGGACTGAAATTCTGGTGGCCGAGTCAATCTGTATCAGTAAATTTTCTGATTTTGTATGCAACAGTAACAGCCCTACAGATCTACCCCATGCTTGGAAACATGTAATTGATAATGAAAAAAATTATCCAAAAGACAAAAGCTAAACCAAAATATAAAGCTTTCATTGATGAGTTAACCTATAGATGGCGTGTGGCACCCTTGCCAAGACAGAACACGTTATCATGATGTATCCTTTGATACGATGCTGCTTGCATGACGTCAGCCTCTTACGACTTTGAATTCACCTTGGCCTAAGATCCATGTCATTTCTAGTTTGAGAATGCCTGCATAGGGCAGGTGAAACACATCGCTGGTATTAACATCGACTTTCGGTATTGTGTTGTGCAGATTGGAATGTCGCCTGTTTTATACTCTCACCAATCCTTTTTAGCTATGTCAACGGTATTTCAGTATTTTATTCTCATCAATTCTTCTTAGCAGAATCAGTGTTATTTTAAACTTTCAACTTCGTTGAATCTTGACTGCTTTATTCGTTTCCTCGTATTGATTTTGTGTTTATTGCTCATGGTTTCCTTAAGCCTCTTCATATATCCTGATGTTTTTTTACGAGTTTTACTTAGACCATATTGTTCAAGACTCATCACAAAGGATTAAGAAAAAACTAAGGTATGTGACTTTTCCTTCTACATAAGACTTATTATAAAACATGTTGAACAGAACTTACAAAATAAGGTAATTGATGGCCATTATTTACCCTATTATTTCAAAACCTATTTCCCAGGAGTCAACAGGACAACAACATCACAACTTTTTAAATAAACATAGAAGTTGAGTGAAAACACACAAAGTCAAGTATGGTAAAAAGGTTCGTTTAACGGTAGCTTTTGGTCGTCCTAAGACCTAGATCACCCACAATCGACTGGATGGGCTGGTTGCCAGAACTACAATTTGAAGTTGGGGCATTTAAACTGTTGTCAGATTTTAATACAGAGATCCAAATAAATGGGATTTGGTGGGGGTCTCTGAATTGCAGTTTTTGGTGAACAAAATTTCAATGCTTTCTTGGAAATGCAGAGATGCTTTGTTGATGAATGGAGCAACTTTTTGTTTCTTTCCAAATGGGAACTGCAGAGGTGTCTTCAAGGGTTAGTGCAGATAATGCTGTCTTTGGAAGACCATTAGAAACATCATTTTTGTGTTCACCAAATCTTGTATTGAGACCAGAGGAACTTCAAATTGCAGTTCTGGCAACCAGCCCATCCAGCCGATCGTGGGATATCAAGGTCGTAGGACGATCGAAAGCTTCCGCTAAACGATCTTTTTTACCATGCGACTCTGTATGCTTTTGCTCGATTTTTATGTTTATGTGTAATTGTCACGTGAAGCCCGAGTTTTAAACTTTTTAAATTTTAATTTCCCTGAAAAAAATATCTAGCTATATCAAGAGACAAAAAAAAAAAAAAGCATTTTTCTTTCTCTTTACAAAAAAATTAAAATTCAAAATCGGAACTTCAACTTTTAGTTGCTTTCTTGTGTTCTGCATAAAGACGTTTTTTCTGCACAGTAAACATGCAGTTGCATCTTTGAATGTTAATTTCATTTTAAACAAAATAAAAATAAAAATTTGCTGCGCTCCTTTATATAGAAAGAAGTGAGCAAGTGACTAAGGACTAAGGAGTAGTAAAACCTACGCTTTAAGCAAAATTAAATAACCAAAAATTGGTACTGCACTGTTCATGCTGCCATGAAAACAATTTTACAGGCAGGTCATGGAAATCGGCGGATTCCATCACAGGCAGATTAAGTACCGATTTTGAACTTTAATTTCTCTTCAAAAAGGGGAAAGTGGGCAAACATGCTTGGTCTGCCGATTGATTTTGGAGATATCGTTAGAAATAAGAAAACACGCATTTCATGAGAAAAAATTCTTTAAAACATATGGTAACTCTTTTTACGCTTTCCAACCTTAGGTTGAAGAAGCGTATATGCTCCAGCTTCGTCCATCTATCTGCCTGTCCGCACGATAACTCGCATAAAAATGGTTCGATTTCGATGAAATTTTAGTACGTGGCAGGGGACAAACCCTATTGAAAATGGACGAAATGGGGTCAAAAATCAGGACACAAGAGTGGGATGCATTCCATCGCCCTTACGCGTCATAACTTATGTAAAAATGCTTCGATTGCGACAAAACTTTATCATGTTGTTCTGGAAGTATACTGAACCGGTTCTGTTGAATATAATCGAAATGAGGTCAAAGGTCAGGGCACAGGAGCAAGATTCATTCCACAACCATTATCCTCATAACTTGACTAAAAATGCTTCTATTGCAACAAATTGTTCCAGAAGTATATTGAACTAATTCTGTTTAATATCATCGAAATGGGGTCAAAGGTCAGGTAAATACACTATCTACCAACAAGTAATTGGACACCTGTGATAGCAAAGGAAAACAAAGTTTATTCACCTTCAATAGTTGGTGGAGCCTCCACGAGTGGCGATTACAGCTGCGATCCTCCAGGGCATACTCTCAACCAGGCGTTGTACGAAGGCTAGCAGTATTTTCTTCCACTCGGCTTGGAGAAGACAGGTCAGTTCCTTCACCGATTTCGGACGGTGGGGGCACCCCTTAAGTCGGCGCTCCAACTCGTCCCAGAGATGCTCGATAGGGTTAAGGTCCGGGGTCTGCGCAGGCCAGTCCATTCGATTAACCCTATTGTTCCCATACCAAGCCATGGTGGACCTCGCAACATGACAGGTGGCATTGTCATTCTGAAAGTAACATGGGTCCACCCTGTAAAACTGCCATAACGTAGGAAGCTCATGGTCATCCAAAATGGTGCAGTAGGTCTCGGCGTTGAGTCTACCAGGAATTGCGACCAAGGGTCCCGTGCCATACCAGGAGAAACACCCCCATAGCATAATTCCACCACCGCCGAACTTCACAGTTGGCACAATACATTCCGGCAGGATGCGTTCTCCAGGCAGACGCCAAACCCAGACCCTGCCATCTGAACGGTAGAGGGTGAACCTTGATTTGTCGCTCCAGAGAACCTGTTTCGACTGTTCAATGGTCCACTGTCGATGTTCTTTGCACCACGTTAGTTGAGCAGCGCTATTGGACTTGGTGATCAAAGGCTTGTGGGCGGCAGCATGTCCATGATAACCGAGCAGATGGGCTTCCTTACGGATGGTATTCATCGAAAGAACTCTCCCGAATGCCTGTTGAAACTTCTCGCGGATGTGGCTCATCGATTTTGTGCGGTTCTTCCGAATTTCTCTGGCCAGCACCCGTCAGTCTCTAACTCCCAGTTTTGTGGGTCTGCCGGGTCGGTGCATATTTCGACAGTCACCTCTCATCTTCCACTTGCCAATCACGTAAGCCACTGTCGATTTTGGGTACTTCAACTCGCTGGATATGTCACGTATGGATCGGCCATTTCTATGATACCCGACGATTACACCTTTCTCGAAATCAGAGAGCTCCGAACTGCGTGGCATCTTGCATGCGACTGGTTGCGTTGTTGTTTCCCACACCACATTTAATGGCAGCGGCCGTGACGTGAATCAGGACCGCAGATATCGTCGATTGCAGGGGTGTCCAATTGTTGGTAGATAGTGTATAAAAATTAGCGATCACCAGTCGCCACGTGGCGACTGGATAAAATAAAATGTCCAGTAGTAAAAGTTACTTTAGTTGCAACGCACAAAAATTTGCCTTTTTTCATTGCTAAAGAATTTATTTGCATTTTTTAAAATGCTCTTGCTATAGGAAATGCATTTTCAAATCATCCAACTCCCGCGCTGTGAAAAACAGCCTTTTCCTCCGCGAATAAGTAGGTACGATCTATTTATAGATTCACTCTTCAAGAACGGGGGAGGCTGTTTGTTTTTCCACTTCAGTTGGTGTACAAAGTAACATATTGGGAATGGACACCAGTGTCTTTAAGATGGAACTATGGCATCATCAGAACTCGTCTTAAGCAGCTCGTTTTTTAAAGTTTGGTTTCTCTGAAAATGCACGATTTTCCATTGCTTAGGCACTTCTTGCTTATCATCAAACAAAATGGGCAAGCATTTCCCCTTTTGTTTACAAAAAGAAATCAAAGGTAGAAAATCGGGACTTCACTTTCTGCCGCCGCGTGTTTGTCTTTTATTCCTCGCAGAGTCGCATTTCCTTTGAACATGTGAAGTTCGTTTTAAACAAAATAAAAACTTGTCTGCCCCTTAATACAGTAAAATGTTACTAAGGAATGGGTAAACACAAGTTTTTTATCGAAATGAAATATCACAAACCAGTACTGTTTTGTTCAATCTCTGCCGTGATAGTCATTTTACGGGTCACGGAAACGGCTGATTCCATCACGGGCGGAATAAGTACCGATTATGAAATTTTTTAGCTTTAAAAAAGCGGAAAAGAAAAAATACTTTTCGTATTGATTGGTTTTGAAGAACAGGCTGTTAGAAAGAACAAAAACTGTGCTTCAGTCTTCACTAGAAAAAACTTTTAAAATACGAATTGTTTTTTTCACTATTACTGAAGCTACTAAAAACGAGAAACATAATCAGAAAAAATATAACATAATGTAACCAGAAAGTGAAAAGAAAGCGCATCTTGGGGTAAGAAAAATTAGAAATTTAGAAAACTATGGTACATTTTGATCCGTACTAAAACAATCATTTTCAGGAGATGAACGGCATGAAGGTGCCTAAATTATACCGAACAAATGTTGTGACATTAAACACATCCAATAAAAAAGTCCCAAAAAAGTTTGACGAATGTTAGAATTTTGAAAACATGAACATAAACTTTGAACAAATGTTGAATAACATTATTTCATAGAGATTTTTTATTTCCATAATATATTTGTTGTTTCCCGTATTCTGTAGCAATCGACAATTTCTGTAGTGACTATGGAGAATTCATAGCATTTGGAAGGTCTGAGGTGAGCAAACAGGAAAAAATGACAAATTAATAAAATTCTACTAAAACAACGTTTTCTGAAAGGAAAAAAAAATCAACAACCAGATTTTTTATTTCCATAGTATATTCGATGTTTTCCGTATCCCGCAGCGATCAACGATTTCCGTAGTGATTATGGAGAATTCGTAGCATTTGGAAGGTCTGAGGTGGGCAAACAGGAAAAAATGACAAATCATTAAAATTCTAATAAAACAACGTTTTCTGAAGGGGAAAAAAAACCCTGGCAACCAGATTTCTTTTATTTCTGTAGTATATTCGATGTTTCCCGTACTCTGCAGCGATTGACGATTTTCGCTGTGACTATGGAGAATTTCATAGCATTTGGAAGGTCTGTGGTGGGCAAACAGGAAAAACGACAAGCCATTAAAATTCTACCAAAACTAAACATTTTCTAAAAAAAAAAAAAAAAAAAAAAAAAAAAAACATGACACTGGGTTCGAAAACCGGGGACAGAATCCAATGGAATCAGGATACTCTGCAAGTGTTCTTATTTCGTCATGACTATTTTTTCAACACCTGTTAAGGTTTATCAATGTTTTTAATATAATATTTACTAGAACAACCCAGGAAATTGCTGAATATTTTCTGTTAGTTGTCAGGAATCATTGAGAGTCTGTTAAATAAATTGAACAGGTTGGTATCACATTTCTCCTAATCTCAGCTGTACCACAAAATGATTCTGCTATAAGATATCAAATTCATTTTTGAAAGTTATACAGCCGGTTTTCATTTTGACACCAAGAAGAACCTAACCAAAAGTAAATGGAATGAAAAGAAAAATTTAGCAGAATGGAAGCAGCTTGAAGCATGATGTCTGAACATTTTTTACCATCAATAACTCTCCAAAAACTGCCAGAGAAACTAAAAACAAGCAATTTTTAGCACAAATTGTTGAAATACTGTTATGCCAAGCAATGCAGAAGTTAAGAGAATGCAAGCATTGTGGGCAATGTTCTTGATGACAAGACAATGCTCATGCAAAGAATGACTTTAGAAAATAGAGCAAATTAAATAAAGTAAGCAAAAATAAGTACTGCTTGAAAATTTTGACCCATCCACTGCTATCAATTTATGGTGGAGAGATTGAGAGATTTTATTTGTGAACATAGTGAGAGACCAAATAAAAATAATTAAATTATCTTTCCAATAAAAACTGTCTAGAAAATTTGGTTGATGTGGTTGAAGAAAAAATATAACTTTTAAGATTATATTTATTCATTTAATTATACTGGACAATAGACAGTGGGCACTTGTAACTACTAACTTTAAATGTAACTATGTCTAAATAAATGAAAGGAATACAGTGCAGTGATAAAATGTTGTGTAGACAACACGAAATAGCCGTAAGGAAATTGGCCACTAGATTTTGTCCACCCACTGGCCAATGGCCACTCGAAAAGGTCACTAATTTTAATCTTTAAGGTCAGGGCACAGGAGCAAGATTTATTTCACAGCCATTATCCTCATAACTTGAGTAAAAATACTTCTATTGCGACGAAATACAATGCGTTGTTCCATAATGACTTTGGAAGCAGTTCCACCAAAAATGTTTTTTGTCAGAAATTGCGGGCAGTGTGCATGCGTGAGATTCGTTAGCCATTATTTTTGCATGATAACTTCCGTGAAAACTGCCCAATTTAGGTGGGGTTTTTAATTAGAAAATGGCTTGTGTGGTAGCTCTTGATAATATAATTAGGTAACATGGGCACAAAGAGATTTAATTTTGATATATGTGAACCTCAAACATTATACCATAGTTTAGTCCCCTCAAAACCAAGGCATTTTCTATGATTTCTGGTATGTCGGAAAGCGTATCATATCAATTTATTGCATGATTTTACTAACTTGTTTATCTGTTACCAAAGGTGTTCAAATCGAGGAACACAATCATAAAAATGTAAAATATAAGAATGTAATCAATAAGAGAAATGAACTAAAAAATAAAAAAAAAAATGCAGCTTGGTCAGAAAAATTCAAATTCCATGAAACATTCTCATCCCTGCTAGAAGAATAAATTTTGGCGATTCCAAACATTTTTGGCCAGTGGACAGCATGAAGAAGTGCAAAAAAATATCGAAGAAATGTCATGATATTAAAAACATCCAATTAACAATCTGAAAATGCTTAAAAAATGTTAGAAACTTGAAAACATGAAAATGTACTTTACAGAGATGTTGAATAACATTCTTTCACTGAGAATTTCGACTCCATAGTACGTTCGGTACCTGTACTTCGTAGCAATAGTAACTACAGAGAATCCATAGCACTTGGATTGTGTCTGTCTTCTCCAAAACAATGGCGAGGCATGAAATGAAGTTTTATACAATGATGCTTATTGCTCACCATGTCAGCAGATGATGAGTGCATATCAGCTGGAAAAAGGTGAATTTAAAATAGCTTCCAGCAGACAAAGAAAAATTGTGAATTTAAAAAAAAAAAAAAAATTATTTTGCCTACAGATCTACTAAAAGATCAATGTAAGACATAAAAAAAGGTTGAAGTACACTAATTTCTAGGAGTCAAAATGAAATTTACAGACTTTTCCAGGAGTTTGAAGGTAAATAAAGAGAAAAAGGCCCAGTCAATTTCTCCTTAAATTCCAAGAGGAATGCAAACCCTACCTGTGTTTGTTAATGCATGTGAAAGTACATGTTGAACTGAATTACACAGTGAAAGTGTTCAATATTGTTGAATAACAGTTGTTTTCATTGCTAAAACTTTACCTGCCCTTGAACTGTTTCACAGTCTCCAAGATTTGAAAATGCTCAAAAAATGTATTGGAAAATATCAGTTAATTCTAATTCTGAGGACAAATAAATAAAAGAAAATGTGATTACTGAATGGGAAAAAGTGCTTATTGTGAAAAATATCTGCATAATTCCACAGAGCACCTTTCTATATTAAAAAGAAAAGTGACACGCACGCGAATACACACAAAGAAATCAACTGGGAAAGATTTCAAGTTTACTTGAACTAAAAATTAAATATCCAAATACTTTTACATTGTGAAAAGTGCTATTCTTTGCAGAAAAATAATTTTTGGGTCATTCCATCCCAAGTGGTAAGATTCTTGAAGACATTCACACTGACCATTCCTCAATTTTGTTCAATATTAGTGTTTATACAGACCATATCACCACAAAATAAAGAATTAAAACAGCATATTACAATAACTATAAGAGAGAGAGAGATTTCTACAACACATATATATCTTTAACTGGTATAACAGGTTACCTGCGGGGAGTGATAAGTGACCCAAAAGGGGAGGTACTTTCACCTTTTCGTGGACTAGGTGTAACAATGCCAAAAGGAGAGTAGAGTTTTACAGGAGTCTTCTGGTTATCCTGAAATTCTTGGTATTCCTGAAGATCTGAATTACTTCGTCGAGCAGAGCGGCGTATTCTCTGGGGAAAACAAGTGGCTTTTAAATAGCAATTTAAATGTTATTCTATACATTAAGCACTCATTATTATGATTCCACTGAAAAACCACATGATTCTACTAAAGGTTAATGATGCATTTTGATTTACAAACGCTTTCATGTACGTTGTTCGACACAGAAAATGTCAAACCAGGAAGTATTTTTGTTGGAGCACCTTGCAATTAGGTGAGAATGTAGTGACAGCTGGATTTAAATGTAAATTATTGCAATTAAAAACTAATCACATGATAGCCGAGGGAGACAGAAGCACCAAACGGCTTGGTATAGCTAAGTTTGGTTGTCCTAACCTGGACATGTGGACCACGGCAACCAAGTGATTTCAGTGGTAAAAGCATGTGTAAGGGGTGAGAAAACCTGGGCAACATCATTGGGAATCCTACAATCATACAGGCACTTTGCTTCATTGTTGGGCTACATATGTCTGGTTCGTACCTGCGTTGCATTGCAGCAGGACCTCGTCAAGATGCAACAACCATCGGCTGAATGTGTCAACAGTGGTTAGAGGAAGGTAACACGTCATGTGTGTTGCAGGTAGTGAAACTGGTGCATGTAGGGCGTACCTCTGAATGCCTCAATTGTTGCATTCGACAGCAAGGCATAGCAGCTCCACAATCCACAACAGACAGCATTTGAAAAGGCATAGAGGCAGCTATGGACATCCCCGTGTCAACACAGACTGTGAATCGCAGACTGGCTGAGGCAGGTTTGCGATTACCAGCCACTCATTGCAGCACATCATCACACCAGGTTGCAGTACCAGATATGCGTGGTGGAACTAATGAAACCATGATGCATTCAGCAACAAGTCTCACTTCTGTTTCATCCCTGAGGATTGCCATCTGAGAGGACAATGTGGCCACTGGGCTGCTCTTGCTGCCATTCGTGATCGTCGTACGTCTCCTAAGCCTGGTGATGTGGCTTGGGGAACTATCAGTTTCAACTGCCGTTCATCGCTTGAATGCATAGTGGGTACAGTGGCAGCATAATGATACGTTGATGAAGTGCTGTGGCTTGTTTGGTTGCTGTATCTCTCTGGTATTCCTGGGTTCAACAAGATAATGCCCACCCACACTCTACCAACACCAGCAGACAATGCCTACAATGTGTTCAGGTGCTGCCCTGGCCAGCGTAATCCTCAGTCTTTTTTCCAATAGAGAATGCATGGGACGTCATTGGCAGATGACTTAACACCTTTGCACAATCCCCTCACAATGTCGAATTGTGAACTTGGGTCAGTGATACCTCAGAACATTATCTGGGGACTTTTCCACTTGATGTCATGTTATGTTAGCAAATATATAGCCCAACAAGGTGGTAATACAATCTATTGACTCAGGCCACATTATAGTGTCTCTTTGCCTATTACATTCAAGTAACCCCCCTTAGAAATCAAATCACTTCTTTTCCACCTACTTGTCTATATATTAATATGGTAAGTTTCATCTCATTGCTTGCATTCCTTCATAGGGTGACATTTTCTTTGTGAAGCAACAGGGCTCAGTTTCGACCAGTAGTTAATAGCAAATTGCTAGCAAGCAAATACATTTTGCTAGTGATAAAAAGTGGTTCTAGCAAAAGTTGCTAGTGGAAAAATTTTGAATGTTTTAGTGTGAACTGTAAAGTGCCACTGCATTGTGCGTCTGGAATATTTTAGACACACACAAAAGGATACAACTGCTTTCTGGAAACAAATGTTTCTTGAAAAGTACAAATATTGTAAAAACATTAGTCACCAGTAGAAATATCCAGCACATTTCCCTTATCTACTTCTGCATGTAAGGTTGGGTTCAGTTTCATGAAGAGAATCCAGGGTGATTGGAGGGGCAGTTTAAACTTACAAACATTGAATGCTTTCATGAGTATTGAGATTGAAAGTCCATCCGAAGACAAGTTTGACCCCAGGCCTGATGTTTTAAAGTGGTATGACGTAAAGATCCGTAAACCATACAGAAAATAATTTAAGATTTTGAATAGTGTTCTTGATTTTGTGAGTAAAGTAAAATAAAAAATGTTTTTTTTTTTTTTTGCATTCAAATTAAATTGTTAGAATTAATCTGTCATGTCATGAAAAGGTGAGTTATATCTAAATATGTGTAATCTTTTCAGCATTACAATGTGACAGTTACAGGGGTGAAATCAAATTTGTCATGGATGGGTGGACATGTTAAAGTTTCTTTTACATAATGTTAATAAACTTTCGCTAGTAGATAATGCAATTTGCTAGTAAAAAATAAAGTCACTAGCAAGAGTTGCTCCTGCTAAAAAAATACGAAATCAAGGCCTGTCAAGCAATATAATTCCCAAGTTTGCATGTATATTTTCACAATATTTACGTACAGCCAGCTCACACCCACCATGAAAAAGCAAAGGAAACACCTTACAGAAATTTTGTGTAATGTGCAAGGCTATAAAGAAGGAAAGTCAATGCAAGTTGCAATATTACACTAGTGTGCAAAAATTAAGGACGAAGAGGAGAAATTAGCATAACAGCGGAACGAGCAGGCAGAATGGACCGAAAGACCACTCAGGAGATAGACTACGGTCCAGTACGATAGGGCATGCACATATAAGCAGCATGACGGGGAAGGGGGGGGGTATAAAGCGCACGGGTGGTGTACGCTCAGCAATTCGGTGAAAGCTATTGCACGGTGCACATCGGTTTGAACGACGTCGAGTTGCTGCCACCGTGTGATATGGCCAACAGGCAATCCAGCAGACAACATCTGGATGACTTTACCCGAGGTCGCATCATTAGGAAGTTGGAAGAAGTTCAAAGTGTGACTAGTGTGGCCGAGGAGTTAGGGATCGCTCACAGCATCGTTTCACGAGCTTGGAGAGCATTTCAAATGACAGGAACAGCTGTCCGAGAGTTTAGCAGTGGTCGTCCACGGTGGCGGACGACCAGTATATTGTCCCACAGGCGAAAAGAGACAGACGGCAGACAGCGGAAGAAATCGCAAGGCACATGCAACAGACAACTGGACGTCCATTATCGCATTTTACTGTGGCTAGGAGGCTGCACAAAGGTGGTCTATTTGCACGACGACCAGTACGGTGTGTGCCATTAACGCCTGCTCCTCGGAGACGGCGGTTTCTGTGGTGCCAGGAACACAAGAACTGGACACATCAGCAATGGGGTCGAGTTCTCTTTATGGATGAGAGCCGATTTAGTCTAACGAGCGATTCTGGACGTATACACATCTCGAGAGAGCAGGGAACACGCAATCGCACCTCCAACATCATCGAAAGGGACCGGTTTGGAGGTGGCGGAGTTCTAGTCTGGGGCGGTATCATGCTTGGTAGCCGCACTGACCTCCATATCATATCTTCCAAGAAGGTTCAGTCACTGGTGTCCGCTATTGTACGGAGGTTCTCCTGCCTCACATGCATCTGTTTAGAGGTGCTGTGGGTCCTGAGTTCCTCTTCATGGACGACAACACTACACCTCATCGTACAATGGCTGTCGCAGAGCTGCTGGAGAGTGAAGATATTCAACGCATGGATAGGACTGCAAGGTCCCCGGATCTAAATCCAATCGAACACATGTGGGATCTTCTCGGGAGACGCTTGGCAGCACGTCACCAGCTGCCAGCAACGATTCCGCAGCTGCGATTGGCGCTACAAGAGGAATGGGCCGCGATGCCTCAACAGCTTCTTGACAACCTCGTCCTCAGCATGGACAGACGTTGTAAATCCTGCAACGCAATCAGGGGTGATCATATCCCCTACTAAAGACTGGATTTTTCTTGGCAGCCGCCTGTCACATGGATGTTTGTCTTCTGTCCAGTTGTGCTCGAAGCTACCTTTTCAATAAAGTGCCTTTGTATCCTTTGGATTCCTTGTTTTGACAGTTTTGCTCACTTGTCCGTATTCTTACATCTTGGGGATCTTATGGTATGATTTGAGTCAATGTGGAGCACTTCTGAAGGACGTTACATTCGAAAAACCGTTTCGTCCTTAATTTTTGCACGCCAGTGTACTTCACAAATTGATATCTTTCCGGATAATGAAGTAATATCTAATCTTTCTAGTTTTAACCCGAGCAAAATTCAGAAATGGATTGGATGACGGTTCGTCATTTGCCCACCTCTGCACCACTTTTGACACGTACTCACTACAGCGGCACATGAACAACCCACAAGCCGTGTCGTTTCTGAGATTGTAGTTCCGAGGCATTACGCCTTCACAATTTGTCCTTTATCAAACTTCGATAAATTGGTAGCATTTTCCATTTTTGCATTATTGGACTTACTGTTAAATCCATGTTGAACACTTACCACACGTGTTGGTTTCCGTATTTCCATTGTGTAGATGCGGCATGGGTTTTTTTTTTCATTCGTTTGCTGTTCCTTTTTAATTGGCCTCGTCACTAAATGAATTTTTTTTTCTTTGCCGCCTCTACATTTCTATACGTTTTTACCCGAGTACTTTCGGTAACATTCTGTTACTGTCATCTAGGGGACGTTTTGCTCTGACCAGCACGGACCGTGCCGGTCGGAGCATTAGGTGTTTCTCGTGGGCTGCATCTGTTCACGGCTATCGCTTCCTCAGATGCAGCTCACGAGAACAACCTAATGCTCTGATGCAGCCCACGAGAACCACCTAATGCTCTGATGCAGCACACGAGAACCACCTAATGCTCTGCCGACACGGTCCGTGCTGGTTGGAGCAAAACTTCCCCTAGATGATGGTAACGGAATGTTACCAAAAGTACTCGGGTAAAAAACATATAGAAATGTAGAGGCGGCAAAGGAAAAAAATTCATTTAGTGACGAGGCCAATTAAAAAGGAACAGCAACCGAATGAAAAAAAAACCATCTACACAACGGAAATACGGAAACCAACACGTGCGGTAAGTATTCAACATGGATTTAACAGTAAGTCCAGTAATGCACTTGCATTAATGCAAGTCAAAAAAATGAATTAACTTTTCAATAGCGGACTTTTACTAACGAAATCCAATATTGGAAGTACTTGAAATTTTCCATTCTGACTAAACAACCGAAAGCCAGTCCTTGGGTTGTATATATACACTGCTCTGTGAACTTCACCCGTGCAACCATTCGGTCTTCAGGCACGCTCATTTCTCTAGGCTGGGGATGGTCATAATGTATTGGCTTATCAGTGTAGTTTTAATACTTTTCCAACAGCACAGCTCTCCTGACACCACACAGCTTTTTCTAAAAATCGAAGTGCTACACATTTTTTTCTTTTTTTATAAAGCAGTGTGTTATCTACAGAACCTGAACTTATAACTTTTCATCAGATAATCCATGGATTATACGACAGAAATTACAGTATTTATTGCAAATTACAAAATTTAAAGTAAGCAAAAAAATGGGGCAACAGGTCTCTCAGGAATTTTCCAGCCCTGAGTTAAACCATGCTGAAAGATTATGCTACATGTGTTTTTATAGAATGAATAGATCAAGACTTCAGGTGAGTCTGCTCATATTCTTGTGAAATTATTTGTTTAATTAGTTTTGATATGACACATTTTTACTTAAAGACCTATTAAGAATGTTTTTGAGATAGGTAATTCTGAGTTAGTTTGTAAGTGTTTGTGAACTCTTAAAAAGCCTTGTACATTACAAGAAATTCTGTCAGCTATATGAAACTTACTTCCATATTGATTTCTATATTTTCCACTGACAATATCTAAACAAACTGCTTCAAAGGCAGGGGTTGTTCCAGGTTTTTAAAGATGATACTCATTTTTGTGAAATGTAGCCTTTTTGTGTGAAATTTAGCCTATTTTTGTGAATTTTGCCTAGTTTTGAGTTTACAGAAATTTCAATCCTTTATCATTATTATTCTGACAGTAATTATTGTTTTATTATGCTTTCAGTTATTTTTTATTTATTATTGCTAATCATGGTTCACACTTTTCCAGTTTGCAACAAGTTTTTTGTTCTGATGACTGCTTATGCAGATAGGTTTTTTTAAAAATACAATGTGTGATTATTACTCCAGCTAAGATCTGATCTTGGAGAGGGAGGGATAATAACAGTCCAGGTTGTATTAAACCAGACAAGTCATCAAAGGTCAAAATGTGTAAATGCTGGAGGGAAAAAAATAACTCACTAAATAAAATTAAAAAAAAAATTAAAAAATTGATAGTATTGTCACACCACAATCCCCATAAAGTGTATGGTCAGCACTTCCTCATCCTACATCTCTCCTCATAATTGTAAATACGTTTCCTGGATTTTTTTGATATTTTTTTTTTTTTATTGGAGGTTTGGTTTGTGATCCATTTGTTGCGAATTCAAAACCTCTTCCAATTAATATACAAGAGGAACTTGCAGATTTAAAAGCAGACAAAACATTGAAATTAAAACTTCTCAAAGTGCCTTTAGACACATTTTGGTTGGCAATAAGGAGTGAATACCTAGCTATCTCCGAGATGACAATTAATGTGTTATTGCCATTGTCAACTACATATTTGTGTGAGCTGGGCTTCTCGACGTTGACTGAAATTAAAACATCAAAGAGGGAGAGACTCAAATCCGTTGATGAAGAAATGAGACTTGCGTTCTCAACGATTCTGCCACGGATCAGCAGCCTGTGTGCAGCTAAGCAGGCGCAAGTATCACATTGAAGGTATGAGTAGAATTATTTACTTTAATAGTAATGGAAAAGTGTATTTTCTTATATTTTCTACCGTGAATTAAAGTGCATAAATTGTTAATAAATGCACAAGTCGATTTCTGTTTAATAATAATAGGTTGATTACATTACATATTTATATTAATAGTGTCATATACGTTTTTTGAGGGGATTAAGATTTGGTGTGCCATGTTGAGTCATGGATAATTTATGGTGTGCCACGATTAGGAAAAGGTTGTGGAACACTGGCAAAGACCACTGCACCACCGGGGCAGCTCTAGAACATTTTAAAGAAGAAAATGTAATATTCTTATGTCATGAATTAGCTATTTTTTTTTTTTTTTTTTGCTGTTTTGTTTGATATTTCATTGGTGAAAATCAAGTTCTTATACTCAAAGTTACAGGAGCCCATACATCAAAGAAACATCGAGATTTACACCGATATATTGAACTGCGATTTTAATCACCGTGTGCCCCGACACTACACAGATTTTTCTAAAAATCGAAGTGCCACACATTAGCACAACAGCAGAGCACTACAACAGGTGTGGCTACTACAAATGGAAAAGATGCAAGTTCTTTGGCTTTTTAGCGAAACATCAAGGTTTTTACTGATACGCCAAAAATTTCCACTGATACTACCGATGCATGGATGTTTCAGGAATGAGTATTCATTGATATGTCCAAAATCAATATTTCTCACCTATGTGCCCATCACTACTTCTGAGTTAGCCCTGGAAAATGCATGTAAAGTGAGGCTGCCACAAGGGGACATAATGCTCTGGAGTTCCTTTCAGTGAGCCAGTTACGTAGCCACCGTAGATAGTGATTGATAGACATTCGTCGGAGACCGTTTTACTGAAAACTGTTCATAACAACAACAACAAACAAAAAAAAAAAAAATGCACAGTTAAACAGAACAAGATGCCATAACAAGCACTTAAACATTTTTAAGATAAATCTTTAGTGATGATACCATCACAGTTCAAAATATTTTTGTGAAGATACCGTTTGAGCAAATAATGTTTAGATACCACCCAACGGTATCAAATGCGGCTTGGCCCTGAAAGGGTACTAGTTTCCATTAAGGGCTCCATATAATTTACCAGAGTTTCTTGAGGAAACCCATGTTTTCCAGTTATTTGTGATCTTATGATGTCATATCAGGTGAGGGAGAAAGCACTTTTGCCGTTTAAATTTGTCAAAAAATGAAACTTGGTACCTATCCACTACAATGCTTCAACTACCGCCATTTGCAATAGCACGTAAAGTTGTTTTCACAGCAAAACTGTCATCTGTCACGTGGAACTTCAGGTTGCACAACTGTCTGCTGGCCTTTACGAATAGATCTTGTGAAGATTAAGATGCCGCCCCGGTGGCGCAGTGGTCTGAGCGATGGCCTCTGATCATTCGTCTGCAAGGGGTCCGGGTTCGAATCCCGGTGAGGCATGGATGTTGTGTTTGTCTTACGGCACTGGCTCTCTCCCTTCCCTGGAACCAGTGGCCCTAAATTAGGGACGGGCGACTGCTTATAGCCCATTGAGTTGCTCACGGTGGTCGTTAACCCTCCAATCAAAAAAAAAAAAAAAGATTATTTTTTTTTTTTTTTGATTGGAGGGTTAACGACCACCGTGAGCAACTCAATGGGCTATAAGCAGTCGCCCGTCCCTAATTTAGGGCCACTGGTTCCAGGGAAGGGAGAGAGCCAGTGCCGTAAGACAAACACAACATCCATGCCTGACCGGGATTCGAACCCGGACCCCTTACGGACGAATGATCAGAGGCCAGCGCCTTAGACCACTGCGCCACCGGAGCGGCAAAAAAAAAAAAAAAAAAAAAAAAAGATTAAGATATGAACAATGCTTTTTACACCATGGATTAATTTCTTCATAAACTACTGTTTGTCAAAATTGCAAATGGTAATCATGTGAAACTTACAGGATATGCAGAGCAGGCTAGGAAATGCAAATGATTAGAAGTGCAGAGCCATTGCGCATGTCTGGGTCCAGCAGCACCCCTTGAACAGTCGAGTGAGGGCTGTTTAGGATACACACCAAAAGTGCATCGCAGATAGCGAGTTGTAAAAGGGTATCTAGAATTCAATAATGCCTCGGCAATGATGAAGGGCGCGATATCATTATACGACAGAGTTTGAACGGGAACAAATGATTGGTCTGCGTGAAGGTGCATTTTCGTACTACGAAATTGCGGCTTGGATAGGGCACAACGCCACAACAGTGATACACGTGTGGCGGCAGTGGACTGAGGAGAACTAGATGCATGGACAATTCGGCAGTGAACCAAGAAATGTGACACCACCACAGGATGACCGATGCCTTGTCCGCATGGCAATGGCAAACTGTTCCGCATCTTTGCAAGTGTTAGCACAACAGCAGAGCACTACAACAAGCGTGGCATTGTGACAGGATAACAAAACTTTTCTACAACATCCACTTCGTGATATATCTAAAAACTTTCCGAGGCCTACATAGAAGCATTTGAAAAATACTGATCAAACAATGTAGGCTTGTGATGCATATGCTTTTTCTCTGACTGCAATGGATTTAACTTTACTTTTTTTCAGAAATGAATCTCCCCAGCCCCATTTCTATGTTTTTTATCTTTGAGATTGAGAATTTTAGGATTGAAACAAAAGAGAATTTTAACCATACATTTTCCAAATAAATTTCATTAGATTTCATTTTAATAATATACTGCTAACCTTTATATTTTGACATTTTTCTTTTTCAATGTTAATTAATATTAAGATACATTTGCCAAATGGCATTTTGAAATACTGGAAAGTTTCTTTGTTGGACTGCATACACTAACACTTTAAAACACAGCAATTTTACCTCAATCTCATTTATCAGATACATTTAGAATTTATCGAAAATAATAAAATAGAAATTTAATAACTTTTAATGTGTTAAATTTGATACTTCAAAGAATATTTTCATTTCTAGAAAACTGCATTTTATAAATAAATATGCAGTAGTCATAAATAAACATACAGTCTACTATGGGTGATGTATGAGTATATCGTTTTGGAAAAATTGTTTTACAGTTTTCACCCATAAATACAAAAATCTGTCAATGTATTTATAGCCAAAATGTACTAAATTTAAGTTACTAACCTTAGACTGCCCTACACTTTTGTCCCCCCCATCAATATTAGATATATAAGGCATATTTTTAGAATATAAAGTATTCTTATAATTCCTCTTGTTTAAATTTATAATAACGAAAAGGAAAATTAACTAGAAAATGAAGAAAATAGTAAAGCTAAGAGATGTAGCTATATCAGTAAAACAAATATATCCATAAGTTACACAACTATTAAAACAGATAACAAATCTGAACTACATTTATTCAACTTTGAGATAACAAACACATATGCTCTTGATTTATTGAGATTATAGGTATTCTGACTATTCATCATTTACTTTTTTTTCTCATTTGGCAACATTTACCCAGGTTTGGAATACCATATTCAAACCAGTACACTCTTGATTAAAAATTAACAGGCATTTTTTCTTTCATTTGAGCCTCTCACTGGATAGGAAAATATTTAAATCTTTTTTTTTGATTGGAGGTTTAACGACCACCGTGAGCAACTCAATGGGCTATAAGCAGTCGCCCGTCCCTAATTTAGGGTCACTGGTTCTAGGGAAGGGAGAGAGCCAGTGCCGTAAGACAAACACAACATCCATGCCTCACCGGGATTCGAACCCGGACCCCTTACGGACGAATGATCAGAGGCCATCGCTTAGACCACTGCGCCACCGGGGCGGCATTTAAATCTTAGAAACCACAGTGCAAGACAGGACAGTCTTGTAATACAAGACTCCTGTCATGCTCAATTTCAAATGTCTTCTTATAGGAATGTTCTACCTATAAAGGGACTGTGAAAACTAAAAGGCTCCTTGATCCCAAAGTACAAAATATAGCACTTCCTGTAACTCATATTTTGCAAGAAAGAAACCAGGTTTGTTTCAAAGGCTTTGAGGATTGACAACCCCACCCAGATTCAAATAACTCTGGAGTCAGAATTAAATTCTCAGACCATATCTTGTCTAACACATTTTCTGTGTAGCAAGATGTAAAGCTCAACATAAAACAAACACTATAGTTACCTGTGATATGTTACCGAAAGTGCATTTAACATTGAGCATCGTTCTGTTGGTAGCAGCTTTGACATCTCGCAACATTTTCTCAGCTCTCTCGGCATAATTCTGAGATGAATCATCTAGGCTTCTTGATGGGTTAATATTTTCCTTACCATGTGGGTTAGATTTGCTTTTTCTACGAGATTCTGTACTTCTACGCGTATTAACATTCATTGCTATGTTTGTGGATGAAAATTATTAGGTACCAAATGCTAGATTTTCACTTTAGAATTTACAATGACAATAACGTCTCGACTTCTACCAAGTCAGACAGCGAATTTCATACGGTGAATTTCAAAACATGCGCTAAAGTAGACTTGAGTTAAGTTGAGTTTTCTTTTGTTACAATGGGTATTCATCAAAACCAACGAGTCGTTGGTTACCCAAGGCGCGAAGTTAAAATAAGATATTGCCACCCCGGTGGCGCAATGGTCTAAGCGATGGATTCTGATGATTCGTTCGAGAGTTATGGTTTTCGGGTTCGAATCCCGGTGAGACATGGATGCTGTGTTTCTTTTGTGGCGCTGGTCATCTCCCTTCCCTGAAGTAAATGGCACTAAATTAAGGACGGGCAACTACTTCTAGCACAGTGAGTTGCTCATGGTGGTCGTTAAATCATAAATAAAAATATAGAAAATGAGATATCTAGAAATGCCCTTTTTTTTTTTTTTTATTGAAGGTTTATCGACCACCGTGAGCAACTCAATGGGCTATAAGCAGTCGCCCGTCCCTAATTTAGGGCCACTGGCTCCAGGGAAGGGAGAGAGCCAGTGCCGTAAGACAAACACAGCATCCATGCCTGACGGGATTCGAACCCGGACCCCTTACTGACGAATGATCAGAGGCCAGCGCCTTAGACTACTGCGCCACCGGGGCGGCATGCCCTTGTTAATGGAGCAGCACCACTTTTTTTTTTTTTTATTGAAGGTTTAACGACCACCGTGAGCAACTCAATGGGCTATAAGCAGTCGCTCGTCCCTAATTTAGGGTCACTGGTTCCAGGGAAGGGAGAGAACCAGTGCCGTAAGACAAACACAACATCCATGCCTCACCGGGATTCGAACCCGGACCCCGTTCGGACGAATGATCAGAGGCCATCGCTTAGACCACTGCGCCACCGGGGCGGCTCAGCACCACTTTGCGTGAAGCCTATAACCGCAAGAGACGGCCGTCAAAGTGTTTGTTTGATTGGAGGTTTAGCCGCCCCGGTGGCGCAGTGGTCTAAGCGATGGTCTCTGATCATTCGTCCGTAAGAGGTCCGGGTTCGAATCCCGGTCAGGCATGGATGTTGTGTTTGTCTTACGGCACTGCCTCTCTCCCTTCCCTGGAATCAGTGACCCTAAATTAGGGACGGGCGACTGCTTATAGCCCATTGAGTTGCTCACGGTGGTCGTTAAACCTCCAATAAAAAATAAAAAAATGCCCGACCGAGATTCGAACCCGGACCCCTTACGGACGAATGATCAGAGGCCAGCGCCTTAGACCACTGCGCCACCGGGGCAGCGGAGGTTTAACGACTACCGTGAGCAACTCAATGGGCTATAAGCAGTCGCCCGTCCCTAATTTAGGGTCACTGGTTCCAGGGAAGGGAGAGAACCAGTTCCTTAAGGCAAACACAACATACATGCCTCACCGAGATTCGAACTCGGACCCCGTTCGGACCAAGGAGGTTAGAATAATACTTCTGGAGATGCCCTGGTCTCTTAACCGTGAAGCCGCTAGGTGTGGGAGTTTGCCATTGTTTACATGATACGTACGTAATTTCATCTGCCTGTATTTTGGAATTGCGTGGTTTTTGGTTGCAGAAACCGTGGTAATATCAAATCGGAATGTTTATACTTCTTAGAAGAGTGAAATTTACAAAATATGTGGTACTGCTTCATTAGCAAGGGCATCTCCAGATATTTTATTCTAACCTCCTTGGTTCGGACGAATGATCAGAGGCCATCGCTTAGACCACTGCGCCACCGGAGCGGCCCGTCAAAGTGTAGGAAAGCTGGTGGTTTGACGAATCGTGGTCTTTCGTCGCAAATGTTTCCAATTTCGCATCGTAACTTGCCAATGTGTGAGAAAATGCTAAATTTACAAAATTCTTAATTATTTTGAGGCTCCTTTCTATTTTTATTTTAAATTGAAATACACGAATTCTAAACAAAGCATAACGTTAAAATTGAAAACTTCACTCTTCTATGAAGTGAAATTCATTCTGGTTTGATAATACGATTTGTTCAACCGAAAAACGCAATTTTAAAATACACATAGTTCTCTGTTGTTGAAACTACATGGGCATCATGTAACAACCCTAAAATTCCCACACTTTGAGGCTTTACGGTTAAAAGGCTCGGGGGCATCTCTAGAAGTATTATTCTGCTTGATTATGACCAACGGTGTTAGAATAATACTTCTGAAGATACCCTGATCTCTTAAACGTAAAGCCTCAAAGTGTGGACATTTTTGGGTTGGTTATATGGGACTATGGGTAAGCTGACCAGAAGTCCCTAATTCTTGAGGATAGTCCTCAAATTTTGATGTTTGTCCTCAAATGTCCTCGAATTTACACTTCCTCATTAGCTCGTTAGATTTCTAATGAAAAATGTTCTTAAAAGCAGTTTTCGTTGTACTAATTTTCCGACTTGCTTCTTGTGAAAACAAATTTTGACTTCTTTTTTTCTTCTTTCCGAGTTTAACGACCACCGAGAGCAACTCTAAGGACTATAAGCAGTCACCTGTCTCTAATTTGGAAACATTCGTTCTAGGGAAGAGAGAGAGAGAGAGAGAGCAACTGCTGTAGACAAACACAGCATCCATATCTCAGTTGGGACTCGGACCCGTACGGTCGTACCCAGGGCCTGATTTCTGCACGTGCACATGGCCTCAGATTTTGGGGGCCTCCAAACTATCTCCAAAAACCAAATACATTTTTAAGTCTCTTCATGCCAAATTAATGAAAAAAGAAACTGCTTTGTTAACAATTATCTGGGACAATATTGCAACGAATCAACAAAGTGAGCACTTCCCTTTCAATCTTCCATGTGCAATTTGTCGTTAGTTTTACCATTATACGACTCAAACATTGACTTCATCCTGAATTCTGTCAGAAAAATTTCGAACTGTTCGAGAAAGAATCCAACGAGTTGTTAAGGAGAGTTGTTAGGGAGAGAAATGGATTATGACCTCAAGAAGGAAGAAAATACCCAAGAACCGACTTCTAGATGATTCATCTACACCAGACGTTGTTTTTAATAATCGAGATCCTTCATCACTCAAACTTTTTATGTAATATGTGACAATCGTGTTTCACAGTTGCAAACCAGAAAGAAATGTCATACGAGGAATTGGATTCTAGATTTGGATTTGTCTACAAGAATGACCTAAGCGATGTGATGGAAGCAGCTGAATTGTTGCAAAAGCAGGGCCCTAGTCGTACCTACTCATACGAATGGTCAGTGTTGGCCAGCACTACGACACTGATGCCCTGAACTACTGCTGCGGTCAAATTTCGACTGTACTTGATCTAAGTTTCTCGAAAAACTTTGGTAAAATGAAAAATTCGCCATGCAATTAGAGTGGTGTGCAGCTTGATTTTATTTCGGCACATGTACAAGGTAAAGCATTTCACTTTTGCTAATATGTTCTCACCATCATAATTCTACTATGTCAATACAAATTACCAACATTCTACAAGATATATATCCTTTTAAGACACAAATTTTCATATGTAATATCACACTTATTGAAGCAATGCAGTTTTGTGACAAAAATATTTGCATATTTATTTTGAGTACGTATATGTCTCCAAATGAACTGCCGATTAGGGGACGACACGCCCTTTTGTCCTCAAATCAGTGTTCCGATATCTGGTCACCTTAATTATCTATGGGAGATGCTAAGCTCACAAGGCTTGGATACCATGCTGACGTCACAGATTTAGTCAGTGGACCTTATTCACCTCGCATTGCATCATGGGAAAGCCTTTTCGTGGCCGAGGACCAACAAGAGTTTGTTTACATGCGTTTCCCCATTGCTTAACATGGCGTTACGTTGCAAGAGTTCAGGAAAAACGCGATTTTCATAAATTTATTAACGATATGTATAACTTTTGCTCATCGTATGGTTGTTCTAATAAATCTTGCAACCTAAATTGTGTTGACGAAAGAAAAACATTCTTTAATTTTCCGCTGAAAAAGACGAAATTATTAAGGGAATGGCTGTGTAAAATGAAACGCGGTGATTTCCATTCCGCCGCCCCGATGGCGCAGTGGTCTAAGGCGCTGGCCTCTGATCATTCGTCCGTAAGGGGTCCGGGTTCGAATCCCGGTCAGGCATGGATGTTGTGTTTGTCTTACGGCACTGGCTCTCTCCCTTCCCTTGAACCAGTGACCCTAAATTAGGGACGGGCGACTGCTTATAGCCCATTGAGTTGCTCACGGTGGTCGTTAAAAAATCCATTAAAAAAAACTCGTAGTATTCCTTCGAATTTCAATTTCAAAAGAGAAAAAAAGGTAGGCGAAAATTGATGGAATATTTGGATCGGTAAACTACGAATTAAGTTCTACTTTCCTCAATGAATAAAACAAACATATCTATAATTTCTTTTTTATTTAATGTTACGCATTTATTTAATTTTTAAGCAGATTGCCTAGCGTGCGAACCCTAGTTTGTTTCCTTATTACGTATTTGTGTGAGCTTTTAAATGTTTTTGTTTTACAAAACAAGGTACTAAAGTTTATGTTTCAGATATTTTGCCAATGTCTGGCAATAAGAACATGAAAATTTATTATAGCGTGTACGAGAAATGCTACTTAAAAACTTCATTGTGACTAACGGCGATGCTTTCCTGCATCATGCGAAATAAACATCGAACACAAAATTGTCTTTGTATATTTTTGCAACCTTGATTTGTTCTTCTAAGAAATTAATTTCTTCTTCTTCGCCCTGTAGCTCTATTAATTCCTCGGCAGAATCCATGACGTTAGGATTGCAAAAATTAGAAAACAGTAAGGGATAATCAAATAGCGAAACATTAAATCAGCAGCCATGTTGGTCCGCAGAAATCCGCTTCTGACGTCACATGAATAAGGTCCGTTGCGCCTGTGCGATAAAAGATATCGAAAAACGATATTCGATAAGGTCTTATCAGATGGTGCAACGTGGAACGGGACTCACACTAGCGATTTCTAAGTTTTTCTGAAGGTTATAGAGGTTTCTTTAAATGACGTAATTTTTGAAGGAATACAATAGTGATAAAAATGGCTTCATTTCTGGTTATTTAGAATTGGGGGAAGAGTACGGAAAATTGCTGAAAGACTTTAAATTACTGGGTATTCGTACTCTCTCCGTTGAAGCAGATGTTTCCGTTTCCGGAAATTTTTAAGTAAAGAAACAAAGCTAAACATCGCAAATTAATTTTTACTGTGTTATTACGGATTTTTATTATACAGTACTTACTAACCACTTCAATAATAATGTTAACAATGACGTTGTTTCACGCTAAATCGTGTCAGACTGTTGGGAAAGGGTTTTTAGATTATCTCATGCGGCGAAATGTTCTGGTGGTTACGACAAGCCAAAAATCGAATAACTAAACTTATCTAATCCGTTTTTACATTTCCAGAATACAGTCTCACACCCAGGGTACCAAATTGGTGGCAAAGTTTATTTCTTTTATTTCTTTGTGCTTTTTTTTATTTTGTAGATTGGAGGTTAAACTTAAGCAGTACATAACACAGAAGAGTCAGAGTTCGAAATTTTCCAATAAAAGTTTTAAATGAAAAATACAATGGTATGTTCATAATATGAACATACCATTGTATTATATTTTCATATTCTTAATTTATAGGTTTTTATTGATATTTCGATGTGCTATCACTGAGCACTGACGCTTAGTTTTAGGAAACAAATTTCTCTGTTGATTTGATTTCGATAAACGCCATTATTATGCGCGAAAATGTTAATTTCATTTTAGTTGGTCTCATTTAATTTAAATTTCGTTATTTCTTTCTTTTCTGAGTTGTCTTTAATATCAACATATTATCATTTGTTAAAGCAGCATATTTTTCTCAAAACTTTGGAAATTTAAAAGTTAGATAGAAAAGGGCCCCCAAAATTATTAGGCCCAGAGACACCGCTTGCGTTAAGACGTCTTTGTTCACACCTTTTCAATTGGCTCTGGTTTTCATCAACTTTGTTCGAAATATGAAGAATTTTTTTTTTTTTATCTTAATAAAATGTTATTTCAAACATTATTTGCTATAGGTTTAATGGAATTAACAATATCTATGTAATTTACAATGTCGTTCATTTTTTTAACAATAGTAATACAGTAATGTCAATTATCGGATTGTTATTCTCATTAACAAAAGCAACGTAACTCAAAAATTTTCTGAAGCTGATTAATTTTCAGTTCACACCCCATTCAACGGAACGTATGTCGCCATCAATGGTATGCACGACTCATTAGAAAAAACAACTGTACTTGTAACTTTGTCGCGAATGAGAATCTCTACAAAATATACTAAAAAATATTTAGAATCAGAAATTTACTGAAATCCTGCGGCTTAAATACTTTAGCTTTTCTTAGAAAGTGATTTGTTTAAAAGATTGCTGCCCAAGCTATGTTGTCTGGTCCCATTAGGTCTGCTCACATATGACTGTTCAGTGAATAATGCTAATAATAGGAACGTTGGAATAAAGAAATGCAACAAGATGTAAACTAGCGAATAGTTATTGTTGCATCTGCTTTATTTCCACATCAGTTACACGAATTTTCTGACTACTTGGAAAAACACAATGTTTACATCTGCTCTGCCCTTAGTGATATTATATCGGTTTATCGGTAGTCGAGGCATATCATCTGTGACGTCAGCATGGTATCCAAGCCTTGTGAACTTCGCATCTCCCTTGTTTCATGATACCTATGTAAGGTGACCAGATATTGGAACACTGATTTGAGGACAAAAGGGCGTGGCGTCCATAAATCTGCAGTTCATTTGGGGACACATACATACTAAAAATAAATCTGCAAATCTTTTTGTCACAAAACTGCATTGCTTCAATAAGTGTGATATTGCATATGTGTTTTAAAAGGATATATTTTGCAGAATGTTGGTAATATGTATTGACGAAGTAGAACTATGATGGTGATAACATATTAGCAAAAGTGAAATGTTTTACCTCTGGTATATGTGCGGAATTGAAATCAAGCTGCTTTCATTTTGCCAAAGATTTCGGAAGAACTCAGAACAAGTACAGTCGAAATTTGACTGCGCCAGTGGTGCAGTGTCTTTGTGCTGGTCACTCCCCACTCGTACAAGCTGGTACGGATTCGAGTCTCAAATGAGGCATGGGTGGTGTGTTTGTCTTATAACACTTGCTCTCTCCCTTTCCTAGAAGGAATGTCTCCAAATTAGAGAGAGGTGACTGCTCGCGGTGGTCGTTAAACTCGGAAAAAAAGAAAAAAAGTCAAAATTTGTTTTCACAAAAAGCATATCGAAAAATTAGTACAACGAAAACTACTTTTAAGAACATTTTTTATTATAAATCTAACGAGCTAATGAAGAAGTGTAAATTCGAAGACATTTGAGGACAAACATCAAAATTTTAGGACAATTTGCGTCCCCAAAGTCACCAGGCGTTTTTGGGGACAATAAACTAAATTCGAGGATAGTCTTCAAGAATTCGGGACTTCTGGCCAGCTCATACCTATGTAATTTGATCTGTTTGTATTTTGGAATTGAGTAGTTTTTGGTTGCAGAAACGGTGTTAATATCAAACCGGAATGAATTACACTTCTTACACGAGTGAAGTTTACAATTTTAACGTTATGTTTTGTTTAGAATTCGCACCACTGAACTGGCATCCATACTTCAAGTTAAAATGAAAATGGGAAGGAGCCTCAAAATAATTATGAATTTTATAAATTCAGGATTTTTTCACACATTGGCAGCAAGTTACGATGCAAAATTGGAAACATTTGCGACGAAGAAAGCGATTCGGCAAACACAAATTCCACTGCAAATAGCCTTGAAAGCCACGAGCTTTCGCACACTTTGACGGCCGTCTCTCGCGGTTATGGGCTTCACGCAAAGTGGTACTGCTTCATTAACAAGGGCATCTCCAGATATCTTATTCTAACCTCCTTGGTTACACGACCGATTACTACCATCCATGCAGGTAGACAATGAATGATGTATCACAACTATTGACTCCAACACAAGGCTCCAACATCGTAAAAGCAAGTGTCCCGTAGTCTCAGTCAACGATGTTAAAAGAAAATTTCACAACTTTTCATCGGTAAAAAATGAATTAAATGATTAAACAGATTCTATTGAACAGCAATAAGTGATTCCACTTTTCCGTAAATTTTTATTACGGTTAGTATGGACAACCATTTCAGTGGTCAGCGTTTAGACCACTGCGCCATCAGAGCGGCCTCTTTCATGATAACCAATAATGGTTATCATGCACGAGGCCTCCCCGATGGCGCAGTGGCCTAAACGCTGGCTTATTACCATTCGTTCCAGAAGGGTCCGGGTTTGAATCTCGGTGATGTATGGATGTAGTGTTTGTTAAGCACTGGTTCTCTGCCATTTTTGGAACTAGTTAATTAATTAAAATTAGGGACGGGTGACTGCTTATAGCCCATCGAGTTGCTCACCGTGGTTGTTAAACCTTGAATGAAAGAAAAAAAAGTAAATTGCGTAATGAAAAGCATTTTATATTTACTTTAACTATTCCAGTTGGTTCTCTCACGTATTGAAGATTAACGAGAAATGTGAAGTTTCGTCATTAATTTAATAATGGATGTTGTCTCGTAAATTGTGTCTGAGACCTTTATTAAACATATATAGGCCTTTTTGTGTTGAGAAAATTTGGCAGTATTTTATTTAAACTTTTTTGAACGTGTTCCAGGCCTTTTTGCATCAGAAAAAACTGGTAACCCTGGTTCCACTTTTCAGTTCACTCAGTGCAATCACTGTGAGAAGTGAGGTGTGTGAAGTCGGGCTCATCTTGCATCTAGTCGGCTTCAGATACTAATTGCCCAATTTTTCTTCAAGAGAAGCGGATACTATACATTATGGCTACGAAGCATATCAGTTACCCAGAGGCCCGAGACGCGGTGCGTCAAGTCAATCTGGTCTCGTATGCGGCGACAACACAGGCTTAGCCTCCGTGCGCTTGCTTGTCTGACACCCCTCGGCTTCTGAGAACTATTTCCAATCTCACCAGTCGATTGGACTCATTGACGACTCTCCTCTCAACTGCTCCTTCACCCCTCCATGCCGGCCCTACCTCTACCACTGAACTGGCATCCAAGGCTGAAGCTCCGCGGAATCCTCCTACTATAGTTGCAGAGCGCCCAGCTTCTTTCGTGCTAGACAAGCATCCTTCTGACCAGGGCCCGACTAAGATGGTCGGGGGCCCAGGGCCAGGTAAGTGGTAAGCCCCCCCCCCATCAAAACAAAAATTTTCATTAATACAGAGCGCGGGAGATATGACACACACACTCCAAATATATATACAGTGGTACACCGTTTATATGTTTCTCATTTATAAGTCTTTTCCATTTATATGTTGTTCGGCTAAGGTCCCGATGATCAACATGCTTTTTAATTTTCGTTTATACGACTTCTCGAGTCGGTCTCTTGAAAGACGTGTATATGGTTTCGTTTCCGTTTATCAATGCAGGATTTTTGGTTTAATTTTTCCTCTGTTGTCGGAGGACGACACGACTTTTCAAGTCGGTCTCTTGAAAGACGTGTATATGGTTTCGTTTCCATTTTATCTATGCAGGGTTTTTGGTTTATTTTTTTTTCGTCTGTTGTCGAAGGACGATACACAGGATCTTTGGTTTAATTTTTTTCCCTCTGTTGTCGGAAAGACGTGTATATGGTTTCATTTCCGTTTATCTATGCAGGGTTTTTGGTTTAATTTTTTTCTTCTGTTGTCGGAGGACAGTGTGTTGACGAACTGACAATTTTCTAATTTTACTTAGCAGTGGAATTCTAAATATTTCTTGGTGTTTCCCCTTTCCTTGCCCCTTTTTCATATTTATTTTCGCTGTTTCTATCAAGCGCAGCTCGATAGCTTTTTTCAATCGAATTTTTTAAGGTCGAAGGCTTAAGTCAAACAACTATTTTTTAAACAAATGCTGTGCCGAGGAATTTCCCAAGGCAGGTGATAACAAGGTTTTCATTTATAAATATAATGGTTAAATATCGTTAAAGTAAGGAATTTGGGGAAAATAATTTTAGAGTGTCTGGGGGGAGGGGGGAATAAAAGTCAGGAAAGCCAAGCATCAGGAGCGTTAAACCTAAAGTAAACAGTAAGTCCGAAATATGTTTTTTTCACCAAAAGAAACAATGGAAAATGGTAAAAGAAAGACGGGAAGTAAAAAAATAAAATAAAATAAAAAAACTTACCCATGTGAAACGGAATGTTCAGTTACCTGTGTCAATTGGAAATATCAGGTCTTCAGCTGGTGAAGTGTATCCAGCTCGATAGCTTTTTTTGATCATCAAGTAGTCTGTTAAAAAGTTCCGACATTAAAAAAAAAAACAACTATCGAGCTGCGCCTGATATAGGAATAGCGGGGATAAACACGGAATAGGGAAACACCAAGAAACATTTTGAATTCCATTGCTAAGTAAAACTAGAATGCAATCGGCGAACCTCCAAAGGATGCAACAAAGCTATCGAAAGTAGAAACCGTTGAATTCCGTTAGCAATGGTGGACGCTTCTTCCTTGGCTAGTTCAAGTGAAGTTGGGTGATTGTCGTTCCCATTTATCAATCTCAATATTTCCGCTTCCTTGGTTGGTCAACTTTGGAAAATAAATACTTTCCCATGAAATTTCCCGGAAAACTGGCCCTGCACAACTAAACTGAAAAATTACCTATATATATTGAATACAAATTATATTTGTTTACTATCAATTGATCTCCCGGTGGCGGCCAATGATAATTTTTCCGTGACTCACTTATAAACGTGGAAAGAGCGAAGATCTTTGTTTGATGTTCCTGGTCCACGTTAAATGTCTGTATTAATTATTCATTCGCCTTCTAATTATTTCTTCAGCTGCTGCTTACCATCTTTGGTGAATCCCCAGCATTGTGCAGGGCTCCAAGAAGCAACCTGCCAAATTGGCTTGGCAGTTAGCGTGTGTGAATCTGGAGGAATTCGAGGTCGCTGTGGTGTAGCGGAAGCGTAACTGGAAGACCCTGGGTTCGACTCCCGGTGGCGTCCAATGAGAATTTTGCCGTGACTCACTTATAAACGTGGAAAGAGCGAAGATCTTTGTTTGATGTTCCTGGTCCATGTTAAATGTCTGTATTAATTATAACGAAATATGTTTCTGATACAACTTTTTCCGTAAAATGGCGGAAAGAAATCTGAATTTCACGGATTTTTCGTACCCCAGAAAAATTCTGAATTTTCAGAAACCTTTCCGCAATTTCTTTCTTATGCATCGTATTGACGGTAAATCATCGTTTTCAAGATATGTTAAAGGAAAATTCTGAATATACAGAAACCTTTCCACAATTTCTTTTTTGTAATGACGGTAAATTACCGCTTTCAAGACCTGATAACGGAAAATTATGATTTCAGAAACTTTTCCGCAATTTCTTTCTTATATTGACGGTAAATTACCGTTTTCAAGATGTGTTAATGGAAAATTCTGAATTCAGAAACCTTTACGCACTTCGTTTCTTATATTAACGGAAATATTCCGTTCTCACTTCTGTATCCATATGACGAGAATTTTCTGGTAATAGGATAGAATACTTGAGGCTTTGATTAACTGTTAAATTTCCATAATCTGTCGAAATATTTTATTTTGTAGATCTGTAGAAAGATCGGATATTGTGGATAGTATACCGTATGAATTTTTGTTTTTGTGGCACAGGATATTTCTTCTCCTTTCTCCCATTTTGTGCACCAGTCATAATATATTGTGTTACTGTAAGAAACCTGGTACTTAATTTATTGTACAGGTGATTATACGATGTCTATGTACCAGTCTGTGGAGTCCTTAAGACGAAAGCTATATAGCTATTTAGAGTAAATTTTATATCTAGAAGTTTTGTGAAATAATATTATAAAACAGTACATCGCATGTTCTCTAAAAATAATTGAAAGTTATTGTCAGTTGAAAAAAAGATCTTAAACTCATAATAATTCTGTTGCTTCGAAACATTACGAAGAAAAAAGATACGTAATTTGTAATAAGACCTCGTTCAGAAAAAATAAAATTATTAGAAACGTATTCCAAAAATGAACGAACTGTAATAGAAAATAAAATAACTAAATCACTCGCATTACTGAAAAAATCACCATCGCGGAATTAAGTTTTTTCTGAAACGTGAGCCCAATTCCTGTGACGTTCTGGCTCAGTGGTTAAAACGCGCTGCTTCAACCTAAAGGACCCGGGCTCGATCCTCACCTCTTGCGTATAAGGGCTGAAATATTCAGTGTTTTGGATTTTGAGAAAGATAGAATCGGGACTCATCGCTGAACACAACGTACTGCCATTTCAGCCTCAACGCAGCTCTACTACGACACCATTCCATCCGAGCTCGGTGATTCCTTACGTTCAACAGCAACTGACGCAATGGCTATACGGAGAGCAGACTTATCTCCTCTAATCTTCCGATCACCCTCCAAGTCTTGACAGGGAAGTGCATAACCGCCGCTAAGACCTATCGCATGCTGTCTGCAGTAGCTGATGGCTCTGGTCTTGGCTATTGATGAATATGCAGATCAATGTGCTGACATCTACCTGACTGCACTGGCCCCTCTACAGCGACTGGCGGTGCTTTCTTGCAACCATTGTTACCAACAACGTCCAATTGTCCTGGCATCCTGATGTACATAAATCGCAATTCAGTGAGTCGATCAACTAACTTCAAGAAGGGCTACGATCCTATCTCCCTCAAACTCGATTGGTTGCATATTCGACTGATTTACATATCCCGCCTGCTTACACATACTTATAAATTTGCATGACGTTACTGTTAGAAATTCTAAGTAGGTTCACGCATTGATCTCAAATGACGGATTTAACAAACGAAAGATAATTTTTAAACTCACAGAACGAATGGTTGAAAGCATAAAAAGTACTTACCACCTATTTAAAGGCGAAACATCTAAAACACTGTAGATTGAAAACACAAGCTATCCAATTTTATATTGGTTTTGGAACAACATCACAAACGCAGTACGTTCACACATAACTCCATCTTTTAGTTTCGGTTCTCACGGGAACAGCTTTTCTCTTCTCAGGTCGAAGGTCAGCGCATCACTGTTTCTTGCCTTGGAGTGAGAATGAGAGTTTTCTTTTTATTTCCAAAATAGGTTCGCTTAACGCAGCAACGCCATCTATTGTTTTCTGTGTGGAACTTTTACGGACACATCGCACTCTTTCCAACAAACCCCCACTTGTCCGGAACAGTTCTGCACTATAAGACCTAGGGATGTCCTTAATTTTCTTTTTTTTTTTTTTCGAAATGCTTTCCAATCTTCTATGTTAGGTTTTTGCACTTTTGTACTCAGTATTCCTATAGCATTAGAAATATCTGGTCTTGTCACAGTTGAGAGGTACATGATCGCTCCCACTGTTTCTCTATAACGTCCATTTTCATTAATGTATTCTTGTTCTTGTATGCCTTTTCCATAGTTAGTGCTAATTGGTGTTTTACTTTCTTTGTTAGGTTCAGTATCATGATTCTGAATAATTTCCATGATCTTGTTTCCTTGGTTAAGAAGGAAACTTCCGTCTTCTCTTTCTACTTGTATACCAGGATAATATGTAACTCGGCCTAAATCCTTTATTTCGTACTGGTGTTTCAGCAGTTTTGTATTCCTTGCAATTTCTTCTTGGCTGTTTGATGCTATTAATATGTCGTCTACATAAGTAGCCAAAAAGTTTGTTTATCCTTATTCTTCAATGATAGTAAGCATGGGTCTGCTGTACTCTGAATAAAACGTATGTTGCATAAAATTTTTATAATTGTTTTATTCCAATTTCTTGCACTTTGTTTTAAATCATAGATACTCTTTTTCAATTTACACACTTTGTTTTCTTTACCAGATTTTTCAAATCCTTCTGGTTGAACCATATATACGTCTTCTTCCAATTTTCCATGAAGAAACGCTGTCTTTATGTCCAAATGATGAACTTTTAGCTTTTTATTTGCTGCAACTGTCAAGAGAATTCTTAAGGTTGTATATTTAACTACTGGTGAAAATGTATCTTCAAAATCTATTCCTGGTTGTTGAGTGTATCCCTTTGCAACTAATCTTGCTTTATAAGTTTCTATATTACCATTAGCATTATATTTTCTTTTAAATATCCATTTGTTCTTGATTGGTTTTTTTCCTTCAGGTAAATCTACCAAAGTCCATGTATCGTTCTTTCCCATTGCTCTTAATTCTTCATTTACTGAATTCAGCCATTGATCCTTTTCTGAATTTTCCATTTCTCGAATCTCTTCCAAATTTTGTGGATCTTTTCTATACAGAGTCTTTGCTATATATGCAAGTCTTTCTGGTATTTGACCTTTATTTTCTCTTGGTGATCGCCTAGGTTGTTTTTCAGATTCATCTTTTTTCTTCTCCATTAATTATACTTCCTGATGAATTTATTCTATTTTCAATTAGAATTTCTTGATTACTTCCAATTTTCTTCTCATTTTGTCTACAAAATATTTCTACACTTTTTCTTTCATCAAATTTTACTGTTCTGGTTATGACCAGCTCATTTGTTTCTGGAATGAGGGCTCTATATCCTCGAGATCTTTCATCATAGCCCATTAGAATTCCTTCTTGTGCTCTATTTCCCAGTTTTCTTCTTTTTTGTTTTGGTATGCATACATAGGCCTTTGACCCAAACACCTTAATGCAACTTAAATGTGGAGTGTAGCCTTTCCACATTTCAAAGGAAGACTTCCCTGTTGCCTTTATAGGAACTCTATTGTGTATATATATAGCAGTTGATACAGTTTCTGCCCAATATTTATCATCTCTTTCAGAATCTAGAAGCATAGCTTTTGACATTTCTATTAAGCTTCTATTTCTGCGTTCCGCAATGCCATTCATTTGAGATGAATATTGGATAGTGGTTTTATGCTCTATTCCCTGTTCTGCTAAATAACTTTCAAATTTTGCTTCGCAATACTCTCCTCCATTATCTGTTCTTACACTTTTGAGTTTCTTATCAAATTTATTTTGAACTGAGGCTACATATTCCTTGAAGTTTATCACTGCTTCATCTTTATTTCTTAGCACATAAATGTATGTGTATCTAGAATAGTCATCTATAAAAATAATGAAATATGTGTATCCACGTGGACTGGCTTTACTCATTAGACCACATATATCTGTATGTACCAATTCTAGTATTCCCTTTGTTTTATAAGTGTTCTGTTTTGAGAATGGTTTTTGTGTGAGCTTACCCTTTATGCATATCTCACAGTTCTCTTCCTTTTTACGAATTGATAAAACAATGCCTCTAGCTAATCCATTTTTCTCCATTTGCTTTATTATTTGTATATCTCTATGTCCTAATCTTCTATGCCATAAGTTTGAGCAATTTTTCTCTTCACATTTTGCAACTAAATTAGCCTTTTCATTTATAGCCTGTAATTTATACAAATTGTTTTAGTTGTCTACTATACCTGTTGCTACAATAATTTCTCCGCATTTTATTATGCACTGTCTATCTTTAAATGATACTTCATATCCTTTTTCTGTAATCTTTCTAACTGACAATAAATTCGTTTCCAATTTAGGAACATACAATACATCCTTTATCTCTAATTTTCTAATTGTATCTTTTTCAGCATTACAACTTAGGAAAATATTTCCTATTCCTTCTGACTTTATTTGAGTGCCATCAGCTGTAGTGATCAGTTGTGATTTATCATTAGAAAGCTCTTTAAACAATGCTATATTGTTCGACATGTGTACTGTGGCTCCACTATCGATTGTCCAATTTGCAGAGATTTCGTTATGTAATGACTTTGTTTCTAATGAAAAAAAAATTGTTTTTCTTTTTTATTTCAATTTCCTTTTCTTCTGGTTTTATTGTTGCTGTCTTCACTAAGTTGTGAGATGGGTTAGATGTGGATTGACCTTTGTGGATTTTTTCTCTGTTTCCTTTATTCTTATTTCTTTCCCTTTTAAAATGCGAACATTCATTTTTGGTATGATTCCTTTTGTTACAGTATGTACAAAATTTACTTAGTTTTATGTTGCGGTTTTTACCTCCAAAACCAGTTTTTAACACTGTTGTACTTGCATTTGAATTATTTGTGCTTGTTTGTGAATTTTCTCTCCGTCTATTGTACTCGTAAAGTACTTTACATTTTATGAACTCAAAATTTAGATCGTCTTGATCTCTTGCTTCAAGTGCAACAATTATGTTCTCATAAGAATTTGGCAAACTATTAAGTAAAATATCCCCTAAGTGGGTGTCTGGCATTTTCTCTCCTTGTGTGCGCAATTTCTGAACTATTTCCATCATTATACAGTATTTATGGGTTCTTGCATTGCAGTGCCATCGTCATGATAACACAAACTATACAGTTTTCTAAGCAAGTGGAGTTTATTACTTAAACTTCCTCTTTCATATACTGCCTTTAAAGCGTTCCATGTTTCGCTAGTTGTTTGTTTATCTAACACATGAATAATTTGATCGTCATTGATACAGAGGATTATTGTGGCTCGTGCCGGTGAATCTTGTTTGATCCACGCCTCACTTCTTTCAGTGGGAATCGGTTCTGTAACTACATCTTCCACAAGTTATCTTTAATAAGTAGCATTTGCATTTAGAATTTCCAAGTCTGATAATTATAATTATCCAGCTTTGCAATGCTTACATTATTGCCAATGAACGACGCCATTACTCAGTTTACTCTACTTCAGTAGCTTAACAATTTAGTTACTTTGCATTTGCTAACTGCGTATTTACGTGGTAGTACGGTCACTATAATCAGAAAAATCATCCGTTCTTTCCGTCTATTGATAGCCGCATATATGTTCAGTCTCATAATAATTTTTGTTAGAAATTCTAAGTAGGTTCACGCATTGATCTCAAATGACGGATTTAACATACGAGAGAGAATTCTTAAACTCACAGAACGAATGGTTGAAAGAATAAAGAGTACTTACCACCTTTAAATAGATAATCCTTTATTCACAACACACCACTGAGAGAATTCTTAAACTCAAAAGATGGAGTTATGTGTGAACGTACTGCGTTTTACGAATGGTTGAAAGAATAAAGAGTACTTACCACCTTTAAAGAGATAATCCTTTATTCACAACACACCACTGAGAGAATTCTTAAACTCACAGAACGAATGGTTGAAAGAATAAAGAGTACTTACACCCTTTAAATAGGTAATCCTTTATTAACAACACACCACTGAAACACTGAAACATCTAAAACACTGTAGATTGAAAACAGAAGCTATCCAATTTTATATTGGTTTTGGAACAACATCACAAACGCAGTACGTTCACACATAACTCCATATTTTAGTTTCGGTTCTCACAAGAACAGCTTTTCTCTTCTCAAGTCGAAGGTCAGCGCATCATTACTTCTTGCCTTGGAGTGAGAATGAGATTTTCCCTTTTATTTCCAAATAGGTTCACTTAACGCAGCAACGCCATCTATTGTTTTTTGTGTGGAACTTGTACGGACGCATCGCACTCTTTCCAACAGTTATGACAACAAGAATGGGTGGGGTAATTACAATACCGAGCGGTGTATTTTTTGTAGTATGCCAACACCATTATCTGCAGGGTAATCAGCTACAGACACCATGTCTCCCCTTGTATCTTCCCCTACACAGTAATTTGTCGCTATATGCTGTTATTATTTGCCGATGTTGTTCGTTACTGTCTGTTCTTTGATTGCATGAACCTCTCATTACCGTTATTTAATCTTTTGAAACACTCTTAGCCATTATTCGCCTAACTGCATTTCTCTTTGTAGTCGTCTGCTGCTGTTAAGCACAGACCATCTTGATTTCTTATCGTTGTACAACGGCCGTTCCATAAAAACAGAGCAAAATAACAAAAAATGAAGAAATATTAGTACAGTAAAATATAAGTTATTCTTTCTCAAAATATCTTCCCTCGGAGGATATGTAACGGTTCCATCTTTTCAGTCCACTTTTCAAAACATGTGGCGAAGGCATTCTGTGGAAGCTGCTTTATGGACACCCGAACAGCTGGAATAATGTCAACATCTGTGTTGAATGCTTCCCCACGAAACTTCTCCTTCATGTTTGGAAACAACCAGAGATCACACGGGGCGAGGTCAGGACTGTAGGCAGGCTGTGGCCTGATTTCAATATTGCATTTCGTAAGAAACGGTTGAACATAAGCAGCCACAGGTGGGCGGACGTTATCAATGTGTAGGGTCCACTTGTCCACCAGTTCCGGTCGCTTAATCGATAGGTGTCGTCACAGGGGCTTCAAGACTGAAATGTAATACACAGTAATTTGTGGAGGAACGGCAGGCTGGTACACTACACCTTTATGATCAAAGAAAATTATCTTCATCACCTTCCCAGTTGATTTGGTTTGGCGGACTTTTTGTCGGAGGAGGCGAGCCTGTGTGTTTCCAAACACATATTGCGCGCTTCGTGAGGAGGTCGAATTAGTGGACCCACGTTTCATCGGCAGTTATTACTGTGTTTAAAAAGTTTGGATCCTTTGCAATAAGTTGTTTCCACTCATGACACACCTGAACTCTGGCTAACAATTAAACTCTGGCTAACAATTGTTCTAACCAATGTGGAACACCCATGATGCAGCAGTAATTTGTCGCGTAGAATGCGGAATGCCGATGTTCGGTGTCATCATAAGGTCTCCGGAATCTTTGTATACGATGCTTAAGAGAAATATTGACAAGCCCCCTCTTCTCAATGAGGCAGGTGTTTATGCCATCCCACTACAATATCTGGACGGCTCCAGGCTATACTACATAGGAATGACCAAACGTTCGTTTGGAATAAAATCAGCGAACATAAAAGGGATACAAGAGACGGAAAAATAACCACTGTCCTATCAAGAGAAGTCAAGTTAAAGTCCGCCGATCCTATATGGAGTGATGTAAAGAAATTAGCTTCATACTCCACACCCAAATCTACTGCCATTCGCGAAACCTTGGAAATCTTGACCAGCTGTGAGGTTTGCAATGATAGCGTCTCTCTGGAGGGGCCACGTATTTGGAATCAATTCCTCAAATAATGATGCGTTTTCTACCATGGTACCGCGTGCCCAACCAACGTGACCTCGCTTCTTCGAATTATCACGTTTGCGCCAATTCATTTATTGTCTAGTCAAGTCACCGCGTTCAAATTGTTGAAACGCTCTGTTGTCCAGTTTGCAGTCTGCTATCTACCTTCATTGAAAAAGCCATCTGGTTGATATGCGAAAGCTTGAAAAAAAAATTATTTGTATTCTACGCCAAGAAATTTCGGATTTTTAGTATAGTTATACTATTTTGAGTATATTTTGGTGTACAAACTACTTATTAAAATTTCAAGAATGTCGATGTCACGCGTGGTGCGGAGTGACCTAAGGCCGAGAGCTTACCGGCGGTGTATAGGGCACTTCCTCACCCCACAACTGAAGCACCAGAGGGCGCTAAAAGCGAAACGTTTGTAGCAACGTTACGCAGACAATCGCCACAGACAGATTGTTTCCTCTGATGAAAAAAGTTTCACTATTGAAGAGGCTTTCAACCGCCAAAATGACAGGGTGTATGCATCAACCTCACGAGAAGCTCAGGACAAATCTCCAAGGATCATGAGGGGCCATCATCCTGCTTCTGTCATGGTTTGGTGGGGAGTCTCCTACGAGGTACCACGGAGCTCCATTTCTGTGAGAAAGGAGTGAAATCACCCACCAAAGTCTACCAGGACAGGGCTTTGGAGCCAGTGGTCAAAAATGTGAGTCACACCCTCTTCCAAAACCAACAGTTGAGCTTTCAGCAGGATTCCGCACCTGCCCACAAGGCCAAGTCAACCCAGGAGTGGCTTCAAACGAATTTGCCAGACTTCATTTCTCCAGCTGATTGGCCTTCAAGGAGCCCAGACCTCATCTCATTGGACTACAAGTTGGGAGCCACACTAGCGGACATGGCCTGCAGAAAGAGACACCCCAGTATTGACAGTCTTAAACGCTCTTTGGTGCGGGCAGTAGCAGCTTTTCCTGTGGAGACCCTGTGTAAATTTATTGATGAGTGACCACGGAGACTGAAGGACTGTGTGGACGCAAAAGGATGCCATTTTGAAAATTGATTGGTGCCATGTATTCACAGGTGTACTACTTACGTCATATCACAGGTGTATTAAAATATCTTTAAATTGGTTTTGTAATTTCATTGAATATTTTGTAACAGTATTTATGGTGAGAATATAGGTATAATAGCTTTTGTTTTATTCATGCGATATGCTATGCACAATATCCAATCTCGCTACAGAACTTCAAAATCAGATCCTTCGGCAAAGGACTGAAATTCAACAGTTAATCAAACCTGAAGTATTCCCACGAATTGGTCCTATCACTGGAAATTTCTCGTCATACGGAAACAGAAAATGTGAGAACGGAGTTTTCCCGTTAATACGAAGTCCGATCAAAAAGTTCCGAGACTAGGCCGATATACAACAAAGTACCTACGTCATTTAAGTGTGGCTATGACCTCCCTCGAAGTAGTCTCCTTGGGCGGCGATACATCGCTGCCAGGCTTTCTGCCACTGTTGGAACGCTCCCAGGAAGTCCTGTTCGCGAATCGTGTCAAGCACCGTCTGCGATTCGCGCTGGATCTCGTCCACGTTTTCAAAACTGCGATCCTTTCATATCCGGAAACAGAAAGAAGTCACATTGGGCCAAATCCGGCGAGTAAGGCGGGTGAGAAAGGGTAGTCATGCTGTTGCGGCTGCAAAACTAGCGTGTTGCTAATGCTCTGTGAGCTAGTGCATTGTCGTAATGGAGCAAGAAATCGATCCAGGACCACTTTTCAGGCCGTTTGCGGCGAATGTCCTCCCTAAGACGCCGCAGAACATCACAGTAAAAAAGAGCAGTGACGGTCTGGCCCTAGGGGACGAATTCACGCTGCCCACCCCCGACGAATGTCCACAATTTTGGGGGAGTTTTGTCGTGGATGGTCGATATGACCTCGCGTCGTCTTCAAGTGCCGTTCTGCCGCTCTTGAAGCCGGAGTGCCACTCAAAACACCTTGCACGACTCATTGCTGCATTGCCATAAGCTTGCCGCAACATTTCATGCGTCTCCGCCCCCGATTTGCCGAGTTTGAAGCAGAATTTGATGTTCGCTCGCTGCTCTAGTTTGCAGTCCATACCGAAATCGCAGCTGTGTTCTGCACGTGGTCACCAAATATCGTGTAGCACAGCTCCCAATATTCACAGAATGACGCCACTCAGCACACTGACTCATGAAGGTCACTGCCCTCGACCGCTGTTTGCGCATCCACGTACTGCCATCTGTTGGCACGCTACGTATCTAGTCTCGTAACTTTTTGATCGCACTACTTATACGAAAGGAATTGCGGAGAGGTTTCTCAAAATCCAGAATCTCCCGTTAACGCATCTGAAAAACGGCAGTTTACCGTCAATATAAGAAAGAAATTACGGAAAGGTTTCTGAAATTTCAAAATTTCTTGGCGTACGAAAATTCCGTGAAATTCATGTTTCTTTCCGTCATCTCACGGAAAAGGTTGCATGAGAAATATGCTTCGTCCATTCACGAGAGGAATCACGGAGAGTGGCTCCTGAATTTCAGAATTTTTTTATAGTGTAACATCCAAAGAACTCGTTTATTTAGTATTCTGGTTGTTGATTTACAATTCAATTCTGAGCAACCTCAGCGGAATTTAGAGACAAACAGAATTTCACTTTAAATAACTATGACAGTCTCGTAGACTGAAGAACATTATGGACGCAGATAAAAGTTATTCGGAGTGCAGATCAAGAAAACATGCGTTCTTACTATAAGCGGTATATCGTCTTACATACACACACCACACCCAGCACTTCACATCCGACGTGGCTTTTCATTTACCTTTAACTCACAGCCAACCGTTACGAAAAGGAATACGGAAATTCGAAGGGTTTGAAGTGCCGTTCAGAAACAAATATAACGGAGAGGAACAGAAACTCAAAAAGAAAGGTTAATATAGAGATATATATGTATTCGTTTTTATAAAGAAGGAGAAATCATTTTTTTTTTAGACTCACTTCTGTGAATATCTTGGGACGGGAGATTTCTTCCGTCCCTTGTTCAGGGCCCTTTGCAGGATAGGGCAAAAAACTGGTCACTGTTGGAAAACTATGTAACGATTTGGAGATTTTCTGAATACGACCGCACATTTGCTTTTGAAAAGTTCAGTGGAACATGCCAAACCTCAAGCCTTTTGCAATCTGTTTCGGAGTAATGTTCTAGAATAACCACAATTTGCTCAATGTGCATACCCTAACTTTTCTGAAAGTATGCAGTTTTGATCATGTTTCTAGGAATTTCGTAATGTTTCTGAGGTCGATGTAACGTTTTGGAATTTTTCTGAAAGTGTGCAGTTTCGGAGCTTGAAAGGTGCATGGGCATGTTTCTAGAAATTGCGTAATGTTTCTGAAGTCGATACAACGTTTTAGAATTTTTCTGGAAGTGTGCAGTTTTGGAGCTTGAAAGGTGAGTGGGCATGTTTCTAAGAATTGCGTAATATTTCTGAGGTCGATGCAATTCTTTAGAATCTTATTCTTGTTAATTTATTTCGTGTAAGTTGCCTAAGCAGCGGTTTTCAGAATTTGTGTGACGTTTCACTGTGGCGAGTAACTTTTCATAGAATTTCAGTTCACTTGACGAAAGCATAATGCTCAGCGTTTTAGAAAAATGTTTTGCATTTCAGGGTGGCCTTTAATAATTGTAGTGACCTTTTTTGTGTAACGCACGACAGATTTTTTTACGGTGTTCCGTATGTGAAACCCAAATTTGCCGGTGGGGACACTTGAAGCCACGTCCTTCCGCTCTTCTGCTCCGGAGCTGAATTTTTCCCAATCAAGCTATGTCGGCAAAGTCTTGTCACTGCAACTTGCAGTCTTAACATGTGTATCACACACACACACACACACACACACACACATATATATATATGTGGGATGTAAGGTCAGGTGATGCGTAACATCACAGCCTCTCCTTGACAAATGTCAACCCCGCCTTCTCGTGGTGCATCCTGTTCCCACTAAAGGGGCTCTGGCGACCGCCAATAGCGGTATAACTATACCATCGGGATCAGAGGAAATTCTATCCCACATTCACCAACCCGCTTGGCCAGCGTGGTGAGTTATGGCCAAACCCCTCCAAAATGACTCCACAACTTAAATCTTGGCCCTCAGTCTCCGGCAGCTGGAATGTACCTGGCCAAGGCAGCGGCCAGTGCGACATGAAGGCAGAGGGTGCTAAGAATCCCCGGAGGACCGGACTAGGCTGCCATCTGATGCTGACCTTGGCGACGTATAACGGACGCTCCCTATCTTCTGATTCAAGGCTTCTTGAATTGGAAGAGGAACTACAAAGGATCAAGTGGGACATCGTGGGGCTAAGTGAGGTAAGGAGAAAAGGAGAAGATCTCATCGAACTGAAAAGTGGACATCTCTTCTACTATCGTGGGACAGATACTGGCAGAACTAATGGTGTTGGATTTATAATAAACAAGAAACTGAAGGATAAAGTGGTAGAAGTTGAAAGTTCCTCTGACAGAGCTGCACGACTCGTTATCCAACTCTCGAGAAGATACCAGGCTCAGATTATTCAAACTTATGCACCCACCACAAGTCATCCTGAAGAAGAAATTGAAGAATTTTATGAGGAAATTTGTCATCTAAATAATAAAGGTAAGCAGCACTTGAAGATAATTATGGGAGATTTCAATGCAAAAATAGGGCAACGGCAACAGAATGAAACTTCAGTAGGTAAATTCGGTCACGGCAACAGAAACCAGCGTGGAAATACTCTCGTTGAGTTTGCAGAGGCAGAAGGGTTTTTCATCTTGAACTCCTTCTTCAAGAAAAAGCCACACAGGAAATGGACATGGAGACATCCAAATGGGACGACAAGTGAAATTGATTTTATTATGTGTAACAAAAAAATCGTCATAGAAGACTGCAGTGTGCTAAACAAGTTCAACACAGGTAGTGACCATAGATTGGTGAGATGTAAGATGCACCTCAACACTAAACTTGAACGTGGCAAGCTCATAAGACAAACAAAATCTATTGACATAACCAACCTTAAAAAACACCATAATACCTTCAAGTTGGAACTGAAGAACAGGTTCTCTGCTTTAGAAGGCCTAACATCGGAAGAAGTGGACATCTCTGAAGTTAACAGAAAAGTAACCAAAGCTCTTATGGAAACAGCAACAAAATTAGCTGGGTCTAAGAACAAGTTGCATGTAAATAAATTATCAGGAAAAACGAAAATGTTGATGCAAAAAGAAGAGAGATGAGGACAACTAAAGAAGATGTGACTTCCAAAGTGGAATATATAGAGCTATGCAAGACAGTACGAAAAAGTATCACTGAAGACGTAAGAAAATTCAACTGTGAACTAGTGAGGAAAGCAATTGAAAACAACCAAAGCCTAAAGATAGCAAAGGGACATCTCAGTAATGGAAGAAAACAGATTATGGCACTGAGAAAAGAAGATGGTTCTGTAACAAGAAATAGAGGCGAAATTTTGACAAGAGTGAAAGATTTCTACTCCAAATTATATGAAAGGGATGATACATGCACTCCAGACATCATGAAAGATACCAGTACCAGAGTTCCTCCAGTCCTTCCAGCAGAAGTTGCACATGCAATCAAGAACATGAAGCGGGGAAAAGCTCCAGGAGAAGATGGAATTACTGTAGACATCATACAAGAAGCAAGTGGAGAAATCGAAACAGTACTCGCCCAAATTTTCACTCGATGCCTTAATGAAGGAAAGATTCCTGAGGATTGGAACACCGCTACAATGATCCTGCTACATAAAAAAGGTGACATTGAGGATCTCGGAAACTACAGACCTATCAGCCTCCTATCAGTAGTTTATAAAATCTTCACTAAAGTTCTTTCACACCGCTTAAAGGTAACACTGGACATGGCTCAACCGAGAGAACAAGCTGGATTCAGGAGTGCCTACAGCACAATAGATCATATCCATGTGCTGAGAGAACTAATTGAAAGAGCGAGGGAATATGAACTTCCATTGTGCATGGCTTTTATCGATTATGAAAAAGCCTTTGATTCGGTGAAACCATCAGCAGTTGCAATGGCTCTGAAATCCTGCGGTATTGAAGATGCATACATTAATATTATTAATAACATCTATGAAAATGCAAGTGCAAAGATTCGGCTGTTTGAAAATACAACACACATAAAAATTGGAAAAGGAGTGAGACAAGGTGACACCATATCTCCGAAGCTCTTTAATGCCACATTAGAGGGTGTTTTTCAGTCACTGAGCTGGGAAAACAAGGGGATAAAGATTAATGGAGATTATCTAACCCACCTTCGTTTTGCTGATGACGTAGTCATTTTTGCAACTAGCCCATCAGAGCTGCAGAGTATGATTCAGGAACTTGCTGACAAGAGTAAAGAAGTGGGATTAAAAATGAACTTTCAGAAGACAAAAGTGATGTTCAATGCTTTTACAAGAAATGAAGATTTATCGATTGATGGAGAAAAGCTGGAGATAACAGATACGTACGTTTATCTTGGACAGCAGATATCAAGTGAGGGTCACATTGATGAAGAAATTAATCGGCGTACAAAACTTGCCTGGAGAGCTTTTGGAAGAAACAGCATAATTTTCAAGAGCAATATGCCATTATGTCTTAAAAGAAAAGTGTTTGATCAATGCATCCTTCCAGTGCTTACGTATGGTGCAGAGACGTGGACCTTAACTAAAAGAGTCATACAAAGGCTGCAGACAACTCAAAGAAGCATGGAGAGGTGCATACTTGGTGTAACCAGGAGAGATAAGAAGAGGAACTCGTGGATCCGAAAAATGACAAGAGTGGAAGACATCATGATCAGAGTTAAATCCCTGAAATGGCAATGGGCTGGACATACTGCCAGAAGGACAGATCATCGATGGACAGCCGAAATTTTAGATTGGATTCCAAGGGACAGGAAAAGACCCAGAAGAAGACCACATGGGAGATGGGTGGATGAAATTCGAAAGTATGCAGGGGTGACATGGAGGAGACTGGCACAAGACAGACCGTTGTGGAGGAAACTTGGGGAGACCTTCGTCCAGCAGTGGATTGATAATGGTTGACAATGATGATGATGATGATGATGATATATGTATATATATGTGTGTGTGTGTGTGTGTGTGTGTGATGTCACATATACAGGGGTTATTCAAAATAATGGAAACACCTTGAAGCAATAGGTGTTACGCACCTAATATAGGGTGGGTGCACCCTTGGCATTTAAAACTGCTTGAATCCTCCTTAGAATGGACGCATGCAAGTCCTGGATGTTGGTAAGTGGCATGTTGTACCATTCTTCCTGCAGAAACTGCTCCAATTTCTTGAGAGACGTCTGAGGAGGACAACGGGATCACACTCTGCTTTCCAACACAGAACACATGGGCTCAATGATGTTTAAGTCCGGTGATTGTGCAGGCCAGAGAAGGTGTGCAACTTCATCCTCATGTTCCTCAAACCACGATTGAACAGTTCGACTTCTGTGAATCATCATCTTGAAAGGTGCAATCTCCTTACGGAAACAATGTCTGCGCCATTGAATGCACATGGTCGGCCAAAAGAGTGACATAGTCATCGCAAGTGATCCGTCCGTGTAAGGTGATAATGGGATCTGCTGCAAACCACGAGATCATGGCAAAAACCATTACGGAACCGCCCCCATGTTTCACTGTAAGAAAGAGACAGTTTGGGTTGTAGGCTTCTGCGGTGGTTCTCCACACGTAAACCCGTCTTGTGATGGGGAATAGTGAGAAACTTGATTCATCGGAAAACAAGACATGTTTCCATTGATCCGCAGTCATTTCATTTATTTATTGATTCAGTTGCCACTACATCAACTAGGAAAAGGAGGGAAAAGGTCGTAAGGCCTGACATAGCCCTCCTCTCCCCAGAATACAAAAAACATAAACCTTAACAGAAAAGGCAAGCCAACACATATATTGTAGGTACACGTACTTGCTCACAACCAACACATATATGGTAGGTACACGTACTTGCTCACAACCAACACATATAACAATGTGTTCCATCAACAATAGTCTTCATTATATCTATACAAACAAGTATCATATACACTTCACTTTATAATCACATATATATTTATAAATAAACAACAAATAACGTTTGCACCTCACTCTATAATCATACTAACCCACATTTCTTCCATTTAGTCGAAATTGCCTATTGTTTACTAATTATTTCATAAGATATGCCTTTAGTTTTATTTTAAATAAGTTAAAATTATTAATTGATGTTAGTTCTTGGGGCAATGATTTCCAGAATTTTGGGCCACTATAATTTATATTCATTTTAAGTTTCTCAGTTTGTGGGAACATTGGAATTAGTAGTGATCTATTCCTAGTATTGTGGTAATGAGTATGTATATTTAGTGTTATTATATCATTGTGTATACCATTTTTAATTATTTTATACATTATTTTTCCCAAGTTATAATCATATAATTGCTTTATCGTTAAAATATCATATATATTGGGGTTCACTTTTGACCGAATATATAAGATTGGTTGAAAATTATTTAATGTTTTAAGGTCTATTAGTCTTATAAATCTATTTTACAGTACCTGTAGTTTATTAATATTATATTGTGTGGTTTGTCCCCAGGTTAAAATGCAATAATTAATGTGTGTTTGAGTTAGAGTATGATATATAGAAATTAATATTTTTGGTGTTAAGTTTGGCAAAGTACTACTGACCATTCCGATATTTCTAGAAATCTTGTTACTTACATTTTCAATGTGTTTGTTCCATTTCAAGTCATTGTGTATAGTTTTACCTAGATAAGAGTGTGTTGAGACCGTATTAATCCTGACTCCATTCATCAGAATAGGTAAATCGTATAAATGTGAAGCTTGTGAATTAGAGAAAATCATTAATTTAGTTTTATTAATATTAACAACTAATTCATTTGCATTCAGCCAATCTGTTATTAATTTTAGCTGAGTATTAGTTCTTAGCGTAAGCTCATTCATATCAGTTCCCTTTAAAATAATAGTTACGTCATCTGCATATAGGATTGCATCGTTATCTTTTAATACTGCAAATAAGTCGTTAATATATAAATTAAAAAATAAAGGACCAAGAACTGATCCCTGGGGTACACCACAGTTTATGATTTGTAATATGGATCGATTCTGATGAATCTGGGTGTATTGCATTCTTTCTGACAAGTAACTTTTGAATAAATTATAGCTAGATCCCCGGACTCCTATAATATTTAACTTATGAAGTAATATATCATGATTTAGGGTATCGAATGTTTTTGATAAATCAAGAAAGATTGCTATTGTTATTTGTTTTTGTAATAGATTTTGTTGAATTATATTTTGTGTATGTAATAATGCTAGTTCAGTTGATTTATTTGGTACAAATCCGAACTGTCTGTGATGAAATATATTATGTCTTTGAATGTATGAAAATAGTCTGGTATGAATTAATTTCTCTAGTATTTTTGCGAAAATGGATAAGTTTGCGATTGGACGATAATTATTTATGTCGTTTTTTGACCCATTCTTATATTTCGGAGTGGTTTTGGAGATTTTTAAGGCATCTGGAAATATTCCGGTTTCAAGTATAAGGTTATAGATCTGCAACAACGGCTGAACTATGATATCTGCCAGAAATTGTATGGCTATTGGAAAAAATTCATCGTAGCCAGGTCCGACATTTGTATTGATTTGGTTGAAAGCATGAGTAAGTTCAGTCCTTGTAATTTTCGACATATGAAAAGTATTTAGTCTTAAAATATTTTGTAGGTATTTTGTATAGTGGATTCCTGAAAATATAAGTTGTGGCTTGGTCAATTGTGGTGACAATATAAAGTGACTGTTGATCTCATTAGCTATAGCCTGTTTATGAGTTATTTTATAAGTTGATTTGGTTAAATATTGCGGCGTAACTGGGCTGATATTTTCCCCCAATAATAGATTCAGATGTTTCCATGTTAATTTAGGGTTATTTTGTGGGAATGTATTAGTGTAGTAATTTCTTTTTAACTTCCGAATATCTGAATTCAATTTGTTTCTATATGTTTTAAAATTCTGGAAGTTGACTTGTAGTTTACTTTTAATAAATTTGGAATACAGTCTATTGTTTTTTATTTATTCGATTTAAGAGATTCCTTGTTATCCATGGTTTCCTATTTTTTTATTTTATTACTTTTCATTATTATTGGAAAAGCGTGATCGTATGAGTCTTTTAACAATATTGTAAATAAGTTATATGTTATATTTGGATTTTCCGCTGGGAGGAAATTTTCCCAATTTATAGTTTGAAGCAGGTTCCGAAAATTTTCCAGGTTATTAGAATTTATTAATCGTATTTGTTTGTTTATTAACTGTTTCTTCACTGCATGTGTATAAGTGTAAACTGTAAAGATTGATAAATGGTCACTGATATCATAATTTATAACTCCTGATAAAACTGACTCTTGTGGAGCATTTGTGAGTGATAAATCAATAATCGTTTCTGTGTTAGGTGTAATTCTCGTTGGATGTAATATTTTATTGATAAATCCAGCAGCAGTTGATATTTGAACAAAGTACTGAGTCTGTGAATTAGTAACAGAAGTATTAATATTGAGATCTCCCAATAAAAATCCCTTTTCCTGGTTAAATTCACATAATTGAATGCCTCTGCTAATTTTTCGAAGAACTGAGTTGTATTTGATCCTGGAGGGCGATAGTACACCATTATAATACTGTGTTGATCTTCTATTGACAAAATTTCTATGGTAGAGCTAGTAAATGTTAGGTTTTTATTAAAGGTATAATCATGATAGGTATCCTTAACGTAAATGGCAACTCCACCTCCTCTTAAGTGGGTTCTATTTTGATAAAAAATCTTATAGCCATCCAAGCCAACACTATAATTTTCACTGGGAAACCATGTCTCTGTTATACATAAAATATCTATTTGTGAATTAGTAACCTGAATTAGTGCCTCAATAAGAGTTAGTTTATTTAGTAAGGATCTCGCATTAATATGAATAATTTTCAATGAATTTGTGGAACTACAAGAAAAGATATTATTTATTTGTTGTGTTGTATATAAATTATCTTGCATTAAATTTGTCTATTTGCTTGCTATTTGTTAGTAGGAATTATAATCTTAAGTTGTAAGAGTTCAAAAGCCACTCCCTGCAACATCTATAAAAACGATATGTGTGATTCCTCCCTCTTTATCAATAAGAGGATAGTGTCTGTACTTATGGGTATATAAATTAAAAATAGTTGTATATAAATTACCTTGCATTAAATTTGTCTATTTGCTTGCTGTTTGTTAGTAGGAATTATAATCTTAAGTTGTAAGAGTTCAAAAGCAACTCCCTGTAACATCTATAAAATAGATATGTGTGATCTCCCTTTGTTTATCAATGATAGGATAGTATATCCCAAAGTCAAGCACAATGCAAATCATTTCACCATAAGCACAAACACTAATCATTCTAACATTTCAGGTAAGTATCATATCTCAATTTGATATACAAAAATATTCATTATATACAAAAAATAATAATAATGAAAATAATAATAAAAGAAAATGAAAAAAGAAGGATAGTAGAAAACCTATCTACTCTGTTTTATTAAAGAAAAAAACACAAATCAAAATTTAGTTGGAAACCCAAGAAAGCTACCCTCATAGCATTTTCAAGGAAAATAAATGCATGTTCACAGTGTAATGTTCTGCCAAGATATTTCTAATCAGAAATGAATAGGAAACTCAAAAACCAGTTCATGAGGCATTTACTAAAATAGAGTCGTTCCTCTATTGAAGATTGAGTGTAAATCATACTGTTATAGGCACTATGTTAGATTTAAAGTAGGCATATATATTATTAGCACTCTACAAGAAAGATCACACACACACACACACACACACACACACACACAAAGAAACAGTAGGTATATTTCCCTTTTCTGGCAGTATCAAATTACATTCATACCCAAGTCTTAGTTACAGTACATTATAGACATCCCACGAACCATCACACTATGAACACAATGGAAATTATTCTACCAAATATAAAAAAATCCTACCATATTTTCAAACACAATATAAGATCTTCCATCAAGGAACCAGACCAAATTCATATAATTCTTCCAAGAAATTTTTTTTTTCCTTTGGTCATAGTCACACTTCTTTATAAAAACACTGCCGTTTTTCACCCATGCATATTCAATTTTCTCTTGCTGCAGTAATTTTCCTGCACACCAGAATAAATGTCTGTAAACTGGGACTAAATTCTCATTGATAAATATTTTAGTTGCTGGCAAAGTAGTATTTATTTCTGAGTTCAATATAACAGTCTTTTTCTTAGTTAGGCAACTGTCTCTTGCTGTTCGACATTTGAATTGTATAATTACAATTGCATTTGGCTTTCAAAAAGCATCATATTTGAGTGGGTGAATGACATCAACATCTGTTGGGTGAGAATTCGTAATCCCATGTTTATCATCATATTTATCAATGTAAGTCCTCAACTCAGATTCATTGTTGATTAGTGTTAAGCCAAGCCCATGTAATTCTAAATTATTGTTTCGACAATATTGACTTAGTTCATTGATTTCACAGTTTAGTTTCTGAATTTGATGTTGTTTAATATCATTCTCCTTTAGTAAGAAATCCTGTTTTGCATTTATTTCTTTATTATCTCTTTCAAGAGACTCACACCTATTACAAATATCTTTATATTTTACTGCAACAAGGTCAACCATTTTTTTATATTCTGCCAAATCTTTTTTGATTTCTGATAATGGTTCCAGTTTCACGTTTATCTCATCTAATGAGTGTCTGAGATCTTGTTTAACTTCATCATTTGACTGTTGAATTTTTAAATTTATATCACCCAAGGTAACCATTATGAGGTCCATGTTTACAGTTCCAGTACGGTCAGAAAATGATGCAGCCGCTGTGGATTTATTCGCAACCTCATTTCCTTTTCTACCTGCCATTATATTTAGTTATAATAATAATTAACCAGATCACAAATAAACCACAAATAGCTATTTCAACTTAGTCACTCCTGAATATGTCGGCAGGTGTCAGCACATCCTATTATAGCCAAGTTGAAGTCGTGTCAGATTATATGTCACAGTTATCAGTCAGAAAATACAAATGTAACCCAAAAGGAGTATTCAAGATAGTAGTAGTGGCATATTAACACACTTTATACACTGGCACATGCTAACAGTCTTACAAAGTCAATTGGAAATGGTACTTTAGGTCCCTAAGCTTCTGGACGTTCAACTGACATGTATGTAGGTTATAACGACAATTGACTTAACAGAAATTTACCTTGCTTGAGCAACTGCATTTGTTACCTGGTTTATCTTCCACGTTTGCTATAGGTATCCTTCACACATGTGTACTCTATTATTGAAATTTGCAGCGAGTAGCACAAGCACCTTCTTACCACAACATGCTTGACTTGACCCTCAGTCGACGTTTTATGTTCCTGGCACTACTGTAGTCTCCGTTTCGTATTCACCCGTGGCACCAGGGTTTTGCAATCGCAGCTCTGCCGTAAATATTGTGCTTATGCAATTCCCTTCTCACGGTATTGGTCGACACTGGGTTTTGGAGATGTTCATTAAGCTCAGCAGTCATTTTCGTCGCCGTGGCCTTCTTCTTTCCGGTCACAATCCTCTGCAATGTCCTGTCTCTCGCAGTGAGTTTGGTTTTCCTTCCATAGTTGTGTCTCACAGATGATGTTGTGCCATGAACATTGTAAGCTGTCATGACCTTCGACACGATACCTCTCGATACCACCAATACCTGTGCTACTGTGGTTACCGACGCACCAACCAGACGGGCTGCTGCAATCTGCGCTGTTTGGAACTCCGACAGGTCACTCATTGTGCCTTCACCTGGAACAAATTATGCAAACACCGATTTACAATGCAATCACCCAGACCCTTGAGACTATAAGCAACACATTTTTAAAAAAGAAAAAAATTGTAGCTACATGTTCGTTTTACTAAAAAAGCAGCACATACCAAAGTCACTGTTTTCAGCAAGGTGTTTCCATTATTTTGGATAACCCCTGTATGTCTCTGTAGTATGTCACACATACCCCCTCCCCATTGAGAAAGGCAGAAGCACGAAATCGCACGTTTTGGGACCACCGCCAACCATACTTGAAGGAGCTTTCTGTAGAAGAAGAAATTCTGATTAATTCCAGATGATGTGTGGAAGAATCATCACACATTTTTGAAGCGTTGAAGAAGGAATTATCACGAATTCCAGACAAAGTGCGTTTAAGAAACATCACGCATTGATTTAACCCCACAGCTAGGCGATGGAAGAATCATCACTCATTTTTGAAGCGTTGAAGAAGGAATTCGCATGAATTCTAGACAAAGTGCGTGGAAGAAACATCACACATTGATTTAATAACCCCACGGCTAAGCGATTCATTTTTATATTCGGGCGCCAATGTCCAAATTTGCCGATGGCGTGTAATCGAACCAACATCCTCCTGCTCCGCAGCAGATGCTTTCCCAATTAAGCTACGCCGGCAACGGCTTGTCATTGCTATTTGCAGTCTTGACATGTGCGTCACCTCTGCAGTACATCACACGTAAAGACAAACACAGCATAAATCTCACAGCTGGATTCGAACTCAGTATTATAAGCCAGAAGGCCAGCGCTCTAGAACTCTTAATGATACTGTTGGCACCAAACAATCTGTGATATGCTACAGAGGTGAAAACATTTGTTAAGACGACAAATCTGTAGCGAGAGTTTCTGTCCGCGTAGCTCAGTTGGGAGAACGACTTACTCCGGAGTGAGGGGACACGACTCCGATGCCCATCGCGGACAAACTTGTGTGTTCGCATTGGCACTAGATTGTGGAAAAATGGATTCACTGGCCGTTGGGTTCTTCGAAAAATGTGTGATGTTTGTTCCACACATTGTTTGGAATTAATGAAAAATTCCTACTTCGCTTCAAACGAAATAAAAAAAAACAGAGGGAGATGATGTGACGTACTGCATAGGTGAAAACATGTGTCAAGACGTCAAATCTGCAGCTAGACATTCTGTCCTCATAGCTCAGTTGGGAGAGCGACTTACTCCGGAGTTAGGGGACGCGGCTTCGATGTCTGTCGCAGATAAATTTGTTTTTTCAAAAATCATTATTTAAGGTGGACCTCAAGTAATTTTGCTTGCTATACGTCCAATGGAAAAACTGCTGTACACATTTTCTGCAGAATTAATGCTCTCCCAAGGATGAAAATTAGAACATCGATTAAAATAGCTTCATATTATAACTTGGAATACTTTATATTTTCTAAAACATAACCATAATTATATTAAAAATCAATAACTTTTCTTTTGGTGGTGTTGAAACCAGAAAAAAAGATGGCGCGACCTGTGCTTTGATGACGTCAATAGACCAACAAATGTTGGATTGCTTAATTCTGGTTATGTTTTAGAAAATATTAAGTATTCCAAGTTATAAATGAAGCTATTTTAATCGATGTTCTAATTTTCATCGTTGGGAACGCATTAATTGTGAAGAAAATGTGTACAGAAGTTTTTCCATTGGAAGTACAGGAAGCAAAATTACTTGACATCTACCTTATTACTTGAATTTTAGTGCACAGGGATTAACTAAGGTAACTGGGATTGTGGTAATCAAATGATATACCAGGAAAAATGGGTGCTTTCCCATTATACCGACCTACTGAATATCTATTCGACCATTGTTTTTTGACGTATTGTAGCGACGTGATACCAAGTGCATCGTTACGTCACTTACCGACATGTCGTCATGGAATACGTCACTTACCGACATGGCGTCATGGAATACGTCACCTTCCGCCTGAACCTGTTTTCAAGGATTTGTTGACAACTTTCGAACGCAGATGGTTTTCAAAATGGTGATTCCCATTAAACCGACCTATTATATACACATAACATTCTAATTTACGAATTACTATATAAACGAAAGTAGATCAGTAAATATAAGGATTTAATTTATTTATATCAACGAAATGTAATTTATGAGTAACGGTCAGATTAGTATAACCAGCATCATACAAATCCCGCGTTTTATATCCTTTCCAGCAGCCAGTATATGCACTGAGTGACCACTTTATTATGACCACCTGACAGTTTTAAGCAAATGAGCTATTGCTGCATGCTGTTGCCGCCAGAGGGCGAGGCTAGTATAAAAAGGGAAAACTTAGTGCTTGCGACAGTAGTAGAAGTGATTTTTGGGTGGCGAGATGGGTAAAAAAATGCGATTTGACGGACTTTCAACGTGGGATGATTGTAGGAGCTCGGAGCCATGGAGCGAGTATCACCGAAACCGCCGCATTCGTGAAATGTTCCAGAGCAGCTGTTGTTAAAGTGTTTAAAGACTGGACTGTCAGCCAAAAAACTGGGTCTCTACGTGCAACGTGTGGTCGTCATCGACCAGTGACTGCTCGGGCGGAACGGAGAGTGTCCAGACTGGTAATAGACAACAGAAGGGCAACAGTGCAGCAAATTACAGACCATCTTAATCAAGGATCCCCTAAAATGATCTCTGCACGCACTGTTCGCCGTACACTGCATCGGATGGGATATGGCAGCCGAAGACCTGTTCGAACACCTTTGCTGTCTGCAGTTAACAAAAGAAAACGTCTCCAGTTCGCACATTAGCACAAGGATTGGACAGTCTATAATTGGAAACAAATTATGTGATCCGATGAAACACGTTTTTAGTTGCACCATGACGATGGCCGAGTGAGAATTTGGCGGAAACAGCACGAAAGCATGGACCCCAAATGCATTGTTACAACCCTTCAAGCTGGTGGAGGTAACGTTATGGTTTGGGGAATGTTTTCCTGGCATGCTTTGGACTCTTTAATTCGTGTTGATCAACGTCTGACTGGCACATCATATCTAAACATCGTTGCGGACCAAGTGCATTCTATCATGTGGATGGTTTATCCCAATGGCGATGGCTACTTTCAACAAGATAATGCGTCCTGCCATAATGCTCGTATTGTACAGGCTTGGTTTCAGGAACATGCCGGTGAGTTTAATTTGCTTAGGTGTCCCCCACAATCTCCAGATCTCAACCCCATTGAGAATTTGTGGGATGAAGTTGAACGAGCCATCATACAGCTTGATCCACAACCCTGGAATCTCACACTCCTGGAAAGTGCTATTCATCAAGCATGGTCTCAGATTCCACAAAGCACCTATCAACATCTCGTGGGCCGCCCCGGTGGCGCAGTGGTCTAAGGCGCTGGCCTCTGATCATTCGTCCATAAGGGGTCCGGGTTCGAATCCCGGTGAGGCATGGATGTTGTGTTTGTCTTACGGTACTGGCTCTCTCCCTTCCCTGGAACCAGTGACCCTAAATTAGGGACGGGCGACTGCTTATAGCCCATTGAGTTGCTCACGGTGGTCGTTAAACCTCCAATCAAAAAAAAAAAAAAAAAAAAAATCTCGTGGAGTCCATGCCACGAAGAATCGACGCAGTATTAAAGGCAAAAGGTGGCCCAACGAAGTACTGAGGGGGTGGTCATAATAAAATGGCCACTCAGTGTCTAATTATATTTTTTCCATTGGCATTCCTATTATACCGACCTATTATACACATAACATTAAAATCAACGAATTAGTACATACACAAATAGGTAAGTGACGTAACAATGTACTTTGTAACACGTCAGTACAATACGTAAAAACAGAATGGTCAAATAGATATTCAGTAGGTCGGTATAATGGGAAAGTACCAAAAAATTCCGCTGAACTAACGTGAACTAACAATTAACGGTTCCTTTGGGGAGGGGGGCTGACGACTTGAAGAGCTATAAGCGGTCTCCCGTCCCTAACTCAGGGCAACTTGTTCCACGGAAAGAAAAGAGACAGGGCCGTAGGAAAAACACAACATCCATGCCTCACAGGGATTCGAACCAAGACCCATTTAGTGCTTAGACCACTGCTCCACCGGGCCGACAACTCATAATTTTCCTGTTCGCACAATCTGTTGCATCTTTGTCATTGTTTTCTTTGATCCACACCGGCAAAATTAAAACGACGCACCGTTCCCCGTTCCTGTTTATACATACATTTTGTGCATATGAAGCTGACATTCTTGACAAGGAACAAAACTTGAAGAAAATCAGAATACATTTCAGAAACGTAGCTTTGGTTCACATTATGAAATATGTTATTATGCGGCACTAAAAAAGTGCAACCCCATTCATTTTTTACCAGGATACATCGTCATTACAAACAATACGCAGTGACAAGTTTAATATAACAATAGAATCATTGCTAGTGACGTCATTCGTTGCTAGCCAGTGAAGAAATGTTATCTTTGTGTATGTCGCAAAACATTTTCTACGTAACAGGAGTAGAAGTGATGCTCATTTTGCGTGTTTTGGATGCAATCTCTCAACAGAATTCATTCTCTTTATAATGCAGGCTTCTCCGCAGATTCTTTTACTTTCAGAAGATTCTGTTATCTGCGACTTCCCACATACAAAGCAAGAGAAGGTATTTCTAAAGCTTTTTTTTTTAACTTTCAATTGCTTTTCATTCTGTTTATTCAAGTGTCTAAATAACAACTACTCCCCAAATCGGTTTGTTTTGAAAATATGTGCTTCAGTTTCTAATCGGAACTTAGAAAAATGTCAAAGTCGCATTGAAAAAAATGCAATGACTTAAATGTTGCGGAGGGACAGATTGAAAGAGCAAGGATTACACCATTTCTTCATTGCTGTACTTTCTGCCCTTGAAAGAGAAGCGTGTCATGTCCGCTCGAAATAAATTTCGGATATTTGACAGTTAGGAATTGGCAGTCCACGGGCCATTCCGGTGGGAAAGCTGGGAAAGGAAATGGTCGTCAAATTGCGCGAGGCATACGAATAACGGAATAATTCCTTTTGAAATCATTTTACGTGTGCGTTTATGTGTTGATGCACAGAACAGCGTTATCTGTAGACGACAGGCTGAACAATATGGAGCACTGTAATCCATTGTGTTGCAACAGGATGCAGGCGAAAAATCAACATAACGTTTAAAATGAAAAGTGGAATACAAACTAAGGTTAAATGGTAATAGGTGGAACGCGTCGCTCCCTCGCAACCGGTATATAAATACTTTGGGTGCTCCTTTCTAGGACGCTGTTAAACAGGTACCACTCTCTACTTGTTGGGATTTTTACCAATTGCATTGGAATTCTTTGATTTCCAGGTAAGAGACGAAAACTTTCACTTAAATCAACAGCACATTGGAAAATACCATGCGCTCCGGTAGAATATTGTGGGAACTGACGCTGTTTCCAGTAATGCGATAACTACGTTTCACCACTGATTGAACTATGAGTTAAAGGCAGTTCACAGAAATTACTTTATTTTGCACGTATATGGTGAAAACACAAATTTGTACGTGACGCAGATCGAATTTGCGCCTCCTCACTCCGGAGTAAGTTGCTCTCCCAACTAAGTTACACGGACAGAATGTATTGCTGCAGTTTTGTCGTCTTAACACGTGCTTTACCTCTATATACGTAACAATATACATTATAGATATACAGGGGTTGGAAAGAATAATGTGAGCATCACGCTCAGAGACGTGACTTTTAATGCAGCTGCGTACTTCGCAATAGGCAAAGGTATCCATCACTTTGTGGTTGTAATAGCCTTGTTTAGAACCTCAGGTCCTGTTTAAGTGCATTTAAAGTATCTTGTTGCAAAATTTCTTTCAGGGTGACGACGAAATGAGTGACCTAACGGACTTCGAAAGAGGGCAAATTGTTGGTAGGTGGCCAGTTGGTGCCTCCGTGACAACAGTTGGGAGTATCAAAAGTTACTGTGTCCAGCGCCGTGACAACATACTATGTTCGTGGCAAAATCTCGTCTGCGAAACACAAGAGCAGCCGCAAAAAAGGCCCTGATTAATACAGACAGGAGAGCATTAAAGAGGGTTGTTACCCGTGATAAGAAAACCACGGCGCCGAAATTTAGTGTGGAGCTCAATTTGCATCTCCAGACCCTAGTATCAAACGAAAACAGTGCGAAGGGAACTGCATAAACAAGATATTCATGGCAGAGCTGCTATTGCAAAACCTCTGGTGACCCGGATGAATGCACAACGGCTTCGGCAGTGGTGCCAGGAGCATACAACGTGGACTGCCGATGCATGGAAGCGTGTAATGGGGTGGGATGAATCCACATTCACACTATCCCCCACCGCAGGACGTATTTACGTGTGGAGAACACCATCAGAAGCGTACAACCCAGTCTGTATGCTCCCAACAGTGCAGCATGGTGGTGGTTCTGTGATGCTCTGGGTGGTCATATCGTGGCTTTCAGCAGGTCCCCTGATCACCTTGAAATGACAGATGAGTGGCAGGGAGTATGAAACCATTTTGGCTGACCAAGCCCATCCAATGGCTCAGGCATTGTTTCCTGCAGGGGAAGCCCTTTTCAAGATGATAACTCCCCGATTCACAGAGCTCGGAATGTCCAATCATGGTTTGAAGAACATGAGGATGAACTTTCACACCTCCCGTAGCCTCCCCAATCACCAGACTTAAACATAATCCAGTCACTGTGGCCTGTATTGGAAAACAGGGTCTGATCCCATTATCCTTCTATTGCATATCTCAAGGACCCGGGGCAGTTTCTGCGTGAAGAACGGTGTAACATCCCGTTAATCACTATTTAGGATTTGCATACGTCCATTCCTAGAAGAATTCAGGCGGTTTTGAATGCCTAAGGTTGTCCCACACCCTCTTAGGTACATAAAACCTTCTTTTCCTAGTTGTTCATATTGTTCTGTCCAGCTCCTATACATCAAAGTGGAGACCATAATATGGCAACGTGCTGGACATATTACTAAGACTAACAACCGTAGGAAAACTAAACTGGATATCAGGATCCAAAGAAGGACCACATGAGGTCTTCTTCGCCTTTCTGATTACGCCCTGGGCTATGTCATGGAAGAAAGTAAAACCATCAAAACAGTTAAACAGACCAGGAAAATGGGAAACACAACTCTTTTCTTTCTTTATCATTACAACAAGAAAGAAATGTGTCGACTTGACCCGCCGTTGGTGTCTGGTTAAAGGTCCGACCAGTTGTTTTGTTCTCTACCCTAATAAAAGGCTCGGACTTGGCGGGTGCCCCCAAAACCCCTTGACTACCCGCTTACTTCCCACCCGCAGTAAATATCTTCTAAGTATAGCTTCTCTCTCACGCAATGACAATGATGTCGCCAAAACACGAATACTTGTAATTTTAGGAGGGCGATCGAAATTGAGATCATTTTTTTAATGCACGTACGCACAATGTCTAGAACAACTGTGTAATTCTTAGTTACAGTTTAAGCTCCAGTATGAGCTTTTCGACTGGGAACTATATTATGCAGTGAAAATACACACTCAGTGCCTTCTACTCCATAATCAGGTTAGCTTTATTGTGAGCACGGTGATGAACGGAAGGTAGCGGAAAGAGCAGCCCAGATTTCCGTTATGAACCTCGCAATTTCAATAACCCTCTACCAATACAAGTACCATTCATTTTTGTAGTTACGTTACACCTCTACTTACAGGAAAGAATGGCGTCTTAAATACTCCACCAGGAGCACGTTACTATTCAGCATCGGTGAAAAAGAGAGAGAACTATTTTTGTTTTGTTTTGTTTCCGGGTTTAACCACCACCATGAGCGACTAATGGGCTATAAGCATTCAATCGTCTCTAATTTAGGATCACTGGTTCCAGGACGGGGACAGAGCCTGCCTGCACCACTAGACAAACGCAGCATTCACTATATGGGTTGGCATGTGCAGAAGAAGTTCACACATTATAATTAGTTTTAAAAATTAAGTTATTTCTTTCCAAAATGTTCTATCTGATAGTCCTTTCACTGGATTATGAAATTACATCTAGATTTCCAAGATAACAGGGCATTTCTTAAAATTGGTAGTGGTATTTTAATCCACTCCTCTTCCACTGCTTTCCATAGTCCAATCATTGTTTTAGCTTCGCGTTTAGGAAGCGCTCTTTTTAGCAGTCCTATAATAATCCATTGGTGACACATCAGTGGACTTAGAAGGAATATGAGCAAAAGGTATCTGTTTTCATTGTTTCAAAAAATAGGGTGGTAGATATTGATGCATGACGGGTAGTCTTTTCCTGTCCTTTTCCTGATGGACGTCTACTCTTTCAAGGCTCTGTGGATAAAGGAATGGTATTTCCTCTTTAAATATAGGAGTTAAAACATTGTTTTGTTTTGGCATCAAACAAAGGTCTTCGCTCTTTCCACGTTTATAAGTGAGTCACGGAAAAATTCTCATTGGCCGCCACGGGGAATCGAACCCCGGGTTTTCCAGTTACGCGCCGGACATGCTTCCACTACACCACAGCGGCCTCGAATTCCTCCAGACTCACAGTTAGCGTGTGTGAGTTTGGAGGAATTCGAGGCCGCTGTGGTGTAGTGGAAGCATGTCCACTACACCAAATTGACTTTATTGAATTGACTTTAATAAATAATAATGAATTGACTTTAATAAATGTACTGGAAGACCCGGGGTTCGATTCCCGGTGGCGGCCAATGAGAATTTTTCCGCGACTCACTTATAAACGTTAAAAGAGCGAAGACCTTTGTTTGATGTTCCTGCTCCACGTCAGATGTCTGTATTAATAATTCATTGTTTTGGCAATATGCAGAATTTATTTTAACATTCTTTTCAACTTTGCTTAACTGTAATTTCCCATTGTACGAGAAACCAGCAATAATCATGGGTCCTTTACTGAAACTTTCTTTCGATTCTTGGAACCAAGTTCGTAAGACTTTTTCTGCTCTTTTTTTGAGATAGTAAATCAACCTTTTGTTGCTACAGTCGCTTATGTAGATCCATTCTTCATCAATAGTTATAGTAAATTTCCATCTGTCTCCAGCTGAGTAATTTTCATAAAGAAGTGTACACCGTGTTCTGCGCTCAGTCGCGTGCCTAGACAAAAGGCGGTGAACATTATATTTTCTGTTTTTTTTGTTTTGTTTTTTCAAATTAAAATCTTTGTTTATTACCCTGTTTACAGTTGATACAGAGATTTTTAACGACTTAGCGATTGCTCTTTTTGTTGGTGGATTTTCTTTTAATATTTTTTTGATTGGAGGTTTAACGACCACCGTGAGCAACTCAATGGGCTATAAGCAGTCACCCGTCCCTAATTTAGGGTCACTGGTTCCAGGGAAGGGAGAGAGCCAGTGCCGTAAGACAAACACAACATCCATGCCTGACCGGGATTCGAACCCCGACCCCTTACGGACGAATGATCAGAGGCCAGCGCCTTAGACCACTGCACCACCGGGGCGGCGATTTTCTTTTAAGACCAGAGACCTTATTTTTGAAATAATCGTAAAAGTACGTACCTTCTTTGGATATTCGTTTGGTGTTATTTTTCCTCTTTGTAAGAGAGAAAATTAATAATTCATTGTATATTAGATAGTGTATACATTTATGTTAATTTAGGCATATTCAGGAAGAAACTATGCCACGTGTTCGACGATGAGAAACGGAATTTCACCTCTGGGAAGGATTTCTCTCTCCTAGGGAGGAAATAACTTTCTTTATTTCAAAACCATTGTTGAATACTGCAGATGTCTGGCGTGGTTTTAATGGCGCAAACGGAATACGAGGTGAACAATCCCAAACGGAAATATGGTGTTCCGTAGGGCCATTAGTGACTACTGTAAATCCTTCATTTAGGGGTTTTCTAAGTAGAGCTAGAGAAAGCTCGATGTCTAAGGTCACCAGTAGGTCTGGCAGATAGTAATCTTCTTTATTATGATAGTATGCTGCTAATGTTTGCATTGTATTATTGTATCTATAGAAAGTCTGGTTTCAAACGGAGACGCTGGAGACAGGAATGCCACGGGAGATCTGGGCGCGCGATAAGAACGATAGGTGTGCGTAGTGGGGGGACCAGCGAAGGGTTGCTCTTCCGAGTGGACAGCCATGTTAGCCTGAGGGCTCAAGTTTGGAGTGATCCGGAATTTGCAAAGTCAGAGGTAAGTGCCTAGGGGCAACTTACCGAGAGAAATGCTGGGGATTCTCCGAAGAGGTGGAAGGAGGTCACGTGGGCAAAAAGAGAGGAGTGAGGAGTTCGAAGTGCATTTCTGAAGCGTTAGGACGTGGGGGCTGTAACTCCCGGGAAAATATGTTGAGAGGAAGCCGAGTACTTCCCGAGGGAAAACCCTGAGTTGCAGTAACTCGTGTACGATAGGTGCGTGGATGCACCGAAGTTTCCGACAGGAGCAGCGGTAAAGTACATAGAACTTACCAGGATAATCGGATAGATTCCGAAAGGAGATAGGATGGCTATCCGAAAACTGATTCGGGTTTTAACGTGTCGAGTCAAATAAACCGTTGGTACTCTTTCATCGAAGCCGTCATCGTGAGAAATCAGACTCTCAGACTTTGAATTGACTTTAATAAATTTATTTATTCTCTACAACGGAGTGATTACTGCAGTTAAGATCTTATGCCTTAGTTAAAACCTTCCCTCCCTTCCTCGATTAGCAGATCACCCCAAGTAAAGCTGAGGGAGAGAGCGTCTGGGCCTTAGATTTACATACGAAAGTTATGTATGAACGAACCTCAGTAGATTTGCTGGTGTGTGGGTAGGTGCTAATAAGTTAAGCTGACGACCTCCGGAGTGGAGGCGGGAATTAGCACAAGTGCAATAGGCTCACCTCTACACTGTTAAAAGCAATGCTTGCCGATTTTTCTCTCTATTTGCAATAATATTACTTATTTTACGTTTACAAATGCTAATTCCAAGATTTTTACAGCGTTTTTTAATTGCAGAATACGAATATTTCTCTTCATAAAAAACAAAAACGTAAGCTTCAATCCCCAGCTTGTTTACGTGGGCCATTTTCTTAGCAGACAATATTTAACTGCAGCAGATGTTTCTTTCGTGTTCATCTAACACGCTGTTGCCAGTTTCAGCTCTTCGAACTTCTTTTATTTTCAGCAATTTCTTATCAAAAACGTTTTTAAAAATGTCTGAACATCCTCCGTAGTGTAACGTGCTGCTAGGAACACTGTTACGGCAGCTTGTTACTTTTACAGTATTCAATTATTTTATTGTTATAGCGGAAAATTATAGTGCAGGGGAAAAGTTACCCAGTAAGAGCGTAAAGTTAAATGGTATTTTCCTTCGTATCCTTTCTTGTAATCGCTCGATTCTTAAAATCCAGATTGCTTCAGATATCTTCACGTATAAGACACATTTTGTGTATAATTTGCGATTTATCGTAGTAAGTAGTGTGGATGTATTACTGATTGTAGAAATCCGGTTGATTTTTGTTGTTGTTTTAGCTGTTTAAATTCACCGTGAAGAATTCTGCACATGTTTGATATTTAAATAATGCGCAGTTTTTCCACAGAGGAACGTAAATGCTTTTTTTTTTTTTTTTCCAGCTGGTTTTATTTTTTTTTCTAAAAATGTCCTTTGAAAATTTCTTTTCGTGTCAGAAAGGATTCAAAGAAATGTTTATTACATCCGGGAACTCGGTGCCATTTTTTTTCTGCGCGTTTAAATCTCATGTATTAAAATTCAGCACGGTTATTGGCAGACAAATTAAACGGCGTTCACCCAGTTTTTGAACCTTTCTCTATACCCCTCGTGGATCCCCTAACAAATAGGTGAATTTGCATGAAGACAAGAATGTTTCAGTTGCTTTTTTACTACTTCCTGCTACCCCTTACCCCCCGTACCATCACACTTGCCAAACATACATCTCCTGGGCCAGTAGCTCACCGAGAAATTTCCCAAGGGGTAGCCAGTGGGCAGTAGCGCACAGAATTTTCCCAAGGTGTGAGTGACTTCTAAATTTACCGGGAAAAATAGTCAGGTGCCATAACAATTAAGAAGGAGATTGACTTTTGTACTTTTTTTATTCTTATCCAGTTACTAGTATAATGTTACAGTACAAGAAATTTAAGTGCTTAGAAGAAGCAGTAGATGAAATTCTTTCTCTGGTTAGATTTTTCTAAATTTATTTAACAGAACTACTCCTTATAATTATTGTATGTTATAATTATATGGTACATTATTAAGAAGTATATGTAAATCACGCATCATGATTTTTTGTCTCAAATTTCGACGTAATAATTTTCCGCTTTGTCAGCCGGGGGGGGGGGGGGCATCAGTCCTCTCCTTGTTGGGTGCGCCACTGTCCTGGACAGATGGTGTATATTGTCCTCTCCCCTCGCCACAAACAACCACCTAATCTTTGTCTTAACCGCGTCAAAGGAAGTTGAAAAACATTTAAAACAACGATCATGTTAAACAGAAAACGAACAACAATTGATTTATATATCCGACGTATCATGTAACTGGTGAATTTTCAAATTTTCTGCAGTTACTTTAATTTTCACATTCGGTAGGTTTGCTTCCCCAGTAGCATAGTAATGTCGAATCGATATCGAATTTTGGTTACCAGGTCGATATTACGTCGAGGCATGGTTTTCGACGTAAAATCGATGAGACGGAACATCAAGAAAAATAATTACATTGAATTTCAGTATACATGTAGACGGTTTTACGCAGTTTATCCCTTTAGTTCCGTTAGGTCGAATAATCGATGTTTTTTTTATGCGATCTGTAAGCATCGTGCGCATGCGCCTTTGCAACCATTACGCCAAACAAACTTTTTGGATGCTGGGGTGTTGGTCGGTTGCATCATTTCTGTTTTAAGACGAGATTCTTACCCGTCTCCTTTTTCGCCGGTAAGTTAAAAGTTGTTTTCTTTGCTTAACTGTGTTTATAGAAAGTTGAGTCTCGTTCCTTTAAGTAGAATTACTTTTTAAGATATATAATTTGTACGTACGCATATACCAATTACGGATAGGCCAAGAGCGATGCTGACAGATCACCAAAAATTCTGTGAAATTTTTGAGAATTATGTGTCGTTTCGAATGCATCCGAAAAGACTTGGATGTTGAAACAATAAAAAATATATATATATTTCACATTCGGTAGGTTTGTACTTGTACATATTTCACATTCGGTAGGATATATGTATATGTGTGTGATCTTTTATTCGTAGAATCGTACTACAAATACGAATGCATTCTACATTTCATGCCACGATTAAGAGTTTAGAATTTCATGTTTCAACATCTAAATTGTAGAGTAAACGTCGATTCGACATTACAACAGTACTAGAATCGATGACTAAACTGGCTGTCCCGGTGGTGCAGTGGTCTAAGCGATGTTTCTGACCATTCGTCCGAGATGGGTCCTGGTTCGAATCCCGTTAAGCATGGATGTTTTCTTTGTCTTTCGGCACTAGCTCTTTCCCTTCTCTGGAGTCAGTGGCCCTGAATTAGGGACGGGAGACTGCTTATAGCCCATGGAGTTGCTCTCGGTGGTAGTAAAACCTCCAGTCTAAAAAAACAAACAAAAAAAACTGCGTAATATCAACGTAGAATCGACGTCTACACTACGTAGCAACGATGTACTGTATATGTTTCTCTCGAAAGATCGAATCTTCGTCTACTTGATATCGACTTAACAGTCTTAACATTCGACGTCGAAAAAACGTAACAAAAGTGAACATGAATATCTATTTTCAACGTTTCATATCGACCAAAATCGATCAAAAATTCGACGTCGAATCGATGTATTGTGCTATACCGGGGTTATTGTAGATCTAACTCATATTATTTTGCTAGCTATAGTTTTCAGTTGACAAGAGTTACAGTACTTACCTTCGGTAAAGAAGTAAATTGTATGTGACGGACAAGTTTTAACCTGACATAATTGTAATATGCCGAAAATAGGCCTTTTCAGTCTGTCTGGTCGAAGTTTACATATATCGAATATTTTCAACTCTCCCTTAAACTTCGTTATATACGGGTTCGACTGCACAACTCGAAAAACTATAGCTTGCAACTTAAGCAACGTATTTTACAACAGCCAAGAATTCACTTATTATAGAGGCTTCTATCACTTCCGTATATCATGACTTTTCACCTGGCTGACTGTTAATGTTGCCAAACGTAACGAGGAAATTGGAGGTTCAGAACGTAACGTTCAGAAATGAAGCTGGTAGCCAAGAAATATCACAACTTATATAGGAAAGATCACTCAAAAGGAAAATTGGGTTAAGAAGTACACCGATAAGCTAATACATTATGACCACCTAACAAATAAGCTATAAGACCCCTTTTGGCCGGCGAAATAGCGGCCATTCGGCGAGGCATAGGTTCGATGAGGTGGCGATAGGCATCCTGGGGTATCTTGTACCATAATATTAGTCAACAGCAGGTCCTCCAGTTAACGGGCATTTCAGAGTGGTGGTGAGAACCCGCTTTTCCAGGTCGAACCAGAAATGTTCGATTGGGTTCATGTCAGGTGAATTTAAAGGCTAGGCCATTAACAGAAAGTCACCAGCATGTTCCTCGAACCACTTCTTGACGATTCTGGCAGTGTGGCATGGCGTATTATCCTGTTGGTAATGGCCATCACCAGCAGAGACCACAGTTGCCATGAATGGGTGAACTTGGTCAGCAACGATGATCAAATCCCTGACAGCCGTCAGGGATTGTGCTATTAAGGATAATGGGGCCCAAACTGTCTCAAGAAAACATCGCCCAGAGCATAAGACCGCCGCCGCCGGCCTGTTCCCGGTCAACTGTGCATCCAAGTGCAATAGCCTCAGTTGGTAATCGGCGTATCCGCGCTCGGCCGTCTATGTGATGCAAGGGGAATCTTGATTCGTCAGACCAAGCCAATTTCTTCCAACCATCCACGGTCCAATCTCGATGATCTTGGGCCCCTTTCCTGAGTTGTTGGCGATGATGTGCAGTGAGCTTGGGGATCCGGTTGTGTCTTCGGCTACGCAGGCTCTTGCGCAGAAGGCTGCGACGAACTATTTGCTGGCTGTGACAAAATGCCCTGATCACCACTGTTGTAGCTGTGGAGGATTTGTCGCACTGCGGCCCTGGGGAAGACGGTTCATCCTTTAGCGCCACTTTTGATATGTACTCACCACTGCGGGACGTGAACAACCCATAAGCCACGCCGTTTCCGAGATCGTAGTTCCGAGGTCCCGTGCCATCACAATTTGTCCTTTACCAAACTCAGATAAATCGGCAGCTTTTCCCATTCTGACTCCGAACACTCTACTAACTAAAAGCCGGTTCTCGGGGTGTATATATACTGCTCTGTGAGCCTCACCTGCGCCACCGTTCGGTCTCCAGGCGCGCTTATTTTTCTGGGCTGGGGGTAGTGATAATGTAATAGCTCATCAGTGTATGCGTTACTAAATATGCACTCAGTAGACAAAACATTGGAGATAGGGGTGATGGAAAGTTGGCATGTGCATCTCCTGCGCGCAGTGGAGCAGACTCAAACCGAACACAGGTAATAAATAGGCTGACAGCAAAGCTTCCCAACAGTATATCGCAATCGACGAACATGGGTAAACGTGGTGATTTGAACGATTTTGATAGTGGACGTGATGGCGGAAGACAAATGGGCCATTATATTATTCAAGTGGTTTCTGTCGAACTGAATTCCCGAGAGCAACCGTATCAAGGGTGTACCGCGAGTATATCATCAACGAGCGTACCAAAGCCCAGAGAGCAAAGGGTGGTCGACCGCGCGCCATTGATGACCAGACTCGACGTACACTACCCAAGTTCGTACAGACCTACAGGTTGGCAACGGCAGCGCAAATCACGTCCAGGCTAAATATCGGAGGCCCATGCAGCGTCAGCGAGCAAACGGTACAGCGCACGCTGCATTCTTTGGGCTATGGAAGCCGACGGCATGTTCATCTCGTCATTGAACATTACGCTTCGCCTGGTGCTCGGAACATTAAAACTGGACCTCTGCCGAATGGCGCCGCGTCGTGTGGTCCGATGAATCCCGCTTCCAGCTGTACCAAGCTGACGGGAGGTGCGGGTGTGGCGTCGATAGCATGAAGTCATATCCACGTCTTGACTCTGTTCAACACGGTGGCGGCTTTGTGAAGATTTGGGAAGCGTTCTCACGGGACACATTAAGTCCCTCAGCGTGTCTGGAGAGGTGCTTAACTGCTGGGCGCTACCAGCATGTGATGGCTGATCTTCAACGCGCTTTCATGGCCTTCGCGCATCCCGTTGCGGATGATATGTTTTAGAAGGACAATGCGCCATCTCACCGGGCCGGAACCACCCAGCGATGGCTCGAGGAACCCTCATCTCAGTTTGGAACCATCCAGTGGCTTCCAAGGTCCGCGTATTTAAGCTCTCTTTGATAAAGTGAGCAGTTTCACCCATTTTTCGTATTCTTCAAGGAGTTCAGCCACGTTTTGTGAAATCCCATGGTTCAAAAATAGACAGAGAGTCGATTGAATAAACACTCACCTGCCTATGCCTATGTTTTAGAGCATTTTAAGAATATAATCTAACAGTCACGGAAGTTTATTGGTAAGCTGTTATCATAATTTCCTGGTAAAACTTGTGCAACTGTGGTAAATGAAATTCAGTGTTCATTTTTAATATGAAAGAAAGGTAATATGTAAGTTTAACAATATATTACATGTATTTTCTTATTAACGGTGTTTGTCTTCTGCTTTGTAGAATTTTCGAGATGGAAAAGGTCCTCATTTTTATCTGCATTGTCTCTGCTGCAGTGGCGTTTTTCCCATTACCATTCGTAAGTGCACACTTGATTGTACTACCTGTCTGATATGTCAATAGATTATAATATTTTTTTTATTCGAAGAGGAGGAAAGACACTGTTATTAAGGTTCCATTTATATCAGTGAGCTGTATTTTGAGCTTACAGCCCCACGAGGTTGATTGCAGTTGCCTACAGAATCATCTTTAGAATATACAACATTAAATCAGAAATTCTGCATCCACATATTGTGCTGCTATAAAAATTTTAGAATGAGCAAATTAAATCCGAATAAAGAGAACTTTTTATGAAAAGTGGCAACACTGTACTTGCTTTTATGACATTGTGAACGTGACGTTCCTCCTAACATGTCTGTGTCACAGGAACAGAGCTAGGTAGATCTTAATTTTTTTTTATTTGACCACCGTGAGCAACTTAATGGGCTATAAGCAGTCGTCCGTCCCTAATGTAGGACCACTGGTTCCAGGGAAGGGAGAGAGTCAGTGCAGTAAGACAAACACAACATCCATGCCTCACTGGGATTCGAACCCAGATCCATCTCGGACTTATGGTCAGGAGCCAGCGGGGTGTCTAGATTTTATGATCCTAGAATGTCAGAGTGAATGATACTGATGATATTCTAGACTATAGACACCGAGCTAGTTTTCGCCGCCCCGGTGGCGCAGTATTCTAAGTGATGGCCTCTGATTATTCGTACGAAAGGGGTTCGAGTCCCGGTGAGGCATGGATGTTGGGTTTGTCTTACAGCCCTCGCTCTATCCCTTTCCTGGAACCAGTGACCTTAAATTAGGGACGGACGACTGCTTATAGCCCATTGAGTTGCTCACGGTGGTCGTTAAATCTCCAATAAAAAATAAACAAACTACTTTTCATTTTTTTTACTGGCGTAGACATGCCCAAGAGAGGCAATGTTTGGGATGGTATATCATCAGGTGAAGCGATATCACTTTCCAGAAAAAAAAATATTGAAATACGTTGATGATTATTGTTTTTTTTTTCTTATTTGTTTTTAATGACCACTATGAGAAATGGTTAGGTATATAAGTAGTCGCCCGTCCCAAATTTAGTGCTACTGGTTTCAGGGAAGGGACAGAGCCAGCGCCATCAGACAAGCGTACCACACATACCTCATCCGGGACTTGAACAACTAGCCTGAAGCCTACGCTTCTGACCTCCCAGACCTTCTTTCATTCTCATGTTTTCATATGGTCATAGAAACATGCTGTGTAAAAACAAAATAATGCACATTTTGATTTATTCTCGCTCACAATGCTCACAAAAGAAGCTGTGGAATTTATAATTTATTTAAAACATATTTTTATCAGAACTAAAAAAGTACGTTTTCATACGTAGCATAATTTCAAGCTCGTTAACATTTTTCATTTCTTTTCTTTTTCTTACATGTAGCCGGCCAGAATGAATTCTGTAGCAATTTCTTTATCTAACTGCACTACTTTTTTTTTAATTTCTAATGTTCCTCACTCACCTTATGATTGCATTTCCAACTCCATAATGCTGTAAGCTAAGGACACTATAAAAAAAGAACCACACGCTTCCTCTTTTTACTTAAACGTGGAAATGCTTTATTTTCAAACTGATTTAAAATACAATGTTCGAAAATTGTTCGTGTTTCTTTTCTGTTAACACATTTCCTTAACAAAATATTTCATTTGTGGCAATCAAGTATTAAATTATCACGTAAACTTCGAAATTACGAAATAATCTAATGCCTTAAACAAAATGAACGTATTTAAATCACAATTTGTATAAAATACAAGGCATATTCGGAAAGGAAGTAACGTTTGGTTATTAAATTTAAATGAGAACGTGTATTTGCCGAAATGTTGTTTTTATCTGATTCACCGTACCTTAAACGGTACTTTTCTACGTAGTTTTTGCCATTATTGAGGCATTTATCGTAACGGGTATCAGTTTTTATATCCCCTCATTGTAGAACGATTAGAGGACTGAACGGGTGTTATTTGGTGAGCTCGGCACAGCCCAAACCCGTGCGTTTAAGGCCCAGCCAGGGCCGGGCCCGTCAATTGCAGCTCTTATTTAGGCCACGCCCGGACCGGCCCGTGATGTGCCATTTGGTATTATTTTGTTTTTCTGTTGTATTTTATTAAATTGTGAAAATTAAATAACGAAATGAGATATTATTGAAAATATTTGAATTGAATTTGAATTTGAACTTTATTTTGCCATGTTACACTATCTGGCAAACAATCAAATCGCACATAAAATTTCTGTACCAAAAAAAAAAAAAAAAGAAGAAATTAACCAATTACTAATTGCACCATATGCAGACACGAAAGAAATACAATACATATACAGAGTGATCAGAATCGACCGCGCAATAAACCTACCGGATTATTCCTTGTGGAGAAAGAAGCCGAAAACCGTTGTCCGTTGTCCGATCGGACGTTGGAAATATACGCGCCGCAAGTTCGTGACGTCACATCCGGTAAGAATACAGACATTAGAAATAACTTACCCAATCACTTTGACAGAAAACATGTAATTTATTAATGTGTACCACTACAACACAAATGATAAAGCACGTGGAATTGTGTCAGATTACAACATGTGTTCAAAATGACCACATTGTAGTGCGGAACAGGCGGTACCCCGCCGAGAAATAGACATCTCCATGCGTTGCAGCATAGCAGGGGTTACAGTTGTGAAGGACGCGTGTAAGGTGGCCACTAGGTCGTGCAAACTGTTGACAGACCGTCGATATACCAATTCCTTTAGATGCCCCCAGAGGAAGAAGTCCAATGGGTTAAGATCCGGCGATCTAGCGAGCCATGCGACAGGACCACCACGCCCAAGCCATTGACCGGGATATTCCGTATTCAGCTACTGGCGAACATTTGCAGCGTAATGCGCCGGTGCTCCATCATGCTGGAACCATAGATTGATCAGAACAGCCAATGTTACGTTTTCCAGTAAGTCAGGCAGAACATCACGTGGAAACACCATGCAGTTGGCAGCTGTGACACGTTCGGGAAGAAGATATGGTCCCACTAGGATATCGCCCACAATACCACACCAGATATTAACACCCCACTGGACCTGGTGTGAGTGTTCACATGTTGCATGCGGATTGTCCAATGCCCAAACGTGACTATTATGGGTGTTGCAAATACCCTGTCGTGTAAACCTTGCTTCATCAGTCTACAAGATCCAGCGGATGAAACTATTATCGGCAGCATGTTGTTGTTGCAGCCACACACAGTATGCCTGTCTTCCAGGATAATCCGGTGGTAATAGGCCTTGCACCCATGTGATGTGATATGGATGTAGGTCTTCGTCGTGCAGAACGGCAAGTACTGTACTTTGGTACACAACGAACATTCGCGCGATCGCACGGCTGATGGTCGTTGGCTCCTCCTCTATGAACTCTAGTATGGCGTCCTCGAGGGATGGTGTTCTCACAGAGGATCCAGCGCCACTGTCTACACTTGGACGTGGTGCGACATTGCCTGTGCCATGCATTCGAGCGTCAAGCAGCCGTATGACCTGGGCGTCCGGGTGCCGTCGTGCTGGATATCGCTCGCTGTAAGCCCTTTCTGCACGCAATGCTGAACCATGGCATTCCCCCAATAGGAGATGCATGTCACAATACTCTCTCAAACTGTACGACATATCGCTACCCACACTACTGTTAAATGCACCAACGCAGTATGAGCTTACCTGCTACACTCGCCAACCCTTTTTATCCCTACCTGCCGTATCGCGCATGCATACAACTGATGGTTTCACGCCATCACGTCCTTCGAATTTGCATACCCACCCCGTGCCACATTTTTAAATGTTGATTGCCCTTTTTTTTCTTTATTATTATTATTTTTTAATTGTAGGTTTAACGACCACCGTGAGCAACTCAGTGGGCTATAAATAGCTGCTCGTCCTGAATTTAGGACCACTGGTTCCAGGGAAGGGAGAGAGTCAGTGCCGTAGGGCAAACACGACATCCATGCTTCACGGGGATTCGAATCCGGACCCCTTTCGGACAAATGATCAGAAGCCATCGCCTTAGACCACTGTGTCACCAGGGCGGCTTGTTTACCTTGTGATACGTGCGTCTGTATAACTATCCACGTCGCTCTTCAACGAGCATGTGCGTTACCGGATGTGACGTCACGAAACTTTCGGCGCGTATATCTCCGGAGTGCGACGTCCGATCGGACAACGGACAACGGTTTTCGGCTTCTTTGTCCACGAAGAATCATCCGGTAGGTTTATTGTGCGGTCAATTCTGATCACCCTGTATGTACGAAATGCATTTATATAACACATAAATGGAAAAATATGAATAATAATACAACTAACACAAGCACACGAACCATCAAACTTGAAAATACAAATATTATACAATATCAATTTACATATAATGCGAAGTACAAATGAAGTTATAGTAATAATTAAACACTTATGACAATACGAATAGTACTACGTATGTTACAAGCACTTATTTAATCAACTCTAGTGGAACATAGCAGGGGAGTTGCTCACGGTGGTCGTTAAACCTCCAATAATAAAAAAAACAAAAAACATAGCAGGGAGCCAGGGAAAAAGGGTAGCGTAGGGCTGACGAGTCCTTGGCCCCCTTAATAAAAACAAAAGTGCCAAGTCAAGAAAGTATCCGCCTATAGAACTGCAATTTACATAATCTCAATTCTAGATAATCAAACCAGAAACATATTAACTGTATATCAAGTATTCGCTTAACTCTCTTTTAAATAAAGCATATTTAACCGTTAATCTAATATAAATCGGCAACCCGTTCCAGAGTCGAGGGCAAGTGGCATTGATATTATAATATAAAACGTCTGTCCGAGCTCTGGCGATCACCAAATCGGTATATCCACGAGTGTGATAAGCATGCGCAGGACGACACACAGTAATTAGGTTTAAACGCTTATTAGCAAAGACACGTTCATGAAGTAACAGCATAAGTCTGAATATGTATAGTTTCTCAAAAATCAGTAACTTATAACGGTAGAACAAACTATCTACATTTTTCGATTGATTTAACAATCGAACAAATTTATTTTGCAAAGTAAAAATTCTATTAATATTTCCTCTAGTTGTCATTCCCGAACCTAAAAGACAGTAAGACATAAGTGAGTAAATAAAAGAATAATAAAGTACTAACTTTATTTTAATAGGCAAACAACCCGAAATCCTGGACAAAATTCCAATACGGGATCTCAACGTAACTGCCAAGTCATCAACATGTGCATCCCACCGTAAATTTTTTTTTTTTTTTTCATTGGAGGTTTAACGACCACCGTGAGCAACTCAATGGGCTATAAGCAGTCGCCCGTCCCTAATTTAGGGTCACTGGTTCCAGGGAAGTGAGAGAGCCAGTGCCGTAAGACAAACACAACATCCATGCCTCACCGGGATTCGCACCCGGACCCCGTTCGGACGAATGATCAGAGGCCATCGCTTAGACCACTACGCCACCGGGGCGGCCCGTAAATTTTCATGCAGATGAACTCCCAAAAATTTAACATTTTCCTGAAAAGCCAAAGGAATATAATTCAAATAGATCCTGGGAGTAGTTACTGTCACGGCCAGAGAAAAAGAACACAATTTGCTTTAGAAACATTGAGGGTTAAGGAATTGCAAGTGAAGTACTCTCGCAAGTCATGGTTGACACGTGGTATCAACTCAGATGCCGCATGAGCAGAAAACAATAAACTTGTGTCGTCAACAAATAAAAGTGCATTTGCACTGGAAGAAACATTAAAGATATCATTGACATAAATTAAAAACAGTAGGGGACCAAGAACTGATCCATGTGGAACCCCATAATGAACAGATTTTACACTGGAAAGAACACCCTGTAACTGAACATATTGCCTCCTCTCAGTTAGATAACTCTCAAAAAAGTTTTAGCAACTCCCCTGATACCAATGCGTTCAAGCTTCGATTGTAAAATATCATGTCTAACTGTATCAAATGCGCGAGATAAATCACCAAAAATCCCAACTACACTGAGACCCTTATCTATATTATACTGCAAAAAATTTAAAGCATCAAGAACTGCAGTCTCCGTTAAACCATCCCTACGAAAAGCATGTTGCTTTTTACTAAGTACACTGGCGGAAAGTGACAAAAGAACACCAAGAAGGAGACGTCTGATACCAACGAAATTTATACAGCATAATAACGGAATGCAGAGGATAACGTGATCAAAACATTAAGGCAAAATACAGCTGTCTTTGCTGGTAAACTGAAAAATAACATTTCCATGTAACATGGTTAGTACGAGGTTGAACAGCCATGAACTGCGTCACACTGTGCAATTCTGGCATGGAGTCTGTCGTACAGATGTTGGATGTAAGTTTGGGGTATTGAGTTCCAAGCATCCTCAACCTAGACGCGTAAATCGGGGATGGTCGTGGCTGGCCGTGGAGAACGGATAAGTCGTTGTCCCATAAAATCCCACACGTGCTCAACGGGGGACAAATCCGGTGAACGTGCAGGCCATGGAAGTTGTCTCACACCCTGAAGTGCATGTTTCTTTGCACGTGCCGCGTGTGGGCGTGCGTTATCTTGCTGGAAATCACCACGATGGACCGACCTTACAAATGGCACAACAACGGGCTGAATGATGTTGTTGATGTAGGAGGTGCTGTTTAACGTACCTGGTACAAACACTAGTTGTGTACGAGAGTGATAGCTGATCGCTCCCCACACCAGGAGACCAGGTATAGGCCCTGTGTGTCGCTGGCGGATCCAAGAAGGGTGGAGACGCTCCCCTGTGCGTCTGCGAACAAGCATACGGCCATCGGAAGCTCCCAAGCAGAATCTGCTTTCATCGCTGAACACGACAGATCGTCATTGCGTTCTACAGAGCCGACGTTGGCGACACCACTGCAGCCGTTCCTGACGGTGGGCTGGAGTCAGAGGTACACATGCCCGAGGCACACGTGCACGTAGTCCTGCATCCAGTAGATGGTTCCGGATTGTTCGCACAGTCACCTCGCAGTGGATGTTCTGCTTGACAACGCCGCTCTTCTTATGCGTCGATCGGTCAGCTCATCAGTCCGTCTGTGACTCCCGGTTCCACGTCTTCTCGTGTGGGAATGTTCCTCGGACCATCTCCGCCGCCATCGTACCACCACCGATACTTCCCGTCCAATTCGCTCCGCAATACGACGATACGACCGCCCGGCCGCGCGCAGTCCGACTAGACGACCTCGATCAAAGTCCGATAACTGCTGAAATCGTACACGTCTTCCATGTCCAGGCATTGTGGCTTCTTCAGGGTCTTCGCACGTGTCCGTACGCCGACGACTGTTTACATTCACTTCGCCATACTCCTTAAATACCACCGACGATAATGTGCATATTATGCCGTGCTGTGGCGTAAGCGCTCACCGGTTGGTCCCGAAATTAACATCACACCTACGTAAACTCGACTCCATTAACATATGTAAATTTCATGATCGTCCGCCAATTCCTTCTTGGTGTTTGTTTTCCACTTTCCGCCAGTGTATATTGTTAGTATCAATAAAAGGTAACAACCGTTTGAGTTGTAGCCTTTCTAATATTTTTTACAAATACAGAAATAACAGATATGCAACGACAATTCGCGACATCTGTCTTTGACCCCTTCTTGTGGATCACACTGACCCGACTAAGTGTATGCGGTGCAGGCATACCACCCGTGAGTAAAATACCATTAAAATATGAGTGAGTGGAATAACCAGTTCTTGAGATACAAATTTTACAACCCTGGGTTGAACATCATCTGGGCGGCACATTTAGACGGATACCGACAAAAGATAATCGTCAACAGGTTTGAGAAAAAATGAAGAACGAGTAGTCGGTGACAAATAGTCTCTGTAATTTTTGGAAAACGAAAGAATTTCTGATATCAAGGTGCCCGGTAGCTAGAGGAAGTAATCATTAAAAATATCAACAACCTCCGTAAGATCCGACGTAGGAATACCATTATATTCAATTAAATTTGATGAATCAGTACTTCTTGATTTTGTTAACAACTCATTAATTGAGATTCATATCCCCTTGCTATACGTAAATGTAAGCCTAAAAATATCAACTAAGCTTTGGCAATCATAGAAGAATATGAATATATACTGTGAATTTAACTCATGCCGATAACTACATACATGAAAAACTACCGAAATGACATGATAACTATTTTAACTCCAATGTTAAAAAAAAGGGCATATCCTCTTTCCCCAATTCTTGCAGAAATCTGCATGCAGGAACTGGCAAACAAAGTTCTTCAGTCAACCAGTTATAGACTTATATTATATCTTAGATATGTAGATGGTATTTTGGTATTTTCGAGCCAGCCTTTAGAATACCTAACAATATTTGTATCTGAGTTATCAAATGTATTTAACACTTTAAAGTTTACTGTAGAATATGAAAGTAATTATAGTTTACCATTTCTAGATATCACGCTTACTAGAAACCCAGCTAAATCAACTATTAATTCTTCAGTATATAGAAAACCAGAATCAGAAACGATACTAATACCTTGGGCATCAGCACACCCATGGAGCTACAAGGAATCATCGATATCGTTTCTTATAAGAAGAGCTTTCACTCATTCGTCCACCACAGCTCTTAGAAAGCAAGAAATGGATACAATTTATAATATCATCCGTAACCACGGATATCCAGATGAAATCATACATGGGATAGTAGCCAAGATTAAAAGGAACAGGACTACAACATTAACATCTGTATATGAAGAAAAAGATAGGAAATACATTGGTTCTCTTCCCTTTGTACCGAAATTGTGCTATTCCATGAAAACGAAATGTCATAGATACGATTTTGATATTGGAATAAACACAACTAACATTAAGTCCTTACTTCTGAAAGACAGGAATCCTGTGCCATTTGATGTGAAACATGGTGTGTATGTTATTTCTCTTAACAGTATAGAAGAAAATTAACAACAAAAAGTGTACATAGGCTCCAATTTTCGTTCAATATCAGCTAGATTAAAATAACATAAATATGATGTTAAAAATAGAGATACAACCACAGCTTTAGCACGGCTTGTAAACCAAGGTAATTATCATCCTGACTGGAACGAGATTAAAATTCTCAACGCACCAAAATCTAGATCAACTTTAAGATTTGTTGAGAGTTTGTATATTATGGAAATATGGGAATACAGCATGTAATGATAATTTACCAGAATTTATACCTATACCGTGGAAAACATACTTGGGTTTGTAGGGTTAGGCAATAATAAATCAATAAATTATATCTATTAATTTTATGTTTGACCAGCAACAAATGTTGTCCCATACTCTCATTGATTAAGCCCAATTTATACAAGTTACGTCATTACGACTGCAGTCTTATATAAATAACATACTGTTTGTCACGTACGTTTGGTGAATTTTAACAACATCTGAAGATGGTACCCACTTTGGGCACCGAAAGATCTCATGTGTGTACATATTTTATTATATCATCTTTTAAATGTATATATTAAATATTTTAACATTGGAGTTAAAATAGTTATCGTGTCATTTCGGTAGTTTTTCATGTATGTAGAAGAATATAAACTTTAAAGAGAGAGAGAGAGAGAGAGAGACTAAGAGCATTCAAAATATCTCTTTCTGTGAACTAGTAAGCGGTAACACTACAAAAGTCAATCCCTATTGTGACGTGACTGCCCCGCAGGACGCACACGACATAAAAGCAGATAGCAGCGAGAAAGAACATCTGCGTAGCTCAGTTGGTAGAGCGACTTGTTCCGGAATAAGTGGACTCGGGTTCGATCCCCGGCGGGGATCAAAAATGACGGAGAAATTTACTTCGTTATAATGGCGCCCGAACTTCCCGGATGACCCGGTCATTAAAGATCTCGCAATGGTGTGATGTTCTTTCCACACCGCGAGACAAGAAAAATAAGAGAATCCCTTCTTCAGCGCTTCGAAAAATAAATGTGTGTGATGTTGCATTCCACACAGCAGATTGACTGGGGGTTCTCAAGTGCACGTTCTGCAGCGGATGGCTGCCTGCAACGATTCATGGTCACGGCTGACCCGTGGGCCATGCCCCCGGCACTCTTTCGGGGGGGGGGGCACGACATAAAGGCAGATAGCAGCGAGAACGAACGGTAGCTCAGTTGGTAGAGCGACTTGTTCCGGAATAAGCGGACCCGGGTTCGATCCCCGGCGTGGACCAAAAAATGACGGAGAAATTTACTTCGTTATACTATACAGATTAGGAATAAGAGAAAAAATCTATGTCGTCCCACTCTCTCTCTTTCTCTCACACACACACACTCGCTCGGGGACGAATTATTTTGTTGTCAACAAGCCCCAAAGTGGTTTTATGATCTTAATACCTGCAGATGGTAAAGCACTTTAAGTGCCTCTCCTCGTGTCTGTCATTACGCCCTGGTTTATGTCATGGAAGTACAAGTGAAGCCAGAAAAACAGTTAAGCAGAGCAGGAAATCTGGAAAAACCACTACTTTCTTTACCATTGCAATAAATAGAATGGGTCGACTTAGCCCGGCCCGGTAGTAAGTGTCTGGAAACACAGCCCGTTGCTTTGTTGCTTTGTTCTCTAAACTAAAAAAGCTCGACTAGCCCCACGCAGACCTCTAAGAACGAGGCCGTCTGAGAAGACATCTACACTGCTCTTTTGATTTCATCATCGTCATCAGCAAAGAAACGGCGACCAGCAAGGAACTTCTTCAGATTCAAGAACAGATGATAGTCACTTGGTTCTAGGCCTGGGCTGTAGAGTGGGGTCAGCATTGACCACAGATCACGCCGGCGGCTCCGCTCTTCGTCGTGCACGTTCTCCCGACTTTCGTTGAACTGTCTGGTCCATTTCTTCACCATTCCATCACTCGTGGCAGTTTGACGGTAGACCTCACAAATATGACGATGAATGTCAGCCGGTGTTTCATTTCTTGCATTCAAAAATCGAATTACGGACCTTATCTCACAGTCGGCGGGCCGCTTGATCTTCTTAAACATGTAAAACGCACAAAAAAAAAAAAAAAAAACACGCAAACCCGATCTGATGTTCTCGCAATGGCGTCTCTGGCTTGCCCACAGACGAAAGAAGCCAGCGCGTATGTGCGATATCACGACTGCAGTGCAGCAGTAAAAATATTCGCAAACGGTTCTTACTTAGTTCTGGGCCACCTGTTTCAGCACAATTGGACAAACACATCACCCATACCTCATCATAGACTCGTGCGCGGACGCAACTCGGACGACTAGTCAGAAATCTACGCCTCTAACCAATCGCGCAAAGAATTGGCCGCGCTGAGCTTTGAGTATGCAATATTTAACAGGCCATGACATGAAAATTAACGTACATACATGCAGACTTTGCTTTAGAATTCCCCGGTTTTGCGACTGCACTACATGCATAAATACTTCCCCTCTTAGAATCGAATTCACATACAGGGTGATTCATAATTATTATCTGGGTTTCAGTGGCATATAATCGAAAAACGGGAAACAACAAACTAAAACCCCAAACAGAATATAGCAGATGACAACTAAAAATGTTATTACCTGTACAATCGATACATCACATTGCTAAACCACTTCGACATGCGCGCATTTCGTGGCATCAGGTAAGATATTCAAGCGATGATCAATTTCCAGCGAAGTGTTCGCCAGAATTTGTGGCGTTACTGTTTGTATCGCAGCACCAATTCTGGTCTTTAGGCCATCGAGGGAGGTCACAGGGCTCTGGTGAACAATGTTTTTCTCGTTTCCCCACAAGACGACATCCAGGGGCGTAATATCGGGTGAGCGCGAAGGCTACGGAATGGGTCCACCACGCCCAACCCAGAGACCAGGAAAATACAGGTCAAGAAATTCTCGGACAATAACAGCCTAATGCGGCGGTGCGTCATCATGCTGAAACACCACATTGGGCTGCGGATCATCCAACTAATGCAACAGATACAGCTGTAGCATGTCCAGATAGGCCACCGCTTACACTGTTTTCTCCACAAAGGAAAAGGACCGTAACCCTTCCGAGCAATGACAAAGCGCACCAGACGTTCACATTTTGACTATCTCGTTCGACTTCTCGAATAGCGTGAGGGTTTTCGGATTCCCAAATTCTGCAGTTATGCCGATGTACCCTCTCTGAGAGGAAAAACCTTACTTCATCACTAAATATCCATGTCTGCAGTTAATATTCATCAGTTCGACTTTGGACAAAATGTCTTGGGAAAATTGAAAACGGCGAGGTTTATCAACCCACTGTAAAGCCTGTACAATCTGCAGTTTATACGCACGGAGGCGCAGGCGGTTATGCAGAACCCTCCAAACAGTAGTTTGTGGCATACCTAACTGCAACGCAGCTTGCCTCTTTGACTTCTGAGATCTTGGAGGAAAGGCTTCCTGGACGCGATCAACATCGTCCTGAGAAGTGCTCGGTCTTCCGGCTCCTTTTTGATGCTGCAAACTATCAATCTCTTGAAATTGTTTTAACCAACGTCGGAGAGCATTATCGGAAGGTGGAGCCTCAGCCATACTGCGTTCTGCAGCGATGTTGTGATGTGATAACTGACTTTGTTTCGAAGAACCAGAGTACGCACATTGCTTTTTCTTGAATGGTTGCCATTTTGAAGTATGATGTCAATTCAGCTGGTACCGTGTTGCCACATAAAACTTTACGCGGTGAACTTATTTATGCTGTAGGCAGTTTTATTTGGTCGGTTACGGTTTAACCATGCCAGGCCACGGAAAATCCGACAATAATTATGAATCACGCTGTATATACGACTGCGTTATGTCCGAATTCCGGACGTAAGAGTAATAAGATAGGAAAGATATGACCCAAAGTTGGAACGCAGTTCGAAAGATTCTTTCAACCATAAGGAATGGCTTTGCATTCTAAAGGGAGATTTATTATCAGAAGATGACAGCTTTAGTTCAAAGAATACTGGAATATTTTTTCAGAAGATTCATCTAGTGAATCCCATGCAAAAAAGCCCAAGAAATGCAAGTTTCAACTAAGCCGTCTCAAACAATTCTCCCCATATCTCAACCGTGTCCCTCCAATCCACTCTTGCTTCCACTCTTCGCTTAACCTTATGACGATCAGGGCTATGAAATCACTGTGACATGGAGTATATTCTGCTCGAAGTAGCCATCTCCATCACGAAACACCATGAACATATACGAGTGTGACAGCTCTTCAGTTATATTAAGATACAATGCGACATCCAAATGCTGTTCCGGAGACATCTGCAACCAAAATGGCCACCATGAAAATAGACTCTAGACCATTACACCACATCCAGCACTTTGTTCAATTAATGTTTGGCAGCAGGGATTCATCGTCTGGTATTGTTGACGTCATATATCCTGGCCCATCCATTGGCGTATTTTAACTGAAAACGTGGTTCATTGGACCAGACACCCTTTCTTAGGCCAAATTTTGGTGCTCCGATGGCCTCTTCCGACGAAACTGTCGGTTTTTAGCAGAAATGGGTGATACATGACGGGGAAGTCTGCTGTTATAGCATATCTTTGCTCCTGTTGTACTGCTCGGTTACTTGACCAAATGGAGCTCGTCTGTTACCTCGTTCAATCCTCTCGAGAATCCGTTGCCATCGGACATCAACCAGCAGTCAGCGGTCATCCCACAGGATGACCGCTGATTGCTTGTTTTGTTGTTTGTGCACCACTCACAGTACGCGCTCGATACAGCTGTTCTTGCATAGCCGAGAAGGTTTGCCGTTTCTGACAGAAGAGCCGACATTAAGTCGAAAGGGTGTTTCTTGTGTTTCACTATTCCTTGTCGCCGAAGAAGGTCGCATTATGAACACATGACGGACTTTGAGAGAGGAAGGATTGTTGGGATGAGAGAAGCTGGATTTTCCTACCGCGAAACTGCCATTTCGTACGAGACGAAACGCCAATGCAGTGATGCAAACGGAACGTCAATGGACTGGTAAGGCTCGGGGCGCTTAGAAATCCGGAAAACGGGCCGCAAAATCACACGACTGCACGGAATGACAGGCACCTCTACCCCATGGCATTTACCGATCGTACAGCGAAATCGAAGCTGCTAGCGTAGCAGTGGAGCACTAACACAGGTCAGGCTTTGAGCGCCAGCACAGTTCGACGTCGTCTGCTTGACAGAGGACTGGTCGCCAGCAGTCCATTGCTGTGCATTTTTTGGACCCTAAACCACACAAGCCTCAGATTTCAATGAGGTCTCGAACACAGAGTTTGGCGCGCTGATTGGTAACAGGTCGGGTTTTCTGACAAATCTCGATTCAATTTGATGCACCATGATGGTCGTATACATGTTTGAAGACATCGTGGTGAAAGGCAGCTCTCAGCGTCATACTGGCCCAATGACAAGCTTCATTGTTTGGAGCGCCATTGCGTCCAATTCGCTATCTCGCCTGATACGAATTGAGGGAACCCTCAAACAGCCATCGATACATCAGGGATGTCTTAGAGGCAGAGGTGATACCCCTTCCTACAGAGTTGCCATGGAGCTATATTACAGCAAGATAATGCTCGGCCAAATGTGGCTTGGAATGTCCAAAACCTCTTTCATGCGTGGCAGACTCAGCTTCCACTCCGGCCTACACGTTCACCAGATATGTCGCCGATCGAGCATGTCTGGGACATGGTGGCTAAGCGACTGGCCCGCCAAGCGCCTGCGCCTGTCACCATAGATGAACTCTGGTCTCGCGTAGATGCAGCCTGGAAGGCTATTCCACAGAGCATGAACGATATCATAAACCTCTTCCATTCAATGCCACGCAGTATAATAAACCTCTTCCATTCAATGCCACGCAGTATAATAAACCTCTTCCATTCAATGCCACGCCGTATAATAAACCTCTTCCATTCAATGCCACACAGTATAATAAACTTCTTCCATTCAATGCCACGCAGTATAATAAACCTCTTCCATTCAATGCCACGCAGTATAATAAACCTCTTCCATTCAATGGCCACGCAGTATAATAAACCTCTTCCATTCAATGCCACGCAGTATAATAAACCTCTTCCATTCAATGCCACGCAGTATAATAAACCTCTTCCATTCAATGCCACGCAGTATAATAAACATCTTCCATTCAATGCCACGCAGTATAATAAACTTCTTCCATTCAATGGCACGCAGTATAATAAACCTCTTCCATTCAATGCCACGCAGTATAATAAACCTCTTCCATTCAATGCCACGCAGTATAATAAATCTCTTCCATTCAATGCCACGCAGTATGAGAAACCTCTTCCATTCAGTGCCACGCAGTATAATAAACCTCTTCCATTCAATGCCACGCAGTATAATAAACCTCTTCCATTCAATGCCACGCAGTACAATAAACCTCTTCCATTCAATGCCACGCAGTATAAGAAACTTCTTCCATTCAATGCCACGCACTATAATAAACCTCTTCCATTCAATGCCACGCAGTATAAGAAACCTCTTCCATTCAGTGCCACGCAGTATAATAAACTTCTTCCATTCAATGGCACGCAGTATAATAAACCTCTTCCATTCAATGTGACGCAGTATAATAAGCCTCTTCCATTCAATGCCACATAGTATAAGAAACCTCTTCCATTCAATGCCACGTAGTATAAGAAACCTCTTCCATTCAATGCCACTCGGCTTGACACGATACAGAGTTTTGAAGTGAAAAAATCTTCGATAGCTCTACGAATGTAATCAGTTATTTCCTTTTACATAAGAATTTTGTGATATAAATTTCATTTGAATAGCGCGATTCTTTCTTGGTGTTGCAATTTTCACAAATAATAGTGTCCATGATTCATGATGTGTTGTATAAGTTACTTAACCTGCATCTGACATGTTTCGATGGATTTTTAGAGTCTTAAATCTCACCAAGAAGCGCCAACAGACTGTTACAATGTGTGTATTCAATCTTCAGAGCCGGATAAATATAGCGTAAGTACCTTTTTATGTTACCATTTCTCAGGTTATGGAAATATCTTGCTTTCAGAAGTGTGAAATTCATTCGTTTTGTTCCTGCGAAGTAAAATAGTGAATTGCGTTTAATATCTAGATAACGAGGTTTCTACATTATAAATTCAATAAAATAATTCATCAGTGGATTTTGTCCCATGTATTAGGTAGAATGTGCAGAGTTTATACTTCGTACAAAACACCAGGCGTGACGCTACGGGTGTGCTCAGCTCACCCAACCCACCCTTTAACCCCTAAAAAATTTTAAGCAGTTAGAGCACATGACGAGTGCAACCATATAAGATTTCAGGAAACTTCGATAAACGTACGTGAATTTTTCGAATTCACAGAAATTTTGGGTGGGTCATTCAGAAAGTAAATACCATTTGAAGATAAAACAAAAAGTAAAATATTGATCACAAATTTTTAATGTGGAATGAATTCTACATACTTTAATCTACTTTTCAGCATATTTTCCGAAGACGTTAAGGCACAAGTTTCTTTTCAACATATTTCCCGAAGATGACGTGCGCAAGTTCCTTTTCAATATATTTCCCGAAGATGACGTGCCACAAGTTTCTGGATAACCTACTCATAGAAGTCTGCTGCCTGGGTTTTGAGTCACCGCTAAACTGTCGTCTTCATGTGCGGTGAATGCTACGTACCTTAATCTACTTTTCAACATATTTCCCGAAGATGACGTGGCACAAGTTTCTGGATAACCTCCTCATAGAAGTCTGCTGCCTGGGTTTTGAGTCACCGCTAAACTGTCGTCTTCATGTGCCATGAATTCTACATACCTTAATCTACTTTTCAACATATTTCCCGAAGATGACGTGGCACAAGTTTCTGGATAAATCTGCTGCCTGGGTTTTGAGCCACCGCTAAACTGTCGTCTTCATGTGCAGTGAATTCTTCATACCTTATAACGAAGTGAATTTCTCCATCATTTTTATCCGCGCCAGGATTCGAACCCGGGTCCCCTCATTCCGGAATAAGTTGCTCTACCAATTGAGCTACGCGGACGTTTTATTCTGATTCCTATCTGCCTTTATGTCGTGTGCGTCCTTCGGGCAGGTACGTCATATCTCCTGGTACGTTACAACCTTAATATACTTTTCAACATATTTCCCGAAGATGACGTGGCACAAGTTTCTGGATAACCTTCTCATAGAAGTCTGCTGCCTGCGTTTTGAGCCACCGCTAAACTGTCGTCTTCATGTGCGGTGAATTCTACATACCTTAATCTACCTTTCAACATATTTCCCGATGTTACGACACAAGTTTATTTTGAACATATTTCCCGAAGATGTTACGGCACAAGTTTCTGGATAACCTCCTCATAGAAGTTTGCTGCCTGGGGTTTTTTTTGATTGGAGGTTTAACGACCACCGTGAGGAACTCAATGGGGTATAAGCAGTCTCCCGTACCTAATTTAGGGTTACTAGTTCCAGGAAAGGGAGAGAGCCAGCGCCGTAAGACGAACACAACATCCATGCCTCACCGGGATTCGAATCCGGACCCCTTTTGGACGAATGATCAGAGGCCAACGCTTATAGACCACTACGCCACCGGGGCGGCACTAGGTTTTAAGCCACCGCTAAACTGTCGTCTTCAGGTCATCGTAGTCATCGAAACACTGGGAACTGCTTCTATTGAAGGGACTACTGTCTCTATTCAGATGTGATGTAAGAGACCCAAGTCTCATTTCTCGTCACTACGTGGCCTAAAAAATGATCGTCTTCCTTCGCGTACCTCCCCAAAAATTCCAAAGCAGATCCCACGCGTTTCGCTTTGTGTTTGGTCAACGTCTTGGACACTCATCGTGTTTTTGCTTTCCAGTACTGAAGTTATTCTGTAACGATTTCGCGCAATAATGACGTCGAAACGTTTTAGCGGTGGCCCAAAAACCAAGGCAGCAGAATTCTATTCAGGGAAATGTTCTGAAAGATCAGAAATTTTGAAGCGTCGGTTCTCCCTTATGTTTTCATTCACTCTCTCCACCAAGTCTTCCGTGACCAGAAAAGTCCTGCGGCTGCGCAATTTGCCAAGCACGCTCTGTCGTCCTTCATTTAACATTCGAACCCACTTCGGCAGCATTCCTGCACTCATTGCGTTTTATCCATAAATTTTGTAAATTTGCCAATGGATCTCCTTTGGTCTCTCATTTCGCGCATTCAGGAACATCACAGACGGAACTTCACAGTCGGTGGGCCATTTTATTTACTTAAACATTATTATCGCACAGGACAAACCTTTAGCATACGCGCAACCTCATAAAATGGCATCAGTGCGTGGCTAATGGATGAGGCAATACAACTGCGCATGCGCGACTCTGAAGAGAATACTTGCGGGGGAGTGATGATCGAAAGGTTCTTCCTTTCTGGATGGCCTCAGTATAAAATTAATTTTTGTTAAATTTAATGTTTCTGGGAAATGGAGGGAGTCTCTGAGCTATTGTATAAGAGAAAGACACACAAAATTACAAACTAAAATTAATAAACAGCATTATGACAGCAAATATTGAAAAAGAGACTTAAAAAAAAAACCCGTAAGAAACTAAAATTGCGCCGCCCCGGTGGCGCAATGATCTAAGCGATGGCTTCTGATTATTCGTCGGAGATGGGTACGGGTTCTAATCCCGTTGAGGAATGAATGTTGTGTGTGACTTCCGGCAGTGTCTCTTCCATTCCTTGGAATCAATGGCCCTAAATTAGGGACGAGCGACTGCTTATAGCCAACTGAGTTGCTCTCAGTGGTCGTTAAACGCCCAATCAAATAAATAAATAAATAAATAAATAAATAAAAGTAAAATTGCCAAGAAATGGTATCTTCTTAAATGCCATGGAGGATCATATCCATGGTTCCCAGTACTACATTCAATAAATATTACGTACAATACGTACCTGAAAACGTTTTTATTATTAGGGAGAATATCATCAGTTACACCCGAAAATTCGGTGTCATCTTTCTTGTTTAATATTTAAGTTATTGCAGTTTGTAGCTGATTCATCAATATTTTTTTAAATGTTTGAAACAATTTAATTTTTTTTTTCTCGGTGCTTTTGTTATGATAAAACACATTCACATGAAATGTTAAAGGAAGGTAGATAAAAATAATTGTAAGTAGCCTGAATGATGGGTAATGCACTTAAGGTTGTTAAATGTTTTTAGATGGGAAGGCAAAATTTAATTTTAAATTGATTTAATTTTTTTGGAGATTTAAATGTTTTTCTAGTCTCCTAGGACACCCAAAATTTTAAATCTCCCCTGGCCGCAATATCACCCGGGTAATTTCAGCACCTGATAGAGTCCATGCCACAACGTATTACTCTAGTTGTGAGGGTGAAAGGTTGGCCCACACTTTAATAGGTGCGTGTGTATAATAAATTCTCCTTTAAGTGTACGAGAGTGTAGCTTAGCATTTGTGAAAAAGATTTTTATTTTTTAGTCATGGATTAGGTACTGTGTATTAAGTTTTCATAATACTAAGTCTGCACAATATTCTATCTTGAGACAAAAATCTTCAAGAAAACATTAAAAACTAAAGGAAAAGGAATGGAAAGAAGTTGAAACGAATTTATGTACTTTTTCATTTCTGTTTCGGTGATTAACATATCCTTTGGGGCCACTGGTTCTAAAGAGGGAAGAGAGCTAACACGGTAGGACAAACATACTGCCATCCCTCGTCCAGTACCAACTTAGACGATTAGCCAGTATCCCGCTCCTTTGACCACTCGCCCACAGATAGGAGTTATTTTTTTTCTCGAGGAAAAAAAAAAAAAGGCTACAGGAATGACTTCATGACCGCAGAAATCCCAGTTTACGATATGAGCTATGAAAACTGCCCTTAAACACAAAAAATTCTTGAAGATGAATACTTCATTTTGGGGGAATTTCTCATTGTTATACGATTGTTTTTCCGGTGTTTCTTTCATCTTTATAATATTAGATTTATTCTTTGGAATGAAACAATGGTTTAATGTTGCACAACTTTTTCTTTTCAGCCAAACTGTTTTCTGTGTCCGAAGGCTATTTATCAATTTGCGGTAAGTACTAAGTATTGTTTTACAGTTATTAAATTTTATAATCTGGCAATCATAACTTCTAATACGTGTTTAAAATAATAGTTAAAACTCTATTCTGTATACAAGTGGAAATAATAAGGCTCTTGAAGTACTTGTAAATCAATCCAAAAATATCAGATCTGGCATTCCTTTCCTGATAGAGTTAAATCACAAATGTGCTTTATATAACTTCAAAAGGGAAATAACTCGGCTGATTCATACCATCTTTACCTCGCATTTGTACTTAAACGCTACATTTCTACAACAAATACTTCTCAATAACTTCGTGTTTAAAAAAAAAGACGAGCTAAAACGCAGATGTGTGAAAAATATGCTAGTGCAGTGGTAGCATGTCCGGCGCGTAACTGGAAGACCTGGGTTCGATTCCCGGTGGCGGCCGATGAGAATTTTTCCGTGACACTGACAAACGTGGAAAGAGCGATTACTTCTGTTTGATGTTCCTAATCCACGTTAATTGTATGTATTAGTTATTCATTCACCTCCTAGTTATTTGTTCAGTTACTGCTTACTATTTTTGGTAAATACCCAGCTTTGTGCGGGGCTCCAAGAAGCGACCTGCCATTTGGTTTGGCAGTTAGTCATATGTGAGTCTGGAGAATTCGAGGCCGCTGTGGTGCAGTGAAAGCGTGTGTGGCACGTAACTGGAAGACCCTGGGTTCGATTCCCTGTGGCGGCCAATGAGAATTTTTCCATGACTCACTCACAAACGTGGAAAGAGCGATGACTTCTGTTTGATGTTCCTAATCCACGCCAATTGTGTGTATTAATTACAGAAAGCAGTTGCACATTTTTTGTCTCTGAAAGGTCACTCGTTCTCGACAAGTTTTTTAACTCTCTAGTTGCGTACTTTAGGGAGGATGTCACATGTCAAATATCAATTGGGTGTTCCTAATAATCAATTTGCAACTTTTGGTGTATGTGCATACACAACGAATTGCTAAAACATTATGACCACGTGGCAAATATGATGTTGGTACTCCACGTGTCGTCAAAACAGCTCTTACCAGGAGAGGCACAGATGCTACAAGATTTCTAAAGATGCCTTGTTGTATCTGGTACCAACATCTTACCAGCAGATTCTTTAACTCTTGTAAGTTACATTGTTGAGTCGCTGCAGATCGGATTTGCTGTTCCAACACAAACCACAAATGCTCGATTGGATTGATATCTGGGGAATTCGGAGTCCAGGGCAATACCTGCAAGTCTTCCTCTTGTTCCACAAACCATTCTCGAATAATGATCGATTGGATTGATATCTGGGGAATTTGAAGGCCAGGGGAATACCTGAAAGTCTTCCTCTTGTTCCACAAAGCATTCTCGAATAATGCTCGATTGGATTGATATCTGGGGAATTTGGAGGCCATGGTAATACCTGGAAGTCTTCCTCATGTTCCACAAAGCATTCTCGAATAATGCTCGATTGGATTGATATCTGGGGAATTTGGAGTCCAGGGCAATACCTGGAAGTCTTCCTCATGCTCCACAAACCATTCTCGAATAAAACTCGATTGGATTGATATTTGGAGAATTTGGAGGACAGGGGAATACCTGGAAGTCTTCCTCTTGTTCCCCAAAGCATTCTAGAATAATGCTCGATTGGATTGATATCTGGGGAATTTGGAGGCCAGGGCAATACCTGGAAGTCTTCCACATGTTCCGGGAACCATTCTCGAGCAATCCAGGCTGTGTGACATGGCGCATTACTTTGCTGAAAGAAGGCACTAGGAGGAGAATATCGCTCTCGTGAAAGGATATACCTGGTCTGCAATGATATTTAGATAGGCGGTAGACGTTATACAAGGTTTGTCCGGAAAGTAATGAGACCACATTTTCTGGGCCAATCAGAAGGACCGGAGGGCGGTCTCCGGGCGTGATGGGTAGCGGGGTATGTTAGGTAAACGATCGATGTCTCGTCAGTTGGCTCTGAGCTTTTACAGAGTGAGGATCGCTTGCGAAGTGGACAGCTGTGTGAGCATCGCGTAACGAGCAAAATGCAGAAGAGTGTCGAATAGCGATACGCGATAAAGTTTTGTGTTAAACTTGAAACATCCGCGACCGAGACGCTTGCTATGATACCGAAAGCCTACTGGAAGGATGCTTTATCGAAAGCACAAGTGTTTAGGTGGCACAAAACGTTCACAGAGTGAAGAGAGAGCGTCGAGAATGAGCTACGCCCACGGTGCCCTTCAACGTCTCACACTTCGGACGATGTGGAAAAGGTGAAAGCGGTTTAGGACTCTGACTGACGTCTGAGTGTTAGTTTATTAGCAGAGCGCGTGGGACTCGCGAAATCCATTGTGCATGAAATCATCACGCAAGAATTGCAGATTCGGAAAGTTTGCGTCAAATTGTTTCCTAAGGTTTTGACCGATGAACAGAGGAACGACCGTGTGTCGATTTCTCGTGAGCTTGTGGACCGTGTCAGGAGTGAACCTGGTTTTTGGAGAAAGTGATAACAGGTGATGAAACGTGGGTCTTTGAGTACGATCCGGAGACGAACAGACAGAGCTCAGAGTGGCACACTCCCGAGTCTCCTCGACCAAAGAAGGCTCGAATGTGCAAATCGAAAATGAAATCGATGCTCATTGTCTTCTTTGACTGTAAAGGTGTTGTCCATAAGGAGTTCGTACCATCCGGACAAACGCTCAACGCTGAATTTCACGTGAAAGTGCTTCAACGGCTGAAGAACAGAGTTGCGCGCGTCCGCCCGGAGATCACCAACACTTGTGTTCTTCACCACAATAATGCGCCGAGCCATGCGTCGCTGAGAGTGAGAGAGTTTCTGACGAAACACAGCGTGGCGACGATGCCCCAACCTCCCTACAGCCCGCACTTGGAACCGGCTGACTTCGCTTTGTTTCCACGGCTCAAATCCAGCCTGAAAGGACACCATTTTGGGTATGTTACAAACGTGCAAACTGCCGCGACGAGTGCTTTGAAAGCGAACCCTGTTCCCGACTTCCAGGCAAGCTACGCGGCGTGACAGAACCGCTGGCAGCGGTGTATTGATGTTCAAGGATGTTATTTCGAGGAATTTTAATGTTATGTAAGTATAACTTTAATTAAACGTCTGTTATTGAATGAGCCTCATTACTTTCCGGACAGACCTTGTGGTTTCCTGCACATGAATGACTGGATCCAGAGTTTCCCAGAAGAACATTGTCCAAAACATTACACTTCCTCCACAGCTTGTTTTCGTCCTGCGATCTAACCTGATACCAACACTTCCCCAAGTAAACGAACCACACACGTACCGGGCCATCCACATGGTGCAACATAAAATGAGATTCATTGGACCAGATGACCTTCTTCTAATCATTCAAGGTGCACTGTTAAAAAAAATCTACTTAAAAATGAGAACCTGAACCTACTCATTTTTTAAGTACAATCTATCGTAAACGAGTACATGATATACTGAAATATAAGTAACTATGCGTACTTACAAATAACTGCGTTAACAAATATAAATATAATCTCGTATTACTTCATTTTAGATATTATAGATTTCAAGAGAAATTGTTTAATAAATGTGAAAAGTGACACTCTTAAAAAATTAGTACAACAAAGTCACTGATCACAAGTATTTTAATTATGCATAAAATATCTTTGTGTATGTTTTCTTTACATTAACTATATATGTGTCAATCTCATAAATAACATATTGTCGCTTCATCAAAATATTTGTCATAAAATTGTGCTGTCCATTTGCCCAGCATGTGACAACGAGTATATCTATTATCCCAGACGTGCCATCGAATAATATAATTCCAGTTTATTCTACGAATAAATGAAAGGCCGCGGGTGGCCTAGTGGTCAGCGTTCGTGACTGCCATGGAGATATCCTCAGGTTCGATCCTGGGCAGGTACGAACGTTCGAACCACTAAATACCCGCCGTGCGTCGGATGGGCACGTTAAGCCATCGGACCCCGGGTACTGACCCCCGGTAATAAATAAGGGCGTCTTCCTCCCCCTTTCTACCTAGCTTCCGTGTCACTTTCCTATCGGGCACTCTAACCCAAATCTCCTGGCTTCCTATTTCTAAGGGTTGTTTAAGACTTGGGGTAAGACACTCCTTCCTAAAATCCTCTACATCTGATCTAATCTAATCTATGAATAAATGAGTATGTATGGAGTACACGTATTCCAAGTTTGAAATCGGGCAGCGGATGGCTTAGTGGTTAAAGATTCAGACTGCTATTAGAGGGACCACAGGTTCAAACCTAGTCTGGTAGTGTGAATTTCTAACAATCGCTGAATATCCGCCGTGCTTTGGACGAGCACGTTAAGTGAGGGCTCCAGATAGGAATCCCCCGGTTAAAGTTCCTAATCCCCCCTAATTTCCCTCTGCTTTATACACTATCTACCAACAAGTAATTGGACACCCCTGCAATCGACGATATCTGCGGTCCCGATACACGTCACGGCCGCCGCCGTTAAATATCGTGTAGGAAACAACAAACCCAACCAGTCGCATGCAAGATGCCACGCAGTTCGGAGCTCTCTGATTTCGGGAAAGGTGTAATCGTCGGGTATCACAGAAATGGCCGATCCATACGTGACATATCCAGCGAGTTGAAGTACCCAAAATCGACAGTGGCTTACGTGATTGGCAAGTGGAAGATGAAAGGTGACTATCCTAATGTGTCCCGACTCGGCAGACCCACAAAACTGGGAGTTAGAGACCGACGGGTGCTGGCCAGAGAAATTCGGAAGAACCGCACCAAATCGATGGTCCACATCCGCGAGGAGTTTCAGCAGGCATCCGGGAGTGTTCTTTCAATGAATACCATCCGTAAGGAAGCCCATCTGCTCGGTTATCATGGACGTGCTGCCGCCCACAAGCCTTTGATCGCCAAGTCCAATAGCGCAGCTCGGCTAACGTGGTGCAAAGAACGTCGACAGTGGACCGTTGAACAGTGGAAACAGGTTCTCTGGAGCGACGAATCAAGGTTCACCCTCTACCGTTCGGATGGCAGGGACTGGGTTTAGCGTCTGCCTGGAGAACGCCTCCTGCCGGAATGTATTGTGCCAACTGTGAAGTTCGGCGGCGGTGGAATTAATGCTATGGGGGTGTTTCTCCTGGTATAACACGGGACCCTTGGTCGCAATTCCTGGTAGACTCAACGCCGAGACCTACTGCACCATTTTGGATGGCCATGCGCTTACTACGTTGTGGCAGTTTTACGGGATGGACCCATGTTACTTTCAGGATGACAATGCCACCTGTCATGTTGGGAGGTCCACCATGGCTTGGTATGGTGACAATGGTGTTAATCGAAGGGACTGGCCTGAGCAGAGCCTGGACCTTAACCCTATCGAGCACGTCTGGGACGAGTTGGAGCGTCGACGTAAGGGGTGCCCCCACCGTCCGAAATCGGTGAAGGAACTGACCTGTGGCCGCCCCGGTGTCGCAGTGGTCTAAGGCGTTGGCCTCTGATCATTCGTCCGTAAGGGGTCCGGGTTCGAATCCCGTCAGGCATGGATGTTGTGTTTGTCTTACGGCACTGGCTCTCTCCCTTCCCTGGAACCAGTGACCCTAAATTAGGGACGGGCGACTGCTTATAGCCCATTGAGTTGCTCACAGTGGTTGTTAAACCTCCAATCAAAAAAAAAAAAAAAAAAACTGACCTGTGTTCTCCAAGCCGAGTGGAAGAAAATGCCACTAGCCGTCGTACAACGCCTGGTTGAGAGTATGCCCCGGAGGGTCGCAGCTGTAATCGCCGCTTGTGGAGGCTCCACCAACTATTGAAGGTGAATAAACTTCGTTTTCCTTTGCTATCACAGGTGTCCAATTACTTGTTGGTAGATAGTGTATGTGCAAAATCGTACGGTGGTGCCACTTAGTGTCTCTCTCTCTTTCACTTATTTACCAACTATCTTGTCAAAATCGCCAGATTCGCTGAATAAAGTTAGAGCACATATATTTGAAATATATGGATTTTTTTAGTGCATGTATTTTATTTGAAATATATGTACTTAAAAATGAGTACATATATTTAAAATTAGAAATACCAGATATACTCACAATTGATTCCCTGTATGTACTCAGAAATGAGTGCGTGTCGTTTCCAAAAATGAGACACAAGTACTCGAAGCGATTATAAGTCCAGAATGTACTCAAAAACGAGTACATTTTGCTTACTTCTAAGTATCAATTTTTATTAACAGTGTATAGTTTTAACTGTCGTATGCCCATTGTAAGTACTTTCGACGGTGCGCTGATTTAGACATGGGCGCTCGGAGAGGTCTGCGGCCACGCAGACCCATTTTTGGCAGGGTTCGAAGTATTGAGTATTGTGACACATTCAGTGGCGTATCTTGGGTCCGATACCTGTGCTCCCTAACCCCTCCCCCCCCTCACCCCAGTACTGTTTTTTTTAATTGCGAAATTTAATTTTTGATTGTTAAGTAATAGAAGCAACTGTTTTCCTAAATTTTAGGTACATGCTATTGCTAACATGATGCCAAATAATTATGAGTATCAGGATTTGAACACTTATTTGTACATGTACTCCATTCTTCTTCTGAATACTTTTATTTGTACATGAATTCCATTCTTCTTTCCTTTTGTGTGAACTTGAATGTTACGTTTTCATAAAATATTTCTTTCCAGAACTTTTTGATATTTAAAAAGAATGTTTTTCTTTATGGACAAAACAGCCAAGTTGCTCGAACGTACATGTCCTTGTGTACTTCTAAGAAATATCTTGATTCCTTTTAAATGCAGAAAACCTTCTTTCTGCAGTTGCAGTTGTTGATGGAAAGTTTAATATTAGGTCTGCTAATTTGTACACCTCACTAAACATCAAGTCCAATTTATTCTGTAACAAGTAATGTCTCTTACTGATTTGTTTTTGCGTTCCTCAAGGGAATAAAACACCTTGAGTTCATTTTTTCGTCGAGCTGTATCAAAATTTGAAGTGTAGAGTTATTTAAGTTCTGAGAGTAGACGTTCAGGGAAGCTTTCACAAAATTTATCAAAACATCCAACAAAGCCAAGAATTTAAAATATAATATCACTGATTTTAATTCATTTACACTTCACACAAACTGAAACAACTCTCGCGAAACACACGCTATTACACGCGGAATCATGCGAGTGACTGAGATACTCGAAGGCTTCTCTTTTCTGAGCGAACCGTTGCGCCAAGCAATGGTCCATTCCCTCCTTACGCTCATTCATGTTGTCATGGAAACGCTAGCAGGCGAACGTATGGAAGGTCTGCGAATCAGAACAACGAAGACTCTGGAAGAGCTGCTTGCTTTACGCCGTTGGTCTTCGCTCGCCAGACTGAGTCAAAGAAGCGAATCTGCACGGTTTTTCACAGCGAAAGCATCGACATATATTAATACCGTTGATAATTGACTTTTATTTGTGTATATTTAATAGTCTTTCATTTGTGCATTCTCTGGGCTTCGCAGCTAGCCTTTGAATATACGCCACTGGACACATTACTCCTATCTCCAATATTCAAATTACCAGAGAGTTGCGCCATAGTTTACCTTCTGCTAGCTTCCCTTCGATGAGCCATGGTAGGCCATGAGCCATGGTCCCTTCGATGAGCCATGGTATTGATGAGCTATGGTAGGCCCACACCGTGCCGGCGGTTCGTGGGTTTGCCTTCCTCGGACCACTTTTTGAAGGTACTAACCCCAGCTGACCATGAGTACTCCCACAAGTCTTTGCCTTCTCGGATGTCCTCCGACCCAGTCGTCTGGCCATTACAGTTTAGCCTTCGTCAAAGACCCCGCTGACGAACAAGAATAATAACGATTAACAGAGCTCAGTATCAGATGTTATTTATACCGTGAAAAAAAAAAAAAAGGAATTTGTCGGTGACGAAAGATCCGAGTCTCCTCGCTCCGGAGTGAGTTGCTCTGACCGACTAAGCTACACCGACGGAGTGTATCACTGCAGATCTGTCATTTAACACGTGCTTCCCCTCTGTAGTACGTCATATAATCTCCCTCTCATTTCTTCCTTTTTTTTGAAGCGAAGAAGGAATTTTTATTAATTCCAGACTGGCGATGTGTGGAACGGGCATCATTCATTTTCCGAAGAACCCAACGGCAAGTAGATCCATATTTTACGTTCGCGCGCCAATGTGAAAATAGGAATTTGTCGATGACGAAGATCGAACCTGCGTCTCCTCGCTCCGGAGTGAGTTGCTCTAACCGACTAAGCTACACCGACGAAATGTATCGCTGCAGATTTGTCGTCTTGACACGTGCTTTATCTCTGTAGTACGTCACATCCGTTTTATGACCTTCACATGCGCCGTCGTATACCTCCAGTTGCTTCGATTTGCATAAAGACGCGTTGGCGATAATGTTTTGGCTGTTTGGTTTATACCGATATTTTAAATGATTTAGTCCCTGTTGGATTAAATGTGTTTTCTCACGGTTCAGCGCACCTTCCTTTTCTAAGAGAGAGAGAGACAGATGGGGGGGAGCGAAGGGGGATGATATGAAGAATACCGTACCAGACAATATCAAAACTGTCATTCCAAAGCCGCTCCGCTGCCCGAGAGTTCCAAATCACTGGATTTGGTTCATTCGTCCAAGATGGATCCTGGTTCAAATTCCGGTGAGGCATGAATGTTGTGTTTTTCTCTCGACACTGGTTTCAAACCCCCCCCCCGCTTCCTAGAACTTGTAGCCGATTATCCCAATGATAAAGCTGTGAACGTATACCATTCGCACAGAGCTGCCTCAGTGGCCTAATGGTCACCGAACATAGCCGAGATGTCTCAGGGTTTTAGCCCCGGATGAGGCATGGATGTATTTGTCCAACAGCATTGGCTCTGTCCGTTTCATGGAGCCAGTGGCCCTAAATTAGGGACTGGCGACTGCTTGTATTCGTTAGAATTGAACATGGTGGTCGTTAAATTCTAAAACAGACAAAGAAAAATCGTGCACAAATGCTTGATGCCTCACATCTGGGCTACACAGAAGATTTAATGTCGATGATAAAGGCTCATTGTTAACATAGCTCTTGCCCGGAGCGGTTCTATTTTGCGTGCGAAATCACGATTTGATTCATACAGCTAATACGAAGTCCTTTGACTGAGCAACTTTTAGTCTGCCGTCCCGGTGACCCAGTGGTCAGAAGTGCTACTTTCTGGCAGTCCTCCGAACTGGTTCCCGGGCTCGAATGCCGAACGAAATATAGCCGAGACAATTACCGTCATAGTTAAGACATATCCCCAGTGGAAACAGTGGAAAGCAGTGGTGCCGCAGTGCTCTAAGCGCTGGCTTATGAACATTCTTCCGAGAAAGGTCCGGGTTCGAATCCCGGTAAGGCATGGATGTTGTGTTTGTCTTACGGCACTGGTCCTCTTCCTTCCATGAAACCAGTGGCCCTAAATTAGGGAGGAAGACTACTTATTTGAGTTTCTCACCACGCTTGTCGTTAAACCTCAAAAAAAAAAAAAAAAAAAAAAAAAAGAAGAGTTGCCCGAAATTAGTGAAGACGACATTTAAAGTTGCTCGTAGCGGTCATTAAATCACGCAGAAAAAGAATTTTAGTCTGGTCATGCAAACAACGGTTTGGATTACTACGTTCTACGAATTTTCATTTGGCTACGAATACATGTATAATGCCATATGTCTTTCTCTCAGAGCCGTGTTCTGCACTTTCACATGAGGATTCATTGTTTCCTTAAATTGTTCTCATTTTTCTACACGAGGTGCTCACGAAATACTCCAAACTACTTCCTTTGTTCTGTAATTGAATTTTTATGTACTAATCAATTTTAAGAAACCTAACGGATTAATTTATTTTCTCTTAAAACACTGCTTACAAAATTTTGAATCATGGCTAGTGCACTTTTGTAGCTGATTCAAAAGGTCTGGAACAATTTCGGAGAATTTTTAATAAGCGTAGTTTTTTTAAACTGTTCTTCAAGAATGAATTTAGTTTTCATTAAAATAATTTCTTTTTCTTTTTCAGCTCCTTGCCTGTGTCAACGCAGTGAGTATTCATGCTTTCTTCTCTTTTAGTTTAGTGATCATGATCTACGAGAAACTTTTCTAAAATATTTATGCTGTGTTTATTTTTCGCTACCTGTTTTACAAATGAATTCTTTCCCTTTTGTCTTCTTGTTTAAATATGATGTCACATGGAACAAGAGACAAAGAAGTGTCTTAATAAACTTCATAATATACTACGACGTTTATATGTGAAAGCTTAAGTAAGTTACGTTTGCACCTGAAACTTTTTCCAAAAAATTTATGAAAAAATGTTAAATCAAAAATTTATAAGAGCGAGATTGTACTGGGTTAATAATTTTATATCAGAATTTTAATTTGGCTGTACATGTACGAAGTAGAGAAGTATCCCACACTTTGTATTTTCGTCGAGTTGTGTGATACATTTTACTTATGGCAGTAGAAGTAGAGGATATAATAATCTAGAGTTGCAGCCCATGTGTGTGTCTTTGTATGATAGGTACGGAAGCTGAAAGTACTGCTCCTACAACTTTCAAATTTTAATAAGGGGTGGTGGTTTCTTTTCATACATGAGGGATAATAGTTATACCCCACATATTACACATCGGAGTCTGACATCAAATGGCAGTCCTTTTTCATATCTGAAATAACAGTATTCCCCTGCAGTTTAATGTGGCATCGTGGTTCCTCTTCATACAGAGAACAGTAGTACACGTCATATTCTTGGACTTAGATATTGTTTGGCTCCCTTTCATATCGGAAATAATAATGCTCTTCATGATACCCATGAACTTTCATATGGGATGGTGGCTTCTCTTTGTATTGAAAATAGAAGTACTCTAAATTATATCCTTGGATACTGATAAAGTATGGTGTTTTCTCTTCATACTGAAAACAGCAGTGCTCCAAATGATATCCTTGGATTCTAATAAGGGATGGTGGCATCTCTTTATACCGATAATAGTAGTACTCCGAATGATATCCTTGTATTCCGATATAGGATGATGGTTCCTCTTTATACCGATAATAGTAGTACTCCAAATGATATCAGTGGATTCTGATAAGAGGTGGTGATTCCCCTTCATACCGAAAGTAGCGGTATTCCAAATGATATCCTTCTATTCCGATACGGAATGCTGGTTCTTCTTTATACCAAGAATAGCAGTACTCCAAATGATGTCCTTTAATCCCGATATGGGATGATGGTTCCTCTTTATACCGAGAATAGTAGTACTCCAAATGAATCCTTGGACTCTGATATGGATGGTGATTCCCCTTCATTCCGAAAATAGCGGTATTCCAAATGACATCCTTGTATTCCGATATGAGATGGTGGTTCCTCTTTATACCAAAACCAGCAATACTCCAAATAATATTTTTGGATTCTAACATGGGATGCTGTTCTTCTTTATACCGAAAATAGCAGTATTCCAAACGATATCCTTGGATTCCAATATGGGATGGTGTTCCCTCTTCATACAAAAAGCAGTAATTGTTTATATGACTAGACTATTAAAATAGAATTACGCCAGATGATATTCTCATACTTTGTTATCGAGGGATGGATTTTGATACGTAAAATGATGGAATTCCACACGATTTCCTTGCACTTTCTTTCCCATTAAATGATCGTCTTTCTTCATACCGAAAACGGAGACAGTTCACACGATGCCCTTTGTCTTCCATTTGCGCCGCGGAAAATGGAAACACTTGAATATTAATATGAGATGGAAAATATACATCTTCTTCCGCGATTCTGCGGCGTAATCTCGTTTCAGTGCATTATAGAGTTTAAATTAAATACTATTTTTGATTACAGCCCAATGGAAGCAAATACAAACATTTTTTAGCTATTTAAATTATATTAGGTACATCATTATCCATTGAAGTTAACATTCTGCACTATAAATGTTTTTACTGGTGTGTCACAGAAAATAAATACAACATATTGTGTCAATGTAATATTAGTTATAACTCATAAATAACGAATGGGAGTCGTACCTGTTGGAATTATGTTTTCTGGAAGTATTCGTTTTCTAAAGACAATTATTCTACAGACAAGTGTGCAACCCACTCTTCCTTGAACACTAGACACATTTTCTAGACAGCAGATTGGTATTGTTAATAGATTTAGACACATAGCCTGTAGAGAGAAAAATAAATCGCATGTATCTGAGATTTTATATTGAGGTGATTTTATAAAATAAAGTTGATTTCATTTTATCTTTGTACACATCCTCTTACTTTGATATGATGTATGTCCTCCACACCCACCCCCACACCCACCACATGTTTCTTGGTATTCCTAATCCCCTATGTGATCCCTGGTTAATTTCCATTGGCTTGAGAATTATGTTTTCTTCCTCTCTTTCCCAGAAATGTCCGATCCATATCTTAGACGACTCTCTCTCAATGTATTTTTCACTAATTTTTCAAATTCCATATTCTTTCCCTATGTTCTTATTTCTTATATGTCTTTTCCATATCTCCTCATTTCTTTTATGCTCTATGTCCTCATAATTCTGTTCCCTTTCCATGAGTTATCATTTATCCTATGTTACATTCTTTCGTTATGTCCTCATTTCTCCTAGGCTTCATCCGTATGTCCTCATTTCTTTTAGGTTCTTTCCCTATGCACTAATTTCTTCTATGGTCTTCCGTTATGTCGACATTTTCTCCATGATCTTTCTTTATGTCCTCATTTCCTCTATGCTGTCTTTATGTCCTCATTTCCTCTACGCTCTCTTTATGTCCTCATTTCTCCTGTTTTTACTTGTGTCCTTATTTCTTCTATAATCTTTCCTTATGTGCTAATTCCTTCTGTGACCTTTCCTTATGTCCTTGTTTTCTCTGGTCTTTCTTGAAGTCCTTATTTCTTTTAGGTTCTTAACTTATGCTGTCATTTTTTCTATGCTCTTTATGTCATCGTTTTATCTACAATTTCCCCTTAAATGTTCATTTCTTTTACAATATTTACTTATGCCCTGATTTCTCCTATGCTTTTTATGTCCTCATTTCTTCTATATTTTTCCTTAGTCTTGATTTCTTCTGTGGTTGTTCTTTATGTCCTCATTTTCTCTGTGGTTTTCCCTTAAGTCTTCATTTCTTTTACGTTCGTTACTTATGCCCTCATTTCTTCTATGTTCTTAATGTCCTCATTTCTTCTTCTTGTTTTTCTTATATCCTTTTCTTCTACAAACTTTCCTTATGCCATCATTTCTTCTGTCCTGACTCCTTATGTTTTCATTTCTTCTATTTTATTCCCGTGATATTTTTTTCATCAACTTAAAAACCTTATTTCTTCTCTTTCCAGTAGGTAAAATTATATATCAGTGTACATCAAAATATCTTATATTTCAATGTGCCAAATGAAAAATATTTGCCATTATTATTATTTGTTTTTTGATTGGAGGTTTAACGACCACCGTGAGCAAATCAATGGGCTATAAGAAGTCGCCCGTCCCTAATTTGGGATCACTGGCTCCAGGGAAGGAAGAGAGCAAGTTCCGTAAGACAAACACAACATCCATGCCTCAACGGTATTCGAACCCGGGCCCCTTCCGGATGAATGATCAGAGGCCATCGCTTAGACCACTGCGCCACCGGGGCTGCCCATTATTTTTCATTTGGCACATTGAAATATTGCGAGCACTTCGGGATTCACAAATGAAAGACGAATTATTATTAAGTCGTGTTTAATAGCTTTTCTTACATGCAGAAAGGACGCTGTTACGGAAATGTCTGCTTTGTTTATGTGGTTCCTATTTTTCCCGCCTTTCAGCCGGGCAAAAGAAAACGGAAAGAAACTTTCACGGAAGTGCGACGGAAATGGCAATCACAAAAACACACCGTTGTTTCTCTGAGTAGGCCCAAAAAGGAGAACCGCTTTCTGAATGTCGGAAATGACAACCACAAAAGCACTCCTGTTTCTCTGAGTAGGCCCAAAAAGGAGAACCGCTTTCTGAATGTCGGAAATGGCAACCACAAAAGCACTCCGTGGTTTCTCTGAGTAGACGCAAAAAGGAGAACCGCTTTCTGAATGTCGGAAATGGCAACCACAAAAGCACTCTGTCCATTCTATGAGTAGGCCTAAAAAAGGAGAACCGCTTTCTGAATGTCGGAAACGGCAACAACAAAAGCACTCTGTCCATTCTCTGAGTAGGCCCAAAAAGGAGAACCGCTTTCTGAATGTCGGAAATGGCAACCACAAAAGCACTCCGTTGTTTCTCTGAGTAGACGCAAAAAGGAGAACCGCTTTCTGAATGTCGGAAATGGCAACCACAAAAGCACTCTGTCCATTCTATGAGTAGGCCTAAAAAAGGAGAACCGCTTTCTGAATGTCGGAAACGGCAACCACAAAAGCACTCTGTCCATTCTCTGAGTAGGCCCAAAAAGGAGAACCGCTTTCTGAATGTCGGAAACGGCAACCACAAAAGCACTCCGTTGTTTCTCTGAGTAGGCCCGAAAAGGAGAACCGCTTTCTGAATGTCGGAAATGGCAACCACAAAAGCACTCTGTCCATTCTATGAGTAGGCCTAAAAAAGGAGAACCGCTTTCTGAATGTCGGAAACGGCAACCACAAAAGCACTCTGTCCATTCTCTGAGTAGGCCTAAAAAAAGGAGAACCGTTTTCTGAATGTCGGAAACGGCAACCACAAAAGCACTCCGTTGTTTCTCTGAGTAGGCGCAAAAAGGAGAACCGCTTTCTGAATGTCGGAAATGGCAACCACAAAAGCACTCTGTCCATTCCATGAGTAGGCCTTAAAAAAGGAGAACCGCTTTCTGAATGTCGGAAACGGCAACCACAAAAGCACTCTGTCCATTCCATGAGTAGGCCTAAAAAAGGAGAAACGCTTTCTGAATGTTGGAAACGGCAACCACAAAAGCACTCCGTTGTTTCTCTGAGTAGGCCCGAAAAGGAGAACCGCTTTCTGAATGTCAGAAAGGGCAACCACAAAACACTCCGTTGTTTCTCTGACTAGTCCCAAAAAGGAGAACTGCTTTCTGAATGCCTTAACAGTGAGTGAAGTATTTCTTCTGATTAAATCTGTGCTCAAACTTTATGTTGAATCTATATATTTTGAAATATTCATAATAACTGAGTGCGCCAGACAGGGGGAGTACAACGAATTCTTGATATTCTGTCGCAGAATAAATTCGAATGAATGTATTTTGAAAGCTTGGCGAATCTTTATACAAATTTGCACCACCAAAATAAACGGATTTACTGAGCTATAAGCGTTCCTTGCGTATTCAAACGAAATGCAACAATCACTTGTTTAATGAAGTTTAGTTAAACATTATTGACAGTTATAATTTTGTGGTTTTAAGGTGATTTGATATTATTCTCAAATATATTAATTCCTTGTGTTCCCTTTACTCAGACTGTCATGCCAGGAAACGTAACTTACACACAGGCTAAGTGTATAGAAAGAAATTGCGAGGTAAGTTTTTCATCAGTGAGTTTATATTTGATGGCTTATTTAATTTATCTGATCGACATCCTTTTAGCTCTGAACTACCTTTCATAAGTGCACCTCATTTATGCATACTGTTCTTTCTGTGTTAACCAACCTAGACAGAAAAATGGAGTAATAACAGATAAATACATGTAGGTAAGTATGAGAAAGGAGTTACATAATGCAGAAGGAAACATGTTTAAAAAGCAATAAGGAGTCGTGGGGTTTATGACGTATACTCTAATTTGATTTTCATTTTTAGCTGTCTTTTTCTATGTTAAATTTGAGTTCGCTCAGTTAGAACGTTTCAACCCGAAAGTTATACACAGTCGAGTCCCATTATTGTGACCACCTCCTACTTTTGACGTCAACAGCGCGTAGCCAATGAAAGAAGGCACGTGTCGTGAGCTGGCTTGGAGGGCATATAAGGTGTGCTGTAGACATTCTGAAAACATATCACTCGTTGCTGTCATGGATAAAAGGAGCGATTTATCAGATTTGCAAGAAAGGATGATTATCAGCTTTCTGGCCAAGTGTGGCAGTATTTCTGAAACAGCGCTGTTTGTGAACTGTTCGCGTGCTGCTGTGGTTAAAGTGTATCGTGATTGGAGAAATGGCACCACTGCGAATAAGCGACGTGGAAACTGCGGAGCCCCACTTGCCATTGATGTGAGAGGTGAGCGTCGGCTTCGAAGGTGCGTGAAGGCCGATCGACACGCTACAGTGGAGCAACTCACTGGCCGAATGAACCAGGGGGCTACCGGAAGTGTATCTAAAGCGACAGTTCAGCGAACCCTGCTGCGTATGGGGGCTCCGATGCAGACGGATGGTCACTGCACCTATGCAAACGAAGGTGCATCGGCAAAAAAGGTTTACATTTGCTCGGCAGTATCAGAATTGGACCTACGCTGATTGGCAAAGGATTTCCTTCTCCGATGAGTCACGTTTTCTGCTTCATCGAACCGATGGACGTTAGCGGGCGAGGAACATCGGAGAACAAACAGTCTTCAACCATTGCTGAAAGAACACAAGCCGGTGGTGGCAGCGTTATGGTCTGGGAAACGTTTCCGTGGCATTCTCTGGGTCCACTCATACCTGTGAAAAGCATTATAGACCGAATTCGTTATAAATCCATCCTTGCAGACCACTTACACCCATGCATGCTGATTGTCTTCCCTGGGGCGGATGGGATCTCCCAGAACGACAATGTGGCGTGTCACACAGCTAGAAATGTCCGAGAGTGGGTGGAAGAGTACGATGAGGACTTCAAAGTACTTCCCTGCCGCCCCTAATTCCCCAGACTTAAACCCAATTGAGCATTTGTGGGACCACCTCGATCGTGTTGTTCGCTCTATGGATCCTCCGTCACGCACCCTCCAGCAGCTGTCAGATGCACTGCAGTCAGCATGGCTCGACTGCAGTGCATCTGACAGCACGTTAGTGATCACGCTCAGCCCGTCTAGCTGCTGTCCGCGTTTTACACAGCCGTTACTCTGGTGGTCACAATAATGGGACTCGACCGTGTGTTTTCTCACTCGTTGAGTATTATGTTGATAGCAGTCTTGACGTCAAGAGTGCATGACGTATACATGTTTGACAAGCGAAGAACGAGACACATAGTTGTGAGCTAGCAAAAAAAAAGTAGATGGGTGTAGTAGTAGTGAAAGCTGTCTCACGGTGAAGTGGTCTTTTGTTGAAGTTTGTGCGTTCGAGTGGCTTTATTATCATATTTTGTCTTAGAGTGTTCATTAATCAAAACTTTCTGCTTACTAACCCGCGTTAATTAGATTAAGTTAATAATGCTGTTGAAAAGTGAGTTGCAGTTCTGCATTAAGGAAGTGCCAAAGAAGTTTTCGCTGAATAAAGACGAACTGTAAGTAACTTTCTCTTGAAGTTTACTTGATGACTCTGTTTCACTGAAAGTGAATTACTTAATAACAAGCTTTACGTAGTGTTCCCTGCTACATATACACGTTTATACGCCGAGGAACATTATAGGTTTAGTATGAGAAAGCAAAGAATGAAAAAATACAACTAAGCGAGCATTAACGTAAGCAGATGCGCTGAACATTTATGTAAGCAGTTTCGTGTCCATGGTTGAAGCAGAGTTGGTATTGTTATGATCTACCCTACATTAATTCTTGAATTAATAGGCGAGGTGTACGGATCGAATTAAGTAGGCATTAATTAATTATGGGGCTTTGTCTGGGTAGAATATGAAAAGAGCAGATCAAGTTTTGTTTAGGTAAAGAGAAAGAAATAAAAAGGCATATTGCACCCTCTGTTAAGTGAGATCTATTAATTCGTTTAAGTCATAAATCGCTGTAATTCTGGTCGTAGGCGACGTGTAGACCAAACATCTCGTTGCTGTGTGAAACGAAGCATTGCAAGCCACTTTTAGGGTTTAATGGAAAAAGAAGCAAAAGTCAGCAAATAACCATAAATTTGTCCTCTTGTTAAGTGTAATGCTGAATACCAAGGCTCTGTGTGTGTGGCTCGGACGCAATAAAGGCACGTGACGGAGATGAGAAAAATAAGAAAGAAATACTTCAGTTGCTTCTTGGGTATACAGAAAGAATACCTAAGAAAAGGGAGTCAGATACACTCCAGAAGAAAGCGGCGATTCCATTGCATTTCTGGGAACTGTCGAGGCAACTCATGAAAGTTGAGGGTGGTAAGGTACTCTGCCCGTGAAGAAAAATTGATGCTTGGAGGTACGGTCATGTATGTTAGAGAACTTCACGAAGAAGAGATCTCCGGAGAAGTGTCGTCAAGAGGTAGCTAGAACGTGTGAGAAATATTCCAAAATTACGAGCATCAGAAAAGTTCAGCGCGGTTCAGTCATTCAATCCGACGCAAAGTGGAAACATCAAGTGGGGCTGTGGAAAGCGCTGAACTCCCACGCAACGCGGCGAGCAACCGTCGAAGCCGTCTCAGGGCTCTTGTGTGTGTTTGTGTGAGTATGGGAAGAAGTTCTCAGGCTTAGAAACCTATCGGTGTGATTGCAGCAGAGAAATCTTAATGTGCGTGAGTGTGATCTTATTGGAATAACCCCTTAATTGACCGCTGTAGCTGAAACAGACGGTGCACAAAATTTTATGCGCTTCCCAAACAAAACTGTTCATATAATGGCCAGGTTTCATCAAAGCTAAGGCAAAACAATTGCTTCTCCCCCTCTGATCTGATCTCAGTAGTACAACCATCTTGTCATCTGACCGCTCTCATCTATCCCCTGTCCGTTCAATCTCAGTAGTACCAACCATCTCAGTACTACAACCATCCTGTCCCCTGACCGCTCTCATCTATCCCTTGTCCTTTCAATCTCAGTAGTACCAACCATAGACCTGACACCAGTGATAAGTGCTCCTTTCCAGTCCTTTATTTTCTGCTCGTTGTCCGAAGGTCATGGGGAAGGGTTTGTCCCTATGACGTGTACATCATGTCACTGGGCAGAAACAAGTTTCTTAAACTGCTTTTTCTTTGGTTCGTCACCATTGTTATAGCCCTTTTAGCAGGTAATATGTCAGAATGGATTAGTGTCAATCATCCCCCTAAATGACCACTTTGAATTACAAAGCTAAGGTAAAACCAATGCTTTCAGGTTTACTCATTTCAGCCACGTTATGCCCATTTCTTATACAGCGAACATATCATTCCAATTGATTTCCACCTCTTTTGCTAACCCCGAGTTAATTCGTTCCAGCCGGTTAAAAGGTTAACTACCAAAACAAGAAACTGTAAGTACAACCTATTTGTTTATGTTTCGAGTTTGCAATGGATAAAATATAAGGAACTGCGTCACGATGTGACCCGAGTTATTAATTACCATAACGGAACTCTGAATCAGGCAGAAAAGCTGATTGCTATAGTTAAATATAGGTCAAAAGGACCAATCAAATTCATAATAGCGACCAATTATAATACCAATTTATAATCAAGAATATCTGTGCCGTTTAGCCATTTTCAAAATTGTTTTGTGCTGTGCAGAAAGTATCAGAACAGTCGATCTATTTTTGGATGTTGCTAAACCTGTTTTGTGTAAGTGTTTGCCATAACATACACCTTCGTGTCCAGAACAACGTCTTGCGATTGTGCATTCAAATATTTTCATGCCGATAGCTCGGTACGCTACAAAACTGGTGGCAGAGGTAAGATATCAGGAGGTTGCTATAAAAATGATGCGAGCGGCGGAATTTAAATATTAGCTCGGCCAGTTACAGTATGTTTATGTGATGGCGCGAGTTCTGTCACTTCTCTGGAACCAGTTACCCTTGGTTCCAGAGAAGCGACAGTGCCTGAGCGACAACTTGCTCATGGCGGTCGTCGTCAAACCCAGAAACAAACAAGTAAACAAAAAAAAAAATAAACAAAGGTCATGTGCTGTAGTCAAAGTATTTAGAAAACTATACCGAGTGTCGCAAAAAAAGATTGAAACAAGCTGTTATCTCCTCAACGGTTGATTACAGATACATTCCTTCAATTAGAAAACTACTCAAAATGAGGTGAAGATTTACGACATAGCAGTTGCACCCCTGTGAGTGGCATTTGCATTAAACTAAAAATATTTTTTTATACAGTCTTTGCAGAAAAAAAAAGTTCAATTATAAAAAGTTGCACGATGTCTTAATTAGTCGGAAAACAAACAAACCCCGTCATTCTGCTTGCAAAACTCGCGGATACATTCGCGACGAAAATAAAAAAAAAAAATGTTTCTAGTGGAGCGATAATTTCCAGCACGCGCGAGAGCTCTTCCCTTACTCGCTTTGAGTGCTACAAAGCCATGCAGCAAAACAAGCTACCGTTCGCTTGTAAACAAGCTCCAGACGATACATTTTGTACAGTTTTCTTCACGAAATGCAAGTTTTGCAAGTAGAACAACGGGGTTTTATTTCAGACTAATTAGAACACTGCGCAACTTTTTTAAGCGCACTTTTTTTCTGCGAAGGCTGTATAAAAATATTTATTTTTATTTTTTATGCAACTACCACTTACAGGGGTTTAACTGCCATGTCTTTTTTTTTTTGTCATTTTGAGTATTTTTTTAACAGTATGTATCTGTGATCAACCGTTGAAGAGATAAAAGCTTGTTTCAATATTTTTTTGAAACATTTCGTATTGTTCGAAAAGACAGGAATATTTGCGAGCGGAAAAGTATCGAACCAGAGGTTTCATGATTAAAGAGGATAACTTAAAGAAATGCTCACACCTTGTAACGTATACTCTATATTCACTTTCCTTTTGATTTTACTATCTCTGGTTATTTTATTTTACTATGTAAATTATCTTCTTACTGAACGAAATATTATTTCACCCGATGAATGAGATCTGGCAATGAGTGTAAGTCATGACGTGGTGGTAGCTAGTATATATAGGCGCGTTCATCGATAGCAAAGGAGGGCGTTTATTATTGTATGGAGAGCGTTTGTTATTGTGCGGAGAGCGTTTGTTATTGTACGGAGAGCGTTTGGTGTTGTACGGAGAGATTTACGTGTTATTTGAGTAGCGGTGTGTGTTGATACCAGTTGAAGGTGATAATAAAAAGATTTGAGTAAGTACGTCTTTCTCAATTAATAGTTTTTGTCAGACCTCTGTCTGGCTGTTAGGTTTATATCGTTAGTTTTTTACCATTAACAACCAGCGTTAAGACTTTATACATTCTAATTACTACACTACTAGCAGGAGACTATATTCATGTTCTTAATTAACTAGTAACAACAACCATTTGAATTCACTATTTGAAGCTCAGTAGGAAAGCTTCATTATTATCATTAGCTAGCTGGTAGAAAGAGCTTATTCATTATAATTAGCTTAGCGGAAAGCAAGATAAAGCTAATTCATTATAACCTTAAAGAGTTAACATTATTAGATTAATCTACGCAGATGTGACATGCCATTTTGTCGCTTAATTAACGTGTTGTACATTTGATACACCACATTGTTCGTCTTATTGTCAACTGCTAATTCGTCAACAGTTGTGGAGAGCGCATGTTTCGAGTAAAAAGACTTTTCGCTCTGCGCGAGTTCGTGTTTCAAACGGATTTCTGCTAGTAGTTTTCATTTTAATGGCTGGAATGGGGAGGCTGTAGATCCTGAAGGAGAGATGTCATCAAAACGAGATTGGGGTAGAGCTCTTTTGCAAGTGAAATCGAGTAATCAGGCTTCATCGCTGAGCGAATACAGAGACCTCTGCATGGGTGTATCAGATTTTACTTTTGACAGATCAGTTTGCACACATTCAAGGGTGACGAGTCATTAATCAGCAAATGAACCTACTTGACTCAGCGTAATCTTACAAACTCAGGCTTTGAATCAAAATCTCCATCCAAATGTCAATATTTTTTACATCTTTTGTTTCCTCTTGCATCTTTGCTCTCAGCTAGCACACTGATGGAAAATCCAAGAAAAACGAATTTGGGTTTTAGAAGTGTGTGTAAATAGAATTTTTCCAATTTATGTAAAACAATCATTTTAGCGCTCCAAGGCTGTTTTGAAGACAAATAAGAATTTCCATTTGCTTGATCAAGGAAGTATTTATTAAAGAGACGATTCAATGTAAAAGAATGACTTAAAACGCAAATTTTCATATCGTCACTAAAATAAAGCATGATTTATTGCACAAACTCTCTCTCCTAGGGGGCCTAATTTTCGCCCACACAATGGCAGCAACACGTCCTGGAATGAACTCGACCAAGTGTTGGAATCGTTCGTGTGGAATTGAGTCTCGCGATGTCCCAACAGCCATTAGTAAAGGGCCGAGAGTTACCGGTGGTTGACTTCGGTCTCGAATGAAATACTCCACTTAGCCCCACACATGCTCGATTTGGTTCCAATACGGAGAGTGAGAGAGCAATTCAATGGTTGCAAACTCATTGAAAGCTCTTCCAAACAATCCCTTTCCAAACGGAAGCAATGACACGGGGTTTCCATGTAAAAGAAAAGACAACCTGCTGGAGAAAATGAATAGTAATGAAGGGGCGTAGGTGACCCTCAAGTACGCCAGACTCATCTTGTGCGGTCATGGTGATCTCAGTGAATACAAGAAGTCCGAAAGTGCCCTCCGTAAACACGCCACAGAATATTACACCGTCTCCACCTGCTTGCAACACCGCGAATTTACAGTTTATGAAGTCGTGTTTTCTTCGCCACACAAGCATCCTCCCATCGGCATGTGAGTGGTGTAACCTCAATTCTTCACACCAAGATATCTATTTACACTGAAGAGCAATTGAATTAGAGACAGCTGGCGTTGTGCAAATCTGGCGCTGTGGGCGGCCCTGTAAACGGAAACGACATGACGTATGCAGCGATCCGACAATATAAGGAGTGATGCGACGGGAATCAGTAAGAGTCGGACGCAGTATGGGTAAGACGAAGGATTTAAGCACATTTGATCGTGGACAAATTGTCGGGGCCCGAAGAATGGGTCACTCCATCTCGGAAGTTGTGCAGGCACTGGGATTTTCACGAGCCACTGTGTCACGCGTGCACCGTGAGTACATCGAATCCGGTAAAACCATCCATGCAAGGGCCAACTGCCGTGGACAACAGCGTGTGGATGAGCGGGGCCATCGTCGGCTAGATCGCATTGTAACAGCTGATAGACGGGCCACAGTGTAAGAAATCACTCGGCAATTTAACGCTGGTGCACAAAAACGCGTAAGAAGCCACACCATCCAGAACCATCTCCTCGCTATGGGTTACAGAAGCCATCATCCCACGAAGGTACCGCTGCTGACCGCACATCACAGGGTGCAAAGATAAACATGGGCGCGGGAACATCGCCAATGGACCCTAGACATGTGGAAAAATGTTGCCTGGACTGATGAGTCGAGATTCACGTTGGTACATGCGGATGGCAGGATACGAGTATGGCGTAAACCACATGAAGCGATGGATCCTTCTTGCCAGCAGGGTACTCTTCAAGTTGGTGGGGTGGCATTGTCGTCTGGGGACTGTTTACGGGGACTAAAATGGGACCCCTGGAACGTGTGACATCGTCCCTTACAGGTCAACGTTACCGGGATATCCTGGACTACCATTTGCTCCCGTTTATGCGTCTTCAACATCCCACTGGGGAGACAATGCACAGTGCCATCGCTTCCAAATTGTATCCGAATGGTTGGATGAACACTACACCGACGTGGCCGTGCTTCTTTGGCCAGCTAGGTCACCTGACCTCAATCCCATCGAGCACATCTGGGATGCCATCTAGAGAGATGTTCGAGGCTCTGACCCTCTACATCAAATCTTCGTGAACTGTGGGAGCTTGTTCAGGGGTCGTGGATCCGTATGGCTTCCCAACGCTTCCGGTGTGTTGTCGAGTCCATGCCGAGACGAATCGCCGCCGTCATCAGGGCGAAAGGTGGTGCCACACGTTACTAGACAGGTATCTATAATTCAACTGTTCTTCAGTGTACAGCCCACTCTGGTCGAGTGTCGTTGCTCCTTCTCTCACTGAATCTTCGTACTTTGATGACGTGATGTTTACAATGGCATTCGACTTCCGTTGCCAAGTCTTGATACCATACGTTGAATGGTCTTTCCACAAACCTTCTAAAACGCCTCGTCGGGAAAGCTGGCATTATTCTCACCATTCTTGTCCTCCGTTTCACGGTGTAATGGTGGAGAGGAGGCCTTGACTAGGGATACTAAACGCTCGTTTACGTCAAAATTTCCCTCGGTAGTTGCCAATTTTTACGCTTTTGATATCGTTCTAGCACACACGCTCGATGGTGACACGTGGAAATCCTAGCCGTTCTGCATTCGCGAAGATGGAGCATCCAATCTTTCTCACATCCACTGTCTGCCCACGGTCGTACTAGATCAGATCGTCGTGTTTACCCATCATCATAGTAGCGAGAGGGCTATACAGCAGGCAAGTATCGGCTCCTCTCCCAGAGCTATGTGGCTTTCGTCGTGTGTCGTTTTTTCGAGCTTCCAAGTTTTGCATACGTTTATGTGAAAATATCGTGTGTAGGATGGTTTGCAGTAGCGTGACGTATGTATGAATGTTCCATGCTTCTTTTGGTGGAGTTTGAGAGCGTTTAGTGCTATAGTTTATTCATACGAAGAGTTTTAATTTGTGTTTGTGCTCGCCGTTGACGAGTTCTGCAAATGGCAATATCTGCCAGCCATTTTGCACGTGCTCAGCGAGAGGAAGCTGTTCACCGTGGAGCGAGATCTACTGATAAGGCATCGCCGAGTGTTTCTCCTGTGACCTCTGAGAGGGTTGCCATGGAGACTGACCCGAGCTTCTCAAGAGATAAGAATCCAACAAGTCAAACCGGTCCTGGAAATCAACAGAGCGTGCCTTCGTGCGTCGCTGCTGAAGGAGCTTCTTCTGTGATTAGAATGCAGAAGGGTGTTGCTATGGAGACAGGAAATGGCAGCTGGGTATCGGTGGTTGCCATGGCGAATTCTGACAACACGAGTGATCAGCGTTGTGCGTCAGAGATTGAGTGTCCGGGAAATAGATTTCGTCTAACTTTCGAAAAGGATTCCAAGGTATGTCAAGATTTTCATGATCTTTCTGAGAAAACTATTATTTTCCATGCGTTACCACAGGCTTCGTTACTTGTATATTTGAAAGCTTTGGAAGAACGAGTGCCGAGAGAGGCAATTAAAGGAATCGGTCGAAGTAAACGTGGTATATCAGTGCTGATTATAAATAGTGCAGATTCTAAACTTGTGTTAAAGCAAGGGATTTCTATAAATAATCAAATTTTGTATCCTGCTTATGCAAGTGAACGACCGATCACTGTAACTTTGTCTCCGGTGCCACTTGAGGTACCGGATTCTGCGTTGATAGTTCTTCTTTCTCAGTTTAGCCGGGTGGTGGGACCAGTTCATAGAGTTGTAGAAGCCCCGCAATCTTTAAATTATTGTCATGTTGGTTTGTTGAAGCGGACCCTTCGGGTTTTCTTCCCGAATGAATCAGCTCTTCAGACTTGTCCTAAAGAGGTTGAAATTGTATTGGATTCTCAGTTTCATGTTTAATATTTATACAGGAATTTTTTGTTATGCTTGCAATGAAAGAGGGCACATCCGTGCTAAATGCACTTATGTACCTAGGCCACCCTTCAGGAAGAGTCTCTCTTATTCCCATGAGGAAAGAATTGCTGTAGCTGAAGATAGATCAGACTTAGAACATGGTATTACACATGTCGTTGACTTGGTTCCTACCGTGGCTGAGACTTGTGAAACCCGAGTGGTGGATCTAGTCGAGCCGATAGAGAAGACATTGATTGAAATGCCGACTTCTTTGGATCCTGGGATTCAAACAACAGCAAATATTGGTACTTTGGGCATTGCTAACTTACAGAACTGTTCAGTAGCATTACAGAATCTCGCAAAGAACTCAAGTGCAGCTTCGACATTTAAACGACCCAGCACTGATCAAAGTGGTGATCCGTTAAAACGGAGCAAAGCTAAAGACTATCTACAACCGGAATTTATCCCTCGTGTAGATCTTTCTTTTCTTCTTGATCCTGATTTTGACGAAGATACACATAAGCAATCACAGTATCGTCTTGTCACGGAACTTATTGCATCTTGCCCTGATTACGACGAAACTTTGAGTCTTTTCGAATTGAAATTTTTTTTGTGCCTAATAAAAAGATATGTCCACTCACTCCGGAGTTTTACGAGTTAAATATGTATAAGTTAAATGCTATTGTACTTCGTTTGGATGCCGTGTTGAATTGGATAATTACGAAAATCCTGTTCCTGAACTTTTAGACATTTATTACGAAATATACTATAAACGTATAGAGGATGTTAAAGCTTACATAAAGAGACATAATGTGGTTGACGATGGTGTCTTTGATGTGTAGAGATGTTTCAGATGTATTCCTTGATGTTGATTTCCTTTTTTCTTGCAGTGTTTTTGAAATGTTCTTGGACTTTAATGGATATGGATTTCTGTTTACTTATGTTTTAAATTAGCGTTGTTAATTAATGATTCAGTTTTTCGGGTAGCTTTGTTAGTAAAATAATGTAATGATGTTGCGTTTTACGGCACTGGCTCTCTCCCTTCCCTGGAGCCAGTGGCCCTAAATTAGGGACGGGCGACTGCTTATAGCCCATTGAGTTGCTCACGGTGGTCGTTAAACCTCCAATCAATCAATCAATCAATCAATCAGGCAAGTATCGGCCTTATTTATAGATGAACATGAGAAACAAATCATTAACACTGCAGTTTTTATGTTTTCTTACTCATATTTAAGTGTTCAACAGTAATCTTGATAACAGATGACGCCACACAACGAATTTCAGCTTAATCACTCAGGAACGGACAAGCGAACGCACTTAGCTTATTATGGTTATGGAGATAAAGGCTCTGGTGATCTGCCACTCTTGGAGCTGGTAGCACAAAATAAGAGACAGTGACACTTATAACGAAATACATTTCTCCGTCATTTTTTGTCCACGCCGGGCATCGAACCCGGGTCCCCTCGTTTCAGAATAAGTCGTTCTCCCAACTGAGCTACGCGGACGTATGCTGCCTTTATCTCATGTGCGTCCGGCGGTGCAGGCACTTCACACACTTAATACAAGCATATATACACTATGTAGAAAACAGCATTCGAATACCTAGATCGAACTGTCAGAAGAGTATTTATTAGCCGATATCAGTACATATTCGGTTCATCTTTGGCAGTTATGACTGAATTAACCCTTCTATGCATGCCTTCCACGATATGCCGTTAAAAGTCTGTACCAGAATTCTACACCATTCCTCCTACAAAGCTTCTGCCATAGCTGCCGTATAGGAAGATCTTACTGGTCAATATCGGACTAAGTGTTCTAGCTGTCTTATTCGATTGAGAAAGAGACTTTGACGTCCCGCTACTCAAACCAGGCCTTGTAGTGTGAAAAAGGCGTTCGATCTTGCTGAAACAGGCAGGAATTTGTACCGAAGTACTGCCACAACGTAGGTAGAGCGGAAGTGTCCAGAATGTTTTTGTGATTTACTGGCGTTAAGCTGGATGTTGCCACAACCAAAGGATCGAGTCTTTTCTAGCAGAAACAGCCCGATCAGAAATCCCCATCCGAACTCAACTGTAGGAACAATATAGTCGGTCTGAGAGAGTTCCCCGGATAAATGCTACATTCAGATACGTTCATACGAACGATTCGTCGGTCCATACCACCCTTTTACACCACACCCTTTTATTGTCCCCGAACGGCATGCGAGGCATTCCTGCAGTCTTCTTCTGGCATCGCCTGGAATGATGTAGGTCTTCTGTGCAGTTCACGTAGCATGGTAGCCATTGGCATGCAATTCTTGACGGTCTGTTCTGAGGTAAATAGTAGTTCCAGTGGCTTGCGACGTTACCAACCACGGCTGTGGTGGAGAACGTACGTACCTACTTCACATTACGCTTGCACGGTGACTTAGTTTGTGTGGCCTTCCAGAGCGAGGATTCGCTGTCTTCTTTCTATTAATGAAGAATATCAGCGACAGTAGATTTTGGTAATCCAAAAGAGTGGCACTGCGGTGAACTGATTGCTTTCCCAAGTAGCACAGAACCACGAGGCTGGCTCCTTTCAAAGTCCGTTCGCTTCTTCTGCGCAACATGGTCGCTTCTAATGCGGTCTGATAGGTGTACTAATGATTCCCTTTATATACTATAACGAAGTAAATTTCTCCATCATTTTTGTCCACGCCGGGGCTCGAACCCGGGTCCCCTCATTCCGGAATAAGTCACTCTACCAATTGAGCTACGCGGACGTTCATTGTTGCTGCTATCTGCCTTTATGTCGTGTGCGTGCTGCGGGGCAGGCACGTCACAATACAGCACCAAATACTTTACGCGCGTGCTTGTTGTATTCGACACAATAACATTTATTTGCATATGTGAAGATGTCCGAATACTTTTATCTACGTAGTATATACTTCAATTGGAGCTGGAAACAAAGAAAACTTTGCGAGAAAAAGGTGAATCACATCGTATTCTGCTTTCTGCATATTGCGTGGAGGAAATAAAACTGAAAATATTTTGTTACTACTAATTTTTTTCTCAATTTGTTTGTGGTTTCTCACTTTCTCTCTCTCCCTTTTGAAGATCAATTATCGTTCACCAACTCATGGGAAAAGAAGTGTGGAAGATGATGCCTTTGAAGACGCCCTTCTTTTAAACAACATTGTTCCTAGAGAAGTTTACGAAGATTTAAAGAATAAAGTTCTGCTCTCAGAATCAGATGTAAAAAACGACAAGAATTTCCGTATCATAGGTGAAGAAGAAACTTTTGCTTCGGAGGAAGATGACCTAGAATTTGATGAAGACTACTAAAATGAGAAAAAACTACACGTTGTCACACATACGAAGTGAAGAAATGGAAGTTTCTGAGATTTCATAATAGTTGTCATATTGTTTTGATTAATATTCAAAAAGCGTTGATAAATATTCTAAGAAATTTTATAATAGTTATTTCGTGTTGTTTTATTTAATATTTTGAAAGTGTTAAGAGTTTAAATTTGTTCCGCAAATATTTCTGAATACAAATTCAAAAAAAATAAAAGTTCTTGCCTTCAATATTAATAAAATGTTTTCGAAGTATACTTTCAGTTCTGTTTACTCTGTGGAAGTTGTCTTGGAACTTGAGAAAGTAGATTCTTTTTTGAATCACGTGTGAAGCCTATTTATTCACAGTATCTTCGGGTTGTATCACTATATCAGTAGGGAAGCGCGGAAGAAATTGAATGATCAAAGATTTTAATCAAGTATATAAATAAATACATCGCTCTTTCCACGTTCCAGGAACGCATAGCAACCGAAAAATTGTTTTCAGCCGCCGCCGTGTAATTGAACCACGGAACTCTCGATATCTAGCCGAGCACGTTAACTTTACACCACGGTGGCCAACAATCCACGGTGCTATATTTATTTTTAAGTCAGCTTCTGACATCATAAATTCGTAACTTGGGCTCAGCTACTGAGACGTCTCCATCTGGTGGGCATTAACGGCACTGGCTATATATATTATAGCAGTTCAATCCAAAGGGCGAAATCCAAGATGAAAATCTTTCAAATACGCGGCGTCAGTAGATAAATAAATACATCGCTGTTTCAACGTTCCAGAAACACATAGCAACCGAAAAATTGTTTTCAGCCGCCGCCGTGGATTTGAATCACGGAACTCTCGATATCCAGCCGAGCGCGTTAACGTTTTACACCACGGTGGCCAACAATCCACGGTGTTATGTGTATTTTTAAGTCAGCTTCTGACATCATAAATTCGTAAGGTGGGCTCAGCTACTGAGACGTCTCCATCTGGTGGGCATTAACGGCACTGGCTATATATATATTATAGCAATTATTTCAAAATATACTTTATTGGCAAAAACATAGGGAATACAGGCGTACCACATATAATAAAGCATGTGATGACGTGCAGAGTGAAAGCAAAGCACAAAACAACAGGTAAATATATTTACAAGAACATGGCTGTACAACGCAGTGCACAAAAAAGAAGGGAACATGTAAAACACAACAAAAGCATATACTACGATAAAGGTACAGAAGTTCCCACAATCCAGGAAGTCACACGCTATGTGACAAAAAACATGATAAGTATTACAGAACATAGTGGAAACTTGGGCAAACTCCCCAAGTGAAACACAAGGATACACAAAATACAAAACAGCAAGCCGTGCAGTATTGCATCGGTCCAAAAAACAATGACATGGGACGAGCAAGAAATACATGACGTCAAAGAATGTGAAAATGCAAGACAGAAATAAGGTATTAATTAAAAGATACAACACAATGCAGCAAGAAAAAACAGAAAGAACAAAGTATCGCAGAGCAATACCTCTCGTATTGCTCCTAGAGAACAAATACACGGTGCGCAACTCAATGAAGGTACAGGCAGCAAAAGCAGACACATGAGTGAAGAATAAGTATTAAGGACAGGTGCAACGAAGAAACAAATACAACACGGTACATGCACACGAATTACATAAAAATTGCAGAAAACATCTACAATACAAATCATAAGCAGTTACATGACAAACACTTAGTAGACGCTGTGACGAAGCACCAGGAAGAGAGAACACAAAATCTCGACTGATGCATTCAGATCTTCAAAGCTGGAAAAAAACAAAAAAAAAAAAAAAAAAAACAGAAAGAAAGATGAATGGAAGATCCAATGATTTCGAACCAACCGGTTCCCTGCGCCCAGGTAGACCGGAAAGAGGCTTGAGATTGAGGGGTGGAAGCAGCGAAGTTCTCCAGGCGTAGTCGAGACACGATGCGATTCCTAAAAATCGACCGTAAGGCCGCGCCAGCAGAGAGGATACTAGGTGTGGTAGCAGGAGAGCGGAGAGATTGATGATAAAGAAAAACGACATGTTTCACAAGTACGAAGAGGTAGGCACAGGCATCCGGCAAAATAGCCGGGGGATGTTTGGTAAGCAATAGCCACTCGTACGATTGAAAAGGGATGTCTCTGGAGCAAATGGTACCTACAAGACGAAAGGCAGTATTGAGAAGTAGAAGGAGAACGGGACAGTGACAGTAGACATGAGGAACATCACCTTCAACACCACAAAAGCAGCAGAGAGAAGTAGAAGAAATAGACATGTGAAAGAAGAAGGAACGGGAAGGCGGCGGTGAAGAAACCGCCAGTGGATGTTTCGCTCTAACGGGGTAGAAAGGGGAGAGAAAGAGGCAGACCAGATAGGCAGCAGAAGTAAAGGAGAAGCATCAGGAAGACCATGCGGAGAATTGAGGGGCGCACGAAGGATCGCATAGATAGAAGCAGTGGAAAAAGAAGAAATGGGAGCAACAGAGTCCCGAAAGGGAAGGAAGAAAGGAAGAGAGAGGCTCGGTCCAGAGACAGAAATAAGGCCAGTGTCAGAAACCAGAAGTGGGAAGAGGGTACGGAGAGCGGAGCGAAGAAGGTCATACTCCTCTTCCAAGGTGGAGAAGAAGGGTCAGGGAAAAGAGAAGAGAGGGGTTTCCAGGTCAAATCGGAAGTTAATAAAGCTTCAACAGTGAGAATTCCTGAGCGGAACCAAAAGGGGAAAAGAAAGTATGGTTGATCGGATGGATGAATCTGAGTGGAAAAGAAAAGAGGTTCTGCAAGCAGGTCCAGGGTGGTAGAGGGAGGAGCGCGGAGTAGTGGGAGAGAATGAAATACCGCTAGAGCGTCGATAAGAAGTGGTGGGAGGCGTTTAGAAGTAGAAGGAGATGAATCCATCCGAAGAAAAAGGAGGAAAGTGAAGGATGGATCATGAAGAGAAATAAGAGTATTCAGGGTAGAAGAAAGTGCAGGGGAGGGCGAAAAGGAGAAGACGAATGAAGGAGACGATTCGGTGAGCTCGATAATATGTTCTGACATCCGGGAAATGAAGACCACCAAATGATGGTGGCAGAGAAAGCGTTGCAGCAGAAATCCAATGTCTAGATGACCATATCACTGAAGTGAAAATACTATTGATGGCAGAGAAATGATGCGATTTAAACACACAGGAATCCCAGGGATAGCAGCAATGTGAGAGAAGATATCGATGAACAATTTGAGCACGTTGAAAGTAAGAGGAAAAGGAAAACGTAAATCGCCAAAAACCAGCCGTGCGATGAAGTCGTGGGCGAAGAGCTTGCCAAGTGACGTTGCTTGTGGTAAAGGAGTGTCCAAAATGAGCTCCAAGAAATTTTTGGGTCGAGGAGGACCACACTGCTCCCCACGGCGAGTCAGTGCAGCCTCTCCAAGTACCACACCACAGGCCAGCACTTTTCTGAATATTCAGGGCAGCACCAGAGAGAGCAGCATACTGTTCATAAGTGGCAAGAAGAGTATCAAATTGGTCATCGCGGCGAAGACAAAAGGTAACATCATCTGAGTAAGCAGAGACAAGAAAACGGTGATGCCGAGTACTAGAGACAATCGGTCCTACCGCAGGTAAGAGAGACGCCCGAGCTGCAATCAAAAGGGCTCAAAGGCGAGAGCAAAGAGTTGTCCTGATAATGGACAACCTTGTCTGATGCCAGATCGAAAAGGAATCGGGGCCGTCAAAAATGTGGCCCTCCGAACGTGCAAATGGGCGCCCCGGTAGAGGCTAAGGATGAGAGAAACAAAAGCGGGAGGAAAACCAAAGTGAGTTAATACGGCAGAAAGGTAAGCGTGAGAGACGTTATCAAAAGCGAATTACTGGTCAAGATTAAACAAAGCTAGGGGTTCGGAATGTTTTAGTGCAAGAAAGGAAAGGTTATAAAGAAAGGAGATATTGTTAGAAATAGAGCGACCAGGCACGGTATATGTCAGGTCGGGGGATATGAGGAACGGAAGAACAGAATTTAGGCGGCGAGAAAGGAGTTTAGTGTAGAATTTGTAGTCCAGGTTGAGAATAGAGATGGAGCACCAATTCGACAAGTCCAGAAGGTCATTCTTCTTCGACAGGAGGATGACATGTGCAACTGTAAATTCCAGCGGAAGCGCAGGAGAAGAAAGAGCACACGAAAAAGCGGCAGAGAGAAACGGCAGGAGTGACGGAAGAAAGGCCCGATAGAACGAGAGCGGGAGGCCATCAGGTCCCGGGGAAGAGTGAAGATTGAGGGAGGCAAAAGCCTCCCTCAATCAGAGGCAAAAGCCTCTCTCAATTCAGGCAAAGAAAAATCAGCAATGAGAGGGGCGCAGAGAGAAGACGGGACCTGAGGGAGAGAAGAAAGAAAAGAGGAGGAAGAAAAAGAAGAACCCTGCGCAACCGCTCGGAACTTCTCCTGAAAGAAGTGACGGACATGAGAGCAGATGAGAGTTGTATTGCCAGTAACAGTGCCATCAGGCAATCGGAGATGTCTGATGGAAGATGACGTGCGTTGCATGGATTCCATCTTCGAAAGGACTTCGAAAGAATGCGTCGATGGTGAAATACGTAGGAGCCGAAGACGACGGACTGCTTGCTGAGCAAACGGTTCGAGGCAAGCATGAAGTTCATCACGGACGGAGGTATAGTGCGGGTAGACATTGGCGTCGCGGAGAGGACTCCTCGTAGGTTACTCACCTCCATCGAGCGAGTGGTGGAAATAGTAAAGGAGAGTTGACGAACGAGCAAGAGAAGATCCTGTTTGACATCAAGCCACAAACGCAAGGCGCTTGGGGTCGTTGTGAGCAGCAGCTTTTCGATCAGAAAGGAACTTCTCAACTTCCTAGCAAAAGGAACGGTCTTGCAAGAGAGAGTCATCAAAGTCCAATGACGACGCGTAGATGAAGGTGCAGGAGAGACGCAAATTGATAGTGAAACGGCAGAATGGTCGGAAGAAACAGTAGGTGAATGTCGAGCAGCAGTGATAGCAGGGAGTAAGGAAGCCGAAACATATATTCGGTCCAACCGCGCAGCAGTAGAACCGAACGTCGGCGGATTACACCACGTAAAGGAAATGGAATCAGGATTTAGCCGTCTGAAGGAATCGACAAGATGAAAATCATCAAGGAGCTGAGTCAGCTGTGAAACTAAATTCATGCGGTATTCGCCAAAAGACGAATTTCTGTCAAGAGAAGGCTGCAGCGTGCAGTTAAAATCCCCCCAAGAACGAAATAATCCCCGGGAGGAATCGCTGCAATCGCTGCACGAATATTACTGAAACAATGAGCAACATATATTTCATCAGTGGGAATATATACATTAAAGATATGAAAAGTAACATTATGCACACAAAAGGTAAAACACTGAAGAAAATCAAGGTGTAAATTTGTCACAGAAATAGAAGTCAGCTGAGTCAAAAACCACTGGCGCACACCTACAGCTATACCACCATACCACGAGAGGCGATACGAGTGGTAAAAGGTGTACGGCCAGCGTCTCCATAGGTGAGTGGGAGTGTCAGCAGAGCAGTGTGTTTCCTGGAGAAGGAGAACATCTCCACCAGCGGCAGAAATGTCCTCATAAACGAGGGAGTTTAACACTGGTGTCGCGAACCCGCGACAATTCAAGGAAGTCACAGTGAAAGTGCCATGTCTCTAGTGGCAGTGACAATCTTTTCCAAATGGGAACGGAAATTGTTGTACCGCCGCTGGATGCACTTCTGAGTGGCAGCATCCTCGGCAGATGGACTCTTGATAGTATTGTAAAGAGTTAACAGTTGTGCCAGTTGATTCTCAACTGCTGGGTAGCGACCTTCAAATCGGTTGACATAGGTGGGTAAATTAGGAAGAAGAGTCTTGGCACAAGCAAAGTCGTGCAATTCGTTATAAGGGAGAGGAGTGTCCGTAAACACATTCATGTGTAGGCGTGCGGAAAATTCCTCAAGAGGCAGGAGGTAGATAACTGGCTTGGAAGACTTGACAGGGCGACCCGAAGCAGGTGATCCAGCAGGCTTAGTCGGAGAGGTTTGAGTAGAGTGACCAGATTGTCGCCGTCGTTTCGTAGAGCCGCGAGGAGGTTTGGCATCCCTTTGTCAGAACGGGTCCGGAGAAAGCCCTCCGTCCCATCACTCATCGCTTGGTCGCTGACGCTTTGATAGGCAGTGTCATCAGCGGTCGAGGTCTCGGTATCAGACTGGTCAGTCGCAACGGACTCAGCAACTGCTGTAGGGTCCGCAGGAACATGAAAAGATGCTGAAGATTGTAAAACTGGGTAGTGTTCCTCGGAGAGAGAAGGTGGGACAACAATTGGCGTAGAGGTTGCTACCAAAGGTAGGTTGTTCGCAGGAACCACCGTCGGTAACGTAGCGCTACTAGGATCTTGATGAGAAGGCATCGGATCTTGATAGACGGGCGAAACAGACTTTGGTGGAGCAACTGGACACTGCTTATAGTAGTGACCAACCTGATGACATTGACTACAATGGAATTCCGTCAGGAAGTTTATTTGCCTGACCTGATCTTCGCACCGAACAGTGAAGTGTGTTGGAAGCCGTTAGATTGCTTCTTGTGATGGAAAAAATATGACCCTCGCAACACGGCGAGCACCTTGGATCGACGCATGTCGTGGATCACGTAATGGGTCGTTTCGGGCAGCAAGATGCGTTTGTATGCCTCCAACTACCCGACCAACCGAAGATAAGACAGCATACAGCATGAGATCTGTCACTTCCAACGGGACCGGGTAGAAAGAAACGTTAATGGGTCTTTGGCCCACTGGTTCTGCAGAAAGATGTCTATCACCAATGGTGAGACCAGATGTTAGGAGAAATTTCGCCATTTCAGCCGTGGCCAGATAAACAACCACAAGTCGTCCTCTACGATACATTTGCGGAATAGATTCAGATGGGAACCGCTGTGCAATGGCATCTGCATATACTCTCAAAGGAGTGTCCGGAAGGGCTTCGAAATGAACGCCTTTTGCAAGATTCGCAGTAAAAGCTGTGCCAGCTGGTGAGCTGGCTGGGATATTAAGTACGATATTATTGCCAGCTTGGGAAATGAAAGATTTCAGCTTTTCAGCGCCAACACAATTATTCATGGATGCTGGACGAGAGACTTTGGAGGCTGCAACAGAAGAAAACGAAGGTAATGACACGTTGGGCTCGGCAGTGCTAGAAGAGGCTGCATTTCCAGTGATGTCCATTGCGTCATCATCGATAGCGGAAGCCGGGAGATGTGACGTAGCTGGAGGAGGCAATTTGGCAACGCCACGAGCGGACGCTTGCGTGGCAACACCCCCATCTGGGGCATCAGAAAAGGAAGAGAGATTAGGGCTATCACTATCCCTACCGGAAGTCGCCATCTTCAATGGCAGCGCCCAGTAGCTAGCTTGGCCAGCTCGGCCAAACGTAAATAAGATGAAATACAACAAAATAGGCACTCACCGCGCTCGAAACGAAGCAAAATGAAAGACGATACCTTTATACTTAAGGTGAACGTGAAATTAAGGAGCGAAGAGTCCAATAACACACCCAAATCAGAAGAAAATCGCGGAGCAACAACACGCTGCGCAGTTAAATCCAAAGGGCGAGATCCAAGGTGAAAATTCTCCAAATACGTGGCGTCAGTATATTAATAAATACATCGCTCTTTCCTCGTTCCAGAAACACATAGCAACCTAAAAATTGTTTTCAGCCGCCGTCGTGGAATTGAACCACGGAACTCTCGATATCTAGCCAAGCGCGTTAAATTTTTGTTGGCCACCGTGGTGTAAAGTAAACGCGCTCGGCTAGATATCGAGAGATCCGTGGTTCAATTCCACGACGGCGGCTGAAAACAATTTTTAGGTTGCTATGTGTTTCTGGAACGAGGAAAGAGCGATGTATTTATTAATATACTGACGGCACGTATTTGGAGGATTTTCACCTTAATCAAGTATTTTAAAGAATAGTTTCTAACTAAAATTAAGTATAGAAATAGCTTTAGCTTAGAACCTGATGTAAAATTAGTATCAGTCTAGTACAAGTTTCAACCAGATCTACAGTTCGATTTTTTTTCCAGCTACACAGACATTATCAGGAGAAGAAGGAAGTCTGTAAAAGAAAACAAATTATTGTTAAGTCATTAATCCTTCTGAATAAACCCTTTAACTGGACAGGATTAATTTACTCAAGGTTAGCAAAACGAGCTGAGATCATCCCGAACGAACATATTCGCTGTCTGAGGAGTGGGTCTAACGCGGCTGTAACGAATGAACCTGCGCATCAGAAAGCGTTGTTTCAACGGGGGATGATCGACACTAATCCTTTCTGATTGATTGCCTGCTAAAAGGGCTATAAGAATGGGAAGAATCTAAGAAAAAAGGGATATGTTTGTAACCTGTTTCTACCCAGGGGTATGATATCCGTGTCAGAGGAATTAACACATCGGCATCAAGCCTTGGGTCATAAAGTTGAGAATAAAGAACTAGTAAGGAGCGTTTATCACTAGTAACATGTTTATGGTGTGCACTGCTTAGATGACGGGGGGGGGGAAGGAATTGTTTAGCTTTCGTAAAACCCGGTCATTATATGAACGTTTGTATTTGGGAAGGGTGGAAAACTTTGGGCATACTTTGTTTTATGTACATCGGCCGATTAAACGGTTAATTCTGAGCGTCCAGCCGATCTGAGTGATCGATAAATAGAATTGCAAGTAAGCATTTACGCTTTATACACTCAATGGACAAAGCATTAGAGATAGCGATCTAATAGCATATTGATCATCCTCTAGCTTGAAAAGCGGCCTGTGCACGCTGAGACACCGACTCCATCAGATGCCGGAAGGTTTCCGTCAGTATTGCCAGCCATGCCTGTTGCAGTATTGATCACAACTTCACCACCCGAGACGTATGTCCAAGATACATGGATCTGATGTTCGGCTCCATGGCATCCCAAAGAGCTTCCAAATTCATAGACTTTGGGGACCACTGGATGGTTCCAAATTCAGATGGACCTCAACTAACCAGCCATGGCTCGACTCATGCCTCGTTAGTTGAGGTCCGGTGAGGCGGCGCATTGTCCTGTTGCAACAGACCATCAACCGCAAAATACGCGAAGGCCATGAAACCGTGTACGTCATCAGCCAGCATATGTTTGTACCACTCAGCGGTTAAAGACCTCACCAGACACACTAAGGGAACTAATACGTCCCATAAGAAGGCTCCCCAAACCATCACAGAGCCACCACCGACTTGAATATATAGCCAACACGACACGATGGGGCTGCATGGTGTTGACGCCACACCAGCACCCTTCGTCAGCTCAGTACAGATAAAAATGAGATTCATCAGACCACACGGCGCGGCGTCACGCTGGAGAGGTCCAGTTTTGATGTTTCCAGCACCAGGCGGGGAGTAATAACAGACGACGAGCAATCAACAGTGGCACACGAGTAGGGCGTTGACTCTCGTATCCCATGGTATGCAGAGTGGGCTGTACTATTCGCTCGTTGATGCCACTTTGGCCTCCGACATTTAACCTATTTGTACTTCGGTTTGCGAAGTGATCGGTCTGTACGATGCTGGATAGCCTATATCGACGGCGGTCATCAAGGGTCGGCCACCATTTGCTCTGTGGGCGGCGGTGTGTTCGTCGATGGTATACTCACCTTGATATGGTTGCCCTCGGCAATCCTAGGGTTCTTACCACTTGGCCAATAAAATAATTCATCTGTCTTGCGCCGGCAATGCATCCACGATCAAAGTCGCTCAGATCACCACGTTTACCCATGTTCGTCGACTGAGATACGCTGTTTGGAATCCCTGCTGTCCGCCTATTTATCACTTGCGCTCGGTTTAAGTCCGTTTCATTCCGCGCGGGGGAATTCTATGTCAACTGCCCATCACTCCTATCTCTAATGTTTTGTCTAATAAGTGTATAACGCTTTACCTAACTTTACTTCACTATTTTGTATGTTGTGTAGGAGGCCTACGTATTATTATAAGAAGCAATAGATCACTTAAGATTTATTTTACACTTTATGAAATCATTTCGCGAACTCGTAGGATGTCTGGGTATTTCGTATAATGTCGGGTTTTTCACATTTTGCTGGAATGCATGCAGTGCATCATTTTCCTTTCTACACTTTTTTTTTTTTGTAATCTGAGAACGTGAGCAGAACCGAACGTAGCATTTTAATGTATAATTTGCCATGAGCATGTCCTTCGGTAGGTAGATGTTTAACTGCGCGAAACATGCATTTAAAGGGTTTCTACAATCACCCGAACGATTTAGTATAGGAAGGTGTTCAGATAAACGAAATACATCAAACGAAGTCATGAGTAGATCCGGTCTTTGATAAAGAGGAAAGATTCTACAGAACACAAACAAAACAGCAATAAGAAAATAAAAACATAAAAGCGCGCGGCTTTGTTTCGGGTGATCATAATCGGCATCACACACACACACACACACACAAATAAGCACAACTGTGTGCTTTCAGCTGACAAAGATGAGTGAGAATAATAAAGAAGAAAGAAAAAACGCGTGCAAACTCTCTGCATGGCTAGATTTCCATTCAAACCGGCAGGCGCCAAAAGTCGTTCAATTGGTATTTCTCTCTCATGAACTTCCATTCTTTTAAAAGCACAGATTTATGTTTGCAACAGTTTGCTCGGTAAACTGACGAAGGTTGACCTCTTCACCGAGTAGTCGGAGTCGTGGGTTTGAGAGCTGAGGTCAAGGCTCAGGCCCCATATGAGACGTGGGTGGTGTTCTTCTCCAAGCCGGCCCCGGTTGCCGAGCGGTACGAATCGTTGGCTTCTCATCATTCATCCGAGATGGGATCAGGTTCGAAACCAGTGAGACATGGATCATCCACCTCTGGCGGCTTCCAGTCCCTGGAACTAGTGCCCTAAATTAGATTTATGCAGATGATTTTGCGAAGGGAGTGTCTGACTCCAGGGCTTAAACAATCCTTAGAAGTAAGAAGTTAGGAGATTTGGGCTAGAATGCCCGACAGGAAACTCATACGGAAGCGAGGAAGAAAGTGGGAGGAAGACATTCTTATTTATAACCTCGGGGACTAGTACACGACGTACGTTAGATATTTAGTGGTTCAAGCGTTCGTATCAAGGCCGTCTAGAAAACACAAAAGGCCATGCCATCAGAGAGGCGAGTTCCCTTTTTTAGTGACGTCACGCGGAAACCAAGGCTTCCGATTGGATTCCAACGCTGTGACGTCAAACACGATGCCGACGTATCAATCCATGTAACATCAAAATGACGTCACGAGCGGATGGAAATCATCTCTCTAATGCCGTGGCCTTGTGTTTTCTAGACAAGTGTTTCCCAACCGCCGGTCCGCGAGTTTTTTTCCGCCGGACCGCTAGAAACGAGTAAATTTATATTTCTTTTGGATCGAAATGGAGACATAATAAGAGGAAATCTAGATCTAAATTTTTTTAACACCTTTCGCGGAAGATTAAAGGAAACTTGGATCGCTAATCTCTGACAGAAGGTCTGAACTCCTGCAGGTCAACTGACCACAATAAGGAAAGCTTTGGTGCACTTCCTTCAGATGCCTGTCTGGTATTCAGATCCAAATATCTGACTCAGTTTTGGGGTATTATGGTGAACGAATGTCCAAATTTCAGCGGCTCTAAAACCATTGGTAACTTTTTCGACCACGTATTTATTGCGAAAAACCTTTTCAGCCGTTTCGGCAATCAAAACAATGCACAGGAACATAATAGACATTAATTCTGCACTGTGTCTTGCAGAAATGAAGCTGGAACCGCGGCTCGAGAAGATTATCGCGAAGCAGCAGCTACAGACGTCGTATTGGCCCCCAAGAAATTATATTAATGGTAAGGAGAATATTGTGGTATACTGATTATTGATTGCACTTATTAATCATTAAAGAATATTAACAGATTAAATGATATTAATAGGGGATACATTATTAAGTAGGTGACATGGAATAATGTGGTATATAAATAAAATGTGGGTGGTAGGCAGTGATCATTATAATATGGAATGTTACGAGCTAAATGTCCGAAAATAGCCTAAAGGTTTTGTTTCAGCATTGCTGGTCCACGAAAATTTTTCCAATGTTTTACCGGTCCACGAATGGAAAAAGTTGGAAACCACTGTTCTAGACGGCCTTGGTTGAAGGCGGTATTTCCATGGCGCCTTTACCTATTGCAGATTTGCATGAGCGTAAAATATTTCTTATCGTTGGCATATACAGTATATTCACTGTGTGGTTTTTCGAAAGACGTTTGAGGAAAACATCACTATGACATCGACGCGGGATATGACTTTTTTTACGCTTTCCAACCGTAGGTTGAAGAAGCGTATATGCTCCAGCTTTGTCCGTCTGTCCGTCCGTCCGTCCGTCCGCACGATAACTCGCGTAAAAATGGTTCGATTTCGATGAAATTTTAGTATGTGGTAGGGGACCACCCAGGGACGAACCTTATTGAAAATGAGCGAAATGGGGTGAAAGGTCAGGACATAGGAGTGGGATCCATTCCATTGTCCTTATGCGTCATAGCTTGAATAAAAATGGTTCGATTTCGACGAAATTTTAGTATATGGTAGGAGAAGAACCTTATTGAAAATGGGTGAAAGAGGATCCATTCCATCACATACTGTTAAAGCAGCCATTCTTACATATTTGCATCTATGTAAATTTTATTTTGAAAACGGCTCTAAGGATTTTGATAAAAGTGGTTAACCTACAGTTTTCTGGTACTAGAGATCGATTTAGCTTGATCTCGACATGGGAAAAATTCGTTTAGTGGGTTAAATAACCACCCCGAGTTATCACGTTTTTAGGGCCATGGCGTCGTCCTATTAATGTTTCCCATGCTTAGAAATCTTATTACGTCACACTCTCGCGACTGAGATGTTGGGGAGCGGTCACACCATCTGCCTCATTACGTCACACGTTGTGTGTGGATCCTATTCAAGTTTTATGAGCCGCCCCGGTGGCGCAGTGGTCTAAGGCGTTGGCCTCTGATCATTCGTCCGTAAGGGGTCCGGGTTCGAATCCCGGTCAGGCATGGATGTTGTGTTTGTCTTACGGCACTGGCTCTCTCCCTTCCCTGGAACCAGTGACCCTAAATTAGGGACGGGCGACTGCTTATAGCCCATTTGAGTTGCTCACGGTGGTCGTTAAACCTCCAATAAAAAAAAAAAAAAAGTTTTATGACGTCACACTCTCGCGACCATCTGCCTCATTACGTCAAGCGTTGTGTACGTATTACGCATTACTTCTATTTTCTTCTAGAACAAAAAGTGAGTTGTGCCAGCTGCTTGGAGTTGATGCGAAGTACAGTATAGGCAGCGGAACGCTAATTTCGCGTGTTTTTACCTTCAAAAAGTAAACTTTTAATACAGCATTTTTTTTGTTACATTTTTGAATGGTCGAGAGTATCCGCTGTGCTAAAGTATGAGTAGTTTATTTTTATTAATTATTATTAAATGTTTATTTATTACTATTCACGTGGATAGTAAAACAATATGAAAAACATATGGCTGGTCGATCCCTACGAAACGTGGACGTTTCAACTTTAATAAGAATTATTCTAAATTAATTTGTCTCTAATTCGTATATCATTATTAATCTTGATGGTTTAGACTTAGCATTACAATACTTGGAAATAACATCAAAATAAAGAAAATTTTGTGCCCTCATCCCCTTTAACCGAGCGATGCTCGGTGTTTCTGATATTTGCCCTTATGCGTCATACATAGCACACGTAAAAATAGTTCGATTTCGACGAAATTTTAGTATGTGGTAGTGAACTGCCTGGGGACAAGCCTTATTGAAAATGGGCGAAATGGGGTCAAAGCTCAGGACATAGGAGCGGGATCCATTCCATCGCCCTTATGCGTCATAACGTGCGTAAAAATGGTTCGACTTCGATAAAATTTTAGTATGCAGTAAGGGACCACCTGAGGACGAACTCTATTGAAAACGGGCAAAACGGAAAATGGGATCAAAGTTCAGGACGTAGAAGCGGGATCCATTCCATCGCCCTTATGTGTTATAACTTACGTAAAAATGCTTCGAGTGAGACAAAACTTTATCATGTTGTTCCGGAAGTATACTTTACCGGTTCTGTTGAATATCATCAAAATGGGGTCAAAAGTCAGTTCATAGGAGCGAGATTTATTCTACAGCTATTATCGTCATAACTTGAGTAATGATTTCTGGTATGTTGGAAAGCGTATTATAATAAGTGCATTGCATGATCTTACTCACTTGTTTTAGAGTTGTATATCCTGACAAGCGCGCTGCAACATCACGTATAGCCACCTGTTCTCAAACATGGCCACGCCCGTTTTTTTTTTGGGGGGGGTTGATATCCTGACACGGGCGCTGCAACATCATGTGCAGATACTTGTCCTCATACACGGCCACGCTCGTTTTTTAGAGTTGTGTATCCTGACACGGGTGTTTCAACATCACGTACAGTGACATGTTCTCATACACCGCCACGCCCGTTTTTTAGAGTTGCATTTCCTGACACGGGCGCTGCAACAACATCCTGTACAGTGACCTATCCCCATACACGGCTACGCCTGTGCTGAACAGGGCCAAGATTTTTCCAGTGTTCAACGAATAAAACGGTTCAGTGGAGCTGCTTGATCCACGGTATTGAACGGTTGTGAACAACTATTGTCATTTCAACAACACTGCTGTTAATAGAAATTGCAATACCAAGAAAGAAACAAGCAATCACAATGACATTTATGGGAGTGATTAGTTATGGTACAAGCTGCAAACTATCACATTTAAATACCGGTTCGTGGTGATGATCACCTTGATATCTCAATGTGATCGCGTGCTATTGTACTCGCATAACAGGCAATCACTTTGATATCTGGATAGTACACACGAATTGATCGATACATGATGGCGCAACAATGCAGACGCAAACGTTGCTGTGACATCAAGGGTTCCAGACACACAGAGAGAGAGAGAGAGAGAGAGAGATCTGGGTGTTTATATATGTAATTATTCTCAAATATTGTGATCAGTGCTTTGCTATTAAGTTGAAAGTGGTCAGTTACTTCTCGAACGACTTAATATTTGCATCCCAGGTACGTAGCACAAGTGACCCAGGGCATTTTCTCTTGATACATGAGCGATTTGCCCATTCCTTGGAGAGATCCAAAGAACAACAACGCACTGTTCTTACACGCATTAATTTTAATTATCCAGTCGCTGAAATAAATCTCCAACTCACAAAGAAAGTCCTAGAAGAGCGTCACAGCTCTGAGGTTTTTCATACAACAACAATCTGCGTACATCATGAACTGACCGTGCGTGTATCAGAACTTTTAGATAGATTCATGTAGAGGGATTTAAAAAGGGAGTGCCTGACCCCAGGTCCTAAACAACCCTTAGAAGTAGGAAGCTAGAAGATTTAAGCTAGCGTCCCCGACAGGAAAGTTACACGGAAGCGAAGTAGAAAGGGGGAGGAAGACGACTTTCTTTATAACCGGGGGCATTACTCCGGGTTTGACGGTTTACCGCACCCATACGATGCACATTTAGTGTTTCGATCGGTCGTACCTGCCTGGGATCTGTCCAGATATTTTCCCGTGGCAGTCACGAACGTTGACTACTAGGCCATCCGCGGCCCATGTCTTTTAGTTGCATGGTGTCCATATTTACAAAGGGCATCCTAAAAGTAATGCCTCGTACCTCATAAGATTTTTATTTGTAGCAGCAAAAATGTGAAACTTGGTAGCAAAATACTTCGACATTTTGCCAATAACGCTGGACTATTCAAAGTACTATCCATCACTTTCTATACATTTCTACCATCTTTGAACCCATTGGTAAAATCCATTTTGAAAAGATTCCTGAGGCTGTCATTTTACCCATGAGTTCACAGCTAGTTTAACGTCTGTCGCAACGTCGAAACGTTTCCCACGAAGGGTGTTTTTCAAAGGGGAAAACAGGGAAAGTCTGAAGCCGCGAAATCAGGACTGTTGGTGCATCACCGTCCACTACATTTCGGCAATAGACTGTGAAGTCTCCATTGAGGTGTGGGAACACTCGTTATCATGGAGTAAAACAACACTATGAAGTGGAATGCCACGTCTTTTCCTTTTGATAGCTTTTTATACCTTCTTCAATGTCTGCACATAGTGAGCATTGTTTATTGTAGCACCCCGTTCAAAGCAATCAGTCAAAATGACACCACGTTTGTCCCAGAAAATTGTCACCGCCACTTTCCCTGTGGAATGAGTTGTTTTCACCCTTACCTGTCGCAGTAAAGATGTGTGGAGACATTCCATTGACGCACGTTTTGTTTCTGGGTCATGAAAGAACACACAGGTTTCATCCCCCGTCACAACATTAGAGAAAACACCTCACCCTTTCTCTGATAACAGTCCAAGAAGTTCCGGCACATGCCCATCTTTTGCTCGCATTGTTCACGGGTTAGGTTTCTTCGAATCCACTTTGAAAATTTTTTCTGTAGCCCAGATCCCTAATTAATGTTTCCATAGCACTGTGACCACAATGAATTGGATCACTCAACTCCTGGATGGGGACACAATGATCAGCTGATGTGATGAAGCCTTTCACTAGTTGCCTGTTGGCATCTATCACTGCAGTGGCGGGTCTTCCACTCCTTTATTTGTCCGACACAGAACTTTCTCCTTCTCGAAACCTCTTCATCCATCTTCGAACATTACTGATATCAATCGTAGCAGCTCCATACAATGTCCGAAGTCTTCTGTGGATTTCTGGATCCTCATATCCCCTTTTTTTTCAGGAATTCAATTAAGGATCGCTGCTTTTCTCTGTAATTCGTGATCTTTGTCTCCGATACTGAAAACCGTTTGTTCCCACATTGGTAACATATCATATAATACATGTCAGTGCAGCTTCATTAAAATCACTTCAAAATTTCAAAAGTTATTAATGAGGAGGCATTACTTTCAGGATGTCCCTTGTATATCAGTCTGCATGACTTGACTGACTGCCAGTGATAACATAGAGGAAAAAAACTTACGGGATTTTAGATGTATCGTTCAGTATGGAAAGCATAATGAGAAGCAACCAAAATATAGGTCAACAAGTTAGTAAAAGCATGCAGTGAATTGATTATGATACGCTTTCCAACATACCAAAAATAATTACTCAAGTTATTACTCAAGTTATGAGGATAATGGCTGTAGAATAAATCTCGCTCCTATGCCCTGACCTTTGGCCCCATTTCGATGATATTCAACAGAACCGGTGAAGTATACTTCCAGAACAACATGATAGAGTTTTGTCTCAATCGAAGCATTTTTGCTTAAGTTATGACGCATAAGGGCGTTGGAATGAATCCCGCTCCTATGTCATGACCTTTGATTAAATTTCGCCCATTTTCAATAGGGTTCGTCCCAAGGTGGTCCGCTACCACATACTAAAATTTCATCGAAATCGAACCATTTTTATGCAAGTTATGACGCATAAGAGCAGTGGAATGGATCTCGCTCCTATGACCTGATCTTTGACCCCATTTCGTCCATTTTCAATAGGGTTCGTCCCCAGTCCTCCCCTACCACATACTAAAGTTTCATCGAAGTCGAACCATTTTTACGCGAGTTATCGTGCGGACAGACGGACAAAGCTGGAGCACATACGCTTCTTCAACCTACGGTTGGAAAGCGTATACAAAAATGGAAGACATGAAAGGCAGTGGCTTTGCCAAGATTAAGAATCCTGCAGATATCAAAATAATAATTCAATCAGCTTCCGAAATATTCATCCAAATTTGATATGAAGGGAAGGTACCTTGACGAGTATCGTCAACTTATGCCGAACATTTTTGTAAAGTGTTTGAACAAATGCCAGTTAAAATGTGCAGTGCTGTGCAAAAGTAATGCATCACCAGCAAAAGCAATGAATTTTTAGGTTTAATTCTTTGTTTAATCAACTAATTGTTATAGTTATTTCTTCATTTATGTATCATTCTATGCGAAATTTAACATTGATTTAAAAAATGTCTTAGTGGATACTTCTGTTCTTATGGCACATTACTAAAATCATGACCAAGTCGAAATTATTATGAAAAGGATGATTTATTCAATACTTAAGTTTACAGCAACAAATAGTTTTTGTAATTCATAAGGAAAGAAATAACATTTAAATACAGAAATATAATGAAGCAAAACTATAAAATGTGCATTCATAAGGAATGAAATAACATTTAAGTACAGAAATATAATGAAACAAAATTATAAATTGTACCTAGTATTTTGTTGCCCTGCCTTTAGCTTTAATCACAGCTTTGCATCTTGCTGGCGTACAAGGTTTGTAAACGATTGGGTTGAACAATAGGATTTCAAATTTGAGTTTCATCTTCAATGAGTTGAATTTTGGTTGTCGGCTTCTTTTTTGATTGTTCATACGACAGACACTTTGAACCACAAATTTTCGAAAGGGTTTAAATCCGGTGATTGTGGTGGGCAATCACGATGCTGAACATTTTTTCCTCAAACCACTTGTTCACTACTTTAGCACGATGACGGGGAGCATTGTTATCTTTAAAAACAAAATTGCCGTCATAAAGCCTTCTAGATGATGGTAGCATCTTGTTTTCTAAATCCAGATGTATTTCTGGGCATTTACCGTACCTTCGAAATTATGGAGGATCCCAAGGCCATGTGTATGCATACAGCTCCAAATCATGACCTTCACAGCATGCTTAACAGTAATCACTAAACAACTTGGATGGAATTCTTCATGCTTGTATCTCCTTACATAGGCCCTACTATGATTCCCATTAAGGCAAAATTCTGATTCATCACTGAAAAGAACATTTTCCCATTGCTGAATTGTCCATGGCACATCCTGTTTTGCCCACTAAAGTCTATACGCTGTCTTTGATTTGCAGTTCACAATGGTTTACACCTGTCTTTGCAGCCACGTAAGTCATAGTGAAGCACCTCCTCCTAACATTAGATGTACTGACAGTAATATCAGTCACTTCTGACCATTTTTGAAGCAATTCAGGTGAACTGAACCTCTTGTGTGCCCACCTTAGCTTTCTGAGCACATTGTCCTGCCTGGTTGTAGTGGATATGGGTCTTTCACTGCGACGCATATTTTTAATATCATCAGTGTCTGCTACTTTCTTCAGTAGCCTACTAATTGTAGATTGATTACAACCCCCTCTTTCAACGATTTGCCTTGAAGAATATCATTTCTTTTAACGATTTGCCTTGAAGAATATCCTTTCTTTCAACGATTTGCCTTGAAGAATATCCTTTCTTTCAACGATTTGCCTTGAAGAATATCCTTCTTCATGCAGAACAAGTGTTTTTACTCTGTTCGCTGTGGACAATTCCACAGTTTTAACTATTTTTAAGAATGCACACAAATTATACCCTAATAACAACAAGAGACGACCACTGCAATGCTCTAGTAGATCAGATCAGATGTAGAGGATTTTAGGAAGGGAGTGTCTGACCCCAGGTTTTAGACAACCCTTAGAAGTAGGAAGCTCGGAGATTTGGGCTAGAGTGCTTGACTGGAAAGTCACACGGAAGCGAGAAAGAAAGGGGGAGTAAGACACTCTTATTTATAACCTCGGGGGTCTAGTATACGGGGTCCGACGGATTAACGTGCCCATCCGACGTACGGGGGATATTTAATGGTTCAAGCGTTCGTATCAAAGCTGTCGAGTTCTCTCTTTTAATAACGTCACGCGGAAACCCAGGCTTCCGATTGGATTCTAACGCTATGGTGTGTGACGTCAAACACAACACCGACGTACCAATCCACGTAACATCAGAATGAAGTCCCGAACGGATGAAACTCATCTCTCTAATGTCATGGCCTTGTGTTTTCTAGACCAGTGTTTCAAAACCGCCGGTCCGTGAGAAACGAGTGAATTTATTTTTCGTTTGAATCGAAATGGAGACAAAATAAGAAATCACGATCTAAATGTTTTAAACAAAAAATTTAGATCTAGATTTAAATATAAAAACCGATAGGAAAGTGACACGAAAACGAGCTGGAAAGAGGTAGGAAGACGCCCTTATTTATTATCGGGGGACTAGTACCCGGGGTCCGATCGCTTAACGTGCCCGTCCGACGCACGATGAATATTTAGTGGTTCGAGCGTTCGTACCTGCCTGGGATCGAACCTGAGGTTATCTCCGTGGCAGTCACGAACGCTGACAACTAGGCCATCCGCGCCCCGCAATGCTCTAATAGATCAGATCAGATCATATGTAGAGGATTTTAGGAAGGGAGTGTCTGGCCCTATATCTTAAACGATCCTTTGAGATAGCAAGCTAGGAGATTTGGGCTAGAATGCCCGATAGGAAAGTGACACGGAAGCGAGGTAGAAAGGGGGAGGAAGACGCCCTTATTTATTACAATTTATTACAGGGAGGCCAGTACCCGCGGTCCGACGACTTAACGTACCCATCCGTCGCACGGCGGATATTTGGTGGTTCGAGCGTTTGTACCTGCATGGGATCGAACCAGAGGTCTTCTCCGTGGCAATCACCAACATTGACCACCAGGTCACCCGCGGCCCGCAGTGCTCTAGTATGATCATAATATGATCATATGTAGAGGATTTTAGGAAGGAGTGTCAGACACCAGGTCTTAAACAACCCTTCAGAAATAGGAAACTAGGAGATTTGGGCTAGAGCGCCCGATAGGAAAGTGACACGAAAGCGAAGTAGAAAAGGGGAGGAAGACACCCTTATTTATTACCGGGGGCCAGTACCCGGGGTTCGACGGCTTAACGTGAACATCTGACGCACGGCGGATATTTAGTGGATCGAGCGTTCGTACCAGCCTGGGATCGAACATGACGCCCTTTCCGTGGCAGTCACGAACGTTGCCCACTAGGCCACCCGCGGCCCTAACAGTGCTCTAGTAGTTCCACGTCTACCAATGTAAAGGCTGCAGTATAATTTGGATAGCATTAGGAAGCACCCAATCAAGTAAAAGAATGCCTATGATTGGCTGTAACAACTGATACGCACCTAACGTGAATTTTAATGAGACTGTCAAACCCCATATTTTACGTCATATCTTAAGAACAAAAGTAGCTGCAAAAATACTAAGAAATGTTTTTAAATCTCCATTAAATTTCGCATAGAATGATACATAATCGACGAACTATGACAATTAGTTAGTTAAAAAAAAGAGTTACATTTAAAAATTCACGTTTTTTTTCAGGTGATGCAATACTTTTGCACACCACTCTAAGTATATATTTTTTCACTTTTCGAAATTCCAGCATAACAGGCTGAAATGTTAGTATGATAATGTAGCACGGGCAGGAAGTGATGAGAAAAAAACCTTCGGCCAAATTACCATGTACTTATTTAGCATAACAATGCCCCATAGTCATTCACATCAGATATCCAGTAAATATGGAAACAGTTTTTTTTGTCATTTCGAAGGACAGACGGAACTTTGGTTTTTAGGTTTCCGTCTGTCTATGTGGTACAGTAAGAGGTAAAATTAATTTTGATTTATATTCTGGAAATTTACATGATTTCGAACTGCATTTTCAAACAAACTACATTTTCATGCATTCTCTTCATACATACAGTGACTTCCTTGTCTTTACGCCATTGTAATAAAATTTGTGACCTGCGTCTCCGAAGCTGAATTCCATACGTTTTCCTATTGTTGAAATGTATATTATAAGTGGATATTCAGTGCACATATTTTAGACATCAGTACAGAGTTCTGTAATAATTTCCACGGTTTGTAATGCAAAACGAAAATAGTTGCATCAGATTTTCTCTTTTTAATTCTCACCTCTCGCAGTAACTGCATTCTGCCTTTGTTCTTAAGAATTATATGCTGTGGTGGAACTTAGCAGCATTAAGCAGAAGCAGATTTATTTACAATAAATATGTCTCTTTATTTCCGTATCTACTTCATTTTTGTTCTCTTCTACCTAAATATTTGTAACACAAATCACCCTGTGCAAAAGAATAATGAACCTGTTTCTAAAAACTTGGGTGAGACTCAATGGAACACGTGAACTTTATCATCTTGAAAATTACGAACAAAGGGTATGTTCGGTGTGTCATTACTCATAATTCTCGATATGTCGCAAGTGTTGTTCTCCGTTATTTATCGAGGACATAACTGCCGAGCAGTGACTCATGCAAAAGCATTGAGACGAAGAAGTGAGCGGACCGTAATACTTTTTCGCGCTGTAAAAGAAAACGAGCTGCTGCTAAACGTGCACTTCGCGATCTACTGAATTCTAAAATCGGAAATCGCTTTGTAGTGGAAGTTAACTTCTGATTAAAAAATATTGGGATTCGTTTCATGTCTGCGAGAGGATGACGTCATAAAATTTTGATATGAAGTTACCCTTCTGGGATATGAATGGACCTTATACATGTGACGTCAGAAGTGAAGTTCTGAGGACCAACATGGCTGCTGATTCAGTGTTGTCGCTATTTGATTACCTCTTACTCTTGGCCAATTTTTACAATTTTAACGTTATGGAGTATGCCAACGAATTAATAGAGCTACCGGGCGAAGAAGGAGAAATAAATTTCTTAGAAGAACAAACCAAGATTGCAAAAATATATATACCAAAACAATTTGGTGTTCGATATTTATTTCGCATGAGTCAGGAGAACATCGACATTAGTCATCATGGAGTTTTTAATGAAGCATTTTTCATACACGGTATATTAAATTTTCAAGTTCTTATTGTCAGACTTTGGCGAAACATAAACTTGGGAACCATTTTTTTTGCAAAGAAAAACATTCAGAAGCTCAGACAAAGACGTAATATGGAAACAAATTAGGGTAAAAAAACAGCAACTAATAACTTCCCACAACGCACACTATGCAATCTGCTTAAAATTAAACAAGTTGGTAAAATCATACAATGAACTGATTATGACACGCTTTCCAACATACCAGAAATCATTACTCAAGTTATGAGGAATATGGCTGTAGAATAAATCTTGCCCTTATGCCCTGACCTTTGACCCCATTTTGATGATATTCAACAGAACCGGTTAAGTATACTTCCGGAACAACATGATAAAGGTTTGTCTCAATCGAAGCATTTTTATTTAAGTTATGACGCATAAGGGCGTTGGAATGAATTCCGCTCCTATGTCCTGATCTGTGACTGCGTTTCGCCTAATTTCAGCAATAAGGTCCGTCCCAAGGTGGTCCCCTGCCACATACCAAAATTTCATCGAAATCGAACCATTTTTACGCAACGTATGACGCATAAGGGCAATGGAATGGATCTTGCTCCTATGTCCTGACCTTTGACCCCATTTCGCTCATTTTCAATAGAGTTCGTCCCCAGATGGTGCCCTACCACATACTAAAATTTCATCGAAATCGAACGATTTTTACGAGAGTTATCGTGCGGATGGACAGACAGGCGGACAAAGATGGAGCATATACGCTTCTTCAACCTACGGTTATGAAGCGTAAATGAATGCGTAACATTAAATTAAAAAAGAATTATAGATATGTTTGTTTCATTCCTTCGAGAAAGAGCGTAGAACTTAATCCACAATTTACCGATCCGAATATGCCATCAGGTTTTTCGTACCTCTTTCTTTTTTTTTCTTTCTTTTTCTTTTTTTTTTGTTGTTTTTGAAATTGAAATTAGAAGGAACACTACGAGGTTTTAACTGCTTTTGATTCGCTGTGTCAAAATATAAAAAATCTCTTTCGTTAAAGTTGGAAGAACATATTCGAGAATGCACATTGGGATAGAAATCATCGCGTTTCATTTTACACAGTCATTCCTTTAACAATTTAGGCCTTTTCAGAGAAAAATTATGGAAAGTTATTCCTTCCTCTCTACAATTTATAGGTGGCAAGATTTATTAGCAAAACAATACGATGAGCAAAAGTTAGACATTTTTTAAATAAATTTACGAAAATCGTTATTTTTCTGAACTCCTGCAACGTATCGCTTTGTTAAGCAATGGGAAAACACGTGTAGACAAACTATTGTTGGTCCGCGGCCACGGAAAAGCTTTCCCACGATGCAATGTGAGATGAATAAGATCCATTCAGATGTTCGACTTTGAAATACAAATTCCGGTTTTTGAGAAAACAGCTCAATTTGGAATCCTCTAAGATATTTAAAATATCAGAAGGAACCACTGTGAGATTCTAAGACAATGATAACATACTATTCAGAGGGTAGTAGAGGGTGTTGAAAAAGTCTTTCCCACATTAAAAAATTTATATAAAAATGTATTACAGGTACAAGAAAGGGATTGAACGACAATGATGGTGCACAAGTAAAGCTTTTTCTTATCCAGTGTCAGTGCATCTCCACATGGGCGCCATTAGTGGCCCAGAGGACATCTAAGCGATATTCGATTGCACGCCATGTTTTGTTTAGCATCTCAGCAGAGACAGAACCAACGTCGTCCGTTATTCTGCTCTTCAACGTCTTGACATCAGGAACACTGCTACAGTAAACTTAGTCTTTCAAATAACTCCACAGGAAAAACTCTAGAGGGGTTATGTCGGACAATAGAGGTGGTCATGCCGTGGGACGTCGCTGCCAATACATCTGTCCGGAAATGTGGCATTCACGAACTCACGAAACATTATTGACCAATGTGGTGGAACACCACCTTGTTGGAAAATAACCGAAGGTTGGAGTGCATGCAACTGAGGTGCTGCCAAAAGTTCCAGCATGCCCAGGTACACGTTACATGTTACCGTGGGCTCTGTAAAAAAGAAGGGTTCGATGATACTGTCATGCATCACTATACGTTCGCTTTCGGGCTAGCCGTCTGTTGTTCAGTAACATTATGAGGATTTTCTGATCCCCAGATTCGCTCATTGTGCCTATTTACTCTACCAGAGACGTGGAATGTGTCTTCATCTGAGAAACAGACACGGTGCAGATAATCACTGTCATGAGCTATGCGCTGCAATATCACCGCCGCAACCGCAATACGGCGAGGCCGGTCATCAGGTTGAAAAACTTGGACGATATGTACTTTATAAGCATACAGATGAAGACGTTTGTGTAAAATTTTGTGAACTGTGGCAAGGAGAATCACAGTTTCTAGTGAAGCACGACGAATAGATTATACATTTTGGTAGTTTATTTATGAAAATAAATAAACGTATAATCGCTAGATTATACGATTTATAATCTAGCATTTATAAGGCGCTAGGTATACGTTTCTGTATTTTATTTATGAAAAAATTGTTTTAAACGTTTACCACGTCTCACGAGAACATGTTAAACACTATTAATACTGGCCTGGCAATCCAGTTTCTAATCAAATGAGCAATACTGAGAATGGGAAAAATGTTTTTATTTATTTTGTTATTCATTAATATTTTAGAAATACATCGCTTTGGCGTTATAAGATGGAGTTTGGTCCACCTTATGACGCCAAAACGGTTATTTAAATTAAACGGAACCAAAAATATTGGATGGGCACAGCCGAATAAAATTGTTCGAGGGGCACGATACACCGTGCCCACCTATAACCGGCGCCTGCGAACAGAAGCTGAGAAAATAAAAATTTTTTGTCCAAGTGGTTTTGATGCCTGCCCAGCCCATTGGGTTAGGCGCGCATTGCCCATGGCCACTTAGAGGGAATATTGGTCCGCACTCCCATGTGCCCTACCTTCCGACGCCCATGCGTAGTAGGACCACAGTCGAAGATGAAACAGCTCTTGTGTAGTGTTTGTCAACAAGTCCAGATCTCAGTGACCTCAAAAAAGGCATGACCATTGGTGCGCGTCTTGCAGGAATTTCAATAACTAGAACGCCAGAAATAGTAGGTGTAACAGGACGAACTATATTGAACATTATGACTGCTTATCAAACAAGTTAGTAAAATCATGCAATGCATTGATTATGATACGCTTACCAACATACCAGAAATCATTTACTCAAGTTATTACTCACGTTATGAGGATAATGGCTGTGGAATAAATCTCTCTCCTGTGTCCTGAGCTTTGACCATATTTCGATGATATTCAACAGAATTGGTTCAGTATACCTCCGGAACAACATACTAAACCTTTGTCACAATAGAAGCATTTTTAGTCAAATTATAAGGACAATGACTGTGGAATAAATCTCGCTCCTGTGTCCTCACCTTTGACCCCATTTCGGTGATATTAAACAGAATTGGTTAGTTCAGTGTACTTCCGGAACAGCATACTAAAGTTTTGTCGCAAACGAAGCATTTTACGTAAGTTAGGACGCATAAGGGCAATGCAATGGATACCACTCCTGTGTCGTGACCTTTGAACCCATTTATCCCATTTTCATTAGGCTTTTTCCGCAGGTAGTCTCCTACCACGTACTAAACGTACATCGAAATCGAACCATTTTTACGCAAGTTATGAAGCATAAGGGAAATGGAATGGATCCCGATCCTATGTCGTGACATTTGACCTCATTTCTCCCATTTACAATTGGGTTCGTCCCCAGGTTGGTCCATTACCACATACTAAAATTTCATCGATATCGAACCCCTTTTACGCCAGTTACGACGCACGAGGGCAATGGAATGAATCCCGCTCCTATGTCGTGACCTTTGACCCCATTTCGTCTATTTGCAATAGGGTTTGTCCCCAGGTGGTCCCTACCACATCATAAAATTTCATCGACATCGAACCATTTTTTTGCAAGGTATGAAGCATAAGGGGGATGAAATGAATCCCGCTCCTATGTCGTGACCTTTGACCCCATTTCGTCTATTTGCAATAGGGTTCGTTCCCAGTGATCCCCTACCACATAGTAAAATTTCATCGAAATCGAACCATTTGTACGCAGGTTTTGATGCATAAGGGCAATGGAATGGATCCCGCTCCTATGTCGTGACCTTTTTACCAATTTCGTCTATTTGCAATAGGGTTCGTTCCCAGTGATCCCCTACCACATAGTAAAATTTCATCGAAATCGAACCATTTGTACGCAGGTTATGACGCATATAGGCAATGAAATGGATCCCGCTCCTATGTTGTGACCTTTGACCCCATTTCACTCATTTTCAATAGAGTTCGTCCCCAGATGGTGCCCAACCACATGCTAAAATTTCATCCAAATCGAACCATTTTTACGAGAGTTATCGTGTGAACGGACGGACGGACAGACGGACAAAGCTGGAGCATATACGCTTCTTCAACCTACAGTTGGAAAGCGTAAAAAAAGGATACGGCGCTGCTTCCAAATGTGCAAATTCTTAGCGCCATACGAGGATATCAGATAGAGATAGGCGAACTTAGGCACTGTTGTACAATGGAAACACAAGATCACGGTACCACAGATAACAGCAAAATTGAATACCAGTCTGAATGATACCATTTCTGTCATAACAGTTCGTCGGGAACTCCATCATGCCGGTATTTATGGTCGTGCTGCACATAGGCGGATTTAATTAGTCTAATTTGGGGATGCCGGTTGAGGTCTGGGAAAGAGAGGGGGGGGGATTGAAGAGGTGAAATTTAAACCCGTTAGAAAGTGCAATATTTGATTGTATCAAGAAAAACGCACAAGCAAAAGTCATTCTTTCGGACCTATTTCTCGCTAATTTAAAATCGTTTACTGGACATTCTAAATAAGTTTAGATTTCATAACATTAATTTAGGCTTAATAATGAGTTAGGACAACTACAGTACATGAAACACTACAGTATTCTTATAATGTTTTATTTTAAAACATTTTCAGCGCTCGGAAAACTATTCATAGCATAAAATATTTACTTACAAAAATTTTCCAAAACAGGACTTGCTTTTTCTTCTCAGTTTGAATCCTAAAATGTTTTTCGTCCTTCTTTCATCAAATAAGTGTCAATTATGAAATCACAATCTACAGTTTTTACAATTTCACTCTCAGAAAATAAAACCATCAAATCGGAAAGCCTTTCTTCATTCATAGTTGATCTCAGGCAATTGTTGATTCTCCTCACTGTTGAAAATGTACGTTCACATGTGGCACTATTTGTAGGTAGCGTTAAAGCTATGCATATCATCTTGTAAAAATTGGGGTAGAGTTCTTCTGTGGCACGTTCACTTAGAGCTTTTACTATATCTTTCAATGAACTTGCTGAATCAATCGATTTAGAGTTATCTTCGATTTTGCTCTCCATAACATGACTGGCTATTTCTGCTGAATAAGTGTTTATGAAGAAGGATCCTCCTTCTACTAATACATTAAGCCGCAGAAAGTCTTCACTAGATATTGCTAATTTCAGACTGTCGACTGAAAATCTCCTCTTCATTTCCGCCATTAATATATCCATTACGATAATAAAAGTTCCTTAAGAACATCTTCCCATCTTTTTTTCCAAATTATCCACACATTTTGAAATGTTTATGTTTTCAAAGTTATATTATTTCTTTTCCCCCACAAATCCTTGGGGGTGCCGGCACCCCTGGTACTCCCGTAAATCCGCCTATGGAGTTGCAATCCTTAAACCTCTGATTACCAACGTCCGCGCACTAAAACGTGTAAGTTGCTGCAAAGCACATAAAAAACAAAACAAAAAAAGGTAGGCTCAGTTCTGATTGAGCCTTCAGTTTGGAACATAGCACTACGACTTGCAGATCGGAGAGTTAAAATGAACTAGTCGAGTATGGTTTCATGTGTAGAATTTTTGTTTGGCGACGGCAACTTTCAGACGTTCTCGATACACTGTAGTTCGTTTGGCTGCAGTCCTCTTGCGCTTTTTACATTCCCCAACACTTGCTCCTGTCTCTCGTTTTCATTTTCTCCACTTTTGTTTGCGTCCATTCGGCGAATTCCACGGCATTGTCGAAAATGTTAACCCGTTCACGCAAAAACGTTTTTTTAAAATTTCAGTTTAAACCGCTGCGATATCTGAATATGAAGATTTCGTACTTAATAGATGAAAATGAGGAACATAAGTTTTCTGTCTGTAGTAAGATAAGTTAAAAAAATCCCTAAAACTGCCGAATAAAACTCAATTTATTTACAATTTTAAAAACCTATTTACATAGCTAGTACTTTCGGGGCTCACATGGCCCCATTTTTAAGCCCAAAAGCCCCTGAACACATAGAGGCAACGACTATACACTGTACTATAGTATTCGTGACTAAGGTGATATACATCATAAAATTATACAAGTGATGCCATTTACATTAAGAGAAAAAAAGAAGTAATTATAGTCCAAAAGCAAATACAGAACATGTTCAAGTAAAAATCTCACCTTCAAACTTTGTCGTGGGGGGAGCGATCATCTGTTTCCAAGGTCTTGGGACTGAAGACGGAAAGTCCATATTACAGCAAACATCGTAATAATTAAGAATAAACAGGCTTTCCGAGAGAAGAATGGTATTCTTGTTAACAGAGGAGTTTAAAACTTTAGCATTTTGCCAGTCCGGTTTGTAGCCTTCCTGGTTGAGTACAACGGTGAGGGATGTGGTGACGTTTCCACTTCGTAGAGAATAGTGGTGCTCCTTCAGTCTTATATACAATGATCGAAGAGTCGAACCGATGTAAACCTTAGAGTCACGGTTAGGGTCTTCTGAGGTCAGAGGTATTTATATATTTGAATAGATCTCGTCGAGAGCTTTAAAACGATACCACGCACAGTCGTTCTATACTCACGGTTGTGCAGATAAAACGTGATATTTCCAAGTGTACACCAGTTCACACACAAAAAAAAAAAATATAATTTTTAAAATGTTCAGTTCAAACCACTGCGAAATGTTCTTCGTATATTTGAATAGATCTCGTCGAGAGCTTTAAAACGACACCACGCACAGTCGCGTTGCGCTCACGGTTGCCGAGAGAGACTGAGTCAAACGCGGCGCCACACCCAGAAATATTGCATAATCTCCCCTGCGCTCACAGAGCGAGGGGAGCGTTGCTCACACCATGTATTGCGCAGTACGCGAATTGGACTCCATCTTGTTTACGAATATGCTAACAGTGTGCGGCACGTATTTTTAAAGCTATAATGATTTCAATTGGGACCTATTTTTGTTACAGGAGGTCAACCGTAAGTCGTCCCATACTATCCGCGGAGTTAGACGTTGTGCCACGTCAGTCAAAACTCGGCTACTAAAGACTGGCAACGTGTCATGCGGTCTGATGAAGCGCACTTCACATTGTTTTCTATCACTGGTAGAGTGTGCGCCTGACGAAAATCTGAAGAAGCGTATAACCCCGACTGTTTGGTTGCGACTGTGAAGCATGGAGGTGAATCTTTCATTCTGTGGGGTGCCATACCATGGCATTCCTTAAGGTCATTGGTTATTCTGAAGGGTCAACGTACGAATCCATTCTTGTGGACCCCTGCACTCAATGTTGTAGGCATTGTTCCCTAATGACCGTCCCTAGTTTCAGTAAGATAATGCACCCGGGTATTGTACGAAACATGTCATCAATCTCCATATATCAATATTATTGAACATCCGTAGAAATATCTGAAGCGAAATATCAGATCACACTTTCCCCCTACAACATAATTAACACAGTTGGGACATACACTGCTGGCCACCCAAAATGCAACACCAAGAAGGAAGCATCCGATTGGCCAGAAATTCGAAGCATGCGTCGCCCGCGGGAGGACATGCAAACGATTAGTATTGCAGGGCATATGCAAATCATGTGCGCCCGGCACGCCACCGAGAAGCACTATAAGAAGAGTGCACAGAAGGCTGGATGTAAGTAGTGGAAGTGTGTTGTGCTGCCGGACCTGTGCGTGGGAAGCTTCCTGATGCCTCGTCGCAGAGCACGGTCGTCATTCCAGCACGATTTGGAGTTCGACAGAAGACGAATAGTGGCTTATCGCGATAGCGGTTTATCGTACCGAGACATCGGCGCCCGTGTGGGACGACATCCAGCCACAGTGAGGCGAGTATGGATTCGGTGGGTGCAGGAGGGACGGACGGACCGACGTGAGTGATTGCCGCAGCCGCGGCACACCACCGAACGAGAGGACCGGCATGTTGGGCGTCGGGCATTGACGGCTCGCACCGCCCTATCACGAACGTTAGCGCAGGAATTAGGGTGTGTTGCGCAACAACCTGTGCCAGCACGTATCGTTCGATGTCGTCTGCAGGAGCGGTGAGTTGTTGCACGGTGCCCATTGCTCCGATTACCATTGACGTTACACCACCGGCGAGTGCGGCGGCAGAGCGCCGTTTAACGCCGCACCTGGACTACAGAATGGCACGACATTGTCTTCTCCGACGAAACCCGCTTCTGCTTGCAACACCATGGTGGTCGGATCCGCGTGTGGCGGCACCATGGCGAGAGATTGTATGACGCCTGCATTATGAATCGCCATACCGGTCCGTCACCTGGCGTTATGGTTTGGGGCGCAATTGGATATGATACCCGCACCCCTCTGGTCCGCATCGCCCGTACACTGAACAGCCACCGCTACATCTCCGACGTTTTGGAGCCTGTAGTCCTCTCTTACCTGCAGGACCTGCCATCGGGCGCGCTTCAACAGGATATTGCGCGCCGGCACGTGGCACGCATCGTGCAACAATACTTCACGGCCCACGAGGTGTCACTGCTGCCGTGGCCCGCCTGTTCTCCCGATATGTTGCCCATCGAACATGCCTGGTCGCTGATCTGCAACCGAGTGGCCCGGCAAGCACAACCCGCGGCTACGCCTGATGAACTGTGGCAACGTGTGGAAGCAGCCTGGACCGACATACCCCAAGCTGACATGCAAAGCCTCTTTCGTTCGATGCCGCGGCGTGTAGCGGCCGTTATTGCCAGCCATGGGGGCCACACAAACTATTGATGCCTGCGTGTTCCGCAAGTTGCACGGGCCTGTAAGCACAATCGTTTCATCTTTGTATCTGTTGTTATGTGTCCAGTAAATCTGGTTTTGCTATCTCGTGTCTTTCTTGGTGTTGCATTTCGGGTGACCAGCGGTGTATTTTGCAGGAAGAATGGTCCCGTGTTTCATTATCGTATCTGCATGAATCGTATAACTATATTTCAAGTCGAATTGCTTCTATTCTGAAACCCCGAAGTGTGCCCACAGCTTATTAATAAAAATGTTCTCCAGTAAGTGTTTCTATTATTTTCATAAACCCTGTACAAATGGGCTCTAATCCTGGCCCCCTACTCTTTAACTTATATATAAATGACGCATTATGTGTTCAGTCTTGTAATGACTTAATGGTGTTTGCAGATGACATAACTTTACTTTTCCGAGGAACAAATATTAATGATCTCTTTATGCAGGCTAATACGCAATTGCAAATTTATTCAGAATGGTTGACATACAATGATTTAATAGTTAATCTTAATAAGACTAAATATTTAATCTTCACTAGAAAAGAATGTCTTAGATGCACCACTATAATTTAACTTTGAATAATCAAACTATTGAATGTGTTGTCAAAGATTTAAGTTTTTGGGAATCATTCTAAACTCTGCTTTAAAATGGAATAATCATATAGCATATATTGAAAGTAAAACTGCAAAACTTATTGGTATTGTCTCTATAGGGTTATATCATGTTTGACAATTAAAACTCTTAGAATGTTGTAATATTCATTTATTCATTCACATATTAATTATGGCATTGCCTCTTGGGGACAGACTACCGAAACTAATATAAATAGGTTGCAAATTTTACAGAATAAGTTTATAAGATTGTTGGATTTAAAGATCTCTCCCTCTACTCTTAACAACTTATAATTATCCCACTATCATCATAACCATGTTGACCAAAAAAGGTATGAAATTCTGTCGATTAAACAACATTTCATTTTAACATTGGTAAATTGGTGTTTAAAAGAATAAAAGATAATTTGTATTCCGATGTAATAGATTTAAACTTCATTATTCATAATTATAAAACAAAGAAAAAGGCATTATTGCGACCTATTCTACCAAAGACACAGATGTCAAAGCAAGGTATTAACTGCATTGGTCCTGAGTACTGGAATGGGTTGCCTGTGGAGTTAATTGATATTAATAATTTATCATTAAAAAAAATTTAAAATATACTTACTTACTAACTAAAAAAACAAAAACAACTAATATCTTTCCCTTACTGCGTTGACACGACAAGTGCTTGACTCATTTGTTCCGTTTTGGGGATTCAAGGCACGGCAGGTCTCTGTGAGGCCTTTTTCCTGTTTTCCCTTGCTGCTATTAATTTTTAATTGCACATAAATATCTTTGTTTCAGGATGTTATAATGTAACAGCATAAATATTGAAATAAATAAATAAATAAATTAATTAATTTTCATGATGCATTTTCTGACGCTAAGTGGCGTTTTCGTGTTTTTCTATTTCAACCGTTCTCTGCTTCTAAACATTCTATTGAAAAAAAATATTTTTGTGCTATAAATAATGCACAGTATTCCCCCTAAGCCTTATGTAAAAAATCTTTGTCTCGCTGTCTCTTAAGCTCAGATGTTGCAGCAAATACATCAGAAACAAAAATAAACACTTACACCCATGGTGGGCAAATTATTATCTACAAAAAAATAAAAAAAATATATGCAGAACATTTCTCACTCGGAGCTGTGTCCGATGCAGAAATAATTTTTCAAATAGGACTTTTAGAAGCAGAGATATCGGGACAATCGCAATTTACCTTTACGCCCCTAGCGGAAAATCTATGCAGTACTTGAAAAAGAAACTATACCGAAAATAGTCTTCGTCATAAATAACATCAAAAGGAAGAACGATTTTTTTCATTTGGATATTTAGAAGCAAGTATATGGAATAAAATACATTTTGAATTCGATAGTATCTGCATTTACACCCACTAGCGACGAAGTTATGCATCAGAGAAAAACCGGAAAGCAAGGATCACTCTTCTCATATTTCAAGTTTTCCAATGGAAGGTGAATTTTTCAAATGGGACTAATATTTGCACAGATATAGTTTAAACGACGGACGGGAGGACGGATGGGACAAAGTGATATTATAAGCACGTACATTTTTTTGCAAAAGACGCGGTGAAAAGGCTTTAATTTAATCAAATGCATCAATTTACACTAGGAAAAAATGTTTTTCTTTTTTCTTTCATATTTATTAACTTTTTTATTTTGTCCTGGTGGATTTGAAAAACTTCCATTTTTTGTCTGCTCCATCAGAAAAAAAAGTTATAGCCACAGCCTTGTCTAGAGTCCTTGGGATTAGTGAATGGTCACGGCTCAGGCAAGTTAGAATTGCATTTTGACCTAGAAGTCGTGCGTCCTTCACATAAACTCAACTGTAGAATTGTGACAGGTACTATTCGTTCGACAAAATTGTATCTGTCAAGCTGAAAGAGAACTGCAAAAGGCAGCAGGGGCGTTTTCGTTTCTGACTCATGAGCAATGCCTTAATATCTAGAGATTCAAGAGCCCCATTTAACAAAAACCTTCTCATTCCAAAGGTTAAAACGAAGCATGACTCTGACTCCGACTACGAGGTACAACCACAAATTACATAAATTTTGGTCTCCAGTCGTTTTTGACTTATTTAATAAAATGTTTGCTTTCGGAATCCCCCCCCCTTCCCTAGCTGGTGCAAATGTCAAAGGTTTTATGATTTTAAATTCTGCTCGTTAATACCTTCAAAACGATGTATGACACGATCCCTTTCTCTTTCTCTCCTTAACCCGAAGGTGGGTGGGCAACATAACATGTGTCATCGTCCTCACGGTGACTTCCATGCTATATTCGCGAAAAAGCTAACCTGAGTATGCAGTTAAAGCTACGGAGTGTGTACTTCCCCTGCATAATATAAAACAGTTGCAGCTTAAAAATTCCTGTTTAAGCTTGAACTGAGACCTAAAAAAACACATTGGTATATAGATGTTTTAAATGTCGTACGTACGTACATAAAAACAAGTTAGTAAAATTATGCAATGCACTGATTATGATACGCTTTCCAACATACCAGAAATCATTACTCAAGTTATTACTTAAGTTATGAGGATAATGACTATGGAATAAATCTCTCTCCTGTGCCTTGACCTTTGAACCCATTCCGATGATATTCAATAGAACCGGTTCAGTATACCTCCAGAACAACATACTAAAGTTCTGCCACAATAGAAGCACTTTTACGTAAGTTATGACGCATAAGGGCGATGGAATGGATCCCGCTCCTATGTCCTAACCTTTGACCCCATTTCGCCCATTTTCAATAGCGTTCGTCCCCGGGTGGTCCCCTACCACATACTAAAATTTCATCGAAATCGAACTACTTTTACGCGAGATATCGTGTGGACGTACAGACAGACGGACAAAGCTGGATCATATACGCTTCTTCAACCTACGGTTGGAAAGCGTAAAAAAATCGAAGATCACTGTTTCGGTTGCGTTTCGAATAAATACAAATATTCGCATTTTGGGGACGTCATTGTCACATATGTTTTACTTCAGAAAGGCTACAGGATACACGGGGTATATTTACTGCGAGCGTTAGAGGAGAAATGTGTTAGCCTGAGGATCAGGGAAAGAAAATGGCTCTGCCTTTTATTCATGGTCACTGTTTTTAAAATACGCATTCGGAAGTCGTTTGTCTGGTGGTCGGCAATGTTCGGAAGGTATGGGGTTTGAAGGGGGACATCGTGATGGAACGCGGGAAGTTTCCTTTGGTCACTCTTTTGGAGAAAGGTCCACGACACATGGCTTCCCATTAGTGCACGGAGATATAATGAAACACAAGTTAGTAAAATCATGCAACTCATTGATTATGATACGCTTTTCAACATACCAGAAATCATTACTCAACTTATTACTCAAGTTATGAAGATAATGGCTGTGGAATAAATCTCAATCATGTGTCCTGACCTTTGACCCCATTTCGATGACATTCAACAGAACCGGTTCAGTATACCTCAGAAATAACATACTAAAGTTTTGTCGTAATAGAAGCGTTTTTACGTAAGTTATGAGAATAAAGGCTGTGGAATAAATCTTTCTTCTGTGCCATGACCTTTGACCCCGTTTCGTTGATATTCAACAGAACCGGTTCACTATACCTCCGGAAAAACATGATAAAGCTTTGTCGCAATCGAAGCATTTTTACGAAAGTTATGATGCGTAAGGACAATGGAATGGATCCCGCTCCTATCTCTTCACCTTTGTCCCCATTTGTCCCATTCTCAATAGATGTCTTCTCTAGGTGGTCCCCTACCACATACTAAAATTTCATCGAAATCGAACTATAACGAAGTATATTTCTCCGTCATTTCTGTCCACGCAGGATTCGAACCCGGATCCCCTCATTCCGGAATAAGTCACTCTACCAATTGAGCTACGCGGACGTTTTTATTCTGATTCCTATCTGCCTTTATGTCGTGTGCGTCCTTCTGGCAGGTACGTCACATCTCCTGGTACGTTACATCATCTCCCCCCTATTTTTTTTTTTTCTGAAGTATTGGAGAAGGGATTCTCTTATTTTTCCTATCTCGCTGTGTGGAAAGAACATCACACCAATGCGAGATTTTGAACGGTCGGGTCATCCGAATAGTTCGGGCGCCATTATAACGAAGTATATTTCTCCGTCATTTCTGTCCACGCCAGGATTCGAACCCGGATCCCCTCATTCCGGAATAAGTCACTCTACCAATTGAGCTACGCGGACGTTTTTATTCTGATTCCTATCTGCCTTTATGTCGTGTGCGTCCTTCTGGCAGGTACGTCACATCTCCTGGTACGTTACAGAACCATTTTTACGCAAGTTATGACGTACAAGGGTAATGGAAATGGATCCCGTTCCTGTGTCCTGACCTTTGACCCCATTTCGCCCATTTTCAATGGGGTTCGTCAGCGGGTGGTTCCCTACCACATGCTAAAATTCCATCGAAATCGAACCATTTTTACGCAAATCATAAGGCATAAGGGCAATGGAATGGATCCCGCTTATATGTCCTGACCTTTGACCCCATTTCGTCCATTTTTAATAGGGTTCATTCCCAGGTGGTTCTCTACCACATACTAAAATTTCATCAAACCATTTTTACGCGAGTTATAGTGAGGACGGACGGACAGGCGGACAAAGCTGGAGCATATACGCTTCTTCAACCTACGGTTGGAAAGCGTAAATAGGAGATATCTAGTCGTTAAATGGGTTTCACAGCATTAGCAGTGTAGTTAGGTTAGATTTGCTTCGAATATAGACAATCCTGATAAATTAAAGTGGTTTGTTTCCGTTACCTTCCACTTCGCAGTACGGGGATCAGGGACAAAGTACGTCCTGGGCAAACTTCATAGGGAACCATCCACGCATTCGCGTCCCTAACCACGGGGAGTATACAGAAAACCCCGAAAAAATCGCAGACTAGATAGCCGGCTTGACCGGGAGTTCAACATCCGTCAACTCCCGATCCAGCAGGCCATCCCAACGCCCCCCCCCCTGATGACAGTCCCCTTCAAAAAACGTCCCACAACGTTCCCCTCCCACACTGCACACAACGTGTTAATCAACTGCGCCATGCCGGTGGCCACAATCCCTCAGTAAGAAATTTTTTAACCCCTCATCCGTATCTCCCCTCTCCGTCTGATGTCAAATAAGTCTTAAACTAAAATAGCCATAACACCCGTAAAAGACTAAGTACACTGGTGTTCAAAATTAACGTGGCAAACACAAATCATGAACAACGCAAAATGCACACGACAAAGTTTATTAAAGATAGTTAGTACGGACATACATACACTATACTGAAAAAAGTCACCGGACACCTACAAGAGAAACACAACATAGCATTTGACACACATTAATGCGGTGTCGGTACACCTTTGGCCTTAATGCATGTACTGACCCTTCGAGATATGCTTTCGACAAGGTTTTGGAACACAGCGATAGGTTTGCGCTTCCTTCAGTACATAATGCTGCCACTAACTGTTGCTTAGTAGTAGGCCTTGGTTCCAAACTTCTTATGCGGCGCTCTAATTCATCCCATAGGTGCGCTATGGGATTAAGGTCAGGGCTCGGTGTTGGCCAGTCCACACAGGATACGGAATTATCGTCAAACCACGCCGTAATAGTGCTTGCTCTATGGCTCGGTGCATTATCATGCTGGTACCAACAAGGCTCGGTTCCATAGTATTGCCACAGAGTTGGTAGGGCATAATTGTCCAGAATATCGAGTTAGACGTGTGGATTAACAGGTTTGTCCACGATAACCAATGGGCCGAGACCATACCACGAAAAGCACCCCTACACGAGTACATTGCCAGCTCCAAACTTGACAGTAGGAAATAGCGTTCCCTATTTCCTACGGTCCAGTTTGGCGGGAGTAAGGGAAACGCTATTCACCGCAGGAAACAGGATTCACTGTGTTAAACAGCGTTCCCCTTACTCCCGCCATACCCACACACGGCCGTCACACTGATGGATCGTGTATCTGGATTCATCAGTCCATAGAACCCGTTTCCATTGATCTACGATCCACGATAAATGTTCTTTACACCATGCTAAACGACGAGTAGCCTTCCGAGTGGAGATGAAAGGCTTATGAGCAGCCGCACTAGCAAGGTAACTCATGAAATGAAGTTCTCTGCGAATGGTACTTGTACATACCGAGGTTCAAGCACTTTTACTTACCTGTACGCTGAGGTCTTGTGCAGTAGTACTCCGTCGATTAGCTGTAACGACTCTGCTGAGGCTTCGACGTCCTCTACCACTGATTTTCTTTGGCCTGCCGGTACGTTTTGCTGCTTCACGCACGTCATTTGTTTTCCACTTACTCAGTGCATCCTAAACAGTTGACTTGGGTATATTTAAACACCTCTCGGTTTCTCTTATGGACAACCCACTAATATAACACCCAACAATCTTTCCTTTCTCAAAGTCAGTTCTCTCCCGCTGCGACATTTTTACTCAACCTCACAGTGCGATATGATCGCGGTCAGCTGCAGGCTTGTGTTTATACCGTTTGCAGTTGTACCGCGAATCTTAACAACGCAGCGGATCCGTTCGTTTGTTTTTGAAAGGGTGTCCGGTGACTTTTGTCAATATAGTATATATCGATAACGCAGCAATACACAACAGAAAAGAAATGGCATCACCGCATGAGGAAGCATGCGTATGACAGCAAGGCAGCCTAAAAGTGATGCAGCAAGCGGAGCGAATTTCAAGGGGCAAATTAATAGTTTGTTACACCGAACAGCGATGTTGCTCGCACAACGAGCCGTCATACAGTATGCGAGGCTGTGAATGAGAGTTTGAGGCAATAAGAGCTGCTCCTTCATCAAGGAGCGTCGGAGTACCCAAGAGGGCTCTAGGATGAAGTTATCGCGTGCCTTGCAATTGCTCTTCCCAGGGCATCCCAGACGTGCCCTATCGGGTTCAGGTTCGGAGATCTCGGTACGTTTTATCCTGTGAATGTCCTCACTCTCCAGGTATTCGATGACAAGACGAGCCCCTTCGGGACAGATGTCGTCGTCCATAGAAGGAAACAAGGGGCCAACAGCGCTTCTAGAAAGCTGTACATAGGGATCTAAGATGTCATCCCTGTAGCGTGCAGAAGTCAGGGTGCCACCTGGAAACAAGAATAGCGGAGTATGTCCATCCAATGTGATGCCGGTCCAAACCAGGAGTCGCCGCCCCTGGTGCGCAGTGGACTAAGCGATGGTTTCCGACCGTTCGTTCGAGAGGGGTCCGGGTTCGAATCCCGGTGAGGCATGGATGTTATGTTTGTCTTACGGCACTGGCTCTCTCCCTTCCCTGGAACCAGTGGCCCTAAATTAGGGACTGGCCACTGCTTATAGCCCATTGAGTTGCTCACGGTGGTCGTTCACCTCCTAAAAAGAAAAAAAATACTGTAGAAATCTGTTTTATTTCTTCTTTGCAACCGCTTCCATATGCAATAGAGAATAATGTTTATACTACGCATTTCAAATTACGTGCAGCTTTTCTCTGGGAATTATAAATTCATTCTATATTTTGCTGAATTTTTTTTTCTTAATATCCGCTTTGAATTTTTTTTTCGCATCGGAAATAATTTAAAAGACATTACTCACTTTCCCAGAATTTGGTGTCATTTTTCCTGTTTGATGTGTGTCCAGTTTCATTTATAATCACTTTTCTTTTAAGTATTATTTATTGGACCTTTACCAGTGGCGTATCTGTGGTCCGAGACCTGAGCTATCTCCCCTTCCCCTCTCCCTTCCCCCACAGTACTGTTTTTTTTTAAATTGTAAAGTTTATTTTTTAATTGTTAAGTAATAGAAGTAACATTTCTTTCTAAATTTTAGGTACATGCTATTGCTAACATGATACCAAATAATTATGAGGATTAGGATTTGAAAACTTATTTGTACATGAACTCCATTCTTCTTTAATTTTGTTTGAACTTGAGTGTCACATTTTCACAAAAATGTTTCTTCCGAGTACTTTTTCATATTTAAAAATAATGTTTTTTCTCTATTAACAAACCAGCCAAGTTGCTCGAATGTACATGTTCTTGTGTGGTTCTAAGATATATCTTGATTCTTTTAATACGGAAAAACTTCTTTCGGCAGTTGCAGTTGTTGATGGAAAGTTTAATGTGAAGTCTGCTAATTTGTACACCTCACTAAACACTATGTCCAATTATTCAACTTTATACACTACCGGACAATTGCTAAGGACGGATGACAATAGCAACGATAGCAACCATAAAATGGAAGGCAGGAAAATGTGGAAATTAGCATAAGTGCGGGATACAGTAAGACGTGTTGTGCGTATGCAAATTTTGGATTGCCAAACTTGTTCGTGACGTCATAGCGCTGATAAGAGATATAAAGGATTTTACGCGTATTGACCGCTGTTGTTCAAACGCAAAGTTGAAAGGGAAAGAATCAATTGACGAACTTGCAATTTTCAGTATGTCTTCCCGACATTACCTAGATGATTTTACGCGTGGCCGTATTATTGGCAAGATTGAAGAAGGGCGAAAAATAACAGATGTTGCCAGGGAGTTCGACGTCAGCCACAGTGTTGTTTCAAGGCTTTGGAAATCATTTCAAACAAATGGAGAGTGTAACAAACGTCACGGGGGAGGTCGTGTTCGCAGTACGACACCTGCAGAAGATCGGTACATAGTGCTATCAACAAAAAGACAGCGGCGCAGCACAGCTAGGGAGGTAGCAAATCAGTTTATGGCTGCTACTGGCAAGCGGATCTCCCGAAAAACTGTCGCCAGACGCTTGCATGAAGGAGGACTATACGCCCGCCGTCCTGTTGTGTGCATCCCATTGTCCAGACGTCACCGTACCGCCCGTTTGCAATGGTGCCATCAACATCGCAATTGGACTGATAACGACTGGTCTGCTGTCCTCTTCTCAGATGAGAGTAGATACAGTCTATCGTCTGATTGTCGACGACAACTGATCTGGCGTGATAGTGGTACTGCATATTGTCCAGCAAACATACAGGAAAGGGACCGATATCCGACATGTAGTGTCATGGTATGGGCTGGCATCATGATCAACGGCCGTACGTCCCTTTATGTGCTTCCAACTGGGACTATGACTGGCCAACGATACATTAATGATGTTCTGCTACCTCATGTTTGCATGTTCCGTGGTGCTGTCGGTGATAGATTCATTTTCATGGACGACAACGCAACATGTCATGGAACAGTCGCTGTCCAGAAGTGTCTTGAGAGCGAGGATATTCAACGCCTCGTATGGCCAGCACGTTCTCCAGATCTGAATCCCATTGAAAATGTGTGGGATGCTTTGGGGAGGAGTCTTGCTGGTCGCCAATGCCCTCCAATAAACAAGGACACCCTCATCCGAGCACTGACAGAGGAATGGGATAAATTACCCCAACAGCTGCTTGATAATGTTGTGCAAAGCATGACAGGACGTGTGGAATCTTGCATCGCCCTCCATGGTGGCCATATCCCATATTGACATCTTACGCCGGAACGCCTGTGGATTGCATTTTTTTCACGTTTACGTATTCTGCACAAAATGGCCTGTTTGTCCCTTGAACACGTTCCAAAGCCTTCTGGATTTCAGAGCACAATAAATTATCTTTCTTGTAATGTCCTGGCATTCTGACATTATTTTATTTCACTTGGCATCCAATCACACTTACTTTTTTATGCGCTATATAGCCGTTTATGATCCGTCCTTAGCAATTGTCCAGCAGTGTATGACAAGTAATGTCTCTTACTGATTTCTTTTGTATTCATCAAGGGAACAGAACACTTTTACTTAATTTTTTAATCGAGCTGTATCAAAATTTGAAGCATAGAATTTTTTAAGCTCTGATAGTAGATGTTCAGGGAAGCTTTCACAAAGTTTATCAAAACAGTTCGAATCCAACGAAGCCACAAATTTAAGATATAATATCACTGATTTTAATTCATTGACACTTCACAAAAACTGAAGCAACTCTTGCGAAACACGCGCTGTTAAAGGCAAAAGCATGGAGAGACTGAGGTAGTCTGAAGTCTTCTCTTTTCTGAGCAAACCGTTGCGCAAAGCAATGGTCCATTCACATCCATACACTCATTCATGTTGTCATGGAAACGCTAGCAGGCGATCGTATCGAAGTTCTTTGCATCAGAACAGCGAATAATCTCGAAGGCCTGCTTGCGTTATGCTGTTAATCATCGCTCGCTAGACTTATCTCATAATCTAAAGAAGCGAATCCGCTCATGTTTTTTTCGCACCGAAAGCATGGACATATCTTAATACCGTTGATAATTGACTTTTATTTGTGCATTCTCTGGACTTCGCAGCTAGCCAAGCTAGCCACGAATATACACCACTGACCCTTACGTATTCCTTATGATCAGTACACTTTGCAATATCCTATAATAAGCAAAAAGGTTTTGTGGAAGTCGGTCTAGTTTTTCGTTATACGCATGAATTTTAGTGTTTCTTAAGGGGCTAAGATGTCACATGGTATTAAAAATCGTACACTAGAAAACGTTATTGAGCGAACTGTTTTAAAACTTGAAAGAGTTGAACCCTTTTCTTCTCTCCTTTTCTTTTTCTCTCTTTTCTTTTTCTTTCTTTCTTTTTTTGTAGCCGGGGGTGGGTGGGGTGGGGGTGAAGAAAGTCAAGGGGAAATCCCGGCCTCTTTAACTTTGGTTGAATCATCTGCCGAAAACGCAAAATAAAAAATAAAAGATGTTAAGCATCACGAACTCTTCTCCTTGAGCTGAATTTCCATGAGGTATCGAATCCTGAGCACACTGTTGAAGTTGCAAAACGGATGATGCTTTCGTCAAAAATATGGCAGTTTTATTTTCTATTCCTTGTCAGTGATGTCAGCTCACGCTTGCGTACATAAAAAAACTGTCCATTGTCAAAAGAAATTTTGTTAGCCCTGGAACTCGGAAAGCCGATGTGTTCAACCGTTGAAGATGAACGACGTGAAGAATTCCCCCGTTTATGACGTTTTCGAAAATGGCGGCCATATAAAAACCAGACTGGCAGCACGAAGGCTAAATGGAATAAAACGGCTTCGTCTGAGAGAAGAAGAGATTTTAAGGTAAGATTAATATCCTCTTTTTCTTTCACTTCAGAAGGAATGGGAAGGGTTGAATTAGAACTTAATTATAATTCCGTGCAACGGCTATTTGAATATTTATTTTTATTTGTGGGGACCTGTACATTAATTGATCAAATGTTTTCGGCCAACGTATCAAGGTTAACGCTTATAATGCCCATGGTGCTATCAGTTATATATAGATATAATAAGAGTGAATACCACTAATTAGAATCAAGATTTCTCTTCTTTAGATATTGAGGCCGTTCTTCACTAGGATGAAAATAAGCATGTAATGTTTAATTCTTGATAAATCCAGTTAGTTTTAATAAGAACAAAGTAGGCTGTTTTTTTTTCATTTTCATGTCAGATATTCCTTTGATAAACACAACATTGCTTAAAAGTCGTGAAAAACTTCGTGCTGAAATTACTAGATGTGCTGATAACGCTGTATCCGCACGATATTGAACAATGTCTAGAATCAAAGTGAATGATGAGAATCCCTTTACTTGCACTATGAAATAAAGTAATATAGTTTTTAAATAATATTCATACTTTTTTTATTATTTCATAGTGTAATTAAAGTGATTTCATCATTCACTTTGACTCAAGACTACGTTCAATATCGTGCAGAGACAGCGTATTGAACGTATTTCTGTTTTTGTGATGCAACATATTTTTTTCGGAGCGTTTCAGAAGTGACCAGCTTGTTTAATCTTCAAATTTTTGATAGTGCATCCAAATCAACTCGAAAACTGCTGCACTCAAAAGAGCTATTTTTTTGACAAAGAAACCAGTCCTTATTACAAATTTTGAAGATAACGATCGGTTTTTTTGGTGGAAATATGACAAGGATGGTAAGTCAGATAACACCCGAAAACTTGAAAATTTCGTCGTCCTGGAGCGGGGAATCGAACCCGCGTCTCTCAGAGAGCACCCGGGTATGCTAACCACTACACCACCCGGAACGCCCAAGTCTCAAGTTTCCGATTAATTTGAATATAACCATCGCAGGATTCGCTAGTCTAAGCAACTGGGATTCGTGTTTAGCGAATCTGGAGGTTAAGAATCCTATCCCGCTATTCCTTATCATCTTTGTCATATTTACACCAAAAAAAAAAAAAAAAAAAAAAAGGATTGACTTCTTCAAAATTTGTATTGTATGGTGTAATCCCGTATTCCATTCATTGCAGTCCTTATATAACGAAGTGAATTTCTCCGTCATTTTTATGGTCTACGCCGGGATTCGAACCCGGGTCCCCTCATTCCGGAATAAAGTGCTCTACCAATTGAGCTACGCGGACGTTCATTCTGATTCCTATCTGCCTTTATGTCGTGTGCGTCCTGCTGGCAAGTACGTCACATCTCCTGGTACGTTACACTTATTAATTAAGTTCAATTCATTTCCTAAGGATAAGAAGTGGCAGCTCTGTGTAGCTTTTGCATTTATTATTATCAACATTTCTTTCAAGTGTTGTCACTTCTACTACACCTCCTTCAGTTTTAATTCATACTATTTGACGCACGGCCACTCAAAATTCATTTGTTGTTTAAGAACTGAAAATGTAGAAATTAATGGGGCACAACTGATGGCTACATTTACCTTAGGCAACATGTATCAAACAACAGTCCCACCAAAGAATAAATCAGTAGATGTATAAAACTTGGCTGCTGTGTGTTTGGAAGAAACAGTGTAATATTCGAGAACAATTTACAATTATGTCTTAAACAAAAAGTGTTTTTTCAATCAGTGTATTCTTCTAGTTCTTACTTATGGATCAAAAAATTAACTAAAATAAAGTTAACTAAAAGAGACACAGTGGCATTTGACAGATCAAAGGAGCATGGAGAGAGATGCATGCTTGGTATAGATAGGAAAAAGAACTCATGGAAGAGAAAAATGACAGGAGTGAATGACATCATAATGAAAGTAAATACTTTCTAGTTGCAATGGGCTGGATATGTTGCTAGGAAAATCTAACCATTGTTGGACTACTGAAATATTATTGGGTGTGTGCAAAACTTCTCCCCGTTTTTGTAAAAGATGCAAATTGCGATCGAAGTAGTTACGTCACAGATGACGCTGCGATGCAGAATTTTCGGCCAATAAAGCGTGGAGCAGTAGAGCATATAGAGGCACTAAGTTTGCCCGAGTAAGTCATTCGTAACGGAACTCACGGACGGTGTAACATGGCATGCGATAAGGAGCACATTAGACATTGTTTACTTTACGAGTTCGACATCTGTCCAGTGTATGGGGAGGATGCAGTTGATGATAGCACATGTCGCCGTTGGTTTCGGAAATTCCTGGACTAAGACAGAAGCTGTAAAGAACAACCACATCCTGGACGTCCATCCGCAGTTTCTGAAGAAGGTGTGGACCAAGCCATAACAAATAACCCACATCTAACCATTCAGAAATTAGCGGAAACGTTGTCGGAACACCGAACAACAGTCGAAAGACGTGCTTGGGTTCATCACCAAGTTCGATAACTGGGTTCCGCACCAGCTTTCTGCAAAACAACGAGAAGAGAGAATCCGCACCTCTGTTTCTTTGCTTTCTCGTCACAGAAATGAACCGTTTTAAGGACGAATTGTAAAAGGTGATGAGAAATGGGTACTGTACCGTAATGTAAAGCGTCGACGTACTATGTGGGAAGGTGCGGAGTCTGCTCCATCGACCTCAAAAGAAGGACCGCATTCCAAAAAGGTTTTGTTTTTGAATGTTTGGTGGGATGTCCAGGGAATAATCCACTGGGAGGTATTGGCACCTAACCGAACGATAAATGTTTCCAACAGTTGGAGAGATTGCGAGAACAACAGACATCGAAGCGGCCAGCACTCGTCAATCGCAATGGCGTGATCCTTCATCATGATAACGCCAGACCTCATGCTGCTTTAATCACTCGGCAAATATTACTAGACTTTGGTTGGGAAGTGTTTCCTCACGCGACGTATTCCCCTGACCTGGCACCTACGGACTACCACCTTTTTCTATCATTACAGAACGCCTTCGCTCTCCAAACCTTCGATGATGGGGACGATGTGAAAACGGCATTACATTACTTTTTTTACTGTAAAACACAGGAGTTTTTCTATCCTGGGATTCACCAACTCATAGACAGATGGCAAGAGGTCATACAGAATGATGGCAATTGTGTGAAATCCTAGGTACGTTATTTATTGTGTTCTCCTCCTTTCTTTGTAGCCTACAAAAACAGGTAGAGCTTATGCACGCACCCAAATAGAATGGATATGCAGAAAAGACAGAAAATCCAAGTCGCTTCGGATGAGTGGACGAAATTCCAAAGCTTGCGGGAGTGATATGAAAGAGAATTGCTCAAACTTTGTGGATGAGACTCCGGGAAACCATCCAGCAGTTAATGACTGATTACGATTCCCAATCAAGTGATGTTCATACCTGAGCATTATAACATCAGGTTGCCACCCAGTGATCAAGTATCGGCGGCTTACTGAATACATAGGATGTTCACACATTTTCAGAACGCTTTAAATAAGAAATTAGAGAAAATAAAAGAAGTTCAAAGTATTGAAAGTGGCAACAGCGTGTTAGATGAACGCGAAAGAGACATCTGCTGCAGTTAAATATCGTCTGCTAAGAAAATGGCGCAGCTAAACGAGCACTGGGTAGGAGGTTATGTTTTCGCTCTTTACGAAGAGAAATAGTCGTATTCTGCAGTTAAAAAACGCTGTGAAAATCATGGCATTTGTAGTTCCAAATGTAAAATGAGCAATGTCATTAATTATAGAGGGAAAAATCGTCAAGTATTGCATCTTACAGGAAAAAGAACACCAGGCAAATATTCAAAGAAGGTGCGTACTTTTACAACCATTTCAAAAGTAAGGTCTCCGATCTTGAAAGAAAATCCACCCGCACAAAGAGCAATCGATAAGTCGTTAAAAATCTCTGTATCAACAGCAAACAAGGTAATAAAAAGACGTTAATCTGAAAAACAAACAAACAACAACAACAAAACATAGTGTTCATCGTCTTTTGTCTAGGCACTTGGCTGAGCCCAGAAAACAGTGAAGACTTCTTTATGGAAATCGTTTAGTCCGAGACAGATGGAAATTTAATGTGACTATTGATGAAGCGTGAATCTACCTAAACGACTGTTACAAAACAAGGTCGATTTACTGTCGCAAAAGAGAAGAAAAGACTTAGCGAGCATGTTTTTAAGAATTCAAAAAAGTTTGAGTAAAGGATTCATGATTATTGCTAGTTTCTCGAAAATTTAAAAGAATATCAAAACCTATTCTAAATATTATCAAAATAATGTTTTACCTCCTATATTTAAAGAAGAAATACAATTCCTTTATCCACAGAGCCTTCAAAGAGTAGAACTCCATCAAGAAAAAGGTTGCCAGTCATACATCCAAATATACACTATCTACCAACAAGTAATTGGACACCCATGCAATCGACGATATCTGCGCTCCTGATACACGTCACGGCCGCCGCCGTTAAATATCGTGTGGGAAACAACAACGCAACCAGTCGCATGCAAGATGCCACGCAGTTCGGAGCTCTCTGATTTCGAGAAAGGTGTAATCGTCGGGTATCACAGAAATGGCCGATCCATACGTGACATATCCAGCAAGTTGAAGTACCCAAAATCGACAGTGGCCTACGTGATTGGCAAGTGGAAGATGAAAGGTGACTGTCGGAATGTGCTCCGACCCGGCAGACCCACAAAACTGGGAGTTAGAGACCGACGGGTGGTGGCCAGAGAAATTCGGAAGAACCGCACCAAATCGATGGGTCACATCCGCAAGGAGTTTCAGCAGGCATCCGGGAGTGTTCTTTCGATGAATACCATCCGTAAGGAAGCCCATCTGCTCGGTTATCATGGACGTGCTGCCGCCCACAAGCCTTTGATCACCAAGTCCAATAGCGCTGCTCGGCTAACGTGGTGCCAAGAACGCCGACAGTGGACCGTTGAACAGTGGAAACAGGTTCTCTGGAGCGACGAATCAAGGTTCACCTTCTACCGTTCGGATGGCAGGGTCTGGGTTTGGCGTCTGCCTGGAGAACGCCTCCTGCCGGAAAGTATTGTGCCAACTGTGAAGTTCGGTGGCGGTGAAATTATGCTATGGGGGTGTTTCTCCTGGTATGGCACGGGACCCTTGGTCGCAATTCGGTAGACTTAACGCCGAGACCTACTCCACCATTTTGGATGACCATGCGCTTCCTACGTTGTGGCAGTTTAACGGCGTGGACCCATGTTAATTTCAGGATGACAATGCCACCTGTCATGTTACGAAGTTCACTATGGCTTGGTATGGTGACAATGGGTTAATCGAATGGACTGCCCGGACCTTAACCCTATCGAGCACCTCTAGGACGAGTTGGAGCGTCGACTTAAGGGGTGCCCCCACCGTCCGAAATCGGTGAAGGAACTGACCTGTCTTCTCCAAGCCGAGTGGAAGAAAATACCGCTAGCCGTCGTACAACGCCTGGTTGAGAGTATACCCCGGAGGGTCGCAGCTGTAATCGCCGCTCGTGGAGGCTCCACCAACTATTGAAGGTGAATAAACTCCGTTTTCCTTTGCCATCACAGGTGTCCAATTACTTGTTGGTAGAGAGTGTACTACACAATTTCTTAAAAAAAATGAAACAAGTTAGTAAAATCATGCAATGCATTGATTATGATGCGCTTTCCAACATAACAGAAATCATTTCTCAAGTTATGAGGACAATGGTTGTGGAATAAATCTCCCTCCTGTGCCTTGACCTTTGACCCCATTTCGATTATATTCAACACAACCGGTTCAGTATACCTCCGGAACAACATGATAAAGCTTTGTCGCAATCGAAGCATGTTTACGTAAGTTATGACGCATAAGGGTGATGGAATGGATCCCTCTCCTATGTCCTGACCTTTGACCTCATTTCGACGATTTTCAATAGGGTTCATCCCCAGGTTGCCCCCCACCACATACTAATATTTCATCGAAACTGAACCATTTTTATGAGAGTTGTCGTGCTGACAGGCAGACAGACTGAAAAAGCTGGAGCATATACGCTTCTTCAACCTACAGTTGGAAAGCGTAAAAAAGAGACAGTTATGAAGTCTGTACCTTTTTCTCGTATTCTTTTAAAGTCCCTTGATGCGTTGCCAAGGGACTATTGTGTCTTCGAACTGCTAAAAAGAGCATTTCCGAAACGCAGACCTAAACCAATGATTGGACTATGGAAAGCTGTGGAAGAGGAGTGGAATAAAATACCAATTTTAAGAAATGCCTTGTTATCTTGGAAATCTATAGATGTAGGTTCACAGTGTAGAGGAATGGCTGTCAGGTAGAATATTTAAAAAAGAAATAATTTTATTTTAACCATTTAATTGGCTGGAACGAAATAAATCGGGGTTCGTAAAATGTGACTATAATCAGCTCGAACGAATACATTCGCTGCCTAAAAGGTGTGTCGAACGCGTCTCAAATGAGTGAACTCACTCGTCAGAGAGCGATGTTTTCTCCTTAGCTTCTCAAAGTGGTCGTTTAGGGGGATGACTGACACTAAATGACCACTCCTAAATGACCGCTTTGTTTTTTCAAATTGGTCATTTAAGAGGATGATTGACACTAATCCATTCTAACAGAATTTTCAGTTAAAAGGGCTATAACAGTGTCGACTAACCTAACAAAAGAAAGGGAGCAGATCTTTGAACCACTTGTTTCTACCCTGTTGGACCTTGTCACGGGAACAAGCCCTTCCCCATCATGTCTAGGGTCACGGAGCAGAGAACAGAGGACTAGAGAAGCGTTTTCTTATCACTAGAGACAAGTTTATGTTCCGTACTGCTGACGTAGAGGAGGTAAAGGTATTGCTTTTTTCATAGCTTTCCTAGAATCAAGTCGCTATGTGAACAATTTCTGTTTGGGAAACTTAGAAAAGTTTGGGTACCATTTGATTCAGAAACATCGGCCGCTTAAAGGGTTAAAGGTTAATTATATTGCTGGAAAAACGTTCTGAAAATGTGTGAACATTCTCCGTTCTTGTCTTGCTAAGTTGGCCCCAGTCCAGGGAAAAAATACGTAAGCCGTGTGTATCATTCCAATTCTGGGTTTCTCTGTTCTGTAGTGCCAGCAACCTCAAATTGGAGATAGGCGATTCATTTATAGCCTTTAATATTCAAGCGGATCGATAACCCTGAAACTATGAAATTCAAACACATGACTAAGAAACTGCTTCTTCACAGTACTATAGATGAGAAAAGGAGTGGTTAAAGTTCTGTGCACTTTAGACGATATCTTTCAAGATAAATTCCAGATAAAAAAGTCTGAAATACCGATGTCCGACGTCCGTGTTCATTTCAAATAACACGAGAATGAAGGTTTGAGATTATGACTTAGGTTCTTCCGCATGAAGAACTGTCTTCCCGAGATTTAACGACCACCGTGAGCTACTCTAAAGGGTAGAGGGAGTCGCTCGTTCTTAAAATAGGGCCCCTGATCCCGGAGAGGAAACAGAGCCATGGTAGGACAGGCACGCCATCAACGCCTCATTCGGGACTAGAATCCGGACGACTAGCCGGTAAACTACGCCTCTGACCGCTTAATAATCGCTGTGGCAAGGCATTTTTCTTGCTTTAAAAATGCACACCTGCTTTGTGACGTGCTTGCCTCGCAGGACGCACACGACATAAAGGCAGATAGCAGCAAGAACGAAGCTCAGTTGGTAGAGCGATTTGTTCCGAAATAAGTGCACTCGGGTTCGATTCCCGGCGTGGACCAAAAATGACGGAGAAATTTACTTCGTTATGCTATCTCGGCAACCGTGAGCGCAACACGACTGCGCGTGGTACCGTTTTAAAGCTGTCGACGAGATCTAATAAATTGTACGAAAAACATTTCGCAGTGATTTGAACACAATATTTAAAAAAATTGTTTTCTTGTGAACAGGTGAACACTTTTGACAATACCGCGGTTTATCTGGACAACGTGAGTGCAAAAGGACTGTGCGTGGTATCGTTCTAAAGCTCTCGACGAGATCTATTCAAATATATAATTAACATATAGCAGTGGTTTAAAATAAAAATTTTAAAAATTGTTTTCGCGTGAACGGGTTAACTATGTTTCTCTGATTATGTTAATGACCGTTTCTCCACCGTTTCAGACACCTCCATGTCACTCCCGCATACTTTCGAATTTCATCCACCCATCTCCCATGTGGTCTTCTTCTGGGTCTTTTCCTGTTCCTCGGAATCCAATCTAAAATTTCGGCTGTCCATCGATAGTCTGTCCTTCTCTCAGTATGTCCAGCCCATTGCCATTTCAGGGATTTAACTCTGATCATGATGTCTTCCACTCTTGTCATTTTTCGGATCCACGAGTTCCTCTTCTTATCTCTCCTGGTTACACCAAGCATGCACCTCTCCATGTCGCTTTGAGTTGTCTGAAGCCTTTGTATGTCTCTTTTAGTTAAGGTCCACGTCTCTGCCCCATACGTAAGCACTGGAAGGATGCATTGATAAAACACTTTTCTTTTAAGACATAATGGCATATTGCTCTTGAAAGTTATGTTGTTTCTTCCAAAAGCTCTCTAGGCAAGTTTTGTACGCCGATTAATTTTTTTATCAATGTGACCCTCACTTGATATCTGCTGTCCAAGATAAATGTAGGTATTGGTTATCTCCAGCTTTTTCCCATCAATCGATAAATCTTCATTTCTTGTAAAAGCATTGTACATCACTTTCGTCTTCTGAAAGTTCATTTTTAATCCCACTTCTTTACTCTTGTCAGCAAGTTCCTGGATCATACTCTGCAACACTGATGGGGTAGCTGCAAATATGACTACGTCATCAGCAAAACGAAGGTGGGTTAGATAATCTCCGTTAATCTTTATCCCTTTGTTTTCCCAGTTCAGTGATTGAAAGACATTTTTCAATGTGGCATTAGCGAGCTTCGGAGATATGGTGTCACCTTGTCTCACTCCCTTTCTAATTTTTATGTGTGTTGTATTTTCAAACAGCCGAATCTTTGCACTTGCATTTTCATAGATGTTATTAATAATATTAATGTATGCATCTTCAATACCGCAGGATTTCAGAGCCTTTGTAACTGCTAATGGTTTCACCGAATCAAAGGCTTTTTCATAATCGATAAAAGCCATGCACAATGGAAGTTCAATGGAAGTTCATGTATACTGCTTTCTTAATATCCTGTTTTTATTGACTTTGCTACGAACGCCATGTCTGCTGGCTACTGTTCCTTTTCACATCAAGGGTGGTCACAATTTAAAAACGCATACTCAGTTCCTAAAATATGTTTCAACCAGTGGAGTGTTGTGAAAACAAAATTTATTTTACCTCTTCCAGTCACTAGAAACGTTTTTCAGAGCATCAATAATAACAACAAGGAAAATGTTTCATTTAGCAGAGTTGACGAGTCAACCCATTTGAATTTTGAAAACAAGATCACCAATTACGTACAGATGAATAAAGAAATAGCATTGAATTGCAAGCACGATGGCAAATTTCACAACGTCGCCCCAGTGGCGCAGTGGTCTAAGCGCTAGCTTTTGGCTATTCGTCCGGATGTGTCCGAGTTCGAATCCCGGTGAGGCGTGGATGTTGCGTTTGTCTTACGTCGCTGGCTTTCTCCCTTCCCCCGAGCCAGTGACCTTAAATTAGAGAAGGGTGACTGCTTATAGCCCATTGAGTTGCTCACGGTGGTCATTAAACCTCCAATAAAAAAATAAACGTGTCTTCATTATTGAGTGTCTTCTTATCAACGTATCTTCATTATTGAGTGTCTTCTTATCAACGCATCTTCGTTATTGAGTGTCTTCTTATCAACGTATCTTCATTATTGAGTGTCGTCTTATCAACGTATCTTCATTATTGAGTGTCTTCTTATCAACGTGTCTTCTTTATCGGATATTATCTGACTTACCACCATTATCATATTTACACCAAAAAAAAAAAAAAAAAAAAAAAAACGGATTGTCATCTTCAAACTTTGTATTGTATGGTGAAATCCCGTATTCCATTCATGATCTATAACTGCTAAAAGTCGATATGAAAAAAACGTCATAACAACCAGCACAAAAAGAATGCATTTTGGGTGATGGTAAAATGAGAGTGTTTTGCATTAGTCCACATTCTTGTGTTAATATATCATGTTTTTCCCCATGTTTAATTATTTAAAATGATGTGGACTTCCTCTGATTGATAACTATGTTATTTGTTATATCTGGTTCATGAGTAAACACAGGAAAACCATATTCTCTTTCAGATCCATTTCATCGGAAAACAAAATGAAGCAAATAATTTTGTTAGCCTGCATCGTATCAACGTCATTAGCCTTCGTTTTTCCCTTTGTAAGTAAACTGATTTTTATTTTCGATATGGAACACTTACGCACTTTCGAATTTTGCTACAAAACGCAATGTGGTCAAAAGTAAATTGCTGTTTGGAAATATTCGAATCATTTAAGGTACACTTCTCGAAACGCATTTATATAAAATAATAATGACAACGTTTCTCACAATAAAATGTTTATTATTCATCGATTATAGTTTTGCAGAGCGTTTGGCTCGGCTTCCTCAGGACGAATGGAGCGTAAACGTTCAAATCATTTTAACGTTGTTATTATTATTCTATCTTAATAGTTTTGCAGAGCGTTTGGCTCGGCTTCCTCAGGACGAATGGTGCGTAAACGTTCAAATCATTTTAACGTTGTTATTATTATTCTATCTTAACATCGCAAGCTTAGTAGTCAAGAATTATATATAACGCATTAATAAGCTATGCTTAGTAAACAGCTGAGTCAAAGACAGATCCGTTTTTAAAATATTTTTCATTAGGACACGGCACTAAAGAAGTTCTGAATTTGATAAAAAAATTGCAAAACCTCAAAATTCAACATCAGTTGCAAATGGAAATGTAGCCATATGAATTCGTAATATTTAAGAAAAGAATGCTGATGTTCATTTAGGTAGTGTTGCGCAGTTAGGACAATAAATAATTAATAACGAGGAAATGTACACTAGCATTACTAGTAACCCAAATTTGTCGGCATAAAATAGAAATTTCCAGACAATAACTTTATCGGAAAAAACAAAACCAACCGAGTTTATCTTTCAAAGCCCCTGTGCTTTATTCTCACATATCGGCTGCGTCCTGTCAAACCAAGAACGCGCTTAAGAGGATGAACTTCGCTGTCGGCATAAAGTCTCCGGCATTTTAACATACCACACTTAAGAGAAATGCTCACATGCTCCCTCTTTTCCACTAGGCGCATGTCTACGCCATCCCTCTGAAATATCCGGGCGGCTTCAAGCGATACTACAACGGAAAGACCAAACGTTAGTTAAGAAGTAGAATCAATGAACATGAAAGAGGCACAAGAGAAGGAAAAGTAACCATTGGCCTGTCCAGGGACGTCAAATTCAGGTCCACTGATCCTATGTGGGATGGTATAAAGAAATAACCTTCATACACCACCCCTAAATCTACTGCCATTCGTGAACCCTTAGATATCATTACCAACAGTGAGGCTTCCAATGATAGCGTCTGTGAAGGGTTGCCACGAATTTGGATCCAGTTCTTCAAATAATTCCTTCCCTTTCCTTTCAAGGTAATGCGTGCTCCGCGTTTCTTTGAACGAATAATTACCCCAGCATCTGTTCATTTATTGTCTAGTCAAGTATCCCCGTTAAAATTGTTGAAGCGTTCTATTATTAAGTTGGCAGTTTGCTCTCTACTTTCCTTGAAAAAGCAATTGATTGACGTGCGAAAGCTTGGAAACTTTTATTTCTATTTTACGCCAATAAATTTGGGTTACTAGTATTATTATACTAGTTTAACAATAAATAATAATTAGTTTCATAGCTGAGTCTTATACGGCTTTTCAAAATTCACTGTAAAATATAAGTGGTGTGAATTCACGGAAACATTCCTGAAAATAATGTGCAGTAAAGGAGCTGGAGGGTCCCCAACTGTTAACGAAATTTCCGTTTTGAAAAGTATCCTTTTCTAATAACTGAAACCTTAGCACTTTAGTAAATTTTCTTTCGCGTTACGAATTCCGTTTTTCTTCCCCAGAAATTCCAATTTTGGCTTTTCCCGTTTTAATACAGAAATTCCCCGAGTTTCGAAAAAACTTCGATTTTAACTTTTCCAGTCCCCATGCAGAAGTAACTTACATTCTCACATTGCAGGACGTTTTCTGATTTACGAAGTGAAGGAATTCGTTTCTTGCCCAAGGTGGGGGATCGGATCCACGATTGTTCGTACCCCAGTGAGAAGCGATATCAACTGAGCAAGAAAGACGCCTCCAGATCACGTTTAAAAAAACAACAACGAAGAAGACTGGAATCGCGTGAAGATTAAATGCTTTTCGCTGCGAATGCGGGTTAGTTAGTCATTTTATTTTCTGTACGAGCTTATTATTTTTCTAAATAGGTTTCTAATCATTTTATTTTTGTGGTAGGAGGACTTACCAAAAATTAATTTTTTTCGTCATCATGGTTTTTCAAACCAACGGAATATTTTTGAACTCTAGATTTTTTTCAAACTGACAATGACTTTTAATTACGTTTAAGGCTGCCTCTGAATGAGTGTTAGGGTTCATCTTCTGCGATAGATGGCGCAAAATATCACTCTCTGGGCGTGACTTTTACGTCTTGAGGGACTGTCCCAGAAGTTGGCGTCAGCGAATCACTGAGACCTCGTCATATTCAGAATGGAAGCGATCTCTCGTTGGCTCCACAATGAAAAGACAAAATACTCTCTGTTACGTTTTAACCAATGACGTTATTTAGGAGTAGATGTATTAACCAATGACGTTATTTAGGGGTGGAGCTTGGTAAACAGGCGTAGTTTCTGTCTCAAATTCAAGGGTTCTATGCCAATGTACACATTTCAAAAAATGAACGTACAATAATTCTTAAGATGATTTATGGAAGACAAGGTTCCAGAATCACTTTTGGGCCCATTTAATTTTTTCTATTTGGCCTAGAAAATTAAAAAAAAAAAATCAGACAGAAATGAGAGATTTTGTTTCTTCCAGACAGAAATACTACTAGCTGACTTATCGCGCCATCTAGCGCCCAAATTAGAATACTTTCGTGTCAGACAAATTGAATTTAAAAAAAAAGTTCTAACAATTTTTTCGGAATAATAACTGTGGCACATAATTTGTGCTCAAAATTTCGAACACTACAAAGTAATAGTCTTCGAGAAAATGTGTACAAAAGAATTTACATTGCAGATATAGGACAGAAGTTCTTATACACTCATTCGAAGACAGCCTTTAAGAAAAGATGAAAAGTACTACTTTATAATATTATTTCATAAACCCCATAAATACAAAATGTACTCTTGGTAACTATAATCGCTTTTGTGTTAAGGTGTTCACAGACTGATACTTAGACATCATACAATAAACCGAGAGGGCGTGATCAGTCGACCGACGTAGCATATATAAGGTGTAAGTGTAGCAGTAGGTAGTAAAATTCGGAGCGTGATGGGTAAATAGAAGAATTTATCGGATTTTGAGAAAGGACAGATTGTGGGAGCTCAGAGAGCGTGTGTTTCGGTTTTCCAAACGGCTGAACTGGTGGGTTGTTCGCAGCCGCAGTAGTTAAAATGTATTAGGACTGGCGTGGAAATGGTCAAACAGCGTACCGGAGGCAGAACTGCACAGGGCGGCGAAAAGTTCATGTGAGAGGGGAGCACCGTGTCAGACGACTCGTGCAGGTCAACAAACTAAATATTATTTCCATAAATGTAAAATAAGGAATATTATTAATAATGGAGAGAAAATTGTCAAGCCTGGCTATTAACAGGGAAAAGGAAAAGAATATCCAAAGAAGTACGCACTTTTACGACTATTTCAAAGGTAAAGTCTGTGGTGTTAAAAGAAAATCCACCGAACCAAAGAATAATCGCTGAGTCCTTAAACATATCTGTATCAACTGTAAACAAGGTAATAAACAAAGATTTGAATCTAAAAAAAAAAAATCAATTACTAATCAAAAACTTCTATTGTGGGAATTCTTACAAGGAATCAATGATTCGTTAAGGTTACCGTCTAAAAGCACAATTTTAATAAAAGATGAATCATATATACAGTTTAAAATACACATTAGCACTTTCGAGGAAGCGACTGCCTCATCATCAGATGAAATAAGAGTGGCAAAGCACATCATTATATAATACAGGCAGGGTGCATTGTGGGTGATGTTAAGAATAAGCCAATGACTATCTACATGCGTCATCGAGTGCGTATTTTGTTAATCTATTTGGGTTACGAAGTGATTGTGGTTGACATACAAAAAAGGCGTACACTATCACAAATCTGTAAACCGTATAATTTAAAATTGGACTCCCGATCACAAAACCATTTTTCATTAATCCGTAAAGACCATGAACAAAACAACGAACTACAGACGTGGGGTATTTATAATATCCCACTTCTGGAAGCAATTACAGACCAACTCTCTTCTAATTACATAGGATCCACCAAACGCAATCTAGGTTTGAGAATTAAGGAGCATAAATACAGTATTAAAGCGGATATATGTGGCACATCATTGGCTAAATAAGTTATTCTACAAGACCTTAACCCTGACTGGAATAATGCCCGGATATTGCATACCCCCAATAACCTTAGTAATCTAATGATAGGTGAGAGTGTATATATTAAGGCATATGGTACCCAATGCTGCAATGATTATTTTCCTTATGAGCTACATAATGTTTGGAAACCAATTATTAATTATGTGAACTTTACATTATAAATAGACTCTAAATTTATGACTGAAAGAACAACAACAATCAAATACGCCTTTTTTGTATGTCAACCACAATAATTTTGTAACCCAAATAGGTTAACAAAATACGCACTCGATGACGCATACAATATACAATACAATTATTTATTACACACATTTAAAACTTACAGTTATATGAAAATGCAATACACCAGGAGGAATCTAAACACATTGGTTGTAAGGCGATTCCCCCTATCAGATGTAAGAAAAAGAACAAACATATGACATATATGAAAGCAAGTAAGATGGTTATAATAGAAGCACCACTGTTAGCAGCATGCTTGGAACTACAATTTAATGATAGGATTGAGATTCGTTATGGAGATCAGGATGATTTACAATGTAATTTCGCAGAGAAAAGGAAAACTTTTTGATATTTTCCAGGGATCTGATGCTCTCTGGGAGATTATTCCATAGGATAATGGCTTTATACAGTATGCTATTTAAACTATAATTAAGTCTAACACACGGCTGACATAATTTGTTGTTTGCAACAGATCTGGTGAAGATAGAATAATCCAGATATTTGATGTCAGATTGAAAAATAGGCAGTTTAAGATGCATTATTTTAAAAAAACATGATACCTAGTTTCAAGGTAAAAATTTCATGAATTTTTAGAATATTTAGTTTTAGAAATAATGGTTTTGAATGAGACATGTAATATCCCCCATAATGTACCATGCCTGAATTATATAATGATGTACTTTGCTACTCTTATTTCATCTGATGATGAGGCAGCCGCTGCCTCGAAAGTGCTAATGTGAATTTTAAACTGTATATATAATTCATCTCTTATTAAAATCGTGCTTTTAGACGGTAAACTTCACGAATCATTGATTTCATTTTTTCACGAGTTCTTCATGTTATTTATTTATCTTACAAGAATATTTTTTATTTTAATTGCAACTTTTCGGAGAAAACTCTTTCTCCGTCTTCAGGCTATCTTTTGTTGTCACGTGATGAAAAATAACCGTAACCGTCAAGGTTAACTGTAACCGCGATAATAACGGGAAACCGTTACTATCGCGGTTACAGTTAACCTTGACGGTTACGGTTATTTTTCATCAAATCCTGCCAGATGTTAGGCAGGGACAATCCTTTGCAGTCATTGATGATGGAATGCTGATTTTTCTCAATCTCTATTCCTTCTTTTACCTTTCTTTTTTGAAAATTGCTTTGGAAACTGATGACTTTAAGGGAATTTTAATCCATGTTGTGACTAGTTTCTCCAACATGCCTATCTAAACCAGTCTTGTTGGAGCAATTTTTTATAGCAACTTTATGCTCAGCTATACGAATTTCTAGTCTGCGACCTCTCTCACCTATGTAAGATAATCCACAACTACATTTTACTTCATAAACAATATCTTCATAAAATATTTTCTGTATGAACTATTTTAGAGAAAAATTTGTTAACCTTGTTCTCTAAACTTGGAGCTAGCCTAATATTATACTTCTTACTTATTCTCTTTAAATAAACCTTTGTGATAAGAAATTATTTCAGTGAATTTTACTTGTTTCTTTTTCGGATTCTTCTCAACAGTAAAATTCAGAAGCTTCTCAATTTATCCTTTAGGATAGTTATTTTCTGCAAGTTTAGGATAGTTGTTTTTCTTTATGGGCTTCTTTCTTATTTGCTGTAGACACTATTTTATTATTGTTTTTATAAAATCGGACTTGCCACATTGTTCTTAATAGAAACTGAATGATTGGAACTGAAATCCAACAGTTTATTAGTGTTCATTGTTTTTTTTATACCAACTAGTGAGGAAGTTTCCATCTTCATAATAGATAGTAATATCTAAGAAGTTAATTCTTCTTTCTTTTTGAAGTTCAATAGTGAACATAAGGGAATCATCTAATTCATTGAATGTGTTTAGAATTCTTTCTGGAACAATTTCTGAGCTATATATTATAAATAAGATGTCATCCATGTACCTGCCATATGGGCAAAAGTATGTGTGTTGTACTAGTATCTTCTCTTCTAGTTTACCCACATAATAATTAGCTAAGAGTGGGGAGAGTAGGAAGTATAACGAAGTAAATTTCTTCATCATTTTTGTCCACGTCGGGGATCGAACACGCGTCCACTTATTCCGGAACAAGTCGCTCTACCAACTGAGCTACGCAGACCTTCGTTCTTGCTGCTATCTGCCTTTATGTCGTGTGCGTCCTGCGAGGCAGGCACGTCACAGAAGCCCATAGCGAGTCCGGATTCTTGAAAGAAAAACATTTTCTCAATTAAAAGTAGTTATTCGGCATTCAAAAATCATTCAAAAATCTGGACTGGCTCCCCACTCTTAGCTGACTGTTATGTGGGAAAACTAGAAGAGAAGAAACTATAACAACTGACATACTTTTGCCTACAAAGCAGGCTTCAAGAATCCAAAGCAAGTTTCAGTATATAAACTCGGTTTCAAGATTCCAAAGAAAGTTTCGTTAAAGGATCCATAATTATTGCTGGTTTCTTCGTACAAAAGGAAATACAAAGTTAAGAAAAGTTGTAAAGAATGTTAAAATGAATTCTAAATATTACTAAAATAAGGTTTTAACTCCTATATTTATATAGGAAATAGCATTCGTTTATCAACAGAGCCTTCAAAGAGTAGAACTCCATAAGTATAAGGCTACCAGTCATACATCCAAATCTACCACTCTATTTCTTGAAAGAAAGAAAAAAAGACACAGGGGTATCCAGTCTATACCTTTTTCCCATATTCCTTCAAAGTCCACTGATGTATCAGCAATGGACTATTGTGCCTTCGCACTGCTAAAAAGAGCGCTTTCTAAACGTACACCTAAAACAATGACGGAAAGCAGCGAAAGAGGAATGGAATAAAATTAGCTACTAATTTTAAGAAATGCCTTGTCATCTTGGAGTCTAGATATAGGTTCGTAGTCCAGAGAAAGGGTTACCAGATAGAACATTTAAGAAAGAAATAATTTTATTTTAAATATTAATTATATTGCTGGTAAGTCGTTCCAAAAATGTTTGAACATTCTCTGTACTTCACGATAGGAACAATTCTTACCTTTATCGTTGCTTTTATATTAATAAGTACATACGGAAAATAGTAATACGTATTAAAATCATATTCAAGATTTATAGCTTATAATTCGATACATAATCTTAACGAAACGCACGTTTCATTAGGTGAAAGTTTTATCACGTATCCAGGGTTGCGCCAAGGTTTGCGAGGATGGACTGCTTACCCATTCTGCCTCCCACTCAGTTCATGTACCATTTTTCAATTTTTTTTTATTTAAAATATAATCTAGACTTTGCCAAGTCATAATGAGTTTCTTGTTTTTCGTCGCATAGCCCTATTTATTTTCCCTAGGGAGTGCGTTTTTCACTTCTCCGTAGAAAGGTTATTAAAGTAGCATCCGCAGGGATATGAAAATCCAATTGTTCTGCACTCTTCCAAATCCTTAGTTTAAGCTTTTTTTTTTAGTGTGGTCAGGGGTCAATGAGAGGAGTGAGGGATGTTTGTTACTAGCTGAGCGATGTCGTTACTAACTATTCTGCTGTATGTTTGTGCTACTAAGTAAGAGATTCCAACACGGAAAGTGAAATCCAGAGCTAAACCAGTGCTCTTAACTCTTTAAGCGGCAGATATACCAGAAACAAATGATGCCGCACACTTTCTGCGCTCCCCAAACAGGAATGTTTACATAGCGTCCGAATGTTCATATGTCGTATCCAGCGTTGTGTGATAGGACTCGAAAGTTGCGCAGTTCATCTTCAAGATCGTCAGAGGTAGACGTGAGGTCATAGGCTCTGCTCGCTCGGTGTCTGAAGAGCGCGTATTTGTGTTCAAGAGGTCCCGCTGATCCAGGTAGGATAGGGTTTTGCACGTGAGAAGGTTTATGAGAAACTTTAGTGTGCAGCTCTCCTGTGGGGCTCCTTGATACTAGTACATCCAGGAATGGGAGGGTTCCGTGTACTTCGTATTCGGCTTTGAAACGTAAGTCACGATGGGCAGAGTTCAGATCATTGAGAAACTTTTTAAGGCCTTTAGTCCATGACTCCATACGAAAAAGATATCATCTGCGTAACGAAGCCATAATTTTGGGGATGGTCTTGGTATCCTCCAAAGGTCTTAGTACAGCTTCAGCTAACACAGCGGAAAGAGCAGATCCTATGCTGGCTCCTTTCGTTTGCCGATAAATTATTTTGGCTTCGAAAACGAAATAGTTCAAATCAAGGAAATTATATTACTGGAGACACCACTCCTATCCACGCAGCATTGGCCGCCATAAGTCACCGTCCGTGTTGCAACTGACGTCATGGGCAGGCACGACGCAGCCGCAGAAAAGAAGCTGCTTTGAAACCAATGGAACAAAAGCTTCTAAGTGTATAAACAGATAAAATGAGTAATTCAATAACCTTTATCAATGATACACAAGCTTACTGTTTTATCAACGGTATAATTTGGTTCGTTTTTGCCTGCATGTGACGTCACACCACAGATTAACTGTGACCTATGGTGGCAGAGCCAGTGGTGTATCCAGTAATATAACCTCCTTGGTTCGAATCGTTAAGTAGGTCCAGAATTTTGGCAACGGCGTTGATAGCAGCCTGCTGGAACAAACTGGAAGCTTCTAGTGATCTCTTTAGATTATCCGTTGCTTCGGTTACAGGGATCATCTCTAAAGCAGCTAAAAAAGATGAGAGAAAATCGCTAATTGGTCTGACGCAGAGAAGAAAGTTCGTTGGGTCCATCTCGTACATTCCTGGGCTTACTTATGCCATCAAAAATTCCTTAAAAAAGTTAAACCTTGAAGTTGAACTTTAGTCGCTGAAAACTATCACTGCCCTACATCGGTATGACCAAGAGGTCATTCAAGGTCCGTATAAAAGAACACCAGCGTGATTTGAGGAATAGAAAACTGAGCACGGCTCTATCTCGGAATGCCGCCAGCCTGGGAGCCTTACCCATTTGGTCTGATCTGCGCATGTTAGCCCCTAACACGAAATTCTTACGCACCATGAATCCTGTAACAATGACATCACGATGGAACTGTCTCCGATTTGGAGCAGAATTCTAGGTATACAGCGAGCGCGCCCGTCATGAGCAGCATGACCATTATGAGCTCGTGAGCACTCGAGCTCCTGTTTGATTGTTTGTCATATTTGGATTGTATTTATGCTCTGATTCTATTTATTTTTCCGCTGCCTGACAAAGCTTCCCGTTGGAAGCGAAAGCTTGCAAAATAAATTACGTATCTACGACGAATAACGGATCTTTGAGTTATTGTTTATATTACTTTAGGGTGGCGCATTCGAATCCAATTGTCTTTACTCATTAGTAAGATGTAAATGGTTTAAGAAAATGGAAGCGGTTATTTACTGACTAACAAACTACGAAACCGAGATAAACTTCAGAATCAGAACGCTTTTCAAGTAGTTCCCGATTTTACGTGTACCTTTCAGCTTTGTTTACATTGAACCTGCTCACACCCAAAATGAAACAGCAAAGGAAGTAGTTCACGTTAATTTTATATGGTTTATTATAACATACGACTCACGTAAGTCAAAAATTTCCTTTAATGGCGTAAATACAACGGTCAATATATGCCGAGCTTTCGCACTCCGCTGGGGGCTTCGTCTATTCTTAATTAGATTTAAGCTTCCCAGCAAAGTGTGAAAGCTCGACATATATTGAGTGTTGTATTTACGCTATTAAAGGAAATTCTAAACGTAAGTCGTATGTTACAATGTATAAATAGTGTAGAGATTTTAGCCATTTATGTGGTTTCTGTTTTTTTAGAATTTCGTTATAACAGACGCTTTAATTTATTTTGTAAATGTATCTTACGAAAGAAATTTATCGAAATAGTACTACGGGGGATTTTTTTTCGTCCAGAGCTAATTATTATTTTTTCTTTATGAAAAGCTAATGCGATCGTTTTTCTGTAAAATTAAAGTTGCCAATATTTATGCTTGAGATTTTTTTTTCTTCAAAAAAATGATTGCCAAAGATATTAATTTTTTGTTCTTTGCAAAGTGCTGCCACCCGATTCGAAGGAAAGCATGCAAGAGATAACTTTCACCCAATAAAAAATGCGTTTTATTAAGATTCTGCTTAAAATTATGATGTAAAGATCTCGTATATGAATTTAATAAGCATTATTATTTTCTATATGGAATAAAAGTAAGAATTTTTCGTATGGTGAACTGCTTCTTCAGCTGTCTTATGCTGGGTGCGAGCAGGTTGTATATGAAAAAAGCGGGAAAATGCTCGCTAAGTCCGGAACTGCTTGAAAAGCGTTCTGATTCGGAAGTCTATCCCGAAAATAACCTGCCCGGAGCATAATTCTGAGAAGAATTCTATTTTTAATTTATTTTGTAAACCGAAGATAATACAGAACGCTTTCAAATCATAGCAGTATGAAGTGAGCCATTGGGCTTGTTTCACTTTTGTTTAACAAATCGTTCTTGAAGTGGTGTTGATGTGGGTGATGATATATCACTCTAATCAGCATTTTTAAGTGTCAAAACGGTATTGGTTCCCACAAGTAAAAAAATTTCATCCGATTTAGCACCGTAAGTTTCTTCCTGTTTCCAAGCATTTGTAGCAGGGTCATAAACTTCAAAATGATGAGGTAAACCAAGTGACCTCCGTGAACCATCGGAAACGTATATTTTTCCAGAACACTGAGCAGAAGTGATAAAAGAGATCATAGTTTTTATGGGAGCTATAAAGGTCCAGTGATCGGTCAAAAGGTTGTACATCTCTGCTAGGAGGGTAAACGTCATAAAATCAACAGATTCTCCTCCGCATACGTATATGCTCCCATTTAGAGCCACGCATGCGTGATGTCGTCTCCCTTGAAGCAAGGGTGAAATTTCAGCACTCGTTCCTGTCAAGGGATCATATCTTTCAGCAATCCTAAGAAATTCATAGATATCATTTTGACTTGAAGCACGGCTTCCACCAGTAATGTAAATGTAACCACCTAAAGATACAACACCGACACAAAATCGATTCATTACCATTTCCCCCACACCAGAGAGTCTTCCAGTTTCAGGACACAGGGTATGCACAAGTTTATCTATAACGTATATCAAACCTTGATGCACAGTGATTGCTGCTTTAGAAAGGACGTCGAAATCTCCCTCCACAACGGTACATTCAAATGTCTTAAGACAAAGGGCGGTAATGCATCTTCTCTTGATGAAAATCATCTTTTCTTCGGTGCAAACGATATGAGAAGCGTTATGAAACGTTTTATTTTCGTTGCTTTCTCGTAGAGTCCATAAATCAGTCCATCTATTCTGCTCAAAGGTTGGATCAAAATAGCTGAGCCTAAATGCCTTCCTAGAGAAGCGAATGGAATACAATGTGCATCCTATTAATTTTGCATGCTTTAGATGATCCTTGTACCTGCATTTCCTCTCTTTAGATGCAAACGATCCCTTCTCTATATCGCTTAAGATGTCTCTGCAAGCCTCAGATGAAAGAATGAGCTCTTCTTTCATAACTTTCGTGGTGAAGTATTCAGGTGTCAAGTGGGCCACTCGAACGTACAGCAGCAGATCGGATAAACTGATCTCTCGCTCTGTTCGATTAACTTTAATCCACCTTAGTATTGCTTCAAACACCACGTGTTCCCCCATTACGAACAGGTTGCCCCAACTTATAAAATCTTTAAGCGTGGAAATGGGCAAACGCAAGAACGCTTCTGACATGGCGACATCTTCAAAATTTTCTCTGATGTAGCGCTTGCATTCGTCGATCGTACTCAAATGCTGATATTTTTCAGCCTTTTTCAAAAGAAGGAGCACGCTTTCAGCATTCATTGCGATCAGCATGAATTCAAAGCAACTGTCAACAGCTTCGTTGAACTGCAAATACATTGCGGTCTGCAGTAAGGGTTCAACATTACTAGGCGTGATATCGAGCTTGTTCGTGTATAGGAAATCCAGCAAGGACTGCAGTGAGGTGGGATCTACACCTTTTAAAGTTACCACTTGCTTCAAGCTTTCTGTGAAATTTCTGGTGAACATTGACGTGAAGTATGGTATTCCACTTGCCAAGATTACGCGATGGGCTGGGAACAATTCATCTTCCGCTCTCAGGGTCACGTCGTAAACCTTTCCTGATTTTTCCAATTCTTGAATAGTGAAAAACTCTTTCTGCAGGAATTCGGCATCGCAGATCTTGAAGACATCGACATCCGTCTTCTTGCGAAAGATTTTTTCGTTTTTGAGCTTACGGATGATTTGAGACTGAAAGGAGTTGTCATTATATATCATCACCCTTTTGAATTTAGGAAGTTTTGCGGAAGCCGTTCAAGATTGGGTTTAAAATCTGATTCCGCGAGAAAATGTCCGCTCGCGGCGATGATTTTAAATTGGATCGAGTCACGTTACCTGTTAGGTGGCGATATTTTGGTATTGTGGCATGCGCACAGAACAGTGCGCCTCCCACCTAAGTTTATCTTGTCAGTATTATAGAAAACAATAAAGATTACACCAGGTGCAATAAACAAGTCCTTTGAATCCCTTTCCGAAACAAAAAACATTTTTTCAAAGTAGATTTCTAGAAGAAAAGGTTCAGCGAAAAAAGAGAACGAATTCACGTCTCCAAGGAAAACCTGCGCATAAGTAACAAGTTAGTAAAATCATGCAATGCATTGATTATGATACCTTTCCAACATACCAGAAATCATTACTCAAGTTATGAGGATAATGTCTGCAGCATAAATCTCGCTCATGTGTCCTGACCTTTGACCCCATTTCGATGATATTAAACAGAACCGGTTCAGTATTCCTCCGGAACAACATACTAAAGTTCTGTCGCAATAGAAGCATTTTTAGTCAAGTTATGAGGATTAATGGCTGTGTCATAAATCTCGCTCCTGTGCTCGACCGTTCACCCAATTTCCATGATATTCAACAGAACCGGTTCAGTATATCTCCAGGACAACATACCAAAGTTTTGTCGCAATAGAAGCCTTATTGGTCACGTTATGAGGATAATGGCTGTGGAATAAATCTCGCTCCTGTGTCCTGACCTTTCATCCCATTTCGATGATATTAAACAGCACCGGTTCAGTATACCTCCGGAACAACGTACTAAGGTTTCGTCGCAATCGAATCATTTTTACGCAAGTTATGACACGCAATGGAATTGATCCCGCTCCTATGTCTTGTCCTTTGACCCCATTTCGTCCATTTCCAACAGGGATCGTTCCAGGTTGTCTCCTAGCACATACTAAAATTTCATCAAAATCAAACCATTTTTACGCGAGTTATCGTGCTGACGGACGGACGGACGGACAAAGCTGGAGCATATACGCTGCTTCAACCTACGGTTGGAAAGCGTAAAAAATGCGCAATGCAAGCAAGCAGTTTTTCGTAATGTACTGAAACTTCACTTAGTAGACAAAACATAAAAAATAGCAGTAATGGACAGTTGACATAAGCATCCCCCACTCACAGTGGAACAGACCCAAACCAAAGGAGATAAATATGCGGATAGCAGGTCTTGAAAGCAGTGTGTTGCAATCCACGAACATGGGTAAACGTGGTGATCTCAGCAACTTTGATCATATACGCATTGTTGGCGCAAGACAGATGGGTCATTCTATCGCCCAAGTGAAAAGCAACCCCAGGGTTCCCGAGGGCAATCCTATTAAGGGTTGTTCTGCGGTTATACCATCGACGGACGTATCAGCGCCCAAAGAACAAGCGGCGGCTGACCACACGTCACTGATGACCAACGTCTACGTAGACAACCAATCTCCACAGACCAACCGCTCGTCAACGGGGGCCAAATCACACCCAGAATAAATGTAGGAGACCCAAGCAACGTCAGCGAGTGAATGGTACTGCGCACGCTGCGTACCCTGGACTACAGTAGCCGACGCCCTACTCGTGTGCCATTGTTGACTACTCTTCATCGGGTATTACGCCTCGCCTGGCACCGGGAATGTCAAAACTGGACATGTGCAGGGTAACGCCACGTCGCGTGGTCAGATGAGTCCCGTTTTCGGCTGTACCGAGCTGATGGGAATGTGAGGGTGAGGCATCGACAGCATGAGGCCATGGCATCGTCGTGCAACGTCGGCTTTGTTCAAGGTGGTGGTGGCTCTGTCATGGTTTGAAGATCCTTCTCATTGGACACATTAGGTCTCTTAATGTGTTTAGAGCGGTCCTTAACTGCGACCAGCATGTGCTCTCCTGTGACCTACGCGCTTTCATGGCAATAACGTGTCCTGTGGCCGATGGTCTGTTCCAGCAAGTCAATACGCAGCCACACCGGGCCGCAACCATATAGGCATGGCTCAAGGAACACTCATCTCAGCTTAGAACCCTCCAGTGCCCCCACAGTTCAGGGATTTAAACCCTGTGGAAGCACTCTTGGATGTCGCGGAGAGGAACATGAGATTCATGGATCCCGAAACGACGTCTCGGGCGGAGTTGTGGACAATGGTGCAACAGACATTGGCTGGGAACATCAGATCCATGGATTCTGGACCGACGCCGACGTCTCGGGCGGAGCTGTGGACAATGCGGCAACAGGCATGGTTGGGAACATAAGATCCATGGATTCTGGACCAACGTCTCGGGCGGAGTTGTGACAATGCTGCAACAGTTATGGCTGGGAACATCATATCTATGGATCCCGAACCGACGTCACGGGCGGAGTTGTGGACAATGCTGCAACAGGCATGGCTGGGAACATCAGATCCATGGATCATGGACCGACGTTTCGGGTGGAGTTGTGCACAATGCTGTAACAGGCATGGCTGGGAACATCAGATCCATGGATCCATGGATCCTGGACCGACGTCTCGGGTGGAGTTGTGGACAATGCTGCAACAGGCATGGCTGGGAACATCAGATCCATGGATCATGGACCGACGTCTCGGGTGGAGTTGTGGACAATGCTGCAACAGGCATGGCTGGGAACATCAGATCCATGGATCCTGGACCGACGTGTCGGGTGGAGTTGTGGAAAATGCTGCAACAGGCATGGCTGGGAACATCAGATCCATGGATCCTGGACCGACGTTTCGGGTGGAGTTGTGCACAATGCTGCAACAGGCATGGCTGGGAACATCAGATCCATGGATCCATGGATCCTGGACCGACGTCTCGGGTGGAGTTGTGGAGAATGCTGCAACAGGCATGGCTGAGAACATCAGATCCATGGATCCATGGATCCGACGTACGTCACGGGCGGAGTTGTGGACAATGCTGCAACAGGCATGGCTGGGAACATCAGAACCATGGATTCTGGACCGACGTCTCGGGTGGAGTTGTGGACAATGCTGCAACAGGCATGGCTGAGAACATCAGATCGATGGATCCTGGACCGACGTCTCGGGTGGAGTTGTGGACAATGCTGCAACAGGCATGGCTGAGAACATCAGATCCATGGATCCTGGACCGACGTCTCGGGCGGAGTTGTGGACAAACCTGCAACAGGCATGGCTGTTATTACCTCCAGAAACCCTCTGGCCTCTGGTGGAGTGAATGTCGCAGCATATACAGGCTGTTATTCACAATAAAGGAGGGCTAACACTTTATTATGTAGGTATCTCTGATGTTTTGTCCATTGTGTACATTGAGGAAATAAACAGGAAAGATGACACATCAGCAATACTAGTTACGAGCACACCAGACTATGCACAATGAAAAATTCTTATAGCGTAGTAAAATTCCATTTGAAAAAAAGTATATAGTATCGCCAAGCTTTCATCCTTCACTAGGAGGTTTTTTCAGGCAGTAGGTAGACGTGAAATGATAGATATTTGATGTCTATGTACTGCTTTGATACAGGCTCCGCGTGAAGAGCAAAACCTTGGCGATTCTACATACATACTTTTTTTAAGCCAGTAAATAAACGGATTTTTACTGTTTTTGATTGAGAAAGATGGCACGCATTTTTGATTTTAATGAGCACGCCATTTGTATCCTTTCCAAGGCGAATAAAATTTTTCAAAGTTATTCAAAGTCAATGGAACCGGTTAGAAAAAAAAACAGATTGCTGCAATCGCTAAAACCTCCAGAAACATCTGTTACTGGGACTAATGGCTGAAATGTACTATGTATGTTACGAAAATTAACAAATGATGCACAAGAAGTTTCTTACAGCAGAAGGAGTATCAGCGACAAAGAGATTTTCAAATCGAACAGTGTGTTGCTAAAACGTGGAAAGAGCGATGTATTTGTTTATTTACCAAAGCCACGTATTTCGAGGATTTTCACTTTGGATCTCGCCCTTTGGATTGAACTGCTATAATTAATATATTGCCAGTGCTGTTAATGCCCACTAGATGGAGACGTTTCAGTAGCTGAGCCCATCTTACGGATTTATGGTGTCAGAAGGTGACAGACACACATAGCGACGTGGATTGTTGCCCACCGTGGTGTATGGCTAACGCGCTCGGCTGGATATCGAGAGATCCGGGATTCAATTTCCCGGCGGTGACCGAAAATCATTTTTTCGGTGGCTGTGTGGTGCTAAAACGTGGAAATAGCGATGTATTTGTTTATTTGCTGAAGCCACGTATTTGGAGAATTTTCAAAAAGAAGAAATATAGAAGAAAGCATGATATAACTCTAAGCCTCCTGGCAGAATAATTTTGCATGATGGAAAAGTTGGAAATATGAGAAAAGTATTCTTCATCGCTAAAGCTATGCTAAGGAAAAATAATTTTTCAAATACTTCTCTCGGAAGCAGAGATAGCGAGAAAAGGTTTTATGTCCCCTAACAGAAAAACTGTGAATTATTTAAACAGGATAATGCTCTCCTTCTTTATGGTAGCGAATAGCATACAGTAAAAAAAGAAATTTCTCAATACAGTTTTTAGAAGCGTAGATACAGCTGCAAACAGAAGTAGAGAAACATCACTTAGCCATAGAACTGTGAACTATAAAACTCCTCAAATCAGCACACCAGACAAAAAATTAGTCACTCCTGTCTGAACTTACCTAATAACTGGTGATGACGCCTCTTGCCTTGATAACAGCATGAATCCGGTGTGGTATAGACCTCACGAGGTTGTAGATGTATTGAACAGCCACACGTACGTCAATTGGTCCCGATGTTCCGTCAAAGTACGTGGGTGTCTATTCCGGCGTTTCACCTTCTGTTCCAAATGATCCCACAGATTTTCAATAGGATTTAAATCTCTGGATTTGGCGGGCCAATCGAGGCGAGACAGTGTTGCTGATTGTTCGGCACAGAAGTCAGACATTTTTAGCCCTGTGCACATTCAGACAGTTTTAGCCCTGTGCAGTAACAATGTGATGGTGCTCCTGGAGATGTAGGGCAAAGGGCATTCAGAATACGAAGGTATGCAGGCTGGTTCAAATTCATCGTCACAGCAACGAGATGGCCCATTTCGTGACACAAAAACATCTCCAAAACATCACAGAACCCCATCCAGTTTGAACAACACCTTTGGCACAATCAGGATTAAAAGTTTCATTGGGACTGCGACGCACTAGTCGCCTCCCATCATTGAAATACAAACCAAACCGAGACTCATTAGACCAAATTATTCGTTTCCAATGCTCCACAGTAAAGTTTTGCTACCTTTGAGCCCATTGATAACGTGCGGCTTTGTGACTTGCTATTAAAAGATGTCTCTTCCGTGGTATTCTGCTCCAGATATCCAGCGCAGGCAGTTATTGCCACAATTCCCTTTCGGAAATTGGTTGGACTGGACTTTCATTGACTGTTTGGAGCCAGATTTGAAACCAATTTGCAGTTGCTAGGTGTGAAACATGGCGGCGGTCCCTATTGCTGAGAATTTCTTTCCAGCCACAGTTATGTCGCCGATTTTCAGTTGACTGCGAATTACAGCACTGTTTGTAGACCCGCTGGACAGTACACTTCGACACACCAACAAATTGGGCGGCTTCATTCACTTTGTGTTCGTGGGCACGGTCAGACACGATGGATCCTTTTTTGCCACTTAGCAACGTCTGTCTTACGACCCATATTGCAGAATAAATTCAACACACACGTTGCTCTTTACCACTGCACGAGACAGGAATGATCCTGTAGACAACGTCAGCGCTATTTATCTCCTACCAATGCTATCACGGAGTCCTCTGTGCAACCGGTAACTTCCTACTGTCATTTCTGTTAGGGGCGACTAACTTTTTGTCCGGTGTTCTTACAAATCTAAAGTGTTCCATAAAGTAAATGGTATCCGGTGTTAAAAGAAGTTTTTTAATCGGACGTTTAGAAGCAGAGATATAGAGAAAACACATTAAACATTAGCGCCCCTTGCGGGGAATTTATGCTTTATTTTGAGAAGGAAACACACACAAAATGTATTCACAGTTAATAGTATCTGACTGAAACAAGTTAGTAAAATCATGCAATGCATTGATTATGATACGCTTTCCAACATACCAGAAATCATTACTCAAGTTATGAGGATAATGGCTGTAGAATAAATCTCGCTCCTTTGACCTGACCTTTGACCCCATTTCGATGATATTCAACAGAACCTGTAAAGTATACTTCCGGAACAACATGATAAAGTTTTGTCTCAATCGAAGCATTTTTACGTAAGTTATAACGCATAAGGGCGATGGAATGGATCCCTCTCCTAAGTCCTGACCTTTGATCCCATTTCTCCCATTTTCAATAAAGTTTGTCCCCAGGTGGTTCCTTACCACATACTAAAATTTCATCTAAATCGAACCATTTTTACGCGAGTTATCGTGCGGACGGACAGACGGACAAAGGTGGAGCATGTACGCTTCTTTAACCTACGGTTGGAAAGCGTAAAAAAAATTCCAAGTTTTTAGTCCAGCAGATATTTCCGCCAACATGATGTAAACGGAAACGTCGACTCACGCCCTCTAGTGATACACTTGAGCGTTAAGAAATATTTGAAATTTCATGCAGAAGATTTCGCCCAGGAAACACTCCGATAAAGAAAGAATTTTTCCAATCGGACTCTTAGAATCAGAGATATCGACAGAAATAAGATATTCATCTACGCCCCTGGCGGAAAAACTATACACTATTTTAAGCAGAATGTATTTTAAAAAGTTTTTCGAGGGGATCGTATAGGTCTATGAAAGAAATTTTGAAATGGAGTTTTCAGAAGCGCAGATTTTGCTGCGACTACATCAGAAACACAATAAACCCTTACCCTTCTGGAGGCCAAACTATTCTTTACCAAAATTATAAATTATATACAGAACATTTCTCACTGGGTGCTGTATACGACACAGAAAGAAGTTTTCAAATAGGACTTTTAGAAACAGAGATATCTGGGAAATTGCAATTTAACTATTCGCCCCTAGCGGAAAATCTATGCATTACTTAAAATAGAAACTGCACCCATATTAGTTTTAGTTACAAATGGCATCGTAAAAAAGAAGGAATGTTTTTAATCGGATATTTAGAAACAAGTATGTGGAGTAAAATGTAGAGTTACAGTCATTTGCAAAAGTTTAAGACCACTTGTTGGTATTTGGAGATTTCTGTCGATTGCGTCAGCTACTGTCTGTATTACTCAACTTCCTGTCGGTGTTGCAACATCCTACAGTGCCAGCTGTTGATAGAGTTGGGGGAAGCGTGGGAGCGTCAGTTTGCTTCTGGTTTTCATGCTGAGTGGTTTTGTACGTACTTTCTATAAAGCGAAAAATGGGCAAAGAGAGCGTCATTAAGTGTTCCTCACAGGGCACAAATAATGATTTTACATCATGAAGGATGCTCCGAACGCAACATAAGCAGAAAGGTGAATGTAAGTAAAGCTGCTGTTCGTAATACAATCATGAAATATCGAGGTACAGATGAATTTAGCGACAAAGAGAGGAGTAGTCATCAAAGGGAAACAACCCTGCGTGATAACAATACCATAAGGCGAATAGTTATGCGCTCTCCCATCAGGAGTTCGTGCAAGAAAATCAAGACCTTTCTACATTCAAAAGTGTCTGATATTAGTATCAGTACTCTTTCCTGACGTCTTAGCAAAGATATTGGATTAAAGTTTTATAAACCTGCACATAAACCTAGACTAACCTTGTCATGGGAAAGAAGAGACTCCAGTTTGCGAAACGTCATCAATCGTGGACTGCTGAAAATTGGAGCCAAGTTCTTTTTCCGACGAATCAACTGCGCGTCAATTTGAATCACGTGAAGCACATGTTTGAAGACCAAAAGGCAAAAGGTTTGATGAAAAATACACCTCTAGCGCAGTGAAACATCCGTCTAATCAAATGATATGGGGTGCTATGTCAGTATCCAGTTCTGCTTCATTATCTTTTTTACCTACAGGCACTATCATGACTGGTCTTTTTTATGTAGAAATACTACGTGAGAAGTTGTTAATTAATATGCAGATCAAAGACAGTAAAGAACTTCCTGCAGAGGTAAAACAAAACTGTGCTTGACTGGCCCGGTAATAGTCCCGGCCTTAACCCTATCGAAAATTTGTGGACCATTTTAAAAGACAAGGGTAGCAGAAAAACAGCCATCAAATTCCCAATGGTTTGATTGACGCGATAAAGTACGTGTGGTGCAAAGACACTTCAAATGATTACTGCAAATCCCTCATAGATAGTATCATCATCTTCATCATCGTCAACCATTATCAATCCACTGCTGGACGAAGGTCTCCCCAAGTTTCCTTCACAACGGTCTGTCTTGTGCCAGTCTCCTCCATGTCACCCCTGCATACTTTCGAATTTCATCCACCCATCTCCCATGTGGTCTTCTTCTGGGTCTTTTCCTGTCCCTTGGAATCCAATCTAAAATTTCGGCTGTCCATCGATGATCTGTCCTTCTGGCAGTATGTCCAGCCCATTGCCATTTCAGGGATTTAACTCTGATCATGATGTCTTCCACTCTTGTCATTTTTCGGATCCACGAGTTCCTCTTCTTATCTCTCCTGGTTACACCAAGTATGCACCTCTCCATGCTTCTTTGAGTTGCCTGCAGCCTTTGTATGTCTCTTTTAGTTAAGGTCCACGTCTCTGCACCATACGTAAGCACTGGAAGGATGCATTGATCAAACACTTTTCTTTTAAGACATAATGGCATATTGCTCTTGAAAATTATGCTGTTTCTTTCTAAAGCTCTCCAGGCAAGTTTTGTACGCCGATTAATTTCTTCATCAATGTGACCCTCGCTTGATATCTGCTGTCCAAGATAAACGTACGTGTCTGTTATCTCCAGCTTTTCTCCATCAATCGATAAATATTCATTTCTTGTAAAAGCATTGAACATCACTTTTGTCTTCTGAAAGTTCATTTTTAATCCCACTTCTTTACTCTTGTCAGCAAGTTCCTGGATCATACTCTGCAGCTCTGATGGGGTAGTTGCAAAAATGACTACGTCATCAGCAAAACGAAGGTGGGTTAGATAATCTCCATTAATCTTTATCCCCTTGTTTTCCCAGCTCAGCGACTGAAAAACATCCTCCAATGTGGCATTAAAGAGTTTCGGAGATATGGTGTCACCTTGTCTCGCTCCCTTTCCAATTTTTACGTGTGTTGTATTTTCAAACAGCCGAATCTTTGCACTTGCATTTTCATAGATGTTATTAATAATATTAATGTATGCATCTTCAATACCGCAGGATTTCAGAGCCATTGTAACTGCTGATGGTTTCACCGAATCAATTTAAGTATTCATCTGTGGTGTCATTTTTTCAAATATCTCTGACTAGCAATTAGTTGTTTCTTTGAAAATCTTTCAATAAATTGACAGGTGGTCTTAAACTTTTTCAAAAAGGCGCCGCGCGTGGCCTAGTGGTCAACTTTCGTAACTGCCACCGGGAAGACCTCGGGTTCGATCTCAGTAGGTGCAAACGCTCGAACCACTAAATATCCGCCGTGCGTCGGATGGGCACGTTAAGCCGTCGGACCTCGGGCACTAGCCCCCGGTAATAAATAAGTGCGTCTTCCTCCCCCTTTCTACCTCGCTTCCGTGTGACTTTCCAATCGGGCACTCTAGTTCAAATCTCCTTGCTTCCTATTTCTAAGGGTTGTTTAAGACCTGGGGTCAGACACTCCCTTCCCCAAATCCTCTACATCTGATCTGAGGATCTGCATAATGCTAAAAAAACTTTTTCAAATGACTGCATATCATGTTTCCTTCTTTAACTGTTCTTCTTTCGATTGTTCGATTTGAAAATCCTATTTTCTCTGATATCTTCCTTCATGTACGAGAAACCTTTTGTTCACCATTAATTAATTTTTGCACAAACATTTTAGCCGGTGGTGGAAGTAAGTGGCTATTTCTATTTCTGGATGTTTTATCGATTGTAGAAATCTGTTTGATATTTCTTTTAACGCGTTTCATTGGATATGAATAACTTTAAAAAAACATTTCGCGTCGTATAAAATTCAAAAGGCGTGCTCATTACAATCGAAATATTCGCTGTATCTTTCTTGTTAACCCTTTAACCAAGGCCGCCTAGAAAACGCCCTTGGTTAAAGAATGAATTAGAGAGATGGGTTCCCTCTGTTTGTGATGTCAATCTTATGTTACACTGCCTGATACGTCGGTGACGTATTGACGTCATACAGCGTTGGAAACTAATCGGAAATCTTGCTTTCCGCCTGACTTCGCTAAAAGAGGAAATTCATCTCTTTAATGTCATGAACGAATTAACTCAGGGTTAGCAAAATGGATTGAAATTACCTCGAACGAATATATTCGATGTCTAAAGCGGCTGGAACAAGTGGAATCGTTGCTTTTTTTCTGAACATCAGAAATCGTTCCTTTCCTCTGAATTTTGTTACTGAAAGCGGTCATTTAGGAGGATGATCTGACTGATTACTTGCTGAAAGGGCTTTATGGTGTCGAACCTAAGAAAAGAGAAAAGAGAAAGAAGATGTGCGAGTTACTTGCTTCTACCCAGTGGCCAGTGGCGTACCGAAAAATATTGCCCCCCCCCGCAAAAATTTCTTTGAGGCCCTTTTGCGAAAATATATTAGCGCTCAATTACTTAAATTTTTATTCCATATCATAACTAGGTTTTATAGGCATTTTATTAATTCAAATTCTTTATTGCGTGTAACACAAATGTGCACGATGTAATTGAAACAGTTGCGCAAATTTTACGCCAACAGAAAGTACTACAAAACAGTTACGCCAAAGTTGAATATATCATGCAAATTTTGTTCTTTTAGAGAATTAAGGCCAGTCTTTGAAATGCCTCATGAACACATAACTTTCATGTGACATACGAAAATACAAAAAAATAGGTAAGCAAATAAATAAGTAAAAATTAAGAAATATGGTACAAAAAATTCTTAAATCATTTACTCTTGAATATAAAAAAAGACACTTAACATAATGCTACAAGATTTTGACATAGTAAACATTTTTCTCTTGACTCTGTTGTGAAAACATAAAAGACACAAGTCTCTGCATCTCCCCGCGAATAACACCTTTCAGTTCATTATATTCTGAAGCATGCGTAGTTACATGCAAACAACTGTAATACAAAGCCATTTATCCTCATTGGTAAAAATATTTCATTCATTGAACTGATACTTTCACATTCTCTTGTTGATGTGCATGTATAGTAATTATTACTGTTACTAAGAAAAGGGGCATCAGGTTCTCTGAAATAACTACTTTCCAGTCATCCAGTTTTTATCATTTTTAACCGCGAGAAAAACAACAATCAAAAATTTCTTTTCTTTTTAATACTTCTTTCAAAGGTGCCGTAAAAAATTGCTGGTAATTTCTTAATTCATATGAAGTTTCCGCAAACGATTCTGTAAAATGTTTTGCCTGAGGTTAAGAGGCCGTCTTAGCCGTGAGCCCCCCCCCCCAGGAATGCGAGGGTTGCGGGGGCTATCAGTACGCGCCTGCCAGTGGCATGATGTCCGTGTCAGGGGTAACTCCCTCTTCCACCCCATCATGCCTTGGCACATGAAACAGAGGATAAAAAAAAAACTAGAAGTGAGCGCTTATCACTTGTGACAGGTTTACTGGCGGCTCTGCTGAGAGTGACAAATTACGTTCGGTACTGCTTGTTATTCAAAGTGGTCATTTCATTGGACAATCTGACTGATTACTTTCTGAAAGGATTTTAATGGCGTCGGACCTAAAGCAAGATATGGAAAATGTTTGAGTTATTTGCTTTTATCCAGTGGCATGATGTCCGTGTCAGAGGGGACTCGTCCTTCCCCAACCCCATCATGCCTTGGAAGAGAAGATAAAAACCAGAAGTGAGTGTTTTTTAACTTGTGACAGGTTTACGGCCGGTACTGCTGAGGGATGAGAGAAAGAAACTTTTACCGCAGCTTTCGTAAGACCTGGCCGCTATGTGAATATTTCTGTTTGAAGAAAATTTACGCATCAATTGGTTTGTCTGCATCAGCCTCTTAAAGGGTTAAAGCACAATAATAATACATGTCCAAACGATTTTTTTTACAGTGAACAGTAATATCTGTCCGAAACATCCGCTGAATCTCCTTGTAATTTCGGTCATAATATTTCCAGAAGAAATTAGAGAAGTCGTTCAAACAATTTTATTACTTCAAAATTTTCTAATTGTTACAGATTTCGCTCTTACCGTCAGTTTATAGACTATGCCGTACAACTTCGTGTTTTTCATCATAATGCAAACAGAGGTAATCGATTTTTAAATATCTCACGACTTCATTCACCTTCAATTCCGACTACTTTGGAAGTTCGCTATTTCTTTTACTATTTCGTTATGTTTAACTGGTGACTTAAGTGTTAGGATACTAAGAATGCAAAGTACAAGGCTTTCACACCATCAGCTAATATGGTGAACAATTTAATGTTTCAGTTCTGGTAAATAATATTTTTGCGCATTTCCCGTAAATGGACCACTAAAATTCCAATTTTGTTTTTGTTACCGGATGTGGCAGGAATATTTAATTTCCGGAACCATCACACCGATTGCCCCGTTAAATTGGGATGGGGAAGAATCTCCGGATTAGCGCATCGCTCCTACATTTGGTCAATCCTGCAGCCAACTTCAAACCAAGTACAAAAGGATGCAGATTTCTGTGAACAAGCATTTTGCTTACAAGCAAGCTAACTATATACATCACTATGTACAAAGGGCCCTAGAATACGCTCCCAAAGACGGATTGGATCGATGAAACCAGGCCGGGAATTTTAGTCTTGTGGTCCACTACGTTCCCACAGGGGAACACTTCATAAATTTCCTCATGAAACTCTTGAACGAATGAGAACAGTTGAAATATACATGGTCGAGTCTCATCATTGTGGCCACCAGAGAGTAACCGCCGTATGCAGCGCGGACAGCAGCTAGACGCGCTGGGAATGACTCAATAAGGTGCTGGAAGGTGCTCACAGTTATGTGGAAGCCATGCTGATAGCTACAGAAGGGTGCGTGGTGGAGATTATATAGAGCAGACAACCCGATCGAGGTGGTCCCACAGATGCTCAATTGGGTTTAAATCTGAGATATTAGGGGTCCAGGGATGTACTTTGAAGTCTTCATCGTGCTCCTCCAACCACTCTCGGAAATTTCTAGCTGTCTGACACGTCGCATTGTCGTTCTGGAAGATCCCATCAGCCCCAGGGAAGACAATCAGCATGTAGTGGTCTGCAAGGATGGGTTCATAACGAATTCGGTCCATAGTGCCTTCCACAGGTATGAGTGGACCCAAGGAATGCCACGAAAACATTTCCCGGACTATAACGCTGCCCTCATCAGCTTGTGTTCTTTCAGCAATGGTTGAAGAGTGTTTTCTCTCCGATGTTTCTCGCCTTATACGCCAACGTCCATCCGTTCGATGAAGCAGAAAGTGTGACTCATCAGAGAAGGCAATCATTTGCTAATCAGCGGAGGTTCAATTCCGAAACTTCCGTGCAAATGAAAGCCTTTTCTGCCGATGCACCTTCGTTAGCATAGGTGCAGTGACCATCCGTCTGCATCGGAGCGCCATACGCGGCAGGGTTCGCTGAAATTTCGTTTTAGACACAATTCCGGTAACCCCCGGTTCATTCGGCCAGTCTGTTGCTCCAGTGTAGCGTGTCGATCGGCCTTCCTTCACGCACCTTCGAAGCCGACGTTCACCTCTCACATCAGTGGCACGTGGTGCTCCGCAGTTTCCACGTCGCTTATTCGCAATGATGCTATTTCTGCTATCACGATGCACTTTAATTACAGTAGCACGCGAAGAGTTCACAAACTGCGCTGTTTCAGAAATACTGCCACCTTTGGCCCGAAAGCCGATAATCATCCCTTCTTGCATATTTGATAAATCACTCCTTTTACCCATGACAGCAACGAGTGATATGTTTTCCGAATGCCTTCAGCGCACCTCATATACCCTCCAATCCAGCTAACGACATGTGCCTTCTTTCATTGGCTACGCGCATGGGCGCTTGCAAGAAATTTTTCAAGGGGGGTCAAGTGTAATTAATTAAGATTTGGCTAATATGTAGAAAACAGTAATTCGTGAAAATGAAAGATTAATACTATTACTACTACTTACTTACTAAACTAGAACACTACTACTACTATTACCATTATTAATTGATGCTGCTCTTGAAGAAAGTGTATGTTAGTAATAGTCATGTATTATCATGTACATTGGTAACTGTTTTTAAAATAATGAACAGTGTCGAGCAGGGCCACCTTTTAAGTTCAGCATACATTACCCTCAGCGGAACTTGTTTGGGCGTACTGCTTTACGGTTTGCTAGGTTTTCCGCTTTCACGTTATCGTTTTCCAATTCCGAATTTCCATTAAAATTGGAACATTAAATTAAAAGCCCCAAACTCCATCTATTCTTATGGTCCAGTTCTATGAGTGTAAAAAACGAAAGTAATAAATAAAATAAAATAAAATAAAATAAAATAAAGGGGAAATAATTCTTCAGGGAAGGTCAAGTGACCCCTGTGACCCCTAACCCCCTGTCGGCGCCCATGGCTACGCGCTGTTGACTTTAAAAGTAGGATGTGGTCACAATAATGTGACTGGACTGTGTATGAAAACTAAGTAAGCCGTGAACAAATTTTAACAGCAATTTAAGTGTGAGAAAATTTCAAAAATCCATTCACGACTGAATGTAATGTACCAAATAATGCTTAAAAAGTGGTGTTGTACCAGATAATGATTATATTTAATTATTCACTGATCGTTTACTGCGCGACGGCATTCGTACAATCTTCTTAAAATACGCCTTTTTTTTAAGTCTACCCCTTATTTTGACATATTAACTACCATTTTGAACCCTGAACCAGTACCGGTAAACCGTTGTTTCTTTTAAGACAATGTGAGTGGGACACGAATTTCGGAGAATTTCTGCCAAAGAATCGCTTTGTGCTCTACGTCTGTACGTGAATAAGGGTGTGGAAATGATGGACCATCAAAATTGCTACTAATGCCTCCTTCAAGATTACAAAATGAATGTTGGTCTTACCAATGACCCTTTGGCCCCAAGTCCAATGACCTACGCTTAACGGTTGTTAGCTTAGTTTTATTATACGAGGGTCCTAACAAAAGTTCCACACACTGTCCGTTTTTGAGAAATGTGTGAAGTAACGGAGAGAACGTACCTTATTGCCATTCAATGTACTCCCTCCGCTGCTAATGACAGCTTGCCACAGATGAGGTAGGTCCTGGATGCCCCGTAGTACGCCATCTTTGTTCAGCTGTTGTATTACTTGGGTCACGTCCAATGACAGTTCGTTCAGCGATTTGTAGCGGATGCAGCGGAGCCGATTTTTTAACTTTGGGAAAAGATCGAAGTCGGGTGGACTGAGATCAGGGCTGTATGGTGGGCGGGATAAAGTTTCCCCGCCATATTTTGACCAATGTCCCCGTACCGACGCTGCACCATGACACGATGCGTTGTCACGCAGCAAGATAACCCTCGCTTACAACAAGTTGGGTCAATTTTGACGAATTTTTGGTCTTAGATTTGACCTCAGAAAGAAATGGTGCTCCGATCAAGAGTTTCTTTCCCACAAATGTTTTGCAAGGCAGTGTGGATCTGTGTCGCAGTTTTTCCCCCGCAGAGTTTCTATTTTCGCGTATGAGCGCTGGTCTAACGCTGTGACTCGACCTGAGGAGCTGCACGCTTCCATTTCCAAACCCTCATACGTCCACAGAGCAAATGATAGCGTGTCATTCTGACACCACTGCGTTGCTAAGAGTGTGACCTTGACATGACGCAATCATTTTCCCGATCGCATCATCCTCTTTTGTTTTAGATTAATGTGTGCAAAAATTTTGTTATGACCCTCGTAACAGCGTTCTCGGTCCTGCGGCAAACTTGTCACTGAAGTAGAGAGAACTTTGTTTTGTCATTTTTTTAAAGGTTTAACGACCACCGTGAGCAACTCAGTAGGCTATAAACACTCTCCCGTCCCGAATTTAGGACCTTTGGTTCAAGGGAAGGGAGAGAGCCAGCGCCGTAAGACAAACACAACATCCATCATGCCTCACCGGGATTCGAACACTGACCCATCACGGACGAATGATCAGAAGCCATCGCTTAGACAACTGCACGACTAGGGCGGCCTTTGTCATTTCAGAGTAAACGCCCAACATATATATTGTATAAATAGAAGTAAACGCCATTTTTTAAAATGTAGTGACGTTTTAGACAGATAATATAAAGCTAAAATGAAGTTAACGATTCTTGTTCATAAGTACCAAAATAGTTATTCGTTCTTTCCAAATACTCCAAACGAAGAGGATACCAGAAAGTGGGTCATTTCTCGAGTGATACACTGGGAAATATCCCGGTATCCCGGTGGGCCAATCCGGTCCGGTACACGCCCACCATTATACCGGCTGCACAGATTCCTAAATTTGGGTGAGTTGAGTGTAGTTCACTGGCTGAAGGATATGAAATGAAAAGTTCTACTTTCAGGAACAATGCTGCTTAATCCTGCTGCAGCACACAGTTCTTTTTTTTTTTTTTTATTGATTGGGGTTTTTTTTTTAATTATTTATTGGTCCCAGGTAACACATACAACTTGAATTCATACATTGGTCGTGGTTAATACATGCATCTCAAATTCAGACAAACGCAGAATTGTGCGTCACAGGATACGAATATTATGCAATACATTGAAATCATCAAAGTACCGATTGGACATGTGATACAGTACGCCAGATTTGCAAATAATAGAGAGAGCCAAACACGGCCTTAACCGGGATTCGAACACAGACCCTCCTTTGGGCGAAGGATTAGAAGCTGTTGCTTAGACCACCGCGCCACCTCGCCGGCACGCAGTTTCAATGCGGATGCACTTTCACGCTAATAGCATCTTCAGAAGCCACTGGTCTTTTTTTTTTTTTTTTTTAATTTGAGGTTGTTTTTTTTTAATTTGAGGTTTTTTTTTTCAATTTGAGGTTTTTTTCTTTTAATTTGAGGTTTTTTGTTTTTTTTTTAATTTGAGGTTTTTTTTTTAATTTGAGGTGTTTTTTTTTTAATTTGAGGTTTTTTTTTAATTTGGGGTTGTTTTTTTTAATTTGAGGTTTTTTTTTAATTTGAGCTTTTTTTTTTTAATTTGAGGTTTTTTTTTTTAATTTGAGGTTTGTTTGTTTTTTAATTTGAGGGTTTTTTTTTTTTTATTGGAGGTTTAACGACCACCGTGAGCAACTCAATGGGTTATAAGCAGTCGCCCGTCCCTAATTTAGGGTCACTGGTTCCAGGGAAGGGAGAGAGCCAGTGCCATAAGACAAACACAACATCCATGCCTCACCGGGATTCGAACCCGGACCCTCTTCGGACGAATGAGCAGAGGCAGACGCCTTAGACCACTGCGCCACCGGGGCGGCGATTGGAGGTTTAACGACCACCGTGAGCAACTCAATGGGCTATAAGCAGTCGCCCGTCCCTAATTTAGGGTCACTGGTTCCAGGGAAGGAGAGAGCCAGTGCCGTAAGACTAACACAGCATCCATGCCTCACCGGGATTCGAACCCGGACCCCTTTCGGACGAATGATCAGAGGCCATCGCTTAGACCACTGCGCCACCGGGGCGGCACCACTGGTCTAAGCGATAGCTTCTGATCATTCGTCCGAAAGGGGTCCGGTTTTGAATCCGGTGCGGCATGGATGTGTGTCTTATGGCACTGGCTCTCTCCCTTCCCTTGAACCAGTGGCCCTAAATTAGGGAAGGTCGACTGCTTATAGCCCATTGAGTTGCTCATGGTGGTCATTAAACCTTCAATCTAAAAAAAAAAAAAATAGAAACTATCACTGACTGTCCACAGGTGGTTCGTCTCGCCTGAAGGGCTTGGATGGCGATGGAGTAGGGGTAGGGTGACACACACACATACAAGGCTGGTCGCACATTAATCTTCCAGCTCAAGAGTTGCTCTCACTCATCGGCGATCTCCGCGTTCGGCGCTCCCCACAGCCGGCAGCAGGGCGAAGAAGAGGTCTTCCTTCGTCGGAAGATTCTGGGGCCAATCTCTCCCACAGTTTTTCAGAGTTCAACACACTTTTAATTCACCATAAATCTCTCTCGCTCTGGCGCCTTCTTTCTTTCCCATCCCCTCTTCGAAGTGCAACAGACAATCTTGCCTCATAGACACTTTTTGCGCATTTCCTCCTTTACTTTAAAGTGCCTGCCTTTTTATTCTTTTTACCCCCCCCCCCCTTCGTAAGCATGCAGCTCCTGTCCCAGCCACCCAAACGAAATGGAATGTGAGCCCTGAACAAGGCCTCTTTACCACCATGACAGAGAAAGCATTTAACCCCTTCCCCTCCCGCAACATCCGCGAAAGCATCTTTTACTAAAAGCATGATTTCCTTCAGAATACAGCGGTTGTATTATATGTCTAATTTTCTTCCTCCATTTTCAGGAAAAGCTTTTGGGAAGAAAGAGGAAGAAGCGTGCAATGTATGTGTTTATTCTGCCGATCCGGAAAGATTCCAGGTATGTTCACAGTTGATTTTTTTGTCACTAAATAACTCCTCGCAGATGTGATTTCATTATCGGAAGTGAGCCGTTGCGATAAAAAAATAAAACTGTGATGTGAATTTTGAGTTCTTTTTTCTGACACTGACAGTGTAAGATATAGTACATGTAAATGCAAACTACCCTAAAATTAATGTATATATAACCCTATTAATATTGAATTAGGTTGTAGGCAAGCACAACGTCACATACCCAACATTACATTCAGTGGTGTGCAAAAGTACTGCATCACCTGTAAAACCGTTACTTTTTAAGTTTAACTTTTTGTTCAATTAACTAATTATCATAGTTACTTCGTTATTAATATCGTTAGATGCGAAATTTAATGGAGATTTCAAAAATGTCTTAGTTTTTCCTGTAGCTACTTCTGTTCTTGAGATGCACTACAAAAATCATGACCAAGTCGAAATTATTATGAAAAGGATAATTTATCCAATACGTAGGTTTACAGCAATAATTGTTTTTGTAATTCATAAGGAATGAAATAACATTTAAATACAGAAATATAATGAAGCAAAATTATGAAATGTATTTAATATTTTGTTGCCGAGCCTTTAGCTTCAATCACAGCTTTGCATCTTGCTTGCATACTCTGAACAAGGTTTTGTAAAAGATTGAGTTGAACAACACGATTCCAAATTTGAATTACATCTTCAAGGAGTTGAATTTTGGTTGTTGGCTTCTATTTTATTAGTTCATACGACACTTTGAACCACAAATATTTGATAGGGTTTAAGTACCGTGATTGTGGTGGGCAATCAAGGTGCTGAACAATTTTTCCTGAAACCACTTTTTCGCACTACTTTAGCACAATGACAGGGGGCATTGTCATCTTGAAAAATACAATTGCCTTCATAAAGTCTTCTAGATGATGGTAGCACCTTGTTTTCTAATAGCCAGATGTATTTCTGGGCATTTACCGTACCATCGACAATATGGAGGTTCCCAACGCTAGGTGCACACACATGCAACTCTGAACCATGACCTTCACCGGATGCTTAACAGTAGTCACTAAGCAACTTGTATGAAATTCTTCATGCTTGAATCTCCTTACAGAGGCACTACTCTGATTCCCATTAAGGCAAAATTCTGATCAATCACTGTAAAGAACATTTTCCCATTGCTTGGTTGTCCATGAGGCATGCTGTTTTGCCCTCTGAAGTCTACGTTGTCTTTGATTTGCAGTTAACATTGGTTTATGCCTGCCTTTGCAGCCACGTAAGCCATAGTGAAGCAGCCTCCTCCTAACAGTAGATGCACTAACAGTAACATCAGTCACTTCAGACCATCTTTGAAGCAATTCAGGTGAATTGAGCCTCCTGTCTGCCAAGCTTAGTTTTCTGAGCACTCTTTTCTGCCTGGTTGTAGTGGATCTGGGCCTTCCACTGCGACGCATTTTTTTAATATCAGCAGTGTCTTTTAGTTTCTTCAGTAAACTAATAACTGTAGATTGATGACAACCCAATCTTTCAGCGATTTACCTTGAAAAATATCCTTCTTCATGCAGAGCAACTACATTTTGACTCTGTCCGTTGTGGACATTTCCGCAGTTTTAACTTTTATTGAGAATGTACACAAATTATACCCTAATAACAACAAAAAGCGACCCATACAATGCTCTAGTAGCTCTGCGTCAACCCTTATAAAGCCTGGAGTAAGATTAGGATTGCATTATGAAGCATCCAATCAGGTAAAAGGATGTTTATGATTGGCTGTAACAACTAATACGCAGCTAACGTGAATTTCAATGTGTTTGTCAAACCCCATGTTTTATATCATACCTTAAGAACAGAAGTAGCTACACGAAAAACTAAGACATTTTGAAATCTCTATTAAATTCTACATCTAATGGCATATAATGGGTGAAATAACTATGAAATTTAGTTAGTTAAAAAAAGAGTTAAACTTAAAATTTAATGGTTTTTGCCGGTGATGCAATATTTTTGCACACCACAGTACTATCGTAGAGCTAGTATGATGAGACGATAGCACTAATGGAAATACAAGTTGTCTCGATCAACAAAGTTAAATGATGAGGGGTGCCACATAAGCAATCGCTCCGTCCGAGACTTTTTAGCCTCACAGAAGACCCTCAGGCCAGCATTAGGTGGCGTGATATGGAAATAGAAAGAGACTGGGATTGAATCTGCCAATAAACGACCAAGCAAATCTCCGAAGCTAACAGAGCATAGAAGAAGAGCTAATAAGGGACTATTTGCTCAGAACGCAGATCAACATTATCTCAAATAAACACTGTGTGAGACTATTGGGACTGATCTCAGCACCAGTACAATGCCCAGGACACTGCACGACACCTTATACTGTAGACAATCAGAAAGTCATGCTTTGGACTGACGAGTCGTCACGGTCCTAAGTGCAATACATGCCGGGACAAAGTTACCTTCCGGACAGCATCGTTTTGAGCCGTGAAACACCTTTACTTACGAAAAGTAAAATTTGTTTAAAAAGTTAAAAATGATTAAAACCAACGTACGAGATCTTTCGGTTCCATCTTTACAGACCTATCTTTAGGCACAACGAGAAACTCAAACCGGGCACGCTGGCTTATATACACACCTCTTACATCGGCGAGATAAAACGCATGCGCCGCACAAAAGGCTAAGTATGCTTTACACAGAAAATAACAATAAAATGAACATATGTACAAATGCATGAAAAAAAATCCAAATGGCAGTAAGTAAGTAATCAAAACATCATTGCAATGGAAGAGGGATTTTCCAGCAGGAACCCCCAAGGAGCAGGTATGATTTGAGGGGTTTCTTAATTACAGCACTATTCGGCAAAATCAAAAATATATGAGCTCTCCAAAAAGAGCACTGCAGTTTTCGTTCTGGCCCAGCACAATAAGTTAGCATCATTCCATAGTGGTAAATAATCGCCTTTGTTGACTGTTCGCGCTAAGGCCGTTGCGGACGAATGGGTACGAACATTGTATTTATGTTCGGAGATTCTCACCCCGAGTGATCATCAACCGATTGTAGTGGCACATAATATACACCATATTTTTCCATGATTGGAACATGGTCACAATCAGACTTGACCAAGTTGAAAAGGCGTTCGGAAGAAACACCGAAACTATAGTTGAACTTACGACACGTCTTATAGAGTGTGGATACTATAGTGAGGTGGTAAGGAATGGAGCCAACAAACAGGATGACAGGCAATTCACGTTGGGTTCGAAGCAAAGAATATAAACGCTTCGCGTGAAGAAGCTCAACTCTCGTAGAGATAATGTAAAACAGGCGACAGCAGCGCCACCATGTAATGCGGCAGCAGATGCTCTGCGGGAAAGTTAACATTCAAGCGCAAAAAGCGTAGGAGACACGGGACGGGAAGCCTATTTCACGGAAAGGAAGCTAAGCTTTGATCTGCGACTGTTTCCTTCGGTCTCATTGGGTCTACTAAAGCATTTTTTTTTTTTTTTTTTTTTTTCTGAGTATCCCTCCTGTCCCTTCTTTTGGTGAAACAAATATATACATTAGCAATTAATATTATTTTAAGGAAATTTTAGCAGTTTTATTCTCACTTTAAGCACCGTAGTAATACCAGGTTGCTTGGCATGAATTTCATATTTACAATATACCTTAAATGTCAAAAATGCTGAGGCTGGTTTCCCAGTAGCAGCCATAATAATAAAAAAAAAAAAAGCAAAGACAACCGCAGTTTCCCAAAGCTACAATTTTTTTTCTACCCCTTCCGAAGTTTGTAAATTAAACGCACTGCGCTGGAGAAATTTTCTCAACAGATCGGAAAAACATCCGTTCGTACCTGAGTAGGTTCGAACCTGGGCCGCTGGCGTGCATAGCTGAGCTCTCTACCGACCGGACTAACTCTCAAGGATTGAGTGTATGCTTAAAGCTGTCTGTTTGGTATGCATTGTGTAATCGAATGCTTCCCTCTTTCATTTTACAATATTACGAGGTATTTTTCATAAAAGTCAGTTTCATATAATTGATAAATTAATTTTTTCCACGTAACGATAGCTTTTTTTTTCAGCAAACGTTGTTTTAATGGTTTTCCAGGATATTTGTTTCAAACGGTTTCAAATTTGTTCTTGTTATTCATCCACTCCATTCCATGAATTGTTATTCATCGGAATGGAGTGGGTGTATTTCATGGCTGTAATATAAACGCAGATCTAGATGAGAACAACAAAACCTTTGAACAAAACGCCAACACAAACAAGCGTTTATATTCTTTGAACACAAACACGCATGCTCAGTCTAACGCAGTCTGCTCGGCATCCTGCGGCATCAGCCTGTAATGTTGGCTTCTGTGTAGTAATTCTTTGCCGCATAATATAGTGGCGCTAGTTACGTCTCGCTGAGCCTTACCTTCTTATCAGTTAGATATTCTTTGTTCGAAGTGTGGTGTAATAATGGCGCTGAAGCTTGTGAAGCGTTTTAGTGAAATATCGGTGGGAGTATCCCAACGACTCGGCCATGGTGGAAATGCGTTGAAGTTCTAGCGAGAGACCAGAGTTTGATGAGGAGTGTGTATAGGCTCGGCGAATCAAAGAATGAAGTGAACCAGATTCGTAACTGCTAGGGGTGAACGAGTTATATGGGATCATAAGCGGAACAAACGTTGGCTTGCGATAAACTGAGGTATGAATGTGCCCGCTTGGGCTTCGTTTCAACAGTATATCCAAGTAAGGAAAGGAATCAGAAGATTCTATTTCTAAAAGACGCGTAAATCGGAAAGGGGGTACTGCCAAAGCAACAAGAAATCATCAACGTATAGGGTGTAAAGCAGGTGTTGGAAAGGTCCATTGGTAAGTACAGTATTTTCAACATGTTGTAAGACAATCTCTGCCAGTACGGAAGAGAGAGGTGATCCTATTGGTGAACCGTAGTCTTGGTGGTAAATGATGTTATTAAACTTAAAATAAGTTCGGTTTTTAATAAGAGTGAGGGCAGAAACAATGGCAATGAATTTAGAAGGTTGTAAGCCAAAGATAGGTACCTGTGGAGTGATTAAATCTGTGGCTGTGTCCACAGGGACATTGGGAAAGAGGGAAGCAACATCCAGACTTGCCATTAAGAATGTCAAATCAGAATGAACAGCATGTATTATGTCTAGGGCTTGGGTAGAACTGTGAATTGAGTACCTGGATTGTTGAGTAAGCGGGGTAAGGAGGGATGCGAGTGATTTTTCCAAATTACGTGTTGGGTTTGCATAGCCAGACACTAAAGGTCGGACTGGTTCATTTGGTTTATGTAGTTTAATTTTTCCGAAGAATTCACGAGTGCGTGGTACACTGTAACAATTTTTGGTGTTCAGTGGGTGGTTGTGTATTTTTATGCGCAATGGTTCGAGCTATTTTGAACCGCAAAGGGCTTTGATCTGGTTTTGGTAAAATTGATGATGTGTTCAACCTGGGTAATAAACTGAAATGATTTAGGGTTAAGCACAGGGAAGGAAAACCTTGAAACCTTTGTTAAGTGCATTTCACTCCTCCTCGGATAACTGGCGTGAACTAAGATTCACAATGGCACCAGTTGAGCTAGCAAGAGTAGGTTTAGGGCGAGAGGATCTATTGTGGATTCATGGACCAGAAATCGTAATTTCTGCAGTTGTCTGTGCTGGTAAAGCTGTACTTTACGTTCCACCCTGGCGAAATTTACAATGATGAGTTTATCGAAGATCACAGGCGCAGAATATGTTACCAGGAAACCATATGCGTTGAAAGACCTATTAAAATGGTCAACCAAGCTGTATTTAGCACGAATTTCTGCAGAAAAGCGTTTGGACTCAGTACAGGACAAAATCCTGAAGTCTCGGTAGGACGTTGGCGTGGTTCTGAGGCGCAAGAAATTTGGAGTGACAGCAAGGGAGCGGCAATTTTGTAAGAAATTGAGGTGAGTTCGCTCCACTTCCAGTTTTTTGTGAGTTCGCTCTACTGCCACCCCGCCCTAGTATCCACACTTTATAAGACGTGTCGTAAGTTCAAATATAGTTTCGGTGTTTCTTCCGAACGCCTTTTCAACTGGATTAAGTCTGATCGTGACCATGTTCCGATCATTGAAAAATATGGTGTATATTCTGTACTACTACAATCGCTTGATGACTCTCTCCCTGTGACAGCCTACATCGGATCAACTTGTCGGTCACTCGGGGTGAGAATCTCCAAACATAAATACAATGTTCGTACCCATTCATCCGCAATGGCCTTAGCGCGAACAGTCAACAAAGGCGATTATTTACCACTTTGGAATGATGTTAAATTATTGTGCTGGGCGAGAACTAAAACTGCAGGGCATTTTTTGGAGAGTTTGTATATTTTTAATTTTGCCGAACAGTGTTGTAATGAAGAAACCCGCAAATCATACCTGCATCTTGGAGGTTCCTGCTCGAGAATCCCTCTTCCACTGCAATGATGTTTTGTTTACTTACTTACTGCCATTTGGATTTTTTTCACAGAAATAGCAATAAATGAACATATTTGTACATATGTTCATTTTATTACTATTTTCTGTGTAAAGCATACTTAGCCTTTTGTGCGGCGCATGCGTTGTATCTCGCTGATGTAAGAGGCGTGTATATAAGCCGGCGTGCCCCGTGTGAGTTTCTCGTTGTGTCTAAAGATGGGTCTGTAGAGAAGGACTCGCAAAATCTCGCACGTTGGTTTTAATAATTTTTAACCTTTTAAACAAGTTTTAATTTTCGTAAGTAAAGGTGTTTCACGGCTTGCGATGATTCGACTTGGTTTATTTTGTGTTGAAACTGGTGATGTCTTGTGTTTCATGCTTAAGACAGCAAAAATGATTGTATACCAGTAAATCTGAATTAGCACGACAAAACTTCTTCTCATAGACCAGTATTTGTTTGAAACGAAATGCTGAGCTCTACCTAGTCATCGTGGTAAATATACTGCTAGCCATTAAAAGTGCAACACGAGGAAGATTGCGTCCCATGGGCTCGAAAGTTGGCAGAAGGGGAGAACACAGGCTCAAATTCATTCAAATGATTAACCGGGCAGCTCATATGGAAATCATGTGGGACAGTAACTCCCCCTGGAAAGCGTATAAGAGGAGGAACAAGAAGCCAGTGTTACGCACTCAAAGTGTGTTTGCTCGCCGTTCCTGGCCACGAACAGCTGAAGCATGTCCCGTCGAAGACAATGACCACCCTATCAGCCGGTTTCCAACGTCAATCGAGTGAGAATTGTGGCATACCGGGATTGAGGATTACCACTCCGACACATCGGTGCTCGTGTGGCACGGAATGCGGCCACGGTGGGGAGAATATGGCTTCAGTCGGTAGCGGAGGAACGAACACACCGACGCACTGGTTCACAACGGCCTCGTTACACCACCGAACGAGAGGACGGACATCCGGTGCGCATGGCTCTGACGGATAGCACAACCACATCGTTTACCGTACCTCAACAGTTCGGGTGTGCGGCACAAAACCCAGTCTCCATGCTGACGGTTCGACGTCGTATGCAGCAGCGGGACATTTTTGCACGGCTCCCATTTCTTCGGCTACTTTTGACTGTACGACACCGGCGTCTGCGACTGCAAATGTTGTGAAGAACGTCGCGCATGGAGGAACGAATGGCAAGGCATCGTGTTTTCTGATGAATCCCACTTCAATTTGCAGCACCACGATGGACGAATCCGTGTCAGGCGGTACCGTGGCGACCGGCTGAGTGAGTCCTGCATTATGCTGCGTCATATCTGTCCGGAATTCGGCGTTATGATACGGGGTGCCATAATGCAGGTCGCCGGGCCGGTACGCGCCTCGTCCGCATTACCGATACGTTGAACAGCCATCGTTACATCACCGAGGTGTTGGATTCTGTTATTGTACCATATCTTCAGGGACTGTCTGGTGCCATTTACTAACAGGATAATGCGACCGCATGTGGCACGCAAGGTCCAAGACTTCCTGGATTGCCACCATGTGTCATGTCTTCCTGGCCCGAGTTGTCTCCGGATATGTAACTTAATAAACACATATGGTCCATGATTGCCGGACGACTGCACGCCGGCGACCACCCCCGGCTAAAACGGAGGAACCGTATAGAAACTGCATGGACGGACATTACCCAAATACACATCGAACATCTCTTCCTTTTGATGCCGGGCTCTGCAGCAGCTGTATTTGCTGCCCATAGTGGCGACAACAGATACTGATTGTCATGTGTTCTCCTTGTCCCACCGTGCTGTATTTGTAATCGTTCCATCCTCGTACTATTTGCTTTCTGTACAATAAATATGGCTTTGATACCTCTTGTCTTTCGTGGTGTTGCACTTTTAATGGCCACTAGTGTATATACAATTATGCATCACCAAAGTTGTGGCAGTACCTTCTAGAATGCCCATGCTTCTCTCGACAAGACATTGCACTGTGCGGTATTGATCTCTTTATTACGGACTGCTTTGAGAGCATCGAAAAGTTTGATTAGCCAGCTAGAGTTCCAACCTGAACCCTATAGACGAGGAGAATCGTTGAGTGCGCGGAAGAAGAGGTCACCCCAAAAAAACTGGTCCCTGCTTTGAAGGCCTACGGCCTTAAATACAGGGGCCAGTTCATCTTTGTTTGTTGGGCTAACCGTTACTAGTTCATCTTGAAATATTATTCCAGTTTCTTTGATTTTGTCACGGTGTTACAGCATTCATATGTAGGTTTTGCATTGTCTGATGACAAAATGAAATAACGAAGTGTTGATGTCCTCCCCAGTGGCGCAGTGGTCTAAGCGATGGCCTCTGAGCATTCGTCCGAAAGGGGCCCGGGTTCGAATACCGGTGAGGCATGGATGTTGTGCTTGTCTTACCGCACTGGCTGTCTCTCTTCCCTGGAACCAGTGACCCTAAATTAGGGACGGGTGACTGCTTATAGCCCATTGAGTTGCTCACGGCTGTCGTTAAACCTCCAATCAAAATGAAGTGTTGATGCCACGTTGTTCACTAACAGTGCAATCAAAAAGGCGAGTTACTTTAATTAGATTTATGTAATTCAAAAAGGTGACTATTGATTTAGATTTTACGTAATTTAGATGCGGCTGAAAAGCCATACAACCCAGCACACACACGCGCGCGAAGCTTGTGAAGGGCATCTTCATTTTTTACTTTTTAAGCTGATTATTATCAGAAAGCACTGCCTCAAGTTCATCACACGTAATCAAGTTAACGCGTGTCTTCTTAGTTGGTACTCATAGTGTTTGTATCGTGAAGGTATATGAACTGAAGTAAATTCGCCTTTTTGATTGCACCTTTTCTACATTGCACTTCAGTCAGTTACCGGCACTTCACTGCGGTTCACATTTCTTCACTATACACTGAGCGGCCACTTTATTATGACCACCCCCTCAGTACTTAGTTGGGCCACCTTTTGCCTTTAATACTGCGCCGATTCTTCGTGGCATGGACTACACGAGTTGTTGATAGTTGGTTTGTGGAATCTGAGACCATGGTTGATGAATAGCACTTTCCGGGAATGTGAGATTGCAGGGTTGTGGATCCAGCTGTCTGATGGCTCGTTCAACTTCATCCCACAAATTCTCAATGGCGTTGAGATATGGAGATTGTAGGGGCCACCTAAGCAAAGGAAACTCACAGGCATGTTCCTGAAACCAATCCTGTACAATACGAGCATTATGGCAGGACGCATTATCTTGTTGAAAGTAGCCATCGCCATTGGGATAAACCATCCACATGACAGGATGCACTTGGTCCGCAACGATGTTTAGATATGATGTGCCAGTCAGACGTTGATCAACACGAATTAAAGGTCCCAAAGCATGTCAGGAAAACATTACCCAAACCATAACGTTGCCTCCACCAGCTTGAAGGGTTGTAGCAATGCATTTGGGGCCCATGCTTTCGTGCTGTTTCCGCAACATTCTCACTCGGCCATCGGCATGGTGCAACTGAAAACGTGATTCATCGGACCACATAATTTGCTTCCAATCATCGACTGTCCAATCCTTGTGCTTCTGTGCAAACTGGAGAAGTTTTCTCTTGTTAACTGCAGACAGCAAAGGTGTTCGAACAGGTCTTCGGCTGCCATATCCCATCAGATGCAATGTACGGCGAACAGTGCATGCAGAGATCATTTGAGGGGATCCTGAACTGTTGCCTTTCTGTTGTTTTGTCATGGCGAAAATTTTAACCTCTGGTGAATTTCAGAGAGACCTGATCAATCTTTCTGTTGATTTATCAGAGTTTAGTTAATGCAAAAATTTTCTCCCATGACAGACGTTAGAAGAAAATTACTGGTTGAAAGGCAGGAGAATTCGTGCGCAAAATTCGCTTGTCTTAATCACAACAAGGAAAACAAAATTTCATGTTAATGAAAAAAGAGAATAATATTTGATTTAACTGACTTTGGGCTTTTGGAAATAATTAATTTATCTGTTCTTTTATCGCGATAGGAAAAGGCGAGTAGGTGTGCAGCTCAGAGAAGCAAAATTAATTTTACTTTCACATCACGGAATGAAGGGAAGAAAAAAAAAGAAAGTTGTGAGAAAAGGGAATCTTCTTTCAGATCGGCCATTTTAAGGGTTCAGTCTTAGTTGTCGATCAGAAAATGTTGCAGAAAATGCTCTTAGGGGGGTTGGCGCTGTTCTATTTTTAGAAACTAGGTCGCAGCTGCACATGGGAAATCACTTAATCCCTACGTGTTGAAGGTCAAGTTCATCTTCCCCTGGCCGACCAGAGGATGCACGTGCCTAGTAACATTTTTTTTCCGTGGAGAGTGTTGGACGCTGCAACGATGCCTGAGTGAAGGTCAGAGGTCACTCGAGGCGTGGGAGAGAAATTCCGCTGTTGCCATGCAGAGGTCAGCCAATCAGGGGTCAGCATTTTTTTCTAGCATCCCAGAATTTCTTTGACACTTTGAGACGCTTGTCTCAGTCACTTTTGTTCTTGTCCTCTTGCTGGCCGGGAGAAAGAGGGGACAGCCGAGTCTCTCCTCGCCTTTTGGTGGGGAGAGCATTTGCTGACCACCATGATTTGACATCGAGGTAAAAAGCTTAAAGGAGCCTAGTAGCGACGGTCTTCTAGCGTGGGAACTTGTCAGGTTCATGGTTAGTTACAAAAAAAAAGAGGAAAAAAAGGAGCTCAGGGCTTGCGATGAATTGCTCACTGATTTCACCAAATGAAAAGAGGTGGAAGAAATTATGAAGAAAGGACAGGACCATCGTAGGACGAGACCTCCTCGGGGCGCAGCGAAAGATGATCACCGATGCACTCCTAAGCATTCTCGTGAGAGCTGATGGATAAAGAAAGGGGAACCTCCGAGCCTTTGCCGTCCACCTTCCAATGCAGCCGACCAAATTCCTACCAGGGTAGAGCCATGGGCATCGAAAAGGACAAGGGAGAATTACTCCCTCTGAGAGGGTCCATCATGACCAGCTTCGGAATGTCTTTTGTTTTCCCTGTGTTCAGGTGAAGTGCTCGGGCACATTGTGTCCAAAAAGAAAGAGAAAGACATTGTTGGAGGCGAAGAGAGGATCAACAGTGACAGTGTGACGAGAAGATTTTTTTTTTTTTTTTGAAACATGAGTTGTTCATGCCCAGCCCAGAAGGTAAATTCTTTCTCGAATTTTTTTTTGTATAATGTTGTGACCGCTGCGGAATTGTTAAACGAGTGGGTCAGCAGTGTGAAATCAAATTTATAGTTCTGCGAAAAAAAAAGAAGAAATTTTTTTTTTTTTTTAGGTTAGCTGGATGTGGGACAGATATCCCCATATTGTTGTCGTTCAGTTTTCAAAATTAAGACTTCATTAGTTCCTCAGGTATGAGTTCAGAAAAAAAGAGAGGGGAGTTGAAAATGCTTTCATTTATGTCTTTTTTTGTGTTGTCATGTCTGGTATTTTAGCAACTTTCCAGGCCAGTAAATTTTGATGTATCGGAAAAATTTGGTTTAATGTTTGAGCACAGTAAATTTTGGTGCATCGATAATAGTTTAGTTGGGCATGTGATAATTGAAAAGCAGTGTTATTGTGATGCCGTGGGTGATGAAATAATAGTAAACATTTCTTTCTAGTCTTTTACAGCGTTGAGTTATTTTTTTTTTTTGAGTGAAGATAAATTATGGGATGATTTATATTGGTATTTTGGGAACATATTATAGTGTGATGAAATTGGAAACCTAAAGTGTTGTTTACATTCTTGGAGTGTTGAGTGTCGAAATTGAGATGGTAGGAGTGTTAATTGAGGACCAGTGTTTTACATGCTCCAGATGAGTGTTAATCTTCCATAAGGGGTGATCTTAGGGCAAGCCGGGAACTTGTCCTAGGGCAGAGGGCTCTGAGTAAGGAATTTTCACCAGGATGCGATATGTGCAGAATAGAAGTTAAAGTAATTTTTGTTCTCAAGTTTAGTATTTCACAAAAAGAATGAACATCATGGGTTGAGAAGACACACTTTTGCTCACCAGTTCCAGTATTAATTGTTCCTTTCTTTGGCCTAAATTTTCTTGTTTTTTACAAAAAGAGTCTAAATTGTAATTTTAATTTTCAATAAGGTGAAAATATTTAGTGGGTTATGTAAATGGTCAGTGTTATTGTCTGAAGTGGACCTGCGCATTGCCATGGTACAGAGGAATTTCCTTGCTAGTGATTTTTCCTGGGCTATATGTGGACATGGAGATAAGTGAATTTTCCTGGGATATATGTGGAGAGAGATAAGTGATTTTTCCTGGGATATATGTGGATATAGAGATAAGTGAATTTTCCTGGGATATATGTGGAGAGAGATAAGTGGATTTTCCTGGGATATATGTGGATTTAGTGATTTTGGATTTCTTGGGATATAAAGAGATAAGTGAATTTTCCTGGGATATAGTTGTGTTGGTTCTGGGCCAGATGTGCCTGGAGTATTTAGGGTTGAAGTACGACAGGCTCATGCAGGCGTGGTTGATCAAGGTGGGATCATGCATTGGTTCGAAAAGGGAGATCCTTGAGGACGTGGTTTTTTGGGGAAAACTTGTCTTCAAACCCCCCAGTAGTTTCGCTGCTCACGGAGATATGTACTGCCAGCGAGGGTCGGTCGAGCGTTGCTTCAAGAAATGTGGTGAGATCATGTTAGAGGAAATTCTGTACCTGATGATGATGTGTCGCACTTGAGGATTTTTTCCTTTCCTTTTGCATAGGCTGAAAGTGGATTCACGACCCAAATTTCCCGCCTTCAGCCTGACTGGTATTTTCTTCCTGTGTTGGTTCTCAAAACCCAGGGTAGTGTCTGAACTGAGAGTATTTGCCTCGCCGCTACCTCAGTAATTCACTGCAGGTGTTAAATTTAAGTTTGTTTGGTGATTTAAAGTATCTAAATTTATTTGTTTATGATTTGCTGTAGTGCTAGGGATGTAAATTCTAAATTCTGGTTGTTGGTGTTAGTGAACTTGATATTTAGTTTGGAAATTTAGTTAATTGGTATTTTGAGCTTTTGTTTACAGTATAGAGTTATTAAGTATCTTGAGCTATTATGTGAAGTGCAGAGTGAGGTGATTTTTATGAGCAAGCTAGTGCAAGAAGATTGTTTGAATTTCTGAATTATGGTGATGTTATGAATAGTGATAATTTTTAAGATTAGTTAGTGAGGTTTCTTTATAAGTGAAGTAGGTTCATTCAGGGTAGTTCTATAGGTTATGTAATGTTAATTAATGCTTGTGCTCAGTGTAAATTCTGTTTTGAGAATAATTTACTTGGTTTGTTTATTTGCTGATAGTAGATTTGTTAAAGTATAATTTGTGGCTCTTAAAATAACTGTAAATTTAAATTGAAGTCTTCGAAGCTGGTCTGGGAGATTGCGGAGTTTGCTAAGATTGTTTAAGTGCAGTAAATTTAAATCAATAAGTGTAAAATTGTAAATTTGTCATTGAGCTAACTAGGTGAGAGAGAAGAGAGTACGTTTCAAAAGAACAGAACTTGTCCGCCTTGTGGAATTAAAAATAATCCAGTATCTTTTTTTTGTGTAAGCTATGTGAATCATAGTATAATTTTGGATGCATAAAGTCAATGCCTAGTGTTCAAACCAACTGTGTTGAAATAAGTCAAGTTGTGCTGTTCATAAGGTCAGTGGCCAAAGAGAAATAGAAAAGAAATTGAGATTCTGTTTTTATACTGCTGTGTTTAAGCAAACAACAAAAAAGGAAATACCATCTGATTGTCCACTAAATTATTTTGTTAAGTTTTTAAAGAAAAATAATAAATACAGGCAGTAGCCTTTCAAAAAAAAAGTCCAAAATTAGTGCAGTGTGAAAAATTTTGTGTGCTGTTGTCTTCCATGACTTGGTCCCATGTACCCCACCTTAGCTTGACTAAGGCTATCGATCCGAATCCTTGTATTATAAGGTATTTCATAACTGCAATTTTTGCCCTATCCTTTTAAATTGACTTTCACCGCCTCCACAAGTTGTTATTGAACGAGTACATTTTATCCTATGACTTATAGTGACACATTTTCATACACATGCAACAATATTCACTTATTTTTGCACTTTCAGGTGACTCAACTCTGCGTGAACACAAACAACGCAAACTTTCCAATAACTTCTTGTGGAATGTAAATTTTCAGATGCATTTTTGTTTAGGATGTTCATGGCCTTCTAATACTTAGAAAATATTTTTGTTTCGAAATGCATCCACCCATCTTCCAAATTTAAATTTTCTATAATTTCCATATCAATTTCAATACCAGCATAAATATAGTCGCTTTTGATAAATAACTTCAACCTTCAAAATTTTTTCACCATAACAGTTTGTTATCAGTCTGGACACTCTCCGTTCCGCCCGAGCAGTCACTAGTCGATGACGACCACACGTTGCACGTAGAGACCCAGTTTTTTGGCTGACAGTCCAGTCTTTAAACACTTTAACAACAGCTGCTATGGAACATTTCAAGAATGCGGCGGTTTCGGTGATACTCGCTCCATGGCTCCGAGCTCCTACAATCATCCCACGTTGAAAGTCTGTCAAATCGCATTTTTTACCCATCTCGCCACCCAAAAATCACTCCTACTACTATCGCAAGCACTAAGCTTTCCCTTTTTATACTAGCCTCGCCTTCTGGCGGCAACAGCGTGCAGCCATAGCTCATTTGCTTAATACTGTCTGGTGGTCATAATAAAGTCGCCACTCAGTGTATAAGAGACGATGAGTACAAACTAAGAAGACACGCTTTAATTTGATTACGTATGATGATCTTGAGGCAGTGCTTTTTGACAAATATCAGCTTAAAAAGTTAAAAACAAAGACGCCCTTCAGCAGCTTCTGTGTGTGTGTGTGTGTGTGTGCTGGATTGTATGGTTTTCCAGTCAGATTAGAATTACATAAAATCTAAATTAATAGTCGCCCGCGTCGATCTCAAGCTCAACATGAAATACACGTTCGAGTCACATTATTGTGACCGCCAACTAATATCCAGAGTAACCTCCGTGTGCAGCGCGGACAGCAGCTAGACGGACTGGGAGTGAATCAATAAGGTGCTGGAAGGTGTTCACAGGTATGTGGAGCCATGCTAACTGCAGTGTATCTGACAGCTGCTGGAGGCTGCGTGGTGGAAGATCCATAGAGCGAACAACATGATCGAGGTGGTCCCACAGATGCTCAATTATGTTTAAGTTTGGGGAATTAGGGAACCAGGGAAGTACTTTGAAGTCTTCATCGGGCTCGTCCAATCACTCTTGGAAATTTCTAGCTTCGTGACAAGTCGCATTGTCGTGCTGGAAGATCCCATCCGCCCCAGGGAAGTCAATCAGCATGTATGGGTGCACGTGGTCTTCAAGGACGGATTCATAACGCATTCGGTCCATAGTGCCTTTCACAGGTATGAGTGGACCCAAGGAATACCCCGAAAACATGTCCCTGACCATAACACTGCCCCCACCAGCTTGTGTTCTTTTAGCAATGGTTGAAGAGTGTTTATTCTTCGATGTTTCTCGCCTTATACACCAACGTCTATCCGTTCGATGAAGCAGAAAACGTTACTCATCGGAGAAGGAAATCCTTTGCCAATCAGCGGAGGTCCAATTCCAATACTTCAGCGCAAATGTAAGCCTTTTCTGCCGATGCACCTTCGTTAGCATAGGTGCAGTGACCATTCGTCTGCATCGGAGCCCCATACGCAGCAGGGTTCGCTGAACTGTCGTTTTAGGCACAATTCTGGTAGCCCCCGGTTCTTTTGGCCAGTGAGTTGCTCCACTGTAGCGTGTCGATCGGCCTTCACGCACCTTCGCAGCCGACGTTCACGTCACACATCAGTGGCTCGTTATGCTCCGCAGTTTCCACATCGCTTATTCGCAATGGTACCATTTCTCCAATCGCGATACACTTTAAACACAGCGCAGCACGCGAACAGTTTACAAACTGCGCTATAATACTGCCACCCTTGGCCCGAAAGCCGATAATCATCCCTTTTTGCAAGCCTGATAAATTGCTACTTTTATCCATGACAGCAACGAGTGATATGTCTCAGATCATATGTAGAGGATTTTAGGAAGGGAGTGTCTGACCCCAGGTCTTAAACAACCCTTAGAAATAGGAAGCTAGGAGATTTGGGCTAAAGTGCCCGATAGGAAAGGCACAGGGAAGCAAGGTAGAAAGGGGGAGGAAAACGCCCTTATTTGTTACCGGGAGGCCAGTAACCGGGGTCCGACGGCTTAACGTGCCCATCCGACGCACGGCGGGTATTTAGTGTTTCGAGCGTTCGTACCTGCCTGGGATCGAGCATGAGGTTACAGCCATGGCAGTCACGAACGCTGACCACTAGACCACCCGCGGACCAATATGTTTGAGATTGCCCACAACACACCTTATATACCCTTCAAGCCAGCTCACGACACGTGTGTTTTTTCTTTGGCTACATGCTGCTGACGTCAAAGGTAGGAGGTGGTCACAATAATGTGACTCGACGGTGTATAAGTTTCATTTTTTCGCTTAATAATAATGGTATTGTATTGTGATGATTTGGATTGTTCAGTTGATAGCGAGACCTTTCATCGTCTCCAATCGTCATCGTTCATTGTCTCTGGTTACAATATTCGAATGGTTTTTCTTTCTTTCTTTTTTGTTCATATACTCTACCGGTTAACAAAAAAGCAAAAGTCCAGCTCAGCGGCATCGCTCTAAAGTTCTAAAGTCGGCCCTGGTCACTCCAATGCAGTGGCGTAACCGTGTTTCAAAATCTGGGGGGGGGGGGGGGTTACGATCACACATACACACATTATATATATATGAGTATCCCCGACTCTGAAAATCTGGGGGTCCTGCCCCCCCCTTCCACCACCACCACCAATGATTACGCCTATGCTGCAATGTAAGGGCCGTATCGTGCTTAGGCTACGTGGATTGCGCATATCCAACAACTGGGCGAAAAAACAGAAACAAAACAAACACGAGCCTTTTGTAAATGCCTTTTGACTTGTACTCATATGTTCTTGTAAGAAAAAAAGGATGATGATATTATTACCCACAGATTAATAAACACGTTCTTTCTTGAAAACCATTTTCTTCTTTTTCAGCCGAAATGCTTCTTATGCCTGAATGTAGTATATTCAAGCACAGTAAGTTGACTTTTACTTTTTATTCCCCATCTTATTCTGTTTCATTTTGTATGATACCTTTTTTATCTTGCGTTTACCATAAGTTATGGTAATCATTTAACATTGCTTAGGAAAGAAGGGCTGTCTTGCGGAAAATACTAGTGAACATTTGTTCGCGCTTGATTCTATAATTTGTAAATATGGTTGTAGGGTTTCTTCCACTTGAAAAATTTAACGAAATGAGAATTTGCACCTATAATTTAATAGAATAGGAATTCGTAAAGAGATGGAGTATTTACTACGCATTTTGGAATGAGTTAGGAATGCTCTTTTGAATTTTATTTTCAAGTGATTATATTTCTTAAATAATGTGTAGTATTTATGATAAAGCATATTTTTGGTTGTTTCGTATTTTAAAGATTCAGTAAACCGGAATTTTGCTTTATAATACAGAATACATAATATATTTCACTCTTTATTCTAACGAGAGTCTTTAAGAATTCAACAAGATTATTACGAAATTACTTTAAAATACAATTCTAAGGATATTATTTTCTGATGTTACTTCTTCGTTTATTATTATTGATATAATATGGGTACCGCTTAGCATAAATTAATGCATACATATTGCGAGCTAAGAATACTAATGCGCAAAAGCATCACAATGATATTGTTACGACCGGAAGTGCGAATTGGTCGCACTCCGGGTTCTTTTACGTATACTGCAGGTGAGAGGACTGAATAAATGACTTAGGCCAGTCCAAAGAAAATTGGAAGCGTTTAAGACAAGCACAGACGTTTAACACAGATAATAATTAAAATAAACTCATTAGTAGATGGTAAAATAATTAACATAAGCTGTGCTACTTTGTGCTTATATGTAAATTTAAGTAACGTTGGGCTGGATTTTTGGCTATTTAACACCTCTAGTCGGACTTACCAGTCAGTCACAAAATCCTGCAAATTAGAGTTCCCTAACTTCCGCCCCTGCATTCTAGAAAGTTCAGGATGACAAACAGGACTTACTCACTTGGACTCTTGGAGTTTTTTATAATTCATCGTTCTTCTTCGGCGTTTATTCTGGGGAGAGCAGGCTTTTCATGCACTCTTTTCCGCCGCTCGTCCAGGTGAAACATGAACACTGTGAGCACACCACTGATGATAATCAGCAATAAGATGATCTTCCGCACACCGTCATTACCGCTGACACTTCACCGTGATTGGATCTCTCTTAGTCTCAACACCGCTCCTCGATCTGAGGGAAGAAAGAAAGCTGCCCTGCGAATGACATGCCGTTGGTTCTCGAAGCACTAGCGGAACGGAATCAGCCGAAATCGAGCAATCGAGTTGCCACGTTGGAGTCAGTTGACAGCTACTCTCTGGGCGAAGTTCGAAGGAGTGAAGTGAATCCTTCTTCCTTGATTGCTCGTTCCTCCACATCAGCAATGTCCAGTCGGGTTACTTGTTGATGTTTCTGGAGCTCCTGCGAAGAAGTTGGAAGGCTCCAACAGTGGTTGTCCGCATGCTTTCGACGGATGCTGCCTCAAAGATTCGCATGGGCAAAAAATACCCTTTCTGATCGCCGAGCCTCCCGTGTTCCTTCTATTCTTTTGTCTAATTTTTGGTCGCCATCAGCTCAATGCGACTATGAGGCCAGACGCGGCATGTTTTCCCTGTTATGTAGAGGAACCAACTCTCGTCCGAGTGGTTTAAATAATCGAGGGTTAGCAAGCTCCCTCTCTTTTCTTGGACGCCTTGTCTATTCGACGGTACCCAGCAACTGCCTCTTTTCTTCTCTGTTCTCACCCTTGACTCCCTGACCCGTCAAAACAGACCACTTGAGAATCAGTTTATTAGCGTCTGGCCACATCACGTATCGTCTAGGGACAGAGTCACAGACCCATTTTTGTCAGAGTCTCAGACGCATTTTTGTTTTTTTAGTGGTTAGGTCTTCCATTTGCAGAGATTCGGGCTAAAATTGGGGACTTTGTTCGCAGGGTGTGTTTCGTTGCGTTCACCCGGAGCTCTTAAAAAGCGTCTCGATACAGCTTTGGCCATATTATTTTCGTAACAATATTTATAATACACTATCTACCAACAAGTAATTGGACACCTGTGATAGCAAAGGAAAACGAAGTTTATTCACCTTTAATAGTTGGTGGAGCCTTCACGAGCGGCGAATACAGCTGCGATCCTCCGGGGCATACTCTCAACCAGGCGTTGTAAGACGGCTAGCGGTATTTTCTTCCACTCGGCTTGGAGAAGACAGGTCAGTTCCTTCACCGATTTCGGGCGGTTAGGGCATCCCTTAAGTCGACGCTCCAACTCGTCCCAGAGCTGCTCGATAGGGTTAAGGTCCGGGATCTACGCAGGTCAGTCTATTTGATTAACCCCATTGTCACCATACCAAGCCATGGTGGACCTCGCAACATGAGAGGAGGCATTGCCATCCTGAAAGTAACATGGGTCCGCCCCGTAAAACTGGCACAACGTTGGAAGCGCATGGTCATCCAAAATGGTGCAGTAGGTCTCGCGTTGAGTCTACCAGGAATTGCGACCAAGGGTCCCGTGCCATACCAGGAGAAACACCCCCATAGCATAATTCCACCGCCGCCGAACTTCACCGTTGGCACAATGCATTCCGGCAGGTGGCGTTTACCAGGCAGACGCCAAACCCAGACCCTGCCATCCGAACGGTAGAGGGTGAACCTTGATTCGTCGCTCCAGAGAACCTGTTTCCACTGTTCAAAGGTCCACTGTCGGCGTTCTGTGCACCACGTTAGCCGAACAGCGCTATTGGACTTCGTGATCAAAGAATTGTGGGCAGCAGGAAGTCCATGATAACCGAGCAGATGGGCTTCTTTATGGATGGCATTCATCGAAAAAACACTCCCGGATGCCTGTTGAAACTCCTCGCGGATGTGGCCCATCGATTTGGCGCGGTTCTTCCGAATTTCTCTGCCCAGCACCGGTCGGTCTCTAACTCCCAGTTTTGTGGGTCTGCCGGGTCGGGGCACATTCCGACAGTCACCTCTCATCTTCCACTTGCCAATCACGTAGGCCACTGTCGATTTTGGGTGTTTCAACTCGCTGGATATGCCACGTATGGATCAGCCATTTCTGTGATACCCGACGATTACACCTTTCTCGAAATCAGAGAGCTCCGAACTGCGTGGCATCTTGCATACGACTGGTTGCGTTGTTGTTTCCCACAGGATATTTAATGGCGGCGGCAGTGACGTGTATCAGGACCGTAGATATCGTCGATAGCAGGAGTGTCCAATTACTTGTTGGTAGATAGTGTACTACACTATGTGGACCAAAGCGATTGGGCACTGTACGTAGGTAGAAAAAGAGTATTGTATTTACATAAGTAGTGGGTAGCTCTTCCATTTGCAGAGATTACAGCAGCCACCCGTCTAAGTAAACTGTCCTTAAGTCCATAAAGCATGGAGAGCTGGACGTTCCTCCATTACGACTTGGCTACACCGACAAACTCTGTCAGTGAAGAAGGTCGTGTTGGTCTAGACCTTGCCCGTCGTTCAAGTTCCTCCCATAGGTGTTCAATGGGATTGAATGCTATAGCTTCGAAAAAACTTGATAGTTTGGATATTACGTTCAGAATGAAAAATATCAGAAGCAACACAATTAGGAAACTAAAAAGGAAAGTCAGTTTAAAACAGTGATGTACAGTACATCACATGATATTTTTATGAAAATATGACTGAGAGATAGTTTACCTCACCAACAAAATAAAATTGGACCCTTTATGCAATTATGGCTGATGGTGTTTTGGTTTACGTCATTACCAGTGTGAAAGTACGCCTAAGAACTTTCTTTCTTACTTCATTATCCAATTCAATGCATTTTATTTTCTCAAAAACATAGCTAAATCTTCTTTGGGTCCTCTCATTGTGTAAATGCGTAAGGAACCAAACGCAAACATGATTTCATTTTATTGCGCCCATTAACGACAAAAATGGAATTCTACTCACTATAACAAAGCAAATTTCTCCGTCATTTGTGTCCACGCTGGGGCTCGAATCCGGATCCCCTCATTCCGAAATAAGTCGCTCTACCAATTGAGCTACGCGGACGTTCGTTTTGCTGCTATCTGCCTTTATGTCGTATGTGTTCTGCACGGCAGGCACGTCACATCTCTTCCCCCTCCCCGAAAGAGGGCCGGGGGCATGGTCCACGGGTCAGCCGTAACCATGAATCGTCGTAGGCAGCCATCAGCTGTAGAACGTACACTTGAGAACTCCCAGTCAATCTGGTGTGATAAATTCAACGTCACACACATTTATTTTTCGAAGCGCTAGAGAAGGGATTCTCTTATTTTTCCTCTCTCGCGGTGTGGAAAGAACATCACACCATTGCGAGATCTTGAACGGCCGGGTCATCCGGAAAGTTCGGGCGCCATTATAACGAATTAAATTTCTCCGTCATTTTTGTTCACGCCGGGGCTCGAAACCTGGTCCCCTCATTCCGGATAAGTCGCTCTACCAATTGAGCTATCTGCCTTTATGTCGTGTGCGTCCTGCACGGCAGGCACGTCAAATCACAAGATAAGAGTTTCTACCAAAACACGAAAAAATGAAACTTTTTGTTTAGATCAATACAGTGTTAAAAGCAGTTACGGGCTTTTAACATTTATAACGTAAGCCTTTTTCGTGTGAGTGATTGGTGTCACGCTATGTCTAAAACCATGACTAAGGAAATATTGAACTAAATGAGAATACGATGCAATAGATGCACGGAATGGCTCTAATTTAAGGTTTTACGGCCAGGCGAAACATATACAGAAGTCATTGGTCCAACAATATTTGATGAAATTCAAAAAATAGCACTGCGAGTTTTATTCTTCACATATAATGCCTTAACTATCTGTCGTATAATCTATCTTAACAACGATCGAATATCTCCACACACACACACAGATAACAGCTGAATCGTCCTTTTTATCTAACGTTCTTATTACATTCATACGTCACTCTCTCTGACCTCAAAGTGTTGCCAGCCTCATTCATGTGAGAGAGAAGATATCACGTTAAGTTTGGAAAGTGCAAAAGAGAACAAACTCAAATTTGCATAGGAAATGGAACTAAAAAGGAAAGTTAAATTAGAATGTACGCCACACACTGTATTTAGAATTTGAAAGTAGCTAGATACTGCTACAACTATATATTCTCGAAAAAGTAGCTTGCTATAGCCACTTTTTTCTGAACAATAATTACTTTTGCTACTTTTCAGCTACGTCTTTATTAAGGCTGGAAATAAAATCGCCAATTGTGAAGATATTTTTGTATGCACATTTCTACAAATGGCATTCAGGGCGAAATACCAAGGTAAATTGTACATACTACATAAGTTGTTTTTGCATTTACATCAGCTCTGTAATATCTTCATGGCAAATCAAGACTAAATGATGAGTTAATGCAACTTACGACACAAAACATTTAATAATGAAATATCTACCAAAACATAATTTATATTCTCCGTTGAACTTCATCACAACTCAAAACAAAATCTCTCCGTCACCATCACACAGCAGGAGACTCAGAGGTAAATCTTTCATAGAAACTTACGGCAACAATTTGGCCCCAAAGATCTCAAAAGAACAGCCAGCCAGCGGACTGACATGGAACTAAAACGTCAAACAGTAACCGTCTGCCTTTTTCTTAAGAGTTAACATCTCAGATCAGATCAGATCATATGCAGAGGATTTTAGGAAGGGAGTGTCTGATCCCAGGTCTTGAGCAACCCTTAGAAATACAGTAGGAAGCTACGAAATTTTGTCTAGAGTGCCCGACACGAAAGTGATGCGGAAGCGAGGGAGAAAGGGGTAGGAATACGCCCTTATTTGTAACCGGGAGGGGGGGAGGCAGTACCCTAGATTCGACGGCTTAACGTGCTCATCCGTCGCACGGCGGATATTTAGTGGTTCGAGCGTTCGTACCTGCCTGGGATCGAACCTGAGATTTCTCCGTGGCAGTCATGAACGTTAACTACTAGGCCTCTCCGCGGAACTACTTTCATAGCCACTGGTACTGTATCATGTACACTGAAGAGCAATTGAATTAGAGACAGCTGGCGTTATGCAAATGTGGCGCTGCAGGCGGCCCTGTAAACGGAAACGACATGACGTATGCAGCGATCCACAATATAAGGAGTGATGCGACGGGAATCAGTAAGAGTCGGACGTAGTCTGGGTCAGACGAACGATCTAAGCGCATTTGATCGTGGGAAAATTGTCGGGGCCCGACGAATGGGTCACTCCATCTCGGAAGTCCTGCAGGCACTGGGATTTTCACGAGCCACTGTGTCACGGGTACACCGTGAGTACATCGAATCCGGTAAAACCATTACTGCAATGCCCAACTGCCGTGGACAACAGCGTGTGGATGAGCGTGGTAATCGTCGGCTAGCTCGCATTGTAACAGCGGATAGACGAACTACAGTGCAAAAAATCACTCGGCAATTTATCGCTGGTGCACAAAAACGTGTAAGCAGCCACACCATCCAGGACCATCTCCTCGCTATGGGGTACAGAAGCCATCCTCCCACGAGGGTACCGCTGCTGACCGCACATCACAGGGTGCAAAGATTAGCATGGGTGCGGGAACATCGCCACTGGACCCTAGACATGTGGAAAAATGTTGTCTGGACTGATGAGTCGAGATTCACGTTGGTACATGCGGATGGCAGGATATGACTACGGCGCAAACCACATGAAGCGATGGATCTTTCTTGTCAGCAAAGTACTCTTCAAGCTGGTGGAGGTGGCATTCTCGTCTGGGGACTGTTTACGTGGACTGAAATGGGACCCCTGGTACGGGTGATATCGTCCCTCACAGGTCAACGTTACCGGGACATCCTGGACGACTATTTGCTCCCGTTTGTGCGTCTTCAACATCCCACTGGGGACCTCATCCTGCAAGAAGACAATGCACCGTGCCATCGCTCCCGAATTCTATTCGAATGGTTGGATGAACACTCCACCGACGTGACCTCGATTCCTTGGCCAGCTAGGTCACCTGACCTCAATCCCATCGAGCACATCTGGGTTGCCATCGAGAGAGATGTTCGAGGCTCTGACCCCCTTCCATGAAATCTTCGTGAACTGTGAGAGCTTGTTCAGGGGTCGTGGATCCGTATGGCTTCCCAACGCTTCCGGTGTCTTGTCGAGTCCATGCCGAGACGAATCGCTGCCGTCATCATGGCGAAAGGTGGTGCTATACCTTACTAGACAGGTATCACTAATTCAATTGCTCTTCAGTATATAACGTACAAATTTGTCCGCGCTGGGCTTTGAATTCGGGGCTCCCTCACTCCGGAGTAAGTCGCTCTCCCAACTGAGCTACACGGACATGTGCTCTCACTGCTATCTGCCTTTATCTTATGTGCGTCCTGCAGGCCAGGCACGTCACATCACGGACCATGTGTAGCTGTAGGCAGTCATCCTATGAAGAACTCGCATTTGAGGAATCCCAGGCAATTTGGTGTGTGGAACGTAACATCACACTGTTTTTTATTTTTTGGAAGCACTGAAGAAGGGATTCTCATTTTTCCTGTCTCGCCGTGTGGAAAGAACATCATTGCGTTAAACTTTAACAGTCGGGTCATCCTGGAAGTTCGGGAGCCAATATAACGCACAAGGGTCCCCTCAAGGGTCCCCTCACTCCGGAGTAAGTTGCTCTCCCAACTAAGCTACACGGACATGTGCTCTCCCTGCTATCTGCCTTTATCTCATGTGCGTCCTGCGGGGCAAGCACGTCACACATGTGACAGATGTAAACATGATAGTTGGGGCGCTGTCATAAGCACGATAGTTGGACCTCTGTCTGTCCTACTCTGTGGTCACCATCACGCACGCAAGCTCCATTTGCTAGTTTTCACGAACTAGTTTAGTTCTGACTAAGTTCTGATTTTAGCTCGGAAGTTCCACTTCACTAAGTAGGTGTTCAGGTAGTTCCGTATTTTAGTAATGTAGGTGTTCAGGTAGTTCGGTATCTCAGTAATACGCACAAACAATGGTAGTTTTCCACGCACATGAAAGGAAACGGTACAGCTCTGATTATCACATTAACAGATATTAAAACATCCAGTGACGTACATTCTAGGTTATCTGAGGAGCTCAGGGAATTCAAATTAATGCCATAGCAAGATGCATCTGCGGATTCACTTTCTTTGAGTAAGAAATTCGAATGTCGCAGTTAAAGGTCTTCAACAAAACCATTAGCTCGATCGTCTCGTAGGCGTTCGCCTTCGCAGTAGGACTGAGACTTTCCAGCAGTTAAAAGTCTGATTATCTTACACAACGTAAGTCAAGCCAGGTAAGTGATTGTGCCAGGGCACATTCTGTCACCCCACGTTTTAGAGAAAAGGGGCTTCAAGAAATCTGGAAATGTCACTTGATTTTTATGTTTTGCTCGGGGCGGGTTAATGACCACATGCAAATCTGAGGGCTATTATAAGCAGTCACCCTTCCCAAACTTGAGGCGAACGGACGGAACCAGAACCGCCGGACAAGCACAGCACCCGTGCCTCATTCTGGGATCGAGACAGGACCCACTCCGAATGAATGTTCAGAAGCCAGCACTTCAGACCACTCATCCACCGGAACCAAGTTGGACAGCCAACTTGGTTCCGGTGGATGAGTGGTCTGAAGTTCTTTTGGTGTAAAAGAATTGTGATAAATAGAGAAAATCCTCCAAATACATGGCGTCAGTGAATAAACAAAGACATCGCTCTTTCCACGTTTTAGCAACACACAGCAACCGAAAAATGTTTACTCGGTCACAGCTGGGGAATCGAATCTCAGATATCTCGATATCTAGCCGAGCGCGTTAGCCTTTCACCACGGTGGCCAACAATCCACGGCGCTATGTGTGTTTTTCTGTCAGCTTCTGGCATCATAAATCCGTAAGATGGACTCAGCTACTGAGATGTCTTCATCTGGTGGGCATTAACGGCACTGACTATATATTAATTATAGCAGTTAAATCCAAATGGCGAGATCAGAAGTGAGAATCTTCCAAATACGTGGCGTAACAAAGACATTGATGGAGACATCTCAGTAGCTAAGCCTATCTTACGGATTTATGATGTCAGAAGCTGACAGAAAAACACACATAACGCGGTGGATTGTTGGCCACCGTGGTGAAAGGTGAACGCGCTCGGGAGATCTGGGATTCGATTCCCCAGCAGTGACCCAATAACAATTTTTTTCGCCGCCCCAGTGGCGTAGTGGTCTAAGCGATGGCCTCTGATCATTCGTCCAAAAGGGGTCCGGGTTCGAATCCCGTGAGGCATGGATGTTGTGTTTGTCTTACGGCACTGGTTCTCTCCTTCCCTGGAACCAGTGACCCTAAATTAGGGACGGGCGACTGCTTATAGCCCATTGAGTTGCTCATGGTAGTCGTTAAACCTCCAATTAAAAAAAAAAAACAATTTTTCGGTTGCTGTGTGTTGCTAAAACGTGGAAAGAGCGATGTCTTTGTTTATTCACTGACGCCACGTATTTGGAGGATTTTCATTTCGGATCTCGCCCTTTGGATTCAACTGGTATTATTAATATATAGCTAGTGCCGTTAATGTCCACCAGATGGAGACGTCTCAGTAATTGAGTCCATCTTACGGATTTATGATGTCAGAAACTGACAGAAAAACACACTTAGCGCCGTGGATTGTTAGCCACCGTGGTGTAAGGCTAACGCGCTCGGCTTGCTATCGAGAGATCTGGGATTCGATTCCCCAGCAGTAACCGAATAATAATTTTTCGGTTGCTGTGTGTTGTTAAAACGTGGAAAGGGCGACGTCTTTGTTTGTGTGATAAATATCTTATTTCAGCTTCACGTCTTTGTTTCTAAGAGATGTATTCAGCATGCAAAACTAATCAATAGTACATTATTTAACTTTTTGAATTGTGCAATAACTACGCAGTTTGATTTTGTGCCATGGCCTCAAATCCAACAGAAGTCACTGGGTGGTCCTATGTTCACCATCCGTATTATCTTGGCACAATACTGCGTCCGGAAATTCCACATTAGTGTGTTATGAAGCTGGCCCGCTGAGCGAGGTGAAATATATGCCCATAAAGCAGTTTCTGCCTGACAGCTCTTCCCGCGGCCCGTTCATTGCCATCGGTTCTTCAGATACTTCTTCGCGTGCCATTTTTGACAGCAGAAAAGTAATGATCTTGCCATGTAAGGCATAAGAGCGCCCATCGAGGCTCTTAAACTATAACCTTTTCATTGTTGTTTCTTTTGTCCCACCTCACAGAGTATACGACTGTCGACGTGTGTGAAGGACGAATAAGTCACAGAAAAATGAATAAGTGATGAAAGTTTCATTATTCCAGGACTCTGCGTAAACAAACGGCTCTGTCTCCGTAACCGTGAATGCCATATAAGAAAAACAAGAAATTGGGGTTCTTAAAACTCCGAAAAAGAAACGATGCTCGAAATGCACTTATGGGCATCATTTTTTAAGGTTGAAATTTTGAACATTTTGCCATTTACTTACAGATTATCCAATCACACTATATGCATGTATTACAGTGAGATCCCAGTATGTTATGTGCACTTACCTGGTAGCGTATTATGCCGCCCTTGTTCTGCAGAACAACCCGAATTAATCGGAGTGTTACAGGGCTTGGAGCTGAATTCTATAACAGCACCCTGTGTGGAGGATTCGTTTGATGCTTCCTTTGCCGTAAGTTCGGTATCGGTGGATTAATCCTTAATTATTCCAACTGGAGCAGATAAAAGCAATACAAAGCATAGAAAAGTGAATCTACTGAGGCTAAATTTTGCAGTGAGAAAAACCTTTATTCAGATCATACGAGGAATGTCACCAAGCTTCTGTCCTTTTCGTGCTTTCATTCTTTCCGTTCTCCCTCAGTATTCTACACCGCCGAAAATCCTTCTCTCTCTTTCCGGCCACTCAAAACTATATCCTCCTCCGTCCCTTTCGTCCCCAAGCATACTGCACTCCTGCTAAAACTATCTTGCTTCCTCGACCCCTGCCACCGCGTTCCCTCCGGCTACACCCTAAGATGTCTCTTTTCCTAAAAACGCAAGATTCCCTAATTGCCATCTGCTGCGTCGCGTGGGAAAGGAAATACAAATTTGCCTTTCGTCCAAATGGCGGGAATTGAAAGGAAATGATTCCAATTCAGTATCACAAATATGGCTTCAGAATCTCGCTTCTGATAAATATGTAAGCCCCGGTTACAGGAGCATAGAACACACCAGATATGAGAAACGTCGTAAATAAAATTTTGTACCACGCGGAAACGGTTGAGTTGCGCAGTTGCTACAAACTTTACGACGGCACTGTCTCGCAGGAAACAACGCTTTCCGTCGCATTTCAGAGATACTTGATGGGAGATCCGGCGATTGTGCTGGCCACTAAAGAACAGAAGTCTCTTCGACATGTTTCTAGAAACATTAGGTGACGATACAAGCCTACGAACGTTATCCTTCTCGACGTGTTCAACTGCTTGACGGCAAATCACAGCCTTGAAGAAATGAATTTAGTCGTCAACGATGTTCAGATACATCAAGACGTTTAGAGATCCTCCTACTTGTATCATAGCCATGAAGGAATGAATTTGGTCGGCAACGATGTTCAGATACATCACGACGTCCCCCTATTTATGTCATAGCCATGAATAAATGAATTTGGTCGGCAACGATGTTCAGATACATCACGGCGTTTAGACGTTCCCATATGTGTACCATAGCCATGAAGGAATGAATTTGGTCGGCAACGATGTTCAGATGCATCACGACGTTCTGACTTCCCCTATTTGTATCACAGCCATGAAGGAATGAATTTGGTCGGCAACGATGTTCAGATACATCACGACGTTTAGACATCCTCTTATTTGTATCATAGCCATGAAGGAATGAATTTGGCTGGCAATGATGTTCAGATGCATCACGACGTTTTGACGTCCCCATACGTGTATCATAGCCATGAAGGAATGAATTTGGTCTGCAACGATGTTCAGATACATCACGACGTTTAGATGTTCCATTATTTGTGTCATAGCCATGAATAAATGAATTTGGTCGGCAACGATGTTCAGATACATCAGGACGTTCTGACGCCCCCTATTTGTATCACAGCCATGAAGGAATGAATTTGGTAAGCAACGATGTTCAGATACATCACGACGTTTAGACGTCCCTATACGTGTATCATAGCCATGGAGGAATGAATTTGTTCTGCAACGATGTTCAGATACATCACGACGTTTAGATGTCCCATTATTTGGTTCATAGCCATGGATAAATTAATTTGGTCGGCAACGATGTTCAGATACATCACGACGTTTAGATGTCCCATTATTTGTGTCATAGCCATGAAGGAATGAATTTGGTCGGAAACGATATTCAGATACATTACGACATTTAGACGTCCCCCAACGTGTATCAGGGAGTCTAATGATTCCCAAGAAAGCATTCCTTACATCATTACACCGCTGCCACTGTGCTTATACTGCTGACATCTGACAGGATGTCTTTATGGCCCAATGTTGGTTGCACAAATTCGGATTCTGGCCCCACATGATGCAAGAAGAACTTTGACTAATCCACCCAGGTGACCATCTCCAATGGAGGTAAGCTTTAATGTTCTGCGCTGACACTATCGCCACAGGTTCTGGGATCATTCGTTTGAGATGAGCCTGGGAATCAAATTCCGGGTGAGGCATGAGCGGTGCTTTCGTCTGATGGTGCTGGTCTGTCCCTTCTCCGGAATCAGTGGTAACAGTTAGGGACCCACGACTGCTTATAGCCCGTAGAGTTGCTCATGGTGATCGTTAAACCCGGAAACAACAACAAAAATAGCACCACAACACTCGATTGTACTCGAATCGCGACATTGTCTAATACATGGTGCGCTCGAGATTACCCTCGGCACATCAGTATTGAACTCTTCGATGATTTGTTGCAAGGTTTCACCAGTCTCTCTTCACCCCTCTGATCCACTTGCAGTTTTCGCCTACAGGATCACCGGTAACTGGAAGTTTTGTTGCGTATTCCATCATTAAAAATCCTAAATCCTTGTTACGATTTTGTGTGAAAAGCTCAGAAGAACGGCCGTTTGGGAAATGCACGAACTAGCACCCCTGAATTCGCTCACATCACTCGTTTTGTCCATTTTGATTCTCAATTGAAAGTTAACTGATCTTCGACGTACTGGTCTACCTGATGCACATCGTACACCCCACTTATGTGCCTCCTTATGTGCTGGAGGTATTATGTTGCGAGGTCAGGTGTACTTCAACGTACATTGTTTATTCTATACTGGTACCTATCAAAACGCTAATATTGTTCTCCGCTTTTTAATTATAGGTATCGGTTATATGTGTTATGCTATATAGAAATATTTAAAATATATAATTAAATAATGCATTGGGTTATTCAACACGTGAATACAGAAGCTAGAAATTCGCTTTCAGTTAAAAAAAAGCACTTAAGGGATATCGGGAAAACCATTTCTTCTTTGACGGTGGACCACCAACGAACAAAAGATTCCTACCCATCACCTCCTTTATCCTCCGTCGTTGGAGGACACACTTGCTCTGAGAAAGCCCGCGAGTTACAATTCGACCATCGGCAATTAAGAGCAATCAGCTTTTTACTTCAGGGGCATCTTCCTTTAAGAGGCAGAGAGAGAGAGAGAGAGAGTTAAAGAAAAAAATGCACAGTGGTCATCAAATACACAGTGCTCATAAAAAGGGAGTCTAGTCTAGCTTGGGATTTGAGGGAGTAAAGAATGATTTTTCACAGCCATGAATGAGAAGAGATTTTGGTAGGAATTACGTAGAGAAAGCCTTCCAAAATATTAATCTCCCGCTGGAAGTTTATACTATTTATTTTGACTAACGATATTTTCCCTCCGCTCCCTCAAACTGAGGAACAGAGATTCGAGCGTGCGTATTCATCTCTTGTTACATTCCGTTATTTATTTATTTACTTTCCTACTCCAATGACAGGGACCTGCAAACAATGATTCTTCTGATAAATTGGCGTCCACTCCAATACTTAGCAATAACCACGTTAACAGTTACATGTCACGTTGATGTTGTGGGTTTAATGACTACCATGAGCTACTTCTAAGGGCTACAAGAAGTCACCTGTCCCTAATTTAGTGCTACTTGTTTCGCGGAGGGAACATGGCATACGTAGTAAGACAAGCACACCAATCATGCCTTACCCGAAACTCAAACCTTTGTCCTGCTCATACGAGTGATCGTAAGCCAGCGCCTCAGACCCCTTGACTACCGGATTGGCTATTCTTTATGTTATGCTACCCTATATACCAACAAGTAATTGGACACCCCTGCAATCGACGATATCTGCGGTCCTGATACACGTCACGGCCGCCGCCGTTAAATATCGTGTGGGAAACAACAACACAACCAGTCGCATGCAAGATGCCACGCAGTTCGGAGCTCTCTGATTTCGAGAAAAGTGTAATCGTCGGGTATTACAGAAATGGCCGATCCATACGTGACATATCCAGCGAGTTGAAGTACCTAAAATCGACAGTGGCATACGTGATTGGTAACTGGAAGATGAGAGGTGAATGTCGGAATGTGCCCCGACCCTGCAGAACCACAAAACTGGGAGTTAGAGACCGACGGGTTCTGGCCAGAGAAAGTCGGAATAACCGCACCAAATCGATAGGCCACATCCGCGAGGGGTTTTAACAGGCATACGGGAGTGTTCTTTGGATGAATACCATCCGTAAGGAAGCCCATCTGCTTGGTTATCATGGACGTGCTGCCACCCACAAGCCTTTGATCACCAAGTCCAATAGCGCTGCTCGGCTAACGTGGTGCAAAGAACGTCGACAGTGGACGGTTGAACAGTGGAAACAGGTTCTTTGGAGCGACGAATCAAGGTTCACCCTCTACCGTTCGGATGGCAGGGTCTGGGTTTGGCGTCTGCCTGGAGAACGCCTGCTGCCGGAATGTATGCTGACAACTGTGAAGTTCGGCGTCGGTGGAATTATGCTATGGGGGTGTTTCTCCTGGTATGGCACGGGACCCTTGGTCGCAATTCCTGGTAGACTCAACGCCGAGACCTAATGCACCATTTTGGATGACCATGCGCTTCCTAAGTTGTGGCAGTTTTACGGGGTGGACCTATGTTACTTTTAGGATGACAATGCCACCTGTCATGTTGCGAGGTCCACCATGGCTTGGTAAGGTGACAATGAGGTTAATCGAATGAACTGAGCCCGGACCTTAACCCTATCGAGCCCCTCTGGGACGAGTTGGAGCGTCGACTTAAGGGGTGCCCCCACCGTCCGAAATCGGTGAAGGAACTGACCTGTCTTCTCCTAGCTGAGTGGAAGAAAATACCGCTAGCCGTCGTGCAACGCCTGGTTGAGAGTATGCCCCGGAGGGTCGCAGCTGTAATCGCCGCTCGTGGAGGCTCCACCAACTATGGAAGGTGAATAAACTTCGTTTTCCTTTGCTATCACAGGTGTCCAGTTACTTGTTGGTAGATAGTGTACATGGCGATATGGATATTTTGGAATGTCAGCAAAGATCATGAAACTATGACTCGAATTATACAACCAGAAAAGCAGAGAGAAAGTCGTCGTAGAAAAAAAGGCACTTAACCCTTCCTTCTGGAAAACGATTCCCACCAGAAGGAAATAACAATGTCTCCCCTAATCCCCTATCATCAACGTCGTGAAGCAGTTGTTAGTCACTCGCGACTTCAGAGCAAATTAACGAACTGTTGCGTTGTGGAACACACAATATAGCCATTTTCCTTCAAAGCAGGAACGTCGCCAAGAGGGTGCGAGGCTGGACTAAAATTTGTCTTGCCTACCCCGCCGACCACCTAGTTCAAAACGTGCCTTGTATTTTATATCGTTTTCAATGTATTTAACTTTAAAATATAATCTGGACTTTCCAAGTAATTAAAAATATAGTCTGGACTTTCGAGTAATAAGTCCTGTGTTTTCCATGGATGTGCGTTGTTTTCGTCCCCGTAGAAAGGTTATTAAAATATCATCTGCAGGGCCATGAAAATTCATTTGTTTTCCCCTGTTTCAATTCCTTAGTTTTACGCCTTTTTTGTTTTCATGCTTGTATAGCTAAGGGGCTATTGAGGAGGATGGATAATAATTCACTGAGGGAGTCACTACTAATTGCTCTGCTGCCTGTTTCCTTTACAAAATAGGGGATCTCAACACGGAAAGTGGAGTCTAAAGCTACACCAGCGCTCTCGCCCGGGGACAGTGAAACTGCAGGAAGTGGCCGAAGACTGCTTTATAGGAGAGGAGTTCAAGGCAAGGTCGCTGGCTTGAAGGAAGGAAGTTAGGGTGGGAGGATGTATTGTGTCTGCGTGGCACGACGTTAAAACTTGATTTATATTAAAAAAAACGATATTTTGCATTAAATTGTTCAGGTATATTTCCGTAAGCAAAAATGCCAAATTTTGAAAAGCAATTAAAGACAATGCACTCACAGCAAGAAAAAAAGTCGAAGGCGACATTCTAGTAACACTTGTATCTTATACCAGTGGCCAAACTAGTCAGATCCGCGCTCGCGCGCGCGGGTTATGTAGTGTGTGTGTGTTCAGCAAGCTTGATCTATCAAAATTAATGCTCGCCCATCCGTCGACCATCCTCATTTCGAAGCCTCGCGATGTCCCTGCTTCAAAATGAAGAGAAAAGGAATGAGGAGTTGAAATACACAGTTGAAGTAAAAGGAGTCGAAGTTAGAACATGGAGATGGAATGATTTCTTCTACGGAATATAGATAGGAGAGAAAACAGCTCTTGTGTTAGGCGGGAAATACAGGGATGGCCGACTTACCCATCTCCCCGCTGGAAGTAGCAATTATTGTACACAATATAAATATAACCCCCCCCCATTCAGAGAAATAAAGACTTTACGTGAGAGTTAATTCATTTGCTATATTTCATTTATTTTCCTCCCTGCTCCAGAGACATGGCAACCTGTAATTCTTCTGATATACACTTGGAGTCCATGCAATCATCATTCAGTCATTTATCATTTCGCTTAAAGTAAGTCATACTGTGTCAACATAATTTCGCACCGGCTCCAAACAATTTAATAACCCCGCCAACAATTATAGTGATATACATCAATTCACTACTATTGTTTTCTGTCTTTTCAAAAATAATTTTAAACTCCTATTCTTTATACTATAGTGATGTCTATCAAATGACTAATGTTTTTTTCTGCTTTTTAATTGCAGACATCTTTTTCATGTCACACTAATACCCATTCTTATGTTACAATTATATCTGCCAGAGGAGTGTTATTATTTTTTGTATTTTAAGAATCATATCAGTGCTATATTGTTACGCACCACTGACAGCAGTTTTAAGTTATGTTACACTTATCCTGTTATTTATGCTACCATTGTTTTCTGCCTTGCAAGAATATGTGTGATATCTGTTACTCTACACTGACACCTATTCATTAAAAGGCGAAAACTGTATTTCATAGTTTTACCTCTCTAATTGCGTGTCATTAAAGTATTTACAAAAAACGTTTTTCTTATTTTTCAGCTTTTTACGTGCGTGAATTCGGTAAGTATTTCACTCTTTCCTTAAATCTCAGTTTGATAAATTTCGATTTATTTTTACTTCTGTTAATTAGCTTTGCGCAAAGTCCATTAGGTAAGAGAAATCACAAGAAGCACAGACAAAATACCTATGGTTTAATAACATCACGTAGAAGACAGGTAGAGAACTGAATGAAACAGGCATGTCAGTTACATGATCAATTAAAAATGGAAGGGCATGGAATTACAATCAAGGAGCAATTTTCAATAAGCGATTACATTCTGTGTCATCACTGGCTTCCCAACTTCTTCGATTACGTTCTGTGTCACTGGCTTCCCAACTTCTTCGATTACGTTCTGTGTTACTTGCTTCAAAACGTCTTCGATTACGTTCTGTGTCACTGGCTTCCCAACTTCTTCGATTACGTTCTGTGTTACTTGCTTCAAAACGTCTTCGATTACGTTCTGTGTCACTGGCTTCCCAACTTCTTCGATTACGTTCTGTGTTACTTGCTTCAAAACGTCTTCGATTACGTTCTGTGTCACTGGCTTCCTAACTTCTTCGATTACGTTCTGTGTTACTTGCTTCAAAACGTCTTCGATTACGTTCTGTGTCACTGGCTTCCCAACTTCTTCGATTACGTTCTGTGTTACTTGCTTCAAAACGTCTTCGATTACGTTCTGTGTCACTGGCTTCAAAACTTCTTCGATTACGTTATGTGCCACTGGGTTCCCAGCTTCTTCGATCATGTTGTGTATCACTGGCTTCCCGACTTCTTCTATTACGTTCTGTGTCATTGGCTTCCCAACTTATTCGATTACGTTCTGTGTTACTTGCTTCAAAACGTCTTCGATTACGTTCTGTGTCACTGGCTTTCCAACTTCTACGATTACGTTCGGCGTTACTGGCTTCCCAACTCCTTTTATTACGTTCTGTGTCACTGGTTTCTCAAATTCTTTTATTACGCTCTGTATCACTGGCTTTCCAACTTATTCGATTACGTTCTGTATCACTGGCTTCCCAATTTATTCGATTACGTTCTGCGTCACTGGCTTCCTAACTTCTTGGATTACGATCTGTGTCACTGGCTTCCTAATTTTTTCGATTACGTTCTGCGTCACTGGGTTCCCAACTTCTTCGATTACATTCTGCGTCACTGGCTTCCTAACTTCTTCGATTACGTTCTATTTCACTGGCTTCCCAACTTATTCGATTACGTTCTGTGTCACTGTCTTCCCAACTTCATTTCTAATAGTAACAAAAGTGTTGTTGAGAAAGCATTGCTCATTAATGCAAATATAGGGGTTGGGCAAGATAATGTGAACACCATGATGATAGGGAATAATGCTATTCGTTTAGCTACATTGTAGAAAATAAACTTTGTGTTTATCTTTTGCGTTTCTTTTCTTTGTATATATTCTCTAGGCTGTGTACCAGTGCAGTGCAATTTGTGTTCAGCAACGAGTTGTACGAGAGGTCGGCGAAATGCGTGACATGTCAGACATCCAAAGTGGACAAATCGTAGGAGCCCATTCAGCAGGACGTCTGTAACCATTCAAACCAAAATTGTTCAGTGTTTCAAGAGCAACAGTCTCCATGGTTATGGCTGCGTACACAAAACATGTCAAGACTTCATCGGCGAAGAAAAATAGTGGGTGAAAACGAGATTGAATGAGAGGGACCGTCGAACACTAACGAGGATTGTGTTCAAAAGTCACAGAACTACTGCAACCAAAGTGACAGCAGAATTCACTATCCATCAGCAAGACTCTGTTTCCACAAAAAACTGCGCGCAACTTCACAAAGCTAACATCCATGAAACAACTGCAATTTAATCACAGAAACCAACTCTACAATGCAAAAAAGATGGTGTAATAAACATAAAACCTGGACAGATGATGACAGGAAACGTGTGATATTGTCCGACGAGTACTGATTTCAATCATTACGCAACAGCCGGCAGGGTTTATACACTGAGTGACCACTTTATTATGACCACCTGACAGTTTTAAGCAAATGAGCTATGGCTGCACGCTGTTGCCACTAGAGGGCGAGGCTAGTATAAAAAGAGAAAGCTTAGTGCTTGCGACAGCATTAGAAGTGATTTTTGGGTGACGAGATGGGTAAGAAATGCGATTTGACGGACTTTCAACGTGGGATGATTGTAGGAGCTCGGAGCCATGGAGTGAGTATCACCGAAACCGCCGCATTCGTGAAATGATCCAGAGCAGCTGTTGTTAAAGTGTTTAAAGACTGGACTGTCAGCCAAAAAACTGGGTCTCTACGTGCAACATGTGATCGTCATCGACTAGTAACTGCTCGAGCGGAACGGAGAGTGTCCAGACTGGTAACAGACAACAGAAGGGCAACAGTGCAGCAAATTACAGACCATCTTAAAGAAGGATCCCCTCAAATAATCTCTGCATGCACTGTTCGCCGTACACTGCATCGGATGGGATACGGCAGCTGAATACCTGTTCGAACCCCTTTGCTATCTGCAGTTAACAAGAGAAAACGTCTCCAGTTCGCACAGGAGCACAAGGATTGGACAGTCGATAATTGGAAACAAATTATGTGGTCCAATGAATCACGTTTTCAGTTGCACCATGCAGATGGCCGAGTGAGAATTTGGCGGAAACAGCACGAAAGCATGGACCCCAAATGCAATGCTACAACCTTTCAAGCTGGTGGAGGCAACGTTATGGTTTGGGGAATGTTTTCCTGGCATGTTTTGGGCCCTTCAATTCGTGTTGATCAACGTCTGACTGGCACATCATATATAAACATCGTTGCGGACCAAGTGCATTCATTCATGTGGATGGTTTATCCCAGTCGCGATGACTACTTTCAACAAGATAATGCTTCCTGCCATAGTGCTCGTATTATACAGGATTGGTTTCAGGAACGTGCCGGTAAGTTTGTTTTGCTTAGGAGGCCCCCACAATCTCCAGATCTCAACCCCATTGAGAATTTGTGGGATGAAGTTGAACCAGCCATCATACAGCTGGATCCACAACCCTGCAATCTCACAGTCCTGGAAAGTGCTATTCATCAAGCATGGTCTCAGATTCCACATACCACCTATCAACATCTTGTGGAGTCCATGCCACGCAGAATCAACGCAGTATTAAAGGCAAAAGGTGGCCCAACGAAGTACTGAGGGGGTGGTCATAATAAAGTGGCCACTCAGTGTATATGGAGAAACCCGAAACCCAAGAAAGGGTATTGGTCGGTTCGTCGAACATGGGGGTGCATCTGTGATAATTTGGTCGGCCATATCTTGGTATTCGCCCCTGGCCATATCATTTCCCTACATGGTCAAGTTACTGCCAGCGAGTACTTAGATATTCTAGGTGATCAGGCGTATCATTTGGTGCAAATGTTGTTTTCCAATAATGATGCCATTTTTCAAGGGGATAATGCCCCTATACACGCAGTTAGAATAGTTCAGTCTCGGTTTGAGGTGCACCTAGATGAACTTCCACATCTTCCCTGTCCACCTCAATCACTTGACTTGAACATCATCGAACTACTATGGGCAGTTTTGGAGAGCAGAGTGAGAAGCAAATTCCGTCCTCCAGCATCTCAGAAACAACTGGCTGATGTTCTGATAGATGACTGGTACAACATTCCATTGGAGACTATTCAAAAGCTATATAAATCTATTCGAAGAAGGTTGGAAGCTGCATTAAAGGCAAATGGTGGTCCAACACTACATTAATAAAGACATTTCGCCTATTTCCCAGGTGTTAACATCATGTTCCCTAACCCTGGAATAACTGAATAACTTCGTGAGATTTAATTCCTGTAAGAGTACATCCCATTGTCCCCGAAGCAAAGACAAGATTTTATTTTTATGAATGTCACAAAGACGATGATAATACAGTGCAATTAAATTCTTGTTAAACTCCAGCCATTTTACATGAAAGTGTGGTTAACCATGTTGCGTTTAATTCATGTTCAAGTCTAGCCTCTTTTTATGGAAACGAGAACACTTGTAAGAAAATCTACAAGGTATTCCTCATTACATACACTGGCGTGCAAAAATTAAGGACGAGACGGTTTTTCGAATGTAACGTCGTGCAGAAGTGCTCCACATCGAATGGGACAAGTGAGCAAAACCGTTCAAACAAGGAATCCAAAGGATACAAAGGCACTTTATTGAAAAGGTAGTTTCGAGCACAACTGGACAGAGGACAGAAACGTCCATATGACAGGCGGCTGCCAAGAAATATCCAGTCTTTAGTAATGGATATGATCGCCCCTGACTGCCTTGCAAAATTTACAACGTCTGTCCATGCTGAAGACGAGGTTGTCAAGGAGCTGTTCAGGCATCGCGGTCCATTCCTCTTGTAACGCCAATCGCAGCTGAGAAATCGTTGCTGGCGGCTGGTGACGTGCAGCCAAGCGTCTACCGAGAGGGTCCCACACGTGTTCGATTGGATTTAGGCCCGCGGACCTTGCGGGCCAATTCATGCGTTGAATATCTTCACTCTCCAACAGATCTGTGACAGCCACTGTGCGATGAGGTGTTGTCGCCCATGAAGAGGAACTCAGGACCCACAGCACCTCTAAACAGACGCACGTTAGGCAGGAGAACCTCCGTACAATAGCGGACACCAGTGACTGAACCTCCTTGGAAGATGTGGAGGTCAGTACAGCTACCAAGCATGATACAGCTCCAAACGAGAACTCCGCCACCTACAAGACGGTCCCTTTCGATTATGGTGGAGGTGTGATTGCGTGTTCCCTGCTCTCTCCAGATGTGTATACGTTCAGAATCGCTCGTCAGACTAAATCGGCTCTCATCCGTAAAGAGAACTCGACCCCATTGCTAATGTGTCCAGTTCTTGTGTTCCTGGCACCACAGAAAGCGCCGTCTCCGATGAGCAGGCGTTAATGGCACACACCGTACTGGTCGTCGTGAAAATAGATCACCTTTGTGCAGCCTCCTGGCCACGGTAAAACGCGATAACGGACGTCCAGTTGTCTGTTGCATGTGCCTTGCGATTTCTTCAGCTGTCTGCCGTCTGTCTCTTCTCGCCTGTAGTACAATATACCGGTCGTCCGCCGCCGTGGTTGCTCTTGGAAGACTACTGCTAAACTCTCGGACAGATGTTACTATTGCTTGAAATGCTCTCCAAGCTCGTGAAACGATGCTGTGAGCGATCCCGAACTCCTCCGCCACACTAGTCACACTTCGACTTTCTTTCCAATGACGCGACTTTGGGTAAAGTCATCCAGATGTCGTCTTCTGGATTGCCTTTGGCCATATCACACGGTGGCAGCAACTCGATGGCGTTCAAACCGATGTACACCGTGCAATAGCTTTCACCGAATTTCTGAGCGTACACCGCCCGTATACCCTTCCGACCCCCCCCCTACGTCATGCTGCATACATTCGCATGCCCTACCGTACCGGACCCTAGTCTATCTCCTGAGTGGTCTTTCGGTCCGTTCTGCCACCTCGTTCCGCTGTTACGCTAATTTCTCCTCTTCGTATTTAATTTTTGCACACCAGTGTAAGTGGGCCAATAATTAACATTCGATTAACTGCGGCTGCTAATTAAGGGTGTGCAAATCGGTATATCCCTGCTTCATTCTACTCTCCTGACTATAGGGCGTTGTATGAGAATGGAGTTTGAGTAAATACGGCAGCGTGTTGAAGAACAGATTCAAGTTAGAATGAAGACCGCCTAGAAACATGGTCTCACTCGGATGTACGCACGGTGATTACATTTGTTTGATGATCACAGTAAACTTTGGTAGCGGAGATCCATCGCAGCTGCAAGAGGTCTATGATCTTCAAGTCATGAGCGTTTCGAAGCTTGTCCGAATGATATTCAAATTGTGCACGACACTGGTTTAGTGTGTTGATGGATGAGGAACGCAGTGTCAGGTCTTCAACACCAACAGAAAGCAACGTAGCGTATTTAAAAGCTCTAGTGTAGTGCAAGAAGTCAGATCGGGGACTTTGCGTCTAATTACTGCAAATCAAAATGTTTGTTTCAGTAAAACCGTTTCAACCAGATGGGTGTCCACACAACTGACGGCAGAAAAGAAAACTGTGCGGTTGGGAGTGGACCTGTCAGACATGCAACTTAACGATTACGAGTTCCGTAGCGAATTGTCACCAGCGATAAAGTCTGTGTAAGTTCGTGATAGTGTGAACAAATTGTCAATTCATACGCACAACATTGCGTGAACGTAAATAAATCTACTCTGCTGGCCACCCAAAATGCAATGCCCAGAAGGAAGCATCCGATTGGCCTTAAATTTCGCAGCATGCGTCGCCCGCGAGAGGACATGCAAACGATTAGCATTGCAGGGAATATGCAAATCATGTGCGTCCGGCACGCCCCGAGGAGCACTATAAGAAGGGGGCACAGAACGCGGGGTATAAGTAGGGGAAGTGTGTTGTGCTGCCGGACCTGTGCGTGGGAATCTTCCTGATGCCTCGTCGCAGAATACGGCAGTCATTCCAGCACATTTTGGAGTTCGACAGAGGACGAATAGTGGCTTATCGTGACAGCGGTTTATCGTACAGAGACATCGGCGCCCGTGTGGTACGACATCCAGCCACAGTGAGGCGAGTATGGATTCGGTGGGTGCAGGAGGGACGAACGGACCGACGTGAGCGATTACCGCAGCCGCGGCACACATCCGAACGAGAGGACCGGCATGTTGTGCGGCGGGAATTGACGGCTTGCACCGCCACATCACGAACGTTAGCGCAGGAATTAGGGTGTTTTGCGCAACAACCTGTGTCAGCACGTACCGTTCGACGTTGTCTGCAGGAGCGGGGACTTGTCACACGGCGCTCATTGCTCCGATTACCACTGACGTTACACCACCGGCGAGTGCGGCGGCAGTGGGCCATTGAACGCCGCACCTGGACTACGAAATGGCACGACATTGTCTTCTCCGACGAATCCCGCTTCTGCCTGCAACACCGCGACGGTCGGATCCGCGTGTGGCGGCACCACGGCGAGAGACTGTATGACGCCTGCATTATGCATCGTCATACCGGTCCGTCGCCTGGCGTTATGGTTTGGGGCGCAATTGGATATGACACCCGCACCACTCGGGTACACATCGCCGGTACACTCAACGGCCACCGCACCATTTCCGACGTTTTGGAGCCTGTAGTCCTCCCTTACCTGCAGGGCCTGACAGCGGCCACGTTTCAACAGGACAATGCGCGCCCGCACGTGACACGCATAGCGCAACAATTCTTCACGGCCCACCATGTGTCACTGCTGCCGTGGCTCGCCTTTTCTCTCGATATGTCGCCCATGGAACACGTCTGGTCGCTGAGTGGCCCCGCAAGCACCACACGCGGTTACGCCTGATGACCTGTGGCAACGTGTGGAAGCAGCATGGACCGACATACCCCAAGCCCACATCCAAAGCCTCTTTCGTTCGATGCCGCGGCGTATAGCGGCCGTTATTGCCAGCCATGGGGGCCACACGAACTATTGATGTCTGCGTGTTCCGCAAGTCGCACGGGCCTGTAAGCTCAATTGTTTCATCTTTGTTTCTGTTGTTATGTGTCCAGTAAATCTGGCTTTGCTATCTCGTGTCTTTCTTGGTGTTGCATTTCGGGTGGCCAGCAGTGTAGAAATAATAGTTTACATGATATATTGCACAGTTCACTTTAGTCCAACATGCAAGAAATACATATTTTTATCTATAAAATGCCATTTTCACATTTGCGTTTTAGTCATTATGACCAGCTTCCACCGGGATCGCACGTAAACACATGTTCATTTCTGTCGTAAGAGTTTTAGGACTCCATGTGGTACCATATCACGCAAAAGATACATTGAACCCACTGTCCCCCCCTCTTTTTAACATCCTCGTTATAGCTGTGTCAACAAAATTCACAATCCCAATTATTATCTTCTTTTTGCATGGGGCTGTTGACAAAAACTGCATACAAGAGCTATATTTTGTTACATTTCGATTACGTCAACTATTGCGTATCACAAAGTTACCACCTGTATGTAAGCGGTACATTCGTTATACCTTGGTTATTTCGTGACAGGCTAAAATTATTTAAAAACAGAAACTGAAGTTTCTGTTTGAATCCCAACTACCATACTATGATTCAGAAATCAGTTATCGTGGTTTAAATTATGAGGAAAAAATATTATCGAAATCAACATTAAGGTGTACGTCAAGTAATTTTGCTTCCTATACTTGCAATGGAAAGTCTTCTGCGCACATTCTCTTCACAATTAATGAGTTCCCAAGGATGAAAATTTGAGCGTCGATTAAAATAGCTTCACATTATAACTTGGAGTACTTAATATTTTCTAAAACATAACAGTAATTATATTAAAAATCAATAACTTTTTTTTGGTGGTGTTGAAACCAGAAAAAAGACGGCGCGAACTGTGCTTTGTTGACGTCAGTAGACAAACAAATGTTGGATTGCATAATTATAGTTATGTTTTAGAAAGTATTAAGTATTCCAAGTTATAAAATGAAGCTATTTTAATCGATGTTCAAATTTTCATCCTTGGGAACGTATTAATTGTCCAGAAAAAAGACGGCGCGACCTGTACTTTGATGACGTCAGTAGACAGACAAATGTTGGATTGCATATTTATGGTTATGTGTTAGAAAATATTAAGTATTCCAAGTTATGAAATGAAGCTATTTTAATCGATGTTCAAATTTTCATCCTTGGGAACGTATTAATTGTCCAGAAAAAAGATGGCGCGACCTGTATTTTGATGACGTCAGTAGACAAGCAAATGTTGGATTGCATAATTATGGTTATGTTTTAGAAAATATTAAGTATTCCAAGTTATGAAATGAAGCTATTTTAATCGATGTTCAAATTTTCATCCTTGGGAACGTATTAATTGTCCAGAAAAAAGATGGCGCGACCTGTACTTTGATGACGTCAGTAGACAAACAAATGTTGGATTGCATAATTATGGTTATGTGTTAGAAAATATTAAGTATTCCAAGTTATAAAATGAAGGTATTTTAATCAATGTTCAAATTTTTTTCCTTGGGAACGTATTAATTGTCCAGAAAAAAGATGGTGCGACCTGTACTTTGATGACGTCAGTAGACAAGCAAATGTTGGATTGCATAATTATGGTTATGTGTTAGAAAATATTAAGTATTCCAAGTTATAAAATGAAGGTATTTTAATCAATGTTCAAAGTTTTATCCTTGGGAACGTATTAATTGTCCAGAAAAAAGATGGCGCGACCGGTACTTTGATGACGTCAGTAGACAAACAAATGTTGGATTGCATAATTATGGTTATGTGTTAGAAAATATTAAGTATTCCAAGTTATAAAATGAAGGTATTTTAATCAATGTTCAAATTTTTATCCTTGGGAACGTATTAATTGTCCAGAAAAAAGATGGTGCGACCTGTACTTTGATGACGTCAGTAGACAAGCAAATGTTGGATTGCATAACTATGGTTATGTGTTGGAAAATATTAAGTATTCCAAGTTATAAAATGAAGGTATTTTAATCAATGTTCAAATTTTTATCCTTAGGAACGTATTAATTGTCCAGAAAAATGATGGTGCGACCTGTACTTTGATGACGTCAGTAGACAAGCAAATGTTGGATTGCATAATTATGGTTATGTGTTAGAAAATATTAAGTATTCCAAGCTATAAAATGAAGCTATTTTAATCGATGTTCAAATTTTCATCCTTGGGAACGCATTAATTGTGAAGAAAATATGTACAGAAGTTTTTCCATTGGAAGTATAGGAAGCAAAATTACTTGACGTCCACCTTAATGTCGGAAATATTAACTCCCCAAAGCTAATCCCCTCCTGCACGCTATAGAAGGCTGATGAAAGACTTATAAGTGCATTTCAAAATTATAGAGGAATCTAATCAAAATTCTACCCCGGTGGCGCAGTGGCCTAAGCAATGGCTTCTGATCATTCGTCCGAGATGGAACCGGCTTCGAATCCCGGTGAGGCATGGATGGTGTGTTTGTATTACGGCACTGGCTCTCTCCCTTTCCTGGAACCAGTGGCCCTAAGTTAGGGACTGGCGATTGCCTATAGCCCATCGAGTTGCTCAAGGTGGTCGTTAAACCTTCAATCAAAAAAAAAAATCTAATCAATAACTGTGTCAAATATTGTTCAGTTACCTCTATTACCCTTCTTGAAATCCGCTCTTCTACCTTGTATACTAAACAACAGCACAAAAGACTATTCGATTCTCTCCACACGCTGAATAACTTCCTCTCTGATACGAACAAAACAACTTACTGGCGATCTCCTTCTGATTTTCGAAACTGGACATTGCTGCCATTTATGATAAAAAGTTGAAACTGATGAAAACAGTGGTTACTCTACGAATCACCGCTTACGCTCCTCCACGAAGTTCCCTATGCCACGAAATTACCAATGTTTACCCTTTAATCTGCCTCGAGAAAGAAGTTCAATATTGTGCGATTTGCTGAGAGCGGGACGTTTACAGCATTTTGAGATGTCTGGAGTCCCAAGGGCAACCATTAATGCCGACCAATATTGCAGCACTCCGCGGCGTTTGAAAAAAAAGCTATCTGTAGACGACTCCCTGGCATGCTCACAAGACTGGTGACCTTTTTGTATCGCAACATTCCCCACCATGTGTATCAACGCACTTCGTGGAGCGGTTTACTTGATCCTATCTCCCTCATACAGCCCGGAATCTGCAATCTCTGCCTTCCACCTGTTCAGCAAGCTCAAAAAGCACCTTCAAAGAAAGCATTTGCGCAATTCCTCAGAAGCGGTAGCTCAGGTGAAGCATTGGATGAGGACACCTGATGCTGAATTCTTCGCGGCAGGTTTCCAAATCTGATGTATCGTTGGACAAGCGTCTTAACCGATTTGGTTATTATGCACAAAACTAATATTTGGGTTCTATTTTCAATGACCTAATTCATTTACATGTAACTACAATACGATCTTTTATAACTTGGCATCAGAATTTACTTATTGATCAGCCCTCGTACATAGGTTGTGTAATAAATGCGATATAAAAAGGGGAAAAAAAGATCAAACATCCTTTGTTGTTTTCTAAAAGTTCAGAAGCGGGATTTGTGACTGTTATCCTCGAATAACAACACTTTTCCGTATTTATGAAACATATATTCGATTTTATTTCGAATGATGGCTTTATAATTTACATACCTCAGTATCCATCCAGCTGGTATTTTTTTGTGGTAGTTATGAACAACTAGAAAACTTTAAACTTTTTCATAATTCACGTATCTTTTTAAACTTTCCAATCACGAACAATGTTAATCTACACAGAATGAGGATTGAATTGCACAGTCGAGTCACAATATATTGTGACCACCTCCTACTTTTGACTTCAAAAACCTGTAGCCAATGAAAAAAGGCGCGTGTTGTGAGCTGGCTTGGAGGGTATATAAGGTTTGCTGTAGTCATTCTTAAAACATTGCCGCGGGTGGCCTAGTGGGCAACGTTCGTGACTGCCCCGGAAAGGACCTCAGGTTCGATCCTAGGCAGGCACGAACGCTCAATCCACTAAATGTCCGCCGTGCGTCGGATGGGCACATTAAGCCGTCGGACCCCGGGTACTGCCCCCGGTAATAAATAAGAGCGTCTTCCTACCCCTTTCAATTTCGCTTCCGTGTCACTTTCCTATGGGGCACTCTAGCCCAAATCTCATAGCTTCCTATTTCTAAGGGTTGTTTAAGACCTGGGGTCAGACACTGCCTTCCTAAAATCCTCGACATATGATCATTTGATCTGAAAACATATCACTTGCTGTTGTCATGGATAAAAGGAGCGATTTATCAGATTTTCAAAAAGCAGAGTGCCCAGCAGCAAATGTAAAAAATAAAGCACATCTGACAAGTACCGGTGCCCCCCCTCCACCCGTTTGGGGCAAAACATTTGTTTTTGAATTAAAGGTTCCTGTTTTCAGCTGAAATCTGTTTTAAACATGTTAAAAAAAGAAATAATTTTTATTTTTCAAAATGGCTTCCTCTTCACCCCTTATAGCCATTCCGTTCCTCCCACAGTTATAATTCAATTTTCACATTTAAAAAAAATATTTTCTACATTTATAATTGATTGTACATAAAATAATGTACATTGACGTAGGTACCAGTATACGAAATACATATAAATTCAATACATTTTATAAAAAAAGTTCCAGTAACTTAACGTTTCTAACGCACAATCTTTTTTTCCCAAATAAAAATAAGTACAACATCACATACCAGTATGAAAAAGAGTGAACAATATAATGTGCAAGTGCCTAGTGGGTTAAAATTGGAAAATGGTACACAAATACCTTTTAAATGTCATAAGTTCAAAAAAACTGAAAGTAACTGCTATATTTCAAACACACAAAACAAAACTATGTAATCTTTCCTTATTCGTACTCATGCCTTTTTCTGCAAAAAAAAAAAAAAAAAAAAAAAAACACCCACACCACACCTTTAATGTTTTTCCTGAACAAAAACAAAAGAGGATAAGACACTTTGTTTAATCTTGGCTTTATCTTTCTGTATTTTCGTCATCTCCTTTCCAGCTTCTTTTTCCAAATTATCAGATTCATTCAGTGATTTTTGCCCTTTGGCCATTAAATCTTTGAAAATTTGTCTTTAAGTCTCTTCTCGTCCGCTTTCTTTTCTCGCTCTTTCATTTGAAGTTTTTCTTCCTTCTTTCTTAATTCCTCAGATTGTTTGTGGAGATCTGCCTCTTGATCTTTCGTGGCCTGTTTCTTCTGTTCTTCTTCCAATCGCATACGTTTCTCTTCAGCTAGATGCCCAGCAAACATTTTGCGAGCATCCACACATGCTCTTTTAAGAGGTGGCGTAACTTCGATTTCATTACATGCAGTTTTTGTCCTCTTCATATGAGACTTAACTCTTTTCAAAGAAGTCACAGTTTCATCATGTAGTTGAGTTCTTTTACAAGTCAAAATGTCTCTGTCAACCGAAAAACTTCGCTCCACATCACTGTTACCATGATGTATGGTCAAACATGCCATGATCAAGCCTTGAAGGGTTGCATATCTCTGAAGGTTCTTTTTGAAAATTTCTTCCCAATATTCATCAATGCGCTTTTTGCCATCAACATTCTACAGCTTGCACAAATCCCATTCCATGGACAATTCATCTAGCTTTTGGTTTGGAACAACATTAGGAAGGTGTAACGTACCAGGAGATGTGACGCACCTGCCAGAAGGACGCACACGACATAAAGGCAGATAGGAATCAGAATAAAACGTCCGCGTAGCTCAATTGGTAGAGTGACTTATTCCGGAATGAGGGGATCCGGGTTCGAAACCCGGCGCGGATAAAAATGACGGAGAAATTTACTTCGTTATAAAGGCTTTTAGCAATGTTCATAAATGAAGCAACAATTTTTGGGCTGTTCTTTTGGTCTGGCTGCAGTACACGCAAGTCTCTTAATATTTTGTTCTGCAATGGAAGATAGTGCAGCAACTTTTTAATTAACACATTGTAGAATGTTTTCCACTGTAACAGTAGCATTTTGTTTCTTTGTCTCTGTTAGAGACTTCATTGCACTCTTTGTCAAAACACCAATTTCCAAAGGTTTCGAATGTTGACTGACATCTAAATCTGCAAGTTTATGGCCTGGAGTGTTATCAACAACTTCATCTACCATAGCTCTTTTCATCACCATCTTCACTAATGAAGTCATTTCATAATAAAGAAGATGAATCAGAGGTTCTTCTTCCTGAAAAAATAAGTGAAATATATTCACAATGCTAAACACACCATGCATAAACTGATAGTGGATGAAAATGCCACTTTGTTTCAATGCAGAAATTATTCTGTGCAACTTTTCACTGGTTTTCAGTTCTTTGGAACGATGTGCAGGTACAAAGGATAAGAAGTAGTGAATCAAGGCATCTTTTTGCTCCAATCAACGATCAAACACCAATCCAAAAGTAAACAATCTAGCTTCAACAGGTCTCATAAATACATGTTTTGGAGCACCTACATGTTCCTGACTCTTGCTATAATCAGCTGATCTTACACTATTGCCATGGAAATAGTAGAATACATCCATTGCAAACTCAGAAAGTGAAGAATGTAATTCTTTTACAGCCTTTTTTACAGCATTCATGACATGATGTAATGAACATCGACCTACATCAAGCAAGTCGGAATTTTTTTGCTTTAAAAGAGTTAGCATGCCTTTTTTACAGCCTACCATAACTTGTGGACTATCAGTAATAACGCATATTACCTTAAATATATTGATGCCAAACATTTGTAAAACAGAAATCAATTTTTCTTTCATGGGAAGTGCTTTAGCTTCTGGCAAATGTAACCTTTCAAGAAAATCTATTACAATCAATTCGCTGTTGCACATCATCAAAATATCGTACGATTATTTCAAGCTCTTTTTTATTTTGTACACCACTGTCATTGCTTTCATCTAGTCCAATTGATACATATTTTCCTTTCAAACTTTTCTTTAAAATGGTTTCATATGTTTTCCCCAAACCATATCTAACTGTAAACATCTTTGTTCGGTGCATTGAAAATGATTCAGCAATTTTAGAGTCTGGAAACATTCTCTGAAACAACTGTGTTGAATGATCACAAAACCTGAATGGAATATTGTGTTCAAAAAGTGCAGAGGCCCACAAAACTTCAGCAGTAGTAACCTGATTACTAATTATTGTTTGACTTTTAAAACTTTTTTCCAAGTCCTTTGACTTTGTAATAGCTTCTCTATTTTTCTTGTGATTTTCACTTCTTGAATGTTGTAAAACTGCTTGAACACCCATTGTAGACACTGAAAATTCTTTTGAGCACCACACACATGAAGCTTGAGTGTTCTTCTTTCCTGGTCTGCAACATTTGCCAGTTTCATCATCATTATTGTCTTTTTGACAAGAAAAAGACCAATCACTTTGATAGTGGCACTGTCGTTTAGACATGTTGAACTAGAAATCTGCGGAGTAAAGATAAAAATTAGTCTTCATTTCATCATTAAAAAAGCTACAAAACAAACTCAATTAAAAAAATAATAATTAATGTGGTAAACCAAAGGCTCATATAAGAAAGGAAGCATCACCACAGAGATATCCAGAGTCATATGCTACTTTAATACTTCAGAACGTCGTTAAAACAAAATAATGGAAGTAGTAGCAATGTTAAGAAATAAGGGCTCAGTATTATAGTTCATCATTGCCCTTACAAACAAAAAATATCAAGACAAAATGAATTAGGTTAATTTAAAATAAAATGCATTTTTGTTACTTACCCTTAATATTTTTGTAGATAGTTGATGTTCTCAACTCACTTAAAATAAAGCACAGTACTGAAAATAAAGGACAAATAAAGGACTTTATCAGTAGTCACAGTTTTAAAGGACAGTCCTTTAAAAAAAGGACATTTGGACACACTGAAAAAGGGATGATTATCGGCTTTCGGGCCAAGTGTGGCAGCAGTTTTGAAATAGCGTAGTTTGTGAACTGTTTGCCTGCTGCTGTGGCTAAAGTGTATCGTGATTGGAGAAATGGCGGTTCCATTGAGAATAAGCGACTTGGAAACGGCGGAGCACTACCTGCCATTGATGTGAGAGGTGAACGTCGGCTTCGGGGATCCGTGAGGTCCGATCAACACGCTACAGTGGAGCAAATCACTGGCCGAATGAACCAGGAGGCTACCGGAAGTGTATCTAAAACGACAGTTCAGCGAACTCTGCTGCGTATGGGGCTTCGCTGCTGACGGATGGTCACTGCACCTATGCTAACGAAGGTGCATCGTCAGAAAAGGCTTACATTTGCACGGCAGTATCGGAATCGGACCTCCGCTGATTGGCGAAGGATTGTCTTCTCCGATTAGTCACGTTTTCTGCTTCATCGAACTGATGGACGTTGGCGTATAAGGCGAGAAACATCGAAGAACAAATTCTCTTCAACCATTTCTGGCAGAACACAAGCTGGTGGGGGCAGCTTTATGGTCTGGGGAATGTTTTCGCGGCATTCTCTGGGTTCACTCATAATTGTGGAAGGCCCTATGGATCGAATTCGTTTTGAATCCATCCTTGCAGACCACGTACACGCTGATTGTCTTCCCTGCGGCGAATGAGATCTTCCAGCACGACAATGCGGCGTGTCACACATCTAGAAATGTCCGAGAGTGGTTGGAAGAGTACCATGAAAAACTTCAAAGTACTTTCCTGGCTCCCAAATTCCCCAGACTTAGCCAATTGAGCATCAGTGGGACCACCTCGATCGTGTTGTTCGCTCTGTGGATCCTCTACCACGCACTTTCCAGCAGCTGTCAGATGCACTGCAGTCAGCATGGCTCCACATACCTGTGAACACCTTCCAGCACCTTACTGAGTCACTCCCAGCCCGTCTACCTGCTGTCCGCGCTGAACACGGCGGTTACTCTGGATATTAGCTGGTGGTCACAATAGACTCGACCGTGTATAATCACCCCTTTAAAAAGTGAATGCCACTCGTGTACCACGTTTTGCCCGAGAGTATTATTAATAGTTACAATTATACATATCAGATGTGAGTGGACCAGTAGGTCGTAAAATTCTGAGTGTGATGGGTAAACGGAAGGATTTATCGGACTTTGAGAAAGGAAAGATTGTTGGAGCTCGGAGAACGGGTGCCTCGATTCCCCAACGGCTGAACTGGTGCATTGTTCGCGAGCCGCTGTAATTAAAATGTATCTGGACTAGTTGTCAAACAACGACCTTGAGGCAAAACTGCACAGGACAGTGAAATGCTGATATGAGAGGTTAGCGCCGCCCGGCCCGACGTCTGATACAGGCCAATAGACGTGACACTATTCAACAGTTGACTACCCAGTACAACAGCGGTCAATCCAGAACAGGATCTGTCATCACACTAGCTTGTATGGTCTATAACAGCAGACGATGCCGACGACATCCTCTATATATTTTCTTTTAACTGCTCGATTTGGATATCTTTTTGTCTCTGATATCTTCCTTCTCCTATGAGAAATGTTTTTTTGCGCCATTTGTAAATTTTCGACACATACGTTTTAGTCACTGGTGGACGTGGTTTTTCTTTCTGGATGTTTTAGCCCTGTTAATTTATTTTTAATTTTTAAAAATGTTTTGTTAATCAATTCCATTTACTTTGAATAACTGTGATAAATGAATGAAATACGGGATTACACCATCGTACAATACAAATTTTGAATTTGTGAATCCGTTTATTGGTGTAAATATGACTTTCCATTCATGTCGTATTTACACCAATTAACAGATTCACAACTTCAAAAGTTGTATTGCCGCCCCAGTGGCGCAGTGGTCTAAGCGATGGCTTCTGATCATTCGTCCGAAGGGGTCCGGGTTCGAATCCCGGTGAGGCATGGGTGTTGTGTTTGTCTTTCGGCACTGGCTCTCTCCCTTCCCTGGAACCAGTGACCCTAAATTAGGGACGGGCGACTGCTTATAGCCCATTGAGTTGCTCACGGTGGTCGTTAAACCTCCAATCAAAAAAAAAAAAAAAAAGTTGTTTTAACTTTCATAAGTTTTTGCGTCGGAAAGGATTCCAAAGACGTACTCGTTACAACCGAAAATTCAGTGTCATCTTCTTTGTTTATCTAAGACGTCTTAAAAATAAGCTGGATAGGCATTATTTTTTTAATTGTTTTCTTCATGCTCATTAATTGCCTAAAACGTTTAAATGTACTTGTAACAATATTTGGTCTTTTCTTCTTTTCCAGACTGAGCTTCCAAGAAATGTGTCCTTTGATCAGGCAACCTGCATAGAAAAAAACTGTGGGGTAAGTGTAATTTGTTAAATTATTTCAGTATATTTCCAAGATTGAGATTTACCACATTTCACGGGCAATTTTCCTATCAACAGATTTTAATGCTTTGACGGCGTGTCATGTCTTCGTTTCTACTTCAGAAGCGTTTTCTGAAGAGCACTAAGGTTGTTGCGCTTCGACTCCTTTTTGCATCCTTTTCATAAATTTCCGTCACAAAGCACACACATCGGCCACTGAATTAGAAACCTTTATGCCGATGTACCTAAACGTCACTTACGCAGCGTATATGCAAAATATGTGGTCACGAGCATCATCACGTGATTTAGGCAACTATTTAAGACTGCTGCTGGTCAGTAATCATCAGTAGCGTTGATCACAACAGGGAAAAACAAAGGATCTTTCGGAGTTCGATGAAGGGCTTATTGTGGACACCCGTCTGGCTGGAGAGACGATTTTGAAAACAGCAGAGCTGGTTGATTTCCGAAAAGGTGAGATAATCCCGGGTCTTTCATCAGTGGAGAAATAAGCCACACTGCTTGTCTAAGAGGCATAACTGTGATGGTGACGGCAATCTGTTGTCCTTATCTAAGAAAGCTTGTACGGAGAAACAGGACTTCTTGTGTGCAGCAATTGACGGGAATATTCAATGAAGACTGTTCTTGACCCATATCTCAGCAAACTATGCGGGAATTAAGGAGGATCGATATTGGCAATCGCATTTCTATACGGAAATCATTGATTTCTGCGACAAATCGGAAGAGTCAACTACACTGGTATCAGGAACATCTTGACGGGACACTGGAAGACTGGAAAAAGTCATGTGGTCCGACAAGTCGAGGGACACCTTGTTATGTACCGACGGTAGGCAGGGTGTTTGGCGGGAGCACCATGAAGAATTGGAACCAGCTTTCTTTGCAAACGCAACTCAAGGTTCTGGAGGTGGTGGTATGGTGTGGGGTACGTTCTGTTGGTAAGGAAAGTGTCATATGATATTGCTAGAAGATCGGGTGTCCTCCAATAATTATATGAGCATTCTTGCCCAACAAGTCCATCTTGCATGCTGACTTTTTATCCAGCAGGCGATGACTATTTCATGGACGACAATGCTACTGTCCATCGGGTCAGATGTATTCAGTAGTGTTTCAGAAAGCATGAAGGTAACTTCCACCATTTTCCCTGACGATCCTGACAGCATCTTGTTCGGCGAACATGATCACAAAGCTCGGATCTGAATCACATTGAGAATGTATATACACTATCTACCAACAAGTTATTGGGCACCCCTGCAATTGACGAAATCTGCGGTCCTGATACACGTCACGGCCGCCGCCGTTAAATATCGTATGGGAAACAACAACGCAACCAGTCGCATGCAAGATGCCACGCAGTTCGGAGCTCTCTGATTTCGAGAAAGGTGTAATCGTCGGGTATTACAGAAATGGCTGATCCATACGTGACATATCCAGCCAGTTGAAGTAACCCAAACTCGTCAGTGGCCTACGTGATTGGCAAGTGGAAGATGAGAGGTGACTGTCGGAATGTGCCCCGACCCGGCAGACCCACAAAACTGGGAGTTAGAGACCGACGGATACTAGCCAGAGAAATTTGAAAGAACTGCACCAAATCGATGGGCCACATGCGCGAGAAGTTTCAAAAGGCATCCGGGAGTGTTCTTTTGATAAATACCATCCGTAAGGAAGCCCATATGCTTGGTTATCATGGACGTGCTCCCGCCCACAAGCCTTTGATCACCAAGTCCAACAGCGCTGCTCGGCTAACGTGGTGCAAAGAACGTCGACAGTGGACCGTTGAACAATGGAAACAGGTTCTCTGGAGCGACGAATCAAGGTTCTCCCTCTACCGTTTGGATGGCAAGGTCTGGGTTTGACGTCTGCCTGGAGAACTCATCCTGCCGGAATGCATTGTGCCAACTGTGAAGTTCGGCGGCGGTGGAATTATGCTATGGGGGAGTTTCTCCAGGTATGGCACGGGACCCTTGGTTGCAATCCCTGGTAGATTCCACGCCGAGACCTACTGCACCATTTTGGATGACCATGCGTTTGCTACGTTGTGGCAGTTTTACGGGGTGGACCCATGTTACTTTCAGAATGACAATGCCCCCTGTCATGTTGCGAGGTCCACCTTGGCTTGGTATGGTGACAATGGGGTTAACCGAACGGACTGGCTGCACAGGGCCTGGACCTGAACTCTATCGATCACCTCTGGGACGAGTTGGAGCGTCGACTTAAGGGTTGCTTCCACCGTCCAAAATCGGTGAAGGAACTGACCTCTCTTCTCCAAGCTGAGTGGAAGAAAATACCGCTAGTCGTCGTACAACGCCTGGTTGAGAGTATGCCCCGGAGGGTCGCAGCTGTGATCGCCGCTCGTGGAAGGTCCACCAACTATTGAAGGTGAATAAACTTCGTTTTCCTTTGCTATCACAGGTGTCCAATTACTTGTCGGTAGATAGTGTAGATCGTGTTAGGAAAACATATCCGGGATACAGATCCTCTTCGGTTCAAATCTGAGCCAGTTAAAAGATTCCCTGGTGAACACCTGGTATGCTGTAGACGTAGATGCACTCCATCTTGTGGAATCTATTCCAAACCACATACCTGGTAAAGCCCAGTATTGAATAAGATAGTCTCCATGTCTTCCTATATTGAGGTTTGGGTCAGGAGGAGATTTCTAGCCATACGTTGCAGACAAAACGTGCCCTTCGCCAAGTGCTCCAGCAGGAACCACAATACATGGTGGTCAAAAAGTCTTGCCCTATTTTTATAAAAATTAATAAAATATAACAGCACCATTTGCATTAAAAAGATTTACAGATTCCAAAAGGTAAATATCTGAAGTTTTGTTGTCTATCATTGCATGTAGATGGTGTTAGATGTTTTTCCTGTTCATAGCTACCCAGCAAAAACACAAGTGCTGGGAAACTGCTGGCCACCAGCTGGCAGTGATGGGTCACTGATGGCTGAAATCTGCCGCTCACGGCCCTGTAGTGGTCCGTTGGTGGCAGCGCTATCAGTTGGCGAGCCATTGATGGCCCTGCAGCATCGCCGTGAATTGTGGGCCTCCAAGCAAGTGCCACTAGTGGCCCGTTGCTGGCAACCAATGCAACCCCCAACAGCAGGTGGAAGCATCGGGACTGCGCATGCGCAGAAGCAACACTTGCTGTGTCTCTCATGGTACCAGTTAGTTGAAGACGACGCTATCGCCATCATGTTATTTTAGTGGATGTTAAGAAAAAATCCATATGTGGAGAGGCGAATTAATTTCCGAATGAAATTTTACGTCGATGAAGATATCAGATTAAGCCGTGAAATACTAGATTACAGCCATGAAATACACCCACTCCATTCCCATGAATAACAATTCATGAAATGGAGTGGATGAATAACAAGAAAAAATTTGAAACCGCTTGAAACACATATCCTGGAAAACCATTAAAATAGCGTTTGTTGGGGAAAAAAGACTATACGCGTACAAAATTTATTAATTATTTGAAAGAAAAAAAAGCAACACTATGTGGTGTACTCATCCATGGATTGAATACACAAGACTGGGAGGAATTCGCTTCTAAAAATAACGAGAAGTAAAATAAAATATCTTTTACTCTTTAAAACAAATGTAGCTTCGGACAACGGAAAGGAAAGGAACAACGTTAAAAATGTAACAGAGTGTGACATGAACCCGGGTAAATATATATTTATTCAACAATCTCTTTTTAAGACGGCAAGGACAGTACAAAACTTTGGAAAGCGACTCTTAAGTATGTACACGCCTTGAAAATGAGCGAAGTTCCCTTAAGGTAAAAAAAACAAAAAAACTATCGTTACGTTGAAAAAATTAATTTATCAATTCTTTGAAACTGACTTTTATGAAAAATACCTCGCAATATTATAAAATGAAAGAGGGAAGCATTCAATTACAAATTGCATACCAAACAGATAGCTTCCAGCACGTACCCGAGCGTTGTGAATTAGTCCGGTCGGTAGCGAGCTCGGCTTCCACGCAAACGGCCCAGGATCTAATCTAGTCAGATGCAAACGGTGATTTTCCGGTCTGAAGAGAAAATTTCCCCAGCAAAGTGCGTTGATTCGTAAGGGTAGAAAAAAAATATTGGAGCTTTAGGAAACTGTGGTTATCCTTGCTTTTTTTTTTTTTTTTTATTATTGCTACTACTGGGAAATTGGCGGACAAGATTCGGCAAGCTACCAGTTACGTCATGTGGTTGCTGGCTGCCACTAACGGCCCACTAGCGGACCACATTAGGCTAGCCATCATTTCTGGCAAGTACTTGCAGGGCCACTGAAGGGCCACTTGTGGCAGTTACTGCCTGTGATGGACCAGTGATGGCCCTGTTGAGGCATATGACAACTGATGGGGTGCCAACTGTTGGCCAGCTGTTGGCCTGAACTGCTGGCCCTTCTGTTGGCCGCCCGGACATTTTATTGACGGTTCGGCAGCGGGAACATAGTGCTGGGCCAGCAATACTGTTTTTGCTGGGTACTAGTTACATTGGCAAATGTGCAGGAAAAAAGCAATTTGTGTGGCATTGTATTCTGAAACAAAATCAGTAATTAAAGTGCAAAGAAATTTTGTGCACATTTGAACAGGAATCCTTCTCACACTAAAAGAATTAAGCACTGGAAAAATAATTTTTTTGAAACTGGGAGTGTCTTCGACAACCTAAGAAGCGGATCCTAGTGTTTTTGAAGATGACTTGGAACAAGCACTTTACCGCAGCCTGAGGAAGTCAACCCAACAAGTTGCTGCACGATTAGGATTTCCTGGAGCAACAATAATAAACGCATACACTTTTCACAATTTTCAACCTTTGGAGGAGAACAATCAGCCTCGTCGGTGTCGAATTTGCCTCTAACTTAATGGATCGTCCATATAATGGCGAATACAGCACTAAAATGATGCTGAAGTACACCGATAAGCCACTACATTATGACCACCCCAAGCCTAGAGAAATGAGCGCGCCTGAAGATTGAACGGCGGAGCAGATGAAAGTCACAGAGCAGTATATATACAACTCGAGGACCGGCTTTCGATTAATAGTGTGTTCGAAGTCAGAATAGGAAAAGCTGGCGATTTATCGGAGTTTGATAAAGGACAAATTGTGATGGCACGGAGTTTCGGAAGTAAGATCTCCGAAACGGCGTGGCTTGTGGCTTGTTCACTTACCACTGTAGTGAGTACGTATCAAACGTGGTGCACAAATGGTCAAATAAGGAACCGTCGACCAGTCGTGTCTCAACCGCAGCTCATTAATGCCAGAGAGGAGCGGAGACGGTCGCGCATTTTTCACAGCCACCGCAGGGCCACAGTGCAACAAATCACCCGCAGCTACAACAGTGGTGATCAGGGCAATGTGTCACAGCACACAGTTCATCGTAGCCTTCTGCGCGTGGGCCTGCGTAGCCGAAGACCCAGCCGGGTCCCCATGCTCACTGCACGTCATCGCCAACAACGCGTGAAATGGGCCCAAGATCATCGACATTGGACCGTGCATGATTGGAAGAAAGTGACCTGGTCTGACGAATTAAGATTCCTGGTGCGTCACGTTGACGTCCGAGCGCGGATACGCTGATTACCAACGGAGGCTATCGCACGTGGATGTACTGTTGAGGGGAAACAGGCCGGCGGCGGCGGTGTTATGTTGTGGGCGATGCTTTCTTGGGACACTTTAGGCCCCATTATCCTAATAGCACGATCCCTGACAGCTGTCAGGTATCTGTACATCGTTGAGGACCAAGTTCACCCATTCATGGCAACGGTGTTCTCTGCTGGTGATGGCCATTACCAACAGGATAATGCGCCATGCCTTACTGCCAGAATCGTCAAGGAGTGGTTCGAGGGAACATGCTGGTGACTTTCGGTTAATCCCCTAGCCTCCAAATTTACCTGACATTAATCCAATTGAACATTTGTGGTTCGACTTGGAAAAGCGAGTTCGCGCTAAATCACAACCACCCCGAAATGTACGGGAATTGGAGGACCTGCTGTTGACATTATGGTACCAGATACCCCAGGGTACCTATCGCCATCTCATCGAATCGATGTCTCGCCTAGTAGCCGCTGTTTTGCGTACTAAAGAGAGTTCTACAGCCTATTAGGTAAGCGGTAATAATCTATTGGCTCATCGATGTAGCTCTAACATGTAGAGAAAGGGCCAGATTCCGAATATAGAGTGGAATATGGGTATTGTTGTTATTCTGTTTTTTTACGTTTTAATTCTATCACTCCTTGATAGGCATGGAATATTCACTTGATTTTTGGTGATATCGTGAATTTAAAAATTATAAGTAATGAATTAAAAGTAAAAATAAAATAATAATATCAAGTGTTCAAAAAGATAATACTCTGTGATGTCAAGTTACATTTCTTTATTTCTTGTGTTTTAAGAGTTTTTAAATTTTAAATGTGCCCATAAGTCTTTCTTCTGATTTCAGATTAATTATCCTACTTCAAAGCCATTAATCTTGAAGGAGAAAGAGAAACGAAGCATTGACTTTCACAATACTAAGGTGGATGGCCATATGCAGTTGGTATCTCCTTCTGACGATGACATGAAGTTTCGTTCCGGAGTGTCAGTTGAAATAAACGGGGAAACGTACAGTCTTATTAAACAGGAAGAAACTGTTGCAATGGAGTTCTCTCATGAAGACGAGGAACAAGATTATTATGCTGAATAAATCTATTAAAATTTTTAAAGTGTTAATAAACAAATCAACCTCATTTACGAAATCGACTCTTCATTTACTCAGATGTAAGTAGTTAGAGAAAATCTTTATATAAGATAGTACAACTATACTACACTGACGGAAAAAAATCCCAACACCAAGAAGGGGTTGTGTTAGATAAACGACAGTTGGTAGGCGGTGAGAGTACATCTGTAAGATGACGTCTATGCAAATTTCGCGCTCGGCGCATACGCGTGGAGCTAGTAGAGCCCTCGGAACATGCAAAGCAGGTTTGCTGTAAATACGCGCTGTAACGTTCGTGAGCGTTTGTTATCGTTGAGATTCGACGTAGGGTGTTGATGTTAGTCAAGAATGCCTTTAAGAAGACGAAGAAGCCATTATGAACAGCTTACGGAGTTTGAACGAGGTCGTGTAATAGGGCTACGAGAAGGTGGATTTTCTTTCCGCAATATTGCAGAACGACTTGGCAGGAATGTAGCCACTGTGCATGATTGTTGGCAGTGGTGGTCAAGGGAAGGTACTGCCTAAAGAAGACCGGGTTCCGGCCGGCCACGTGGCACTACTGAGAAGGAAGACCGCTGTGTACGGCGTATGGCCGTGGCGCATCGTACCGCGTCTGCGGCAGCAATTCGAGCTGCAGTTGCCACCAAAGTGACAAAACGAACTGTTACAAATCGGCTACTTGAAGGACAGCTCCGAGCCAGCCGCCCTGTAGCGTGCATTCCACTTACTCCAAACCACTGCCGTTTGCGACGTCAGTGGTGTCAAACTAGAGCTCATTGGAGGACGGAGTGGGGATCTGTTGTGTTTTCTGGTGAAAGCCGGTTCTGCCTGGGTGCCAGTGATGGCCGTGTGTTGGTTAGAAGGAGGCCAGGTGAGCGCCTGCAACCAACGTGTCTGCGGCCGAGACACACTGGACCTACACCTGGAGTTATGGTCTGGGGAGAGATTTCCTATGATAGCAGGAGCACTCTCGTGGTTATCCCACGCACCCTGACGGCACAGTTGTACGTCGGTCTGGTGATTCAACCTGTTGTGCTGCCATTCATGAACAGCATTCCAGGGGGTGTTTTCCAACAGGATAACGTTCGCCCGCATACCGCTGTTGTAACCCAACATGCTCTACAGAGTGTCGACATGTTGCCGTGGCCTGCTAGATCACCAGATCTGTCACCAATCGAGCACGTATGGGACATCATTGGACGACAACTCTAGCGTCACCCCCAATCAGCATTAACCGTCCCTGTATTGACCAACCAAGTGCAACAGGCATGGAACGCCATCCCACAAACTGACATCCAGCACCTGTACGACACAATGCATGAACGTTTGCGTGCTTGCATTCCACATTCTGGCGGTTACACCGGTTATTAATGTACCAGCATTTCACATTTAAAATGGCTCTTCTCGCGCTTACATTAAGCTGTTATCTTGAAACCTTAATCGATTAAATATGTTACCTATACAAATGTATTGCCGCCATTTCATTCCTCTACAACTATTTTTTCGTGGTGTTGGGTTTTTTTCCCGTCAGTGTAGTTATCCGAATTTATTGCCGTAGATAAAATCAAGGTTTTCAAGCTTTCGCACATCAACCAGATGGCTTTCTCAAGGAAGGTAGACACCAACCGCAAAGCCAATAAATTCGGATAACTAGTATAGTTGTACTATCTTATATATAGTTGGTGTACAGTTCCTTACGTTATTATTTAAAGAAAATGTTTTTACATCTTCATATATAAAGTTTTAAAAAAGTGCTGAAAGTAGTTGTGATTAGCTATATAGTCTTTAAATTATTTCGTCTTTGTAAATGGCTGAAAATCTTCAGTATTCCTTCTCTTCTTCAATGTTGTTATTGTGGGAGATTTGGTGTAAATAGAATTACGCAGAAGCTTACACGTTTCAAAATGGCGGAAGTGAAGTTGACATGTGGAAGTCTCGAATCAGGAAGAATTGATGACACCTGCTTGTGCCGTAGTAGCGAAATACCAGACACCTTGAAATGATATGTCTTTGCAAATATAAAATACACGAGAAGGAAAATTTAATTGAATATCATACATGACAGTGAAAACAGGAGCATTAAATCACTTCGACGATATGGAACTTTGTGGACACTTAAATTAATACCCTGTCTTTCTTTTCAATCTAGAGCTGGACCCACACTTCATTTATTGCAAATTCATCCTTCATATCATGCTCATGGGTTTATAAAACTCAGTCCAGCTTTCAGTCTTAAAATTTAATATCTGAGGATGGCATACAAAGATGGAGGCTTCCTTCTTTCTTACACAGGAGTCAACAATATACACTGAGTGATCCCTGAATTATGATAACCCGCCTAATACTTCGTAGGTCCTCCTTTCGCCCTCAGTACAGCAGCTATCCGACGTGGCATCAATTCAAGATGCTGTGACGTGTCTGAACCGCAAGGCGCACATGAGATAAAGGCAGATAGCAGTGAGAGTACACGTCCGTGCAGCTTAGTTGTTAGAGTGAATTACTCCGGAAGGAGGGGATCAGGGTCCGATTCCCGGAGCGGACGAACGTCTACCTTGTATTGGCGCCCGAATTTCCAGGATGACCCGGCTGTTGGGTTTCTCGCAATGATGTGATGTTCTTTCCACACGGCGAGACAGGAAAAATGAGAATCCCTTCTTCAGTGCTTTGAAAAAAATAAATCAGTGTGATGTTACGTCCCACACACCAAATTGTCTGGGATATTTCAAATGCACGTTAATTCATGGGATGACTGCCTACTGCGACACATGGTCCCAGCTGACCCGTGGGACATTCCTCCGGCCCTCTTTCCGGGAGGCGGGGGAGTGACGTGTCTGCACCGCAGGACGCACATAAGATAAAGGCAGATAGCAATGAGAGCACACGTCCGTGTAGCTTAGTTGGGAGAGCGACTTACTCCGGAGTGAGGGGGGACACGGGTTAGATGTCTGGCGCGGACGAACTTGTACGTTATAATGCCGAAAGCAGTTGTTAGGTATGGCCAACAAGCAGTGCATAATCAGGGATGTAGAAAGGGCTTAGCAGCGCTAAGACACTGTTTTTTTAGATTTAGCGCGCCTTAGCAGCTCCAAGGCACTGTTTTTTTAGGCTTAGCGGCACGAAGCCACTTTTCCTAATTAGATGGTAAGAGAATCTGGGCAAAGGATTTTCGTCTAGCTGATTGTGTACTCAAAAACAAAAAAAAATTGTGTTCTGTATCAAATGTATCCCTATCTTAAATAAATGTTTAAACTGCAGAGATGCTCGCTCCGGTGGTTCAGTGGTCTGAGGCGCTGCCCTCTAGCTATTTTCTCTAACCGGAAACTGACTCGAGTCCGGGAAGAGGCATGGGTGATGCGCTTGTCAGTGGCGCTGGATGTGTTCCCTGTCTGAAACCAGTTGCGAGAAATTAGGGACAGGCGACTGCTTATAGACCTACGAAATTCTCATGGTGGTAAAGAAAAAAATACTGTATGGCTGAAACGATACAGTCTTTTTACTCAGCAGGGGTCACATTGTTTTTAAGGGTTGAAGAGTGCAAAGACAATGCGAACTCTTTTCTTCTTGACGATAGTCAAGTCTAAATAAATTTATAGGTGGTGGATATTTCGTTGGGTAAAGACTACACTCCCCCGAGAGAAAACAACTGTAGTAAAGGGCATTTCTATGAAACTGCTCCATACCGACTATAATAAAAATTATGCCCTGAGCTCACTCTGTGTTTCCTTAACATAAAGGACATATCCTGCACCAACCTCATAACCTTAGGAAAAACTGTGCAGTACTCACACTGAGTTGATATAACTACACTATATTGACAAAAGTCACCGGACACCTAGAACAGAAACACAACGTAGCATTTATTGACATAAATTACTGCGGTGTCGGCTCACCTTTGGCATTAATGCATGCACTGACCTTTCGAGACATGCTTTAGACAAGGTTTTGGGACACAGTGATAGGTATGCGCGCTTCCATTCAGTACATAATATTGCCGCTAACTGTTGCTTAGTAGTAGGCCTTGGTTCCAAACTTCTTATGGGCGCTCTAATTCATCCTACAGGTGATCTATGGGATTAAGATAAGGGCTCTGTGTTGGTCAGTCCACACACGATACGGAATTATTGTCAAACCACGACGTAACAGTCCTTGCTATATGGCTCGGTGCATTATCCTGCTGATACCAAAAAGGCTTGGTTCCATAGTATTGCCACAGAGGTGGTAGGGCATAATTGTCCAGAATATCGAGGTAGACGTGCTGTTTAACAGGTTTGTCCACAATAACCAATGGGTCGGGACCATAACACGAAAAACACTCCCACACAAGTACACTGCCAGCTCCAAACTTGACCTTACGTAGAGTACACTGTGGTAAATAGCGTTCCCCCGGCTTCCACTATACCCACACACCGCCATCAGAATAATGGGTCGTGTATCTGGATTCATCAGTCCATAGGACCCGTTTCCATTGATCTACGGTCTACGATAAATGTTCTATACACCACGACGAGTAGCAATCCGAGTGGAGATGAAAAGCTTATGAGCCTTTCATCGTAACGACCATGAATGAAGTTCTTAGCGAATGGTACGTGTACATACTGAGGTTCCAGCATTTTTGCTTACCTGTACATTGAGGTCTTGTGCAGTATTCCGTCGATTGAGGCTTCGACGGCCTCTATCACAGAGTTTCTTTGGTCTGCCGGTACGTTTTGTTACTTGAGGCACGCCATTTGTATTCCACTTAATCAGTACTTCCAAAACAGTTGACTTGGGTATGTTTAAACTCCTCTCGGTTTCTCTTATGGATAGCCCACTAATATAACACTCAAGAATCTTTCCTTTCTGAAAGTCTGTTCTCTTCCGCCGCGACATTTTCATTCAACCTCACATTGCGGTATGATCGCGGTCAGCTGCATGCTTGTTTTTGATACCGTTTACAGCTGTATACCGCGCATCTTCACAACGCAGCGGATCCGTTCATTTGCTTTTGAAGGGGTGTTCGGTGACTTTTGTCAATATAGTGTATGTTAGCTGCATAATATGTATTATTTACAATAAATATTTGGGACATGTGTTATTCACAATGAAGTTTCTAGAACGACAGACCGTCATTTAAATAAAAATTTATTATTTGTAGTATATGACTCCTGCGTAACAGTCTTTGTGTAATTTAAAATTGCCCAAATTATGGAATTTTAATGTAAATTCATAAAATTAGTAATGACAATTTTATAAAAATTACAAAATAATTAAAATGACAAATCAGAAAACTTTGAGGGTATTCTTCCACTGTCGAGGTTTCCAAATCCGTTCAGCGCTAGGGTACTTTTTTATGTAAAACTACATCACTGTGTGCAATGCGGCCTTCAATGCAAGAATTGGGGTTATTGGTGTACTCGGACGCCTGATGTTCCGTTTCATAGTGTCAAACAAGTGCTCCATGGGATTGATAGTGGGGGAGTTCGGAGGCCAATCGATATGCCAGAAGTCTGAACAATGTTCATCAAAACGTTCTTGCGCAACATTGGACCTATGGCTCAGAGCATTGTCATCTTGCAAGACACCGTCGCCATTAAGGAAAAAGTGCAGCATTCCTGGGTGTACACACAGAGTCTGCAAGCAATTCACGATATGGCCACCAATCATACATTGTTTCGCATGAACCAGAGGTCCAAGTTCCTGCCAGGTAAACATGTCCCACACCATACAACGGCCTCCATTGGCTTACAATGTGGAGACCATGCAGGATGGATGAAGTGTTTCATGTTGTTTACATTAAATACGTACACGACTATACACGGAGTGGAGTCACGTCAGAAACTCCACTCCAGACCAGCACACATTTTTCCAGTCGTCCGACGCCCAACTTGCATGGTTCGTCAGACCAGCGCACTTTTTCCAGTCGTCCGACGTCCAACTTGCATGGTTCGACAGACCAGTGCACTTTTTTCCAGTCGTCCGACTTCCAACTTCCATGGTCTTTGCACCTGGCGATTCTTTTGCGCCGATGAACCGTGATTAGTGCAGAATGTCGTCTGCTGTTATAGCCCATATATGAGAGCGTGCGACGCACTCATGAGAGATTCTGTTCCGGATTGACCTCTGTTGTATTAGGTAACCAACTGTTGAACGTTGCTACGTCTGTTCTCCTGTAACAGTCGTCGAATTTGGCTCTTACTTCTCACATAAACCTTTCGCTGTCCTGAACAGTTTTATCCTCCGGGTCTTTGTTTGACCATTTTCACGCCAGTCCTGATACTCTTTAACACGGCGATTCGCGAACAATGCACCAGTTCAGCCGTTGGGGAATCGAGGCACCCGATCTCCGATTTCTCACAATCTGTCCTTTCTCAAAGCCCGATAAATCCTTCTGTTTACCCATCACGCTTCGAATTTTACTATCTACTGCTTCACTCAGAACTTATATATGCTACGTCGTCGACTAATCGCACCCTTTCGGAAATCACATGGTCAACTGGCCTCATCCACTTTTAATAGGGGTGGTCGTAATTCAGTGATCACTCGGGGTATATAGATATAGTTAAGATGTGTTGTCTAATAATATTTGAAAGTCATTCTGACTTCATGAATAAATTCGTGTTGGTCCGTCAGGCCATTGTAACAAATGAAATCCGAATCACTGTGCCTAGTAGACGTATATTCTCGCTTGAATTAAGTGCCCGACATTCAAAAAGTTCCAGTGCGTTAAACGGCTTCAGTGTATCAATAGTGTAAGAACGGATGAATTATTTATTCTAATCAGTCGAACACATAAATATTATGTCTGCATAATCAGGTATTATATACACTGAAGTGTCAGTAAAACTGGTACACCAGTCTAATACTTGGTAGGTCCCCCACCGGAGCGCAGGACTGCAGAAATACGACGGGGCATGGACTCCACTAGCTTCTGGAAATATGCTGTAGGCAATGCACATCCAAACTTCCTGCATAGCGTTCCACAATTCGGGTGTATTCCGAGGTGTCGGAATCCTGTGTTTGATAGCGCGTTGCATGGCATTCAAAATGTGTTCTATCACCTTCATATCTGGGGACTTGGGTGGGAATGGCAGCACCAAAAACTCAGATGAATGCTCCTCTAACCATAATGTGGCGTCCCGACACTTGTGTGGAGGCACATTGTCCTGTTGGAATAGGCCGAACCCATGAGCATGAATGCAGGGCATGAACGGGTGTACCTCGTCAGAAAGGATGCGTACATAGCGTTGGCCTGTCACAGACGTTTGTAGACTCCAGTGAAGTCTAGCTAAACACATCCCATACCATTACGAGCCCCCCACCTGCCGGTACAGTTCCGTGTTGACATGCGGGATCCATGGCTTCTAGGGGTTTGCGCCACACACGAATCCTTTCATCTGCCCGATACAGTTGGAAACGCGACTCCTCAGACCAGGCTACTTGTTTCCAGTCATCAAGTGTCCAGTGGCGGTGTTGCCGTGCCCAAGCGAGGCGCATAGCTCAGAGTCGTACACCCATCAAGGGGTCTCGAGTTGGGCGTCGACTCCCAAAGCCCATATCGTGCTGGGTACGTTGCACAGTCCAGACGCTGATGCTTGTTGAGGCTCCAGCATTGAATTCCGATGACACCTGCGAGAGTGTTGCACGCCTATCGCGTGAGACGATTCTTGACAACCGACGATGGGCACGTTCACCCAATGTCTTTTTACGGCCACACTGGTATCGTAGGTTGGAGGTTTTGCCGGAATTCCTGTAGTCACGTTACACCCTTGCAATGGTCGTCCGTGAAAATCCGAACTTCGTTTCTACCTCCAAAATACTATGGCCCATCTCACGAGCGCCAACTGTGACACCGCGTTGAAAATCGCTTAAATCGTTATTACTTGTCATGCTCATGCCGAAAACAGCTCTGACAGCTGGCCAGGATGTCTATCGCTTAATATACGCACTGGCGGACGCAACCGAGTACGCGCATAGGTGACGTTGCTATGAATTTTTCATAAACTCGTCTGTACCAGTTTTTCTTGCACTTCAGTGTATATATATATATATATATATGGACCGATGACATGAGCATCATACCAGCAGTATAGTAGATTTCTTGTTTTATAGAATTATTATGTGATATGTTACCGCACTCAGACTTTAAAAACATGCTCCAATGAGCGGAAGTAAGGATGATTCCAGAACTTTTCAGAATTCATTGTGCGGTAGGGAAAACTGGTTGTTATTCACACGCCCAGATAGAGGAAACTCTTTTCCCAGACCGATAACATCAGCCATTAATGTAATGACTTCCGCTGGACATTGTCGGCTACAAGCAGACGACAGGACGTCTGGTGAACTGCCATTTCCCATTGTATTCGTATAGTAGTGTACATTGTGTTACTGTGTTTTTGGAGCAGTGTAAGTCTGTCTATAGATCACTACGCCAAAGTACTTCAAGCAAGCCGCTGATCTCGGGTAAGGGACCGATAATGCCCGGGGCGGGACAGGAGCACCAAACAGCAATCGGGAGAAGGACGCCTGGTAGTTTCTGCGACGTAGGCAGCAGCAGGAAGAGCCAGGGCATGCCCGCAGGGCAGGAGCAGGAGGAGAGAGAGAGAGAGAGAGAGAGAGGGTGTGTATGCGTCTCATCGCGGAACATAGAGGAAGCTCTCTCTCGTGATTCAGTTCAGCGGAGCTGGAAGCCTGTTTGTTTCGACCAGGAAGGGCCAGGAGTGTGTCGGAGAGCGACGAGACGCGTCATAGGTTATAGGTTTCGTGATACAGGTCCTAGTTGGGTAGGACTCTCACGAAACATCTCCAATTAGTCGAAGATAGGCAAGTTTAGGTAGCAACGCTCAGGGTTAAGAGATATAGAGCAGGAATAATATCCAACGAGATATAGAGCAGGAATAATATATGACGTTACAACTTCGGGACCTTTCGTCAGATAACGACTGAACTGTAGTATCTTCAAAGAATGTGACTCTATAAACGGACGAACATCGATAATTTGATAACACCAATCAAGCCATTAAGTTTATTCCTTGCTACCTCGCATTTCGTTGGACGCTAGTAATTCTTCTAGGTTTCAGATATCTTCCTCCATCCTCCTGATTAGCACATATGATAGTAAAGCGGGGAGGATTTCGTCTGATTATCTAATCTTCGTTTGGGATGGTTTCAAGTAACGAACCTTTTGTACTTTTACTGGCTGCAAGGGAGTCTATGCCGTGAGTATTCACTGAGCATCAGATTAAGGCGTTCCTAACATAATTAATCAGCGAGTCCGCCCCTACAAATAGTATTCAACGTCTTGAATCATAAGTGCTTATTTTTGAGTTTTAAAATCAGTACTCCTGTCATAGTGTGTGAATCAAAAAGAACAAACGAAGGTTATCTTCTACAAAAGTGCCCAACTTCCTTTTGATTGTACTTATTTTTGGACTGTTACGTTACAACTTTGCAGAAGTGTTGCGCATTTAAGTGTTCGGAGGCCTAAATGTTTTCCCACCACTCGTGGCAGAAAGTTGATATAACAAGGAATCCAAATAATTTATTGCGGATAATTTGTTCCAAAAACTGATGTAAAGCCCATAACAGATCACACCAAACAAAGCAAAATCTTTGAAACAGCTGGTTAAAAATGTCAGGCTTTCAAAGTTCTGCGTGTTATTTTTAAAGTTGATTTTTGAACTCTGGGCTTCCCAGTTTCATGTAAAGGCATTTGAAGAAATTGCATACTACCGGTTATTTCATTTTGTAGCACGGCGGAACGGGATGCAGTGAAATGTTTTGTTTTCTTCAAGAAAGTATTTACAGAGGATGTTCACATGTTTTTGTAACGTTTTTGGTAAGAAATTATAGAAAATAAAAGACGTTCAAAGAATTAAAGTTGGCAACAGCGTGTTACATGAACACAAAAGATAATCAGATCAGATCATATGTAGAGGATTTTAGGAAGGGAGTGTCTGACCCCAGGTCTTAAACAACCCTTAGAAATAGGAAGCTAGGAGATTTGGGCTAGAGTGCCCGATAGGAAAGTGATATGAAAGCGAGGTAGAAAGGGGAAGGAAGACGCCCTTATTTATTACCGGGGGGCCAGTGCCCTGGGTCTGACGGCTTAACGTGCCCATCCGATGCACGGCGGATATTTAGTGGTTTGAGCGTTCGCACCTGCCCGGGATCGAACCTGCGATTCCTCCATGGCAGTTACGAACGTTGAGAGCTCTGCCATCCGTAGCCCTGAACACGAAATTAAATATTTTCTGCAAAGAAAATGGCGCATGTAAACAAACTGTGGATAGAAGGTTATATTTTTCCTTTTTAGGAAGAGAAATATTAGTATTTTGTAATTATAAAACGCTGTAAAATCATGGAACTAGCATTTCTAAATGTAAAATAAGAAATATTATTAATAACAGAAGGAAAAAACGTCAGGTATTGCTCTTTACAGGAAAAAGAGCACTAAAAGAATATCCAAAGAATGTACGCACTTTTACGACTGTTTCAAAAGTAAGGTCTCTGGTCTGAAAAGAAAATCCACCGACCTAAAGAGAGATTACTAAGTCGTTAAAAATCTCTGTATCAATTGTAAACAAGGTAGTAAACAAAAATTTGGATCTCGAAAAAAAAAAACCTATTGTTCACCGCCTTTTGCCTAGACACGTGGCTGAGGACACAATACGTTGTACACTGAGTGGCCACTTTATTATGACCACCTGACAGTTTTAAGCAAAGGGCAGAGCTCTCAACGTTCGTGTATCCTAGCCTCGCTCTATGGTCCCACGCTGTTGCCTACAGAGGGCGAGGCTAGTATAAACAGGGAAAGTTTAGTGCTTGCGACAGTAGTAGAAGTGATTTTTGGGTGAAGAAATGGATAAAAAATGCGATTTGACGGACTGTCAACGTGGGATGATTGTAGGAGCTCGGAGCCATGGAGCGAGTATAATCAAAACTGCCGCATTCTTGAAATGTTCCAGAGCAGCTGTTGTTAAAGTGTTTAAAGACTGGACTGTCAGCCAAAAAACTGGGTCTCTACGTGAAACGTGTGGTCGTCATCGACTGGTGACTGCTCGGGCGAAACGGAGAGTGTCCAGATTGGTAACAGACAACAGAAGGGCAACAGTGCAGCAAATTACACAGCATCTTAATCAAGCATCCCCTCAAATGATCTCTGCATGCACTGTTCGCCGTACACTGCATCGGATGGGATATGGCAGCCGAAGGCCTGTTCGAACACCTTTGCTGTCTGCAGTTAACAAAAGAAAACGTCTCCAGTTCGCACAGGAGCACAAGGATTGGACAGTCGATAATTGGAAACAAATTATGTGGTCCGATGAATCACGTTGTCAGTTGCACCATGCAGATGGCCAAGTGAGAATTTGGCAGAAACAGCACGAAAGCATGGACCCCACATGCATTGCTACAACCCTTCGAACTGGTGGAAGGAACGTTATGGTTTGGGGAATGTTTTCCTGGCATGCTTTGGGCCCTTTAATTCGTGTTGATCAACGTCTGACTGGCACATCATAGCTAAACATCGTTGCGGACCAAGTGCATCCTGTCATGTGGATGTTTTATCCCAATGGTGATGGCTACTTTCAACAAGATAATGCGTCCTGCCATTGTGCTCGTATTGTACAGGATTGGTTTCAGGAACATGCCGGTGAGTTTCCTTTGCTTAGGTGACCCCTATAATCTCCAGATCTCAACCCCATTGAGAATTTATGGAATGAAGTTGAACGAGCCATCAGACAGCTGGATCCACAACCCTGCAATCTCACACTCCTGGAAAGTGCTATTCATCAAGCATGGTCTCAGATTTCACCAACCACCTATCAACATCTCGTGGATTCCATGCCACGAAGAATCGACGCAGTATTAAAGGCAAAAGGTGGTCCAACGAAGTACTGAGGGGATGGTCATAATAAAGTGGCCACTCAGTGTATACTTCTTAATGAGAATCCCTTAGCCGGAGACAGATGGAAATTTATTGTGATGAAGAAGTACGGATGTACCTGAACGACTGTAACAAAAAATGGTCTAATTACTATCGCAAAAGAGCAGCAAAAAATTTGGTTTCAAGAATTCAAAAAAAAGTTTCAGTAAAGGATTTATGATTATTCCTAGTTTTTCGTACAATGGGAAATTAAAGTTACGAAAAGTTGAAAAGAATGTTAAAATAAATTCAACATATTACTAAAATAAGGTTTTACCTCCTATATTTAAAAAGGAAGTACTTTTTAAATATAGGAGGTAAAGCCTTATTGAAGTACCCTTTATCCATAGAGCCTTCAAAGAGTAGAACTCCATCAGTATAAGACTACCAGTCATACATCCAAATCTACCACTCTATATCTTGAAAAAATGAAAAAAAAAAAAAAAAAAGACAGGTATCCAGTCTATACATTTTGCTCCTATTTGTTTAAAGTCCGCTGATGTGTCACCAATGGACTATTATTGTGCCTTCGGTCTGCTAAAGAGAGCTCTTTCTAAACGCAGACCTACAACAATGATTGGACAATGGAAAGCAGCGGAAGAGACGTGGGATAAAATACCACTACCAATTTTAAGAAATGCTCTGTTATCTCGGAAATCTAGAACAATGACATATATTCGAGGCTAGCTGCGAAGCCCAAAAAATGAATGCACAGATAAAAGTCAATTAAATATACACAAATAAAAGTCAATTATCAACGGTATTAAGATACGTCGATGCTTTCGCTGCGAAAAACACACGAGCGGATTCGCTTCTTTCGACTATGAGAATCAGTCTGGCAAGCGATGATCATCGGCATAACACAGTAGGTCTGCCAGAGATTTCGCTGTTCTGATGTGAAGAGCTCGCCTGCTAGCGTTTCCATGACAACATGAATGAGTGTATAGACCATTGCTTGGCGCAAAGGGTTCGCTGAAAAAAACGAAGACCGGACTACCTAAGTCCCTCCACGCTCCCAGCGCGTGTTTCGCGAGAGTTGTTTCAGTTTGTGTGAAGTGTCAATAAATTAAAATCAGTGATATTATATATTAAATTCGTGGCTTTGCTGGATTCGAGCTGCTTTGATAAATTTTGTGAAAGCTTCCCTGCACATCTAGTATCAGAGCTTAAAGAACTCTATGCTTCAAATTTTGATACAGCTCGATTAAAAAATGAGCTGAAGATGTTTTATTTCCTTGCTGAATACAAAACAAATCAGTGATATTATATCTTAAATTCGTGGCTTTGTTGGATTTGAACTGTTTTGATAAATTTTGTGAAAGCTTCCCTGAACATCTAGTATCAGAGCTTAAAGAACTCTATGCTTCAAATTTTGATACAGCTCGATTAAAAAATGAGCTGAAGATGTTTTATTCCCTTGCTGAATACAAAACAAATCAGTGATATTATATCTTAAATTCGTGGCTTTGTTGGATTTGAACTGTTTTGATAAATTTTGTGAAAGCTTCCCTGAACATCTAGTATCAGAGCTTAAAGAACTCTATGCTTCAAAATTTGATACAGCTCGATTAAAAAATGAGCTGAAGATGTTTTATTCCCTTGCTGAATACAAAACAAATCAGTGATATTATATGTTAAATTTGTGGCTTTGTTGGATTCGAGCTGCTTTGATAAATTTTGTGAAAGCTTTCCTGAACATCTAGTATCAGAGCTTAAAGAACTCTATGCTTCAAATTTTGATACAGCTCGATTAAAAAATGAGCTGAAGATGTTTTATTCCCTTGCTGAATACAAAACAAATCAGTGATATTATATCTTAAATTCGTGGCTTTGTTGGATTTGAAATGTTTTGATAAATTTTGTGAAAGCTTCCCTGAACATCTAGTATCAGAGCTTAAAGAACTCTATGCTTCAAAATTTGATACAGCTCGATTAAAAAATGAGCTGAAGATGTTTTATTCCCTTGCTGAATACAAAAAAAATCAGTAAGAGACATTACTTGTCACATAAAATTGAATAATTGGACATGGTGTTTTTGAGGTGTACAAATTAGCAGATCTAATATTAAACTTTTTATCAACAACTGCCGAAAGAAGTTTTTCCGTATTAAAAAGAATCAAGATATATCTTAGAGCAACACAAGGACATGCACATTCGAGCAACTTGGCTGGTTTGTAAATAGAGAAAAAACATTATTTTTAAATATGAAAAAGTACTCGGAAGAAACATTTTTGTGAAAACGTAACACTCAACTTCCCACAAAAGGAAAAAAGAATGGAGTTCATGTACAAATAAGTGTTGAAATCCTAATCCTCATAATTATTTGGTATCATGTTAGCAATCGCATGTACCTAAAATTTAGAAAAATTGTTACTTCTATTACTTAACAATTAAAAAATAAACTTCGCAATTTTTAAAAAACAGTATTGTGGGAGGTCCGGGGGGATAGCCCAGGTTTCGGATCTAAGATACGCCACTGATCAAGATGTAGGTCCAGAGAAAGAGCTATCAGATAGGACATTTAAGAAAGAAATAATTTTATTATTATAATTTTGGAAAACCGTTCTAGAAATGTGCGAATATCCTCTGTAAATATGACTGAATAATAGAATTTGCTTCTACTGCAATTTGAATTTAAACGAAACTGAAGAATTCAGAAATGTAATAAAAAATGTGTCGCCTAGTTTGGCGCTATAGCATGTATTGATTGACGAAACTGGTAATCCTTTAAGCGGGGATGTACCTGAACCAAATGGTGCCAAACGTTTTCTACGTACCCCAAACAGAAATTTCGCAAAGCGACCGGGTTTTACGAAAGCTACTGTAAAGAAATTACATTTCGCCCGGTCACATCTGTCACTGCTTTATGTCTTGGCAATATGAGTGTGTGCAGATTGCTTTATGATGATGACACAGTCTTGTTGGCAGAGAGAAAAATTGAGTTGCAGAGTATGTTGCCCCGGATGTACGAAGCTTGTATGGAATTCAAACTGAGTATAAATAAGGGAAAACCCGAAGTTATGGTTTTTGAGCGAGGAACTGTTAGCATTAAATGTAATATAAGTCTAAATGGCACAGTGATTGACCAGGTGAATGAGTTTGTGTATTTAGGAAGTAATTTTGAAAAAGAGAACAAATTAAATTAGTAGGTGAGTGAATCCTTCATCGAAAGTCATAGCTGCCTTGGGAGGTTTTCACAGGAATGAAGGGTTCTCAAGAGAGTCCCACATGGCTGTGTATGAAAGTGTAATTGTTCCTACTCTGAGATATGGCTGTGACACCTGGGTACTACAGAAGAAACATTGGCATTTTTTGTGTGCTGGAGAAATGTGTTACTTACGGGAAGGAGGGTTGTGGTGAGACACGTTTTGATCATGAGAGGAATGAATATGTGCTACAATTGTGTAATATGAGTCAAAATGTTGTCAGTAATGTGCGGACTGATATTCTTAGGTGGTTTTGCCATGTTGAAAGAATGAGTGAGGAGATGCTTACTAAGGAAATTTTTTCACCCCAAGTGGCAGGAAAGAAAGGTAGAGGAAGGCCAAGGAAATCACGGGAGGATCAGATTCAGGAGTGTGTGCATGCGAAAACGATTATGAGTATGAAGTATAGAAGGTCTTTGTGCGTCGTGTGATGGATGTCAGTGAAGTCCGAATTTTGTGTTAAGATAGCTGTAAATGGAAAAGTTTGATATTGATACGGCAACAATAAGTAAATAATCAGTTAGAAACTTATCTGGTGGCTTGTATTTCTTTATGGAGATAATCTCTGAATCTCAGAGAACAGTTCTGTGATATGTATGTATGTACAAATTTATCACTGGCAAGATGCGCTCCCTTTTAGTTCTATATTCTGTGCTCCATGACCCAAGATAGGATGGTGATGGGCAAGTCCCCCTGACAAGGACATCATGCCACTGGGGAGGAACAAGTGACTCAAATATCTTCTCTCTCATTTCTTAGGTTCGTCGCCTTTGTCATAGCCTCCCGACAAGGTAATTAGGTGGAAAGGATCAGTGTCAATCATCGCTCTAAATGACCACTTTGAATAAGGAACCAAACGAAAAAGCAACGATTTCTGATGCCCAGGTTTACTCTTTCCGGCAGCGAATGGACCAGCTCTTTGTTGTCGAATATATTCGTTCGAGGTGATTCGTCCTATTTTGCTAACCCCGACTTAATTCTTTCCAGATGGTTAAAGGGATGATAATTCCTATAACTGATTACAGAAATGAAGGATTCATTCCTAAGCTTCTAGTTATCAAGCTCAAGCGTTCCATGTTTTTTGAGTTTTTCACACAAATAACATTTGAAAATTGTCCATGAAATTATTCTTAACATGATATTTATAGCAGTTTATATTTATTGCTGCATTCGTTCTGATGAAAGCAACTTGGAAAGCAGGCATTCTCATTTCTCGTAATAAATAGCACCAGTACCTCCACACACTTAAACCACTGTATTCATCCATTCTGTCGGCGTCAGCGGACTGCTAGAAAAACGATTTTTTTATACTGCTAGCATATTTCATCTCCACTCACTGTAACTGTTAAAAGTAGCGAAAAGAGCGGTGACAGTACTAAAAATGCATTACTTAAATGCATTACAAAACAGCTAACAAAATTCTGTATTCAGGTTGTTTTTCAATTGCAGTTTAGTCAATCTAAATTAATGTAATACAGTACATTATTGCTTAACCATATCGGAGCGAATATGCTGTGCTCCTTGCGTTTTTTATATGCAGGTCTTATTGTGGTGTGTCCGTCCACGTATCAAAAATGAAACCGGAACGCCATCAGTTAGAATGTTCTTCTACCGGGGAAGCTCATTTGGCCACAGATTTCTTTTCTGTAGATAGTTTGACGATACAGGGTTCCAATAGCCAAAACAGCCCTGTACACACCAAAACACCTCCTATGATGAAAAACATTCCATCGTACGATCCAACACCGTCTCGAAAGTGACCTGCAATGAATAGAAACTTTTATTAATGGAGAAGTAAACGGACATAATAATGAAACAGCTTTTTATTACATTTGACAGATGAAAGAGTGTAACTTGGCACGTTCAAGCATACACAAACCTTTTTGAGATATGGTTGCATTCAAAAACAACTTTTCCGACCACTGTGGCCGAGGGTCTCAGACTGGCTTCTGACCATTCGTCCGATATGGGCCCTGGTTAAAGCACGAGAGAAGATATAGGTGGTGTGTTTGTGTGATGGCGCTGGCTCTGTCCCTTCTCGGGTACCAACGACCCCAAATTAGGGATGGGCAACTTCTTATATCTCTTGCAGTTGTTCATGGTAGCCATTCTAAAGCAAAAAGAAATTCTTTCCTCACATCAGCTGCCACCTCCTCCTGGTTGTTGAAGTGCCTCCCACGAAGGAAGTGGGCCCTGAACCGGAACAAGTAATAATCCGACGGGGCAAGATCCGATCTATATGCTCTGTGTGATATCAGTTCGATGCTCTCAAGTTCCTGGAGTTTTGCCAGGGTCGTTGGCGCGTTATGAGGCCTAGCGTTATCCTGCTGTAGGAGAGCGCGCCTTCTGTTCATCAGTGCCGGATACCTCTCCTCTAAAACAACATCTCTTCATCAGTGCCGGATACTTCTCCTCCAAAACAACATACATCCACTCCAGCTGTTCAGAGTAGAGGTTGGCGTTGATAGTCCGACCGTATGGAACAAATTCCTAATGGATTATCCTCTCGAAATGCCACCAGACGCAGAGCATCACTTTGTCCTCGAATCGCCCACGTTTGGCAACAGGTTCAGGAATCTGTCCCGGGCTCAGCCACTGCCGTTGTGTGTTAGGATTACGGAAATAGCACGTAACAATTCTCTTGAAGCACGTAACAATTCCACTTTTCATCGCACGTAACAATTCCACTTTTCATCGCACGTAACAATTCCACTTTTCATCGCACGTAACAATTCTCTTGATGAAACGTACATCGCAAAGGTTTTCTCGTTTACGCGCAATTGAAAGATTTAGAAGGAAGGAAAATGGGTGGCATATGACCTGAGCCACAGGAACAAGGATGAGCGTGTCATGAAGCGTTTGAATCTGTCGAATAAGCAACCCAAAAAGTATTTCCGGTTGAAAATAGCTACAAGCTGCGATTGAACTAGGAAATTTGTCGGAAACGTCCATTCACAGGCATTGCGTGGCGAGAAATTACTGCATGACAACGCTATGCCGCTTGTCGCGAAATCGGTGAAGGAAACTTTATTGACGCTTGGCTGGAAAGTTTTGGAGCACCTGGCGTATAGTCCCGACATAGCCCCTATCACTTGTTCCGATCGATGCAACATGGTTTGTCTGCTATACGGTTCCGGAAATGTGAGGAAGTGGAAAAATGGGTTGACGACTGCATCGCGTCACACGGCGAAATATTCTTGTTGGCTGGAATTCGTTAGCTGCCCGACCGATTGCGGAAGGTGATTGGTAATGGCGGCGCATATTTTGTTTCGTAAAGGTATTGTTGTTTTCTCTCAAGTTACGTGTTGCGTTGTCTTAAAACGCGATAAAACTTATTTGTACGCCTAATAATTCCGACACGCTGCTATATAACAGGTACATAGAAAAGTGGTGATCAGTATCCTAAACATCAAGAAGTAGAACACGGTGACCAGATCTCTGCGACCTGCACTGTGTCCAGTTCCTACCATTTTCAACGTCTTCGTCCAGCTGCAATTTTGTTTGGTTGGTGTTTCGTCTCAGGTTTTGTACGAATCAGGATGATGCCAGTTTTTCATTTGTAAGGTAGCAGCTGCTCCACAGAAAGAATTTTTTTGTTTCAAGTTGCACAGCAGAAATGTTTTGTGTTGCTCGCAGAAAAGAGCTTTGCGTTGGTTCGTGTTGTTTCACAGGAAGAATTAAATTTTTTATTTATTTATTTACTTTTTTATTTTTACTTCGGATTGCTTTCCTGAAAGCGCTTCAACGTTTTACATTAAGTACATTCACAGAAACGAACCTTAGTTTGCTCCATAAAAAGAATTATTTCCTCATACACTGCTCGACATAGAAATTGCCCCACATAGGGGTTTACCTTGATGTTATTTGCAACCACATACATTGTTTATCAAATGAGATAATGCAGCACAATGGGAACGCCTCAGTAAGAGGCTACACCACCGCGAACGGCAATATAGGCAGCAATTCGACGACGTGGTAATGAGTCATACAGTCGACGGATATCCTCCTGAGGAATGGAATACCAAGCACGGTTGACTTGCTCCCGTAGTTCATCGAGACCGTGCGCAGGCCGATTCGATGTCCAATGTGGTTCCACAGGATTTCGATTGGAGATAAGTTGGGAGATCATGCTCACCATGGCAATATTTGAAGAACATTGTCTGCAGATCCGAGCGGTGTGTACATGGGCGTTATCTGGCTGGAAAATTGAATGACGTAAACCATTCAGCAACGACATCAAAATGGGTTGCAGAACCTCGCTCACGTATCGTTCAGCGGTCAGTGTGCCCGTGATACGGACAACAGCTGAGCTGCTGTCATGCTCATTAGCACCCATACCATGATGCCTGCCTGACGTGCGGTGTACTGGTAGCAAACGAAACCTGGATCCATCTGCTCACCAGGGTGTCGCCAGACACGGGACCGTCAACACCCAGATAGAAAGGGATTCGTCACTGAAGACCACAGTGGTCCATTCGGGACCCCAGTTCGCCATAACGTCGGCACCAATCCAGACGAACGCTGCTATAATTAGCCGTCAGTGGCAGTCGACGTAACGGTTGCTTACTCCGCAGGTTTGCAACATGTATAACCTTCGGTTTACAGTTCGGGTTATTATGGCGACGTCCATGGCCGATGACACAGCACGTCGAATATCAGCTGCAGTGCTTTCTGGTGACGAACGAGCGTGTCGAACAATCCGCCGGTCCAGGCGTGATGACGTCTGTCGGACTGCACCACTGCCGCTCCGACGCACGCACGAGCCTTCCTGTAGACACTGGTGCCCACAATGTACAACAGTTCGGGTATCCCGTTACACATGCGCAACGATATGATGTGCAGACCAGCCCGCTTCACACAGGCATACAATTCTTCCTCTGAAACACATCCAAATGGCGATAAACCTGCCAACCGCGTGTACCCGCTATTTTCGGCCTTGGCTGATCATTTTCCCAGCACAAACAACAAATCTGAAACGTCCGCGACTCTTCCACCGACGACCACACATTACCATCCCTGTTGTTGCTGGCACATTTATCTCACGAACGTGTGACGTCATCAACTCTAGTTTAACATAATTTGTATACTCGAGTGGGTACACCCGCCTTGCGATTTGTATGCTTGTAGCACACCTCTTTCTGGGTGGGGCAATTTCTATGTCGAGCAGTGTATTTTTAACTGGATCCACAAGCATGTTTTGGGTTGCCTCATACGAAGAATTCTTGTGCACTTTTCTTAGAGGAGTTGCTTCTGAAAAAGAATTTTTGTGTTCTTCGTACTATTTTACTAAAAACAAATCTACGTGTATTTCTTTTATTTTGGATTGCTGAAAGAAAGAATTTATGCTGTTTCTTAGAGGAGTGGTTTGTCGAACCAAATCAGACCAGATATCGCGTTGGTCTGACGAATAATTCCTTAGCATTCCAGCTTCTAAGTGCCTTACATGTTTTGTTGCATTTATGCTGGTAACCACAGGTTTGTGGATTGCAGCACGACCATAAATGGTGACACGATGTAGTTTCCGATGAACTACACTGCTGACCACCCAAAATGCAACACCAAGAAGGACACGAGATATCAAAGCCAGATTTACAGGACACATAACAACAGATACAAAGATGAAACGATTGAGCTTACAGGCCCGTGCGACTTGCGGAACACGCAGACATCAATAGTTCGTGTGGCCCCCATGGCTGGCAATAACGGCCGCTACACGCCGCGGCATCGAACGAAAGAGGCTTTGGATGTGGGCTTGTATGGCTGCTTATACACGTTGCCACAGTTCATCAGGCGTAGCCGCGGGTGGTGCTTGCCGGGCCACACGGTCGCCGATCAGCGACCAGACGTGTTCGATGGGTGACATATCGAGAGAACAGGCGGGCTACGGCAGCACTAACACCTGGTGGGCCGTGAAGAATTATTGCACGATGCGTGCCACGTGCGGGCGCGCATTGTCCTGTTGAAACGTGGCCGTTGGCAGGTCCTGCAGGTAAGGGAGGACCACAGGCTCCAAAACGTCGGAGATGTGGCGGTGGCTGTTGGGTGTACCGGCGATACGTACCAGATGGGTGCGGGTGTTATATCCAATTGCGCCCCAAACCATAACGCCAGGTGACGGACTGGTATGACGATGCATAATGCAGGAGTCATACAGTTTCTCGCCGCGGTGCCGCCACACGCGGATCCGACCATCGTGGTGTTGCAAGCAGAAGCGGGATTCAGTGGAGTAGACAATGTCGTGCCGTTTCGTAGTCCAGGTGCGGCGTTCAATGAGCCACTGCCACCGCACTCGCCGGTGGTGTAACGTCAATGGTAATCGGAGTAATGGGCACCATGCGACAAGTCCCTGCTCCTGCAGACGACGTCAAACGGTACGTGCTGACACGAGTTGTTGCGCAACACACCCTAATTCCTGCGCTAACGTTCGTGATATGGCGGAGTGAGCCGCCAGTGCCCGCCGCACAACATGCCGGTCTTCTCGTTCGGTGGTATGCCGCGGCTGTTGCAATCGCTCACGTCGGTCCGTCCGTCCCTCCTGCACCCACCGAATTCATACTCGCCTCAATGTGGCTGGATGTCCTCACACACGGGCGCCGATGTCTCGGTACGATAAACCGCTGTCGCGATAAGCCGCTATTCGTCCTCTGTCGAACTCCGAAACGTGCTGGAATGACTGCCGTATTCTGCGACGAGGCATCAGGAAACTTCCCAAGCACAGGTCCGGCAGCACAACAGACTTCCACTACTTACACCCCGCGTTCTGTGCACCCTTTTTATAGTGCTTTTCGGTGGCCTGCCGGGCGCACATGATTTGCATATGCCCTGCAATGCTAATCATTTGCATGTCCTCTCGCGGGCGACGCATGCTGCGAATTTCAGGCCAATCGGATGCTTCCTTCTTGGTGTTGCATTTTGGGTGGCCAGCAGTGTATTATAATGAAAACCGGATTATTCCGACTGATGTTGAACTCTGCTTCTATTTGCTGTTCCATGATCTTGTACTTCCGTTGTACACTTCATGCCAACGTTCGCCTGTCTCTATGTGACATTTTCGCATTGCGTCAGCAATTTGTACTCTTGGAGGCAACGCCGGGCCGTTTTTCGATAGGAAGTCAGAATCTTTGATGCACTTTCTGGCGTTAGACCGATTATTTCTGGCGTTCCAGTTGCTGAAGTTCCTGAGAGACGCGCTCTAATGATCATACCTTTTTGAGCTAATTGAGATCTGTCATTGTCGACAATTACTTCATAACCACTGTTTCACCTGTGACTGTGGCACTGCAACGTGATAGCCTACATCGTACTGTTTCCTCTACTTTATATACCTCACAACGCGGATGACGTTGTTCTCTGTGATTTGCATGCTGCGCTTTGGGTGTACTCTAGTCACAGTCGGTGTTTCCGTTATTTTGATAAACCCCTGTACATTTCAGGACGTCCGTTGACAGAACATAGTGTTAATAAGCTCCGTTAAACATTTTCAATGTGAGATCAAAGCTTTTAGAAATGACCTTAGGTCTGGTGCATATATAGCTCTGTCACTCTGCATTTATATATATATATATATATCTCAGTGTCAAAAATTCCTAACAGTTATTAATGAATAAACCTAGTTTAAGTGCCTTTTCTCATTGTTCATTGCTTTTTACGCTTCCCAAACGTAAGTTGAAGAAGCGTACATGCTCCAGTTTTGTCCGTCTGTCTGTCTGTCAGTCCGTCCGTATGTACGTTAACACAATAACTCGTGTAAAATAGGATTGATTTCGATGAAATTTTAGTATGCGGTGGGCTACTACCTGGGGACGAATCCTATTGAAAATGGACGAAATGGGGTCAAAGGTCAAGATCCATTCCATCGCCCTTATGCGTCACAACTTGTGTAAAAATAGTTCGATTTCGATGAAATATTAGTATGTGGTGGGGGACCACTGGGGACGAATCCTATTGAAAATGGACGAAATGGGGTCAAAGGTCAAGATCCATTCCATCGCCCTTATGCGTCACAACTTGTGTAAAAATAGTTCGATTTCGATGAAATTTTATTATGTGGTGGGGGACCACTGGGGACGAACCCTATTGAAAATGTGAAAATGGACGAAATGGGGTCAAAGGTCAAGATCCATTCCATCGCCCTTATGCGTCACAACTTGTGTAAAAATAGTTCGATTTCGATGAAATATTAGTATGTGGTGGGGGACCACTGGGGACGAATCCTATTGAAAATGGACGAAATGGGGTCAAAGGTCAAGATCCATTCCATCGCCCTTATGCGTCACAACTTGTGTAAAAATAGTTCGATTTCGATGAAATTTTATTATGTGGTGGGGGACCACTGGGGACGAACCCTATTGAAAATGTGAAAATGGACGAAATGGGGTCAAAGGTCAAGATCCATTCCATCGCCCTTATGCGTCACAACTTGTGTAAAAATAGTTCGATTTCGATGAAATATTAGTATGTGGTGGGGGACCACTGGGGACGAATCCTATTGAAAATGGACGAAATGGGGTCAAAGGTCAAGATCCATTCCATCGCCCTTATGCGTCACAACTTGTGTAAAAATAGTTCGATTTCGATGAAATATTAGTATGTGGTGGGGGACCACTGGGGACGAATCCTATTGAAAATGGACGAAATGGGGTCAAAGGTCAAGATCCATTCCATCGCCCTTATGCGTCACAACTTGTGTAAAAATAGTTCGATTTCGATGAAATTTTATTATGTGGTGGGGGACCACTGGGGACGAACCCTATTGAAAATGTGAAAATGGACGAAATGGGGTCAAAGGTCAAGATCCATTCCATCGCCCTTATGCGTCACAACTTGTGTAAAAATAGTTCGATTTCGATGAAATATTAGTATGTGGTGGGGGACCACTGGGGACGAACCCTATTGAAAATGGACGAAATGGGGTCAAAGGTCAAGATCCATTCCATCGCCCTTACGCGTCACAAGTTGCGTAAAAATGGTTCGATTTCGATGAAATTTTAGTATGTGGTGGGGGACCACTGGGGACGAACCCTATTGAAAATGGACGAAATGGGGTCAAAGGTCAGGTCATAGGAGCAGATCCATTCCATTGCCCTTACGCGTCATAACTTAGTAAAAATGTTTCGATTGCGACAAAACTTTAGCATGTTGTTCCGGAGGTATTCTTAACCAATTCGGTTTAATATCATCGAAATGGGGTCAAATGTCACGACACAGCAGCGAGATTTATTCCACAGCCATTATTCTCATAACGTGAGTAATGATTTCTGGTATGTTCGAAAGCGTATCATAATCAATGCATTATGATTTTACTAACTTGTTTCATATGCTCCAGTGGAATATATCATCTCAGTAAAGGATGACCGTTAACCCTTCGTAATCTGTAATTTCCTAAACATTCTGCACATTCTTTTCAATTTTTTTACTTTCCTTATTTTTATTTTGAAAGGAATATAGACATTCATTTCACATTGATATTTAAATAGCCTGTCTCATTCATAATCACAACTCTATAACATGTAGCACTCATACTCACTAAAGCTAAAGACAATTTTTTGCTTTTGTTTGAACGTAAACGATGTAATAAGAAATGAGGTCTCGGCATTAAATGCATACTACGTATACAAAGATATTAGGACACCTTCACACGTAAAAATAAAGGTACATTTGCAGAATCAGACATGGCAAGGAAACTGATATACTCCGGGTGCTGTATGTAAAGGAGACACCTATCAGACCGCATTGAAAGCGACTATGCTAGATGGAGATTAAATAATAGACTTTGAAAGGAGCGTGGTGGTTGTATGCCAGCTGAGTAAGTAATCGGTTAACATCATTGCCGCTCATGTGGGATTTCCAAAATCCATGGCGTTGAGTAATAGCACCAAGCGTAGTTTCCTGTGGAATATAAAGAAGGCCAGCACGTCCTCTGCCACAGACCTGGCCCGCCACGACGCACAAGGCGCTGGAACAGTTATTGCACCAAAACATCCCGTTGGGAACTTCATGCCTACGGTTACCATGCTAGGTCAGTTGCGCACAAGCCCTACATCGCGACAATATAAGACGACGACTAAAGTGATGCTTCACTCGCCGTTTGTGGATAACAGAAGAGTGAAAAGCAGTCGGGTGGAGTGACAAATTACGCTACTTATTTTTTCGTTCGAATGGACATATTTGGGCATGGGGTTTCCCTGAGAACTGTATCAGGCGGACTGCATTGTAGCTATAGTTAAGAATTGATAGGGATCTGTAATGTTGTGGTTCTGTTTCTTTTAAGGTCCCTGCCCTTTTGTTGTGGTACACTCCAGTCTACTAGTCGCTAGGTACGAAGACATTCCGAACAATTTTTCACTACCTACGCTATGGCAGCACTTCGGCAAAGATCCCCTCCAGTTTGAACAAGATCGTGGGCCTTGCTACACGCCAAGGTCTGTCCAGCCCTAATTCGAGGAGCAGATGATCCAAGAATTGGATTGTCCCGCCCAAAGTCCCAGTGTAAATCCAATGGGAGATCTGTAGGACGAGGTGGAATGTAAAATACGAATTGGGCTGGTAAGACCTACTTCTACGGCAGCTTTGGCAGAAGCTTCGCATGAGGAATGGAAGAAAATTCCCGTACAGACCTAACGGCACCTCGTGGAAAACAATCCCATAAGGGTCGCTAAATGCATAATAGACAAAGGTGGTCTGACAATGTACTAATTTTGGTGAATAAATACTCTCGCTCCCGTTAGACCCAGATGTCGAATTAGAATTTTCTACATAGTAGAGTTTGAATATGAAAAGTCGTAACAGTACAAAATAATGCTTACCAATTAGAGGAGGAACCGCGAAAGAAATCACTCCAGCGAAGAAGGCAATGGATCCAAAAGCCAGTGATTGTTCTGATTCGAGATACTGAGCTACGAGGATCGGAAACATGATAAGTCCTGTTCCTGCCGTCATGCCATAAATAGCCATCAAAGCGACGAGTCCCTCAAAAGAAGAGAACAGGGGCATGAGAGCAAAACCGATTCCTTGAAGCACGTAACTTAAGAGCATGAAATGCGGAAGGGATAGGAAATTCTTGTCGGTGACCCATCCGAAGCACATTCTACCGACAAGATCGCCAAGGGCCAAGACACTGATTAAATACTTCCCAATGTGGTCATCATGTCCTTTATCTTTGGCGTAATCCACGATGACTGTGGTTAGTGGATCGAAGGAGATGCCATAGACTGCCAAAGATAAACTGATGAGGTGGAACATTGGATTCTTGTATACATTAAGAATGCTCTTCCACATCGATGGATTGCCTGAAATAACAAAGACACACTATGGACTAAAGCTTCGTGGATCAAGTAAAAATTACAATACAGTATTGTTAAAAGAACATCAATAAAGCCGATCCATAAACTCCTTATTGCTCAAAAATTGAATTTACTAAATAAATAAACTCAACACACATTTTGTGAAGCATTAGATGTTATGAGGGTTATCAAACATTGAAAGTATTCGGCGTATAAATACGTTTTAAAGCGTTTTTTTCGTGTGACGTATGCCGCTAGTTTACATATCCGACATTCCCCCGCGTTGTTGTCATGTGACTGTAACTGGTCCAGAGTATAAAATGTGACACAGAAGTTTGTCCAACAGTTAAACACATTTGCACATCGGTAGGTGAAAGATGGAAAGCGATACTGCATTTATTCGGCACTGCATTCGCTACGAATTTCATCAAGGAAAAAGTGCTGCAAAAGCCTATGCATCGATCTGTTCTGTTCTGGGGATATTATTGTATCGAAAAGCAGGTGTGAGTTTTGGTTTAGACGGTTTAAAGCAGGGGATTTTGATGTTAGCGATCGAGAAGGTAGCGGCGCCCCGCAGAAGATTGCACATGAAGAACTGCAAGCACTGCTGGATGAAGATTCGTCTCAAACATAAAAAGAACTAGCTGAACAACTGGGGGTAACTCAACAAACCATTTCCAATCGTTTACGCGCAAAGGGTAATACTTAGAAGGAAAGAAAATGAGTGCCATATGACCTGAGCCAGAGGAGCAAGGATGAGCGTGGCATGAAGTGTCTAAATCTGTTGAATAAGCAACACAGAAAGTCTTTCCTGTGGAAAATCGTTACGGGTGATGAAAAGTGTATATGCTACGACAATCCCAAACGCAAAAAACACTGGGTAGACCCCGGTGAAGCAACGACTTCGACACCGAAACGCAATATTCACTCCAAGAAAGTTCTGCTGTGCATCTGGTGGGATATGAAGGGTGTGCTGCCGCCCCGGTGGCGCAGTGGTGTAAGCGCTGGCTAATGACCATACGTCCGAGAAGAGTCCAGGTTCGAATCCCGGTAAAAAAGCGCTGACTTATGACCATTCGTCCGAGAAGAGTCTGGGTTCGAATCACGGAATTCAAGGCACAGATGTTGTGTTTGTCTCACGGTATTGGGTCTCTCTCTTCCGTGGAACCAGTGACCCTAAATTAGGGACGGACGACTGCTTATAGCCCATTGAGTTGCTCACGGTGGGCGTTAAACCTTCAATCAAAAAAAAAGTGTGTCTGCTCTATCATGAACTATTGAAACAGGGTCAAACTGTTAGTGCTGATCGCTACAGGCAACAATTGCGGCGATTGAACCAGGAAATCACTCGGAAACGTCATTCACAGGCAAAGGATTGCGTCCGGTGAAATTACTGCATGACAACGCTAGGCCGCATGTCGCGAATTCGGTCAATGAAACGTTATTGACGCTTTGCTGGGACGTTTTGGACCACCCGGCGTATTGTCCCGACATAACTCCTTCAGACTAGCATTTGTTTCGATCGATGCAACATGGTTTGTCTGCTGTACGGTTCCGGACATGTGACAAAGTGCAAAAATGGGTTAACAGCTTCATGGCGTCACACGACGAAGTATTCTTCATGGCTGGAATCCGTCAGCTGCCCGACCGATAGCGGAAGGTGATAGATAATGACGTCGCATATTTTGATTCGTAAAGATGTTGTTGTTTTCTCTGAAGTTACATGTTGCGCTGTCTTAAAACCCTTTAAAACTTATTTGTGAACCTAATTCTAGGTGTGCCATCAGTACGCGCCGGAAGTTCAGGAAATACACCTTTTGAAAAAAAAAAAGCACCCAGAAAGAATCATTCAATCGAGATGAAAATTAATATGTGCAATGTACATATATAGGACAGAAAATGATTGCTATTCCAGAGCAATTGGACTATTAATTCGAAAAACACAGCTACACGAGTGGAACAAGTTAGTACGTTGTAGCGCCACTTATGGCACGGATACAAGTGGTTACCCGGTGTGGCATAGATGCGTACAGTTCACGGATATTGTTCTGAAGTATAGAATTCCAAATGGTGTCCAAATTGCGGGCTAGTTCTTTTTTTTTTTTTTTGATTGGAGGTCTAACGACCACCGTGAGCAACTCAATGAGTTATAAGCAGTCGCCCGTCCCTAATTTAGGGTCACTGGTTCCAGGGAAGAGAGAGAGAGCCAGTGCCGTAAGACAAACACAACATTCATGCCTGACAGGGATTCGAACCCGGACCCCTTACGGACGAATGATCAGAGGCCAACGCTTTAGACCACTGCGCCACCGGGGTTGCACGCGCCAGTTCACCGGCATTCCAGGATGAACGTAGACCGCGCTCCATCGCGCTTCAAACATTTTCGATCGGTGAGAGGTGGGGCGATCGGGCTGGCAGTGTGTGGCCGGGCACTTTCCTGTTGAAAAATTGCTCGGAGATTCTGCAACAGGAATGGCAACACAAACTGCTCTGGTGCTTTGCCCTCCCTTTCTCATGTCGTGGTGGCGCGGTTGCTACCGAAGATTCGTCTTCTCTCCTTGTCTCTAACCTCTCTGTTTTTCTTTTACTCGAATTTCTTTAACTTCCAATTTCTTTAAGGGAAGTTGTAAACCCTTGGGTCAGACACACCCTTACTAAAACTAGTTATCATTCAAATTTTCACCTGTGAGAGGTTTATGATCAGTACTGCTGATGTGAGAGGAGAAAGGGATTGTTTTGCCATGTAAACAAGTAGTCTATTTAAATAGTGCAGAGAATGTGGAGGCAATACGTTCGCAAGCTGCGGCAGATTTTGGGAACGGCTCTTTGTTCACGTATATTAATCGTTTAAATGGTTAGAATGGAAATAAATATGGCCGAAACGAAGTGCGCTTAGGTAGAATTACTATTATTACATTTTGATTGCTTTTCGCGTCTATACCAATGGAATCTACCGCATGGTGCACACTTGTCTGTACGGATATAAAATCAAGTACGGGCATCTGTAGTCATTCATGGTTTAAAAATAGCCGTAGGATATTGCTCGTATATCAAAAGTCACGGCCTCCTGGATTTCGGACTTAACATCCTGTAGACCCAAAGCATAAAGCAGAGTTACAAGAGTCTCAGGAATGATATCAGTTGTAAAGATAATTAGTCGGCGTATATGAACTGTTTCCGGCTTCCACATCTGTTTAATCTCTACAGCCAGTTTCACATGCTTGTTGATTTAGGTTGCACAGGTAGCCTAAATATTACGGTCCACCAGTACCAACACACAGTGGCATAACCATGTTTCAAAATCTGAAGGGGGTCCGATCACACATACACAGTGATCGGACCCCCCAGATTATGTGTATACATATAAATATAAAATAACATATACGTACGTACGTACTGTATTTAACAGAAAAGTAACCAAAGCTCTTATGGAAACAGCAACAAAATTAGCTGGGTCTAAGAACAAGTTGCATGTAAACAAATTATCAGGAAAAAACCAAAATGTTGATGCAAAAAAGAAGAGAGATGAGGACAACTAAAGAAGATGTGACTTCCAAAGTGGAATATATAGAGCTATGCAAGACAGTAAGAAAAAGTATCACTGAAGACGTAAGAAAATTCAACTGTGAACTAGTAAGGAAAGCAATTGAAAACAACCAAAGCCTAAAGATAGCAAAGGGACATCTCAGTAAGGGAAGAAAACAGATTATGGCTCTGAGAAAAGAAGATGGTTCTATAACAAGAAATAGAGGCGAAATTTTGACAAAAGTGAAAGATTTCTACTCCAAACTATATGAAAGGGATGATACATGTACTCCAGACATCATGAAAGGTACCGGAGTTCTTCCAGTCCTCCCAGCAGAAGTTGCTCATGCAATCAAGAACATGAAGCGGGGGAAAGCTCCAGGAGAAGATGGAATTACTATAGACATCATACAAGAAGCAAGTGGAGAAATTGAAACAGTACTCGCCCAAATTTTCACTCGATGCCTTAATGAAGGGAAGATTCCTGAGGATTGGAACAATGCTACAATGATCCTGCTACATAAAAAAGGTGACATTGAGGATCTCAGGAACTACAGACCTATCAGCCTCCTATCAGTGGTTTATAAAATCTTCACTAAAGTTCTTTCACACCGCTTGAAGGTAACACTGGACATGGCTCAACCGAGAGAACAAGCTGGATTCAGGAGTGGCTACAGCACAATAGATCATATCCACGTACTGAGAGAACTAATTGAAAGAGCGAGGGAATATGAACTTCCATTGTGCATGGCTTTTATCGATTATGAAAAAGCCTTTGATTCGGTGAAACCATCAGCAGTTACCACGGCTCTGAAATCCTGCGGTATTGAAGATGCATACATTAATATTATTAATAACATCTATGAAAATGCAAGTGCAAAGATTCGGCTGTTTGAAAATACAACACACATAAAAATTGGAAAGGGAGTGAGACAAGGTGACACCATATCTCCGAAGCTCTTTAATGCGACATTGGAAAATGTCTTTCAATCACTGAACTGGGAAAACAAAGGGATAAAGATTAATGGAGATTATCTAACCCACCTTCGTTTTGCTGATGACGTAGTCATTTTTGCAACTACCCCATCAGAGCTGCAGAGTATGATCCAGGAACTTGCTGACAAGAGTAAAGAAGTGGGATTAAAAATTAACTTTCAGAAGACAAAAGTGATGTTCAATGCTTTTACAAGAAATGAAGATTTATCGATTGATGGAGAAAAACTGGAGATAACAGATACGTATGTTTATCTTGGACAGCAGATATCAAGTGAGGGTCACATTGATGAAGAAATTAATCGGCGTACAAAACTTGCCTGGAGAGCTTTTGGAAGAAACAGCATAATTTTCAAGAGCAATATGCCATTATGTCTTAAAAGAAAAAGTGTTTGATCAATGCATCCTTCCAGTGCTTACGTATGGTGCAGAGACGTGGACCTTAACTAAAAGAGACATACAAAGACTGCAGACAACTCAAAGAAGCATGGAGAGGTGCATGCTTGGTATAACCAGGAGAGATAAGAAGAGGAACTCGTGGATCCGAAAAATGACGAGAGTGGAAGACATCATGATCAGAGTTAAATCCCTGAAATGGCAATGGGCTGGACATACTGCCAGAAGGACAGACCATAGATGGACAGCCGAAATTTTAGATTGGATTCCAAGGGACAGGAAAAGACCCAGAAAAAGACCACATGGGAGATGGGTGGATGAAATTCGTAAATATGCGGGAGTGACATGGAGGAGACTGGCACAAGACAGACCGTTGTGGAGGAAACTTGGGGAGACCTTCGTCCAGCAGTGGATTGATAATGGTTGACAATGATGATGATGATACGTACTGTATAAGATTAGTTTGGGGACCCCTCCCCCCACACACACACCACCACCACCGAGCCGGAGCAAAGCAGTTGCTGAGGCGCGATCTAACGGGAACGACGTAGGCGCCTCTGTTGGAGAATTGTGGAACTTAGCGAAAACAACTGTAAAACTATGATAGATAGGGCAAAAATGTAAATTACAAAGTTGTAGAGCTGATTTTGCTTATTAGGAATAGATATCGCTGTTTTATTAAGTACACATTTACACGTGTTTGCATTCTACGAAAAATCGTAATCTTATATTATTAAATTTAGTTGGTTCACATCATCAAAAAGTGTGCATTATATTCCCGAAAAATTTGGGGGAGTCTTTTACATTATGGATCCCCTACTCTGAAAATCTGGAGGGGTCCCGACCCCCTCCCTCCCCCTCCCTCCCAGTGGTTACGCCTATGCCGACATGTCAATAATGACCGATTCCTTCTCACCTTTTTCGTATAGCACTATATCTGGACGACGGACAGATATAGTGCTACATGAAAAGAAATCTGGACTCCGTCCATTTTGATCTCACGGTCCCAATATAATTTGTAATGTGTATTACCTGGAACTTCAATGGGTTGATACGCATAGTATGGTTCTTCTAACAATGATAGTTTTGTATCCGGAGCTAATTGTTAATGTATCATCGTAGTGAAACTGTTGGGTCGTTGGGAAATTATTATCATTATTATTTCGAGCTCCCCTCAACTTGTTTTGTACGGTTATGACTGCATTTTATGAAGTATGCTCTGAATTAACTTTCACTTTGAGTTGATTTCTCTATGTAAGTTTGAATTCATTCTCTTTGCATTTTCAAACTTAACGTTGTATCTTCTCGCTCACGTAATGACGTTGGCAACAATTCTGAGGTCAGGGAGCGTGACGTATGCAGGTTGGCAGATAAGAACTAGAGATATGTAATATTGAAGCAGCAGCCAAAAGCGTGGTGATGTGATGTTATAATTGTGGAAGCTGCGCTACGATGAAGTTTGATTTGCTGAAGGCTTATAACGAAGTAAATTTCTCCGTCATTTTTATCCGCGCCAGGATTCGATCCCGGTCCCCTCATTCCGGAATAAGTCACTCTACCAGTTGAGCTACGCGGACATTTTATTCTGATTCCTATCTGCCTTTATGTCGTGTGCGTCCTTCTGGCAGGTACGTCACATCTCCTGGTACGTTACATCATCTCCCCCTTTTTTTTTTTTTTTTTTTCGAAGTGCTGCTCTTATTTTTCCTATCTCGCGGTGTGGAAATAACATCACACCATTGCGAGATTGTGAACGGTCGGGTCATCCGGATAGTTCGGGCGCCATTATAACGAAGTAAATTTCTCCGTCATTTTTATCCGCGCCAGGATTCGAACCCGGATCCCCTCATTCCGGAATAAGTCACTCTACCAGTTGAGCTACGCGGACATTTTATTCTGATTCCTATCTGCCTTTATGTCGTGTGCGTCCTTCTGGCAGGTACGTCACATCTCCTGGTACGTTACAGGCTGAGTTGTATTGTTATATACTGAGTTTTCGGAATTCAAGGTTTCTGTTTTACTAACGCACATTAATTAGTTGCAAAAGATTGGTGCTGTTAGGAATCAAGTTCTGCGTGAATAGTGCTTATGAAATGTTGACAGAATAAAAGAAAACACTGTAAGCAACTATTTCTTGAACTTTATTTGAGTGGTTCCTGTTTCATTTAAAATGAATGGATAAGAACTGACTGTATGTGGTGTTCAATAAGCCATATATATACACGTTTCAAATGGTGAGAACGCTACCATTTGCTTTTAAAGATATGTTATATTTGCTCTTCCAAAACAAGAACATAATAAAAAATACTTAATAATTGCTGTTAATACCCATATAAAACTTAAGTCTCAGTCTTTTATGTGATCAATTACGTTAAGTATTAAACAGGAATGAAATAATAGCAGCAGTGACAAAAAAAGCTACGCGAAGGACGAGAACGATTTCGTACCACATGATCAAGAGCAATAAAAAAGATAGTAGTATTAAAATGATAACACAATGCCTAATTATGCAAACACACTGTATTTATTCTATAAATTAATACACATAACAAATCATACTATTAAGCTATCTAAAGTGATTAAGAATTTTCAAATACTGATACTGCGCTTCACATAAGGGCAACTGATTAAATCATTCAAAGTTACTTGGTAACACTTCTTCACAAAAAGAAATAGAATTCATTCAAATGAATTCACAATGGTCTTTTTTTTTTTCAAACTGCTCTACTGATCCCTTAGTCGCGAACACCGAACAAGAATAAAAACAACAGACAGTTTTATCTTATTACGTGAACATCGGCTCAGTTCGACAATTTTACGCCGAGCGTTGTTTATCCATTTGTTGTCCGAAGCCAAACGCGGCTGATATCTTAATCATTCTCATAACACATCCTCACAACCATCGCTCTCTTTTCTTTCACGATGATTGCAGCCAACTCGTGACCCAAAAATGTACTCTCGTTCCCCGACCAGAGTTATTCTGGAAACTATTTTCTACCAGCATTAAACAAATGGAATTAGGGCGCATTGAATCAAGGTTATATGCTTTCAAATATCAGGTGTTCACGTTAATTGCCATCTGCCAACCGCTCGTATTCAAAACAAAATCAGATTGCCCTTGTTCTATTCCTTTTCATGAAGCAAAACAAATAGTCGCGCTGATAGCCACAAACCTTCGTAATAGTACGGATGCGTGGTTATAGTATTTCTGTCACTTACTCACCACATTCCTTTATTAGCAAACTAACTGAGCTGTACCAGGGGAAGCTCGGGTGTGATGCTTAAGATGCAAGTTTATATACATTTCAGTTTTCACTGCAGTGAATAATAGTGTTGCTTCTTAAACCCTTCTAACCACAAACGATTTTTTGCTTTTTTTGATGCGCTACTACTATGCAGGCAAATCTGTAAGCAGTTCAGCAATGAGATCTTCGGAATGCATGAACGCGAAATAAAATCTCATTTATAAATTCAAAATACCTCTATTTACGATCTACGTTAATCGTTTTCTCATTATCTTTTAAAATATCTCCTTTCAATGGCTTTTCGCTTCTTCTGTTTCCATGCCAGTATCTCAAACCATGAATTTCCTTGTTGACAAAGAATTCGACGAACATGAGTTTGACAATCACTCCCTTTTATGAGTCGAGGGTGAAATAATTTACACAACTGGAGACCAGTAGCGAAGCCTGCATCCAGAGAGTGATATAAATTAACTACCTCTAGGTCACAATCACCGATGGAAAAGAAATGCCTAAATATGTTCTCTTTCACTTCTCGTGATGCACACCTGACACGAAAATCTTCACGAAGGCTTCAATGGCTGTTTAAGAATTCACGTTCAAGATTCATATCAGCTGCATATAAATTCCTGTTTCCCGTAAAAATAGCATAGCATGTCAAATAGTTTTTGCCTCTAGGAAATCCTGAATTTGGAATTTCGAGTTGAAACCGGGGACTGCGTATCTCTCACAACAATGGAAAACAATCTGACATATACTTAAGTGTTTCGATGTGTTGCGTCTGCCAGAGATACACACATGCTCAGACAGTCTCTTTTATCATAATAGATGTGCCAGCCAACAAGATATTAGTCATACAAAAAATTCGTTGAATGAATGAATAAAGGAATATTTTGCATGCGTCATCCAACTCTTCCACTTGTTATGATGCACAGTATCAGTACGCATCAGCATTAGTAAGTGTATTTCACACGTAAATTTCACCTCGTGTACAATATATTCCACTATGTACCCACTTGAACATTGACTCTTCAAAAAGAGCCTGATGTAATTGAACAAGACTCCTGAGAAAGAGCCTGATGTATTTGAACAAGACTCTTCAAAAAGAGCCTGATGTATATGAACAAGACTCCTGAAATGATAACTGGCTGAGAAGCCGTGTGACGCTCACGGATGGTAGCAGGATCAGCTCGGTAACCACGTAATGACAAGACTTTCAATCAGCTATCGTCGGCGCTGGAACATACAGAGTGGTCCCAATGCCCTTGTATGTTCCAGCGGTTGGAACATACAGGGTCCCTGTGACCATATCATCCCTGGATCTTTTATTGACTATTCTGACAGCTCTTACGGTTACTTTAACATCAGTGGCCGAGGAGGATGCAGCAACGACTCACCCGACGACCATAGCAGCAAATCAACGAGCTCAAAAGGTGTCGAATAGTTGGCCAAAGAGAAGCCGGTTGGTCATCTAAGTTGGAGGCGATGCCACAGTACGACGATTCTAGCAGCAGTGGATCCAGTGAGACATTCTTACCCGTCGTGAAGACACCGGCCGTCCCAGGCAAACAACTAGACGCGATGATCGCGCGATAGTGCGAGCATCCAGAACTACACCTGGCATCGTTTTCTTCCATCCGAAGACACGTAGCGTCCTCCATGGTGCATTGAATATCAAAACGCACCACTGGCAGCTGCGAGACTACATTACCGCCGCCATTTGCTACAGCTACCACTAATAACCAAGTATTGGCAGCGCAATTTGGATCACTGTCATACCCTGGAAGCATCGACTGCGTCCAAGTGGCGCCGCATATTGTTCCCTCACGAATCCCGCCTTTGCCTGGGAGTTTATCAACAACGCATACGTGCTTGATGGAGGTGGAGCCAGCGTTCCGATACGGCCTGCATTGTGGAGTGGCACATGGCCACCACAATTACTGTTTAAAACTGTGTAGCCGTATCCTACGACAGTTGGTCCCCTCTAGTGGTGCTGCATGGTACCTTTACAGAACAGAGGTACGTTGGCGGTGACCTGACGCTTTGTATTTGCTGTCACGTTTTCTCTGGGTCATTTACTAGCATGATAATGCCACACCGCACACGGCTCACCACTTCCGGGAATTTCCTCGTGGGTTTGAATCTCCCATGACCAACCAGATCTCCAGATTTATCGCCAGTCTAAGACATTTGACACATGCTGAGACGTGCATTGCACGCATGTCGGAATTCCAAGGAACTAGCCCAGCAATTCGAGCAAGCCTAGCAGACTCTGCCAGAGGACAACAGAGGTAACTGTATTACGTACTAACCTGTTACGCTTACGAAGCCATTGCTTCTGCAATAAATAGCCCTTTTAATATGGAATTCTAATCACGTCTTTATCTTTACACCCTCATTGTCCGTGTAAAGTTTCAGCATGGACACCTGCTTCGGGCGATTGGCTAGACGCCCTTGCCTCTGGCCATTTTCCCACCAGGACGACTTTATTCGGGTGCATCTAGTAATATTTAAAATAGTATGAGTTAATGACCCTAAAGTTATGTTCCATAAGGAAATTTTGAACTCGTAATACTAATCACAAGAATCTTTTGCAGTCGATTTTTGGAGCCTTAACTTCTACGCTCAAATTAAACAATCTATTAATGACACTTATTTTACTTTTCGAATTGCGAGTTCATCCCAGTAGCTGATCGAGCGGGAGAAGGGCAACTGGGGCGATAATCCTCCCCAAGCCGGTTTTTCCTTTTTAAATGACCAATATATAAATAATTAATGCGTTTGTTTTTGTAAAATTACAATAATAAATCCACAGGTTTTCCTAAAAGTTTTCATAACTAAAATTTGCTGTGAATTTGAAGATAAAATATCAACAACAGAAGCCAGAGGCTCAGAAATAGAGGAAAATGAGAGCGGAAGGGAAAAGAGATTTTGACTGTTCATGAAAAGAAGTGGGTGAGCTTTGTTCTGTTTTTTAGTATTGTCTGGCATCAATAGTGATTGAGAGCAGGGAAGGTCATCGTGCGAGGTATACGTTGAAATGTGTGTCAGATAGTGTTGGGGGAAAGAAGTAAGTACGCACCTCGATTGGGCCATAAACAAAAAGTAGTGACATTTCCAAGCTGGAAAATTTCCTGGTAAATTAACCTATCTGAATAAAAGGGATCAAACTATTCTGAAAGATTTTATCTAGACATAGATTTCAAAAACATCAAGTTGGTTTCCTCGATAAGTGGGCAGTTAAACGCCATGAAAATAGAGCTGATTATTCAGTTCTCGTTCGCAGTTTGTCATTAATAGAAAATTTTGAAAAGCCTTGCGATGCTAGGAACGGGCAGGGCTGCAAGTTTAGTGCGCGTGTGTGTGTGTGTGTGTGTGCCCTCCATAAAATCTCCTTTTTTTTAAACCGGACCAACCGCCCAAGTAAAAGATGAGCTCTACATTTGGTAATAGTACACTCTGTATCATGCAGAAGCTAAAAAAATTACCTGTAACTTGAACATCCAGACCTACTGGCTTTGGAACGTTGTTGTCTAGTTTTCCGCTGGATATTGTCTTGACTTCCGGACTTGAAACGGAGTGTTCTCTTTCGTTAATAGCCTTCAGTTGGCTCGAAGTCTCTGGCCTAAGATACATGGTGGATTCTGGATACATGATGTTGTCCGACCAAGAGCGATCGCGAATGTTTACAATCTGGATACGATCCTCGACTGACCAATGGTTTTTTGCCGGAGTAGTGATGGGAACTTGATTTTGGTCCTGTGCTTCAACGGAATCCAGTTGTGCTTTATCCTGTTTCTGCTGTTGGATTTTCAACCAAGGAGGATCTTTAAGGATGACTGATGGTGGCAAAACTTGCATGACCAGACCGCCCGTGAGGAGATAAGTACCAGCTAATCCATATTCACCGAGGATTACTTCAAGAATGATGGGTAGCATAAAGGAACCTATACATGCTCCTGATAATGCTAGACCTGCTGCCGTGGCTCTGTACTTATCAAAATACTGATTCACTGTGACTTGGAATAAAGTATTTGCCAGAGCAACTCCCAGACCTGAAAAAGATAATTTATTAAAAATTAAAAACAATAATCAAAACTATAAATAACTAATCGTACAGCACACAGGTTCATGCGTGATGCCTACAATAGCAACAACCATATTATATAGCGTTTCATCTGCTTCTTTTTTATGCGAAGGAAAGCAGCGAGCAGTTACTTTCGGATTTCTGCTGTATTGGTAAAAAAATGGAAATACAGTCGCTATCTATAATAAAAGGTTTGAAATTAGGCTCAAACCTACAGCGACACATGAGGGTGTCTACCTCGGAGGAGCCTTTCTTCCTGAAATTCAAATTTTCTAAATTTTAATTAATTTATTTATTTTTAAAGTTTATAAGAATTGTTGAAATTTGATTTTGCGGTATGTTGTTTCATAAGCTCAAGTAACAACAATTCACTTCTTTTGCGTAAAATGTTTTTCATTATACACCCTGTAACGTACCAGGAGATGTGACGTACCTGCCCGAAGGACGCACACGACATAAAGGCAGATAGGAATCAGAATAAAACGTCCGCGTAGCTCAATTGGTAGAGTGACTTATTCCGGAATGAGGGGATCCGGGTTCGAATCCTGGCGCGGATAAAAATGACGGAGAAATTTACTTCGTTATAACCCTTGCTCAATATTTCACCACCTTTGCAACAATATGTCATAAATGTAATAATAACTGCACTGTTCTGTAAACTGCGAGAACCTCTAGCAAATCGTAATGGAAGCCACAATATTAATAGCTTGTGTCAAAATATTTCGACAGTGATTCACAGGTGTTATGCGTGTCCTTCCATCGCAGTTCCAGCGGGGTTTTCTTTTACGTTCTTGACCATGGTTCTCCGTGTGCTACCATACACTATAAATAGTTCCAAGCTGTTTTTATGAGAAGGTTCTGGTTTGATTTATGCAATCATTGTTTCAAATTTGACATAACCAGGGTTGGGCACGTAAATTACATGATCCATATTTTACATAAATTACGCGTAATTATACGTATTTTACGTCGCGTAGAAAACTAATTTATTACACAATTTTCTACACGGAGTAATAATTTATTTACATGAAAATAAATTAATAAATAGCCATGTTAACGCAACTAGAAGCAACCATTTATTTTAAATTCCTCAGTTTATTTGCATAAGAACACAAATGAAAATAATTACAGTGGTGAAAGATCAAAATCCCACATAGGCAATGCGAATGATATATATATATTTTTAATATCAACGTGCCTTTTAATTTGGCAGTTGTTGTTAATGTTCATGATTACCCAACTAAACTAATATCACACTAACTTCAGTGGCATTCCTTTTACCTAAAGTAACCGCAAAATTTAAATGTATCTTATAGTTAAACTGGAATTGCATTTTTTTAGCACTAAATAATATGTCATACAGGGATATTAATTTTATTCTACGGAAAATAAAAAAGAATAAAACGTTACGACAAAAAAGTTTCACATTTTTCACTATCATTTTTTTTCAATTGAAAGGTTACTAACCTGTGAATTGTTCATAAATGTTTTGACGATTTATAGCATTTATTAATAAATTTTTCACTTTATCCAGGCGTCATCGTTGCTTTAATTTGTGCTTTACTTCAATAGTATCACATTGTAAAAAATTTTATCAAAACTAAAATCAAACTAAAAATAACTTTTGGCGTCACTTTATCACATATTGTCTACATACAACTTGTATATAACACTTGCCAAACAGTTTCATTCATTCTTATTTTTCTTAGCAGTTTTTAATAATTATCACATTTTTATTTTTAGAGTTTAATACGTATATAAACGGTCGAGTCACATTATTGTGACCACCAGCTAATATCCAAAATAACCGACGTGTGCAGCGCGGACAGCAGCTAGACGGGCTCGGAGTGACTCAATAAGGTGCTGGAAGGTGTTCACAGGTATGTGGAGCCATGCTGATTGCAGTGCATGTGATAGCTGCTGTAGGATATGTGGTGGGGGATCCATAGGGCAAACAACACGAGCAAGGTGGTCCCACAGATGCTCTATTGGGTTTAAGTCTGGGAAATTAGAGAGCTACGGAAGTACTATGAAATCTTCTCTCGAACATTTCTAGCTGTGTGACACGTCGCATGTCGTGCTGGAAGATTCCATCCACCCCAGGGAAGACAATCAGCATGCATGGGTGTACGTGGTCTGCAAGGATGGATTCATAACGAATTTGGTCCATAGTGCCTTCCACAAATATGAGTGGACCCAGGGAATGCCACGAAAACATTCCCCAGACCATAACGCTGCCCCCACTAGCTTGTGTTCTGCCAGCAATGGTTGAAGAGTGTTGGTTCTCTGATGTTACGTCAACGTCCATCCGTTCGATGAAGCAGAAAACGTGACTCATCGGAGAAGGCAATCCTTTGCCAATCAGCGGAGCTCAAATTCTGATACTGTCGTGCAAATGTCAGCCTTTTCTGCCGATGCACTTTCGTTAGTATAAGTGCAGTGGCCATCCGTCTGCATCGGAGCCCCATACGCAGCACGGTTCGCTGAACTATCGTTTTAGACACACTTCCGGTAGCCCCTGGTTCATTCGGAGTGTGAGTTGCTCCATTGTAGCGTGTCGATCGGCCCTCAAACACCTTCGTGTCGATCGCCCCTCAAGCACCTTTGTTGCCTCGCAGTTCCACGCCGCTTATTCGCAATGGTGCCATTTTTTCAATCGAGATACACTTTAACCACAGCAGCACGTGAACAGTTTACAAACTGTGCTCTTTCAGAAATATTGCCATTATTGGCCCGAAAGCCGATAATCATCCCTTTTTGTAAAGCTGATAAATCGCTCCTTTTATCCATGACAGCAACGAGTGATATGTTTTCAGAATGCCAGCTCACGGCGCGTGCCTTCTTTCATTGGCTACGCGCTGTTGACTTCAAAGTAGGAGGTAGTCACAATAATGTGACTCGACTGTGTATGTACCAGTTTCTTTGAATTTTCAAAGCTTAGTCGGTTTCTTGTTGTTGTATGAATGTAAGACCAGTTGAACAACATTTCAAACTGTGCTGATGCTGCTGGTGTGTTGAAAAAATGTGGCCGCAGTTAGAACTTCTTTTTCAGTAGTTTACCAAATATTCTCACACGATCTTTATTATTGTTCGTAACCTGCGATTCCGGGTACATCCAAATTCTGTACAGGGTGACCACAATGACTTGTTACCCCTCCCCCCGTAATAAGAAATGTAAGTGAGCTATGTATCTGTTGTATGATGTATATGTTGAGGCATCCTTAAACATCCAGTGGATCCGTTTGGCCTCCGTCATACTCGTGACAGAGAATAATTTTACACCATGTTCTGTGGGACATTTTCCGAAGCAGTTGCAGGGTGATACGAGAGAAAGCACGTCTCACTGCTTGTTTAAGTTCATCAGTGGTTTGGTAGTACTGCTGTGCAACAACCTCCTTTATGAAACCCCAAAGAGCATTATCACACGTTGAGAGATCTGGGCTTCGAGGTGGCCATTCAAGTGGAGCGGGCAGCACTGCCGAACCTCGGCCGATCCAACGATCCCAAAAGACCTCACCAAGGTATTCCCGAACAGCGATTGCGTAATGGGCGGATGCCCCATCCTGTTGGAACCATATGTCATTCAGAATGCCAAGATTTCCAAGTTGTGGCATAAACCAGGTTTGCAGCATGTCCAGATAAGTTGTCTGATTCACTGGACCATCAAAGAAATACGGTCCAAACAGATGTCGACTATTCATTGCAGCCCATATCATGACATGCGGAGGGTGATGTTCCAATTCTTCGACATAATGTGGGTTTTCCTTGAACCCGAACACAACGTTCCGTGATCCACAGCTGCTGTATATCGCACATTCATCACTGAAAATGACCTTTCCACGTTTTGGAATTGTGGCAAATGTCTGAAGCATCATTGCACATGCATCTCGTCTGCGGTTTAAATCGATGTCTGATAACTCCTGAACGAACATCGGGAGATATGCGTGCAAATTCAGGTCATTCTTCATGTGCTTATGCAGTGTCGATCGTGGTATCCCAAGCCCCGCTGATCGTTTGCGGAGCGACTTCGTCGGTGACCTGATAACTGATTCCTCGACCGCTTGACACTGTTGCACTCTGGTTGATGGTCTTCCCATTCGTGGTTTATCACTGATGTTGCCTGCTTCGAAGAGTTTATGTTCCCACCGCAGAAGAGTCTGTTTTGGAGGGGCATCTTTGTCGAATCGTTGTTGGAAATCGGCACGCATGTCACGCATTGTCTTCCTTGTGTGTGGATGTTCGTGTACCCAGACACTGACAACAATCCGCTGTTCCAGGGTATATTCGCTGGTATCACACATGGTTCCGGTACCTAATCTGTAAATAAACACAATACAGACCATAACTCAACATACACTGACGGAAAAAAAATCCCAACACCAAGAAGGGGTTGTGTTAGATAAACGACAGTTGGTAGGCGGTGAGAGTACATCTGTAAAATGACGTCTATGCAAATTTCGCGCTCGGCGCATACGTGTGGCGCAAGTAGCACCCCTCGGAACATGCAAAGCAGGTTTGCTGTAAATACGCGCTGTAACGTTCGTGAGCGTTAGTTATCGTTGAGATTCGACGTAGTGTGTTGATGTTAGTCAAGAATGCCTTTAAGAAGACGAAGAAGCCATTATCAACAGCTCTCGGAGTTTGAACGAGGTCGTGTAATAGGGTTACGAGAAGGTGGATTTTCGTTCCGCAGTATTGCAGAACGACTTGGCAGGAATGTAGCCACTGTGCATGATTGTTGGCAGCGGTGGTCAAGAGAAGGTACTGCCTCAAGAAGACCGGGTTCCGGCCGGCCACGTGTCACTACTGAGAGGGAAGACCGCCGTGTACGGCGTATGGCCGTGGTGCATCGTACCGCGTCTGCGGCATCAATTCGAGCTGCAGTTGCCACCACAGTGACACAACGAACTGTTACAAATCGGTTACTTGAAGGACAGCTCCGAGCCAGACGCTCTGTAGCGCGCATTCCACTTACTCCAAACCACCGCCGTTTGCGACGTCAGTTTTGTCAAGCTAAAGCTCATTGGAGGACGGAGTAGAGATCTGTTGTGTTTTCTGATGAAAGCCGGTTCTGCCTGGGTGCCAGTGATGGCCGTGTGTTGGTTAGAAGGAGGCCAGGTGAGCGCCTGCAACCAACCTGTCTGCGGCCGAGACACACTGGACCTACACCTGGAGTTATGGTCTGGGGAGCAATTTCCTATGACAGCAGGAGCACTCTCGTGGTTATCCCACGCACCCTGACGGCACAGTTGTACGTCGGTCTGGTGATTCAACCTGTTGTGCTGCCATTCATGAACAACATTCCAGGGGTGTTTTCCAACAGGATAACGCTCGCCCGCATACCGCTGTTGTAACCCAACATGCTCTACAGAGTGTCGATATGTTGCCGTGGCCTGCTAGATCACCAGATCTTTCACCAATCTAGCACGTATGGGACATCATTGGACGAAAACTCCAGCGTCACCGCCAACCAGCATTAACCGTCCCTGTATTGACCAACCAAGTGCAACAGGCATGGAACTCCATCCCACAAACTGACATCCAGCACCTGTACGACACAATGCATGAACGTTTGCGTGCTTGCATTCAACATTCTGGCGGTTACACCGGTTATTAATGTACCAGCATTTCACATTTAAAATGGCTCTTCTCGCGCTTACAATAAGCTGTGATCTTGAAACCTTAATCGATTAAATATGTTACCTATACAAATGTATTGCCGCCATTTCATTCCTCTACAACTATTTTTTCGTGGTGTTGGGATTTTTTTTCGTCAGTGAATACATCATACAACAGATACATAGCTCACTTACATTTCTTATTACGGGGGGGGGTAACAAAACACTCTGTAGTATAAAATTTTCTACCACCTCAAGACGTTCTTCATTAAGTTTCTTTCCCTGATATTTTGCATGCAACGCTTTGGCACTTTTGCATCTTAAATAACATTAGGAAGCAACACGTTGGTCAGTAAGTGATGTCGGCGTACCGTTGGAGAGCATAGAAGAGACGAAAAACGTAATACGGAGAGCTCGTTTGATTTGCCCACAAGTAACCCACACACGTGTTGCTGTTAGCCTGGGAACTCGAGTAACATTGTAATACTTTTTTTAGCACGTCTTTTGTAAAAAAAGATCGTGCTTTTATCACCGGTTTCCAGTCCGTCCGCCTCTACCCACGATATCTCTGCAACTATTAGTCCGATTTGAAAAATTATTTTTGCATTGGAAAGATTGAAATATGCGAATGATGATCCTTCATTTCGTTTTTTTTTTCTACGATGTACAATTTCGCCGCTAGAGAGCGTAAATGCAGATGATGTCGATTTCAAATATACGTTTTATTCCACATATTTGCTTCTAAACATCGCATTGAAAAAATTCTTTTATCTTTCGATTCGATTTATGTCGAAGAGTATTTTAGATATAGTTACTTTTTCAAATTACTCTGAGATTTTCCGCTAGGGGGCGTGAAAATAAATTACATTTTTCCCGATAACTCTTCTTCTAAATCTCCGATTTGAAAAATGTTTTCTTCAGCGGATACACTACCTGATTGAAAATCTTTCGCATAGAATTTCAAATTTTTGGTAAAGAATACTTTGGCCACCAGGAGGCGTAAGTGTTAATATTTGCTTCTGATGTATTTGCCATAAAATCTGAGCTTCTAAAATATCGATTGAAAAAATTCTTTCGGGGATTGATGTCACTCACATCGATAAACCTTTTCGGAATATTTTCTTCTTAAAATATTGCACAATTTCTCCGCTAGGGAGCGTAGATGTGTGTCTTATTTTCGTCAATATCTGTACTTCTAGGAGTTCGATTTGAAAAATTCCTTCTTTGTTGGATAGCGTTCAGTGTGACAAGTTTGTCATATAATTTCAAAATTTTCAAGTAATTCCTAAACTTTCCGCTACGGGGCGTAAAGGAAAATTGCTTTCCCCCTATATCTCTGCTTCTAAATCCCCGATTTGAAAAATTCTTTCTGCACCGGGTATAGCTCCTGATAGGAAATCCTTTGCACGGAATTCCTAATTTTTGTAAAAAATGGTTTTGACACCAGGTGGCGTAAGTCTTAGTTTCCGCTATTGATGTATTTGCAGCAACATATAAGCTTCTAAAATCTCGATTGCAAAAAATATCGTTTGTTGACCGATACTACTCATGTCGACAAACCTTTCAGGAACATTTTTTTCTTGAAATAATGCATGTTTTCTATGCCAGGGGGCGAAGATGTATATCTTATTTTTGTCAATATCTCGACTTCTAAGAGTACGATTTGAAAAATTCCTTCTTTGTTAGATAGTGTTGCCGATGCGAAATGTTTTTCCTATAAATTCTAAATTTTCAAGTTTCCATTATGGGACTCAAAGGTAAATTGCGTTTTCTGCGTGATTTCCACTTCTAAAACTCCGATTTGAAAAATTATTCCTGTATCACATACAAAACCTGATGGAAAATATTTTTCACATAATTTCTATTGTTTGGTAAAGAATGGTTTGGCCACCAGGGGGCATAAGTGTTAATTTCATCTTCTGTTGTATTTATAGCAAAATCTGGGATCCTGAAAACTCGACTAATTTTTTTTTTCTTGGACCGATACCGCTCATATGGAAAAAATATTTTGAGAATACTTTCTTCCTAAAATAATGCAAGGTTTTCCTACCACGCGACGTAAAGTCACATCTTATTTTTGTCAATATCTCTGTTTCTAAGAGTCCGATTTGAACAATTATTTTGGTGTTGGAGAATGTTTCCGGTGCAAAATGTTTCTCATGTAAATTCATGTTTTTCTTAACGCACAAGTCTGCAACCAGAGGACGTAAGCTCACGATTCCGTTTACAGCAATATCCGAGGGATTAAAAACCCGATTAAAAACTTCTTTCGTCCGCCAGATACTATTGTTTTCCATACCGGTTCCATTGACTTTGAATAGCTTTGATAAATTTAATTTGCGTCAGAACGGATTCAAAAACGTGCTTATTACACTCGAAAATTCGGTGTCATCTTTCTTGCTTGTTGTACTTAAAGTAAGTTTCGAATTTACTAAATTTTTTACATTTATGACATAAATTAGGCGTTTTTTACGCATATCTTACGCGTCACGTAGAAAATAATTTTTACGCGTAACTTTACAACCCTGAACATAACATGCGTGACTTGAAATTTGAAATTTTAACTTGTTGTTTAATGTGTTAAAATTTCCAAAGTGTATCTTCCCGCCGCAACTACCGATGGGTTTGCTTACGTTTCAGACAGCAGCTCTCCGTGTGTTATTACGCGCTTTAAATCTTTCAGTTTCTTAAAGATTTAATAACGAGATTCTTTTTGGGAGAAAATACACTACATTGACAAAAGTCACCGGACAGCCTTTCAAAAGCAAATTAACGAATCCGCTGCGTTGTTAAGATGCGCAGTACAGCTGCAAAGGGTAAAAAGAATAAGCCTGCAGCTGAACGCGATCATATCGCACTGTGAAGTTGAGTGAAAATGTCGCAATGGGAGAGAACGGACTTTGAGAAAGGAAAGATTGTTGGGTGTTATATTACACTGCTGGACAATTGCTAAGGACGGATCAAAAACGGCTATATAGCGCATAAAAAAGTAAGTGTGGTTGGATCCCAAGTGAAATAAAATAATGTCAGAATGCCAGGACATTACAAGAAAGACAATTTATTGTGCTCTGAAATCCAGAAGGCTTTGGAACGTGTTCAAGGGACAAGCAGGCCATTTTGTGCAGAATACGTAAACGTGAAAAAAATGCAATTACCATCCGCAGGCGTTCCGGCGTAAGATGTCAATACGGGATATGGCCACCATGGAGGGCGATGCAAGATCATGCTTTGCACAACATTATCAAGCAGCTGTTGGTGTAATTTATCCCATTCCTCTGTCAGTGCACGGATGAGGGTGTCCTTGTTTATTGGAGGGTATTGGCGACCAGCAAGACTCCTCCCCAAAGCATCCAACACATTTTCAATGGGATTCAGATCTGGAGAACGTACTGGCCATACGAGGCGTTGAATATCCTCGCTCTCAAGACACTCCTGGACAGCGACTGTTCGATGACATGCTGCGTTGTCGTCCATGAAAATGAATCTATCACCGACAGCACAACGGAACATGCGAACATGAGGTAGCAGAACATCATTAATGTATCGTTGGCCAGTAATAGTCCCAGTTGGAAGCACATAGAGGGACATACGGTCATTGATCATGATGCCAGCCCATACCAGGACACTACATGTCGGATATCGGTCCCTTTCCTCTATGTTTGCTGTACAATATGCAGTACCACTATCACGCCAGATCAGTTGTCGTCGACAATCAGATGATAGACTGTATCTACTCTCATCTGAGAAGAGGACAGCAGACTAGTCGTTATCAGTCCAATTGCGATGTTGATGGCACCATTGCAAACGGGCCGTAGGGTGACGTTTGGACAATGGGATACATACAACAGGACGGCGGGCGTATAGTCCTCCTTCATGCAAACGTCTGGCGACAGTTTTCGGGAGATCCGCTTGCCAGTAGCAGCCATAAACCGATTTGCTACCTCACTAGCTGTGCTGCGCCGGTGTCTTTTTGTTGATAGCACTATGTATAACGAAGCAAATTTCTCCGTCGTTTTTATCCGCACCGGGGCTCGAACCCGGATCCCCTCATTCCGGAATAAGTCACTCTACCAATTGAGCTACGCGGACGTTTTATTCTGATTCCTGGCTGCCTTTATGTCGTGTGCGTCCTTCGGGCAGGTACGTCACATCTCCTGGTACGTTACATATGTACCGATCTTCTGCAGGTGTCGTACTGCGAACACGACCTCCCCTGTGACGTTTGCTACACTCTCCATTTGTTTGAAATGATTTCCAAAGCCTTGAAACAACACTGTGGCTGACGTCGAACTCCCTGGCAACATCTGTTTTTTTCGCCCTTCTTCAGTCTTGCCAATAATACGGCCACGCTTAAAATCATCTAGGTGATGTCGGGAAGACATACTGAAAATTGCAAGTTCGTCAATTGATTCTTTCCCTTTCAACTTTGCGTTTGAACAACAACGGTCAATACGCGTGAAATCCTTTATATCTCTTATCAGCGCTATGACGTCACGAACAAGTTCGGCAATCCAAAATTTGCACACGCACAACACGTCTTACTGTATCCCGCACTTATGCTAATTTCCACATTTTCCTGCCTTCCATTTTATGGTTGCTATCGTTGATATTGTCATCCGTCCTTAGCAATTGTCCGGCAGTGTAGTTGGTTGTCCATAAGAGAAACAGAGAGGCGTTTAAACATACCCACGTCAATTCTTTAGGATGCACTGAATAAGTGGAAGACGCAAAACGTACCGACAGACCAAAGAAAATCAGTGATAGAGGACGTCGAAGCCTCAGGGGAGGCGTTACAGCTAATCGACGGAGTACTGCACAAGACCTCACTGTGCAGGTGAGTAAAAATGCTGGAAACTCAGTATGTACACGTACCATTCGCAGAGAACTTCATTTCATGGGTTTCCGTGGTCGTGCGGCTGCTCTTAAGCCTTTCATCTCCACTCGGAATGCCAGTCGTGCGGCTGAAATGTTTAGCATGGTGTAAAGAACATCTATCGTGGACCGTAGATCAAAGAAAACTGGTCGTACGGACTGATGAATCCAGATACACGATCCATCAGTCTGATGGCCATGTGTGGGTATGGGGGCGGCCATACATTATTTACCACAGTGTAATGTTCCTACGGTCAAGTTTGGAGCTGGAAGTGCGCTCGTGTGGAGGTGTTTTTCGTTGTATGGTCCCGACCCATTGTTTATCGTGGGCCAACCTGTTAACCAGCATGTCTATAACTCGATATCTTGACAATTATGCCCTACCTTCTCTATGGCAATACTATGGAACCGAGCCTTGTTGGTACCAGCAGGATAATGCACCGAGCTATAAAGCAAGAACTGTTTCGGCGTGGTTTGGGGATAATTCCATATCGTGTGTGGACTGGCCAGCACAGAAACATGATCTTAATAATATAGATCACCCATGGGATGAATTAGAGCGCTCTATAAAAAAGTTTGGAGCCAAGGCCTACTACTAAGCAACAGTTAGCGTCAGCATTATGCACTGAATGGAATCGCATACCTATCGCTGTGTTCCAAAACCTTGTCGAAAGCGTGTCTCGAAGGGTCAGTGCATGCATTAAGGCCAAAGGTGGACCAACACCGTACTAATGTATGTCAATAAACGCTATGTTGTGTTTCTCTTCTAGGTGTCTGGCGACTTTTGTCAATATAGTGCATACTTTAGTGGAATGCAAATACAATACAAGAAATGAAATGCGAGATGTGAATAATTTGGCATTTTTTTCTTAAGTTTAACATTGCTATGTCTCTTTTGCGTGAATTCTCTCTCCTCACCTTGATTATTTATTTATTTATTTTTCTTAACGTAATCTGAATCCACCAATGCTGAGCAATGGAACAAGGCAGGCTGGCGAGAAACTCGTGTTAAATGCCCCCATGATAGGCATGCTTCGGGGGAAACCATGTATTTATTCCAAGCAGCATTCCAACCGTCCCGTCTGGTCTTCTGTTTCAGTTTAAACGCCTGCAGTTTGCTGTTTGTCTCAGTTTCACAATGAGTATCAATAGGCAAATCACCAATCGTTAAAAGTTTTTTAACTCACCTTACAAAACCCATGCCCTCCCCATATCCAGCTTCAGGTTAGTTTCTCTACATGTAAGAAATACGTGATTACGCCATATAATACAAATCTTGAAGATGACAATCCGATTTTTGGCGTAAATGTGACAAGGATGGTATGTCATATAATACATACCATCCTTTTTTTTCATCGTCCTGGAGAGAGTCTCGCTCCAGGACGATGAAAAAAATCAAGTTTTCGAATATTACATGACATATCATCCTTGTCACATTTACGCCAAAAATCGGATTGTCATCTTCAAAATTAAGTTTCTCCACAGCTGGATAAAGTGAAAAGTCTTCATCTTGGCTCCAAATGGAAGCACACTCAAGGTCGTTTACCGAGAGGCTCTTCAAGGATAAACTTCCTTCCGTTTCGTTTAACTGGTTTTTTTTGGGTTTTTTTCTATTGGAGGTTTAACGACCACCGTGAGCAACTCAATGGGCTATAAGCAGTCGCTCGTCCCTAATTTAGGGTCACTGGTTCCAGGGAAGGGAGAGAGCCAGTGCCGTAAGACAAACACAACATCCATGCCTCACCGGGATACGAACCCGGACCCCGTTCGGACGAATGATCAGAGGCCATCGCTCGTTTAACTGTGTATTGCAATGATCACAGGACAATGAAAATGTGTGTTTCAAATATAGTAGAATCTCTATATAATAAACTTCCATTTGAAGAAATCTTCTTTTTAACAAAATGTTTAGCAGAACCTTGACTTTTGAAAGATATTTACATGTAAATTAATCTCCATATTACGGAAATCAATTACTGCATAACTAAGTTTTTTTCTACTAAAAGTTACCATTGTGAGTGTGTGTGCGTGTGTGTTTCAAATGTTTTGCTTTTCAATTTTTGAGCACGAAGATGGGAGCAAAGCGACCTTAATTCCCTATCTTGAAATTTTTGGCTCTGTGAGGCGCCGGCAGCCTTGTCGAAAGGGCGACGACGAGCGAGGAGACGTATCCATTGAGAAGGCAAGAAGCAGCTAGTTTTTTTGGGTTTTTTTTCTTTCAAATATGTACAGGCCCCGGTGGTGCAGTGGTCTAAGCGATGGCCTCTGAACATTCGTTCGAAAGGGGTCCGGGTTCGAATCCCGGTGAGGCATGGATGTTGTGTTTGTGTTATGGCACTGGCTCACTGCCTTCTCTGGAACCAATGACCCTAAATTAGGGACGCCCATTGAGTTGCTCACGGTAGTCGTTAAACCTCCAATCAAAAAAATAAATAAATGTATAGCCAGTGGTGGAAATGGGCCGGAACGCAGCGGAACCCTGTTCCGGGAGCAAAACCCCACGTTCGTTCGCGACAGCAAAAAAAGGGAGCATTTAATCTGAATGAAAAATTTCTCAATGCATTACACATTGCAATTAATAACGCCACCTTGTATGAATTGTTCGTCTCCGAATAAAGAAAATAGCTCTGACTTCCAACCAAATGTGAGTATTTGAGCTTGAAGTTTAATAACGAAATTTCCTTATATGGTTTTATATCTGCTGCGAATGGGTTTGTGCATATTAAATTTTTATGGCATTCACTTGTACGCTGGGTTCCGGCAGCGAATAATTCCCACTTCCACTACTGTGGATAGCACAAATCCATCGTAGATACTGCATTCCACAGGGTAAAACCGGTTGTAACTGGTATGCGCCTGACTCTTTAGAAGATACGTACTCATTCTCATTCAATCAGTACGCTTGACTCTCCTGTATTGTTCGTTCAAAACGTCGAAAGGAAATGTATGTCTTTTGCGGAAAAAGTGAAAATTTCAGATGATGTTCATTGAGGAGTGAAGAAGAACGAGTTAGTAAAATCATGCAATGCATTGATTATGATACGCTTTCCAACACACAAGAAATCATTACTCAAGTTATGAGGATAATGGCTGTGGAATAAATCTTGCTCCTGTGCCCTGACCTTTGACCCCATTTCGATGATATTCAACAGAATCGGTTCAGTATACCGCCGGAACAACAAACTAAAGTTTTGTCGCAATAGAAATATTTTTAGTCAAGTTATGAGCATAATGACTGTGGAATAAATCTCGCTTCTGTGTCCTGACCACTCACCCCATTTCGATTATATTCATCAGAACCGGTTCAGTATACCTCCGTAACAACAAGATATAGTTTTGTCCCAATCGAAGATTTTTTTGAAAGTTATGACGCATAAGGGCAATGCAATGGACCCCGCTCCTATGTCCTGACCTTTGACCCCATTTCATTTATTTTCAATAGGGTTCGTTCCCATGTGGTCTCCTGCCACATACTAATATTTCATCGAAATCGAATCAATTTTACGCAAGTTATAGCGCATAAAGGCAATGGAATGGATCCCGCTCCTATGTATGCATAACCTTTGACCCCATTTCGTCCATTTTCTGTAGGGTTCGTCCACAGGTGATTCCCTACCACATACTAAAATTTCATCGAAATCGATTCATTTTTACGCGAGTTATCGTGCGGACGGACGGATAGGCAGACGGACAAAGCTGGAGCATATATGCTTCTTCAACCTACGGTTGGGAAGCGTAAAAAATGTAGCTGTAAAGTACTGTATAGCCGCAAGCCATGTGTTAAAAAATGTAGTGAAGAAATTACAGTGAGTGATGAAGATGATGATGAACAGGCTATCAAAAAACTTAAATGAAGAAATGCTAAAAACATTCTGTACAATTCGACGAGGATTACAGTTTCAAGAACTTCCAGATGAGATGTTCCGATGCATATAAAACTGTTAAACTTTTTATGAACAAAACCCTTTTTATAGGAAACCAGTACAGAGCGGAATTACGAATTTTTTTACAGTTTAAAATCTGTACACATGTTATAAGGATAATGAAGGGGAGAGGTAAGCTTTAGTCTTCGTTTCCTTATTTTCATTAATTTGTTTATTCAGACAATGTATTCTTCTTCCACGAATATATGTATCAAAAAAGATTTATAAACTCATTTACCAAAATTTTCTACTCAAAAGTTCAAATATATTTAACAGTCTTTTCCATTTTATTTGATTAAGTTTTTACAATTTAAATTCATTTAATATTTAACGAATTTTCTTTATAACGAAGTTCTTCAGTGGAACAATGGAACTTCGTGCGAGACTTAACAGTATTTCAAATTTACTGTATTTACAGTCTTATTAATTTCCGTTTTAATTCCTGCCCTTTGATTACTGGAACGTGTTTTCATTAAATGTTTCAGCGCAAGAAATCATAATCACGATTTTGGAAAAACTCGGAGAACGCTGGTCCTCAGAAGATGATGATGTACTTTTTTTAAAAAAAAACATGGGCAACGTCGGTTCACTTTGCTAATAAAATCTAAAAGTAAGCTTTTATTTTATTCGTGTTTCTAGATATCGAAAGGGGCTTTGTCAAATGGTTGTGAACATCATACGAGGGTAATTTGGGGTGTGAAAAATTGTTCAGGGAGAGAGTATGCTTATTTTAAAGCGAACATACTAAGTACATACTGAGCAAATATGCTTAGTATATTCAAAGTACAGCACATAGATTTCTCGCTCAGAAGTGTGAAATTATATTTCGTTTTTCTCACCTTCTAGTTGTTCTTTTGGACGACTTATTGTCTTATTTCGATTAAATTTCTGCTGTGCTTCGAATTCTTCGATTTGAAAAATCCATTTTGATTCGCATTTCTTTTCCTATGAAGAATATTTTGCGCACAATTTTAATTTTTCGTAATGCACTTTTCTGCTGTCTAATGGGCATAAGTATGCTTGTAATTTTTTTACTGGTTCTACGAATCCAGTTGAAAAAATTTATTTTGAAATTGTTTTCATTCACTATGAAATATATTGATACCGTGGACGTTGCGTGTTTTTTACGCTTTCCAACCGTAGGTTGAAGAAGCGCATGTTTTCCAGCTTTGTCCATCTGTCAGTCCGCACGATAACTCGCGTAAAAATGGTTCGATTTCGATTAAATTTCAGTATGTGGTAGGGGACCACCTGACGATGCCTACTGAAAATGAACGAAATGGGGTCAAAGGTCAGGACATACGAGCGGGATCCATTCCATCACACTTATTCATTATAACTTACGTAAACATGCTTCGATTAAGACAAAACTTTATCATGTTCTTCCGGAAGTACACGTAACCGGTTCTGTTGAATTTAATCGAAATGGTGTCAAAAGTCAGGACATAGGAGCTAGATTTATTCTACAGCCATTATTCTCATAACTTCAGTGATAACTTGAGTAATGATTTCTGGTATGTTGGAAAGCGTATCATAATCAATGTATTGCATGATTTTACTAACTTGTTAATTATGCGCAGGTTTTTTGCTAGGAGGCGTAAATACATTTTATTTATTTATTTATTTATTCACATTCTCAAAAAGTACGGTTTGATGTTTTTTATGTTTTATCAGGTGAGCTAGCGTAAACTCAGACTTGATGCAATAATAACTCTTGCTCAACAGATATGTCTGGGCCACGGAACATAAAATTGAAAATTCTTTTTGAAGAATAGTTACGAACTATTCACTTTAAAAAACAATTACGAACTATGGTTCAGAATAGGAAATTCTGGTTTGGATAGCTACCACAAAAACCTGGTTCAGTGCGGTATTTCCACCGTAAGTAGGGTCCTCATGTGCCGTACTACTGAGGTGACGCATGAGTCAGAAACAGCAAATTGCAGTGATAAGCCTAGCCGGCGTAGTTCAGTCGGAAGAATATCCTGCTCAGGATTAGCAAGACGTGGTTTCGAATCCCACTATCACGAGAAAGGAATCCGCACTGTATTATATGACGTAAGGCTCGTGTTCATAGAAGGAATCATTAACGTCAATTATGAACATACATTTTGACAGACTACGACTGCAAGCAACCAAAGTTGAGTTATACAAAGTAAAAGTCTAGCAATTTTTATAGCAAAGTGTCTTGTATGCTCAGGTGTAGAAATATTAGTACATAAAATACCAGAAGTTTCAACTCCATCTTCGTCCGTTAAATTTAAACGACGGAGATACTTTAATCTTTCTTTGTGTACAATTTCTGTAAAACGTTCGTGCAATAATCAGGCGCGACGCTACGGATGGGCTTCAGCCCACCTAACTTTTCTTTGATCCACCTTTTATACCTCCGCGCCCTCCCAAAAAATATTTAAACAGTTGGATCATATGGCGGGTGAAAACTTGGGTAAATGTTTGTGAATTTCTCGAATTCACTGAAATTTTGTTGTATAAAATGAACTTTTTGTTAAGGTGGTTCTACCTAAAAATCTCTGCCTCATGTTTCCAATGGGAAAATGTCTTTACATATTTTCTTCGCAATTAATGTATTCCCAAGGATAAAAATTTGCACATTGGTAAAACTAAAAAAAAAAAAAAAAAAAAAAAAATAGCATGAGATACGTAATACTTGCTAAATAAAATATTCTTTAATCAAGCAATCCATCATTTGTTTGCCTACTGACGTCATCAATGTACAGGTCGCGCCATCTATTAATAAGTCTGAACATTACTCAAAGATACATGATTGATTTTTAAAATAATTATGTTTTAACAAGTATTAAGCATCCCATGCTATAACGTAAAGTTAGTTTCATCGATGTGCAAATTTTCATCCTTGGGAATACAATAATTGCGAAGAAAATACTGTATGTATGTAAAGAAATTTTACCGTTGGAAACATAAGGCAGAGATTTTAGGTGGAACCACCTTAAATTTAGTGTATGTAATAATGAGAAACGAATTTCTTTGTAATTAAAGAATACCATACCATTTTTGTAACTATAGTTTTAAACGACGAGAGAGAGATTCCTTGGTAGGTTACAAACAAAAATTCATAAACAGCCTTACGAAAACAAAAACGCGAAGAAAAAAGAGACCTAAGTAAGCTAAAATTGAGAAGAAATAGTAACTTGCCATAGAGATTCGTTCCCATACTACATATGTACATTGAATAAATACTACGTACATTCACTTGAAAACTATTTTTTACTAGTGATAACATTAGCAGCGGAGGGTAAAGTACACATGAGCGGATTTTTTGCCAAAAATTCTGCCAAACTCTTTAAAATGTTTTCCTTCCTCCCATCTGCATACTCCCCCCGCCCTCCCTAATAGCCCAGGCAGTTCTCAGCTGCTGGCGTTGCCATAGCCTTCGTAGGCAAGAAAAAGGGAAAATCTTTAGAAAAACGAAACTTGTCTTTCTGCGGCAACAGATTTACCGTAACGCAATCAAGTGCCACAGGGAGCAGTTGCTCCGATGTTTCCCTTTCTAGAAACGGGATTAAAACAATTTCTTTCATTACACTGATATGACAGTGACAACATTATTATTGCCGTTCCGGTGGCGTAGTGGTCTAAGCGATGGCCTCTGATAATTCGTACGAAACGGAACCGGGTTCGAATCCCGGTGAGGCATGGATGTTGTGTTTGTCTAATGGCACTGGCTCTCACCCTTCCCTGGAGTCAGTGGCCCTAAATTAGGGACGGGCGACTGCTCATACCCCATTGAGTTGCTCACGGTGGTCGCTAAACCTCCAATAAAAAAAAAGACATTATTATATTTGCCGGTGAAATGGCGCCACCACAATCATAGCAATGACGTTGTTTCGCAAACATTTCTCTGAGTCTCACACAGGAAAAATATTATAACGATACAGAAAACGAGAAGTCATTTATTGGAAATACGTACCGTGCAGTCCTCCCCACAATATTGTGATCCATAAAACACTGGGCGCAACGCAGCACAATGATATTCCCAAAGTCGCCAAGATGCCGCCTACAACAGTAACTTCTTGAACTCCATAGCGTTGACCAATAATTCCTACGATTGGACCTACAAAACAAAAAAATTAACTCATTTTACACAAGTATACAGGTGAACTTGAAAAACAGATTGGGAGCCATTGGCTAAAAATACCTTGTGAATAACTGTTGGAGCATATGGCTCCCATTTTGAAACTTAATCAAAACCAATAAACCAAAAAACTGAACAGTTGTTCTTGAATATTGGCTATATTGCATTTAGGGAAATAAAATATTCTTTAATTTTCAACATTTTTAGGTTTTCACAAATTCATAAATAGGGCAAAGTATAATGCAAAAAAGCACCAAAAACACTGAACGTACAAAAAAGCATTTATTTTGTTCCGTGGTTTAACAACTACAGGGTGTACCACACGCTACTTTACCTAAGGTTTTATAAATAACATCGTGAATAATCACAGTAATCGACTGATATTTGGTAAGAACATACCTTCATCTATGGAAAACAGAACCATATCATACGAGATGTTGAAAGTGACCGGCCTTGTGCATCGAGACAGGCGAAACTCCATATTTCGGAAATATAGCGAAGTAAATTTCTCCGTTATTTGTCCCACTCCGGGCGGGGCTCGAACCAGGGTCCCCTCATTCCGGAATAAGCCACTCTACCAATTTAGCTACGTGGACGTTCGATTTGACTGCTATCTGCCTTTATGTCGTGTGCGTCCTGCTGGCAGGTACGTCACAGAAAGTTCGTGCCAGTTGCTCCTGCGAAATTGCTGCCACTGCCTCGCAGATATTATTCTTCAATGCCTATTGAGACCGGTCCGTCTTTGAGACCTTGGACGTCGTGCATGTCAGGTTTGTGATTCCCCGCGGTTATTTCAGTTGTTTGTTTGTCCCGAGGATGATTGTATACGTTAATGATGTCCTCTCGGTTAACTATAACCGAGCGTGAGTTTCTTGTCCGTATTAATTGGGAGAGTAAGTCAATAAAGAAGTGTCAGTGTGAATTTCGTAGGAAATTTGGATGTTGGGCAGCACCAAGTGAACCGTGTATTCTGCAACTGGTTAAGAAGCTGAAGACCCGTGGAACATTGCATGATTTGCAAGGAGAGGCCCGTCCCGAAATGTCAGAAACAGTAGTGCAGGACGCATCATTGGGCCCATCTTCTTCCAGGATAAGGTCAGAACAGCCGTCTACATGGAAACTTTCTAAGCATTCGCTAACCAACTGCACACTGAAGAGTTGACCACTGGATATTTTCAACAAGATGGGGCAACCTGTCAGAAATTACATGTGAGTGTGGCTTAAAATGAGTCATTATTTGGAGATCCCACGATTTCTAAAGAAATGTGGCTACCTCGATATCCTGACCTAACACCCCCTGATTTCATTCTCTGGAGGTATCTCAAATCAGTGGTGTTTAGAAAGAAGCCGACAACACTTGAGGCATTGAAGAACAACATCTGTTAGGCAGTGACAGCGATTACGCCAAAGCAACTAGCTTAAACTTTTCGCAATATGGAGTTTCGTGTTCACGCCTGACTCGACGGACAGGGGCGGACACGTTCAACATCCATTATGATATATACACTCACGGACAATGAAATTTACGCACCAAGAAGGAAGCATCGGATTGAACTGAAATTTAATGGACGTAATGATACCGATGAATGATACACATGATGGCAAAAACAGAGCTGTAGGACAAAAGGATCGGTGGCACACAGTCCGGTCATTTTCAATAACGCGTCGCACCACTTCATGCGGCTATACATGCTGCAATACGGTCCGGCACGGAGACGAACAGACGCCTGATGTTGTCTTGCTCAGACTGGCCCACACGTGTTGGACAGTGTGCTCCAAATCCCGGATAGTGCTGCACGGCGGCAGCTGGCGTTTCAACTGGTCCCACACATGCTCGATAGGGACATGTCTGGGGAGTGAGCAGGTCATGGAAGTTTCTGGACATGGCGTAGACAGTCCTGGGCAACCCGAGCCGGATGCGACTTCTTTTCAGCCTGACGCTCTTTCTTCCTGCGCTGCCTCTGCTGGTGCTCTTACCAAGAAGCGTCGGCGCCGCCCGGATCGTTGGACCCGCAAGAAGTCCGCCACGTCTCCTGCCCTCCCTGCAGCTGCCCAGATGTCTTCGACGAAGCCCTTCAGCTGGTCTACTTCTCTGCTTTAACCGCGTCGCGAGGACTATCCTGACTCGGATGCCCATCTTGAAGCGCTGGAGGACTGGGATCTCTCATTCGACGAAGTCTCTGCTTCGTCGGGGCCCCCTCGAGGGACCTCGCAGCCTCCTTCTGGGTTCCCGCGTTGATGCTCCAGGAACTGTGCTCTGTGTTATTTCTCGCCTACTGTGTGAACGTTAAAGCATATAATGCTTGTTTACCGCTTTTGTTTTGCCTTTGTCATTGCACTGTGCTCCTCTTCAATTTCTTTTTTTGCCTCGCCTACGCTGCCTGGCGCCCCCCGTCGCATTATTTTGTTTTTCCGTGCACCGTTTTCCCACGTTCTTCGATGTAATAGTCCCAGAGACTCAATAAAGAGATGTTGAAGCCATCATCAAAGTACAGGTCGCGCCATCTATTAGGAGGTCTCATCATTATCTGAAGAAAAATGATTGATTTTTAATGTAGTTATAGTTACGTTTTACCAAATACTAAGTATCGATTTTATAATTTAAAGTAATTTTTATCGACGTGCTAATTTCCATCCTTGGAGTACATTTATTGCGAAGAAAACTACAGGAGTTTTTACCATGGGAAACATTGGGCAGAGTTTTCATGTGGAACCACCTTAATGCGGGCTTCATAGATGTTGCGTAGCTGCATGTAGTGTAAAATTTGTTTTATATTTGTTACTGAAGTTTGTAAATTCCATGCACATGTATACCGGAAAAGAATAATTAAAATATGAAACAGTTTAATGTACACTATTAAAATTATTTCGTACATTGCTTTATAAATAAAGCAGGCACTACAAAATATTTACCCTCTGACTATGTCCGAAATTCTCAGGACTCAGAAATTACTCCAGACTAGTTTTCCGACAGAAAAAGACTTTCATACTTGCATTTAGGAGAGATAATCTTGCTGTTTTGGGGAGAAAGGCTTTCTCATCCTGTTAACTCGAACTTCTTTATATTCCTATGAGCCGCCCGAAATGGTGCCATTGAACAGTTTCGCTGCTTCGATGCGTACCGCACATTTGTCTCATCTTTACTTCCGGTCCATCCTACTGGCTAAGCGCATCTGTAGCAAACTCTTTTTTTGGGCAGTGGTATTTCAGCTCCAGGCTCACAAAGATTTTCTACTGGTTATTTCCACGTTAATCTAGTGACGGAGTTTTCATTTTTTCTGTTTGATATTTATTAGCATTATTTCTCCGTATGTATACTGGCATTAGCACAGGAAATTTATCATAGGCATAACCACTGGGGGGTAGATGGGGTCGGTGGACGGTGGGATCAGGTCTCCCCGATTTTCAGAGACGGAGATACCCGATGTAAAGGACCCCCCCCTCTCCCCAATTTTTCGGAAATACAATGCACACCTTTTCATGATGTGAACCAAATAAACTTAATAATAATTGTAATTTTTCGTAGAATGCAAACACATGTAAAATGTGTACTTTACGTTTAAATGTGTACTTTAGCAACATCGATTCCTAATAATCAAAGTCAGTTCTACAACTTTGTACTTTACATTTCTGCCCTATCTATCATAGTTTTACAGTGGTGTTCGCTAAGTTCCTCAATTCGCCAACAGAGGCGCCTATGTCGCTTCAGCAAGTACTTTGCTCCTGCGTGTGTGTGTGTGTAGGAGGAGGAGGGGGTCCCAAAATGTATCTTTTACAGTACGTACATAATATTGTATATAAATGTATACATATATAATGGGTGGGATGTAAGGTCAGGTGATGCGTAACATCACAGCCTCTCCTTGACAAATGTCAACCCCGCCTTCTCGTGGTGCATCCTGTTCCCACTAAAGGGCTCTGACGACCGCCAATAGCGGTATAACTATACCATCGGGATCAGAGGAAATGCTATCCCACACTCACCAACCCGCTTGGCCAGCGTGGTGAGTTATGGCCAAACACCTCCAAAATGACTCTACAACTTAAATCTTGGCCCTCAGTCTCCGGCAGCTGGAATGTACCTGGCCAAGGCAGCGGCCAGTGCGACATGAAGGCAGAGGGTGCTAAGAATCCCCGGAGGACCGGACTAGGTTGCCATTTGATGCTGACCTTGGCTACCTATAACGGACGCTCCCTATCTTCTGATTCAAGGCTTCTTGAATTGGAAGAGGAACTACACAGGATCAAGTGGGACATCGTCGGGCTAAGTGAGGTAAGGAGAAAAGGAGAAGATCTCATTGAACTGAAAAGTGGACATCTCTTCTATTATCGTGGGACAGATACTGGCAGAACTAGTGGTGTTGGATTTATAATAAACAAGAAACTGAAGGATAAAGTGGTAGAAGTTGAAAGTTCCTCTGACAGAGCTGCACGACTCATTATCCAACTATCGAGAAGATACCAGGCTCAGATTATTCAAACTTATGCACCCACCACAAGTCATCCTGAAGAAGAAATTGAAGAATTTTATGAGGAAATTCGTCATCTAAATAATAAAGGTAAGCAGCACTTGAAGATAATTATGGGAGATTTCAATGCAAAAATAGGGCAACGACAACAGAATGAAACTTCAGTAGGTAAATTCGGTCACGGCAACAGAAACCAGCGTGGAAATACTCTCGTTGAGTTTGCAGAGGCAGAAGGATTTTTCATCTTGAACTCCTTTTTCAAGAAAAAGCCACACAGGAAATGGACATGGAGACATCCAATTGGGACGACAAGTGAAATTGATTTTATTATGTGTAACAAAAAATTCGTCATCGAAGACTGCAGTGTGCTGAACAAGTTCAACACAGGTAGTGACCATAGATTGGTGAGATGTAAGATGCACCTCAACACTAAACTGGAACGTGGCAAGCTCATAAGACAAACAAAATGTATTGACATAACCAACCTTAAAAAACACCATAATACTTTCAAGTTGGAACTGAAGAACAGATTCTCTGCTTTAGAAGGCCTAACATCGGAAGAAGTGGATATTTCGGAAGTTAACAGAAAAGTAACCAAAGCTCTAATGGAAACAGCAACAAAATTAGCTGGGTCTAAGAACAAGTTGTATGTGAAACAAATTATCAGGAAAAACCAAAATGTTGATGCAAAAAAGAAGAGAGATGAGGACAACTAAAGAAGATGTGACTTCCAAAGTGGAATATATAGAGCTATGCAAGACAACACGAAAAAGTATCACTGAAGACGTAAGGAAATTCAACTGTGAGCTAGTGAGGAAAGCAATTGAAAACAACCAAAGCCTTAAGATAGCAAAGGGACATCTCAGTAAGGGAAGAAAACAGATTATGGCTCTAAGAAAAGAAGATGGTTCTATAACAAGAAATAGAGGCGAAATTTTGACAAGAGTGAAAGATTTCTACTCCAAATTATATGAAAGGGATGATACATGTACTCCAGACATCATGAAAGGTACCAGAGTTCTTCCAGTCCTCCCAGCAGAAGTTGCTCATGCAATCAAGAACATGAAGCGGGGGAAAGCTCCAGGAGAAGATGGAATTACTATAGACATCATACAAGAAGCAAGTGGAGAAATTGAAACAGTACTCGCCCAAATTTTCACTCGATGCCTTAATGAAGGGAAGATTCCTGAGGATTGGAACAATGCTACAATGATCCTGCTACATAAAAAAGGTGACATTGAGGATCTCAGGAACTACAGACCTATCAGCCTCCTATCAGTGGTTTATAAAATCTTCACTAAAGTTCTTTCACACCGCTTGAAGGTAACACTGGACATGGCTCAACCGAGAGAACAAGCTGGATTCAGGAGTGGCTACAGCACAATAGATCATATCCACGTACTGAGAGAACTAATTGAAAGAGCGAGGGAATATGAACTTCCATTGTGCATGGCTTTTATCGATTATGAAAAAGCCTTTGATTCGGTGAAACCATCAGCAGTTACCACGGCTCTGAAATCCTGCGGTATTGAAGATGCATACATTAATATTATTAATAACATCTATGAAAATGCAAGTGCAAAGATTCGGCTGTTTGAAAATACAACACACATAAAAATTGGAAAGGGAGTGAGACAAGGTGACACCATATCTCCGAAGCTCTTTAATGCCACATTGGAAAATGTCTTTCAATCACTGAACTGGGAAAACAAAGGGATAAAGATTAATGGAGATTATCTAACCCACCTTCGTTTTGCTGATGACGTAGTCATTTTTGCAACTACCCCATCAGAGCTGCAGAGTATGATCCAGGAACTTGCTGACAAGAGTAAAGAAGTGGGATTAAAAATGAACTTTCAGAAGACAAAAGTGATGTTCAATGCTTTTACAAGAAATGAAGATTTATCGATTGATGGAGAAAAACTGGAGATAACAGATACGTATGTTTATCTTGGACAACAGATATCAAATGAGGGTCACATTGATGAAGAAATTAATCGGCGTACAAAACTTGCCTGGAGAGCTTTTGGAAGAAACAGCATAATTTTCAAGAGCAATATGCCATTATGTCTTAAAAGAAAAGTGTTTGATCAATGCATCCTTCCAGTGCTTACGTATGGTGCAGAGACGTGGACCTTAACTAAAAGAGACATACAAAGGCTGCAGACAACTCAAAGAAGCATGGAGAGGTGCATGCTTGGTATAACCAGGAGAGATAAGAAGAGGAACTCGTGGATCCGAAAAATGACGAGAGTGGAAGACATCATGATCAGAGTTAAATCCCTGAAATGGCAATGGGCTGGACATACTGCCAGAAGGACAGACCATAGATGGACAGCCGAAATTTTAGATTGGATTCCAAGGGACAGGAAAAGACCCAGAAAAAGACCACATGGGAGATGGGTGGATGAAATTCGTAAATATGCGGGAGTGACATGGAGGAGACTGGCACAAGACTGACCGTTGTGGAGGAAACTTGGGGAGACCTTCGTCCAGCAGTGGATTGATAATGGTTGACAATGATGATGATATAATGGGTGTATGTATACATACACACATATGTCACCCAATTGGGCCAGGAAAGTTATAGATGCGTGCAAAAACTTTAACTAAATGATTCCTCATGCAGCTCTGAGGAAGTTATGATAATTATAAAAATATTTTTGTGGGCTTTAAACCTGCACCTATGGCTTTGCAGAAACCCATTTCCAACTAGGTCTTTGTGGAAGTGAGAAAATGCAGAGTTTTGCTGGTCCTTGATAAAGCCAAGGCTCGGCATTCTCGACACTTTCTACATTCAGGTTGCTATTACTTTATCTCCTTTTTACTTATACCTGCTGGTTTTTGAGTATTTCTTAGTTGTTTTGTACCAGATAAATATTTTTTTTGCATCTGTCTCTTCTTAATAGTATATACACACATATGTATGTATACATACACACAAATAATATAATATTGTATATAAATGTATACATATAATGTGTCTACAATACAAAGGATATGGTGTTATCAGCATAAAACCTGGGCAGCTAATTACTGAAAACGTGTGATATGGTCCAATTAGTACTCATTTACATTACTCCCTACAGTAGGTCGGATTTATGTATGGAGAACCCCCAAGGAAGCGTACAATACAGAAATACAGAATGTCGGGTACCAACTATCAAACATGGGGTGGATCTGTTATGATTTGGGAGGCAATATGATGGTATTCAGCTGGGCCCATCATTATCCTATAGTCGAGTTCCTGCCAGCGAGTACTTGGACATCCTGGTTGATCAGGTGCATCACATGGTACAAATGTTGTTTCCTAACAATTATGCCATTTTTACAAGATGATAATGCGCCCATACACACAGCCAGAACAGTTCAGTCTTGGTTTGAGGAGCACTAAGGTAAACTATCATTTTCTTTTCATAAACTGTACCTCACAATAAGGTCGACATATGAAAGTACATGCATGTGGTATCAACGGCGTACGCCGTGTAATAACACTGTTACTCACGTTGATTCATGCCTGTGTCGATAATGACCCGCCGACTAAGTATCATATTATTTCATTATTTATTCTTGGTATTCCAATGTGTACTGTCATTTATATCGATTCCATTCACTATATAATGAAAAATGCTGTATTAAAAAGCCCTATACTCCATTACAACAGTTCGGCATTGCTATTAAAGAATTGTCAGCAGCAAACATAGTGTATGACAACACTAAGACCCAATATCTTTAACGACGGTCACACTATTGCATCGAAGTCTGACTAAGGCAATGTTTCAAAGTTATTATACTGCATATATAGTCATTAATTGTTCATTATAAGTTGAGTTCAACAGTAGTTTGCATTCACAATTTCACTTCCCGTTAAAAAGTTGAGATGTAGACACAATGCAAGTAGTATTTCACCAAAAACGGATTCCAAACAGTAACACAGTTCAAAGGGCTAAAAGAAATATGTACACATTTAAAATGTCTTACAATGCACTATTCATTTTCTGAATCAAACCTTGTCCACCGGTCACCATCCCCAACACTCTTCCGTACATGTTTCAGAGCACTTCTCTGTGTCCATTTTCAACGGATTACTTACTCTGCTGTGAAGTTCACGACTGCAACTGAAGTTAACACTGAATGTTCCTCATGAAGGTCTTCACTAGCTTGTTTGTTATCCGCTTGTCAAGGTAAAGTTCAACATCTGTCCTTGCCAGCTCAGTCACCTGACTTGAGATCCAATCACTGTGGGCAGTTTTGGAGAGCGGAGTAAGAAACAGATTTCCTCCTCCATGATGTACTGATCGACGAATGCTACAACATCCACTAGAGACTATTAAAAAGCTGTATGAATCTATTTTAAGAAAGTTGGAAGCTGTGTTAAAAGCAAATGGTGGTCAAACACCTTATTAATGAAGACATAGTACAACATTCCACTGCAGACTATTCAAAAGATGTATGAATCTATTCTAAGAAGGTTGGAAGCTGTATTAAAGGCAAATGGTGGCCCAACACCTTATTAATGAAGACATAGTACAACATTCCACTGGAGACTATTTAAAAGCTGTATGAATCTATTCTATGAAAGTTGGAAGCTGTATTAAAAGCAAATGGTGGTCCAACACCTTATTAATGAAGACATAGTACAACATTCCACTGGAGACTATTTAAAAGCTGTATGAATCTATTCTAAGAAGGTTGGAAGCTGTATTAAAGGCAAATGGTGGCCCAACAGCTTATTAATGAAGACATAGTACAACATTTCACTGGAGACTATTCAAAAGCTGTATGAATCTATTCTAAGAAGGTTCGAAGCTGTATTAAAGGCAAATGATGGTCCAACACCTTATTAATGAAGACATAGTACAACATTCCACTGGAGACTATTTAAAAGCTGTATCAATCTATTCTAAGAAGGTTGGAAGCTGTATTAAAGGAAAATGATGGTCCAACACCTTATTAATGAAGACATAGTACAACATTCCACTGGAGACTATTTAAAAGCTGTATGAATCTATTCTATGAAAGTTGGAAGCTGTATTAAAAGCAAATGGTGGTCCAACACCTTATTAATGAAGACATAGTACAACATTCCACTGGAGACTATTTAAAAGCTGTATGAATCTATTCTAAGAAGGTTGGAAGCTGTATTAAAAGCAAATGGTGGTCCAACACCTTATTAATGAAGACATAGTACAACATTCCACTGGAGACTATTTAAAAGCTGTATGAATCTATTCTATGAAAGTTGGAAGCTGTATTAAAAGCAAATGGTGGTCCAACACCTTATTAATGAAGACATAGTACAACATTCCACTGGAGACTATTTAAAAGCTGTATGAATTTATTCTAAGAAGGTTGGAAGCTGTATTAAAGGCAAATGGTGGCCCAACAGCTTATTAATGAAGACATAGTACAACATTTCACTAGAGACTATTCAAAAGCTGTATGAATCTATTCAAAGAAGGTTCGAAGCTGTATTAAAGGCAAATGATGGTCCAACACCTTATTAATGAAGACATAGTACAACATTCCACTGGAGACTATTTAAAAGCTGTATGAATCTATTCTAAGAAGGTTGGAAGCTGTATTAAAAGCAAATGGTGGTCCAACACCTTATTAATGAAGACATAGTACAACATTCCACTGGAGACTATTTAAAAGCTGTATGAATCTATTCTATGAAAGTTGGAAGCTGTATTAAAAGCAAATGGTGGTCCAACACCTTATTAATGAAGACATAGTACAACATTCCACTGGAGACTATTTAAAAGCTGTATGAATTATTTCTAAGAAGGTTGGAAGCTGTATTAAAGGCAAATGGTGGCCCAACAGCTTATTAATGAAGACATAGTACAACATTTCACTGGAGACTATTCAAAAGCTGTATGAATCTATTCTAAGAAGGTTCGAAGCTGTATTAAAGGAAAATGATGGTCCAACACCTTATTAATGAAGACATAGTACAACATTCCACTGGAGACTATTTAAAAGCTGTATGAATCTATTCTAAGAAGGTTGGAAGCTGTATTAAAAGCAAATGGTGGTCCAACACCTTATTAATGAAGACATAGTACAACATTCCACTGGAGACTATTTAAAAGCTGTATGAATTTATTCTAAGAAGGTTGGAAGCTGTATTAAAGGCAAATGGTGGCCCAACAGCTTATTAATGAAGACATAGTACAACATTCCACTGGAGACTATTTAAAAGCTGTATGAATCTATTCCAAGAAGGTTGGAAGCAGTATTAAAGGCAAATGGTGGTCCAACACCTTATGAATAAAGACATAACACCGATTTCCCAGATGTTCACATTATTTTGTCGAATCCCAGAAAGCGCATTAACTCGATCACGACACTGCTGCTTTAAAGCGGTCTAAACATTTCTCGTAAACGTAACTTATTCTTTCACTTTTTTAATCTTTTCGTTCATTACTCGTTTTTTTTTATTTGTACTTTTTTTCGCCAAACGTGAAGACAGAATTCCTTCTGTAAATCTTGAAGTGTTTTGCACACTTTTGACCAAAATAATATGTTAACAGCACGTTGTCGACTAACTTCTTAGTCAGAAAGAGCAACTGACTCCTGTACATGTAGCCTGATTCAATTAGAAACACGACGTATTCTAACATTACAGTTTAAATACAAACATATTTCTGTCTGTACATCGTGGACCGTTTTCCACACTTCTGATCGCTCAATCTATTGAGAGCACGTTGTCTATTAACTACCTTCTCAGAAAGAGAAAAATAGCAGTTGTTATAAACCAGAATACTACCTAACAAACATAACGAATTCTAAATTTATTTTACTTTTTATATCCTCCCTTCTAGTTCGGCACAATTAGCTGTAATTCATTATGGTGTTCCAAACGCATTGTCGTCTGTTCGTAGTAAGCAGCAAATCGAAAGAACACAAAAGAAAAACACATACTCACCAGCCATGTTCCTTACAACATTTCTTGTCGTGAAAGGAAGATTGGCGTCGCGTCGGGACACACTGTAGTCATTTATCAGAGCAACGTAGAATATGCCAGCAGCTCTACTGATACCGGACAGAAGCATGTTGATGATGAAGCCAGCCATGGCAATAACCCATGACCAGCACTGGTCCGGACCTGCCTTTGATGACGACATGATCAGCTGACTATTTGTACCGGGGGCGTTTATCTACGGAATATCACAAGACAAACCCTGACCACTGAAAAGAGAGGTTTAAACATCACGGAAACGAAAACACAACGAACAAATTCAAATACTAGTTACTTTAAAATGCGAGTCACTAATTCGTAGCTCAACAAAACGCAATATTTCATTAAATACCTCAATTTTAGGGATCAAATAAAAGGTACAACGGTACAGAAGAAGAGATAAAACGTCTTTCCCAACATTTTTTATTTGGCGTTGATGAAGTTTTCAGAACACAAAAAAACTTTAAAACATTTTCAGCAATTTTTCTGGACTAACATCGCGCCTGTTTTTAAGGCGTTCCTGTTCCCTTGTTTGTCATGGCATTCTATATTTTAGTGTATATTCAAAAGAAGACCGAACTGTCATAAGATTTTCGTAGACTTCATCTGCTTGGTCTTCACTGGCTAAACAGACGGAAGGAAAAGTAACTTCGAAGTTAACGTCTCTGTGCCTTTATCTTTTAACACCAGGAAAAACACCCACCTTTTCAACAACAGAGGGTGAGTCGAAAGTTTTGCAATATTTGCATAAAATGTGCTGCATTGGGTATATCACGTGTTTAAACTAGTTCAAGTCGCGCACTGCAGTCAGTCGAAAGGGATGTAAAGTGGAAGGCGCTGCTGTGAATAGTATTGCATGTCGTCGTTCTGTCTGTGGTCGGGACGCCTAAAAGATGAACAGCCCCAACGGGCTAATTAGGGAACTTCTGCTTTACGCGTTTGAACTTGGCCGTAACGCTGCTCAAGCAACACGAAGTACATTGCTGGCCACCCAAAATGCAACACCAAGAAGGAAGCATCCGATTGGCCTGAAATTCGCAGAATGCGTCGCCCGCCAGAGGGCATGCAAACGATTAGCATTGCAGGGCATATGCAAATCATGTGCGCCCGGCACGCCACCGAGAAGCACTATAAGAAGGGTACACAGAAGGCGGGGTGTAAGTAATGGAAGTGTGTTGTGCTGCCAGACCTGTGCGTGGGAAGCTTCCTGATGCCGCGTCGCAGAATACGGCAGTCATACCAGCACGTTTCGTAGTTCGACAGAGGACGAATAGGGGCTTATCGCTATAGCGGTTTATCGTACCGAGACATCGGCGCCCGTGGGGGACGACATCCAGCCACAGTGAGGTGAGTACGGATTCGGTGGGTGCAGGAGGGACGGATGGACCGACGTGAGCGATTGCCTCAGCCGCGACAAACCACTGAACGAGAGAACCGGCATGTTGTGCGGCGGGAATTGACGGTTCGCACCGCCACATCACGAACGTTAGCGCAGGAATTAGGGTGTGTTGTGCAACAACCTGTGTCAGCACGTACCGTCCGACGTTGTCTGCAGGAGCTGGGACTCTGTCGCTCGGAGCCCATTGCTCCGATTACCATTGACGTTACACCACCGGCGAGTGTGGCGGCAGTGGGCCGTTAAACGCCGCACCTGGACTACGGAAGGGAACGGTATTGTCTTCTCCGACGAATCCCGCTTCTCCCAGCAACACCACGATGGTCGGATCCGCGTGTGGAGGCACCGCGGCGAGAGACTATATGACGCCTGCATTATGCATCGCCATACCGGTCCGTCGCCTGGCGTTATGGTTTGGGGCGCAATTGGATATGACACTCGCACCCCTCTGGTACGCATCACTGGTACACTCAACAGCCACCACTGCATCTCCGACGTTTTGGAGCCTGTAGTCCTCCCTTACCTGCAGGACCTGCCAGCGGCCACGTTTCAACAGGACAATGCGCGACCGCACGTGGCACGCATCGTGCAACAATTCTTCACGGCCCACCAGGTGTCACTGCTGCCGCGGCCCGTGTGTTCTCCTGATATGTCGCCCATCGGACACGTCTGGTCGCTGATCGGCAACCGAGTGGCCCGGCAAGCACCACCCGCAGCTACGCCTGATGAACTGTGGCAACTTGTGGAAGCAGCCTGGACCGACATACCCCAAGCCCACATCCAAAGCCTCTTTCGTTTGATACCGCGGCGTGTAGCGGCCGTTATTGCAAGTCATGGGGGCCACACGAACTATTGATGTCTGCGTGTTCCGCAAGTCGCACGGGTCTGTAAGCTCAATCGTTTCATCTTTGTATCTGTTGTTATGTGTCCAGTAAATCTGGCTTTGCTATCTCGTGTCCTTCTTGGTGTTGCATTTCGGGTGGCCAGCAGTGTATTTGTAATGAGAAAGGGGAAGGTTCTGTGGACCACAGCACCGCAACCAGATGGTTCAAGAAATTTCGCTCAGGTGACAAAAACCTCGACGATCAGCCAAGGTCAGGTTGGCAGCGAGCCGTGGATACGGAGGCCGTGCGCCAGGCCGTTGAGGCAAGTCCAACAACCAGCACTCTGAGATTATCAAGCGAGCTGGGCATATCACAGACCACCGTGGTTCGTCCCCTGCAGGATCTCGGCAAGGTCTACAAGAGCTGCCTCATTGTCCCTCACGAACTGACGCCAACTAAAGCAAACCGCCGAGTGGAAGTGTGTACGAAACTCCTAGAAAACCCACGCGACGTACCTTTCATCAAAAGAATTGTTACGTGCGATAAAAGGTGGGTCTATTTCCGTAATCTCAACCCACAACGGCAGGGGTTGAGCCCGGGCCAGCTTCCTGAACCTGCTGCCAAACGTGGGCGCTTCGTGCACAGGTAGATGATCTGCGTCTGGTGGAATTTCGAGGGGGTAATCCATTACGAATTTTTTCCTGAAGATCGAACCATCAACACTAGCCTCCACTTTGAACAGTTGGAACGGATGTATGCCGTTTTGAAACAGAAGTACCCGGCAATGGTGAACAGAAGGCGCGCTCTCCTACAGCAAGACAACTCTCGGCCTCATACCGCGCGAACGACCCGGGCAAAACTCCAGGAAGTTGAGGGAATCGAATTGATGCCACACTCAGCTTATAGTCCGGATCTTGCACCGTCGGATTATTACTTGTTCCGGTCCATGGCCCACTTCCTCCACTTCAAAACTGCAGAAACTTGAGGTCATCGAACTGATGCCACACCCATCATATAGTCCGGATCTTGCACCGTCGGATTATTACTTGTTCCGGTCCATGGCGCACTTCCTCCACTTCAAAACTCCAGGAACTTGAGGGCATCGAACTGATGCCACACCCAGCATATAGTTCGGAACTTGCACCGTCGGATTATTACTTGTCCCGGTCCATGGCCCACTTCCTCCACTTCAAAACTCCAGAAACTTGAGGTCATCGAACTGATGCCACACCCAACATATAGTCCGGATCTTGCACCGTCGGATTATTACTTGTTCCGGTCCATAGCCCACTTCCACCACTTCAAAACACCAGGATTTTGAGAGCATCGAACTGATGCCACACCCAGCATATAGTCCGGATCTTGCACCGTCGGATTATTACTTCTCCGGTCCATGGCCCACTTTCTTCGCGGGCGGCACTTCAACAACCAGAAGGAGGTGGCAGCTGGGTTGAAGGAGTTCTTCGCCTCGAAGGACAAGAACTGGCACCGCCGCGGAATCGAAAAACTGGCAGACAGATGACTAAAGACGGTGCAACACGATGGCGTATACTTTGAATGGTAGTCAGCTTTCCTCGTAAAGTTGTGTGTCAAGACATAAAGTGATCCAAATATTGCGAAACTTTTGTCACATCCTTTGTATTTCTTTATATTTATCTTTGATTGGATTCCATCCTCCTCATCATAAGCAAAAAGAATTTTCAATCTACTGCTGAATGAAGGTCTCCCCAAGTTTTTTCCACAGCCTTTTGCTTTGAGCAATTCTCTTCCATATGACTCTAGCCGGCTTCTGAGTGTTATCCATCCTCTCCCTCATGATCTTCTTCCGGGTCTTTTCGTATCCCTTGGTATCCAGTTTAATATTTCGGATGTCCAAGAGCAATTCTCTTTAATGTCACTCCAGCATGCTTTCGAGTTTCATCCATCCCCTCTCACGTAGTCTTCTTCCGGGTCTTTTCCCGTCGTGCTTATGCGGTGCTAATGTTAGAACTTGTTTGTGCTTACAACTACTGGAATCTTTCGAATCAAACATTTAGCAGCAAAGACATAGAGTACAACCGAACGTAGTTTCACAACCTTAGCTAGATTAGAAAACTGTGCGTTATTTGTAGAAGGAAACTGGGGTAAAATGCTTTTTTAGGTTCAGACCAAGAAACGATCTTTTCAGTCGGATTTTTAGTGGAGGAAGAGTCGCATTCTCAGAAGTGCGAATTGTGGTGAAAAAGAAGCAAATACTAAAAATAAGAAATGGTACACAAAACGTTTAGCATAGCAGAAGATATCCGAGGCAAGAGGAATTTTTCAAATCGAACAGTTAGAACTAGGAATATGGATGAATGCATGCTACTACTTTAGTACCCCGAACGACAAAGCTGTGTGTTATTTTAATTACAAAATGGACGCAAAATGTTCTTCATAAAGGAGGGAATTCTGCTAAGAAAGGATTTTTCCAAAGAATTTTCAGAATCGGTAATAATTTTTCGAATAGAAGTATACACCGACACTTTCCTGCGGCAGCATTGTAAATCATGAAAACGCAGAGCATATGTGCAAATATTTTTCAGAGTATGTGTGCAATATTTTTCTAGTATTTCAGATATCCAAGAGCAATTCTCTTCTATGTCAGAGCATATATCCAAAAGCAATTCTCTCCTATAATACAGAAATATATGCAATGGAAAAGAATTTTTAATACGATTATTAGAACAAGGGATAACACGAAAAAGGCTTTTTCGTATATACCCTAGCGGAAAAATTCTGAATTATTTAAAGTTGCGTAGTGTTCGTAATTTTCACCGTAACGGAAGATAAGCAGCATAAAAATAATTTTTCCAATAGGTATTTTAGAAGTGGGAAAATAGTTGCAAGCAGAAATACATACTAACGCTACCTAGCGTCAGAATTTTGCGATATGCAAAACTTAAGAATATATGCAAACTTCTCCACGAAGTGAATGAAATGCAATGTTAAAAAATGTTTTTAAATCAGACTTGTAGAAGAAGAGAAATTGAGAAAAAAGAATAGATGTTTGCATTCCCTAGCGAATAAATCACATATAAAAAATGCAATTACAATTTTGGCCAAAAGTCCTGCATCAGTAGACTAAAAGCCAAATTTTTGGTATTTGAAGTCAATTTAAGCGTAATGGTAAAGTCAGAAATATATATATACACACCATTTTTAAGGAAATTTTATGCTAAATTCAAATATTTTCACAGAACGTTATTATCAGTAATAGAAGTGAAGTTAAAAGCAAAAGTACGGCGTCTAGTCATAAAAAGCAAAAATAGTGGAATTTGGAAAATTAGTGTACAATGCATTTAACGTAAGATTACTGCAAAGTACATTATTGAAACTTTCAAGAACGTTATTGAAACTTGGTCTAATTGAGTCAATTAAAGACTTTAATTGAGTCTGTAAGGGCGTATGGCACCGTGTTATTACCAAAGGACAACTACAGGGTGTCCACAATGTCTTGTTACCCCCCTCCCTGTAATAAGAAATATAAGTGAGCTATGTATCTGTTGTATGATGTATATGTTGAGGCATCCTTAAACGTCCAGTGGATCCGTTTGGGCTCCGTCATTCTCGTGACAGAGAATAATTTTACGCCATGTTCTGTGGGACATTTTCCGAAGCAGTTGCGGGGGATAAGAAAGAAAGCACGTCTCACTGCTTATTTAAGTTCATCAGTGGTTTAATAGCGCTGCTATGCAACAACCTCCTTTATGAAACCCCAAAGGGCATTATCACACGTTGAGAGGTCTGGGCTTCGAGATGGCCATTCAAGTGGATCGGGCAGCACTGCGAACCTCGGCCGATCCAACGATCCCGAAAGACCTCACCAAGGTATTCCCGAACAGCGATTGCGTAATAAGCGGATGCCCCATCCTGTTGGAATCATATGTCATTCAGAATGCCAAGATTTTCAAGTTGTGGCCCAAACCAGGTTTGCAGCATGTCCAGATAAGTTGTCTGATTCACTGGATTATCAAAGAAATACGGTCCAGACAGATGTCGACTATTCATTGCAGCCCATATCATGACATGCGGAGGATGATGTTCCAATTCTTCGACATAATGTGGGTTTTTCTTAGACCAGAACACAACGTTCCGTGATCGACAGCTGCTGTATATCGCACATTCATCACTGAAAATGACCTTTCCACGTTTTGGAATTGTGGCAAATGTCTGAAGGATCATTGCACATGCATCTCGCCTGCGGTTTAAATCGATGTCTGATAACTCCTGAACGAACATCGGGAGATATGCGTGCAAATTCAGGTCATTCTTCATGTGCTTATGCAGTGTCGATCGTGGTATTCCAAGTTCCGCTGATCGTTTGCGGAGCGACTTCGTCGGTGACCTGATAACTGATTCCTCAACCGCTTGACACTGTTGCACTCTGGTTGATGGTCTTCCCGTTCGTGGTTTATCCTTGATGTTGCCTGCTTCGAAGAGTTTATGTTCCCACCGCAGAAGAGTCTGTTTTGGAGGGGCCTCTTTGTCGAATCGTTGTTGGAAATCGGCACGCACGTCACGCATTGTCTTCCCTGTGTGTGGATGTTCGTGTACCCAGACACTGACAACAATCCGCTGTTCCAGGGTATATTCGCTGGTATCACACATGGTTCCGGTACCTAATCTGTAAATAAACACAATACAGACCATAACTCAACATATACATCATACAGCAGATACATAGCTCACTTACATTTCTTATTACAGGGGGGGGATAACAAGACATTGTGGACAGCCTGAAGAGAAGCTCACTAGTTTCTTTGTTACTAAGAAACCGTGGTTATCCAATTAAATATTAAAGCGCCTTTTGCTTGTTGGTAAGTTATTTCAAGTGTCCTGGAAGTTTCAGTCATGTATTTTACAGTAATTTTACGTTAAATGCATTGTACACTAATTTCACAAATTCCAATATTTTTGCTTTTTATGACTAGACGCTGTACTTGTGCTTGTAACTTCACTTCTATTACTGGTAATAACGTTCTGTAAAATTATTTGAACTCAGCATAAAATGTCCTTTAAAATGATGTATAATATGTATTCTTGACTTTATCATTACGCTGTATAAGTTGACTTCAAACATCGAAAATTTGGCTTTCGGTATACTGGTTCAGGAATTTTGGCCACGACTGTATATTCATGGTGAGTAGTATCTGTCCGAATTTTTTTAATAGGGTTTTTAGACGAGCAGATACGAATGGGAATATATTGTAAATAGAAGTATACATTTACGGCCTCTAGTGGAAAAATGTACTTTAAGAAAAATAGAAATCGTATGCAAAGTATTCTTCCCTAGGAATGATGTACAACGCAAAATAGTATTACAATCGTACGGTTGTAAGCAACCGAAAAATATGATATTTATATCAGCCTCCTAGAAAAAAACCAGAAAAGAGATAAAAAAAACTAAAAACATGATATTTATATCAGCATCTTAGTGATAAAATTGTGTATCACCTTGAGCTAAAAGTACACGAAAATGTTCCGTGTCGCGAGCAGTATCTGACCAAGGAGGAACTTTTTCAGCCGAATTATTTCGGACACAGATATTGCTGGAAATAAATTAGAAATAGAAATATTCGCTTATTCTTTCTTGTGTCTAAACTGTACATTACAACAAACTAGAAATATATTCAAAACACTTTCCAACACAAACTCTATCTGACGCAAAAAGAATTTTCAGAATAAGACGTTTAGCAAAAAGAATATTGGTGAAAATGCAGTAGTGGTGTACGCACCATAACGGGAAAATTGTGCATCATCTGAAGAAGAAACTGATCATACAATACAGCAAACTGTCAAACGTATTCGGACATCATAATGTTTTGGGACAAATGGCTTCGTTATCACAATCAGTACTTAGTCGGTCCACCTTTTGCTTGTGTGACAGCGGCAACACGTCCAGGCATACTATCAACCAATTACCGATAGAACTCGATAGGAATGACTTCTCATTGGTCCTTCAAAGCTGCTGCCAGAGTGGAGAGCGAAGATGGTCGTTGTAGTCGATTCCGTACCAGTTCCTCCTAGAAGAGTTCTATGGGATTAAGATCAGGACTCTGAGCATGCCAATTTAACAATCCCACCTCATTTTCAAGAAACGAGTCCTGCACACGCCGCGCAGTGCGGCAGGGAGCTCGATCGTGTTGGAAGAGACAACGGCCATTTCCATAATACTTCCACATTGTTGGTTGGGCAGAATTATCCAGAACGTCGAGGTACACATCGGAGTTCGTGGTTTGTAGTATACACAAACCACGGGCCGAGTCCCATGCACAAAAAACAACTCCATACCATGATGGAACCTCCGCCGAACTTAACAGTTGGAGGAACACAGTACCACGAAAATCGTTCGCTGGGCTATCGTCGAATCGAAACACGCCCATCAGATTGGAAGAGTGAAAAGCGTGACTCATCACTCCAAAGAACAGCTTTCCAGTCGCCAACAGTCCGGGAACGACGGCAGACACACCACTCCAAACGGCGCTTCGCATTCACTTTAGTGATATGTGGCCTGTTTGTCTCTGCTCTACCATAATAACCCACGCAGTGCAACTCTCTGCGGATAGTTATGGTACTAATCGAGCCATTACAAGCATTTTCTACTTCATCAGGGATGGAAACGACAGAGGAAGAACGGGATTTCTTAACATTTCTTACCATGGCTCTTTTGTCACGTTCCGTCAGTTCGTGCTGCCTTCCCAAAACGTTTTTTTGTTATACACAGTGTGGCAAAGAATTTTTAAGACTTGGTCTGTAAAATGAAATAGAAACAAAAAATTATAATTTGTTTTGGTTAGTTATTCAAAATAAGTCCCTTCGGCTTCAATACACTTGTTAGAGCGATTTAATAATGATTCGAATGTCTGTTCCAGTTCACTTTGTGGAACTGCCTCCAAAGCACGCGTCGAAGCTGTTTGTAGGGTCGAAATATCATCAAAATAGCACCCTTTTAACGTCATTTTAATCTTTGGGAATAAAAAAAGTCGCAGTGTGCTAAATCAGACGAATACGGTGGATGATTCAACACACAGACGTTATGTTTCGCCAAAAATCTACGAACAAGAAGTGATGTATGACTGGGTGCATTATCGTGCAACAAACACTAACTGTTTTCATCCCGATACTCTGGACGAATACGACGAATTCTGCCCAACAAACGCCTCAAAACATTTAAACAAAACTCACCAGTAATTGTTTGTCAACTTGGAACAAATTCTTTGTGGATAATACCCTTACTATCGAAGAATGTAATGAGCATTGTTTTGATTTTCGATGGAACTTTTCTTGTTTTTTTTGGCTTGTGGTGAGTTATTTGACTTCCATTCCGCACTTTGTCGCTTTGTTTTAGAGTCATATTGAAAACACTATGTTTCATCACCTGTAACAATCGATTTTAAGAAGTTTGGATCATTTTCAGCGGCTGAAATGATGTCTCTGCAATGTGCACTTCTCCTTGTTTTTTGTTCATTGGTTAACGTGTGTGGAACAAATTTAGCATAGACTTTTGTTTTGCCCAAATCTTCATGCAGGATGGTTCGAATCATTTCTTTGTTGATGTTTAAAGACTTTTCCATCATTCTTAGTGACGCACATCGATTGTTTGTCACGAAATCACGCACTTTTTCAATAATCTCAGGTGTCCTAGATGAACTTGGTCTTCTGGTATGCTTATCATCTTCTAGCGCATCTCTTCCGTCCAAAAAGCGTTTGTGCCACAGGAAAACATTTGATCTACTTAAACAAAAATCACCGTAAACTTGTTTCATCATTTGGTACGTTTCCGAGGCACTTTTACCAAGTTTTGCGTTAAATTTAATAACAGCCCTTTGTTCCCTCTTAATAATTCAACATGAAAAACAATTTACTTCTCTAATGAACGGCTGTTTCGTTTGAGTTACTTTAACAACTGCGCAGTACTTTTGGCAGAAAGCAAGCAGATGGTCACAGTTTATAACGCATTCGCGATTACACCGGTGGCGCCACCGTAGGCTGAAATCTAGCGCCAGTCTCAAAAATTTTTTGACGCACTGTGTAGTTGCACTGTTCTGCTTCCATCTCTTCACGACATCATTTACAGTCGATGTTGGTATGTTTAGTTTATCTGCAATGTTCCGTATGGAAACGTTACTCAAATGACATCCTATGACCAGCCGACGCTGGAAGTCGGAAAGTTCACATCCACGCGGCATATTCGCCTCAAAGTTACTGATAACACAATCGATACACAAGAACCGAAGGTTCAAACATTGAGGCAACCTCAATAATTCAAGCAATGACTTCAGTTTCTTGTTCCTAACAAGGTTTAATCGTCTGAGCGATCCCTGATCACAGTTCTGTGAGACGGGAAAGACGTGACGCCGTAGGTCCAACCGCCTTTGAAAGTAGAAAGGAACAGGTGTTCCATAGGAAAGATTAAAATGCAAAAGTAGATAAAATTAGAGTGGTAGAGAATATGTATCGCAATGCTAAGTAATGAAGCAAACTAAGTGATTTCAAAAAGGTGCTTATTAATGTCATTTCAATTAAAGTCCCGTGGTATGCGTTAAGATGGAGGGTTCTGGTTTTATTTTTTATTTTTTATTTTGCGGAGGATTTAATTAGGTACTGTTTTTGTTGTTGAAGGGTGTCAGAGGATTTAATTAGGTACTGTTTTTGTTGTTGAAAGTCACTTGAATCTGTAATTATTTTAATTTTTATTTATTAGTCTTTATTATTATTTTTTACTTATTTGTTCATTTATTTATTAATTTATATTAATTGTCGTCTTGCTTTTATTGTTTTGTAGTCAATGAGATTCTAGGAGAGCCATTTTAATTATTATAGTCATAATGTGTCAGCTGTCAGGTTATTTATTTAATTAATTGGCTAATTTTTGGAGGTTTATAAAACTTTTAAGGGCCAATCAATGTAATTGGTATATTGTACTGTTTCTTATGTTAGTTTTTGTTAAACTATTAGACTATTTATGATCACACATGTGATGTGTCTCCATATAATATGTTAGCAGGTGATATAATTCCCTCCTGTGAATATAGCCTTAGGTCTGTTTAGTTGCGTATTTTTCACATGTGCGTGTACTTTTAATGTTATCTATTATTATCTGTAATTATTACTTGTGCTAAATATTTCGCTCTAATAAGAGTCTTTTGTTTTCATTATTTTAAGGTAGTGGTATTGTTGCACATGCTTGTAATGCTATTGAATGTTTGGCGTAATGTCATAGTTTCATATTACTGTAATGCTATTAAGTGTTTGGTGTAATGTCATTGCTGCACATGATTGTCATGCTATTAAGTGTTCGGTGTAATGCTATTGGTGCTCCTCTTTCTTATTTGAGTGATTATTCTATTCTTCACACGTGTGTGTATCTTTGTAAAGTTGCAACATCGTACTTTTCGAAATGATGAAGGTGTTGATTCAGTTTATTTGCTGGAATTGTTATATATGTACTGTTTTGATAGTATGTATTATGTGAATGGTGTGTTGAATAATTTGAATAGGAAAATATTCGGTATATACGTTGGTTTGTTATATTCACAATTCACAGTGTAAATGAGTAGTTTTTGCGAAGTGAATATTTTCATTTATTCACGCTTATAATGGGATCTGCAATATCATTTAAGTTAATGTAATTCTTAGTAATTTTGCTTGAGCTGATGAATAAAAAGATGTTAAGTTGATTATTATTACTATGTTGTTGTTCACACGTGTGAATAATTCCTATTTGTTACCTGAATGATTAGCCCATTCTTCACGCATGTGAATATTTTTTTAAGGTTACTAGGTTATTGTAATTCTTTGAAAATAAGTTTCGCTAATGTTGTATATCATCATCATCATCATCATCATTGTCAACCATTATCAATCCACTGCTGGACGAAGGTCTCCCCAAGTTTCCTCCACAACGGTCTGTCTTGTGCCAGTCTCCTCCATGTCACTCCCGCATATTTACGAATTTCATCCACCCATCTCCCATGTGGTCTTTTTCTGGGTCTTTTCCTGTCCCTTGGAATCCAATCTAAAATTTCGGCTGTCCATCAATGGTCTGTCCTTCTGGCAGTATGTCCAGCCCATTGCCATTTCAGGGATTTAACTCTGATCATGATGTCTTCCACTCTCGTCATTTTTCGGATCCACGAGTTCCTCTTCTTATCTCTCCTGGTTATACCAAGCATGCACCTCTCCATGCTACTTTGAGTTGTCTGCAGCTTTTGTATGTCTCTTTTAGTTAAGGTCCACGTCTCTGCACCATACGTAAGCACTGGAAGGATGCATTGATCAAACACTTTTCTTTTAAGACATAATGGCATATTGCTCTTGAAAATTATGCTGTTTCTTCCAAAAGCTCTCCAGGCAAGTTTTGTACGCCGATTAATTTCTTCATCAATGTGACCCTCACTTGATATCTGCTGTCCAAGATAAACATACGTATCTGTTATCTCCAGTTTTTCTCCATCAATCGATAAATCTTCATTTCTTGTAAAAGCATTGAACATCACTTTTGTCTTCTGAAAGTTCATTTTTAATCCCACTTCTTTACTCTTGTCAGCAAGTTCCTGGATCATACTCTGCAGCTCTGATGGGGTAGTTGCAAAAATGACTACGTCATCAGCAAAACGAAGGTGGGTTAGATAATCTCCATTAATCTTTATCCCTTTGTTTTCCCAGTTCAGTGATTGAAAGACATTTTCCAATGTGGCATTAAAGAGCTTCGGAGATATGGTGTCACCTTGTCTCACTCCCTTTCCAATTTTTATGTGTGTTGTATTTTCAAACAGCCGAATCTTTGCACTTGCATTTTCATAGATGTTATTAATAATATTAATGTATGCATCTTCAATACCGCAGGATTTCAGAGCCGTGGTAACTGCTGATGGTTTCACCGAATCAAAGGCTTTTTCATAATCGATAAAAGCCATGCACAATGGAAGTTCATATTCCCTCGCTCTTTCAATCAGTTCTCTCAGTACGTGAATATGATCTATTGTGCTGTAGCCACTCCTGAATCCAGCTTGTTCTCTCGGTTGAGCCATGTCCAGTGTTACCTTCAAGCGGTGTGAAAGAACTTTAGTGAAGATTTTATAAACCACTGATAGGAGGCTGATAGGTCTGTAGTTCCTGAGATCCTCAATGTCACCTTTTTTATGTAGCAGGATCATTGTAGCATTGTTCCAATCCTCAGGAATCTTCCCTTCATTAAGGCATCGAGTGAAAATTTGGGCGAGTACTGTTTCAATTTCTCCACTTGCTTCTTGTATGATGTCTATAGTAATTCCATCTTCTCCTGGAGCTTTCCCTCGCTTCATGTTCTTGATTGCATGAGCAACTTCTGCTGGGAGGACTGGAAGAACTCTGGTACCTTTCATGATGTCTGGAGTACATGTATCATCCCTTTCATATAATTTGGAGTAGAAATCTTTCACTCTTGTCAAAATTTCGCCTCTATTTCATGTTGTATATATGCATTGTCTTAACATATCATTATGTCATCGATGTGCTAAATAATTTGTCTAGAAAAATGTTTGATAAGTAAGTTGTTTTATTCATATTCACAGCGTGAAGAGCTGGTTACTGCGTAGTGAATGTGTTCTTTTATTCACGCTTGAAATGGGAACTTCAATATCATTTAATTAATGTAACTGTTGATAGTTTTGACTGTGCTACTGAAAAAAAAGATGATCATTACTATGTAGTTTTTCACACTTCTGAATAAATTCCAGTTTGTTGCTTGAGTGATTAGCCTATTCTTCACACCTGTCAACATCTTTGTAAAACTGCAAGATAATTGTAATTTTTGAAATGATGAATGTGTTGATTTAGTTTATTTGCTGCTATTGCTAAATATGTACTATCTTGTCATAGCATTATGTGAATGGTGTGTTGAATAGTTTAATTAGAAAAATATTTGGTATGTACGTTGGTTTATTTATATTCACAGCGTAAAGAACTAGTTTTTTTTATTGGAGGTTTAAAGCCCACCGTGAGCAATTCTATAAGCAGTCGCCCGTCACTAATTTAGGGTCACTGGTTCCAGGAAAGGGAGAGAGCCAGTTCCGTAAGACAAACACAACATGCATGCCTCAGTGGTTTTCGAACCCAGACCCCTTTCGGACGAATGATCAGAGGCCATAGCTTAGACCACTGCTCCACCAGGGCGGCGAACTAGTTTTTGTGCAGTGAGTATTTTCTTTTATTCACGCCGCTTGGAATTATCTGCAATATCTCTTAACTAATGTAATTAATGCTAAGTTTGGATATGTAAAATAAAAGTAAAAATAATGTTGGGTCAATTGGTGCTATATTTGGTATGACTGGTATCCCTCTTTGAACACTGAAATAAGCCCTTAAAAGGGCCGTTTGGTTTTCTGATTTTTCACATGTAGTTGCTTTTATTTTTCTATTGACATGATGAAATAAATTGAATGGAAATTTTTATTGCTTGGGTATCTTGCGCTTTATTGCAGCCATTCACAATACAATTCAGGATGTGCTTGATGAGGATTTACTTACGCCTTGAGGCAGCGTTTTCAAGCTGAACGAAAGAAGAATTAATGAGAAAGTAAAGTGAAGAACAGAAAAAGAGACTACTTGCTTTGTATCTTACGCTCTAAAAGGCAGCTCTACGCAAGTAGTATAGATAATAAATTTATATTACCATAAGCCCATGAAGACGATCAACCACGAAAAGCACACACCTTTTTGCGTAGCTCCAAGACGGTGCGACGACCAAATAACCAAGGAACAGAACACAATTTCAAAAGGCGTTGCCTCGTTAACAAAGGATATTGAAAAGGGATTCCACCAGCAACGGAAACGTTACACGGGTTTTAAGGAGCATTACTTACTTCATGCAAATAATCTAACAGAACATCTCAGCTTTATATAGGTATGTCCGCATTCACAGCGCACCTTCTTGCGCAACCGTTCTTTGCACTTATGCAAATATTTGGTAGTGTCGAATACTTTTAATAATACAATGTAGTTTTTGTTGAAGACGGTATCGAATGATGAAAGGAATTTTTTCAATCGAATTTTAGAAAGAATGATATGGACTTTATTTTAAATTCGATAGCATGTTGTAACGTACCAGGAGATGTGACGTACTTGCCAGAAGGACGCACACGACATAAAGGCAGATAGGAATCAGAATAAAACGTCCGCGTAGCTCAATTGGTAGAGTGACTTGTTCCGGAATGAGGGGATCCGGGTTCGAATCCTGGCGTGGACAGAAATGACGGAGAAATTTACTTCGTTATAATGTGTATTTGTGGCGAAGTTGTGCGTCGGAAAAAAGATAGGATTATCACTCTCGCAAATTAGGATTTAATTCGAAAGATGTTTTTCAAATCTGATTAACAGGTGCTGATATATCATGTCCACGAACGGGCGGACGAATTGACGTCGATATTAGTAGTAACACAACCACATGCTTTTTTTTTTTTTTTTCAAAAGAGTCGCTAAAAATCAAGTGACTCCAATTTTCTCATTTCTGATAAATATTCCATATATTTCTGCAGCTGTTTTAGAAATAAGATTCGCAACTTTATGAGAAAAGAAACTAATGTGAACAAACAGCAAACAAATAATTAAATATAACTCACTTAAGACATAGTGATTCTTCTTTTCAAGTAAAGAAGGTTAAGTATCCATGAAGGCGTGTGCATTAATTCACAGCGCAATGATTTTGTACATTTAGAAGGTTGTACTCTAAGTTTGGCCTTATGAAGCAATCATTAGAAGCTGCTAAGTAACATTAACATGGTGATTTACAGCTTTTAGAAAGCTCGTACTGTTCAGACTGCGAGTCCTCCTGTTATAGACGTAAAATCTCACATTGCGAAAGATAAAAAAAAATCAGCTTCCTGCATGGAATAAGAATTATGACTCAGATGTCTCTGTGTCACTGGATAATTTTTTAATTACTGGAAATAACGATTCATTGAAAAAAAAACAAGCGTGTAGATGTAGTGCAAGCAAATACGATTGGGAAGTAAGTTGCTGAAAACGACAGAAAAAAAGGACACAAAAAACGAATGCTTTACTGTCTCACTTTCGGAGGAAAAGCTATTTGAAGAAGAAATGTGTACGGCTTTATTAAGGAATAACTGGCAAAAGCCAACAGGGCAAATAATGCTCAATTTAAGTAACAAACGCTTTCATACCCCTTGAAAGAAGGAAGTTTTTGTAATCTATTACTTAGTGAAGAAAGGTCTCTCAATTTATTTGGATATATGAATAAGGCTTTCGTAACCTATAAAAGAAAGAAAGCAAAAGCAATGAGAGTCTTCGGGAAACCAGGAAATGTTGAGGTGATGATGAATGGAGATAATGTACAGCAAGTGAGACTATACAAATTCCTCGGTAGCATAATCCAAAAAAATTTAAAATCTGACATGAAAATAAAAGAATGAATTAATAAAGGAAAATATGCGTTTTATAACAAGAAACATCAGTTTATTAATAAAATCAATAAAAATTTAATTTAAAGAAAAATAGCTTATTAAGTGTTATTGGGATTATAACTTTATATGGGGCGGAAACGTGGACAATTAAGAAGAAAGAAGTTAAAATGTTGGAGGCATTTAAAATGTGGTTATGAAGAAGAATGGAAAAAAAATAAAGTTGATTGAAAACAATACCAATGATGAAGTATTGCAAAGAGTTGAAGAAGAAAGGAATTTACTAAAAACCATAAAAAAAGAAAATATAACTGGATAGGACGTGTTAAGAGGAGACTGCCTATTGAAAAGAATGACAAAAAGGAAAATTGAAAAAAAGTGACCATGGGAAAGGAGACAACTAATGATGCTTGATGATATAATGGACACAGGAAGTTAACAAGAATTAAAAGAGGAAGCAAGGGACAGAGGAAACTGGAGAAAGGGAACTTGCTGAGTTACCGTTGGGCGCTGTCAAGAGACAGAACACTAATGGTGATGATGATGAACCTACTCGCATAGAAGAAGCGATTAACAGTTTCCATGTTTTAAGACTTTCAGCGTACATATTTATAGAAAGAGACCTGCCTATGCTGTTGGTCTCTTGACAGGGTTTCCAAAAGTGGTATTGAGTAAAAATTAATTTCGTAGTAGAACGTATATATGCAACCATGACAAAGATTTTTTCGCGAAATTTTAGCTCTTCGTAGGATAAAGTTTTCGACTAATCGTGTAATTATATAACGATTGGTAGTGATACATAATGTGCCAAAAACAACAGTTGTGTCTACGTTAATTAGAACAAACCCATATTTTCATGCAATTTTAATTTGGCTGAGAGGATCAGATCATATGTAGAAGATTTTAGGAAGGAAGTATCTGACTCAAGGTCTTAAACAATCCTTAGAAATAGTAAGCTAGGAGATTTTGGACTAGAGTGTTCGATAGGAAAGTGAGACGAAAGTGAGGTAGAAAGGGGAGAAAGACGTCTTTTTTTATAACCAGGGGGCAAGTACCCGGAGCCCGACGGCTTAACGGGCCCGTCCAAAGCACGGCGGATATTTAGTGATTCCAGCGTTCGTACCTGCATGGGATCGAACCTGAGTCCTCTCCGCAGCAGTCATAAACGCTGACAACTAGGCCATATGCAGCCTTTGGCTGAAAGGCTCGAGTTCAAACCAATTTTATTTACCATGGCCTCTTCTTTGAAACCGAACTTGACCAGCTGAAACCAGTTTGACTCGTTGTAGACAAGTAGATCCACTTAGCCGCCCCGGTGGCGCAGTGGTCTAAGGCGTTGGCCTCTGATCATTCGTCCGTAAGGGGTCCGGGTTCGAATCCCGGTCAGGCATGGATGTTGTGTTTGTCTTACGGCACTGGCTCTCTCCCTTCCCTGGAACCAGTGACCCTAAATTAGGGACGGGCGACTGCTTATAGCCCATTGAGTTGCTCACGGTGGTCGTGAAACCTCCAATCAAAAAAAAAAAAAAAAAGATCCACTTAACCTCAGTTGAGTGTTAGAGTTTGTAGCAGACGAATGTTGTTTTTGTGCTTGTGAAAATAAAGCTTCATTTGCCGGTGATGGGACTCGAACCCACATCTGCCTCCTCCGGTGTCAACTGTTCTACCCACTGAACTACACCGACGAAGCTTAACACTGCAACTTTGTCGTCTTGATATGTGTGTCACTTATGATGTAGGTACGTGACATGCTCGTGACGTACTACGCTCGTGTCAAGACGACAAATCTGCAGCGATACACTCCGCCGGTGTTGCTTAGTCGTTTAGAACAACTCACTCCCGAGTAAGGAGACGCCGGTTCGATCCCCGTCACCGACAAATTCCTGTTTTCACATTGGCGCCCGAACACAAAAACTGATTTACTGGCAGTTGGGTTCTTCAAAAATATGTGATGTTCGTTCCACACGTCGTCTGGAATTAATCAAAGGTTCTTCCTTCGCTTCAAAAAAAGATAGGGAGATGATGTGACGTACCACATAGGTGATGCACGTGTCAAGACGACAAATCTGCAGCGATACATTCCGTCGGTGTAGCTTAGTCGGTTAGAACAACTTACGCCGGAGCGAGAAGACGCGCATTTGATTAGCCACCGACAAATTTCTGTTTACACATGCTCTCGTGCGATAATTTGTGTTGTTTGTTCCGTGAAAATTGGCATTACTTCAAAAAAGTTGGCAAAAATTCTTGCTCTTATAGAACGCACTTCTATGGGCGTGTTAGAAATTACCTCTGCTGATGACGTGAAAAAAATCTTGTGCCTTTAGTACATATACATTCCAAGTGCACACAGATTCCGGACCACTGTCTTCAACGGGGAATGTGAAATGTGGATGAAAACGAAAAAACCAATCCCAGGATTTATAAAATTCTAGTAAGAAACAGCCAAATTCACACTCGTAACACAAGTAAAGACCTTCAGAGAGATTTATTGGTTGCTGGTGTTATCACTGATGCTTCAACCGAGCGGCGTAGGATTCCTGAAGCTGAACGGAAGAAGTCCAAAAAAGCAGTCGTACCAATTTCATGCCTTTTTTACCATGAGGAAAAAAGGTCTCACATGGGTACAAAAGCATAAATATTGAGCTGTAAATAGCAGTTTTCCCTGATGAGAGACATTTTGTTGTTCAAGGATACAGAGGGAACCCTGTTATACTACGCAATGAAGAGCCAGTGAAAACTGAGGGCCTTCAACAGTCTGTAAAACATCCTACCACAAAGACGTTTTGAGCCTGGGAATCCAGTCCCAATTGATAGCATGATGAATTCATCAAAATGCATTAAAATTCTAACAGGTAGAAGTATGCTATTTATGCAGGCTTTTGCAGTTGGAAAAGGGTACATTTCAGAGTGAGCCGTCTATACATGCCACTATTGCAAAGTAGTCAGGAAGTTAATGAAGGAAACCGGAGTCTATGTCACAAGGGACTTGAAAGAGAGGTCTTCTGAGGCTAGCCTCCAGATACCACAAACAATTAGAATGTCGGGAGCACGGAGAAAGGTATTCGGAAGCGAGACAAAAGCAAATGCGTATTTCAGATACGAATGGGCTGTTTGTGACAAGGTCAGCAGAGGCGAGACAAAACAAATGTTAGGCAGTTGTGTTTGGTACTATCGGGAAGAGCAGGCATACAAAAGAACGGGGGACACGTCATTGCCTGGAAATTTTCCAAACTTATATCCAATTGAAAATTTATGGAGTATTGTGGAGGTATGCTTTCAAAAATAAGACCCTTCAACAAAGGAACACTTGATAACAAATGTGAAAAAGTGCTGTTTCACATAATCAAGTGAAAAATATTTCAAAAGTAATCGAAGTTGTTGCCTTAAATGCCCGATCTTGATAAGAAGAATCACATCACAATACAAATTCAAATTCATGGGCTGAATTTAAAGATTTTATTGTATATACATGTATAAGAACGTTCAGGTTTCCCTGGAACCCATTGTCAGATACATAAACAGTAGACGATGGGTTCTTGGGAAACCTGAAAGTTCTTATGCATGTATATATGATAAAATCATTAAATTCAGCTCATGAATTTGCATTGTGATGTGATGTGATTCTTCTTATCAAGATTGTGCATCTATGGCAACTACTTCGATTACTTTTGACTATCTTTGCACGAATTTAAATCTTCTAATGAAAAATATTTGCTCTAAATTAGAGGAACCAATGCCAAAACGTGTTCAGGGGATTACTGCAGCCAAACGAAGACGCATTTTAAACAAATTTTAAGGAAAGTTCCAGCATATAACAGTTTTTTTGTCCCCATTCGTTTGCACAGGCTGTTGATAAGAAATCGAGAGAGTACCTTCGTACTCTTTATAGATAATTTATGTTATGCATTTTATGCATGCCAAGATTTATGTGGGTATGAAATAAAACGACTGATTCGAGAATATAAATTTTATTACGCACAACACATTGCATTTATTCGCCTCTCTCACGACCACACCGAGCCACAGTCCTGTACATACTAAGTGAAATTAAATAATAACAACAAACAATAAGTATACTAAATTTCGGATTTTTAGTATAGTTATACTATTTTGAGTATAATTGGTGTACAGTTTCTACTTATTGAACAAACAATAAGGTTTACTAAATCCTGACATTGAGCGGCACTTAGGTAGGTGGATTAAATGAATGTTATTGTCGTAAAACCAATGAAAGGAGATATGTTAGTCCTAAAAGTAAATATTTACTAAACTATGGCGGCGGCAATGCTAAGTATTTCGACTGTTTAATTTTTCAAAGACAATATTTATTTTTATTATTATTCGTATATTATTCAGATTTAGACGACCGTTAGGAACGATCCTGGCACCCATGAACTGTGGTGAGTTACGAAAGTCTATCTGCGCATGCGCAAGCTAAAATCTTAGGATGGAAAGAATAGCTGATTCGCAAGTGTATTAGTGAGGGGTATTGGTCTACAGATATCCTATATCTACACGTTACATTCCATCGTGCTTTACATAATTTTAAAGCTCTCGTCAATAACGGGTGCCACTCCAAGGGTTGATGCGTGAGAGGAAACTAAATTCCTTTACTACAAGATGACCATAAAAAATACATTTTTTGTAATAGCTTTTATCGCATTTAGCATCAGGTTCTCTTATTTACGTAGACTGCAATGAGATACGTTTATGTAAAACTTGATGAGGTACGTTTATGTAAAACTTGATGAAATAATATTCGGGGATAGTATAGTAAAATATATTGTTAACGAACAATGAAATTAACTATTTTTGCTTTACTTCATGGGAAAGCATGCAGCACGATCAGGTCTTTTCTACTGTCACACCGGTGTCATATTCTGGATTTCTACCCTGAGTTTATGTAGTCCAGGTACCCCGTTGAAATTGTTGACCGAGTAAATCCAAACTTCGTGGTAATTTCCGAGATGGAGTCACCCATCTCCCGGGCGCCGACTATCATACCACTTTCGTCTAGGTCTCTTCTACTCCCACACCGGTCTCGTATTCTAGATTTCTACCCTGAATTTATGTAGTCTAGGTACCCCCTTGAAATTATTGATCGAGTAAATCCAAACTTCGTGGTAATTTCCGAGATGGAGTCACCCATGTCTCGGGCGCCGACTATCATACCACTTTCGTCCAGGTCTCTTCTACTGCCACACCGGTCTCGTATTCTAGATTTTCCCTTTGAGTTTATGTAGTCCAGGTACCCTCTTGAAATTATTGATCGAACAAATCCAAACTTCGTGGTAATTTCCGAGATGGAGTCACCCATCTCCCGGGCGTCAACTGTCATACCACTTTCGTCCAGGTCTCTTCTACTGCCACACCGGTCTCGTATTCTGGATTCCCCCTGAGTTTATGTAGTCCAGGTACCCCCTTGAAATTGTTGACCGAGTAAACCTAAACTTCGTGGTAATTTCCGAAATTGAGTGGTCCATCTCCCGGGCGCCGACCATCATACCACCTTCGAAGTAGGTTAAATCCTGATTAGCTGCCATCTGAATTGCGAATGCTATTACTTGAGGTTGCGGAGATATCTGCCTCCGTATATGCGTCGTTTGCGGGCGATACCATTTAGAGTACGGTTGTGGTGGCATGTGATGGGAATGGTAACTCCTTTCCCAGTTTTTTTGGCACCTTAGTTTATAAACATTCACTATTCTCTGGGCTGAAATCTTAATCTTAGTCTCACGGCTGCAGTTGATAGTTTCGTCATTAAACGATGAATTAAATTCCACTCATTTCAAAGAGCAACAGTAAGATAACGTTCGGAGCATTCCAATTCTGCTAGCACGTTTTTTCTGTAAGTCGTAAAGTTGTTACCTTTCTTTTCTTTTCTTCAGAAGCGTCACATAAAACATTGAGGCCCCCCGCGAAAAATTATTTAAGGTCCTCACCTAACAAAAACTAGTTTTGCGTCCTTCCGGTGATTTTGAATAGAACGCGATAACTTCTAATCACACGTAGTCAATGCGTATTTTGCTGCTTAGGAATTTAGCTGACCTCTTGGTTTCGAAAACCGATAAACGATCCTTATTCCTGTTCAACTCCGGAAGAACGGGCACTGTAGTTGCGGCTGAATTTGCAATTTCTGAGACGCCCGATAAAAACACTAATTAAGACTAGGTGTGGTGTTTATATTGTACATCTATATCTGATATTTAAGAAGAAAGAAGTAAATTCTATCTAGCCTTCCGTGTTCAGTGGAAATATTAAAAGATTTGTTATAAAGATGATTTTTCTCCATAATTTGCCCTTAAGGGACATGTCTTTAACATTGCAACGAATGCTAAGGAAATTATTATTTGCAGATATATCAAGGCCCTTGTCTGTCTGTAGTATGATCTAGGAAGCACGGACATAATTCCTGGTGTTAATAGAACGCTACTGCCTTCTAGTGGGGAATCTTTAAAATCTGAAAATATGTGTATTGTACGGATTACAATCAAAGTGAATGAATATTAAAAAAGATTCTAATTCGACAGGTAAAACACAGATATTAGTACATTATGACCTTAAACTTATGCCTATATGGACAGTTATTTTACACAGAAAATAGGTAAAGTTTGAAGACGATAGAAATATTTTTCTCGTAACTGCAGCTATAAGATAAAAAAACAACAACTTTCCAAGAAGTGCAAGTCCAAATGTGTTGTCAGATGCAATTATACCTTCAGGTAACTTCGTGCAAATGTGAATTTGCATGACGTAGGTGTGAAAACACAAATTTGTCCGTGACGGAAATAGAACCTGCGCCACCTCACTCCGGAGTAAGTTGCTCTCCCAACCAAGCTACAAGGATAAATTGTATCGCTGCAGATTTGTCGTCTTGACACGCGCTTTTCCTCTGTAGTACGTCACATAGCGATAAAAAGATACCTCACATGGCAAAAAAATACATTGAAAGTTCACCACACAGATTTCAACTACAGAATACAAATAGCATTTTTGAATCCGACTTTTAGAAGGCCATATTCAACAAAAGATAAGAAAACCTTTACACCACCCAGCAGTAAATATGTTCATCATGGGAATTCGTAAATGCACGAATTATAATTTTTTGCGGTTAATTCTGTCCCATGAGAAAAAAAGAACAGTTTTTTTTTATCTGATTTGCAAATGCGGATATATCGTGTTTACAAACAAACGAACAAGTAAACAGTAAAATGGGCAAAATAATGGGGTAAGGTTTCTTTTGAAAAATATGATTAAAATTTCGATTTTCATCATTGATATTTAAAGTAAATTTTATCAGGCAAAAAATGGATATATAAATCTATGAATCAGTTTAACAGAAATTGTTCGAGGCAATACATTTTTTTTTTTGGTTGGCAACGCAACAGATGAAAAAAAAAAAGCGGAGGAAAAAATTCTTCTCAGGCAGATACACACTAAATTATACGATTTACTTTTGCATTTCCTTCCCAAGAAACTGAGAGACTTATTGGTTCAGTTTTGCGGATTTCATATCTCAGATTTGACACAAAGTGTGTGAAAACACAAGTTTGTCCGTGACGCTGATCGAACCCGCCCCCTTACTACGGAGTAAGTTGCTCTTCCAACTAAGCGAAACGGACGGAATAAAGAAGGGACTCTGTCGTCTTGACATGTGCTTTACCTCAATAGTACATCACACGATCCCCCTTTTTTTTTTTTTTTTTTTTTTTTGTAAGCGGAGAACGAATTTTTATTTATTCTAGACGATGTGTGGAACAAACATCACACATTTGTTCATTTGTTGAAGAATCCAACGGCCAGCACATATATTTTTACGTAATGTGAAAACATAAGGTTGTCCGTAACGAAGATCGAAAACGCGCCCTCTCACTCCGGATTAAATTGCTCTTGTTAAATTCAATCGCTCCAAATTAAGTAAGATTAAGTTCTATCGCTGCATATTTGTCGTCTTGACACGTGTAGTATGTCACAAGTGGGCACAAAACAATTAAGGAGATATTTTCTCGTACTTTAGTGACCGATCGGTCTCAAGTGACGAACGAATTTATACCACCAAAAATCGCAATTTTCATTCTGTGGATAAATTTGAGTTCAACGTAATATTGAGTGCATGGTTTGTATCCTTTTACTACGCATAAGCATGTAGTAATAAAGTACTGTACATCGTAATTATTCGAATTTGTACATCTTGCATTTCTCTCATCACCAACAAAATTTAAACTTACTTCTTTGCCACACAAGTTCATCTCTTTCCTCCGATGTAGCACTACTTAATATGAAATATTCCACGTTTTAAAAAATTGTTACTATCATTCTGGTGAAAAAATTCCGCAGACAAATATTTCTTTCCGTTCTAGTTGCAACAGAAGTTAGTGGATCCGATTTGATAAGCTTGAGCTTAGTAATGAGATTCACAGCGGACGAGTATGCTGTGAAGTGGCATCTTAACCTTGACTTACCATTATTCGAACGCTGAGAACGAGACTATATCGCAACAATTCCGGGCATGGAAAAAATTAGAAAAGGGTCTGAAAAGCGCATTTAACGCAGCCATATACAAAATCCCTCTTAATCTCACGCACGCGCAGATTCGCAGTGTATATAGGCTGTCCTTCAGAAAAAAAAAACTGTTGTAAAATAGGCTTCTGCACTTTGCCCGGAAGGAAAGACGCAATCGGTGGGATTAAGGGTCTTTAAAGGATAAAGAATTGTAAATCCAACATGTCCACTTTGGTACGTGAGGTTTCATAAAGCAGGAAAACTCCAAACACGAGAATAATATTTGTCACCGACGGGAATGCAATACAAAGAGTAAAAGAGCAAAATGCACTTTCTCGAAGGTAGCTGTATGTCACTCAGCACTGCGGAAAAGATGATTTTATAGGATGACCTCTAAGAAATAATAAAGTTGGGAACAGTTAAGGCTACCTATTCTTAAGGATCTACAATTATGTTAGCTCCGTACGCGTTTTGAAAAAAAAAAGATATATGTGTTCACCAGTCATGTAAACTTGATCACGTGAGAAGTTTAATGCAAGACAAATTTGGCAAGGAAGCGCGCTCTCTATTGATATTCCTTCAGAGACAGGTGCTACTAAAATGTATCAAAATTTCTGTAGGGTTTTTATTAGTTGAACGTTGCTTTTAGTAGTTGAAGATACTGAACTAATTAGTAAATAGCAACGTAAGGAATTTTACACCAAATGTGCATGAGATAGTATAATTATACTAGTGATCCGAATTTATTGGCGTAGATAAAAATCGAAGCTATCAAGCTTACACACATCAACCAGATGGCATTTTCAAGGAAGGTAGACAGCAAATTGGAAACTGTATAACCAAGGCTGAACTGGATGAAGAGCAGGCTATAACATTAACCTTAAAGACAATAGACTTTAGGTGATTGGCCAGTGATTAATTTCTGCCGTTAGATGGCACTGCGTCCTAAGGTATAAACAATGCCGTTTCTGTGTTATTTGAATGGCTAGATTGTGTTTGTTAAAAAATTTCCACTGCAGTTTTAAAACAATGCCTTGTTTTTACCACAAAATATAATCCGTTTTCAATACGGTTTACCGCTATTTGCCGATGTGCACGTCTTCAAAACAAAAAAAATGTGGGAATGTCATTACACAAGTTCCCTTCAGGTCAGACCTGAAGCGACTGTGGTTGAAAATAATATCTTGGCAGGATTTTTAGCCAAATAACAATCATCATCGAGTGTTTTTTTTTTTTTGTGGTAAGCATTTTCATCCTGATAATTACATACCAAGCGTGTGGTACAAGCGACTGAAGGGAGATGTACCATCCACACATTTCCAGATTATTCACATAGTATAGAAAGTGGCTCCTACAAAAGATAGCAGGCGTGTTTTTAAGAGAAGGAGTGATGCCGCAGATTACTGTACTAGTACAAAAATGAAAAATAGGGAGTGTAGCATACTTCATAATACAGAGTTATGAGTTCATTTTATAAATACTGCCAGGTATTACTTTGATGACAGATTTTATCATGTAATCTCAATCAGTAGCCATGTTAGTCCTAGCTAGCCATGATAATGCATTTTATAGAAAAAGTAGCCACTTCGCGTGTTTCATTCTGCAAACTATATAATAGTTTTATGACATATTTAACGAGGACAGATTTTCCTCTCGCCCAGTGATACGAGTTCAAAATGTTAGTAGAATCCGTCTGTTCGAATGATGTAAATAATGATACAGAAACAACGAGCTTGTTTCTAAGTCAAACGTCAATAGATGGCGCTGCGTCCCAACACCTAACTTTGTCCTCGCTGTTTTCGCTTAATGTTACAGCCTGGTAGGCGATCCAGTTCAGACTTGGTATAACAGAACTCATCAACAATTAGAACGCGGTGACTTGACTTGACAATAAACAAAGAGATGCAAATGCAATTATTCAATGAAATGTAATTATTCCGGAATCCCCCAAGGATTCCGCGGGCAAAACGAACATGATACCTAGTTGATGTGTGAAAGCTTGGAAACTTCATATTTTATCTACGCCAATAAATTCGGATCACTAGTAAGTTGCATTCGGTAGCGTTTCGTATACGAACGGTAGGTGAAATGGTTGACCTGTCAGACTTTCAAAGAGGACCCATCATGGGAGCCCGTTTAGCAGGAGCGTTTGTAACCATAGCAACCAAACTGTTTGGTGCTTCAAGAGCAACAGTGCCCACGGTTATGACTGCGTGAATAAAACATGTCAAGACTTCATCGGAGAAGAATAGTGGGGGAACACCGAGACTGAATGAGGCGGACCGTCAGACACTTACAAGGATTGAACAGAAACAAGACAGAACTAATGCAGCAAAAGTGACAGCAGAACTCAATATCCACCTGAAAGACCCTGTTTCTACTAAAAAAAGTCGCCAGAGAACTTTACATAGCAAACATCTATGAAAAAGCTGAATTGCTAAACCTTTAATCACAGAAACCAACGCTGCAGTGCAAACAACTTAGTAAAATCGTGCAATGCATTGATTATGATACGCTTTACAACTTACCAGAAATCATTACTCAAGTTATTACTCAAGCTATAATGATAATGGCTGTTGAATAAATCTCGCTCCTCTGTCCCGAACTTTGACCTTATTTCGAGGATATTCAACCGAACCGGTTCCGTACATCTCCGAAACAACATACTAAAGTTTTGTTGCAATAGAAGCATTTTTAGTATAGTTATTAGGATAATAGCTGTGGAATAAATCTTGCTCCTGTGCCCTCACCCCATTTCGATGATATTCAACAGAATCGGTTCAGTATACTTCCGAAAGAACATGCTAAAGTTTTGTCGCAATCGAAGCATTTTTACGTAAGTTATGGTGCATAGGGCAATAGAATGGATCCCGCTTCTATGTCCTGACCTTTGACCCCATTTCGTCCATTTTCAATAAGGTTCGCCCCCAGGTAATCTCTACAACATACTAAAATTTCATTCAAATCGAACCATTTTTACGCGATTTATCGTGCGGACGGACAGCCAGACGGCAAAGCTGGAGCATGTAAGCTTCTTCAACCTACGGTTGGAAAGCGTAAAAAAGATGTTGTCATGGTCAAAAAACCTAGGCAGCTGATAACTGGAAATGTGTGATATGATCTGATGAGTCCTCCTTTACATAATTCCCAACAGTAGGTCGGGTTTATACACTGAGTGGCCGCTTTATTATGACCACCCTCTCAGTACTTCGTTGGGCCACCTTTTGCGTTTAATACTGCGTCGATTCTTCGTGGCATGGGCTCCACGAGATGTTGATAGGTAGTTTGTGGAATCTGAGACCATGCTTGATGTATAGCACTTTCCAGGAGTGTGAGACTGCAGGGCTGTGGATCCAGCTGTCTGATGGCTCGTTCAACTTCATCCAACAAATTCTCAATGGGGCTGAGATCTGGAGATTGTGGGAGCCACCTAAGCAAAGTAAACTCACCGACATGTTCCTGAAACCAATCCTGTAGAATACGAGCACTATGGCAGGATGCATTATCTTGTTGAAAGTAGCCATCGCCATTGGGATAAACTATCCACATGACAGGAGGCACTTGGTCCGCAAAGATGTTTAGATATGATGTGCCAGTCAGACGTTGATCAACACAAATTAAAGGGCCCAAAGCGTGCCAGTAAAACCCTCCCCAAACCATAACGTTGCCTCCACCAGCTTGAAGGGTTGGAGCAATGCATTTGGGGTCCATGCTTTCGTGCTGTTTCCGCCAAATTCTAACTCGGCCATCGGCATGGTGCAACTGAAAACGTCATTCATCGGAGCACATAATTTGTTTCCAATTATCGACTGTCCAATCCTTGTGCTCCTGTACGAACTGGAGACGTTTTCCTTTGTTAACTGTAGACAGCATAGGTGTTCGAACAGGCCTTGGGCTACCATATCCCATCCGATGCAGTGTACAGCGAACAGAGCGTGCAGAGATCATTTGAGGGGATCCTTGATTAAGATGGTCTGTAATTTTCTGCACTGTTGCCCTTCTGTTGTCTTTTACCTGTCTGGACACTCTCCGTTCCGCCCGTGCCGTCACTAGTCGATGACGACCACACCTTGCACGTAGAGACCCAGTTTTTTGGCTGACAGTCCAGTCTTTAAACACTTTAACAACAGCTGCTCTGGAACAATTCACGAATGCGGCGGTTTCGGTGATACTCGCTCCATGGCTCCAAGCTTCTACAATCATCCCACGTTGAAAGTCCGTCAAATCGCATTTTTTATCCATCTCGTCCCCCAAAAATCACTTCTACTAATGTCGCAAGCACTAAGCTTTCCCTTTTTATACTAGCCTCGCCCTCTGGCGGCAACAGCGTGCAGCCATAACTCATTTGCTTAAAACTGTCAGGTGGTCATAATAAAGTGGCCACTCAGTGTGTATGGATAACTCCAAGGAAGTATGTAATTCGGAATGTCTTGTTCCAACCGTCAAATATAGGGCTGGATCTGTGACGACTTGGAAGACCATATCTTGGTATTCGTCTGGCCCCTTCATTACCTTACATGGTCGAGTTCCTTCTAGTGAGTACTTGGATATTCTAGCTAATCAAGTGCATCCTATGGTCCAAATGTTGTTTCCCAACAATGATGCTATTTTTCAAGACGATAATGCGCCCATACACACAGCCAGAACAGTTCAGTCTTGGTTTTAAGGTGAGCTTCAACATCTGCTCTTGCCAACTCAATCGCCCGAAACACTGTGGGTAGTTTTGGAAAGCAGAGCGAAAAGCAGATTCCCTACTCCAACATTTCTGGACCAGTTGCCTGATGTTCTGATCGACGAATGGTACAATATTACACTGGAGATTATTCGAAATATATATGAATCTATTGGAAGAATATTGGAAGTTCTGTTAAAGGCAAATGGTGGTCCAACACCTTATTAATAAGACATATCGCCTATTTCCCAGGTTTTCACGTTATTTTGTCCAATTCCTATATATCTCACACTAGAAATAACTAAACAAGTAAAACGGCCAAGGTGAAAGAATAAACACTTTCATGAACTGCAACTTCCTCTTTATTTTCCACATGTTGGAAATTTCTGGTTACCAACATTCTATAGTCATGCAGTCGTAATTTATCAGCTGACCTTAACAACAAGCTCTTGTACCGATATATAAATCTTATTCATATAGCTGTAATATGTTATTCGTCTATTCATATAAATATCATTTATATATTTACAATATGTTATTCGTTCATCTACAACAAGCTTTCACAAAGTTTCTCTATTCCAACTATTGGTTGTGTGCAAAAGTTCTACCCGTTTTTGTAATACTCGTAGATGCAAATTGCGATCGGAGTAGTTACGTCACATATGACGCTGCAATGACGAATTTTCGGCCAATAAAGCGTGGAGCTATAGAGTATATAGAGGCACTAGGTTTATCCGAGTAAGTCATTCGTAACGGAAATTACGGACGGTGTAACATGGCATGAGATAAGGTGCACATTAGACATTGTTTACTGTACGAGTTCGATAAAAGCAGTATTGCAGCCGCGGCTTGCCACAACATCTGTCAAGTGTATGGGGAGGATGCAGTTGATAATAGCACATGTCACCGTTGGTTTCGGAAATTCCGGGACGGAGACAGAAGCTGTAATCAACCACGTCCTGGACGTCCATCCGTGGTTTCTAACGAGGATGTGGACCAAGCCATAACAAGGATGTGGACCAAGAAACGTTGTCGGTACACAGAACAACAGTCAAAAGACGGATGCATGAGCTTGGGTTCATCACCAAGTTCGATAACTGGTTTCAGCTCCAGCTTTCTGCAAATCAACGAGAGGAGAGAATCCGTACTTGTGTTTTTTTATGCTTTCTCGTCGCAGAAATAAACCGCTTTTGGGACGAATTTTAACGGGTGATGAGAAATGGGTACTGTACCGTATTATAATGTGTCGACGGACTGTGTGCTAAGGTGCGGAGCCTGCTTCATCAACCTCAAAAGGGGGACTGTTTCCCAAAAAGGTTTTGTTGAGTGGTGGGATGTCCAGGGAATAATCCACTGGGAGGTATTGGCACCTAACCGAACGATAAATGCTGACCTCTACTGCCAACAGTTGGACAGATTGTGGGAACAACTGACATCGAAGCGGCCAGCACTCGTCAATCGCAAAGGCGTGATCCTTCATCATGCTAATTTAATCACTCGATCCTTCATCATGATAACGCCGGACATCATGCTAATTTAATCACTCGATCCTTCATCATGATAACGCCAGACATCATGCTACTTTATCATACTTTAATCCTGACCTGGCATCTACGGTCTACTACCTTTTTTATCATTACAGAACAGCTTTGCTCTCGAAGCCTTCGATGATGTGGACAATGTGAAAACGGCATGACTTTTTTGACTCTAAAACACAGGAGTTTTTCCGGCGTGGGATTCACCTACTCATAGACAGATGACAAGAGGTCATACATAATTATGGAAATTATGTGAAATCCTAGGTACGTTATTTGATGTGTTCTCCTCCTTTCTTTGTAGCCTACAAAAACGGATAACTTATGCACACACCGAATATATTGCCTTTTTAGCTACCAAATCTACATTTTTTTTTATTCAACGTAGCCCATTGGTTTTCCTCTGATATATTGTCGGCATTGACAAGATGCGCAAGCATTTTGCTCGGGAAAGAATTTTTATTATTAATAAAAAGGAATTATACACCAGTTTTGTAAAAAGCAGCATAATTATACCAGTAATTCGAATTTATTGGCTTAGAATAAAAGTCAGTTTTCCAAGCTTTAGCATCAACTAGAGGGCTTTTTTTTTTTTTTTTTATTGGAGGTTTAACGACCACCGTGAGCAACTCAATGGGCTATAAGCAGTCGCCCGTCCCTAATTTAGGGTCACTGGTTCCAGGGAAGGGAGAGAGCCAGTGCCGTAAGACAAACACAACATCCATGCCTCACCGGGATTCGAACCCGGACCTCTTACGGACGAATGGTCAGAGGCCAACGCCTTAGACCACTGCGCCACCTGGGCGGCAAATGGCTTTTTCAAGGTAGGTAGACAGAAACTACAATCTAAATAATAGAACGCTTCGACAATTTGAACGCGGTGACTTGACTTGACAACAAATAGATCCAACGTAATATTCCTATTAAAGACACGCGGCAACACGTTGGTTGTGCACGCGGTATCCTAGTAGGAAGAAAACGTTACTTGAAGAATTGGTTGTAAATTCGTGGCAACTCCAGAGAGACGCTATCAAATTTGGGACAAGAGACTTAGATCAGTAAATACTCATAAATTTAGTAAAACTACGAAACGACGCGAATAAAATTTATCAAACTTATTCAAAATAAATGGAACCGGTTAAAAAAAGTCAACCGGATTTCTACAATCGGTAAAACATTCAGAAATAGAAACAGCTACTTATTTCCACCCGCGGTTAAAAAGTATGTTACGAAAATTAAGAAATGATGCACAAAAAGTTTCGCATTGCAGAAGTATTAGAGACAAAGAGATTTTCAAATCGAACAGTTAAAAGAAGAATTATCGAAGGAAACATTATATAACGCTAGAAGGCGTACGGTTGTACGCCTTCTAGCGGAAGAATTTTGTATAACTGAAAATTTGAAAATAGGCGAAAAGTATTTTACATAGCAAAAGCTATTCTCAGGAAAAATACTTTTCAAATAGGTCTCCCGGAATCAGAGATACCGAAAGGAAGGTTTTGACCTTTCTACCCCCTAGCGAGAAAGCTGGGCATTATTTAAAGAGTATAATGCTCCACATCTTTATTGTAGAGAATGGAATACAGTAGAAACAAATATTTCTCAGTAGACTTTTTAGAAGCGGAGATGCAGCTGCAAACAGAAGTCAACAAACACCACCTAGCGACAGAATTGTGAAATATAACACTCCTGAAATACAAACCTAAAGTGTTCCACAAGGTAAATGATATCCGGTGTTAAAATCATTTCTTAAATCGCAAGATATTTTGAACACTTTCGAAGCAGAGATATTTTGGAAAACAGATTAAATAGATTAAAAAACTGCGAAATTGTGAATTATTTTGGGAAAAAAATACAAAGAATTTTCATAGTTAATAATTTCTGATTAAAAAATACTTCTTTATGTCGGGTTTTTAGTTCTGCAGATTTTGCTGTAAACGGAAACGTTAACTGGCGCCCCCTAGTAACACAGTAGTGCTTTAAGAAAAAACTGAAACTATATGAAAGGATATCGCACCGGAAACGCACTCCAACAAGGTACTCAAAAGGTATTCCGAGTTGAGCAGTATCGGTCTAGAAAGAATTTTTTCAGTCGGGTTTTTAGAAGCTCAGATTTTGCTACAAGTACATTACAAGCAGAAATAGACATTTACGTCCTCTGGTGGCCAAACCATTCTTTATCAAAAATAAGAAATTATATGCGAAACATTTCCCATCAGAAATTGTATCCGATGCAGAAAGAATTTTTAAAATCTTAGTAGAAGAGATGTCGGGGAAAACTCAAATTTACCTTTACGCCCCTAGCGGAAAACCTATGCATTACCTGAAAAGGCGACTGTACCTAAAATAGTCTTCGATATAAATGGCATCGAAAGAAAAAAAATTCAATCGGATGCTTAGGAGCAAATACATATATGGAACAAAGTGTATTTTGAATTCGATATTAGCTGTATTTACGCCCTCTAGAGGCGAAGTTGTACATCTGGAAAAAAGCAGAATGCCTGCATCATAATTCTCACATTTCAAGCTTTCCATTGCAAAGAGAATTTCTTTACATCGGACTAATAGTCGCAGAGATATGGTGTTCAAAAACATACGGATGGACAAATTGATAACATAACCGCAATGTTTTTTTATAAAAGACGTGCTAATAAAAACTGTTAACTATAAGAGCATTATTGCCGCAAAACTCAAGTTTTGCAGGAAAATGCTCTGGTGATTCTTTATGGACATAATATCTCCATTTCTTTTTAATTTTCAAATATTTTTTATCGAATCTTCTTAGCTTTGGAATATTCTAGAATGTTCTGAATTTGAAATTTTTTGTGAGAGACTTCTGGACGATACTTCACTGGCATAATCGGTTTTGTTACAGTAAGCATGTGGTCTACGCTACGTTCCTCACTCTTCATTATGAATATTTCAATATTCATAATGAAGAGTGTGGATTCGAATGATAAATACAAGTGTATTATGTATCAACCTACAGAACTGATTCTCTCGATTCTGCGGTAGTGCACAAGACGACCAAAATGAAAAGTCAAGTTAATAACTTCAAATTCCATGTTTTAGCTCACAAGCTGATTTCTTTTGTTCCTTTTCAGATCGTGTAATCAGCCGTGAGCAAGGACGACCACGGGATCAGCAAACCCTGAGCGGCGACTCCCCCCCCCCCCATGATTCGGAGAGGCCATCACCTTGCAGCGATATCAGAAATTGCAATGAACTTACGAACTTTAATCTGTGGAATAGGAACTTCCAGTTTCAGTCATTTCGTGAAACACTAATATCAGAATATCAGATACCTACTACGTTTCTGAGAGCGGTATTTCTTCACTTCTGTAATTCGACAAATTTACTTGCGTTGAATTTTTTTATCATTTGCTTAATTCTTCGCAGTTTTTCTGGTATTAAAAGCAGTGCATGCGTCTTAGGCCTCTTAAATGTTAAGAACCAGTACCAGCGGTTAAAGGTCTCTCGATTTTTCGGCAAAAATCGTTTTCGTTAAACGGTCTATGGTAAGTTCTTCGTACATCAGTACTTTTCTTTCTTTGTAATCAGCTGTTAATTTTAATATTCAGAGTACAGTTCAGACAAAACTCATTACTTCTTGAAAATGTCCCTTTACTTCATTACTGTACTGAAATATAGAGGGGCGTTCAGTGGCGCTTGATTTTTTCTTTTTTGACAACAGGGGCAAGATATCAAGATATCAGGACAAGTATTTTTTGGTCAGATCACAAAATGTTTTATGCTTTGTTAAACAGGACGTGACGACGTACTTAGAACATGCTACAGATGAAATCTAAATGAATATAAAACTTTAATTTCATGTCTATATTATGTTTTTATTTTCGATATAAAACATTTTACGCATATTATAAGTAATATTGGATTGCACTGAATTCGACAGCTGAATTCCATAAGAATTCTTATACATCAAAATAGCATACGTATAAAAATATATCTCGTTCCTCTGCCTTTTCTTTCTATTTTCTTTCTATTTTATTTCTTCTTAAAGGAAGACTAATTTTATTGTACTTAAACGAAATAGAAAACGTCTCTGCTTTTCTTATAAAATTACAATACCTTTCTGGAATTTCGGATTAACAGTTATTTAATAAGGCTGGTATTTGGTGAGACTTTTTTTCTCATACTGACAGCTATATAACTGGTACTTCCTGACAAGTTTTTTTCCCTTATACCGGACAAATGTGAAGAGTTTAAAATGCGTCTGAAAACTCTGGAATTGAAAATTAAGAGTTCTGGATAGTTTATAATTAAAATAGAAAATAATATTTAGTTTTATCAGGAGGAATTTTAAATTGCAGGAAACAAAAAGGAAATAAAATATTCACCCGATTTCTGATTATGAACATAATTTAAAAAAGGAAGAAAACAAAACGGCCAAATGTGATGTTTCACTTCTGCACGGAAATGAGTACCAGAACAGCTGCCTCTTCTGTCCCCGCTGTTCCAACCCCACTTGGGACGTTTGCTGCCTATAAGATTTTGTCATGGTTATTGTAATTTATGTTTTCATAATAGAATTTGGCCTCCAAAACAAATTCTATACTTTTTTTTATAGCTACGGTTACGCACAAACTTAATTTTACCGTAATACAAGATTCCTAGAATCCCTATCACAGTAAAAGAATTACTGCACATTATAAAGGCAATTCTCATTTCTGATCTTTAAAGATCAGAAATCGGAATTGCCTTTATAATAAAAAACAGAAATTACACTGACCTAAAAAGGTTGACTTTTTCTGTGTATCTGAGATTAAACCAAGTTACCTTTATGTTGTTTGGGCTGATGAATATGAAAATGGTCGTTAAAGCACCAGATTAGCTCAAGTTTTGTGAAATATCTATGAAACAAGTTTTACATATTTGCATATTCATACCCTATGATAATTCTCATAGAGGAAATGATTCACAGCAATGCCGTTTTGCATGTCACATGTGTTGAGTTTCTGGTGTATCTCTTACAAGGGTCCAACAATAGTCTGCTAGCTTTGCTGCAGTCCTTTTCCCTTGGTACTCTTTTCAAGGGTAGTAATGTCCTCATGAAACAGTCCCCCGTGGTTGTCTCTGACAGAGTAGCAGTTAGCAGAGAAGAAATCCAGATGAGAGTGTAAAAAGTATAATGTCGATTACTTGTTACTCCTCAGTTTCTCTTAGCTCTACAGGAGGGTTTCTACAAATTTTTGGAAATTGTTAGCCTTATTGTCTCTCGGAAAGTTTGTGGCCAACTTTTCATTACCTGTGAGAATAACATCAACATTTATCTCGGAAGAGGCAACGGATCTGTGGACTGAGAAGTACAGCTTCTTTGATTTTTTGTCTCACTGTCTTGGAAATTTATCACGATGCTATAAACGTCCTGCACCATTTCGATCCACGGCCCTTACAAAATTCTGTATTAGTCCAAATTTGATGCTTTGAGGAGGCAGCAAGATCTTGCTGGATTCTACAAATGGTTCGTTTTGTGCATTCTTTTTCCTGGTTCACGTGATTATCGTTGAGGTCAATACTTTTTCTCGTAGAGGGAAGTCCTAGCAACGCTGTCCCAGAAACAAAGGACACAACAAAACTTTGTGTAACCCTGTTGTAGCCCAATTAAGATGGCAATGACCTTCAGGTCACCACAAATCTGCTACTTATACTTGTCATAATTGACGGTGTGTAACAGTTGTTTCATGTTGTTGTACGTTTCTTTCATGTGGACTGCATACCCAAGTGGAACAGATGTTAAAACGTTACCAATTATGGAGCAGCTCAGCTTTTAAGCTCAACTTGGACGAATTAATGAACAACCTACAATCGTCGTCTTTATAGTCGATTTGCATGTAGCGCTCCCATAAGACCCAATACATCAACGCAGCAATGATGTTAACTGTTATTTTGAAACGTCGAAGCAGATTTTTTTGCCCAACACGAAACGCAGAAGCATCATTCTCTTCAAGAAGATTCCATTGCTGCAGCTGGGCCACAACATCTCCACTTTACTTTTTGGCAACTCCAGATCTCTCACTAGATCATTCAATTCAATCTAAGTACTTTTATGTGGCGATGCAGACTTTTTAATAGGCACGAAATCAGGATATCCCGATGTAGATGTTTTCACAGGTGACGGATGTTCCCTGGCCTTACTGTCTTCTTCAACATCCAGAGTGTAAGAATCCGGTGTGTCCGGAACAGGATGTCCTTCCCCGTGCGATACTGGGCGCATGGCAGAGGGAATATTAGGATAGGTCAAAGGCAGCTTTTTCTTCTTAAAAATGCCATGACCAATTAGAGGAGTCATGCAATAGTAGCCGCCCAGGTGGCGCAGTGGTCTAAGCGTTGGCTTATTATCATTTGTTCGAATTGGGTATATAGGTTCGAATCCCGTTGATGCATGGATGTTGTGTTTATCTTACGGCTCTGGCTCTCTCTCTCTCTTCCCTGGAACCAGTGACCTTAAATTAGACACAAGTGGTTACTTGTGGCTCATTGAGTTGCTCACGATGGTAATTAAACCCATAATAAAAAAATGCAAAGCTAACAATCATTAAGGCTCTACGAGACCCGCCATCTTGTATTGCTGCCTTCTCTTATTAACCAACGGGCAAGAGTATTTCACAAATTGCTCGGGCAATTTTCCACATTTTGGAACGACGTTTGTGGCTAACGCAAGATATATGATAAATAAAGAGTTCCCTGGTTTTAGAATTTTTATTGACCTTTCCCTTCATTTTTTATCTGCAGCGAAAGTCATACCAAGGCGTCTTCCATAGTTTTATTAATTAATAAAAAATATTTAAAGGGTCCAAAATGAAAATCTGAAACCAGGGAACTCTTTATTTATCATACATCTAGCGTTAGTCACAAATGGTGTTCCAAAATGTGCAAAATTGCCCGAGCAATTTGTGAAATACGCTTTCCCATTGGTCAATAAGAGAAGGCAGCAATACAAGATGGCGGGTCTCGTAGAGCCTTAAGATTGTTTGTAAGTTCCCTCCACACCATTGGAACTGCAAAACACATCGATCGTCCTTTTCTGTTCAACCGGCAGCCCAAATGCGTTGCATAGGATTGACAATATATGTGTGGGGACCAATATCTATCTGATCGCCGATCTCACAACCAAAATAAAGGCTATAAGCTTTCTTTACCACCAGTGAAACTGGTCGCCTTTTGATAGCACACACAAAGTAATTTGTCCACAAAAATAACAAAAATTATCCGCATTGTTCACACATTCACGAGGCATCTTGAACGACATATCTGCGCTCACAGAATTCACAACGCAAATAATGACAAGAAGGAAATGTGGTCGCAATAACTGCCACAGATTGCGTCTTCCAATTGGGGCTCAAGGTTAACCGTCTCATGGGGAATCACGCTTTCGATATAACAGACTTCCGGTAGAGAACATTCATTCCCACTGAATCGCCTTCCCACCGCATCTTAAAAACTAGAGTTAATTATCGATTTTTAAGTTCATATTCTTGTTCAGCATGTCCAAATCAGTCAAAAATAGTAACTTTTGTCTCAGATACGTTTCGGCTGTTGTCTAGTGTTATTTTCACATGCATGAGCTAACATTAGAACTACACTAGTTTTATTTACAGTTAAAGTTAAAAACAATTTTTGTAGCCTTTCAACTACCAATTATATAGTTTTAATCATTTTCAAAGGAAGATGCGGGAAAACAGAACATAAAAAAAGCCACAATGAATTTTTACAGAGTTACAGTCAGAGATGTGTTTCTTAGTAAAACCAAGAGTGTCTTGGGAAGAAGACAACTAGGGAAAAGTGTCCTGAAAATGCTTAAAGCGGTCTGAAATTTGATTTATTTTTTTAATTATTCACATAGTAATTTTCTTTCTTACAACAACCGTGCATCCGTCTATGCCTCTTCGATTTGTCCGCATACTCTGTATGTCTTTTTTATCAAGGTCTGTGTCTCTGATCCACAAGTAAGAACTGGAAGATTGCATTTATTAAACACTTTTGTTTTAACATTTAATGGTAAATTGCTCTTGAAAATTATACTGTTTCTTCCAAATGCACTCCAACAAAGTTTTATTCGACTTTTAATTTCTTCTTCGATCTGGCCCTCGGTTGATATCTGTTGTCCAAAGTAGATGTAGGCATCAGTTACGTAAAAATTTGCCCCAGCAGCCTCTAAATCTTCAGTTCTTGCAAAAGCATTGTGCATTAGTTTTGTTTTCTGTGTAAGTACAGCTTTAATGTGATTTCTTTACTCTTTTCAGCAAGTTTTTGGTTCATACTCCACAGCCCTGAGGTAGTACTCGCAAAAAATGGCTATGCCGTCAACAAAGAGAAGATGGATTAAATCAAAGCTGTCCAGAAAGTACAAGGACAAGATATAGAGAGATATGCTTCTTTTTTCGTGACGTCATTCTCTGGATATATGACCTGGTACATCGGCATCGTGTATGACGTCACACACTACAGCGTTAGAAACTAATCGGAAGCCTTTGCTTTCGCGTGACGTCACTAAAAGAGGGAACTCATCTCTCTAATGCTTGTACTTTCTATACGGCTTTGGGTAAATGGTCTTGATAAACTTTTTCCTCCTGTCTTCCAAGTTTAGCAATTGAAATATATTCTTCAATGTGGTTTTGAAGAGATTGAGAAACAAAAAGACACCTTGTCTAACTCCTTTTCCACTTTTTCCATGTGCTGTGCCCTCAAATAGTCTCACCTTTGCATTTGCATTTTCGTAAATCGAATCTTTGTTTTTTATGAGTCATTTTGAACTCGTTTATCTACATATTACAAAGATTCTACGGCATTTCGTTCCGAATCATGTTTGTTTCAGCAAGTCAGTTTGTTTCAAAACAGATGAATTCGCCAATGAAAACATAGGGGACGGGGAATCCATGTGGTCTCTCTCGTCTACACTTGGGTTTTAATCGTGGCTGAGCATTCAAGAAGTGATGGTAATTTGAGTATCTTCTACGGTTCTGATTGTCGACGTTTCCTGTAGCCACCAACCTTAAATTATGGATGTGATGCTGTGATTACCATTTTCCGGCGGAAGGCGGAGGGATTCTAAAAAAAGAAAAGTTCAAAGCTAACTGAATTGTAAAAACTGTGACATAACCAGGTTGCCAGAGATAAAAAATTTCTGTAGTAACTGCGAAATGATTTTACTGAACGATCCATTGTTTTCAGCTCTTTGGGCCCTTGCTTCTTTCAAAATGGCTTCAGTGTGTATTTTAGTAATTCAGCTAATTTTTAATACCATCCTAAGATATTAAACTTTAAACAATTTACCTTAAAATGTTTCTGTCTTTGGTAAACGCAAATGCATTATTTCGTTAATTTTGACGCAGCTTTTCAGACTCGATATACACAGTCCTACAATTAAGTAAAAAGACTGAATTTTCTTAAAAAATGGAAGAGCAAGAAAACTTATGTGAATATATTTTATTTGAAGTACATTCCTCTTGCGTTAATACAAGAAGTGGCATGAGCAGCCATCGAAAGGAAGGACTTGCAGAGGTAATCTTTTGGTATGGAAGGAAGAGCTGATGTCACAGTTCTTTGTATGTCTTCATATTTATCCAAAGTACATTCCTCCTGCGTAAATACAAGAAGTGGTACGATCAGCGAACGAAAGGAAGGACTTGCAGAGGTCATCTTTTGGTATGGACTGAAGAGCTGATGTCACAGTTCTTTGTATGTCTTCATATTTATTCGAAGTACATTCCTCCTGCGTAAATACAAGAAGTGGCACGATCAGCCAACGAAAGGAAGTACTTGCAGAGGTCATCCTTTGGTATGGTCTGAAGAGCTGATGCCAAAGTTATTTGTATGCCTTCATATTTATTCGAAGTACATTCCTCCTGCGTAAATACAAGAAGTAGCACGATCAGCCAACGAAAGAAAGGACTTGCTGAGGCCATAATTTGGTATGGACTGAAGAGCTGATGCCGAAGTTATTTATATGCTTTCATATTTATTCGAAGTACATTCCTCATGCGTAAATACAAGAAGTAAGAAGTGGCACGATCAGTCAACAAAAGGAAGGACTTACTGAGGTCATCTTTTGGTATGGAGTGAAGAGCTGATGCCAAAGTTGTTTCTATGTCTTCATATTTATTCGAAGTACATTCCTCTTGCGTCAATGCAAGAAGTGGCACGATCAGTCAACGAAAGGAAGGACTTGCTGAGGTCATCTTTTGGTATGGAGTGAAGAGCTGATGTCACAGTTCTTTGTATGTCTTCATATTTACTCGAAGTACATTCCTCCTGCGTTTATACAAGAAGTGGCACGATCAGCCAAGGAAAGGAAAGACTTGCTGAGGTCATCTTTTGGTATGGACTGAAGAGCTGATGCCAAAGTTATTTGTATGCTTTCATATTTATTCGACGTACATTCCTCCTGCGTTAATACAAGAAGTGGCACGATCAGCCAACGAAAGGAAGGACTTGCAGAGGTAATCCTTTGATATGGACTGAAGAGCTGATGCGAAAGTTATTTGTATGCCTGCATATTTATTCGAAGTACATTCCTCCTGTGTTATTACAAGAACTGGCACGTTCAGCCAACGAAAGGAAGGGCTTGCAGAGGTCATCGTTTGGTATGGAGTGAAGAGCTGATGTCATAGTACATTGTATGTCTTCAATGTCTTGAAAAACTTTTCTTTTTAAATGCAGTTTTAATTTATGGAATAGAAAGTAGTCACACGGTAACAAATCTGGAGAATAGGGGAGTTGGTTAAGTACACACACTTGTTTTCGTGCCAGAAATTGCTGTACACTGACTGCTCTATGTGCGGGTGCGTTGTCGTGAAAAAGGAACCATTGCCCGTTTTTGTACTCAAGCCTGACACGAACAATTCTCATCCACAGTCGTTCCAAAATGGATGTGTAAGTATTTCCAGTGAGAGTTGTACCTTAAAGAATGAACTCGTGATGTAGAATTCCCTTGCTGTCTTAAAAGCACACCAGCATTGTCTTGATTTCGGACTTCTGTAACCTGATTTTTCACTTCGTTTCAGGATCATAACGAAAACACCATGTCTCGTCACCTGCCACAATGCCGTAGAGAAAATTTTGCATTGTTTCTGCAGTCCTCAAAAAGCCTTTTACATACTCCACTTGTGTATGTTTCTGGTCGTCTAACAAAGAATGCGGAACAAAAGGAGCACAACCTTCCCCACAAATCTTGCAGTAAAATCTGACGTTTCGTCTCCTTATTATTACCTAGCTGACATTCCAGCAACCTTTAGGCCACACAAAGATCCCTTTTCGTCCTTTCGCGAACTTTCTCAATGAGTTCAGACGTGCGCACCGAACTTGGGCGTCCGGGTTTTTCGTCATTTTCGAAATCTTCCCGCCCATCCTTGAAACTTGCATGCCACAGAAATATTTGTGCACGAGATAGGCAATTTGCCCGATACACAACAAGCAACAGTTCAACCGATTTTCAAACTGAACCGGATATTTTCTCTCTGCTTCATGGCAGAGCTGTGACAATGTTCTTCCACCAAATGACGTCATTCACAGCTTAAGTAATCATCTGCGCAGTTCTCAAGTAAAACGCTGTTGCCACCGCATTGTTGTAAAATGACTTATCAAAAATCCATGGCTTTCCAACCCCTGTGCTTCACTGGGATTTTTAAAAACAATCAGTCTTATTACTTGATTGTCTCACTATGTATGCAAAACAATGACGTCTTATGAATGGAAAAATGCTGTCTTTTGCTCAGCAAAATGTACTGTATTCATCTTATTGTTTTTCATTCTTTTATTTACAGATTGAAAATACAAAGCTTCAATCGCTGTTAAGCGAAAAGTGAATTAGGATATGAAATGACGCAGAACCTCACAGTGGTGTTATAATAACAACTATAAAAGTAAAATTTCCCGTATCTTCAAAAAACATGAATCAAAGAAACGCAGCGATGGATGAAAGATCGCCTTTACTAGGAAAAGCATCAGCTACTGATGCTTATCTAGCTTCACGTACACGAAGGTAAGTTGAAATTTCGATTGTAATAATTGATAGAAGGAAATAAGGTAAGAAAAAAACTATATATACCACGTATTTAATAAGGCACTAAAAAAAAACTATATATGCATATATACCACGTATTTAGTGAATTTACACTGAAAAACAAAGAAATTGGTTCCAAGCAAAAGGCACACAAGAATACCTTTTCTGTTGCAGCAGGGAAATGAAATTAGAAAAATGCAAGAAAAAAAATAGAAAAAGATATGGATTGAGATACCAGTTGCACTCTCGATTTGGCAGGAGTGTAAGAAAAATCGCGATACACTGTGGGGCGGGGGGGTGCAACTTAGAAATAAATTTTATTGGAGGAAAGCAACACAGAAATAAATTTTACCCGAATATACAGGGTGATCAGAATCGACCGCACAATGAACCTACCGGACGATTCTTCGTGGAGAAAGTAACCGAAAACCGTTGTCCGATCGGACGTCGCATTCCGGAGATATACGCGCCGAAAGTTTGTGACGTCACATCCTGTAAGAATACAGGCATTAGAAATAACTTACCCAATCACTTTGACAGAAAACATGTAATTTATTGATGTGTAACACTACAACACAAATGATAAAACACGTGGATTCGTGTCAGATTGTGTTCAGAATGACCACCTTGTAATGCGGAACAGGCGGCAGCCCGCCGAGGAATAGACATCTGCACGCGTTGCAGCATAGCAAGGGTTACAGTTGTGATGGCCGCGTGTAAGGTGGCCACTAAGTCGTGCAGGCTGTTCACAGGCCGTCGATATACCAGTTCCTTTAGATGACCCCAGAGGAAGAAGTCCAATGGGTTAAGTTCTGGCGATCTAGCGGGCCATGCGACAGGACCACCACGGCCAAGCCATCCACCAGGATATTCCGTATTCAGCCACTGGTGAACATTTGCAGCGTAATGCGCTGGTGCTCCATGATGCTGGAACCATAGATTGCCGAGAACAGCCAATGGTACGTTTTCTAGTAAGTCCGGCAGAACATCACGTGGAAACATCATGTAGTTGGCAGCTGTGACACGTTCGGGAAGAAGATATGGTCCCACTATGATATCGCCCACAATACCACACCAGATATTAACACCCCACCGGATCTGGTTAACATGTTCACGTGTTGCATGCGGATTATCCAATGCCCAAACATGACTATTATGGATGTTGCAGATACCCTTCCGTGTAAACCTTGCTTCATCAGTACACAAGAGCCGGCCGATGAAACTATTGGGTTGTCGGAAAAATCATGACGTATTTTAGCCATGTTTTGCAAATGTCACTTATTGATAGAAAGGACAAAGATCAATCAATGATATAATGCCCGTTTTGTTCGATGACCTTTTGCCATCTGTCAGTGAGCTGCAGAATGCCTCGTTCGTAGATGGGCCTGTCTTTCGTGACGAAAAACTGTACAAGGTGCTGATTTACAGTCTCATCTGAATTGAACGTTATACCACACAAGAGCTATTGAAGAGAGCGAAACAAGTGGAAGTCTGACGGCGCAAGGTCAGGCGAGTATGCTGGGTGTGGCAACATATCCCACCCAACCTCCAATAATTTTTGGCGGGTGATCAAACTTGTGTGTGGTCTCGCGTTGTCGTGATGGAACACACCTTTACGATGAACGAGCTCTGGACGTTTCTGGATGATGGATTCTTTCCAACTGTCCAATTGCCGACAGTACACATGCGAATTGATTGTTTGGTTCCGTGGTAGGAGCTCGAAAAACACGACACCTTTAAAATCCCACCACACTGAGACCAGAACCTTGCGCTGATGAATGTCTGCTTTGGATGTCGTTTGAGGCGAAGCAGCACGTCGGGTCCAAGACCGTTTGCGCAGCACATTGTTGTAGAGAATCTACTTTTCGTCACCAGTTTTCAATCGCTTCAAAAAAGGATCGTTTTCCTCACGTTTAATGAGCATATCGCAGATGCTTGTACTCGCCGTCAATTGAGTTTCTTTGAGTTCATGATTAACCCACACATGGAGCTTGCTTACGTATCCCAGCTTCTTCAGGTGGTCATGAACGCTTGAATGATGGATGTGCAATGTGTCTGCAATCTCTCGTGTCGTGTAACGTCGGTTTGACTCGATCAATGCCTCGATTTGGTCGTCATCAACCTCGGTTGGCCCCCGGACAGAGAAGCATCGTTGAGGTCAAAATCACCAGCATGGAATTTTGCGAACCACCGCTGGCACTGACGTTCTTCTAGAGCATTATCAGAGTACACTTTACGCAACTTTTCACAAGCTTGACGCGCGTTCTTCCTTTTACGGATGTAAGCCAGTAAAATATGGCGAAAATGAACAGTTTGGTCTTCCATCTTCAACATGATGTCAAATCTCCGCAAATCAACCAAACCACTCACTACTTCTTTTAGACTGCAGCTAGAACTGGCATCTGTCGAATGCCGTAGCGATAACAGAGCTGTGCATGCCCTAGTACTTCCAAAACCGCTCAACCGCCATCGGGTGCCAAAATACGTCATGACTTTTCCGACAACCCAATATTATCGGCAGCATGTTGCTGTAGCAGCCAGTCACAGTATGCCTGTCTTCGAAGATAATTATGTGGTAATAGGCCTTGCACCCTGGTGATGTGATGTAGATGCAGGTCTTTGTCGTGATGAACAGTAAGTACGGTACTTTGGCGCACACCGAACTGTCGTGCAATCGCTCGGCTGCTGGTCGTTGGCTCCTCCTCTGTGAACTCTATTATGGCGTCCTAGAGGGATGGTGTTCTCACAGAGGGTCCAGCTCCATTGTCTACAATTGGACGTGGTGCGACATTGCCTGTGTCGCACATTCGAGAGTCGAGCCACCGTATAACCTGGGCGTCCGGGTTCCGTCGTGCTGGGTATCGCTCGCTGTAGGCCCTTAGCGCACGCAATGCTGAACCATCGCATTCCCCCAATAGGAGATACATGTCACGATACTCTCTCAAACTCTACGACATATTGCTACCCACACTACTGTCAAATGTACCAACGCAGTACGAGCTTACCTGCTACCGTCGCTAACCCTTTTAACCCTACCAGCCGTATCGCGCAGGCGTACAAATGATGGTTTCACGCCAGCACGTCCTTCGAATTTGCATACCCACCCCGTGCCACATTTCAAAATGTTGATTGCCTTTTTTTTAATTGGAGGTTTAGCGACCACCGTGAGCAACTCAGTGGGCTATAAGTAATTGCCCGTCCTGAATTTAGGACCACTGGTTCCAGGGAAGGTAGAGAGTCAGTGCCGTTGGACAAACACAACATTCATGCTTCACCGGGATTCGAACCCGGACCCCTTTCGGACAAATGATCAGAAACTATCACCTAAGACCACTGCGCCACCTGGGCGGCTTGATTGCCTTGTGATACATGCCTCTGCGTAACTCTGCACGTCGCTCTTCAACGAGCATGTGCGTTACCGGATGTGACGTCACGAAACATTCGGCGCGTATATCTCCGGAATGTGACGTCCGATCGGACAACGGACAACGGTTTTCGGATTCTTTCTCCCCGAAGAATCGTCCGGTAGGTTTATTGTCCGGTCGATTGTATTAGCTGAAACTGAAACAGGGACGTCGCTAAGGGGGTGGGTGCCGCCCTGGTGGCGCAGTGGTCTAAGCGATGGCCTCTGATCATTCATCCGTAAGGGGTCCGAGTTCGAATCCCGGTGAAGCATGGATGTTGTGTTTGTCTTACGGTACTGGCTCTCTCCCTTCCCTGGAACCAGTGACCCAAAATTAGGGACGGGCGACTACTTATAGCCCATTGAGTTGCTCACGGTGGTCGTTAAACCTCCAATCAAAAAAAGGGGGGGGGTTGCGAGGGTGCTTGAAATTTGTCTTGCCCCCTGCCTTCCCCCTCCTCAGTATAAAATGGGCCATTTCTCAGTATATTTAACTTTAAAATATAATCCGGACTTTGCCAAGTAATAAGTCTTGTGTTTTATTTCATGCAGCCCAACGTATTTTCCCATACGAAGTGCGTTGTTTACTTCTTAGTAGAAAGGTTATCAAAATAGCATCCGTAGGGCCATGCAAATTCAATTGCCCTCCACTCTTCCAATTCCTTAGTTTAAGCCCCTTTTTCATGTTTGCATAGCCAGTGGGGCTAATGAGGAGGCTGCATAGGAATTAACTGAGGGGGTCACTACTAATTGCTCTGCTGTTTGTTTTATTTACAAAATAGGGGATTCCACCACGGAAAGTGGAGTCTAAAGCTACTCTAGCGCTCTGGAACAATGAAAGTGCAGGAAGTGGCTGACGACTGTTTTGTAGGAGAGGAGTGCAAGGCAAAGTTGCTGTCTTAAAGGAAGGAAGTGTTAAGAATGGCAGAGGCGAGGTATTGTGTCTGCGTGGCACGACTTAAAATTTGATTTAGATAAACAAAAAACGACGTTTTCCTTTAAATTGTTCAAGCACAAGTACTATTTTGGTAAGCAAAAATGCAAAATTTTGAAAAGCAATTTAAGACAATGCATTCATAGCAAGCAAAAAGTCGAAGGCGACATTTTAACAACATTTGTATCTCACACCACAGTGGCGTAACTAGTCAGACCCGTATGTTGTCTAGGTGGAAAAGTGATGGGAGATTGCACGAATTCCTTAGTACCAGTTAGTGAAAAGCATTAAATATTAGTTCTTTCAGTGTTTCGTAAAAATAAAAAAAAATTCTCAAGTTTGCCCCACCAAAAATAATGCTCGCCCACCTGTCGCCCATCCTGACTTGGAAGTCTAGCGACGTCCCTGTACTGAAAGCAAAAAGAAAATTGAAAGAAATAAAAGAGACAAGTGCAGTACCACAGTTTTATTTGTACCCTATGTAAATAATAACAAGTTAGAAAAATCATGCAATGCATTGATTATGATACGCTTTCCAACATACCAGAAATCACTATTCAAGTTATTATTCAAGTTATGAGGATAATGGCTGTGGAATAAATCTCGCTTCTTTGACCCCATTTCGATGATATTCAACAGAACCGGTTCAGTATACTTCCGGAACAACATGATAATATTTTGTCGCAATCGAAGCATTTTTACGTACGTTATGATGCAAAAGGCCAAAGGAATGGATCCCGCTCCTATGCCATAACCTTTGACCCCATTCCGTCCATTTTCAATAGGGTTCATTCCCAGGTGGTCCCCTACCACACACTAAAATTTCATCGAAATCGAACCATTTTTACGCGAGTTATCGTGCAGACGGACAGACAGACAGACGGACAAAGCTGGAGCATATACGCTTCTTCAACCACGGTTGGAAAGCGTAAAAAATGCGTTAACCCAAACTCCCTCAAATTGTAATTAATCAGTAATCATATGCTCTCTGAAACAGTTCTGGTCACTGTTTTCGCCATCTTCGGAAACAAGCTTCGAAATATTTCCGATAGAGTCAAACACTCCCGATGTTTTTTTGTCAGATCTGAGATCGCTGCTATGACCCGGAAATTCTGTTTCACTGAAATATTAACAAGTTAGTAAAATCATGCAATGCATTGATTATGATACGCTTTCCAACATACCAGAAATCATTACTCAAGTTATGAGGTAATATGGCTGTGGAATAAATCTCGCTCCTGCACCCTGACCTTTAAACCCATTTCGATGATATTAAACAGAATTGGTTCAGTATACCTCCGGAACAACATGATAAAGTTTTGCCGCAATCGAAGCATTTTTACGAAAGTTGTGATGCATAAGGTCAATGGAATAGATATGGAATATGTCCTGACCTTTAACCCCATTTTGCCCAGTTTCAATAGGGTTCGTCTCCAGGTGGTTCCCTACCAAAAACTATACTTTCATCGAAATCGAACCATTTTTACGTACGTTATGACGCATAAGGGCAATGGAATGGATCCCGCTCCTATGTCCTGACGGTTGACTCCATTTCGCCCATTGTCAATAGGGTTCGTCCCCAGGTGGTCCCCTACCACATACTAAAATTTAATTGAAAGCGAACCATTTTTACATGAGTTATCGTGCGGGCGGACAGACAGACAAAGCTGGAGCATATACGCTTCTTCAACCTAGTGTTGGAAAGCGTGAAAAACTGGATTACTCGATTGCGAGCCCCGTATTGTGTTTCATATGTTCTCGTGATATATGGTAAATGCTTAAATAAATTATCAAAAATAAAGTAAATAAAAATACCGAAACGTATAATCTATAGCGCCTTTATTTACGCTTTCCAACTGTAGGTTCAAGAAGCGTATGTGCTACAGCTTTGTCCACCTGTCTGTCTGTCTGTCCGTCTGTCCGCACGATAACTCGCGTAAAAATGGTTCGATTTTGATGAAATTTTAGTATGTGGTAGGGGACTACCTGGGGACGAACTCTATTGAAACCTGACGAAATGGGGTCAAAGGTCAGGACATAGGATTGGGATCAATTCCATTCATTGCCCTTATGCGTCATAACTTACGTAAAAATGCTTTGATTGCGGCAAAACTTTAACATGTTGTTCCGGAGGTATCAGGCCCGTAGCCAGACATGCAAGTTGGGAGGGGCGGCTGATGATTGAGATCTGGCGAAGGATATAAAGTGGTCGGGCAAAGGATGTAAAAGAGGTCGGGCACTATGTTGTTGTATGAGTCGCTAGGACGGGCAAAAGGAAACACAGGTCGGGCTCAGCCCGGTCAGGCCCTCCCCTGGCTACGGCCCTGGGAGGTATACGGAACCGGTTCTGTTGAACATCATCGAAATGGGGTCAAAGGTCAGGGCACAGGAGCGAGATTTATTCCACAGCCATTATTATCCTCATAACTTGAGTAATAATTTGAGTAATGATTTCTGGTATGTTGGAAAGCGTATCATAATCAATGCATTGCATGATTTTACTAACTTGTTTATCTATTTAGTTTTTGCGTCTCTCGTTCTTTGTTTGAGTAACCACGCTAATTTCTCATATATGTATATTTTTTTATAAACGTTTGGAAATAAAATCTCCCTGGATATTTTCATAAAATTGCAGGCTGAATTTAATTTTTTTAAATATTAATATTCAGCAAAATAATATTTCTGTTCCCTTGTTTATTTACAGACGAGCATTAACAATTGCGTTTAATATACGTTGAACTTCTTAGTTTATCCTTTTTCTTACTTTCCTCCTGAAAATGGAAGAGACGTCTCTACACGCCTGCCCGCCCCCAATAATTTGGTTAAGTCGGCCCCCTGTTCAGATGGTTGTATAGCTTCACGCAAGTTCTCTGCTCTGTGTCATGAAAACGTGCAAATCACAATGACAGTTCTTATTGAACACCATATGAGGATTTCCTGATGCAGCACGAAATAATGGATGTTAAAGCAGGCTGTCAATGAAAATTAACGCTTCCGCCATCTGGTGGTAGAAAGGAGCACCAATTGCTGTAAATATGTTATTTCTGTGTTGCCGAAACTTCTGAATGCCACGATGTATTTATTTTAAGCTCTGAAATAACAATAGTTTCAATTTATTGTTATTAAAAAGCTTAAAAAGGAGAAACAATAATTTTCTTTAAATAATTATTGGAAGGAATCTTAGTGTTCTTTTTGCAATGGGGAGGAATTTGTTTCATAAAGGAATGGACATTTTTTTAATCCTAAAAGCATGGATTTAGAAATTACGATAATTATTATTTTTTAGAATGAGGAAACGTTAGTATACTTTGGTCTTTTACTTAAAATGGCGGTTTTTAATGAGACGATTCGCAGCAAAACTTATCTGTCAGGATAAGTTTTATAACAGGCTGGACATATTGGTGGAAGAACTTATCACACCACTGGATAACTTAAATACTAGATTCGATAGCAAGGGACAGAAAAAGACCCAAAAGAAGGTATGTGCGATATGAGTGGATGAAATTCAAAAGCATGCTCGACTGACTTAGAAGGGACTGGATCAAGACAGAAATCTGTGTAAGACTTTTGATGACACCTTCACCCAGCAGATGTTTATAATAACTGGTGATTATGATATTCTGTCTATTGCCGCAGACTAATTTTCAATTCCTGCGAACAATTCGGGGTGTCCTGAAATTCATCGCGTAACTTCTTGTTGAAATTCCGAAGTTCCAATTTTTTGTCTCTGAAAATTTTCTCCTGAACAGCGTGACATGAAAATAATATTCCGTTGGTTGGTGATTTTTTTTTTTTTTTTTTTTTGTTACGCAAAATCCAGATGAAAACTTTTCTTACAGCTTAAATGAGAATATTATTTTATCTGTAACGTACTGCAGAGGTGAAAGCATATGTCACGAGGGCAAATCTGCAGCGAGACATTCTATCTGCGTAGCTCAGTTGGGAGAACGACTTACTCCGGATTGAGGGGACACGAATTCTATGCCCGTCGCGGACAAACTTGAGTTTTCACATATCCGATACCATGAAATAAAGTGCAGGGTTTTAGCTTGTGTAAATCATATTTCATTCAGTAATATGGCTTGAAAACGAAAGCACGTAACAGCAAGTGGAGACATGTACAGCGACACAATAATGAGGGTAATAAACATTTTATAACAGCAGACAAGTGCGCACACATTTTGCGTTTTTTTTATTGGAGGTTTAACGACCACTGTGAGCAACTCAATGGGCTATAATAAGCAGTCGCCCTTCCCTTATTTAGGGTCACTGGTTCCAGGAAAAGGAAAGAGCCAGTGCCGTAAGACAAACACAACATCAATGCCTCACCGGGATTCGAACCCGGATCCCTTTCGGACGAATGATCAGAGGCCATGGCTTAGACCACTGCGCCACCGGGGCGGACATTTTGCGTATACCGGTCGCATCCGCAACCAGGAGCGTAGCTGAAGTGTTTATATGGGGGGGGGGGGGGTACAGATGAAAATTACCGAGTTCTTCCAATTATATTATATCGACTTAATTTCACGTGGTGCATGCCGTCAGTTTTAAATTGCAGAATATTTGATCATCATAAATTCATTTTATTTAAAATATCTGTCGTCTGAAAAAATGTTTTGTTTCATTTGAATTTCGAATCAAGGTAAAAGTAAAATTAATCAGGTTAAACAAGCTCATTTAATAATGAACTGGATGGTTAACATTGTTTTAAAAGAAATCATTTGGGTGCTATACTACATTGTCCTCCCCTTCTATTTTCTGATTGGCAGTAACTTTTCAGATACATGTTTTTCCGTTTGCAGTAACTAAAATGAAACAAGTTAGTAAAATCATGCAATGCATTGATTATGACACGCTTTCCAACATACCAGAAACCTTTACTCAAGTTATGAGGATAATGGCTGTGGAATAAATCTCGCTCCTGTGCCCTGACCTTTGACCCCATTTCCATGACATTCAACAGGATCGGTTCAGTATACCTCCGGAACAACATGATAAAGTTTTGTCACAATCGAAGCATTTTTACGTAAGTTATGACGTATAAGTGCAATGGAATGGATCCGGCTCCTATGTTCTGAACTTTGACCCCATTTCACCCATTTTCAATAGGTTTTGTCCCCAGGTGGCCGCGTAGCACATACTAAAATTTCGGCGAAATCGAATCATTTTTACGAAAGTTATGACGCATAAGGGCAATGGAATGGATCCCGCTCCTATGTTCTGACCTTTGACCCCATTTCGTCCATTTTCAACAGGATTCGTCCCCAGTTGGTCCTCTAGCATACACAAAAATTTCACCGAAATCGAACCATTTTTAGGTGAGTTATCGTGCGGACGGACGGACAGACAGACGGAGAAAGCTGGGTCATATACGCTTCTTCAACCTACGGTTGGAAAGCGTAAAAGAGAAAAATTTCTTTACTTTAACACAAGTTAGTAAAGTCATGCAATGCATTGATTATGATACGCTTTCCAACTACCAGAAATCATTACTCAAGTTATTACTCAAGTTATGAGGATAATGGCTGCACAATAAATCTCGCTCCTATGACCAGACCTTTGACCCCATTTTGATGACATTCAACAGAACCGGTAAAGTATACTTCCGGAACAACATGATAAAGATTTGTCTCAATCGAAGCATTTTTACGTAAGTTATAATGCATAAGTATGATGGAATAGATCCCGATCCTATGTCCTGACCTTTGACCCTATTTCGTCCATTTTCAATAGGCTTCTTCCCCAGGTGGTCCCATACCACATACTAAATTTTCATCGAAATCGAACCATCTTTTCGCAAGTTATAACGCGTAAGGGTAATGGAATGCATCCCGCTTCTATGTCCTGACCTTTGACCCCACTTCACCCATTTTCGATAGGATTTGTCCCCAGTTGGTCCCCTACCACATACTGACATTTCATCGAAATCGAACCATGTTTACGCAAGTTATGACGCATAAGGGCAATGTAATGGATCCCACTCCTTTGTCGTAACCTTTGACCCCATTTCTCCCATTTTCAATAGGGTTCGTCCCCAAGTGGTCCCCTATCATATACTAAAATTTCATCGAAATCGGCCTGTTTTTACGCGAGTTATGATGCGGACGGACAAAGCTGGAGCATATACGCTTCTTCAGTTATCGTGCGGATGGACAGTCGGAGAGACGGACAGACGGAAGAGCTGGAGCATATACGCTTCTTCAATCTACGGTTGGAAAAGGAATAGAAAAAGCTACTCACGGTTAACTAATGCACTCGTATCAACTTCTATGTGTGAGATATGACTGTTTTTTTTTTTTTTCTGTTGGGATGGAAAATTTGATGATATATATTTGATACGAATGAAGTATTATTGAAACAGGGTCTTAAACTCCAAATAGTTCAAAGGGAAATCTGAAAGTTCATAATTTACTTCAGTTTAACTCCTCTATTCTTCAGCTGCGCCCATCGAGAAATAATTTTCGCAAGGCAAACAGCATCAACGATTTCAGTTTCTGCAAGCAGAGTTAGAGAGTCCAATCTATTGTCAGACACGGTGCTTTTTAAATGATTTTTGACTGGTTTCACAATGCTGAGTGTCCGCTCATTTGACGCTACAGAAACGGGATCTGTCATTGCTAAGCGACATACAGAATTCGTTAGCTGTAATTTCATTTCTTGAGATTTTAAAAAAAAATTTTATTCAGTCTATCAGAATAACATTCATGAGGCAAATCAGTTGATACAAAACTAAATTGAATTATTTTCTATAAAAAGTCTGTATCGTAAATTCTGCTTAAGAATTTGCAGAATGAAGACGATCTGGCTCTTGACGTAGGACTACTTCTAACTCCGCGGATAGTATGGGGCGACTTACGGGCGACCGTCTGTGACACAAATAGGTCCCAACTGAAATCATTATAGCGTTAAAAATACGTGCCGCACACTAATCGTGTTAGCATATTCGTTAACAGAATGGGGTCCAATTCGCGTACTGCCTAATACCCCGCGCGCGCGAAGCTCCCCTAGCTTCCCGTACCGGGGGAGATGATGCAATATTTCTGGGTGTGCCGCCGCGTTTGACTCAGTCTATCTCGGCAACCGTGAGCGCAACACGACTGTGCGTGGTATCATTTTAAAGCTATCAACGAGATCTATTCAAATACGCGAAGAACATTTCGCAGTGATTTGAACTGAACATTTAAAAAAATTGTTTTCCTGTGACCCGGTGAACACTTTTGACAATATCGCGGTTTATCTGGACATCCGTGAGTGCAAAACGACTGTACGTGGCATCGTTTTAAAGATCTCGATGACATCTATTCAAATATATAAAAAACATATCGTAGTGGTTTCAACTAAAATAAAAATAAAATTGTTTACGCGTGAACGAGTTAACATTTTTGAAAATGCCGTGGAATTCGCAGAATGAACGAAAGCAAAAGGGAAGGACATTAAAACGAGAGACAAGAGCAAGTGATGTGGAATGTAAGAAACCCAAGAAGACTGCAGCCCAACGAACTAGAGAGTATCGAGAACGCCTGAAAGCAGCCGCCGCCAAAACAAAAATCCAACACACCGATCGAACACGTACACGGCCCATCCATCTCGAACTCTACTTTGTGTTCCCAATGTATCCAGCATTATTTGTAAAAATTATGAAAGCTGCCTTTCATATGATAGACCTGAGTTGGCTACAACAAATTAAATAAACGCTTTGAAACCATAGTCGACTAGTTCATTTCAACTCTCCGATCTACAAGTCGTAGTCCTACATTCCAAACTAACGGCTCAATCAGAAATGAGCCTACCTGTATTTTGTTTTTCTTATCCTGTTATGATGAAGAGCAAATTCTGCTTCTTAGTTCCATGTGAACTTCAGGCGTCGTTGTGGATGGACCTGGGTTAACATGAGCGCCTTGACGCGGCGTCGACTCCGGGGACCCACGCGTAACAGGGTTTGCCCTACTGTTGTCGGGGACACGTACCTGGATGCCCCAGCTTTCATTTTCGTGTTCAATTGCTGCACTGTTGCGCGTCGATTGCCCTTTACCAGTCGACGAAGGCGACGTGTTATCCTCTGGAGTCGATGGCCTTTTGAAGTTTCACAATTATGACGTCAGGAGGTACTCGGTGTGCCAGCGGTCCATTCTTGGTACACCCTTACTACAGCACCTCGAGAACAGCCCACGAAGTCTGCTGTTTCTGAGATGTTTTCACCCTTGGCGAGGTAGCCGATGATCATTCCTTTTTGAACGTCGGTCGAATCACTACCTTTGCCCATTGTGCTCACGTCACGCACTATGGCTTATTTGTTTTGGCCGACCGCTTATATCTCCGTGTGGTCGACCTTGTCACGTGCACTCTGTGACGCGCCTGGGCGGGTACACTTGATTCTGGGGGTGGTCATATTATTCTGATACAAATGTGTATATAACATATGGCATTATTACAATATGTGTTTTTTTTATTATCATATGGTATTATGGCATTATGTATATACAACATATGAGAATGATTATATACACTACCATCACCATGTTATCCCTATGAGAAGAAACATTCAACGTCCAGTAACTTCTTAAATATCACGTGAATAAAAAAGGTACATGACAACTCCAGAAGTGTACCAAACGCACTGACATTTAGTTGCTTAATAAATTACCAGAAAATGAGTGCTGAAAGATATGTTTCTTCCCCATTTTACAAATTATTCAACGAAAATTAAACTAAAAAATGAAGAAAGAAATAAGCCAGTTTCCAGACAATATGGCGCACCGGACAAAAATTCGGCCTTGTCTTTGTTATTTATTAAAAAAACGAAGATTGAATATAAACCGATGAGTCATTATATTATGACCACCAACCTTATAAGCTGTAGGACCCCCTTTAGCCCCCAAAACAACGACCACTATGCGAGACATCGATTCAATGAGGTGGCGATAGGTATCCTGGGGTATCTAATACCAAAATGTCAACAGCAGGTCCTCCAGCTCCCGTATATTTCGGGGTGGTGGTGATTTAGCGCGAACCCGCTTTTCCAAGTCGAACCACATATGTTCGATTGGGTTCATGTCAGGTGAATGGGGAGCACCGGGCATTAACAGAAAGTCACCAACACATCCCTCGAACCACTCCTTGACGATTCTGGCAGTGTGGCATGGCGTGTTATACTGTTGGTAATGGCCATCACCAGCAGGGAACACAGTTGCCATGAATGGGGGAACTTGGTCCGCAACGAAGTTCAAATACCTGACAGAACTCAGAGATTGTGCTATTGGGATAATGGGGCCCAAAAGTGTCCCAAGAAAACACCTCCCACAGCATAACACCGCCGCCGCATGCCTGTTTCCTCTCTACATGTGCATTAGACACTGTTGGTAATCGGCGTATCCGCGCTCGGCCGTCTACGTGATGCACCGGGAATCTTGATTCGTCAGACCAGGCTGCTTTCTTCCAATCATCCACTGTCCAATCTTGATGATCTTGGGCCCATTTCATGCGTCGTTGATGGCGTGCAGTGAGCATTGGCACCCGGCTGGGTCTTCGGCTACGCAGGCCTATGCGCAGAAGGCTGCGATGAACTGTGTGCTGTGACACATTGCATTGATCACTACTGTGATAGCTGCGGGCAATCTGTCGCACTCTGGCCATACGGTCGCTGTGAACAATGCGTGATAGTCTCCGCTGCCCTCCCCTCTGGGATCAATGAGCTGCGGACGATACACGGCGGGGTGACGGTTCGTCGTTTCGCCATCTGTGCACCACTTTTGATACGTACTCACTACAGCGGCACGTGAACAACCCAGAAGCCGCGCCGTTTCCGAGATCGTAGTTCCGGGGCTCGGTGTCATCACAATTTGTCCTCAATCAAACTCCGATAAATCAGTAGCTTTTCTCATTCTGACTCCGAACACTCTACTAACCGAAAGCTGGTCCTCGGGTTGTATATATACTGCTCTGTGAACTTCACCTGCGTCACCGTTCGGTCTCCAGGCGCGCTCATTTCTCTAAGCTGGGGGTGGTCCTAATGGAATGGCTCATCTATGGGTGGGCGAACCCCAGTGACAAACATATGTGCACTTCTTCGCACAGATATATTAGGTGCTTGAATTAATTCCCGCTGTTTTTTGCCACACAAACACCTGTGTGTTGCCACAGAACGGTACAGGATAGTCTATTCAAAGTAGTGTCCATTGGCAGCTACGACCCTTTCACACCGTTGGGGTAACAAATGGATTCCGCGGTAGAAAAATGTAGGTCCTTTCGAGGCGAACCATTCATCGAGCCATTTTTTGGATATCCGCGACAGAAAGGAAGTGCTGCTCTGACAAGCCATGTCGTAGCGACCGGAACAAATTTAAGTCCGAGGAAGCAATGTCCGGGGAATAAGGCGGATGGGGTAAGAAGTCCCAGCCAAGTGCCTCCAAGAGTTCCTTCACGGATTTGGCGACATGAGGTCTGGCGCTGTCGTGGAGAAGAATAATGTTGTCATGTGGGATCCAGTTCCAAGCGTCTGGATCATTCCCATTGCCTTTAAACTTTTGCTAACGGTTGACTCATCGACCCATAGTGTTTCAAACAACTCGTGGAGCATTTGACATGAATCCTCGTCCAATAAGGCCTCCAATGCGCCATCTTCGAAGTTTTTCGCCTTCCCAGGGCGCTCTTTGTCCTTCACGTGATATTTGTTGGCTTTGAAGCGTCGGAACCACTCTCTGCATGTTCTTTCCAATAGGGCATGTTCCCCAGAGGCCTGCGCTAACAAACGATGACTTTCCGCTGCATATTCCTTGAGATGAAAGCAGAAGAGTAATGGTTCCCGCAAATGCTTTTTTTTTTGGTTCGAAACTCGACATCGTGAATGCGATACAAACTCGTGTTCTGTGCCCTCCGATCGCGTGTCACACACTGCTTCGCCCAGACTACGGATGGTACGTGCGTGTGCAAGGGAGGTCACGTGTGGTCCAGGTCACAGCGCACCACTGCTGCGCTCTATTGGGCAACAGCGGGAATTAATTCAAGCACCTAATACAACACGAATGACTGTTTAAAAGGAAAAAGTGATTCGAAAAAAATGCGATTTCTGCGTGGTCCCCGTGGCCCTCAGAGCTCAAGTCTCATCCAGACTCGGGATCGGGGGAGTCGGTCGGTCGGTCGGTCGGCTTTCTTTGTTTCCTATTTTGTTACAGAAAATCCACCCTAACACCTAAATTCCCTCCTGCCTCTTTGGGAAATCAGAGCTACGAGCAAAAGTTTAAAAAAAAGGTAGAATAACTTCCAACTTTCTGCATTGGCGTTTCCTCTTTTCTTGGTGAGTGACCAAAAAATGACATTTTGTAAACCCATAAGACTCTTTGGACATTTAGGGCACTGTTCGTGTGGGGACCCTGGGCACTGGCGCCGTTGGCCCACCCTTTAAGACGGCCATGGGTCCTCAGTGTCCATGACAACAGTGTAATACACTAGATCAGTGTTTCCCAACCGCCGGTCCGAGAGAATCGAGTGAATTTATATATTTTTCTTTTGAATCGAAATGAAGCCAAACTAAAAAGAAATTTAGATCTAAATTTTTTTAACACCTGCTCGTGAAAGGTTAAGGAGAAATTGGATCACTAATCTCTTCACAGAAGATGCGAACTCCAACAACAGGGTAGCCCAATAGGAAAAGGAAAACTTTATTGAACTTTCTTCTGATGCCAGCCTGGTATCGATATTCTGATACAAATCTCTGACTCAGTTTTGGGGTATTATGAGAAAATAATGTCCAACACTCAGCGACAGAGCTCTAAAATTATTGGTAACTTTTCCGACCACGTATGTTTTGTGAGAAAACCTTTTCAGTAATCAACACAAAGCAGAGGAACATAATGGATATGAATGACGCCTGAACCCTTTACAACATAACCTCTTTTCGAGCTTGATCTTTCATACGTTATTTTAAAGCGAAACCATACGATGAAAGAGTTCCTAAATTAAACCTTAACGGCCAGACGAAACATTTAAACAGAAGTCAAACTTACGGAAGTTGGCTTTATTCCATCACTATTTCATCAGCACAACATAGAACTTCACACTGTACTTAACAAATCAGTGTCAACCACACATCCAACACCCCACACGAGCAACTGTTGTATCGTAGTTTTTATCAATGGTTCTTATCTCATTCAGTTACACGTCACGTTCATTCTGACCTCAATTCGTTTGAGAGAGAAGATGTCACGTTAAGTGTGAAGTATAACTGAGAACAAACTCAAAATTTACATAGGGAGAGAAACTAAAAAGGAAAGTTAATTTAGAATATACGTCACACCTTGCAGAAACGACGCTGGAACCAGGGCCTGACAAGATTATCGCGAAAAAGCAGCAACAGACGTCGCATTGACTGCAAAAAAAAACTATTAACGGTAAGGAGAATACTGTCTGATTATGGACTGCACTTATTAATCATGATAGAATATTAACAGATTAACGACCATGACTCTAAAATCTAGTATCACTCAAAGAACCATAACGCCCGAAACTGTCTGTTGTTTCGCTTTTTGTTTAGCATTGGTGCCTGACGGTGACTCCTGCTGATCTCTCATAGGTCCTGCAAATTTAAAGAACAGGTAAGGGTAGGATATCTGACTCACTCTAGACAAGCGTTTCTGGTGGCTATGGTCGTTTGTATGTACTTGAGTTTTGGGCGTTACGGTCGTTAAAGGGGTAAATGATATTATCTGTAAGTAGAACATACGGAATAATTTGGTTAATACATTGTGGATTGTATGCAGTTATCATTGTATTATGCTCGAAAATAGATAAAATGCTCAAAAATAGCCTAAAGTTTTGTTTCGGCATCGCCGGTCCGAGAACGTTTTCCTAACGTTTTGCCGGTCCGCCAGTGCGAAAAGGTTGTGAACCATTGCACTAGGTGCTGAGCATTTTATAGTTTCCCATGTAGCTGTCCTTCAGAAAAGTTGAAAACTTCATCTCCCTGAAACGAGAAACGAACCATCATCTCCTAATTTACGTTAAAGCGTGCTACCGTCACACCACCCAGAAGTTCAAAGCAACTGAAGCTAAGCCGATGTAGCTGGAGTTGTTAAAATTTGGAAATGGCATAGCTCTGAAACGGGAATTGTTACAGGGCAATGCAATTCTTAAGTTCGTTAAAGGGCAGTTTCATGGTAAACAGTAAAACGTACGGCATCAGCATTATATTGACAAAAGTCACCGGACACCTAGAAGAGAAACACAACATAGCATTTATTGACATACATTAGTACGGTGTCGGTCCACCTTTGGCCTTAATGCATGCACTGACCCTTCGAGGCATGCTTTCGACAAGGTTTTGGAACACAGCGATAGGTATGCACTTCCATTCAGTACATAATGCCGCAGCTAACTGTTGCTTAGCAGTAGACCTTGGTTCCAAACTTCTTATGCGGCGCTGTAATACATCTCATAGGTGCTCTATGGGATTGAGATCAGGGCTCTGTGCTGTCCAGTCCACATATGATACGGAATTATCGTTAAACCACGCAGTAACAGTTCTTGCTTTATGACTCGGTGCATTATCCTGCTACTATCAACAAGGCACGGTTCCGTAGTATTGCCACAGAGTTGATAGGGCATAATTGTCCAGAATATCGAGGTCGACGTGCTAGTTAACAGGTTTGTCCACGATAACCAATAGGCCGGGACCATACCATGAAAAACACCGCGACACGAGTACACTGCCAGTTCCAAACGTGACCGTAGGAACCGTACACTGTGGTAAATAGCGTTCCCCCGGCTACCGCGATACCCACACACGGCCATAAGATTAATGGATCGTGTATCTGGATTCATGAGTCCTAGGACCCGTTTCCATTGGTCTACGGTCTACGAAAAATGTTCTTTACACCATGCTAAACGACGAGTAGCATTCCGAGTGGAGATGAAAGGCTTATGAACAGCCTCACGACCACACCAACCCATGGAATGAAGTTCTCTGCAAATGGTATGTGTACATACAGAGTTTCCAGCATTTTTACTCAGCTGTACACTGTGGTCTTGTGCAGTACTCCGGCGATTTGTTGTAACGACTCTCCTGACACTTCGACGTCTTCTATCACTGATTTTCTTCGTTCTGCCGGTACGTTTTGCTGCTTCAGGCACGCTATATGTCTTCCACTTATTCAGTACATCCAAAACAAGTGACTTGGGTACGTTTAAACGCCTCTCGGTTTCTCTTATGGACAACCTTCCAATATAACACCCAACAATCTTTCCTTTCTCAAAATCAGTTCTCTCCCGCCGCGACATTTTCACTCTACCTCACAGTGCAATATGAACGCGGTCAGCTGCAGGCTTGTTTTCATACCGTTTGCAGCTGTACCCCGCATCTTAACACCGCAGCGGATCCGTTCATTTGTTTTTGAAAGGGCGTCCTGTGACTTTTGTCAATATAGTGCATATACCGACAATGCCCAAGTAGCACAGCCTTGCAATTTAACATAGGCCCAACATTTAGCCATCGTCTTCTATTCTTAAAAGATGGTGTCTCAGTGTTGGGCCTACGTTGAATTGTAAGGCTGTGCTACCTGGGTGGCATTCATACAAATTCCTTTTTCTGCCTGTCTACAGAATTTGATATTTGTGCCCCTTCAACTCGAGCAAAAAAATTATTTTTATTTTCATAAAGGAAAACTTATCTGAGTCTTCCACAAAATCCTCAATTTTCCATAGCGCTGAATTTTCCTATCGATTGGCATTACGGAAACGCTGAATGAATTTCAAGCCCGATCATGACACAATAGCTTATGGAAGTTGAGGGCAAGGTATTATCGCTTCTCAGTAAATAAGCGACGAGCCTGTTTCTGGATGTCGCCTGTTGGAGAGCGGTAATTGATCTGCTATTCAGTCCTGTCGAAGTGAAAGTTGTAGGCCTAAAGCACACAGAAGTGACAGTATTTTTAACGGATCAAGGGCCTGCGCCTTCCAGTATTCATAAGCGTGTGCGTTCAGTCTTTTGAGATTCTGTACCACCGCATGCGCAATTATTCGGCCTCTCTGAAATCCTAGAGTGCATTCCAGAGACACTAAAGTGCTTCTGTAACTTGGTAAAGACTTTAATTACCAAGAACTTGAAAAAGAATGTGCTTAGTCGACTATAGTTACCGGCGACCACTGCGAAAACTATAGGAAGCACTCAAGATACTGATAAATTAGGATAATTAACATCATCTTTGTGTATGTGTATGTCATGCTGAAGTGCGTTTGCGTTAAATGGAACTACGTCATCCAACCAGTGACTTTAGGTGACGAACCATCTCCTTATAATCAGGAGTTCGGCCTAATATGTTGCCCGATGATGGGCCCAGTGTGGGTCTGAAAGTACTAGCATGTTTCCTGGGATGGTTTTAGATGTAAATAAAGTTCATTTTTAATTGCAACTGAGACCTACTTTTTTAAATCGTGTAACGACAGCATTGTGAAGGTGATTTTTATAATTTATTGACACGAATCCCCACGAATGTTTGGATCATCTCTGTAAGAAACGAATAATGATTGTTTTGAATCAGTGGTACCAAATATATTTTTTGTTTTTCCTAGCATGAATTTTCCCTCCAGGTGGCAGTAGCTTTAAAAAAACTGATATATTCAAAATTTTAGTTCTATTTTTGGGAGAAAAATCAGCTTTTACTTCAAGAATTGGGTAGCGTCATCCCAAGAAGGACTAACATTAAACTAATTCATTCCAGAGATGATACTGAAATGGGCTGTGATAGAACAGTTGTTGAATGATAAATTCAAGGACATCTATTTTATTGACTTGATCCGGAAAAAACATCGTAACTTTACTGCATGTCTCTCCATTGCTTAACGTAATGTGTCTTTGAGTTTCCTCTGACTTGCGATCGATGATCGACGTCATAGGGATTGACGCACGTTGCGAGATATCCCGAAATGGAAAGTCGAGATAGAGTGAGTGAGTTCGTCTGCTTTCTCTCGAAACAGAAAAGGATGGAAATTTCATGGAGACGGACAAAGGCCGAATTTCTGCTCCCCGGAGCGTCTTCAGAGTTTTCAAACGCCGAATTCTTAAAACGCATGGAAGATAAAAAGTGTCAGTACCTTTATGAAAAACTAAAGGATCAACAAAATTTTCAAAATCGCAGAATGTCTTTTTAATACAAGTAAGGTAAGTTTTTACTCATTCACAAATTTATTCAGAAATACGTAATGTAATTCATAAACAGATAACAGAGCGAAGCAGTTTACACGCCTGAAAGTTTGGAGCAATGAAATTCTTGAGAATAAATATCTAAAACAATACTATAGGATCATAAATTTTGCCAAATATTGTTAAATCTCCATATGTTCTCTATACAATGGGCATACAAGCTGGGGAAGATGGCCCACTTCCTCGCACCTGCTTTTTCTGGATTTTTTTGGAAAGAATTAATAATTATTTTGGTACTTATGAATAAGAATCGTTAACTTCATTTGAGCTTTATGTTATCTGTTTAAAACATTATTGTCTTGAAAAAAGTTTCTATCTATCTATTTATCTATTATTTGTATCCTCTTTGTCTGGATTGTTCGGAAAGAACAAATAATTATTTTGGTACTTATGAATAAGAATCGTTAACTTCATTTGAGCTTTATGTTATCTGTTTAAAACATTATTGTCTTGAAAAAAAGTTTCTATCTATCTATCTATCTATTATTTGTATCCTCTTTGTCTGGATTGTTCGGAAAGAACAAATAATTATTTTGGTACTTATGAATAAGAATCGTTAACTTCATTTGAGCTTTATGTTATCTGTCTAAAACATTATTGTCTAGAAAAAAAGTTTATATCTATCTATCTATCTATCTATCATCTATCTATCTATCTATTATTTGCATCCTCTTTGTCTGGATTGTTCGGAAAGAACAAATAATTATTTTGGTACTTATGAATAAGAATCGTTAACTTCATTTGAGCTTTATGTTATCTGTCTAAAACATTATTGTCTTGAAAAAAAGTTTCTATCTATCTATCTATCTATTATTTGTATCCTCTTTGTCTGGATTGTTCGGAAAGAACAAATAATTATTTTGGTACTTATGAATAAGAGTCGTTAACTTCATTTGAGCTTTATGTTATCTGTCTAAAACATTATTGTCTTGAAAAAAAGTTTCTATCTATCTATCTATCTATTATTTGTATCCTCTTTGTCTGGATTGTTCGGAAAGAACAAATAATTATTTTGGTACTTATGAATAAGAATCGTTAACTTCATTTGAGCTTTATGTTATCTGTCTAAAACATTATTGTCTTGAAAAAAAGTTTCTATCTATCTATCTATCTATTATTTGTATCCTCTTTGTCTGGATTGTTCGGAAAGAACAAATAATTATTTTGGTACTTATGAATAAGAATCGTTAACTTCATTTGAGCTTTATGTTATCTGTCTAAAACATTATTGTCTTGAAAAAGCGTTTCTATCTATCTATCTATCTATTATTTGCATCCTCTTTGTCTGGATTGTTCGGAAAGAACAAATAATTATTTTGGTACTTATGAATAAAAATCGTTAACTTCATTTGAGCTTTATGTTATCTGTTTAAAACATTATTGTCTCGAAAAAAAGTTTCTATCTGTCTATCTATTATTTGCATCCTCTTTGTCTGGACTGTTCGGAAAGAACAAATAATTAGTTTGGTACTTATGAATAAGAATCGTTAACTTCATTTGAGCTTTATGTTATCTGTCTAAAAGATTATTGTCTTGAAAAAACGTTTCTATCTATCTATCTATCTATCTATCTAATATTTGCATCCTCTTTGTCTGGACTGTTCGGAAAGAACAAATAATTATTTTGGTACTTATGAATAAGAATCGTTAACTTCATTTGAGCTTTATGTTATCTGTCTAAAACATTATTGTCTTGAAAAAAAGTTTCCTTCTGTCTATCTATCTATCTATTTTTTGTATCCTCTTTGTCCGGATTGTTCGGAAAGAAGGAATAATTAGTTTGGTACTTATAAATAAGAATCATGAACTTCGTTTGAGCTTCATATTTTCTGTGTAAAACGTTATTGTCTTAAAAAAATTAGCGTTTCCTTATACACTGTTAAAATTGTTGTCGTAGCCTGCACTAAAAATTGGTACTACACCGGCCCCATCACATCTGAGAAAAAATAGGCCATTGTGTCGTGCAAACAAAACTCAAAAATATTGGTGCAACTTTGTACCACTATGGTGCAAGACTACACCATGTTATGGTACAAACTTACACCATTTTATTGGATTTCCTTTGCACCACACAGTTGTGTAAAGGAAACCCAATAAAATGGTGTAAATTTTCTCAGAAAGTGGTGCAGTTGGTGTAGTACCACTTTTTGTATAGCCTGCCACAAAATGTTTAACAGCGTATGTTAGGCCTTTACTCTAAAATGAGAAAGTAAAATTTTCTGTACTTGAGTGAAATATTTGCCACCGGACCAAATATGATGTTACAAATAAATTAAGCTAACTGCGTAGGTCATTTTAAAAGTTTTGCACACTGCAGCGCTTCCCGTAGTATGATGCAATCGCTCTAATCGTTGCACCAATTGTGAGTTAGACTTCAGTGTACAAAGTTGTGTCTACGTTTGATGTTTAACTTGTTCCTGTTCCGAAACATTCTGCATAGAAATGGAGGGAAAAAGTGAGTTAGGTCAGGTCTCACGATGTGATCAGCGATCCTACATTAAAATTGAAACTTGCTTACCGAAATTCAAAGAGCTTATGACGTAAGCCTTTTTCGTGTGCGAGATTGGTGTTACGCTATGTCTAAAACCATGACTAAGGAAATGCTTAACTAAATGAGAATACGATGTACTAGTTTACGGCCAGACGAAACATAAATAGAAGTCAACTTATGATAACCTTTTACTGGTCCAGCAAATTGAAGACATCCACAATATAGCCACATATAATATCGTATCATCTAGCTTTTATACAGGTCGAACATCTCCGCACACACATATACACTGGCGGAAAGTGAAAAAAGAACACCAAGAAGGAAACGTCTGATACCAACGAAATTTATACAGCATAATAACGGAATACAGAGGATAACTTGATCAAAACATTATATCAAAATACAGTTGTATTTGCTGGTAAACTGAAAAATAACATTTCCATGTAACATGGTTAGTACGAGGTTGAACCGCCATGAAATGCGTCACACTGTGCAATTCTGGCATTAAGTCTGTCGTACAGATGTTGGATGTAAGTTTGGGGTATTGAGCTCCAAGCATCCTCAACCTGAACGCGTAAATCGGGGTTGGTCGTGGCTGGCCGTGGAGACCGGATAAGTCGTTGTCCCATAAAATCCCACACGTGCTCAATGGGGGACAAATCCGGTGAACGTGCAAGCCATGGAAGTTGTCTCACACCCTGAAGTGCATGTTGCGTTACACGTGCCGTGTGTGGGCGTGCGCTATCTTGCTTGAAAACACCACGATGGACCGACCTTACAAATGGCACAACAACGGGCTGAATGATGTTGTTGATGTAGAAGGTGCTGTTAAACGTACCCGGTACAAACACCAGTTGTGTACGGGAGTGATAGCTGATCGCTCCCCACACCAGGAGACCAGGTGTAGGCCCTGTGTGTCGCTGGCGGATGAAAGAAAAGTGGAGACGCTCCCCTGTGCGTCTGCGAACACGCATACGGCCATCGGAGGCTTCCAAGTAGAATCTGCTTTCATCGCTGAACACGACAGACCGCCATTGCGTTATCCAGTACAGACGTTGGCGACACCAATGCAGCTGTTCCTGATGGTGGGCTGGAGTCAGAGGTACACATGCCAGAGGCACACGTGCACGTAGTCCTGCATCCAGTAGACGGTTGCGGATTGTTTGCACAGTCACCTCAGGTGCAACGGCAGCTCGGATTTGCGTCGCAGTGGATGTTCTGCTTGACAACGTCGCTCTTCTTATACGTCGATCGGTCCGCTCATCAGTCCGTCTGTGACTCCCGGTTCCACGTCTTCTCGTGTGGGAATGTTCCTCGGACCATCTACGCCACCATCGTACAACCACCGATACTTCCGGTCCAATTCGCTCTGCAATACGACGATACGACCACCCTGGCCTCGCGGAGTCCGACTAGCCATCCGTCTGCATCGGAGCCCCATACACAATAGGGTTTGCTGAACTGTCGTTATAGACACACTTCCGGTAGCCTCCTGATTCATTCAGCCAGTGAGTTGCTCCACTGTAGCGTGTCGATCGGCACTCACGCACCTTCGCAGCCGACGTTTACCTCTCACATCAATGGCACGTGGTGCTCCGCAGTTTCCACGTCTCTTATTGGCAATGGTGCCATTTTTCCAATCACGATGCACTCTAACCACAGCAGAACGCGAACAGTTCACAAACTGCGCTGTTTCAGGAATACTGGCACCCTTGGCTTGAAAGCCGATAATCGCTCGTTTATCCATGAGAGCAACGAGTGATATGTTTTCAGAATGCCTACAGTTCACTTTATAAACCCTATAAGCCAGCTCACGACACATGCCTTCTTTCATTGGCTACGCGCTGCTGACGTCAAAAGTAGGAGGTGGGCACAATAATGTGACTCGATTGTGTAGTACATACAGAAAACGGTCGTCTAGGACTCAGAGGACGCCGACCGCAATCAACCGGAAAACCAACTGACCATTGAAGTTGCAGCACTTCCGTCATTCTTTCGGCACATCAAAACCCATACGCACACCACTTGCATCGTTATGGAGACGCACTAGCTGCGCAGTTGTCGAAGCACTGGCTTCTCACCGTTCGTCTGAGATAGGTCCGGGTTCGAGTCGCAGTTAAGGCATTCCTGGAACTAGTGCCTCCCAATTTAGGGACAGGCACTACTTACAGCCAATAGGGTTGATCAAGGTGTCGTTAATTTCCAAAATGTATCTCTGCATATCATCTTCATTATTAATATTGTCAACCATTATCAATTCACAGCTCGATAAAGTCTCTCCAAGTTTCTTTGACAACGATTTGTCTTGAGCCAATCTTCTCCATGTCACTCCGGCATGCTTTCGAATATCATCCGCCCCTCCCACTTAGTTTCCTTCTGGGTCTTTTCCTGTCCCTTGGTATCCAGTCTAAAATTTCGGTTGTCCATTGGTGGTCCGTTCTTCTGGCAATATGTCCAGACCATTTCCATTTCAGGGATTTTACTCCGATCATGATGTCTTCCACTCCTGTCAGTTTCCTGATCCACGAGTTCCTCTTCTTATCCCTCCTGGTTACAAGAAGCATGCACCGCTCCATGCATCTTTCAGTTGTCTGCAGCCTTTGTATGTCTTGTTTAGTTAAGGTCCCTGTCTCCGCTCCATATGTGAGCACTAGAAGGGCACATTGATTAAAAACTTTCTTTTTAAGACAAAATAGCATACTGCTCTTGAAAATCTTGTTGTTTCTTCCCAAAGCTCTTCAGGCAAGTTTTATACGTCGATTAATTTCTTCATCAGAGTGAACCCTTGCTTGATATCTGTTGTCCAAGGTAAATGTAGGTATGGGTTATCTCGAGATTTTCCCCATCAATCGCAAAATCTTCATTTCTTGTAAAAGCATTGTATATCAGTTTTGCCCTTTGAAAGTTCATTTTTAATCCCACTTCTTTACTCTTGTCAGCAAGTCCTGAATCATACACTGCGGCTCTGAAGGGGTAGTTGCAAAAGTGATTACAGCAAAACGAAGGTGAGTTAAATAATCTCCATTAATCTTTATCCCCTTGTTTTCACAGTTCAATGATTGAAAGACACTGTGTAATGTGGCATTGAAGAGTTTGGGAGATATGATGTCACATTGTCTCACTCTTTTTCCAATTTATATTGGTGCGGTATCTTCAAATAGTCAAACCATTGCACTTTCATTTTCATAGATGTTATTAATAATGCTGATGTATGCATCTTCACTACCGCAGAATTTAAAAGCATATATAGGGTGAGTCAAAAGTCAGAGGACACGCTTGTATTTCAGAAACGGGAGGGAAAATTAAATATCTGAATACGCCAGAATCGAGGGGAGAGGTTATCTTTTATGCTATTTCCGGAGCTTGGCTGCCATCTTGAAATCCGCCATATTGGATCAAGGTCAATTTTTTCAAATGGTAAGAAGGTCATGTTGCATATCAAACAAGACCAGAATTTTCTCAGAAATTGATTGCCGTAATCAGATTTGACACATGTTTTGCGGTTCACAAGTCATCAACGCAGAAATTTGAAATAACAAACTTTAAAGTACCTTGCGATGCGTATCTATTTCATGTGTTCAATGTGTTGTCCCTGTTGTTGAACACAGAGCTGAAGGCGCTTGATCCAGTCGTTATGCACCCGCACGAGAACATCGGGAGAAATGTGGTTACAGGCATCCAGGTGGCTTTGCTGAACGTGGTTTTTGTCGTGGACCTTCTCAACATACACCAGGTATTTCAGATGACCCCATATATAAAAGTCGAGTGGTGTGAAATAGGGGGATCTTGGTGGCCATTCCATTAGACCACGCTGGCCAATCTAATGATCAGGGAATTGAACATCTAACCACTAACGAACAGCTGTTCCATAGTTTGGTGGAGCCTCATTGTATTGGAAACAACAGGGGAAACTGCCATCTTCATTCAGAATGAAGGGAACACTGTTTCCTGTAGCATTTAAAGGGAGCTCTGAGAATTTAGGTTATTGTCGATGAAAATGGGTCCGATTACACGGGTGCCCCATATTCGATACCACACCATAACTTTGACATTACCAACGACGTTGGATGGTTCCATCCAGTGAGGGTTCCTGTCATACCAATACCTGTGGTTCTGACGGTTAACCTCACCACTGACATAAAAATTGGCCTCGTCACTGAACAAAATGCCCTGTGCGAATAAGTGATCCCGTTGATATTGGTCTAAAGCCCAGGTGCATAACTTGACACGTCTATCAGGGTTATCCTCTGATGGTTGCTGCTGCATGTGGAGCTTGAAGGGATGCCAGTCAGCGGTGTGAAGAATCCGTACAATGGCTGACTGGTTAATACCACATTCTGCTGCGAGACGTTGTGTGCTAAGTTTTGGACTCTTTGCAGGGGATGCCAAGACCACTGTTGAGGTTTTCTCGTCGGTAGCAGTTTTCGGCTGACCACTACGTGGCTTGTCATCCACAGTCCCTGTTTCTCGGAATTTGAATATCAAGTATGCGAGAGTGCTGTGTGAAATTGGTAGTCATTCTGGGTGTCAGTTGTTGAAGTCTGCGACTATGATACGGCTGCTGCGTTCCCCCATACATTAGGATCACCTCAGTCCTCTGCTATTTCATCAATGCCATCTTCAGCTACCTGCAGCAAACAATGATTATTTCAGATTTCTGTGTTGATAACTTGTGAATCACAACACATATGCCAAATCTCATCACGGCAATCAATTTCTGAGAAAATTCTGGTCATGTTTGATATGCAACATGACCCTCTTACCATTTGGAAAATTTGACCTTGATCCAATATGACGGGTTTCAAGATAGCTGCCATGCTCCGGAAATATCCAAAAAGATACCCCCCCCCCCGATAATTCGCTCGGGTATTCAGATATTCCGTCTTCTCTCCCGTTTCTGAAATACAAGGACGTGCTGCGACTTTTGACTCTCCCTGTATATACACTATATTAACAAAAGCACCGGACACCCCTTCAAAAGCAAATGAACGGACACTCCGCGTTGTTAAGATGCGCGGTACGACTGCAAACGGTATGAAAACAAGTATGCGGCTGACGGCGTTCATATCGCACTGTGAGGTTCAGTGAAAATGTCGCGGCGGGAGAGAACTGACTTTGAGAAAGGAAAGATTTTTGGGTGTTATATTAGTGGGTTGCCGCCCCGGTGGCGCAGTGGTCTAAGCGATGGCCTCTGATCATTCGTCCAGAAGGGGTCCGGGTTCGAATTCCGGTGAGGCATGGGTGTTGTGTTTGTCTTACGGCACTGGTTCTCTCCCTTCCCTGGAACCAGTGACCCTAAATTAGGGACGGGCGACTGCTTATAGCCCATTGAGTTGCTCACGGTGGTCGTTAAACCTCCAATAAAAAAAAAATATATATATATATATATATATATTAGTGGGTTGTCCATAAGAGAAACCGAGAGGAGTTTAAACATACTCAAGTCAACTGTTTTGGATATACTGAATAAGTGGAAGACACATAGCGTGCTTGCAGCAGCAAAACGTACCGGCAGACCAAAGAAAATCAGTGATAAGAACGTCGAAGCTTCAGGAGAGTCGTTACAGCTAATCGACGGAGTACTGCACAACACCTCAGCGTACAGGTGAGTAAAAAGGCTGGAACCTCAGTATATGTACACGCACCATTCTCACAGAACTTCATTCCATGGGTTGGTGTGGTCGTGCGGCTGCTCATAAGTCTTGCATCCCCACTCTGAATGCTACTTATAGTTTAGCATGGTGTAAAGAACATTTATCGTGTACCGTAGATCAATGGAAACGGGTCCTGTGGACTGATGAATCCAGATACACGATCCATCAGTCTGATGTCCATGTGTAGGTATGACGGCAGCCAGGGGGACGCTATTTACCAGAGTGTAGTGTTCGTATGGTCACGTTTGGAGCTGGCATTGTACTCGTGTGGGGTTGTTTTTCATGGTATGGTCCCGGCCCCTTTGTTATCGTGGACAAACTTGTTAACCAGCACGTCTACCTCGATATTCCAGACAATTATGCCATACCAATTCTGTGGCAATACTATGGAACCGAGCCTTGTTTGTACCAGCAGGATAATGCACTGAGCCATAAAGCAAGTACTGCTACGGCGTGGTTTGACGATAATTCCGTATCGTGTGTGGACTGGACAGCACAGAGCCCTGATCTTAGTCCCATAGAGCACAAATGGGATAAATTAGAGCACCACATGAAAAGCTTGGAACCAAGGCCTACTACTCAGCAACAGTTAGCGGCGGCATTATGTACTGAATGGAAGCGCATACCTATCGCTGTGTTCCAAAACCTTGTCGAAAACCTGTCTCGAAGGGTCAGTGCATCCATTAAGGCCAAAGTTGGACCGACACCGTATGCCAATAAATGCTATGTTGTGTTTGTCTCCTAGGTGTCCGGTGACTTTTGTCAATCTAGTGTATACTGTATATTAGAGCGGAGCGTAAAAAAATTCTGTTTTTTCGAATTTCGATGTGCCCTAGTGCGGAAAAGTTGTGTATTGCTCCGTAAACAATGTGCAAAAAATTTCGCGAAATTCAAAAATTATCTTATGGTTCCACTTTAAGTCCCAAATTTCTATATTTGGGCAAAATCGTCACATTTTCATGTCCGTTGTGAGAAACGAACATCGTTCGTTGCAGACTTTCCCTAGTGCGCATAAACTATCTATTGGTATCTAAAACATGTGCACAATTTTTTAAGCAAAGAAACTAATATCTTATGGTTCCACTTTAATACAAAAGTTTCACAATCGTTCGGAAACATTAGTATATTTTTCATGATGCAACGTAAAGTTAAAATTGCAATATGTTTTACTATCGCAGTTAAAAGCAGTTGCTTGCTTGTTATACTTTATCAACTGCTGGAGCGCGCATCCCGTTTATATATACCGGAAGTGAGAAGGCAAAATCACGCAGAGAATTTCCCGCCGGAACATTCCAGTGAATGCTTTGCTTACCGTTTTGCCGCTACAGTTATCCGCGATTTCTGAGTGAGTAGACGTATCCGAGCTACTGTTTTTATCTTTCGCATTATAAACGTTTAGTGCGTCGTTCTTTGTGTTTAATTTAGCGGTTAGTACTACTAACGTCGTTGTTTAGTTTACGGCTGTAATGTCCAGCCAAAGCAAAACGCATAAAAATGCTCGTTGTAAGAGTGTTGTTTTTTGTCTAGTACTTTTTGTCAAGTGTTTGAAAATCCGTCACCTCTGTGTAGTTGCGTTTTACCAACACATAGGGACGTAATGACGTATTTCTTGTTGGCTAGATGTGACTTAAAGGAGAAGTAGAAATGTTTTGATCCTGCTGTTGGAGAACTTGCTAATATAGTGGCAGAACGTTTAGAAGAGATCTGGATTACTGCCTCTCTTCCTGTTGTATCGCGACAAAGAATTGTGGCAATGATTCGCGCATATAACGAAAAGTACAAAAGCTTGAAAACATTTCTTATGAAACGGACAGAAAGTGCGAACATGAAAGTTCTTGATTTCTAAATTGAGGCAAACAACCAACTTTTTGATATTTCCTCATGCAAATGTAAATCATTTGAGAAATGTATTTGCCCTAAATCAAGAAAAGTGCTAGAAATTGAAAGAGTATTTCTGCTAGACCAGCGGCATGTCGCAAAATGGGCATTGGAAGTCTTGATGCAAAAACCACAAAGAAAATCCAGAACCAAGAGTATGGGAGGCGTCAAGAAGAAGCGGAACGCCGCAATAATACGAAGACAATAACAGAAAACTTATCTGGAATAGAAACACAAGAAGTTTCATCATTATCTAGTGAGTCTGATGTAGATGTTGAAACCGACTCTAATTATATACATCTTCACAGTCTGAAATTATAGAAAAGAAAATTTCACAATCAACTACCTTCCCAGCACTTGCTCGAGCATGCCATAGAACAGGAGTTTCGGATAGGGCGGCAGCCATCCTTGCAAGTGCACTTTTGGAAGATGTCGGAAGGATAAAGATGTCAAGCTAATACTTCAAATGTTATAGATAGGCATAAAATTAGTAGACAGAGAAAACAGCTTCAAAACGGTAATCTGACTGGACTTAAAGTCATTAAAGTGCTGTATTTCGACAAGCCTAAGGATCAAACCATAATGTATCAAGAAAGGGAAGGAAAGCGGTTCAAAAAAACTATTACTGAAGAACACGCGACTATGCTGGAAGAACCTGGAAGTAAATATCTTGGGTATATCACTCCTACATTTACCACCGCAAAGGACATTGCCAAAGGTCTGCTGGATTTCTTAAATGCCAAGAATATCGAAGTAAATTGTTAGTAGTAGGTTGCGACGGAACCGTCGGTCATACTGGATGTAAAGGGGATGCAATTCGCATTCTAGATCTAGCCTACCAAAAACACTCTGCGGTGGAGCATATGCCAGTTGCACGGAAACGAGCTGACACTCCGTCACTTAATTCAACATTTGGATGGCCAAACGAGTGGCCCAAAAGCATTTTCAGGGAAAATCGACACACAGCTGGAGGGCTGCGAAAATCTACCGGTTTTGAAATTTGAAGCAATTGAAGCGGTTTTTCCTGTACGGGATGAAACAAGAAAGATGACACCGAATTTTCGGGTGTAATAAGCACGTCTTTTGAATCCGTTCTGACGCAAATTAAATTTTTCAAAGCTATTCAAAGTCAATGGAACCTGTATGGAAAACAATAGTATCTGACGGAAGAAAGAAGTTTTTCAATCGGGTTTTTAATCCCTCAGATATTGCTGTAAACGGAATCGTGAGCTTACGCCCTCTGGTTGCAGACTTGTGCGTTAAGAAAAACATGAATTTATTTGAGAAACATTTCGCACCGGAAACGCTGTCCAACCAACACTGAGAGAATTTTTCAGATCGGACTCTTAGAAACGGAGTTATCAACAAATATAAGATGTGACTTTACGTCCCCTAGTGGGAAAACCATGGATTATTTTAGGAAAAAAGTATTCTCAAAAGATTTTTCCATATGAGCGGTATCGGTCCCAAAAAAAAAAAATTTAGTTAAATTTTCAGGAGCCCAGATTTTGCTACAAATACATCAGAAGCAGAAATTAGAACTTATGGCGCCTGGTAGCCAAACCATTTTTTACGAAACATTAAAAAAGATGGGGAAAATATTTTCCATCAGGTCTTGTATGCGATACAGGAAGAATTTTTCAAATCTGAGTTTTAGAAGCAGAAATAACGCAAAAAACGCAATTTAATTTGTGCCCCATAGTGGAATGTCTATGATTTACTTGAACATTTTGAATTTATAGGGAAAACATTTCGCATCGGAAACACTATCCAACAAAGAAGGAATTTTTAAAATCGGACTCCTAGAAGTACAGATATTGACAAAAATAAGATATACATCTACGCCTCCTGGCGTAGAAAATATGCATTATTTCCCGAAGCAAATGTTCCTAAAAGGTTTGTCGACATGAGTAGTATCGGTCAACAAAGGACATTTGTTTGATTGAGATTTTAGGAGCTCATGTTTTGCTACAAATACAGTACATCAGAAGCGGAAATTAAGACTTATGCCACCTGGTGGTCAAACCATTCTTTTACAAAAATTTGAAATTATGTGCGAAGGATTTCCCATCAGAAGCTGTATCCTGTGCAGAAAGAATTTTTCAAATCAGAGATTTAGAAACAGAGATATAGGGGGAAACGCAATTTACCGCTACGCCCCCTAGCGGAAAGTCCATGAATTACTTGAAAATTTTGAAATTATATGAAAAACATGTCACACTGAAAACATTATCCATCAAAGAAGGAATTTTTCAAATCGGACTTCTAGAAGAAGAGATATTGGCAAAAATAAGATATACATCTACGCCACCTTGCGGAGAAACCATGCAATATTTTGAGAAGAAAATATTCCGAAAACGTTTATCGATGTGAGTGGCATCAGTCCACGAAAGAATTTTTTCAATCAATATTTTAGAAGTTCAAATTTTATGGCAAATACATCAGAAGCAAAAATTAACGCTTACGCCACCTGATGGGCAAAGTATTCTTTGCGAAAAATTTGAAATTATATGCAAAAGATTGTCCATCAGGAGGTGTATCCTCTGAGGAAAAGTTTTTTTCAAATCGGAGTTTTAGAAGAAGAGTTATCGGGAAAATTGTAATTTACCTTTACGCCCCCTAGCGGAAAATCTATGCGTAATTTGAAAAAGTAACTACATCTAAAATACTCTTCGACGTAAATGGAATCGAAAGATAAAAAAATTTCAATCGGATGTTTAGAAGCAAATATGTGGAATAAAACATATTTTTGAATTTGGTATCATCTGCATTTACTCTCTCTAGCGGCAAAATTGTACATCGCAAAAAAAAAAAAAAAAACGAAATAAAGGATCATCATTCGCATATTTGAAGCTTCCCAATGCAAAAAAAATTTTCGAATCGGACTAATAGTTGCAGAGATATCGTGGGTACAGACGGACGGACGGGCAAACCGGTAACATAAGCACGATCTTTTTTTTTTCAAAAGACGTGCTAAAAATTGCAAGGGATCTTAGCGCGGATAAGAAATACATGTAGGACATTAGCCACTCTGCGATAACGGATACGTGCCCATCAAGCCTGGCCTATAAGCACCCGGAGAAAATAAGCCATGCACGGTGGCTAACGACGGCTAAACATATTTTGCGCCCTTATATTAGTACTTCGCAGCCTTCTGTTTCACTGAAAATTCTGGCAGCCTTTGTTGCGAAGGTTTATGCGCCCATGTGATTCACTGTAAGATCAAACCCTCATTGCCATGATGGAGCACGAAATCTGTGGAAGGCTATCCATGCATCCAGATATCTCACCCAGGATTTGAAGAACATTCTGGACCGCGTAATCCAAAGGAATGGCTATTTTGGCCATCCAGAATCAATACTTCTGGCTATGATCACGGACGAGAGGAAACATAGAGGACTTGGCTTCTGCAGGATCCTTCGAGCAAGGCCCCAAACTGCGATGCAATCCATGTATTCGAAATTCCTCAGTTCAATTTCCAGGCGGAAGATTATTTTGCTTAAGACGCATATGCGTCTTAAGAGATTTTGTTCGCTTAAGACACATGACTGGCCATCATGGGTCTTAAGCGAACCGCCATTGAATGCTCATTTAACCGACGATGAAATAATGAATCTATGCAACGGTGACTGTAAGGACATTTTTGAGCGATTGGGTAAGCAAAACTTCCCTTGTCACAATCAGGGAGTGGAGCGATGTGTTAAGTTGACAACAGAAGCAAGTGTTGCTGTTTGCGGAGAAGAACAAAGGAATGGATTTATTAGAGTACAGTTGGAAACACGGCAAATAATGCCAGCCTTCGAAAGTAAATCAGATTACAGGGTAAAAACTAATAAAGCAGAACAGGAAATAGAAGATTAAAAAAGAACAGAAAATTGATTTGCCCTAATGGATGGGTGGGTGGGTTGGTCACAGGTGGAACTCGCTGTGCAGCCACTTTCTCGTAGTGAGTTCTGGGATTTTTCTGAAGCATGAAAAATGCGAAGAGCGGCACCGTGTGCAGTGTGCACTACTGCACAATGCTTTGTGCTTTCAGTGCGGTAGTGCATACATTAACACAAGTATTAAACAAATCACATGGTGAACACTACGTGTCAAGGTACTGCAATTTTCCTTAAACATGGAGTATTGTTGCATTAAATTGGAACCATAAGATGTTAGTTGCTTTGCCTGAAAAACTGTGCACATGTTTTAGGTACCAATAGATAGTTTTTGCGCACTAGGAAAAGTCTGTAACAAACACTATTCTTTTCTCACAATCGACATAAAAATGTGACGATTTTGCCCAAATATGGAAATTTTAGAGGTAAAGTGGAACCTTAAGATATTATTTGAATTTCGCGAAATTTTTTGCACGTGGTTTACATAGCAATACACAACTTTTCAGCACGAAGACATATCGAAATTCGAAAATCAATTTTTTACGCTCCTTCCCTACTGTATATACATAGGGAATACAACCAGCGCTGTGAGACAAGAGCACCATCCGAGACGTGAACGGATTCAGACTTTTTGGCCATATTTACGCGTCTTTGAATGATCTGCCACAGGAACATTTTTTTTGCAGGGGAATGGGGGAGTGGGTAATGTTCTTCATATGCAGTTAAGTTCTCTTTTTTTTTTCTTTTTGGTTGTTTAACGACCACCATGTGCCACGCTAAGGGCTATATGCAGTAGCCCGTCCCTCATGTAGGGCCACTAGTTACAGTGGAGAGAGAGAGAGAGAGAGAGAGAGTCAGTGCGCCCCGCCATACGCACACCACATGCCAATCCCGAAAAATTGATCCGAAACCCGCGCCTCATACCATTCAGAACAGGGGGATTTAGGAAAGGGGAGTAAACGACCATCGTGAGCACTCTAAGAGTGATATGCAGTTTCCGTTCCAAATTTTGGGTCACTGGTTCCAGGAAAAACATTGATCATCTGATTTGGAAATAAAGGAAAAGCTTGCTTAATTAGTCTCACTACATCTGCCTGTCTTTTGATAATTCTGAACTTATTTACCGAATTAGAGAAGTTCTGTTTCCGTTCAGCAGCTTAAATTAATATTACGATGGTTCTTTTTACGATGCTAGAAGTTTTGCTGCTAAAGGGAGTAAACGCACTTGGTTAGATGTCTCGGAAGTTTCTTTATTCCGTATCAGAACTTCTAATAGTTCGACCAATAACATTTTTTCGTAGGATTTCTTTCATTAAGATGGACATTTTCACACAATTTCTATTTTGAATGAAGGAAAGTTTTGTGGTAGGAAAAGTAGAATCATATTCACATTTCGAAGAAAAACATGTACGCACGCTTGCGACTTCTAATGCAGTTTTTCATCTACGAGAGGTAAACGTGTATTGTGCAACAATACTTCCTTCTAAAAGTCCGCCAAAAATGATTTCCGCTACGGCAGATTTCCTTCTAAAGAACATTTGAGTTTTATTTTTATTAGCGACCATATCTTCGCTTTTAAATTATACTTTTTCATCAGATACCGTACTATACGGAAAACACTTTGGTTACGTACATTAGTTACAGTTTCTATTCCTATTTTTTTCCATCCAATTTCCATAACCACGATCATGACTTTTCATGGATAAATTTTCTATTTTCTCCCAAGGATGCTTAAATTTCTTTTTTTTTTATAATTTTGCTAAAATTCTACTGATTGCAGTTTAAAATAAATTATTCGATACGCGTCTTTTATTTGGGGGGTGGGGGGTGTTAACGACCACTGCGAGCAACTCCATGGTCTCTAAGCATCGCCCGTCTCTAATTAAGGGCAACTGGTTACAGGGAAGTCAGAAAATCAGTGCCGTAAGGCAAACACACAACATATGTTTCACCTGGGATTCGAACCCGATCGCATCTCAGACGAATGGTGAGAAGCCGGACCACTGCGCCACCCGGGGAACATAAGGAGTCGCCCGTGCTTTTTTTTAAGTCCACTAGTCTCCGAAGAGAGACAAAAGCTGACCCGATGACCGAGTGTTCAGAGGTGTAGATTTTTTACTTGAATCGCCCCCTAAATCAAGGACGCGCGTATGCTTATCGCCCTCAGAGTTACTCACAGTGGTCGTGAAATGCGGAAAGGAAATTTAAAAAATGACTTATCTTGGACTCTAATGCAGGCCCAGGTTGGATAATTAGTGAGGAGCCAGCGCCTCTTCCTCTGACCACTCAACTGCCGGGACTTTGCAACTCAAAGTTCCTGTCGCAGCCCCGGTGATGCAGTGGACTAAGCGATGGCCTCTGATCTTACGTCCGAAAGGGGTCTGGGTTCGAATCCCGGTGAGGCATGGATGTTGTGTTTGTCTTACGGCACTGGCTTTCTTCCTTTCCTGGAACCAGTGACCCTAAATTAGGGTCGGGCGACTACTTATTATAGCCCATTGAGTTGCTCACGGTGGTCGTTAAACCTCCAATCAAAAAAAAAAATTCCTGTCCCCGTGAGCGAACGCTCACAGCCGCTCTGAGGTTGTTTTTTTCTCGAAGGTTGAATGCTAACAACCACCATCTAGGTGCTGGATTTTGAATATTTGTCCTAGATGGGGGTCCAGTTTTGAATCCCTATCAGGCATGCATGGTTGTTTTACAGCACTTGTCCTCTCCCTTCCCTGTAACCAAAAGCCTTAAATCAGACTTCTTATGGCCCATCGATGCTTACGGTGGTCGTTAAATCTTCAAGTGCCGCCCCGGTGGTGCAGTGGTCTAAGCGATGGCCTCTGATCATTCGTTCGAACGGGGTCCTGGTTCGAATCCCGGTGAGGCGTGGATGTTGTGTTTGTCTTACGGCACGGGCTCTCTTCCTTCCCTGGAACCAGTGACCCTAAATTAGGGACGGGCGACTGCTTATAGCCCATTGAGTTGCTCACGGTGGTCGTTAAACATCCAATAAAAAAAAATCTTTAAGCAAACAAAAAATTCAGAACGTTCGTAAAAGGTACATCATAAAAACATAAAACATCTTAGTGACGTCATTACTGTGACCTATCTAAATATGGATTGAAACTCCACATTTAAGTATTGCTTTGCAGCAGTCTTAAAGAACAAAAAAAATAATTGTAGCTGCCTCAAGCTTATCTATAAATCTGGTATTCTAGTAGGAACTAACGAGTTTCTTGCAAATACCTTTCAAAGACCTTAGAAGGAGACGTGTTGATCTGACACTGTTAAAGTTTCAAGACAGCGGAAAGTTACTCTTTGCTGGCAACATCACCGCTGCTAGAGATTACCATGGTTTACGTGTATATAACTGTGAACTGTTTTCGCCTAAACTAAATAAAGAGACCAATGTATGGTCCAAAGTGCCAAACCACGATCTTGACTTTCCATATTGAGTTGTTAAAGCGTTGAAAGACCCAGAAATGTAAGTAATTTTCGGGTGCAATTTAAAGTGAACCATGTTTTTAAGGCAAGTTTTGTGTCATTTCCTAAATTTTCTCGTTGAGGTTTGTATTAGTCGACCGTCTTGCACAGTGGTTAGAAGCGTAGGTTTCTGACTTGTCGTACAAGTTGGAGTCCCGGGTAAAGAATGGTTGACTTTCTTTTGTCGCTGGTTCTTTCCATTCGCTCGTACTAGTGGGCCCAAATTGTTGACTGGATACTGCTTCATAGCAATCTGGGATGGTCGTTAAACCCCAAATGACAAAAGTTTGGCTTATGATAGCTGCACCACTGACTATCCTGGATTTTTGCTGCCTCGATATGTTAAGTTTTTATCTGTAGAATTAATCTGCGCCATTGCAGTTTCCAACTACATTAGGTAACTTATACTTCTAAAAAAAAACAAATCTCAACGTTTTTGCTTAAGCAGAGGTCTGGAAGCTTTTCATGTGTGAAGGCCGCATTAAGTCATTTGTAATCTAACAAGGCCGCATTCAAGAAACTTCAGTTAGGTAAACTTCAAAATGCACATTATTTTGTGAAAATCTTGCTATGTACTAACTTCCAAAAACTGGAAAAAAAAATACCTGTTAAAAAGTTAACTAACCTTTTAATGACTTTGTTGCGACTGCCTTTTGTTGGAAAGCATTTGAATATTTGGTTACAACATGGAGGTCCGCAGTTTCAGTTGATCTTCTGGATATGCATCCGTTGTTTGCGACCATAGACTTAGCGTGACCAAATATTTGGAGAGTGGGGGCACAAATGAGTGTAAACAGATGGTTTTTCTTGGTTGGGGACAGGGCATTCTCGGAAATAATTCCTCCGAAAATGCTCCTGTTATTGTCATTGGCGCCATAGCTTAGGTTTTGTACATTCCAGATATATCTAAAACTACTAGTTGTGTCGGGCTTGCGTTTATTCTCCGTGACTAGGAAAAACATGACAGCACGATGTGCTTTGAAAGTCATCTGATGATGAAAACCACCAGATGACTGCTGGAAAGCAGTCATAACAATGTTCGCTATTGCGTAGCGTTGTTTCCTTGGCTACATGTCACACTTCATAACATTCAAACTCCTAAAGACTATTTTTGTTTCCAATTTCTAAGTGGGGCACGTGCTCTCCAGTGCCCACTTCTCCCCACGTTACGCCTATGTTTGTGACCTTAGGGACTTGTTGATTTGGGTTATGTACGAGAATGTAGATTTTCAGCAGTAAGTAAAGCGAAGTATTTCTCGTGCACATTGCCGAAGGCGAGGGTATTCTATTGCATTTTTTCATATTTCAAATGGTCCTTTCTTAGCGTCAAATAAGTACTTTAAAATGTGATTTTCTGAGCTCAATCAATTCAGTCTGTAGCTCTAGAGGAGCCATAGAACGAAATCATGAGCGTAGGTGTCAAAATAGCCCTTATGGCTTACTATTTTTTTATTGTGGCAGTCAGTCATGAAGCATTATTTTGTTGAATCTTCGTTTACTCTTTATTTTAAATACGGTTAAGATTAAATTAACAACAAACTAACAACATAATAAAAAGGATTTGTTCTGCAGAATTTGGATTCACTCAAAAGGCCGCATTTGAAGGCCGCAGGCTCTCCACCCCTCACCTAGGTTATTAAAATCGCAGTCCCTGTGGCAGTGGTCAGACTACTGCTAGCTGGTCGTTTGAACTCTATTCAAGCTTGAGTCGGAAAATAAGTAGGTTGCGAGTTTACCCCTAAGCGTCTGGCCTCTCCCCTACTGGAACCTTCGTCTTCAAATTAGAGACGAGAGTTCTTTTAACCCCTAAGAACTTCTCGTCGTGGTCCTTAAACCAAATAAATAAATATATGTATATATATATAGATCCCATGACCTTTGACCCTCTCACGCCTAGAACTGCCTTATTCGAAGACTTAACACCGGCGTATGTAGATTTATTTTGACTATGCCGAAGTGACTGCGCTCTATTAGTAATTTAAATTTCCCTAATCTAGTTAGTGTGCTGATGGCTACTGGAGTCATTAATAAATTTAATATTGGATATTCAACTCATCGTAGAAACGGGAATACTTGATTTTACCGAGGTCGATCAATCACTTGCTGCAAGCTGGTCTCGTAGACCTCGCGGTGATTCTTAGCGGTGAAGTTCTTTCCAGAACATAGACCTAAAACATCTTATTCCTTAAAGATGTCAAAGTTGACGCTGTCCTTCAGTGCTCCAGTAGAGTATGCAGATCTTAAGCTGAGAGAATCTCTTCGTCGTTGAAGTCTGGAACTTGTTTTTCTACTGTTTGAAGAAATGCCTTATTCGTAGATGGAAGGCTATTAAACAAGAATTGCTTACACTGTAAAGCTGAGAAAGGTGTTCTAAAAAGAGACACGAAATATAATTGTTTTGCAGCAAGGTGCACGACATTCTGATGGCCCTGAGCTGCAATATAGTCATATTTTGCATTTTATCAACGTGAAGTTTGAACTGGAATCTGCTGCGAGTTCCTGTTTGGCCATCGAGGACAGTGCTTACTCATTAAACCCCTAATCAAAAAACAATTACTGTGCACGTTCCTATATGTAGGTGGCGTGGAGCTGTGGAATTGGATGAAAATTCTACCGCGGAGAATTAATCTACTCTAATATTCTGTCCTTGTTTTATATCCAATGCAAATTTTCGTTCAGTTGAGATCACTTGGATACCTCAAGACCAGCTTTTCGTTCTCTTCTCGCAGTTAACTTTAACGCTGGTATGTGTAAATATATATAGGCACCAAACAAGAGGTAAGGAATTTTGTCGTCAAGTGTTGTCCTACTGTTAAGTTTGGTGACAACTTTGCAACGTCTTAGGACTGTATAATTTGGATGGAAATTAGTCCAACATATTGAGGTGGAGATTTAATACTATTTTAAGCACAACCAATGGAACAATTCCGCGCTTTGTATCTTCTAATGCTTTGTTGTGGATCGTTGTTTCTGAACTGTTCTATACTACATTGCTAGATGGTCTGTGGAGAACGTAGTTTGCAGCTCAGTCAGGACTTAACACAACAATGCTTCTAGTCAGCATTGAAGCGCCGAATCAAATCTGTACCATAGCTACCATCCTCCAAATCAGCTTTGGTAGTGGCTTTCCAGGAAAAGGGAGAAAACTTCCAACACTTATCGGAATTGGTAGAAAGCGTGCTCACTGAACAGTTGCCGCTATCATTAAACCCATGGTTGGATTTCTTCGGACACTTATTGTCTTTGCGCCAGAAAGTGAAACTTAAACAAATCAATATGGTTGTCCTCTTAGCTCATTTTGTTTGTTCACACGACATGAGCCATCTATACGTATTTGGAGTGGAGTGTTACTGTGTTTTAAAAAAAGCTGTGCTCTTTGAAGCATATACTCTTCGTACACAAAGTGAAGCATGTAGTAAATCATTTAAAAACTGGCTTTTTCACAGAACATGTCGACCCTGCCGGTTTCCATGTATTGCAGGACGTGGGAGCTGGCACACTTATTTCAGTGGATATTGTGAAGTCGGTTGCTACTGCTTCAGATGTGACAAATACCTAACGCTAAAGACGAAGTAAAGCTTAGACCTGACTACGCAGTGAGGGCTTTCTGAGTCCAGTAATGCTTCAGGGAAGAAACCAAAAAAGATAATAACGAATGAAGCTTCAGTACGAACTGAACGGCGTAGCTTTCTTTTCTGAGAAATGTACGTAGTATTAATGTTAAAGGCATATCGCAACCATTTCAGATGAATATTTTGAGGTTCTACGTGCCTGTTTAGGGGTAGTTTTTTTCCGTTAACGGTTAGAACTATTGCACCGAGTGAGCTGACATTTTCAGAATAAGTTAGAAACGGGTAATTTCAATTTGTTAGTGCTAAAGGACTGTTTGTTATTGCTCATTGTTGGATTTTCACTGTTTGGGTTGACCCGTCAAGGTTTTTAAGTACACAGTGGGCTACATCTGTTGGTTATAACAGCTTCTTGGATTACTATCGTGAACTACAGCGTGTTATGTAACGCAATATGAACTTTAAGCTGACTTTTTATGGATAATGCTATATTTATAAACCTACGCAATGAAAATCTTATGATTGGCCGTGCAATACGGCATTCTTTACTAATGAGCCTGTAGGAAACTTGCTAATGTTGGTGCTCGTGGAAGTGTGAAACAAGTCAGTTCTCGGTTTAGTTTAGCATTTGACCATAAGTGAAGTTTGTGAATCATAATAATTACAGCCTCTTTATCGACATGTTTAATGAAACGTTCGTACATTGTGGGGCGACCGAAGGACATCCCTGGGGAGAATGAGCGCATTATAAAGTCACTAAAGTTCGTAAGACGGCTGATCTTAATGGGTTTGTGTGTGTATGAATGCTTCTGAGCCTCCCGAAGGCGCAGTGGTCTAAACGATGGCCTCTCATCATTCGTCCAAAAGGGGTCCAGGTTCGAATCCCGTGAGGCATGGATGTTATCGTCTTACGGCACTGGCTCTATTCCTTCCCTGGAACCAGTGACCCTAAATTAGGGACGGGTGACTGCCTATAGCCCATTGAGTTGCTCACGGTGGTCGTTAAACTTCCAACCTCCCCCCCCCCTCAGCTGAGAACAGGAAGATTGTATTCTGGGTGCTCTTCAGCGGAAAAATCTCCCAAATCGTGCACAACCTAAAGCAAGTTTATTCAGGTAATAACATGGATTCGTTTGAGCGTCGATGGCTCTTATCTTTGTCTTAAATCAGGATGGTGCTTTATTAAATATTCCTAGTGCCCCAATGAACTCACTTCTTGGGAAGTGATAACTAAAAATAACTTCAAGTTATTTATTTTTATCTTTTCAGAGAATAGTGTAAGCTTTTGTACTTGCTTTGCGTTAATGTTTTTTTTTCTCTAGACGAAAGTTTTTTTTACTTCCGTAACTCTTTTGGTTATTTGTAAGGAAAGTTTGGTTGTACCCACAAATGTGTTATTCATGACTTCGCAGTTTTGAAAGCGGTGGTTTTACTTCAAATTAAGTCAAATGGCTAGCACTCCAAATTTAAGCCTGCATGGAAGGGAGATTACAAAGTATTCCCTTAGGTTTCTAAATGACTGAGAAAGTACTCAGTTGCTCTTTCCAAGTATTTTCTCTTTTAAGGGACTGGTAGAAAAAAATTTCTGAAATCTTGGACTTAATGAGCCAGTTTGTGAAAAAAATAATGCTGATATTTAACGTATAATTACTGGTCTGAATCATGAGTTCATCTGTACGGGGTACCAACTGAAAATGTATAAAATTTTCAGTTTGCACAGTACAAGTGAACACAGCGCGTCATTTACTTGAAAAGCTGCGTATAAAAGTTTCGTAGTGGTTACAAATATCGGGTATTTTCCCAATCTCGATGCTATAAAATAACACCGAATGAGTTAATCTACTGGGGAAACCCTAAATCTCCATGAAAAATGCTTGGAAATATAAATTCAAATGCTAAGATTTCGGAAGCTATTGCAGCGAACATATAAACTTGGCTGAAGAATGAGCTGAACTGTGAATCGATGGAAATGTTCTTGATCTGGCTTAGATGTGAAAGCGACACTAATGGACGAAGTGGCACGAAATGTAGCTTTACTGTAATGCCTGCTGAAAGTCTCCGCAGATGAATTTGAAAGCCTATACTTGCCGGCGCAGTGGTCTAAACGCGTGGTCCTAACAGTTCGTGAAAGATGGGGTCCGGGTTCAATTCCCGGTAAGGTATGTCTTACCGCACTGGCTTCCCTGGAACCAGTGACCCTAAACTAGGAACGGGTGAATGCCTATAGCTCAGTTCCTCAATCGTTAAACCCTTCCCAAACAAGCAATTTCAAAAATACATCCTAACCAAAGCTTGCTGAATTTCCTGTTACACACAATCTGGAGCAGTGTCTAAACCTATATATAATTATTTATGGTTTGCCATAAACCATGCTTTTTTTTGTCTTGTTAATTAGGTAAGTAAATCAGTGTGAGGGAGTAGCCCACAGCTGACGGTTCCAGTTGGTCATTCAACTTAAGGATTCTGGAACAAAACCAAGTGAGTCGGGGTCTTTTTGCTAATGTCACACAGAACTAGCTGGCACCTCTCCAAGATTCAGAGGCCCTAGTTGCTGTTGTGTGGCCATTGTTACCACGGCGCGCCCTGAGGAAGCAAACCCATTGCTCACTACGACCGCACGCAACGACCATAAATCGTACATAGAACTTATATTTAAAGACAAATGCAAAGGTAAATGTCTAGGTGTAAAAATATCTGGTAGTTTGTATTTCTTTTTGAAGCTAACCTCTGAATCTCAGAACAGCTTAGTGATATGTATAAACCATGCTCAGTATAAGCATTAACATTATGACAAGAACGTTGTATCCATTAACTCAAAACATTTGCTAGAAAAGCGATAACACCTAAACTTTACGTAAGCTTAGCATTGCTTTAATATTCAGCATTTTAAAGCATAATTCTTACCTGTGAATCTTGACTTTTCGAGAGGGAACGCTGTACACAAGCAGTTCATAGCAGAGTATTCATAGCTTTACTGAATGTACTTTTCTCTTAACGTGTAGTTATGCCTATTCTTTAAAACAATTTCCTCAATAAAGCCAGATTTAAATACTTGCAATGTATAAAAACAACTTTTTTGAGTTGGCAACAGTGCGAAGGGGGGAAAAGTAAGCACGCAGACTAACTAAATTATCTATGGAAACTGTTATTACCCGTGGCAGACTATTCTGGTTTTGTTGCGCAGTTGTTTAAGATGTGTTCGCATTTCGCCATACAGCCATGGAGGTGAGTGATTCAGAGTTAAGAAGTAAAATGTGTTGTGCGATAAACTTCTGCTATCGTTTGGGTGAAACTGCTCCAGAAACAGTTGATTTAATGAAAAACGCTTACAAAAATGTTTGGGCGAGTCAACGATATTTAGATGGCACCATGATTTCAAAAACGGGCGTTTGTCGGCAGAACTCGCTCCTTGGCCTGGTCGACCTGAAAGTGTTACGGAGCGAATTAACACAGGGTTATCCTGCAAGATCGACGAATGACGTGTGAAAACATAGCGGCGTCAACTAACATTTCAAAAACTTCCTCATTCTAAGAGACAAATTACTACTGCATCGTGTGTTCCAGGTGGGTACCTAATCACCTGACAACAATTGTTGGTCGGATTTCAGGTGTCATGTGTGGTAACAAATGATCGCAAAGGATCCAGACTTTCTGAACACGGTAATTGCGTCTGATGAAACATAGGTCCACTATTTCGACCCCCTCACGAAGCGTGTAACGAGTGTATGAAAACACAGGATCGCCTCCTCCGGCAAACGTCCGCTAAACCAAATCGGCTGGGAAGGTGATAATTCTCTTTGATCATAAAGGTTGTGGTTCTACCAGAATACCGTTCCTCCACAAATTACTCTCAGTGCTGAGTATTACATTCCAGTCTTTAAGCGTCCGCAACGACGCATATCGATTAAGCGACCGGAACTGGTGGGCAAGTGGACCCTACTACACCATAACGCCCACCTACATGTGGCTGCTTGTGTTCAACAGTTTTTTACGAAATGCGGTATTGAAATCATGCCACAGCCTACATAGTCGTGACCTCTTCCCGTGCGATTTATGATTGTTTCCAACAATGAAGTTCCATGGCGCAACATTCAGCAGATTCTGATATTAAAGCTGTACAGGGGTCGCTGAAGCAGCTTTCACAAAATGCTTTCCCCACATATCTTCGAAAAGTGGACTTGAATGATCGAACCGTTGCTCATCATCCGAGGGAACATACTTTGAGAAAGAATAAAATCTTGATGTACCTATATTTATTTTGTAATTTTACTGTTTTTATTGAACGGCCGTTGTAAGATCTTTGGCAAACAGACGTGAATCAATGAACAGCAATTTAACACCTTGATTCCTGCAGTACTATAAAGTATAATTCTTAATTTCCCGGATCTAAACTTCGTCATTAGGAGGTACAGCTGATTAAATTACAGATCAAACTAAAACTCTAAACGAAACCCGGAATAAACTTCATGCATAGTTTGAGTTTAGTCCACGAAATCCCTGTACTGTCAGCTGAATGTTTACTGGAATTCTATTTTTGCCGCACGTCGAAGAATAAATCGCCGCGTTTATTCATTCGCTTGGCAGAAGCTCGCGTAATTTTCTTAGAATTCCAGCTAGTAATCTTGACGCATGTCTATGATCGAAACACTGACTTCAGAATGTCTTTTGCTTTGGAAGAGAATTTTACTTCCAAAACATCTGAAACTATCGACGCTTAAGATAATCTCGGCTGAACAGTAGAAATTCTTATTTGCTAAAGCTTGAAAATAACCGCTTAATGTTTCATTATTCTAGGGTCTTTCTAGTGGAAAAAATGTATTCCCAAATATCAGTTCGGCTCTTACATCTTTGACTGATCACTTATGGTTTTTATTTGAACTTAAAGGGCATTTACTTCATGTACTCTTCCCGTAGTTTTCGCAAAGGAAAACTTATTTTACTAAGTAATTCTAGGCAATACTTTGTAGAATGCCTAAACTAACATTGAAAGTTCCAAATTCTCGTCTAGCAGTCATCTTTTCATCGCCTAGTCTACAAACTCGCTTCCTTTTCTTGCACTGGATTTAAGATTTTGATTATCACTTTATTTTAACTATTTATCAGGGTTACTGCGGATTAAGAGCAGTGACTCGTACCTTTTTGACTAGTTGCATAAAAGCTGTAGATCTAAGTTTGGAATTCTACAACTAGCTAGAGTGAAGACATAAAATGGTAGATGAACGTTAGGTGAGCAGTGCAGGAATAACTTGGGCCTTACCCTCGTGAAATTAGCCTACCAACGGCTCTGAATCTCGGATCTGGCCTTACGATGGAGTCTTTGAACACTTTAACTCAAAGTTGCCAGAGGAATTAAATTCTGGAAAACAATGTTTGTTTCCTACGGAGGCTCTATCAAGCCGATGCTGGGGGAGAATGAGAATTCTTGCCTTTTGAAGTCTGATTGTGTTTCGAAGCTCCATATAAAGTACCTAAATTATGCAAAAGAGTGTATCAGGCGAATATATGCTCAGCATTGTTGACATCTGTTGAAAGTGTGCTAACTCAGGGCATGAGTTTGGCCTATTTTACAGTCCCACAGGAGTTAATCTTAAACAGCATGCATGGTTAAGTAAAGGGTAACTTTTTGACCAGTATAAAAGACAACCTGCACCTCAAGGATGGGAAGTCTGCTATGGCATCTATTAAAAATGGTGGTGGTAGATTACTTCAAGCTTAAAGCACTGAAGAAACTAGCAGTTAACCACTAGTACACCCACAGAAAGTTTTTGTTGATTAGGAAAACTATTTCTGTGTGTGACCCAATGACTTAAACTAGACTTGTTGGATAACTCAGCGGCTATCTTGAGGGTATACAGTCGTCCGCGATCTAGAGTACGCAGAGCATCACAACTTTTATGTAAAAGTTCAATGAAGGTTGCAAGACTGCTGTATTGAAGTAAGCGTTACATGTATAGATATCGAGATGTTACTTTAGTAGTATTTTTAACAGTATAGTTCACCATTTGATTGGAGTTTGGATATTTCTACTGGCACAGCCTTGTTTCGAAACATATACAAGTACATCTTTTTCCAGTACTCTTTGGCTAAGTATGGACTTTGGTCCTGATCACAATGATATTGTCTAAATTGATCCACTTCACATGTATGGCTACTGTATTATAATTATACGCAGCACTCGTGTTAGGAACAATAAAGTTCGTAAAATGTTAATTGTAAGAAACATCGCCAGAAGTGTAGACTCGACTGTTTGAATAGCACTACAGATGAATTTCTGAAATAAAGAAAGACTTAAACTAAGTTAAGCCATTTAAAATTATCACAAAGGCATTGCTATGCCACAAAAGGCCCCCGAAAAAAAGTAATAGGTTAGGCACTAATTGATCAGGGTCAATGACAGAAAGCCGGACCTATCGTACAGAACTCTCAATTGACACTCGTATTTCTCGTGGTTTTTATTTCTGGTTGCTACGGGTGACCAACTGCTTGGTTTATTTTCACAGTAAAAGTAGGAGCATTGCCCAATCAGTATTTTAAAGAAAGCACTGTTGTCAAACGGTGGAAAAACTTTTTTAAAGGGTTGATCGACTGACCCAAATAAGCTTTTTGCATGCCAAGTACAAAGTATTTTCGGGAAAGAGAATTCCAAATGTAAAATGACTGCAAATGACGTCTAATGACTAATGCGAGGGTACCTGAAGACTCCTGGGGAAGCTATGGAGTTCAATCGATTGGTGAAAATTTCGGAAGGAACTGGTACTAACGCTTGAAGCTCCAAGTCTCTACTTGGAAAATGGCTGACAGTATCACCTAATATTTTCTCCCGATTGCCGAAATTGTGGATTCCCCAATGATTACGTTCCAGTGTGTCTTGTTAAAAGGCTAAGATATTATCCACGAATAATTTCTTTTGTACCGGTCAGTGTTAATCTCAAACCCAAGGCACCATGGTGTTGACTGCGGTGTTCTCTGAAATTCCTCCGTTAAACTAAGTCTGGCATAATCTTGCATTAAAAATCTCTGGCGTATGGCTTCGTTCTGCATATACATGAAGTCTGAGAAGATGTGTATTAATGCATTGCCTCTGACATGATCTCAGAAAGTCACTGAAGTCCGAATCATGCGTGCTATTTTGGAATCTTGATACCTTGAATCTCCATAATCCGTATCAGCCTGTCTACAATCTCGCAACTAAACTTCGCTTCTGCTACAGACTAGTTCAAAGTGAAACTAGAAGTACTTACTTCACAAAATTTCCATTTGTTCCAGTTCGAATTTAACGAAATGATCTACGTACATCCTGAAATGGGCTGGTATGCATTTTGCTGACATTAATAGGAACAAATCACGCAGCACATAACTTAGAAAATTTTGTTATCTGGAGATTGGGTATGTGTTCGTTTTGTTTGCTTACTTTTAATTTTCTTAGAGTAATCAGTGAACTGTAATGTGGTTACAAAAAAAGTGCGTTACGATGTCTCTTGTAGATGGCAGTCTAAGTACGCAATAAACTAATGCTAAAACTATCGGCAAACCTTTTGTTTCGGGGTAAGGGAGCCAAATTAAATGCTCACGACTCTGGGTAGAAAAGTCCCAGGTTAGTCTTTGACGCCAAGTTAAGCCGCTGGTTCGGGAAAGACTGCTCATTCTAAACAAAGCCATCTTAGAGTAGTACATTAGTGTCCTATCGGAGAAGGTTTCAAACTTTTGGAAACTAGTTTTGTCTTAAAGAGACGAAACATTTCCTGTCGGAAATAGCCACCCGGAATTGACTTCCCCTGAACTTAAGTTACAAAGACTGGCCTGCATAGCTATATCAGGAGCAATGAGAACTACTCAAACAGCTGCGTTGGAGTTGCTTCTTGTTATTCTGCCACTTCATATTGAGGGCGAGGCCATTATGGGGCATATGGATTATGCTGCAATGGCATGTGGAGACCCTCGTTGTGGGTTGGCAGCCATACCAAGCCTATTCAGGAGTATTTTTGTAAGCAGCCCATCTTTCAAATGGTAACTGACAACATTCTAGTAAAACATCATTTTGATAAAGCATTCAGTGTGAACTTTCTCAGTCGCAGTGAATGGGAAACGTCCTTTGTCCCTGGGTGCAGCAGTTAAACTGTTTGGTTTACTGACTGCTCCAGGACAAACGTAGGAGTTGGAGCAGGGGAATATTGCCTATCCACAGGTTATGGTTTATGCCAAAGCCTTGGAAGGCATGCTACAGTGTTCCAAGTTGAGACGTATGCTTTTATAGCATGCGCCTCAGAATTTCTGATCAAAGGGTATCACAATGTGCGTATCCAGATTTGTTCAGACAGCCAGGCGGCTTTACTGGCACTTTGTCAGTGCCGTATTTTATCCAAAATTGTTTGGAACTGCCTCCAGACCTTAACTGAACTGGCAAACCGGAACAAAGTGCAACTGTTCTGGGTGCCAGGACATAGGGGTTTTGTAGGTAATGAGAAAGCTGACCTTCTTACTAAAGAAGGGGCAGAGCAAGCTTTTATGGTCCAGAGGAGGCATTAGGGCTCGCCTCTGGTGTGGCCATAGGACTAACTATAAAGGCTGCTGAGGACTAAGCAGCTTGACATCTGTCATGCTACCAGGGGCCAGAGGCAGGCAAAAGAACTTAATCAAGGACCCTTGCCTCATAGGGCTGAGGAACTCCCTAAACTGCCAAAGAAAGATAGTGAACTGATTGTTGGTCTACTTACAAAACACTGTCGTCTTAACAGGCATCTTAATTTTATTGGGGTGAAAGAGGATCCACTTTGTAGAGGATGCCATCTGGAAGAGGAAACTTCCTTGCATTTTCTTTGTGACTGAATTTTTTGCAGCACTCAGGCTTTGAACACTTTGGTACTCACAACTTGAGACAAAGTGATCTCTTTAGTACCAGTCAAGAGCATTCTTGCTTTTGCTCGTGCATCTGGTCTCTTTCGAGATTAGAGCTGGGGGATGCACAAATAGACCTTCGGTCGCGGTGCTGGGTCAAGTACCCCCATTGGTACAAGTAGTCTTTTTCCTGTTGCATACAAGACTTGGTTATTACTCATTGCCTTTGCATGCTAAAAACCTCCAACGGCAAAGTACATCTAGCTTTTGAGAAAAAATGTTATTGATGCAACTTGAGTTTAAATCTACGCAATTTAGCTAAAAACGGATGAATTTTTATATCTACAGAAAACGGCTAGAGAAAACTGAGTTTATGCATGTTCTTTAGTCAGGATTGCGGAAATATCTTCGGAGAGAGGAATCTTAGTGACTTCACATATTTCTACTGAAAATGCATTACTTGCAGTTCCTTAGCGCTTCCCTATTCTAGATTTTACCGGTTCTGTTGAATATCGTCAAAATGGGGTCAAAGGTCGGGTCATAGTAGCGAGATTCATTCTACAGCTATTATCCTCGTAACTTTAGTAATAACTTGAGTAATGATTCCTGGTATGTTGGAAAACGTATAATTATCAACGCATTGCATGATTTTACTAACTTGTTTACAAAAGACGCGCTAAAAACCGAACTGTCCTGATGTCTTGTAACAAGTCGAATCAATCTCGCTTCATTTTAACGTAAACTACAATTAGCGCACATGTTTAGCTTGTTTCCTGGAACTTGGTTTTCCTGGTTAGTGTAACTAGCCTACTTTAATATAATACGCGAAATGCTGGTTCGGTTCTTATTCCAGGGCAATGTAATTTGTTTCTTGAAAAGTGTCTGAATGGCGAAAACAAATGTATAGCATCTATGTGCAGTGAGGTGTACATGTATTTTTTTTTTAGGCTTTCCAACCGTAGGTTAAAGCGTATAAGCTCCAGCTTTGTCAGTCTGTCCGCGCGATAACTCGCGTAAAAATGGTTCGATTTCGATGAAATTTTAGCATGTGGTAGGTGACAACCTGGGAAGGAATCCTATTTGAAATGGGGTAAAAGGTCAGGACATAGGAGGGGATCCATTCCATCTCCCCTTTTGAGTCATAACTTGCGTAACAATGCTTAGATTGCGACAAAACTTCATGTTTCGGAGTTGTACCGAACCGATTCTGTTTAATATTGTCGAAATGGGGTCAAAGGTCGGGGCACAGGAGCGAAATTTATTCCACAGACGTTATCCTCATAACTGGTAATGATTTCTGGTATGTTGGAAAGCGTATCATAATCAATGCACTGCATGATTTTACTAACTTAATTTTATTTCGAATATTCCATTTCTATGAAAATTCTAACGTGAACTACCGATTTGACTCATTAGAGATAAGATTCTAACGTGAACTACAACTGAAGATCTCGCTCGTCTGCACTATAAATGAACAATGCACTTATACAGCTAAATTTTTAATGAGTCAATCTGCTTGGTGAAAAGCGAGGTAATGTTCCGGAAATGACTAAACGGACAGGGGAGGACGAGACAGGAGAGCGACGCTCTTGGTGCGCGGAATCAGCGTTGAAGCTTCGAAAAAAAATTCGATTAAACAGCAACGAAGTCGGAGAACTGATACGCAATCGTTTTTAGTTTTTGGCCTACAGCGTGCAGCTTTCATTCCTATCAGCGCTATGTCAAACGAAATCCGCTTACGCAGGTGTTGTGCATGAACACCGATAACTCCCAGATATGACAGAAGTATGGACAACAAGGTGGCTTCATCTTTCTAAGAATTCCCGTAAATGGAGGGGCGTATGGTTTTGAAATATCAAAGCTTTCTAAAGTGTTTAGTAGTTCTCTAACGAAATTGGCTCTCGATGAATTTCATTAGGATAGTCAACATTTTTCAGAGTGATGGAATTATTCCTGTCAAAGCAGAGCTAAGCGCTAAATTTTGTTACTCATTTTGGAGTGAGCCAAAAGTAACTGCGCACCTTGCAAGATAATACACGCACTACAAGCGTACCTGCTACAATAAATGCTGTAAATGCCCCCCCATCTGTGTGTAACCATGCACCCACGCGTCTGAACATATTCTCAAAGGCACGTGACAGGTCCAACTGCGAAATGTTGAGGCTTCCTGTAGTTCTCACAAAGAAAATTGCTGTAAAATTCTTCAGTGAACTCCACAGATAATCTGGAGGCGTGAGATCAGGCGAACGTGGCGGCCATATGCCACTGGAGATGATCCTGTTTCTGAATGCATCAGTCAACGCCATAAAGACATGAGCTGTAATGGACGTAGCGGAATCCTACTGAAAGTACCATTAGCAATTTCCTCCTCGGTTAAGTGCCCGATGAATGGGTACAGGATATTGTCACACCTTGCCGCGTTTATGGTCCCCTCTAAGAATATGGGTCCACTTTATAAGTCTTCACGTTATAGCACAGTACGTCAGGTGCACAGGGACTTTTGGCTCACCCTGTAATTATGAGCGACCTGAAAACTTATTGCAGAGACTTAACTCACGGAAATGAATACAATATTGTATAACGAATCTAGCATATCGGGGGGGGGTATAAACACGTATTAAGTCTCTTCAACGAACTTAGTCAGGTCGCTACACTAGTAACGTGATAAAAAAAAAAAAAAAAAAAAAAAAACTGTTCTGACAGGAATTTCATAATTCTGCTGAAAGAATATTGACTTGATCCCTGGGGGAGGGGGTCTCAGAAAAGAGATCGTTGCCCTGGCTGCGGGGTAGTCTGACCTGCTTTCAGTCTAGCTGTTAGAACTGGGCCATGGTTAGTTTCCGGATGAATCTTAGATGGTCTCCTCCCTGTGTCCCCAAATCAGGGACGGGTGACTGTTTATAGCTCATGGTGGTGCTGCCCCCAACCCCAAGTGACTTACGTTGCAATCTTAAGTAAAAAAAAAAAAATTGTTGCACGACGTGAGGGGACTGTAGGCGTAATCACCAGTAAATTTCTTGTTTAAAATGTAGTTTATAGCATCTGATAAATGTCGGCCATTGCCTTTAGGCGACGTACCTTATTCAGCTGTTAACCAATGTAGTGATCTCTCCAAAAAATTGAATCGTCCTGCAGTGGAAACTGAACCTGCATCTCGCGATTTGTTTAAGCGTGCTACCATTAAACCACATTGGACAACAAACCTCCAACTGAAAAATAGGAATAAAAATAAATTTGCGCCAGCAGAAGCATCTGACTAGTGGGCGGCACTTCTGCGCTGGAAGCAAAGGCTTGCACGAGTACGATTGCCATGTATTTGTAGGGATTGATTCGTGAACTGTTGATTCGTGAGTTAGATGTATGCCTGGGTAGGAAATGATCGGCGCTACGAGGAGGCATCGGACGCTCAGATTGCTGCAAATCTGAGTTCAGATTCCTAAGTTTGAATTGCTCAATTTGTTTATGCTATGCATCTTTCCTGACGGCAATAAAGTAAATCCCATACCCCCGCCCCCATGCCATATAACTGAAATACTGGTCTTATGAATCTTCCTAATTCGTACCTAATCTGGCGCTGGCGAATTGCGTTCTTAAATACATGGTGCTGACGCTTGATCGACACCAGGCTGCGTCAGCGTTTTATGTCTATGCCTCCGGAAACAGTTCTGACGAAATGCATCTTTCCCGACAGCAGTGAAGTAATTCCATGCAAAATTTTTCGCTATAACTTAAATTGGTAACTAAAGCAATCTAAATCATTGAAATCCGATGTTTGAATGTTGTCCAATGAATTGACGCAACAATAGTTAATTTCATTGTTACTCAACAATATTTTACTAAATCACAGGACATTATTTCATTACGTTTTAAACAAGTGTAACAATATTACATTGTACCTTGCGTAAATTACGATAACCCGATGCTGAATGTGACAAATGCAATCACAAAACTGCATTTTTGCAGCTATGAAAAGGTGCGTCGCACCGTGTAGGATTTCGCGAATCTACCGGGACGAAATTACATTAAAAATGCAAAAGCATAAATTTCATCAAAAGGTATGGACAAGTAAAATGGCCTGGTATGGCACGAAAGCACATATGACCGACGGCATATTATATTGATATTCAATAGTCAGAACTATTGGAAAATGAAGCACTATCGTTTACTCGCACGTGTTTGTCGTAGTGCTTAAATGTGAGGTAGTTATATCAGTTTTAAAACTGCAGGATGAATAGTGTCTCATATGGGCTGCGGGTGGCCTAGTGGGCAACGTTCGTGACTGCCACGGAAAGAACCTCGGGTTCGATTCACTAAATATCCGCCTTGCGTCGGATGGGCACGTTAAGCCGTCGGACCCCGGGTACTGCCCCCCGTAATAAATAAGGGCGTCTTCCTCCCCCTTCTACTTCGCTTCAGTATCGCTTTCTTATCGGGCACTCTAGCCCAAATCTCCTAGCTTCCTATTTCTAAAGGTTAAGACCTGTGGTCAGACACTATATTCCTAAAATCCTCTACATATGATCAGGTGCCTCATGAACGACTTTTTTAAATCTTCGTTGCTCTTTTTGGACTACAGCTCAATTGCTGTAGGAGACTAGTGGCATTCCTTTTTGCCGGTTTGTCGCAATTTGAGTAGCGGCGACCGTTAATTCACTCAAAGATCGCTCTGTGAGCAATGATAGCACCTTTCGTCTTTTTGTTTTCTGTCCACCTGAACTGTTTCTGTAATCGTCCGACCTTTTTGACACGTGTACTTGCTACATCCAGATTATTTATTGTGATGGTAGTATCCAACCAATCTCTGTATTTCTTCAAAAACACATTTTCACTGCGATGACACGTTTTCCATCTTTGATTGAGCCCAGTCATGAATGAATGCATTAACCGGTGAACAATGATTAAGCTGGAATTTCGTTTGCAGGTATATCAGTGTATTTTCTTCCTTTTAAGGAAGGTGATCGCGGTTGAGTAATTTCTTAACACTTCGTATAATTCCATTTTTGACACTAGCATGACGCTACCTGAACCAAACACTGAAAACATACCTTAACGCTCGTAGTTGCATGTGCAATTCATTCGCTTCATCACTATAGGAATCGAGGATCATATAACACATAAAATTCTGGCATACAAAGTCGTACAACGATCTTGGCAGTTTACTGAAATAATCACTTATAGAATTCAATTTGTGTTTATCACGTTTGGTCTTATGCGGTATTATGCACTTTCAAGCATGTTGAAAAAGATTTTTACTTCACGAATACAACGTACCAACCTAGGTGTCACTGTTACGTAACAATGCGCACAAATCTATGCACAACACGTACTTCGTTCAGTTTATTTCCAAACAGACTGCGTACGCTCGAGCGCTCCTGTATAACTGGTCCGGTAGAAACCTATGAGCGGTTACCGTTAATGAGGCACGGGGTCACTTTTGATTTGACATGTTTTGTCATTGGTTTATACAGTTCATCGGTTTGAATTTTAACCGGTTGCAGGGCCCGATTTAGGTCAGCGGAGGCCCTGTGGACATCCTATGTCTGGGTTCCTCTCATTTAAAAATTTCACCCAACGGTTGAAAAGAATATTTGCTGGTAAATTTTTTTTTGCAAGCAAGGTTTCTAGTAGTAAATCATTAAAATACATCCCACATGATAGTAAACTTTATAGCCAATGTGGCTTGTAATAGACGAGCATTCACACCACTTGTACTTCCCCGCATCCGCAGAACTTACAGCTGTAACATTAATTACTCTGGATTTCTCTATTTTATAGTATCATTTACAAAACAAATAACTATCCTCCCAGAGAACTTAAAACCTATAGTCTACCATGAATTTAATGGAAGTTATGAACCGATGGTGGTTTAAGCTGTAAGAAGTAATCCTTCGCAAAATGTTGCGGCTAACACACATTGGGGGATAAATTGCTACAGTCCATGTGAATTATTACAATCTTTAAATAAAGTAGTGTCAATTGAACTTTCCGTATTTTCATTTGTGAAAAATAAACCCTACATAATCATTAATATTGATTCATAAATCTTGTTCTCACAAAACTAATTTTTATTAAATTTTACATGTTTTGTTGAAATGCTTTTCATGTATAATATACCACACTGGTATAATACCGTATTGCTCCGAATATAGGCTTCACCCGTGATGACATCTCAAGGAAAAACAAACCATACTGCATGCTATTACACGAGCGTGATAAGTCACACCCCATTTTTAAACAAACCATTAAAATGTATGAATAAGTATTTAAAAAATACTTGGTAATTTTTAACTGTTGAATTGGCAGTAGGACCTTAAAAATGTCTCTTACCTTTTGTGGCTGCAAAATCATCAATTATATAGTCAAAACTTAAATCTGCTGTTAAATCACTTTTAATGGACAGTATATGAAGATCATCAATTAACTTCGTTTAAACTTTAATGCTTTGTTCTTTTCAGAACCGCAAACGAGCGTTCGTTTGAACAGTTTGAAATTGGTATTCAAATGAACTTCAGAGAAGTCTTAAAGTTCATTTGAATACTGCTTGTGCAACAATTCAGCTGCTTCCATCACATCGCTTAGGTCATTCTTGTAGACAAATCCAAATCTAGTGTCCAATTCCTCGTGACTTCTTTCTGGTTTGCAACTGTGAAACAAGATTGTCGCATATTACGTAAAAAGTTTGAGTGACTAAGGATCTCGATTATTAAAACCAACGTCTGGAGTTGACGAATCATCTAGAAGTCGGTTCTTGGGAATTTTCTGCCTTATTGAGGATTCATAATCCATTTCTCTCCCTAACAACTGGTTGGATTCTTTCTTGAAGAGTTCGAAATTTTTTCTGACTAAATTCAGGATGAAGTCAATATTTGATTCGTATAATGGTAAAACTAACTACAAATCACCCATGGAAGATTGAAAGGGAAGTGCTCACTTTGTTGCTTCATTGCAATATTATCCCCGATAATTGTTAACAAAGTCTTTTTTTTTTCATTAATTTGGTATGAAGAGACTTAAAAATATATTTGGTTTTTGGAGGTAGTTTGGAAGTCCCCAAAATCTGAGGCCCTGTGCACGTGCACCACGTGCACGTGTAGAAATCAGGCCCTGACCGTTGTACGTGAGTACATTGCACGTTATTTTTTTACTTTTGTCCCGCTAGATCCGCAAAATCCTACAGTGCGTCGTAGCGGAATTAGGCTTCTCAACCCTCCCAAGAGAAGTGGTAGGGTTACCTGCTTTTGACGAGAGCTCTAAAATGACTTATAACATGATTGTATTTAACCTTGTAGGTATGCTAGACCAAAAGTTACCAATCCTCCTCGCACACTTGCGACTCAGCTTTTCTATCTCGGTCAGACTTTAGCTTGCACGTGGTCTTCCGTAACTACACGAAACTTCAGCGAAGTTTCTTACGTTCGTCTAAATCTGAATAATATGAATTATTGTTTTTGAAAATTGTAGAAATATTTTTGACGCAGCCATCGCTTAGTAAATACTTTTACGACTCGCATATATGTTCCTTAGTTTTACAAGATGAATCACTCTTTACTAATTAACTCGCCTCTATACACTGAAGAGCAATTGAATTAGACAGCTGGCGTTATGCAAATGTCACGCTGTGGGCGGCCCTGGAAACGACATGACTCATGCAGCGATTCGACAATATAAGGAGTGATGTGACTGGAATCAGTAAGTCGGGCGCAGTATGGGCAAGACGAAAGATCTAAGCGCATTTGATCGTGGGCAAATTATCGGGGTCCGACGATTGGGTCACTCAATCTCGGAAGTCGTGCAGGCATTGGGATTTTCACGAGCCAGTGTCACGGGTGTACCGTGAGTACATCGAATCCGGTAAAACCATCCATGCAAGGCCAACTGCCGTGGACAACAGCGTGTGGATGAGCGTGGTCATCGTCGGCTAGCTCGCATTGTAACAGCGGATAGACTGGCCACAGTACACGAAATCACTCTGCAATTTTAACGCTGATGCACAAAAACTTGTAAGCAGCCACACCATCCAGAACAATCTCCTCGCTATGGGGTACAGAAGCCATCGTCCCACGAGGGTACCGCTGCTGACCGCACATCACGGGGTGCAAAGATTAGCATGGGCGTGGGAACATCGCCACTGGACCCTAGACATGTGGGAAAATGTTGCCTGGACTGAGAGATTCACGTTGGCACATGCGGATGGCAGAATACGATTATGGTGCAAACCACATGAAGCGATGGATCCTTCTTGCCAGCAGGGTACTCTTCAAGCTGGTGCGGGTGGCATTCTCGTCTGGGGACTGTTTACGTGGACTGAAATGGGACCCCTGGTACGTGTGACATCGTCTATCATAGGTCAACGGTTACCGGGATATCCTGGACGACCATGTGCTTCCCGTTTGTGCGTCTTCAACATCCCACTGGGGACCTAATCTGACATTGACATTACCTTTCCCATGATGCTTCTACTCCACGTACTTAAGACCAGCTTGTAACCACATGGTGAAATCACATCTGCTGGTGTCAATGTGACACCGAAAGTGCTCATGTGTTTTTAAACTGTATATAGATTTCGTTTTTTAGCTGAATAAATATCATTGTGCAACAAGACTAATTTCTTTTAATACTAGGACCTAATCCTGCAACAGACAATGCACCGTGCCATCGCTCCGGAATTGTATCAGAATGGTTAGATGAACAGTCCACCGACGTGGCCTCTCTTCCTTGGCCAGCTAGGTCACCTGACCTCAACCCCATCGAGCACATCTGGGATGCCATCGAGAGATGTTCGAGGCTCTGACCCCCTCCATCAAATCTTCGTGAACTGTGGAAGCTTGTTCAGGGGTCGTGGATCTGTATGGCTTCCCAACGCTTCCGGTGTCTTGTAGAGTCCATGCCGAGACTAATCGCTGCAGTCATCAGGGTGAAAGGTGGTACTACACGTTACTAGACGGATATCTCTAATTCAATTGCTCTTCAGTTTATATAAGCGTTGACCCAAATAAATATAGCATATTAACATTGAAACAATTATATAACTATAATTTGGGAAAAGCCATGTACAGGAGGATAGAAAATGATATAGATCATACATTAATTGAAATTTCATTACCTACCCATGTCTGATACTAGAGGATCTCTACTGAGACCACTTTTTCCATGACTCAATAGGTTAAACAGTATAAATTCCCAGCAAGTCTCCCTGGGCCTGCACTGGGCCATTTCTAGCAGTGTTGGCTGCCAGCAATGGCCCTGCACTACGTTGCCGCGGCCGAACCGTTAATAAAATGTTCGGGCGGCCAACAGTTGGCACCTCAATGTCACAACAGGGCCATCAGTTATCCATCACAGGCAGCAGCTGCCACAAGTGGCCCTTCAGCAGCCCTGCAAGTATATCATAAATCATGGCTAGCCTAATGTGGTCCGCTAGTTTCTCCGGCAGTGGCAGCCGGCATTCACGTGATGTGACTGATGGCTTGCCGAATCTTGTCCGCCAATTCCCCAGCAGTAGCCATAAAAATAAAGGAAAACCGCAGTTTCCCAACGCTACAACTGCTTTTTTTCGCCTTACGAAACTTTTTGCATTACAGCACTGCGTTGCGAAAATTTTCTCAACAGGTCCTGAAAAAAACCGCCCGTTTGGATCTGGGTGGAAATGAACCAGGGCTGTCTGCGTGGTATATTTAGTCTAAAGCTCTCTACCAACTGGACTGATTTGGCACGCACGAGTTATGGCTTTTTAAGCTCATCCTCTTTTCTGGGGATTGTGCAACGAATGGTGCTCTATTTAATTTTGCAATATTGCGAGGTATTTTCCTAAATCAGTTTCATGTAATTCATAAACTTATTTTTTCAACGACAGATTGTTTTTTACCTTAATGGAACTTCACTTTTTCAACGAGTGTACCAACTTAAGGCGTTTTCCAAAGTTTCGAGCTGTCCTTGTTTTGAAAGGCGATTGTTGAATTAATGTATTTACCCGTTCATGTTGTATCTTTCCCTTCCGCTGTCCGAAGCTAAATTTGTTTTAAAGAGGAAAGGTTTTATTTTACTTCTCGTTATTTTTAGAAGTGAATTCCTCCAGTCTTGTGTATTCAACCCATGGATGAGCATATTATACCCACATAGCGGGTTTTTTTCAAATAATTGATAAATTTTGAACCCGTATAATTTTTTTTCAACATAACTCTTTTTTAATGTTTTTCTAGGACTTCTTTCATGCGGTTTAGTGAATGTTAAAACGAAAGATTACACAAATTCTTGTTATTCATGGGAATGGGTGGGTGTGTTTTTATGGCTGTATCTAGTATTTCATGGCTTAATCTGACATCTTCGTCGACGTGGCATTTAATTAGGAAAATAATTCGCCTCTGTTACCTATGCTATTTTTCTTAACATCCACTAAAATAACACTATAACGTAGCCTTAAACTAACTGGTACCACATAGATAGCACTTGTTGCTTCTGCGCAGTTCCGTTGCTTCCACCTGGTGTTGCATCGGTTGCCAGCTACGGGCCACTAGCGGGCCACCAAGCAAGTGCCACAATTCACTGCGATGCTGCAGTGCCACCAGTGACTGCCAACTGATGGCGCTGCCACCAACGGACCACTACTGGTCCGTGTGCGGCAGTTTTCAGCCAGTAGTGACCCATCGCTGCCAGCTGGTGGCCTGCAGTTTCCCAGCACTTGTTTTTGTTGGGTATACTGGGCCTCAATTTTGGAATTCTCTACCTCATGATCGTACAGTAAAATTTTTAATCATTAAAAAAAAAAATCACATCCTGGGACTGCCAAAAATATAAAGGGAAAATAAAATGAAAAAAAATCAATGAAGAAATATTCTTCATAATACATGAAAATTTCACAGAATATTAAAGCAAAGCAAACTGAACTTGCTTGTAACACTTCATGGTCATCCATGTAACATTTTTCTAAAAACTTGAAACCCCCACAGTCCTGGAGCGGGAATAGAACCCCGCATATCCCGATTACCTGCAGCGGGAATCTAACCCAGCATCTCTCGTTTCGATTCCCGCTTTAAGACGGTGGGAGTTTTCAAGTTTTCTGTGAAGTGTTATGACCAGAAAGTGGTAAAGCGAATTTCGTGTGCTTTGCTTGAATATTTTGGAAAAAAAATGCGGGGAAAATGAGTGACAAAAAAATGGGATAAAGTGGGTATATGGAGGGGCGAATTTACTGGAAAGGTTGATAAAGTGGGAGAGGAAACAAATAACTTTGGCTTGCCTATACTTGTACAGGGAGAGCAAGGTCTTGTCAGGACTTTTGTCGCCTTTTGCCAGATATCCTTTGCTATTAGTTACCTACACTTACATTAAAACGAAAAATCCAAAGCAATATAACTGTTAAATAAACTGAATTGAACTAATCAATCTATGTACCTCTCTGACAGAAATTAGTAAACCTTATTATTTAATTCCACTTGTATGAACCGGACTTTGGCTGTGTGAGTGACACGAATAAATGCAATGGGTTTGTACGTAAATAAGTGTGCTCTCGAGTCGCTAGTTTTACTTCACACCCACAAAGATCTTAGAACGCGAAAGATGCATAGCATAAATTATTTGCAAAGAGTATCAGGGTACTTTATATTGTTTCGAGGTTTAAATAACTCTAAGGGCTATAAGCAGTAGCCAGGTCCTAATTTAGGACCACTGGTTCCAGCAAAGCGACAATTAGCGCTTTAAGAGGAGAGTACACCAACCGAAACTGTAGCCCGGACAAAGTTCTGACACCTAATCTGAAACACACGACGCCGTCCACAAGAGCAGCGAAACGGCACTTAAATTCATTGTGCTGAATTTAACCGAGCAAGCATGAAAGGAAATCGCGAGATGCGGGTTCGATTCCCGCTTCAGCGCTGTGCAGTTTCAGACTGCTACATGGTTAAAATACGGCACTTCTAACAGAAAATATGTTGGTATGACTGACTTTCAAACATCATAAATTATCCTGCTTGGAATTTTTTCTTTTACACAAAACTTCAACTTTTTAGTTAATTAAAAGATTTACTAGCTTTTAAGATGTAGATCATTAATATAGTTAAATACGTAAAAAGAAAAATGTAAATTCACTGAACTTACATCATCAAAACAAACAATGCCACTCGGAAGTATGTAGATTTCAGAGTACCTGCCAAGCATAGTAAGGGAGCTTGAATTATTCTTAGGCAAGGTCATCTTTTTTAATGCCAGGAAAATGACGTCATAGCATCCCGAGTTACGTCACATGATCAGGTATTGCATCAGGTTTGTGTCTATGCGGCAGTCATTCGCTTGCCAAGCTGTTTTCCGAACGGGAGCAGTCCCTTACCCTTCATCTGAACGGAATGATTTCAGTGCTGTTGACTCGCCGGATTTCATTGAATTTGTTGGATAAAAACGAACGCTTACTGTGGAGCAGTGGTGTGTGTAATGAGCCGTCGAAAACGAACCGAAAGGCTGCGAACTGAAACAGGATCTCTCCCCTTGACAAAAAGCGTTGATATAATGGATGCCGACAGAAGTTTATTAAACCCTCAACGGAGGTAAGTATTTATGGCACGTCTTGAACAAAGTTAATTCTATTTAGCATAATTATATATTTTAATCTTTTATTTTTAAGAGGCGCACTTGTGGTTGAAAAGGTTCAAATGTGCTGTTCTTGGCACGTTTTCAGATGTAGTGGTTTTCAAGTTCAGAAGAGTGATCTATTTCACCCAAAGTCTTGTGTTTCGCTAGAGACTTAATAAACAAGGCTTGAATAATTAACTTAAAGCAGTAGTCTTTGCGGCGCATATATTATAAATATTTCGCTTCTCAAAGAACTTTTTGTCTAACTTTGGATACTATAGTTCATGAAAGTGGTTAGAAAATGGGTATCATATCGTAAGTTCCGGAGTTGGTTCTAGCATAAAATTATTTGTTATGGTTCAGTTATCAGCTGACCAGTTTCAACGTTTTCTAATATATTCATACGAAGGATTGGGGAAGGGGAGCTGCTAAAAATTAAATAGAGATTAATTTAGTTTGAAAACCTGCGGTAGCTAAAACTACTGTATTTCCAATTTTACTTAAAAAATGTATGCCCTCAGAGCCCTATAGTACTTTAATGTTATACGCAAAGAATCTTTACTTAAACGAGGTTTGTTTTCCGCTTAAATCTTATGGCGACACTAGGCGTCAGATTACCAGAGGGGGGAAGCTAATATCTACTACATAAGCTTCAGATATATCTGAAATAGAAACAGGCCTACTAGTACATATTAAAAAGATGCTAGCGTTTGTGTAGCAGCTCGGCGGAACAGTTTCAATGATCTTATAATGGGTTTTATACCTATTAGTGTTACGTCACAACTTCAGCGACTTGCATGTAGTGTTAGTTTTAAGCTGGAGATTACTTCACGGACAAAGGTATAGTTTTGTGAAAACAAACTTTCTATGCATTTTAATTGCTACAATAAATAGCACCAACGTGAGTAGCGACTTTTAAATGATTAGTCCGAAATCGTACATTAACTGTTCCAAAGCAAAATTTCCTTCCCAGATTCGAGCTATGCTTAACTTCTACCAATCTTCAGTGTAATCTTATTTCGGACTATTTAATTGCAAATAGAATCATTCCGCATAAAACTCGTATTTTAGATCTGAGCATCTTTAATTTTCCTGAAACTTCTGTTTTGTTGAAATACATAAATTTGTCAAGTTCTAGTTCCATAGGTTTTTAATTTTGAGTTTACAATATTAGTGGAATTTACAAATTAAATTTACCAATTTCACTGTTTCGTGCATCATAATTATCTTCCCACCAATTATGGGGGTAGCTTCTGTTTTTAAATATTTTCGTACTAGCTCTAAAAATCTGAGTCAGTTTTAAAATCTTAGATTAAAGATCACGCAACCTTAAATTTGGCATTTATTTTTTGACATCTCGATTTTTTTCTAAATAGGTGACAATTTGAGGTGAAAACCGAAAAGAGTAACAAAAAAAAAAAAAAAGGTTCAAGGAACTTTCATGGCCACAAATTTTACTATAACTGGTTTTCTGTAGATTTTACCCTGATTTTGAACTCTGTAAAATTTAATTGGCAACCAGAGCACGAGAAACACTTTCACTCACTCCGTGACTGGTTACTGTTAATTTTTGTGATTTATCATATGAACAGTACCAGTTCGTTTGCTTGTTACGAAGGCTTTACAACGTATCTGAATTTTGCGCTGATATAAAATTTTTAAAAAAGTTTGTAAAATCGTGCAATGCATTGATTTATGATACGCTTTCCAACATACTAGAAATCACTACCCAAGTTATGAGGAAAATGGCTGTGGAATAAATCTCATTCCTGTGTCCTGACCTTTGATCCCATTTCGATGATATTAAACAGAACCAGTTCAGTATACCTCCGAAATAACATGATAAAGTTTTGTCGCAATCGAAGCAATTTTACGTAAGTTATGATGCACGAGGGCTATGGAATAGATCCCGCTTCTGTGTTCTAACCTTTGACCCATTTCGCCCATTTTCAATAGAATTCTTTTTCAGGCAGGTCCCTACAACATACTAACATTTTATCCAAATCTATACATGTTTAAGTAAGTTATGACTCATAATGACGATGGAAGTGATTCTGCTCCTATGTCCTGACCTTTGACCCGATTTCGCCAATTTTTAATAGGGTTTGTCCCCAGGTGGTCCCCTACCACATACTAAAATTTCATCGAAATCGAAACTTGTTTACGTTAGTTATGACGCACGAGAGCAGTGGATCCCGCTCCTATGTCCTGACCTTTGACCCCATTTCGTTCGCTTTCAATAGGGTTTCTTCCCAGATGTTTCCCTACCACACACTAAAATTTCGTCGAAATAGAACGATTTTTTACGCAAGTTATCGTTCGGACGAACATACGCACAAACCGCGTGACGTAATGAGGCAGATGATAATCGCGAACATCTGCTCGCAAGAATGTGAAGTCATAGAACTTTAATAGGATCCACACACACCGCGTGACGTAATGAGACAGATGGCGTGACCGCGCGCCAACATCTAATGGGAAGAAAGACTCCATGACACTACACTAAATACTTGGTAATTCGGGGTGGTTACTTAACCCACTAAACGAATTTTCCTAAAGTCGAGATCAAGCTAAATCGATTTCTAGTACCAGAAAACGGTAGGTTAACGACTTTCAACAAAATTCTTAGAGCGGTTTGTAAAATAAAATTTACATACATAAAAGAATTGCTCTTTTAAGGTGAACGTCGAGTAATGTTGCTTCTTGTACTTCGAATGGAAAAATTTCTGTACACATTTTCTTCCCAATTAATGCGTTCCCAAGGATGAAAATTTGAACATCTATTAAAATATCTTCATTTTATAACTTGCAATACTTAATATTTTCTAAAACACAACTATAACTATGCAACCCAACATTTGTCTGTCTACTGACGTCATCAAAGTACAGGTCGCGCCATGCTTTTCTGGTTTCAACACCACCACCACAGGAAAAGTTATTGATTTTTAATAAAATTATCGTTGTTTTAGAAAATTAAGTATTCCAAGTTATAATATGAAGTTATTTTAATCGATGTTCAAATTTTCATCCTTGGGAACACATTAATTGCGAAAGAAATGTGTTCAAAGGTTTTTCCATTGGAAGCAAAATAACTTCACGTTAATAATATGGGATAAGGGCGATGGAATGGATCGCAATTGTGTCCTGACCTTTGACCCCATTTCGTCCATTTTCAATAGGGTTCGTTCCCAGGTGGTCTCCTACCACATACTGAAATTTCATTGAAATATAATCATTTTTGCACACGTTATGACTCATAATGGCAATGGATGCATCCCGCTTCTACGTCGTGACCTTTGACCACATTTGTCCCATTTTCAATAGGGTTCGTCCCCAGGTGATCCCCTACCACATTAAAATTTCATCAAAATCTAACCATTTTTACGCCAGTTATCGTGCGGACAGACGGACGGACAAAGCTGGAGCATATACGCTTCTTCAACCTAGGGTTGGAAAGCGTAAAAAACGGTACACAAATTGATGTAGGTTACATGTACCTACAGAAATTTCATATGCAAAATGAACAAAGCATGTCAAAAGTGCACTGAACGCAATGTTATTCTTCATATTTGCATCGTTATTCCTCAGTCAAAAATACTTGCAATCCAATTTGTTTCTTCGTGCATCTTGAGTTCAAGAAAATCTAGTTTCCAACAAAAGAACCTTTTTTCATCTTGCGCTAAATTGTGTTAGACTGTTCAGTTGCTGTTTTAACATCCACTTCTTGCAATATGAGGTTCCTTGGCACGTTTAAGTAACTTTAGAGATGGGAAGGACTATGAAGAACCAATTGTCAGTGTCAAATGCGAAGCCAACCCATAAGTGTACTTCGTATACAAAAGACAAAGCCGGATATCTGAAAGTGTTACTTTAGTTATCAGTAGTAGAGGTTTACACACTTTTTAGAACGATTATCCAGGAATATAATGTTTAAAATCAAATTTCTTAAATGTTCTGATAGCCCTTTCTCTGGACTATGACCCTATATCTAATTTTAAAGATTTCTTAAAATTAGTGGTATTTTTATTCCACTGCTTTCCACAGTCCAATTCTTCTGGGTCCGCTTGTAGCGCGTGCTCTTTTTAGCAGTCCGAAGGCACACTCTATTGATGACACATCAGGGGCTTTGAAGGAATGTGTAAAACTTCGACTTGATAAGTTTCATTTTTCAAAGATATAGTGGTAAATTTTGATGTCTGACAAGTAACCTTATCCTGAAGTTCTACTCTTTTGAAGGCTCTGGATAAAGGAATGTGCATTTCCTCTTTAAATACGAGTTAAAGCATTATTTTAGTATTACGCAGAACTGATCTTATTAAACTTAACTTTAATTTCCCAGTTTACGAGAAACCAGCAATTATCCTGAATCCCTTAATGAAACTTTCTTTGAATTCTTGGAACCAAGTTTGCAAGTCATTCTGCTCTTTTGCGATAATAAATCTGCCTTTTGTCAGTCGTTTAAGTATAGATCCTTGGTTTATCAAGTCACAAATTTCAATCTGTCTCTGGTTAAGTGATATTCATAGAGAAGTCTACACTGTTCTCCACTCAGCAATGCGCCTAGTCAAAAGGCGGTGAACACTGGTTTTTTGCAGATTCAAATAGTTAACTTAGTTTACAGTTGACAGATGATTTTTAACGACTTGGCGATTGATATTTGGGTCGGTGGATTTCCTTTTAAGACGAGACCTTACTTTTGAAAGTCTTAAAGTTCGTAGCATCTTTGGTTATTCGTTTTTCCTGTTAAAAGCAATGCTTGTCATTTCCCTCTATTGCTTATTTTACATTTAGAAATCTTAATTCTATGATTTTCATCTTTTTATTACAAAATACGAATATTTCTGTTCGTAAAGGGCAAACACAACCTATCCACTGCTTGTTTACGTGCGCCATTTTCTTAAACTATTTAACTGCAAATGTTCCTTGTGTTCATCTAACACGCTGTTGCCAGTTTAAATTCTTTGAACTTTTTCTGTAATTTCTTATCGGAAAACCTCTAAAAATGTGTGCACATGTTCTGTAGCATTGTCTTGCTGACCTCAGAATTCCTATGAACTTTAAAGTTTGAATGTTATTTTTCATGTAGTGAAGTTTGAATGGGTGGGTATTCTTGACACCCCAAAGCATGCCTGTAATAGGTGTTATTTAGCTTATGCTCTATTTCAAGAAACAGAGTTCACGGGTCCCTTTTTAGTCTTAAGTTTGTTTAGTGAAGTTTTTATTTTAAAAAGTATGTGCTTATGGTATTCCCTATTTTACCATATTTCTGAAACTGTTAGTACTATTAGAAAAATTCTTTGCATCGAGAAATGTGAACAATTATCCTTGTCTTCCAATTTTTCTTATGCATAGCTTTGCCGCTGGAGTGCATAAATGCAGATGTTATCGAATTTAAAATGCTTTCATATAATTAATTCTGAAGAGACGATTGAAAACTTTTTAATTTGCTTTCCTCAAAATTGAATAAAATGTACCAAACTTCCTTTTGGGTTCATTTTATCTAACTTTTCTTAATGATTAAAATCTGGATTTCTTTTCATTTGTGGTTGATACAAATTTGATCTTTCTCATGGTTCTTCCTATAAATAATTCTGAAGCAGGAACTTCCTTCATTGTAAATTTTCCTAACACTTTCTTCCAACATCTTTATACAAAAATTCTTAATGTTACTGAGGACTTGCTGAAGTGATTCATAATTTTCAGGACTGCGATCTTAAGGTTCTTTCACTTACTCTTTAAATCTTGCAGGATTCGTAGGCTTCTATCATATTTTTCTTTACAACTTGAAACTGCATTTCAGCAGAAAACGAAGTGTTTTTTTCCATATCGATAACTGAAATATGCCATAATTTTCAGTCCTAAACCGAAAGGACTGCAAAAAATTTAAACCCAGAATAAAGCTTCTGGCGACAGTTTCAGAGCTGCCGCATTTAACTAGCGATATTATAAGTGGGATGTAAGGTCAGGTGATGCGTAACATCACAGCCTCTCCTTGACAAATGTCAACCCCGCCTTCTCGTGGTGCATCCTGTTCCCACTAAAGGGGCTCTGACGACCGCCAATAGCGGTATAACTATACCATCGGGATTAGAGGAAATTCTATCCCACACTCACCAACCCGCTTGGCCAGCGTGGTGAGTTATGGCCAAACCCCTCCAAAATGATTCCACAACTTAAATCTTGGCCCTCAGTCTCCGGCAGCTGGAATGTACCTGGCCAAGGCAGCGGCCAGTGCGACATGAAGGCAGAGGGTGCTAAGAATCCCCGGAGGACCGGACTAGGCTGCCATCTGATGCTGACCTTGGCTACGTACAATGGACGCTCCCTATCTTCTGATTCAAGGCTTCTTGAATTGGAAGAGGAACTACAAAGGATCAAGTGGGACATCGTGGGGCTAAGTGAGGTAAGGAGAAAAGGAGAAGATCTCATCGAACTGAAAAGTGGACATCTCTTCTACTATCGTGGGACAGATACTGGCAGAACTAGTGGTGTTGGATTTATAATAAACAAGAAACTGAAGGATAAAGTTGTAGAAGTTGAAAGTTCCTCTGACAGAGCTGCACGACTTGTTATCCAACTCTCGAAAAGATACCAGGCTCAGATTATTGCAACTTATGCACCCACCACAAGTCATCCTGAAGAAGAAATTGAAGAATTTTATGAGGAAATTTGTCATCTAAATAATAAAGGTAAGCAGCACTTGAAAATAATTATGGGAGATTTCAATGCAAAAATAGGGCAACGGCAACATAATGAAACTTCAGTAGGTAAATTCGGTCACGGCAACAGAAACCAGCGTGGAAATACTCTCGTTGAGTTTGCAGAGGCAGAAGGGTTTTTCATCTTGAACTCCTTCTTCAAGAAAAAGCCACACAGGAAATGGACATGGAGACATCCAAACGGGACGACAAGTGAAATTGATTTTATTATGTGTAACAAAAAATTCGTCATAGAAGACTGCAGTGTGCTAAACAAGTTCAACACAGGTAGTGACCATAGATTGGTGAGATGTAAGATGCACCTCAACACTAAACTTGAACGTGGCAAGCTCATAAGACAAACAAAATCTATTGACATAACCAACCTTAAAAAACACCATAATACCTTCAAGTTAGAACTGAAGAACAGGTTCTCTGCTTTAGAAGGCCTAACATCAGAAGAAGTGGACATCTCTGAAGTTAACAGAAAAGTAACCAAAGCTCTTATGGAAACAGCAACAAAATTAGCTGGGTCTAAGAACAAGTTGCATGTAAACAAATTATCAGGAAAAACGAAAATGTTGATGCAAAAAAGAAGAGAGATGAGGACAACTAAAGATGTGACTTCCAAAGTGGAATATATAGAGCTATGCAAGACAGTAAGAAAAAGTATCACTGAAGACGTAAGAAAATTCAACTGTGAACTAGTGAGGAAAGCAATTGAAAACAACCAAAGCCTAAAGATAGCAAAGGGACATCTCAGTAAGGGAAGAAAACAGATTATGGCACTGAGAAAAGATGGTTCTGTAACAAGAAATAGAGGCGAAATTTTGACAAGAGTGAAAGATTTCTACTCCAAATTATATGAAAGGGATGATACATGCACTCCAGACATCATGAAAGATACCAGTACCAGAGTTCCCCCAGTCCTTCCAGCAGAAGTTGCACATGCAATCAAGAACATGAAGCGGGGAAAAGCTCCAGGAGAAGATGGAATTACTGTAGACATCATACAAGAAGCAAGTGGAGAAATCGAAACAGTACTCGCCCAAATTTTCACTCGATGCCTTAATGAAGGAAAGATTCCTGAGGATTGGAACACCGCTACAATGATCCTGCTACATAAGAAAGGTGACATTGAGGATCTCGGAAACTACAGACCTATCAGCCTCCTATCAGTAGTTTATAAAATCTTCACTAAAGTTCTTTCACACCGCTTGAAGGTAACACTGGACATGGCTCAACCGAGAGAACAAGCTGGATTCAGGAGTGGCTACAGCACAATAGATCATATCCACGTGCTGAGAGAACTAATTGAAAGAGCGAGGGAATATGAACTTCCATTGTGCATGGCTTTTATCGATTATGAAAAAGCCTTTGATTCGGTGAAACCATCAGCAGTTACAATGGCTCTGAAAACCTGCGGTATTGAAAATGCATACATTAATATTATTAACATCTATGAAAATGCAAGTGCAAAGATTAGGCTGTTTGAAAATACAACACACGTAAAAATTGGAAAGGGAGTGAGACAAGGTGACACCATATCTCCGAAGCTCTTTAATGCCACATTGGAGGGTGTCTTTCAGTCGCTGAGCTGGGAAAACAAGGGGATAAAGATTAATGGAGATTATCTAACCCACCTTCGTTTTGCTGATGTAGTCATTTTTGCAACTACCCCATCAGAGCTGCAGAGTATGATCCAGGAACTTGCTGACAAGAGTAAAGAAGTGGGATTAAAAATGAACTTTCAGAAGACAAAAGTGATGTTCAATGCTTTTACAAGAAATGAAGATTTATCGATTGATGGAGAAAAGCTGGAGATAACAGACACGTACGTTTATCTTGGACAGCAGATATCAAGTGAGGGTCACATTGATGAAGAAATTAATCGGCGTACAAAACTTGCCTGGAGAGCTTTTGGAAGAAACAGCATAATTTCCAAGAGCAATATGCCATTATGTCTTAAAAGAAAAGTGTTTGATCAATGCATCCTTCCAGTGCTTACGTATGGTGCAGAGACGTGGACCTTAACTAAAAGAGACATACAAAGGCTGCAGACAACTCAAAAAAGCATGGAGAGGTGCATGCTTGGTATAACCAGGAGAGATAAGAAGAGGAACTCGTGGATCCGAAAAATGATAAGAGTGGAAGACATCATGATCAGAGTTAAATCCCTGAAATGGCAATGGGCTGGACATACTGCCAGAAGGACAGATCATCGATGGACAGCCGAAATTTTAGATTGGATTCCAAGGGACAGGAAAAGACCCAGAAGAAGACCACATGGGAGATGGGTGGATGAAATTCGAAAGTATGCAGGGGTGACATGGAGGAGACTGGCACAAGACAGACCGTTGTGGAGGAAACTTGGGGAGACCTTCGTCCAACAGTGGAGTGATAATGGTTGACAATGATGATGATTATAAGTGCATCAGTGATTTGTCTTGTTACGTAAAATGTTACTTGATTGAAAATAATTCTAATCTTAACGGTAGTAGAAATCTATTCTAAATGCGGTGGATTCACCAAAATTAAAGTTCTACCTGAAGAGAAGTTTAATAATCCTGTTTAATTACATCCATCCCGGTACTAGAAGCCATGAATGCACTATAGAAAGCAATTCTACCACACTGCACATTTCAAGACTCAGGCGATGCGTCTGTGCTTAGCTTTGTCACCAGTAGTACATTATCACTTTACAAAACAATTTGCTAGAAGATTAATGGAATTCCAATGGGCTCTTTCCCTTTGTTGGCCGAGGCTGTATTTGAACCACTCGAAGTTCAAATTTCAGATTTTCAAAAACCTGACTATATTGTTCAGATTTATTTTATGCGCACGTAGTAGCGGATACTTTAAACACTTCTGAAATAACTATCTAATTTACTATGGAAAACGAATTGGATAAATCACTTTATCTGAAAACTGCGGATTTGTCACCTACGCGCAAAATTTTACTGTAAACACACTTAAATTAACTCTCCCGAAGCCCCCTTGGCCTAATAGTGATGCTTTCATCGTATCAGAATGCCAGTGCTATTTGTGTCACCCGATGATATAATGCAGAGGTTCTCACTTCCTGATCTTAAGACCTCCTTACACTTTTAACAAGATGGCACCGAATTTTCAGTTGCAATGAAAACATCTTTTGAAACTTGCCTGACTTGACTAAAATACAGGGTGTCTCAGAATATTTGATATCATTTGAGATGTAAATATCTGAGTAAACAGGCTTAATGTTGAGCAAAATAAGATTTATTCATCAAAACTTAAAAATGAGAAATTCAAAGGTACGTGGATTTCATGAACGATTTCACAAGTTTTCAATATGCGCACCGCCTTTGACACGGCACACGTCAAGTCGGTAGTCCAGCTCCTGCCAAACACGCTGCAGCATATCCCTCATGTTTTCAAATGTGACTTGGGATTTTCTTCGCCGCCACATATGCAAACAATATGCTTGTTGACTTTGCCATTTCGTATGAAATGTGGCATCTCTGAAAACAAGACTATTTTCAAACTCGTCTTTAAGTTTCTTTTGCATATCGACACAATTGCTTTTGCTTGTCATCTGTCTTTAAGGCCTGAACGAGCTGTAGCTTGTAGGGTGTCATTAGCAAGTTTTTTCTTGCGACGCTCCAAACTGTCATTGGAAGAATCTGGGTTTCCAGACTTGCTCTTCTTATGGAATTCCTGGGGCTTCGCAGAAATATTTCCCGAACCCGCGCGACCATCTCTTTCACTACTGATGGTCTTCCAGATTCTTTTGCCCTGCACAGCCTTAGTCATTGAACTTTTTCCGACATGTCCAAATCTGCATTGCAATTGGTGCATTTGAGCACATGAGGGACATCCTGCATAGTGTTTGACAGGAGCTGGACTACCAACCTGACATGTGCCGTTGGTAGTCCAGCTCCTGTCAAAAAAAATAAAAAAACTCATATAAAAAAACTCGCGAAATCGTTCATGAAATTCACATACCTTTTTGAATTTCTCGTTCAAATTTTTATTAATAAATTCCATGTTGCTCGAAAACCAAGCCTGTTAAGTTTCATTTGCCTAGATTATTTAGTTACTCGGATATTTAAATGTCAAATTTTCTGAAACTCCCTGTATTTAAAGTTATTCAGTCAATGTTAACCCAATAGAAGAAAATCAACCGAATTTCTATAATAAAGCATCCAGTAATAGAAACATTCTCCCACTGACGGCTGAAAAGTGACACGAAAATTAACAAATTGTAGACAGCTTCTCATAGCTGAAGGAAGATATCAAACTGATTTCCAAATTGAACAAGTAGAGAAAAGCATATAGCTTTACACCCTGTAACGGAAGAATTTTGAACGAGAAAGTAGGAAATATGCGATACGTATTCTTCACAGAAAAAGATTTTAAGAACTTTTCGAATGTCTCCGGATGTAGACACCGAGAAAAGTTGACATTTCTTCCCCTAGAAGCAAAACAGCATTATTTAAAAAAGATATTCCCATATTTCAGCGAATGGCATACAGTGAAATACTCTAACACCTACTAGCGCCAGAACTGCGAACTACAAAAACCCAGAAGGTACAGAGGAAGTTTTCCAAAAAGTAAATGATATACGGCGTTAAAAGAATTTAAATGCATTTTATGAGCAGATATTTAGATATTCCATGGCGGAGAAATTGTGCATCACTTTTTGTCAGGGAATTAAAAAAAAATTTTTGGCAGTAGTATCTACGATTTCAGTCTGGTCAATATGCTTTTTAGACGTGTTACTGCTATATGCTGGAACCGGCAACTTATGCCCTCTAGTGAGACACTTGTGAGTTAAGAAAACTGAAATTATGTGCAAAACATTTTGCACCAGGAACAGTTTCTAACAATTTTCAAATCAGTGTTAGATGTTTACAAATATTATAGATACATACACGTCCCTGGTGGGAAAGGAATACCCTATTTTAAGCATATTTTCAGGTTTTCGTGGAGATCGGTATCTGCCCGTGAAATAATTTGTATAACAGTTTTCAGAAGTTCAGATACATTCGCAAAGTATAAAATTTACGGCTCTTAGTGGACAAACCGTTCTTTACCAAAAAATGAGGCATACGCAGAACTTTTCCTACCAGCTCTTTCTGAAGCGAAAAACCTTAAATCTGACTCTAAGAAACAGATCGGGGAAATCGCAATTTAACTTTGCGCCCCCTTGTGGAAAAACTATGAACTAAAACTACTGAAATGACAGTTTTAAATAATTCGAATGTTCAGAATTATATGGAATAAAAAATCTGTTCTGAGTTTGATAGTATCCCCATTCTAGCGGCAAACTTTATACATCGTGAAAAAAATCTGGTATCACAGTTCTCGCATTTCAAGCTTTCCAATGCAAAATCTTTCTGAAACTGATTTAGCTGCAGAGAAATGGTGCCCACAGACGGAGGAACAAAGCCATAACGTAAGCATTGTTTTTCTTAAAAGACCAGATAAGTTTGACCTTAGAGTTTTTGTGGATTACATCTACCATATTTATCGCATTAGAAATTAAAACGTAAGATAATTCATGAACTCGTGTTCATAATTATTTTCCAAACCATAACCCAATGCCACCCCTAATTTTTTTATGGTTTTATAAATACCTTTGCTTGGTTTAATAGGCAGCTGGAGATCCTATTTCTGCATTCAGTAGGTTGGGATCTGTTTAGGTAAAAAAAATCTTGCAGATGTTTAGTTGAAAAAGGGGGTATATTTTAACAGCCATTTCAGGTGATTCCGGAGAAAATTCTGAAGAACTTGCTCTAATGAGTTCAAAAAATAAACTATCTTCAAACAGCATACTTCTCACGTGCTCTGCAAATGTCGCAAAACTGCTAAACAGCAGTTGGCAAATGTAAGTTCTTCCTGTTTTCTAATCAGTGTTTGAGAACTAAATTCAAATTGGCGAAACAAGATTTGAAATAGATAGGTTGTTTAGATGATCATTGGGATCCTACCCTATCCTTAATTTCTTCGCTCTTTCAAGGAAGGGATACCTCAAGATTGTGACCTAGTGCAACTCTCGATAGCTGCTGCAGTGACTTGTGCCCAGCTACCTGAACTCTGAATGTTCCAAACTCTTTGCTTTCAGGTCCACCAGCGACCCTTGCTTCATTCCTCCTCCTACTTATTCAACCACCCTTGTTTTTACAAATAAGTTCGCTGCTTTACAGGATGACGCTAACTTTTTTGATATTGCTGACCTTTCTGATGACGGCTCCTTAAATATTTCTCAACAGGGAAACAGTTGCTGCTCGTCAATAAGGCATTTATTGATCCCCCTTTGCAGCCAGTTCAGGCAACTGCTGATCTTACTGTGTGGCCAAAGTCTCCCACGCCTGCACATGTGTACCAGCAGCTTTTTGCCGAGCACCTTTCGCCCCAAGATTTCGTGCCTGTCTTCACCGATGGCTCAAAATCCGGTGATGTTGTAGGCCCTTCATTTGTATGTAGTAGTACCTGTGCAGAGACTTCCTCCGGAAGCGAGTCTTCTCGGAAGAGATGCATTCGCCTTGCGTCACATCCAGTTTAGATCCCATCGTCGCGCCATGCTTTGTATGGACTCCCAGTCCAGAGCTCCTGTAATTTTTCCCCTCTAAAGAAACAAAATATCACTTTCCCCAGAATCAAATTACAAATTCCTTAAAACATTTCCCTGCCCAAATTACATGAAAAAATTATGCTATATATCAATGACTTTCTAAATATTAATTTTATGATTACAACATGAAAATCATGGTAGAGCTGTTGCACATAATCATTTAATAAACAATCCTATTTAGATATAAAGAAAAGCAAATAAAAAGCATTCAATTCCTTTTCTTAGCTTTCTCTTGAACTTTAAATTAAATGTGAAATCGTGGAAGAGAGAAAACGTTGCTCAATTTTTAATTCTCTTCAATTACTGAAAATCAAAAAGCTTGGGTTTCAAACGCCCAGTATTCATTTTTCAAATTTGTGTAAAAAGTAAAAAATATCCTTGTTTTTCTTCCAGTGGGATGTTGAACTTTTGTCACAACGGCAAGAATATATTTCATAGTTCAGAATTCATATGCAATTTTGTATGTGATAGGCATCAAAAGCGAAAAAATGTTACAAAAAAACCCCCAATAAATTGCCTTGATTCTTCAGGAGTTTAGTAATGGAAAAATAAACAAACAGCATTACATGTATAACATTTAAAATAGATAAATTTTATTAAAACGATTATTTATCTTAATTAAGTATATATTGTACATGGTTCAACCAAAAGTGAAAGCTGAGTTATATTTGACTTTCCTATATTCATGTTCAGGAAAAAGTTTTGCGTAAAAGTTTAAGGTCATTCCATCTGAAATCGGGCAGGAATATCCTACATGAAATCATACCAAAGTTTGGTGGAATGTAACCGAACCTCTCCGATTTGATTTAAATCTCAATTTTTAAGATCTTTTCAGGCATTTCTGCAAAGCAGTAATCAAAATAATTTGTAACATGTAAAATAAATTCTTTTTTTATCGATTCATTTCTCATAGAAATGATTAATACATGATTCAATATCAATCCACTGCTGGACGAAAGTCTCCCCAAGTTTTTTTCCACAACAGTCTGTCTTGTGCCAGTCTCCATGGGTCTTCCGCATACTTTCGAATTTCATCTCCCAATCTCTCATGTGGTCTTCTGGGTCTTAGTACATATAAAATAAAAAATGGAACACAATCTAAGAATTTCCCTTCCCCCTCAGGAGCAAATTTTCTCTAAAGAGGAAAATTTTCCTGAAATTGGAAGCCCTGTCCCAGTCTATCATCCAAGTTTTATCTTCTCCTGAGGGCAATGATTCTCCAGTCACCAGAGATGTTTGTCGCGGACTTTGCCTGGAGCTGGATTCCTGGTTGGGTTCCTGGCAATGTTGGGATTCAGGGTAATGAGCTGGCGGATGCCTCTGCATGCCAGGTCCGTCACCTCCATGCCGATACCAGACTATTGCATTTTTTTTGAGATTTTCGTCCTGGCATCTATGCAATCATGGCTCAGTGGCAGTCCCTCTGGTCTCAACAGGGCAGGAACAAACTTCTGTATCAAACCGCAGATCGGACTATGGCCATCTAGTTTGGGACAAACCATGGTCAGAAAGTTATATTTGCGCGTCTCCACATTAGCCATTGTCGTTTCGCCCACATATTCTTGCTGTGTGGCAACACTGCGCAGATGTAAGACTTGCAATTGCAGACTCACTGTCACTCATGTGTGTAGTTATGTTCGTTTTCGTGCTGTTAGTTTCATTTTTTTTGCGCTTTCCAACCGTAGGTTCAAGAAGCGTATATGCTCCAGCTTTGTCCGTTCGCACGATAACTCGCGTAAAAATCGTTAGATTTAGAGGACATTTTAATGTGGTAGGGGACCACCTGGGGACTAACCCTATTGGAAATGGGATCAAAGGTCACGACATAAGTGCGGTATCCATTAAATTGCCCTTATGCGTCATAACTTGCGTAAATATGGTAAGATTTCGATCAAATTTTAGTATGTGGTAGGGGACTACCTGGTTGGCGAACCCTATTTAAAATGGCTGTAGTGGGGTCAAAGATCAGGACAAAGGATTGGGATCCATTCCATCGCCTTTATGCGTTATAACTTACGTAACAATGCTTCGATTGAGACAAAACCCTATGTTCCGGAAGTATACTTTACCGGATCTGTTGAATATCATCGAAATGGGTCAAATGTCAGGTCATAGGAGCGAGATTTATTCTACAGCCATTATCCTCATAACTTGAGTACTAACTAGAGTAATGATTTCTGGTGTGTTGGAAAGCGTATTATCAATGCATTGTATGATTTTACTAGTTTATTTGTTGAACGACGATACAGCTACGCTGCAGCAACTCTTAGATGACCACTGCGATACATACTCGGTCTTTTAATTTTAAAAACAAATTTACTTTTTTTAAATTTATGTAGTTTTTTTTGTAATCATTCTCAATTTTCGCTTTTCCCGAATCAGCCTAATCTTAACAATTACAGCACGTTTTATGGTTTCTTTGACTGTCTTGTGTTTAGCGCTCTTTGGCCAAACATGGTCATTGCGCCATAAAAATTCACCAAGCAGTTCGTCAAACAAGCAAACGCAGCAACAATTTAAAACTAAACTAAAAGTGACACACCATCGTATCCACCTGCTCTCCAATGTCTTCTGGAAGAGACCCCCCCCTGCATCCGTATGCTGCTTGATACAGAAAGCAGACCTTTGCTTACCCACAGCTTCGTCGACAAACAGCTGTCAGCTGACATTTCCACTACTTCCGCACACTCTCTCCGAAAGTCTATGAAACTTCGACAGAACGCTCAGCTTTATCTGCTAAAGCTGAATACATTTCATAAATTATCGCCTCAGACAACTCACTTTCTCCCGATGACCTAAGTCTTCAACTTCCCCCAAAACCAAATTTAAATCCTTTCCTGTGTACAATCTTAATTACCTTATTGATATCACAGATTGTCGCTTATCAACTATCTAAAACTTACCAAGACCCTAAACGAAGGTATCTTAATCATCGTTGACTGGCATATGCTGACAAGTTCCATATTGTCGAAGACTATATATAGGCTTGTTCAGCCCTGCTCCATCTAAATCTTTTTTCTAGTCTTTAACTCTCATTATTAACAAGTTTTTTTTTTTTTACAAAAGATAGTGTTTGTTACCGGTTTGTCCGTCCATCATTCTTCACGATATCTCTGCAACTATTAGACGGATTTGAAAAATTATTTTTGCATTGGGAAGCTAGAAATATGCGAATGATCCTTCATTGTTTTTTTTTACGATGTACGATTTCGCCGCCAGAGGGCGTAAATGCAAATGACTAATTCAAAAATACGTTTTATTCGACATTTGTTTCAAATTTTTGGTAAAGAATACTTTAGCCACCAGAAGCGTAAGTGTTGATTCTTCTGATGTATTTACCATAAAATCTGAGCTTCTAAAATATCGATTGAAAAAATTCTTTCGTGGACTGATGCGACTCACATTATTAAACCTTTTCGCAATATTTTCTTGAAATATTCCAGTTTCTCCGCCAGGGGCGTAGGTGTATACCTTATTTTTGTCAATATAGACTTCTAGGAGTCAGATTTGAAAAATTCCTTTGTTGGATAGTGTTTTTAGTGTGACACGTTCTTCATATAATTTCAAAATTTTCAATTCATAGACTTTCCGCTAGGGTAGGTAGAGATAAATTGAGTTTCCGCCCTATCTCTGCTTCTAAATCTGATTTGAAAAATTCTTTCTGCAACGGATACAGCTCTTGATGGGAAATAGTTTGCACATAATTTCTAATTTTTGTACAAAAAAATGGTTTGGCCACCAGGCGGCGTAAGCCTTAATTTCCGCTTCTGATGTATTTGCAGCAAAATGAGCTTCTAAAATCTCGATTGAAAACTTTGTTGACCTATACTACTCGTGTGGACAAACCTTTTTTAGGAACATTTTCTTGAAATAATGCATGGTTTCTACGCCAGGTGTTTAGATGTATCTTATTTTTGTCAATATCAGTACTTCTAGGAGTCAGATTTGAAAAATTCCTTTGTTGGACAGTGTTTCCGATGAGAAATGTTTTTCCCATAAATTTGAAATTTTAAAGTAAATCATACTTTCCGCTGGGGGCACGAAGGTAAATTGCGTTTTCTGCGTTATTTCTGCTTCTAAAACTCCTATTTGAAAAATTCTTCCTGTATCGCATCCAACACCTGATCGAAAATATTTTTCACATAATTTCTAATGTTTGGTATAGAATGGTTTGGCCACCAGGGGCATAAGTGTAAATTTCTGCTTCTGATGTATTTGTAGCAAAATATGGGCTCCTGAAAACTACTTTTTTTGACCGATACAGCTAGTGTGGAAAAACCTTTTTTGAGAATACTTTCTTCCTAAAATAATGCATGGTTTCCCCACCAGGGGACGTAAAGTAACCTTATTTTTGTCGATGTTTCTAAGATCCACATTTGAAAAATTCTTTGTGTTGGAGTTTCCGGTACGAAATGTTTCTCATATAAATTCATGTTTTCTGAACGCACAAGTCTGTAACCAGAGGGCGTAAGCTGAAGATTCCGTTTACAGCAATATCTGAGGGATTAAAAACGTTTCTTCCGTCAGATCCGTTTTCCATACCAGTTCCATTGACTTTGAATAGCTTTGATAAATTTAATTTGTGTCAGAGCTGATTCAAAAGACGTGCTTATTACACCCGAAAAATCGGAGTCGTCTTTCTTGGTTTTTTTTTAAATTGGATTAAACAAACTTAGTTTTGGCGCCTTCAATTTCCGGGGAAAAGCAACTATGTTGACAAATTCCCTAGTATTTGAAGATCTTCCTTCTCTAAACTCGGACATCATCGCTTTCCAGGAAATTTGTTTCCCCCTTCACCCCTACCATCACCGGCGAACTTGGCTCTACAGATTTGTTCATAGTTAGGGTCGTATGGTTGCCTCGGGCATCGCTTTGCGTTTAAGTTTCAATTTCTCAATCGCTGGGTGTTCATTTTCGGACATTACTTCCGGTGTTTTGAAAGATTTTTCTCATTTTAATCACATAACTACCATATTTTCAATTTCCATATGTCCCAAAATGATTTTTTTTGCCCAAGTTCTCTCACTGCCGTGTTTTCTGATTCATTTCAATCTTAAGATATTCTACTGTTTTGTGGTGGTTTTTAATTGCACGCTTAACCCAGCATTTGACCGATCTGTCTCCTGAATACAGAAGTTTCATTATCAACATTCTGCAAGATGTTATTTCAAAATACTCATTTGTTGATGCTTTAAGATATCTTTACCCCAATCAGTTTTTTTCTTGGTGGGCTGCCACCTCACCAGCGATGGCTCGTCTTGACCTTATCTAAATTTTCGTTGATTTTCAACCTTCAGTTTCAAGTTTTGTATATACCACCACTAATTTCTTCAGATCACTTTATCGCTTCATTAGTTAGCTGTCGTTCTATATTTCCGCCCCGTTCCTGGTCCCTAAGTGTGATGTCTTAAACTAACTTTCCTTCCGTACCCAAGTTAGAGGTACTCTTCATAACTGCAGCTAATGATTCTCCAGATCCGCTAGCTACATGGTCGCTACAAAAGAATACCATCCGGTACTAGCTGTCCGCATTTTTTTATAATAGAATTACACGGTCAATGGAACGCGACCGATTAGTTTCAGGTTTCGCACGTTCTTCCAAATTCTGCTAAATTCACTCATCTGCATTACTGAGCAAACGTTTACGTCCTGCTGCGACCGACGCACTCCAGACTAAAGTTTACTGTCATTCTTCTGATGTTCCTGCCACAGTTCTTGCTTTTGAAGAATCCCATCGGTTATAGTAAAGTCTCACTGAACTTGAATTGCCTGATGGATCCCTCACTTCGGATCCCGATATTATCTGCGATTCTGCATATACTTTATCGTTTCAATCCGCAATCTCTTCCTATCTCAGATTTGTCGTTCTTTGTGAATTTACGTCAGGTTCCTGTCTCCCAACATTCTTCTTGGCCCAATCACTGTCTGAACTTTCTGTAGCTTTTCTGACCTGAAGTCATTCTGTCCCAAAAGCTGATTGTCTCCCGTTTTCTATCTTGCTTTTCAAACTGAACGCCTTCCAGTTCACTGTTGCCTTTAATTCGCTTTTCTCTTCATCCATTCCACCTTGCTTTTGTTGCTTCCGTCAGAATTTCACCTAAAACTGGTAATCTTTCTCCTAACTGGCGACCGATTTCTCTTAACACTGACCAAGCTGTTTTCTTTCTGGTTTGCTGGGTCAGGTCCTTCCGGGCGTGATCCACCCCAACCAGACACTATTAACAGCTCGCTCTATCCGAATCTTTCTCTCCTCTAGCTTACGATCAGCGCCACGCATTTGATCGAATCAGCCGTACCTACCTTCGTACTACCCTCCTTCATTTCGGCTTTCCCCTTCAGCTCTGTCATGCTATCCTCAACCTATTTCTCGGCGCAGTCTTTAATGTCTCTTCTTCCATCACTACTGCTATCCCCTTGAATACTGGGTCAGAGCTGTCCCCTGTCGGGCCAGCTTTTTACTCTAACATTTGAGCCTTTACTTAGACTCCGTGCTCGATTAATTCCAAATCCTAGCCTTTTTCCGGACTCTCCACTACCATTCTGTTGTACTCACAGCCTATACAGATGATGTAACTGTTATTATTCGACGCGATTCTGACTCCCCTCGTCCGGACTACTTACAATGAATACTCTATTCTCTATGGCGCAGTGCTCAACCTGACAAAGTTGTCTGGCCCATGGTTGGATTCGTGGGTATGTCTCACGCCCCAAACAAGGGATGCACCCTAGACATCTGAATGCCTGAAATTCCTTGGCCTCTGGTTGGGGAAAGCTGTCATAAACGCTGATCTTACCTGGCATCCTATTCAACATCGTTTGTAAAATTACATTTTTACCTGGTCACTATTCCTCCATTTCTTTCGTTCGCCCAAAAGGTACTCTCACTAGTACTTAATTATGCCTAGTCTTTTTTCATCTCTATTACGCACTCACTTCCAAAACTTTTTCATCGTTCGCTTCAACTTTCACAAATTCAATTTGGAATAATGCACATAATGTCAGAGCCTCAGTTTTTACTTTACCGAAATCTCATGGTGGACTCAATCTCCCTTCTATAAAACTCAGATACAAATCATTGTCTCCTTCATCTCTCCTTTTCTGCGACTGGAGTTTTAGACTCAGTTTTGTCCTTTTCGTCAATCTCTCACTTTGTTATTTTTCTGCATGGATCTGTAGTCTTTGCTCTTTAGAAAACTTCCACAGATTTCAGTTTTCTTCCTTCCCAACGTGTTTTGTCCTATCTTCTACATCTGAAATCCTTCTTTCATCTGTCGTTACATCACTTTTATTTTTCGTCCTGAGTCCAGGCTGGCATCTTGTAGGTTCAACATCTTGTTCATCCTGACCTCACTTGGGTTACCATTGCAAACTTAAACTCATCCAAGATGCCATTTTACTAAGTTTTCCACAACTCGCCACCACAACTGGACTTGGGTTTTTTTTTTCTACAGTCTGCTTCTCTTCCCATATTTTTTTTCAGAAATCTACCTCGTCAACATGCGCTTTTCAGCCTTACTGCCAAGCAAACTTTACTGTTTTTAACTTCCGATATCTCGCAAACGCAGATTTGATTTACAGACCTTCTCATTCGCACCTGGTTTGTAGTTTCCAATCCACTTGCTTCCCCAAAAGATTGCGATCACCAATGGCTTTTCTTACATAAGTCTTTTCTCCAGACATCAATTTCAAATCATTTTCACCTTTCTGTCGGTTTTGCAATGTTTCCAGCCCCGTCCTTCATCTTTATTCTCAATGCTCTGTTCTTTAGTCTCTCCTCAGACGTTTCCCGCCTCATTTTATCAGTTTGTGAAGCTCCCCACACGATTCGTGATTATGTTTACCTTTGCCCATGATCCAGTTTCCTCCTGCCATAGCCCGCTTTATAATTTTTTTCTCATGAAATGTGAATTTTTTTCTTGAAACAGCCACAAATTTCCTTCACTCACTTTTCAGCACGACGCAGTTTATATTGTACTTACCGAAATAAAATAGTTTCAAGTCTTCAACTTGAATATTCTACAGCCCGGAATTCCACACAACTCAGCAAATTTCATATTACCTGGCGCATCGCAACCGGCTGGGTGTCGATGCACCAAAACAGTGTCTGTCTCCGTATTAGTTAATGTAATCATCTTCATTCCACTATTTGCACTTCGAGTTCTTTCAATCTAGACGAGAATTGACTCGTCATTCAATTAAATCTTCCAATTGGAGCTCTTTAATCTCATAACTTTGTTAACAAACTGATACACGCTGATTTTTCGTTCCATGTGTGTTGCTACACCATTTTTCTTCCTACGCTTGCCGAATTTTTGTGCTTCATGTCATCTGTTACTTAACGGCCTTTCGTCTTAAAGACTTTCATCTTGATATGTGAACTATCCTTCACCTGTTTGTTACAGGTCTTTTACGAACTTAGAGTTTGTACACAAGCACCTAAAACTACATCTGAATGTTAACTCTCCAGGTATGCTTCCTCATCAGTAAGAAATTACTGCTCAGCTTTATTTGAACTTTTTTTCATCTGTCAGATTTTCCTGAACTCATTTTTTCCGCTAATTAGAAATTGTATGACTATTTTTCACGTGACGCTGATTGCCTACACGCGGAACACATTCGAAAGTCCTTTACATGATCACGCTAATCGGGAACTCTAGTTCGAAAACGTTTTTCTGTACGGCTTTAGATAAATCTTGTTTATAACATAACCGGTTGCACACATCACCCGTGTCCAAAATCGTTCTTCAGAAACAATTTTTCAAACTCCTTCGCTGCCTTGTTGGCCTAATGTGCTTTTCTTGTTCTTATCTAGATTCAGAATGCATCGGGCTGTGTAAAGGTTTGAGACGTAATACATTCATTATCTGGCAAAGTTGTGAAGGCTGGCGATGTACACATGGTATTCCATGCTCGGTGTTAAAATCTGAATCTATAACATCAATCTGTTTTTGCTATTGAGGCTTAATTTGTGCAGTGGAAGGTTGTGGCTCTTGAGTAACTCTGGTGAAACGCACCCTGGCGCTCAGACTTTTGACGCTCCCTACCTTCCCGTGATCTTTCGGTCGATGACTTAGCTGGCCTTTTCGGATTCCTCCCGTTCTCCTAGCTGTTTCAACTTTTGTCAGTTCTTATAGTAATTTTTCCTGGATTTTAGCGTCACTTCTAAATTTGTCACCAAATCTTTATCTAAAAAACAAATCTTAAATCCACTAGATGTCGGTTTATCACATACGTCCGTTAGCGCCAACAGTCAGGTACGGAATGCAGGGCTGAGGTCATCGTTATCTATCCACTAGCTAACCTTAAAACGGCGTACGGCGAAACAATCGCGAAATTTAGCTGCATTTTCTAACGCTGTTGTATCGAAGGGTGGAGGGTCGAAACTCCTTTTGTTATAAATTGGATTTTGTGAACTATCTGATGTATTATTACTCTACTAGTATTAGTTTCGAAGATATCAGCGTTCAAAGTGACTTGGTTTCGTTGCATCCGTGCTCCCAATGTTTACCCCTAACGCAGCGAAAGATGTAGTTCTACGTCAAAAGTGGTATAGTGCATGACTCATAATTCGCGTAGTATGTTTAATTTAGGTTCAATCTACGATGTCGCATCTTTTGATTCAGATGTCCAGAGATGGGTAAATAAACTGCTGTTTACTATGAGAGTATCTGCGATATCAGTTGCTTGCTTCAACAAAAGTCCTGCCTCGAAGTTTTTGCGGAAGATAGTCTATGAACTCTACACTGGGCCGCCCCGGTGGCGCAGTGGTCTATGCGATGGCCTCTGATCATTCGTCCGAATGGGGTCCGGGTTCGAATCCCGGTGAGGCATGGATGTTTGTCTTACGGCACTGGCTCTCCCTTCCCTGTAACCAGTGACTCTAAACTAGGGACGGGCGACTGCTTATAGCCCATTGAGTTGCTCACGGTGGTCGTTAAACCTCCAATAAAAAAAAAAAACTACGCTGGAGAGCTAAAACATGACCACCAGATTAATACATTGATCCTCCACGTGCCGCAAAATCAGGTTCTTACCCGGCACCAGGAATGGACGCTACCAGATTTCTAAAGATGCCTTATGGTATCTGGTACCAACACGTTACCAGAAGATCCTTTAACTCTTGCATTTGCTGTTCCAATACAAACCACAATTGCTCTGTTGATTGATGTCTGAGGAATGTAGAGGACAATGTAATATCTAGAAGCCTTCCTCATATTTTGTGAACCGTTTTTGAACAATCCTGGCTGTGGCATGGCGCATTACTGTGCGGAAAGAAGGCATTACTAGAGGGAAACCAATTCCTAAATTAATTTTGTTTTAAAATGAATTCCTTGCGACACGGTAAAACCGAAAGTGCAATTTGAGTATGACCCCCCCCTTAAAGTTTCGGTGGTCTGTCTTCCGAACTGGCACCACGCTTCAACTGATCCTGTAATGAAACTCAGTTTTCGGTAAACTGTTTTCGGTAAACTGACCCTTCTGTGAAATGACCATTTGATCAAGTGAACGCTTCGGTCAAGTAATCATCGGGCAAATGAACCAGCCGCCGTTGAGATTAGTGCAACGTGAGGAACTAAGATTTTCATGAAGCACAGCATTGTAGGTCAGATTACGAGAAAATGTATGCAGCAATCGCGGCTTATTCTCATCGGTTATTAAACTTCAAAAAGGGAAACTATAGGATAGGCCTTGACTCCAGTCACCTAGCCAACGACCACAGTTCTTCGTCATTCTTTTATCTGCTTCCCTATACTAGTCTAGGAAAATTTGTACGGTTTTAGACTAAATCAGTCAGCCAAACTTCTATGCCCAGACATTGTTAATGACAGCATGAAAACACCAGTATCAGAAAGTTTTTCGGATGTCAGAAATTTACACTGAAGGAAAAAACCCAGGGAGTTTTTGCACAAATAGAAGCAACTTGTAGGTAAATGGGGTTTGTGAAGGTCATAAAACTAGAATCAACACCTGATACTGAGCTCTGTTAATCATGGTTGTTCTTCAAATGGGAAAGGCCACGGACTTTCGAATTTGGCCTCTGTCAAACTCCTATGGCGATACAAGGCTTGTTGGGTACTCACGGTCAGCTGTGGTTAGCACCTTCAAAGTGGTCAGAGGAAGTGAAAAACCACGGTGGCTCGTGGTCCAACCATGGTTCATCGATGTGAGCAAAAAGCTGTCCCAAACGGTACGAACTAACAGGAGGGATACAATGGGGCAACTCGCCGATAATGTGAATGCTGGTGACTAGTAATGTGTCGCAAGAATCCAGCTGAAAATGGGGCTAGTTAGCCCCTCAGATTGCCCATGAGAACCTCTTTAATCCCGAAAGCTTCTACACCCAAGTCTTGCTGGGCCATTGCTGGCTGCCAGCGGTGGGCCAGCACTATGTTGCAGATGCCCAACCGTCAATAAAATGTTCCGGCGGGGGCACCACATGGTCCAGAAGATAGGCCCAGCTGCGGGTCTACAGTGCCCCCATCAGTTGTCATATGCCAGAACAGTGCCATTAGTTATCCCTCTAAGACAGTAGCTGCCACAAGTAGCCCCTAAGCGGCCATGCAAGCAAGTGCCATAAATGAATAGCCTAATGTGGTCCGCTAGTTTCCCCGGCAGTGGCAGCCGGCGATCACGTGACGTAACTGATGGCTTGCCGAATCTTGTCCGCCGATTTCTTAGTAGTAGCCATAAAAAAATAAAGGATAACCGCAGTTTCCTAAAGCTACAACTATTTTTTTCGCCTTACGAAACTTCTGCATTACAGCATAGCGTTGGAGACATTTTCTCAACAGGTCCTGAAAACCGCCCGTATGGATCTGGGTGGAAACGAACAAAGGACTATCTGCGCGGAAAGTAATGCAGGCGGGATACGTTTTTCGCTGGAATTGATTTAAAAAAACTATTTTTGGTTTATATTCATCCCCATACCCTGTAGATCAACATACTAAAAATCTACATTCATACTTTTGCGCCAACGGCCGCCATATTGGAAAATGGCGGCCAAAAAATCAGTTTTTTCGAAATTTCATGAACGAGTGATCGTATCAAGGAAGTTTCAAATTAAAGATTCCTTATGAAATTCTCTAAAAAAAATATCAAAATTTGCTTGGAACCACGAATCGTTTCGTGAAATCACGTGGTGATGTCACTGAAGGTAGTTTCGTGAAATTACGCGGTGACACCGTTCTAGTGGCATAGCATGTTCTAAAAAGTCTTGATCAGAGCAGTGAAAACATTTATTTAAACTGGAAATAAATTAAAAAAATTACCAATTAAACATTTGCTAATTAAATTAACTTGATTCTAAATATCTTAACACAAAATATAAAAATATTTTCCTCCTGTGTTTATTTGGAATGCAAGGTTACATCTTCTGTAAGGATATCTTCCTGACCAAACTTGCAGCTCCATTCACATGATTCTCCTGTACAGATTTGACGGAAAACTGCCGTTTTACCTTTTCCAAAGAGCTTGTTGAATCACAGCCTGTCAAGGCATGTATGTATAAAAGCAGAATAGCACAGATTCTTTCACCGAGATGGGACTTCATGTCAATGACATTATGTTTTTTTATCGCCACTTTTGAATGAATACATGAAAATATTTTTCTTCGCATGGTGTAGAAGCTTCATCAGAATATTTGCCATCTGCCACAACAGTCACATGTCTTTTCTCTGACTGGTCTACAGCTGTTTTGACTATCTTTGTATCGGAATAGATGCCATTATGGTTAACTTTTTAAGTTTACTTTCTAGCATATGTATAAAATTTTGTTTGTTCTTGTTCCCCAAAAATGATTCCTTTTTTGCTACTATTGGTGTATTTTGGTCGAAACAAATGGTAGCAGAAAATGCTTTATGCGCGTTTTCTGTTCAATCTCTTTTGGGCTAAAGGCCGTGTAGCCGTCAAACAACTGTAACCTTGCAGTGATGGTTTTTTATGTGGAATTTGTAATTCTGAATGTCTTAAAGTTCCTGTTGAAGGCCAACTTAAATTTTGAATAAGTGCTCCACCATAAAGGACATAGAATGTTACCCTAAGCAAGTAACTGCAATGGATCATTATTTGGTACCATGCCATCCAAATGGCTTGGCAGGACAGATTTGTCCCTTTCTCATTCTTTGAGCATCAAAGGTGGATCGCTATGAACTTCCTTTCCCACGATATCAGTACCTTTTCTTAACACCTTCATAGTTAGCTTGGGCATTTTTCTTCAACTGACACTTTTTCCATCAAATCCTGCCTGAATTTCCCAGCCAATGTGTTCTGCTTCGTCGCAGTCGCCTTACCTTCATTACCCATTCGACCATTTACTATGCTCCTTAGCTGAGGAAAGCTTGTTTGAAATGGGTTGTTCAGCTTTAGAAACTACTACCTACATAGGTTTCAAATCTCGTGACTTTCTTGCAAAAGAAAGTTCCACATGTTTCTATTCATCAGATCTGTGACTGTCAATGTTTTATTGCCATGGTGGCAGCACTGCAAGAAGGCAGACTTAGAATCCACGAATCCCTTTGACTATCCGTCATTCCTCTTCCACGTCATTCCAGATCGACCTTTTGCTGACTTCATAAATTTCTGTTCAAATACCATGTCACTTCATATACCAGCCCGTCTTCTATCATATCGCCGTATCGTAAAATATCCTTCATGGAACCTTGCATATATTTTTGGATGAATGTTTTTCAAATATAATTTGCTGTAGATATACCCGTGCACATTTTGCAGTTATTACGTCCAGAGCTTGCAAAAACGGGGCAACATATATTTAATCGCAGTAAGATGCATTTCGAATATCCTTGTTCTTTCTGCCTAAATGAACGTTTTTGCAATATCCATCATTTTCAAATACATTAGCCAAAATTTTGCAGTCCGCCTTTGACTATTCAATTCATTCTTGTTCAGGTTTTCATTTTAATATTTTTCAGGACCGGTGAGCTAACTGAAACAAACTGTTCAGGTCATAATTCAAAACATCTGCAATGATCAGTGCTGGAAGGGCAACAGATACTATCATATGGCCTCGTAGTGTACTTTAATATGCTCTTCCAGACAAATGGGTGCGGTACTGTGTTCTATGCATACACAAGCTGTAACACCTCTTCCAGACCAGAACCACTCATTAATATTACTACCGAGCCTAAGAAAGACTTTGTGGAAGCCTCTTAAACGGATGAAAATGTCGGCAAACTCGTGAGGTACAGAACTAACTTCTAGGGTTTTGATGTAAAGGCACTGAACAAAGGTTATCATAGGAACGTCTATTTCTAGTCTTCTTGCTTCAGCACAAACAAAATGGAAAGTAGTATGAATACAGCTGTAGTTTGTGGGATTCATTTCAATCGTAGGAAGAGAGTGAACTGATGCTGGTCCTCTGTGATCTCCAACTAACACTTTACATGTAACCAGACCATCCAGGAAGAGGGTTTTCAATATGCTTGCATTCCACAGATCGATTAGGTTGTCACTGAAATACTAGTCACCTTCTTCTGAACAAATGTTTCTCAAACCTTTATTTTTGGAATGATAGAAATGGAATGGTATCTATGCTCTAGAAACGATATTAGCGGTTTTAACCCGTGATTGTAAACGCTGAACTTTTAATTCTTCTGTGGGCAGATTTTTTTGTTGAATACATTGTTCCCATTCCATGAAATGTAATCTTGTCCATCCACCCACACAGCACAGAATATTTCGTATGTTACAGATACGTGACATTGAGACTTTTCAGATACGTTGCGCAATGTAACAGTAATGTTTCGGAAACCTTACGGTTACGTCAAAATGTCCGCAAACGTTGCATAACTTTGAAACATAACTGATACGTTAAGTGAAAGGTCATTGTAACTTCAAGATGCCAACTTCATGTTACTCTTACGTGTTAGAAAAACTTGTAACTTCGTTACATTACTGTTAATTGATAAGGGGTTTCTATAAAAAGTAACCCGTCCACGTTCTGCATCAAGGACGCATGTGGTCGATTCCTGGTCAATCATGACGTCAGTCGCAGCCATTGTTGTTTTTCCACGTGATTTTTCCCCGACCATCTTTTGTCCGCAATTTTCTGTGTTCAACCATAACATCTTGTGTGCCACGTGGTCCTACCGAACATTTTTGCTCGCAAATTTTTACTTCCTCACATGGTCTCAGCCATATTTTTTGTACGCCTTTTTGTTTTCCCCATCAGGAAATTTTCCTTCAAAGGAAGTAAAAATCCTCGAAGTCACGCCAGGTTCGAACCCCCCCGTCCAGAGGGTTTCTAGGCAGATGTATTATCCCACTCTACCATGGGACGTCTCGCGATTACATCGTTCTGTAGGAACTAACGAAAGGCCAGTGGTTTGCGAATACGTTGTTTAATAGTAATGAATTATTTTTCCATAGATCATTTTTATTTTTCTGTAGGATGACTTAAAATTCATGATTAATCAACGGAATATACCTTTTTTTAAATGTAAATCCTAATCTATTTTTCTAAATGTTTTGCGAATACGTTATTTAATAGAAATAAATTTTTCCATCGATCATTTTATTCTTCTGTAGGATTACTTAAATTTCTTCATGATTAATTAACGAAATGTACCTTTTTAATGCATCTTACTTTTTTCGAAACTTGTGTAGTCGTTAAACTTCTCAATATATCATTTTTCTACCTTTACAAACTAACAACTACTTTTATTGACATTTTTCTGACTCAAAACCAACAAACTTACTAAGATATTATACACTGGCGTGCAAAACTGAAGGACTGACACTATGTACCCTAGCTATCTAACTCCGGGTACGGAGGAGTGGTCACCTGAGAACTGGACACATTGGAATTTCAGTGCCATTAAATTGTTCTGCATAGCCACATGAAATGTGGCTATATCCCCGCTACTTGAGCAACTATTGTTCATAAAATGTTTTTTAATATTTCCTTTTCAGTAAGAAATTTCCATGACTTTTGAGACAAAGCGGAGAACTGTCCAAATTATAAGGGGCCGTATAAAAATTTGCGTTCTGGACTGCTCCGTGGCTACATCTTCCGAGATCAGTTATCTGACACATTAAATTTCAGTAATTTCGTATTTCCTTAAGATATTTTTCAAGGTTTTTAGACTACAGCTAAACAAATTCTTTGCGGGCATGTGCAAGCACATGAAACTTACAGGGAGGGGAGGGGGTGCTTAAAACCTAAAATATGAAATATAAAGAATTTCTGGTCCGATCGGGATATTTTGAGCATTTACAACCAGAAATACTTTGTTTCATATTTTTGGTACCCCCCCCCCCCGACATGTTTTCCGAGGCAGCACACGCACTCAGATAATTTGTTGACTTGTAGGTTGTAAATGCTGAATCTCCCTATCGGGCCAGAAATTCTACATATTTTACACTTTTGGGTATCCCCCTCCCCTTTCCGACAGGTTTGCTGAGTAGGCACAGGCCATCAGTTAATGTCTCTAGTTATAGCTTGTAAAACTGAAAATCTCTCTATCGTAATATATAAAAAAAGGTTTGGAAATTTGTTTAGAAATTAATATTTTTAAGATACAAACTATGAAATTATGCATCACTTTCAGGAAGCTTAACAAGAACGACCCAGTGCGCCGGTGACTCAGTAGATTTCTAAGTCGTAGTGGGGAGAGGGGATAAAAGGTACTGGCAGTTTCACCGCGGTAACCGCAGGGTTCTCTGAACCGGTTACCCCCGTGTTTAAAACAACCCCAATTTTTGGTCTAAAAATAGTCTTATACACGGAAAAATACGGTAAGTTTTTTCAATCTGACTTTTACAAGCAAATATATGAATGTATTTTGAATTCGAAATCTGCATTTACGCCCTGTGGTGGTAAAATTGTTTCGTGTTGAGAAACTATAATCATTCGCATATTTCAATCTTCCCATTGAAAAAAGGGTTTTTGAAATCGGACAATTAGAGATATGGTGTCCAGACGGACGGACTAACCGATAACATAAGCACGATCTTTTTAAAAAAAGACATGCTTAAAATAAAAACTTTCCGCTACCTAATCTTTCCTATCAAAGAGGCTAATGTTAAAATTTGTTCTATGACAAAAACTAGTCTGCTTTGGTTATACACAGAAATGGACGGAAATACTTTTTACGGAAAACTTCTTACCCCGCGGGTCCGGTATGGGGGAAACTATGCGAAAGTCGATGTTACGGTTTTGTGTATACCAGACAAATCTTAACTTTAAAACGCATATCGAAATAAGCAATACACTGTTTTAAAGAGCAGGGATGAAAGAATGTCACGCGACATTAGGCTTGACCGCGTGACGTCACACGCCGCCACAAGATGGTTGCCAAATTGGAGTGGGAAATGACCGGTTCGCCGCGCGGCAAAATCAGTATAGCTCGGGAACGCGTAGGACGTTGTGTGAAGTGTTTAACAGAGCTCTAAGAGTACTATAAAATAACTGATAGTGAAAGAACTTAAAAAAAATACAATGGCGGTGTTGAACTTGGACAAAATTTCAAAAATGTCGAAATATCTTCAAAAAAGGTAAATGCCTATCGTAAACGCTTACAAAGTGGAAGACTAATAAATGAGGAATCTAAAAATGCCCCTATGACAGTAGCAGAACGATTGCGGAGGACGAGACTGTGTGGACAAGTTGAGGCAAGTACCAGTCGCGCAGACGCCGCAACGCCTAACGCCAGTTCACAGGCAATCGATGTCTACAGTGAAATAGAACCGATGGAATGCGATGAAATACAAGCAGATGAGACGTTTGAGAATCTAGAATTAGCGTTCATAATACTCTGGCGACGAAGCATTTTGAAAAGTCTTTCTATGGTAACAAGTTGGGTTTTGTTTGTGGAGTTTGTGATTGCATATGGTTCCAAAATGTTTTTAAACCGCCCAATGCAGCTATGTTGCAATTCTTACAACAGGAATTCACAGATGACGTTCAACAGTTTATGTTGTGCTCAAGCTGCTGGACATCAGTAAAGCAAGGAAATGTGCCAACGTTGAGCAAGAGTAACTGCTTCAAGTATCACGTTTAGACTACTTTGCACTCACTGTGATTTGGCTGGATAAAGACAACCGTCGACATACCCGGCTTTACAGTCCAAAGAGTGACACACTGTGATTACCAACAAACCAGTAAGAGTCCTGGCACGGCAGTCTTAAAGAAACAGAAAATGTACAAGGCTCATGTCGCTAGACCCGTTCCACGACGGCCAATACCCAAGTATTCTGGATTCAATTGTCTACAGGATATTAATGTCGGCGAAGACGTACTGGTGGAAACTGAGATATCCAACTAATTCAAACTCGTTCTAGTGTCTGTCTATATTCATTAAGACACCACTCTACTACATCGAGATGTTTCTTTCAACTAATGCTTTACTACACAGAATGTCAGAACAATAATTAGCGACTGGCCATGCGATCCCAACATACCACTTCTGCTAACCGGCGACTTTAACATTGAGGCGTCGAACGATCGTCTGAAACAGTTTCTGAAAGACAAGTACAGATTGGTGTTGGCCACGGATCCAACTGACTTCACAATTTTTAAGAATACCACGATTGACTTAACGTTCTCTAGAGGTATAAGTGTACCATGTTAGTCTTACTATTCGTACCATTGTTTTGGTCTTGAACAAAAATTTTATAAATTAATCAGCATTGTGAGAAATAAGACCTGCAAGTTCGTTGCGCTAATTTCTTTCTTGCCAACCCTACAAACACCCCGCTCCGAAAACACCGCCTGGGTAAGACGTTTTCCGCCAAAAACCTCAGCTGTAGTAACCCTGACGCTACTTACCCCGAATTTTTTTAAAGATACGCGGAAGAAAAGCATTCATCGAAAATTGTATGAGCATTGGTGTTTGCCGTAGCCTTAGTTGATTATAACTGCTGAACCTATTCAACAGTAGCTGCAGCTTAAATCTGTGACTTGCAATTAGCAGGAATGCTACCTCACTTCAAATCTGAAATACCTATCACACAGATTTAAGGCTTTGAATGGCCAACGTTTAATTTAATCTAGTAACCTCTTTTTCTGGGGGATTATATATAAAAAATCTTATCCGACATTCAACCTAGTATTCTAACTTTTTAAAGCAAATTATCGAAACGGTAGTTCCTACTTTATTGGGTTTAGTTGTTTCACACATTAGTCTATTCTGTCTTTATCGCTAAATCTGCATAATTGAAAGTTAAAAAATTGTGAACTCAGATTTAGGCTCCTAAAAACTGATTAACAGAAGCCTTTCACTACTCACGCGGCACTACACTTTGATTTATGCATTCAATATTTGCCTGCTTTGGAGATTGTATTGATTTTTCTTGTGTTATCTAACTAATAATACACCCAAGTGTAATTGGTCTCTTGATTGTTCTTCGTACTTTTCCTAGGGTGACTGTGATGGAAAGCACGCCGCCGAAGAGGCAAACGAAGGAAGCGCCGGACACAGGCTATGCCTGGGTTGTAGCTGTGGCAGCTTGCCTCATCAATTTAGTTGTGGCTGGCTTGGGACGAATGTCTGGGATTCTATACGTGGCATTCATAGATAGTTTTCACGTCACCAGAAAGGAGGCTACAGAGCCATTCAGTATAAGGTCTTCGACAAGAAATTTACTAGGTAGGTACTGAAACAGTTCAGAATTTGTTAGTTGAGATAATGAGAACTCTGACTGTATTAATACATCACGCACAGGATTATATTTTCTTCACAGGGTGTCGCAGGATAAAATTGTAATGTAAACAAGTATCGTTAAGTGGAATTCAAATTTATAGGGATTTGAATTTGGTGTGGGTACTTTCCTGTACAGTTTCAGCCTAATTTCGGGGAAACCTCTGACTCCTAAAACTTATGGGAAACTTAGTTCTAGCGCTGCGCATGTTATTTGAATTAGTTTTCTTTAACAGGGAAGTAACATTTAGGGAGATGGTTAACTTGATGGTGCCAAATCAGGTTTTTCGTCTGGTGTCCACGGATGTTCGAAGCGCCTTCAGTAACGTTTGGTGGCCTTTGTGATAAATGCATTGCGAGCGGAGAAATGCCCAATTAATCTTCACGGTCTGTTATTTATCTGATCGTGGAATTTCAATTTGGATCTTCAGCGGCGGTTAAAACACCCTAAGGGATGCCCACAGGGATCAAACCCTAGACTTTTTTTTAATAGAATATAACTTCGCATCAAGAACGTTTTCCTGGAAACGTAGTGTCTTGCTCATGCGGGCGATTTTATTTTGGCAGCAGATTCGAGTAGACACGTTATCTAGATCGAAGGAACATTACAGCAATTACAGGATTAAAGTAAAAATTTTGAAATAACACTTGCCCCGGAGAAAACAGTTATGGTTTACTCCAAGGGTACATCTACGACCACATAATATCGTTGCAATTTTGGCGGAGTTACTATCGAGGGTTAAGACACTTAAATATATTGGAGTGGTACTTGATGGAAAAATTTGCAATATCTGAAGAACAAAGTTTCGCAGTTAACATAATTATTTCTATGAAAATGTCAGGGAAAATAGATTGTATCAAATTTGTGTAAAATATTTCGTATGCATGCGGAGCATGGTACGTGCCTACCATTCAAGTAAAGCATAAGATTCAGCAAATGCATGGAATGTAAATCTATTTTTTTGAGGGAGGGGGATTTCAGGAGGCTACAGAACTACCTCTACAGTCGCTCTGCAGATTCTAACCGAATGCTCACTTTTGGACACCTTTCATTGAAAAAGTAGCTATGTTTAAATTGAACTATGATGAGAGTTCTTGAACGATTATCCGGAATGCTGTGAACTTCGAAAAACCATGTTTAAGTTTCATCCTGCGGAACAGGTTTACCTAGACTGGGATGCACTTTATTCAGTACAAGGTGTTTAACAAATTCTTAAGTTAATCGAAGATGGACACAGCGATGGAAACAGGGTTCTGCGCCTTGCCAGTGGAAGAGTTATTATTCAGAAAGCTTACTTTCCAAAACGGCATAAATTTTGCAGGCTGAACTTTAAGCTATTGAAAAGCTTTAGAATAAATATTGACCAACTTCCTTGGTGTGACTACATTCACTTGTTTTCAGTCTGGCAGCTTTAAAGTCTATCTGGGGATATTACAATAAAAATGTTTAAATTCTTAATATTAGACTACTAAACACATTGACAGTATCTTATCGAATTCATCTACACTGCATCAGAGGTCACCAGAGAAATACGGAAGTAAATTGGCGGATTCCCTAGCGAGGAAAAGAGCTCAAAAGACCGAAATAGACTTAGCCAAGTCGCCAATTTGGGATGCGGCTCTTTGAGGCGCTCAGTTATGACAACTTAGCAGAATAGACGGGGAAGAGGCAGAGGTTGCTCGTGTTACATTGGCTTCAAGAGTTTCCAGTAATATATGCTTCGAAAACCTCTGTTTTAGTCAATTATTGACATAATATGGTTCGTCGCCGTATTACTGCTCTTTTAATCTCTGGAATGTGGATGCGGTGAATCGCGGATCTCTTTGGGAACATCTAGTGTTTGATTCAAATATATATACGAACGATGAAGAAAGTGGTTTCTGTACGCCCAATTATATGAGACTAGAAAAATTGAACTCCGTTTATTAGGCGTATTTTTATACGCCTAATAAACAGTTCTTTTATAGTGTTTAATTTCTTTCAATTCCAAACAATCTGACTTCAAACTGGGCTATTTAGGATCTTAATATCCGGATTTCTTCCCAGGAATTAAAGACGGCAAGTTTAATCAACTATATTTGATTAACTGCTTTCGGACCAATGGTGGCAGTATTTTTGAAACAGCTCAGTTTGTGAACTGTTAACGTGCTGCTGTGGTTAAGTGTATCGTAGGATTCTACAGTACCAAAGCAGCTCAGAGTTGTCTACTTCGTTGGCGTCAAAACAACCTGGATATCTCAATTTAACCATACTTGTACATATTTGATTTCGGTATCAAACCTAATTTTCTAGTTTGTGCTATGTTGCATGTGATTTCTCAGGTTAATTTCTTGCATTTTTTGACCTCTGTTTCAAAGATGTCTTTCTTCAGTTATGCTGTAATTCATTTATTGTTAATGATTATTTGTGAATAACATTAGATACTTTTGTGATATAACAATTGTGTTATATGCTTATTTGTGAACCACTTGTGATTGTCCTTTTTGTATTCGAATCAGTGACTTTATCACTTTGTGCATCGGGCTTTGGTTGATTGTGAGGTTATATTTCGGATTTTATGGTTCGAGAACACTTAGATTTACGGTGATAACTGCATGGGGATTTAAGAATTGAGGTACGTTAATTTATGATTATGGAAAAGGAAGCTGGGAATCTCGGGTGGTTTTTTCTCAGGCTTCAAAAGGGAACCTCTTGTAGTTTTCATTAGTCTTTTTCCGTGATGTTTTGTTATTCGGAGTCATTGTGTAACAATCTTGAGTGTTTTGGATACTGTTTCTAAACTTTCTATAGTACACAGTCGCGTAACAGTGTGACTACGTCCTACTTTTGAAAAAAGGCACGTGTCGTGAGCTGGCTTGGAGGGTATATAAGGTGTGCTGTGTAGGCATTCTGAAAACATATCACTCGTTGCTGTCGTGGATAAAAGAAGCTATTTTTAGATATGCAAAAAGGGATCATTATCGGCTTTCGGGCCAAGGGTGACAGTATTTTTGAAACAGCGCAGTTTGTGAACTGTTCGTGAGCTGTTGTGGTTAAAGTGTATCGTGATTGGAGAAATGAAACCATTGCTAATAAGTTACTTGGAAACTGTGGAGCACCAAGGGCCATTGATATGAGAGGTGAACGACTGCTTTGAAGTTGCATGAGGTCCGATCGACTTGGAGCAACTGACTAGCAGAATGAACCAGGGAGCTACCGTAAGTGTCTAAAACGACAGTTCAGAGAAACCTGGTACTCGTGGATCTCCGATGCAGACGGATGGTAACTGTACCTATGCTAACAAAGGCGCATCGGCAGAAAAGGCTTACATTTGCACGGCAGTATTGGAAGTGGACCTCCGCTGATTGGGAAAGGATTACCTTTTGAGTCAAGTTTCTGCTTCGTCGAACGGATGGACGTTGGTGTATAAGGAGAAACTTCGGAGAACAGTCTACTCTTGCTGGAGGAACACTAGCTGGTGGGGGCAGCGTTATGGTCTGGGAAATGGTTTTTGTGGCATTCCCTGGGTCCGCTCGCACCTATGGAAGGCACTACGGACCGAATTTATGAATCCATCCTTGCAGACCCCGTACACACACGCTGCTTGTCTCCCCTGGGGCGGATGGGGATCTTCCAGAACGAAAATGCGACGTGTCTCACAGCTAGAAATGTCAGTGGTTGGAAGAACACGATGACTTCCAAGTACTTCCCGGGCACCCTGATTCCCTAGACCTAAGCCTAATTGTGCATGTGTGGGGCCACCTCGATCGTGTTTGCTCTACGGATCATCCGAAACGCAGCCTCTGTCTGATTCACTGCAGCCAGCATGGCTCCACATACCTGTGAACACCTATCAGCACCTTATTGAGTCAGTCCCAGCCCCCCCCCAAAGCTGCTGTCCGCGCTGCACACAGTGGTTATTCTGGAAATTAGCTGGCGGTCACAATGTGACTCTATCGTGTATCTACTTCTGTTTTAATTGTTAGTATTTTGTCTCTACATAGCTTTGTATTTTCGGAATTGGAACTCTTATGTTTTGCCATAGCTTTTGGGAATAGTTAAGTAGCAGATACCTACTTAACTTTACTTCCAGTGATAGTAGTTAAAACTTTTTATTGAGAACCTGTTTGATTGTTTAAAATGTTTTTCGTTAGAGTTCGTTATTTACTATCTTGGTACTGTGTTTGAAATAAGACAGAGCTTGGTCCCAGTTGGTGTGGCGAGGAACTCCTGGTTCGGGGATGGATTTATTTAAAGCGTTTCATCTTCCAGGGCTTGCGGTAGGTTAGGATGGATATGTGGCTATTTATCACATAACCAAATGAGTTTATTAAACCCTGTTATGCCACGGGCGTGACAAGAAGTAGTCATCAGAGCTTACTAACACCTTGTAGGAAATTGCAGAACATATCATACTCTGGTTACCACAGCCGTACCGGCAGCTGTAACCAAATTAAATGTATTCACGTAAATTTCTTTTCACAGCTCTAGACGTCTAAAAGATCTGGAATACCTGGCACTTCATTTTCAATGGCATGTTCTTAATACCACAGTATTGCGACTATTTTATATGTACAAGTTGCTGTTATATTCGAAACAAGAGCACTTACGCTTAAGTCTTTCCCACAGCTTCAGTGTTTCACCTGTGTCTGAGCATACAAGTTTCTCAGTTGTCAGAGATCGTAATGAGCATCCGTTAAGTTCAGACTTAAGAACTCTGACCTTTTCAGAGGTTCACAGACTAGCCGTTACAAGCTCACGTTTTAGACTTCACGTTGATAATTGACGCAAGAATTTCCCTTTAAAACTACTCTTCGAAGAGTACCCGTGGAACGAGACTATTCTGCGATTTATGCCCTTTAGAGATGCTGTGGGTCAATTGTGGAGTCTGATATCTGTATGCAAAAATTATCATTTCAAAAGTATGGAACTAGGCTTTTGAAGTTCCGCGTTGAGGAGCTGCTGCTTCGCATCTGGTTAGTGAGCATTTAAATAGCCGTGGAAAGTAGACAAGCGCGCTAAAAGCAGAAGACCTCTATGACTAATTCTGGCAGTAGAACCTGCTGGATGCAATCAGAAGCAATATTTCTCGTACTTCTACGGGAGTGAACCTTTGGCAATACACAGCAACTTATTCAACAATCAGGTACAACCTCCTTAATTCGTGAAGCGGATGTTTACTCTCGCATTCATTTGTCATACTGAAGTTGACTATCTCATTAATTTTCCGTGAGATGGGAACAATCTACTTCTGCTAAAATTTGGAGGGTGGCAAAAAACTGTCGCAAAAGTAAACATACACCCTTCAAAATGTAAGTTTAAGAAATTATCATTTGAGGAACCCTGGATGTTTAGTAACTTTATACGTATTTTAAGAGTACAATAATCTTGTAAAATGAGAATGAAACAAATTTACGAGAATATGCAAATAACTTCGTAAATTACGTCACAAATTTACATACGGCACGTATTTCTTTAAGAAATCGGGAATCTTCAGTGCATCACATTGCTGAAAAGTTAATCTTAAATGCTAGTCACCTTTCCAGTGTTCCAGTTGAAATGGCTCAAATAAAGGATCTCTCAGGACAGGAGACGTGATAATATAGTTGCGAAAGGGGGGAGGGAAAGGAGGAGAATCTTGTTTTGAGACTTCAAAATTTGTTGGAAAAAGCTGTTAGTGTCCAAATTGTTATTAGGAATTACGAGTCAGCCAGAAACATGTTTAACAAAGTTTGAAGTGGTTTCCCTTAGACCTTAGCACTCAAAGTGCTGGCGGGGTGTGAGCCGGCAGACCTAGTAGTGGAAAGGGAGGCAGCAATGCATTGCCTAAGGTCAGGCGAGGACGCCTACCTTCTCGGTGCGCCGCATCGAGCCTCCGACATGGAGATGGAAAGCGTGGACTGGCAGATCCACCCTGCCGAGGAAATTTGCCCACCGTGGGACAAGGAGAAACCCACGGGAGTTGGGCATGAGCTGTTCACGGACGGCTCAAAGTTGAAGGGACAAGTGGGGGCAGGCTTCTGTGCGTTCTCGGACGGGAACGAAGCCACTGCAGGAAGCGTGAAATTATCGCAGAACGCTTCTGTCTTCCAGGCAGAACTTCTGGCGATAGAGATGGCACTCACCTGGGCACTCCCCAGGCGTAGTGAAGAAAGAATAAAACTCTACTCGGACAGTGAGGCAGCACTGCAGGCTCTGAGTAGATTCAGGGGAAGAAGCCCCATCGTCCAGAGGATCAAAACCCTCTTGAGGGCAGAGGGAGATGGGCAGTTAGTTTCCACTGGGTATGAAGCCATGTCGGAACCCTAAGAAACGAAAGGGCAGATCAGCTGGCGAAGGCAGCCACGCTGAAAGAGACGGTCGACGTGCAATGCAGAACGCCGCGAAGGTGTACTCGCGCAGCATTAGCGCGTCGGACCATGACCGAATGGCACGGGAGAGACAGGGCGAAAGACACAGAGTGTTTCCGAAGGTCTCGACCAAACGAGCACAGACAAATAAGTTCCTGAATCAAGTACTCAGTGGCCATGGCATCAGCCCTGAATACCTGGGCAGATTTGCCATCAGGAACTGCACTTGTCCCTGTGGAAATAGAGCGGCAAGCATAGAACACTGCGTGCTCGAATGCAGTGGCTTCGCCGAATGGAGAAACACACTGATCCCAGGTGTGCAAAGAACGCGAAGATTGGATCTGCTCATCCAATCTTCCGTTAACAGGAGGGGGATAATAGCCTTGGTCGAAAGGCTAACCCTCCAGCAACATACCATCTTCCCCAATCAAACGGGGACCGGCCGCCCCGGTGGCGCAGTTGTCTAAGGCGTTGGCCTCTGATCATTCGTCCGAAGGGGTCCGGGTTCGAATCCCGGTGAGGCATGGATGTTGTGTTTGTCTTACGGCACTGGCTCTCTCCCTTCCCTGAAACCAGTGACTCTAAATTAGGGACGGGCGACTGCTTATAGCCCATTGAGTTGCTCACGGTGGTCGTTAAACCTCCAATCAAAAAAAAAAAAAAAAAAAAAACGGGGACCAAAACGCAGGAGGTGAACGTGCACACCGAAAGCGATTCGGAAGATGAATGAGGGTAGAAGTCTGTGGGAAAGCAGACGAAGAGACCACCAATGTAAATATTCTGTAAATAAATTTTTTGCTATCTCTTGATGTTGTAAGTCCTAAGCATGAGGACAGTGTATACATGTGTGTAGATGTTTTGAAAAAGAAAATAAAGGGAAATTATTCCCCCAAAAAAGTTCGAGGGCAAGGAATCTTCCAGTCAGCGAAAAAGTAAGAAACGACCTATCCCGCCAGACAGAGCGGGAACCCAGACAAGGTATACTAGGTCGCCTGCCAGCACGTCACCACGGGCTGGTCTCTGGGCCATTGGGGTGGCCAGGGTCCGAACCGGCGTCTCAAGGCAGGATAATTGTCGCAACATGTCAAAATAACATCCAAGGTGCTCAATAAGTCCCCGTGGAGCCAAGACAGATTGGCGGAACAGGACAATGAAATCAGTATAATAGAGTATTAAAGAATCTTGATGCTACACTATTCTAAAAGGAGTAAAATCAAATCCGGAAATGTCTGCTCCAAAGTTAACTGAATATATAGACACTACTAGTAAGACTTGCATGCCGAGACTAACTGACTTCGATCTAATGGGAGTTTCAAGAAGAAAACTTTTAATAACCTCAACAAATTAGACTTAAAAGTAATCAAATACATAGATTTTTAAGTTTTATTCATAAACCACAGCGAAATATTCTTGGACCTGATGGTAGTGCCAAGATTTGGCGATGGAGAAACTAAATAAAACCCAAAAATTTAGTTTCCAGGCGAGCATGATGGAGGCAGTGTAATGATTTGGGTATCCATGGCTGCGGCTCCTGCTGCTTGGGTTGGGAAATTAGTTTTAGTCGAGGGTACAATGGACCGCCTACCGTACTCAAAAATATTTCAAACCAATCTCTGCATCTTTCACAAGCTTAGTACCCAAAAGCCAAAGTTTCTCAACAGGATAGATTCTAAGCTCACAGTATATATTGTCAAGGAGTAGCTGCTTTTAATAAGGTATCTGAACAGTTCCAGTCACTGGACTTAAATCCAATTGAACACCTATGGGATGCACTCTAAGAGTTAGAAGACGCACTCTAATCGGAAATCCTTGAAGAAAGCATTAACGCAGACATGATCTGAAGTTACACCTGATGCCACATAATCTCTTGTGCAGTCAATGCTCAGGATATTAGTGATTGATTCAAAAGGAGGGCCTACACGATATTAATTTAATTTCCAAAGGTCTGAATCGTGCACATCTAATTTTGCTTTGTATGCAGACTTTGTTACATAATATTCATTAAAATTACTTCTTGTTTATTAGCTTTTTCTTAAACAGATCTATAAATACTTAACCTTACTGTAACAAATGTAATTTTTCAAATTCTTGGTTTTTTTATGCTGGTTTGAAGGGTGTATGTTGACTTTTCTGACTACATTCTATAATTTCATTCCGTGAAATGGTGTCCAATTTCTGATAAGCTGAAACCCGATGATCAACTTTGCCTAGATTTAACACTTGGATATGAAGAGTCAAATATTATTGGGGTACACAGTTTATATACGTGAATATCTGTTATAAGCTTGTTGTAGCGTTAGCTGTATGAAGTGTGAGCACAGGAAGTTAAGTTTTTCTAGCTTACTGGGGTTTAGTGTCTTCCCGTACAAGCCCACATGTATATTCTAAATGGTACCTTTTCACCAAGCAATGTTAGCTAACGCTGAAGATTAACTACGGCATCTAATGCAGAAGTTTGAAAGTGTATGCATAAAATATGGTATGAAAATAAACACATAAAACAAAAACGATCAGTCTCTAGGAGACCAGGAAAAGTTGGTGATGAATGGAGGTAAGTAGAGCAAGTGAGACTATAAAAATACCTCGGTAGCATAATCCAAGAAAATGGAAAAATAACTGGAAACATGCATTTTACAACAAACTTATTTAGTAATAAATAATAAACACATTTAAAGAAAAGGCTATGTTTGGAGTAACTTTATGAGGCAGAAACGTGGACAATCTGGAAGAAGCTAAAATGTTGGAGGCATTTGAAATGTGGTTATGGAGAAGAATGGAAGAAAAAAAAACTACCAATGAAGTGTTGCAAAGAGTTGAAGAAAGGAATACTCAAGACTATTGAAAAAATCATATGGTAGCTGTCGGGTATTGAAGGAGGAAACAAAGGCCAGAGAACTCAAGGAAGAGAACTTGTTAAGTTACTGTTGGACCTGTCAAAAGACAAAAACACTATAGATTACCTTAATATTGGTCAAATGTGGCTCCTGCGCCAGCAGTCTCAAACAAGTGGGCGCATATATAATATTTGTTAACTGTTCTTTTGTGGAAGTTTGTCTTCAGATTCCCTGCGGAGTTTTTTAGGTACTAGGCTCAAATATGGGCTAGACTTTATCATTTCCCAAAATTTTCGTTGAATTAAAAAAAAGTAACTTTCAAAAGTTAAACAAATGACAGTAAATCAGTTTTAACATTCTCGGCGGTGATGAAACGTTTCAAATTTAAGGGGAAGTATAAGTTTTTCCTCGGCAGTTCGCGTTACACAGATTAATGTGTAATTTTCAAACTTTTATTTGGCCTATCGCTAATATAAAAGGGACAAGTTTATGAAGATCAGAAAAGACACTTTGCTAATACTGTGACGTCAACGCTTCGTAAGAGCGTAGGTTTTATCACAATCTGGAGAAATTAAGTCATACTACCTTTAACTGCGATATGTAAAATGAAATGAGTGCTGAATCTTGCTTCCTGAAGTTATTCCAATTAGCGACAAGGGAATAAACTTCGGTTGGGAATTTCAAATAATTAGAATGTTTAAACTTAGTGATTATTCTCTTACCTTAGTGGCGTATCTTGAATCAGAGAACTAGGCTATCCTCCCCCCCCGGTTCCCCTAGTACTGTTTTATTTTTAATTGCAAAGTTTAATTTTTAATTAATAGAAGTAACTTTTTCTAAATTTTAGGTACATTCCATTGCTAACATACCAAATAAATCGTGAGGATTAGTATTTGAACACTTATTTCTACATGAACTTCATTCTTTCCTTTTGTGTGAACTTGAGTGTTACTTGTTCATGTTTCTTCATGTACTTTTCAATATTTAAATTTTTTCTCTATTGACAAAACAGCAAAGTTTTTCGAATGTGCATGTCCTTGTGTGGCTCTAAGATATATCTTAATTCTTTTTAATGCTGAAAAACGTCTTTCTGCAGTTGTTGATGGAAAGTTTAATGAGGTCTGCTAATTTGTACACCTCACTAAACATTCTCCGATTTATGCAACTTTATGTAACACGCAATGTCTTTTACTGATTTGTTTGTGTGTTCTTCAATGGAATAAAACACCTTCAGTTCATTTTTAGTCGAGCTGTATCAAAATGTGAAGCATAGATTTTTAAGTTCTGACAGTAGATGTGCAGGGAAGCTTTCACAAAATTTATCAACAGTTCGGATCCAACAAAGCCACGAATTTAAGACATATCTCAGATTTTAATTCATTGACACTTCACAAACACTGAAACAACTCTCGCAAAACACTTATGGGCGGCAGTATGCAAATGACTGAGATAGTCGGTCTTTTTTCTGAGCTAACCGTTGCCCAAAGCAATGGCAAATTCCCCTCTGCCAGCTGATTCGTGTTGTCATGGAAACTCTAGCATGCGATAGTATAGGTTTTCGAATCAGAACTGCGAAACCTCTGGAAGAGCTTCTTGCGTTATGCCGTTGGTTTTCGCTCGCCAGACTGAGTCAAAGAAGCGAATCCGCACGCGTTTTTTTCTTTCGCACCGAAAGCGTCTACATATTTTAATACAGTTTATAAATTAACTTTTATTTGTGTATATTTAATTCGGTTTTACTTGAGCATTCTCTGGGTTTTGCAGCTAGTTTAGCTAGCCTTGAATACACGCCACTGACTTTGTGTATTCCTGCAAACATTTATTTGCCATGTGTGCGTTGTAGCATGTGCAAACAATTGAGCAAGTCTCAAAGTTTAAGTGGATGATGCTAAACACTAGATTCTTTCTAAACTCCCTAATTTATTCTGAAGAAAATCCTTGTTCGGATGGAATAACTCCAAAGTCCTAAAGTTCTTTGCGAAATGGAGGTTCCGTGATCTCTTTTTAAAATCCTTCGCCCATCAATCTGTATCAACATAACTACGTATAAGCAAACTTCGAATTTGTCTTATGTACGACCCAATCTCTCGTGCAGCACTTGTCTGTTGTCCTTAAACTTGCGTCATCAATCCTCTCATCCTGGCGTGTCGTGGTTTTTAATCAACGACTCTCATAAGTTTTAGAGAAGCCCAGTAGAGTTCAAAGTACACCATTGATACGACGCGACGGCCCTGACGTTTCGAAACTACTACTCTGGTGCTAAAATCAGATGTTGCTTTAAAGTGAATCTTTTGACACCCGCATATACTAACAGATTAAACAAATTCAATCTTGTAGAAACACTGTATTGCGTAAGTTTTTTCATTGTCAAACCTAAGTCAACCAAATTACGAACTTTATTTTTCTTTAGGCCCCATCGTCGGAATTCTTGGTCAGCAGTATGGTGTAAGATCTGTTACCGTAGCTGGAGGCATAATAGCAACGGCAAGTTCAGCCTTATGTTACTTTGCACCGAGTATGATGTGGATTACGGTTTTCTGGGGAGCATTTAATGGTAAGTTTCAAAAGCTCTGAACGCATGTCTTTCGTCCTAATAGTTTTAACTGAAACTAAGCCAAATATTTTCAATGAAATACTTGGGGTAAGAGTGGTGGCATCAAACTAAGTTATCTGAATCAATGACCGGCATTTATCTGAAATTAAGTTCTTTAAGTTTCACAAACTAGTTTTCTGGAACTTTAAGTAGATTTGCTGCAATTTGTAGAAACCTGTATCAGGATTAAATCACCGTAACACTGAATCATTAACTTCATAAATGTTCTCGGAGATAATGTTTGGTCTAGTAATCATTAGATTTCTTGTGCAGCATTTGCGTTAAATAGGTTTTGACTTCTCATGCTACTTAAACTTCCGGTAAGTTCTTAATGTTGTGGAACGTCCAAAAACATGAGTTTGGACAAACTGGGCTTTCCACTATTTCTTATTGAGGCCAGTGATATATGAAATGGCCTTCAAATACATGCGAGGGTTGTACCGAAAGTAACAAAATTTTATTAACTGGCAGGGATCGTTCAAATTGCACATGTTGATAGAGTAACCTTTCTCTGTATGAAGGTACTACTAAACATAATCTCCATCACAAGCGATGCATTTGCGCCATCGTTGAACCAGACTCTCAAATCCTCTTTGAAAGTTTTCAATTGTGGACTGTTTTACCCACTTCAGACACTTTCACTTCTTCTGTATCATCAAATCGTTGTCCCCGGAGACTGTCCTTCATTGGACCGAACAGGTGAAAGTCTGAATGCGCCATATCTGGACTGCGAGGTGGATGGGGCCACCGACATGCCTAATTTGCTGATCGCCTGATTTGTTGCCGAAGATGTGTGTGATCTCGCATTGTCATGGTGAATGTAGATTCTTTCAGATTCTTGTTCGATCTCTTCATGACTTCTCTAAGCTTCTTTAATGTCTCAATGTACCGCTCTGCCACGTTCCAGAAAATCAGAATGACACTTCTGTCATCTCAAAAACTTTACCATGACTTTCTGTGTTGATAGCTGGTTTCTGAACTTAGGCCTTGGTGAAGACGTGTGGTGCCATTCCATGGATTGATTCTTACTTTCCGGAAGATACGCCCACGTTTCATTCCCCGTCACCAAATCTAAAAAAACGTCAGTGGCTTCAAACGCTTCCAGCAGACCACAGAAGAGCAGACATCCACCTTTCTCTCCTTAAAATCTGGTGTCAACTGCAAGAGGTACCCACTCTGCACACATTTTTCGATACCCTAAATCCTCCATCTTTTGTATGGCATTGTGACCACAGTGCAGCTTATTCGTGTCGGTGGTCGCAGATGGTTTTCTGCTGCATGGTTCTTCAATGCTGGTTCCCCTTCTTTAAACTTCATAATCTGTGCTCTTGTCAAATATGTCAGTCGCAACTGTGGGAGCAGGCATTTAAACTGCGAACCAAAAACTACGAATCGGAACCTTGCTCTAGTCAGTGAAGTATATGTGGCGCTGCCAAAGAGTACTTGCTTCAGTACGATTCTGTAAATGTCTCCTGCTACTTTTAGTCTCGTGAATTCTTCCACTGCTTTTGAAGTTAATTTTATGAAAGTCGGGATTGAAAATATTCTCGGTAACAACTGAAATGACTGATGCCCAATGGGAAATCTTGTGGCATGAACAAAATCGCCATATCTGAGAAAACAGGGCCAAAAGAAATCTATGGAGATCTGAGTCGCGTAAACTATTGTATTTCTACAAGCGAACCCATTGTTTTTAAGTTAGCCCTCGTTGTCTAATCCTGTTGACTTAACTAGCGTGTAAATCATTCATACCTGTGTTGTGTACTTTTTGCTAAGTAATTTTCAGTTTGAATCTGCTGACAACACTGGTGTAATTTAGTTACTCTAAAGCACTTCGTCTTAGCAAGTATCTCATAAAGCGCTCATGGATTATTCTTTTCATTTCAGGTATCGGAACAGCCTTGACGATGACTCTTCCTCTGGTGGTGATCGGTCAGTATTTCAAAAAATACCGAACAACTGCTTCTGGAATGGCATTTTCAGGAGGTTGTGTTGGAGCCTTTATATTTCCAGTGCTCCTAGAGCATCTCCTTAATGATTACGGTGTACAAGGTACTTTCCTCATTATGGCTGGCATCATAATGAACGTCATACCCGCAGCTCTCGTACTTCGTAGGCCTTCTTGGCTTAAGAATATCCCTACAGAGACCATAGTCTATGCATTTGATGATGCTCCGGAGAGCTTAGCAAATGTTGCTTTCGCCAGTGAAATTTACCCCCAGTCTGTTAGCATCGGAAATGTGAGCAATAGCACAACAGCAGCATGCGAAGCTTCTGCGAATTCTGTTCCAAGCAAACTCAAATCGTCAGACGATATTAAAAGTGACCATGATACAGTGGATGAAAGCAACGGTCACGCGCAGGTGGAAGAGCCTGCTAATGGCAATGCTCCTCAAGAAGTTACTGTTCAGTTGGAGATGCCTAAACCCCAAATGATTGATGTAGGAGGTGGCTTCATAAAACACATAAAAACTTTCTTAAAGCTAAACTCCAACCCATTATTCCTGCTGATTTCTTTGTGCAGGGCAGTCCATTTTATCACATTCGTACCTGTAGTTACTGTTATTGTGGACTTTGGAATAGACAAGGGACTTCTGGAGGAATATGGCAAGTACTCTATTGCAGCGCTCTCTCTAGGAGATCTCATTGGACGTCTTTGTCTTGGATGGGTCACAGACAGGGGTTATACATCTTTACCAAAATACATGTTGGTTGTGATGATGATTCAAGGAGCAACAACAGCATCTCTACCTCTCTTACATGGCATGCCGGCTATTTTGACCATGGTGGCAGTATTTGGAATGTTGCAAGGTTCACTCTTCGTGAGACATCCTGTTTTAGTGTCAAGATACATGGGAGAGAACGAGCAGTCGATAGCTATGGGTTCTATGAATTTCCTGTCAGGACTGCTTGGATTTGCTTTACCTTCTTTTATTGGTAAGTAATTTGTTTTTCCTTTTATTGGTAAGTAATGTGCTTTGCCTTTTTTTTATTGGTAAGTAACTTCTAGTGTCACTTTTTAAATAAAGAATGGCAAATAATTTGTTGCTTTCAAGTGAAACTAGTTGTCGCGATTTACTCAGTTTTTAAACTTGTCAGGAGTTAACTACACATACAGGCCACAGAACTAAAAACGTACATTAAATACAACGTTGGACCTAGCTCAAATTACAGCACGTATGCGGTTTGGTATAGATTCCAGAAGGTGCTAGAGAATATCGATAGCATACCAAATATTGCCCCGATAATTCTTTAACTGGACGAGATTTGTTGGAAGAAGACTGGGCTCCCGGATCTGTTTTTTAACACGTCTGATAAATTCTAAATTGGTTTCATATCCTGGCTTCATGGTGGCCAGGAAAGGTGATTGGAAATTGCTGTCACGCTCACCGAAATCACTTCTGAGCACATCTTGCGCGATGGACAGTAACATTGCGTTAATAAAACAGCAATCTTCTGCTCAATAAGAAGTTAACATTACTGGAAAGACTTGGTCGGCCACAATGTTCAGATCACGATTCGAAGGACTAAGTTACTTTTCCGGTCTTCAGTGTCCAGTCAGGGTGTTCTCGATACCACTGTAGGCTAACTTCTTGGTTTTTCGCAGAATTACAGTGGCTTCCGTAAAGGCATGGTACTTCCAATGCCGATCCTCTTTAATTTCCCTGCGCATAGTTTGCTGCAACGAGTCGGGAACAGCCTTGTATTGAATTTCTCGGCTAATTGCTGCACACAGTGTCCTATTTCTCAGTAAAATACTTATCAGACGACGGCGATCTAGTTCCTGACAGACTGGTTGTCTAAGAGGCTTAACGTCAATATTTCTTTTCCACTGATCAGACCCTGGATTTCTCGCCTTTTTGAGGAACCATCAGCTGTTTCAACATTGTCGCTCCAGCCATACAGACACCCATATAAAAAAGCCTTTATCGAACTCCGGAAACTACTGTATTTCGCATTTTCATCAACATACTCTGTAACTAAAAGTTTGTTTCCTAAATCATGTACGTAGACGTCTGTCACAGCGTATATGCAAAATACATCTGCATAAAGTTTTTAATTCAGTGTGTAGATTAAATCAATACGTTAAGCAGACTGGAGGCCCACTAAACATTGTGCTCTTATACTAACCGGTGAAATTGCCACATTGTTGTCTGTATTTAGTTTATTTGATCTGATTAATCCCTTAGATTTGTCATAGAACAAACTAGTATACGTGCCCACTTAAAGCGCATCGTTCAGCTGGTTTCGGTACAGCGCGTGGCTTTTCGGCACGCACTTTGGTTCTTGGACTATCCATTGCGTTTATCACATCCTCTGCTTTTGGCTGCACTGTTTGCGGCACCGTAGACTTGTACATACTCCCTTCCCGCTTCTGCGAAAACCAGTAGACAGCTCTGGCAGGCCAAATGAAGTCTTCCGTACACTCTGAAGAGGATTTCTTCTTTACGTACTTAAATTGGTGTCTGCATGCTACGATTATATGCGATCTGTACCCTTAAGTATAACCATAGCTTCTCCATGGAGAGATCTGAGCTTCAAACACAGGCCATATACTTTATCCTCGATAGGCTGGTTCGTCTCCTCTCTATAGCCATCCACAGGTAAGCCTCCTCGCTCTTCCTAGGCTTCTAGTACCATGCTCCGATCAACCTAATATTTTCAAGTTTGGCTTCTAAACAGGTCTGTCCCTCTTCTTTCCCTTATGCTTTTCGTCCTTTTGTGGGCTCTGTCTATCATTGGTCATTTTAAATTGCTTAAAGCTTTTAACCAAACACCAGATCACAATAGCAGACCGCTTTGCGTTCGAAATACTGAGTAGGATACAAAAGTTCCCAGACTCCGCCTTGTACGGCAGAGTACAGTGGTGTGTAAAAGTATTGCATCGCCTGAAAAAAACCGTGAATTTTCAAGTGTAACTCTTTAATTTTTAGAGATTTCATCGTTTGTCATTAGATGCGAAATTCAGTGGAGATTTTGAAACTAAGTTTTACCTGTACCTACTTCTGTTCTTAAAATGACATAAAATATGGGGTTTGACAAACACATTAAAATTCACGTTAGCTGCGTATCAGTTGTTACAGCCAATCATACATTCTTTTACCTGATTGGCTGTTTTCTAATGCTATCCTAATCCTACTTGAGCCTTTAAGCGTTTACTCAGAGCTACTAGAGCATTGTAGTAGTCTCTTCTTATTAGGGCATGATTTTTGTACATTCTCAATGGTTAAAACTGCGGAATTGTCCACAGCGGACAGTAAAAATAGCTCTGCGTGAAGAGATATTCTTAAAGCCAAATCACTGAAAAAGTGGGCTGTAATCACACTAGTTATTAGGCTGCTGAAGAACGTAAGACACTGGTGATATTAATGTGCGTCGCAGTGGAAGGCCCAGATCCGTGCGTCGCAGTGGAAGGCCCAGAGTGCTCAGAAAGCTAAGCTTGGAAGTCAGGGGGCTCACTTCACCTGAAGTGCTTCAAAGATGGTCTGAAGTGACTGATGTTACTCTTAGTGCATCTACTGTTAGGAGGAAACTGCTTCGCTATGGCTTGCGTGGCTGCAAAGGCAGGTTAAACCCTACTGTTAACTGCAAATCAAAGACAACGTAGACTTCATTGGGCAAAACAGCATGTCTCGTGGACAATCAAGCAATGGAAAAATCAGATTTTCTGCGAATCAGTTTTGCCTTAATGGGAATCGGTCGTGCCAATGTAAGGAGATTCCAGCATGAATTTCATCCAAGTTGCTTAGTGATTACTGTTTAGCATCTGGTGAAGGCTATGGTTTGGAGCTGCATGTATGCACATGGCGTTGGGAACCTCCGTATTGGCGATGATATGGTAAATGCCAAGGAATACATCTGCATATTAGAAAACAAGGTGCTACCATCATCTAAAAGACTTTATGACGGCAATTGTATTTTTCAAGATGACAATGCTCCCTGCCATTGTGCCAAAGTAGTGTGAAAAAGTGGTTTCAGGAAACAAATGTTAATCTTGATTGGTCACCAGTCACCGGACTTAAACCCGATCGAAAACTTGTGGTTCAAAGTGTATGAACTATAGATAAAAAAAAAGCTAGATAAAAAAAGCAAACGAAATTTCAACTTATTGAAGATGTAATTCAAATTTGGAATCGTATTGTTCAACCCAATAATCTAAGAAACCTTATTCACAGTATGTAATCAAGATGCAAAGCTGTGATTAAAGCTAAAGACTATGTAACAAAATATCAGGTACACTTTATAATTTTGCTTCATTATATTTGTATCTAAAAATGTTATTTCATTCCTTTAAGAATTATAAAAACGATTTATTGTTGTAAACCTAAGTATTGGATAAATGATCCTTTCCATAATTTCGACTTGGTCATAAGTTTTGAAATGTATCTTACGAACAGAAGTACCTACAGGAAAAACTAAGACTTGTTTGAAATCTCCATTAAATTTCGTATCTAATGACATACTGTAAATAATTAAATAACTGTGAAAATTAAACCAAGTTTAAAAAAAAAAAAAATTCAGTTTTTGCAGGTGATGCAATATTTTCTGCACACCACAGTATGTGTATCGCATATCCATGGTGATTTATAAAGGCAAATCTGATTATTAGGACGCACTGTCAAAGAAACTTGACCATGACATCATGCGACATCTACTCCAATCGACCCGCAAGAACTGGCTTCAACTGTGGGGTCGAGCAATCGTAGGTGCTGGCACACAGATCACTCCTTGTTTTGACTAGAAACTCGTGAACGAGAACTTTCGTCCCTCACCTAACGTAATTCCACTTCTTTCGCACCCCGTGACTTCACTTCCTGAGCTGACACGTCGACTTCAGAGTCGTCGGTTTTAGAATGCAGAAGTGAAAAATGCATCGCTGGTTGCACTGAACGACACTTCAGAGAATGGGTTAGAGAAGTGCTTCGACGAACTCTACAGCCGCTGACATAAGTGCGTTGTTGCAAGAGGGTCTTATTTTGAAGGTGGATGTGCTTCGGCTCTAACTATATAGACGTACAGACCAATTCCGGTAGCTTTTGGATCCTACTTTGTATTTTGTTATCTTTTTTTGGAGGGGGAGAGGGGGTGATCTAGCGATTAAATCTTAGCTTCAATTTTTTATTGTCAAGGTAAGCCCCTCGAGAATGCTATAGTTCCCATCCGCTTCACTGGACACTTATAAGTTGTCTTCAGTCTCCGACTATGCTTATAGATGCGATAGATCCTAACTCACTTGCGCTGTTCCCCACAAAACTACATGCTCCATAGAATCTCTGCAAAGGGGGACAGCCACAAGCTGTAAACTTTCAACAAAAATTAACGCCGTTGTTACATGTAAATCCATATATTAAAGACGCCCAGTGCCCGTAACAATGTTTTATTTCAAGTAATTTTTTCTCTAATGTTGCCATAGTTTCCTAGGAAATGTTCTTGCAACATCCATTGCGATAAGTTTTGAATGGCAAATCCGTCCCGCAAACTTCGAAATCAGTTTTGACCTTTCTTTTTTTAGGCAGCTGTACATGATTAGACTTTATCTTAAAGACAGATTCTATCGAGAGGCAGGTGGTAATAAGCTCTTTTGAAAAGATTCAACTGATTAGTTAAGATTTCTTGACAAATCAAACACTGAAGTCAACGTTCATACGTGTACATGACACTTGACTTGTATCGAATTCCACTTAAATCGCCTAGGATGGTAAATAAACTTGAAAAGAAAGGTAAGAACACTGCTTCTGGATAGGAAGTGTTATGGGTTTAGTCGGTGTACATATCAATAGAGGGAACCAAAAATGCCAGTGAGATTTTTCCTTTCTCCGAAAACTAAGATTTAAAGTAAATGTTGCAGCTTGAGTGATAGTTACAACAGAGGTAATCATAGGAATGAATTAAAGGGAAAAAGATTCGCGTATTGACACATGAATGATGCTCGCGAAGCGATTAAGTCACGTATAGACTTAACTGAAAAAACTGTTCAGCGTATAACACATATTCAGAAACTCATTTGCTATTAAACACTTGTGAGGTGCTTGCATTAGCAAATATGACATCTTCTGGAATACCGTAAGTTCCTACTAGTGTTACCACATAAATTACAAATGTTATAAAGTTTAACCCTTTTGTAACTGACTAACTTCATCAAAACGGAAGGCGGCGGGATATATTAAGGAAGCTATTTTGCAAAACTTAGTGAACTCTTAAATTGGGAACTTCTATTCGGAGTCAGGTTTTCAACAGGCTTTGTCATTTGATTTCCCAGAAGAGGGTTCTTAACATTATTGCGGTCCGATAAAGAGTTGAAAAGAGACTTGTACTGGCGAAAGTCTGCAACCGTGCTTTTAATTTCAACTGTACATTTGACAAAAGCTACCAATCGTCGTAATTTGCAACTTTTCTTGCAAACTGGACAGCCTGCTACATAATGTCTTTGGGTGATCAACTTTCGGAATTCATTGTGCTGTTATGTTCAGATCTATTGAAATCTCGCATTCTGCTACTCTAATACACTGCCGGACAATTGCTAAGGACTGATGACGATAGCAACCATAAAATGGAAGGCAGGACAATGTGGAAATTAGCATAAGTGCGGGATACAGTAAGACATGTTGTGCGTATGCAAATTTTGGATTGCCGAACTTGTTCGTGACGTCATAGTATAAAGGATTTGACGCATATTGACCGTTGTTCAAACGCAAAGTTGAAAGGGAAAAAATCAATTGACGAACTTGCAATTTTCAGTATGTCTTCCCGACATCACCTAGATGATTTTACGCGTTGCCGCATTATTGGCAAGATTGAAGAAGGGCGAAAAATAACAGATGTTGCCAGGGAGTTCGACGTCTACCACAGTGTTGTTTCAAGGTTTTGGAAATCATTTCAAACAAATGGAGAGTAGCAAACGTCACGGGAGGTCGTGTTCGCAGTACGACACCTGCAGAAGATCGGTACATAGTGCTATTAACAAAAAGACACCAGCACAGCTAGTGATGTAGCAAATCAGTTTATGGCTGCTACTGGCAAGCGGATCTCCCAAAAAAAAAAAACTGTCTCCAGATGTTTGCATGAAGGACTATACGCCCGCCGTCCTGTTGTGTGCATTCCATTGTCCAGACGTCACCGTACCGCCCGTTTGCAATGGTGCCATCAACATCGCAATTGGACTGATAACGACTGGTCTGCTGTCCTCTTCTCAGATGAGAGTAGATACAGTCTATAGTCTGATTGTCGACGTCAACTGATCTGGCGTGATAGTGGTACTGCATATTGTCCAGCAAACATACAGGAAAGGGACCGATATCAGACGTGTAGTGTCATGGTATGGGCTGGCATCATGATCAATGGCCATACGTCCCTCTGTGCTTCCAACTGGGACTATAACTGGCCAACGATACATTAATGTTCTGCTACCTCAAGTTCGCATGTTCCGTGGTGCTGTCGGTGATAGATTCATTTTCATGGACGACAACGCAACATGTCTTCTAACAGTCGCTGTCCAAGAGTCTTGAGCGAGGATATTCAACGCCTCGTATGGCCAGCATGTTCTCCAGGTCTGAATCCCATTGAAAATGTGTGGTATGCTTTGGTGGGGAGTCTTGCTGGTCGCCAATGCCCTCCAATAAATAAGGAACCCTCATCCGTGCACTGACAGAGGAATGGGATGAATTACCCCAACAGCTGCTTGATAATGTTGTGCAATGCATGACACGACGTGTGGAATATTTCATCGCTCTCCATGGTGGCCATATCCCGTATTGACATCTTACGCCGGAACGCCTGCGGACGGTAATTGCATTTTTTTCACGTTTACGTATTCTGCACAAAATGGCCTGTTTGTCCCTTTAACACCTTCCAAAGCCTTCTGGATTTCAGAGCGCAATAAATTGTCTTTCTTGTAATGTCCTGGCATTGACATTATTTTATTTCACTTGGCATCCAACCACACTTACTTTTTTATGCGCTATATAGCAGTTTATGATCCGTCCTTAGCAATTGTCCAGCAGTGTACTAAAGGTGCAGCACAGTGGACATAAAATAGCTCTAACATTACTTTCGTGAATGATGTTCGTCAGTTAGCTGCTGCTGACATCTCTGGCTTAGTTCACGCCAGACTTACTGTTCTTCCCACACAACTGAAGCCGTGAAAGTGAATAATTCTAGTGGTGCAGCAAGGTGGCATGCGCTCAAAACTGAACTCTTGCGCCAGCGGTTTTTTGAAGTGGCACTACAAGTATGAAGTGCCAATCCTCTTCGACAGGACGTTATGAAGCGAAGATTACGTTCACCTGCCGAAAACAAGCTTCAGCCTCGGGAGTCTAACCCGGACAAGAGACTTCGGCTTGTTATTCAGCTCGCAAGACAATCTTTTCTGATGAGTTAAGTCAGGTTCCAGCAATTACTGATTAGCATGGACTGCGAACAATTGAAGATGTGGAGGTGTTTGTATCTGAGTAGAGCAAATTTTAGTCATTAAATACTTCATATGCTACAATACTATGTAGGATACAAAAATATGCGTATGTACTGTGTTCTGAGGGCGTTACTGTGGATGCGTCGTATAGTGCTTTTAAATTTGAAATAGTTATAATCCGAAGAGCCTGGAACTCGCGTCCTAGAGTTATCGGCCACTTTAAGTATTTATTAAGTCTTACATTGTGGTGGTGTAAGCTCGCTCTAACTGGAATTATCAAACTTCTGTTTTGGCTGCTTTACACGACTCACTAGCCGATTATGTAGTTTCATGCACTAGAGCAAAAAATACCTGTAAAACTTTCTGTAACTAAGTAAGATTAGAGTCTGCAGTGAACGAAGTCATCTGGTTTACAATCTATTAGTTTGTCACCCCTCTGGTACGACCAGCATTGTGCTTGTACGGAGGTCATAACAAAAGTTCTGCACACTGTCCATTTTTGAGAAAAGTTACCTTATCGCTGTTCAATGTTCTCCCTCCGCTGCTACCAACAGCTTGCTAGCGGTGAGATAATATCCTGGATGCCCCGTAGTACGCCATCTTTGTTCAGCTGTTGTATTACTCGGGTCACGTCCAATGACAGTTCGTCCAGCGATTCGTAGCGGATGCCACAGAGCCGATTTTCTAACTTCGCGAAAAGATCAAAATCGGCTGGACTGAGATCAGGGATGTATGGTGGGTGGGATAAAGTTTCTCAGCCATATTTCGACAAACGTCCCAGTACCGACGCTGCACCATGACACGATGCGTTGTCATGCAGCAAGATCGCTCCCGCTTCCAGCAAGTTGGAGATTTTGACAAATTTTCGGTCTCAACTTTGTCCTCAGAAAGTTTGTGGGAAAGAAATTCGTGATCGAAGCACAAACTTCTTGCAAGGCACTGTGGATCTGTCAGAGTTGTTCCCTGCAGAGTTTCTATTTTCACATACGAGCGCTGGTCTAACGCAGTGACTCTACCTGAGGAGCTGAACGTTTCAATTTCCAAACCAGTCCACAAAACAAATTATAGCGCGTCGTTCTGACACCACGGCGTTGCTGAATTTGACCTTGACATGAAGCAATTATTTTCCCGATTGCATCATTCTGTTCCGTTTTAGATTAACGTGTGCAGAATTTTTGTTATGACCCTCTCAAAAAAGTGTTCGTCCACACAGGGTCGTTACGTTAGTAATCCTAAATCTGTTTTATAAGCATAGCGTTGATCTGTTCATTCCAGTAAAGTTTGAAATTCATAAGATATTAAGGTATCCCACAAACTCACTGATATAGCTGTTAAGTAATTTCTCTTCAGAGTAGCATGCTTTTGGTGTTTTGGTTATTTATGGATTCGCAGTACTTCAGGGTGCATTTTAAAACCGCAAGAAAGTTGCGCTGGCGTTCACAGGAGACTTTGCATTTATACAGGACTTCGATCAAACCAAAAGCAGAAATTGTCATAGCAATTTCCTTAAGCTGTCTCACTGCTCTATATCGAAGTAAAACACTAGAAATAAGACTCAAACATGCAGGGCATACCTGTTTCCCGAATTGGCAGTCCTGTTATATAACTCAAAAATAAGAGTATTCTTTCGGCAAAATTTTAATGTACCTCTGAGGAATAGGATTCTCATGATAAATATCGGGTAATCACAAAATATCCCCGAGACAAGATCGTACTTGGCAAGACTTAAATATTTTTGGTATCGAATAGTCTGTTTTCACTATCGCACAGACCACTGCGATGCAAAGAAGCAAAGCATTACATTTTTGGTTTTTATGCAAACTTTCCCGATGAAGTATTCTTTAACTTTGTCCAATACGCTAGCTGCGGAGATTAAGGCACCCAATCTACGGAGCTCGTGTTCAACGCTTTCATCGGGGCTGGTATGTGCGATTCTGCAGTAAATACAAATTATCGGTCTCAAATTGGCGCAAGTACAATTTTTGAAATAATTTCTACGAAAATACTTCCTCCGTGCAGTTTTTGTCTTGAAGCACAACGACCAGTTTACTTTCTTGTGATATCTGGTTAATTCAGTGTCCACCGCACTGGTGGCACAGTGGTCTTTAAAGGCTGGCTTCTGACCATTCTTCCGAGCGGGCTTGGTTTTGCTGTGGCCCTGGCTCTTCTCTGGAACTGGTAGTCCCATCTCAATTTAGAGACAGGCGACTGCTTATAGCTTAGTTGCTCACGTTGGTAGTTTAATACCTCAAGTCTCAGTTCTGCTGACTGGTGTCCGAATCAAGGTGTAAGATGTGGATGCCTTTTTCTAGAGCCAGTGGTTCTAAATTAATGGTCTTTGAATACTGTGAGATTGTTAAATTAAGATCTGATTTCTCAATTTAGTGTCTAAAAGCGAAATTGGAAATTTTCTAAACCACATGTTAATAGAGGCCAAACCTTTTTAAGACTTAATCTATTCCCATAGTTTTTGAACACTCGTATTTTAGGGTGGAAACTTTAAATATTTTGCTTCACCATTAATTAAAACTCAATGAAATATGTATTGAATGTGATTATGATATTTGATAATTTTATTTTCAGGATACTTCCGTGACACTCTAGGATCCTATGACATAATGTTCTACATTACTGGAGGCACTGGATCTGCAGTTGGAATTTTATGGGTGTTTGAGCCGTATTTAGTCAGGTTCTCCAGGAAAGAAAACTACTCTACGTAGTTAACTAAAGTGCCATTGTAACTGTGATAACCTAGGTAGACCAAAAATGCCAATTTTTAGGATTTTTGAATTTTTAGACAGGTTCTTTTGGACAGCTGGTCTTTCTTTTTTAAACAAAACTGCCGTGTACACTACAAGTATTAAAATTGCGTTTTGTGCAAGTAAACAAACTGGAGCTTCGAAAACTTATTTTTATAAGCTTGAAACTTTTCACATAAGAAATGGGAAACCAGTATGTCTGGCTAAAAGCGATATGTTGTAAATATTTTGTTGACTAGAATATTTGGAGAAGTTTTAAGACTTTGTAACACTTTATTTTAGTAAATTGTGCCATGAATGTGCTTGTTCTCTAATTTCTTCCCTCTGCATTGTAGTTAATCACTATACGGATGGTAAAAATCTGCGAAAGTACATCAGCAACATTTTGTAGTTTATTAATACTTCAAAACTTTTTCCGAAAGATGGAAAAACGGTTTACAGTATACCGAACAGTGTCTTGTTGATGTCCATGCCAGAGATGGAAACGGGTCGACAATTTCTGGCCGGTCAAGGCGATTCTGACCCGGTTTTATTTTTGAAGAAAAATATTTCAAAGAAAAATGCGTACTATTGAGTTTTGTGGTAGATACTGGTGCTAGCGGAGCGAAAAAGGATTTCTCATGCAAAATTATTGCATCCTGTTTCTTAGATTTTCACCGACAAGCGATTCCATATCGTAAAACCACACTTCATTTAAGTTTGTCTTCAGTGCGCATGTCCGGAGCAATAAAAAGGCAAACCCATACCGCCTGCTTCTCTGGTGATTCACTTAAACTCGCGTGTCACATTGTAAGACTGAGTTACTTTTCACATCGTATCTTTTACATTGAGCATTCAGAGGTTTTAGTTTGACGTGCTAACATCCCGTTCCATTGTATGGAGTGTACGAATTAAAGCCAAATTTGTTAATATGAATTAATTTGAGATTGAAAAGGCGTAGAGACCAACAAATACATGCTTTTTGAAAACAAAGGGGAAGAGTGAATGCTGGAAGTTTAATCTCTTTAAAAAAAAACCAGAGTATGTTTCACAGTAACACAAATTTTCGAAAGGTTGTGATGAGTTGAAAGTTCCCAAAATGTGAATGTTGGCCTCATGAGGTGTTCCTTTTGAGGGGCAATGATGAAATCAACATCCACGTTTTGGAAACTTCCAACTCATCAGAAGCTGGTGATAAATTGGTGTTGCTGTGAAACATGTTCTGAAGCTTGGTGGGTTATCAAGGAAACGTTGAAAACTGAAATTAAACATACATAAAGTTACTAGATTCAAACATTTTGACTACAGCACCATGAAAATTAAATGGAACAGCCTTAACATTACTGCGGAGGGACTTTTTGATTCTCAGATGTGTTTGAAAACATTTGTAAAACAGGTTATGTGGAGGACGACAGTTTCAACACATTGTGAGTAAATTATGTGTTCACGTAATACATCTGTATGATTTCTATGTTACCTATGACCATGTAACTAACGCACTACGGAAACTTTTTGAACGACCTGTATATATGACTATGAATAATCATAAATCGAGTTCCGAATATTAGTTCAAATCAGATTTGTGCCGGTCTGGTCCAATTAGACTCTGGGTCCAAACCTGGACCACAAAGTAAGTTTCTCACTTGTTCTACACTGAAGAGCAATTGAATTAGAGGCAGCTGGCGCTGTGGGCGGCCCTGTAAACTGAAACTGTATGACCTATGCAGCGATCCGACAATATAAGGGGTGATGCGACTGGAATCAGTAAGATTCTGACGCAGTATGTATAAGACGAAGGATCTAAGCGTATTTGATCGTGCGCAAATTGTCGGGGCCCGACGAATGGGTCACTCCATCTCGGAGGTCGTGCAGGCACTGGGATTTTCACGAGCCATGGGTGCACGGTGAGTACATAGAATCAAGTAAAACCTTCCCTGCAAGGCCCAACTGCAGTGTACAACAGCGTGTGGATGAGCGGGGTCATCGTCGGATAGCTCTCATTGTAACAGCGGATAGATGGGCCACAGTGCAAGAAATCACTCGGCAATTTAACGCTGGTGCACCAACCAGAACCATCTCCTCGCTATGGGGTACAGAAGCCATCGTCCCACGAGGGTAGTACCGCTGATGACCACACATCACAGGGTGCAAAGATAACCATGGGCGCGGGAACATCGCCACTGGACCCTAGACATGTGGAAAAATGTTGCCTGGACTGAGGAGTCTAGATTCACGTTGGTACATGCAGATGGCAGGATAAAAGTACGGCGCAAACCATATGAAGCGATGGATCCTTCTTGCCAGCAGAGTACTCAAGCTGGTGGGGGTGGCATTCTCGTCTGGGGACTGTTTACGTGGACTGAAATGGGACCCCTTGTACGTGCGACTTCTAACAGGTCAACGTTACAGGGATATCCTGGACGACCATTTTCTCCCGTTTGTGTGTCTTTAACATCCTACTGGGGACCTCATGCTGCAACAGACAATGCACCTTGCCATCGTTTCCGAATTGTATCCGAATGGTTGGATGGAAACTCCACCGACGTGACCGCGCTTCCTTGGTCAGCTAGGTCACCTGACCTCAATCCCATCGAGAGGTTCGAGGTTCTGACCCCCCCCCTCCATCAAATCTTCGTGAAATGTGGAAGCTTGTTTAGGGGTAGAGTCCATGCCGAGACTAATCGCCGACGTCATCAGGGCGAAAGGTGGTGCTACACGTTACTAGACAGGTATCTTTAATTCAATTGTTTTTCAGTGTATGTAGTTCTGCAACTGAAATTGCCCAAAACTTTCATCCGGAGTAGATTCACAGATAGCATGTTTTGTAAAGCTGTTGAAGGTACATGAAGCATACTGAGAAGATTCGTGCGCAGTGATCGCGTACTGAAATAAACTCTGCCCTGCAGATTCCTTAGCTCTCTGAGGGCTGCTTAGAAAATAAGACTTGCAGTTTAAATATGCATCTAAACATGGTCTTATTGCACCTACTTACTTTTCTGACAGTTGACTGAGAAAATCTATCTAGCTCTTGGCCTGTGTTCGATTAGCTAGTCTTCCAGGTGCGTTACGATAACGATGAAAGCTATGTGAGCACTATACCAATTTGCATGTAATATCAATACTTTGGGGGAAATGTTTTGCACAAGTATCACTAAATATTAAATTGGAATCTTAAAAATAAGTATCTAATTAGTTTTTTGAGAATGAAAGTTTTTGTGAGGAATTTTATGAGCAAATTGAAGTTTTACGCACGATACCATAAAATACTTTAATTTAGATTCAAGGTGTACAATAATATACCTTTCGTATTTAAAAGTTAAAACCAATTGATCAATAAAATATTTAGTTAAAAACATGAGCACTTTCGAATTCACTTTGAATTTATCAGATGGAATAGAAAACAAAGCACCGCGGAAGTCAACATCAATCTTTCATATATCCCCCCCCCCCCCCGTTGTAATATGTCACTGCGAATGTGTTAAGTTTTGTTCGTAGCCAATCCTGTTCACAATTAGTCACAGGGTAGTTATTTTTATAGTCCATGAGAGTTTTCCATTGTGTTGGAATGACAAACGGGTAGTAGTCTTTTCAACAAAAGTTATACCTATAAATTAATAAGCTGTCAGTAGGAGTTGGTATTTAGTGCTTGGGGTACAAACAATAACCACATCGTTCTAACTGGGGTTACAGGTGTCTTGTCTGCAAAATCTTTATAATGCCGTGGACACCAATGCCATCTGGGTACTGTTTGGGTGCTCAGAAAGTCTGCAGCGTAAGTTCTGGATCCGATGTACATTTTATGACCCAAATCTTGTTCGTTAGGTTTTAGAATGGAGTACATTCCAAATTATTCAAGGCATCAACACAATCTGTCATTTTTCACCAATGACAAAATATTAAGTTCTTTCGCCAAACCCCAGGCCATTCTTACAAATCGTTCTTAAGGGGTTCGTAATACTTGGTAGGAATGGAATTGATTACACATATTTTGGAATGTACTCCATTCTAAAACCTAACAAACAAGCTAATAACTGCGTTCACGCTGGAGAGTAGAAAAAAAACTTGTACGAAAACCAGAAGTAGCAAATACTTATAACTACATTTACGCTGAATAGTATTAGTTATGTGGGATCAATTAAATTCCTACCACGTATTACGAACTATTTGTAAGAATGGCCTGAGTTTTGGTGAAAGAACTGTTAATGTTTTGTAATTGAGGAAACATGACCGCGATTGTGTTGACACCTCGAATAAATTTGGAGTGTACTGCATTCTCCTTAAACCTAACTAACAAAATTTGGCTCATAAAATGTACATCGGATCCACTCCCCGGACCTTACGCTGCAGACTTTCTGAACACCAATACAGGATCCGGATGGCTTTTGCGTCCACGGCATTATCAAGATTATGCAGAAAAAGGACCTATACCCCCAGTTGGAACGATGGGATTTAGTCCTTGGGGTACAAAGAATATCCACAACTCCTGACTAACAGCTTATTAATTTATAGGTATAACTTTTGTAATGACTACTACCCGTATGTCATTCCAGCACAATGGAAACATCTGATGGACTATGAAAACAACCACCCTGTGCCTCATTGTGAACCGGATTGGCTAAGACTTCACACATGCGCAGTTACAAATTACAACGGGGGGGGCATATAAGATTGGTGTTGACTTCCTCGGTGCTTCGGGTTTTATTCCATCTGAATTCAAAGTGAATTTGAAAGTGCTAGTTTCCACCTAATTCGAGTTTAATTGGTTTTAATTTGTAAATACTAAAGGTAATATTGTACATCTTGAATCAAAATTATTTTATGGTATCGTGGGTAAGACGGCGATATGTTAATATATTATAATCGAATTCAAGTACAGAAATTATAATACAGATAAAACAAATTAAACTAGGAATACTCAAACGACTATAACACAAAGAAAATATCAGATACTTCTCTGTGGGGTTTCTCCTGTCTGAATTGACAATGGTGAGAGTTATTTTTATTCTGGTTATTTCCAGAAAAGACTGCTGGCCATGAATTTAGAAGCTTGACCATAGAAATCTACCTTGCCGGACAAACTTGAGTGCCGCTCCTGTGGTCTAAGAGCTTGATCATTTGTCAGATGGTCTGTGTTCGAATCCCAGTGAAGCATGGATGTTTGTCTTATATACAGCACTGGTTCTCTCCCTTCCCTGGTACCGGCGGCCCTAAATTAGGTACAGGATACTGCTTATAGCCCATTAAGTTGCTGACTGTGGTCGTTAAACCCCCAGTCAAAAAAAGTTCCTAGTGGACTGTAAGAATCTTAAAATCCCTTCAGTCTAACCGTACTAGGTTATACCCTAATAGGTTAGAACAGCTAGTACTAGGGTTCATACCAGCTCTGATCTTTGTTGCAGTGTTTCACAAGGACAAGTTTATATCTGTTTCCGTATCAATGCAATGTATGTGAAGTGGAAGTATCTTCTGTGGTCTTGGGCAAATTTACTGAAAACCTGACAATGTGGAAACTCAAAACGGTTTATAATTTTTTCTCCACTGAGGGCGCACTCAGTGAAGAAAACAATCAAACTGGCATATCGAAGCAGCTAAAGTGAATCCTAAACAAAAACTATCTGGAGTTATGTTAAAATTGTGGTTGCGCTCCTGACCTCTTCCCATTGATTTTTGAAGTTAATTTAACTTAGATTTTCAGAGTCAGAAAACTTAACCCTATTGCCCAATGTAACTTTGAAGAATTTTCATCTAATTTCCATTTTGTGCTCACTAGATCATATTAATCTTTACGTGTAAAATGTTTTTACATTGTGTTGATCCTATTAAGTTTTTTTTTTAAAGTTAGAGGTAATTTGGGCAATAGTGTTAACGCACTTGCTGATAAAACAGTCAGGTAAAAATGAATAAGGTCAGGAGGTGAGTGCCCTTAAAACAGCGTGCAGAAATTCTTTCTTAAATCAGAAAAAAAATATCAGCGTATGTGAAAGTTTACGTACCGAACTAAACTTCGAACAAATAATTACCGCATCCACTAAAATTTCAACATGGCTGAACCCGGTGTTCGTCTGAACAAAACTCCAATTACGGGAAAGGTATGAAATTTTCCTTTTTCAAAAGCAAATTATTACCTTCCCCAAACACATGTCCACAACCCTACCAGATATTCTGAGTTTCAGAGTTCGCAGTCTTATTGCGCTTCTCTTCTGCATTAAGATGTTTGGCAATTCTGAAAATTTTTCCTTTTAAGGACTTACCTAGTCTCCCCAATCACTGTGGGGTCTATCAGTGTAACTAGTTTTGTCTTGGTTCACTAACTCAAGCTTGTTTCTCTTTCTGCAATCTCAACTCATGTGATGTGGGTCTATCTGCTTCTGATAACATTTTCGATCTTACCATTTCTCCTTTGCATTGCTTTGCAGTAAAGAATTTTATCCTGGTTTCGCTAGTCTGTCCTTTAAAACGTGCAATATAGCTATATTTTTCAAATATTGCTAGTTCCGGGAGTTACTTTTAGAAACGTGAAACGGTATCTTCATCGAAAACCATATAAAAGCACATGATTAACTTTGAAGTTCTCAAAATGAAAGCTCTGAAAACACGAGGTTGGTTTTCTAATACCTAACCTTTTCCGTAGAGCGGAAATGCAGATTTTACTTCAGTACTTCAATGCCATCGATTGTAAAAATAATCCCCCCTATCACGAAGATAACCGTGCGTATAGTTCAAATGTAGAATTTGCTCGATACTGTGAATTCCTCTTGATACAAATCCAGTTTTGAAACATCTTAGCCGCCCCGGTGGCGTAGTCTCCTAAGCGATGGCTTATGACCATTCTTCCGTGATAGATCCGGGTTCGAATCCCGGTGAGGTATGGATATCGTGTTTGTCTTACGGTACTGGCTCTGTTCCTTTCCTGGAACCAGTAGCCGTAAATTAGGGATGGGTGACTGCTTATAACCATTAAGTTGCTCACGGTGTTCGTTAAGCCTTCAATCGTACAGAAACTTGCTTCCGGTAATTTTGTGGCACGCCTCTGCCCTGTGCCACAAAATTTCAGGAGACATGCTATCCACAATATCAAGTCTTAATACATAATTTAAAAATCAGGTCCTTCTACAGATTGTTTAAATTAAACAAACCTCAAGTATTCCCACGAGCCACTCCTGTTACCGGAAATCTTTCGTCATATGGGTACGGGAAAAAAAAATACAGGTCTTCCGCTAATATACGAAAGGAATTGCGGAAAGGTTTCTGAAAAATATTTTCCTGGGGCGTAAGAAAGATCCGTGAAATTTAGGTTCCTTTCCATGATTTCATGGAACAGGTATCAGGAATATGCTTAGTTAACTCGCGAAAAGTTTCCTTGAATTCCAAACAAAGTGTACGCTCTTCTGAAAACTTTTGCCTAGGTTCACTCCTACTTCCAAACCTGTTGAGCATACTAAAAGCATTCGTTTTTAGATATTTCAAAGAAAATTTCCTTCTACAAAGTTAAACTTAGATGAAAATGATCTGTTCTTACTGGATTTCCCTAGCACCAAGCTGGTCAGATATTCTGCAGTATAAAATACTGACAGAACATGAGATGCTCAAACGGGTAGCCAATCTCAACTGCAATAACTGAAACCCTAGCCTCTTCCCCGTAAAACGTTCTTCTAAATGATGGTTTAGCTTCGATTGTTCCGATGTTAGTCCTATATTTTTATTTTCGGTGGAATATTTCCTATTACCTTCCCTAGCCCAACTTTCTAAGTTTCAAGCTGTCATATTGAATTTTATCAGTTGTTATAGTTGCTAAATCAAGCTACAATTTTCTCATTGAAATACGTTTAGTTCTAACTTGTATCAGCTAATAACTGCCTCTACCCCTTTAAAGAAAATTAGCTTTGCACATCTTAGATTTAAAATAGAGGCAAGTTTTAATCGTAGACAATACTAGTTAGGCTTTTGTAAACTAGATTTTTAATATTCTAAGTTTTAGACACTTCGACAAAAGAACAAATGAGTAATGGTTGAGATCGATTAGCGAAGGAGAATTGAATTTTTCTACCTCATATGTTCAAAATTCTCCTTCAATCGGTCCTCCAATTGCTGGAGGAAATTTCACTGGTTAGTAGGCTGAGAAAGCAGTTAAAATTACGGTTTTAAAGTGAAACGAGTAATCCTATTTTGTACAGTTAGTAAGAATTAGATTGTGTTATGCATCGAGCAGTTTCTTTAAAATTGCAACTACACAGTAGAGACAAATTTTGACCACTTCTTACTTTTGAGGTCAACGGCGCGTAGCCAATGAAAGAAGACACGTGTAGTGAACTGGCTTGGAATGTATATAAGGTGTCATGTAGGCATTCTGAAAACATATCACTCGTTGCTGTCATGGATAAAAGGAGCGATTTATCAGATTTGCAAAAAGGGATTATCGGGCTAAAGGGTGGCAGTACTTCTGAAAAGTGCAGTTTGTGAAGTGTTCGCGTGCTGTGGTTAAAGTGTATAGTGATTAGAGAAATGGCACCATTACAAAAAAAGCGACGTAGAAACTGTGGAGCGCCACGTGCCATTGATGTAAGAAGAACGTCGGCTGCGAAAGTGCGTGAGGACCGATTGACACGCTACAGTAAAACTCATTGGCCGAATGAACCAGGGAGCATCCGGATGCATGCCTAAAACGACAGTTCAGCGAACCCTGCTGCCTAAAGGGTTCTTTGTAGACTGATAGTCATTGCACCTATGCTAACAAAAGTGCAGCGGCAAAAAAAGGCTTACACTTCCACGGCAGTATATTGGAATTGGAACTCCACTGATTGACAAAGGATTTCCTTCTCCGACGAGTCTTGTCTTCTGCTTCATCGAACGGATGGACGTTGGCGTATAAAGCGAGATCCATCGGAGAACAAACTCTTAAACCACTGATGGGGGCAGCGTTATGAACCGGGAAATGTTTTCGTGACATTTTCTCGGTCCACTCATATCTGTGGAAGGCACAATGGGCCGAATTCGTTATGACTCCATCCTTGCAGACCACGTACACACATACATGCTGATTGTCTTGCCTGGGGCAGATGGGATCTTCCAGCACGACAATCCACAGCTAGAAATGCCAGAAAGCAGTTGGAAGAGCACGATGACTTCAAAGTACTTCCCTGGCTCCCAACCTCCCTAGACTTAAACCCGATTGAGCACAGGTGAGGCCTCCTCGATCGTGTTGTTCGCTCTATGGATCCTCCACCAAGCACCCTCCAGCAGCTGTCAGATGCACTGCAGTCAGCATGGCTCTACATACATGTGAACGCTTTTCAGCACCTTATTGAGTCATTTCCAGCTCGTCTAGCTGCTGCACACGGCGGTTACTCTGGATATTAGCTGGTGGTCACAATAATGCGACTCCTGAAAGGAGTCTAGGTACGACCTCTAATATTTACTGGATATGTTTCTTAAGCAATGCAGAACAAATGATTAACATATCTGTGTCATACGTACCAGGAGGGTCGATGCAGCAAATAATAGGTGTGGCTACCTCTGGCTTGTGTCACCAGCTGTACGTTCTCAGGCATCGAATCAAATGTGTGAAACGTGTCCTGTGGAATAGACATCCAGGCTGTATTGGCCCGCGTACGAAATTCATCAAGTGCTGCTGGCGGATGGTCTTACCGCTGCACATGTCGTTGAGCATTTTCCTAGAGATTATTTTTGGGTGATAAATCCAGCAGGCCACGGCATAATTGGAAAGTAATCCATTAAGTAGGCATGTGTTGCTGAAACGTGCGGTATGACATCGTCCCGCAAATATGGCCCCGGGGACGTCCTGCAGGTCAGCGCTGAGACAGCCCGAAGTCTGGCTCGAACCGGGCTTGGGTTGCATAATACTTACTGGAGTTCGGGCTCTGTGAAACGGAGGGAATTCTCAAATTTTTTTTTTGTAATGTGACTTTGTAGGATTTATTACAAGAGACATTTTCACACTTTCTAGTTCTTATAAAGAATTCTTCGGCAACTGTGTCTTGATGGGCAGTGGGAACTCGACAGGGTTATTCATTCTGGCTTCGGTAATGATTACCCATAGGTCAGGAATTACTGAATTTCTGCGAAGGAAAAGTTTCTTTAAGAACTATAAATAGTAGATAAGAAGTTGACTAAATTTTGCTCCCAACCTCAACGGGGTTGGGAGCAAAATTTCGCTAATTCTATTGAGCAACGTAGATTGTTGTGCCTCCCAATTTTTCCTCGTGTCTGGCACCCAAAACATTTGAGGAAGAAATGAATGGCCAAAGAAACTGTAGAAATATGAATCCCTTCCCCACTCCGCAGTTGAGAAAGACATCGGTTCATTGCAAGGGGAAGAAAGGGTATATAGCTTGAACAGGAGATTTTTTAATAAATAAAAAGGATAGCGCTCGGGCTCTTAAAATTGAGCCTGAACTCAGCTCTGCTGCAGGTACAGAATGGAGACCAAATGTCATTGACGTAATGGGCACTCATTATGGTGATACGGACTGTCAAGACAGTGGATATGCGTTCGTAACCAATAGCACCCCAGGCCATAATACCTCATGTTGATGTGGTATACCTGATGAGAATACTCCTGCTATCGATGGACAAAGATGCGGCCATCATTGTCTCCCTAAAAAGAAGCGCGTTTCGTTTGAGAACACGAAATTGTGCATTCGTCACGCCGTCCCTTCATTAGATACACCATTGCAGTCTGGAAGTCAGTTTCTGCGGTGTCATAGGTACTCTGAGGATGGCAGGACAAACCTGTAGTCCAAAATGTAAAAACCGGTGAAGTATTGTTACAGCTGATACGGGAGAATGCATCATTGCTGCGCCAATGCCACTGATGCAGAACGGTCCCTCAAAGACGTCCTCATGACATTACGATTGTCCCTCGGCGTTTTCTGAATACGACGTTCAGTCTTCTCAACGTGCTCTCCGCCCTTCTTTGTGCAATTCCCTGCACCACACTAGCCACGGCGGACACAATGAACTCCACACGACTGGTAATCTCCAGGAGGAAAGCATTGCAGTTCCTCATACCGATAATGCAATCCCTGTCAAACTCAGTGACTGTACGACTGTCTTACACGACGACGTGGCATCTTTACCCACTGCTGACAAAACACTGACATGCCGACCGAGCCACGCGGCGCTTATAAAAGAAAATCGACCGGTTTCAGGGCTGTGACTTTTGGCGATATTTGTCTAAACGCGGCGCTTATAACAGAAAAACAGCCAGTTTCTCCGCTGTGACTTTTAGCGATATGATTTGTCTAAACGCGGCGCTTATAACAGAAAAACGGCCGGTTTCGGGGCTGTGACTTTTGGCGATATGATTTATCTAAACGCGTCGCTTATAACAAAAAAAGGCCGGTTTCAGGGCTGTGACTTTTGGCAATATGATTTGTCTAAACGCGGCGCTTATAAAAGAAAACCGGCCGGTTTCCGCTTTGTGACATTACGCGATCTGATTTACCTAGACGCGGTGTGCGTGCACCTATAACCCCAAAATGGCAATAGTTTCCGCGATATTGCCTGATTAGCATGTTCTGTAAAAATCAAATTTGTAGTTAGATTCCTTTCAGTTGTTTTTCGTGAACATCAAATATTCATAGATTTCAAGGACCTTGTCCGTTACCTATCACATCCGCACCGGTGGCACTAAAGGGCACTTACGCTACGCCTCTGGGATATTTGCATACAGTGCCGGGAGGTTGGGAGCTAAGCCTCAGTTTTTGTATTGAAAATAACATAATTAGGGGGAAATGTTTATTACTTTAAGTTATTCCTCTTATTGTATTACTTGTCTATGATCAAATTTTTCCTAGTGTTGGCTTTGTGCACAATTCAATTCAATTCATCTCATTCATAATAAAAGATGGAAAGCGGTGGCGCATTGATTAGGTTCTATACATCGCCTGCCGCCACTGTGACGCAATGGTCTAAGCGATGGCTTATGATCATTCGTTCGAGATGGATGTCGGTTTGAATCCCGGTGAGGCATGGATGGGTTTCTCTTGCATCACTTGTTCTCTCCCTTTCCTGGAACCAGGGACCCTAAATTATAGACGGGTGACTGCTTATAGCCCATTGAGTTGCTCACGGTGGTCGTTAAAACCCCGATTACAAAAAAATCCACACCATGATAGAATGCATAAAATGTCTTCATGTGAAGTAAATTTAGTTACAAGTAACTGGGAAAGAAGTAATTTAATTTCCAAGGGGTAGTAACCTGAATGTGGTGGATGCGGGCGCGCACACTCAGTAGATCATATGATCGCCGTACTTGACTATACACTGAAGAGCAATTGAATTAGAGACAGCTGACGTTATGCAAATGTGGCGCTGTGGGCGTCCCTGAAAACGGAAACGCCATGACGTATGCAGCGATCCGACAATATAATGAGTGATGCGACGTTAATCGGTAAGAGTCGGACGCAGTATGGGTAAGACGAAGGATCTAAGTGCATTTGATCGTGTGCAAATTGTCGGGGCCTGACAAATGGGTCACTCCATCTCGGAAGTCATGCAGGCACTGGGATTTTCACGAGCCACTGTCACAGGTGCACCGTGAGTACATCGAATCCGGTAAAACCCTCCCGGCAAGGGCCAACTGCTGTGGACAACAGTGTGTGGATGAGCGTGGTCATCGTCGGCTAGCTCGCATTGTAACAGCGGATAGACGGACCACAGTGCAAGAAATCACTCACAAATTTAACGCTGGTGCACAAAAACGTGTAAATAGCCACACCATCCAGAATCATCTCCTCACTATGGGGTACAGAAGCCATCGTCACACGAGGGTACCGCTGATGACCGCACATCACAGGGTGCAAAGATTAGCATGGGCGCGGGAACATCGCCACTGGACCCTAGACATGTGGGGAAATGTTGCCTGGACTGATGAGTCGAGATTCACGTTGGTACAAGCGGATGGCAGGATACGAGTACGGCGCAAACCACATGAAGCGATTTATCTTTCTTGCCAGCAGGCTACTCTTCAAGCTGGTGGGGGTGACATTCTCGTCTGGGGACTGCTTACGTAGACTGAAATGGGACCACTGGTACGGGTGACATCGTCCCTCACGGGTCAACGTTACCGGGATATCCTGGACGACCATTTGCTCCTGTTTGTGCGTCTTCAACATCCCACTGGGGACCTCATCCTGCAACAAGACAATGCACCGTACCATCGCTTTGGAATTGTATCCGAATGGTTGGATGAACACTCCACCGACGTGACCTCGCTTTCTTGGCCAGCTAGGTCACCTGACCTCAATCCCATCGAGCACATCTGGGATACCATCGAGAGCAATTTTCGAGGCTCTAACCCCACTCCATCAAAACGTCGTGAACTGTGGGAGCTTGTTGAGGTGTCGTGGATCCGTATGGCTTCCCAACGCTTCCGGTGTCTTGTTGAGTCCATGCAGAGACGAATCGCCGCCGTCATCAGGACGAAAGGTGGTGCTATACGTTACTAGACAGGTATCTCTAATTCAATTGCTCTTCAGGGTGCATAGGAAAGTCCCTTTAGCCAGGAATAACTTGCGAACGGAGAGAGGTACAGTTATGCAAGTGAGATAACGGTATAGTAAAGCGACTACGCTCGATCGAATGCAACCAATAGCAGCGCCCCTCGTGGCGAAATGCGGAAGTTAGCCATTGCAAACCGAAAACGAAAAGCGATAGAGCAAAATTTCCAACTACAAAGTTTCAGAGCATCAATTAATTAGTACAAAACGACATTTTTTCACACGGATAAGATAAATTATCGCCTGAATACCCTAAAAGGTTCAAAATCGATGCGGGTCGATTCGAATCTGCATATTCACATTTCGCAAAAGTAGCCGAATGCAGATTGTGACGTTGTACCGTACCTACGATATAAAACCAGTAGCAGAATGTACCCTGATCAGAAGTTTAGGTCTACGTACGCTGTGTGAGAATGGCGAGCTTTGATTTCTGGGGTTAAGTAAAAAATCAGGTGTGTGCAACAGCGCCTACAAATCTGTCGGATCTACGTCCTCGTGTTACAGATACTTTCAATAGTGACATCTTCCATGCTGAGGAATGTGCATGCAGAGTTACTTTCACAAATACAAATGTGTATCGTGGGCGATGGCGAACTCTTCGAATATACTCGACATTAACTTTTTGTCACTGTGCGCCAGTTTGCCGTTTTTGTTTTGTCTGACGTCATCAAACAGTATTGACATAAGTTCGCATTTATGCAATAAATTGTGTGTATTTGCTCATACCTATGCCTGTTCCCTTCAAACGTTCACACAAAAGGTCGCGCATTGATTTTGGACGTTTTAGGGTATTCAAGCGACAATATCTTATCCGTGTGAAACAAATGTCGTTTTATACTCATTAATTGATGCTCTACAACTTTGTAATTGGAAATTTTGCTCTATCTCTTTTCGTTTTCGATTTGCTATGGCTAACTTTCGCATTTTGCTACTAGGGGCGCTGCTATTAGTTGCATTCGATCGGGCGCAGTCGCTTAACTGTACGGTTATCTCGCTTGCATAACCCGTACCTCTCTCCGTTCGCAAGTTATTCCATGCTAAAGGGACTTTCCTATGCACCCTGTATATTCGGTAACATGGCGTGACATCCAGAGAAAAATTCCCTGGATGGTGTCCTGCGGTATCGCTGACGATGCTTCGTTGACCTGTGATCATAATTCTTCGTCATTACGAGAGGGTCGTGGAGAGGCGTTAACTCTTCTCCCAAAATTTTCTATTAGGCTGAAGTCTAGAAATCCTACTGGCCAGGGCAGCACTTGGACATATTTTAGGCACTGTCTGCTGGTGTTGCTAGTGTGTGGGTGTTATCTTGTTGAAACTGGGCATCGGATATAAGCCAACAAAATGGGGTTCGGCACCTCATTAACGTATCGTGGTCCTGTCGTTGTACTCACGCTGTGTACGAGAAGTAAACGGCTGTTCAAACTGTTAGAGCCCCAAACCATGGCATCGGGTTGAAGAGCCTGACCGATAACAGAAAAATCTGACCGATAACAGAAAAATCTGCGACGTGACCACATCGTCTCGAGACTCACAATGCCTCTCCGGTGAAGCAGTGGTCTAAGCGATGGCTTCTGATCATTCGTCCGAAATGGGTCCAGGTTCGAATCCTGTGGGGCATGGATTTTGTGTTTGTCTTAGGGCTCTGGCTCTCTCCTTTCAGTGGAACCAGTGCCCCTAAATTAGGGACGGACGACTGCTTATAGCCCATTGAGTTGCGCACGGGGGTCATTAAACCTCCAATAAAGAAAATACTCGCAATCGTCGGCGTTAGGACAAAAGAGAGACTAGTCACTGAACACGACATGGTTCTATTCGTCCCGCCACGCACATATGATACGGCACCGCTGCCACGGTGAGTGGCAGTCGTCACAATGGCTGGGGAAAACTCAAACCTGTCTCAGCCAATCTGCGATTCACAGACCTTGTCGATAGAGGATATATCCACAGTTGCGTGTACACTTCGTCAAATTTTGTCCGCTGTAGTTTGTGGGACTTCTACGGTTTGCCGTCGAAGGCTGCGATGGAGTTGTTTGGATGTTCGCCCACGTGCAGCAGCCACTAAATCGTCGTAGTGTACATGAGCTTTCTTCAACCACTATCGCCTTATTCTGCCGTTGCATCACAATGCGTTTCTCCTGCTGTGCGACGCAGGAGCAAACCAACCATACGTAGAACTATGGTGAAGCCTCTGGTAAAGGTGAGTGCTGGTAGGACTCTTGATGACGTATCTCAGGCATTTTTACCCCTTACACGTGCTTTCGCCCCCGAGATCACTCCGATGCAGTGGTTCATGTGCCCAGATGAGAAGGATCAGGCTTAGCTACTCCAAGCCGTTTTATCCTTTCGTCTCCTCGACACATTACGTGATTGGTTCCTAACTGTCATCATTTACATAAGTCCTCTGCGCCGGAGGACACGCGTGCCATTTTTGCAGTCCACCACAAGCTTCGTTTGGCAAAATCATTCAGTTTGTGCTGACTCCGAGAGAGCGGCTTTGCTGTAGTGGCGCTATCTGCCTTCCATCGATGAAGAACATCAACAATAAGGGATTTCGGGACTCCGAGAAGAGCGAACTGCTACTCACTGACTGCTTACTCAGATGGCATGCAACAACATAGTCCCTTTCAAAGTCCGTCAGTTCAGCTCCGCGCTGCAAAGTCGCTTCCAGTGAGCTTTCCCAAGTGTGTCAACTCTTGCCTTTAGTTACAGCAGGTAAAACATCTTGCGCATCTCATTCAACAAATGTACATAGATTTGCATGTGAGGTGGTGTCCGAACATTCTTACCCACATGGAATATACCTTTCCTTGACTCTAAATTATGGTTTGCTGAAATGCGTGTTTCATAATACACTGCTGGACAATTGCTAAGGACGGATCATAAACGGCTATATAGCGCATAAAAAAGTAAGTGTGGTTGGATGCCAAGTAAAATAAAATAATGTCAGAATGCCAGGACATTACAAGAAAGACAATTTATTGTGCTGTAAAATCCAGAAGGCTTTGGAACGTGTTAAAGGGACAAACAGGCCATTTTGTGCAGAATACGTAAACGTGGAAAAAATGCAATTACCGTCCGCAGGCGTTCCGGCTTAAGATGTCAATACGGGATATGGCCACCATGGAGGGTGATGCAGGATTCCACACGTTGTGTCATCCTTTGCACAACATTATCAAGCAGCTCTTGGGGTAATTTATCCCATTCCTTTGTCAGTCCACGGATGAGGGTGTCCTTGTTTATTGGAGGGCATTGGCGACCATCAAGACTCCTCCCCAAAGCACCCCACATAGTTTCAATGGGATTCAGATCTGGAGAACGTGCTGGCCATACGAGGCCTTGAATATCCTCGCTCTCAAGACACTCCTGGACAGCGACTGTTCGATGACATGTTGCGTTGTCGTCCATGAAAATGAATCTATCACCGACAGCACCACGGAACATGCGAACATGAGGTAGCAGAACATCATTAATGTATCGTTGGCCAATCATAGTCCCAGTTGGAAGCACATAGAGGGACGTACGGCCATTGATCATGATGCCAGTCCATACCATGACACTACATGTCGGATATCGGTCCCTTTCCTGTATGTTTGCTGGACAATATGCAGTACCACTATCACGCCAGATCAGTTGTCGTCGACAATCAGACGATAGGCTGTATCTACTATCATCTGAGAAGAAGACAGCAGACCAGTCGTTATCAGTCCAATTGCGATGTTGATGGCACCATTGCAAACGGGCGGTACGGTGACGTCTGGACAATGGGATGCACACAACAGGACGGCGGGCGTATATTCCTCCTTCATGCAAACGTCTGGCGACAAATTTTCGGGAGATCCGCTTGCCAGTAGCAGCCATAAACTGATTTGCTACCTCACTAGCTGTGCTGTGCCGGTGTCTTTTTGTTGATAGCACAATGTACCGATCTTTTGCAGGTGTCGTACTGCGAACACGACCTCCCCGTGACGTTTGCTACACTCTCAATTTGTTTGAAATGATTTCCAAAGCCTTGAAACAACACTGTGGCGGACGTCGAACTCCTGGCAACATCTGTTATTTTTCGCCCTTCTTCAAACTTGCCAATAATACGGCCACGCGTAAAATCATCTAGGTGATGTCGGGAAGACATACTGAAAATTGCAAGTTCGTCAATTGATTCTTTCCCTTTCAACTTTGCGTTTGAACAACAACGGTCAATACGCGTCAAATCCTTTATATCTCTTATCAGCGCTATGACGTCTCGAACAAGTTCGGCAATCCAAAATTTGCATACGCACAACACGTCTTACTGTATCCCGCACTTATGCTAATTTCCACATTTTCCTGCCTTCCATTTTATGGTTGCTTTCGTTGCTATTGTCATCCGTCCTTAGCAATTGTCCGGCAGTGTATTAGACCCTTTTCCCGTACTAAAAAATCCAGAAAAACAAAACTGGTCTACAAAAAAAAAAAATTGTCCCGTCTGAAATGTGACTTTGATAGGATTTTTCCATGTGGAATTCAAATATTTTAGTTTTATTCAAGATTTTGGTAACACGCAGTTAGTTTGAATAAATAGCATATTTACATACACACCATAAGCCATAAATAAATTAAGCCGCGGGTAGCCTAGTGGTCAGCGTTCGTGTCTGCAATGGAGAGGAACTAGGGTTCGATCCCAGGCAGGTACGAACTGTCGACCCACTAAATATCTGCCGTGCATCGGATGAGCACGTTAAGCCGTCGGGACCCGGGCACTGGCCCCTCGGTAATAAATGGCTTCCTCCTCCCCCTTTCTATCTCGCTCCCGTGTTATTTTGCTATCGGGCACTCTAGCCCAAATCTCTTAGCTTCCTATTTTTAAGGGTTGTTTAATACCTGGAGTCAATTACCTAAAACGTAACAATTGATGACGTCTTGGTGTATTTCGCTCGTAGTACGTCTCACTTGAGTGCTCGGCAGTAATAAGTCAACATACTGGAACTCCATCAGTGTTGTTAACTGCTGCTGCCATGAACTCACTAATTCTAATGAAAAAAAAATCAACTAAAAGTATACAGGACTTTTCAGAGAGAAAACAGGATACTCCTTTTAAGAAATTGCTGTTATGAAAATGAAATGAATAAAAGTATTGTGACGGGCCTGCACCGCAGGACGCACACGAGATAAAGGCAGATAGCAGTGAGATCATGTGTCCGCGTAGCTCAGTTGGAGAGCGACTTACTCCGGAGTGAGGGGACCCGATTCGATGCCCGGCGCGGACAAACTTGTACGTTATATTGACTCTCGAATTTCCAGGCTGACCCGGCTGTTAAATTTCACGCAATAATGTGATGTTCTTTCCACACGGCGAGAGAGGAAAAATGAGAATCCCTTCTTCAGTGCTTAGAAAAAATAACACACCAAATTGTCTGGGATTTCTCAAATGCACGTTCTTTGACTGCCTAGATCCACACATGGTCCCGGCTAACCCGTAGGCTATACCCCCGGTCCTCTTTTGAAAAGGGGGGGATTTGTGACATGCCTGTCCCACATGACGCACATGAGATAAAAGCAGATAGCAGTGAGAGCACATGTTCACGTAGCTCAGTTGGGAGAGCGACTTACTCCGGAGTTAGGGGGACCCCGGTTCGATGCCCGGCGTGGACGAACATGTGCGTTATAATACACAATTTATAATCTTCAAGTATTCTGCCTGAAATGCAAAGCAGAACCCACAATTTTGTTGTATTACCTCGGAGAAATGAGCTTCTATTCTACGTACTCATACACGCAGTAATGAGGATCGCACCTGCAGTTTGTGCTCCTCTTTAAGTCTTCAACTGAGATTTTAAAAAATGCAAAGAATTGTGAAACTCAAATTTGCTTTCTAACTGAAAATTAATACAAATTCCCGCGACCTTAGTTTGTATTCATCTTTATCTTTGAACTGCAAACTTTGAAGATTGAAATTTTATAATATTGTCTGCATTGCTTAATACACAATATACACTGAAGAGCAATTGAATTAGAGATACCTGTCTAGTAACGTGTAGCACCACCTTTCGCCCTGATGACGGCGGCGATTCGTCTCGGCATGTACTCTACAAGACACCGGAGGCGTTAGGAAACCATACGGATCCACGAACCCTGAACAAGCTCCCACAGTTTACGAAGATTTGATGGAGGGGGTTAGAGCCTCAAACATCTCTCTCGATGGCATCCCAGATGTGCTCGATGGGATTGAGGTCAGGTGACCTAGCTGGCCAAAGACTCGAGGTCACGTTAGTGGAGTGTTCATCCAACCAGTTGGATACAATGCGGGAGCTGCATTGTCTTGTTGCAGGGTGAGGTCCCCAGTGGAATGTTGAAAACGCACAAGTGGGAGTAAATGGTCGTCCAGAATATCACGGGAACGTTTACCTGGAAAGGACGATGTCATACGGTCCCCTTTCAGTCTACGTAAACAGTCCCCAGACGAGAATGTCACCCCCACCAGCTTGAAGAATACCCTGCTGGCAAGAAGGATCCATCTCTTCATGTGTGGTTTGCGCCGTACTCGTATCCTGCCATCCGCATGTACCAACGCATATCTCGACTCATCAGTCCAGGCAACATTTTTTCACATGTCTAGGGTCCAGTGGCGATGTTGCCACGCCCATGCTAATGTTTGCACCCTGTGATGTGCGGTCAGCAGCCGTACCCTCGTGGGACGATGGCTTCTGTACCCCATAGCGAGGAGATGGTTCTGGATGGTGTGGCTGCTTACACGTTTTTGTGCACCAGCGTTAAATTGCAGAGTGATTTCTTGCACTGTGGCCCGTCTATCTGCTGTTACAAAGCGAGAGCCGACGATCACCCCGCTCATTAACACGCTGTTGTCCACGGCAGATGGCCCTTGCAGGGATGGTTTTACAGGATTCGATGTACTTACGGTGCACCCGTGACACAGTGGCTCGTGAAAATCCCAGTGCCTGCACGACTTCCGAGATGGAGTGACCCATTCGTCGGGCCCAGACAATTTGCTCACGATCAAATGCTCTGAGATCCTTCTTCTTACCCATACTGCGTCCGACTCTTACTGATTCCCGTCGCATCACTCCTTATATTGTCGTATCGCTGCATACGTCATGTCGTTTCCGTTTTCAGAGCCGCCCACAGCGCCACATTTGCATTTCGCCAGCTGTCTCTAATTCAATTGCTCTTCAGTGTATTGCTTTTGGAAGATAACATAGGTCTTAGCAAATAACGAGTTATCGTTGATGATAACACAAGACTAAAATAATCTTGGATTTAAATATTCAGTTAGGAAGAAAGTAATGTCCGTTGAAGAGGTACCCGAAGTCGAAGCCACGGCGCACACTGGCCACTGAGATTGCGCTACACACCGGCGTGACGTCAGCAGATAGGTGGCTTAAGTTAGTGAGAGTTAGCCGTTGCGCTAGAAGGCAACGAGTGTTCTAGCGGCCAACGAGCAAACATGGAAGTGGACAAGGAGATCATCCGCCATTGCATGATGTATGAGTTTAGTCGCGGTACCACCTCCCGAACAAGTGCCATAACGAACATTGCCAGTGTTTACCCAATGCCATATCATATCGTCAGTGCTGTCGTTGGTTCGAATGGTTTCGAGAGCAAAATCAACAGGCTAAATTTCGAGAGGGAAGATTTCACCTGTTAGACCGTTCCAAATCCGGAAGACCCGCAACAGTGGATATGGGAATGAATACCTTAGTGGAGACCGACCCACGTGTGACACGCGAGAGTTTACCAAACACGTGGGCGCTACCCACACCAGCGTTATCACGTACTTGAGTCACCTTGAGAAGGTGCACAAGAGGGGAGTGTGGGTACCCGATCAGCTCAGTTGAGCAGAAGGCAAATCTCATGAGTGCATTTTTCCCTGCTTGCACATGGTTACGTTGAACCGTTCTTGGACCACATTGTGACAGGTGAACTGGGTCTCGTATGACAATGTCAGCGCCCGGAAACAGTGATTGGACTCAAAACAGAAGCCCATACTGACCCCTCTCCGGCCTCCCTAAGCCGGCTTACACCCACGTAAGGCCCTGTTGTCTATTTGGTGGGATATGTGGGATGTCGCGTATTTTGAGCTGCTGTTGGACAGTACCGTTGTCTTCGCCGATGTGTACTGCCGTCAATCAACCCGACTATCTACACACTTCGAAACCACCATCGCCGCTGAACTGCAAGGGCGTTCTCGTACAGCAGCGAGATCTCACGCAGCATAGGTGAAAGGTCACAAGAACAGGGACCTGTGCTGTGAGCAGCTGCCACATCCGGACGTTGCTCCAAGCGACTATCACCTTTTCCGGTCGTTGCAGCATTTTCTTGACGGACAGTAATTCACCAACTGGGACGATGTCTAACATGCGCTTACTTCTTGGCCTCCAAGCCGCTACAATTCTACAAGAACGGTATCCAACAGATGCTCAGACGGTGAAGGCCCTAGCAAACGATGGCTACTACATTTTGGACTGATTTGCACCTGTATATACCGTAATTAGCACTTTTCTGTTGCCTTCATTTGCAGACATAATTTCTTTCCAACCCAATATGTATGTGTCTTTCACTGCAAAACGAACTAAAACAGAGTTGTCCTACGTACTTTACGTAAACAAAGCAGTATGTTCAGCACCCTTTCCATTGCCAGAAATTAAAAGTGATAACAACTTGGGCCTGGGATCATTTTGCCTAATCGAACACCACACTAATCGTCAATATGGGCAGAAAAATTTGTTTATGGCGATTCAGTTGAAATTGATTCCAACTTAAAAGAAGGAAGTACAATAAGCCCACCCGGTAGCGACTGACCATTCGTCAGGGATGGGTCTGAGTTCGAATCCCGGTCAGGCATGTATGTTAGGTCTTGCAACACTGGCTCTCTCCCTTCCCTGGAACCAGTGGCCCTAAATTAGAAGCCCACTGAGTTTCTCACGATGGTGAACCAGATTTTTAAACTGTCAAGTAAAACTAAATTTTACCAACCAAGTGTTGTGCAGAATGAACTTGATCCACTTAAAAATCAGCCGCCCCGGTGGCGCAGTGGTCTAAGCGATGGCCTCTGATTGTTCGTCCGAATGGAGTCTGGGTTCGAATCCCGGTGAGGCATGGATGTTGTGTTTGTCTTACGATACTGGCTCTCTCCCTTCCCTGGAACCAGTGACCCTAAATTAGGGACGGGCGACTGCTTATAGCCCATTCAGTTGCTCACGGTGGTCGTTAAACCTCAAATCAAAAAAAAAAAAAAAATCAACTAAATTGGCAACCCTGGGCTTCACTTCAACTGCTACCGCTTTTCCATACTCGGCACATCTTGTTGAAATCGCACATATTTCATGTTCGTCGATGACAGCGTCTAGGTCTTCAGGAAAGAAATTCAGGCTGAAGTCCAGGAAATGGATTTTCAAGATCATATTACATCCCATAGCTTTGTTTGAATCCAAGTGTCCACACTCTGAGTCACGATAGCTTTTCTTCCTTAAAATTTCTAAAAATGTTTGAGTAGCTCTCTTTAAAGATTTCCAAGTTGTTTTGACGTAGGACTCCGTCTAACTCCGCGGATAGTATGGGGAGACTTACGGCCGACCTCATGTGACAAAAATAGGTCCCAATTTAAATCATTATAACGTTAAAAATACGTTACGCACACTAGTCGTGTTAGTATATTCGTAAACAGCATGGAGTCCAATTCACGTACTGCGCAACACATCGTGCGCGCGACGCTCCCTCGCTTCCTGTGCGCGGTGGAGATGATGCAATATTTCTGGGTGTGCCACCGCGTTTGACTCCGTCTATCTCGGCTACCGTGAGGGCGACACGACTGTGCGTGGTATCGGTTTAAAGCTCTCGACGAGATATATTCAAAATTACGAAAAATATTTCGCAGTGGTTTGAACTGAACATTTCAAAAACTGTTTTTTTGTGAACCGGTGAACACTTTTGACAATATCGCGGTTTATGTGGACAACGGTGAGTGCAAAACGACTGTGCGTGGTATCATTTTAAAGCTCTCAACGAGATCTATTCAAATATACACTATGTACTAACAAGTAATTGGGCACCTGTGATAGCAAAGGAAAACGAAGTATATTCGCCTTCAATAGTTGGTGGAGCCTCCACGAGCGGCGATTACAGCTGCGACCCTCCGGGGCATATTTTCAACCATGCGTTGTACGACGGCTAGCGGTATTTTCTTTCACTCGGCTTGGAGAAGACAGGTCAGTTCTTTCACCGATTTCGGACGGTGCGGGCACCCCTTAAGTCGACGCTCCAACGCGTCCCAGAGCTGCTCGATAGGGTTAAGGTCCGGGCTCTGCGCAGGCCAGTCCATTCGATTAACCCCATTTTCACCATACCAAGCCATGGTGGACCTCGCAACATGACAGATGGCATTGTCATCCTGAAAGTAACATGGGTCCACCCCGTAAAACTGCCACAACGTAGGAAGCGCATGGTCAACCAAAAGGGTGCAGTAGGTCTCGGGGTTGAGTGTACCAGGAATTGCGACCAAGGGTCTCGTGCCATACCAGGAGAAACACCCCCACAGCATAATTTCATTGTCGCCGAACTTCACAGTTGGCACAATACATTCCGGCAAGAGGCGTTCTCCAGGCAGACGCCAAACCCAGTCCCTGCCATCCGAACGGTAGAGGGTGAACCTTGATTCATTGCTCCATAGAACCTGTTTCCAGTGTTCAACTGTCCACTGTCGACGTTCTTTGCACTCCGTTAGCCGAGCAGCGCTATTGGACTTTGTGATCAAAGGCTTGTGGACGGCAGCACGTCCATGATAACCGAGCAGATGGGCTTCCTTACGGATGGTATTCATCGAACGAACACTCCCGGATGCCTGTTAAAACTCCTCGCGGATGCTGCCTGTTGATTTGGTGCGGTTCTTCTGAATTTCTCTGGCCATCACCCGTCTGTCTCTAACTCCCAGTTTTGTAGGTCTGCCGGGTCGGGGCACATTCCGATAGTCACCTCTCATCTTCCACTTGCCAATCACGTAGGCCACTGTCTATTTTGGGTACTTCAACTCGCTGGATATGTCACGTATGGATCGGTCATTTCTGTGATACCCGACGATTACACCTTTCTCGAAATCAGAGAGCTCCGAACTGCGTGGCATCTTGCATACGACTGGTTGCGTTGCAGTTTCACACACTATATTTACCGGCGGCGGCCGTGACGTGTATCAGGACCGCAGATATCGTCGATTGCAGGGGTGTCCAATTACTTGAGGGTAGATAGTGTATAAAGAACATATCGCAGTGGTTTAAAATAAAATATTTAGAAATTGTTTTCGTGTGAACTGGTTGACACTTTCGACAATGTCGCGAAAGAGAGCAAGTGATGTGGAATGTAAGAAATCCAAGAAGACAGAGCACCACGTTGGGTAATTCGTGTATCGATCTGCTTTGTGTTCGCAATGTATCCAGCGTTATTTGTAAAAATCATGTAAGCCACTTTTCATATTACAGACCTGTGTTGCCTATAACAAATTAAATAAACGCTTTGAAACCATATTCGACTAGCTCATTTCGGTTCTCCGATATGCAAGTCGTAGTCCTACGTTTCAAACTAACGACTCAATCAGAGCTGAACCTAGATGTATTTTTTTCCAACTTGGAAATTTTTCTCTTTCATTTGAGATCCTACAAAAATCCTTTCCTTAATTTTGGCGTCACTAATTCTGGGAAATTTCTCTTTTAAATACGTGAATCCAGCGCAGTTTTGGTTCATTGCTTTGAAAACGTGTTTCGTAAGTTCTGGTTTAACGTGCATGTGCCACCCCGGTGGCGCAGTGGTCTAAGCGCTGACCTCTGTCCGTTCGTCCGAGATGGGGTCCGGGTTCGAATTCTGCTCAGGCATGGATGTTGAGTGTTTGTCTTGCGGCATTGATCCTCTCCCTTTCCTGGAAATAGTGGCCCTAAATTAGGGGCGGACGGCTGCTTATAGCCCACTGAGTTGCTCACTGTGGTCGTTAAGCTCCCAATAAAAAACAATGTGTGTGAGGGAGAGTGAAGTTAACATTTTTGGAGTTGAACACTGGAGGGCTTACGGCATTTTTCTTTACTGAAGTTCGTGACTTATATTTCGGTCAATAATTTTTCGTATAATGACTTCTTCTATCTCCACTATCCCACTCACACAGGAAACAAATGCATCCAAGTTGCAAACAAAGCAGAAGAGCAATGACTTTCAAATCACCAGAGATGTTTCTAGCATATTTTTATTCTGGATCTTTTCCAAAAATAAGAGTCATATGTTCATATGACTCTTATGACCATAGCGTCGTCAATGGTACCGACGAAAATTTATTTTAGTTAAGAAGAAACACAACTTTCAAGCTAACTTTAGAGGAGTCATGAATAATTGCCACTCTGTTATGTCATCGTTATAACCCAGTCCTTCCATTAGAGAGCAAACATCATTACAATATACGAAATTTCTTTATTGTGATATTTTTTAATTCAACTTGCGAAAAAAATGTACTTTAGTATCTTCGGGGAAGAAGATTCCTTACTCTTAATCTGAACCCTAAAAGTAAAAATCACGTTGTTGAATGAATCATCTCTATACACTAATGCCTTTATAATGAAAAATAAATAAGCGCAATACACTAATGCCTTTATAATAAAAAAATGTGTTTTTTTCATATTATATTCGAAATAAAATACAACAAACAATAATTTAAAACCACGTTTTATGTATATTATTTCTGTTGATGTAACAGATAAAAATTCAATAACCAAAACTGAAGAAAACGATGGCGCACAAAAACTGTTGGCGATAGAAAAATTCTGATTGCATTTTGGAATTCAGCGTAAAAAGTTACGCTTGTGAAAAACCGTAAATGCTCCATGGGAGTGTAATTGGAGTGATTTAGAGAATACAGAGAACTATACAAGTCTACTTCCGTCTGTAAAAATGTTCGGTTTTACTTTTGGTTAAATTTTGCTCTTCCGCGTGAAATATTTCCACATCCCGTGTCAAGATCTTTTTTAGTTGATTCAAAAGAAGATTTCTTGCAAAGCAAGAGTGCTTTGAAAGCTTCCATTTCCAAAAATATGCTTGCTTCTGCTGATTAGAAGTTTAACAATGGTAAGCAGATAGATGTACATTTAAACGGACACGAACAGCCACATTGGCCGCGTGGTCAGAGGTTCAGGTTTCTTGCTTCGTTCTCCAGTACATTGTACTAACACTCTGGCTCTGTTCTCTTCCTGGAACCACAGGCCCCAAATTAGGGGTGAACGAATTGTTATAGTTTAAGATATCAAGTGAGGCGTTAACCGTACCACTCCCCTTCCCGAAAAAAAAATGAAATTATGCAAATATATGTTCGAATGGTGTTTTCTGTTCTTCTACGCTTCCCTAAAGGAGGAATAGAATCATTTGAAAGTAACATGGTTGGATGTTGAAGCCTCAGCCTGCACGTAATCCTTTTTGTTTCAGGTCGCTGAGTAACCCCTTCCCCCAAAGCCTTTTTGTGTTTCCTCTGCAACGCCGCTTATCTATCTCAATAGCGATAACAGCTATAATTTATATACTGTTTCACAAAACGTTTATCTTAGGGTCTTAATATTTTTATCTAAAAGCTTACAAACACATTATTTGCATAAAATATGACTCCCGTTTAAAAGGTACTTGTATAAAACTAAAGAATCCCTAATTTTTACCGTACTTACTACCGAAGTAACTTAAGGATTGCGTTCTATTTTCATCATGTCATGACTAATATTTACTCCTCTGCGAAATAAAAAACAGGTAAGTATCAAATATGTAAGTGTTAATCTCCTTTGAAAAGTTCTACGTCACCATTCGTTGCTTTTTTTAATTCTGATATTTCGGTTTTTAAATGATCTTTTTCCCATCCGTATACGTTGTGATGCAGTATGAAACTTTTCTCACGAAATAGTAGGCACATACACTGCCTAACAAAATAATTAGATACATTATGAAAAAGACTAGGTGATATTGCTAACGAAATGACCGTATCCGCGGAATGCTAAACTCAGATTTTTCATTTTTTTTTTAACGACCACTATGAGAAATTCTGAGGACTATAAGCAATCGTCAGTCCCTAATTTAGGGTTACTGTTCCAAGAAATGGAGACACACATCACTCATGGCTCAACCGGCACGCGAACCCAAGCCCAGCTGGCCCGATTATCCAGAAACCTAGAAATCTGGCCATGATTTGCTGCTTTAACAGAATTTATGCGCGTGGATTTAAATCAGTTCTCGTTGTCAGTGAGAAGGAATTTTAATACACGCTGATTGTGTTCCAAAATTAAATACAATGTGGGAAAAGGGTCTGTTTGAGCTTAATGCTGGTGGACAACATGCTTACAGATTTGTTATTTAGAGTTAGTAGAAAAAGGTCTGTTCTGGGAATGTTTGTCTCAAGAGTCTAGGCTTCATTCACTTTAAAATTTAATAAATAAACCGATTCAATATTTCTGTGATTTAACTAATTTATGTCTAGTTTTAACTAAGCCGTGTGGTGATTTAAATAGATTTGTCTCCAGTTGCTCTTTTCTTTGTCTCGAACCGTTTTTAAAATGCTACGATATTGAGTGTTCCTTTGCTTATAGGATGGCGCCAGTAAACGGTGCTGGAAGTGTGTTCACATTATGTTAGCAGTTTGTTTTATGATTTACAACAAGTATAGAATTCTACTTAGATATGTAACTAATTATTTAAAAATTAATCTTCATTTACTTAGGTTTTTAGCACGTATCACTATATCCTTGATCTTCAGAACGCCGTATCTCTCAACCTATTAATCATATGTGGAAAATTCCTTCTACATTGAGAACTCTGAAATTTAGGAATCATGATCTTGACTTTTGGTCTTTAACACGATACATATTTGGATACTATAAAACAACTTAGTGCAGATGCTATCTGATTCAAAAAATGTTACACTCTGCCATTGATGCTATAAAACACTCTTTGAAAAAATTATTTTTCCTTTCAAACGTTTCACTACGACGGCCATTTTGTGTAGTAGTTCTTCAAATAACGATGTTTTCCCACCAGAGAGCGTAAACTGGTACTGCATTTTCCCAATATCTATGGTTCTAAAGCAGGGATGCACAACTTTTTAACACCTACGGGCCACTTTTAAATTGATTGAACAACGGCTGGCAGTAGGAGGTAGTTCCAAAAAAATCCCAGCTGCGCCGGTGGCGCAGTGGTCTAAACGATGGCTTCTGATCATTTGAATCCCGGTGTGGCATGGATGTTGTGTATTGTTCTATGGCACTGGCTCTCTCTCTCTCTCTGCCCTGGAACCAGTGGCCCTAAATTAAGGACGGGTGGTGGTCGTTAACCCCCAATAAAAAAAAAGAATCCCAAAAACCAAAATATATAAAAAAAACCTAAAAGACAGTGAACAGAAATTAATTGAACAAAACAACTTACTTGCTTAAAAAATATGCAGGCGTTGCCAAAACCTTTCTTTTTCTTTTTCAGATCTCCAGTGAGGTATTTGACATTGTTTTTAATTAGTATTTCAATGTTTGGTTCAATGATGGACATGCGCAGTGATCCACAGGTTTCCCTCTAAGTGTTCATCATTTAGATTAGAACGATATTTTGATGATTTTACCTGTTTCACTGCAGAAAATTTTCGTTCGCATAAGTAGGTGCTTCCGAATAATGTTCCAGTTTCTTGAGCGTGGATTTTCAATGTCTTCAATTCTAGTAAAGAAACCTGCAAATTTAGCTTTAATTCGGAGTTATTTTGAAGATCAGCAAGCTCCATTTTTTTTTTTTTTGATTGAAGGTTTAACGACCACCGTGAGAAACTCAATGGGCTATAAGCAGTCGCCCGTCCCTTATTTAGGGTCACTGGTTCCAGGGAAGGGAGAAATCCAGTGCCGTAAGAAAAACACAACATCCATGCCTCACCGGGATTCGAACCCGGACCCCTTTCGGACGAATGATCAGAGTCCATCGCTTAGACCACTCCGCCACCGGGGCGGCCAGCAAGCTCCATTTCAGCATTATCGCTGCGAAGGTTTATTTTTTTATTGAACGTTTACCAACCATCGTGAGTAATGGGCTAAGAGCAGTCGCCCGTTCCTAATTTAGGGCGACTGGAGATAGGAAAGGGAGAGAACCATACTGTAAGACAAGCACAATATCCACGCCACACCGGGATTCGAACCCTGACCCTTTCTTGGACGAAGTGTCATAAGCCAGCGCTTAGACCACTGAACTACCGGAGCTGCCGAGCAGTTTTGCAAGCACGACGAGTATTTGAGTGTACGTCCAACCTCCGCCCCCCCCCCTATAAAATTTCATACCATTATATACGTATATACACTACTGGCCACCCAAAATGCAACACCAAGAAGAACACAAGAGAGCAAAGCCAGATTTACTGGACATATAACAGCAGATACAAAGGCCGCCCCGGTGGCGTAGTAGTCTAAGGCGTTGGCCTCTGATCATTCGTCCGTAAGGGGTCCGGGTTCGAATCCCGGTCAGGCATGGATGTTGTGTTTGTCTTACGGCACTGGCTCTCTCCCTTCCCTGGAACCAGTGACCTTAAATTAGGGACGGGCGACTGCTTATAGCCCATTGAGTTGCTCACGGTAGTCGTTAAACCTCCAATCAAAAAAAAAAAAAAAAAAAAAACAGATACAAAGATGAAACGATTGAGCTTACAGGCCCGTGCGACTTGCGGAACACGAAGACATCAATACTTCGTGTGGCCCCGATGGCTGGCAATAACGGCCGCTACACGCCGCGGCATGGAACGAAAGAGGCTTTGGATGTGGGCTTGGGGTATCTCGGTCCAGGCTGCTTCCACACGTTTCCACAGTTCATCAGGCGTAGCCGCGGGTGGTGCTTGCTGGGCCACTCGGTTGCCGATCAGCGACCAGACTTGTCTGATGGGCGACATATCGAGAGAACATGTGAGCCACGGCAGCACTGACACCTGGTGGGCTGTGAAGAATTGTTGCACGATGCGTGTCACGTGCGGGCGCGCATTGTCCTGTTGAAACGTGGCCGTTGGCAGGTCCTGCAGGTAAGGGAGGCCTACAATCTCCAAAACGTCGGAGATGTGTCGGTAGCTGTTGAATGTACCGGCGATACGTACCAGATGGGTGCGGGTGTTATAACCAATTGCGCCCCAAACCATAACGCCAGGTGACGGACCGGTATGACGATGCATAATGCAGGAGTCATACAGTTTCTCGCCGCGGTGCCGTTACACGCGGATCCGACCATCGCGGTGTTGCAGGCAGAAGCGGGATTCGTTGAAGTAGACAATGTCGTGCCATTTCGTAGTCCAGGGGCTGCGTTCAATGGCCCACTGCCACCGCACTCGCCGATGGTATAACGTCAATGGTAATCGGAGCAATGGACGCCGTGCGACAAGTTCCCGCTCCTTCAGACGACGTCGAACGGTACGTGCTGACACAGGTTGTTGCGCAACACACCATAATACCTGCGTTAACGTTCGTGATGTGGCGGTGCGAACCGTTAATGCCCGCCGGACAACATGCCGGTCCTCTCGTTTGGTGGTGTTCCGCGGAACGAGAGGACCGGCATGCTGTGCTCACGTCGGTCCGTCCGTCGCTGCTGCACCCACCGAATCCATACTCGCCTCACTGTGGCTAGATGTCGTCCTACACGGGCGACGATGTGTCAGTACGATAAACCGCTGTCGCGATAAGCCACTATTCGTCCTCTGTCAAACTCCAAAACGTGCTGGAATTACTTCCGTATTCTGCGACGAGGCATCAGGAAGCTTCCCATGCACAGGTCCGGCAGCACAACACACGTCCACTACTTACACCCCGCCTTCTGTGCACCCTTCTTATAGTCCTTCTCGGTGGCGTGCCGGGCGCACATGATTTGCATATGCCCTGCAATGCTAATCGTTTGCATGTCCACTCGCGGGCGACGCATGCTGCAAATTTCAGGCCAATCGGATGCTTCCTTCTTGGTGTTGCATTTTGGGTGGCCAGCAGTGTATATTTCAAGTACAGATGAGACATTCGAAAACTCGAATCTCTGCAATTTTTAGGTCATTCGAATCTTAAAATAAAAAACGTAGCATTTGGTGGTTGTTCTAGGCCGATATGTGTTCGATTTTTTGTCAGCATGACGAATTCTGACATTAGAAAACAATCGAAGAAGATTGTCTACCGTGTACACAACTACACTGGCGGAAAGTGAAAAATGAACACCAAGAAGGAATTGGCGGACGATCATGAAATTTACATATGTTAATGGGGTCGAGTTTACGTAGGTGTGATGTTAATTTCGGGACCAACCGGTGAGCGCTTAAGCCACAGCACGGCATAATATGCAAGTTATTGTCAGTGGTATTTAAGGAGTACGGCGAAGTGAATGTAATAAGTCGTCGGCGTACGGACACGTGCGAAGACCCTGAAGAAGCTGAAATGCCTGGACATGGAAGACGTGAACGATTTCAGCAGTTATCGGACTTTGAGCGAGGTCGTCTAGTCGGACTCCGCGAGGCCGGGTGGTCGTATCGTCGACGTACGATGGTAGCGTAGATGATCCGAGGAACATTCCCACACGAGAAGACGTGGAACCGGGAGTCACAGACGGACTGATGAGCGGACCGATCGACGCATAAGAAGAGCGGCGTTGTTAAGCTGAACATCCACTGCGACGCAAATCCGAGCTGCCGTTGCACCTGAGGTGACTGTGCGAACAATCTGCAACCGTCTACTGGATGCAGGAATACGTGCACGTATGCCTCTGGCATGTGTACCTCTGACTCCAGCCCACCGTCAGGAACGGCTGCAGTGGTGTCGCCAACGTCTGCACTGGAGTACGCAATGGCGATCTGTCGTGTTCAGCGATGAAAGCAGATTCTGCTTGGGAGCCTCCGATGGCCATATGCGTGTTCGCAGATGCACAGGGGAGCGTCTCCACCCTTCTTGCATTCGCCAGCGACACACAGGGCTTACACCTGGTGTCCTGGTGTGGGGAGCGATCAGCTATCACTCCTGTACACAACTAGTGTTTGTACCGGGTACGTTAAACAGCACCTCCTACATCAACAACATCATTCAGCCCGTTGTTGTGCCATTTGTAAGGTCTGTCCATCGTGGTGTTTTCCAGCAAGATAACACAAGCCCACACACGGCACGTGCAACGCAACATGCACTTCAGGGTGTGAGACAACTTCCATGGCCTGCACGTTCACCGGATTTGTCCCCCATTGAGCACGTGTGGGATTTTAGGGGACAACGACTTATCCGGTCTCCACGGCCAGCCACGACCATCCCTGATTTACGCGTCCAGGTTGAGGATGCTTGGAACTCAATACCCCAAACTTACATCCAACATCTGTACGACAGACTGCATGCCAGAATTGCACAGTGTGACGCAGTTCATGGCGGTTCAACCTCGTACTAACTATGTTACATGGGAATGTTATTTTTCAGTTTACCAGCAAATACAGCTATATTTTGCCATAATATTTTGATCACGTTATCCTCTGTATTCCGTTATTATGCTGTATAAATTTCGTTGGTATCAGACGTATAAATTTCGTTGGTGTTCTTTTTTCATTTCCGCCAGTGTATTTGAAATAGCTCGTTACTTCCAAACGAGATACAACAGTGAAAGAATTGTTTAACCAAACACAGTGAGCAACCACCGAAGTGACTGGCGTCTCCCATTCGATAGAGTCTTTCACATTTTCCTTCAATTAAAAACTTTTAATTTTAAGTAGAAGTATTTTCTCTCCATTTTTTTCTTATAATTGTTCTGATATGAAGGATTCGAGATATTTGAGGGATTCGGATTCGAGAAAATGTAGGATTCATCCCACCTCTAATTTCTACAGTCCGTAAAACATCACGAAATAGAAATAGTAATTTACTCCCCCTCCCCCCACCCCGCCCAGCAGGAAAACTGCGAACTTCATCCTGTTTAAATAATGCAATTTTTGCCGAAACAAATGGCATACAACACAAAGTTTTTGTCAAGAGTACCTTTGAAAGCGGAGGTGCAGTTGCAAACAGAAATACACTCTAACGTCACCTAGCGTTAAACTTTGTACTATACCATATCCAAGAGTATATGCCAAGTGTTTCACAAAGTAGATCGTATCTGATGTTAAAAGGATTTTTCAAATCGGTTTTAGAAGCACATATAACGAGAAAAGTGTGTTATGCATTTGCTCTCCATAGAGGATAAATTGTGCATTATTTTGGGACAGAAAATGTCCATAAAATGTTTTTTAGTTGATTTTTAAGCACACAGAAACTGTTTCAAATATGTTGTAAATAAAAAATATAATCACGCCCTATAGCAAACATATCGTCTATTAAAAATTCGAAATAATGCAAAATATTCCCCGCTAAACATGATGCGCTGAAAAAGAAATTTTTCAACGGAGTGTTAGAAGCAGGGATATCGAGAAATTAGGATACACATCAACGCCCCCTAATAGAAAAATTGCGCATCATCATTGGCAGAAAACATTCGCAAAGAATTTTGTGTCATAAGCGGTATCTCATCAAAAATGGATTTTTTCAATCCAGCCTTTTAGCAGCGCTGATACTGTTGCAAACATATTCGTTACAGAAATATGTGCCGCCCCGGTGGAGCAGTGGTCTAAGGCGCTGGCCTTTGTTCATTCGTCCGTAAGGGGTGCGGGTTCGAATCCCGGTCAGGCATGGATGTTGTGTTTGTCTTACGGCACTGGCTCTCTCCCTTCCCTGGAACCAGTGGCCCTAAATTAGGGACGGGCGACTGCTTATAGCCCATTGAGTTGCTCACGGTGGTCGTTAAACCTCCAATACAAACTAACAAACAAACAGAAATATGTATTTAGGCTCCCTAGTGGCAAAAAGTAAAATGCACAAATAATCAGATGTTATTTACAAAGCGTTCTAGACCACGAACTGTGCCCGACGCGAAAAGAAGTTTTCAAATTCAATTTTCAGAAGCTGAGATATTGGGGGAAATGCCGTGCACGTTTACACATCCTAAAGCGGAACATTTTCATTATTTACTGGCTGTGTCCACGGCTTCGCTCGCGTGGAAGATATCACTGGAAAACATGGCTATGACACCACGTGTAATCCGATCCACCTATAAGAACTGTAGTTCAATTTCATAGCAACAGATGGAGAAAATCGGCCGAAAGATTAATTGGTCGGCAGTTAGTTTTTCACGTGAAATAAAATTATAATTAGTGCTTACATAAATTTAAGTACATAATTTTTATTTTATTTTTTGAAAATAATTCATAATGCCTCTACATATACAATATTCTTTGTCTCGTTTCCAGTTGTTATCAAAATAAACTGATTGTCTGAACTGCCGGTTCTCGACGAGCCGACGTATCATCGTGCGAGAAACATTCTTGACGCAAATCCAATCCCTTATGCACGCAGACCGTTACTACGACTGCCCTTAATACCATTGCATTGTTGCCAAAGACTGCAATGGTGTCGTGTCAGACTGTTATGGAGCCACTCAGAATGGCAGAGGGTGATCTTCAGGGACGAGTCCCGCTTTTGTCTTTCAGGAGACGACCACCGATTCGTCACGCGTCCTTTGGACTTTTGGATGCGTGACACCGAGCGTCACGCGTCCAAAAGACCTGGTATCAAGATGTGGGCTGCAATTGCCTACGGTGCCAGATCACCTTTGGTGTTCATTACAGGCATTTTGACAGCCCAACGTTACGTTAATGAGGTCCTGCAACCAGTGGCCCTACCTTTGCTGTCTTTTCTGAACACTCACTGCGGTGCAATTTTCAAACAGGACAAAGCTTGCCCACATACTACTGCTGCCTCGAGAGCTTGCCTTCAATGCACTGATACTCTGCCATGGCCGGCCGCATCGCCTGACCAATCGCCGATTGAAAATGTGTGGGATACTACTGGACGTGCTATCCACACTCCACCCCTACCGCACAATCTGCAGGAACTGCGTGAGAAAATTCAAGCTGCATGGGATGGCTTATCGCAGAACACCATTACGAACCTGTACAACTCCATGCCGAGACGTCTTGCATGCTGTGTAAGCAAACATAGCGGCCCGACGCCATACTGAGAGACACTACTTATTGGCGTGTAGCTCAATAAATATTGCCCAAATCAGTCTCAATGTTTAATCATTTGATGTTCTTGGGAACCTTTACCTTTCTTCCGAATAGCATAGCAATCCGACACGTCCTTCTGGGTGTAACTATTTTTTTTATGATGAGTGTATGCTTATTTCTGCAATGTGCATCGTCCATTCACACGATTTCTGCGAAGAAATACCGAATGCACACTGTTTGTACGAATGTTGGTAATTAATTTTCTCGCCTTGTAGTTGTTTCTTCATTTCGAGATAATGTTCTTCCGATCAAGATTCCTAGTATCCCAATTGAAAAAACTCAAGTTCTTCAAGAATCGATGGAGCTACCTGAGAACTTCATCATTTCTAAAAGAGGCAATGGAAAAAAATAGGCATCATTTTTTAAAGTGAAAATGGAAGAATAGGCATTAATTTTTAAGTGAAATGTTAATGCATTTTTATATTTTTGGAGCATCTGAAAAAATATAGAAACGCATTTGCATTTCACTTTTTGCTTTACACATATTATTTCCCTTAGGAGAAAGTTTTCGAATTTCCCGAAGCATTTTATAGTGAACAACCTTATCTGTACAGTACTCTGTGAAATAGTTGTTTGTTTATGTTGAATGCTTTGTAGTTTCGTAACGTTTTGTTTCAAATGAAGTATTGTGATGTCAAGTCTTTCGTGCCAGAAAACTGCAACAAATAGGTAAGTACAGTATAATCAGAATTTTTGAACACTAACAACCAAACAAAACAAGAACCTATAAAAGCATTTCAGTATTTTTACTATTCTATGAAGACTCAATGCATGATTTCGCATAAAATTGTTAATTTCTGTGCACCGTTTCTTCAGCTTTCAAGCGTCCAGAGTGCGTATCGCTCTTGGCATTATTTGCGCCTTTTTCGAAATTCGTATCCACTGAAAATCTCCCACATGGCTCATTGTCACCACCTGCCCTTCTGCAGATGCTATTTGGATGAAATTTCATTTGCCAGATTGCTAATGATGGACCATTCATGAAGGATTCATTCACATCGAATAACATTTCACTGTGAATGGTGAATGGTTCGCACTCACCGCTGTGAATGGTCATTCAATCCGCCATTACTATTCCTTCACAACGAATGATTCTTCAGCGTGAATGGTTCGATCTCAGAGCTGTGAATGATAATTCAATCCGCAGTTATTATTCGTTCACAACGAATGACTCTTCGCCGTGAATGGTGAATTATTCGTTCTCACCGCTTTGAATGATCATTCAATCCGCCATTACTATTCGTTCACAACGAATGATTCTTCAGCGTGAATGGTTCGATCTCAGAGCTGTGAATGATAATTCAATCAGCAGTTATTATTCGTTCACAACGAATGACTCTTCACCGTGAATGGTGAATGGTTCGCTCTAACCGCTGTGAATGATCATCCAATCCGCCATTACTATTCGTTTATAACGAATGACTCTTCACCGTGAATGGTTCGATCTCAGAGCTGTGAATGATAATTCCATCCGCAGTTACCATTCGTTCACAACGAATAACTCTTCACCGTGAATGGTGAATGGTTCGCTCTCACCGCTGTGAATGATCATTCAATCAGCCATTACTATTCGTTCACAACGAATGACTGTTCACCGTGAACGGTGGATGGTTGTTCTCACGGCTGTGAGTGATCATTCAATCCGCCATTACTATATCCCATAGAGAAGTAGTATAAGACTTTCTTCCAATCATTCCGCCATTACTATGATACTCACTGAAGTCAGAGCACATTAACCTTTTTCCGACTCTTTGAATTCGGAAACTAATACCCGATAAGAAAAGTAATGTTGAACATTAATAAGTGTCAACCGTTATGTGAGTAAAACTTAAGAACAAAAACAAGTGTGCCCGAATCATTCGCCAGGAGCAAATCATTCATCGTGAACGGTGAATGATGAAGAGCTCGCGCTCTTTTGGGCAGTGGGTCAAAAAAAGATGTTTCCATGAAACATCTTTTTTTGATGTTCGAAAACACGGAATACATGATGGTCGAAAACACGGAATACATGATGGTCGAAAACACGGAATACCTGCAATGAATGATTAACTCAGTGAGCGTTGTGACAACCTGGAAATTGGATCATTCGTGAAAGACTTTTGTGTGAACGATTATGTACTCCCAAGAAGGAATGTTTATGGTATCACTACTTTTCCCGTTACCTCTAACATCGTCAATTCAATGAATGATAAAATCTAAATTTGAAAACGAATCAATAACGATTAAATATTAGAATCTATCGTTAGCACACCTAGATATTCAATAATATGTCAGTATAATAAATATTCAATAGCACACCTGGATATTCACTCAAAAAAATTAGCGAAATCATATTTAAGAGGAGAATGAACTCATATTGCATATTTTTTTAATGAATTATCTTATGTTTTTTTATTTTTATTATATACGGGCTTATTCTCTGTCCAGGTGCCGCCCTGCGAAATATCATCTAAAACGGATAATGAAGGAGGCCCCTGACACAGGCTATGCCTGGATGGTGGCTGCTGCCGCTTGTCTCATCAACTTCATCATGGCCGGCTTGGGACGCATGTCTGGGATCTTATACGTAGCGTTCATTGACAACTTTCAGGTGACCCGAAAGGAGGCTACAAAACCTTTCAGCATCAGATCGTCAACAAGAAACTTACTTGGTACGTGTACTTTCAGTAAATTTCCAAGCATTTGCTTCACTCTTTCACGGCCATTGATACCTATACAGGCAGTACCGGATTAAGGTCTAAGCTAGATAAGCTACAGCTTAGGGCCTCACAATCAGCCGGGGAGCCTCAAACAATTTCAGAATTTCTAGGAAGAGACAGGACCTTTAAAATTTTATGTGTACTGAATATATAATATAGACTTTTTCCCACTTATTGGCATTCCTGTAAAATTTTCGGGCTCGCTAATTTATCCCCAAACCGGTAGGCCCGTAAAATCTACGCGCTGAAACACGGGCTCATCGCGGAAATCCCCTACCATTTTTATTTTGCTTTTAGGAAATCAAGAGAGAAAATGTTTTAAATTGTAGGCCTATCTGATATGATTTTCTGATTTTGCAAACAAATTCATTATTACTTGTATTAATAAAAGTAAACCTGATTACTACTTTTGCCAGCATTTTGTAAGTTAAAACTACTTTATAAATTGCATTTAAGTATTGTTTCAAATTGGTATGTTATATTATAATCTCTGATAGAGATCAAGGCAACCAAGTGATATATATGCAATCAATAAATGCTTTCATACAAGAATAAACTGTATTTTTCACTTTAAATGTCTTGCTATTAAATAATAATAATAATAATAATAATAATAATAATAATAATATTTTTATTTTTGCTGTTACATTTAGGATTTATAAGTATACATCAATATTTGGTATTATAGACAACAGCAAGGGAGAATCAGGGAAAAGGCCCCCAGAGAATCCTGAGAAAGGCCCTGATTTCCCAAATATATGAAGCAAGCACAGGTTCGTCAAACACAGCAGTAATGTTAAGAGTTAGTTATATAATAAATAATTTGTTTTTTATTATTATTATTTTTTATTTAACTTAACAAGTGTTGTTCAATTTATTTTTGAATAAGTTCAGGTTATTTATTATAGTCACCTCGAAAGGCAGTACATTCCATAATTCAGGACCAACATAATTTAAGCTCCGTTTCATCATAAGAGTTTTTGGATCTATGGGTCTTAATAATGATCTATGTCTTGTTTCATAAATATATGTATCGAAAATTCAATTCAATGATGTCTGTGTATAAATTTTGTTTTATTCTTTGGAACATTAGTTTACCGATTTTGAAGTCTAGTAGTTGTTTAACAAATAAAATTTCATAATGTTTGGTGTTAACATGAATTTGGTGAGAACTGAAAAGTTCGAAGTTTGTTTATTAAAAGGCGTACTAGTATATGTTTTCAAGTTTTGTGAGGCCTTCTGGTATAATTTCTTAACAAGGGGTCTCCAAGTTTTATATTGCTTAGGGCCTCATCAAGTATAAATCCGCCACTGCCTACAGGGGTTTATCAAAATAATGGAAACACTTACTGTTTGCGGAGAACTTTTCATTAGTAAGCTGTAGGCCCACCTAGGGCTTTCAGAACAGAAGCAATTCGACTTATACAAGTCGTGCACATACGATAATGGAATTTGAGACCAATCTTCTTGTAAAATGTGCCCCAGCTGTGCCAGTGATGTTGGAGATGGAAAGTGTGATCTGACCTTTTGCTCCAGATATTCCCACAAATGTTCAATAATATTGAGATGTGGAGATTGAGTCGGCCAAGTTCGCTGCTATACCTCATCCTCATGCTCTGCAAACCACAACTTCACACGTTTCGCACAATGTACGGCTGCATTGCCTACTTGAAACCAGGGATGGTCATAAGGGAACAATGCTGCAACATTGATCCCCAATAATGGATTCGTACGTTGCAGATGTGACATGACCCTGCAGAGTTACCAAAGGCCCTGAGGAATGCCATTATACGGCACTCCACAGCATCAGGGATTCACCTCCGTGCTTCACAGTTGGAACCAAAGAGTCGGGATGGTCACTTCTGCTGGTTTTTGCCAGACCTATACTCTACCAGTTATGGGAAGCAATGAGAAGCAGATTATCAGACCAGATGACACGTTGCCAGTCTTCTTCAGCATTCCCCTTTTTATGTATTTGCACTATCTTCTTACAGCTTTGTTGCAGTAGCATTGTTAATCAGAGGCTTAGGCCATAAATGCCGACACGATGACATTCCCTAGCTGTTATGAGGGAAACAGAATAATTTAAACTGGTGTTTAACCCTGTGGCTATTAGCTGTGTAGCGGTCTTGTGCTTCCGTTGTACAATCCGTTCCAACGTTCGCCTATCATGGTATGACTTCTTATGGCGACCACAATTTGCACGTCTGGAGTGTCCATTTTGATAGGTAGTCATAATTCTCAGCACAGTTCCTCGTGTTAAACCTACTATTTTTGCCGTTCTGGTCACTAAAGCTCCAGCAAGACGTGCATTAATGGGCATGCCTTTCTTGGCGTCACTGAGAGCTGACATTATCGACAATTACTCAACAATAGCGTTTCTCCTGCGAATATGGCACAGCTACTTTATAACCGATATTGTTCCTCACTCCTTTATATATTAGGGGTGTGCATAAGTTCTACCCGTTTTTGTAGGCCACAAAGAAAGGAAGAGAACACAACAAATAACGTCTCTAGGATTTCACATAAATGCCATCATTATGTACGACCTCTTGCCATCTGTCTATGAGTAGGTGAATTCCACTCCGGAAAACTCCTGTGTTTTACCTATGAGTAGGTGAATCCCACTCCGGAAAACTCCTGTTTTTTACCTCTTGCCATCTGTCTATGAGTAGGTGAATTCCACTCCGGAAAACTCCTGTTTTTTACTTCTTGACATCTGTCTATGAGTAGGTGAATCCCACTCCAGAAAACTCCTCTTATTTACCTCTTGCCATCTGTCTATGAGTAGGTGAATCCTACTCCGGAAAACTCCTGTGCTTTACCTCTTGCTATCTGTCTATGAGTAGGTGAACCCCACTCCGGAAAACTCCTGTTTCTTACCTCTTGCCATCTGTCTATGATTAGGTGAATCCCACTCCGGAAAACTCCTTATTTTTACCTCTTGCCATCTGTTTAGGAGTAGGTGAATCCCACTCCGAAAAACTCCTGTTTCTTACCTCTTGCCATCTGTCTATGAGTAGGTGAATCCTACTCCGGAAAACTCCTGTGTTTTACCTCTTGCTATCTGTCTATGAGTAGGTGAACCCCACTCCGGAAAACTCCTGTTTCTTACCTCTTGCCATCTGTCTATGAGTAGGTGAACCTCACTCCGGAAAACTCCTGTTTCTTACCTCTTGCCATCTGTCTATGAGTAGGTGAATCCCACTCCGGGAAACTCCTGTGTTTTACCTTTTGCCATCTGTCTATGAGTAGGTGAATCCCACTCCGGAAAACTCCTGTGTTTTACCTTTTGCCATCTGTCTATGAGTAGGTGAATCCCACTCCGAAAAACTCCTGTGTTGTTTATATTAAAAAAAGTCATGTAATGCCGTTTTCACATCGTTCCCATCATCGAAGGTTTGGAGAGCGAAGGCGTTCTGTAATGATCGATAAAGGTGGTAGTCCGTAGGTACCAGGTGAGGGGAATACGTCGCGTGAGGAAACACTTCCGAACCAAAGTCTAGTAATATTTGCCGAGTGATTAAAGCAGCATGAGGTCTGGCGTTATCATGATGAAGGATCACGCCTTTGCGATTGACGAGTGCTGGCTGCTTCGATGTCTGTTGTTCTCGTAATCTGCCCAACTGTTGGCAGTAGAACGTTACAATGTGTCCCAAAAACGGTTCATTGCTGTGACGAGAAAGCAAAGAAACACAGGTACGGATTCTCTCCTCTCGTTGCTTTACAGAAAGCTGGAGCGGAACTAAGTTATCGAACTTGGTGATAAACCCAAGTGCACGCATCCGTCTTTCGACTCTTGTTCTGTGTACCGACAACGTTTCCGCTAATTCCTGAATGGTTGGATGTAGGTCATTTGTTATGGCTTAGTCCACATCCTCGTCAGAAACCACGGATAGACTTCTAGGATATGGTTATTCTTTACAGCTTCTGTCTCCGTCCCGGAATTTCCGAAACCAAAGGCGACATGTGCTATCATCAACTGCATCCTCCCCATGCACTTTACAGATGTTGCGGCAGGCCGCGGCTGCAGAACTGCCTTTATCGAACTCGATCGGTAAACAATATCTAATGTGCTCCTTATCGCATGCCATGTTACACCGTCCGTGATTTCTGTTACGGATGACTTACTCTTAGAAACGTAGTACCTCTATATGCTCTACTCCTCCACGCTTTATTGGCCGAAAATTCGTCATCGCAGCGTCATCTGTGATGTAACTACTCCGATCGCAATTTGCATCTATTACAAAAACGGGTAGAACTTTTGCACACACCCAATACATCACATTGTGGGTGACGTTGTCCCGGCGATTTGCAGACGGCGCAACGCATGTGCTCCAGTCGCAATTGGTGTCGCCCTTATTTTGATAAAACTCTTGTATTATTGAATACAATGTAATTGTCTTAAAGAATTAAGATAACGAGTTAGCCGTCCAGGTGGCTTAGTGGTGTAAGGCAGTGGTTTGTAATCATTCATCCGAGATAGGTAATGGCGCAGGCCAGTGGCGGCTCTTTGGGTGAAGTGAGTTAAGTACTACTTAGCCTAAAATTTATGTAAACTAAAATTCTTTGAATTATTTAGCGGATCCTTAAAATTAGTCACTTTTTCGTTTACATGAATCATTTCTGGAAAACGCTGTGGCTTTGAAACAAGAGTTCTCCAGTTTCTAAAAGAAAGTTAGAAATGTGAGCGCGAATGGCACTACGAATTGATGAACAGACGATTTTGTAACTGCACGTAGGCCATGTAAAGATATAAGAGCAGCAGTTCTATATCACTTCATTCCAGGACGGTGGTGAGCGCCGACGTAGGACCCTGGACTTTACTGATAAAGGAGGTTGCTATGGCAACCAATGACGTCAGTGATTAAGGTGAAGTTATAGTAGCCGCCACTTCTCCGCAGTGCGATTTTGAGTTCAGACGGTACTCCTTGTGTTTAGTCCGCCATGCTTATACAGTAACTGTGAGAGTTAACTTCAGTTTCAGTGCTGCGTCGTTATTATTGTACGTGCTCATTTTGTAACATTTCACCTGTTTTTCTCATCATGAGCCGCCACTGGTATCAGCTCGATCCATTTTCTGCTGGAGCCACTTGCCCAAATTAGGAACAAGCGACTGCTTCTGGTTCTAAAAGTTGCTCATAGGGATCGCTAAACCCCGAAACAAAAAAACATTATGACTCACAAACATAGCCTTACATTTTCACTTTTTAAGAAAAGGTTGTTAAACCCTAAACGAATAATTTATTAGGTGTACAAATAAGTTTTAAAGCATTTTTTGAATGACGTATAACGCTTGTTTACATATCCGACATTCTCCAGCGTTGTTGTCATGTGACCGTAACTGGTCCAGAGTATACAATGTGACACAGAAGTTTGCCCAACAGTCAAACGCACTTGCATATCGCTAGGTGAAATATTACAAGCGATACTGCATTCATTACCAATTTAATCAGGGAAGAAGTGCTGCAAAAGCACGTGCATCGATCTGTTCTGTTCTGGGGGAGAATATTGTATCGAAAAGCACGTGTGAGCTTTGGTTTAGACAATTTAAAATAGCTGATTTTGATGTTAGCGATCGAGAACGTAGCAGCGCCCCGCAGAAGTTTGCACATGAGGAACTGCAAGCATATCTGGATGAAGATTCGTCTCAAACGTAAAACGAACTAGCTGAACACTGGGGTTAACTCAGCAAACCATTTCCAATCGTTCACGCGCGATGGGGAAAATTCAGAAGGACGAAAAATGGGTGCCACATGACCTGAGCCAGAGGAAAAAGAATGAGCGTGCCATGAAGCGTTTTAATCTGTTGAATAAATAACATAGATATTATTTCCTGTGGAAAATCATTACGGTTGATGAAAAGCGGATATGGTACGATAATCCCAAACGCACAAAGCACTGAGTAGACTCCTGTGAAGCAACGAGTTCGCCACTGAAGCGCAATATTCATTCCAAGAAAGTTGTGATCTGCATCTGGCCGAATGAACCAGGAGGCTACCGGAATGGTTTCCAAAACGACAGTTCAGCAAACCCTGCTGCGTTTGGGGCCCCGATGCAGACGGATGGTCACTGAACCTATGCTAACGAAGGTGCATCAGCAGTATCCGAATTTGACCTCCGCTGGTTGGCAAAGGATTGTCTTCTCCGATGAGTCACGTTTTCTGCTTCACCGAAAGGATAGATGTTAGGGTATAAGGCGAGAAACATAGGAGAAAATTACTCATCAACGATTGCTGGAAGAACACAAGTTGGTGGGAGCAGCGTTATAGTCTGGGAAAAATTACTCATCAACCATGGCTGGAAGAACACAAGTTGGTGGAAGCAGCGTTATAGTTTGGGAAAAACTACTCATCAACCATTGCTGGAAGAACACAAGTTGGTGGGAGCAGCGTTATAGTCTGGGAAAAATTACTCATCAACCATTGCTGGAAGAACACAAGTTGGTGGGAGCAGCGTTATAGTCTGGGAAAAATTACTCATCAACCATTGCTGGAAGAACACAAGTTGGTGGGAGCAGCGTTATAGTCTGGGAAAAATTACTCATCAACCATGGCTGGAAGAACAGAAGTTGGTGGAAGCAGCGTTATAGTTTGGGAAAAATTACTCATCAACCATTGCTGGAAGAACACAAGTTGGTGGGAGCAGCGTTATAGTCTGGGAAAAATTACTCATCAACCATGGCTGGAAGAACAGAAGTTGGTGGAAGCAGCGTTATAGTTTGGGAAAAACTACTCATCAACCATTGCTGGAAGAACACAAGTTGGTGGGAGCAGCGTTATAGTCTGGGAAAAATTACTCATCAACCATTGCTGGAAGAACACAAGTTGGTGGGAGCAGCGTTATAGTTTGGGAAAAACTACTCATCAACCATTGCTGGAAGAACACAAGTTGGTGGGAGCAGCGTTATAGTCTGGGAAAAATTACTCATCAACCATTGCTGGAAGAACACAAGTTGGTGGGAGCAGCGTTATAGTCTGGGAAAAATTACTCATCAACCATTGCTGGAAGAACACAAGTTGGTGGGAGCAGCGTTATAGTCTGGGAAAAATTACTCATCAACCATGGCTGGAAGAACAGAAGTTGGTGGAAGCAGCGTTATAGTTTGGGAAAAATTACTCATCAACCGTTGCTGGAAGAACACAAGTTGGTGGGAGCAGCGTTATAGTCTGGGAAAAATTACTCATCAACCATTGCTGGAAGAACACAAGTTGGTGGGAGCAGCGTTATAGTCTGGGAAAAATTACTCATCAACCATTGCTGGAAGAACACAAGTTGGTGGGAGCAGCGTTATAGTCTGGGGAAAATTACTCATCAACCATTGTTGGAAGAACACAAGTTGATGGGAGCAGCGTTATAGTCTGGGAAATGTTTCCGTGGCATTCCCTGGGCCCACTCATACCTGTAGAAGACAGTATGGACCGAATTCGATATGAATCCATCCTTACAGACCACGTACACCCATACATGCTTATTGTGTTTCCTGTAGCGGATGGGATCTTTCAGCGCGTCAATGCGAAGTATCTTGCAGGTAGAAATGTCCGGGAGTGGTTGGAGGAGCACGATGAAGAATTCAAAGTACTTTCCTGGCCTCCTAATTCCCCAGACGTAAGCCCATTTGAGCGTCTGTGGGGCCACCTCGATAGTATTTTTCGCTGTATGTATGCTCCACCACGCACTGTCCAGCAGCTGTCAGATGTACTGCAGTCAGCATGGCTTCACATACCGGTGAACACCTTTCAGCACCTTATTGAGTAACTCCCAGCCCGTCTAGTTGCTGTCCGCGCTGCACACGGCAGTTTCTCTATATATTAGCTGGTGGTCACAATAATGTGAATCGACTGTGTACATGTACATGTATAAGCGGTGCACTGGTTTAGTGGCTCTGTCCTTATCACCTCCCTAGAAACAGTGGATCCCAAATTAGAGCCGATCTATTGCTTGTAGCCTGTTGAGGTGATGGTTAAATTCTGAAAGAGAAAAAAAAAACATCCAAATTTCCATCCACAGTTAGGTGAGAATACTCAGATAAATACGCTGCTCGTACATTCTAGTTTACAGAAGCTAGAATAAACAGGGTAAAAAAATAAAAATAAACATTATTTCTTCTCACTGTGACTGCTACAAGAATACGACGGAGGTAACTAGATTTCAAAAGTTCTGGAGCAACTGCACTTAAGCTTCCATATGTAACCTTTACGAGAGGCACACCGTGAGCTATAATACAATACGGCTTCCTTCTTGATCATAAAAAGCATGAAAGCGTCAAACCAAATCCTCTCTCACAGTGTATTTGAGTTTTGCACCGCATGACATGTCATACTGCGATGGTTTTGTTTTTAACTCAACTCCTCATACATACTTCGTTGTTATCTACACCGGTGAGCTATTAAATTATGACCACCTACCTAATAAGCTGTAGGACCCCATTTCGCCCGCAAAACAGCGGCCACTCGGCGAGACATCAATTCGATGAGGTGGCGATAGGTATCCTGGGGTATCTGGTACCATAATGTCAACTGCAGGTCCTCCAGTTCCCGTACATTTTCGTCTGGTGGTAATTTAGCGCGAACCCACATTTCCAAGTCGAACCACAAATGTTCGATTGGGTTCATATCAAGTAAGTTTAAAGGTCAGGGTATTAACAGAAAGTCACCAGCATGTTCGTCGAACCACTCCTTGACGATTCTGGCAGTGTGGCATTGCACATTATCCCGTTGGTAATGGGTGATGGCCATAGTTGCCATGAATGGGTGAACTTGGTACGCAACGATGTTCAGATAACTGACAGCTGTCACGGACTGCGCTGTAGGGACAATGGAGCCTAAAGTGTCCCAAGAAAACATCGCCCACAGCTTTACACCAGCAGTGCATCCAGGTGCCATTTGGTAATCGGCGTATCCGCGCTCGGCCGTCTACGTAATGCACCAAGAATCTTGATTCGTCAGACCAGGTAACTTTCTTCCAATCATCCACGGTCCAATCTCGATTATCTCAGGGCCATTTCATGCGCTGTTGTCGATGACGTGCGGTGAACATGGGGACCCGGCTGAGACATCGGCTACGCAGGCCTATGCGCAGAAGGCTGCGATGAACTGTGTGCTGTGACACATTGCCCTGATAACCGCCGTTGTAGCTGCGGGTGATTTGTCGCATTACTGTGGCTCTGTGGTCGCTGTGAACAATGCGTGACAGTCTCCGCTCCTTTCTGGCATCAGTGAGCTGCAGACTACACACGGCAGGACAACGATTCGTGGTGTGGCTGTCTGTGCACCACTTTTGATACGTACTCACTACAATGGCACGTGAACAACTCACAAGCCGCGCCGTTTCCGAGATGATCGTAGATCCGTGGTCCGGTGCCAGCACAATTTGTCCTTTATCGAACTCCGATAAATCGGCAGCTTTTCCCATTCAGACCCCTAATACTGTACAAACCGAAAGTCGGTCCTCAGGTTGTATTTATCCTCCTCAGACCTGCGATGAAGTTAAACACTTGATTTTTAAAAACAGGTTTGAAAATTGATGTTTAATGCATTGTAAACTGAAAAAAAAATATTTAATTTTTCATGGAAAGGAAGGGGAGGGGTGGGGGGCTACGGGGATTGTATCACATGTGATATACCAGGACCGAGATGCTGTAATTGTAATATTTAAGAATTCGAAAGTTACTGGTTGTAATTAATTGATTTTCAAGTTACATTATGCAATATTATAATATATCATAATTTTTTTTTCATGGAACAATCTGAAAGAATTTCTGCAGTCATTGATACGCATGAACACCTTACAGTCTGAACACCGTATTGTATTTAACTCATTGCACTTGCATTTCGGCATCTCCTTCTGTGGGCGCTGTCTCCAGTCATCTCAGGCGTGTGTCTGACATGCTTATTTTGTTCTCAGTCATGTGGCATAGATGTAGGAATACGTTTAGGAAGTGGTTTGTTATCATCTGAGAATTCGTCAGGAAAAATGATAAATATTATTATAAGTGAAATTTTCAAGTAAAGATGCTAACACAAGTAACGTGAGTTAACATCATTACTTGAAATTTTTCTTAAATGATATTTATTAAATATTACATAGATTGTAGAAAATATTAGTAAATATAAGTGTAAACACCCGCTAAAAATAACTCATAAAAAATTTTCCGACTGGAGTGGAAACCATTTTATCACCAGTGATACAAAATTGTTTAAGAATATGTTGACGAAATTAAACATATTTACTTTAAATAACTAACTTATACTTACCAAAATGGAATGTATGGACTTAAATAGATGTAATTATTGATTTTTATTGATGATAAGAGGAATTTAGCAAAGTATACAACCTGTTCTGGAAGATTTTCTGCCATTGGGCCTTTTATTTTTAATTGTAAAATCATTGTATACACGAGAAACGATGAGGATATGCTGCTCTGTGAACGTCACTTGCGCCACTGTTCGGTCTCCAAGCGCGCTCATTTCTCCAGGATAGGGGTGATCATAATGGAATAGCTCATCCGTGTACAGTCGCTGTATCTACGGATGAGTTGAGTAAAGATATGAGAAAGCTTTATCTGCAATTGAGGAAAAGCTACACTGGCGGAAAGTGAAAAAAGAACACCAAGAAGGAATTGGCGGACGATCATGAAATTTACATATGTTAATGGGGTCCAGTTTACGTAGGTGTGATGTTAATTTCGGGACCAACCGGTGAGCGCTTACGCAACAGCACGGCATAATATACAAATTATCGTCTGTGGTATTTAAGGAGTACGGCGAAGTGAATGTGATCAGTCGTTGGCGTACGGACACGTGCGAAGACCCTGAAGAAGCTGCAATGCGTGGACATGGAAGGCGCGTACGATTTCAGCAGTTGTCGGACTTTGAAGGAGGTTGTCTAGTCTGTCTCCGCGAGGCCGGGTGGTCGTATCGTCGTATTGCGGAGCAAATTGGACGGGAAGTATAGGTGGTGGTACGATATTGGCGTAGATGGTCCGAAAAACATTCCCACACGAGAAGACGTGGAAACGGGAGTCACAGACGGATTGATGAGCAGACCGATTGATACAAAAGAAGAGCGACGTTGTCAATCAAAACATCCACTGCGACGCAAATTCGAGCTGCCGTTGCTCCTGAGGTGACTATGCGAACAATCCGCAATCGTCTACTGGATGTAGGACTATGTGCTGTGGCGTACCTGCCAGCAGGACGCACATGACATAAAGGCAGATAGGAATCAGAATAAAACGTCTGCGTAGCTCAGTTGGTAGAGCGACTTGTTCCGGAATAAGCGGCCTCGGGTTCGAATCCCGGCGTAGACCAAAAATGACGGAGAAATTTACTTCGTTATATATGGTCGGTCCATCGTGGTGCTTTCCAGCAAGATAACCCACGCCCACACACGGAACGTACAACGCAACATACACTTCAGGGTGTGAGACAACTTCCATGGCCTGCACGTTCACCGGAATTGTCCCCCATTGAGCACGTGTGGGATTTTATGGGACAACGACTTATCCGGTCTCCACGGCCAGCCACGACCATCCCCGATTTACGCGTCCAGGTTGAGGATGCTTGGAACTCAATACCCCCAACTTACATCCAACATCTGTACGACAGACTCCATGTCAGAATTGCACAGTGTGACGCAGTTCATGGCGGTTCAACTTCGTACTAAGCATGTTACATGGAAATGTTATTTCTCAGTTTACCAGCAAATACAACTGTTTTTTGCCATAACGTTTTGATCACGTTATCCTCTGTATTCTGTTATCATACTGTATAAATTTCGTTGGTATCAGACGTCTCGTTCTTGGGGTTCTTTTTTCACTTTCCGCCAGTGTATTTCATACAAATTCACCGTTTCAATAATATTTTGTCAATATTTGTTTCTTCTTTGAATCTGAAAATTGTTCTTGTAAATATGGTCCAGACATAAAATTCGTTTCATGCGAACGGTCAATTTTATTTCACCCTAGGTCCTGTTGTTGGAATTCTGGGTCAGCAGTACGGAGTAAGAGCTGTTACTCTGGTGGGTGCTGTGATAGTAATTACAAGCGGAGCTTCCTGTTACTTTGCACCAGATATGACATGGATCACTATTATATGGGGAGGAATTAGCGGTAAGTACACAAGAAAAATAGTAAACAAGTTAGTAAAAGTATGCAATGCATTGATTATGATACGCTTTCCAACATACCAGAAATCATTACTCAAGATATTATTCAAGTTATGAGGAATATGGCTGTAGAATAAATCTCGCTCCTATGCGAGATTTATTCTGCCCCATTTCGATTATATTCAACAGAACAGGTTAAGTATATTTCCGGAACAACATGATAAAGTTTTGCTTCAATCGAAGCATTTTTCCGCAAGTTATGACGCATAAGGTTGTTGGAATGGATCCCGCTCCAGTTTCCTGACCTTTGACCCCATTTTGCCCATTTTCAATAGGTTTCGTCCCCAGCTGGCCACCTACCACATACTAAAATTTCATCGAAATGCAACCATTTTTACGCAAGTTGTGACGCATAAGGGTAATGGAATTGAAAAGATCCCACTCCTATTTCCTGACCTCTGATCCCTTTTTATCCATTTTCAATAGGGTTTGTCCCCAGGCAGTCCCCTACTACATACTAAAATTTCATCGAAATCGAACATTTTTTACGAAAGTTGTGACGCATAAAGGTAATGGAATGGAATAGATCCCGCTCCTATTTCCTGACCTTTGACCCCATTTCATCCATTTTCAATAGGGTTCGTTCCTAGGTAGTCCCCTACCACATACTAAAGTTTCATCGAAATCAAACCATTTTTACGGAAGTTGTGACGCATAAGGGTAATGGAATGGATCCCGCTCCTATGTCCAGACCTTTGAGCCCATTTCATCCATTTTCAATAGGATTCGTCCCCGGGTGATTCCCTACCACATACTAATTTCATCGAAATCGAACCATTTTTACGCGAGTTATCGTGCGGATGGACAGACAGACAGACGGGCAAAGGTGCAGCATATACGCTTCTTCAACCTACGGTTAGAAAGCGTAAACAAGAAATAAACAGAAACAAGAAAGTGTCACACAATTTTGGAACTTTTCGTTTATATTTTCTTATAATGATTATGAAGAAAGTAAAATTCTACCAAAGGAGGTATTTGGTTTTTCTTCAATTTGTAGTACGTTTTCTAATGTATATACAGTTGACGCAAAAAGTTAGAGATATTGCATGAAATGAAGGATATGTGACTCAAGTAACAAGAATTGAAAGAACATCAGTAAGGCTGCGTCATATAGACGATAAAGAATGCGTTTACAAAAATAATTTATTGTGCAATTTCTGCACACAACAAAGTAGCACTGCAATATAAGCACACCGGACAAAACTTAGTCACCACTAACAGAAATGACAGTAGGAAGTTACCGGTTGCACAGAGGGCGCCGTGATAGCAATGCTGGGAGTTAAATAGCACTTATGTGATCTACAGGATAATTTCTGTCTCGTGCAATGGTGAAGAGCAACATGTGTGTTAAATTTTGACTGCAATATGGGTCGTAAGACAGACGTTGCTGAGTGGCAAAAAAGAGTAGTCGTGTTTGGCCGTACCCACGGACGCACAATGAATGGGGTCCCCCAATTTGTTGGTATGTCGAAGCGTACTGTTCAGCGAGTCTACAAACAGTGGTGTAGTTCGCAATCAACTGAAAATCAGCGACGTAACTGTGGGCGGAAAGCAATTCTTACCAATAGGGACAGCCGCATTGGTTTTAAACCAGGCAGCAGTTACTCCGAACAGTCAATGAAAGTCCACTCCAACCAATTTCCGAAAGGACATTGTGACGAGAACTGCATGAGACTGGCATCTGGAGCAGAGTACCACGGAAAAGACCTCTTTTAGCAGCAAGTTACAAAGTCGCACGTTATCAATGGGCTCAGGGGCACCAAAACCTTACTGTGGAGGATAGGAAACGAGTAATTTGGTCAGATGAGTCTCGTGTTTGTTTGTACTCCAATGATGGGAGGCGACGAGTTCATTGTAGGCCCCGATGAAGCATTTAATCCTGATTGTGTCGAAGGTACTGTTCAAGCTGGAGAGGTTCTGTGATATTTTGGGGGATGTTTTTCGTACCACGAAATGGGCCCCTCTCGTTGCAGGGATGTTGAATTTGAACAAGCATGCGTATTCCCGCATTCTGAATGACGAAGTGTTGCCCTTTGCCCTACATCTCCAAAAGCAGCATCAGCATCACATTGCCATTCCTGTCTTCCAAGACGACAATTACCCTGCAGACAGAGCTAAAACTATGTCTGAGTGACACGAGGAACAATCCGTAACGCTATCTCACCTCGACTGGCTCGCCAAATTCCCTGATTTAAATCCTATTAAAAATCTGTGGGATCATTTGGAACAGAAGATGAATCGCCAGAATAGACACCCACGTACTCTGGTGGAACTTCGGGACCAGTTAATGCACGAGTGTCTGCAAGTCGATGTTGAACACATCTACAAGCTCGTGGAATCTCTACCACACCAGATTCATTATGTTATGAAAGCAAGAGACGCCGTCACACGTTATTAGACAAGTTATGACAGGGGTGATTAATTTTTTGTCCGATGCGCTTAGACAAAATGGAAAATTGGGAGAATGGCCATACCTCAGGATTTCAGTACCTGGTAACACCACCTCTGAGTCGAAGAACGTCTACGAGGCATACTTGCAATAACGTTATTGATGAGTGTCAGGGGCAGCTCGTTCCATATTACAGGCAACACAATACGGAGGTCTGCCAGTGTACTGGAGTATAGAACGTGGTTATCCAGACGTCTCTGTATAGGGTCCCAAATGTCCTCAATAAGATTAAGGTCAGGAGACCTCGGAGACAACTGTAACGATTGAATCCCATGGTTCTCCAGCTCCTGAAGGCCGCTCCAGGCCCGTTGACGTGTTACATTGTCATCGAAAAAACGGAATGCATGTCCAATAGCACCGTGAAACAGTGTCACAATGGACACAAGGATATCGCTTCGCTACACTGAGGCATTCGTCAGCAGTGTTGCCATTATACTGATTTATCAGTAGATCTTCTGATTTTGACTCCGGTCTACTGATAGATTTTCGTAATCTACTGATTTTCCTCTGTTTTAAGACCACCTACACACTCAGGGTCATGCTGTCTAAGAATGTCTGCATTCTTTCGGCATTCACTATCTACTTACCCAATGGACAAGACTCACCTCAGAATTGGTCTTAAGAGAAAAGCTGACCAAGACTATTATTGTCCAGCACCTGCTACCTATTAATTTTTTTAAATTCATACTGAAACACTTTTTATTCTGGATAACTAGTTAGACTGTTATAAAAAGATTTTCCTTAGTTTTATTAAAACGTAGAATATCAGAAAAATGTTTATAATACGATATCGGTATTAATGATACTTTTTTACGCTTTCCAACCGTAGGTTGAAGAAGCGTATATGCTCCAGTTTTGTCCGTCTGTCTGCCTGGCCGCAGATAACTCGCGTAAAAATGGGTTGACTTCGATGAAATTTCAGTATGTGGTAGGGAACAATATGGGGACGAGCCCTATTAAAAATAGACGAAATGGGGCAGGACAAAGGAGCGTAATCCATTCCATCGCCCTTATGCGTCATAACTTACGTAAAAATGCTTCGATTGCGACAAAACTTCATCATGTTGTTCCGGAAGTATACTGAACCGGTTCTGTTGAATATCATCGAAATGAAGTCAAAGGTCAAGGCACAGGAGTGCGATTTATTCCACAGCCTCATAACTTGAGTAATGATTTTTGGTATGTTGGAAAGCGTACCATAACCAATGCAAGTAGTATATGGGGGGTACTATGGCACACACCCAATTCGCATAAAAACCTCAAAATCAGGCATTTTTTGATTTTTCAGACCTCAATAATCACGAACATTTTAAGGCTTTTTATGATCAAAAACACCTTATTTTCATTAAAAAGCATTGATTTTTGGGCATAAAATAGTCAAAAACATCAGATTTTTGAAAATTGAAGTTTTTACTCTGTTTTTTCATAAAAACAGACATCATAAAAACACGCATTTTTGATGATATTTGACGACTTTTTGAACAATTGCAATCATTTTGAGCTTTGAATAGCTTTGAAAGTGATGAAATGATGGATTTAGTGATGAATAGAAAAGTTGTAAAACAAACTACTTTGCAAAGTCCTTTTTAAAAATGCATTAAAAAAGGGGTACCCAAAATGGATACCCCTTATAGGAAGATTAAAAATTTAGGAAGATAAAAAGTGTAGGAAGATTAAAGTTCTAATTCAAATGGAATTAAAAGTATGTTATTTTTTCAATTTCTAAGTAAGGTTTAAAAATGTTTAATTCTAAATAAGACATGACTTGTATGCTTAATTCATCATTCTTTTTTCCTGATGCAAAAGAGTATTAAAGGTTTATCTGTGTAGGCATCACTATTAAATAATATATTCTCCCCAAGTGTAATTAAAACTTCTGATTTCCCATTAGTATAATTAGGACGTAAATAAAATGTAATTTTCATATCCATATTTTCACTCAGTTTCATATTTCTGTCAAGGAGATTGCTACTAAATTTCATAAAAACGACTGTTTCCCAGTAACGCATAGCACCAAGAGTATTATATGCTTTTTTATCTTCTTGAATTGTTGCATAACATTTTTGATTATCCACGTAATTTTTATTAACTGCGTCATACATATCCTGAGGAGATGGAATATTCACTAGTCTTTTATTTTGAACATCAAACTTTTCATCTTTTAAAATTAAAACATTGTTTTCTAAATACCTCTTATTCACTGCATTCTTATCTGCTGTAGGATCAGCAACATTTCCTATTCTTTTACCTTTTGCATTAATTACATTCCCATCTTGAATATGTAAATATTTTTGATCCAAATTACTTAATTCACCTTTAAGTACAGCATCTAAATCTCTTATTCTTACAGCAGTTTCTTGAACAAAATCTGAAAAACTACCATTAATATTTTTTTCTATTTCACTTTTAACTTCCAGATTATTCTCTCTCATTTGTTTTAAAACATATTCTCTTGTAGTAACATCATGTTCATCTATAGGTTCTTTACAATTTTTAAATTTTTTTCTTCCATATCATAATTACCATCATCTGTTAATTTAAATCCATTTCCAGGAGGTCCAGATGGTCCAATTCCAAATTCTTCATAAGACGAACCAAAAGGGTACCAATTCATTTATTTAATCTAAAGTTTTCAAAGTTTTAAATTCCTTATTAGCCATATTAAGTGATCCTCTTTTTGTTTCATTCACGATGAAATAAAATCTATATAGTTTACCTGGATTTGATCCTAATCTCCAGTTAAATTCTAGTCTTAAATTCGAAATATTAGTATACTCTGGATGATTAGATAAATTAAAATAAAAGATTGGATACAATCTCGCATAATTTACATAACTTATAAGACATCCACTTTCAGTATTATGAGTATTTAATCCAGCTGCTAATAATTCAGAATAACATCTATTATAATCTAACTGCCCATCTTTAAAATTCGTTTTATAAATTTCTTCTGGAACTTTTTTATTATTACATAATATCCAGCATTCAAGGAGATCTAAATTATCAAAAACCATATTGTTCTGATTTTGATTGCCTTCTTTTTCTACATACTGTGGAATGACAAGAACACTTAACACCTCATCAGATGTAGTTCTTATATGACATGCACCACTTGATGTTGTTTGCTGATTACTTTTCTCAATTGAAGCAGAACACCAAGTAATTTCAATAGGTGTAGAATTCAAAGCTATACTTTTAAATTCTGCCTCAATGGATGGGTACAACTCTACATAAGGTAACCATAATTGAAAATCAGATATAATAACTTTATAATTAGGATTTGCAACATCTGTGTATAACATATCATTATGACTATTTCTTTGAAATTCAAATGTAACTTTTATATCAGAAATTAATCTTCTAAAATCGTTGAGGAACCCAAACAGTTGTCTTAAAGGAATCCAAAATTTTATTACATTACTGTTTTTTTGTTAAAAGCCATCTCTGTCTAAATCCTTTATTATAAGAGGCATTTTCTTTTAATTCGATATCTGATCCTTTCTTTACATCTTTATTAGGATCATCTATTACTATTTTATCTTTATCAGCTGATTCTGATGTATCAACATAATACATCATATTTGTAGCCTCTGAAGTGGAATAATCTTTTTGTGAAATTTATAAGTCCATTAATTTGATGAATTAATGAAGCACATTCAATATTAGAATCAGTTTGTTCTTTTCCTATAGTTAATGAAGCGGATCTAAACAGATTCCCACCATTTACAAATGTAACATTATCAGTTCCTATAGTATCATTATTATTTTTTACTATTTTACTTTCTAAGCATATATAACCGTTACTATATAATATAGGTGAATTTGTATCTTTAATAGTAAACTTATATTGATCAGATTCTTTTACATTAGTACTATCTTCATTATGTTTTATATATTCATACTTAGCAATTTTATTACTATAATAATCTGGAATAGCTTTTAAGTCCCAAAGTTTTTCCATTTATTAGGATAAAAAACTCATTTATACCGTTTCAAACCAGATCCATCCTGAATTTTCGTTTTAGCTAATATATCATTAACAGTTACAGGAGGTTTAGATAATATATTTTCAAGTTTATTTTGAATAACTTTTTTAGCTTTATCTTCAATTGCTGTTTTACCTAAAACTTCTAATATTTTTTTTCCAAAAGTTTTAATTCCTTCAGTGAAGATATTACCACCATATCGTTTTGCATATAATCTATGTTTGTTATAATTCATTTATTAAGCTAAAATTAATCTATATAAAACTCTCATATTATTCAAGTCTATCAGTTCATTATCTTGATTCGTGATATACATTCGAATTCTATGAATATAATTTCGTCTATTAATGGGTAAAAATAAAGGATTTATTTCATCAATTTTTATTAAACTACCAGGAGGATTAGATGGCGTAAAGGAATACAAAATATCTGAATTAATATTATTATATAGAGCTCCTGTAATTACATCACAATGAATGTGTATGTCATCAACTCCTCTAGAAATGTTTGCCATATATTTTCCTTCCTGATGATTATCTTCATATATTTCTGATTCAAATCCTAAAATTTCATGTAATTTGCCCTCTCTAAGATCAATTTTATATTCATCTTTTAATTCAATTATAAAGCGCTGTGTAGCGAAATTAGCTTTAAATTTAATTGGTGGTTCATCTCCAAATCGTTTTATTAAAAAGTTATTTAATTCCCTTAATGTGTAATTTCCATTATCTAAAGTTATTTCATGCCATAAACTACCATCAAAATACTTAAATGTATTATTTTCTTCATCAATATTGTTCCATGAAACCCACATAGACATAGATTTTAAAGCTATTTTTGAATTTTCATTAACAGGAATAGGAGGGACATATTCAATTGTAAAATCTTCTGATTTCTCAAAATTTTTGAATCTAAAATTAACATTTATTAAGCACAAAATCTTCATTATAACCACTTGGTTCTTGGGTAAAAGAATATAAAACTTCAACAGGTGATTTACCTTTATTCCTTTGAGTTATGTATTTCATACAATAAAAACCACATTTAACAGATGTTGGTTCTTGTAAAAAACTCGAATTATATCTAATTCCTTTATTAGATGTCTCAAGATATTTTACAATATTTTTAGGTATGAAAATGTTATTCAATTTAATGTCTTTATATTTATATTCTCCAAATGGATCAAAATATTCCACAAAATTATATTTAGGATCATTATAATAACAGACCCAATGAGTCCCAGGTCCTGTAGATATATCTAAATTAATAATTCCACTTTCAAATTTCTTAATCGTTTTAGGTAATAAATCTGATGTAAATACACCTCTGAATCCTTTTACATCTTTCATATTTTGTTCTATCGTTTTATTGGATATACCTCGTAATTCTGAAGAACTCCCTTTCCAGAATGTTTTTTTTAAGGTGTGAACCTTTCGGTTTACAACCTGATCCAGTTACTTTACTTAAAGCTTTATTCACACCAAAACTAGCAGCACCAGATAAAGCACCAGTACCAAGAGCAGCTAAGATAGGGATCAAAAAGGGTAAAATACCTCCGTTTTCTTTAATTGTGTCTTACTTATAGTTATTCGTTTACCATTTTTAATTTGAGTAATTTGAGTTTTTGTTAAATACATATTATGATTAGCACTTTTAGTTTTATCAATTTGCAATGTAATTTCTTCACCTTTCTTAACTGCTGATTTTAATTTGTTTTTCTGACCTTCACTCAAATAAAGTCTTGATACAATATAATTACTCATTTATTAAGATAGAAACTTTGAATAATATTGTTTTACTTGCTCATTAGTCATTTTACCCTCTTTCAATAATAAATCTAGTATTTGAACTACTTGGTTATATACTTTATTTTTAGTTCCCTTACATATTTTATCTGTTAATTTATCTAAAATATTAAGACCCTCACCCATATAGTAATTCCCCATTTTGAGAGCTTCTAATGCTCTAATATATTTTCGCACCTCAGCCATTTTATAATCGAAACGATCAATTTTTTTCTGTAATTTTTTCTTTTTTTCTTCATCTTTAGCATTATTAAGTGCTTTTACTTGAGGACCTTTTAGACGTCCGATTTCACTGTTTTTTTCATTTGCTTGATTTATTATTTCATCAATCTCTTCATCAGATTTATTAACTAATTCTGAAGGTAAATCAAATCCTAACTTTTTTTAATAACTGATACATTCAAGTTTTTGTTTAAGTTAATTTTATGAATTCCTGCTTCTCTCTCATACATTTCTTTAGCATCTGAAATAGGTTCTTCAACATCTTCTAAGGCAGGAAATCTTGAAGATTCTGCAATTGGTTGAAATGAAAGTTCTTCAATTGCATCTTGAATAGCTTTTAAATTTTCTTTTCTAGATACATCTTGATATTCTAATTTTTCAACTATAGGTTTATGAAATTTTGTGATTGCCTCTTCATATCCTAAATCTTCTAATTGCTTTTCCTTATTTCGTTTTCTTAGTTCAGCATTTACTTTTGCTAATTTTAATAAATCTTGTATCACTTTACTCATTTATTTAACTGAAAATTTGCTTCCAAGCAAATTATTTTACTACCAAGCAAATTATTTTACTACCAAGTAAATTATTTTACTTCCAAGCAAATTATTTTACTTATATAAATGGAAGAACAAATTGAAGAATATTTATCTTTTGCTGAAATGGCATTATATCTAGCTGAATGTTATTTATCTCAAGGAATACCAGCTGAAGACTTATTATTTGAAGCTGAAATGTTTATTGAAGATGCTGAATTTCTATTAAATAAATATGATTAAGCCTTGCAGCATTAAACTAAAAGATTATTCAGAACCAGAAGAATTTATAGATCCAAATCAAAATCCAATATTACCTATTCATCCTTTTAAACTTTTAATAACAGGATCTTCAGGATGTGGAAAAACAAATTTACTATTAAATTTAATATATGATCATTTAAATTTTGATGCATTATTCATATGTGCAAAAGATATTAACGAACCTAAATACTCTAAATTAAAAGAAAATTACTCAATGTTTGATGATATAGAAGAGGAAGACATTTTAAAAATAAAGGGAAAGAATAAAAATAAGTTATTAAAATTATTTAAAAAGTTTAAGAAAGAAACATTATTTAGTTCAGACATAAATGAATTTATTACTGTAGATGACTTAGATCCTTCATTAAAAATCTAGTTATTTTTGATGACTGTGTAAAAGAAAAAGATCAAAACGAAATTGAAAAATTTTTATAAGAGGAAGGAAGAAAAATGCATCCATTATTTATTTATCACAGACCTATTATTCAACACCTATTGATATAAGAAAAAACTGTGATTACTTTATATTTTTAAACTTCAGCACAGAGAAATTAAACAAATTATTAGAGAAATTGATGGTGATTTTAATATAGATCCTTATCAAAAAGTATTAAAAAACCTTATGATTTCTTCATGTTAGATTTGAAAAATCCTCATATGAGATACAGACATAACTTTGATCTATATAAATGGAAGAATATTTAGAAAAGAAAATGTATGTATACAGAAAAAGTTTTAATTACTATAATAAAATTAGTATATCACTATCAGTAGGCAAATTTATATTTAGTGCTTCAGGTTTATCAGCTTTTGCATTTATTCCTTTAGCAGCACTTTCTTTAGGAGCAGGAGTCATTGAAGTTGTTGATAAAACTCTAAATATTTCAGAAAGAAAAGAAGAATATAAACAAGCTTACAAATTTTATAAACAGATATTAAATTTAATAAACGCTAATTCAATTTCAGAACAGGATGCTTACGTTAGAGAAGAGGATTTTATAAAAAATATGAAGTATTTTCCTTTAGAGAAATATGTAAAACAAACGCAACTAAATGGTTATAGATATGTAAAATAGATTTACACTTAAATAAATGGAATTACAAGGAGGTGATATAGTAGGATGGTTACAAGATAAATTAAATCCACCTGAAATGCATATACCTGGTTACCAGTATTGTGGTCCATTTACAAAATTAGAAAAGAGATTAAAAAGAGGTGATCCAGGAATTAACAGAGTTGATAAAGCTTGTAAAAAACATGATGTAGCTTATAGTAAAACTAAAGATACTAAACAGAGACATATTGCTGATCAAGAACTCTTAAACGATTTAGATTCAATTGAAAATACTACAAGTGGATTCTATCCATTAGGAGAGAAACAAGCTAGAGCTGTTATAAAACCAATTATAAAAGCAAAGAAAACATTTGGTTTAGGAATTTCATCCTATATGTATTGCTTAAAGTGCAAACAGAAAACTGAAACTAAAGATATTCAAGAAACAGTAGCTAAAAATGGAAGACCGATGGCAAAAGGAAAGTGTAAAGTTTGTGGATCTAAAAAGAGTGTTTTTTAAAGACGTAGACCTTAAAAATATTTATTATACACCAGAAACTGGTTATTGTGGTATTAATGAATTACAAAGAAAAACTAAATTACCCAGGAAAGATATAGAAGAGTTTTTACATCAACAAGATGTATATACAAAACATAAACCACTTATTCATAGATTTAAAAGAAGAAGAATTTATGTTTCTCATGTCAATGACCAATTTCAAGCTGACCTTATAGATATGCAAGAATTTAAATCCTTTAATAATGACACAAATTATATTTTATCAGTGATTGATATATTCAGTAAATATGCTTGGACAATTCCGATTAAAAGAAAAAACAGGGGAAGAGTAACTAGAGCATTTAAAAAAATATTTAAAGAAAGAAAACCAGAAAAACTTCAAACAGATAAGGGTACAGAGTTTATAAATAAACAAACTCAAAGTTATTCAAGGATGAAAATATTCACTGGTTTACAACTGAGAATATTGAGATTAAATGTGCTGTTATTGAAAGATTCAATAGAACTTTAAAGACTAAAATGTGGAAGTATTTCACAGCAAATAATACTAGAAAGTGGTTAAATGTACTAGATAAATTAATTAAGAATTATAATAATTCTTATCATAGATCCATTAAAATGACACCTATAGAAGCAAGTAAGGAAGAAAATGAATTAAAAGTTTATAATAATTTGTATAAAGAAAAAGAGAAAAATAAACCAAAATATCAAAAAGGAGATAAAATAAGAATTTCAAAATATAAAAGAGAATTTAAGAAAGGTTATCTTCCAACATTTACAGAAGAAATATTTATAATTTCCGATATATTGAACACAGATCCTCCGACATATAAAATAAAAGATTTAAATAATGAAGAAATTACAGGAACATTTTATGAAAAGGAACTGGTTAAATATGATAAGAAAGATGAGGTTTATAAGATTGAAAAAATTATTAGAAAGAAAAGAAATAAATACTTAGTTAAATGGTTGGGATATCCTGATGAATTTAACAGTTGGGTTGTAATTTGAAAAATTTTTGCAAAACGCCCTTTCGGTGGAGGGTCTAAGCTTCATTTTTTTTTATTTATTTGTACCTGGCCAGCCAGGTGGGCGTTAACTCTTTCGACCCTCCACCGCACACACTCTCTACCATCAGATGTTATTCACGCACACGCTCTACCGTGAACCCAAACTCTGATTTCAAAGTTTAGGACAGGGAGCCATTCTACCGTACCGAGATTCGAACCTGAGACCTTTTGCATGCATGTCTGACTCGCTACCAATCGGCCAACACAGGCCGATAAATTCTTGCTTGAAACATATATTACGGCAAGAGAAACTTGGCGATGATCCAAAGTTGTTACGTAACGAAGAACTGCTTCTTTCCGAGGACATAATCGCGCGCCGTGGAGAGTATTTTGGCAGCTGTTCAACTCTGGTTATGTAAACATTTTCGCTCGCAGCTTATCAGTAATGACTACATCTAAGCAAGAAGAGATTTAATTGCTTGTGCTACCATCTATATGTGAAAGAAAAAACTGTATTTCAGTATTTAAAGATATAATTTCTTAGGTAGGAATTATTAACGATTTAAAATAAGATATACGTGAAAAAAGTATTTAATAACATGATATCTAATAAATGGCTTCATTAAAAGATGTATGTTATGAACAAATCAAAGATAATTACTGGTATGGTCTATTTGGAGATTTTAAAATTATAATAGATAAAAATACTGGATACTTTAATGCTACAAAATTATGCAAACAAGGTGGTAAAAAATTTAAAAAATGGTTAGAGAATAAACAATCTCAAGAATTAATAAAATATTATAAAAATTGTGGTGGCCCGAATTCAGGCCGCCATAAAAATGATCAAATGTATGAAATAAGAGAAGGAACAGGTAAGAATATTATTAATGGAACATATGTTAAGCAGGAATTAATTTTAAATATATCTTGTTGGGTTTCAAACGATTTTTATGATAAAGTTAACAAGATTGTTAAAGACTATTACATTAAAAAATTCAATGATAAATACAAGAATGATAATGAAAAATTAAATAAGAAATTAAATAAGATAAAAAGAAAATGGAAAAATTAAAACTTGAAAATGAAAAATATAAAGAAGTAGAAGAGGATATAACACCTAAAACTGCTAATTCTAAAAAGCTTCATATGTTTACTATCATACAGAAAAATAAAGAAAACTCTGATTATCCTTATTATGTAATCAGATGTCAAAGAGATAAAATGAATAAAACTATTGGTAATTTAAAAATAAAGTATCCAGATTTAAATACAGTATATGAAATAAAATATAATCCTAATTCTATTAATTTATTTAACAGAGTTAAAGAAAATATATCATACATAGAAACTAAATTTAATCATCTTAATATTGTTAATGATCATACTATTGATAATTTAAAAGAGGCTATTAAAAGAATAACTAAGTTCTAAAAAGTTTTTAATAAAATGATATCTAATAAATGGAAAATGATATTGAAGAAGCGAATTACTTTTCTTATTCAGAAGAAGAACAAATTGAAATTCCTGAAAATTTTAAAAAAGTAATGAAACAAATAAAAAAGAATGAAATATGATGAAGAGGAAGACTGTTATTATATAGATTATAATAAATATTTAAAAAAGTAGATATGTTAGTAGAATAAGATATTTTAATCAGTTTAAAAAGAAAAAATAACCTTAAATTTAATAAGGAAGCAGAAGATTTATTTTTAAAATTATTGGATTTTATGTACTATGAGAAAAATTTAAAATATGTATATTTTATTAAAAAAATTTGTGACTATTATAATATATCAAATGATATTAAAATTAATATAAATCCAAAAAATGAAAAGATCTGGGAAGACTTTAAAGCAGCAAGCTTAAAGCAAAGTATTTTATAAATTTGTTTCCTAATAAATGGAGAACAAAATATGCAAAAGTTGTAAACAAACAAAACCTATAGATGAATTTTACATTCATCGTCGTTATGGTAGAGTTGATCGTCAGCATATTTGCAAATATTGTCAAACTTATACTCTATATAGGAAACTGGTTTGTGATTGTGGAAGAGAATATACTTATGCTCATTATCAAAGACATTTAAGAAGTTCTTTACATAAACGTCTTTTAAAAATCTGTTTATAAAAATACCTGCCTATAAATAGTTACAAATTTTTTTCCTTATAAATGGAAAAGTCTTTGAAGCCTATTATTGTGCATCTTAAAAGTGCTCTGAATGCTATTAGTGTTCAGAAACTTAGAAATGCTTTAAAAAGATTAAATATCAAAAAACGAAATGTAAAAAAAGATGATTTAATTAAATCGTTGATAAAATATATTAGAAATACAGGTGATTATAAGTCTGTTTTAGTAGATATCCTTGGATTAGATACATCAGAATATTTAGATCGAAAAAGAAAAATATTTATTAATCATCCAGAGAAGAAATAGAATTAAAAAATTATTTGATTCTTTTAATTTAAAATTCAAAGATAACAAATTGAAACCAAGAAAAGAAAAGAAAATTAAAACAGCTGTAAATCTTGAAAAATTATTTAAACCTGATTATGAAATTATTGAAACAAAAGGAAAATATATTAAAAAATATATGGTACATAGAAAGAATTATAGAGTAGCTGGAGTAAACATTAAACCTGAACAATATTTCAATATTTTACAATATATATTTAGAAAAGCAATTGGTAAAATTCAAGGTAAAGTAGATATAATTGTATATAATCCTAAACTGAATAAACCATTTCATGATAAAATGATGTATACTAAGGATGCCTATGAGCTATATATTTATAAATTATCTGATCAAATTGAATATAAGGAATTAGAAATAACTGATTGTATATTTGATTTTAATGTAATTGAATTACCTTCAGGAGGTAAACATATAAAGATAATTAATGATGAAACAATAGAAAATAGAAGAAGTATCTGTCAGATAAAAAATGATGATAACATATGTTTAGCTAGATCAATTGTAACTGCTCTATCTATTCAAAATCCTAAGCTATTATGTGATAAATTGAATCATAATGAATTATCAAAAAATGATATTAGATACATCAAAATGGGTAGAGTTTTACAAAAATCATTAGCTGTAAAATTACATGAACTATGCAATATTCCATTAGAAATATATGTTGCTTAGAAGAGGTTAAAATATTTGAAGAATTCTTAGATATTCAGATAAATATATTTTGCAGAGAGAATTTTAATGAACGTATATATAGTGGTAAATATAAATCTACATGTATTTACATATTGAAAAATAGAAATCATTTCGATGTAATTACTTCTGTTAAAGGATTTTTAGGAAAAGAGAATTACTGTGATTATTGTCAAATAAGCTATAAAAGATCAGATCAACACAGATGTCCTCTCAAATGTGATAGATGTTTTAAAACAGATAGTAACTGTAATGGTGAAGAGATATTTTGTAAAAAATGTAATCGATTATTTAAAGGTGAGGAGTGTTTTGATAACCACAAAAGAAAAAAATAAGAAAGGTGTTAGTGTATGTAAATGTCTATGGAAATGTTTAAAATGTAAAAGAATTATTAATCGATATGAGAGAAAACCCAAAGAGCATGTATGTGGTGAAAAGAGATGTAAAAATTGTTGGAAATATGTATTACATGATCATAAATGCTATATGAAGCATTAAAGATGCTAAAGGTGGTAAATGTGAAAATGATTGTCCTAAGTTAACAAGAAATCGAAAAGATTGGTGTGAAAAATGTAGATATGAATATACTGAGAAATATATATTCTTTGATGTTGAAACTAAACAAGAAACAGGAACTCATGAAGTTAATCTAGTTGTATGTCAAATGTATGATGGTAGTGAAAAGATATTTGAAAATGAAAATGATTTTTGTAATTGGTTATTTCAACAAAAACATTTTGGATATACGGTACTAGCTCATTATGGTAAAGGCTTTGATTTTCAATTCTTAGCTAAATACTGTTTTAAAAACAAAATAGAAGTGTTTACTATATATAATGGAAATAAACTCAATTATATGCAGGCATCTGGATATAATATAAGATTCATAGATTCAATCAATTTTACTATGATTCCATTAAGAGATTTTCCAAAAACATTTGGGTTAGAAGAGATGGCAAAAGGTTATTTTCCTCATTATTTTAATAAAGAATGTAATCAAAATTATATAGGTAAATACCCTGAAAAACATTACTATGGGTGTGATTCTATGAAATCTGAAGAGAGAAATGAATTCTTAAAATGGTATGAAACTGTTAAAAACGATACGTTTGATTTTCAAAAAGAATTTGTTAAATACTGTAGATCAGATGTAGATATTTTAAGAAGAGGATGTTTAGAATTGAGGAGATTATTCTTAGAAATCGCAAATATCGATCCATTTAAATATGTAACTCTAGCAGGTGTATGCATGAGTATTTATAGAGATAAATTCTTAAAAAAAGGTACAATTGCCATAGATGATGATACAATTCAAAAAGACAAATATAGTAAAAAATCAATTGCTTGGTTAGATTATCTGTCTAAAAAGAATAATATCAATATTCAACATGCATTAAATGGTGGAGAGAAAAAATTAAAATTAGGTAAGAAAATTTATAAAGTAGATGGATTTTATGAAAACACAGTGTTTCAATTTCATGGATGTCACTGGCATGGATGTAATAGATGTTATAGAGAATCAACTATAAATGAACAGAATCAGATATGTATGAAAGACTTATATAAAAGAACTAAGAGGATTCAAAAGAAGATTTTAAAAGCTGGATATGAATTAATTGTTATATGGGAATGTGATTTTAATAATAATAAAGAAATTAAAAAATATATAAAAAATGAATGGAATAGAGATTTCGTGGAACCTTTAAATCCTAGAGATGCATTTTATGGGGGTAGGTGTGAGCCTACTAAATTGAAATATGAATTTAAAAATAATGAAAAAGGTAGATATATTGATGTATGTTCACTGTATCCAACTGTAAATTACTTTGATAATTATCCAATTGGTCATCCTGTTAAGATATTTAATCCTGAAAAATTTGATAAAGAATGGTATGGTTTCATCAAATGTAAGGTCTTACCACCTAGAAATTTATATCATCCAGTGTTGCCAATTAAAGATGAAAAATTGATGTTTGCTCTTTGTAAATCATGTTCTAAAACTATCAAATGTAATCACTTTAAAACTGTTGTAGATAAAAAGAAATGTAAAGAATGCTTTGAAATTAGAAATAAGGAGTGTAATCATAAAAGAGACGAAAGATGTTTCACTAGTACATGGACTACTGATGAAATGAATTTAGCAATTAAAAAGATATAAAATTTTAAGAATATATGAGGTTTGGAATTTTGAAAATAAAACTGATGAACTATTTAGAGATTACGTTAAAATGTTTTTGAAAATCAAATTAGAAACAGATGATAAATGGTCTGAAAACTTTAAAAGTGAAAAAGAATATAAGAAAACAGTTTACAAGAAATTAGATATAAAATTAGAAAAAATAGAAAAAAATCCAGGAATGAGATTTATAAGTAAGATATGTTTGAACTCATTATGGGGTAAGTTTGGACAGAGAAAAAATATGAAACAGACTAAATACGTAATGGATTTAGATGAATTTTATAAAATTATATTAGATGATAATCTCAAAGAATTAAATATGATATTTATGAATGATGACTGTGTAGAAATGACTTATAAAATGAAAGATGAATATGTTAAAAATAACTTCAATACTAACGTTTATATAGCAGCTTTCACCACTAGTTCTGCTAGAATTAGATTATATAAAATGCTTGATAAATTACGTGAAAAAGTGATTTATAAAGACACAGATAGTGTTGTGTATATAGATGATGGAACTAATAAAATCAAAACAGGATGCATGTTAGGAGAATGGACAGATGAATTGGGAGAGGACAAATATATGAAATCCTGGATAGCTGGTGCACCAAAAGACTATGGATACATACTAAATGATGGAACTGTAAAAGGTAAAGTTAAAGGATTTAAAATGAGCTATGAGAATGAAAATATTTTGAATTTCAATGATAGAATGAAAGTAATAACAGGTGAAACAGATTACTTAGAAATATCAAATAATCAGTTTAAGATACAAAAAGATAGAAATATAGCTGTAGATACACTGAACAAGAAATACATGTTTGGATTTGATAAAAGAAGAATTCTAGATGATTTGAATACTGTACCTTTTGGATATGTATTTAAAAAAAGTGAGTAAATATAAACAATGAATGATATAATTGTGATTATAAATATTCAAGGATTTGTACTCCCAAATCGTAAGATAGCAAGAGAGATAAGTTGGGTACACTCAAAACTGAATATTGGTGAAACAATATCAGTGTTCACACCTGACTGCAAATTAGATGAACAAGAATTGAATATCGTACGTAAGTGTGTTTTAGATGTGCATGGACTGAGATTTAAAAGATATCCAAATAGCAAAGAACTATGGATTAATAATTGTGAGGTAAAGAACTATATTAAAAACCTGTACCATATTTATGGTGGTACATTTGCATATAAAGGAGGAGTAATGGAAAAAGAGATGCTTGAAGATATTCCATCTGTTGATTTAGATATACCTAAATGTCCAAGAGTTTTAGGCCCCGGATGCTCTATGTATAGATGTATGCATTATAAGAATTATATTTCAAAAAATGAAAACTTATAAATGGATTTAATGGGTGACCTTAGAGCTCTATACTGTTCTTCAGATAAAAAATATAGTAACGAAATATCTCAATTCGCTCATTTTTGTGATGACTTGATTCATATGTATAGAGATAATTACAAGTTTTCAGATATTCTAACTATAGTTTATAAATATTTAAAAAAGGTAAAAAGAATAATTGATAAAAAAAGAAAAAACGAGGAAATTAAAAACAAAGGGTTAGAAATTTTAAATGAGTTTGTAAGTTATTGTAATTTACAGTTCTCATCACATGTATTCAAAAACCTTTAAAAAATAAAATCTTATAAATGGATGAGTTCAATAGCATCAGATTATTTACAGAAACACAGAAATTAAAAGATCTGAATCCTGGAGATTATAAATTGATGTCACTGAAAAAATCCAAACGAAATTCGGAGATGCAACTATTGCAAAAATAGAAGTCAATGATGAAGAAAAAGAATATTATCTTAGAAAATGTCACGGAAAACTATCTGACAGTGCAATTAAAAAAATTAATAAAGGTAATTATATATTCAGATTCAGAGGTAAAATTGATGATCTATATTATGATTATGAATTAGTAAAAACTTAACAAAACGAATTCTATTAAAATGAAAGTTCACTTCGATCCTAATGTCATATATGTAGGAAATGAAAAGGTATATGGGAAACATATGCAGTTGATCGAGAGAGGTTCAAAAGAAGAATTACCGAAACAGAAAATAAAATAGGACATATCTTTAAAGAGAAATGAAGTACTACATAACAAAAAACCTTATATTATTGAATTCGTTTAAATCTTTGTAATATTTTTAATTAAATCTTGAATTTGTTTAATCTTCCTAAATTTTTAATCTTCCTATAAGGGGTATCCATTTTGGGTACCTTTTTTTAATGCATTTTTAAAAGGACTTTGCAAAGTAGTTTGTTTTACAACTTTTCTATTCATCACTAAATCCATCATTTCATCACTTTCAAAGCTATTCAAAGCTCAAAATGATTGCAATTGTTCAAAAAAGTCGTCAAATATCATCAAAAATGCGTGTTTTTATGATGTCTGTTTTTATGAAAAAACAGAGTAAAAACTTCAATTTTCAAAAAATCTGATGTTTTTGACTATTTTATGCCCAAAAATCAATGCTTTTTAATGAAAATAAGGTGTTTTTGATCATAAAAAGCCTTAAAATGTTCGTGATTATTGAGGTCTGAAAAATCAAAAAATGCCTGATTTTGAGGTTTTTATACCGAATTGGGTGTGTGCCATAGTACCCCCCATATACTACTAATGCATTGCATGATACTAATAACTTGTTTTGAGTTATCACTTATTTCACTTACTTTGAGAACATCTGGGTATCGTTGAGTAAGAAGTGTAAATATATAACTTTGTTTTAGGAAGACAAGTGGCACTGGGTGTACATTAAAAAGCAAACGCTATGATTATTTTGATTATTTACACCAACATTAGTTTTAATGATCAGAATTCTTTTATAAAGCTGATCATCAGTAATATCTTATAAAAAAAGCGACTCAGGATTCTATTGGTTTGAATTTTCATTTCGTTGCTTTAACAACAGTTTGTGGAGTACTGGTACAGAGCATGAGTCGAAAGTTTTGCAATATTTGCATAAACGCTAGTGCTGCGGCGGGAATGTCACGTGTTTAAACTAGTTCAAGTTGCGCACTGCAGTCAGTCGAAAGGGATATAAAGTGGTAGTCGTTGCTGTGAACAGCATTGCATGTCGTCGTTCTCTTTGTGGTTGGGACGCCTCAAAGATTAACAGACACAACCGGCAAATAAAGGAGCTTTTGTTTCACGAGTTTGAACTCGGCCATAACGCAGCTCAAGCAACAAGAAACATTTGTCATGCGAAAGAGGAAGGTTTCTTGGACCACAGCACCGCAACCAGATGGTTCAAGAAATTTCGCTCAGGTGAGAGAAACATCAGCCAAAGTTGAGTAGGCAGCGAACCATGGATTCTGGGGCTTTGTCCGAGGCCGTAGAGGTAAATCCGACAACCAACGCTCGGAAATCAGCAGGTGAGCTGGGCATGTCACAGACCACTGTGGTTCGTCACTTTCAGGACCTCGGCAAGGTCTACAGGAGCTGTCCCTCACAAACTCACGCCAGCTGAAGCAAACCGCCGAGTGGGAGTTTACACGAAACTCCTAGAAAATCAGCGCGATGTACGTTTTATCAGGATAACTCTTACGCGAGATAAAAAAGCGAGTCTATGTCCGTAATTCTAACACACAACGGCAGTGGTTGAGCCCGTGACAGCTTCCTGAATCTGTTGCCAAACGTGGGCGCTTCGAGCACAAGGGGATACTGTGCGTCTGGTGGAATTTTGAGGGGATAATCCATTACGAATTTGTTGCAGACGGTCGGACCATCAACGCCAATCTCTACTCTGAACAGCTGGAGTGGATGTACGCCATTTTGGAGGAGAAGTTCCCGGCACTGGTGAACAGAAAGCGCGCTCTCCTACAGCAAGACAACGCTTGCCCTCATACCGCGTTACGACCCGGGCAGAACTCCAAGGCATCGAATTGATGCCACACCCAGCATAAAGTCCGGATCTTGCCCCGTCGGATTATTACCTGTTCCAGTCCATAGCCTACTTCCTTCGAGGGAGGCACTTCAACAAACAGGAGGAGGTGGCAGCTGGGATGAAGGAGTTCTTTGCTTCGAAGGACAAAAACTGGTACCCGCGAAATTTTAGAACTGGCAAACAGATGGCTAAAGACGGTGCAAACACGATGGTCTGTACTTTGAATGCTCGTCAGCTTTTGTCGTAAAGGTACATATGAAGACATAAAGTGATCCAAATATTACAAAACTTTCGACTCACCCCCGTATATTGTATTTCCCCCTAAATCTCTGCTTCTAAAAATCGCATTTTAAAACTTCTTTTTTGCGTGAAATTGAGGTCACGACGATGAAAATCTTTGTATGCAATTTAAAATATTTTGTGAAAAAATGCTTATCCACTAGGAGGGAGTAAGTGCATATTTCTGTTTTCAATATGCCTGCAATCGTACCTTCGCTTCTAAAAATCTAATAGAAAAGTTTTTGTTTTTTTTTCAGTCAGATGCCACTCGCTGCGGAAAACATTTATGAATTATTTTTTCTGAAAATGATGTTTAGTTTCTCACTAGGTGGCTTTAATGTGAAAAATTTCTCTAATTATCAAATCTCCGCTTCTAGAAGTCAAATTTAAAGAAATTATGTTCTTTAAGCTACTGACAGCATTTGTAGCGACGAATAGTTTTCATATGTATTTGCCAATTTTTGCACCACACAGTTTTGCCACTAGGGGGTGTAAGTGTTCATTTTTATTTGTACCATACTTGGAAATGTATTTTACTGTGGTGTTCAAATGTATCGCAGCACCTGCAAAAACTTTTAATTTTTAAGTTTAACTCTTTTTCAACTAACTAATTTTTACAGTTATTTCATCATTTATATGCCATTAAATGCGAAATTTAACGGAGATTTCAAAAATGTCTTAGTTTTTCCTGTAGCTATTTCTATTTTTAAGATATGATATAAAACATGGGGTTTGGCAAATATATTGAAATTCACGTTCGCTGCGTATCAGTTGTTACAGCCAATCACAGACATTCTTTTACCTGATTGGCTGCTTCCTAATGCTATCCTAATCTACTCCAGTCTTTATCAGGGTTGACGCAGAACTACTGGAGCATTGTGGTAGACGCTTCTTGTTGTCATTAGGGTATAATTTGTGTACATTCTGAATAATGGTGAAAACTGCGGAATTGTCAACAATGGACCGAGTAAAAGTAGTTGTTCCGCATGAAGAGGGATATTCTTCAAGGCAAATCGCTGAAATAGTGGGCTGTTATCAATCTACAGTTATTAGGCTACTGAAGAAAGTAAAAGACACTGGTAATATTAAAAATATGCATCACAGTGGAAGGCCCAGATCCGCTACAGCCTAGCAGGACAGAGTGCTCAGAAATCTAAGCTTGGCAGACAAGAGGCTCAATTCACCTGAATTGCTTCAAAGATGGTCTGAAGTAATTGGTGTTACTGTTAATACATCTACTGTTAGGAGGAGGCTGGTTCACTATGGCTTACGGGGCTGCAAAGGCAGGCATAAACCAATGTTAACTGCAAATCAAAGACAACGTAGACTTCAGAGGGCAAAACAGCATGCCTCACGGACAACCAAGCAATGGGAAAATGTTCTTTACAGTGATGGATCAGAATTTTGCCTTAATGGGAATCAGAGCAGTGCTTATGTAAGGAGATTCAAGCACGAAGAATTCCGTCCAAGTTGCTTAGTGACTACTGTTAATTATACGCTGAAGGTCATGTTTTGGAGCTGCATGTGTACACATGGCGATGGAAGCCTCCATATTGTCGATGGTCCGGTAAATACCCAGAAATGCATTTGGGTATTAGAAAACATCATCTAGAAGACTTTATGGCGGCAATTTTATTTTACAAGATGACAATGCTCTCTGCCATGGTGCTAAATTAGTGAAAACGTAGTGTCAGGAAAAAAATGTTCAGCATCTTGACTGGCCACCACAGTCACCGGACTTAAAAATCCCATCGAAGATTTGTGGTTCAAAGTGTCGTATGAACTATCGAAAAAGAAGGCAACAACCAAACTTCAACTCATTGAAGCTATAATTCAAATTTGGAGTCGTATTGTTCTCCCCAATCTTTTACAAAACCTTGTTCACCGTATGCCATCAGATGTGGCTGGGCAACAAAATATTAGGTAAAGTTTGTAATTTTGCTTTACTATATTTCTATATTTACATGCTATGAATTACAAAAACGATTTATTGCTGTAAACCTTAGTATTGGATAAATGATGATTTTCATTGTATTAATAATTTCGACTTGGTCATGCTTTTTGTGAGGTATCTTAAGAACAGAATTAGCTACAGGAAAAACTAAGACATTTTTGAAATCTCTATTAAATTTCGCATCTAATGACATATAAATGATGAAATAACTAAGAAAATTAGTTAGATAAAAAAACAATTCTTAAACATTCCCGGTTTTTGCAGGTCATGCATTGCTCTTGCACAACACTTTAGTTTCTAAGATCCCGATTTCAAAAATCCCATTTGTCTCTTCCGTTATTAAAAATGTTTTGTGCACAGTTTGTGAATTTTGTAGCACATATTTCAGCCGCTAGGGGCCAAAAGTTGCTATTTGTATTTGTGAATGTTTTACCAACTTTGTTGAAATCGGTTTTTAGCTCGTCTTTTCTAAAAAAAAAAAAAAAAAAAAAAAAAGATTGTGCTTATGTTATCACTTTGTCTGTAATTGTGAACACCATATCTTTGATATTAATAGTTAGATTTATAACACTAGTAGTTATGCCCGTTCTTCGAACGGTGAATCTATAATTGTTAACGTAAAATTAAAGAATATAATATATATATATATATATATATATATATATATATATATATATATCATCATCATCATTGTCAACCATTATCAATCCACTGCTGGACGAAGGTCTCCCCAAGTTTCCTCCACAACGGTCTGTCTTGTGCCAGTCTCCTCCATGTCACTCCCGCATATTTACGAATTTCATCCACCCATCTCCCATGTGGTCTTTTTCTGGGTCTTTTCCTGTCCCTTGGAATCCAATCTAAAATTTCGGCTGTCCATCTATGGTCTGTCCTTCTGGCAGTATGTCCAGCCCATTGCCATTTCAGGGATTTAACTCTGATCATGATGTCTTCCACTCTCGTCATTTTTCGGATCCACGAGTTCCTCTTCTTATCTCTCCTGTTTATACCAAGCATGCACCTCTCCATGCTTCTTTGAGTTGTCTGCAGCCTTTGTATGTCTCTTTTAGTTAAGGTCCACGTCTCTGCACCATACGTAAGCACTGGAAGGATGCATTGATCAAACACTTTTCTTTTAAGACATAATGGCATATTGCTCTTGAAAATTATGCTGTTTCTTCCAAAAGCTCTCCAGGCAAGTTTTGTACGCCGATTAATTTCTTCATCAATGTGACCCTCACTTGATATCTGCTGTCCAAGATAAACATATGTATCTGTTATCTCCAGTTTTTCTCCATCAATCGATAAATCTTCATTTCTTGTAAAAGCATTAAACATCACTTTTGTCTTCTGAAAGTTCATTTTTAATCCCACTTCTTTACTCTTGTCAGCAAGTTCCTGGATCATACTCTGCAGCTCTGATGGGGTAGTTGCAAAAATGACTACGTCATCAGCAAAACGAAGGTGGGTTAGATAATCTCCATTAATCTTTATCCCTTTGTTTTCCCAGTTCAGTGATTGAAAGACATTTTCCAATGTGGCATTAAAGAGCTTCGGAGATATGGTGTCACCTTGTCTCACTCCCTTTCCAATTTTTATGTGTGTTGTATTTTCAAACAGCCGAATCTTTGCACTTGCATTTTCATAGATGTTATTAATAATATTAATGTATGCATCTTCAATACCGCAGGATTTCAGAGCCGTGGTAACTGCTGATGGTTTCACTGAATCAAAGGCTTTTTCATAATCGATAAAAGCCATGCACAATGGAAGTTCATATTCCCTCGCTCTTTCAATTAGTTCTCTCAGTACGTGGATATGATCTATTGTGCTGTAGCCACTCCTGAATCCAGCTTGTTCTCTCGGTTGAGCCATGTCCAGTGTTACCTTCAAGCGGTGTGAAAGAACTTTAGTGAAGATTTTATAAACCACTGATAGGAGGCTGATAGGTCTGTAGTTCCTGAGATCCTCAATGTCACCTTTTTTATGTAGCAGGATCATTGTAGCGTTGTTCCAATCCTCAGGAATCTTCCCTTCATTAAGGCATCGAGTGAAAATTTGGGCGAGTACTGTTTCAATTTCTCCACTTGCTTCTTGTATGATGTCTATAGTAATTCCATCTTCTCCTGGAGCTTTCCCCCGCTTCATGTTCTTGATTGCATGAGCAACTTCTGCTGGGAGGACTGGAAGAACTCTGGTACCTTTCATGATGTCTGGAGTACATGTATCATCCCTTTCATATAATTTGGAGTAGAAATCTTTCACTCTTGTCAAAATTTCTGCCTCTATTTCTTGTTATAGAACCATCTTCTTTTCTCAGAGCCATAATCTGTTTTCTTCCCTTACTGAGATGTCCCTTTGCTATCTTAAGGCTTTGGTTGTTTTCAATTGCTTTCCTCACTAGCTCACAGTTGAATTTCCTTACGTCTTCAGTGATACTTTTTCGTGTTGTCTTGCATAGCTCTATATATTCCACTTTGGAAGTCACATCTTCTTTAGTTGTCCTCATCTCTCTTCTTTTTGCATCAACATTTTGGTTTTTCCTGATAATTTGTTCACATGCAACTTGTTCTTAGACCCAGCTAATTTTGTTGCTGTTTCCATTAGAGCTTTGGTTACTTTTCTGTTAACTTCCGAAATATCCACTTCTTCCGATGTTAGGCCTTCTAAAGCAGAGAATCTGTTCTTCAGTTCCAACTTGAAAGTATTATGGTGTTTTTTAAGGTTGGTTATGTCAATACATTTTGTTTGTCTTATGAGCTTGCCACGTTCCAGTTTAGTGTTGAGGTGCATCTTACATCTCACCAATCTATGGTCACTACCTGTGTTGAACTTGTTCAGCACACTGCAGTCTTCGATGACGAATTTTTTGTTACACATAATAAAATCAATTTCACTTGTTGTCCCAATTGGATGTCTCCATGTCCATTTCCTGTGTGGCTTTTTCTTGAAAAAGGAGTTCAAGATGAAAAATCCTTCTGCCTCTGCAAACTCAACGAGAGTATTTCCACGCTGGTTTCTGTTGCCGTGACCGAATTTACCTACTGAAGTTTCATTCTGTTGCCGTTGCCCTATTTTTGCATTGAAATCTCCCATAATTATCTTCAAGTGCTGCTTACCTTTATTATTTAGATGACGAATTTCCTCATAAAATTCTTCAATTTCTTCTTCAGGATGACTTGTGGTGGGTGCATAAGTTTGAATAATCTGAGCCTGGTATCTTCTCGATAGTTGGATAACGAGTCGTGCAGCTCTGTCAGAGGAACTTTCAACTTCTACCACTTTATCCTTCAGTTTCTTGTTTATTATAAATCCAACACCACTAGTTCTGCCAGTATCTGTCCCACGATAATAGAAGAGATGTCCACTTTTCAGTTCAATGAGATCTTCTCCTTTTCTCCTTACCTCACTTAGCCCGACGATGTCCCACTTGATCCTTTGTAGTTCCTCTTCCAATTCAAGAAGCCTTGAATCAGAAGATAGGGAGCGTCCGTTATAGGTAGCCAAGGTCAGCATCAAATGGCAGCCTAGTCCGGTCCTCCGGGGATTCTTAGCACCCTCTGCCTTCATGTCGCACTGGCCGCTGCCTTGGCCAGGTACATTCCAGCTGCCGGAGACTGAGGGCCAAGATTTAAGTTGTAGAGTCATTTTGGAGGTGTTTGGCCATAACTCACCACGCTGGCCAAGCGGGTTGGTGAGTGTGGGATAGCATTTCCTCTGATCCCGATGGTATAGTTATACCGCTATTGGCGGTCGTCAGAGCCCCTTTAGTGGGAACAGGATGCACCACGAGAAGGCGGGGTTGACATTTGTCAAGGAGAGGCTGTGATGTTACGCATCACCTGACCTTACATCCCATATATATATATATATATATATATATATATATCACAAAACTGTTCTCTGAGATTCAGAGGTTAGCTCTACAAAGAATACAACCCACCAGATAAATTTTTAACTTATTATTTACTTACTGTTGCCGTATCAAACCTCTTCAATTACAGTAATCTCGACACACACGGGCTTCACTGATATCCATCACACAACGTACACAAGACCTTCCATAATTCATATGCATAATCTTTTTCTCATGCAGACACTCCTGAATATGATCCTCCGCCTTCCTCTACCTTTCTTTCATGTCACTTGGGCCAAAAGAAAATGTCTTAGTAAGCAACTCATCACTCATTATTTCAACATGGCCAAACCACCTATGAATATTAATCTTATTACACAACTGCAGCACATTTTCATTCCTCGCATGATAAGAACGTGTCTTCCCACAACCTCCCCCTCTTCCCCGTAAGTAACACATTTCTCCAGCACACATTTATGACCCCTATGTCTCTTCTGCAGTAACCAGGTTTAACTGCCGTACATCAAAGTAGGAATAATTACACTTTCATACACAGTCATTCGGGACTTCCTTGAGAGCCCATCATTCCTGTGAAATCCTCCTGAAGCAGCTATGACTTTCAATGAAGAATTCACTCGCCAACTAATTTCGCCATCTAATCTGTTCTCTCTGTAAAACATGTTTCCTGAATACACAAACTAATTCACCTGGTAAATCACTTTGCCATTTAGACTTATCCTGCATTCAGTACTAATAGTTCCTCACTCAAAAACCCCATAACTTTGGTTTTTACCTTATTTATACTCAGCTTGAATTTCACGCAAACTTTGTACATCCAGGCAACATACTCTGCAACTCACTCTTGCTCACCGCCAACAGGACTGTGTCGTCAGCTTAGAGCAATCTGCACACACTGATATTACCAAGACATAAACCAGAATTGTCCATCTTAACATCAAACATGCACGCATCCATAAATACGATTGTTGTACCGAAAGTAATGCAAAAGTGGGCCTAACTTCTTTATTAACTGACATAGGTCGTTCAAATTGCACATATTGCCGGAGTAACTCTTTCATACATACATAAATATCACTAAGCTGTTCTCTGAGATTCAGAAATTAGCTCCACAAAGAAAAAACAAACTACCAGATAATTTTTAACTGATTATTTACTTACTATTACCGTATCAAACTTCTCCATTTACAGCGGTCTTGACATACAACTCGGGATTCACTGACATCCATCACACGCCGTACACAAGATCTTCTATACTTCATACTCATGATTTTTTTCTCATGCAGACACTCCTGAATATGATCCTCCCATGACTTCCTTGGCCTTCCTCTGCCTTTCCTTCCTGCCACTTGGGTTAAAACAATTCTTAGTAAGCATCTCCTCACTCATTCTTTTAACGTTAGTCTCCACCTTGCTAACAACATTTGCTTCACATTACATAACTGCAACACACCTTCATTCCTCACACAATCAGAATAAGTAACGCATTTCTCCAGCACACAAACGACTCTTATGTTTCTTCTGTAATACCCAGGTTTCACTGCCATACATCAGAGTAGGAACAATTACACTTTCGCATACAGCCATGCGGGACTCTCTTGAGAACCCATCAATCATTCCTGTGAAAACCTCCCAAGGCAGCTATGACTTTCAATGAAGCATTTACTTGCCTACTAATTTTACCAACCAATTTGTTCTCTCTGTCAGACATGCTTCCTAAACGCACAAACTCACTCACCTGGTCAATAAATGTGCAATTTAGACTTATATTACACTCAGTACTACCAGTTCCTGTTCAAAACCATAATTTTGGTGTTCCCCTTATTTATACTCAGTTTGAATTTCATACAAACTTCGTACATTCGGGACAATGTACTCTGCAACTCACATTTACTCTCTGCCAACCGGACAGTATCATCAGCATACAGCAATCTGCACACACGGATATCACCAAGACATAAACCAGTAATATCTATTTTGGCATCACGCATGCATGCATCCATAAATATATTAAACAGCCATGGTGACATTACACAACCTTGCCTAACTCCTGCACCAACAGAAAACAATTTGGATAAAACACTATTCACTCTTACACAATGTACTCTGCAACTCACATTTACTCTCTGCCAACCGGACAGTATCATCAGCATACAGCAATCTGCACACACGGATATCACCAAGACATAAACCAGTAATATCTATTTTGGCATCACGCATGCATGCATCCATAAATATATTAAACAGCCATGGTGACATTACACAACCTTGCCTAACTCCTGCACCAACAGAAAACAATTTGGATAAAACACTATTCACTCTTACACAAGCTCTACTGCCAGCATACATGAATTTCACACTATTAAGTAGATTCCCAGTAACACCATAGTCATTCAATACCTTCCACAGAAGTGTCCTATTTACTCGGTCGTAAGCTTTCTCTAAATCTGAGAAGGCAGCAAAACTATTTACCAACAGCCAGATACTTTTCAATCATTATGCGCAATGCAAAAATTTGGTTAGTGCAGCTTTTGCCCGGCATGAAACCACTCTGAACATCCCACACCTTCATTGATGTAAGACCCCGTATGTTTTCAATAATGGCCTTACCAAACACTTTCCCTGGCACACTCAGTAGGCAAATACCACGATAGTTCTTGCATTCAGTCTGATCACCTTTTCCCTTATAAAAGGGAACAATGATAGCATCCTTCCAATCCCAAGGGACCATTCCTAGCTCCCAGCACAAATGGTAAATTTCAGTTAACCAGTCAATTACAGAGTCACCACCATATTTCAACATCTCTGCCGTTTATCTATTTTGGCATCAACTCCCGGAGCCTTACCATTATGAAGAGATTTTATAGCTTTACACACCTCCTCTCTTGAGATCCCTCCTGTGTTTTCATCCTTCACTGTGACATCGTCTGCTTCTGTCTCAGAATCACCTTTGCTTTCTTGATCTAATAACCCACAGAAGTATTCACCCTATCTGTCACCTTAACTCATTAGTTTCCCATATCATTTCCCCTATCCTATTCTTCACACAACTTACAACTTTGTTTCCCCCATTTTTTCTGAGTCTCGTGTACTTCCAGAAGGTCTTTCTATCTTTCCAAGAAGCCAATTCATGACTTTCCACCTTCTCCTTCCTCTCTTTTGCCTTAATCTGGCGAACCAGCTTAGCTGCTTTACGCTTCCTACAGCGGTATTCATCCACAGAAACTCTACCTTTCAACATCCCCAAATAGGCATCCTTCTTTCTCTTTACTGTCTCTTCAATCTCACTATTCCACCAAGCATCACCTCTATTGTTACCCACTATTGTGGCGCCACAGCCCTCTTCAGCAGCAGTGACAACACAGTTCTTAAAATATTCCCACTTCTTTTCTACATCCTTTTCACACGACTTCAGTTCCTTCAGTCGTTCTCTGATTATGTCATATTATTTCATGGAATTTGTACAGCATTTCAACGTTTCTGGCATAATTATCTTTAAACGTATCAGCATTTTGAGCAGTAAAGCTAAGCCTCTCTTTCGAACTGTTTGGTTTTTAGCCTTTTTTAGGTATCCGGACCTTAAGGACTATCAGCATGCCAATTTTCAGATCTCAAGATTATTGAAAATTGGTTGAACAATTCGCGAAAAATTCAAGCAGAGAAAGTTCCAAAGCCGCCATCTTGATTTTTTTTTTTTCGTTTTCGGATAGACCTATCAACATGACGATTTTCAAATCTCTATGTGATGTAGAAGTGGTCGAACAATTTGCGAAAATTTCAAACTGAAAATTTTCCATCGCCACTATTTTTATTTTTATTTCATTTTATTTTATGCTGGCCGAATACGCCGAACTTTAAAAGCGTCTACGGCATTAAGCATTGCGTCATTACCAGTTTGATTGTAGCCTGTTCTTTCACCCAGTGAGACGAGACCGCTAAAAATAGCTGCGTTACCATGGCAGCAGGTCACGATACCAGAACTTTCCTGGGCGGTTACTGTTGAATACAGAGGAAGCCGTTCGTTCCTTTTCTTTGCGTCTTTAAAAAATGCTTAAAAATCTGAAAATGATTTTTCGTAATTCTTCTCTTAAAGAGGGATGATAGTTATGAGTTTATGCTGTAAAAATTGCAATGCGTTATGATTTATAGTTTGCCATATATCCGTTTTTTAAAATGGATCTCATCGCGAAATAGTGAATTTTATGAAATTTAAAAATTTAATTTCTCGTAAACTAAATCAAAATTAAAAAAAAGGGCAACGAGGTGCAAACATTCCGCCAAGGTGTGGCATGCCTACAAGGTTTCATGGTTAAGGTAAATAAAAGTGCTATCAGGTCGGAACGCGACCTGATAGCACTTTTTTTTACCTTAACTTTGAAATACCATAGCTCTTGAAGTTTCGCCAGAATCGGAAAACGGTTTATTTCAGCGTGTCTTTCAAACAATTCTCTGCAAACGATGTAAATTTTATATTTTTGTGTTTAATTTTTTTTTTTTTTTTTTTTTTTTTTTTTTTTGCTGCGAGCTAGGAAAGAGCGAAATTTGCGAACTTTCAAAAACAGCTGCGGCAGTTACTTTTTTTAGAATAGAGAGAAGAGAGTTTCTGTTTTTGCACTGGAAACCTTGAAATATAAAAATGATGATACTTGCTTTCCGGATTTTCTACAATGTATAACTTCGAAATGCAGAAGCTATCAACTTTAAAATACATTTTATTCAATATCATTGTTTCTGAACATCCGATTGTAAGCATTCTTTCTTCCATTCGATACCATTTGTAACGAAAACTATCTAAGGTACAATTCCTTTTTGAAGTTAAGAATGATAAAGTACAATTGCGGTTTCTTCAATAACTCTGTTTTTAAAATTCTGATTCAAAAAAAAATTTTTGTGTCGTATAGGGCTCTTTGTGGAAAATGAACTGCATATAATTATCATTCTTGTAATGAATGATTTAGATAGTAGGGTGCGTAAATGTATACACTGAAGAGCAATTGAATTAGAGATAGCTGTCTATTAACCTGTAGCACCACCTTTCGCCCAGATGACGGCGGCGATTCGTCTCGGCATGAACTCGACAAGACACCGGACGCGTTGGGAAGCCATACGGATCCACGACCCCTGAACAAGCTACCACAGTTTACGAAGATTCGATGGAGGGGGTCAGAGCCTCGAACATCTCTCTCGATGGCATCCCAGATGTGCTCGATGGGATTGAGGTCAGGTGACGCAGCTGGTCAAGGAAGCGAGGTCACGTCGGTGGAGTGTTCATCCAACCATTCTGATACAATTCGGAAGCGATGGTACGGTGCATTGTCTTGTTGCAGGATGAGGTCCCCAGTGAGATGTTGAAGACGCACAAACGGTAGCAAATGGTCGTCCAGGATATCCCGGTAACGTTGACCTGTGAGAGACGACGTCACACGTACCAGGGGTCCACGTAAACAGTCCCCAGACAAGAATGCCACCCTCCACCAGTTTGAAGAGTACCCTGCTGGCAAAAAGGATCCATCGCTTCATGTGGTTTGCGCCGTACTCGTATCCTGTCATCCGCATGTACCAACGTGAATCTCGACTCATCAGTCCAGGCAACATTTTTCCACATGTCTAGGGTCCAGTGGCGATGTTCCTGCGCCCACGCTAATCTTTGCACCCTGTGATGTGCGGTCAGCAGCGGTACTATCGTGTGACGATGGCTTCTGTACCCCATAGCGAGGAGATGGTTCTGGATGGTGTGGCGGCTTACAAGTTTTTGTGCACCAGCGTTAAATTGCCGAGTGATTTCTTGCACCGTGGCCCATCTATCCGCTGTTACAATGAGAGCTAGCCGACGATGACCCCGCTCATCCACACGCTGTTGTCCACGGCAGTTGGGCCTTGCAGGTATGGTTTTACCGGATTCGATGTACTCACGGTACACCCGTGACACAGTGACTCGTGAAAATCCCAATGCATGCACGACTTCCGAGATGGAGTGACCCATTCGTCGGGCCCCAACAATTTGCCCACGATCAAATGCGCTTAGATCCTTCGTCTTACCCATACTGCGTTCGACTCTTACTGATTCCCGTTGCATCACTCCTTATATTGTCGGATCTCTGCATACGTCATGTCGTTTCCGTTTACAGGGCCGCCCACAGCACCACATTTGCATAACGCCAGCTGTCTCTAATTCAATTGCTCTTCATTGTATTTTTGTTTCTGATATACAATGACCGTTATATAAAAACTGAAAATAAATACACACAAAATGAAGAAATATAGGTACAGAAAAATGTATGGTATTCTTTCTCAAAGTATCTTCCCTCGAATGATATGCAACGGTCCCATCGTTCAGTCCACTTTTCAAAGCATGTGGCGAAAGCATTTTGTTGAAGCTGCTTTAGCGACCCCTCTACAGCTTGGAAAACGTCACTATCAGTGTTGAAAATTGCGCCACGGAACTTCTCTTTAATTGTTGGAAACCACCAAATATCGCACGGGGCAAGATCAGGACTGTATGCGGGCTTTGGCATGATTTCAATACTGCATTTCTTAAGAAACTGTTAAACTCATGCAGCAACATTGCATCATGTGGACGGGCGTTATCATGGTGTAGGTTCCACTTACCCACCAGTTCCGGTCACGTAATCGAAATGTGTCGTTGCAAACGCTTTAAGAATGAAATGTAATGCTCAGCATTGACAGTAATTTGTGGAGGAACTGCATGCTGGTAGACTACACCTTTAGGATCAAAGAAAAATATCATCATCATTGGCTGACATTTTTCGGAGGCGGCGAGCTTGTGTGTATCCAAACGCTCGTTGCGCGCTTCGTGAGGGGGTCGAAAAAGTGGACCCATGTTTCATCGGCAGTTATTACTGTGTATAAAAAGTTTGGATCCTTTGCAATCACTTGTTTCCAATCATGACACACCTGAACTCTGGCTAACAATTTCTCTCGTCAAGTGATGAGGTACCCATCTGGAACACACACGATGCAGCAGTAATTTGTCGGGTAGAATGTAGAATGGCGATGTTTTTGAATTATTAGTTGACGCCGCTATGTCTTCTCACGTCATTCGTCGATCTTCTTGCAGGATTGCACAAACAGTGTTAACAATACACTCCGTAACAGCACTTCCAGGTTGGCCAGGCCTAGGAGCCAGTTCTGTCGACAAACGCCCTTTTTGGAAATCATGGTGTCATCTAAATATCGTTGACTCACCCAAACATTTATCTTTGTCAGCTTTTTTCATCAAATCAACTGTTTCTGGAGCAGTTTTACCCAAACGATAGAAAAATTTTATCACACAACGCATTTCACATCTTAACTCTGAATCACTCACTTCCATAGCTGTATGGCGAAATGCAGACGTACCTTAAACAACTGCGCAATACAAAAAACAGAGTCATCTGCCAAGGCTAATAACTGTGGCCATAGATGCTTCCTTAATTCAGTTAGTAGACTGCTTGGTTATTTTTCCCCTTCGCCCTGTTGCCAACTCAAAAAAAATACTCTCCGTTTTATGGAACTGCCTTTGTATTTGCAGCAATGTCTGATCATCTGAGGCCTCGATTTAAAAAAATCTTTAGCCGTCAGATGCCACTCACCTCAACAAGTTTTTTGAGAATACCTTGTGCTGAAAATAATGCACAATTTTTCCGCTAGCAGCGCAAATGTCTTGTTGGTTTTTGTTAATATCCTTGCTTTTAAAAGTTCGATTTAGAAAAGTGTTTGAACGCCGCATACTATTTACTATTTACTTTAAGCCTTTTTATATACTATTTACTATTTACTTTAAGCCTTTTTACATACTATTTACTATTTACTTTAAGACTTTTTACATATATTTACTGTTTACTTTAAGACTTTTTACATACTATTTACTATTTACTTTAAGACTTTTTACATACTATTTACTATTTACTTTAAGACTTTTACATGCTATTTACTTTGTAAATAGTATGCGGCATTCAAAGATTTTTTTAAATCGAACTTTGAAAAGCAGAGATATTAACAAAAACCTACAAGACATTTGCGCCCCTAGCGGAAAAATTGTGCACTATTTTTGTCAGTAAATATACACAAAATGTTTTGGCAGTTAATAGTATCTGACTGAACAAGACTTTTTGCAACTACTCGTGGGGTTTTGTAGTTCACAGTTCTGGCTCTATGTGGTGTTAGTGTGTACTTCTGTTTGATGTTATATCTCCGCTTCTAAAAATACATTCGAAAAATTTAGTTTTTAACTGTATGCCATTCGTTACAGCAAATATGAAAAGTATCATCTTTTTAAAATAGTACGCAGTTCACCCGCTAGGAGGCAGGGACTACAAAACCTTTTTCTCGCTATCTTTGCTTCCAAAACACATATTTGAAAAATTATTTTTCTTAATATAACTTCTGCTGTGAAGAATACCTTTCACATTTTTTCTACTTTTCCATTATTCAACATGCTTCCACTAGGGAGCGTAAAGTTAGACCATGTTTTTATTTATATCTGTTCTTATGTTTGTAAAAATTGCAACACCAAGAAGGAGCCATGCGATTCGAATGATATTTATACCACACATTACTGATATGCCTGTACATAAGTGATTTGATTTTCAGAACAATACAACATTTTCACCTGCAAAAATCAGTATCTTGTGAAGCCCCGGCGAGCTGCAATAAGAGCTTCTAGACAGTGTGGCATTGAATCGAAAAGGCGTTGGCTCGTGTCCTGGCTTGCCAGGCGGCATGTATGCGAGTCCACAAATCTTTGGTACTGGCCGCTGGTAGACTTTGATGGGCCAGTTTCCGAGAGACCATATCCCAGACATGTTCAATAGGTGACATGTCTAGCGAACGTGCAGGTCAGGGAAGAAGCTGTATCTGCTGTGCTGCGAAGAGGGCTTGAACATTCCTGAAAATATGTGGTTGGGTATTGTCCTGCTGAAATATAGCTCCAGGAGGGTTCTGAAGGAAGGGTATGACTTCTATTAATGCAGTGGTCGCTGTTGAGATTGCCCTTAAGTCGTAGCAGCCGAGATCGCGAATGTTACCCAATGGCACCTCACACCATCAGACTTGGCGTCGGGCCCGTATGACACTCGACAATGCATGCTGGAAGAAGGTGCTCACCACAATACCGTCTAATGCGTATGCGGCCATCATGGTAGTCCAAGTTGGATTGGGACTCGTCCGAAAACGCGACATGTTGCCAATCAGCACGCCATTGTCTGTATTGAAAGCCTCATTCCATCCTGAGGCGTCCATGGTTCACGATCAAAGGAATCCGCCTCAAAGGGATGCGTGCAACCAGTCCTCTGGCGCAGCAGACGGCGTCGAACTGTGGAGGCAGACAATGCTACACCTGTTGCCGTGCTACACTGTTGTGCCAACACTTGCTAAGATGCGGAATGGTTCGTCACTACCATGCGGATGAGGTGTCGGTCACCGTCGTCACATTTCTCGGTCCACTGCCGGATTGTCGATGCACCTGGTTCTCCTCGGTCCACTGTCGCCACACGCGCGTCACTGTTGTGGCGTTATGTCCCGTCCGAACTGCCATGTCGCAGTGCGAAAATGCACCTTCACGCAGACCAATCCTTCGTCCCCGTTCAAACTCTGTCGTATGGGAATATTGCGCCCTTCGTCGTCACCGAGGCTTTATTGAATCCTAGACGCCCTTTTACAACTCGCTCTCCGCGATACACTAGTGGTGTATATCCTAAACAGCCCTCTCTGTATACCCCTCAATCGATTGTCCAAAGGGCGCTGCCGGACCCATTCTGCACTTCTAATCATTTGCATGTCTTACCCTGCTCTGCATATCCTATAAGTTTAGCGTGATTACCATAATTCCTTAATGGCGCTGCAATTTTCACAAACAGTAATTTATTTCATATAAAAATCGCCTTGCCTCCGATATGTTCCTTCAGCTAAGAGAAATTTTGGAGCACAATTTAATTTTCGTGAACGACTTTTCAACCGCTAATGGGGGAAAGTAGCTGTTCCTCTTCCTAGATGTTTTATCAATTGCAGAAATGCAGTTGATTTTTTCGTATTTTTTGTAATGGGTTCCATTGACAATGAATAACTTTGAAATATTTTATTTGTCTCGGAAAGAATCCAAAAGACGTGCTCATTACAATAGAAAATTCGGTGTCATCCTTCTTCTTGTTGTTTTAACCAGTTCAACACACTATAAACACTGCTTCCTTTGCGCATTTTGAACTATGCGCAGACTGTATCAAGAGAGAGTAAGTTCATTCTCTTTTCCGCTGATTTTTTTATTCTAATAATCTGTTTTGATTTTTTTTCGTATCGCAGAGGATTCAAAAGACATGCTCATTACACCCCAGAATTCGGTGTCACTTTTCTTATTATTTATGAAAGAAAACAACAGGAATTTTTAACCGAAACAAATACCAAAAACGTACAGGTCTATGAGGAAACATCTAAAGTCTGACGTCCCGAAAAAAAAACATATCATTGCTCAACTCACTAACAATTTTTAAAACAAGTGAAACTTGTGCAACTTTTCTTACGCTTGTATCTTTCGTTTCAGGTGCTGGAACATCTTTAACGACTATACTTCCCCAGGTGGCGATCGGCCAGTATTTCGACAAATATCGCACAACGGCAACGGGAATGGCCTTCTCAGGAGGTTGCGTTGGTTCTTTCTTATTCCCTGTTCTCTTAGACTACTTACTTCATACTTACGGAATACAAGGTACCTTTTTAGTCATGGCCGGAATCATTATGAACGTTATACCGGCGGCTATGGTACTGCGGAAGCCTATCTGGATGAAGAATTTGCGACCACCACGTAAAAATAAGAATGATGTCGCACGATCTGCATTCTCCAACGAAGGCTACCGAGGATCTATTCACGCAGACAATTCCTCTCTGGATGACGTTAAACCTAACTGCAGACCCATAGAATGCCTGTCTGAAAATGAGCGCAACCTTAAAGAACTTCCCTGTGAACCAGAGACAAATTCCTATCTGATCATTGATGTTGTCAAACTGAAGGAAATGTCTCTTAGCGAAGGTGAAAGAAAGAATTGTGATACCAAGAATACTTTAGAAAAAGGTGACTTCAAACAAGATATTTCACCTGATATTCCCAAAAAGGTTTCGGTGCAGATGGAAATTTCAAAGCCTCCTGTTAGAAGTGGGCTTTTAAACCACTTAAAAACTGCAATCAAACTAAATTCCAGTCCGTTGTTTATACTGATTTGTCTCTGTAGAGCCATTCATTTTATATCTTTCGTGCCTTTTGTGACAGTTATTGTAGACTATGGTATGGACAAGGGTCTCCTAGAGGAGGATGGGAAGTATATCATAGCGGCACTCTCTCTAGGAGATCTTCTAGGACGCCTGTGCTTTGGATGGATCACAGACAGAGGTTTCGTATCTTTGCCAAAATATATGCTAATAGTGATGATTCTCCAAGGAGCAACAGCAGCATCTTTACCTCTCTTACATGAGATGGCTTCTCTTCTGATCATGGTTGTATTATATGGAATGTTGGAAGGATCAGTTTTCATTAGGCATCCTGTGCTTGTATCCAAATACATGGGAAAGAACGAGCAGTCGATAGCTATGGGTTCTATGAATTTCCTCTCAGGCCTGCTTGGATTTGCATTGCCTTCTTTCATTGGTAAGTCACATTTTTAATGTTTTGCAATGAAAAGAGGTAAACTTTTTAATTTTGAACAGCTTCTTAATCTTTTGTATCGTTTCTTCTAGAGCTTTATCATGTTTCAGCTACAGCTTCACGGGTCGCCATTTAAATTCTGTTTTCAATTTAACTCTTTTACCTGCTGGAATGAATTAATTTGGGGTTAGCAAAATGTCGTTAAATTTGCTCTAACAAATATATTCGCTGTCTAAGAAGTAGACCGAACGCGGCTGGAACGAGTGAACCTGCGCATCAGAAAGTTTTGCTTTTCCCTTAGCTTTGTTATTCAGAAGCCATATAAACTTGGTAAGCCGTCTGTACACGATAATTCGTGGAATTTAAAATGAATTACAAGCCTTTAAACTAAAATATTTAATTCGTTAAAAATACTCATACAAGATCTTTCAAAACGCCTAGCGTTTCGTTTTCAGGTAAAATGAACAAGATTTGTTACAGGAGCTCGGTTTTTATCTGGTGGGAAAACAAGAGTTCGTGGCGTATGTTATGCTTTCTGCGCACTCGTGTGGAACTTTGTGCATAATTACTGCACCAAATCCGTGGAACACGAAAGTTTTAACATTTTTTTTTCGCAGAGGAAGCATACAATAGTTTTCTTATCACTTGTTCAGTATTCGGCGTAATAGCACTATCCAAGATAGTGGGGTCGTTAAAGGGGTATCATCATTGCAGCATTCTGTTCCATTGTTACCGCGGGATTTTCTATATCCCCGTAACATTTATATTTCTTCCGTATAATTTTGCTTGTTTATTATTATTTTTATTTTTACTCTAAAGCGGTAGGAAATAAATATTTAAATGCCAAAATAGAATATCATTGATTAATATTACTTTCCAGTGAAGCCGAGCCAGGCTACCCGAAAGTTTCGGTTGATAATTAGAACAGTCCTAATTGCACTCAAGCCAAAAGAAAAGGGGAAAATTATATTTTTTTTCTCGCGGAACGCACAGAAGGAAGGCATAATAGCAGTAGTCTCGTAGCCGAAGCGGAGAGAATAGCAGGAGCGCAATAAATCCTTTTGGGGGCGTCACCCTTTTTCTCAAGCAACGCTTGCGAGCATCTCTGCATTGTCCGAGGTAGCGAAGAAATTCGGGATAAGTCACGTCGCCGGAAATACCTACGTGACAATCTTCGCCTCCAAGTAGCTGGGTGCGGTCAATTAGCAGAAAGGTGTGCGGACGAGTTGACAGCTGAAAGAACACATAATTTTTGGGAAAGTGGCCCGAACTGAACGGATAGCAAGCGAATCACATAGCAGGGCTATCTGTGAGGGCCAATGACATAACCCGACGCGGTTCGGACGGCCGGGCCGTCACGCCCCAAAGGGGGACACCGGACACGAAAAAAAAAGAAATTATTAACAGAATGAGGAAGTAAAGGAGACTCGATGAGAAAACGACAGACTCAACACTCGAAGTGAGAATTTCATGCTGAGTAGAAGAGAGGTCTCAGCGTTTTTGGAGGAGGGATGTTTCCAAGACAGAATGAGGCAGTAAGAGTTAAAAAAAGTAGTCCAGATAAGACAAATGATGACCGAATGCTGATTTCCACGACCAGCCGGCAACCCAGTTTCACGATCGGGGCTTCCCAAGGAAAAGAGGGTATGATGGCTTTTATCTTACGCATTTCTGATTCATGCCTCATAGCTTTGCATGTGCTATGCAGGACTAGTTATCCGAAAGTCTCTCACATAGTGCATTGATAATTTTCCTCTGGCGCACTGCGCCGTGTTCTAAACAAGTAACTCGAAATTTAAACTCAATAATTTAATATCTAAGTGCATTGTACCTGTTTGAAACAAATCTTTAAATTGTTAAGCTAAAAGCAAGCAACCTCCCCGGTACATTGTACCTAGCTTTAAGAGCATCTTCTAAAAGGAATAAACAGTTAAATTTAATTCACGTGTCACTCAGTTCATTTCTCCAAATTTAATTAGAGTTCAATCAGTGATTGTCTTATTGTTATTTATGCAACTTTTTATTTTAACTTCTTTGCGGCATATGAATAAGCATTGAAACCCCATGCTAATTCATATGAAACACAACGCGATGCATTTGTCGACCCTGAGCTTGGAGACCCTTATTTAGGGAATCCAATTTCATTGTTGACACCACTAGGCGAAATTTTGGGGGTGAATTGTTTAGAATTGAATTTTGACCTTTTTAACTTATTTCCCACTACGGCGAATAAGACGTAGTAGTGGTTCGCTGATAAATAAATAAGCTTTCAGTAAACAGCAAAGATCTTCTGGTATTTGCAGTTGCCAATAAACGTACCCATTCACCTTTGCTCCACATTGGTGAGTGGGCACCTTTATTTGTGGTCCGGGAAGAGAGATGTTATAATGGGTGAATGGTACATTTATCTGTCGTCCGGGAGAGAGAATGCTGTAATGATGATACCCTTTTAACGATCCCTCCACCTTGGATAATGCTGGTACGCCGAATACTGAACAAGTGATAAGAAAACTACTGTATGCTTCCTCTTCGACAAAAAATGTTAAAGCTTTTGTGTTCCGTGGACTTGGTGTAATAATTATACACAAAGTTCCATGAAAGTGTGCACAAAGCATAACCTACGTCACGAACTCTCGCTTTCGCACCAGATAAAAACCGGGCTCCTGTAACACATCTTGTTCATTTTACCTGAAGATAGGCGTAAATAGTAACACTATACTAGTGATCCGATTTATTGGCGTAGGAAATAAATACATAAGCGTTTCCAAGCTTTCGCACATCAAACAGATGGTTTTTTCAAGGAAGTTAGACAGAAACTGCAAACTGAATAATAGAACGCTTGACAATTTGAACGCGGGAACTAAATTTTTCAGTTTGCAGTTTCTGTCTAACTTCCTTGAAAAAGCCATCTGGTTGATATGCGAAAGCTTGGAAACGCTTATGTGTTTATTTCCTACGCTAATAAATCGGAGCACTAGTATAGTGTTACTATTTACTACTCAATTTGTGTACTGTTACTCGTCATAAATTTGAAGATAGGCGTTTTGAAAGATCTTGTATGAGTATTTTTTAACAAATAAAAGTTTTTAGTTTAAAATCCTTTAATTCATTTTCAATTCCACGAGTTATCGTGTACAGACGGCTTACTAAGTTTATATTACTTAAATGAACGATTATTATAATCTCACAAATTCAAAAGCCGTCATTTAGGGGACTATAACGAAGTAAATTTCTCCGTCATTTTTGGTCCACGCCGGGAATCGAACCCGAGTCCACTTATTCCGGAACAAGTTGCTCTACCAACTGAGCTACGCAGACGTTCGTTTTGCTGCTATCTGCCTTTATGTCGTGTGCGTTCTACGGGGCAGGCACGTCACATCCACCCCCTCGAAAGAGGGCCGGGGGCATGGCCCACAGGTCAGCCGTGACCATGAATCGTTGCAGGCAGCCATCCGCTGTAGAACGTGCACTTGAGAACTCCCAGTATATCTAGTGTGCGGAATGCAACGTCACACACATTTATTTTTCGAAGCGCTGGAGAACGGATTCTCTTATTTTTCCTCTCTCGCGGTGTGGAAAGAACATCACACCATTGCGAGATCTTGAACGGCCGGGTCATCCGGAAAGTTCGGGCGCCATTATAACGAAGTAAATTTCTCCGTCATTTTTGGTCCACGCCGGGAATCGAACCCGAGTCCACTTATTCCGGAACAAGTCGCTCTACCAGCTGAGCTACGCAGACGTTCGTTCTTGCTGCTATCTGCCTTCATGTCGTGTGCGTCCTGCGGGGCAGGCACGTCACAGGACACCCCACTCCACTCTATTCCACTCCCTAGAGCTTCTCCCTGGTGAAAGATTAGAGAATTCATTTAGAGACTCCCTCAAAGTCTTTTCTCCCGTTGCAAAATTGCGTTTATAGAACCGTAACTGCGTGTGGGTATGTGAATATACTGTATACATGTAGAGTACATGTGACGTTAATTTGTGAGCATGTATTTCTACCTGGTAAAGTTGATGGAGTCTATTAGCGTTACCCAGGGGGAGTTCGAATCTTCATCCCCCAAAAGACTTTCTTTTGTTATAATAGTTTGTATTATTTATTATTTTTATTTATTTTTCATCTTAATTTTTTATCCCTTTTTTAATCAGTATGCAAATTTGTGAGGAGACAAGGTGCCGTGGGTTTTGAGAAGGGATCGGATATCTCTTAGTGCGTACGGAAAGTCATTGAGGAAGCTAGCAGTTAATGGACCCTGAGCCTGAGACCAGCCGAGAACTCATTTCTGTAATCGCCGGTGACCCGGACTTACCACGAATTAAACAAATTCACCTAAACAAAGAACTTCATATCAGACACAAAATCGCTTTTATTCAAGTATGACTTATTTTTTATGTATGTGGTGCCATACGAACCCTGCACGTTTCTGATTTTACGAAATTTCCGCATTAACACGCGAAGAAAAAAACTGCACTGTGACAATACCACTGTTTTTAAGTGAGTCGGTGGAGCACTGTCCACCACAGAGCATCTTATACCGGAGGCTCCCTGCTTTACCTACCGTTTTTTCACATTCCCCCTCTCGTAAGCAACGGCTGGGTGAGTTTAGTCGATGCATTTGGTGTCTTCCTTTCTGAGTGCAACTGACCTATCACATAAGGGTCAGATATTGGAGCGAGTGCAACTGACTCATGCCCATTTTGTAGTAGCTTTCGTAAAACACCGCCGCTTTGTGAACATTTTTATTTGGAGAGCACAGAAAATTTTGGGCACTATTTGGTTCAGGCACACAGGCCGCTTAAATTTAGGGTTAAGACAGTGCTACGCAAATGTTTTTAGAACCGCGATCCCATTTTTTGAAGGATAAACTTTTGCAACTCACCTAGCTTTAATGAACATGAAGAAGCATGGGTATTTTTTAATTTAATTATTTTTTACTACTGCGTTGTTAATTTATTAATGAATATAATTTACAAAAAATTATATATTTCTCATAGTAAAGCGTGTGCAAAAGTTTGGTTTGTTTTCGGTTTCTGTTGATGGCTGCATTACCGTCCTCGTCGATGCAAGTCATTTTGTGCCGCAAGGAATTCCACAATTGCGAATTGATTTTAAATTTGGGTTCGATTCCTACCAACGCCGAAAATCCAACTTCATAGATGTAGGAAGATATGGAAGGGAATAGCACCTTCAAAGCTTCAGTTTCTTATTATTTTTCCCTTTTTTTTTTTTTTTTTTTTTCTTCACTTTTCAATTTTTTCAAGATTTTCTATTCTCAAATAATTACAAAATTTTCACATCTCAAAAACCTTTCGCGACCCACCAAAAATCAGCTCGCGGCCCTCCAACAATCAGCTCGCGGCCCTCCAAAAATCAGCTCGCGACCCTCCAAAAATCAGCTCGCGACCCACCAAAAATCAGCTCGCGACCCACAGTTTGGAAAAAGCTGAGTTAACATACACGCTCAAAATTATTACCGCAGATTTGCATCAACTTCTGCTACCTATTTACTGGCTTATAGATTAACATATTCGTCGTAAATTAAAGATTTAGATTGTACTTTTACAGCTGAGGATTTATGCAGGCATGTTTTCTCTTAGTATTAGCGACCGACGCTAATCTTAATTAACGAGGTGAATTTCAAGGACACATCCGATAATTTGTTGGACAAACATAAGAAACTGCCGACTGCTGTTTTGAGGTATAAAGGACCGCTGATCGCGCTGAATATTTATCGGGCTTAAAAAATCATTAAATGATATTTTCAACTTGGCCAGGCATTTATAATGTTGTTGGTTTAAATGAAGCTTATTTAGTTGAGTTAGCCGAACCCGCTAAATGTCTTAGCAAATTAACTTTCGTTAAATCCTTAATTAAACACACAGAACTCCTGATTAGGCATTTAAATATAACGTCCTGGGTTGAGTAACAAGCCTGTACTTACGCACAAAATCCAAGTCTTTATTAAATACAAATGCCCGTTATTTCCAACAAGACGTCACCCAAAATGGTATTGCCTATCGGTTCTTTAACAGACTTGAGCATACACACTTCCGTTCGCTTGTTAGTCAATCGTGAATCAATATACACTGCTGGCTACCCAAAATGCAACACCAAGAAGGAAGCATCCGATTGGCCTGAAATTCACAGCTTGCGTCGCCCGCGAGAGGATATGCAAACGATTAGCATCGCAGGGCATATGCAAATCATGCGCGCCCGGCACGCCACGGAGAAGCACTTATAATAAGGGTGCACAGAAGGCGGGGTGTAAGTAGTGGAAGTGTGTTGTGTTGCCGGACATGTGCGTGGGAAGCGTCGTGATGCCTCGTCGCAGAATACGGCAGTCATTCCAGCACATTTCGGAGTTCGACAGAGGACGAATAGTGGCTTATCGCGACAGCAGTTTATTGTACCGAGACATCGGTGCCCGTGTGGGACGACATCCAGCCACAGTGAGGCGAGTATGGATTCGGTGGGTGCAGGAGGGACGGACGGACCGACGTGAGCGATTGTCGCAGCTGCGGCACACCACCGAACGAGAGGACCGGCATGTTGTGCGGCAGCCATTGACGGCTCGCACCGCCACATCACGAACGTTAGCGCAGGAATTAGGGTGTGTTGCGCAACAACCTGTGTCAGCACGTACCGTTCGACGTCGTCTGCAGGAGCGGGGACTTGTCGCACGGTGTCCATTGCTCCGATTACCATTGACGTTACACCACCGGCGAGTGCGGCGGCAGTGGGCCGTTGAACGCCGCACCTGGCATACGGAATGGCAAGACATTTTCTTCTCCGACGAATCCCGCTTCTTTCTGCAAAACCACGATGGCCGGATCCGCGTGTGGCGGCACCGCGGCGAGAGACTGTATGATGTCTGCGTTATGCATCGCCATACCGGTCCGTCGCCTGGCGTTATGGTTTGGGGCGCAATTGGATATGACACCCGCACCCCTCTGGTACGCATCGCCGGCACACTCAACAGCCACCGCTACATCTCCGTCATTTTGGAGCCTGTAGTCCTCCTTTACCTGCAGGACTTGCTGGACCTGCCAGAGGCCACGTTTCAACAGTACAATGAGCGCAAGCACGTGGCACTTGCAACAATTCTTCACGTCCCACCAGGTGTCACTGCTGCCATGGCTCGGCTGTTCTCTCGATATGTCGCCCATCGAACAAGTCTGGTCGCTGATCGGCAACCAAATGGCCCGGCAAGCACCCCCGCGGCTACGCCTGATGAACTTTGGCAACGTGTGGAAGCAGCCTGGACCGACATACCCCAAGCCCACATCCAAAGCCGCTTTCGTTCGATGCCGTGGCGTGTAGCGGCCGTTATTGCAGCCATGGGGACCACACGAACTATTGATGTCTGCGCGTTCCGCAAGTCACACGGGCTGTAAGTTAAATCGTTTCATCTCTGTATCTGTTGTTATGTGTCCAGTTAGTCTATCTTTGCTACTCGTGTCCGTCTTGGTGTTGCATTTAGGGTGGGCAGCAGTGTAGATAAGGAATGAAAGAAAGGTTACCTAAGATAGAATGCTTAAAGCTAGTAGCAGTGCTCAAAACCATAGTCTACTCAAAAATATAGTCTGTCGCAAAGCATAGTGGTCAAAACATAGTGTTATGTTAAAATTCAAACAGCAGCTCTTATCTCTAACTTGAGGATACGTCATTGTCTCCTGACTTGTTATCAGGATTGCCAAACTCAAATTCGTTGAGAAATAATCCTGTGGCGTTAAGTTTGGAAAAGAGTTCAACGAGGATTAACCAAATTTACATAAGAATACAGGAACTCAAAAGAAAGTTTAATTTAGAGTATACATCACATATTTTAATCATATGTCCACACATTGTCCTACCTATTTTATGTTAAAGGTACAGTCGCAATAAATGTACCTGGGTTACACGGTCGTCCCAATGATACGGGTAGCGCGCGTTAGCGCAGAATTGAATTTTTTTTACAGTTCTAATGTTTTTTAATCAGTCTGCACACATGTGTAGAAACTCTTTTAACTCCTTTGCTCAGATGAGAAAAATCTTCCACTCCCCAATGTGTGGCTTTTTCAAGGCACAAGAATAACATCCAGACTGAAACTGTAAAAATAATAGGACATTGATATTTGTTGACCATAAGCGATTTATTTAATATAATGACGCCCTCAAGAAATAAAAAACAGAATAGTTCCGTTTCCTGTGAACCGAATTCACTTAGTACAAAGAAGATTTATTTTTTAAAAGCGCAGTTTTTGTAAATGTGTAGCACACACACACACATATATATAAATACATTATATACAGTATAAAGGCAGAAAACTTCGAATCTTGATGTATATCGCCTTAGAAATTCGTTCTCTGGTGTTCTAAAGATTTCATCAGACGAGAGAGCACATATCTGGAATTGGCGACTTTAACATTCCGCAAATCACCTAACATTGGCACGACACGATCATTTACAAAATTTATATTGTCAGAATGAGGAAGACAGTGTAACACATACAAAAACGATCGACATAACACAATTGTAAATACCTTGTGGAGTTTATAAGAAGATCCAAATTTTCGGAAAAACATTTTCTATAGCGACGAAGTAAATTTCTTCTTCCCTAAATTGTAAAATGTCATAATTATCGAATCTGGAGTTCGCAAGATTGTGGGAATTGAAATAAATTCTCCTAAAATCAAAATGTGATATGGATTTCTTCGTGGACCTCCGAGTTTGTGGAGAAAGCTTTTTAAAAATCAATCTGTCGAGATACGTGTTTGTGATTTGGCCAAATTTTCCAATTTTAATCATTTGGTCAAAACGTTTGTTTTCTCAGCAGGTGTGCCTGCCCATTCTTTACGTTTTTACGTATCTTAATGGATGAATAAATTAATCCCTTCTTTATTTTTGGAGAGAAGTAATCTATTCTGAGAAACGACACAGGAGATTAATTCAGTTGGCATCCTTAGTGTCTGGACTAGTCTTCACCACATAAGATCTTTGTTTCTGCAGGGTTATTTCCAGATCATTTACTCCAGATGTATTTGTAGGTTTAATCTAAGCCAAAAGCTAAGTTCTAAAAATACGTAGATGCTCAGCTTCTATATGAATATTTTAACTACTAAATGCCTGATGAAGCTACCCGGAGGTAGTGAAAGCTAGCATCTTTTGTTTCATTTATTTTCTACGCCTAATAAACGGAGTTCACTTTTTATTTTTATTGTCTTTCACATGTAAAGTGTTACAAAATGAGAATGCATGAAAAAATTGCATCTATTTTTTATAAAGAAGGTCGATTTTTCTACCTTTCCAGAATTGTGAAAACTTTACGATGACATCATAGCAGTCAATGATGTCATCGTAAAACGGCTGTTTAACAACAAGTTTGGAGAGAAGTTCTCTTTATATCGTAATATTGGGTTGTCAGATAATTTCGTTCGGTTTTGTTTTTTTATTCCAATTATTGGAATCCTTATTTTTCATGAAAATATTTTCACAAATAAGTCGATAATACAGTATATTCTCCTTCATTGTTCACGGCCTCTTCTCAACGTTCCACTAGGTTGTCAATACCTCAGCAGTAGAAATCCTCGGGTTTTGACTCAAAGAAGTCATCCAGCCACCTTTTCAACTTCACGTCATTATAAAACAGTACGCCTCGTAGACTGTTGGAGAACGACCAGAAGTGATACTTTTCCTGTCCTATTTTCGTAACAAAAGCATGGATTTAGAACACACGGCAAATAATGAAGAAACGTCACTGAAGCTGAAGTTCGCACTCGTAGTTGTTGCATAAACACAGCGGACGAAACCAGGAGAATCGTCTAAACTCAAAATCTCCCTGCGGGCAAATGGCGGCTGCTATCACTTCACCTCGATTATCCGACGTGGTTGTTATGGCAACCCCGTTGTTCATTGATGTCCATGTTTCTACCTAGGCGTTTTTCACGGTTCCGGAGTGAAGTGATTTCGAACTGCTGCTCTTATCTCTTCACATGGTCTACGCGCAGTTATAATGTCGTCTGTTTAACAACTAGTAGTGCCATTGCGTGATTTCACTTCTATCTTGCTTTTAGAATCAGGAGAACTTTCGCTTCAAAGCCTTTCCAGAAATCATTCCTGTAAACGAAGAAAAAAGTGTCTAGTTTTAAAAGTCCGCAAATCATTCAAAGAATTTTGATTTTTTTTTTTTTTTTTTTTTTTTGTGTAAATTTTAGGTGAAGTGGCCCTTTACTCACTTCTTCCGACGAGTCGCCATTGCTTTGTGTAAAATCCAAATTTCTGAAATTATGTGCGGCGAAAGTGAAAATATTTATGTATCTAGAATTAAATTTACATAAAATTTCCGATTTCTTCACAAGTTATGACTTTAGAGCCCAGTGGTGTGCCTCATGTCGACGTAAATATCGCACGATTCGTGAAATCCAAAACATATAGCTGCATGTACTGACCTTTAAAAAGTCAGTAGAATTTTAGAAATGGTCCTTGCTCTAAAAATCGAAGCCGTGGTCGCGCAATGGTCTAAGAGTTGGCATATGATCATTCTTCCGAGATGGGTCCGGGTTCGAATCCCGGTAAGGCATGGATGTTGTGTTTGTCGTACGGCACTGGCTCTCTCGCTTCCCTGGAAGCAGTGACCCTAAATTAGGGACGGGCGATTGTTTATAGCCGTCGAGTTGCTCACCGTGTTCATTAAACTATAAAGAAGAATAGGATAAAAAAGTAAATCACTGGCCTATGACTTTCTATGAAAGTTGATCGTTTTAGATTTTCATATTATTCCAGTAAGTTTGCTAAAATCAGAAATAGCTGATAGTTCAGTGTGATTTTCCGATTAAACTTGATGGCTTTGCACTATTATTTTGTATGTTTATTCTTTTAATTTACTAATTTTAATATAAGTATTCTGAAAGCATATAATTTGTTTTATTTTCAGGATATTTTCGTGACTCTTTAGGATCGTATGACCATATGTTTTACATTACTGGTGCTACGGGAGCCGTAGTTGGACTTTTATGGATTCTGGAACCTTACCTCGCAAAATTCTCCCGACAAGAAGCATCTAGCTAATAACATATTTAATATTAAATGCAATTGTACTTGTCGAACTAAAAGCAAAACAAAAAAAAAAGTTGCAATTCTTTAGACTTTAAAAGAAACAGGCTCTGAAACTTGCTAGCCTAGACTTTTTTCTCATAGTCCTGTGTGATATACAACTTGTTTTCGATGTCAGCTCATCTCACCGACCAAAGAATTTCATTATTTATCAAAGTACAGTCCTTGATCTGTACATTGATCAGTAACTTCTAAAACTGTAACGACTGAGCACGATCAGTCTAAAGTTGTTTTTGTTTTTTTTTAATTTAAGAACACACTTGACAAACCCGCATTCCTAGTTCAAAATGATCAAATGATATAAATATTTTTGTACATGGAAGTATTGTACTTGCATTTGTTTTATGGCTTTGTATTAACAATAAAAGAGCATTTAATACTGTTTGAATAAAAAAATTTACTTTTCACAAAGTGTATTTCTTTGTGTTTGCAAAATGTTAGTCATATAAACAGTATTACACCTGTTTGAGACAGAGCCTGCGTAAAACGGAAACCTGCCCAAAACGGAGCATTTTTTCTGGTCCCGAAACGAAAGATAGAAAATTACGTACTACGTACTTAACTTGTCTAAAACGGAAACTGCCTAACTAGAAAACGGAAAGGGCAAGAGAGTAAATGAACCTGGTAACAAGGGAAAGGTGTTCCCTTGTCGTCAGTTATTTTAATTGAATACAAAACATTACACGATAAAGTGTAATGATGAATTCACATGGAATAAATTCGCTTGAGGTTGAAGATAACAAAATTAAACGTACAGGTTGCTTTTGGGTTGTTCACAAACCTACACTGCAGCATATCTACTATTTGGTTTCTTTTTTACGCTTTCCAGCCATAGGTTGAAGAAGCTCCAGGTCCGTCCGTCCGTCTGTCCGTCCGCATGATAACTCGGGTAAAAATGGTTTGATTTCGATGACATTTTAGTATGTGGTAGGGAACCACCTGGGGACGAACCCTATTGAAAACGGACGAAATGTGGTCAAAAGTCAGGGCATAGGAGCGGGATCGGTTTCATTGCCCTAATGCGTCATAGCTTGCGTACAAATGTTTGGATTTTGATTAAATTTTAGTATGTGGCAGAGGACCACATGGGGACGAACTCTGTTGAAAATGTGGGAAACAGGATCAAAGGTCAGGATATAGGAGCGGGATCGATTCCATCGCCCTTATGCATCATAACTTACGTAAAAATGCTTCAATTGAGACAAAACTTTATCATGTTGTTCCAGAGGTATATTGAACAGGTTCTGCTGAATATCATCGAAATGGGGTCAAATGTCAGGACACAGGAGCGAGATTTATTCTACAGCCAATATCCTTATAACTTGAGTAATGATTTGTGGTATATTGGAAAGCGTATCATAATCAATGCCTTGCATGATATTACTAACTTGTTTAAACTCTTTAACGACCATAACGCCCGAAACCCCTTATATCCGAATTACCTCGAGTGCCCGAATGTCGTGGTAATTTAGATGTAAGGGCGTTTCCGTGCATGAAGAGGTCTTGGAAACTTAGGGCCACGTGTGGCCGAGTACTGTCTTGCTGGAGTACAGTGCCAAGACAACTCTGAAGGAAGGGTATCACCACTGCCTTTAAAACATTCCTCGTGTATCACTGGCTGTTGAAAGCTCCCTCAATTCGTATCAGGCGAGACCGCGAATTAAACTAAATGGCGCACCGAACCATGATTCTTGGTGTTGGGCCAGTATGAGGCTGAAAAATGCGCGCCGCAAGATGCCATTCACCACACTGTAAAAAATAAGCGGTGTGAATTCATGGAAAATTTCTGAAAAGAACGTGCAGAAAAATTGGTGGTACGTACCGACTTTTTCAGAAATGTCCATTTCTAAAAGTGCCCGTTTATTTTAACTTCCGCATTTTCATAGATTTTCCGTAGACAGAAATTCCGTTTATTTCAGAAAAATCCATTTCAGGTTTTCCCGTTATTTAACTGAAATTCCGCAAAATCGAAGACCCTTACCCTCCTGCTCACGTGAGGATCGAACCCCCTGACGTTTGAGCTGGCTCAACAGGTAACTCGCGCCTTTAACCATTGGGCCACAAACGCTCGACAATCTGAGTGAGGCACGTACATTGCAGAACTCATTCCGCGACAATAAAATTTTGTTTTTTGTCATTAATGCGAGTGATTTAGTCATTCTATTTTCTGTTGGAGCTTATTATTTATCTGAATAGGTTTGTAATGTATTTTTTTTTCTGTAGGAGGACTTTTCACAAATTAAGCATTTTTCATCCTGATTTTTCGAAGTAACAAAATACTTTGCAACTTGATTTTTTTTAACTGACAATGACTTTCAGTTATCTTTAAAAAAGGTGAAATGTATTTTTTATAGTATTATTTCACAAAAAAAACTAAATATTAAATTTACTCTTGATAGCTATAATAGCTTTTGTCTTAAGTAGTCGAAAGATTGATACACAGACATTGTAAAATCATCTGTACAATAAGTACCCGGTCTCTTATAGTAACACAATGCATAATAAGTAGGTGGTGCGCCAGATAGGGGAAAGGAGAAGAAATATCCTGTGCCACAATAAACAAAATCCATGCGATATGCCATCCACAATATCGGATCTCCATTTTCGAAATTCGACAGGCGATTGAAATTTAAAAGTTAATCAAACCTCAAATATTCTAACGAATCGCTTTTATTGCCGGTAATTTCTCGCCATACAGATGCGGAAAAAGTGAGAACGGAGATTGTCCGTTAATATACGAAAGAATTGCGGAACGGTTTCTGAAAATTCAGAATTTTCCATTAACACATCTCTGAAACGGTACTTTACCGTCAATATAAGAAAGAAACTGCGGAAAGGATTCTGAAAATTCAGAATTTTCCATTAACACATCTCTAAAACGGTACTTTACCGTCAATATAAGAAAGAAACTGCACGAGGGTTTCTGAAAATTCAGAATTTTCCATTAACGCATCTCTAAAACGGTACTTTACCGTCAATGTAAGAAAGAAACTGCGCGAGGGTTTCTGTAAATTCAGAATTTTCCATTAGCACATCTGTAAAACGGTACTTTACCTTCAATATAAGAAAGAAACTGCAGAAAGGTTCTGAAAATTCAGAATTTTCCAATAACACATCTCTAAAATGGTACTTTACCGTCAATATAAGAAAGAAACAAACTGCGCAAAGGTTTCTGAAAATTCAGAATTTTCCAGTGGTACAAAAAATCCGTTAAATTCAGGTTTACTTCCGTCATTTCCAGGAAAAGGTTGTATCAAAAATATGCTTCGTTAATTCACGAAAGAAACGACGGAAAGTTTCCCGTAAATTTCAGAAATTTTTTTACAGCGCATGATGTCTTCGAACACTTATGCGACCATCATGGTGCATCAAATTGAATCGTGACTCGTCAGAAAACACGACCTGTTGCCAATCAGCGGGCCAATGTCAGTGTTCGAGACCCAATTGTTTCCTGAGATGTCTGTGGTTGGGCCTCAAAGGAATGCGCAGCAATGGGCTGCTTGCGAGCAGTTCTTTGTCAAGCAGACGACGTCGAACTGTTCTGGAAGACAACGCCGGACCTGTGACAATGCTCCACTGCTGCGTTAACACCGTGCGTGTCACTGTTCGATCGGTCACTGCCATGCTGTAGAGGTGACTGTCATCCCGTGCAGTCATGCGATTTTGCGGCCCGTTTCCCGGATTTCTGTACGTCCAAGCCTTATCTGTCCAGTGACACCATGTTTACATAACTGTATTGGTCTTTCGTCCTGTATGAGTGGCAATTTCGCAGGACGAAAATCCAGCTTCTCTCAACTCAACAATCCTTCCAAACTCAAAGGCCATCAGATGTTCACAGTGTGACCTCCCTCGGCAACGAGGCATAATGAGACACTTAAACACCCCTTCGATTCAATCTTGGCTCTTCATTGATAGCAACATCTCGTTTGTGACAGCTGTTTATGCCCAAGAACCGACAGTTCACAGATCGCTGCTCCGAAACCACATGTGCATTGTTACTGACATTTTAATCATATGCATGTCCGAACCTGTTGTACAAATCCCGTGTATTTCAAGATGATACCAGCAGTCTTTCATAAACGCGCATAGCGTATTAAATCCGTTTATATTTGTGGTGTAGTCAGCACAAAGATTCGCCAAGTTTTCGCACTCCACTGGGAGGCTTTTTCAGGACAATGGAAGATATAAAAATGCAGAGAATTGGAACATGTAAAGAACGAAGATGATTTTTGAAAATAAGGTGTGTAATATCACGAGCATATTACATGAATTTTTATCACGCAATTATACGGCACGCCGTGATGTGTTTCCATCCTTTAATAATGCATGCCAAACCATTGGCAGTTCAGTAGAAACTATATCATTGCATGCCAGTTTGCTGGATAGGATTTCCACTGTTTCCCTGATGGCAGTCTCTTTAAAATTCGTGTAAGGGGCAATTCTTCTAATATTATTCCATACAAAAGCGGCCGAGCAATGCATGACTTCTATTGAGAGGGCTGTATTCTGAATGTCCTGGTTCACACTTCGTACGTGTTCTTTACACCTAGTGTCCAGGGATCGCTTTGTCATTCCGATACGTATCTTTTCCGTGTTGTTTGGATATACCAATGGTATAGCGTTCACACCTGTCTTTTCTTTCTCACACTGTCTCTCCTTGTAACTTGATATTATATGTGATAACGGGGTCGGGGACTTCATTGTTATTAATATGTTGTATTTACGTATAAATTACACTATCTACCAACAAATAATTGGACACCCTTTAATCGACGATATCTGCGGTCCTGATACACGTCACGGCTGCCGCCGTTAAATATCGTGTGGGAAACAACAACGCAACCAGTCGCATGCAAGATGCCACGCAGTTCGGAGCTCTCTGATTTCGAGAAAGGTGTAATCGTCGGGTATCACAGAAATGGCCGATGCATACGTGACATATTCATTTGGGTACTCCAAAATCGACAGTGGCCTACGTGATTGGCAAGTGGAAGATGAGAGGTGACTGTCTGAATGTGCCCCGACCCGGCAGACCCACAAAACTGGGAGTTAGAGACCGACGGGTGCTGGCCAGAGAAATTCGGAAGAACCGCACCAATTCGATGGGCCACATCAGCGAATAGTTTCAACAGGCATCCGGGAGTGTTCGTTCTATGATTACCATCCGTAAGGAAGCCCATCTGCTCGGTTATCATGGACGTGCCGCAGCCCACAAGCCTTTAATCACCAAGTCCAATAGCGCTGCTCGGCTAACGTGGTGCAAAGAACGTCTACAGTGGATCGTTGAACAGTGGAAACAGGTTCTCTGGAGCGAAAAATCAAGGTTCACCCTCTACCGTTCGGATGGCAGGGTCTGGGTTTGGCGTCTGCCTGGAGAACGCCTCCTGCCGGAATGTATTGTGCCAACTTGAAAATACTCCAAATACGTGGCGACAGTAAATAAATAAATACATCTCTCATAACCACGTTCTAGAAACACACAGCAACCGAAAAATTGTTTTTCAGCCGCCGCTGTGGAAATGAATCAACAGAACTCTCGATATCTAGCCGAGTGCGTTACATATAATTGTTTTTCAGCGGCGGCTGAAAAACAATTTTTCGGTTGCTGTGTGTTTCTAGAACGCGGTTAAGGGCGATGTATTTATTTATTGTGCCAACTGTGAAGTTCGGCGTCGGTTGAATTATGCTCTGGGGGTGTTTCTCCTGGTATGGCACGGGACCCTTGGTCGCAATTCCTGGTAGACTCAATGCCGAGACCTACTGCACCATTTTGGATGACCATGCGTTTCCTACGTTGTGGCAGTTTTACGGGGTAGACCCATGTTACTTTCAGGATGATAATGCCACCTGTCATGTTGCGAAGTCCACCATGGCTTGGTATGGTAACAATGGGGTTAATCGAATGGACTGGCCTGCACAGAGACCGGACCTTAACCCTATCGAGCACCTGGAGCATCGACGTAAGGGTGTGCCCCCACCGTCCGAAATTGGTGAAGGAACTGATCTGTCTTCTCCAAGCCGAGTGGAAGAAAATACCGCTAGCCGTCGTACAACGCCTAGTTGAGAGTATGATCCAGAGGGTCGCAACTGTAATCGCCGCTCGTGGAGGCTCTACCAACTATTGAAGGTGAATAAACTTCGTTTTTGCTTTGCTATCGCAGGTTTCCAATTACGTGTTGGTAGATAATGTATTTCATCAATATGCAAAGCCTCGGATATATATGATGGATCCTGCGCATTTCATCGTCCTACTAGGCGATTTTGTCATTGCTGGTATTATACGATTTCTTACAGTCCTATATATTCTGTCTATGGCATCCTTCTTATATACAGCCTTTAGACCTTTGCTTTAAATATTATCAATCTCTTTTTTATTTAGGTAGTCGGGTTTGCATACGTTATATGCTCTATAGAACCATGCTCTAAAAGCCTCTGTTGGGCAGTGCGAGTCATAAGGGACAAGGTTCGGTACTGCGATCGGTTTATAGTAAATGTTAAAATCGAAGCTGGATGTTCTATTTCTTTTGAGCGCGACGTGAAGATAATTCAACATCCCGTCTTTTTCAAGCTCCATGGCGAACTTCATTGTATTGTGTAGGTTGTTTATCTTGCGCATGAAATCATTTAATTCGTCTACTCCATGTTCTCATATGAAGACTATGTCGTCATCGTAGCGGATCCACATTTAGGATTTTTTGATACAATTTAGAGATCCTCTAGCGGTTTAAGAACTGCTTCCGCAAGGACTGAAGATAGAGGTGAACCCATCGGTGCTCTTTTAGTTTTTACGTAGATGTTTCCATCCAACTTGAAATAGTTGTGATTAGTAACCAGATTTCAGACGCCGATAATTTTCTTTTTTTGAGTTGGTGTGAATTCACGGGAAGAGACGATTATTTCTTCAAGGTTTGTGACAACCACTGGTATAGGTATAGACGGATATAAAGACTAGTATAGTTATAGACGGATATACGTATATGTCGAAAGTTACCATAATATCATTATCAAATATATTTTACCTTCTTGCGCGCTCCACAAATTCTTTTGTTGACTTGATTACGTAATCGGAGTTTTTTAAACGTTCAGAGAAGAATTTAACTAGCGATTTTTCTAATATGTACGTAGGAGCTTTGTTTTTTGCAACTATAGGTCTAAGGACAGATCCAGATTTATGATTCTTTAGTCGTCCAAAGAGTGGTGGAATTGTACTGCCCGGTGGAAGCTTCGCGGACATCCTAATCATTTCCGGTAGATCTTTGTCTCTGGCCAGAGCTTGAACTTTCCGTATCATCCTGTTTAGAGGATTCGTCGACTGCAGAATTGAGTCCGATTGATCAGCAAATTTCTTAAGTTTACTAATATAATCAGACCTGTTCATAATATCAATCTGATTCGACTTGTCGGTTAGGGTAATCGATATTCTTGAGTCATTGTATAGGTTCTCTAAAACTTTCTTAATCTGCCTGTCACTTTCCTTAAAGTTCCTTTTTTCAATATTCCTCCTGTTAAATTTCAATACACTGCTTCTTGACTTCGATACCGCTAAACATCTGGTCATATCACGATCTTCTGCTGGAACTTGGGAGATTATACTTTCTAGCTCATACTTTCTGCTTGATTTTAGATTTCGATGGAGGGCAATATTTTGGCCCATGCTCCAAAACTTTCACTTCTTCATCCATCATTGTTACTGTCGATTCATTTATGAAGGGTACTCTCTAATTATTAGTTCGAATTTGAGTTGATCGAAGAATCTCTAGCTTCTTACAATGCTAAATAAATAAATACATCGCTCTTTCCACATACCAGAAACACAGCGTATTAAATCCGTTTACTTTTGTGGCGTAGTCAGCACAAAGATTCGCCAAGCTTTCGCTCTTTACTGGGAGGCTTAGTGAGGGAAAAAAGAATCTAGATAACGAAATTGCATTCCAGAACTTTCAGACATTACCAGGCGTTAGAGATAACAGTCCCACCCATTTTATTATATTTGATATACTTCTCTGAAAAGTCAGTGTTCTAATTTCAAGAGAGGAAGAGGTCCTGAATAAGAAGCATTGTAAGGAAATCCTCCAAATACGTGTCAGTAAATAAAGAAATACATCGCTCTTTCCAGGTTCCAGAAACACATAGCAACAGAAAAATTGTTATTCGGTCACCGCCGGGGAATTGAATCCACGGATCTCTCAATATCTAGCCGAGCGCGTTAACCTTACACCACGGTGGCCAAAAATCTACTGTGCTATGTGTGTTTTTAAGTCAGTTTCTGACATCATAAATCCGTAAGATGGGCTCAGCTACTGAGACGTCTCCATCTGGTGGGCATTAACGGCACTGGCTATATATTAATTATAGCAGTTATTAAGGCAGCTTCTGACATCATAAATCCGTAAGGTGGTCTCAGCTACTGAGACGTCTCCATCTGGTAGGCATAACGGCAATGGCTATATATTAATTATAGCAGTTAAAAACTGATATAAATGCCCACAAATGGAGACGTCTCAGTGTGCTGAGCACATCTTACGGATTTATTATGTCAGAAGCTGACTTAATAACTGCTATAATTAATATATACCCAATGCCGTTAATGTAGGAGCTGACTTAAAAACACACATAGCACCATGGATTGTTGGACACCGTGGTGTAAGGCTAACGCGCTCGGCTAGATATCGAGAAATCCGTGGATTCATTTCCCCGGCAGTGACCGAATAACAATTTTTCGGTTGCTATGTATTTCTGGAACGTGCAAAGAGCGATGTATTTGTTTATTTACTGACGCCACGTATTTGTAGGATTTTCACTTTGGATCTCGCTCTTTGGATTTAGCTACCATAATTAATATATAGCCAGCGCCGTTAATGCCCACCAGATGGAGACGTCTCAGTAGCTGAGCCCATCTTACGGATTTATGATGTCAGAAGCTGACTTAAAAACATACATAGCACCGTGGATTGTTGGCCACCGTGGTGTAAGGCTAACGCACTCGGCTAGATATCAAGATCAGTGGATTCAATTCTCCGGCGGTGACTGAATAACAATTTTTCGCTTCCTATGTATTTCGGGAACGTGGAAAGAGCGATGTATTTCTTTATTTACTGACGCGACGTATTTGGAGGATTTCCTTACGATGCTTCTTATTCAGGACCTCTTCCTTTCTTGAAATTAGAACACTGACTTTTCAGAGAAGTATATCAAATATAATAAAATGGGTGGGACTATTATCTCTAACGCCTGGCAATGTCTGAAAGTTCTGGAATGCAATTTCGTTACCAAGATTCTTTTTTCGCTCACTAAGCCTCCCAGTAAAGAGCGAAAGCTTGGCGAATCTTTGTGCTGACTACGGAACAAAAGTAAACGGATTTAATACGCTATATGCGTTTCATTATTATTCATGTCTAGTGTATTTTAAATAAAGCCCTTCATAGTGTTGCAATTTTTATAAACAATAGTGTATATTGACTTTAATGGGGCTTCGTTTCGCCTACGTATTCGGAGCATGCAATCTACTTTTGAACAACTTTACGCAATAAAATTTTGTTTTGGCGTCCAATAATAGGGAAAGGAAATATGAAATGTTTCAAGAAGTCTCTGGTGGTGAATTTTTGTCACACGCAAGTGTTTTCGTTGGAAAAGCAGTTTACTGAAAACAGACAAATGTTGAAGATTTGGCAAGAGAAGGACTTCCATCGAGCTCAGTTTCGGAGATTCTGATTAATACTGCAAGTGCAATTATCGGAGAAGATCGTCGAATCACAATCAGACAGTTATATGAAACGCTAGACACTTTCGTATGGAAACTCATAGACCGTCGTAACGGAACACTTGAGTCTGCATCGCGTGTGCTGTGATTGGATTCCATGTCTACTCACATTGGAGCGAAAGGTGACCAGAGTGGATATTTACACGGAGTTGAACGAAAGTTACCGAAACGAAGGGGTCAATTTCCTGAAAAGAATTATGCGGCTTCTTCTATATCAACAATTTAATAAACTAATAGGAGGTCACTATTTTAAGACCTTTACGGAATATAAAAATAGCTGTGGAGGAGATTTTGAAGTCCCTGTCCAAGAGCAGTCTACAGTCTACAGAAACGTTCGCAGGATCTGGATTAGAGCTGGGACCAGAGTATTAAGTGCAATGAGAAAAGAGTATGTGATCATTCATGACAAAATATTTATGTCACGCAAAGTTAGGTTAGAATTATTATCGGCTTTTGAAGATTGACATAAATTACACTGTGTAACAAAATCTAAACAATTACGTGTTTATTTCAATATTTTGATGCTTCTGTATTAAGTTTGATTCGAGGATATCAAAATTTCCGCTATTTTGAACATAGTTTAACCACATTAGTACTACGCCCATAGTTTTTTCATCAATACCTTAACCACAATTTACGCTACTTCAAAATATATGCAATTATAGAGGGCGATGCGTTTGGGTGGGGATAATTAAAAAATGCTGCGGTATACCTTGTGACAGATATAATAAGTCATTATTTGTCAGAAATTATCTTTATGGATGAGAGTTTGTCTAGGCCTCTTCATTCACCCCCTTTCCGGACTCGGCAGAGTTCATACCAGGTTATCAATTCCTTTCACGTGCTTTCTAACATCTGCGGAGGGATTTGTGCGAACGCTGCAGTACGGAGGTTAAATTCTGCCCGAAAGGCGATAAAAGGTGGGTGTTTCATGCACTGTAATCAGTACGCATGCGCCAAAACGGCAAGAAGGAGGGTAGTTTGATACGCTGTAGACAGTGCTCACTCGCTTTCGCAGCATCGCGGCAAAAAGGGAAAATGGCTGCGACCGTTCAACGACGCGAAAAGTGTGTCCTGTTGTATGCAAAGTTTGAGAGTGTTATGTCTGTCCAACGAGAGTTTCGTCGTGTTTATGAGGTCGGGAATGCGCCTAAGTACATGAGCGTAATGCGTTAATATCGCACATTTGAAGAAACGGGTTCCATCACGAAGCCAAAGTCTGGTGGCCGTGAGCATGATCCTGAGAGAGAAGCCCTGGTTTCCGCTGCCATGGCGCGTAGCCTGCATAAATGTTTACGACGGTTATCCTTGGTGCTGACAATGCGGTATACATGTCAGCGTACTGTACCAGAAAATTTACGCGTATCACTTTCAGCATGTACAAGCACCACGAGAGCGGGACCACGTAATCTGTTTCTAGTTTGCCTGCCTGATGTGCAACCGGATGAAAACGGATACAACTTTTTTGTATCGATGGCTATTCACAGACGAGGCTACATTTCATGTGAACGGAAGAATGAATAATCATAACGCTATCACGTGGGGTACCCAGAATTCGCATGCTTTCTACAAAGTGGAAAGAGCAATCCCCAAAGTAAATGTGTGTGGGGGGAGGGGGAGTCGTCTCCAACTGTACGGTCCTGTTTTCTTCTCTGAGGACACTGTACGATCAGGACTCTACCTGGATATGCTACAGATCTTCGTGGTGCCACAACCAGATAACGATGTTATTTTACTGCAAGAAGAGGCCACACTCCACTGGTCACTGGAAGTCAGGAACTTTCTCAACAACATGTTCAATGACAACTGGTGTGGCCACGATGGCCTTATTCCTTGGCTTGCAAACTCTTCGAATCTCACTCCCCCCCCCCCCCGCCGATTTCTTCATGTTGGGTTTTGTGAAGAACACTGTCTACGCACAACGACCTCAAAAACCTGGATGACTTGAAGATGAAAATTTCTACAGAGTTTGCACAAATCACTCCTCAAATGTTAGAAAACACATGGTAAGAATTGAACACCCGGTACGAACTCTGCGGTGTCTACAAAGGAGGACACGTAGAGGCCTAGACAAACTCCCATCCATAAAGGTCATTTCTGCCAAATATTGACTTATCATATCTGCTACAAGCCATACCACAACATTCTTAAATTATTCCTACCCAAATGGATCACCCTGTATAATTAATGTACGACATGTATTACAATGCATTAGACAATAGGACAGGGGATGTAAGAGAATACAAATCATGAATATTATCAATACACAGCACGAATCGAAACAATAGAAAACAAGTAGTCCTTAAAAGTAACTTTGGATCGCCTTTGCCTCTTATGAACACTACTAGCATGGCGCACCAAATTTCACGTGGAATTTCTTATTATGGTTTCATCCCATCTTCCTTGATATCTCATTTTCATACTTTGCATGTCTTGATGAAACCTTTCACCATATACGTGTATAATGTAATTTTCTTTCCGCTGTAACTTAGTCCTTACGTCAGTAATTACGTTATGTGTGCTAAGTTAATGCAATATTAGAAGGTACCCATACACCGTACAAGAAAGAGGTCAAGTAATACTTACAAATACTTTTATTGTGCTTGCATGGGCTGTACTCCACACTCACATATGGTTCACTGGATTACTCGATACAATATCTGTGATTTAACATCCAATCGCAATATAACAACACGTCTATCATCAATAACATCAATCCCCTTAAACAGATCAGATCATATGTAGATGATGTTAGGAAGGTAGTGTCTGACCCCAGGTCTTAAACAACCCTTAGAAATAGGAAGCTTGGAGATTTGGGCTTGAGTGCCAGATCCCTCTTGAACAACCGCTGCATTGCCTTTTTATCTGTCGTCCTTATCCGGCCACACATACGTCACTCTTGTTTCGACCTCAGGGTGTTGCCAACATTATTCTCGTTTGAGGGAAAAGACGTAACGTTAAGGCTTGGAAATGTCTAAGAGAACAAACTCAAATTTACAGAGAAAAAGAAACTCAAAAGGAAAGTTAAAACAGAATATACGTTACAGATGTTCATCACTCACTGCTCCGAAACTTTTTCTGAAAAAATCATGACGTGATTGCAAGTAATGAAGTCTCACTGGCATTCGACACCACATTCTTCTAAAATTGTCTACTAAATTCTCCACAAGTCGCTTGTCGTTGGTGCTCTTCTTGTTTCCAAGAAATTCAGTCACAAGAAGACGGAATGACTACCAGGCCTCCTTTTCAACATCAACTATTTTGCTTCCTAGTTCTTCTGAGGTAAACATCACTTTACATGTGGCACTACAAATATACCACCTTTTACTTTGGCATCCGAAGGATTTGGGAAAATTGAGCAAATGAACTTGAATGTTTGTCCATCAGGATTCAATACTTTCAAAAACTACTAATCTAGTCCCAACTTGATATGCAGCAGGGGTATTAAGATTTTCTGTATTGGAACGAGGGCGCTGTGTATGACATTCTGTGTACCACCTTGCAACTTAACTCTCGGAGACCATTCATTTGTTTTATAATGCTCACTGCTTGCTCTGCTGTTCCATAAGCAGAAACAAAGATACTTTGCTGTTCTATAAGGGAAACAAAGATACTTTGTAAAGCCAGGTTGCAGACCCAAAATTAACCCAGTCATCATAAAATCGGCACAGACATCCCATTGTATTCATAATATTTGATTTGTTTCTACAAGCTTGACATTGGAATTGTCTTCTTTCATGTGCATGGAATGTGCTACTGGAATTGAAGGGTACACATTGCTATTGTGCAGTATCACTTCCTTCAGACTTCCAACAGAACTGTCTATAGTCTCTGTTCTTCAGGTATGTAAGGAATGCCAATATTCTGAAATAGCCCATTTACATCGAAGAACTAGCAAAAAGCATCAGTCACAACATAATATTGTGCATATGTTTCATGCCTTTTTCTGTACGTGATCGATTTGCTGCTGGAACCCAATAAGTTTCAATCTTTCAAACGAGAAGTGAGATGTTCTGCATTTGATTTTGTTAGCCCCAAGTCTCTTATGAAATCATCTAGTTCTTGTTGATTTGGTAAAATATGGCTGAGCACTGCAAAATACACTTCGGAATCCCATATCTTTGTCGTCCTCACAATCAGCATCAAAATGGGCATCTTCCTCTACTGTCTCCACACTTTTTGGGGGTTGTGGAATGAAAAACTCGTCGCATCGTGGAACTGATGCAGTAGATGATAGTACAGGGTGTTCGAAAATGAAGTATACAATTTCAAAGTTGATTAGTACAAAAAGTATTTGCGATAGGAATGTTTTACATTTTGTCCAAGTTTAAGCAAGTTCTAAAGTTTTAGTTTTTCTTTGATAGGTGACGCTAGATGCCTGGTAGCGCAGTGCGACACAGCATAGCGAAAATGGCGACGCCACAGAAAAAACCTGCTTGTGTGATGTGGATTGCGGAGTCCAAATCGCTACCCAAGTCCAGAGAAATTTCAGGAGGGAGTACAAGAGGAAACCACCAACACGGAAGAGTATCCAGCAGGGGGTAGACAAATTGACAGCTACGGGTAGTGTGTTGAAAGGGACGAGCAGAGGCAGACCGTCTGTGTCGGAAGAATCCGTGGAGGCTGTGCGTCAGGCGTACCAACGGAACCCATCGACGTCCATTCGTTTATCTAGTCGCGAACTAGTAATACCTGCCACAACAGTTCACATAGTGCTACACAAACGCCTTCGTCTTTACGCCTACAAAATGCAGCTGGTGCAAAGGGTGCAGCCCAATGACAAAGCGCGTCGGGCAGCGTTTGCCGTAGAAATGCTTCATCGCATTGACAGCAACCCCACATTCCTGTCAAGAATCTGTTTCATTGATGGGGCAAATTTCATGTGTCAGGTACCGTCAACAAGCATAATTGCCAAATTTAGGGTTCGAAAAATCCCCATGCTGTTCTGGAACACACAAGACACAGCACCAAAGTTAATGTTTGGTGTTGCATTATGCAGGACAGAGTGGACAGAGATCATTCTTATTTGCTGAACCAACCATAACTGGCGGTACATACCTGGACATGTTACAACTGTTCGTCATTCCGCAACTTCAGGAGATTCCAGACGTCATTTTCCAGCAAGATGGGGCTCCTCCTCATTGGTCATCAGACATTCTTGCATGCTTGGATCAGCACTTCCCTGGTCGGTGGATTGGACGCGGAGGTCCAAAGACATGTCCTTCCCGTTCGCCAGACATAACCCCCTGTGATTTTTTTATGGGGGTTCCTCAAAGATATTGTCTACCGGACAAAGGTTGCCTCCCTCGGTGACCTGAAGGCGCGCATCAGCGCAGCCTCTCTCCACGTCACCCCAGACATTCTGCACCGTACTTGGTCCAAAATCGACTACCGCCTCCACATCCTGCACGCCACGAATTGAGCACATGCGGAAGTCTATTGATTACAAAGCTATAAATTTTAGAACTTGCTTAATCTTGGACAAAACGTAAAACATTCGTATCTCAAATACTTTTTGTAATAATCAACTTTGAAACTATATACATCATTTCCGAACACCCCCGTATTTTGGTATATGGAATGGCATTCCGGTCTCTAGGCTTCTTGAACTTGAAAATATCCACGATACAAAAGAAACAGTCATCAAGATGACTCTTTAGTTCCCTCCAAATTCGAGGAATGGCAAATGGGATTACTTTCTTTGCACCACGAAGTCAACCGAAAAAGTTGACCTGCAACTACCATAGCATAAATGCAGTTCCCAAACCTTGTCTTGGTCTCCAAAGTAAGCTTGATATGCAATGGAAAACTTAGTCCTTGCGGTAATTTTGTGCTGTCTTACTCAGGAACAATATACTTGTGGTACCAACAAACATAACAGAAAGAGTCTGGGGAGAGCTAACAACCTCTTGTCGTGCCCATGTTTACCCTGTAACAAAGGCGAATGACAATGTATTAATAAAAACACAAAATTTACGATAACTGCAAAAGTTTTGATGATACAGAAATCTATAAGAGCACCGCTGGAATCAACGCCTTTGAATTGTATGAGAAACATTAAAAAATCAACATAAACAAGTTTGTGTCATACAGTGTTATTTGTTTTATTAACAGTTTCTTTCTTTTTTTCCAATTTTAATTCACTGCTAAAGGTTGCTTTTAAGAACCATATCTTTCAGCAAAAAATAGGTTTTTTGCCCTTTCAACGCTTTCTCGACACCTTTTATTTACACCTGCAATCATGTTTCTTATCTTTCTCAAACGCGATAAAGGTTATAATTTATGTAGATTTTCGCAAAACACTTATCTTAAAGTCTCATTATTTTGTCGGAGGACATACAAAAGATCCGTTTCTGTTTAAAATACAGACTCCTATATAACACTGCGCTTCTACAAAACTGAAGAATTCCCATCTCACCTTATTTACTTTTAAAGTAGCTAAAATCTTGTCCTTTGTTTGTGTTTATCTCATCTTAGGCTCGGGATATAATCGAGATGTTCATGTACTAGCAGCATTTTCGTCTAATTCGTAAGTATTGGCGTGTATGTATAATTACTTCTTCTCCTAGAACCGGTTAATTGACTAATCTAGCTATAACTGATTTGTGTTTTCCTTGTCTTTCTGATCACAAGAAATATCTAATGCCCCAAAGTTTTATTCTGTGCATAAGCAAACTTTTTCTAAGTACTTTTAATGCGTCACTGTTTATAGGTAAGTGATTTTTTTTGCTATTCAGTATTAATATTTTTGATTCATTTCGTTTTATTACCTTAGTATACGTAGCATAATTCATAATACTTAATGGGGGTATTTTATTTTATTTTTCTTCGCAAACCTCTGTACATACGTGTTTCTTTAAATACTTGTTTTGATATATAGTAAATGTATTTTTCGCGCGTTTATATATATCGTGATTAAACCAAAGTTGCACTTGATTTTTAAAAACAAACTTTTGACCGCTTCGTCTTAAATTAAATGTCTGAAACTAAAACAGGATTTGAAGTATTCAGATATTTAAACAGGGTAAAATGTGCCAAAGAAAAAGGTTATATAGGAAAAGAAACTTAAATTAAGTAGCATAAAATATGAAGGTGTCGAGAAGATGAATATTTCCTCACAACGAATATGTTGATTCCTGATAACGTTATTTTAAACACACCAGACTGAATACTCAAGAAACTCCTATAGCGTATTAAAACCGTTTATTTTTGTGGTGTAATAAGCACAAAGATTAGCCTGCTCCCTCAAGGACTGAAGATCCTTGCGGAAGCAGTACTTAGACCGCTAGAAGACCCTATCTTTCTAAATTGTATCAATAATTTAGATCCGAGTCTGTACCTGATACGCTGACGATATATTCTTCATGTGGGTGCATGGAATAGATTAATTAAATGATTTCATGTACAAGGTAAACAACCTACACAATACGATAAAGTTCACCATGTATCTTGAAGTGGGTGGGACGTTGAATTATCTTGACGTCGCGCTCAGAAGAAATAAAACATCCAGCTTCGATTTTGACGTTTATTATAAACAGACCGCAGTATCGAACCTTGTCTCTCCTCGTTCGCACTGCCCAAAAGAGTACAAACTTTCTGCGTTTGCAGCATGGTTCTACAAAGCGTATAACGTACACAAACCAGACTACCTAATTAATAAGGAAACTGATAATATTTATAGCAAAGTTCTAAAGGCTGGATATAAGAAGTGTCACATAGACAGCATACATAGTACTGTAAGAAATCGTATAATGTCAGCAATAACAAAATCACCTAGTAAGACAATAAGATACGCAAGAGGCTTTACATATCGGTTGAAGAATTTATTACGTAAATACAACATATTAATGGCAATGAAGTCCCCTACCCCGTTAACACATATAATATCAAGCAGCAAGGAGAGACAGTGTGAGAAAGAAAGGGCGGGTGTGTACGCTATACCTTTGATATATCCGGACAGCACGGAAAAGTTAAATATCGGCATGACAAAGCGATCCTTTGACACTAGATGTAAAGAACATGTACGAAGTGTGAACCAGGACATGCAGAATACAGCCCTCGCCAGCGAAGTCATGCATTGCTCGGCCGCTCTTGTGGAATAGTATTAGAAGAATTGCCCCTTACACGAACTTTAAAGAAACTGCCATCAGGAAAACAGTCGAAATTCTCTCTAGCAAACTAGCATGCAATGATATGGTCTCTACTGAGCTACCAATGCTTTGGCATGCGTTATTGAAAGATGGAAACACATCGCTGCGCGCGCCGTATAATTACGTGATAAAAATTCATGTAATATGTTCGTGATGCCACCCATGTTATTTTCATGAAATCCCCTTTGTTCCTTACGTTTTCAAATTCCTCGCGTTTTTGACGCTTTCCAATCGTAGGTTGAAGAAGCGTATATTCCTATTGAAAATGGAAGAAATGAGGTCAAAGGTCAGGACATAGGAGAGGGATCCATTCAATTGCCCTCATGCGTCATAACATTTGCGCAAAAATGGTTCGATTTCGATCCAGTTTTAGTATGTGGTAGGGGACCACCTGGAGACGAATCCTATTGAAAATGGATGAAATGGGGTCAAAGGTCAAGACATTGGAGTGGGATCCATTCCTTCACCCTTACGCGTCACAACTTACGTAAAAATGGTTCGATTGCGACAAAACCTCCGGGACAACGTGACAAACACAGGTCAGGACATAGGAGAGGGATCCATTCAATTGCCCTCATGCGTCATAACATTTGCGCAAAAATGGTTCGATTTCGATCCAGTTTTAGTATGTGGTAGGGGACCACCTGGAGACGAATCCTATTGAAAATGGATGAAATGGGGTCAAAGGTCAAGACATTGGAGTGGGATCCATTCCTTCACCCTTACGCGTCACAACTTACGTAAAAATGGTTCGATTGCGACAAAACTTTGTCACGTTGTCCCGGAGGTATACTGAACCAATTCTGTTGAATATCATCGAAATGGGGTCAAAGGTCAGGACACAGGAGCGAGATTTATTCCACAGCTATTATCCTTATAACTTGAATAATGATTTCTGGTATGTTGGAAAGCTTATAATAATCAATGCATTGCATGATTTTACCAACTTGTTTATGTCTACCATTGCCTTGAATAAGCCTCCCAGTGGAGTACGAAAGCCAGGCGAATCTTTGTGCTTATTACAGCACAAAAATAAACGAATTTATTACGCTATATGCGCTTCTTAAGTATCGATACCTGATGTCGAATGGCAGATAAAAATCGCCAAGTATAGAAACAACTCACCCATTTAAATATAGTGCTTTTCATTTTCTTTTTAATATAAATACAACAAGTTTTCGATTTAAGCGAGTACTGAATATGTGATGATGTCGGTAACATGCGAAAGAAATTCTCTCAGGGCTCGCTATATGCAAGAAAATTTCACTGTTATTGGAATTTTTTCTCAATTTAATCGTGGTATTAATAACATCCTTGCGTCTTACAAGGAAATTTATTTTCAGAAGCAAAAACTGGCAAGGCAGATCAGTATGATGCAATAGCTCAGACAGCGTTCTGCCACTCTTGTAGCAACTGCTTCTGAACAAGGACGTTGAACCCCCTTCCCCCTTCCCCTCCTTCTTGGACGTGAACATAGACCACCTTCAACAACTTCACTTTTGCCATTGGTTCTTTCTATTGCTAGGATCCCGTTGAAAAAGTTTCTCTCATTTATGCAACACCTCTTTGTTTGAATGATTCTGACCTAGATGACCCCACGCCCACATCTTACCATATGTAAATATCTATCACTAAAACTGCGATGTTATTCAACGGAGCCAGACTGCTTATCTTGGTGAGTGTTGATTTATTTCCTTTAAAAAAAGGGGGTTTCTGTCAGTGTCATATTTCTGTCGTATTAACGCGATTTCAATGAGGTCAAGGTGCGTTTGAAATATATTTACGTTGTTGCACACAACCACCTTTTTGCTATGTGTTAATTCATTCAATATATGCATTTTTCAATTTGTGCGAGGATTTGGTAGAACGCATCCCTCGCATAAATCGAGGACTTGCTGGGTTTGTAACTGTAGCTCTCTTAAATATTTTTCGAATTTTCTCTTTTAAAGTCCAAACACATTAACCGTAGTATTAAAAAGCGTTTGCACATCCGGCGTGGACACACGCATCATAAATGCCACTCGATCAAGTGCACTTGTGATATAAAATTCTTGCTCTGAGATATGATAGATAAAACTTAATTTTTTCTGAGAAACATTCTTTACTTGCCGAAAGACGACACACGTCCAGTTTGTTACACCAGTTGTGAAAACACAAGTTTGTCTGCGACGGGCATCGAACCGATGTCCCCTCACTCCGGAGTAAGTCGCTCTCCCAACTCAGCTACGCGGACAGAAAGTCTCGCTGCAGATTTGCCGTCTAGACACATCTTTTCACCTCTGTAGTACGTTACACTGTAAACAACTTAATGTAAACCGCATGATACGTTATCCGCTGACACTAAGGGAAACATTGTTAAGTGAACGTGCCGTCCTGGTGTCACAGTGGTTTAAGCGCTGGCTCCTGACCATTCATCCGAGATGCGTGTGAGTTCGAATCCCGGGTAGGCATGCATGTTGTGTTTGTCTTACAGCACTGGCTCGCTCCCTTCCCTAGAACAAGTTACCCTAAATTAGGGACAGGCGACTGCTTATAGCCCGTTGAGTTGCTCACGGTGGTCCCAGTAGTAGTTCGGAAAATGCTACTAAAGCTCTATGGTGTCCCGACAATTCGTCGCGTGCGTCAATTCGTCGACTACGTCAATTCGTCGCCTGCGTCAATTCGTCGCGCGTCAATTCGTCGACTACGACAATTCGTCGCGCGTCAATTCGTCGCATGCGTCAATTCGTCGCGCGTTAATTCGTCGACCACGACGATTCGTCGCGCGTCAATTCGTCGCGGACAAATTCGTCGACTACGTCAATTCGTCGCGTTTACAGATTTTGGTTACATACAAAACGAATGCAGGAAAACGTACGATTTCGAACGTCTTCCTCCCTGATCAAATTTATAAAGTTTGGCCACTCAGACAGGATAGGAATATTACGTTTTTCTTTGGCACTAAAAATATTAGACGGTAAACGGTTTTTGGAACGGGGCAGGGCCCGGTAGGACAGAGCCCCCCATATACAAATTTTTCTTAAAAACTACAGTTTTCAATTCAGAACCACCTAATCTGGTATACTATCTCATGGTACTGTAACTTAGACGCTAGACGGTTTTTGGAAGGGGTTGGAGCCGGGGGTCAGACTCCCCGAATTAAAATTTTTCGTAAAATCTACAGTTTTCAATTAAGAACCACCAAATTTGGTATACTATCTCATGGTACTCTAACTTAGACGCTAGACGGTTTTTGGAAGGGGTTGGAGCCCGGGGGTCAGACCCCCCCGAAAAAAAAACTTTTTCGTAAAATCTATAGTTTTCAATTTAGAACCACCAAATTTGGTATACTATCTCATGGTACTCTAACTTAGACGCTAGACGGTTTTTGGAAGGGGTTGGAGCCCGCGGGGTCGCCCCCCCTCATAAAAATTTCGTAAAATCTACAGTTTTCATCTTAGAACCACCAAATTTGGTAAACTATCTTATGGTGCTCTAACTTAGACGGCAGACCGTTTTTGGAACGGGTCAAGGCCCGGGGGGGGGGTCAGAGCCCCCCACATACAAAATTTTCGTAAAATCTAGTTTTCATTTCAGAACCATCAAATTTGGTATCATGAAACTCTAAATTAGACGCTAGACGGTTTTTGGAAGGGGTTGGAGCCCACGGGGTCGGAGCCCCCCCCCCTCATAAAAAAATTCGTAAAATCTACAGTTTTCATCGTAGAACCACCAAATTTGGTATACTATCTTATGGTACTCTAACTTAGTCGGCAGACCGTTTTTGGAACGGGTCAAGGCCCGGGGGTCAGAGCCCCCACATACAAAATTTTCTTAAAAACTACAGTTTTCAATTCAGAACCACTTAATCTGGTATACAATATCTTATGGTACTCTAACTTAGACGCTAGACGGTTTTTGGAAGGGGTTGGAGCCCGGGGGTCAGACCCCCCGAATAAAAACTTTTTCCTCAAATCTACAGTTTTCAATTTAGAACCACCAAATTTGGTATACTATCTCATGGTACTCTAACTTAGACGCTAGACGGTTTTTGAAAGGGGTTGGATCCCGCGGGGTCGGGCCCCCCTCATAAAAATTTCGTAAAATCTACAGTTTTCATCTTAGAACCACCAAATTTGGTATACTATCTTATGGTACTCTAACTTAGACTGCAGACCGTTTTTGGAACGGGTCAAGGCCCGGGTGGTCACAGCCCCCCACATACAAAATTTTCGTAAAATCTAGTTTTCATTTCAGAACCATCAAATTTGGTATCATGAAACTCTAAATTAGACGCTAGACGGTTTTTGGAAGGGATTGGAGCCCGGGAGTAAGAGCCCCCTCCCATAAAATGCTGCGTAAAATCTACAGTTTTCAATTTAGAACCACCAAATTTGGCATACTCTCTCATGGTACTCTAACTTAGACGGTAGACGGTTTTTGGAACGGGTCGGGCACGGGGTCAGAGACCCCCAGCACATAATTTTTTTTCGTAAAAACTAAAGTTTTCAATTTAGAGCTACCAAATTGGGTATACTATATAATGGTGTTCTAAATTAAACGGTAGACGGTTTTCAGAACGATTCGGGGCAAGGGTGGCAACCTCCCCCCCCTACACACAAACTTTCGTAAAATCTATAGTTTTCAATTTAGAACCACCAAATTTTGTATACTATCTCATGGTACTCTAACTTAGACGGTAGAAGGTTTTTGGAACGGATCAAGGCCCGGGGGTAAGACCCCTCCCACATACAAAATTTTCTTAAAATTTTTATTTTTCAATTCAGAACCACCAAATTTTGTGTCATGAAACTCTAACTTAGCGGGAGACGGTTTTTGGAACGGGTCGGGGCTCGGGGGTCGGAGCAAACCCTACTCCCCCTTCCTCGTACAAAATTTTAAATTTCCGTAAAACCTACAGTTTTCAATTTAGAACCACCAAATTTGGAATACTATCTCATTGTATTCTAACTTAGACTGTAGACGGTTTTTGGAAAGGGTCGGAGCCCTGGGTTCAGAGGCTCCCCCCCCCCCCCCTCATACGAAATTTCGTAAAATCTAGTTTTCAATTTAGAACCACCAAACTCGGTATACTATATAATGGCACTCTAACTTAGACGGTAGACGGTTTTGGGAACGGGTCGACGCCCGGGGGTTAGAATGCCCTCCCCGACAAAATTTTCGTAAAATCTACAGTTTTCAAGTTAGAACCACCAAATTTGGTATACTATCTCATGGTACTCTAACTTAGACGCTAGACGGTTTTTGGAATAAGTCAAGGCGCGAGGGGTAAGATCCCCCACATACAAAATTTTCGTAAAATCTATTGTTTTCACATTAGAACCACCAAATTTGGTATCATGAAACTGTAACTTAGACGGGAGACGGTTTTTGGAACGGATCGGGGCCCGGGCGGTAAGAGCACCCCCCCCCCTCCCCCCAAAGAATTTTCGTAAAATATACCGTTTTCAACTTAGTACCACCAAATTTGGTATACTATCTTATGGTACTCTGACTTAGACGGTAGAGGGTTTTGGGAACTGGTCGGGCACGGGGTAAGAGCCCCCCCACCCCATAAAAATTTTTCGTGAAAACTAGTTTTCAATTTAGAACGACCAAATTTGGTATATTATCTCATGGTTCTCTAACTTAGACGGTAGATGGTTTTTTGGAAAGGGTCGGAGCCCGGGGTTCAGAGCCCCCCCCCCCCCCCCCCCATATAGAATTTCTTGAAATTTATAGTTTTCAATTTAGAACCACCAAATTTGGTATACCATATCATGGTACTCTAACTTAGACCGTAGACGATTTTCGGAACGGGTTGGGGCCCGGGGGTTAGATCGTTCCCCCCATACAAAATTTTCGTAAAATCTACAGTTTTCAATTTGGAACAACCAAATTTGGTATACTATCTCATGGTACTCTAACTTAGATGGTAGACGGTTTTGGGAACGGGTCAGGCACGGGGTCAGAGCCCTCCCCATAAAATGTTTTCGTAAAATCTACAGTTTTCAATTTAAAACCACCAAATTTGGTATACTATGTCATGGTACTCTAACTGAGAATGCAGGCGATTTTTGGAAACGGTTGGAGACAGGGGTTCAGAGCCCTCCCCCCATGCCAATTTTTGTAAAACCTACAGTTTCGAATTTAGAACGACCAAATTTAGTACACTCCCTCATTGTATTGTAACTTAGACCGCAGACGGAAAGGATCGGTGCCCGGTGTGAAGGGGGCCCATTCAAAATTTTCGTAAAAATTACAATTTTTACTCTTAAGAACTGCATCCCAATACAGCACTCCATTACCGCACCTACGGTCTAGGTTAGAGGCCGTAGATAACAATAAAGTGAAAAAATATCCGGTTCATGATGTATCAAAAACACAAATTAATAAACGTTAGCTTTCACCACCAACGGTTGCCTTATCAGGCAGAAATACAATGTACTGTAAATAATGTAAATTCTTTTTTGCTTCGTATAATTAAATTAACTAAATCAAAATATTTAAAATAAGTTTCCTGGAAATTTACGGAAATAGCTTTTTCATTCATTAACTTTCACCCGCTGAACTTGGTGATTTTAGAAATAGTAATATTTACCTGGGAAATACCGGGTACCCCTGCTAGTAAGAACTAAAGATAATGTTACACTTTTAGTCAGGTACAAAACAATAATTAGAAAACCCTAGGACTGGGCCTGTTTAGCAATTTTCAGTGTGCCGTGCTAATTTTCATAATGTTTTCATAGAAGTCCAAGACTTCTGCAATGCGCTTTTCTGAGGTTGGAACTATTAAGCAGACAATAGGCCTAGAGATTTTTGATAGTTTTCAGTCCTCCGAGCTGATATTTATGTAGTTTTCATAGAAAATAAAATGAATTCTGTTTAAATGTTACTCGAGCACAAAGCATTAATAGCTACGCCCGAGACCTAGGCATATGCATTTACAGTAATTTTTATAATGCTGTGATTACATGAGGTTTGCATGACAAATCAATTTAAGAGTGTTACGCTTATCAAAAATTATTTAAAAGGCCTAGGCCTAGCGGCCAATAATTAGCATTTGGTGCCTAAGTGAAAGCGCAACATTATTAACTTGATTTGTTATGCAAACCTTATAAATACGACCACAGCGATTAAAAGTTATTAAAGAGTCCTTGTAAGTAATATTTTTTGACCGAGTGCAAGTACAATTTACGAAATGTCAACAGGTCAAAATATCTAAAGTAACAATGAAATTTGGAATATTTCTTTTTTTCTTTCTTTTTATTTCAGTTTTGACACTTGTATTAAGTTTTAAAAACATATATTTCTCCTATCGTATACCTTCATTGTGCTTTCAACAGAATTTCTTACCATGTTTTGGGTATTTTGTTTCGTGTGGTTGCAGTTTTTTTAATGTTTTGGGCATTTCATTTTGTGAAATCAATTTTACTAGAATATGCAGATTCTGTAGTTCAGTGGTTTGAGGAAAATTATGTTCTTGGAAAATTTTGTGGAAGCAGAAGAAACAATCCAAGCAGAAGCCCTCCGCTGTTCCCGCCAACAATTTGGTCAGTTAGTGAAAACAATTTATTTGGCTTTCCCAGAACACAAAACGAACTTGAAAGATTAGACAGACGCTGGAATACAATTCTGGGAGAGAAAAAACTGTGACTGTACGAAATAATCAGTGAAATTGCGAAAGAGCAGAGAACAACTATAGCTAAAATCGAAAGAGTGATAGCACAGATTCCAACAAATCCACCCAGAAGAGAAACGCTGGCAAGACAAAAAGGAATTCGAACTTCTTTGGTGCACAGAGACAATGTTAACATGCTGGACATTTTAAGAGGAATTTCATATAATTCTACCCTTTACTAAAATGTGCTGGTATTTCTCACTAATTGAATTATACCTTTTACTAACTTGTATTTGAATTTTTCAAGAATGTAATTCCGCCGAAGATGCAAGAATGTAAAACCAACGCAAAATTAAAACAGACAAAATTTTCAAAATAGCATGTCAAAAACATAAAATGTCAAAAAGTAATCCAAAATGTGAAACATATAAAAATTCAAAATGCAATCCAAAATGTGAAACAAATAAAAATTCAAAATGCAATCACAAGTCACAAGCATTACAAAAATGCGAAACGCTATGTAACAAGTGCAACACAAAATTAAAACAAATGCCAAAAAAAAAATGCATACGCTTTGTAAAATGTACAAAATAAAATAAATGCCATATTCACAAGGATTTCATGACGAGTCATGTTAAAAATGAGCTTTTATTTAGACTTCAAATAATAATTACTAGCCTCTACACCTTTTTAAGTCTTTAATAAGTGCAACATCATTAACCTGACTTGTCATCAAACATTATCAATATGACCATAGCATACAATCACTTAAAAGACTTGTTAATGGATGAATTGAGGAATCACCAAGTTCAGCGGGTGAAAGTTAATGGCTGTTTATAGTTTTGTACTCGAGTAAATGCGCAACACAGTAAACTTGACTTTCTCTGAAAATTTTATGTATATGAGCACACGGTTGATTGAAAACTGATAAAAGGGCTTAAGGCCTGTTTATTAATTTTTGTGCCTCAGTCAAAACGCAGTACCATAACCTTGGCATGTTATCGAAACCTTATGAATACGTCTGACTAAAAATTCCTAAAAAAGTTTACGCCTAAGGTCTTGTAACTAAAGTTTTGTGACAGGGTAAAACTGCAACATTAATAACTTGACATGTTATGTTAACGTTGTGAATATGAGCACGGCGGATTAAAGATTTCAACAAATAGCCTTCGGGATTAATGTGTTGTAGCTGAGTAAAAATGTAACATTATCTTGATTTTCTATATAAACCAAACTACGTGCTGAAATGGCCCAACTATATATACGTATACTTCAACCATATACAGAAGCGCTGACAAGGTGAAAACAAAAGTGCAATTTTGTACGGTCTCCTAACATTTTATGGCCAGCCTACATGGAAATGGACACCTTGATATCAAAAACATACTTTTTGTACGGTCCACAACAAATAGCAATGGACACGTCGCAATCTTTGGGGGGGGGGGGGGGTTAACGACCACCGTGATCAATTCAGTGGGCTATAAGCAGTCGGACATTCCCAATTTTGGGCCACTAGTTCCTGGGAAGGGGGACAGCCAGTGCCAGAAGTCAAGCACAACGTCCATGATTCACCGGGATTTGAACCAGGATCCTTCTCGACAAGTGGTCAGAAGCCAGCGCCTAGATCACTCCGCCGCCGTAGCGGCACACGTTGAAATGTATTTTTCATACGGCCCCTAACGCTCTTATGGACATACTAGATTGAACTGGACGCAAATAAATCATTAATATAATTTGTACTAGCAGAGGGTACCAGTTCTTTGCCAGGTAAATATTACTATTTGTGGAATCACCAAGTTCAGTGGGTGAAAGTTAATGAATGAAAAAGATATTCCTGCAATTTTCCAGTAAACTTATTTTAAATTTTTTGATTTAGTTAATTTAATTTTGCGAAACAAAAAAGAAAGAAAAAGGAATGGGAATACTTACCTTCTAGGAGACATCTATAGAACTGCCGTACATCTGGCGTGTGCTTCTGTGAATCCCGTGACACAGAAATGCAATGTACCTATGTGATGTCGCATGCATACGACTTCACATTGGCATTGATCATCTTTTTCTTACCGTTTTGAATTTTGAATATCTGGAACTCCCTGTCTACATTACATTATATTTCTTTCTGATAAGCCGTTCGTTGGTAGTGAAAGCTAAACTATATAGATTTGTGTTTTTAATACTCCATTAAACGTATATTTTTGAAATTTATTGTTATCTACAGTCCCTAACTTAGACCGTAGGTTAGTTAGTTGGTTGGTTGGTTGATGGTTTATGGTGCAAGGCCCTCAAAGGGCCAAAGAGCGCCTTAGAACGTAAATAGGGTATTCTTAAGAGTAAAAAACGGAACTTTTTACGAACATTTTGCATGGGGCTACCTTGACCCGGGCCCCGACCCCTTCCAAAAACCGTCTACCGTCTAAGTTAGATAACCATAAGTAGTATACCAAATCTGGTTGTCCTAAATTGAAAACTGTAGATTTTACGAAATTTTTATGAGGAGGGGAGGGGCTCTCACCCCGGGGTTCCAGCCCCTTCCAAAAACCGTCTAGCGTCTAAGTTAGAGTACCATGAGATAGTATGCCAAATTTGGTGGTTCTAAATTGAAAACTGTAGATTTTACGAAAAACTGTTTATTCGGGGGGGGTCTGACCCCCGGGCTCCAACCCCTTCCAAAAACCGTCTAGCGTCTAAGTTAGAGTACCATGAGATAGTATACCAGATTAGGTGGTTCTGAATTGAAAACTGTAGTTCTTAAGAAAATTTTGTATGTGGGGGGGGGGCTCTCACCCCCGGGTCTTGACCCGTTCCAAAAACGGTCTGCTGTCTAAGTTAGAGTACCATAAGATAGTATACCAAATTTGGTGGTTCTAAGATGAAAACTGTCGATTTTACGAAATTTTTAATGGGGGGGGGGCTCCGGCCCCGCGGGCTCCAACGCCTTCCAAAAACAGTCTAGCGTCTAAGTTAGAGTACCATGAGATAGTATACCAAACTTGGTGGTTCTAAATTGAAAACTGTAGATTTTGCGAATTTTTATGAGGGGGGCCCTTACCCCCGGGCTGCAACCCCTTCAAAAAATCGTCGAGCGTCTAAGTTAGAGTACCATGCGATAGTATGCCAGATTTGGTGGTTCTGAATTGAAAACTGCAGTTTTTAAGAAAATTTTGTATGTGGGGGCTCTGACCCCCGGGCCTTGATCCGTTCCAAAAACGGTCTACTGTCTAAGTTAGAGTACCATGAGATAGTATACCAAAGTTGGTGGTTCTAAATTGAAAACTGTAGATTTTACAAAACAAATTTATTCGGGGGGTGTCTGACCCCCGGGCTCCAACCCCTTCCAAAAACCGTCTAGCGTCTAAGTTAGAGTACCATGAGATAGTATACCAAATTTGGTGGTTCTAAATTGAAAACTGTAGATTTTACGAAAAAGTTTTTATTCGGGGGGAGTCTGACCCCCCGGCTCCAACCCCTTCCAAAAACCGTCTAGCATCTAAGTTAGAGTACCATGAGATGGTATACCAGATTAGGTGGTTCTGAATTGAAAACTGTAGTTTTTAAGAAAATTTTGTATGTGGGGGGCTCTGACCCCCGGGCCTTGACCCGTTCCAAAAACGGTCTGCATTCTAAGTTAGAGTACCATAAGATAGTATACCAAATTTGGTGGTTCTAAGATGAAAACTGTAGATTTTACGAAATTTTTATGAGGGGGGGGGCCGACCCCGCGGGCTCCAACAGCTTTCAAAAACCGTCTAGCGTCTAAGTTAGAGTACCATGAGATAGTATACCAAATTTGGTGGTTCTAAATTGAAAACTGTAGATTTTGCGAAAAAGTTTTTTTCGGGGGGGGTCTGACCCCCGGGCTCCAACCCCTTTCAAAAACCGTCTAGCGTCTAAGTTAGAGTACCATGAGATAGTATACCAGATTAGGTGGTTCTGAATTGAAAACTGTAGTTTTTAAGAAAATTTTGTATGTGGGGGGGGGCTCTGACCTCCCGGGCCTTGACCCGTTCCGAAAACGGTCTGCCGACTAAGTTAGAGTACCATAAGATAGTATACCAAATTTGGTGGTTCTAAGATGAAAACTGTAGATTTTACGAAATTTTTTATGAGAGGGGGGTCCGACCCCGCGGGCTCCAACCCCTTCCAAAAACCGTCTAGCGTCTAAGTTAGTTTCATGATACCAAATTTGATGGTTCTGAAATGAAAACTGGATTTTACGAAAACTTTGTATGTATGGGGGGAGGGGGTTCGAATCCCGTTGAGGCATGGATGTTGTGTTTGTTTTACGGCACTGGCTCTCTCCCTTCCCTGGAACCAGTGGCCTTAATTTAGGGACGCGCGACTGCTTATAGCCCATTGAGTTGCTCACGGTGGTCGTTAAACCTCCAATCAAAAAAAGCGACATAATCTAAAGAACTTTGACCGTGAGATGATAAAGGGCGCTCAGAGAAGTGCTACTAGTTTCAGCAGAACTACTGCCCTTGCAAAATATGGAAGAACAACTGTAATGAGAGTACACAGAGTGTGATCCACGCAGCAGATAACTAAGAACGAGCGCATGCCCTGTAGGCGAAAACGACTAGCCGATATCACGAAGCAAACGGGGTAGCTAGAACTGTAGGAGCCAACAGACACGCAACAACGCATCGAATAACACAAGATTTTTTTTTTCTTTTTGACGTAGGACTACGTCTAACTCCGCGGATAGTACGGGGCAACTTACGGCCGACAGCCTGTGACGAAAATAGGTCCCAATTGAAATGATTATAGCGTTAAAAATAGGTGCCGCACGCTAAACGTGTTAGCATATTCGTAAACAACATGGAGTCCAATTACTGTACTGCGCAATACATCGTGCGCGCGACGCTCCTCTCGCTCCCTGTGCGAGGGGAGATGATGCAATATTTCTGGGTGTGCCGCCGCGTTTGATACAGTCTATCTTGGTAACCGTGAGCGCAACACGACTGAGCGTGATATCGTGTTAAAGCTCTCGACGACATCTATTCAAATATACGAAGAACATTTCGCAGTGGTTTGAACTGAACATTTAAAAAATTGTTTTCTTGTGAATCGGTGAACACTTTTGAGAGTATCGCAGTTTATCTGGACAACCGTGAGCGCAAAACGACTGTGCGTGGTATCATTTTAAAGCTCTTGACACCTATTTTCTGAAATTGTAAACAATTGTTTTCATGTGAACGGGTTAACATTTTGTACAGTGCCGAGGAATTCGCAGAATGAACGCAAGCAAAAGTAGAGAAAATCAAAACGAGAGGCAAGAGCGAGTGATGCGGAATGTAAGAAATAAGAAATTAAATAAACGCTTTGAAACCATACTAGACTAGCTCATTCCAACTCTCCGATCTCCAAGTCGTAGTCCTACGTTCCAAACTGACGGCTTAATCAGAACTGAGCCTCCCTGTTTTTGTTGTGTTGTTGTTGTTTTTTATTGGGGTTTTAATGATCATCGTGAGTTACTCAATGGACTTAAAGCAGTCGCTCGTTCCTAATTTAAGACCACTGGTTCCAGGGAAGGGAGAGAGCCAGTGCCGTTAGACAAACACAGCATCCATACCTCACCGGGATTCGAACCCGCACCTATCTCGGACGAATGGTCAGAAGCCAGCGCTAAGACCACTGCACCACTGGGGCGGGAACACAGAATTTGTATCAGAGGCAACACCAAACGCCACAAGAAAACTGTGCGCCGTATATTACACCGTCTGTGTAATAACTGCAGAAAACCTATCCATACACCGTTGCTATCTGCAGCGAACAAGGCAAACGGCCTCAAATGGCCTCACCAATTAAAAGCCCTTTAAAAATTCGTATTCTAACGTATACAGGAGAGCTATGCTATTTTGATTACTTTTTGATTTTTTGACATAGTCTCAGGTTCTTTTTTTTTTTTTTTTTTTTTTTGATTGGAGGTTTAACGACCACCGTGAGCAACTCAATGGGCTATAAGCAGTCGCCCGTCCCTAATTTAGGGTCACTGGTTCCAGGGAAGGGAGAGAGCCAGTGCCGTAAGACAAACACAACATCCATGCCTCACCGGGATTCGAACCCGGACCCCTTTCGGACGAATGATCAGAGGCCAACGCCTTAGACCACTGCGCCACCGGGGCGGCAGTCTCAGGTTCTGCAAAGCCCCATCGATGTTTTAGTATTTTGATCTCGATGGTCAAGAAAATTTTATTCTGGTCTTCTAACCACGCACTCATACATAGCTGCGATCACCTCAGAGACGGAAGCATATTGCTTCCCACTGATATTTTTCTTCATCTTGGGGATCAAATTAAAGTTACCAGAGGAAGGCGCTCGAGAATAGGATGCATTTACGGACAACTCAAATCCTGCACTGTGTGCGGCGATCTTCTCAAACTCAGACGTCTGCCTCGGTGCCTTGAAAGAGGAAGACCTCATCGCAGTTTTGCATACCTATTTTCTTTGCTGGCTGGACGAAGTTGACTTTTAAGTTTGCCGTAGTATCCACAAGTGAGAGTTCTGCCCTTTCCGAGGTAGTCAATCGTGATGATGCCTTCTACATTCCAAAATACTGATATCATCACCTTGCCTTTTGACAGAGCAACACGAAATATTTTGGGAGGTTTGGGATGTCTTTCACTCTGAGTCAAAGCGATAATCCCATATTTTATTCATTCCAAAAATCCGTAACCAGAAATTTATTAGATCTGTAAGGATCATGTTCAAGTTGGAGAGGCACATTCCTTGTATCATGCCTTTTGCTTATCTGTGAACATTCGAGGGACCCATCGAACCCATGACCTTTTTCAACTTCAAAGTATTCGTCAGAATTGAATCGACATTGCAGATTGAAGTACCTACCAACTCAGCTACTCTACATACCGCCTGCGAGAATATTCGCCATTGATGCAACACTAGGTCACCTGCGTAGTTTATGTTTTCCTCAAAAATGGACGTGGAGGGTATGTGACGTATACTCTAATTTCTTTTTTTTTTTTTTTTTTTTGATTGGAGATTTGACGACCACTGTGAGCAACTCAACGGGCTATAAGCAGTCGCCCGTCCCTAATTCAGGGTCACTGGTTCCAGGGAAGGGAGAGCCAGTGCCGTAAGACAAGCACAACATCCATGCCTCACCGGGATTCGAACCCGGACCCCGTTCGGACGAATGATCAGAAGGCCATCGCTTAGACCACTGCGCCACCGGGGCGGCTACTCTAATTTAACTCTCCCTTTTTAGTTTCTTTCTCTCTGTACATTTGTGTTAGTCCTCTTTAGCAATTTTCATACTTAACGTGATATTTTCTGAATATGGTTGGCAACACCCTGAGGCAGAACGAATGACGTGTATGTCTGAAATAAGAACTAAACGATATATATAATTTTTTGAGAAACAGCACTGTGTTGTGTTGTTGATAAAAATCAATGCTATTTGTAAAAGAGACGTTGCTTAATTAAAGTTATGTCTATTTAAAGGCTGCGTGTTGTGCTGATATTTATATACACAGTCGAGTCACATTATCGTGACCACCTCCTACTTTTGACGTCAACAGCGCGTAACCAATGACAGAAGGCACGTGTCGTGAGCTGGCTTGTAGGGTATATAAGGTGTGCTGTAGGCATTCTGAAAATATATCACTCGTTGCTCTCATGGATAAAAGGAGCGATCTATCAGATTTGCAAAAAAGGATGATCATCGGCTTTCAGGCCAAAGATGGCAGTATTTCTGAAAAAGCGAAATGTGTGAACTGTTCACGTGCTGCTGTGGTTAAAGTGTATCGTGATTGGAGAAATGGCACCGTTGCGAATAAGCGACGTGGAAACTGCGAAACATCACGTGCCAGTGATGTGAGAGGTGAACATCGGCTGCGAAGGTACGTGAGTGCAGGTCGACACGCTACAGTGGAGCAACTCACTGGCCGAATGAACCAGGGTGCTACTGGAAGTGTGTCTAAAACGACAGTTCAACGAGCCCTGCTGCGTATGGGGCTCGAACGCAGACGGATGGCCACTGCACCTATGCTAACGAAGGTGCATCGGCAGAAAAGGCTTACATTTGCACGGCAGTATCGGAATTGGACCTCCGCTGATTGGCGAAGGATTGCCTTCTCCTACGAGTCACGTTTTCTGCTTCATAGAACTGATGGACGTTAGCGTATAAGGCAAGAAACATCGGAGAACAAATTCTCTTCAACCATTGCTGGCAGAACACAAGCTAGTGGAGGTAGCTTTATGGTCTGTGTAATGTTTTCGTGGCATTTCCTGAGTCCACTCATGCTTTTGGAAGGCACCATGGACAGAATTCCTTATGAGTCCGTCTTTGCAGACCACGTACACCCATTCATGTTGATTGTCTTCCCTGGGACAGATGGGATCTTCCAACACGACGATGCTACGTGTCACACAACTGCAAATGTCCGTGAGTGGTTAGAAGAACACGATGAAGACTTCAAAGTACTTCCCTGACCCCTAATTCTCCAGACTTAAACCCAATTGAGCATCTGCGGGACCACTTCAATCGTGTTGTTCGCTCTATGGATTCTTCACCACGCACCCTCCAGTAGCTGTCAGATGCACTGCAGTCAGCATGGCTCCACATACCTGTGAACACCTTCCAGCAGCTTACTGGGTCACTCCCGGCTCGTCTAGCTGCTGTCCGCACCGCAGACGGCGGTTACTCTGGATATTAGCTGGTGGTCACAATAATGTGACTCGACCAGTCAACATTGTTTAGTCCTAACGTTTACTACTAATCGGATAAGTTTAAAGTTCGACGATTAAGTGATGCACTATTGATGTATTACTGTGCAAGGATCAGTTGACATAGAATAAAGGAATCAATCTGTAAGAAACCTTTTCTGAAGTTATTTGAGTGACTCCTGATTTTCTTAAAAGTGAAGTTACAGCATTAAGAACTGATTTGTGTGGTGCTGAGACACCTATATTCCACGAACATTACAGGTATTCCGTAACGATCTGCATCACCACAAAATTCCCTGCGGCAACGAAATTTTCTATGCCACCTCACAACTATGGAATGTAGGAGCCTTATGTCTGTATTGCATCATCATGAACCTCCTGTGAAGACTGATAGGTATCTTATCACCGTCGGTAATTTGTTTTTCTCCCTATTCCAAAGTCTCTACGGTTTAGGTAACGAAATAACATGAAAAATAAAAATAAAGAATGTATCTATAACTTTGCAAGTTGGCACAGTGGAACATAAAAACATACTGTACCTTCAGAAAGATTACTAAAAATCGATATTCAACAGGAGGTTATATAACATGAACTTTCTGACTCTCCCGTGATTGGAAAGCAGTAATATAGTCTAACGAATCGCACTTTCAAATAGTATGGTCTAACGAATCACACTTTCAAATACTATGGTATAACGAATCGCATTTTCAAAGGTTTCGTGCAAAAAGGATTTGGAAAAAACAGCGTGAATCCATGGTTGCGTATTTCATGGTCAAGACACTCCACGCTGGCTGAGACCGGCAGACTTTAGGCCACTTGATTCCAGTGGACCCACGCTAGAATCCCCAAGCGTATGTAAACATACACTGCTGGCCACCCAAAATGCAACACCAAGAAGGACACGAGATAGCAAATCCAGATTTACTGGACACATAACAACAGATACAAAGATGAAACGATTGCGCTTACAGGCCCGTGCGACTTGCGGAACACAGACATCAATAGTTCGTGTGACCCCCATGGCTGGCAATAATGGCCGCTACACGCCGGGGCATCGAACGAAAAGAGCCTTTGGATGTAGGCTTGGGATATGTCGGTCCAGGCTGCTTCCACACGTTGCCACAGTTCATCAGGCGTATCCGCGGGTGGTGCTTGCCGGACCAATCGGTTGCCGATCAGCGACCAGACGTGTTCGATGGGGGACATATCGGGAGAATAGGCGGGCCACGGCAGCAGTGGCACCTGGTGGACGTGAAGAATTGTTCCACAATGCGTGCCACGTGCAGGTGCACATTTTCCTGTTGAAACGTGGCCGCTGGCAGGTCCTGCATGTAAGGGAGGACTACAGGCTCCAAAACGTCGGAGATGTAGCGGTGGCTGTTGAGTGTACCGGCGATGCGTTCCAGAGGGGTGCGGGTGTCATATCCAATTGCGCCCCAAACCATAACGCCAGGCAACGGACCGGTATGGCGATGCATAATGCAGGCGTCATACAGTCTCTCGCCGCGGTTCCGCCACACGCGGATTCGACCATCGTGGTGTTACATGCAGAAGCGCGATTCGTCGGAGAAGACAATGTCGGGCCATTCCGTAGTCCAGATGCGGCGTTCAACAGCCCACTTCCGCCGCACTCGCCGGTGGTGTAACTTCAATGGTAATCGGAGCAATGGGCGCCGTGCGACAAGTCCCTGCTCCTGCAGACGACGTCGAACGGTACGTGCTGACACAGGTTCTTGCGCAACACACCCTAATTCCTGCGCTAACGTTCGTGATGTGGCGGTGCGAGCCGTCAATGCCCGCGGCACAACATACCGGTCCTCTCGTTCGGTGGTGTGCCGTGGCTGTGGCAATCGCTCACGTCGGTCCGTCCGTCCCTCCTGCACCCACCGAATCCATACTCACCTCACTGTGGCCGGATGTCGTCCCACACGCGGTACGATAAACCGCTGTCGCGATAAGCCACTATTCGTCCTCTGTCGAACTCCAAAACATGCTGAAATGACTGCCGTATTCTGCGACGAGGTATCAGGAAGCTTCCCACGCACAGGTCCGGCAGCACAACGCATTTCCACTACTTACACACCGCCTTCTGGGCACCGCTCTTATAGTGCTTCTCGGTGGCGTGCCGGGCGCACATGATTTGCATACGCCCTGCAATACTAATCGTTTGCATGTCCCCTCGTGGGCGACGCATGCTGCGAATTTCAGACTAATCGGATGCTTCCTTCTTGGTGCTGCATTGGGGTGACCAGCAGTGTAATTACTGAATCATCCAAACAAGGTCACGCTTTAACCTCATAGAGGTGGATCCTTAGGGGGAAATAATGCAGCATTACACAATGCCCACAATGTCGCTCTCGGTTCCCGAAGTAAATGAACACTTCCGGAAGGACGGTGCACCATGCCACAGTGTCTACATTGTCCCTCTTTATCCTCGTGGTGATTCCAGAAAAATAACGCACCATTCCACAATGCCTATATTATCACTCTATATTCCCATGCTTCAAGAAGAACAACGTTCCCTGGTTTGGGAACATGACGGAGACTTCCCTGAGGTATCTACACTCCAGTCTAATGAAGCATTTGTGGGATCAAGTTAAACGCTACAACAGTTCGATCCTGTGCAATCCAATCTCAGGGTACGGGAATATGCTATTCGATATGCGTGGACCTACATTTTGCCCGAACATTGCTGAGTCTTGGTCGAATCAATGCCAAGAAGCATTGGTGTTCTTCTGAAGGCCAAAGCTGGAGTTGCACATTGTTACGTAGATCGTTCAAACATATAAATTTTCCACTCATTTTGAAAGAACTAAGACTTCATTCAATGTTATTTTTACCTTAAAAATGAAAAAGGAGAAATAGCACTTGCAATAGCACATCACGGCACTATTACATCGTGAACTTTTGTACAAATGAAGAATCGCCGTTACACAAAATTTTTGTAAGTGCAGTGGTGAGACTCCTACAGAAAACTGCTTTTTATTAGCAGTTCCAATGTTTTCATTTGTATAGCGTGAAACGCGCATAGTGGAAGACTATGCCAATATGATAACAAGGATAAAAACTTCCTGATTTATTTTCATAAACTTTAAATTATTTAGATAATGAAAGCCATGAGTCCAAACTCTTCAGTGCTACATTGTAAAATGTCTTTCAGTCATTAACTACGCAGACAGGGAGATAAAGATCAATGGCAATTATTTAACCCACCCGCGTTGCTGACGACATAGTCATTTTTTGCAAGCACCCCCTTAGAGCTCCAGAGCATGATCTAAAGACTTGCTGACAAGATTAAAGACGAACTTACAGAAACCAAGAACTCAGGATGTATAGGTTGATGGGGAAAAATCTAGAAATAAATGATTCCTACATCTTCCTTGGACAACAGATGTCATGCGGAGATCACGTCGATGAAAAAATTGACATGCGTACAGAACTCGGCTGAAATGCATTTGGAAGAAGCAATAGAGTTTTGAAAAGTAATTTACCATTATGTTTTGGATTGTTGTTGATTAGAGGTTAAACGACCACCGTGAGCAACTCAATGGGCTATAAGTAGTCGCCCGTCAATAATTTAGGGTCACTGGTTCCAGGGAAGGGAGAGAGCCAGTGCCGTAAGACAAAGACAACATCCATGCCTCACCGGACGAATGATCAGAGGCCATCGCTAAGACCACTACGCCACCGGGAGGTATTTACCATTATGTCATTTCATTTTATTATTTCTGCTGTTACAGGTGATTGAATAATGATAACAATTATTGACAGTTATAAAATAACAGCAAGGAAGCTCCAGGAAAAAGCCTCATTGAGTCCTGTCTAAGTCCGGAACTCCCTGAAGGAAATTTACAAGTCAAGTACAGCAATGTACACCACTAGCCATTAGTATAACTCTTTCTCCCCCCCCCCTTCCCACCCTGTTATTCCCTTAAATAGTTAGCTTAATAGGAATGCTTTTAATGTTTTCTTATAAAGGTTAAAGTTATTAATCAATGTCAGTTCTCTGGGCAATGAACTCCAAAACGCCGGCCCACAATAATTAAACTTTGTTTCACAGTTAAAGTTTTAGGGAGCACTGGTATAAGTGCCTGTTGATTTCTTGTATTATACTGATGCGTATATGTAGATATTTTAATTAATTCCTGCTCTATGTTATTTTTTATTCTTTTGTACATGACTTCACCCAAGTTAAAATTATATAGTTGTTTAATAGTCATTATGTTATATTTGTTAGGGTCAACTCTTGTCTATGTATGTATACATGATTGAGAAAAAATAACATTATTTCCACTATATTTTAAATCTAATAATCTAATTAACTTGTTTTGAAGTATTTGTAATTTTTTAATATTAGATTGAGTTGTTTGACCCCATGTTAATATACAGTAGTTAAGGTGTGTATGAACTAAAGTAAAATATATTAATTTTAATGTTTTAACAGTAAAATTTGTCAGAACATGACTTACAATTCCTATATTTTTTGAAAAAATATATAATTAAATAAAGATGTTTTTCTAGAAACATAAAAGTTTTCAGTTTTGTGTGGGGGCCCATTTTAATCACGTCTTTTGTAAAAAAGCGTACGTGCTTATGGTATTACTTGCCCGTCCGTCTTTGAACACCGTATCTCTGTAACTATTTGTCCGATCTCCTATACCTCACAAGACACACAATCCTCCTTTACATGCCTTAAAAATTACAAGCAATTTCCCTGACTTTTACTGTAGTTGAAGTCATTTTACTAGTCTCAATTTCTTTTTGTCAGATATAACAGACCCCATTCCATAATAGCACCAGTTCTGGATTTCATGCAAAATGGCGATACTAAACATTTCGACAATTCTTTGTTGGTGGGTTTTTTTGTTGTTGTTGTTGTTGTTGTTGTTTTTTATTGTTAAAACTTTCAAGTTTTCTAACTACTCCAGTTATCTGCTTTGCCGGAATTATTTAAAAAACAAAACATAAAACAATTTCATTAAGAACAACCCTTCGTTTATCTGCACTCAATTGTTAAAAATCGCTTAATAATAACAAAATAATGATTTAACACAAACAATGTGCACAGTAAAATATCGGACAATCAACAGGAGACTAAAACCAAACTGTAAGTTGCATTGTCTGCTTCTCTCTGACCAGATCTTTTAGTGCAAAATAGATTTTAAGGAATATAATTTGTTTATTTTCTGAACATCTTCTCTATTTAGGTTGCTTTGTGATGCAGGCCAGGCAGAGCAAGTGGCGCATGAAAGAAGCTCCTGACACAGGCTATGCCTGGGTGGTTGCGGTAGCAGCTTGCCTCGTCAACTTCATCATGGCCGGCTTGGGGCGAATGTCGGGAATTCTGTACGTGGCTTTCATTGATAACTTCCAAGTGACTCGAAAGGAAGCAACAAAACCATTCACCATCAGGTCATCTTTAAAAAATTTGTTAGGTGCGTGTTCAGTTAGTGAAGTTTAAGTTATTACTTATAACCTTTCGGCGGTTGTAACATTTCGAACTCACGTCTTCCTACTCCGGTGTGACTGTACTCACCACTAAATTACACCGACAGGCGGTTTGACTCATGCGTCACCCCAGTAGTACGTCATCTACGCCATGTCGCTCAGTACGTTACACATTAAACTGATTAATGAGTGAAACTGATAATCTTGTGAACCAGATAATTTATTTTGAATTGCATTAGTAGTTATTTTTATTCTATCTTATTTTTTTTTTGGTTGAGAGTTTTAACGACCACCGTGAGCAGCTCGATAGGCTATAAGGAGTCGCCCGTCCCTAATTTAGAGTCACTGGTTCCAGAGAAAGGATCGGACCTGTGCCGAAAGACAAGCAGAACACCCAAGCCTCACGAGGATTCGAACCCTGACCCCATCTTGCGAATAATAAGAGGCCAGCACTTAGACTACTGCGCCACAGGGGCGGCTACCTTATTTTTTAAAGACGTTCCTAAGAATCTAAGGTCACTGTGCCACAGGGGCGGCTATCTTATTTTTAATGACATCCATGAGAATCTTACACCACTGCGCAACAGGGGCGGCTGTCTTATTTTTAATGACATCCATGACAATCTTAGACCACTGCGCCACAGGGGCATCTATCGTATTTTTAATGACATCCATGACAATCTTAGACCACCGCGCAACAGGGGCGGCTATTTTATTTTTAATGACATCCATGACAATCTTAGACCACTGCGCAACAGGGGCGGCTATCTTATTTTTAATGGCATCCATGAGAATCTTAGACCACTACGCTACAGGGGCGTCTATCTTATTTTTTAATGACATCCATGACAATCTTAGGCCACTGCACCACAGGGACGGCTATCTTATTTTTAATGACATCCATGACAATCTTAGACCACTGCGCAACAAAGGCGGCTATCTTATTTTTTAATGACATCCATGGGAATTTAATGATACAAATAGTCGCACGTCCGAAATTTTAAGGGCCATTGCTTCAAGGTAATGAACTTGACTCCACTCGGATCATCTGCTAAAAGTCCGTGCCTCCAACGTCTAGCCATCGGGACAGCATTTTATAAATATTCGCAATCTCCGTTCGCTATTACTTTCATTTATTGTTGCTGATTTCAGGAAAGGCAGAGACGCAGCCGTCAGAAAGGACACGTTTTATGGTTTAGCGACCACCATAAGGAACTCGTAGGGCTATAAGCAGTCGTCTGTCGCTAATTTAGGTCCACTTGTTCCAAGGAAGGAACAGAACCAGTGTCATTATACAAACACGACACCCACGCCTCATCAGGGCTCATACCCACGCCCACCTCGGAAGAAAAAGCATAAGTCAGAGCCTCAGACGACTCGAGCGCCGGGTGGCACCTAGACCGCACTCTGATTCAAACTCGAAACCAGCAGTACGAGAGACCAATATAGTCCAAGTCCACGCAGTGGATTGTTCAATATTTGCCGGCCTGATGGAGCTGTGGTTTAAGCGCTGTGTTCGGACCGTTCATCTGAGTGGGGAGTTCAAGTCCCGGATGAAGCATGGGTGGTGTGTTTGTGTTACTGCACTGGCTCTCTCCGTTCTGTTGCGGAAGTGGCCCTAAATTAGAGATGGGCGACTGATTACAACCCTTACAGTTGCTCACGCTCGTCGTTTTTAAGGGGGAGGGGGTTAACAACCAAAGTGAGAAACTCGATAAGCTATAGGCAGCCGCTTGTCCCTAATTTAGGGTCACTGAATCCAGGGAAGGGAGAGAGCCAGTGCCGTGAGACAAACACAACATCCATATTTCGTCTGGATTAGAACCCAGACCCATCTCGGACGAATGGTCAGAAACCAGCACTTAGACCACTGTGCTACCGGAATGGCGGTCGTTAAATCCCTAAACAAACAAAAATTATATATATACAGGGTTATTCAGAAAGAATCATCCGATTTCAAAAATTTATATTTCGAAAAATTAACAACACAGAATGATAAGTAATACATCAACGTAAAGGAAATATGTCTAAGTTTTTTTACAAATGTCCGATATGACTTCCTTTAGTCACACGTATAATGTCAACGCGATATAACAATTCCTGCTATACACGTATAACGAAGTAAATTTCTCCGTCATTTTTGGTCTACGCCGGGATTCGAACCCGAGTACGCTTATTCCGGAACAAGTCGCTCTACCAACTGAGCTACGCAGACATGTATTCTGATTCCTATCTGCCTTTATGTCATGTGCGTCCTGCTGGCAGGTACGTCACAAACGTTCTAATGTGTCATTGGTAACTATTCGCATAGAGTTGTGGGCAAAGGGGGCACAAACACCTTATCTTTTACATACCCCCAAAGGCCTTCCCTGGAACCAGTGACCCTAAATTAGGGACGGGCGACTGCTAAAAGCCCATTGAGTTGCTCACGGTGGTCGTTAAACCTCCAATCAAAAAAAAAAAATACCCCCAAAGGAAGAAGCCGCATGGGGTCCTATCACGTGACCGAGAAGGCCAGCTATGTAACACCAAGTAATCTGGTCCACTCCGAGCAATCCAACTACGGGGTAGCTCTTGCATGTCAAGGCAGAAGTTCAGTCGTTGTAGCTCGTCACAAGGCTTCAGTGCTTGGAAGTTATGCAATTTGTATGGCTTGTAACACATATTTTTCCTCAACACACACCAAACAGTAGGATGAGGAATCCCCAGTTCTCGTCTAGCGCGAATGGCCGATTTCTTCGGGCTGCGTAGAAAAGTTTCTTTCCACATTCTCTTTTTTTTTTTTTTTTTTTTGATTGGAGGTTTAACGACCACCGTGAGCAACTCAATGGGCTATAAGCAGTCGCCCGTCCCTAATTTAGGGTCACTGGTTCCAGGGAAGGGAGAGAGCCAGTGCCGTAAGACAAACACAACATCCATGCCTCACCGGGATCCGAACCCGGACCCCTTCGGACGAATGATCAGAGGCCAACGCTTTAGACCACTGCGCCACCGGGGCGGCCCACATTCTCTGCAGATACGCCTGGCTGCCCATGACTTTTCCCTTTACAAACACATCCAGTGTCCTCGAACGTATAATACCACCTGCGATTACTCTGAACCGTCGATGGAATTAATTTGGTACTTTCTACGAAATTCTCGCTGAAAGGTGATTATCGACTGCCATCGTGCAAACGAGAGCACGCAAATAGCTTTCTGCTGACTAGACTCTATTTTCACTTCTTCGCCAAAAGAGCTTCATAAACGACACACTAGCGCCATCTATTGTGCATAGTCTAAAATTTACACATTTTCTGTTTAGACTGATGTATTTCTTATCAATTCTATGCTGTTGATTTTTCGAAATATAAATTTTTGAAATCGGATGATTCATTCTGAATAACCCTGTACATTCGCCAAGAGTCCAGCACGGCCCTGTATTAAAGTTTCTTGTCAAGTTGCTGAACAGAAAAAAGTGAGCAGCTTTGAACTGGTAAAGAGTGAATGAAGCCCAGTATATGGTTTCTAGGGCTCGGCTCTGCTGCTACTACGTTGTCTGGTACAACAGAAGCACAAGACGACGGCACCGTAAATAGCAGCGGAGTTGAACACCAGTCGCAAAGATCCTGTTTCCGTCGTAACAGTGCGTCGAGAACTCCATCGTACCGGTATTTATGTCCGTGCTGCAGTCAACAAATTTCTTATTACCAACATCAATGAAATAAAGCATTTTTGTGGTGCAAAGCAACATGAAAACTGGGCTGCTAAAGACTGGCAACATGTCACTGCATTGATGAATCGGGATTCTCATTGTTTTCTAAGACTGCTAGAGTGTTCACCAGCATAAGCGTACCACTCCGACTGCTTTTTTTTTGTTTTTGTTTTTTTTTTTTGGTTGGAGGTTTAACGACCACCGTGAGCAACTCAATAGGCTATAAGCAGTCGCCCGTCCCTAATTTAGCGTCACTTGTTCTAGGGAAGGGAAAGAGCCAGTGCCGTAAGACAAACACAACATCCATGCCTCACCGGGATTCGAACCCGGACCACGTTCGGACGAATGATCAGAGGCCATCGCTTAGACCACTGCGCCACCGGGGCGGCCAATCCGACTGTTTCGTTCCAACTATGGAAATTCCTGATACCGCGTTTTCCCAGTAAATGACGGAAGTGAATATTTATATACAATGAAGAGCAATTGAATCAGAGACAGCTGGCGTCATGCAAATGTGGTGCTGTGGGTGGCCTTGTAAACGGAAACGACATGACGTATGCAGCGATCCGACAATATAAGGAGTGATGCGACGGGAATCAGTAAGAGTCGGGCGCAGTTATGGGTAAGACGAACGATCTAAGCGCATTTGATCATGGGCAAATTGTCGGGGCCCGACGAATGGGTCACTCCATCTCGGAAGTCGTGCAGATACTGGGATTTTCACGAGCCACTGTGTCACGGGTGCACCGTGAGTACATCGAATCCGGTAAAACAATCCCTGCAAAGGGCCAACTGCCGTGAACAACAGCGTGTGGATGAGCAGGGTCATCGTCGGCTAGCTCGCATTGTAACAGCGGATAGACGGGCCACAGTGCAAGAAATCACTCGGCAATTTAACGCTGGTGCACAAAAACGTGTAAGCAGCCCTACCATCCAGAACCATCTCCTCGCTATGGGGTACAGAAGCCATCGTCCCACGAGTGTACCGCTGCTGATCGCACATCACAGGGTGCAAACATTAGCATGGGCGCGGGAACATCGCCACTTTGGACCCTAGACATGTGGAAAAATGTTGCCTGGTCTGATGAGTCGAGATTCACGTTGGTACATGCTGATGGCAGGATACGAGTACGGCGCAAACCACATAAAGCGATGGATTCTTCTTGCCAGCATGGTACTCTTTAAGCTGGTGGGGGTGGCATTCTCGTCTGGGGACTGTTTACGTGGACTGAAATGGGACCCCTGGTAGGTGTGTCATCGTCCCTCACAGGTCAAATTTACCGGGATACCCTAGACGACCATTTGCTCCCGTTTTTACGTCTTCAACATCCCACTGGGGACCTCATCCTACAACAAGACAATGGACCGTGCCATCGCTCCCGAATTATATCCGAATCGGTTGGATGAACACTCCACCGACGAGACCTCGCTTCCTTGGCCAGTTAGGTCACGTGACCTCAATCCCATCGAGCACATCTGGGATGCCATCGAGAGAGATGTTCAAGTCTCTGACCCCTCTCCATCAAATCTTCGTGAACTATGGGAGCTCATTCAGGGGTTGTAGATCTGTATGGCTTCCCAACGCTTCCGGTGTCTTGTCGAGTCCATGCCGAGACGAATCGCCGCCGTCATCAGGGCGAAAGGTGGTGCTACACGTTACTAGACAGGTATATCTAATTCAATTGCTCCTCAGTGTATTTGACAGTACACCAATGAGTCATTCCATTATGACCACCCCCAGCGTAGAGAAATGAGCACGCCTGGAGGCCGAACGGTGGCGCAAGTGAAGTTCATAGAGCAGTATATGTACTGTACAATCCGATTACCAGCGTTCTGCAAATAGAGTGTTCGGAGTCAGAATGGAAAAAGTTGCCGATTTATCGGGGTTTGATAAAGGACAAAAATTGTGATAGCACGACGCCTCTGGAACTACGATCTCGAAAACGGCGCAGTTTGGGGGTTGTTCACGTGCCGCTGTAGTGAGTACATATCAAAAGTGGTGCACAGATAACCAAACGACGAACCGTCGTCCAGCCATGTGTCGTCCGTAGCTCATTAATGCCAAAGGGGAGCGGAGCCTGTTGCGGCATTGTTCACAGCGACCGCAGGACCACAGTGCGACAAATCACCCGCAGCTACGACGGTGGTGATCAGGGCAATGCGTCACAGCACACAGTTTATCGTAGCCTTCTGCGCATAGACCTGCGTAGCCGATGTCCCAGCCGGGTTCCCCATTCTCACGGCACGGTATCCCCAACAACGCATGAAATGGGCCCAAGATCATTGAGACTGAACCGTGAATGATTGGAAGAAAGTGGCCTGGACTGACAAATCAAGATTACTGGTGCATCACGTAGACGTCCGAGCGCGGATACGCCGATTACTAAATGTCACCTGGATGCACTGTTGGGCGGAAACAGACCGCCGGTGGTAATGTAATGCTGTGGGCGATGTTTTCTTGGGACACATTAGGTTCCATTATCCCAATAGCACAATCCCTGACAGCTGTCAGGTACCTGAACATTGTTGCAGACCACGTTCACCCATTCATGGCAACTGTGTTCCCTGCTGCTGATGGCCATTACCAACAGGATATTGCGCCATGCCACACTGCAAGAATCGTCAAGGAATGATTCGAGGAACATGCTGGTGACTTTCTGTTAATGCAATGACCTCCAAATTCACCTGACATGAACCCAATCGAACATTTATGATTCGACTTGGAAAAGCGGGTTCGCGCTGAATCACCACCACCCCGAAATGTACGGGAACTGGAATACCTGCTGTTGACATTATGGTACCAGATACCTCAGGATACCTATCGCCACCTCATCGAATCGATGCCTTGCTGAGTGGCCACTGTTTTGCGGGATAAAGGGGATCCTAGAGCTTATTAGGTAGATGGTCATAATGTAATGGATCATCAGTGTATTTCTGTTCCAAATAACTCATTTTCGGATGGAACAGAACTACGCACGCCAGTACTTTCCCATTTATTTTCCAGATATCATATTGCATAACTTCCAAAGTACTTACATTTGCGTTTGTAACACATTCTGGCTTCTAGAAGACGTGATGGAAAAATTCATTTCGATCGATAAGAGAACAAGACTATGCTTCTCCAAAGCTTTTCAGCATTCTCTTTTGCACAGTTTTCCCGATAGGTCCTGTAAATACATATTTGCATTTTTTTTTTTTTTTTACGATTTTTCAATTTCTAAACCACGAATCAGAAAGTAATTTTTGAATCAGATTGATCTGGGCTTCTTATTATAAAATTAAGGGATTCTTACATAAAAACAGTTAAAAAAATTGCCAGTGTCTACGGACTTATTATGTAGGTGCCTTATACATGTATATAGTACACTGAGTTTGCTTTGCGTTAAGAAACACCCCGTTTTACATATTCGGAGCGACAACGAAGTATCACGTGACTTCAACGTCACGTGCGCAGGTCCTAATGTACGCCGAGGCCTTCAAGGCCCATGCCTAAGGGTCCGCATTTTAGGGGGCCCCAGAGTCGCAATGCAAACAAAATTGGTATCTGAAACTTTCAGATGACGTAACCTCACAACTTAACGTTGATGATGTCATTTCACAGTTTGCTGCTCCCAGGTCACCAGACTTGTCAGTTTGTGATTACTTCTTGCGTGGGTACCTTAAAACTAAGGTCTTTGCAAAGGCGCTCAGACATCATTGCTGAGCTGAAACACAACTTCCGTACAGAAGTCAAAAACGTTCCTATTGAGATGTTTCAACGTGCCATGGATGATATCCGTCGCGGAATGTCCGAGTGCAGACGTCGAAATGATGGTCACCTGCTGGATATCATATTCAAACCGTCGCAGAATGTCCGAGTGCAGACGTCAAAATGATGGTATAACGAAGTAAATTTATCCGTCATTTTTGTCCACGCCGGGGCTTCGAACCCGGATCCCCTCATTCCGGAATAAGTCGCTCTACCAATTGAGCTACGCAGACGTTCGTTATCGCTGATATCTGCCTTTATAACGTGTGCGTCCTGCTGGGCAGGCACGTCACAATGGTCACCTGCAGGATATCATATGTGTCAGACTTTTTCTTTAAAGCCTTTTTCCTTGGCTCCATGTCATCCACATACAGTGCTATATGTAGACATAGATTATTCTTTTACATTTCTTTACATCTGCTTCATACACTTTGGTTTAATTGTGCAAGTTCTTTAATTGTAATTAATGGAATGTTTATTATAATTGTGTTAATAACATACTACGGGTTCATTACGAAAACTTTATTTTCTTTTTGTTTAACTACTTAGCACAGATTTACTGTAATAATGTATTGCTGTGTGGAATTCTGCCATGTATGGTATTGCTATGATGAATGCAGAATATTCAATAAATTCAATTCAATTCAACACGAACGTGACTGCACATATTTTACAAAGGGCAAAGTGTCAGGGTCAATGGATGTGTTTGTAATTTTCTTCTCATTAAACGAAGTATAAGTTTTGTTGCATCCAAAAACACTCGTTTTTCTGCCACACCATGTAATTCTTTTTTTTTTTTTTTTTTTTTTTTTCTTAAATTTCTACTTTGGACATCTGATTATAGACTTAGAACTGCATTAAAGTTTGGGAATTGGGGTGATTTCGTTCCAGAGAAATTTCACAATATTGTAGAGCAGCCCAACACTATTATTTGCATATTTGTATAAAGTAAAACGATTTTTCATGCTTGTTGATGCTGCAATGGCTTTAATTGTGTGCGGGCAGACAAAGATTTTGAGTGACAAAAACAAAAGCCCCTGTGGTAAGGGTGCGAACAAATAACTTGATCTTAACCACTTAAGTCTGATGATTGTTCCTCTTTTTATATTATGTGTGTGTGATGTATACACAAACAAACCATCACAAACCATCTTACTTTTGGTCCTCGAAATCACAAACATATTGATTGCTTAGAAAAATCGGATCTTAGGGAATTTGTAAAACCTGATTTATATGGGCTCCATTTAATTTCAAATGTGAGTAATGGATAAGGCAGGAAAATCGCAGTGCTAATCATCTGAAACTTGCAGATGAAATATGAATGTGCTCTTTTTTATACAGGATGATTCTACTAAGCGTGTACAAACTTCTGGGAGGGGTAATTTGCACAAAGACAAATCGGAACCACACAGCAAAGCAGTGTCGGAAACTTTATCTTCATGTGCTAGTGTACAGAGAGGACGAGAAATGAAAGAGCAGCACGTAAGAGAACAAAATGCTTTTTATTACTCACAAGACATTTGCGAAATGCATTGAGGTTACAGAAAGTGTTCAAAGTTGCGGCCATGAGCTGTAACACACGCTTGACGTCGTCGGCGCATGGAATCAAGTACATTTTGGAAAATTCCTGGCGTGTCTCGGACTTCCAAAGCAGCTACAGAGATGCGTGCTACAAGGTCCTCATGACTTTCAATGGGGGTGCCGTACACTAGTCCTTTGATGTAACCCCAGAAGATGTTTGTACACGCTTAGCTGAATCTACCTCTTGAGGTAGATTTTGTATTGCTAAGACGCTTTGTAGTAGCTTTGAGTATTTCATATCGTAAGGTATCAGATTTTCAAATTGCTTGGGTCTAAATTAAGTGAATTAATGAGCGAAATAAAGTGCTTTTATGAGTGTGAGATTATCCAGTTATACATTTTTGCTCAAATCTAAGTATCATTCCTGTTTTAGTAGAATTATTCTACTATAATATGGAACGCATCACAGGTGACTAATCAGCTACATGGAAGTTCACCTGGCCCCCCAAAAAATCAATCTGAACCAAGTCTAAATGATGTTCATCTGTTAAAAATAAAAAAAGGGATGAATAGCTTAACAACTGTTGTGGATATTTTAATTATTACATAATTAAAAGCGAAAATAGCAATACCAATCTATTAAATAGTGTTTTACCTATCAGTCTATATTTTAAGTGCGAATTTCTTTGTTAATATTAAAATTTAATAAAAGTAGATATTATTTCCTATTTTTCCCCATACAGTGTCCCATTTATGAAATCAACTTTTTAATTAAATGAAATGAAAACCTCACCGTCTATGTACAATATTTAATAAAATACGAAAGATATTTACAGTTAAAATTCCCCACTAGCACTTTCGGGGTAACATTTTCCGCATCATCAGGTGGAACAGAGGTAATGCAGTACTCCTTTATATAGTAGTGCAACGAATGCATTATGAGTATAAGTCATCAAACGTCGCATGGATCGTGACCGTTGCCATTGTAACATTGTAACGGGTATAATTTCACAAGTTATTAGTTTAACATATCAATACAAGGATTCGTTTACAAATACATATCAAGAATTTGGAAAGAGCGTATTGGAAATAAGAATTTGGAAAGAAAGTATAGTAATACATATTAACAGTTCCAACCATATTTAAAATTGATCATAACTGTTTATTTGTAACGAATCTTTGTATTGATATGTTAAACTAATAACTTGTGAAATTATACCCGTTACATTGTTATAATGGCAACGGTCACGACCCATGCGACGTTTGATGACTTATACCCATAGTTCATCGTTACACTACTATATAAAGGAGTACTGCATTACCTCTGTTCCACCTGATGATGAGGTAAATGTTACCCCGAAAGTGCTAGTGGGGTGTTTTAACTGTAAATATCTTTCGTATTTTATTAAATATCGTACATAGACGGTGAGGTTTTCATTTCATTTGACGTATTGTGCGAAGTCGTTCTTTTATCGCAACTTTTTAATTAATTGATAATATTTAGTGGCGGCAAATCTACTTAATTCTTCAAAAGTGCTAACGGGTGGGGTCCTCATCTTGTACCGTGCGTATGGCCAATTCTGTGTAAATCGGGCCCTGCACGAGCGGATACTATAAATTGTACACACCTATTCTCTGAACATAATCAGCAAACGTTTGCCAGTGATAGGGTAACGTGGAGATTTAAGCCAATTAGACCGCGGCTATATAGTACAGGCCCCCTGAGGGCAGGTGCCAGTATTTAGAAAACATAAGCACTTGTTGGCTGCTCCCGTACAACTGTATCCAGGGTGTACTAGGACTGGATTAACCATGCACAGGATTCAGAAGAAGAGCTAAGATTGGTCAGCCACGCGCGGTTGATCGTATAAGTGAGCATCGAGTGTCACGACTGGTTATCTCAGCAACGACGTGCACCAGTCAACCAGCTCACCCACCAGTACAACTGCGCTTCAGGTCGACCTATTTCCACATGCACCATACGTCGTACCTATAGTTTCTCTAGGGTTTCACAGCCGGTGACCAAAGAGGGCGCCCATGATGATGCCCAATCATCGCAAACAACGCCTTACGTGGGCTGAGGAAAGTCGGCAATACACCCCTGACAGATGGAAGAAGGTCGTCTGTATTGATGAGTCACGTTTCCTGCTGTTCGGGTTCGTGTTCACAAATGGGGTTCAACAGGCCTGTGGATATGATGTGATCTGGTCTGGGATATTTTCCTAGCAAACGCTAGGTACGTCGGTTATCATCTGACAAACACTGAATGGTAGACCTGTTAGCCGAACTATCTCCATCCATATCTGCAGGAGATTTACTCAGACCACAGGTCCATCTTTCAACTGGACAATGCACCGTGTCATTGGTCTCGTATAACTACTGAATGGTTGGAGGAAACACGGCGACAGATTCGTCATATTGCCTTGGTCCCCAAACTCTACTGACTATAACTCAATTGAACATTTGTGGGACATGCTAGAACGATATATTAGAACTGCTGATCCTCCTCCAGGGAATGCGCGTGCATTGATGGAGTGCACTTGGGTCAAGTTACGCATGGAGGATGTTCGACACTCTGCAGAACCTGTTCCTAGGCGTTAGAGAATCGTGATTGCACAGAAATGTGGAGCAATGAGTTATTAGGTAGGTGTTCCTGACGCGAATCTAACTCAGTGCATTTCTAAAATGCTGCGGATCATTCGAACCTTTTTTAGAAGTGGGTATAGGTAGAGTTATGACGTGCTCATAACATCTTGGATTTCCATGATATTATTCTACCATCTATTATACAAACCGCTGTGAAGTGCATTATGCTAATTAAATCCCCAATTTTTCAGTTAAGTAATCCTATGTTCCAGAACCGTACCAATTTATTTTACACAAGTGGACGATTTTTGTTTTCGCTTCAGGCCCAGTCGTTGGAATTCTGGGACAGCAGTACGGAGTGAGAGCAGTTGCTCTTGCAGGTGGTGTAATGGGGACAGTGAGCGCATTTTCCTGTTACTTTGCACCAAACATGACGTGGATCACCATTATATGGGGATTAATCAACGGTAAGTAAATGAAAGGATGTGGTGTAGTGCTTTTGATTTTAAAATTTAAAACTTTTCAGAACCTGAAGACGATAAGGTAATCATGTAAGCTCCTAATTGTTTCGAAATATGTGTTTCTCAAAGCACGAGCTACAGCGCATGGGGTATACAACATGTTTCTAATTTTAGCGCAGATGTTATCTCCAACGTTTAGAAACATACACAAGGAAAAATATTTATTATGATAACAATAACTAGATATTTCATAAAAATACACTACCTGACAGAGAAAATGGCACACCACCAAGACATGAACGCAGCAGAGTGGGAGCACATGTATAAGTTATGCCAATGATTGCATTTAAAGGCCAATTGCACGAACGGCGCGCGGGATATAAGCGAACAACCAGCCCGTGAGGTCATCGGTCGAGACGTCGTCACGGCCGTGAGAAGTGACTGGATCTGCTGTAACCTTACCTGGAGAACGAACAAGGGAGTGCCAATGCCGTCAAGACGCCGTCGTACGCGATTTTGTCAAACGGATAAATTCACGAGAGGTGTCATCGTAGGCCTCCTTACCGCCGGATAGTCCTTGCGTCGTATTGCGGAGGAAACCCAACGTGATGCTACAACCGTCGGCCGCATTTGGAGACAGTGGTTCCAGGAAGGAACTGTGCAACGTCGTGAGCGGACCGGAGTACGCAGACGGATGTCCGAGTGCACCGATTGTCGCATCAGACGTCAAGTAGCAGACCCACAGGCCACAACGGGCGACATTTTGCGGAGTGTACGGCGAAGTTTGGATGCTCCGATATCGACGCGAGCAGTGCTGTGCAGATTGGCTGCTCCTGGTTTGCTGTCCAACCGTCCGTTTCGAAGGCTACCCTTAACAGCGAGTCATCGTCGTCACCGCTTGGCGTGGTGTCGCTCCAGAGCTGCCGAATGGAACAGCAGTGTGGTGTTCAGCGACGAATAGCGGTTCTGTCTCACCACGGATGATCGCCATGAGAAAGTCTGGGGATGACGTGGCCAACGGGCGGAATTTCTTCGCCATTGTGAAGCGCCACACGGCCCAGCAATGTGGAAAACATAGTGTGGGGTGCTATCAGCGCCAACAGTCGCTCTCCGCTGGTACGCATTATGGGCACATTGATGGGACGCCGCTATGTTGATGAGGTGCTGCGGCCCGTGGTACTGCAGTATCTGCAAGGCATCCCAAACGCCGTTTTTCAACAGGATAACGCCCGGTCGCATACCGCTGAGATCAATCTGCATTCTTTACACGATATGCGGATGCCTCCGTGACCAGCACGATTCCCCGACCTCTCGCCCATCGGGCATCTGTGGAACATGATTGGACGTTGGTTGAGTATCCTCCCACCCCCGCAATATGAAGATGCACTGTTGACTCGGATCGTGGACCGTATTTAGATTCTCATTGCCTCGATGCCACGTGGTATTTAACATTGTATCGGCCAAAATGGGGCCACACTCCTTTTTGATCATCCTGTATATTCAGACACTGGAGCCAAGTCTGTATGTGACCATTGAATAATTTGTTCAGGACCTACTTGGCTATCTGTGTGTGCAGTTTGGTCTGTTTACGAACATTGCTTCATGGTGTGGCATTTTTTCTGTCAGGCAATGTAATATTAAAGGATATGAGAACGCAATCCGTAAAACGCAAAAATTTTGAAACAAGCTTGTAAAGTGAGAATTCTAGTTTTGAGCAACAACTATCAAAGATCGCACATTTTTCGAAGAATCCAACGGCCAGTATACATCCATTTTTACTTTCCGGCGCCAATGTGAAGACACACATTTGTCCGTGACGGGGATTGAACTTCAGAGTAAGTAAGTTGCTCTCCCAACTAAGCTACTCGGACGGAATGTATCATTGCATAACTGTCGTCTTGACACGTGCTTTACCTCTGCAGTACGTCACAGTAGTTCTAAAACAAGGGCCTTGGCGGTGAACAGATTAGGTGAAACAAGAGAAGGAAGAAGGCCCTTAAAATTTTCAGAAACAATTTAAAATTGGATTTGTTGAATAAATAAATCCATCGCTCTTTCCACGTTAGGCAACCGAAAAATTGTTATTCGGCCGCCGTCCGAATATCTCGATATCTAGCCGAGCGCGGTAGCCTTACACTACAGATGCCAACAATTCACGGCGCTGGATCTCGCCCTTTGGATTATTGCTATAATTATATATAGCAAGTGCCGTTAATGCCCACCAGATGGAGATGTCTCAGTAGCTGGGCCCATCTTACGGATTTATGATGTCAGATGCTAACTAAAATAAGAAAAACACGCATAGCGCCGTGAATTGTTGGTCACTGTGGTGTAAGGCTAATGCGTTCGGCTAGATATCGAGAGACTCGAATTTCGATTCCCCGACGGCGGCCGAATAACAATTTTTTTTTCGGTTGCTGTGCGTTGCTTAACGTGGAAAGAGCGATGGATTTATTTATTGAACTGACGCCACGTATTTAGACAATTTTCACCTTGTATTTGTTGTTTTCGACTGTTAGTATTTTTATTAAAGTTTCATTACTAATTATTTTACCAACTTCTATTAAAATTGCTCAATTGGTGCGATTTTAATTAAAAGATAAAAGTTACTTAGGAATCAGACGCTGAGAATTTAAGTTACACTTTAAATAGCGTTCTGTTATTCTGTATGGTTCCAAATATTCAGTATGAATAATATTTATCAGTCACACATGTAATTTATACTTTTTGTTGCCCTTGCTAAAGTTATGCGGTGGGAGTAGCGGACAACTTTTGCGTTGCTTTTTATTTCTTCCCTGATACAATGAGAGCAGTGATTGTCTAGGGCTACAGTCGTCGATCTCTGATTTTAAACCATCGGTTCCAGGAGCTCCAACTCCGTGGGACAGGAGCACCTCCTATACCTCACCCGAGCCCATTTCGAGCGATTGGCCATAATCTAGTGCCTCTGAACACTCTGACCCCGGAACGTCCTTTTACGTTACTCATAAGGAATCACAGAATGGGCTCAGGGGATTGCTATTCTTGGAGTCGGTGGGAAGTTTAGCTTCAATGCCCTGCTGTTGACACCCAATGCAGAATATAGGCCTCCACCAGCTCTTTTCCAAATTCCTCGATTTTTGGCCTCAGTCCACCATTTAGCACCTCTAAATTTCTGAAGGTCATCTCTCCATCTTATTCACTAGCGCCCTCTTCTTCTCCTTCCATCTCTCGGTTGCCATTCTGTTATTAATCTCGTACTCCTTTCAGTCTTCCAACATGTCCAGCCCATCTCCATTTTGATTCTTTTATTATTTTTATAATATCTGTTATTCCTGTTCTATCTCTTATAATTTCATTTCAAACTCTATCTCTTCTTATTATTCCTAACATTCTTCTCTCTAACTTTCTTACCGATACTCTGATTTTTTTTACATTGTCTCTCTGTGGTACTCCATGTTTCACTTCCATGAATAAACACGGAGTTATTGCATGCATTGAAGATATTTTCTTTTTAAACGCAATGGAAGACCACCGGTTAAATATTCTTTGAGTATCCAAAAGGCTCTATTGCCTTGGATAACCCTTCTCTTGATTTCTCTTTCTTGTCTTTCTTTAAAACTGATCACTTGACATAAATAGATGTATTCGTCTAATTTTTCAATTTCTTTTGCTTCTATCAAAATCTTTTCTGTATTGTTCATACACTATCTACCAACAAGTAATTGGACACCCCTGCAATTGACGATATCTGCTGTCCTGATACACGTCACGGCCGCCGCCGTTAAATATCGTGTGGGAAACAACAACGGAACCAGTCGCATGAAAGATGCCACGCAGTTCGGAGCTCTATGATTTCGAGAAAGGTGTAATCGTCGGGTATCACAGAAATGGCCGATTCATACGTGACATATCCAGCGAGGTGAAGTACCCAAAATCGACAGTGGCCTACGTGATTGGCAAGTAGAAGATGAGAGGTGACTGTCGGAATGTGCCCCGACCAGGCAGACCCACAAATCCGGGAGTTAGAGACCGACGGGTGCTGGCCAGCGAAATTCGGAAGAACCGCACCAAATCGATGGGCCACATCCGCGAGGAGTTTCAACAGGCATCCGGAAGTGATCTTTCGATGAATACCATCCGTAAGGAAGCCCATCTGCTCGGTTATCATGGACGTGCTGCCGCCCACAAGCCTTTGATCACCAAGTCCAATAGCGCTGCTCGGGTAACGTGGTGCAGAGAACGTCGACAGTGGACCGTTGAACAGTGGAAACAGGTTCTCTGGAGCGACGAATCAAGGTTCACCCTCTACCGTTCGGATGGCAATGTCTGGGTTTGGCGTCTGCCTGGAGAACGCCATCCTCCCGGAATGTATTGGGCCAACTGTGAAGTTCGGCGGCGGTGGAATTATGCTGTGGGGGTGTTTCTCCTGGTATGGCACGGGACTCTGGGTCGCAATTCCTGGTAGGCTCAACGCCGAGACATACTGCACCATTTTGGATGACCGTGCGCTTCCTACGTTGTGGCAGTTTTACGGGGTGGACTCGTGCTACTTTCAGGATGACAATGCCACCTGTCATGTCGCGAGGTCCACCATGGCTTGGTATGGTGACAATGGGGTTAATCGAATAGACTGGCCTGCGCAGAGCCCGGACCTTAACCCTATCGAGCACCTCTGGGACGAGTTGGAGCGTCAACTTAAGGGGTGTCCCCACCGTCCGAAATCGGTGAAGGAACTGACCTGTCTTCTCCAAGCCGAGTGAAAGAAAATAACGCTAGCCGTCGTACAAAACCTGGGTGAGAATATTCCCCGGAGGGTCGCAGCTGTAATCGCGGCTCGTGGAGGCTCCATCAACTATTGAAGGTGAATAAACTTCGTTTTCCTTTGCTATCACAGGTGTCCAATTATTTGTTGGTACATAGTGTATATTTAGATTTTGCTGGGTTTATTGTCAGACATTCTTTAAGACTTTCTATCCATAAGTCCTTTATCATATTTTGCATTTCTGTATCGCTAGTTGCAATGATGGCAATGTCATCAGCAAATTTTAAGTGATTTAGGTACCTTCCATTTATGTTTAATACCTTTTCTTCCCAGTTTAATTTTTTTAAAATATCTTCTAATACAGATTAAAATGATTTTTGAGATAATGGATCTCCTTGTCTAACTCCTCTTTGTATTTTCAAATCTGAGCCTAGATTCTCTAACTTTATTGTTGTTGTAGCTTTGCTATATATTTTATTTATTAAAATGACATATTTTCCTTCTAATGTTTGTCTTTTTACTGAAGAACTTATTTCCTTTTGATATATAGAATCAAAAGTTTTGGCATAGTCTACCAAAACTAAATGAACTTCTTTCTGAAATTCATTTTTTTCTATTAATTGGTTAATTGTTTGTAGATGGTCTATTGTAGAGTAACCAGACCTGAAACCCGCCTGTTCTACCGATTATGCATCTTCAAATTTTGAAGTTCATCTTTTTAATATTATTTTTGTAAAAGGTTTATACACCCGTGACAAAATACAACGGCCGTTCCATAAAAACTGACAGTAAAATCACTCAAAATAAAAAAATATAGGTACAGCAAAATATATGTTATTTTTTCTCAAAGTATCTACCTTGGGATCGTATGCAACGGTCCCACCGTTCAGTCTACTTTTCAAAGCATGTGGTGAAGTCATTTTGTGGAAGCTGTTTTAACAACCCTTGTACAGCTTGAACAACGTCGGCATCTGTGTTGAATGTTGCGCCACGGAATTTCTCTTCATTGTTGGAAACAAACAAAAATCGCACTGGGCAAGGTCCGGACTGAAGGCAGGCTGTGAAATGATTTCAATACTGCATTTCATAAGAAACTGTTGAACACAAGCAGCCACATGTGGGCGGGCGTTAAAATGGTGTAGAGTCCACTTGCCCACCAGTTCCCGTCGCTTAATCGATATGTGTCGTCGCAAACCCTTTAAGACTGAAATATAATACTCATCACTGACAGTAATTTTTGGATGAACGACATGCTGGTTAGACTACTCCTGTATGATCAAAGATAATTATCATAACCACTTTCGCAGCTGATTTGGTTTACTTTTTCCGGAGGAGGAGAACCTGTTTCCAGACACTCGTCCCAGGCATCCTGAGGGGATCGAAATAGTGGATCCATGTTTCATCGGCAGTTTTTACTGTATTGAGAAAATTTGGATTATTCACAATCATTTGTTTCCACTCATGATGAGGCATCCATCTGGCACACACAGGATGTGGCAGTAATTTGTCGTTTAGAATGCGGAATGCCGATGTTTTTGAAATATTATTTGATGCCGCTATGTCTTCACAAGTCATTAGTCGATCGTCTTGCAAAATCGCTCAAACAGTGTTAACAATACGCTCTGTAACAACACTTTCAGGTCGACCAGGTCTACATATGAGAGAATTCTGCCGACAAAAACCCTTTTTCGAAATCATGGTGCCATCTAAAAATCGTTGACTCACCCAAACATTTATCTTTGTGAGCTTTTTTTTTATTAAATCAACTGTTTTTGGAGACGTTTTAGCCAAACGATAGTAAACTTTTATCGCACAGTACGTTTCACTTCTTGACTCTGAATCACTCACCTCCATAGTTGTATGGCAAAATGCAGACGCACCTTAAACAACTGCGCAATAACAAAACCAGAATCGTCTGTCACGGCTAATAACTGCTGCCATAGATTCTTTCATAATTCAGTTAGTCGTCTGCGTGATTATTTTCCCCTTAGAACTGTTGCCAACTCAAACCAAAATTGCTCTAAGTTTTAAGGAACGGTCTCTGTACTTATAGGTGTATAGTTGTTAATATCGTCTTTGAATGCCCTTATCAACCATTAACGCGTTTCACTCTTTGGGATGGTTAACGACCACCGTTAGGAACTCAATGGGTTGTAAGCAGTCTTTCTTCCCTAATTTAGGACTCAATGGGTTGTAAGCAGTCTTTCTTCCCTAATTTAGGACTCAATGGGTTGTAAGCAGTCTTTCTTCCCTAATTTAGGACTCAATGGGTTTTAAGCAGTCTTTCTTCCCTAATTTAGGACTCAATGGGTTTTAAGCAGTCTTTCTTCCCTAATTTAGGACAATGGGTTGTAAGCAGTCTTTCTTCCCTAATTTAGGACTCAATGGGTTGTAAGCAGTCTTTCTTCCCTAATTTAGGACTCAATGGGTTTTAAGCAGTCTTTCTTCCCTAATTTAGGACTCAATGGGTTGTAAGCAGTCTTTCTTCCCTAATTTAGGACTCAATGGGTTGTAAGCAGTCTTTCTTCCCTAATTTAGGACTCAATGGGTTGTAAGCAGTCTTTCTTCCCTAATTTAGGACTCAATGGGTTGTAAGCATTCTTTCTTCCCTAATTTAGGACTCAATGGGTTGTAAGCAGTTTTTCTTCCCTAATTTAGGACTCAGTGGGTTGCAAGCAGTCTTTCTTTCCTAATTTAGGACTCGATGGGTGGTAAGCAGTCTTTCTTCCCTAATTTAGGACTCAATGGGTTGTAAGCAGTCTTTCTTCCCTAATTTAGGACTCAATGGGTTGTAAGCAGTTTTTATTCCCTAATTTAGGACTCAATGGGTTGCAAGCAGTCTTTCTTTCCTAATTTAGGACTCAATGGGTTGTAAGCAGTCTTTCTTCCCTAATTTAGGACTCAATGGGTTTTAAGCAATCTTTCTTTCCTAATTTAGGACAAATGGGTCCAAAGAAAAGGAGACACAGTGCTGTAAGATAAGTACGCCACCCATGCCTTCCTCGGGACTCTAACCCAGGCCCATTCAGACGAACGGTGAGACGCCTACGCCCCCTTAACTGCCACTTCTACTTATCACTCTGTCTACATGCATGCTTAACTCTTCTGTGTTACTTTTCCTCATAACAGTCGGATCGTACCTTACTAGGTAATCGGACAGTTTAGCCACACAACAGTTTTACACGTGTTGAAGGACGAGCTTGGTTATCGCAAAATTGCGGCATGATGGGTTCCTCATCACCTTACGGAAGTTCAGAAATGGCACCGCTACGCCCTTGCCAGTGAACGTTACACCGGAGAAGATGGTGCATTTCTGGAAAGGATCATCGCTACGGATGAAACGTGGATGAGATCGTAGGAACCATAACTGAAAGGACAGTCCGATGAATGGCGGCATCCATCGTTTCCCAGGCCAAAAATAGTTCGCCACGAACTCAGGAATCTTAAAGTGATGCCGATAGTGGCGTATAACGTCCAGGGTGTGACTCTCCATCACGCAGCTCCGGAGCACCAGACTGTTAACGCTCAGTCCTACACTGTTAAAACTTTTGTGGTAGGTTGCACCAAAACGTGGTGCTACACCAGCTGCACCACTTTCTGAGAAGAGACACATGATTATTTTGTGGAACAAAATCAACAAAATGGTGCCAATTTTCACCACGTTATGGCACAAGGTTGCACAACATTGTGGCGCAAGGTTTCACCATGCTGTTGGGTTTTGTTTGCATCACACGTATGGTGTATCTTTTTTTCAGAAAGTGCTGCAGCTCGTGTATCATCACTTTTTGGTGCAACCTACCACAAGCTTTTTAACTTTCAACATGTTTATTGAGGAAACCAGGATGGAGGAAACAGAAGGCCTGGCCTGTATTTACAGTGCCAACAGAAACATAATTGACGACATATGTACAATGGTGATGAAACATGAACAGAAGTTGATGTGCTACATACAATGACAATAAAAACAAAAAGATAGGTGTCATCACGGATATAAGTTGAGCTACAAAAGTGAGCGGTAACAATGGTGTATGAGCAATGCACTAGAGATACACAGTGAAAGAATCAATGTGAGCAATTCTAGTAAAAGATTGTAACAGAGATAAGTGTATGGTTATAATACTATGTACATTGCTGTACTGACATGAAAAAGTTAAAAGAAAAGATGTAGTGCAAAAATTAATAAAAGTAATATGTACAATGTGTATACAAAGGCAGTAACAAGATACATAGACAGGTAAACACTCTACACAGAGAGCGGGTGTGTAGATTATGGTACGTCAGAAAGACATGGATGATAGAACCTGGAGAAATACAGTAACTGACAATCGTTCTGTACAGGTACAGAAAGCTAGGTCAGACAGTCAGTAGAGTAATGTAAAAGAATAGTTCTCAAAGAAGTAGTTGCAGATGAACTGTGGGATCAGTAAACCAGGTTCGATATGGTGACCAAACCCGGAAAAAGTTGCGTTTCTGAGAGACAGTTGAGGCAAACGCATATGCGAGGCGTAATCGCGACAGAAGGCTGTTGCGAAAGTTACTAAACATTGCATCCCCCGCCTGGAAGATGGTGGGTGTTACTGGAACAGATCGAAGCTGTTGATAGTAAAGATATGTGACGTGGCGGGCTACGATGAACACATAAGCGCTTGCTGTACGTAGCGGAGTATGGGGTTGATACGAGCTATACAGGGTACTGTAAGCTCCAAATTAAAGGTTGAGTGCGCACAGATGTTGCACCACAGTGAATGCAAAATGATGGAGTGGTAGAAGCACCGGACAGAAGAGATAAACATAGGGTACATCTGCAATCATGTGGCAGAAGACACAGGTTGGAGAAGTGATGAGGGTCATTCGATAGAGCGTGGCTGGTACCTGCAAGCGACGATGTAGAAACAACCAATGGATATTTCTCTCCATCGGTGCAGATAGCAAAGATGAAACCGCTGACCACAAGCACGGTAAAGCTGTGGGTGGAATATCTGGAATTGGAAGTGATACAGATGATGATGGAGCACGAAGAAAGCGATAAAGGGAAGAGACAGAGAAACTGGAAAGCAGGAGAGTAGAGCCTTGAAAGTGGGAAAGAAGGGGAGGGGGAAGGAAGCGGATGGAACGAGTGACAGGCCAGTAGGGGAATCTAGGTCAGGGTAAAGTGTGACAATAACTGTACGGATGTCAGAGTAGAGTGAAAGAGAAGCAGGAGTACTAGTACTAGAAAGCATAGGAGAGATGTCAGAGAAAGGTTTCCACAGGAGATTAGTGGTAAGAAGGTCCCGAACAGTCACGACCCCTGCAGCGAGCCATGAGAGGTCGGTTAAGTGAAGGGCGTCAGGGGGATGGATGACGGAACAATAGAAAAGTGGTTGGGCCAAGAGTTCAGTAGTGGAGGTAGGAGAGACACGAAGAAGAGGCAGAGAGTGAAGAAAAGAAAGCGCTTTAGCATAGATGGGGGAAAGGCGAGAGCGAAGAAGAGAAAAGTGATCCATCAACACAAGTGTAGTAATAGTAAATTTCGGATTTCGGTGAGGTACCATCACATCCATAGTGACTGTACCTGGATTTGGTGAGGCTGTCAGGATACGAAAGAAGGTGATCACTCTATGAGCTCTGTAGAGAAGCACAACATCTGTAAGGGAAATCCCTCCTGTAGAGATCGGGCGACAGAGTGTTGAGACTTGAAACCAGTGATGGTGTGTCCAGATGACTTTGGATAAAATTCTGGTGATCTCCTGAAGGTAATAGAGAGGTAGCTTGAGGACTGTCCAAGAATAAAGGCACATTGAGAGGAGGTAAGTACGAGCAATTCTCGCTCGAGTGACATAAGATGTGCAGCACTATGTGTTCCTTCAAAAGGCGGCCGAGCGATTCGGGCGCGCGTGGAACGAATTCCATGAGGCATTCCTTACAGCCAAGGGAACACCAAGATGTATGCCAAGGAACTTTTGCGTAGTGGGAGTCCAAGAGGATCTCCAAGGGTTGTCGGACCAGGTGGTCCAGCGTCCGCACCAGAGACCTGTATTTTTTGTAGTGTTAAGGCTTGCGCCGGAGCAGGATGAGTAGAGTGCGTAGCAATCTGGAAGGATGTCAAACTGAACATTGTCCCGGATGCAGAATGTTGCGTCGTCCGCATACGCCGAATAGGTGATTTGATAGTGCCTTGTGCTTGCAGTCAGAGGAGGAAGTACGGCAAGAAAAGCATGATGAGCTCTACGCAGGAATGACTCAAATGCAATGGCAAATAATTTCCCTGACAAAGCACAGCCTTGACGAATTCCACGATTGAAATTGATGGGAGCTGTAAGAAACGCGACCGTCGGAGAACCGCGTCCTGGTAGAGGTTGAGAATGATAGTAACAAAGGCAGGGGGTAAGCCAAAAGCAAGGAGTGCCGAAGAAAGATAAGAGTGTGAGATATTACCGAATGCGTCACGCTGGTCTAAATTAAGGCGCGCGAGCGATTCTGAGTTAGTATGAGTGAGATAAGAGAGGTCACGAAGAAGATGTAGGTTAGAGGCGATAGACCGACCACGGACCGTGTAGGTTTGGTCAGTAGAAAGAAGAAATGGTAACAGTTGTAATATTCGTTTACGTATAGCTGTCTGAAAACTTCGTAGATCAGTTTCACAAACTTCATCTCCGGTGAAACAAGAGTCATTAGTCATTTAAAGAAGCTGTGACGTGCCTGCCCCGCAGGACGCACACGACATAAAGGCAGATAGCAGCAAAAACGAACGTCTGCGTAGCTCAGTTGGTAGAGCGACTTGTTCCAGAATAAGTGGACTCGGGTTCGATCCCCGGCGTGGACCAAAAAGGATGGAGAAATTTACTTCGTTATAATGGCGCCCGAACTTCCCGGATGACCCGGCCGTTAAAGATCTCGCAATGGTGTGATGTTCTTTCCACACAGCGAGATACGAAAAATAAGGGAATCCTTTCTTCAGAGCTTCGAAAAATAAATGTGTGTGACGTTGCATTCCACACACCACATTGACTGGGAGTTCTCAAGTGCACATTCTACAACGGATGGATGCCTGCAATGATTCATGGTCACTGCTGACCCTTGGGCCATTCCCCCGGCCCTCTTTCGGGGGAGGGAGATGTGACGTGCCTGCCCCGCAGGACGCACACGACATAAAGGCAGCAAGAACGAACGTCTGCGTAGCTCAGTTGGTAGAGCGACTTGTTCCGGAATAAGTGGACTCGGGTTCGATCCCCGGCGTGGACCAAAATAACGGAGAAATTTATTTCGTTATAAAGCTCAAAAAAGGGTTACTTACTGATAGTCTTTATTCTGCCACTAATCCTTTGGCACTTCAACAAGGTATAATCAAACGAATGTGAGTTAATAATAATACTTGGTTAAGAGAACAACACCAGCAATAAAAGTAGAACACGCAGCCTTCAAATAACTTCAATTTAACAAACGTCTCTTCCACAATTAGTATGATAATTTCCCCCATCTCCCCATGCTGTTGCTTCTCAAACATTATATATCGGTCTGTTCGTATCTGACACATCCACACGTCACACGTTCTGACTTCACTGTGTTGTCAACCATACTCTTGCGAGAGAGAAGATATCACGTTAAGTTTGAAAAACGCTAAGGAGAATGAACACAAATTTACATAGGGAAAGAAACTAAAAAAGATAGTTAAATTAGAGTATACGTCACACAGTGTACCAACATTTTCTAGAATGTCATCTTCGCTGTGCTCTGCGGCGAAAGCGGCCGAATTTCCGAACAAGTGCGCCATTGTCTTGCATGACAATGCGCAATGTCACATTGCTGTTCCTGGTAAGAATTTATTAGTACGGTGTCAGTGGGAGTTGCTCGAATATTGGCCCCATTCCTCCGATATGAGCCCATGTGAGTTTGATCTCTTCACTAAACTGAAAGAAACATTCCCATGAAAGCGTTTTCATCCAAAAGCGGAAATCCTCCAATCGGAAGGGCGCTAGTATGCTGACATAAAAAACGGCACTTTTGAGGGTATCCAGCACCTTCTAGATGTGTAGCAGACAGTTATAATTTGGGAGGATATATTGAAGGAATGTAAACGTATTCTGCTATGTGAATAAATATTTTAGGATATATAGGCATGTTTTCTATATTTTATGTCCAACCGTGGGTTTAAGAAAATGAAGAGTGTAATGTTGATGTAACACTCCTGATGACTGTCTTGCTCTTCAAACTGGCATCGGTAACCTGCTTCAGTGGTGTACATTAAACCATCTCCACCTCAATATCTCCAAGTGTCATGCCGTTTCCTCTTCGAGGAAAAGAAAATCAATTATTTTTTACTACAAAGCTTGTGACTATATTCCCAGCAGGACAAACAATATCCAGGACTTGAGAGTCATGTTTAATTCGAACTTGGACTTTGAAAGTCATATCAAACGAACTGTATGTACAGCGCACAGAAATCTTGGATTTCTCATGCGACATTCCAAGTATTTCTCGAATACTAAGACACTTCAAACAGACGTCACTGCTCTTTTCACGTTTATAAGTGGGTCGCGGAAAAATTATCATTGGCCGCCACCGGAAATCGAACTTAGGGTCTTCCAGGTACGCGCCGGATATGCTTCCACTGCACCACAGCGGCCTCGAATTCGAATTCCGGTGGGGCTGTGGTGAAGCCTGTTCGATTTCCGGTGGCGGCCAATGAGAATTTTTCCGCGACTCACTTATAAACGTGGAAAGAGCGATGACTTCTGTTTGATGTTCCTAGTCCACGTCAGATGTATGTATTATTCCTCAGACACATATTCGCTTTTTTTGAGAATACGATATGATCCTCACTGGAATATGCGGCCATCATTTGGAGCCGTAGCCCCGTAACTCTAGTAAATGAAGAGAAAGTTCAAAAAACATTTCTTAGACACAGTTTTTACAAATCGACTGGTGTTTATATAGCGGACATCCCGATGGCTGACCTTCTGACATTCTTCAAGATGACCTCCCTGTAATCGAAAAGGAAGGCCCTCCAACTCAACTTCCTATAAGGCATTATCAATGGAGAGATTGATGATACAAAAATTGTAAACCAATTAAGCTTTTATGTCCTACGTTTAGCGAGGACAAATGTGAACTATTTGCAGTGTCATTTTGCATAACTGATGCTGGAAAAAATTATCCGTTATGTAAAATGTATAGGCTGCACAACTCACTTGAAGAATGCCCAGATATTTTTAATGTAAGTAATATTTTTTATCATAAAGCACGTTTTGCAAGATTTTAAATATCACTTGGTAATTATCACTGTATATATATGACTATAGCAATTCCTTTAACTAGATATACCATCTGTAGGGATGTGCTTACAAATAAGTAAATAAGGTAAACTCTAATATAGCTCAAGCGGCCAGGCATACGACACCCATGATCCTGAAGCGTGCATTAAAGCTGATCCCTACTACATTAAAAATATGAAGGAAGTAGATCCGCCTTATACACTGGTGTGCAAAAATTAAGGACGAAGAGGAGAAATTAGCATAACAGCGGAACGAGCAGACGGAACGGACCGAAAGACCACTCAGGAGATAGACTAGGGTCCGGTACGGTAGGGCATGCGCATATATGCAGCATGACGTGGGGGGGTTCGGAAGGGCATAAAGCTCACGGGTGGTGTACGCTCAGGATTCGGTGAAAGCTGTTGCACGGTGCACGGTGTACATCAGTTTGAACGACGTCGAATTGATGATATGGCCAACAGGCAATCCAGTAGACAACATCTAAATGACTTTACCAGAAGTCGCGTCATTGGGAAGTTGGAAGAAGGTCGAAGTGTGACTGGTGTAGCCGAGGAGTTCGGGATCGCTCGCAGCATCGTTTCACGAGCTTGGAGAGCATTTCAAACAAAAAGAACAGCTGTCCGAGAGTTTAGCAGTGGTCGCCCACGAGCCACCACGGCGGCGAACGACCGGTATATTGTCCTACAGGCGAGAAGAGACAGACGGCAGACAGCGGGAGAAATCGCAAGGCACATGCAACAGAAACAGACAATTGGACGTCCGTTATCGCGTTTTACCGTGGCCAGGAGGCTGCACAAAGGTGGTCTATTAGTACGACGACCAGTACGGTGTGTGCCATTAACGCCTGCTCATCGGAGACGGCAGTTTCTGTGGTAGCAGGAACACAAGAACTGGACACATCAGCACTGGGGTCGAGTTCTCTTTACGGATGAGAGCCGATTTAGTCTGACTGGACGCATACACATCTGGAGAGAGCAGGGAACACGCAATCACACCTCCAACATTATCGAAAGGGACCGGTTTGGAGGTGGCGTAGTTCTCGTTTGAGGCGGTATCATGCTTGGTAGCCGTACTGACCTCCACATCTTCCAAGGAGGTTCAGTTACTGGTGTCCGCTATTGTACCGAGGTTCTCCTGCCTCACGTGCGTCTGTTTAGAGGTGCTGTGGGTCCTGAGTTCCTCTTCATGGACGACAATGCTACACCTCATTGTACAGTGGCTGTCGCAGAGCTGTTGGAGAGTGAAGATATTCAACGCATGGATTGGCCCGCAAGGTCCCTGGACCTAAATCCAATCGAACACGTGTGGGACCTTTTCGGGAAACGCTTGGCAGCACGTCACCAGCCGCCAGCAACGATTCCGCCGCTGCGATTGGCGCTACAAGAGGAATGGACCGCGATGCCTCAACAGCTCCTTGACAACCTCGTCCTCAGCATGGACAGACGTTGTAAATCCTGCAACGCAGTCAGGGGTGATCATATCCCCTACTAAAGACTGGATTTTTCTTGGCAGCCGCCTGTCACATGGACGTTTCTGAATTCTGTCTAGTTGTGTTCGAAGCTACCTTTTCAATAAAGTGCCGTTGTATCCTTTGGATTCCTTGTTTGGACTGTTTTGCTCACTTGTTTCATATTCTAACATCTTGGGGATCTTATGGTATGATTTGAGTCGATGTGGAGCACTTCTGCACGACGTTACATTCGAAAAACCGTCTCGTCCTTAATTTTTGCACGCCAGTGTATATGTGTTTTCTGACTATCATTTGCTCAAGGATCAAAACATCTCGGACCAACGCTATTTCAAACACCAGTACAAAACATTTTGCACTAAACAAAGAGAACGATTTAGGTGGAATACAATTAACTGTTCTCACTTTACAATAATTCTGTGCTAATTGAATTCGAAAACCTCAAAATATTTCAATTTATAAATTCTTCGCGAGTAGTACAGAACGATTCAAAAAAGTATTCTTATTCCTTAACATCCTAAATAAATGAAAGTATTGCCGTCCCAGAGGAGTTGTACTACAGGCATAATACAGTATAATGCAAATGCTGGATGAATCAAGATAATTTTTCCGAGTTTAAAACATTAGTATAGAAATTTTGAGGTTGTGAATCCGTTTATTGGAGTAAATATGACATGGTTGTTAAGTCAGATAGTATTCAAAAACTAGAAAATTTCATCGTCCTTGAGCGAAAATCCAACCCGCGTCTCCCGACTAGCGCCCCAGTGTGCTAACCACTATACCACCCAGAACAACTGAGTTTCATGTTTCCCATTAATTTTAATATAACTTTGAATATAACCATCACAGGATTTGCTAGTCGAAGCAACCGACAGTCATATATAAAGAATCTAGAGGATTAGAATTCTTTCCCGTGATTGCCGGGAGGAGCATACTCGGGCGCTACCCGAGAGACGCGGATTCGATTTCCGCTCCAGGACGACGAAATTTTCAAGTTTTCGGATATTATCTGACTTATCATTTATGTCATATTTACACCAATAAACGGATTCCTAACCTCAGAATTTTCATTGAACAATAGTGTAATCCCAAATTTTATTTCATTAAAAATTATTATCGAAAAAATTCCAAACACAGAAAGCACTTTATCAGGAATGAAAATTGGAAAACTTTTCTCTGGCTAATTAAGTTTCCTTTGTGTTCCACTTGTTGATCAGCAGGCAATCCAAAAAATAAGCTTCATAAATCACATTAAATTCTTTTGCACCCTTGAATATATACTGGTGCTCAAAACTGAAGGATAATTTACAAATTTGTGCATAACTGGAACTATTTACGAGAAAATTCATTGAAATTTGGTAAAGAGGCTTATTACAGAAACTAATGCCTCCTATTGATATACAAGCCCAGTGGAAAGGAATCAAATTGAAACAAAATAAGAACAAAGCTCAGAATTTCTGCTTTAATTCACATTTCTTTACTTTCCTACATACTCCAGCCCTTACACTCAATACAAATACGCCAACGTTTTTTAAATCGGTCTCTGTATAAATCTTCAGGTTGTTCTTGGGACCATTTACTTGTAGTGGATTGAATATCTTTGTCACAGGAGAACCGAGTTCCCCTCAGACGTCTCTTGAAAGCAGAAAACAACCAGAAGTTGGACGGCGCCAAATCTAAGCTGTAGGTATGCTGTTCAAGTACTTCAAACCCGATTTTTTTGGATGGTCTCTGAAGTGACAGCACTGCCGTGGGGTTTGGCGTTGTAGTGTTGCAGAATCATTGGCTTTTTTTCCCGCAAGCACGCGGTTTATTCTTTGCTCTTAACTTTTTTTACGCTTTGCAACACTATATGATCCAGCTTTGTTCGTCTGTCTATCTGCACGATAACTCACGTGTAAATCGTTCGATTTCCATGAAATTTTAATATGTGGTAGGGGACAACCTGGGGACGAACCCTATTTAAAATGGACAAAATGGAGTCAAAGGTCAGGACATAGGAGCGGGATCCATTCCATCGCCCGTCATAATTTACGTAGTATGCCGTTCCAGTGGTATATTGAACCAATTCTGCTTAATATAACCGAAGTGGGGTCAAACGTCAGGGCACAGGAGCGAGATTTATTCCACAGCCGTTATCCTCATAACTTGAGTAATAACTTCAGTAATGACTTCTGGTATGTTGTTCCAACATGTGTTTCAAGCATATCGTAATCAATGCATTGCATGATTTTACTAACTTGTTATTAAAGACTGCACGCAGCTCTCAGAGTACCTTTGACCATGTACTGCTGATGAATAATGCCTCTATATTCCCAGAACACAGTAAGCATGTTCTGGCAGAAATTTGAGTCTTCAATGTTTTCGCCAGAGGAGAAACAGGTATTGGTATTCCAGCGATTGATTTTTCATTTCTTTTTTCATAATGGTGAATCTAACTCTATCATGAGTCAAAACGTTTGGCAAAATAGAATACCACATTTTGTATAGCGAGTAACAAGCAAACTTTGGCATGTTTTAGGTCTTGATTTCTTTATTTAAGTCGTTAGGTGACGCAGTACCCAGCGAGCACACACCATGTTGTATCATAAAATGCTAACAATGTCATTCACACTACATAAACTGATGTTCAGCTTACCTGCTATGATTTTATGAGTTATTCTTCGATTTTTCCTGATAATTTCATCAAATTTTTCCCTGTTCAAATCGCAAGTTGCGATAACGGGCCTCCCACTCCGCAGTTGATCCTTTACGACCAACATTCCACCACAGTCTTTTTATTTTCTTACCCAACGACGAACAGTGCTTATGTCCAAAGTTCCAGAACCATAAACTGCCACTATTACTGGCCTCCCAATCTACGGTTGATCCTTTACAGCCAACATTCCTCCACAGTCCTTTGATTTTCTTCAACGACGAACAGTGCTTATGAACAAAGTTCGAGAACCATAAACTGCCAATATTACTGGCCTCCCACTCTACGACTGATCCTTTACAGCCAACATTCCTCCACAGTCCTTTGATTTTCTTCAACGACGAACAGTGCTTATGTCCAAAGTTCCAGAACCATAAACTGGCAATATTACTGGCATCCCACTCTACGGTTGATCCTTTACAGCCAACAGTCCTCAACAGCCCTTTGATTTTCTTCAACGACGAATAGTGCTTATGAACAAAGTTCCAGAACCATAAACTGCCAATATTACTGGCCTCCCACTCTACGACTGATCCTTTACAGCCAACACTCCTCCACAGTCCTTTGATTTTCTTCAACGACGAACAGTGCTTATGTTCAAAGTTCCAGAGCCATAAACTGCCACTATTACTGGCCTCCCACTCTACGGTTGATCCTTTACAGCCAACATTCCTCCACAGTCCTTTGATTTTCTTCAAAGACGAACAGTGCTTGTGTCCAAAGTTCCAGAACCATAAACTGCTACTATTACTGGCCTCCCACTCTACGGTTGATCCTTTACAGCCAACATTCCTCCACAGTCCTTTGATTTTCTTCAACGACGAACAGTGCTTATGTCCAAAGTTCTAGAACCATAAACTGCCACTATTACGGGCCTCCCACTCTACGGTTGATGCTTTACCGCCAACATTCCTCCACAGTCCTTTGATTTTCTTCAACGACGAACAGTGCTTATGTCCAAAGTTCCACAACCATAAACTGCCACTATTACTGGCCTCCTACTCTACGGTTGATCCTTTACAGCCAACATTCCTCCACAGTCCTTTGATTTTCTTCAACGACGATCAGTGCTTATGTCCAAAGTTCCAGAACCATAAACTGCCGCTATTACTGGCCTCCCACTCAACGGCTGATCCTTTACAGCCAACATTCCTCCACAGCCATTTGATTTTCTTCAACGACGAACAGTGCTTATGTACAAAGTTCCAGAACCATAAACTGCCAATATTACTGGCCTCCTACTCTACGGTTGATCCTTTACGACGAACATTCCTCCAGAGTTCTTTGATTTTCTTACCCAACGACGAACAGTGCTTATGTCCAAGTTCCAGAACCATAAACCACCACCAATCTACCATGAATTTTTTTGGGAGGTATATTTTCATGAGTTCAAAAATTTATAGCTGATCGTTATTTGACACTCGTCGTCATAGTTGAAAAACAATCATCCGTTTTTATCGTACAAAAAATAGATGTACGGAGTTCTATTACGCAGTAAAATGAAGCTAATGGCACAAAGAATTGTTTACTGTCTGGCTGGTTGCTAGGAAACAAGTCATGCGCGAGACACTTGCGCGGAGGCATTATTTATAGAACACATCTCGTATTATAATACTTGCGTAACTGAAGCAGAGGAAAATAATCTAAAACAATATTATCTCCTTTGTCTGAACATCTGAATGTTTGTCCCAGTGTTGCTGGTGTGGCACAGCAGAAAGTCGTAACTATTCAACAACCAAGAAAGAAATACTTGTGACGTCACGTTGTGATAATGTTGTTCATTATCCAAAACCTTGAAACATATTCTTTCTGAAGAAAATAAACATTATTACTATTTGATGGACCTTTGTCGTATCTCCTTATTTCTTCTAAGCTCTTGCAATCAATTCACTGCTTATGCTGCACAGTACTCATGTGCATAAAATGTTTTATCAGGATAAGAAACCATTTTAAACTACCGGATATCTTGAAAATTCGAAACTAGACAGCCAGCGCCATCTGCTCATTCAAATGCTTACTACGAGAAACTTAAGCTACCTTTTTCCAGCTCCCTTCTTTGCTGTGATATTTTAGTGTTGAATTATTGGTCACTTAAACACTAAATGCATGAATAACATCTAACGGTCATACTGATCAATAAGGAACGAAATGGAATTACACAATATCCAATGAAATTCTTTTATTCAGACGTTGTTGGGCACTTACAACACAATTTAACCTTAACGTAGTTTAGACACAAACACAATCCCTTTAGCTCATGATATAATCAACACAGCAATCAGACATCGCCGAATTGACTGTAATTCTTTGCCAGCATTAGAGCATTGTGGAACATTAATCTAGTTTTCTTTGGCAGCATTAGAGCCTGGTGAAATATTAATCTAGTTTTCTTTGCCACCATTGGAACGTGGTGGAACATTAATCAAGTTTTCTTTGCCAGCATTAGAGCCTGGTGGAACATTAATCTAGTTTTATTTGCCAGCATTAGAGAATTGTGGAACATTAATCTAGTTTTCTTTGCCACCATTAGAGCATGGTGGAACATTAATCTAGTTTTCTTTGCCACCATTAGAGCATGGTGGAACATTAATCTAGTTTTCTTTGCCACCATTAGAACATGGTGGAAGATTAATCTAGTTTTCTTTGCCACCATTAGAGCATGGTGGAACATTAATCTAGTTTTCTTTGCCACCATTAGAGCATGGTGGAACCTAAATCTAGTTTTCTTTGCCACCATTAGAGCATGGTGGAACATTAATCTAGTTTTCTTTGCCACCATTAGAGCATGGTGGAACCTAAATCTGGTTTTCTTTGCCACCATTAGAGCATGATGGAACATTAATCTAGTTTTCTTTGCCACCATTAGCGCATATTAGTCTATCAGTTCCTTCTTTATGATTAAATGCGCGTGTCACTGAATTATGAACCTGCGCTGTTATTCAGCGTGTGTGTCATGATTGTCTAGCGGGACAGCGTGCAGCAAAAATCTGGTTCCAACAGCTATATCGAAAAGGGAGGGTTATCGATAAACACAACGCAACAATCACAACACTGATAAACTTTTGATGTATTTTTCATGTTACATTTCGGGATTTTCTGTTCTTCTTGTTGTTGTTGTTTTTTTTTTTTTTTTTATTTCATTTCAATTGTCATCGTCGCCCGTCTTCCAGAAATAAGAATCTGCCATCTTCCGGGCAAAATATTGCCGGAAAGTACTCGTGGAAATCTTACTATCCCACCATCACAACTTTAGAGCCACTGGTTCCAGCGAAAGGAGAGAGCCAGTGCTGTAAGACACAAACACAACATCCATGCCTTCTAAAAAAAAACATGTTTGTCCCTTCCAACTAAGCTACACGGACAGAATGTATCTCTGCAAATTTGTCGTATTGGCACATGCTTTACCTCTGTAGTACGTCACATCATCTGCCTCTTATTTTATTTTATTTTTTATTTTTGAAGCGAAGAACAAATTTTCAATAATTCAAGACGATGTGGGGAACAAAACTCACACATTTTTTGAAAAACCTATCGGCCGGTGCATCCTTTTTTACGTTCGAGCGCCAATGTGAAAACACAAATTTGTCCGTGACGCCGATCAATATCGCGCCCCCTCACTCCGAAGTAAGTTGCTGTCCGAACTAAGCTACGCTGAAAGAATGTGTCGCTGCAAATTCGTCGTCTTGGCACTTGCTTTGCCTCTGAAGTACGTCACATCCTCAGCGGGATTCGCATCTGCGCCCATCTGGGACGAATGGTCAGAAGCCAGATCTTAGGCCATTGCGCCCCCGGAGTAGCAATTTTTTTATGTTTCTGTTAGTTTTCGTTATTTTGAATATTTCTTTAAGTCAGTGTAATATGTTCTTATTTTTGCTTTTTTTTATTTCAGGTATCGGAACAGCCTTGGCATCCACACTTCTTCAGGTAGCGATCGGCCAGTATTTCGACAAATACAAATCAACTGCGTCAGGAATAGGATTTTCTGGCGTGTGCGTTGGTTCCTTTATATTTCCTGTACTGTTCGAGTACCTACTTCATACTTACGGAGTACATGGCACTTTTCTTATAATGGCTGGAATCATTATGCACGTGTTGCCTGCTGCTATGATACTTCGTCAACCTGTCTGGATGAATAATATATCGCAGCAGACTGTAGGCCATTCACACCAGAAAGATGTTTCGGAAAGCGTCGCAAATGTTGCTTTCACCAGAGAAGGTTTCCGTCCAACGAATGATACTGGGCCTTTAGAAAACTGTAGTTTTAACAACACGCAAACTATCCACGAACCAACAACTACTGCACCTGAAGGTCAAAGCAGCAAATGTGCTGATCATTGTAGACCAGAGGACAATTCCGAGATAATTATCGATGCAAGCGTTCTACATGAAACAATACAGAATGCCGGTAAAGAAAGATATTTATATGGACATGGTCAGCAGGTTGTCTTAACTAATGACCACGATGGACAAGAAGTCGTAGCAAAGATCAACATGTCTAAGTCCCAGAAGGCCGAGATCGGCGGGGGCTTCTTAAAACACATGAAAACGTCCCTTAAACTGTACACCAATCCATTTTTTCTTCTACTTTCCTTCTGTAGAGTCATCCATTTTTGCACGTTCATACCTGTCGTGACTGTTATTGTTGACTATGGCATGGACAAAGGCCTTCTGGAAGAAGATGGGAAGTATGTTATTGCGGCACTCTCTCTTGGGGAGCTCATAGGTCGTCTCTGTCTTGGGTGGATCACAGATCGGGGTTTTGTATCTTTGCCAAGCTTTATGCTTGTCGTGATGATCCTCCAAGGAGCAGCAACGGCATTTCTGCCTCTTTTACATGGTATGCCTGCCATTTTGATTATGGTCGCCTTCTTCGGAATGTTAGAGGGCTCACTATTTGTTAGACATCCTGTTCTGTTGTCCAAGTACATGGGAAAGAATAAACAGTCGTTAGCAATGGGTTCCATGAATTTCCTTGCCGGATTGCTTGGATTTGCACTGCCTTCCTTCATTGGTAAGTCTCATCATTTCTAGTGTCACTTGAAATAAGAAGTTGAAAATTACATACTAGGGGCTGTCGGGGCGTAGTACCGTTTTAGAATTTAAAAAAGTTACCAATAAAGTTTTCGGAACAAATTTCATTTGACATCTACATATCTTAGGCTATTTTCCACGTAATCACCCTTGTTCTTACTTTACAGTTCAATTCAGATAACTGGAGGTAATAAAACTTGACTGACTTCGTACCTCTTCCATGAGTTCGTGCACTTGGCTTTCAAGCATCTTGATTTGCTCCTGTTCACAGGGACAGGTAAACAAGGATTCACATTAATCCAATGAGAGTTCGCACACATATTCAGTGATCTCAGCTACATTATAAATGGAATTAAATAACGACACACACACAAAAACTTAAACATCCTGTCCTTCGTCACCAGTCCTCACATGTACTCTCTTTTCTTGCGGCTCCCCGTTCCTCTCCGCTGTTGTGCCGCCTGTCGGCGTAGTTCCAACAACCCTAGATATTTAGGCAATTTCGTACCGTGTGATAAGTGTTTGGATTCCCTCGTCATTCACCTCTTCCACTAGTACATTCAGAAACGTTGCGACTGCTGTCTTCAGAGCTTCCTCACTCGTAAAGCGTTTTCCTCCCAAAGTCTTTCAGTTTCGGAAAAGCGTGAAGGTCACTAGTGGCCATGTCCGAGCAGTAGGATGGATGGTCCGAAACTTTCCATTTGAAGCTTTCAAGGCGTTGGTTTGTTTTGCTGGCGAAGCGGGACCGGGCATTGTCGTGGAGAAGATTCACATCGCTAGATAGCATGCTGTTCATGCGATTCTGAATCGTCCGCCGCAATCGCTTCATTGTTGCACAATATGCGTCAGCGTTCATTGTAGCACCTTAGGGTATGAACTCAACAAGGAGAGGACCTTTTTGGTTCCAGATGAAGGTTGCCATGACTTTACGTGTTGAGATTGTCTGCTTGAACTTCTTTGATTTGGTTGGTGAACAAGGATGATGGCATTGCATCGACTGACACTTGTTCTCGGGCGTAGGCCAGGGTACCCATGTTTCGTCCCCTGTCACGATGTGTGTCAGAAATTCATCTGATTCCCTTGAGTGCCGTTCCAAAAAAGACAACGCAGCACCCATACGGGTTTTCTGTTGCTCATGCGTGGAACTATCCTCGCACAAATTATTCTGTACTCAAAATGATCGGCGACAATTTCTTGGATTGTGGTTGAGAGATGTGTGGAAACTTTTCATGGATTTCGTTAAGTGTACGGCGCCGATTCTGTTTGATGGATTCATCTCGCAACGCAGAACATCATCCGTAATGACAGACGGGCACCCGGTTCGTTCCCCATCATGGACGTTCTGCCTCCCCGATTAAACTTTTGGCACCATCACGGCACTGTTGATTCGTCCATAACATCATCACCATAAACTTCCTTGATTTGACTATGAATCACACGTAGTTCCGTATTTCTTGCGTTGAGAAATCGAATCACAGATTTCGCTTCTCACGTGGCGGGATTGCCTATTTTCTAGTTCATTTTAAGGGGGTCCATAATTAATTTGGAGCCACCATTGAAAGCCATGTTAAATTTCAGATGTGCATGTACCGTTTTCTCTGAAAATAGTAAACCTAGAGCTACAATTTTTTTTCATCACACAATAATGTAATAGTTGTGAACACATTAGCCTGGCCTTTTTTTTTATTTTTTGTGAGATATAATTTTTTTAACCGAACTCCACTTTTGAATTACGAAATTTTCATACTTAAAAAATCATAAAAAGTTAAAAATAAAAATAAAAATGAAACACCATGTTAAAGTACAAAGGCCGTTCCATAAAAACCGAAAGTAATTTTTTTTGTGTTGGCAACAGTGCGAAGGAGAAAAAATAACCACGCAGACAACTAACTGAATTAAGTAGGTATTTGTGGCAACAGTTATTAGCTGTGGCTGACGATTCTGGTTTTGTTATTGCGTTGTTGTTTAAGGTACGTCCACATTTCGCCATACAGCTTTGGAGGTGAATGATTCAGAGTTAAGAAGAGAAATGTACTGTGAGATAAAATTTTGCTATCGTTTGGCTAAAACGACTCCAGAAACAGTTGATTTAATAAATAAAAAGCTTAAAAAGATAAATGCTTGAGTGAGTCAACGATTTTTAGATAGCCCCATGATTTCAGAAAAGGGCGTTTGTCGGCAGTACTCGCTCCCATACCTGGTCAACTTGAAACTTGTTACGGAGCGTTTTTTTAACACTATTTGGGCAATCCCGTAAGAAGATCGATGAATGACGTGTGAAGACATAGCGGCGTCAACTAATATTTCAAAAACGTCGACATTCCGCATTCTACAAGACACATTACTGCTGCATCGTGTGTGTTCCAGATGGGTACCTCATCACCTGACGAGAGAACATTTGTTAGCAGATTTCAGGTGTGTCAAATGATTGCAAACTTTTTAAACACTGTAATAACTGCCGATGGAACATGGGTCGACTATTTCGACCCCTTCACGAAGCGCGCAACGAATATCTGGAAATACACTGGCTCGCCTCCTCCGAAAAAAGTCCGCGAAACCAAATCAGCTAGGAAGGTGATGACGATAATTTGCTTTGACCATAAAGGTGTAGTCTACAAAGATGCCGTTCCTCCACAAATTACTGTCAACGCTGAGTATTGCATTTCAGTCTTGAAGCGTCTGCGACGATACATATCGATTAAGCGACCAGAACTGGTGGGTAAGTGGACCTTACACCATGATAATGCCCGCCCACATGTGGCTGCTTGTGTTCAACAGTTTCTTACGAAATACAGTATTGAAATCATGTCACAGCCGGCCTACAGTATTGACCTCACCCAGTGCGATTTTTTGTTGTTTCCAATGATAAAGTAGAAGTTCCGTGGCACAACACATTCAACACAGATTCTGACATTATTCAAGATGTACAGAGTTCGCTAAAGCAGCTTCCACAAAATGCCTTCGCCACATGCTTTGAAAAGTGGATTGAAAGATGGGACCGTTGCATATTATTCGAGGAAAGATACTTTGAGAAAAAACAACATACATTTTGCTGTACCTATATTTCTTCATTTTGTGTGATTTTACTCTCAGTTTTTATGGAACGGCTGTTGCATGTATCTGCATGAGATAGGCAACAATTTCAGGATATAATCTTAAACAGGTTTTCAGAAAAAGATACATAGGTACCAAAAATAAGGTTTAGAGGAAATCAACTTTTAAGAATATTTTATCACAAATTTGCAAAAACACATTTATCACAAATTTACTTCATATTTTGCACAGTCCGGCACAATAGGAAGGGTTATCTTGACCTTCTGCCTTCCTAAAACTCCATTCTAAGACTAAATTCCCTTATTCCCTTTCTTGTCGTGTCTTTGTTTGGTAATATAATCAGTCACTTCTTGATCTGCAACACTGGCACGCAAATTATCCAATTTTTGCAGTGCCTTCACACAATGCACACCAGAAATCACACCAGCATTGCCAATATTTTGCATTTAGGGATGTTGCCATCATTAAAGTTTGAAATCGTTTGATATACACCAAATTGCAATGTTGTATCGGAAAGTTGTTCCCATTCGCCAGTATGAGTTATTGCATTTCCACTCGCTGGGTTATCTTGGTGAAAGTATATTGAAAAACCTGCGTTACTTTGAGAAAGGATCACATTCTATATCAGCCGTTTGTTTTGTATGTCAAACACCCACTTTACTTTGTGATTTTATTTTTAAGGCGTGTGTTTGTCGGTTTCATATATGTCTGTGTGTCTTCATACATGTGAAGCATACTCCCTATGCAACATTGTACAGTGCTATGAAATTGTACATTAACTGGTTTATTGCCTTTTAGAACTATCCCGATTTATTTATTTATTTCATCTTTTGGAGGTGTGACGTACGACTGAGGCGACGCACATGTCAAGACTGCAAGTAGCAGTCATAAGCTCTTACTGGTGTAGCTTAATTGAGAAAGCACTCAGCTCCGGAGCAGAAAAACGTAAATTTGAGGACGCTTTTGGGTTAAATAAATTTGAGGACGCATTTGGGTTTCAAATTGACGTTGGAACGTAAAAATGGATCTACTGGCAGTTTTGTACTTCGAAAAATGTGCTATGTTCCTTCCACACATCGTCTGGAATTAGTGAGAATTCCTTCTACAGAGAGTTTTCTCAAGCTTGGTGTGTAGCGGACCCGAAACCTGCGGTTCCGTGCCGCTATGTGACATGCGACAGAGATGAAGCACATGTCGAGACAGCAAGTAGCGGTGATAGGCCCTTGTCGACGTAGTTTAATTGGGAGAGTATTCGACTCCGGAGCAGAAGGATGCTAGGCTCGCGTGCCGCCGTGGAAAAATGTGCGTGTAATAAATAAAAATAAAACCTTTCTATCTACGTATTTGACTCTCCGAATTCTGCAGTTTCTGTATTAATATGTTAAAATAAGTTACATATGGCGGTTACAGATAATAGGCAAGTACAAAGATAAATTATTCCTGCAATTTTCCGTGCGTGGTATTTTGATCTCAGTACCATATGTAATAATATACATATAAATATCGCACTCAGAATTTGTACCATTAACTTAAACCTAAAGATAAACAAGTTAGTAAAATCATGCAATGCATTGATAATGATACGCTTTCCAACATACCAGAAATCATTACTCAAGTTATTACTCAAGTTATGAGGATAATGGCTGTACAATAAATCTCGCTCCTATGACCTGACATTTGACCCCATTTTAATGATATTCAACAGAACTGGTAAAGTATACTTCCGGAACAACATGATAAAGTTTTGTCTCAATCGAAGCATTTTTACGTAAGTTATAATGCCGCATAAGGGCCATGGAATGCATCCGGCTCCTATGTCCTGACCTTTCACCCCACTTTACCCATTTTCAACAGGGTTCGTCCCCAGATGGTCCCCTACCACATACTAAAATTTCATTGAAATCGAACCATATTTACGCAAGTTCTGACGCATAAGGGAAATGGAATGGATCCCGCTCCTATGTCGTGACCTTTGACCCCACTTCACCCATTTTCGACAGGGTTTGTCCTCAGGTGGTCCCCTACCACATACTAAAATTTCATCGAAATCGAACCATTTTTCGCCAGTTATCGTGCGGACGGACGGACAGACGGACAAAGCTGGAGCATATACGCTTCTTCAACCTATGGTTGGAAAGCGTAAAAAAGTAGCTAAAAAGTTGCGGAAGCAGCCACTTTTCAAGAAAAAAAAAAGTAGTGTCGCTAGCTACTTTTCAGAAAAAGTAATTGTAGAAATCTATTTTTTCAGAAATGTAGTTGTAGCAGTAGATAACTACTTTTAAAAAATAGCTTTCTAATCACTGAACTTAAGCTACACTGCTGACCACCCAAAATGCAACACCAAGAAGGACACGAGATATCAAAGCCAGATTTACTGGACACATAACAGCAGATACAAAGATGAAACGATTGAGCTTACAGGCCCGTGCGACTTGCGCAACACGCGACATCAATAGTTCGTATGGTCCCCATGGCTGGCAATAACGGCCGCTACGCGCCGCCGCATTGAACGAAAGAGGCCTTGGATGTCGGCTTGGGGTATGTCGGTCCAGGCTGCTTCCACACGTTGCCACAGTTCATCAGGCATAGCCGCAGGTGGTGCTTGCCGGGCCACTCGGTTGCCGATCAGCGACCAGACGTCTTTGATGGGGGACATGTCGGGAGAACAGGCGGGCCACGGCAGCAGTGACACCTGGTGGGCCGTAAAGAATTTTTACACGATGCGTGCCACGTGCGGGTGCGCATTGTCCTGTTGAAACGTGGCCGCTGGCAGGTCCTGCAGATAAGAGAGGACTACAGGCTCCAAAACGTCGGAGATGTAGCGGTGGCTGTAGAGTGTACCGGCGATGCGTTCCAGAGGTGTGCGGGTGTCATATCCAATAGCGCCCCAAACCATAACGCCAGGCGACGGATTGTTATGGCGATGCATAATGCAGGCGCCATACAGTCTCTCGCCGCGGTGCCACCACACGTGGATCCGACCATCGTGGTGTTGGAGGCAGAAGCGGGATTCGTCGGAGAAGACAATGTCGTGCCATTCCGTAGTCCAGGTGCGGCGTTCAACGGCTCACTGCCGCCGCACTCGCCGGTGGTGTAACGTCAATGATAATCGGAGCAATGTGCGCGGTGCGGCAAGTCCCCGCTCCAGCAGACAACGTCGAACGGTACGTGTTGACACAGGCTCTTGCGCAACACACCCTAATTCCTGCGCTAACGTTCGTGATGTGGCGGTGCGAGCCGTCAATGCCCGCTGCACAACATGCCGGTCCTCTCATTCAGTGGTGTGCCGCGGCTGCGGCAATCACTCACGTCGGTTCATCCGTCCCTCCTGCACCCACCGAATCCATATTAGCCTCACTGTGGCTGGATGTCGCCCCACACGGGCGCCGATGTCTCGGTACGATAAACCGCTGTCGCGATAAGACACTATTCGTCCTCTGTCGAACTCCGAAACGTGCTGGAATGACTGCCGTATTCTGCGACGAGGCATCAGGAAGCTTCCCACGCACAGGTCCGGCAGCACAACACACTTCCACGTCTTCTGTGCACCCTTCTTATAGTGCTTCTCGGTGGCTTGCCGGGCGCACATGATTTGCATATGCCCTGCGATGCTAATCGTTTGCATGTCCTCTCGCGGGCATCGTATGCTGCGAATTTCAGGCCAATCGGATGCTTCCTTCTTGATGTTGCATTTTTGGTGGCCAGCAGTGTAGTTTGAAATCATTTATTTTAATTCAGATACAGTATATCGCATACGTGTTAGTCTGGGGTGCAAATTTTGTTGAATTCAAATTGGTCCATATTTCAAACAAAGTTACAGGAATGTGAAAAAAAAATCTTATCCCACAAACAGTGTTATCGATGCCTTTAACGTACGATTGGCATTCAGTCTTAATAAAATACTTGTCCGTAACACGTGCCATGCGCGGTTGAAAAAGCTGTGACTGAATTTTTTTCCTGTCATATAACACGAATCGTAATAAAATGCATAACTATAATAAACTGTTGAATTACTAACGGACTGTGTATAAGACATGTGCTTACCCGTCGTTGGCGGGCTTGCATTGGAGTATTGAGGCATTCTTTCAGTGACCCGAAATGATATCGTGTCTAGATAACTACACAATGGGGTTAAAAATGTGCTGTGTTTTGCCAGTTTGGTTTTAACAAATTTTTTTGTATCATTATATATTCTATACTAATACATAAAGAGAGAAATTTTGTGTGTTTGAGGTAATCTTGAAAACTACCGAACCGATTTGGATAATTCTTTCACCGTTGGAAAGCTTATTTCTTTCCAGTGGACATAGGCTATTTCGTTTATTTTTTTTTTTTGGCTGTACTATCGAATCAGACCGCTTTCAAGTAGTTCCTGATTTCCCGTGTATCGTTCCGCTTTGTTTACATACAGCCTGATCACACCCAACGTGAAAGGAAGTAGTTCACGATAATATACGTATTTTTTTTTTACTAATCTCGAAAATTATTGAACCAATTTTGATAATTCTTTCACTGTTGGGAAGCTTCCTTCTTTCCGGTGGGCATAGGCAATTTCGTTTATTTTTTTATTATTTTTGGCTGTAGTACCGAATCAGAACGCTTTCAAGTAGTTCCCGATTTCGCGTGTATCGTTCCGCTTACGGCGGATTGTACAAAGAAAATGCAACATAAAAAACAATTACTTATAACAATTAAAATTAGCGATGACAAATCTGTGGGTAGCTTTCATTTAAAAATTAAATCACGGAAATCGCTCCAGTAGGTGGCGCTGGCAGATTGTTGAAAGAAACGGCCTTGTGTTTTAAATATATAGATTCTTTATAGTACGGAAATATCTTTCCAGCTTGTAATTTTAAAGTTAGTATTCCCCATTTTTTTTTTCTTTTACATGATTTGTAAAATATTGTCAATTTGATAATAAATATTCTGCCGCTCTTTCCAGGATATTTTCGTGACACATTGGGATCCTACGATCACATGTTCTATATAACTGGTGCTCTGGGATGTACAATTGGAATGCTATGGATCTTGGAGCCTTACTTCTTAAAAATCTCTGGGGAATGAACATCGAGTTAATTACACAACTGCAATTAAACGAGGACGTGTTTGACAAACTAATCCAGAATATTAATATCATAGAGATTTTAAATTATTTTAATAGATGTTCATTTTTACTGCCAGAATGTAATTCTCTACAAGCCTGTGCCGAAATTGCTGACGTTATTTACAACTAAATGTGAAAAAATTTTACCATTCGCTTGAACTTCATGCGGTACTGGGCAACGAGAATTTTTGGCTGAAAGCTATAGTATAATGTAAATAATCATCTGCATGGGCACTGTTAAAAAGCGTGTTGTAACTTTGTGTACTAATAAATACTTCATTCCTTAAAAATAGAGTTTTCTCATTGCTTTTAAACAACACATTACCGATCCAGACTTTGATGTGTGATCAAAGGTTTTAACTCTTTAAACGGCCGATGCACCTAAACCAAGTTGTGCCCAAAATCTTCTCCGTTCCCCTAACAGAAACGTTCATTTAGCGGTCTGATTTTACGAATGCTAAGTCGTAACAAATCCTATTCCTGTCTCATCCGAGTAGTATCGATTATAAACACGTCACTGGCGATAAGTGCTTCCTTCCTACCTTTATTCTCTGTTCCATGATCTAAGGCATGGTGGCGAAGGGTTAGTGCCACTGACACGAACATCATGCCACTGGGTAAGAACTAATGCTGTCAAAAACTGATATTTTGAAATCCGGATTTCGGATTTCAAAATAACCGAAATATGATAAATCCGAAATCCGCATTGCCGCATAAAATCCGAATTTCGGATATCCGACTAGTGTTGTCAAAAACCGGATATTTTGAAGTCCGTATTTCGGATTTCAAAATATCCTAAATATCATAAATCTGAAATCCGGATTGCCGCATGAATTCCTAATTTCAAAATCCGGATATCTATTTCCATCTTTTCTTTCTTTCTTTCTTTACTGCCCCAGTGGCCTAGTGAATTAATCACAAACACTAAAAGTGCTAGTTAGTGGGAGATACCTGGTTTACCCTGTTCAACAATAATAACCAGCCATCATTTCTTTTGTTCGTTCTTTGTACATTTTTGTTTGCGTCTTCTTAACCAGAAATTTTTGTCCGCTTTCGAACTTAAAAAAAAAAAATGCTTGGCGTATTATTGTGAAATTAAACTTTCTATAATAATAAATACATCCTAAATCCGGAGTTCAAAATCCGGATTTCCGGAGGTCGAACTATTCGAATGCTAAAAATCCGGTTTTCGGATACTAAACTATCCGGATATTCAAAAATCCGAAATCCGTGAACACCACTAATATATAGGAACTAGTGACTCAAACATCTTCTCTCTCATGTTTTGGGTTGGTCGGCATAGTTATAATCCTTTTAGCCGGTAATTAGTCAGGAAGGATTAGGTTCAATCTTTCCCCCTAAATGAATACTTTGAATAACAAAGATAAGGGAGACAGCAACATTTTTTGATGCGTAGGTTCACTCGTTCCAGCCGCGTTCGGCCCACTTCTTAGACAACGAATATATTCGTTCAAGCTGATTTCAACCCCTTTCGCTAGCCCCCAGTTAATTCGTTCCAGCCGCGTTGGTCCCACTTCTTAGACAGCGAATATATTCGTTCAAGATGATTCCAACTCCTTTCACTAGCCCCCAGTTAATTCGTTCCAGCCGCGTTCGGCCCACTTCTTAGACAACGAATATATTTGTTCAAGATTATTTCAACCCCTTTTACCAGCCCCCAGTTAATTCGTTCCAGCCGCGTTGGTCCCACTTTTTAGACAGCGATTATATTCGCTCAAGATGATTCCAACCCCTTTCACTAGCCCCCAGTTAATTCGTTTCAGCCGCATTTGGCCCACTTTTTAGACGGCGAATATATTCGTTCAAGCTGATTTCAACCCCTTTTGCTAACCCAGTTAATTCGTTCCAGCCGCGTTGGTCCCACTTCTTAAACAGCGATTATATTTGTTCAAGATGATTTCAACCCCTTTCACTAGCCCCCAGTTAATTCGTTCAAGCTGATTTGAATCCCTTTCGCTAGCCCAGTTAATTCGTTCAAGCCGCGTTGGTCCCACTTCTTAGAAAGCGAATATATTCGTTCAAGATGATTCCAACCCCTTTCAGTAGCCCCCAGTTAATTCGTTCCAGCCGCGTTGGTCCCACTTCTTAGACAGCGATTATATTCGTTCAAGATGATTTCAACCCCTTTCACTAGCCCCCAGTTAGTTCGTTCCAGCCGGGTTCGACCCACTTCTCAGCGAATATATTCGTTGTAGCTGATTTTAGCCCATTTTGCTAACCCCGAGTTAATTCGTTTCAGGCGGTTGAAGTCCTAATGAAAAGCGTTTAGGAAAATTCTCCATTAGGATAGCTAGTACTTAAAATTCGAAATTCATCTTTAAGGTATATCCCACTACGTTGGGGGGGGGGGGGCACTTTTTTTGAAAAAATGCAAGAATGGATATTTTTTTCAGGAAGGCTAACACACAAAAGACATAAACGTTGAAAAAAATTATATCAATATAAATTTTCAAGAACTTGGGAAATTTGTGACATAATTTAAGGAAATATGTCATTTAAGGTAAACGCTCTAAATAAAAAAGTTACACGTATATGATGGCATTTTTTGCATCAGTATATACACATGATTATTATCTATGCAGTGAACTAAAAGATAAGTGGTGTTCCTAAAAACTGTTGAGATACATTCATTCCTACATGCATTAGTGTGAATTTTCGACAAATTTCTTCACTATGTTGAATGTAAATAGCTTGTTGAATGTTGAATGTACATAACTTTGGACTGGCAAACAGCAAAACTCTTAGGTCATTGTATGCGCAACATTGTAAGAAAGATGTATACCAAGTTTCATCAATTTATTTACATACCTTGTGCAGTTATCAGGTTTTCCTTAAAGTGTTCGGGAAGAAAATCCCATCCTGCAAAAAACGTGTTTTAAGTGTCACTTCCAGTTTGTTTGACACCTGGGTTTAGATATTCCGATTGCTATAACTCTGTATCTATTCACCTTAGACAAGAAACAAAGGCAGGTTTAGAATCCTAAAGAACGGGGCTTTAAAATGAACGCATTTTTACAAAATGTGAAATTTGGCCCAAAACGACCTTTTCAACGCAGTGCGATGTACCTTAAAACCTGTTAAACGCTCCTCCTCAAACGAAGATTCAAAAATTAAATATGTGTTTGGAATCGGAAACTAGGAGCAAACTAAGCATAACTGTGTGTCGTATACGCCTAAGTAACCTTCCTGTTTTCTTATGAAAATTTTATTACTTCTTGATTAAACCTTTGCTCATTGAACGGCACATTACTTCCCTGAACAGCTTGTACATTTTGAAAACGCTGACAGTGAGTAAGAGCAAAATAAACAGACGACGTTGAATGTGAGCAATGTAGTGGAGAGAGTGTGGAGAGATTGGAGATTACGAATACGAGGGTCCTAACAAAAGTTCTGCACATTGTCCATTTTCAAGAAAAGTATGAAGTAACGGAGAAAACTTACCTTATTGCCGTTCAATGTATTCCCCTCCGCTGCTAATGACAGCTTGCCACAGGTGAGGTAGGTCCTGGATACTTCGTAGTACGCCATCTTTGTCCAGCTGTCGTATTGCTCGGGTCACGTCCAATGACAGTTCGTCCAGCTGTTCGTAGCGGATGCCACGGAGCAGATTTTTTACGCTTTCCAACCGTAATTTGGAAAGCGTATATGCTCCAGCTTTGTCCGTCTGTCTGTCTGTCCGCTCGATAACTCGCGTAAAAATGGTTCGATTTCGATGAAATTTTAGTATGTGGTAGGGGACAACCCCACTGAAAACGAACGAAATGTGGTCAAAGGTCAGGACATAGGAGTGGGAACCATTCCATCTCCTTTGTGCGTCCTAACTTAAGGAAAAATGCTTCGATTGCGACAAAACTTCACCATATTTTCTCGGAGGTATACTGAACCAATTCTGTTTAATATCATGAAAATGGCGACAACGGTCAGGGCATAGGAGTGAGATTTATTCCACAGCCATTATCCTCATAACTTGAGTAAAAATGATTCTATTGCGACAAAACTTTAGTATGTTGTTCCGGAGATATACTGAACGAATCAATAGCCAGGGTAAGGAGGAGGGTTTGTCTGAGCGCAGGATAACTCACGTAAAAATTGCTTGATTTCGATACAGTTCAGTACGCTTTTGTGGGGAACCACGGAACGAAGTGCAAAGAAACTGTCAAAATCGAATCATTAGTCAATACAATATATTTTAAGGTTTAGAAACGGAGTATATACTTCTGTCTTCCTGCATTGTCACTTACTTAAAATTATTCGATTTTGACGCTCACAATTTGTGGTGTTTGGGTATATTCGGTAGCAATTCTTACTTAAATAGGCTGAAGGTCACATAACATACGAGAGGCATTACATTTTCTTAGGTCACCATAACATACGAGAGGCATTACATTTTCTTAGGTCACCATAACATACGAGAGGCATTACATTTTCTACACACTGTCTTAGGTCACCATAGCATACGAGAGGCATTACATTTTCTTATTCATTACGAGGCATTACATTTTCTTATTCATTACGAGGCATTACATTTTCTTAGGTCACCATAACATACGAGAGGCATTACATTTTCATTACACTGTCTTACGTCACCATAACATACGAGAGGCATTACATTTTCTTAAAGCATTAAGACCAGCAGATGTTTCACCCATGTGACGTATATTCTAAATTAACTTTCCTTTTTAGTTTCTTTCCCTATGTAAATTTTGAGTTCGTTCTCAGTTACACTTCACAACTTAACGTGACATCTTCTCTCTCAAACGAATACTGTTGGCAACACAATTGAGGTCAGAGCGAACGTGACGTATGACTGTATGAGATAAGAACGTTAGATAAAAACTACGATACAACAGTTGCTCGTGTGGTGGATACTGATTTGTCAAGTAAAATGTGAAGTGCGGTGTTGTGCTGATGAAATAGGCAACACAATTGAGGTCAGAGCGAACGTGACGTATGACTGTATGAGATAAGAACGTTAGATAAAAACTACGATACAACAGTTGCTCGTGTGGTGGATACTGATTTGTCAAGTAAAATGTGAAGTGCGATGTTGTGCTGATGAAATAGTGGTGGAATAAATCAATTAACGTAAGTTGACTTTGTCTTATGTTTCATCTGGCCGTTAAGGTTTAATTAAGGAAGTGTTCCATCGTATTCATACCTAATGATATAGACATAACGTAAGAAAGACAAGATTTCAGTACGAAAGGAATATTACGTTATATTGGCGCCCGAATCTAAATCAAACAGAAATATACAGGAAGTAAAAAAATGGCAAATATCACGGATCCTATCGGTCTCTTCTCTGACTACTATAGACATAATGTTGTGCATAATGATTCTACAACAAATACTTCACGCACTCAGCGTTGTAGGGTACCACCTAATTCTCCTGTCGCATCTGTCTCTGTTGGACCAAGTTTTCGAACTTCTACATAATGCGGGTTTGGCATTAAAGCCTGCCAAATGTCAAATTGGAAGGGACGAACTGGTATATCTGGGATTAAAAATTACCCCCAATGGTCTTCTAACTGATGAGTCAAAGGTCAAGTCGATTTCCGAATTCCCTAGGCCTAAGACTGCGAAGGAGTTGTCTAGATTCTTGGGCATGACCGGGTGGTATCAACAGTTCGTTCCGGGGTACGCTACTCTATGCGAACCTTTATTCGCATTAAAACGAAAGTATAAACACTTTGTTTGGTCCACGGAGGCAGAAACTGCTTTTAATGCTTTTAAACATGCTTTAGTTTCACCACCTGTATTAGCCTTTCCTAACCACGCAGAAATGTTTAATATTTATATTGATGCATCAGGTGTTGGTCTAGGTGCTGTGTTATCTCAACGAGGGCATCCTTTTGCATATGCCTCTCGAACTCTTAACAAAGCAGAACGTAATTATTCTGCTACTGAGCGAGAATGCTTAGCTACATTTTGTTTGCAGTTACCAAATGTAAATGATATCTCAATCACTTAACTGTCAAGGTCATCACGGATAATTCGGCATTACAATATTTAAATACTGCTAAAAATCGTTCTCGAATACTTTTGAAATGGACACTTAAACTTCAAGAATTTAATATCTGGATTCAGTATCGCCCTGGCAAGTCTAACAAACTGCCTGACGCAGTGTCTTGCTGTCCGGTCAGTTCTGGTGGCCAGGTGGATACTGAACCTCCCTCCCTGTTTGTAATCTCTGAAATCACTTCAAGGGAGCAAATAATTTCTGAGCTGCCGAATGATCCAGATTTTGGGGAAATCTATACTTTTTTGCTCGCTGGTTCTTCTGCTCATGGTGAACCTCCTTTAGCGGGTCGTAGTCAAAATTATGAGATCATCGATGGTATTTTGTATTACAAAACATTTGTGAATTTGAGAGCTGAGAGTACAGCCCTGCGATTCCTCAGTCTCTCCGCATGGCTTTATTACATGAATTTCATGACATTCCTCTTGCGGGCCACTTAGGCATACGAAAGACTCGTACTAAGCTTCGAGACGTAGCTTACTGGCCGGTCATGTACGATAGTATACTCGCATACATTCGCTCTTGTGAGTATTGTCAGAAGTACAATTATGATAACAAACGACCGGCTGGTCACCTTATTTCTAGTTCTAGTAAATATGTTTTTGAAACTATATCTATAGATTTATTGGGCCCTTATCCATTATCAACTAAAACTAAGTCTCGTTATATTTCAGTTGCCGGAGATAACTTTTCTAAATGGGTGGAAGCATTCCCCATTAAAGCAGCTACTGCTGATATAATATGTGATACTCTTATACATAAGAGTTTTACTCGTTTTGGCTGTCCCCGTACCGTAGTCTCGGACCACGGGGTTCAGTTCATTTCAGAGTTATTCGAGCGAATGTGTGCGAGGCTCCAAATAAAACACAAATTTATCAGCCTATATCATCCTCAAGCCAGTCCGGCTGCGCGTGTTAATCGAACTATTTTAAAGATGATCTCAACTTTCATTGGCAATAATCATGAGCGTTTGGACGAACATGTTGAAATGTTTTGCTTTGCCCTTCGCTCATCTTGCCATGAATCAACGCGGCTTACGCCCGCTGAACTTCTTCTCGTGCGCAAAATTCGCACCCCTTTTGAAATTTAACTGGCATTGTGGATGAAATTAACCAAAGACCAACAACTGAGTCTGTAAAGCAACTAGCAGAAAAGGCACAAGCTGCTATCTGTCCAGCTCAGTTAAACCACGCTCGTCACTATAATGCAAAAAGGAAAGAATCAGATCTCGCAGTTGGGGATCTGGTATTGTTAGAAATTCATTTTCAATCCTCCGTTGCATATACGTTTGTGAGAAAATTTGCACTTTTATATGAAGGCCCCTTTGAATTGGTGGAATTGTACAATAATAATGTAGTATTAAAGAAGCCAGATGGATCCCTACATTCTACCCATGTGCAGCAATGTAGGAAATGGTTTGTTGGAAATAATTATGCAATTATCGATCCTAAGTCTCGTAGGAATCCTTAGGCAGAGGGTGGGACTTCTTCACAAGCCTCTATTGTTGATGATGAAATTATTGGCCCCGCCCCTGTCCTGTCCGATTCTCTACCTTCGTCTGAGCAGGTCTTTCCTTCCACTTCTTTTCAAGATTCTCATTCGGACATTCTCCCATTCACTCCAATTATTTCTACTCCTCCGTCTGCTGCCTTTTCAAGACAAGAGAGTTCATCTTCAAGTACTTCCAGTTCCTCTGGATATTCTCGTCATGTGCATGGCTTCTCATAAATTTTCATCTGCGTCTCATAAATCAATTACTCCATCTACTTCTTCACGCATAGTGCCTCCGTTTGGTCCTACATCTAAGATTTTAAAAAGGAGAATAACTAACATTTCATCTTCTTCAGGTAGTTCTATCTTTCCTGTTATCCAAAAGACCCGTACCTCTTGTTGATACTGAATCATCGGACACTATAGTTGAGGTTCTTCAGTCTCCAAGTGAGAAAATCCCTGCTTCTGTTTCCATTAGTCAATCTACAGCAGGGCATTGAGCAGTTGCCTACTTTAGGAACATTTAGTCAATCTACAGCAGGGCAAAAACGCCCTGTTTCACCAACGGTGCCCTCAAAACCTAGCAAACGTCTGCCGCCTGAATTTCCCCCTCCTGTTCCACACAAGCACAGTTCAACGTCAAGTGTTAATTTGCAACCCAGACAACAAGTCCAGCCCTTGTATCCGCTTGGATTTTGTCCTAGGAATCTCCGCTCGGGACGGACGGAGCCAATACCTTCCTCAACCATTCTTCGTCGTCCACGGAAGCGTCCTTCTACATGTACGCCGCTCCTTCGCCCGTTAAAGAAACGGCCTGATCTACAGTCGTCTCTGATTCCTGGTTCGTCTCCACGCCATCCTGGAACCTCTCCAGGCCAGCCTGGGACCTCTTCATGCCATCCTGGAATCTTTTTACGTCAGCCTGATGACCCCGCTTCTTCCAGTCAACAAGGAAACCTGGCACATCTCTGCAATCCATCGATTTTCAACGGGAGCCTGTGAAGCGTGAAGCTTCGAGTGTGCCGTTGTCGCCCTGACAACAAAGCAAGCGTATCGAGACACAACTGTTCTTTGCCACCAAAAGGTAATTTTGATTCCATTTTTTTTATTACAAATGCCGTTATCAGCCTCAAGAACTTTTGCTGCATAGAGCCTTGCTCTATTGAAAGACTATTTATTTGAACATTTCTCTGTAGTCAAAATGTATCACAGAACGGTTTTACGACAGAGACTCTTTGACTTGATATAAGAGAACTTTTTATGCTAGTGTTAAAATTTGTTGCACTTCAATAGCATTCATCAAATCTTGCTTTTTGCTGGCAGCATGGCAAAATTATACCAAATACCTTGTCTCCTTGTCAGTCAGCTAAGTTTTCGCACTGTCATGGAACATGTGAAAATATCAAATTGTACATGTAATGTTCAAAGTATTTTGGTTTGGCGCCACACGATTTTTTTTATTTATTTATTTATTTATTTTTTTGCAAGTAGCAAGTTGTGTATTAAAATGCTTGTCAATTCATATTGTAAATGTTGCCTTTTCGGCATGAAATTGATAACAGCCATTGCCTTTCTGTTGATATCTATAAATGTTTCACTCCCAGGGTAGGGTTTTCCAAGGTTTCCCCTATCCCGCCTAAAACTCGATGTGCGAATGCATGGGAGTAGTTAGAAGTCGGCCCTGGCCACCAAGTGTTAAATTAAAGGTTTTGTGTTGTTGTTCTATGATTAACTTTTTTGTGCTTGACACTTGTGCGTTGTAGATTTTTTTTTTTTTTTTTGCAAGTGCAGTTTTTTTTCAACAAACTAAATTCAAACCATGTTTTCTGTATTTAAATGTTTTACGGTTCAGTTAACTTCATTTAAATATTTTGTCTTCCCTGAGAAGTTGTCAGGTGTAGACGAATGTGTAAATTAACTGCACGAAAAAAATGTTGTAGTTTTTCTTCCTGCATCACGCAGTTTTTTTTTACTACTATGCCACTTCTTACATGTATATTGATGAAAGTTCTTTGCACGTATTGTTGTGATAAAAATATTTAGCACGATTTGTGCCTATAACATGGATATTTGATATCGTACGGAAAGTTTGTTTTTTAGTGATATTGAGCTATTGGTGTCTAGATACTTTCTGTACTGATTTGAAGTCAGCTGCTAGCAACTCGTCAACGAATGTCTTCGTGTATTTTGTAAGTTCTTATCTGAAAGAATTGAATGAGTGACCAGATTATGTTCTGCAAGGAGACCTCTGCTAAATTGATAGGTTCTTGGCACAACAAAGACTTGAAAAAAAAATACGATTGAGATGATGTGACGTATATTCTAAATTAACTTTCATTTTTAGTTTCTTTTCTTAATGAAATTTGAGTTTGTTCTGCTTATACTTCCAAACTTAACGTGATATCTTTTCCCTCAAACGAGAATGAGGTTGGCAACACATTTGAGGTCAGAGTGAACGGACGTGTGAATATTATCATTACTACATTAACTGCAGTTATCCTACTTTTACACACGTTCATAATGTTGACGTAGTGGTCGCCTGAAGAGGACACCTTAGGGTTAAGTATCTAAGTATATATCTCTGTATTACTCACCCTCTTTGGTTGATAAGCTTGACAAACACTGTGGATGCGTAGACGGTAAAATGTAGCGCAATATTTTGGCAAATTAGTTCACCTCTTCCTTACCATGACTGTTAGAAATATTGCCAAAAAAATAGAAATTTCTTTACAGGGTATTATAATATGCACAAAGTGAAAAAGAAATGCGAAGTTATAGATGAATACTTAACATTTCGTAAAAATGGAACAAGAGAACCTTAATAGGATGAAATGAACAAACTATGTCATCTAAAAGCTCATGATATCATTTAAAATTGAAATCCAGAACTTTTGAACACAATTGAAGAATCCTCATCACCGGGACCACTACTTCCCATACATGTTTCGACACTAGCTCGTGTCTTTATCAATGGACTAATTACAGCGTTCTAACTACCTGGTCTCTGTAGCTCAAATGAGACTGTGCTTCTGCGTGCACTCTGCCCGTCATGGCCCGTGTTACATACGTCATCGTCGCTGTTGTGCTCGCCTTGGTCCTCATCGCGTTGATCCGTGTCGCCATCTATTGCCATGCTATCAAATCTATTGCTATTGTAATTACGTTTATTTCCTTTAGTTTTGCTTTTCTTATTTTCAATATCAAGTAAGTATCTCCATGCAAAAGGCATTTCCGCCAGTTGAAATGCATATCCACCAGTTGAAATGCATATTTACCAAAACGCATATCCCTGAAGTCGAAAACCACTAGCCGATATCACGAAGCAAACGAGATAGCTAGAACTGTAGGAACCAATACACACGCAACAACGCGTCGAATAACACAAGATTCTTTTCCTTTTTGACGTAGGACTACGTCTAACTCCGCGGAAAATATGGGGCTACCTAGGGCCGACCGCCTGTGAAAAAAAATGGGTCCCAATTGAAATCATTATGGCGTTAACAAGAAAGATGACACCGAATTTTCGATTGTAATAAGCACGTCTTTTTGAATACGTTCTGATCAAAGCTATTCAAAATCAATGGAACCGGTATGGAAAACAATAGTATCTGACGGAAGAAAGAAGATTTTCGATCGGGTTTTTAATCCCTCAGATATTGCTGTAAACGGAATCGTGAGCTTACGCCCTCTGGTTGCATACTTGTGCGTTAAGAAAAACATGAATTTATATGAGAAACATTTCGCACCGGAAACGCTCTCCAACACAGAAAGAATTTTTGAAATCGGACTCTTAGAAACAGAGATATCGACAAAAATAAGATGTGACTTTACGTCCCCTGGTGGAAAAAACATGCATTATGTTAGGAAGAAAGTATTCTTAAAAGGTTTATCCATATGAGCGGGATCGGTCCAAGAAAAAAAAATTAGTCGACTTTTCAGGAACCCAGCTTTTGCTACAAACACATCAGAAGCAGATATTAACACTTATGCTCTTGGTGGCCAAACCATTCTTTACCAAACATTAGAAATGGCGAATATATTTCAAATACGTGAAGATAATGTAAATATACTATGTCATCGCTCTGTCCACGTTATTTTATAAACAACGAATAGCAACTGAAAAATTGCACATCCGACACCGCTGGGATCGAACCTCAGATCTCTCGAAAACTAGCCGAGTGCGTTTGCTTTACGCTACGGTGCCAACAATTTACAGCGCTATTCGTGGTTTATTATAAATTATTTGAAAAATATTTTCCATCACGTCTTGTATGTGATACAGGAAGAATTTTTGAAATCGGAGTTTTAGGAGCAATAATAACGCAGAAAACGCAATTTACCTTTGTGCCCCCTAGCGGAAATTTTATGAATTACTTGAAAATTTTGAATTTCTAGGGAAAAAAATTTCGCATCGGAAACACTATCCACCAAAGAAGGAATTTTTCAAATCAAACTCTTAGAAGCAGAGATATTGACAAAAAAATATATACATCTACGCCCCCTGGCGTAGAAACCATGCATTATTTCAAAAAGAAAATGTTCCTAAAAGGTTTGTCGACATGAGTAGTATCGGTCAACAAACGACTTTTTTCAATCGAGATTTTAGAAGCTCATATTTTGTTGCAAATACATCAGAAGCGGAAATTAAGATTCACGCCCTCTGGTGGCCAAAGCATTTTTTTTACAAAAAATAGAAATCATGTGCAAACGATTTCCCATCAGGAGCTGTATGCAGTGCAGAAAGAATAGGGGGAAACGCAATTTACCTCTACGCCCCCTAGCGAAAAGTCTATGAATTATAGAAAATGTTGAAATTATATGGAAACCATGTCACACAGAAAACACTATCCAACAAAGAAGGAATTTTTCAAATCGGACTCCTAGAAGTAGAGATATTGACAAGAATAAGATATACATTTACGCCCCGTGGCAGAGAAACTGGAATATTTTAAGAAGAAAATATTCCGAAAACGTTTATCGATGTGAGTGGCATCAGTCCACGAAAAAATGTTTTCAATCGATATTTTAGAAGCTCAGATTTTATGGCAAATACATCAGAAGCAAAAATTAACACTTACGCCACCTGATGGCCAAAGTATTTATTACCAAAAATTTAAAATTCTATGCAAAAAATTTTCCATCAGGAGGTGTATCCGCTGAAGGTAAAAATTTTCAAATCGAAGTTTTAGTGGAAGAGTTATCGGGGAAAATATAATTTACTCTTACGCCCCCTAGCGAAAAATCTATGTGTAATTTGAAAAAGTAACTATATCTAAAATACTCTTCGATATAAATGGAATCGAAAGATAAAATAATTTTTTCAATCGGATATTTAGAAGCAAATATGTGGAATAAAACGTATTTTTGAATTCGACATCATCTTCATTTACGCCCTCTAGCGGGGAAATTCTACATTGTCAGAAAAAACGAAATAAAGGATCGTCATTCTCATATTTCAAGCTTCCCAATGCAAAAAGAATTTTTCAAATCGGACTAATAGTACCAGAGATATCGTGAGTACAGACGGACGGACGGACAAACCGATAACATAAGCACGATCTTTTTTTTTACAAAAGAGGTGCTAAAAAAGGGGGAAAGCCACCATTATACAGAGGGTCTCCCTCAAATGATACAATAAAGGTAAGGCCCCTTAGAGAACCAAGAAATTTAATTTTTTTCAATCGTAAAGGAAATTTGTCGTATCTGGCCCTACCCATTAGCTAAAATTCTTCGTTAAGACCAAAAGACAGAGATAATTCTGAAATTAACTTAAATAAAAACTTACATTATTTACACAAATATGTCATGATATTTTCAAGCAACCAGAGTCAAATTGATCCCATTCCTAAGAACCAAAGCTCTCAAGACCCATGTTGAAAATAAAGAAATTAGATATGATGAGAGCGAAGAACAAAAAGAACTAAAATCAACAAAAGGAACCAACCCAAAGAGCCAAAAAATCTCCAGAACCCACCCGACAAAACAAAACAATTTTATGCATGTGGCGAGATCCGAGGCAAAAAACCGAGCAAAGCATGCGCAAAAGCCAAGAATTCCAAACACGACAGCGAAAAGAAAAAAAAAATGAGCAAGAAGCTTCAACTCAAAGAACCAAAAAAAAAAAAAAAAAAAAAAAAACCACTGACAAATATATCACTGTGATTTGGTCTTAACGAAGAATTTTGGCTAATGGGTTGGGCCTGATACGATAAATTTGCTTTACGATTGAAAATGTTAAAGTTCTTGGTTTTGTAAGGGGCCTTACCTTCACATAATTTGAGGGAAACTCACTGTTTGATGGTGGCTTCCTTTTTTTATTTTATTTTTTTTATGTATTACTTGCAAATCTGGCCTACTACTCTGTATTAATTGCTAAGCAGGTTTGTTGTCGCAGAAACCCATTTCCAGGTTTCTGTAGAAGCGAGAAAGGGATATCCATGCTGGTCTTTGATAAAGCCATGAGTGGCGGTCTCTTTCTTCAGCAGTCCTTCTCTTACTACCTTTTTCTGCTCGTTACTTCTTGGCTCTGTTCTTAATGTACTTTAGTTTGTTCTTAATGTACTGGCTTTTGATTTAGTATATATATCATCGTCATCATCATCATCAACAACCATTATCAATCCACTGCTGGATGAAGGTTACCCCAATTTTTTTCCACAGTTGTCTGTCTTGGGCCTGTCTCCTCCATGTCACTCCAGCATACTTTCGAATTTCATCCATCCATCTCCCATGGGGTTTTAATCCTTGTCTTTTCCTGACCCTCGGAATCCAGTCTAAAATGTCGGCTGTCCATCGGTGGTCCATTCTTCTGGCAACATGTCTAGCCCATTGCCATTTCAGTGGTTTCACTCTGGTCGTGATGTCGTCCACTCCTGTCATTTTCCTTATCCACAATTTCCACTTCTTATCTTTCCTGGTTACACCAAGCATGCATCTCTCCATGGTGCTTTTAGTTGTCTGCAGTCTTTGTAAGACTTTTTTAGTTAAGGTCCATGTCTCTTCTCTATACGTAAGCACTGGCAGGATGCACTAATTAAACACTTTTCTGTTTCTTCTAAAAGCTCACCATCCAAGTTTTATACGCCGATTAATTTCTTCATCAATGTGACCCTCACTTGATATCTGCTGCCCAAGATAACTGTAGGAATCGGTTGCCTCAAGCTTTTCTCCATCAATCGATAAATCTTCGTTTCTTGTAAAAGTATTGTACATCACTTTTGTCTTCTGAAAGTTCATTTTTAATCCCACTTCTTTACTCTTGTCAGCAAATTCTTGGATCATACTCTGCAGCTCTGAAGGGGTAGTTGCAAAGATGACTAGGTTATCAGCAAAACGAAGGTGAGTTAAGTAATCTCCGTTAACCTTTATCCCTTTGTTTTCCCAGTTCAATGATTGAAAGACATTTTGAAATGTGGCGTTAAGGAGCTTGGGAGATATGGTGTCACCTTGTCTCACTCCCTATCCAATTCTTATTTCTGCTGTATCCTCAAATATCCGAACTTTTGCACTTGCATTTTCATAGATGTTATAAATAATATTAATGTATTCATCTTCAATACCGCAGGATTTTAAAGCCATTGTTACTGCTGATGGTTTCACAGAATCTAAGTCTTTTTCATAGTCAATAAAAGCCATGCATAATGGAAGTTCATATTCTCTTGTTCTTTCAACTAGTTGTCTCAGTACATGGATATGATCTATAGGGCTGTAGCCACTCCTGAACCCAGCCTGTTCTCTTGGTTGGGCCATGTCTTGTGTTACCTTCAAGCGATGTGAAGGAACCTTAGTGAAGATTTTAAAAACCACTGATAGGAGGCTGATGGGCCTGTAGTTCCTGAGATCCTCAATGTCACCTTTTTTATAGAGCAGGATCATTTTAGCGTTGTTCCAATCCTCAGGAATCTTCTCTTCATTAAGGCATCGAGTGAAAATTTGGGCGAGTACTGTTGCGATTTCTCCACTTGCTTATTGTATGATGTCTACAGTAATCCCATCTTCTCCTGGAGCTTTTCCCCGCTTCATGTTCTTGATTGCATGTGCAACTTCTGCTGGGAGGACTGGAAGAACTCTGGTACTGTACCTTTCATGATGTCTGGAGTACATGTATCATCCCTTTCATATAATTTGGAGTAGAAATCTTTCACTCTTGTCAAAATTTCGCCTCTATTTCATGTTACAGAACCATCTTCTTTTTTCAGTGCCATAATCTGTTTTCTTCCCTTACTGAGATGTCCCTTTGCTATCTTTAGGCTTTGGTTGTTTTCAATTGCTTTCCTCACTAGTTCACAGTTGAATTTCCTTACGTCTTCAGTGATACTTTTTCGTACTGTCTTGCATAGCTCTATATATTCCACTTTGGAAGTCACATCATCTTTAGTTGTCCTCATCTCTCTTCTTTTTTGCATCAACATTTTGGTTTTTCCTGATAATTTGTTCACATACAACTTGTTCTTAGACCCAGCTAATTTTGTTGCTGTTTTCATAAAAGAGTTTTGGTTACTTTTCTGTTAACTTCAGAAATATCCACTTCTTCCAATGTTAGGCCTTCTAAAGCAGAGAATCTGTTCTTCAGTTCCAACTTGAAGGTATTATGGTGTTTTTTAAGGTTGGTTATGTCAATACATTTTGTTTGTCTTATGAGCTTGCCACGCTCGAGTTTAGTGTTGAGGTGCATCTTACATCTCACCAATCTATGATCACTACCTGTGTTGAACTTGTTTAGCACACTGCAGTCTTCTATGACGAATTTTTTGTTACACATAATAAAATCAATTTCACTTGTTGTCCCATTTGGATGTCTCCATGTCCATTTCCTGTGTGGCTTTTTCTTGAAGAAGGAGTTCAAGATGAAAAACCCTTCTGCCTCTGCAAACTCAACGAGAGTATTTCCACGCTGGTTTCTGTTGCCGTGACCGAATTTACCTACTGAAGTTTCATTCTGTTGCCGTTGCCCTATTTTTGCATTGAAATCTCCCATAATTATCTTCAAGTGCTGCTCACCTTTATTATTTAGATCACGAATTTCCTCATAAAATTCTTCAATTTCTTCTTCAGCATGACTTGTGGTGGGTGCATAAGTTTGAATAATCTGAGCCTGGTATCTTCTCGAGAGTTGGATAACGAGTCGTGCAGCTCTGTCAGAGGAACTTTCAACTTCTACAATTTTATCCTTCAGTTTCTTGTTTATTATAAATCCAGCACCATTAGTTTTGCCAGTATCTGTCCCACGATAGTAGAAGAGATGTCCACTTTTCAGTTCAATGAGATCTTCTCCTTTTCTCCTTACCTCACTTAGCCCGACCATGTCCCACTTGATCCTTTGTAGTTCCTCTTCCAATTCAAAAAGCCTTGAATCAGAAGATAGGGAGCGTTCATTTTACTCAGCCAAGGTCTGCATCAGATGGCAGCCTAGTCCGGTCCTCAGCGGATTCTTAGCACCCTCTGCCTTCATGTCGCACTGGCAGCTGCCTTGGCCAAGTACATTCCAGCTGCGGGAGACTGAGGGCCAAGATTTAAGTTGTGGAGTCATTTTGGAGGTGTTTGGCCATAACTCACCACGCTGGCCAAGCGGGTTGGTGAGTGTGGGATAGCATTTCCTCTAATCCCGATGGTATAGTTATACCGCTATTGGCGGTCGTCAGAGCCCCTTTAGTGGGAACAGGATGTACCACGAGAAGGCGGGGTTGACATTTGTCAAGGAGAGGCTGTGATGTTACGCATCACCTGACCTTACATCCCATATATATATATATATGTATATATATATAATGATCGGATGATCGGAAGTAGCACGCTACTTTTAGAGTAGCGTTGCCTGTAGCATCGCTACAAACAAAGCAATGTAGTTGTTGCAGTAGCACGCTACAAAATCCAGTGGTTTGTAGAGGAAATTTCGCTACAAATTACATTAATTTTAAAAAACAGCGAAAAACCAATTCCTCAAATCACGTGATATTTCCAAATTTTCCGAATCGTTATTTGTTGGAACAGGGGCTGAGTGTGTCCTACGTAAAATTACTTGTCTGACGTTGACAAACCAGCAAAATGGTTAACTTTTTTAGCATGTCTTGTACCATATCTCTACAATTATTAGTTCGATTTGGAAAGTTCTTTTCTGTGTACTGGAAGCTTGAAATGTGAGAACGATGATCTTTGCGTTCCGTGTTTTTTTACAAAGCATAACTTCGCCGCTAGATGGTGCAAATGCCGATGTAATCGATTTCAAAAAACGTTTGATTCCATATAATTGCTTCTAAATATCCGATTGAAAGATTCTTTCTTCCATTCGATACCATTTTTAACAAAGACCGTTTTGGATATAGTTTTGTTTTCAAGTGTTGCATAGTTTTCCAGCAAAGGGGCATTTCATTTCAATCCGGTGCTTCCTTCTTCGTGCGCAAATTTCATTGTTCATGAGTATAACTTGAAAATCGATTAATTAAGCCAGTAATTTTTTCGAATTCTTAAATATTATAATTATCCTGATGTATAAATCCCCGTAGCCATGTGATACAATCCACGCAGTCCCTCTCCTTTCCATGAAAAATTAAAGAATTTTTTTCTCAGTTTACAATGCAGTAAATATCAATTTTCAAACCTGTCTTAAAAAATCAAGTGTTTTAACTTTATCGCAGGCCTGAGGAGGTTATATAAGTATCACTGTTTGAGTTTGTACCTTTAATTTAAACCTAAAGACAAAATACAAAAGTAACGGAAAAGTAGTTGTAGCTGTAGCAAGCTATTTTTTCGAGAATGTAGTTGTAGCAGTAGCAAGCTACTTTCAAAAAGTAGTTTTCCAAACACTGTATACACGTACAGGGCCATAGCTACTGGGAGAAGGCAAGCAGGGTGGTTGCCCGCCCAGAATTTTCAATTCAAACCAGAAACCAGGGGCGTAAAACATGGATATGTGGAATGCGTGAATAAGTTGCACACTTTGATATTTTCTTTTTATAAAGACTCAAGTTAACTGTATACAGTATTCCGTGAAAGTAACTAGGGTACAGAGTAATGTACACTGTAAGTATGAGCCTCTCGTATGCATGAAAGGTACTGTCTATTACATCAGATAGAGGCATGTACACTCAATGGACAAAACATTACAGATACCTACTTAATAGTATGTTGGTCCTCCTCTAGTGCGAATAAAAGCCTGTGACACACCGAGGCATCGACTCCACCAGGTGGCAGAGGGTTTTCGGAGGTAGTGCCAGCCATGGCTGTTGCAGCATTATCCTCATCTCCGCCCCAGACGTCATTCCAGGATCCATGGATCCATTTAAATCCGGGGCCTTGGCAGCCAGATGTACCTCAAACCATGCCTGTGGGATTGCGGCCCGGTGGTGTAGCGCATTGTGCTTCTGAAACATCATTCACCACAGGATACATTTATGTCATAAAACCATTTATGTCAGGGATGTCAAACCTATGACACGCGTGCCACTGGGAGGCGCACGAATACGATTTGAGCGTCACACCGGTATGAAAATGCTAACATTAAATATTTTTTTTAAACAATAATTTTCCGACAGCATGTTTTAACGTGTTCTTGCAAATAACCGAGCTCTGACAAAAACATTAATCTAGCCAAGAAGTGTGATCCAAATGGGTAGTAAATCAACCTCACTTTATTTAATCACTGTATGCATTGATTACCAAAAGACGTGCGTCACATGCTCACAATTATTATTTTTCTACATCCGCTCCAACAGATTTCCACCACGAGACGTCCACACCTGCTGCGGTTCGAGCTTTCCTTTCTCTGGCTCTTTTTTCCCCTTGCGGGAGGGAGTGAAAACCAATCAGACAAGAAGATGCACATGAGACGGCGAGTTACCGTGAGAAGTGAAATTAATCGAATGGCAACATTTCAAATTTATAACTTGGAAACACTGCGATGCCAGTCCAGAGCTTCTGTTTGTCAGTGAAGGTTGATTTGTTTGCAACTGCTGCTTATTCCTCTTGGGTATTGGAATCATTTCTTTGCTGGTGTTTCTGTATTCGAACCATGCAAACATGGTTTCGGGGCCGAAAAAACTGATACTTAGCAAAGATAGTGGCCACGTATCACAAGAACAGTGGACATTGGAGTTCCGAATGATTGAAAAAAAAATCAATAAAGCTTTTCTGTTGCCTGTGTACAGAAACAGTAGCGTGCTGCACATTCAATGTAAAGCATCATTTTGAGAGGAATTGTAAAAATGTTTGTTCCATATGAAATGAAGAGAGAAAGGAGTACATTTTTTTACAAAAAGTGAAATAGTATGAAAAACAGTAATTGTTTCACATCTTCTTTCAGGCCAAGGAATAATATCACCGCGAGTAGTTTGCATCTATGTTGATATATAGCACAGCAAGGGAAACCACTTTATGACAATGATTTTTTGACACATGACTTGAAGATTTTTCCAGCAAGCAATAATAAATCGCGAATAGAATAAAGGAAATGCCACCCAGCAGGAACACTGTCAAAGATAGAATAACAAGAATGCGTGAAGATGTTTCGGACCAAATTAAATCTGATTTGGACAATACTTTCAATATGTCTTGATGAAAGCACCAATGTGACGTCAGAAGCAAGGTTAGCCGTTTTGTTGGACTTCCTTGTGAAAATGTAATGAGGGAGGAATTACTTAAATTGCTGAGTTCGCCAACTACCGTGACGCAAAAAGTTATAATGAAAAAGTGAAGCGTTATACGGAAAAAGTGAAGCAAGAAGTTGTAGTAAAAATGGGGATTGACTTAAATAAAATGGTGTCTGTGACTACTGATGGTGCCCTAAATATGGTAGGCAAACATAATGGGTTTATAAAACTTCTTGGAAAGATGTTCAGCACCTATTATGAGTTCCACTGCATTTTGCACCAGGAAGAACTGTGTGTGAAAGCAAGTCTGAAGTTCTTTGAAAGTGTACTATCGGTGGTAACTAAAATTGTGAACTTCATGTGTGCACATTCTCTGAATAATCGACAGTTCTCTAAGATGTTAGATGAGGTGAAATCACAATATGACGGACTTGTTATGTACAATAATGTTCGCTGGCTGAGTAGTGGGAAAATACTCCACAGGTTTGTTGAGCTTTTGGATAAAATTCGTTTCTTTTAAACAGAAAAGCAGCAAGAATTCCCAGAACTCACGGATCCAATTTGTCAGTGCGATTTAATGTTTTTCAGTGATTTTACAGCAATATAGAATGATTGAATAAAGAACTTCAAGGAATAGGACACACCACAAATAGATTGTTTGAAATCATAAAGTCATAATTTAGGCGCAAACTTGAAGTATTTTTCAGAGATAGTGAAACAAAGAAGTTTAAGTACTTTCCTTCATTTAGAGCGCAGCTTAAAGAACTGTCATGTTTCACTGACAACCTTGCTTCGGGAGATACAGAAAGCATCCTTTAGAGGTATTTAATACTTTAGAAAATTCAAAATGAGTAATCTTGGCAAAATTTTCCCTGTTTCGAGATTTGGAGAAAACCTTGCAGTTCATCACAGTGCCTCGTGTTGCTAAAATCAGTGACCTTAATTTGACTTTTTTAAGTGGTTGGATATTGACAATTTGGAAGTGGAGTCGATAGAATTTCAAGAAAGCTCTAGGTGGATGAACAAATTCGTCAAACTTGGCAAAGCACTGAAGGAAATAGAGTATGCTGTTGATACTCAGTGTTCTACCCAGAAGCCAGAGAATTTGTTACCTGAACAGTAGAACAACTTCCCACATAAATGTTTGGCCATGAAGAGACTTTTTACAGAATTACTTACTTTGTTCTGATCATCACATGGCTGTGAGCAGCTGCTTTGTACCATGAACTTTGTAAAGTCAAAGGTAAGAAACTTTCTTGGAAGACAGCAGGCTATGAACCGAACATAAATGCCTTGGCTAGTAGCATTCAGCAAGTTTCACACTAATGAGATTATTTAGGTATGTACGACTTTTAAATTATATTCTTACAAATGAAATTAGGTTCAAATTGAAATTGTCATAGTCTTAATACCCACCTACTTACCTATTTTGTTAAAGTAATTTTTATTGTGTTAACAAAAAACGTTTCATGACGAAATGTTAATTAAAAAGAACGCAAACCAGAGGTGGCACACCAGACACTTGAAAACAGCAAAGCAAACTTTAAATGGCACACTAGTCGGGAAAGGTTCGCCATCCCTGAGCTAGGTGATCAGCCAACACATGCAATGGTTAAGAACCTCTTTAGACACATGTCAAGGGGGGGGGTCCCCTGAGAAGCCTTCCCAAACCATCATGAAGCCACCACCACCTTGAAGTGAGCCGGCTTGGCACGGCGGAGTCATGGCCTCATGCTGTCGACGTCACACTGGCACCTCCTGTCACCTCAGTACAGCTGAAAGAAGGATTCATCTGACCACATGACACGTCACCACTCTGCAGAAGTCCAGTTTTGATGTTCCCGGCACCAGGTGAGGCATAACATCAGATGATGTGCGGTCAACAATGTCACACGTCTGCTCCATAGCCCAGGGCATGCGGCGTGTGTTGTATCGTTCTCTCGCTGATACTGCTTGGGCCTATGATATTTAACCTGGATGTAATTGTCACCACCATTGCCAAGCAGTCGGTAAAAGCCTGGAGAGTCTACTTAGACCTCAGTCATCAATGGTATGTGGTCGACCACCGCTTGCTCTCCAGGTGCTGGTACATCCGTCGATGGTATACTCGCAGTACTTCCTTGATATGGTTGCCCTTGGGCACCCTAGGGTTCTTAGCACTTGGGTGGTAGAATGACACATCTGTCTTGTGCTGACAATGCATCCACAATCAAAGTAGCTTAGATCACCACGTTTGTCGACTGTGATACGCTGTTGGGAAGCCCAACTGTCCACCTATTTATCACCTGCATTCAGTTTGGGTCCGCTCCACTCTGCATGTTGATGCCCATGTCAGCTGCCCAGAGAGCAAGCTGTGATCTGATGTACCGCTCCACGGGATTCTATCTGTAATGCTTTGTCAACTGAGTGTACAAAAATATGCTGATACGTCAAACCTCCCTGACCTTTTTGAACACACCGTAAGAATGAAGAGCTAATTAGTGATTTGTGCTCTGTTTCATAAAGTTCCTCTGGGTGCTTAACCTTGAACAGAATTTTTTCCAAGTCGTGCCTTGAAAGCATTTCCCAGTTGTTACATTCACAATGTAATACTCATTTGTTCTGTGTTTTTCATTCTGCATTTATGCCGAGTGCTGTGTTGTCAGTGTTCCCATAACTGTCACGTTTTGCTTGATATTTTAAACAGTTGGCACTTTGGTATTTGCCTAGTTTTTACATTAGTATTATCAGTGGTTGGAAAAACTACTTTTTATTTGTAGCGAACTACAACTACAACTACTTTATGATAAATGCAGTTAACTACAACTACAGCTACATTTTTAACAAAGTAGTGACTACAAACTACTTTGAAAATGTAGTCAGTACTTCACTACTTTTGTTTTATAATGAACATTTTTAGTAGTACTTAGTATATTGCAGTTTCAGTTGATATCTGTAAATATGGCATTGTACCTGATATTTTAAAACAGAAAATTTTCAAATATAAGGAAGAAAGTAGAAAACCAAAGTTTTTCTACTTTTCTGTTATTTAAAGTATAAAAACTTGGTTATGACATATAATTAGGGTTACCAGTCGTCCGGGATTGGCCCGGACAGTCCTGGATTTGTAATGACTTCCAAGGCTGTGTCCGGGATTGAAAAAATTCCGGGTTTTTTAAATGAGTGGTTATAAATACAGCGAAAAATACACATAACTAATTATTTATTTCATTACTATTAGTACTCGAAATTTTGACTTACCTCTATGTGCAATTTCAAATAAGAGGCGGATGACATTGAAACCTACAGCTTCTTATTTAACGGGCAAAGTTTGCACATGACTGTAAAATTCCCGTTTACTTGCTTCTCGAGCACCGTGAAATAAATATTATACGCCGACCAAGCAGTTCAATTCTTTCTTCATCAAGCTAGACAGTAGCTGCCATATTTCAGGAAAACAGAAACATTTATAATCACCTGGAAACATAAGTTAAAAAAGTCTTCGAAGCAAGGAAAGCAAACACGTTCGAGCCGTGGCGAAGTGGTCTAAGCGATGGCCTCTGATCATTCGTCCGAAAGGGGTCCGGGTTCGAATCCCAGTGAGGCATATATGTTGTGTTTGTCTTACGGTACTGGTTCTCTCCCTTCCCTGGAACCAGTGACCCTAAATTAGGGACGGGCGACTGCTTATAGCCCATTGAGTTGCTCACGGTGGTCGATAAATCTCCAATAAAAAAAAAAAAAGACACGTTCAAATTCACACGAGACGAAAACGACAACGAGACATGTGTTGGTGTTTCCAACCTATGCGTTGTAGAAAACTCTGTGCTTTGAAACACCAAACGTTCTTATTCTGAGACCCTGTTTCGTCATAACCTGTGCATTTTAATCCGCTCCATAGATTTCTTGAAAGAAATGCTCGCTAGATGGCGACACTTAGCGCTGGTGCTGTGTAGTTCAAACGAGGAGTATTAGCGTTGTGTCACAAACACACGTGACGATCAAGTGATATGAAGAAGGGTACCTTGTTTGTTTACTGAAGTAGCGTTAAAAGTAGTGTCGAAACTCGCTACAAACTATAGAGGTTTGCATCGCGCTACTCGCTACACTACTTTTTTGTTAAAGTAGCGCGTTACACTACAAACTACCCGGAAAAGTAGCGACTACATTAGTTTCGCTACTTGTGGCGCACTACTTCCGACCACTGAGTATTATTACATCAAAAACTGAAAGAGCAGTCGTAATACTTTACTGTAACAGAAGTGTAAGAAAGTGAAAACTGCGTACTATTTAAGCTGCAGTGAGGAACATTTGAACTTGAAAGGACAGATCAGGTCTCGCAATCCAGGTAAGAAAAGCTTGAGTAATATTTTAATATCGACTCAATAAAAACTTAAGTTTTAGGTTTTAGGTTTCTAAAGCATTTTATGATATTTTAAGTGAAAATGGCGGTACTAACAAAGACAAATTTAAGGGAAGATGGTATTGCAAGTTTCGCTACCAGAGAAACGGTTTCCGTAGAATCTAAAGGAGTGTTTTGCTACATTTTAATTAAGCTACTTTTACTTTAAGGTTATGCTAGAATGAATTATTTTCTCTTAAAACTTGTAAAATATGACCTGTTCTGTTTCCGGACAGGTTCTTGTTGTTTACTTTCTATTTCATATAGACTAGGCTTTCTAGAACAGTTAAATGTCATCAGCAGAAATTTAGGTGTCATGCATTCAAATCTGTATAAAAAAGTGAAAATTAAAAGGATAAGACAATTACGTTTAACTCCAGTGCAGGTGGGAAAGCCTGTGCTCCTTTTCGAGTCTTGTCAATCACGAATGCATGGACTGCTTTGTTCACATGCAACTATCCGATTCAAAAATATTTTTTCCAGTTTCACCTGTGGAAGCACACAGAAATTATTGCATGTTAAAAATAGAATTTTGATTTTTTGTAGTATTATTTTTATTTTTCTGCCCTAAACTTTTCTCATTGCCGAGAAAGAAACATTTTACTTCAGAAATTAAAAATCACATTGATCATTATCCTCATGTTTAGCACTATCCCCTTCAAAAAAATAAAATAAAGAAAACTAACTCATAAATACGAAGATACAGTGTTCATAAACAGATTGTTGAATTGACAATAGATGCTATTAGCTTATACTCCTTTTTAGAAAATTTGAAGTGCATGAAGCTTCGGAATGAATTAGTTTTCAAATACAGATTGATGAGTGCATAATTCTCCAAAAACACACCTTCTCAGTTTTGAATTCACATGACACTGCTGTAAAATGGACTTTTTTCTTCGAGTAATAATTTCAGCCGTTATTTTCATTATTATCACAAAAAAAGTGAGTACAGATAATTTTTGGAACGTAGATGCTCCATATCAACACAGTATCGGCCTGTTTATTTTGTCGACTGAAGGCACCCAGTCATTATCTGTAACAGAACCATTTGAACTACCTTGGGTGTCACCAGGCTTCTGGGATATATCATGGATTAAATTGATTTAATCCAAGAAACAGTTGGAAACGCTTTTCGGCTGAGCCTTCTCTCCGCGCACTGAGCAGATAACTTGGCGTTAAACGTTGGCGATGCTCACAGCTTCAATTATTTATTTTTCTCCGGACGATACACATCCTCTAAGCAAGAGAGACGGAAATAATTCTAACTATTGTTCACTTACCTCACAGAAGATACTGGTAACCCACAGAGGAAATTTCAAGGTCTTTCCTTGCATCACTCTTCTGGACAAAATGTACTCTTAAGATGAACTCCAAGCATCATAGCTGGTTTCAAGTCTTTCATTCCAAACCAAGCTCTACTAGGCGGGCATAAATGTCAGGTAACAGTAATCATAAATTATCCTTTTTTTAAAAGATGGCTTTAGAAAAGTTGTCATTACTTTAATTTCTATTCTTCGGTTATTATTTCACACCTGTGTTTTTGTTCGGTATTGAGGCATGTTACATTACATGCCCTCATTTTATATTTGAAATTTAAGTAAAACATAGTAGTTTTAAGTTTTTAAACTTTTAGCTAAAACTGTTCAAAATATTTTTTAAAAATTACATTTTAATTTTGAAAATGGGCCCTTCTTGTTTTACCACAATTGTTTTTTATTTTTGTTTTTTTTTTTTTGTCTTTTGAAATAACTTTCCCTTGTAACAGTAGCTTCTTTTACAGAAAGAAAAATATTAAACATAATTATAGGTCTGTAGCTTTCATTTTCAGTTTTCACATATTTTCACTCTCATTTTCAAGCTCTTTCTACATAGCTCTTTGTCTTTGACAACTGTGCCAAAGAATGAAATTCTACATCCAGTCGATAGAACCTAGCACAAGTGTTTAGCAATGTTTAAAATGTTAGAACAGGAGATTTTTTTTTATCCAGTTAAACATTTGTAAAGGGTACCAGTGGCACACTCAGTGGGGGTGGCCTTAAGGACAAGGGCCATTACCATGAGGTATCACTTGGTTCTTCGCTATATTGCCTGCATATGTTTAAATATATTTGTATATGGTTCTAAATATATATTTTATGAATCATTCTAAATGAGCCTTAATATGACAGATATTTTCATCACTTCCAAATACCTTGAGATATGTTTTTCCCAGATTTGTTTTTACTTGCATCTTCAATACTTTGGGCCACCCAGAAAGAAATCGTGGGTGCGCCAGTGTAGGGTACTAACTTTTATATTTATTTCGTATTGGAAGTTCCATGATTCTGAGACTCTATGGGATTTTAAGGGACAGCTTAAATTCTTTGAACAGTGGCAAATTACAGAAACAAATGAAAAACAAAACAAAAAAAAAGAAATGACTCTTTTATACTCTTGTTGTTCCATTGTTGCTATCTTTCATTGTAGTGATTTCTCCGAACTTAACTGGTTTTTTATGCATTGTAGGTTGTACTTTTGTTGTTTGATTGTTCTTTCTCATTGTGAAACTTTTTTCATCAAAGGTATTGTTATTCTCTCATGTAAAAGTTGTAGCACTTCTATTGTTAGACTGTTGCTATTTCTCATTATTTCTCTGATTGTTGCTGTTTCTCATTAAGGTATTGTTATTCTCTGATGTATAAGTTGTTACACTTCTATTGTTAGATTGTTACTATTCCTCATTATATACTGCTTTTTATTTCAATGGTATTTAACCCTTTTGTGCATCAGTTGTGATTTGATTTTGTTTTCGCTTTTACCGTTATTTTTCACTATGGTGCTTTTCTTACAAAAGAACTGATATTCTTTTATGAATAAACTGTTGTGTGTTTTTGTTATTTTCCTGTCCAAGCTTTATTCAAAGTTACTGTTATTGTTACTCTTTTGTGTATCAGCACTTGCAAGTTATTTGATTGCTGTTATTTCTTGTTAGACTTTTTCATTTTTTCAAAAGTATTATGTTGTTGTTTCCTGTAGAAGTTGTTGCATTTTATTGTTATTTTCCAATATGTTTTTTTAATTTGTTATTATCCTTTCATGTATCGGCTTTTGTACTTTAGTTATTCGATTGTTGTTTGTCGTTGCAGTTTAGTGGTATGTGGAGGAAGGTTTCACGCTTCTCACACTTTTTATTGTTTCAGGAGAATTCTTAACTGGCCTGCTGTGCTATAAATTGATTTAATGCTGCTTCCAAGCCAAGGGAAAACATCTGTGTTGGAACGTTTTCCTCCCCCCCCCCCGAGTTGGGATGAGGAGTGCTTGTAGAAACTTTCCTGTTTACTGTTAATTGTTTTTTTTTCCTTTGTGGTAGGATAATCAACCTAAACCCAAAGAGTTTTTATTCTATTTTTACACCACAAGTTTAGTACTCATAAATTATATATGAATATCTTCGATTTAGGGAATTGTTCGCCACAGGAAAATTCCACCGCGAAAAGTCATCCACCTTTTTCAAGTGAAGTAATATGTGTAAAATGCATTTTACTCGAATTTTCTGATGTGGAGGACTTTCCCGGTTACCAACATCTTCAAGTTTTTTATATTTGCTTGTTACCGTGATCGTTGCCTACTAATTTACTCACAACGTAAAAAAAAGATGATTTTCCAAAGCTGAAGCAATAGAAAAAGCACGTTTTGTAATTGAAACACATTCTAATTTTATGGCAATTAATTTGTACGCAACGTACTGATAAATTTAGAGAAATTCTATTTTAAGCGTCGTTAGCGTTAAATTTGCCTAGTAATTTTCAAATGGAAAGGTACTAAAGTAATCAGTTTTGCCTAACGTATCAAATTCAAAAAGAACTTTCACTGTAACTGAAATGGTCCGCTTCGCAGCGTAAAGCTAAAATTTACTAAATTTTCACCTTGAGAACTCCTAGCGGAAAATTTATGAACTAGTAGTAAAATTTAAAATGGGAAAAATTTAATAAATGTTAATGTCCTACCATTTGCAAAAATAATGTTTCAAAAATCTGTGAAAACCAAATTACTTGGTTTTCACCGATTTTCAAAAACCAAATCCTTTAGCAGGAAATTAACGAACTAATTGGAAAATTTAAATATTTGAGATGGAACAGAGAGGCGCAGAAATAATCTGAGAGGCACAGAAATAATGTTTTCCTATAAGTTGAATAGTTTCTTCAAAATGAAAGTTTAATTTTTTTGAATTTTCGGTTTTGACAGCGCTTAGCAACAAATTCATGACATGCACTATATTGACAAAAGTCACCGGACACCTAGAAGTGAAACACAACATAGCATTATTGACATACATTAGTACAGTGTCGGTCCACCTTTGGCCTTAATGCATGCACTGACACTTCGAGACATGCTTTCGACAAGGTTTTGGAACACAGCGATAAATATGTGCTTTCATTCAGTACATAATGCTGCCCCTAACTGTTGCTTAGTAGTAGGCCTTAATTCCAAACTTCTTATGCGGCGCTCTAATTAACCCATAGGTGCTCTATGGGATTAAGATCAGGGCCTTGTACTGGACAGTCCACACACGGTACGGAATTATCTTCACACCACGCCGTAACAGTCTTTATGGCTCAGTGCATTATCCTGCTGGTACTAACAAGGCTCGGTTCCATAGTATTGCCACATAGTTGGTAGGGCATAATTGTCCAGAATATCGAGGTAGACGTGCTGGTTAACAAGTTTATCCACGATAACCAATGGGCCGGGGCCATACCACGAAAAACACCCTAACACGAGTACATTGCCAGCTTCAGCTTGGCCGTAGGAGCAGTACACTGTGGTAAAAAGCGTAACCCGGTTGCCGCCATACCCACACACGGCCATCAGTCTGATGGATCGTGTATCTTGATTCATCAGTCCATAAGACCCGTTTCCATTGATCTACGGTCCACGATAAATGTTCTTTACACCATGCGAAACGACGAGCAGCATTCCGAATGCAGATGAAAGGCTTATGAGAAGCCGCACGACCGCGGTAATCCATGGAGTGAAGTTCTCTGCGAATAGTACGTCTACATACAGAGGTTGCAGCATTTTTACTCACGTGTACACTGAGGTGTTGTGCAGTACTCCGTTGACTAGCTGTAACAACTCTCCTGAGGCTTCGACGTTCTCTATCACTAATTTTCTTTGGTCTGCCAATACATTTTGCTGCTTCAGGCACGCCAAGTGTCTTCCACTTATTCAGTACACCCAAAACAGTTCACTTGGGTATGTTTAAACGCTTCTCGGTTTCTCTTATGGACAACCCACTAATATCACATCCAACAATCTTTCCTTTCTCAAAGTCAGTTCTCTCCCGCCGCGACATTTTTACTCAACCTCACAGTGCGATATGATCGCGGTCAGCTGCAGGCTTGTTTTTATACCGTTTGCAGCTGTACTGCGCATCTTAACAACGCAGCGGATCCGTTCATTTGCTTTTGAAGGGATACCCGGTGACTTTTGTCAATATAGTGTATATGGGATATTTAAAGTGCCAAACTAATGTCCTTTTGATTAGCCACAAAAATAATTTTTGAAATAATGTATCTCTAATATTACAAAACGTTCTAATAAAAGGAAGATAGAATGCCATTTTAGAAAGCGTAAAAACTTTTATCTTGACTTTAGTTTTCTTTTTTCTTGCTGATTTTATTCTGACGAATGAAAATTTTTGAGGCAATAAAAATTGAAGGGCCTCCCCTAATCTTTTAGCGTTTAGGGCCCCCTAATCTTTTAGCGCCTAGGGCCCCAAAAGATCTAAATTCGCCTCTGGCGCCACCAAAGGTAAGGGGCGCAAAATTAGCCTATGGATTTGGAAATTTTCTTTCATTTTAAAATTATCTGCTAACTTTTGTTTTATGAGCTGGTCTGTACTTGCCACAAAAACGAAAGCTGAACACTCCTTTGTTATTTCTCTGGTGAGCGCAGCGTTTCTGTATACACACTGAAGTGCCATAAAAACTGGTACAGACGAGCTTATGCAAAATACATAACAACGTCACCTATGCGCGTACTCAGTTGCGTCCGCCATTGCGTATATAACGCGATAGACATCCTTGCTAACTGTCAGAGCTGTTTTCGGCATGAGAATGACAAGTAATAACGATTTAAGCGGTTTTCAACGCAGTGTCATAGTTGGCGCTCGTGAGATGGACCATAGTATTTCGGTGGTAGAAACGAAGTTCGGATTTTCACGGACGACCATGGCAAGGGACTACAAGAATTCCGGCAAAACCTCCGACATACGATACCAGTGTGGCCGTAAAAGACATTGGGTGAACGTGACCATCGTCGGCTGACAAGAATCGTTTCACGCGATAGGCGTGCAACACTCTCGCAGGTATCATCGAAATTCAATGCTGGAGCCTCAACAAGCACCAACGTCCAAACTGTGCAACGTACCTTGCACGATAAGGGCTTTGGGAGCCGACGCCCAACTCGAGTCCCCTTGGTGGGTGCACTACGTAGAGCTATGCGCCTCGCTTGGGCACGGCAACACCGCCACTGGACACTTGATGACTGGAAACAAGTAGCCTGGTCTGACGAGTCGCGTTTCCAACTGTATCGGGCTGATGGAAGGATTCGTGTGTGGCGCAAACCCCATGAATCCATGGATACGGCCTGTCAACTGGGAACTGTACCGGCTGGTGGGGGGTCCGTAATTGTATGGGTTGTGTTTAGCTGGACTTCACTGGGACCCCTGGTACGTCTACAAACGTCTGTGACCAGCCAAAGCTATGTGCACATCCTTTCTGAAGAGGTACACACGTTCATCTCCTGCATTCATGCTGATGGGTTGGGCCTGTTCCAACAGAACAATGCATCTCCACACAAGTGTCGGGACGCCACATCATGGTTAGAGGAGCATTCATCTGAGTTTGGGGTGTTGCCATTCCCACCCAAGTCCCCAGATCTGAACGTGATAGAACACATTTGGGATGCCATGCAACGCGCTATCGAACACAGGAATCCGAGGCCTCGGAATACACCCGAATTGTGGAACGCTCTGCAGGAAGTGTGGTGTGCATTGCTTACAGCATATTCCCAGAAGCTAGTGGAGTCCGTACCCCGTCGTATTTCTGCAGTCCTGCGCTCCCGTGGGGAACCCACCAAGTATTAGACTGGTGTTCCAGTTTTTCTGGCACTTCAGTGTATATAGGAACTCTGCACCATCTGTCGCAAATTTGTCCGAAGCCCCCAGCAAAAGGTTAACAAAGCACTGGGGAAATTTTTACCTCTTGCTGGAAGGACCTCTGGGTTTGTTTACTGCAATCCCCATATGCAAAGCCAATTGCTTGTTATCCTTTATTTACTCTTTGTCCTTTCCAGACGAACATTTCATGTAAATGATCAAATGATCATATGTAGAGGATTTTAGGAAGGGAGTGTCTGACCCCAGGTCTTAAACAACCCTTAGAAATAGGAAACTAGGAGATTTGTGCTAGAACGCCCGATAGGAAAGTGACACAGAAGCGAAGTAGAAAGGGGGAGGAAGATGCCCTTATTTATTACCGGGGAGCCAGTACCCGGGGTCCGACGGCTTAACGTGCCCATCCGACGCACGGCGGATATTTAGTGGATCGAGCGTTCGTACCTGCCTGGGATCGAACCTGAAGCCCTTTCCGTGGCAATCACGAACGTTGCCCTCTAGGCCAACCGCGGCCCACATTTCATGTAAATAACACAGACAACTATGTATGATTCCACCATTTTGTGAGTAAAATTATTTTTATTATCATTATTATATTGGACTATTTATTTGTAGCGTACCACATAATAGTGAGTTAGTGACATATCTACTGAGAATACTAAGCTGAGATTAGATCTACACTCTTACTGTGTTTGGGTGCTTCTCACCGGAAAAAAAAAAAAGATCAAGGGAAGGGTGGGGTTGGGGCGAAATTTAGTACATTCCTATATTCGTTCTTAAACTCAGGCCGTCCCTGATTTCACTGGTTCCGTCCATTTCCTGAAACCAGTAACCCCGTTTCGAAACAGGCAGCACATTATGCAAAAGAAGATCTTGATTATGTTATTGGTTTGTCCATCCGTCCGTCTGTCGACACCATATATCTGCAACTATTAGTCACATTTGAAAAATTATTTTTGCATTGGTAAGCTTGAAATATGCGAATGATGATCCTTCATTTTCTTTTGTTTTTCACGATGTACAATTTCGCCGCTAGAGGGCGTAAATGCAGATGATATCGAATTCAAAATACATTTTATTCCATAGATTTGCTTCGAAACATCCGATTGAAAAAAAATTTCGCCTTCCGATTCCATTTATGTCGAACAGTATTTTAGGTACAGTTATTTTTCAAGTTACGAATTGATTTTCCGTTAGGGGTGTAAAAGGAAATTGTGTTTCACCTGATATCTCTACAAGAAAATTTAAGAAAACCTCATTTATCTCTACTTTGAATTTTTTTAAAAACTCCGATTTGAAAAAAAATTTCTTCAGCGGTTACAGCTCCTGATGGGAAATCTTTTGCATGTAATTTCTCATTTTTTTGTAAACAATATTATTTGACACAAAATCTGAACTAATATCTCGAATAAAAATATTATTTCGTAAACCAATGCCACTCACGTCGATAAAGCTTTTCAGAATATTTTCTTCTGAAAATATTGCAATGTTTCTCCGCCAGAGAGCTTAGATGTATTTCTTATTTTTGTCAATGTCCCTGCTTCTAACGGTCAGGTCTAAAAACTTCCTGTTTTGCTGGATAGAATTTCCAGTACGAAATGTTTTTCATATAATTTTAAAATTTTCAAGTGACTCGTAGACTTTCTGCTAGCGAGCGTTAAGGTAAATTGCGTTTACCCCGATATTTCTGCTTCTAAAACTCCAGTTTGAAAAATTCTTCCTGTATCGCATACAGCTTCTGATGGGAAATGTTTTTCATAATATTTCCGATGTTTGGTAAATAATGGTTTGGCCTCCAAGGGGACATTAGTGTCAATTTCTGCTTCTGATGTATTTGCAGCAAAATCTGATCTCCTGAAGACTTGACTGAAAAAATTATTTCTTGGACCGATACCGCTGACATCCAAAAACCCTTTTTGAAAATACTTTCTTCTTAAAATAATGCATGTTTTTCCCACCATGGGCGTAGATGCATATCCTATGTTTGTCGATATCACTGCTTCTAAGAGTCCAATTTGAAAAATTATTTCCTTGTTGGAGAGCGTTTCCATTGCACAATGTTTCTCATATAATTTCAAATTTTTCTTAACGCACAAGTGTGCAACCAGAGGGTGTAAGTTCACGATTCCGTTAACAGCAATATCTGCGGGATTATAAAATTGATTGAAGAACTTCTTTCTTCGGTCAGAAACTACTGTTATCCATACCGGTTCCATTGCCTTTGAATAGCTTTGATAAATTTAATTCGCATCAGAACGGTTTCAAGAGACGTGCTCATTACACTCGAAAACTCTGTGTCATCTTTCTTGTTTCGTTCCGTCATCACTGTTTCGCCCTGCTTACCTGGTATGCTACCCCGTCATTTTTTTATTCCGTTATCCCGCCACCACTGCGTGGTGTGTTTTGCATCATTGTTATTCTTTCGTTCTGTGATCGCCGCTTTACCCTGCCAACCTGGTATCCTTCCCCTTCATTTTTTCCAGCTGTTCTCGCTGTCGCACGCTGCTTTTCTCTATTGGTGTTTTTCCATTCCCGTCGTCTTTTCTCCTATTTCAGAAAAACACCAGTGAGCCTCGAGAGTACCTTTCGCAAGGGCTTTGCTGTAATGGATAAGGAAAGAGGCATTTCCTTTGTTTCTTTGGCGGTTCTCCTTCGCAGCAGCACATACGGTTTTGGTTTAGTTTGACAGGTTGGTCGGTATGTCATCGACTGTGATTTTCACAAACAGCATGCATCAGCAATGTGAGTATTTTTGCTAAAATTAGAAGTGTGAAAGCCTATTTGTTTTTATTGAGTTATCTTTAAGGTAAAGAATTTCATTTGTGGCTTTACTTTTATACGTAAATATAAGCAAAAACTAGAACTCTAAATTTGGATAATCTGCATAGCACTTTGCTACAACTTTTGCTAACAAATTAGCAAATTGCTGCAAGAGAAAAACTTAAACTCTGGTTTCAGCAGCACAATATGCCCCCTCCCCTCCCTCCCGTGCGCTGCAGCCACACACACATGGCTCGTGGAACCTTGGATTTAAACCCTGCGGAAGCTCTCTGGGAGGGTGTGGAATTACACGTAAGATCCATGGATCCTGGACCGACATCTTGGGCGGATTTGTGGAAATTCCGAAACAGATATGGCCGGCATTACGTCTAAAAACCCTCCACCACCTGGTGGAGTTGATGCTTTGGTGTGTCACATGCCTTCATGTGCGGTAGAGGAGGAACAACATACTATTAGGTAGGTATCTGTAATGTTTCGTTCATTGATCCGTTGAGTGTATGTACACTGATGAGCCATTATATTATGACCACCTACCTAAGCTGTAGGACCCCCTTTAGCCTGAAGAACAGCGGCCATTCGGCGAGGCATCGATTCGATGAGGTGGCAATAGGTATCCTAGGGTATCTGGTACCATAATATCAACAGCAGGTCCTCCAGTCTCCGTAAATTTAAGGGTGGTGAGGATTTAGCGCGACCCCCTTTTCCAAGTCGAGCCACAATTGTTCGATTGGGTTCATGTCAGGTGAATTTGGAGGCCAGGGCATTAACAGAAAGTCACCAGGATCATCAAACAAATATCTTTGCTCTTTCCACGTTTACAAGTGAGCCACGGAAAAATTCCCATTGGCCGCCACCGGGAGTCGAACCCAGGGTCCTCCAGTCACGCGCAGGATATGCTTCCGCTACACCACAGCGGCCTGGAATTCCTCCAGACTCACACAAGCTAATTGCCGAGCCAATTTGGCAGGTTGCCTCTTGGAGCCCCGCAGAATGCTGGGGATTCACCAAAGATGGTAAGCAGCAACCGAAGAAACAATTAGAAGACGAATGAATAATTAATACAGAAACTTAACGTGGACCACGAACATCAAACAAAGATCTTTGCTCTTTCCACGTTTACAAGTGAGCCACTAAAAAATTCCCATTGGCCGCCACCGGGAGTCGAACCCAGGGTCCTCCAGTCACGCGCCGGATATGCTTCCGCTACACCACAGCGGCCTGGAATTCCTCCAGACTCACACAAGCTAATTGCCGAGCCAATTTGGCAGGTTGCCTCTTGGAGCCTCGCACAATGCTGGGGATTCACCAAAGATGGTAAGCAGCAACCTGCTAACCATCTTTGGTGAATCACCAGCATGATGCTATTCGAACCACTCCTTGACGATTCTAGCAGTGTGGCATGGCGCACTATCTTGTTGGTAATTCACATTACCAGCACGGAACACAGGTGCCATGGATGAGTAAACTTGGTCTACAGCGATGTTCAGATACCTGACAGCCGTCAGGGATTGTGCTATTGGGATAATGGGGCCTAAAGTGTCCCAGGGAAACATCGCTCACATCATAACACCACCGTCCCCGGCTTATTTCTGCCCAACAGTGCACCTGGATGCCGTAGCCTCCATTGGTAATCAGCGTATCCACGCTCGGCCATTTACGTGATGCACCAGGAATCTTGATTCGGCAGATCAGGCCAATTTCTTTCAATCATCCATGGTCCAAACTCGATGGTCTTGGGCCCATTTCATGCGTTGACGTGCAGCGAGTATGGGGAATCGGCTGAATCTTCGGCTACGTAGGTTCATGCGCAGAAGCCTACGACGAACTGTGTGCTGTGACACTTTACCCTGATCGCCACTATTGTAGCTGCGGGTGATTTGTAGCACTCTGGCCCTGCCGTCGCTGTGAACAATGCGCGACAGTATCCGCTCTCCTCTGGCATCAATGAGCTGCGCACTACACACGACTGGACGACGGTTTGTCATTTGGATATCTGTGCACCACTTTTGATACGTACTCACTACAGCGGCACGTGAACAAGACGCACCGTTTCCAAGATCGTAGTTCCGAGGCGCCGTATCATCATAATTTGTCCTTTATCAAATCCGATAAATTAGCAGCTTTTCCAATGCCGACTCCAAACACTGAGCTAACGGAATGCCAGTCCTCGGGTTGTATAATATACTTCTCTGTGAACTTCACCTGCTCCATCGAGCGGCGTCCAGGCGCCCTCATTTCTCTAGTCTTGAGGTGGTCATAATGGAATGGTTCCTCAGTGTATATACACTGAAGTGCCAGAAAAACTGGTACACCAGTCTAATTCTTGGTAGGTCCCCCACGGGAGCGCATGACTGCAGAAATACGACGGGACATGGACTCCACTAGCTTCTGGAAATATGCTGTAGGCAATGCACACCATACTTCCTGCAGCGCGTTCCGCACTTCGGGTGTATTCCGAGGTCTCTGATTCCTGTGTTCGATAGCGTGTTGCATGGCATTCCAAATGTGTTCTATCACGTTCAGATCTGGGGACTTGGGTGGGAATGGTAACACCCCAAACTCAGATGAAGGCTCCTCTAACCATAATGTGGCGTCCCGACACTTGTGTGGAGATGCATTGTTCTGTTGGAACAGGCCCAACCCATCAGCATGAATGCAGGACATGAACGGGTGTACCTCGTCAGAAAGGATGCGCGCATAGCGTTGGCCGGTCACAGACGTTTGTAGACGTACAAGGGGTCCCATTGAAGTCCCTCTAAACACACCCCATACCATTACGGACCCCCCACCAGCCGGTGCAGTTCCCGGTTGATAGGCGGAATCCGTGGCTTCATGGGGTTTGCGCCACACGCGAATCCTTCCATCTGCCCGATACAGTTGGAAACGCGACTCGACAGACCAGGATACTTGTTTCCAGTCATCAAATATCCAGTGGGGGTGTTGTCGTGCTCAAACGAGGCGCATGTCTGTGTGTCGTGCACCTATCAAGGGGACTCGAGTTGGGCGTCGGCTCACAAAGCCCATATCGTGCAGGGTACGTTGCACAGTTCGGACGCTCATGCTTGTTGAGGCTCCAGCATTGAATTCCGATTATACCTGCGAGAGTGTTGCCCGCCTATCGCGTGAAACGATTCTTGACAGCCGACGATGGTCACGTTCACCCAATGTCTTTTTACGGCCACGCTGGTATCGTAGGTTGGAGGTTTTTCCGGAATTCTCGTAGTCACGGTACACCCTTGCAATGGTCGTCCGTGAAAATCCGAACTTCGTTTCTACCTCCGAAATACCATGGCCCATCTTACGAGCGCCATCTATGACACCGCGTTGAAAATCGCTTAAATCGTTATTATTTGTCATTCTCATGCCGAAAACAGCTCTGACAGCTGGCAAGGATGTTTATCGCTTTATATACGCACTGGCGGACGCAACCGAGTACGCGCATAAGTGACGGTGCTATGTATTTTGCATAAGTTCGTCTGTATCAGTTTTTCTGGCACTTCAGTGTATATCCAACCACTATCTGTCATCTGTAGCGTGTGACACATCGCTTTAATTGGGGGAAATTTTCATATATATACAGTATATATATATATATATATATCAATGGCATCATGTGTGCCGTTACGGGAAGAATGTACGCAAAAATTAAAAACTGTTATTTTGTAACCGGAGCTGAAATATTCATGTATTGATTTTGAACATACGAAAGCAATTTTTTTTATTTAGTAGGTCGTTTAATAAAATAAATGAATGCATGTTTGTTATCATCAGGGCCCATTTAAAAGGGGTCCTACAGCCCCGGTCCCCGTATTTTCAAGAGGCCCCATAATCATGCAGAATGTTTGAAGAATTGAGAGAGTTCTACAGTTTTTTTTTTTTTGGTTTTTTCAGATAGCACAGCAAAAATTATAAGAATCTGCCTTGTGAAAAAGATTTTAATTTCCGCTTTTTTAGGAGGATTCCACGAAAATATAATGTCCCCCAGTCCATCCTCAAATCTTTCGAAGGCATTACAGAAGTTTCATGTACACAGCTATAATTGGGGAAAATTTTCATACATCAAGAAATCGTTTGAATGATGATATTTGGATCATATTATTTTGTTCACTACTTCGATATAATTTCAATAAGCTAAACCCAACCGTAGAGAAGGTGGAAGGGATTAAAGCAGAACTGATGTGGTATCCATTTATCAAACACGCATTTTTACATTTTCTTGCTACCACTGATTCGTCCATGAATCATGGGATACATTCACACTTCAATACATCGGGGATATTTTTATGATTTCCTCATCATATTTTGGGAGTGTTTTCTCCCTGGTATTTTTATTCATCCACCCATAGTGAAATCCTAGATGTGGCACTAATACTGGGCCCCCAAACTAGTGTCCAGCCCACGTGCTCCATGTCTCCTTAAATGGGCTTTGCCGATCCTATATGGATAACAATTTAAATTCTGTTTTTAAATCTGTGCTCATAGACGCATCGAATCGCACTGCAACGAAAAGGCAGAATAACTGCAATCCATGGGGGAACATTGAATTGTATTTATGACTCCACACTATTCCAAACGCAAATGTATGACCAACAGTGCTTCTTTAGGCGTGCACACCCTGAGAAGTTTATTTAGCTTCTGTGTTGAAACCACAAAGAAATAAATACGTGACCTGCAACGCCATCTGGAGAGCTTTGTATCACAGTTGCTCTACACGCCTTGGGTGTCAGCTAGGCAAACAGCACACCTACTGATGCAAATATTATTTACTGTTTTGTTTACTCAACAAAGTAACGAACCTTCTCCTATTTACAGAAACACTGCATAAGGGAATTAATTTTAGCCACCACGCAAAGCCTTAGGGCAAGCTTTGGTGAGCTATGCTATCTAAAAACATAATGTAACAGTAACTCGTATCACAAAATTCAATTGCGTTGCTCCATGGGATTGCAAGCGGTGCTCTATTTGGCTAGCACACCCTGAAAGATCAGCTGTAATGTTTAAAACCACAAGGAAGTAAAAATGTGATCAGCAGCGCCATCTAGGGAGCGCTCGTTTTGCTTGAATATCATCGGATGTCTTCCCGAGAAAGCGCACACCCGAGGATCTTGGCACAAAGGTCATATTTTAATTACTGAACGAATCTTCTCCTCTTCATGAAAACATTGTGTGGGAGAATTACTTTTGGCTACCAATTTTAGCCTTAGGACAAACTCTGGTGCATTTTATTAGAAATAAATCCGAAAATGTAATATCGATAGTAAAACTTAAATAAATTGCTATTCTATGTGGGTGTGCGCTGCACGCCTAGCACGCCCCGAATACGCGCTCCTGAGATATACAGTATATACACAGATTATTGTGACCAGCTGTTAATATCCTAATATACAGGGTGATCCATTTAAACCAGTACCCTGAAAAAACCTTACATTTTTGCAAGGGATCGCGGAAGGAACTACTTCTTTTTTCAAGAGAAGCAGCAACTCCTGGAGAATGAAAACCGCCACCGTGAAGAAGATTGTTAACCGTAACTGTAACTCAGCTCGTGATTTGTTGGTTGTTGCGTTGTCATTCACTTGCATGCATTCGGAAACATGCAGTACTCTGTTCCAGAGCGCGTTTTTTTAGTGAAATCGTATTGGGTAACCAATTCTGTCATCAAAACGCAACGAGCATTTCGAAGAGAGTTTGGAGTTCGAAAAGTGCCAAGCAAGTCAACAATTATGTCGATGGCAAAAAAACTGGAGCAAACCGGTTCTCTTCTCAGCGGTAGCGGTAGACATCACCCTCCGATGCCCCAAACGCGTGTGGACGATTTTCGGCAACGTTTACTTCAATTTCCGACGAAATCGTTGCGCAGATTAAGCCAACAGACAGGATATTCATACGGAACTTGTCAAAGGGCAGCAAAAAAAGCGAATATTCTACCATTTGAAGTGCCGGTAATCCATCAGCTGCAGGAAACGGACAAGGGAAAGAGAGTAAGTTATTGCAAACGGTTTCAAAATTTTCTTAATTTGCGATCTGATATTCTCTCCATCACATGGTTTACGGATGAAGCCTGGTTTCATCTGTCAGGCTACGTCAATTCGCAAAACAGCAGATACTGGGCTGCCGAAAATCCACACGTTATGTGTGAAACACCGATGCATTCACAAAAGTTTGGTGTATGGTGTGCGGTTACGTCTACGAAAATTATTGGCCCCATTTTTTTCTCTGAGACTGTCAACACTAACGTTTATTGCCGCATATTCAATGAATTTGTGGAACAACTTGATGACATTTAACTGACAGAGGGCTACTTTCAGCAGGATGGCGCTACGTGTCACACATCGAAAGTCTCAATGGAACTCATAACCAGTTTCTTTGATGACAGATTAATTTCAAAAAACACATGGCCTCCCCGATCTCCGGACTTAACTTCCCCTGACTTTTTTTTTATGGGGCTACTTAAAGGATACAGTTTACAAAACCCATCCAAACACATTGGATGCATTGCGTGAAACAATCACGACTGAAATTGGCAATGCTACTGCTCGTACTCTACATGAGACATCACTGAATATGGTGCGGCGTGTTCAACTGTGTTTACAAGAAAATGGAGGACAATTCCAAGATTTGCTTTGATAAAATAATTCTCCAATACCACATGTATAATTCTCAACTTACTGTATGATTTTGTTGTTATTTATAAAAAAGTTACAAATAAATCACATGGTACTGATTTAAATGGATCACCCTGTATATAGTCACATTATTGTGACCAGCAATTAATATCCAGAGTAACTGCCGTGTGCAGAGCGGACAGCAGCAAGACAGGCAGGGAGTGACTCAATAAGGTTCTGCAAGGTGTTCACAGGTATGCGGACCATGCTGACTGCAGTGCATCTGACAGCTGCTGGAAGGTGCGTGGTGGAGGATCCATAGAGCGAACAACACGATCGAGGTGGTCAACCAGATGATCAGTTGGGTTTAAGTCTCGGAAACTAGAGAGCCAGGGAAGTACTTTGAAGTCTTCATTGTGCTCTTCCAACCACTATCGGCCATTTCTAGCTGTGTGACACATCGCATTATCATGCTAGAAGATAACATCCGCCCCAGGGAAGACAATCAGCATGTATGGGTGTATGTGGTGTGCAAGAATGGATTCATAACAATTTCGGTCCATAGTGCCTTCCACAGGTATGAGTGGACCCAGAGAAAGCCACAATACATTCCCCAGACCACAACGCTGTCCCCACTAGCTTGTGTTCTTCCAGCAATGGTTGTAGAGTGTTTGTTTTCCGATGTTTCTCGCCTTATACGCCAACCTCCCTCCGTTCGATGAAGCTGAAAACATGACTCAACGGAGTAGGCAATCCTCTGCCAATATGCGGAGGTCCAATTCCAATACTGCCGAGCAAATGTAAGCATTTTCTGCTAATGCACCTTCGTTAGCACAGGTGCAGTGATCATCCGTCTGCATCACAGCCCCATGCGCACCAGGGTTCGCTGAATTGTCATTTGAGACACACTTCCGGTAGCCCCCTGGTTCATTCGGCCGGTGCGTTACTCCGCTGTAGCATGTCGTTACTCCGCTGTAGAAGCCGACGTTCATTTCACGATACACTTTAAATACAGCAGCACACGAACGGTTTACACATTGCGCTGTTTCAGAAATACTGTCAGCCTTGGCTTGAAAGCCAATAATCATTCCTTTTTGCAAATCTGATAAATTGCACCTTTTATCTATGACAGTAACGAGTGATATGTTTTGAGAATGCCTACAGCACACCTTATATACTCTCCAAGCCAGCTCACGACGCGTGCCTTCTTTCATTGGCTATGCGCTGTTGACGTCAAAAGTAGGAGGTGGTCACAATAATGTGACTCGACTGTGCATAAATGATGCACAATTCATAAAATATGTGAATTTATGAAATGATATTCATGCAGTTTCATGTCTAATTTTTGGAAATAATATTCTTGGTACAGACGTCAAAAAAAAAAACACAAATAAAAAACGAGCCACCCTTCTTAACTTTCGAACCATTTGCCGCAGATAGACAAGAAAAGTAGCGTTGGAAAGCACTCGAAGGGAACTATCACGTGATGCAATGAAAAAGGCTAATTAAGCTAATTAACATGTTAATCAGCTCACTATATCCGAACTTTTCCATATAAGGGGTATGTCATTTTATGCGCATTCTATTTAGCACACGGAAAAACTCCTAAATCTTAAATAACGTCCAAATCGGATTATTAATAGCGAAGATATTTGCAAATAAAGTTAGAGGGGGCATCCATATAACTACATCTTGAAACCTCACCTGAAATGTTTCCTTCTTTGCAAGAAGAGTGATAATGATGGAAAGTCTGCGTCTTGCGCTAACCTCCGACAAATTGAATGCAGAGTGCAAACGAATAAAGGCCCAGGGACGGAGTTCATGGCCTTATGCTCATGCCGTTTTCTTTATAAGAACTTCATTTATTCGTGCTAATGATTTGAATTAATGTTAGAATAAACAATATGTGTTTTTCTAATAATGAAAAACCCGAATCTATGCAAGCTGAAATTTGTTTTGAATATTCTTGTTTCTGATCATTACACTTTCTTGAGGCACTGAGCATTCGCGTATCACTGAAAGGTTGTTTCATAATAGAAAATTGAAGCAGAACTACGAAATCCGATTTTTTAGAACGTCTTTTGTAAAAAAATATCATATTTGTGTTATTTGTTTGTCCGTCCGTCCGTCTGTGGACACTATATCTTAGCAACTATCAGTCCGATCTGAAAAATTCTTTTTGCATTGGGAAGCTTAAAATGTGCGAATGATGATTCTTTACTTCGTTTTTTTTTTTTTTTTTTTTTTGATGTGCAATTTCGCCGCTACATGCAGATTATATCGAAATCGAAACACATTTTATTACATATATTTGCTTCTAGAAATCCGATTGAAAAAAATATTTTATCTTTCGATTCCATTTATTTCGAAAAGCATTTCATGTATTGTCTCTCTTTTAAGTTGCACACGTAAAAGTAAATTGCGTTTACCCCGATATCTGTACTTCTAAAACTCCGATTTGAGAAATTCTTTCTTCAGTGGATACAGCTCCTGATGGGAAATCTTTTGCATATAATTCTAATTTTTGGTAAAGAACGGTTTGGCCACCACGGAGAGTAAGTTTTAATTTCTACTTCTGATGTATTTGCAGCAAAATCTGAGCTTTTGAAATATGGATTGTAAAAGTTCGTTCCTGGACCGATACCACTCACGTCGATAAATGTTTTCGGAATTCTTTTTCGTAAAATAATGCATGGTTTCTGCCTCAGGGAGCGTAGAGGTATGTCATATTTTTGTTAATATCTCTGCTTCTAAGAGTCCTAATTGAAAAATCCATTTTTTGTTGCGTAAAGTTTCTAATGCGAAATGTCTTTCATATAATTCCAAAATCTTCAAGTAATTCATAGACTTTCCGCTAGGGAGTGTAAAGGTAAATTGCGATTTCCCCGATATCTCTGCATCTAAAACTCCGATTTGAGAAATTATTTCTGTATCACATACAGGTACTGATGGGAAATGTTTTGCATATAATTTCTTATATTTGGTAAAGAATAGTTTGGCAACCAAGGGGCGTAAGCGTTTATTTCTGCTTCTGATGCATTTGCATCTAAATCTAAGCTCCTGGAAACTCGATTGAAAAAATTCTTTCGTGAACCCATCTTTTTCGGAAACATTTTTAGAATACTCTCTTCTTACAATAATGTGTAGCTTTTCTGCCAGGCAGCGTAGATTCATATTTTATTTTTGTTGATATATCTGCTCCTAAAAGCTCCTAAAAGTCCAATTTTAGAAATTCTTTGTTCGAAAGCATATCCGCTGCGAAATGTTTCTCGTGTAATTTCAAATTTTTCTTAATGCAGAAGTCTGCCACGAGAGGGCGTAATATCACATTTCCGTTTACAGCAATATCCGAGGGACTAAAATCCCGATTGAAAAACTTCTTTCTTCGGTCAGATACTACTAAATGTGCAAACTCTGTGAGCGTATTTTCTTACTAAAATAAGGAAAATTTTCGTCGCTAGGGAACGCCAATGTTTTTCTTAATATCTCTGCTTTTAAATGTGCGATTTAAAAAATTCGTTCAACATCGATGCGATTTATCTTGTGGAACACTTTAGGTCCGTACTTGAGGAGTTTTATAGTTCAGAGTTCTGTTGTTAGATGGTGGTGCTTGTGTACTTCTGTCTGCAGCTGTATCTTAGCTCCTAAAAACCCTATAGAGAAATTGCTTTTTTTACTGTAGGTCATTCTCGACAATAGAGATGTGAAACATTATCCTCTTTCAAAAATGCACAGCTTTTCCGCTAGGTGGTGTAAAGGTCAATGTTTTTTTTTTTTGTTGTTGTTGTTGTTGTTGTTGTTTTCGCTATCTCTGCTTGTGGTAGACGTATTTGAAAATTTGAAAAGTTCTTTTTCTTTCGACAGCTTTTTCCACGAAGTATATTTTAAGCCTATTTTCAATTTTCCTATTATGTAAAATTCTTGAGCTAGAAGACGTAGAGTTATATCGCGTTTCTTTCTATATTTGTTCTTTTAACTGTTCGATTTGAAAATTTGTTTGTCTCCGATGTCCTGCTGCTATGAGAAAATGTTTGTGTGCCATTTCTCAATTTTTGTAATTTAGACCGTGTTAGAAAAAAGGCAGCTGTCTCTATTTCTGTTTTTAGCACGTCTTTTGTAAAAAAAGGTCGTGCTTATGTTATCGGTTTGTCCGACCGTCCGTCCGTCTGTAGACACCACACCATATCTCTGCAACTATTTGTCCGATTTGAAAAACTTTTTTACATTGGGAAGCTTGAAATATACGAATGATGATCCTTCATTTTGTTTTGTTTTTTGCGATGTACAATTTCGCCGCTAGAGGGTGTACATGCAGATCATGTTGAATTCAAAAATACGTTTTATTGCACGTATTTGCTTCTAACAATCCGATTGAAAAAATTCTTTTATCTTTCGATTCCATTTATGTCGAAGAGTATTTTAGATATAGTTACTTTTTCAAATTACGCACAGATTTTCCGCTAGGTGGCTTAAACGTAAATTACATTTCTCCCGATAGCTCTTCTTATAAAACTCCGATTTGAAAATTTTCATTCTTCAGCGGATACACCTCCTGATGGAATATCTTTTGCATATAATTTCAAATTTTTGGTAAAGAATACTTTGGCCACCTGGGGGCGTAAGTGTTAATTTTAGCTTCTGATGTGTTTGCAAAAAAATCTAAGCTTCTAAAATATCGATTGAAAAAATTCTTTCATGGACTGATGCCACTCACATCAATAAACCTTTTCGGAATATTTTCTTCTCAAAATATTCCATAGTTTCTCCGCCAGAGGGCGCAGATGTATATCTTATTTTTGTCAATATCTCTACTTCTAGGAGTCCGATTTGAAAAATTTCCTCTTTGTTAGATAGTGTTTTCAGTGTGACATGTTTTTTATGTAATTTCAAAATTTTCAAGTAATTCGTAGACTTTCCGCTAGGGGGCGTAGAGGTAAATTGCCTTTTCCCCTATATTTCTGTTTCTAAATCTCCGATTTGAAAAATTCTTTCTGAGCCTGATATAGCTCCTGATGGGAAATCGTTTGCACATAATTTCTAATTTTGGTAAAAAAAAATGGTTTGGCCACCAGGGGGCGTAAATCTTAATTTCCGCTTCGATGTATTTGCAGCAAAATATGAGCTTCTAAATTCTCGATTGAAAAAAAGTCTTTTGTTGACCGATAGTACTGATATGGACAAACCTCTTAGAAACATTTTCTTCTTAAAATAATGCATGGTTCCTACGCCAGGGGACGTAGATGTACAGTATGGGAAAAATTAATAGCTACTCCGGAAATTTAGGAGGTTTTTGTGGTTTGAGTATTGCTACAAAAGTAAATATGCATAGAATACGGACGATATGTACATCATTGGAAAGCATGTTTTATGCAGTATCCAAATCAGGTTACAGAATGGTAATAGCTTAAATAGAACTCAAGTTATGCGCAGAAATGTGCTGCGAAATAGAAATCATGGCAACGTAACGGGATGACATGAAAAAAAAACGTCCCTAATATTTTGTTGGGTGACCTTTCGATTTAACGACCGCTGTACATCTCTTGGGCATGGAGTCAACCAAGTTACCCAACATCTCGGATGACATGCAGTTGTTCCAAACGTGAGTAATGGCGTTAATGAGTTCCACTTTACTTGTGGGGTGCCTGTCGTGCACCTTTCTTTTGAGAATGCGCCACAAATACTCTATTGGGTTCAAGTCTGGGGAATTACCAGGCCAAGGTAGAGGCACAACATTTCCTAAAGACGTCACATAAGCTTTAATGCTTTTTGCACCGTGGCATGGGGCCGAATCGTCCTGGAGGATACTCTTGTACACCGGTGCATTAACATTGCTGTCACACACATGGATTCTGCCCACTCCAGCAGCAGCGAAACATCCCCAAATTATAACTGACTGGGTACTTTGTGGTCTTCAGTGTGCAAGAGGGACTCAACGCCTCGTTTCGTCGGCGAAACACTCAGCACCCCGCGTCGTTACATTCAATGTTCAATTTGGTCTCATCCCTGAATAAAACTTGACGTCACCGATCCAGTCCTTATGTTCCTTAGCCCATTGTACAAGTTTCTTAACCGCCCTATGAGACATCAGACCAACATCACATAACCTGTTCCTCACTGTTCGAGGACAAACAGCAACATCACAGCTCTTCCACAATTCTTTGGAAAGAACTATTGACTATGGAAACCTGTCTCGCAGACACAACCGCTGAAAGGCCCTGTCATTTCTCGCCATTGTTTTCCTTTTTCGGCCACATTTACCCAGCCTGCAATTGTAGATACCACCCATATCACCGATCTTCGCCAGGTACCGTCCAATAGTGCTCTTGTGCACAACAGTCATGCGGACAATTTCGGCATTGCTTTTATCACTGTCGCTTAATGTCACCATTCTGGAAGCCTTTCGTGGTGAAACATCACCTAATCTTCCCATACCTGCAACACAGTTTGTAATTGGAAAAGACAAACTTCAGATTTGCACTGCAGTCCAGAACACGCACGCCTTTACACACAGCAATGCAACCGACTACCTACGAGCACGCCGAAAACTTCGGGAATGACCCCAGCAAGCAAGTATGAGTCATTTTCTTGTAGGACTTCCGTCCACAGTCAGTAGATTTTAGTTTCCAGCCACCTACAGCGAGTTCGCCTTTTGGGCAGGACACAGAAACGGAAGGAATGAGAGCAAGTCTAGTGACTTTGACAGAACAGTTTGTAGTGAGATTAGAGTACAGTAGATGGCGCCACCGTACAAGTACGATGTTGCACATAGAGGGGTGAGAGAATTTCAGGAGGGGCATAGGAAAGGATACCCATTTAACCAGTGGGTCCAACCTGGGGGCCGTCACTTAACGTGCTCGTCCGATACACAGCGGGTATTCAGCGATTGTTAGTAAATCACACCATCTTCGGACCTTGCATCGATAGTCTGAATCGCTAACCACTAAGCCAGCCGCGGCTCGAGAATTACCCTATTAGGAGGTGTAGGGTCAGCGTCATTTTCTTGTAGGACTTCCGTCCACAGGTAGTAGAGTTTAGGTCCCAGCCACCTACAGCGAGTTCGCCTTTTGGGCAGGACACAGAAGCGGAAGGAATGAGAGCAAGCCTAGCGACTTTTGACAGAACAGTTTGTAGTGAGATTAGAGTACAGTAGATGGCGCCACCGTACAAGTACAATATTGCACATAGATGGGTGAGAGAATTTCAGGGAGGACATAGGAAAGGATACCCATTTAACCAGTGGGTCCAGCCTGGGGGCCGTCACTTTATGTGCTCGTCCGATGCACGGCGGATATTCAGCGATTGTTAGTAAATCACGCCATCTCTGAAAGATCAGCCCAGGCTTGAACCTGGGGACCCAGCATCGATAGCCTGAAACACTAACCACTAAGCCATCCGCGGCTTCGAGAATTACCCCAGGCACCTCGGCTGCCCTTTATATCGCATGTACCCGGACGTCGGAGAAAGCTCCGTCGCCTTGTACAACGATGATGACATTTCACATCACGACGTGTGCTTCCTTCGCAGCACATTTCTGCTCATAACTTGAGTTCTATTTAAGCTATTTCCATTCTGTAACCTGATTTGAATTCTGCATAAAATGTGCTTTCCAATGATGTACATATTGTCTGCATTCTCTGCACATTTACTTTGTAGCAACACTCAAACCTCAGGAACTTCAAAAATGTCCAGAGTTGCTATTAATTTTTCCCCTACTGTATATCTTATTTTTGTCAATATCTTTACTTCTAGGAGTCCGATTTGAAAAATTCCCTCTTTGTTGGATAGTGTTCTGATGCGAAATGTTTCTCCTATAAATTCAAAATTTTCAAGTAAATGATAGACTTTCCGCTAAAGGGCACAAAGGTAAATTGCGTTTTCTGCGTTATTTCTGCTTCTAAAACTCCGGTTTGAAAACTTCTTCCCGTATCGCATACAATACCTGATGGAAAATATTTTTCATATAATTTTTAATGCTCGGTAAAGAATGGTTTGGCCACCAGGAGGCATAAGAGGTTATTTTTGCTTCTGATGCTTGAACAGAAATCGGGAGATGTGCTTTAGTTTCCAACTCCTGGGAATGTAATTTTCAAGTTTTCTGAACAGGTGGCTACTTGGAAAACAGTGAAATTATGGCACATTGGTGCCGGCAATGACATTTGTATTGCCTAACATGTATGTAAAGAATTATTTCTTCAGGGAGATTTCTTTTCCACTGATATTTTATTATTGTTGGTAGCGCTTTTTTTTAATATAGGTTTTAATTTTTCCTTCTTTTACTAATACTGTCAAGTCCAAAATGTTGAGCTGATTATCTTTTGGAATTTCCAAGGAGAACTTCAAATTCTTGTCTGGATTCTTAATGTCATTGTTCGCACAAGTTTAGCATGCCATATGGAAGACATATATTTATGTAATCTAAAATTATTAAAATATCACTCATATACACCAATGACCCATTACATTATAATCATCTGTCTAATAAGTTGTAGGACCCACTTCAGCCCGCAAAACAGCTGCCATTCCGCTAGGCATCGATTCGATGAGGTAGCGATAGGTATCCTGGGGTATCTGGTACCATAATGTTAACAGCACATCCTCCAGTTTCCGTACATTTTATAGTGGTGGTGATTTAGCGCGAACCCACTTTTCCAAGTCGAACCACAAATGTGTGATTATTCGTTTCAGGTGAATTTAGAGGTAAAGGCATTAACAGAAAATCGCCATCATGTTCCTGGAACCGCTGCTTGACGATTCTGGCAGTGTGGCATGGCGCATTATCCTGTTAGTAATGGCCATCACCAGCAGGGAACACAGTTGCCATGAATGAATGAACTTGGTTCGCAACGACGCTCAGATACCTGACAGGTGTCAAATGTGCTATTGGGATAATGGGACCTAAGGTGTCCCAAGAAAACATCGCCCAGAGCCTAACAACACCGCCGCAGGCCTGTTTCCCCCAACAGTGCATCCAGGTGCCATAGCCTCCGTTGGTAATCGGTGTATCCGCGCTCGACCGCATACGTGATGCACCAGATATTCTTCAGACCAGGCCACTTTCTTCCAATAATCCACGGTCCAATCTCAATTATCTTGGACAGCACAGAAACTCGGCTGGGTCTTCGGCTACTCCGGGCAATGTGCAGAAGGCTGCGATGAACTGTGTGCTGTGGCACATTATGTTGATCACCACGGTTGTAGCTGTGGGTGATTTTGTCGCACTGTGGCCCTGCAGTCGCTGTGAACAATGCGCGACAATCTTCACTCCCCTCTGGTATCAATGAGCTGCGGATGACGCGTGGCTGAACGACGGTTCATCGTTTGGATACTTGTGCACCACTTTTGATACGTACTCACTAGAGCGGCACGTGAACAGCCCACAATCCGCGACATTTCCGAGATTGTAGTTCTGAAGCACAGTGCCATCACAATTTGTCCTTTATCAAACTCCGATAAATCGGCAGCTTTTCCCATTCTGACTCCGTACGTTCTACTAACCGAAATCCAGTACTCGAGTCGTATATATACTGCTCTGTAAACTTCAACTGCGCCACTGTTCAGTCTTCAAGTATGCGGGGTGGTCATAATGTACTGACTCCTCGGTGTATCTTGTATAAAGACAGAAGAATGATGGTGTAATTAATACATTTTTTACTGGTTTTCCTACATAATTATTTGCAGGAAAAGCTGCTGGAGACGATTCGATTGTCAATCCATAGGTTTGCCTGCAGAATTTGTTCCCTATCTGAAAATAATTATTTTTCAACGAAAAGTTTAACTTCTGTGTACAATGTAGCATGGTGGTGGTTCTCTCATGCTCTGGATGGTCATATCATGGTTTTCAGCAGGTCCCCTGATCGCTTTGAAAGAACAAATGACTGGCAGAGTATGTGAAACCATTTTGGTCGGCCAAGTCCATCCAATGGCTCAGGCATTGTTTCCTGCAGGGGATGCTATCTATCAAGATGATAACATCCCAATTCACTGAGCTCGGAATGTCCAATCATGGTTTCAGGAACATGAGGACGAATTTTTCCACCTTCTTTGGTCTCCCCAATCACCGGACTTAAACACCATCGAGCCATTGTATTGTAAAACAGAGTAAGATCCCGTTATCTTCCCAAGGACCTGGAGAAGTTTCTGCTTGAAGAATGGCGTAACATTCCACTAACCACCATGCAGGATTTGTATGCGTCCGTTCCAAGGAGGATTCAGGCGGTTTTGAATGTCAAAGGTCGACCCACACCCTATTAGGTACGTAAAACATTTTCCTTGGTGTTCACAACATCCTAAACCCCTGTATAATAACAGATTATAGATCACAGAAAACGGACGGCATCTAGAATAGAGACGGTTAAATTTGTCGCAGGAAACATTTCCTGTCTCTATCAATCACAGAAAAAATTTCATCACTGTTATAATTTGACATAGAAACATCTTTTTGGATAGACAGACAGGGTAGCAAGTGGACTGATGGACGGAGAGGTAGGTGCCTTAAACCCTATGCTCATGCAAAGAAAGAATTATTTCGCATTGCGGAAGAAGAATTTCATCATTATGACATTTTAAGAGGAAATATCGTTTCTCTAGATGGACAGACAGACAAATGAAGGGTTGGACAAATACTGATGACATTTTCCACATGCCTGTCTTTTGTGTGTGTGTGTGTGTGTGTGTGTGTGTGTGTGTGTGTGTGTGTCGTGTTCCTTGATGTGATATACAGAAAAAAGTTATTGTCAGTGCTAAGAAGAAAACGTTCACCGGTGCAAAATTTTTATAGTGTCTAAACGGTATATGAGAATTTGTGGATCTATCCATATTTCTAGGAGACGTACTGTTGTACACTGAAGAGCAATTGAATTAGATATACCTGTCTAGTAACGTGTAGCGCCGCCTTTCGCCCTGATGACGACGGCGATTCGTCTCGGCATGGACTCGACAAGACACCGGAAGCGTTGGGAAGCCATACGGATCCACGACCAGTGAACAAGCTCCCACAGTTCACGAAGATTTAATGGAGGGGGTTAGAGCCTCGAACATCTCTCTCGATGGCATCCCAGATGTGCTCGATGGGATTGAGGTCAGGCGACCTAGCTGGCCAAGGAAGCGAGGTCACGTCGGTGGAGTGTTTATTCAACAATTCGGATACAATTCGGGAGCGATGGCACGGTGCATTGTCTTGTTGCAGGATGAGGTCCCCAGTAGAATGTTGAAGACGCACAAACTGAAGCAAATGGTCGTCCAGGATATCCCGGTAACGTTGACCTGTGACGGACGATGTCACACGTACGAGAGGTCCCATTTTAGTCCACGTAAACAGTCCCCAGATGAGAATGCCACCCCCACCAGCTTGAAGAGTACTCTGCCGGCAAGAAAGATCCTTCGCTTTATGTGGTTTGCGCCATACTCGTATCCTGCCATCCGCATGTACCAACGTTAATCTCGAATCATCAGTATAGGCAACATTTTTCCACATGCCACTGGACCCTAGGGTCCAGTGGCGATGTTCCTGCGCCCATGCTAATCTTTGAACCCTGTGATGTGCGGTCAGCAGCGGTACCCTCGTGGGACGATGGCTTCTGTACCCCATAGCGAGGAGATGGTTCTGGATGGTGTGGCTGTTTACACGTTTTTGTGCACCAGCGTTAAATTGCCGAGTGATTTCTTGCACTGTGTCCCGTCTATCTGCTGTTACAAAGCGAGAGCCGAAGATGACCCTACTCATCCACACGCTCTTGTCCACGGCAGTTGGCCCTTGCAGGGATGGTTTTACCGGATTCGATGTACTCACGGTGCACCCGTGACACAGTAGCTTGTGAAAATCCCAGTGCCTGCACGACTTCCGAGATGGAAGGACCCATTCGTCGGACCCCGACAATTTGCCCACGATCAAATGCGCTTAGATCCTCCGTCTTACTCATACTGCGTCCGACTCATAATGATTCCCGTCGCATGACTCCTTATATTGTCGGATCGCTGCATACGTCATGTCGTCTTCGTTTACAGGGCCGCCCACAGCGCCACATTTGCATAACGCCTGCTGTCTCTAATTCAATTGCTCTTCAGATTATATTAGTTCAGTGAGGAGTTATACACTGCTGTCTGTTGAAAATGCAACACCAAAAAAGATAAAGTGAGATTTATAGGGTACATTACTTATACAAGACCCAAGTGTACAGACCAGAAAATGATGTGGAACACACAATACTCAGTACCGTGTGCACTCACCACGAATGGTGATAACTGCTTGTTTAGGGCGTCACATTGACTAGAACACTTTCTAGATGTCGCACTACTGAAGGTCATACCATGCTGTCACGATTCGAAGCCAACATTCATCTTGGGTAACTGGCGGATGGGTAAGGTGTCAATCGACCATGTACCACACTTGTTCAGTGGGTGACAAATCATGCGAATGCACTGGTCAAGGAAGACGAAGCACATGGGCATCCAGGAGAAGTAAGAAATTCTGCGCTACATGTGGGGGCACTGTGCTGTTGTTAAGATAAAGTTTGCAGATATGGCAGCACTTCAGCATCCACATCATCCACGATGTATCGCTGGCTGGCCACGATTCCTACAGCACATAGGAGGTGGAAATGCGAATGGAATATAACAGCACCCAACACCAGAATGCCAGGTGTCGGGGCCCATATGATGCTGCATAATGCATACCTCCAGCAGCCATTCAACACGGTGTCACCGTACAAAGATACGCCTGCCGCCAGTGCTTTTCAGTGTGCCGCAGTTCAACCTGCGACACATTGAAAAACACTATGTTCCGCCATTCATCATGCCAGCGTCTGTATTAGCCCCATTGCAGCCATTGACATCTGAAATTCAAGAACAAGGGAAGTAAAAGCAATGGATGATAAGTGAGTAGGCCTCTCTGATGCAAACGGCATCGAACAGAACTTGCAGACAACCGTTGATGTGATACAGACCTCCACTGTTGTGCTAACCCTCAGGATGTGGCTGTTCGGTTCACCAACGCCATACAGTGGATATGACAGTCTTCCCGTGTATTTGTTCATCGCTTGTCTCCATATACCTCACGTAGGTGTGTAATACCTTCCTCTTCCCACTGACAACATGTTCTCATCATTGTGCTTGCGTTATGTCCAACACAAGCGGTGATATAACAGAAGGAAAGTTCATTCCGATGTTGGTCTGTTGCGATGCAGACCTATGCTAACGAGGGTGCATCTGCAAAAAAAGGTTTACATTTGCACAGCAGTATCGGAATTAGACCTCCGCTTATTGGCAAAGGATTGCCTTCCCTGATGAATCATGTTTTCTGCTTCATCGAACGGATGGACGTTTGTGTATAAGGTGAGAAACATCGGAGAACAAACACTCTTAAATCATTGCTGGAAGAACACAAGCTCGTGGAGGGCAGCGTTACGGTCTGGGGAATGCTTTTGTGGCATTCTCTGGATCCACTCATACCTGTGGAAGGCACTATGGACCAAATTTGTTATGGTTCTATCCTTGCACACTATGCACACCCATATATGCTGATTGTCTTCCCTGGGGCGGATGGAATCATCGAGTACGACAATGCGACGTGTCACACAGCTAACAATGTGTGAGAGTGGTTGGAAGGGCACGATGAAAACTTCAAAGTACTTCCCTGGCCCCCTAATTCCCCAGACTTAATCCCAACTGATCATCTGTGGAACCACCTCGATCGTGTTGTTCGCTCTATGGATCCTCCACCACTCCACCTCCAGCGGCTGTCAGATGTCCTGCTGTCAGCATGGCTCCACATTCTTGTGAACACCTTCCAGCACCTTATTGAGTCACTCCCAGGACGTTGGCCGTCGTCTAGCTGCTGTCCGCGCTGCACACGGCGGCGGTTACACTGGATATCAGCTGGTGGTCACAATAATGTGATCCGATCGTGTGTGTGCAGTATATATAAATAAGATAACCCTTAGAGCAAACCCAAACTCGAAAACTCAAAAACGAACCAATGTTTGGAACGAAACACCCTGGATACACCCAACATGAAAAAACAGCACAGGTTCAAACCAAATCATAAACAGAATAAACCTGTAGACAAGCTGAAGTAACGTCCAGCAAATATGGAATTCAAGCACCTTTATAAACAACTACAAACATGATCCCCCCCCGTTCAGAAAAAATCAAATGCTCACCCAAACATCACAGAACAAAGCAAAAACCATTTAAATTAAAATATGCCTAAAAAAGTTAAAACTTACCACAACACGCAGAACAGGAATCAAAAACCATCGTGTCGTACTCATCAGGGAACACCGCCACGTAAACAGTGGCTTTTCGTAGATTGCAAAAGGTCGCAAATAACCAAAAGAACCCGCCACCGTGTTCCCTAAGCCACTGGTAATAAAGACAAACTACACAAATAGATCTGAAAGTATAGTCCTAAGCAAACCCGCTCTCAGAATGAAAACACGGTCGTCACTGGAAGCTTGAGCACATTGAACCTCGAATAAAAACGGACGGCATCTGGCATAGAGACGGTTAAAGTTAGAAGTGTATTGAACTGAGAAATACAGGTGAAGCTGTGTGAAAAAAAGGGGTGGCTACGTGGGTGTTAATGGGAGTGGCTACAAGAGATCCGCCGAGTAGCACTTAGCGGCTATTCTATTAATATTGTAGGATCTGGGGTTAATTAAGTCTGAAATGTATATGAATTTAGATAGAAGCCGATAAGATTTCGACACGAGGAGATTCCGACTTTGACGTTACTTTTTTAACTGATTGGCACTCCAATATTTCTTGTAGAGTCCTTAGAGGTATTATTATTAGTCAATTTTTCAGATGTCTAACCATTTGTAATAGATATGATTTTCAATTGTCTGCCATTACTTGGTTATTCAAAACACTTCTTTTAAAAGACTATCCATTTCGGTTTCTTAAAAAATCTTTCCAGTAACTACTTCATCATGCATATACTAATCAGCTTCTATCTAAATTCATATACATTTCAGACTTAATTAACCCCAGATCCTACAATATTAATAGATTAGCCTGCTAAGTGCTACTCGGCGGATCTCTTGTAGCCACTCCCATTAACATTTACGTAGCCGCCCCTTTTTTTTACACAGCTTCACCTAAATTTCTCAGTTCAATACACTTCTAACTTTAACCGTCTCTATTCTAGATGCCGTCCGTTTTTATTCGAGGTTCAATGTGCTCAAGCTTCCAGTGACGACCGTGTTTTCTTTCTGAGAGCGGGTTTGCTTAGGACTATACTTTCAGATCTATTTGTGTAGTTTGTCTTTATTCCCAGTAGCTTAGGGAACACGATGGCGGGTTTTTTTTGCGATTTGCGACCTTTTGCCATCTACGAAAAACCGCTGTTTACGTGTCGGTGTTCCCTGATGAGTACGACACGATGGTTTTTGATTCCTGTTATGTGTGTTGTGGTAAGTTTTAACTTTTTTAGGCATATTTTATTTTAAGTGGTTTTTGCTTTGTTCTGTGATGTTTGGGAGGGCATTTGATTTTTTAAGAGGGGGGGGGGGGGGTCCTGTTTGTAGTTGTTTGTAAAGGTGCCTGAATTCCATATTTGCTGGACGTTACTTCAGCTTGCCTACAGGTTCATTCTGTTTGTGATTCGGTTTGAACCTTTGCTCTTTTTTCATGTTGGGTGAATCCCGGGTGTTTCGTTCCAAACATTGGTTCGCTTTTGTGTTTTCGGTTTTTGAGTTTGATGTAAGGCTTATCTTATATAACGTATAATAAGTCAAGATTTGGGTTTGCTGCTTTTTAGCGCAACTTGGTTTATGACTTTGATTTTTCTTTGTGGTTTGATCGGTTCGAATTAGCGTAGAAGATTTTAAAAATTTCGTATATATATACATGTATATATACAGTATCTCACCAACCCGCTTGGCCAGCGTGGTGAGTTATGGCCAAACACCTCCAAAATGACTCCACAACTTAAATCTTGGCCCTCAGTCTCCGGCAGCTGGAATGTACCTGGCCAAGGCAGCGGCAAGTGCGACATGAAGGCAGAGGGTGCTAAGAATCTCCGGAGGACAGGACTAGGCTGCCATCTGATGCTGACCTTGGCTACGTATAATGGACGCTCCCTATCTTCTGATTCAAGGCTTCTTGAATTGGAAGAGGAACTACATAGGATCAAGTGGGACATCGTCAGGCTAAGTGAGGTAAGGAGAAAAGGAGAAGATCTCATTGAACTGAAAAGTGGACATCTATTCTACTATCGTAGGACTGATACTGGCAGAAATAGTGGTGTTGGTTTTATAATAAACAAGAAACTGAAGGATAAAGTTGTAGAAGTTGAAAGTTCCTCTGACAGAGCTGCACGACTAGTTATCCAACTCTCGGGACGATACCAGGCTCAGATTATTCAAACTTATGCACCCACCACAAGTCATCTTGAAGACGAAATTGAAGAATTTTATGAGATAATTCGTCATCTAAATAATAAAGGGAGATCTTAATGCAAAATTAAAGATAATTATGGGAGATTTGAATGCAAGAATAGGGCAACGGCAACAGAATGAAACTTCAGTAGGTAAATTCGGTCACGGCAACAGAAACCAGCGTGCAAATACTCTCGTAGAGTTTGCAGAGGCAGAAGGGCTTTTCATCTTGAACTCCTTTTTCAAGAAAAAGCTTCATAGGAAATGGACATGGAGACAACCAAATGGGATGACAAGTGAAATTGATTTCATTATGTGTAACAAAAAATTCGTCATAGAAGACTGCAGTGTGCTAAACAAGTTCAACACAGGTAGTGACCATAGATTGGTGAGATGTAAGATGCACCTCAACACTAAACTCGAACGTGGCAAGCTCATAAGACAAACAAAATGTATTGACATAACCAACCTTTAAAAACACCATAATACCTTCAAGTTGGAACTCAAGAACAGATTCTCTGCTTTAGAAGGCCTAACATCGGAAGAAGTGAATATTTCGGAAGTTAACAGAAAAGTAACCAAAGCTCTTATGGAAACAGCAACAAAATTAGCTGGGTCTAAGAACAAGTTGCATGTGAACAAATTATCAGGAAAATCCAAAATGTTGATGCAAAAAGAAGAGAGATGAGGACAACTAAAGAAGATGTTACTTCCAAAGTGGAATAAATAGAGCTATGCAAGACAGTACGAAAAAGTATCACTGAAGACGTAAGGAAATTCAACTGTGAACTAGTAAGAAAAGCAATTGAAAACTACCAAAGCCTAAAGATAGCAAAGGGACATCTCAGTAAGGGAAGAAAACAGATTATGTCACTGAGAAATGAAGATGGTTCTGTAACAAAAAATAGAGGCGACATTTTGACAAGAGTGAAAGATTTCTACTCCAAATTATATGAAAGGGATGATGCATGCACTCCAGACATCATGAAAGGTACCAGTAGCAGAGTTCTTCCAGTCCTCCCATCAGAAGTTGCACATGCAATCAAGAACATGAAGCGGGGAAAAGCTCCAGGAGAAGATGGAATTACTGTAGACATCATACAAGAAGCAAGTGGAGAAATCGAAACAGTACTCGCCCATTCACTCGATGCCTTAATGAAGGGAAGATTCCTGAGGATTGGAACAACGCTACAATGATGTTGCTACATAAAAAAGGTGACATTGAGGATCTTAGGAACTACAGACCTATCAGCCTCCTATCAGTGGTTTATAAAATCTTCACTAAAGTTCTTTCACACCGCTTGAAGGTGACACTGGACATGGCTCAACCGAGAGAACAAGCTGGATTCAGGAGTTGCCTACAGCACAATAGATCATATCCACGTACTGAGAGAACTAATTGAAAGAGCGAGGGAATATGAACTTCCATTGTGTATGGCTTTTATCGGTTATGAAAAAGCCTTTGATTCGGTGAAACCATCAGCAGTTACAATGGCTCTGAAATCCTGCGGTATTGAAGATGCGTACATTAATATTATTAATAATATCTATGAAAATACAAGTGCAAAGATTCAGCTGTTTGAAAATACAACACACATAAAAATTGGAAACGGAGTGAGACAAGGTGACACCATATCTCCGAAGCTCTCTAATGCCACATTGGAAAATGCCTTCCAGTCACTGAACTGGGAAAACAAAGGGATAAAGATTAATGGAGATTATCTAACCCACCTTCGTTTTGCTGATGACATAGTCATTTTTGCAACTACCCCATCAGAGCTGCAGAGTATGATCCAGGAACTTGCTGACAAGAGTAAACAAGTGGGATTAAAAATGAATTTTCGGAAGACAAAAGGGATGTTCAATGCTTTTACAAGAAATGAAGATTTATCGATTGATGGAGAAAAGCTGGAGATAACAGACACGTACGTTTATCTTGGACAGCAGATATCAAGTGAGGGTCACATTGATGAAGAAATTAATCGGCGTACAAAACTTTCCTGGAGAGCTTTTGGAAGAAACAGCATAATTTCCAAGAGCAATACGCCATTATGTCTTAAAAGAAAAGTGTTTGATCAATGCATCCTTCCAGTGCTTATGTATGGTGCAGAGACGTGGACCTTAACTAAAAGAGACATACAAAGGCTGCCGACAACTCAAAGCAGCATGGAGAGGTGCATGCTTGGTGTAACCAGGAGAGATAAGAAGAGGAACTCGTGGATCCGAAAAATGACAAAACTGGAAGACATCATGATCAGAGTTAAATCCCTGAGATGGCAATGGGCTGGACATACTGCCAGAAGGACAGACCATCGATGGACAGCCCAAAATGTTAAATTGGATTCCAAGGGACAGGAAAAGACCCAGAAGAAGACCACATGGAAGATGGGTGGATGAAATTGGAAAGTATGCGGGAGTGACATGGAGGAGACTGGCACAAGACAGACCGTTGTGGAGGAAACTTGGGGAGACCTTCGTCCAGCAGTGGATTGATAATGGTTGACAATGATGATGATGATGATGATGATGATGATGATGATATACACTATCTACCAACAAGTAATGGGACACCTGTGATAACAAAGGAAAACGAAGTTTATTCACCTTCAATAGTTGGTGGAGCCTCCACGAGCAGCGATTACAGCTGCGACCCTCCGGGGCATACTCTCAACCAGGCGTTGTACGACGGCTAGCGGTATTTTCTTCCACTCGGCTTGGAGAAGGCAGGTCAGTTCCTTCACCGATTTCGGACGTGGGGGAGGCACCCCTTACGTCGACTCTCCAACTCGTCCCAGAGGTGCTCGATAGGGTTAAGGTCCGGGCTCTGCGCAGGCCAGTCCGTTCGATTAACCCCATTGTCACCATACCAAGCCATGGTGGACCTCGCAACATGACAGGTGGCATTGCCATCCTGAAAGTAACATGGGTCCACCCCGTAAAACTGCCACAACGTAGGAAGCGCATGGTCATCCAAAATTGTGCAGTTGGTCTTGGCGTTGAGTCTACCAGGAATTGCGACCAAGGGTCCCGTGCCATACCAGGAAAAACATCCCCATTGCATAATACCACTGCCGCCGAACTTCACAGTTGGCACAATACATTCCGGCAGGAGGCGTTCTCCAGGCAGACGCCAAACCCATACCCTGCCATCCGAACGGTAGAGGGTGAACCTTGATTCGTCGCTCCAGAGAACCTGTTTCCACTGTTCAACGGTCCACTGTCGACGTTCTTTGCACCACGTTAGCTGAGCAACGCTATTGGACTTGGTGATCAAAGGCTTGTGGGCGGCAGCACGTCCATAATAACCGAGCAGATGGGCTTCCTTACGGAAGGTATTCATAGAACGAACACTCCCGGATGCCTGTTGAAACTCCTCGCGGATGTGGCCCATCGATTTGGTGCGGTTCTTCCGAATTTCTCTGGCCAGCACCCGTCGGTCTCTAACTCCCAGTTTTGTCGGTCTGCCGGGTCGGGGCACATTCCGATAGTCACCTCTCATCTTCCACTTGCCAATCACGTGGGCCACTGTTGATTTTGGGTACTTCAACTCGCTGGATATGTCACTTATCTGTGATACCCGACGATTACACCTTTCTCGAAATCAGAGAGCTCCGAACTGCGTGGCATCTTGCCTGCGACTGGTTGCGTTGTTGTTTCCCACACGATATTTAACGGCAGCGGCCGTGACATGTATCAGGACTGCAGATATCGTCGATTGCAGGGGTGTCCAATTACTTGTTGGTAGATAGTGTATATACATTCAGATATCTACCTTAGCTGTCTTAAATTAAGTAAAACCAACCAAAATAACCAGGAACTTGATTTCTTAGATCTAAGTATAAAACTTAATAATGGTAACCCTACCATTACCTATTTGATAAAAGAAAAAATTCTCCTTTTAAAGTAATTAAATATTTACACTGGACAAATAATATATCCATTAAAATAATAGAGAATATCCTTATTTCACAAGTACTTCGAATTGCCAGAATCTGCAATAATACTTCGGATTTCTTGAACTCGTTAGTCTTCTCATAAATAACTTTCTAGAGACCCAAGTACCCGCTAACTTTATTAAAACAGTTTTAAGAAAAAATAGTTCTTAAAAATAGAGTTATATTAGCAGATCTAATTTAAATGCATCTCAGTTAATAAAATTATTCTGGCCAATGAAAGCTTTTTTGGAAGTTGGTCTAGAGGATGTATATTAACTACGTTTTTGGAACCTTTAGTGCTATGGATAATACAGTTTAGTTAAAATAATATAATAAAATTTTAAATAAAAATGCTAAAAAAGTTAAAAATGTAAAATAGCTATTCGACCTGTAAAATAGCCAGAACAAAGTGAGTCCGAACATTGTTTCCTAGGACTTAAAATAGCATAACAGAATCAGAAAAAACTTAACCCTTTAACAGGCTGGAGCGAATTAACTCGGGGTTAATAATATTCGCTGCAATCAGCTTGAACGAATGTTTTCGCTGTCTAAAAAGTGTGTCGAACGCGTCTGGAGTTAGTGAACTTGTTCGTCAGAGAGCAACGCTTCCTCCTTAGCTTATTGAAGTGGTCATTTAGGGGGATGATTGACACTAAACTTTCACCCCTAAATGACCACTTACTTTTTCAAAGTGGTCATTTAGGAGGATAGCTTACACTGATCCTTTCTAACTGATCATCTGCTACAATGTCAACTAACCTAAGAAAAGAAAGAGAGAAGATGTTTGAGGCACTTGTTTCTACCCAGTAGCACGTTGTCAGGGGAACAAGCCCTTCCGGATAATGTCTAGAGTCATGGAGCAGAAAACAGAGGACTATAGAAGCGAAATCTTATCACTGGTGACAGATTTATGTTCGGTACTGCTGAGGTGGGAGGGGTGAACGCAATGTTTTCTCGTAGCTTTCGTAGAATCCAGTCTCTGTGTGAAAATTTTCTGTTTGAGAAGCTTAGAAAAGTTTGGGCACCATTTGATTCAGAAATATCGACCGCTTTTAAATTTCTGATATTGCTGGATACCAGAAATTTGAAATGACATCTAGCTTAGCTGCATGTAAGTAATTTCATATGTATTAGCCTTTTCTTTTTGAAAAGTAAAGCATGAAGTCAAAACAATGGAAAAAAACCCTGTAAGGTATGATGTTGTCAAAGCAAAGATTAGCACCAACAGGGTAAAAATAAATGCATGCAATTCACAGAAGATAAATGAACTGTAATAGCATACCTAGTTGTGCAAATTGTTTTCCAGTAAACTAAAGAAATTGTTTTTGAAAAAATATTTAATCATATAATAATATATAATATACTCTTATTTTGAACATCCCTCTGCATAAGAAATTTAGCACACTTCTATGTATTTAACTGTATTTGATCCATGGTGACGTGTTGACCATTTAATTAATCTGAACCAAATTCAGTTTAGGGCTCTACCATCAAACTCAAAGATCAGATAAGAGTTTTCTAAGAAAAATAAAATGAATTCTTAATGGAGTACAAAAAACAGCAAAAAAAAAAAAAATGCTGACTGAGTATCATCATCATCAGTCCTATAGTTCAAAAGTCAATGCCAACAGAAACAGTTGTAGGGAAATCAACGATTTATGTATGAAAGCACTGTTTAAAGGTTAGTGTTTACTGCTTAAATCATTTTCAGTATTTTTGTAGTACTGGTTCAGTGGGTAACTGCATAATCAGCACTTTGATATACGAACAGCAAACATGTAAGTGGTTGGTTAGTAGCCTTCACTAGGCACTACCTATGTTACGCTAAGGGCTAAATGGCCTGTGCCAAAGGCCAAATGGATGGATGGGGGTTTACATTTGTTTATAACAAAGAGTATTTACTGTGGATCCATCTCTTTAATGTGACTTCTGAACCATAACGGATTTGAAAATCGATAAAAAAAGAAATTTTAGTTCATCATCACAGGGTGCCTCTGCCTCTTTATTCAGGAATGTCAACTATTTCATAACAATTAGAAATTTTCAGTAATGTTAACAAATCCTCATAAGTAAATGACTTTATTAGCAAAATAAAATATTACTTATATATCACTTACCTTTCATTAGGGAGACTGCTGCTTCAATGTTATTTACTTTATGGTGTCCCAGATTCAAAGATGGAGCCCAATCAGGATTGTTCACATCTGTTAAAGAGCTTGGTTCCCCTGTCATTATGGAAAATATTATTTAATGTTCACCTGTTATTATAATTCACACTACAAATTTCAGAAACGTGTAATAGTTTACAGAAACTGGTCAATGTATTTCAGGACAAATTTTTTGATATGCTATTGAGGAGCAAGTTTTCCGGCTTGAAAAAAATCGCTACCACTGCAAGTAAATAGTTTTTTTATGGTAACCTAATGTCTTAGTATGTGAAGTGGAATCACCATTACAGCTGGAAATGGTGATGCAGGTATTCAGTCCACTATTGAAAAGGGTGTGTGTATGTGTTTTGCAGCTCAGTCCCTTTTTGGATAAAATCTCGGGAAGGGACATCACAGAGAAAGGAACGAATCACATTTACTGCTACATGCTGTAAATGACATCCACCTAGACCTAGCACCTGTTCTTCCGGGAGGACACTCTCAGGCTTACTACTTAAAATTGCGGTTTAAATCTATCTGAAAGTTAAACGTAAGCAAAAAAAGTGTGAGCTATAAAACACACTCAGTGGACAAAACATCAAAGGTAGGGGTGATGGGAAGTTGACACTGGCATCCTCTGCCCAGAGTGAAACATAACCAAACCGGGTGCAGACGATGAAAAGATAGGCACAACGGGTTCCCAACAGTATATCGCTGTCAACAAATATCATCATATCATCATCATATGTAAAGGATTTTAGGAAGGGAGTGTCTGACCCCAGGTCTTAAACAACCCTTAGAAATAGGAAGCTAGGAGATTTGGGCTAGAGTGCCCGATAGGAAAGCTACACGGAAGCAAAGTAGAAAGGGGGAGGAAGACGCCCTTATTTATTACCGGGGGCCAGTACCAGGGGTCCGACGGCTTAACGTGCCCATCCGACGCACGGCGGATATTTAGTGGATCTTGCGTTCGTACCTGCCTGGGATCGAACCTGAGGTCCTTTCCGTGGCAGTCACGAACGTTGCCCACTAGGCCACCCGCTGCCCTGTCAACAAATATGGGCATCTTAACGACTTTTATTGTGGACGTACCGCTGTCACAAGATAGATGGGTGGGTCATTCTACCGTCGAAGTGTTAAGAACCCTAGGATTCCGAGGGCAACTGTATGAAGGGTCTACCGTGAGTATGCCATCTATGGACATATCAGCAGCAAGAGAACAACAGTAGCTAGCTGACCACACGCCATTGATGAAGGGTCGACGTAGACTGTACGGCCCATACAGACCGACCACAGGGTAACGGTGGCATATGCCCGATCAAGTTTTAATGTTGGAGGCCCAAGCATTGTCGGTGAACGAACGGTACAGTGCACAATGCATAGCACGGGCTAATGTCTTAGTATGGTAGGCGATGCCCTACTCATGTGTCACTATTGACTTCTCGTCATCAGGCATTGTGTTTTGCCTGGTGCCGGGAACATCAAAACTGGAAATCCGCAAGGTAGGACTTTAGAATGACTCGAATAGATTTTTTTTTTTTTTTTGCAATTTTTCCCGGGAAATTTCACCTGACAGCAAGGTTTTTGAAATGTCACAAAGATTCGAGCACTTTGGCGTAGAAATGTGCGAAACAGCGCGGCATAATGAAAAGTCACGATTTCAAAAATGTACAAAAAATAATTAAATAATAAAAGTCAGTGGAACATACGGTAAATGATTTTTTCACTAAAGTAACATGCATTATCTAGTAAAAGAAATAAAATTTTGAGTACCGAGTCATTCTGAAGTGGTACCCCTCTGCAAAGTGGAGCAGAGTACCGCCCTTTAATCTGGCTCTATGGTTTCAAGTGGCACTTTAATTCTCCTAATTTTTACTTGACAGGAACTCAAAATTTTGCATTCCAGCATAGCCACCAGCTTCTGTGCTAACAGCATATTCACACAGTTAATTAATATAAAAACGTCCCGTCATCTTTGGCTAATTATTTAATTTAAAAGTTTACTCTTCTGTAATTTACATATTCCCCAACCTGAAACTTAAGCTAATGTAAAAATCCTGAGCTTATATATATATATATATATATATATATACACTGAAGTGCCAGAAAAACTGGTACACCAGTCTGATACTTGGTAGGTCCCCCACGGGAGCGAAGGACTGAAACATGGTTACGCCATCGCTCCCATCTGCATATAGTAGTCGTACATTCCACATTGGCGGCTCAATCAGAACTGAGCCTTCCTGTATTTTTAAGAAGAAATGTGTGTTCCAATAACAAGTAAAATTATTATTCCTCATTTGTTGTCCTCGTGTACTTTAAAGGACAGAATGGAAAGTCACAAAGTCCAAATGTGTTCAGATGACACTTTCAAGTCTCATGCAACTCTTCTTACTTCTGCAGTCACCCACAACTTTTCTCTCAAATCCTTTTTATTTACTCTTACAACGATACTGCTTATCTTTCTGTGATGCGATAAGGGTTGTAATTTGCGAAGGTTTTTTGCAAAGCACTTATCTTCAGGCCATATGATTTTTTGAAGGTTTAACAAACACATGATTTGCGTGAAATATGACCCCTGTTAAGACATACTTGCATAAAACTAAGGAATTCCTTCTTTTTTCCGTATTTATTTCTGAAGTTGTTTAAAGATTGCGTTCTATCTTCCGTCATCTTGTGATCACTGTTTACTTCAATGTGAAAAGAAGAAAAGCAAAGTAGTCTTCAAATTTGTAAGTACTGATGAAATTGATTAGTTCGATAATAGAAATGTCAGGTGATCAGATACTTGGTTTAAAAAGCTATTCCCTTTCTTTCAAACTGCATGTAATCCAACAAAATGTATTGCAACTACAAAGAAAATTCCCTTTTCATAATTTTAAAACGTTTTGTTCGATTTCCCACATTTCTATAGCTCGTTTATGGCTTGAATAGAAATATACTGATTCTGAGCGATAGTTTCTAGACCATATTATATTTGCATTTTGCAATTGTTTCCAAACATTAAAGGGACATGATTAGATTTATTTACATACTAAATATTTGAACAATAATGGTTAAGAACGGGCGGTCTCAGTGGAAAGATTTTTGTTTCCCCAATTTAACGAAATTAACAACTTGGTGTATCTAAAATATGAAACTTAACCCCTGATTTTTTCAAAAAGGGTAACTTTTCTAAGCAGAAACTTTCCAAGAAGTGACTTTCTATTTGAGGATGTTTTTTTTTTTTTTTTTTTTTTTTTTTGGAGTTTAATGACCACCGCAGGTATTTAAAACTATAGGCAGTTTTCAGTTCCTAATTTAGGGTAGCTGGTTCCCGGAAAGGGAGACAGCTAGCTAGCACCATGCTTCGCCTGGGCCCATCTCGAAAAACTTTTCAGAAGCCCACGCCTCTGACAACTCGAAAACTCGAAAATAAGTAAATAATGCACGCCTAACGTCTGATTTAAGCGATGGTTAAATATCTCAGCTCGGTTATCGAGGAATTTTCCCTCACCGATACACATTGAAAGGATAATTTGCTATTCATAAGCAACTATACGTGTGAGACCACATTTCGGCTTCAGAACAACAGGCACAGGGCAGGCCATGAGTTTGTGTAGTCATGGACTCTACTAGGTGTTGGAAACGTTCGGATGGTATTGCGTCCAATGGCTGCATGGTATCAGCCCATTCAGCGCCGAGGGTTGACGGTTTTGAGTTTTGGAATCAAATGTGTCACCCACTTCGTCCCAAAGATGCACAAGTGGGTTCAAATCCGGAGAATGGGAAGGCTTGTTGAGTGTTGAGAACTCATTGGAATGCTGCTCCAACGTGCCCTTTGGCAAACTGGGGCGTTGAGACGAGCTGGCGTCTGGTTGAAAGAGGGCATCCTGCTAGGGGAAATGCATTACCCAAGAACGGATGTAAGTGGTTGGTAGGTATGTTAACGTAGCCTGTAACGTACTACGTCACATGATATAGATAACGTACTACTGCGGTGACGTCTAAGCCACATCGGTAATGTTGCAGCGATAAGCCTGCCAGCGTAACTCAGTTGGGAGAACAGACGTCCCGGAGAAGAAAGACGTGGTTTCGTATTTCACCACCGGCAAAAAGATCTTTAGAGATTATGATAGTCTCAATAGGTACAAATGGCTTCAAGATGGTCCACGTAAACACATCCCAGAACATTACATCTACTCTACCGACCTATCCTACTTGAGAGTTGGGGTCCGTGAGTTTGTGTAGTCAGCACTACACTCGCACCGTCCACGCAACGCCACACAACATCCGAACAACGCCACACAACATCCCAACAACGCCACACAACATCCCAACAACGCCACACAACATCCCAACAACGTCACACAACATCCCAACAACGCCACACAACATCCCAACAACGCCACACAACATCCCAACAACGCCACACAACATCCCAACAACGCCACACAACATCCCAACAACGCCACACAACATCCCAACAACGCCACACAACATCCCAACAACGCCACACGACATCCCAACAACGCCACACGACATCCCAACAATGCCACACGACATCCCAACAACGCCACACGACATCCCAACAACGCCACACGACATCCCAACAACGCCACACGACATCCCAACAACGCCACACGACATCCCAACAACGCCACACAACATCCGAACAACGCCACACAACATCCCAACAACGCCACACGACATCCCAACAACGCCACACGACATCCCAACAACGCCACACGACATCCGAACAACGCCACATGACATCCGAACAACGCCACACGACATCCGAACAACGCCACACAACGCTACACAGCATCCGGACAACGTCCCGCATCGCCACACAACATCCGAACAACACCACACAACGCCACACTACATCAGTCAACATCACACAACATCAGTCAACGCGACACTCGCATCCGCCACACTCACCACCGGCAAAAAGATCTTTAGAGGTTATGACGGTCTCAATAGGTACAAATGGCTTCAAGATGGTCCACGTAAACGCTTCCCAGAACATTTCATCGACTCTACCGACCTGAAACAACCCTACTTGAGAGTTGAAGTCCATGAGTTTGTGTAGTGAACACCACCCTCGCACTGACCCATCGGCGTGTTGTATGTAGTTGGAACCTTAATTCGTCGGACAAGCTACCCGTCTCCAGTTTTCCACACTGCTTAGTGGTGATGTTCTTTCGCTAAATTATGTCTCATAGCCTGGTGACGTTCTGTTAAAAAGAGTACTCGATGCGAGCATCGACTGCAACAGCCCAGTAGTGCCATCGTGCATGTGGAATTGTCTTTGCACAAACCTTCGTATGTGCCCGTTCGTTGGATATATGCCGACATTATCCTCTCCACCGTGGTCCTGAGTTCCGACATTACCATTCGGAAACTGCGATGCTCACTTCCACATTACCTACCTCTTTACGGTCACATTTTCTCCTGAGGCTGCCGATTTTGATGTAGGCCTGATACGCACGTGAATCTTCTATGAAAAAGCTATCTGGCTGGTGTGCGAAAGCTTGGAAAACTGATTTTTATCTTACGCCAATAAATTCGGATTACTAGTATATAGGTAGTTATACTATTTTCTACATAGTTGGTGTATAGTTCCTCGTTATTAAGATGCTACTATTTTTTAACGGTTGATAACAAAAAAGAGTTTCCCTTCATGTAAAAGTACTCATGGCCAAATTTTCTTGGCAAAGAATTTTTCTTTAAAATTATACGTCGGAGTAGCGCATTTTTACAAAAATGTACGCTATATGATGCATTTGCGGACACGATACTGTGTGTTTGTGGATACGTTACCTAATTTGTCTCTGAAATGCTCTTAAAGTAAGGTATCATACGATTCTGTATCATCCCAAATTTGAATTTTCGCTACGCTTGTCATACGCGAGACTTAAGTTATATCAGATTTGTTTCAGGTGAAGTTCGTTGGACATTGTTTTGATTCAATATATCTCCCCTTTAACATGATTGTAAATCAAAAATTCATCAGGAACTTTTGCCATATTTTCTATATGATACTCAGCACTTTTTGCACTTCCACAACAGACAAATGAAAGGTGAATCTTTTAACATGTTACGAAATTTTTTTTTCATTAATTCATAAATTGTGGTTATTTTTACATGACTCCAAACCTCATGCCTATGCTATCTGTATCCATGCTAAAAAAAATTAAGTGATGCAGATTATCTATAATATCCTTGATTTGCCGTTCCGCTGCTCGAGTTGTCAGCTTTGTTCTGGCTCGAGTTCGAGATAAAGCATGGGCGGTGTATTTCTTTAAGGTGGTTCCACCTAAAATCTCTGCCTTATGTTTCCAATCGTAAAATTTCTTTAGATATTTTCTTCGCAATTAATGTATTCCCGCGGATAAAAATTCGCACATCGATAAAACTAGCCTTAAGTTATAGCATGGGATACTTAATACTTGCTAAAAGATAACCATAATTAAGCGATCCAACATTTGTTTGTCTACTGACGTCATCAATGTACAGGTCGCGCCATCTATTAACAGGTCTGAACATTACTCAAAGAAAAATGATTGATTTTTTAATATAAATATGGTTATGTTTCAGCAAGTATTAAGTATCCATGCTATACCTTAAAGTTAGTTTTATCGATGTGTAAATTTTCATCCTTGGGAACGAATTAATTGCGAAGAAAATATGTAAAGAAATTTTACCATTGGAAACATAAGGCAGAGATTTTAGGTGGAACCACCTTAAGGAGATGGTTCTGCACCTCGTCTGGAACCTGTGGCTTTAAATTAGAGATGAAAGGCCCTCTGTAATCGCAGATATTTAAGGTAGTAGTTAAACCCCGAAAAAAAATATCCCTGATTTTGGTAAATTTTGAAGATACTATCTTTCAAAACAACAGGAATTCGAAATTCAAATGCATTGCTGATGGAGACTGTGTTCTAGAACGCGAGACAAGAGATGATTGTTGTTTTTGTCGTTCCAGCCCTGTTTTGTTCCCTTCCGATAAGACACCCCTTAGACGGTCATACGGGTTTTTAAACTACACGCACATAAAAAAGAATAAACACTTCTGAACATTGTGATGCGTCTGCCACGCAGGACACACATGAGATAAAGTCAGATAGCAGTGAGAGCACATGCCCGTGTAGCTCTGTTGGGAGAGCGACTTACTCCGGAGTGAAGGGACCCGGTTTCGTTACCCGGCGCGGGCAAATTTGTACGTTATATTGGCGCCCGAACTTTCAGGATGACCCGGCTGTTAAGTTTCTTGCAATGATGTGATGTTCTTTCCACACGGCGAGACAGGAAAAATGAGAATCCCTTCTTCAGTGGTTCGAAAAAATAAATCAGTGTCATGTTACGTTCCACACACCAAATTGTCTGGGATTTCTCAAATGCACGTTCTTCATGGGATGACTGCTTACAGCGACACATGGTCCCGGCTCACCCCTGGGCCATGCCCCGGCCCTCTTTCGGGGGAGGGGAAATGCGACGTTCCTGTCCTGCAGGACGCACATGATGAGATAACGGCAGATAGCAGTGCAAGCACATGTCCGTGAGCTCAGTTGGGAGAGCGACTTACTCCGGAGTGAGGTGACCCGATTCGATGCCCGGCGCGGACAAACTTGTACGTTATATCATCCACAGCATTCTATTGTTCCTCTAGTGTGAAAGAGGCCGACATGTCCGAAATTGCATGATTACGTGTGACGTATCACCGCCTTGAACGAATAACTTAAAAGCATTCAAAATTCATTTTGTATTTTCTGAAATCTCCGTATCACCCGCAGTGATGGCCAAAGGGCAGGATTCGGCCTCCAATGTCATTTTGTGCGACCCATCGAAAGTTATCTCAAGTGAAAAATCATTTCATCAATAAAAATAAAATGAACAGTCCGCAATGTTGATAATCTGTACCAGTAATTTTACTCAGTTTCAGTTTGCGCTGCTCTCCGTGAGGTATCTCAGTTCGAAAATTGTTCATCAACAACGGATAAAGTACCTGAACAAACAGATTACAATGTTAATACTCTGTGCTAGTGATGGCCTCCGATCTCAGTTTGTGCGGACCGCAATGATGTATCGCAAATGGGAAATTAATTCAACAAAAGTAGATAAAGTAGTTGAACAAACAATACAGTGTTAACACTTTTGACAGAAAGTCCCTCAAAGTATGTATAATGTGGAGCAGCGGGAAACTGTTCATTTATAGCTAAGTGAGCAGCACAACTTGTTTAGTCATAGCTATGAAAGCTACACAACTTGTTTATTTACAGCTATACGAGCTGAACAAGTTGTTTATTTACAGCTATGCGAGCTGAACAAGTTGTTTATTTATAGCTATGCGAGCTGGACAAGTTGTCCATTTATAGCTATGCGAGCTGGACAAGTTTCTTATTTATAGCTAAGCGAGCCGCACAACTTGTTTAGTGATAGCTATGAGAGTTACACAATTTGTTTATTTATAGTTGTGAGAGCTGGACCAGATGTTTATTTATAGCTATGCGAGCTGGACAACTTGTTTATTTATAGCTGTGCGAGCTGGACAAGTTGTTCATTTACAGCTAAGATAGCCTCACAACTTGCTTAGTGATAGCTATGAGAGCTACACAACCTGTTTATTTACAGCTATGCGAGCTGAACAAGTTGTTTATTTATAGATATGCAAGCTGAACAAATTGTTTATTTATAGATATGCAAGCTGGACAAGTTGTTTATTTATAGATATGCAAGCTGGACAAGTTGTTTATTTATAGCTGTGACAGCTGGACTAGATGTTTATTTATAGCTATGCGAGCTGGACAAGTTGTTTTTTATAGCTATGCGAGCTGGACGAGTTGGTCATTTACACCTATGCGAGCTGGACGAGTTGGTCATTTACAGCTAAGCGAGCTGCACAACTTGTTTAGTGATAGCTATGAGAGCTACACAACCTGTTTATTTACAGCTATGCGAGCTGAACAAGTTGTTTATTTATAGATATGCAAGCTGGACAAGTTGTTTATTTATAGCTGTGACAGCTGGACTAGATGTTTATTTATAGCTATGCGAGCTGGACAAGTCGTTTTTTATAGCTATGTGAGCTGGACAAGTTGTTTTTTATAGCTATGCGAGCTGTACAAGTTGTTGTTTTTTTATAGCTATGCGAGCTGGACGAGTTGGTCATTTACAGCTAAGCGAGCCGCACAACTTGTTTAGTGATAGCTATGAGAGCTACACAACCTGTTTATTTACAGCTATGTGAGCTGAACAAGTTGTTTATTTATAGCTATATGAGCTTCATAGGGCCCCTTTTTTTATGTAGTGGCATGAAACAGGAAATATGAATTCTTGAAAATGATTCCAAGTGATAAATTCTCAAGACCAAACGACTTTTCTAGTAAAATTGTTTCCAGGTTTGGAAAAGCGTACATGTGTACGTTCTCCGTAATGAAAGGGGGATTAAATCCTCACAAAGGAATCGATTCTCTAAGTGCCAATTTCAAGACTCATTGCAACTATCTTCAACTTCATTAAAAGATGACTATGAAGAACAAGTGAACTCATATGAGCGCTCGTAATATTCTCATTAGCTTTCTTCATACATTTTGTATAATGGAGGCTAATATTTACATTTAATTTTACTTAACATTTCATACGCATTTTGACATTGTCTTTCTAATGAGACAATGATAAATATTAGCAACCACTCAACGCTCGTTTTCTGTTACGTACTCATGCTCATTATTAAAAATGTAAATACATTTTATCAAAAAAATGCAACCCCAGGAAGTATTGGTGCAAATGCTGAATTTACACTTTTTAAAGAAAGCTGAATAATTTTGAATATCTTCCTCAACCGAACCGCTTCAACAAAACGAAGCAATTAAACTTTTGCAGTTGACTCATTTTATGCTCGTATTTTTGTATCAGAAAGTACTTAAATCTCAGTTTCCTTATTAAGGAAACTTATACGCAGAATTATATATTTTTCTTTGGTGTGTTTACAAATTTAAGGAAATTATTTACAGTATCATGCAATTATATTTTTTTATTCATCTATTCTATAATTTCTTTATTGTTTGCTAGGGCGACGACTATGGAATGCGTACGACGGAGAGGACCAATAAAGGAAGCTCCTGACACGGGCTACGCCTGGGTGGTTGCTGTAGCCGCTTGTCTTATCAACTTTATCATGGCCGGACTAGGGCGGATGTCTGGAATACTTTACGTGGCTTTTATTGAAAAATTTCAAGTTTCTCGAAAGCAGGCTACAGAACCCTTCAGCGTTAGGTCTTCGATGAGAAATTTATTAGGTAAACAGCGAAACAATAACGAGCGTATTATTATTACCACGGTTTCCTTTTTACAACTCAGTGGGCTATAAGCAGTCGCTCGTCCCTAATTTAGAGTCACTGGTTTCACGGAAGACAGAGAGCCAGTGCCGTAAGATAAACACAACATCCATACTTCACGGGATTCAAACCCAGACCCTTCATATGGACGAATGATCATAAGCCAGCGCTTACACCACTGCGCCACCTGGGCGGTTACCGCGGTTTCACCTAATGGTAGAGTACCCCAGGGAGCGGCCTTCTGAACTTTCCTACTGCTAGGGTAGGATTCGAATCCCGGGGAAAAGATCTACTGTATTTTGTTTGTCTTTCAGGCACTGGGACTGTCTTTTCCCTGCACCCAACGCTCCTATGTTGAGAATAGTTGAAAACTTGTTGCCCATGGAGGTTTTTCATTTATTTCGGGGGTTGGCGACCACGGTAATGCATCTCTTAGGGTTGTCGCTCGTCCCTAATTTAGGGTCACTGGTTCCAAGGAAAGAAGAGATCCCGCAACGTGAGATAAACTGTACACCCATGACTTATCTGGGGCTCGAACCTAAGCTCAGGCCTCCCTTATGTCGCAGTAGTCTAAGGACTGGCTTCTTTTTGAGTTTTCGTCTGAGTGGGCTCGGGTACGGGTTCTGGATGAGGCATAGATGGCGTGTTGATCTTAAGGCTCTGGCTCTGTCTCTTTCTTGGATTTAGTAACCCCGAATTTGGAATGCGCGACAGCTTATAGCCCATTGAGATGATCACGGTAGTCGTAAAAACCACCAAACAAACAAAACGGAAGAAAGATAGCAGAGTCATTGTCCATATTCTCTCGTGGGCAGATTTCTTCCAAAGTTTTGGCCAAAATTAGAGGAAAACCTTCGATTACAGAGCAACTGGCATGGAAAAATTTAACTCCCAAATTATTGCAAATCTGGTAACCACTTATGTCGTATTTCAGAATAATTAGGATCCAACTTAGATTCAACTGCGCTTTTTCTCCTAAAACTCATGTAAACTGTCGCACTGACTACAACTGTCCTTTCCATGTGTCTAACAGAAGTTTGAAAGTGAATTTCTTTTTTTTGTAGCTCGCGGAGGTTTAATGACATGTAAGTCTATAAGCAGCTACCTAGCCGTAATTTCGGGTCATTCGTCCCAAGGAAGGCAAAGAGTATGACGAACACAGCACATATGCTTCAACCGGGTCTCGGGCCCCAATTCACACGATTAGCTGAAGTCGGTGCCTCTGACAGCACCCCGAAATGAGACATTTTGGAGGTGTGAATAATATAGTAGTCATACACCATACGCATACATGCCTTGGTATTCGCTGCCAGGGATTTAAGATAGAAGAAATATTAGATAAGTGCCAATGTTCTCGCAATTTGCATACATGAAAAACAAAACTGTTACTTACTTACACAATGCTTTCTTTCAACCCATTGCAGTCTCTATTATTGGCGATAAACGTACGGTTAGCTGCTAAATTCCCCCATCAAAGAAAGTAGATTCTTAGGAGTTAAAATAACATTTGAATTGCCGTTTCTACCACTAGATCACCTTTTAAGGTTTTAATTGCTATATTATTCTGCACTGACGGGAACAAACGAAAATGTGTAAGTGCTAAACCTGGTGAAAACGGTGGGTGAGACAAAAGTTCCCAGACACGTTCCTCCATTGTATGCTGTGTTGCCAGACCTGCACGTGTTTGAGCGTTATTGTAATGGAAAGCAGCTTTCCGATTGGCCAAACTGGGACGCTTAGCCTGGTTTACTCTGTCAAGTTGCTCAGAGTAGACTGGCAGTGATCTTTTGTTAGGTGTCAAAAGCTCATGATAGATAATTCCCTTACGAAAGTCTGTTTGTCCGTTTGTGTGTGTATATGCTTTCCTTTACAACAACAAAATTCATTCTTTCCATCCGAGCCGTAGAATACGAGACATCGCTGCAGGGAGAACAGACAGACAGATGACTTCATCTCCCAATGAACGGAAGGACGACATACCTCAGATCACCGGTCACGAAAAGTTAGGGATATTGAGGTTTCGAAGGAAAAACGTGATGAAATGCAAATTTAGCGACTACTAGAGATCGGTTATCAGTGAGTGCTCAGAAGATGACATTTACACACTGATGTGCCAAAAGGAAAAACTGGAAAGAGCGCTACTATTTCCATTACATGCCACCACACCCATGCGGTAAATGGTATCGTCCGCAAACGACGTACACTATATTGACAAAAGTCACCGGACACCCCTTCAAAAGCAAATGAATGGATCCACTGCGTTGTTAAGATGCGCCCGTAAAGCTGCAAACGGTATGAAAACAGCCTGCAGCTGACCGCGATCATATCGCGGTCAACTACAGGCTTGTTTTAGAGTGAAAATGTCGCGGCGGGAGAGAACTGACTTTGAGAAAGGAAAGGTTATTGGGTGTTATATTAGGGGGTTGTCCATAAGAGAAACCTATAGGCCTTAAACCATACCCAAGTCAACTGTTTTGGGTGTACTGAATAAGTGGAAGACACAGGGCGTGCCTGAAGGAGCAAAACGTACCAGCAGACCAAAATAAAATCACTGATAGAGGACGTCCAAGCCTCAGGAGAGTCGTTACAGCTAATCGACGGAGTATTGCACAAGACCTCACTGTGCAGGTGAGTAAAATACTGGAACCTCGGTATGTACACATACCATTCGCAGAGAACTTCATTCCATGGGTTACCGTGATCGTGCGTCTTCTCATAAGCCTTTCATCTCCACCCGGAATGCTACTCGTCGTTTAGCATGGTGTAAAGAACATTTATCGTGGACCGTAGGTCAATTGAAACTGGTCCCATGGACTGATGAATCCAGATACACGATCCATCAGTCTGATTGTCGTGTGTGGGTATGGCGGCAGTCGAGGAATGCTATTTACCAGTGTGTGGGTATGGCGGCAGTCGGGGGAATACTATTTACCAGTGTGTGAGTATGGCGGCAGTCGGGGAATGTTATTTACCAGTGTGTGGGTATGGCGGCAGTCGGGGGAATGCTATTTACCAGTGTGTGGGTATGGCGGCGACAGTCGGGGGAACGTGTACTGTTCCTACGGTCAAGCTTGGAGCTGACAGTGTACTCGTGTGGAGGTGTTTTCCGTGGTATGGTCCCAGCCCATTGGTTATCGTGGACAAACCTGTTAACCAGCACGTCTACCTCGATATTCTGGACAATTATGCCCTACCAACTCTGTGGCAATACTATGGAACTGAGCCTTGTTGGTACCAGCAGGATAATGCACTGAGCCATTAAGCAAGAACTATTACAGCGTGGTTTAACGATAAATTTGTATCGTGTGTGAACTGGCCAGCACAGAGCTCTGATCTTAATCCCATAGAGGACCTATAGGATGAATTATAGCGCTTGATAAGAAGTTTGGAACCAAGGCCTACTACTAAGCAACAGTTAGCGGCAGCATTATGTACTGAATGGAACCGCATACCTATCGCTGTGTTCCAAAACCTTGTCAAAAGCCTGTCGCGAAGGTTCAGTGCATGCATTAAGGCTAAAGGTGGACCGACACCGTACTAATGTACGTCAATAAATGCTATGTTGTGTTTCTCTTCTAGGTGTCCGGTGACTTTTGACAATATAGTGTATATATAGAGGCAGATGTCTCCGCAAGCTCAAGTAGTAGCATTCTCAGTTCAGATGGTAGCTTATTGGGATTTAAATGATTTCGAACAGATAGTCGGCACCCGGGAAATGGCTCACTCCGTCTCTGAAATTACCACGAAATTTGGATTTACACGGTCAAGAATTTCAAGGGTGTACCTGGACTACACAAACCCAAGGAAAACATCCAGAGTGCGAGACCGGGAGGGCCGTAAATATCTGATGACTTCTTCCTGCCCAGTTAAAATGCCTACTCTGCAGGGATAAATTGTACTCGCTCGAAAATTATTAGAGTGAAGGCGTTGCGAGAGCAGTCCTGCTTGGATCCTACGGGCTTCACCCGGAGAAGATCGCTCAGGAGACCGGTCATTCTACACTGCCCCCGCGGGACCACCACATCCCGCTTCCTTAGCAGTGCCCGTACGTGTGACGTGCTAATGTGCAGGGATTCTAAATTCCGACTGACTGGGAGATTTATTCGTCATCGCGCTGTGGCCGTAGAAAAGCCTTGGACGATCGTGGACAACGGAGTCTGGAACGCATCGTAGCATCCACCCGGTGTGCAACATTGCCGCAAATCACAACGCAATTCAATGCTGGGATCATTAGTAGCATCAGCATTCGGACAGCGCAACGTTCCCTGGGTTCCATGGGGTTCCGGAGCCGAGGGCCCACCTGGGTCACATTGCTGACCCGGCGACACAATGCAATGCACCTCGCCTGGAATCCTTTACCGGCGAACATTACGGAATTTGAGACGCTCTTCAGGAAAGATGGTTGAGTGCACTGTCTCCATAGTACTACAGAGAGCTCATGGAGACCATGACCATCGCGTTGCTGCCGTTATCTGATCGCTAGGAGGACTAATGCGGTATTATAGAGGCATACAAGAGTCTTTGGCACTTCAGTGTGTGTTATACGTAAATTAGCATTATGACAGCACAACACGTGGCTTGCAAACCCCAATAAAAGTACCCTGCGAGAAATGGAAAACGGGTCGTTTCACCGCTTGGTTTAGAAATTTGCTGAATATATTGCCTGCAGTGTGTGATAAACCTGAAGTGATGTCCAGGTGACGTTTAAGCATTAACCACAGAAATAAGGATGTTGGTATATTAGTATCGATGTGGCTGCTGCTTTGGGAGTTTCACAAGGTGTTGTAAGTCGACTACACGCAAGATTTCTACGGCATAGAAATGTTGCAGGACGACCAAGAAGTGATCGATCCAGATGGATAACCACCAGAAGGCAATATCGCTACCTGATAGTAAGTGCTCTGAGAAGACCTGGTATCATCAGTAGCCAAAACCGGGAATCACTTAGAGCTGCTACTGATGTCACAGTATGTATTCAAAAGGTACGAAACTGTCTTTACGAGTACGGACTCAGAGCAAAGAGGCAGTTGAGATGTATAGCATTGATATGAGCTCACCGTCGTCAAAAGTTTACCTGGGTCTAATAGTACATGTCATGGAATACAGAGTAGCACAATGTACATTTCACAGGCGAATCCCGTTTCGCTCTTTATCCTGAAAATCGACGAGGATACCTGGATCTAACAACCCATGTCATGGAATACAGAGTAGCACAATGTACATTTCAGAGGCGAATTCCGTTTCGCTCTTTATCCTGAAACTCGACGAGGACACATGTGGAGAACCTCCGGTACACAAATGCAACTACATTGTGCAGTCCGTCCACCCTCACTAGTAGCAGTCAGTTCTGGTCTGTGCAGGAGTGTGTTGTAATGGCCGTACATCCTTGTATGTTTGTCAAAGCAAAATGAATGCATCAGTGTACCAAAGCAAGATTACTGTGCCCATTGTGACACTGTTTCATTCTGCTATTGGGCATGCATTCCGTTTTTACCATGACATTGCAACCAGTCACCGTGCCTGGAGCGTACGTACTTCAGGAGCTGGAAAATCATGGGATTGAATCGTTGCAGATTCCTCTGAGGACTCCTGACCTTAATCCTATTGAGAACATTTGGGACGCTGTACAGCGACGTCTGGATAACCAAGTTTTATACCCAAACGGGTGGTAAGTGGTGGCTCAGAGGGGGCAGCAGACCATAACTGGTCCCTGGATTGATCTTGTCGGAGATTGGCAGGATTGCTTGCGCAACGCCTTAATTATCAAATTCATGAGAGAGATCTGCGTATCCCTGCAGAGTCGGCATTCTGACTGAGCATGTCCAGTCATCAGCTTAGATTACCCCACTGCATATCCCTGCAGAGTCGATATTCTGCTGAGCATTTCCAGTCATCAGCTTAGATTACCCCACTGCATATCCCTGCAGAGTCAACATTTTGACTAAGCATGTCCAGTCATCAGCTTAGATTACCCCACTGCATATCCCTGCAGAGTCGATATTTTGACTGAGCATGTCCAGTCATCAGCTTAGATTACCCCACTGCATATCCCTGCAGAGTCGATATTTTGACTGAGCATGTCAGTCATCAGCTTAGATTACCCCACTGCATATCCCTGCAGAGTCGATATTTTGACTGAGCATTTCCAGTCATCAGCTTAGATTACCCCACTACATATCCCTGCAGAGTCGACATTCTGCTGAGCATTTCCAGTCATCAGCTTAGATTACCCCACTGCATATCCCTGCAGAGTCAACATTTTGACTAAGCATGTCCAGTCATCAGCTTAAATTACCCCACTGCATATCCCTGCAGAGTTGATATTTTGACTGAGCATGTCAGTCATCAGCTTAGATTACCCCAATACACTGGCAGACATCCGTAATGTGTTGCCTTTAACATGGGAAAAACTGCCCCCATACATTCATCAATAATGTCATTGCATGTCTCGTAGGTGTCAAGACGTTCATCGACACAGAGATGGTGTCAACGTGTACTGAAATCCAAAGCACATCCTCCGAATTAACGATTTTATCTATTGCAGTGCTACTTGCAGAAATTTCACAATAAATTGGTTTTGTAAACGCAATCTTTAGCGTTTGTGTTACGTAGCTTCACGGATGTTATTTCAGTGGGTATTTATTACTTGAGTCATACATCCTTCATTTCCTGAAATATCCGTATTTTTTTGTGACCAGTGCATATTCATCAGTAAACGTGCTACAAATTGGAGAAAAATAAATACCTCCTTTGGTACTTTAACTTTCCTCATAATCATTATAAGAAAATACGAGTATAAACGAAAAGTTTCAAAATTGTGGGATACTTTCCCGATTGTTTCTGTTTATCTCTTTTTCACATTTTTTTTTCTAGTGTACTTACCACTAATTCCTCCCCATATGCAGTTTAACTGTCTTTAGCGGGGTTATTTAGCCGATGTTACTTGATACCGCCCGAGAAGCATGTTTAGCAAGTGCGAACAACTGTGCATCGTAAAACTTCAAGTTGTCCGAGGAATAATGCGCAACAGTGTCACAGTGGATTAAAGTAAGCCAGAAGTTCTCCAGACCACCCAAAAGTTGTACTGTTGCAAATCGTAGGAAAGTGTGATTGCATCCTCTCGGTTGTGAAAACACGGTTTTGTCCACGCCGGGCATCGAACCCAGGTCCCCTCACTCCGGAGTAAGTCGCTCTCCCAACTGAGCTACGCGGACATGTGCTCTCATTGCTATCTGCCTTTATCGCATGTGCATCCTACAGGTCAGGCACGTCACATCTCCCGTTCCCCCGAAGGAGGGCCGGGGGCATGGTCCACGGGTTAGCCGGGACAATGTGTCGCTGTAGGCAGTCATCCCATGAAGAACGTGCGTTTGAGAAATCCCAGACAATTTGGTGTGTGGAAACTTAACATCACACATATTTATTCTTTCGAAGCACTGAAGAAGGGATTCTCATTTTTCCTATCTCGCGGTGTGGAAAGAACATCACACCAATACGAGAAACCTATCGGCCAGGTCATCCTGGAGGTTCGGGCGCCAATGTGAAAAAAACAGGTTTTGTCCACGCCGGGCATCGAATCCGAGTACCCTCACTCCGGGGTAAGTGCCTCTCCCAACTCAGCTATACGGACATGTGCTCTCATTGCTATCTACCTTTATCTCATGTGCGTCCTGCAGCGCTGTCACGTCACACGGTGGAACTGAAGAACGATATCAATCCGCGTTGCACTGCACCCCTTATGTGTCCTTTCTGTGAAGCAATTACGCTCACACTGATCCACCTCCCCTTTCCAGGCAGACTACGTTGAGTATCGAAGTTAATCTTAACTCCACAAGAAAGTGAAAGAGCATTACGCAGGAGTCCGTTTCGAGAGAAGAAATTGGGATAGAACAGTATGGAGCTGTGGTGGGGTCCGAACTTCAAAGAATTTTCCCTTATTGCTGTTAAATACCCCCATCCCCTCGATTGTCAAGCTTAAAGTGCTTCCCCGATTATCATTTTATTGTCTATGTGTTGCGAATGTTGGGAGAACTCTTCCATCCCCTTGTCCCTCTCTCCAAGTTATGGACATTTCCCAATTGGATAGTCAGCGGCCGAAAGTGCAAGGCTCTTGATTGAGTAACTTCTCATATCAAATTTATTTCGAAAAACGCTGGCATTTCGAAATTTCGTTTTGAATAGCAAATTATGCCCGATAAATTATTGAGCAAACAAAAAAGGATTCTGCAAAATAATTCTGTTGCTTTTCGATCAAAACGCTGGGGACTACTTTTCGTAGCGGAGGTAGCTGTTCACCCCTTCCACAGTTGTACATTCTTAGGTCCATTCGGAGAATAGGTAGGTTCGTCTGTTTTGTGATGGAAGGGAAAGTGGTGAACACAAAAGTGGCGAATACAAACGTGGCGCTGGCAGACCAGTTACTGCGAATAATGATGCGCACTTTGCTTCTGTGGAAACTTCACTAGAGGACGGCGGCCGCTGTACATAACCTAAATTGGCAAAAGAAATTGATTTTTTCCCTGTCATCTTGTTCATCTAATAGAAAAAAAACGGTGCATGAAGGAAATCTGCGCTCGAGGTCCGAGACAACCTCCCGGAGTACAAAAATGGCACCATATGGAAACGGCTGGACTATTGTTGGAACGTTATGAGTGTCATAGAGTCTTACGATTAGAAACAGCTACTACTCGCGTTCTAGGACTGCATCCTACTTAAACTACGTGGTACATCTATTACGAGCAGCAATACGTTTTAAGCGTGCAACACAGTGATCATTGTACAGAGTACGTGAAATTGGGAAATTATGGAATTCCTACTCCAATCTGCGGACATGGGCATCTGTAATTGTGGCCACTTCAGCTAAATTAAGGAAACTGTTAAATTTACGCATTCTAACGAAAAAGGGCATCATATGAGCGGTGACGACCGCCAATAGCGGTATACCTATACCATCGGGATTAGAGGAAATTCTATCCCACACTCACCAACCCGCTTGGCCAGCGTGGTGAGTTATGGCCAAACCCCTCCAAAATGATTCCACAACTTAAATCTTGGCCCTCAGTCTCCGGCAGCTGGAATGTACCTGGCCAAGGCAGCGGCCAGTGCGACATGAAGGCAGAGGGTGCTAAGAATCCCCGGAGGACCGGACTAGGCTGCCATCTGATGCTGACCTTGGCTACGTATAATGGACGCTCCCTATCTTCTGATTCAAGGCTTCTTGAATTGGAAGAGGAACTACAAAGGATCAAGTCGGACATCGTGGGGCTAAGTGAGGTAAGGAGAAAAGGAGAAGATCTCATCGAATTGAAAAGTGGACATCTCTTCTACTATCGTGGGACAGATACTGGCAGAACTAGTGGTGTTGGATTTATAATAAACAAGAAACTGAAGGATGAAGTTGTAGAAGTTGAATGTTCCTCTGACAGAGCTGCACGACTTGTTATCCAACTCTCGAAAAGATACCAGGCTCAGATTATTCAAACTTATGCACCCACCACAAGTCATCCTGAAGAAGAAATTGAAGAATTTTATGAGGAAATTTGTCATCTAAATAATAAAGGTAAGCAGCGCTTGAAAATAATTATCGGAGATTTCAATGCAAAAATAGGGCAACGGCAACAGAATGAAACTTCAATAGGTAAATTCGGTCACGGCAACAGAAACCAGCGTGGAAATACTCTCGTTGAGTTTGCAGAGGCAGAAGGGTTTTTCATCTTGAACTCCTTCTTCAAGAAAAAGCCACACAGGAAATGGACATGGAGACATCCAAATGGGACGACAAGTGAAATTGATTTTATTATGTGTAACAAAAAATTCGTCATAGAAGACTGCAGTGTGCTAAACAAGTTCAACACAGGTAGTGACCATAGATTGGTGAGATGTAAGATGCACCTCAACACTAAACTTGAACGTGGCAAGCTCATAAGACAAACAAAATCTATTGGCATAACCAACCTTAATAAACACCATAATACCTTCAAGTTGGAACTGAAGAACAGATTCTCTGCTTTAGAAGGCCTAACATTGGAAGAAGTGGATATTTCTGAAGTTAACAGAAAAGTAATCAAAACTCTTTTATGAAAACAGCAACAAAATTAGCTGGGTCTAAGAACAAGTTGTATGTGAACAAATTATCAGGAAAAACGAAAATGTTGATGCAAAAAAGAAGAGAGATGAGGACAACTAAAGAAGATGTGACTTCCAAAGTGGAATATATAGAGCTATGCAAGACAGTAAGATAAAGTATCACTGAAGACGTAAGAAAATTCAACTGTGAACTAGTGAGGAAAGCAATTGAAAACAACCAAAGCCTAAAGATAGCAAAGGGACATCTCAGTAAGGGAAGAAAACAGATTATGGCACTGAGAAAAGAACATGGTTCTGTAACAAGAAATAGAGGCGAAATTTTGACAAGAGTGAAATATTTCTACTCCAAATTATATGAAAAGGATGATACATGCACTCCAGACATCATGAAAGATACCAGTACCAGAGTTTCTCCAGTCCTTCCAGCAGAAGTTGCACATGCAATCAAGAACATGAAGCGGGGAAAAGCTCCAGGAGAAGATGGAATTACTGTAGACATCATACAAGAAGCAAGTGGAGAAATCGAAACAGTACTCGCCCAAATTTTCACGCGATGCCTTAATGAAGGAAAGATTCCTGAGGATTGGAACAACGCTACAATGATCTTGCTACATACAAAAGGTGACATTGAGGATCTCAGGAACTACAGACCTATCAGCCTCCTATCAGTGGTTTATAAAATCTTCACTAAAGTTCTTTCACACCGCTTGAAGGTGACACTGGACATGGCTCAACCGAGAGAACAAGCTGGATTCAGGAGTGGCTACAGCACAATAGATCATATCCACGTACTGAGAGAACTAATTGAAAGAGCGAGGGAATATGAACTTCTATTGTGCATGGCTTTTATCGATTATGAAAAAGCCTTTGATTCGGTGAAACCATCAGCAGTTGCAATGGCTCTGAAAACCTGCGGTATTGAAGATGCATACATTAATATTATTAATAACATCTATGAAAATGCAAGTGCAAAGATTAGGCTGTTTGAAAATACAACACACGTAAAAATTGGAAAGGGAGTGAGACAAGGTGACACCATATCTCCGAAGCTCTTTAATGCCACATTGGAGGGTGTTTTTCAGTCGCTGAGCTGGGAAAACAAGGGATAAAGATTAATGGAGATTATCTAACCCACCTTCGTTTTGCTGATGACGTAGTCATTTTTGCAACTACCCCATCAGAGCTGCAGAGTATGATCCAGGAACTTGCTGACAAGAGTAAAGAAGTGGGATTAAAAATGAACTTTCAGAAGACAAAAGTGATGTTCAATGCTTTTACAAGAAATGAAGATTTATCGATTGAAGGAGAAAAGCTGGAGATAACAGACACTTACGTTTATCTTGGACAGCAGATATCAAGTGAGGGTCACATTGATGAAGAAATTAATCGGCGTACAAAACTTGCCTGGAGAGCTTTTGGAAGAAACAGCATAATTTTCAAGAGCAATATGCCATTATGTCTTAAAAGAAAAGTGTTTGATCAATGCATCCCTCCAGTGTTTACGTATGGTGCAGAGACGTGGACCTTAACTAAAAGAGACATACAAAGGCTGCAGACAACTCAAAGAAGAATGGAGAGGTGCATACTTGGTGTAACCAGGAGAGATAAGAAGAGGAACTCGTGGATCCGAAAAATGACCAGAGTGGAAGATATCATGATCAGAGTTAAATCCCTGAAATGGCAATGGGCTGGACATACTGCCAGAAGGACAGATCATCGATGGACAGCCAAAATTTTAGATTGGATTCCAAGGGACAGGAAAAGACCCAGAAGAAGACCACATGGGAGATGGGTGGATGAAATTCGAAAGTATGCGGGGGTGACATGGAGGAGACTGGCACAAGACAGACCGTTGTGGAGGAAACTTGAGGAGACCTTCGTCCAGCAGTGGATTGATAATGGTTGACAATGATGATGATGATGATGATGAGCGGTGAAAGATTAAATACGAAACAATTTTGCAGATGGTGTAAGACATCTAGCTTCCACATGTGTGGTAATGTGCCCATGCTTCGGCAGGATATTACTTTTAGCAGTTGCAGAGCTACGGGTGTAAACAATAAACGCACATACCCCAATTATGATGTTGCTATGAATTTTAGAATGACCCATTTTCTGCTCTTTGGTAATGCACAATTCTGCTGGCTACTCGACGCAAGTTTCTTTTTGTAACTGTACCTCTGCTTCTAAAAGTCGACTCATAAATTGCTTTAGCACAGGGACATTCTGTGCACATTTCCTTCAAGTACAACAGTTTTCCGGTTACAGCGCGTAAAAGTGTTTCTGTGGGAATTTCCTATTCACTATGGGGAACATTCAAAGCATACATATTTTACTTTAAATATGACAGTTTTCAAGCTAGAGTGTGTAAGAGTATTTCTATGTGAACTTCCTATTTATCATTACATACATTCTGAGCACATCTTACTTTAAATACTGCAGGGTTTTTTTCTAGCGTAAGAGTGGTTTCTATGGAAATTTCCTATTTATCGTGGCGAACATTTTGAGTGCATTTCGCTTTAAATATTGCAATTCGCAAAGAGTGTTTCTGTGGGAATTTCCTATTTATCAACATTCTGAGCACATTTAACTTTAAATACTGCAGTTTGCGAAGAGTTCCAATGGGAATTTCCTGTTTATCATGACGAACATTTTGAGCACATCTTACTTTAAATATTGCAGTTCACAAAGAGCGTTTTTTATGGGAATTTCCTATTTATCTTGAGGAACATTCTGAGCACATTTTAGTTTAAATACTGCAGTTTGCATTGAGTGTTTCTATGGGAATTTCCTATTTATTACGAGGGACATTTTGAGTACATTTTACTTTAAATACTGCAGTTTTCTATCTAGAGATCTTCCGATTGTATCAGAAAGTGCATAAGGAATAAAATCGGCTACATTATTAAAGTACGTTAGTCTGAGATAAATTTTAAAATTCTTACCACCCATGTGAAACATTTTTTTTATTCCGTTTAGGTCCGATTGTTGGAATTCTTGGCCAGCAATATGGTGTGAGAGCTGTTACTGTAGCCGGCGGCGTACTAGCAACAATAAGTGCAGCATTCTGTTACCTTGCACCGGATATGACGTGGATCGCAATCCTATGGGGAGCATTAAACGGTAAGGAAAAAAATGAAATCATGGATTCCGTATAAATTTAGATTCAAATACAATTTTAAACTTCTATATTTCTTTTTGACATTTATTTTTTAGGTTTCAGTAAACTACCAACAATATCTTTATTAACGAATTTCTGAATTTTGTAGCATTTTACGTGGTTGCTAATTAACGATGGTTTTTGCGGTTCAGGTTTTTCATGTAAAAGAAGATTACGCTCTATTGTTCATTGCTCGATCATATTTTCACGTTGGGCACAGATTTTTTCTATAGGCAAATCTTATTATAATGCGTTGAGGTAACAATTCGCTACCCCAGTGGCCGAGGCGTAAGTTTCTTTACTAATCGCTCAAGCTTGGTTAGAGCAAGGCCGTTTAGAAAGTACAAAGCCGTGACATTAAAGAGATGAGTTCCCTCCTTTTGTGACGTCACTCTCATGTTACACTGCCTGATACGAGGCGTAGATGTCGTGTTGACGTCATACACGACAGCGTTGAGACCAATCGGAAGCTTTGGTTTTTGTGCGACGTCACTAAAAGAGTGAACTCATCTCTCTAATGTCATGGCCTTGTACTTTCTAGATGGCATTGTTTAAAGTCCCGGATGTTGCTTGGGCGGTGAGCTTGTCTCACAACGCCGCTTTCTTGGAACCTGTGCCTTCTAAATTAGGGATGGGATGACTGCTCATGGCTTTCAGAGTTGCTCGTGATTTTCGCAAAACCTCGAAAATAAATAAATAAAAAATGTGTACTCACCCTATCTTGTGAATACTTTTAAATTGAAAGTGCACTTGCTAAAATGCACAAACACCATCGCCATAGATACTTATTCATACACAGTGAATATTATCCAGCTGAAAAGCTTGACATCAAAACACTGCAGATAGATTGATTGTTTTTAGCATTTGTAAGTTTCAACCATATACACTTAAAATGCAATTGCTCAAGATTTTGGGAGACTTTTCGCACTCTGTCAAGAACTTCGCATGCTTCTATTCTTACGTTGCTTTTATATTAACATTTTTACTTTGATACATCAATTTTCCTATATAGCTGAAAAATATTCTTCCCTGAAAAGTGTTTGCAACATTGTTTCTTTATATTTTACTGTAGGTTTCTAAGAGGAGCTTGTGAGAAATCGTCTCACTTTAAGTTTCTCAAGATCTGATCCAGAAATCCTCTAGCAATAAATTTCTCAAAATTTCACACACACATATATATATATATATACACACTGATGAGCTATTATATTATGACCACCTACCTAATAAGCTGTAGGTCCCCCTTTAGCCAGCACAACAGCGACCACTCTGCGAGGCATCGATTGGATGAGGTGGCGATAGGTATTCTGGGGTATCTGGTATCTGGTACCATACTGTCAACAGCAGGTCTTCCAGTTCCCGTACATTTTGAGATGGTAGTGATTTAGCGCTTTTCTAAGTCGAACCACAAATGTTCGATTGGGTCCATGTCAGGTGAATTTGGAGGCCAGCACATTAACAGAAGCCGCCCCGGTGGCGCAGTGGTCTAAGGCGTTGGCCTCTGATCATTCGTCCGAAGGGGTCCGGGTTCGAATCCCGGTGAGGCATGGATGTTGTGTTTGTCTTACGGCACTGGCTCTCTCCCTTCCCTGGAACCAGTGACCCTAAATTAGGGACGGGCGACTGCTTATAGCCCATTGAGTTGCTCACGGTGGTCGTTAAACCTCCAATCAAAAAAAAAAAAAAAAAAAAAAATTAACAGAAAGTCACCAGCATGTTGCTCGAACTACTCCTTGATGATTCTGACAGTGTGGCATGGTGCATTATCCTGTTGGTAATGGCCATCACCAGCAGGGAACACAGTTGCCATGAATCGGTGAACTTGGTCCGCAACGATGTTCAGATACCTGATAGCTGTCAGAAATTGTGCTATTGAGATGGTTATACGTCCATTCGTCGCGTACGTCAATTCGTCGCGTTTACAGATTCTGGTTACATACAAAACGAATGCAGGAAAACGTACGATTTCGAACGTCTTCCTCCCTGATCAAATTTATAAAGTTTGGACACGCAGACGGGATGGGAATATTACGCTTTTTCTTTGGTACTAAAAATATTAGACGGTAGACGGTTTTTGGAACGGGTCAGGGCCCGGTTGGTCAGAGCCCCCCCCCCCCCATATACAAAATTTTTGGAAAATCTACAGTTTTCAATTCAGAACCACCAAATCAGGTATCCTATCTCATGGTACCCTAAGTTAGACGGTTGTCGGTTTTTGGAACGGCTTAAGGCCCGGATGTGGTCACAGCCCCCCACCTCACCCCCACTCCCCACATACATACAAAATTTTCGTGAAATCTAGTTTTCATTTCAGAACCATCAAATTTGGTATCATGAAACTCTAACTTAGACGCTAGACGGTTTTTAGAAGGGGTTGGAGCCCGGGGGTCAGAGCCCCCACCCCCCTCATAAAAATTTCGCAAAATCTACAGTTTTCATTTTAGAACCACAAAATTTGGTATACTATCTCATGGTATTCTAACTCAGACGGTAGACCGCTTTTGGATCGGGTCAAGGCCCGGGGGTCAGAACCCCCACATACATTTTTTTTTTTTAAACTACAGTTTTCAATTCAGAACCACCAATTCTGGTATACTATCTCATGGTACTCTAACTTGGACGCTATACGATTTTTTGAAGGGGTTGCAGCCCTTCAAAAAATCGTAAGCCCCCCCCCTCATAAAAAAAATTCGCAAAATCTACAGTTTTCAATTTAGGACCACCTAATTTGGTAAACTATCTCATGGTACTCTAACTTAGACGCTAGACGGTTTTTGGAAGGGGTTGGAGACCGGGGGGGGGGGGGTAAGAGCCCCCGTCATAAAAAATGCCGTAAAATGTGCAGTAATCAATTTAAAACCGCCAAATTTGGTATACTATCTCATGGTACTCTAACTTAGACGGTAGACCGTTTTTGGAACGGGTCAAGGCCCGGGGGTCAGAGCCTCCCCCATACAAAATTTTCTTAAAAACTACAGTTTTCAATTCAGAACCACCAAATCTGGTATACTATCTCATGATACTCTAACTTAGACGCTAGACATTTTCTGGAAAGGGTTGGAGCCCGTTGGGTAAGAGCCTCCTCCCCCGTCATAAAAAATGCCGTAAAATCTACAGTAAACAATTTAGAACCACCAAATTTGGTATACTATCTCATGGTACTCTAACTTAGACGGTAGACCGTTTTTGGAACGGGTCAAGGCCTGGGGGTCAGAGCCCCACCCATACATTTTTTGTAAAATCTACAGTTTTCAATTCATCATCATCATTGTCAACCATTATCAATCCACTGCTGGACGAAGGTCTCCCCAAGTTTCCTCCACAACGGTCTGTCTTGTGCCAGTCTCCTCCATGTCACCATTGCATACTTTCGAATTTCATCCACCCATCTCCCATGTGGTCTTCTTCTGGGTCTTTTCCTGTCCCTTGGAATCCAATCTAAAATTTCGGTTGTCCATCGATGATCTGTCCTTCTGGCAGTATGCCCAGCCCATTGCCATTTCAGGGATTTAACTCTGATCATGATGTCTTCCACTCTTGTCATTTTTCGGATCCACGAGTTCCTCTTCTTATCTACACCAAGCATGCACCTCTCCATGCTACTTTGAGTTGTCTGCAGCCTTTGTATGTCTCTTTTAGTTAAGGTCCACGTCTCTGCACCATACGTAAGCACTGGAAGGATGCATTGATCAAATACTTTTCTTTTAAGACATAATGGCATATTGCTCTTGAAAATTATGCTGTTTCTTCCAAAAGCTCTCCAAGCAAGTTTTGTACGCCGATTAATTTCTTCATCAATGTGACCCTCACTTGATATCTGCTGTCCAAGATAAACGTACGTGTCTGTTATCTCCAGCTTTTCTCCATCAATCGATAAATCTTCATTTCTTGTAAAAGCATTGAACATCACTTTTGTCTTCTGAAAGTTCATTTTTAATCCCACTTCTTTACTCTTGTCAGCAAGTTCCTGGATCATACTCTGCAGCTCTGATGGGCTAGTTGCAAAAATGACTACGTCATCAGCAAAACGAAGGTGGGTTAGATAATCTCCATTAATCTTTATCCCCTTGTTTTCCCAGCTCAGCGACTGAAAAACACCCTCCAATGTGGCATTAAAGAGCTTCGGAGATATGGTGTCACCTTGTCTCACTCCCTTTCCAATTTTTATGTGTGTTGTGTTTTCAAACAGCCTAGTCTTTGCACTTGCATTTTCATAAATGTTATTAATAATATTAATGTATGCATCTTCAATACCGCAGGTTTTCAGAGCCATTGTAACTGCTGATGGTTTCACCGAATCAAAGGCTTTTTCATAATCGATAAAAGCCATGCACAATGGAAGTTCATATTCCCTCGCTCTTTCAATTAGTTCTCTCAGTACGTGGATATGATCTATTGTGCTGTAGCCACTCCTGAATCCAGCTTGTTCTCTCGGTTGAGCCATGTCCAGTGTTACCTTCAAGCGGTGTGAAAGAACTTTAGTTAAGATTTTATAAACTACTGATAAGAGGCTGATAGGTCTGTAGTTTCCGAAATCCTCAATGTCACCTTTCTTATGTAGCAGGATCATTGTAGCGGTGTTCCAATCCTCAGGAATCTTCCCTTCATTAAGGCATCGAGTGAAAATTTGGGCGAGTACTGTTTCAATTTCTCCACTTGCTTCTTGTATGATGTCTACAGTAATTCCATCTTCTCCTGGAGCTTTTCCCCGCTTCATGTTCTTGATTGCATGTGCAACTTCTGCTGGAAGGACTGGAGGAACTCTGGTACTGGTATCTTTCATGATGTCTGGAGTGCATGTATCATCCCTTTCATATAATTTGGAGTAGAAACCTTTCACTCTTGTCAAAATTTCGCCTCTATTTCTTGTTACAGAACCATCTTCTTTTGTCAGTGCCATAATCTGTTTTCTTCCCTTACTGAGATGTCCCTTTGCTATCTTTAGGCTTTGGTTGTTTTCAATTGCTTTCCTCACTAGTTCACAGTTGAATTTTCTTACGTCTTCAGTGATACTTTTTCGTACTGTCTTGCATAGCTCTATATATTCCACTTTGGAAGTCACATCTTCTTTAGTTGTCCTCATCTCTCTTCTTTTTTGCATCAACATTTTCGTTTTTCCTGATAATTTATTTACATGTAACTTGTTCTTAGACCCAGCTAATTTTGTTGCTGTTTCCATAAGAGCTTTGGTTACTTTTCTGTTAACTTCAGAGATGTCCACTTCTTCCGATGTTAGGCCTTCTAAAGCAGAGAACCTGTTCTTCAGTTCCAACTTGAAGGTATTATGGTGTTTTTTAAGGTTGGTTATGTCAATACGTTTTGTTTGTCTTATGAGCTTGCCACGTTCAAGTTTAGTGTTGAGGTGCATCTTACATCTCACCAATCTATGGTGAGATGTAAGACCTGTGTTGAACTTGTTTAGCACACTGCAGTCTTCTATGACGAATTTTTTGTTACACATAATAAAATCAATTTCACTTGTCGTCCCATTTGGATGTCTCCATGTCCATTTCCTGTGTGGCTTTTTCTTGAAGAAGGAGTTCAAGATGAAAAACCCTTCTGCCTCTGCAAACTCAACGAGAGTATTTCCACGCTGGTTTCTGTTGCCGTGACCGAATTTACCTACTGAAGTTTCATTCTGTTGCCATTGCCCTATTTTTGCATTGAAATCTCCCATAACTATTTTCAAGTGCTGCTTACCTTTATTATTTAGATGACAAATTTCCTCATAAAATTCTTCAATTTCTTCTTCAGGATGACTTGTGGTGGGTGCATAAGTTTGAATAATCTGAGCCTGGTATCTTTTCGAGAGTTGGATAACAAGCCGTGCAGCTCTGTCAGAGGAACTTTCAACTTCTACAACTTTATCCTTCAGTTTCTTGTTTATTATAAATCCAACACCACTAGTTCTGCCAGTATCTGTCCCACGATAGTAGAAGAGATGTCCACTTTTCAGTTCGATGAGATCTTCTCCTTTTCTCCTTACCTCACTTAGCCCCACGATGTCCCACTTGATCCTTTGTAGTTCCTCTTCCAATTCAAGAAGCCTTGAATCAGAAGATAGGGAGCGTCCATTGTACGTTGCCAAGGTCAGCATCAGATGGCAGCCTAGTCCGGTCCTCCGGGGATTTTTAGCACCCTCTGCTTTCATGTCGCACTGGCCGCTGCCTTGGCCAGGTACATTCCAGCTGCCGGAGACTGAGGGCCAAGATTTAAGTTGTGGAGTCATTTTGGAGGGGTTTGGCCATAACTCACCACGCTGGCCAAGCGGGTTGGGGAGTGTGGGATAGAATTTCCTCTAATCCCGATGATATAGTTATACCGCTATTGGCGGTCGTCAGAGCCCCTTTAGTAGGAACAGGATGCACCACGAGAAGGCGGGGTTGACATTTGTCAAGGAGAGGCTGTGATGTTACGTATCAGAACCATTAAGTATGGTATCATGAAACTCTAACTTAGACGCTAGACGCTTTTTGGAAGGGGTTAGAGCCGGGGGTGAAAGCCCTCCCTCATAAAAATTTCGTAAAATCTACAGTTTTCATTTTAGAACCACCAAATTTGGTATACTATCTCATGGTACTCTAACTTAGACGGTAAACCGTTTTTGGACCGGGTCAAGGCCCGGGGGTCAGAGCCCCCCCCCCATAATGTTTTTGTAAAATCTACAGTTTTCAATTCAGAACCATTAAGTATGGTATCATGAAACTCTAACTTAGACGCTAGACGGTTTTTGGAAGGGGATGCAGCCCGGGGGTGAGAGCCCCCCCCCATAAAAATTTCGTAAAATCTACGTTTTTCAATTTAGAACTACCAAATTTGGTATACTATCTCATGGTTATCTAACTTAGACAGTAGACGGTTTTTGGAAGGGGTCGGGGCCCTGGTCAAGGTAGCCCCAAACAAAATTTTCATAAAAACTCCGTTTTTTACTCTTAAGAATACCCTATCTACGTTCTAAGGCGCTCTTTGGCCCTTTGAGGGCCTTGCACCATAAACCATCAACCAACCAACTAACCAACCTACGGTCTAAGTTAGAGACTGTAGATAACAATAAAGTGCAAAAATATGCGTTTAATGGTGTATTAAAAACACAAATCAATACAGTTTAGCTTTCACTACCAACGAACGGCTTATCAGAAAGAAATATAATGTAATGTAAACAGAGAGTTCCAGATATTCAAAATTCAAAACGGTAAGAAAAAGATGATCAATGCCAATGTGAAGTCGAACGCAATCGACATCACATAGGTACATTGCATTTCTTTGCTGCGGGATTCACAGAAGCACACGCCAGATGTACTGCAGTTCTATAGATGTCTCCTGGAAGGTAAGTATTCCCATTCCTTTTTCTTTCTTTTTTGTTTCTAACCACCCGTGCCCCGACCCGTTCTGAAAACCGTCTACCGTCTGAGTTAGAGTACCATGATGTAGTATACCAAATTTGGTGGTTCTAAATTGAAAACTGTAGATTTCACGAAATTTTTTATTGGAACGGGGGGCTCTGAACCCCGAGCTCCAACAATTCCAAAAAACCATCTACAGTCGAAGTTAAAATACCATTAGATAGTATACCAAGTTTGGTGGTTCTAAATTGAAACCGGCATATTCTAAGAACATTTTGTACGGGGGAGGGCTCTGACCCCCGGGCCGCGACCCGTTCCAAAAACCGGCTCCCGTCTAAGTTAGAATTTCATGATACCAAATTTGGTGGTTCTAAATTGAAAAATATAGATTTTACGAAAATTTTGTATGTGGGGGGCTCTAAACCCCCGCGCCTTGACCTATTCCAAAAACCGTCTACCGTCTAAGTTAGAGTACCATGAGATAGTATACCAAATTTGGTGGTTATAAATTGAAAACTGTAGATTTTACGATAATTTTGTACGGGGGGGGAGTTCTGACTCCGGCCCCCGATCCGTTCCAAAAACGGTCTTCCGCTAAGTTAGAGTTTCATGACACCAAATTTGGTGGTTCTAAATTGAAAACTAGATTTTACGGCAATTTTGTAGGAAGGGGCTCTAACCCCCGGTCTCCAACCGCTTCCAAAAACCGTCTACAGTCTAAGTTAGAATACCACGAGATAGTATGCCTGATTTGGTGGTTCTGAATTGAAAACTAGATTTTGCAATTTTTTTTATGAAGGGGGCCCGATATCCCCCGGGCTGCAACCCCTTCCAAAAACGGTCTACCGTCTAAGGTAGAGAACCATGAGATAGTATGCCAAATTTGGTGGCTGTAAATTGAAAACTGTAGATTTTACGAAATTTTTATGAGGGGGGCTTTCACCGCCCCGGGCTCTAACCCCTTCCAAAAAGCGTCTAGCGTCTAAGTTAGAGTTTCATGATATCATACTTAATGGTTCTGAATTGAAAACTGTAGATTTTACAAAAAAAAAAATGATGGGGGGCTCTAACCCCCTGGCCTTGACCCGTTCCAAAAACGGTCTACCGTCTAAGTTAGAGTACCATGAGAAAGTATACCAAATTTGGTGGTTCTAAATTGAATACTGTAGATTTTACGGCATTTTTTATGACGGGGGCTTTTACCCCCCGGGCTCCAACCCCTTCCAAAAACTGTCTAGCATCTAAGTTAGAGTATCATGAGATAGTATACCAGATTTGGTGGTTCTGAATTGAAAACTGTAGTTTTTAAGAAAATTTTGTATGTGGGGGGGGGCTCTGACCCCCACGGGCCTTGACCCGTTCCAAAAATGGTCTACCGTCTAAGTTAGAGTACCATGAGATAGTATGCCAAATTTGGTGGTTCTAAATTGATTACTGTAGATTTTACGGCATTTTTATGACGGGGGCTCTCACCCCCGGGCTCTAACCCCTTCTAAAAACCGTCTAGCATCTAAGTTAGAGTACCATGAGATAGTATACCAAATTTGGTGGCTCTAAATTGAAAATTGTAGATTTTGCGAATTTTTTGTATGAGGGGGGCCCTTACCCTCCGGGCTGCAACCCTTTCAAAAAATCGTCTAGCGTCTAAGTTAGAGTACCATGAGATAGTATACCAGATATGGTGGTTCTGAATTGAAAATTGTAGTTTTTAAGAAAATTTTGTATGTGGGGGCTCTGACCCCCACGGGCCTTTACCAGTTCCAAAAACGGTGTACCGTCTAAGTTAGAGTACCATGAGATAGTATACCAAATTTTGTGGTTCTAAAATGAAAACTGCAGATTTTACGAAATTTTTATGAGGGGGCTTTCACCCCCGGGCTCTAACCCCTTCTAAAAAGCGTCTAGCGTCTAAGTTAGAGTTTCATGATACCATACTTAATGGTTCTGATTGAAAACTGCATAATTCTGTGCATATAATAAGTATTTGTGCTTAATTGTTTCTACCATTTCTGTCATATTTCTAAATACTGTTGCACCTGTTAGTTCCTTCTCACCCATGGTCTTTTATGTGAATTAGTACCTTGTGCATATTTAATCTTGAGTATGGTAGTAATACTTAATTGGAATTTGTGAATAGTATAGCATCATGTCTTTTCTTGTCTACAATACTGTAGTATACATTTTCATTTGCATCGCTCGTGCTTTATTGTCTGCCTCTCCATCGCCCTTCGGGGCGAAATAATTTTATGATTTTAACAATATTTTGTTTTACGTTTCAGTGGAACTTTCCAGTTGTTGTATATACCACTGTATTTATTGGCAGAATTCTACTGTCATGTACATAGAAATGCTATTTTTATTTGAAGAATAAAGACAATTTTGAAATGTAGATTTTACAAAAATAATTATGGGTGGGGGCTCTAACCCTCGGGCCTTAACCCGTTCCAAAAACGGTCTACCGTCTAAGTTAGAGTACCATGATATAGTATACCAAATTTGGTGGTTCTAAAATGAAAACTGTAGATTTTACGAATTTCTTTTTATCAGGGGGGGCTCTGACTCCCGGACTCCAACCCCTTCCAAAAACCGTCTAGCGTCTAAGTTAGAGTTTCATGATACCAAATTTGATGGTTCTGAAATGAAAACTAGATTTCACGAAAATTTTAAATCGTACGTTTTCCTGCATTCGTTTTGTATGTAACCAAAATCTGTAAACGCTACGAATTTGTCCACGACGAATTGACGCTCGACGAATTGACGCGCGACGAATTTACGCGCGACGAACTGACGCAGGCGATGAATTGACGCGCGACGAATTGGCGCACGCGACAATTTGACGTGACACCTATTGATATTTTTTTTTTTTTTTTTGGTTGGAGGTTTAACGACCACCGTGAGCAACTCAATGGGCTATAAGCTGTCGCCCGTCCCTAATTTAGGGTCACTGGTTCCAGGGAAGGAAAAGAGCCAGTGCCGTAAGACAAACACAACATCCATGCCTCACCGGGATTCGAACCCGGACCCCTTACGGACGAATGATCAGAGGCCATCGCTTAGACCACTGCGCCACCGGGGCGGCCCTATTGAGATAATAGGGTATAACTAGCTTCAAGAAAATACCGCCCACATCATAACACCGCTGCTGCCGGCCCGATTCCGCCAAACAGAACATCCAGGTGCCATAACCCCTGTTGGTAATCGGCGTATCCACGCTGGGTTGTCTATGTGATGTACCAGGAATCTTGATTCGTCAGACCAAACCTCTTTTTTCACCCATCCACGGTCCAATCTCGATTATCTTGGGCATATTTCATGCGTTTTGGGCGATGACGTGCAGTGCAGTGAGCATGGGGACCCAGCTGGGTCTTTGGCTGGGTTTCCATGCTCACAGTTCATGCGCAGAAGGCTGCGATGAACTGTGTGCTGTGACACATCGCCCTGATCACCACTGTTGTAGCTGCGGGTGATTTGTAGCACTGTAGCCCTGCGGTCGCTGTGAACAATGCGTGGCAACAATCTTCGCTCCCCTCTGGCGTCAATGAGCTGCGAAAGACACACGGCTAAACGACGGTTCATCGTTTGGCTACTTGTGCACCACTTTTGATACGTACTCACTACAGCAGCAGGTGAACAACCCACAAGCCGCGCCGTTTCCGAGATCGTAGTTCCGAGGCACCGAGCCATCACAATTTGTCCTGTATCAAACTCCGATAAATCGGCAGCTTTTCCCATTCTAACTCCGAACACTCTACTAACCGAAAGCCAGTCCTCGGTTTGTATACATACTGCCTGTGAACTTCACCTGCACCACCGTTCGGTCTCCAGGCGCACTCATTTCTCTAGGCTGGGGGTGGTCATAATGGAATGACTCATCCATGTATACTTTTTTCTGTCTATGTGTGTGAAGGTATTTCAAATTCTTAAGAAAATCTTTCTACGATTAACGTTCTAAGATTCCCTATTGCTGTAGCTAAGGAAGAAACAATTTGGAAATTAAACAGTCATAGTAGCTTTTGTAAGAGATCTCTGAAGGTCTAAAAAACATTTTATCGCGTTCCTTAAAACGTGTTACTTAAAACGGAGTAATGTCGTGAGAAGTGATGCATTGGCCAAACTACTTGTGGCCCTGAAGACAATTAGAAATATAGCTACATTTCAGGACTTTAAATAGACAGGATACCCAAGAACTGTAAATCCCTCAGTTTTTCCAAACAATGGTATTACTGCTCATACTCTTTTGTGTGCAGGGACGAAATATCACATTTGCCCCCTCACTTTTATTTTGTTTTAATTATGTCCGTAATCAGAAATCGGATTAATGGTTCTTTATTATTTCCTGCCATTTAAAATTCCTTTCGATAAAACAAAATATAGTTTTCTTCTTTAATTATTAACCATCTAAAACTCTGAATTCCTGAAATGGTAGACGCATTCCTCATTTGTTCAGTATGATTCCTGAGACGTGGAATAAACTCTACTCGCGTGTCTGGTATCCAAAGAAAAGAGTTTTACGAAGTATCAGCCTTATTATAAAATACTTACCTTGAAATTCCTGAAGGTTATTGTGCTTTTATAAAAAGAGTAAGAGAGTTTCCTCTTTCATTTAAATGTAATAAAATCAGTCTTCCTGTAAGAAAGAAAATGGGAGAGGGAGAAAGAAATCAGATATTTTTATTCTTATGCTGTTTGATGTGTAAAGGAATACCGTTCTTGTGGAGTCCATACCAATGTGGTTTTCAAACCAATACTGTTTAATATCGCTTATCATATCAATAAAACGTTTTATCAAAAAAACATATGATACAAACATGAAATTCAAAGTTTATATTAATTTAGATTTTTATTGATCTGTTTTATGTGCAGCATATGTGACGTACTACGGAGATAAAGCACGTGTCAAGACGACAAATCCGCAGCGATACATTCTGTCCGTGTAGCTTAGTTGGGAGAATAATTTACTCCGGAGTGAGGGGAGAGAGGGTTCGGTCGCCATCACTGACATTTTTTTTATTGGAGGTTTAACGGCTACCGTGAGCAAGTGAGCAACTCGATGGACTATAAGCAGTCGCCCGTCTTTAATTTAGGGTCACTGATTCCAGGGATGGGAGAGAGCCAGTGCCGTAAAACAAACACAACATCCATGCCTGACCGTGATTCGAACTCGGACCCAACTCCGACGAAATGATTAGAAGCTATCGCTTAAACCACTGCGCCACCGGGCGGCAACAAATTTGTGCTTTCACACATATTCAAATGACGTCATGGCGTCCTGTTTTAGAAAAGCGCAGTGCGTTTTATGATCTGACCAAAAAATGCGTGGCCTGATATCTTGCCCCCATTGCCAAAAAATAGTTCCGACGCCCCTGATTGTTATGGCAGCCCATATTTGATCACACAATGGCACCTACGTTCTTACAGGCAGTTCTTGCAACTGAGAGTGGACAAAGCTTCAATGTTCATAACTGCCCGGGAAGGTAGCGTTCAGTTGGTATCCTTAACACTCTCGTCCGTCGGACTGGCAGTTCATCACTCTAGAGAACGCGTTTCCACTGTTCAGAGTCCACTGGAGCCAAGCTTTAGCTCTCCCACCGACGGTTGCCGTTTATCTTCCTGATGTTAGCCTTGTTTGAGTCTGTGCTAGGCCATGGAAACCCATTCCCTTCAGCTCTAGACGAACCTCCATGGTGCTGGCTTTGCTTTCGGAGGCATTTTGGAACTTGGTGATGAGTGTTACAACCAAGGACAGGCCATTTTGTCGCACCACTCACCCACTTCAGTACTCGGTGGTTCCCCTCTGTCATTTTACGTTGCCCACCAGGTCGCGATAGCATTGTTGTTTCTCCTAGGAGTTTCCACTTCACAATAGCATCACTTACAGTTGATCGTGGGAGCTGCAGCAGGGTAGAAATTTGCCGAATTGACTTGCTCGTTGCTATGTCATCCCATGACCGTACCACACTGAAAGTCTGACGTACGGGTCTGATGAAGCGCTGCTGTTCATGCTTGTCTATACATCGACGAGCCATTACATTATAACCACCTACCTAACAAGCTGTAGGACCCCTTTACCCACTTTAGCCGGCAAAACAGCTGCCACTCGTCGAGACATAGATTCGATGAGACGGCGATAGGTGTCCTGAGGTACCAGGTACCATAATGTCAACAGCAGGTTCTTTTTTTTTTTTTTTTTTTTTTTTTGATTGGAGGTTTAACGACCACCGTGAGCAACTCAATGGGCTATAAGCAGTCGCCCGTCCCTAATTTTAGGGTCACTGGTTCCAGGGAAGGGAGAGAGCCAGTGCCGTAAGACAAACACAACATCCATGCCTCACCGGGATTCGAACCCGGACCCCTACGGACGAATGATCAGAGACCCGCGCCTTAGACCACTGCGCCACCGGAGCGGCCAACAGCAGGTTCTCCAGTTCCCTTACATTTTCGGGTGGTGGTGATATTGCGGGAACCCGCTTTTCGAAGTCGAAGCACAAATGTTTTATTGGGTTCATGTCACGTGAATTTGGAGGCCAGGGCATTAACAGAAAGTCATCAGTATGTTCCTCGAACCACTCCTTGACGATTCTGGCAGTGTGGTATGGTGCATTAGGGAGCATGGGACTGTCAGGCCTTTTTGGCTTTTTTTTTCGTGCTCCCTTGTTGTGATTGTTTCCATTCATTTGTAACACAATCTCTCCTGCACAGCAAAGTAAATGAATTGAATTGAATAGAATTGAATTATCCTGTTGGTAATGGCCATCACCAGCAGGGAAGGCAGCTGTCATGAATGGGTAAACTTGGCCCGCAACGATGTTCAGATACCTGATAGCTGTCAGGGATTGTGCTATTGGGATAATGGGGCTGAAAGAGCTCCAAGAAAACATCGCCCACAGCATAACACCGCCGCCGGCCTGTTTCTGCCGAACAGTGCATCCAAGTGCTATAGCCTCCGTTGGTAATCGGCGTATCCACGCTCGGTCGTCTACGTGATGCACCAGGAATCTGGATTGGTCAGACAAGGTCACTTTTTCCAATCATCCACGGTCCAATCTCGATAATCTTGGGTCCATATTATGCGTTGTTGACGGTGTCGTGCAGTGAGCATGGGGACCCGGCTGGGTCTTCGGCTACGCGGTCCCAAGCGCAGAAGGCTGCGATGAACTGTGTGCTGTGACACATTGTCTTGATCGCCATTGTTGTAGCTGCTGGTGATTTGTCGCACTCTGGCCCTGCGGTCGCTGTGAACAATGCGGGACAGTCTTAGCTCCCCTCCCCTCTGGCATCAATGAGCTGCGAGCGACACACGGCTGGACGATCGTTCGTCATTTGGCCATCTGTGCACCACTTTTGATACGTGCTCACTGCAGCGGCACGGGAATAACCCTTAAGCCGCGCCGTTTCCTAGATCGTAACTCCGAGGCGCCGTGACATCACAATTTGTCCTGTATCAAACTCCGATAAATCGGCAGCTTTTCTAATTCTAACTCCGAACTCTCTACTAACCAAACGCCAGTCCTCGGTTTGTATACATACTGCTCTGTGAACTTCACCTGCGTTACCGTTCTGTCACAGGGCGAGCTCATTTCTATAGGCTGGGGGTGGTCATAATGTAATGGCTTATCGGTGTATGTTTGCCAAACCACGTGCCTCTTTTTGTACTTGTATAGGCCGTGGCTGTGACGTATATGGGTAAATCCACTACTCAAAAGGAGTGTTGGATAGATTTGATCATACGTTGTATTTGAGCATTTCCATCTATATAGATTTGTCACCATCCGAGTAAGTGCTCTGTATTCTGATGAAGAAAATATTCCCTCATCAGACGGCATAGTACTTGGTCGATTTCGTGCGGACATAATTTAGGAATATTTCATTTCTTAAACTATTAATTGGGGCCTCTGAAACATCTTAAAATGCCGTTGGAATGCTGAGTGTCTCCGTGACTGAGTGGTGAGAGGCGGAGGTTTCAGGCTAGTCCCCAGAACTCGAGCCGCAGAACAAGTGGATGCTTGCCCGACAGAATTGGCTCTCTACCCTCTGAGGAACCAATGGCCCCAATTTGCGGGCGGACGACTAGTCGTTAGAGCTTCCCATGGCGGTTTGCGATTTTTTGTCTTGTAAAAAGTCTTACTATATCCGAGATTCTGTAAGCAGCTTTCTTAACCTATTTTAAATTCACTTGAAAAAAGAACATACTATATTTATTTTTTCCTAAAATTTCCGTTTTAAAAGCCATAATAAGCACTTCAGTATATTATTAATATATTCGCTTACAGGAAATTGTGGGGATGGAATGCCCAGAACAATATCAGAGTAGTCCTTCATTTCACATATCAGCATGCTTAAGATAATGATACCTTTTAGACACAAAGTTAGTATCTTAATCCTGCTCTGGATAATATACGTTTAATTGATATTTACAATTGTGTATGAAACCACTTTAATTTGTGCAACTTGTGCTCATGTTTTTCATTTTCAATTTCAGGTACTGGAGCAGCGATGACCATAACTCTTCCTCAAGTAGTCATTGGGCAGCATTTCAACAAATACCGCACAACTGCAACTGGAATGACATTTTCAGGCGGTTGCGTTGGTTCCTTTCTATTTCCCGTGCTCCTGGAATACCTGCTTTATACTTACGGACTGCAAGGTACCTTTCTCATAATGGCTGGTATCATTTTACACGGGGTACCTGCTGCTATGCTTCTACGTAAGCCTGCATGGATGGAGGTGAAGACTGTACCTCCTACGCAAGATAATGACGCTCCGGAAAATGCTGCAAATGCCTTCGTCAACGAAGGTTATCATCAATCTATTGATGATGTTGACAACTCTAGTTCGAATGGCAAGGAAGATGTCTGCGAAACCGTTGCTACCCCTTCTAAGAATCAGTGCTTTCGTAGTGATCTTTCCGGCGAAGAACAGTTGAATCCTGGTGTAATTATCAGTGCAAACAAATTAAAGGAAACATCACTAAATGGCGATGAAATAAAGACGTATGCTACAGATGAGGTTGTCAGTAAACATAACTCCCAACAGAACGTTTCAGTCAGCGATCATGATCCTACAAATGTTAGAACAGATGTAGGAAAGCATCAAATGCCGATAGAGGGTGGTGGATTCTTAAACCATATTAAAACTGCAATCAAACTCAACGCTAATCCGTTGTTTCTATTGATCTGCTTCTGCAGAGCGACACATTTTGTCACATTTGTTCCTACCATGACTGTTATTGTTGACTATGGCATGGACAAAGGTCTTCTGGAAGAACACGGCAAGTATATTATTGCTGCCATTTCCCTAGGCGACCTAATAGGGCGTCTGTGTCTGGGGTGGATCTCAGACAAGGGATTTCTGTCGCTGCCAAAGTACATGCTTGTAGTTATGATAATGCAAGGTGCAACAACGGCGTCTTTTCCTCTCTTACGTGGCATGGCTTCTATTCTGACCATAATTGCATTGTTTGGAATGCTTCAAGGATCACTGTTTATTAGACATCCTGTGCTTGTATCCAAATACATGGGGAAGAACGAACAATCGATAGCTATGGGCTGTATGAATTTCCTATCGGGACTGCTTGGACTTGCGTTGCCTTATTTCATTGGTAAGTCTAATTTAGAGACTGTTTGATATACAAAGTTAAAACAAATTTGCGGAGGCTTAAAGCAAATTCCCGGATAAGACATCACACATATCTAGTTTAAAGAGCAAAGTTTAAATACGCATGGTGCATTATGCATCGTAAGGTATTCCGCTTTAAATCAGGAGTGTGTGTGTGTGTGCGTGTGCACCTAGATGCAACAATTAATCATTTTTAAACATAAACCATACCTTCCCGGCGGCGCAGTGGTCTAAGCCATTCATCCGAGATGGGTCTAGCTTCGGCATGGATGTTGTGTTTGTCACTGGCTCTCACCCTTTCTTGGAACCAGTGACCCTAATTTAGGGATGAGAGAATGCTTATAAGCCCATCGAGTTGCTTACGGTGGACATTAAAGCTCCAATAAACAAAAAACATAATTGCTCTCCATAAATGAATTCATTTTTTATAAATTCTTTATACTCGGTGAATGTGCTAAAATGATCTTACTATAATAAATAATATCCATTTTCGTCAAAAAAACATCACATAACAATATCAATATTATTTTCAAACTGATTTGTTATTATGTTATGCTTTTATTTCAAACTTCGTGTCAGTTACATTGGAGCTATCTCCGGATGGGAAATGGTCAGAGGCGCGGGTTTCTGCCTAATTGTCCGAGCTAGGCCCAGGTTCGAGTTCCGGATGAGGCATGGGTGGTGTCTTTGTACCTTGATGTCGGTTCTGTTCCTTTCGTAGAATCAGTGTCCCTGAGTTAGAGGCGAATTATGCTATTTTTTTTTGAACCGAACAAAAAAATAGATATCACTCAGAAATAAGCACACCTAACACAAACCTACGGAATGTAAGCTTTATTGCTTTATATGTAGTTATATTCCCATCTGATTTAATTACAGCTTTAATTTTGTTTGACATGCTATCAACGTGACTCAGTAGCGCATGCGTATCAAGTTTATTACACTCTATGCTCAAAAGATCCCTTAATTCCGCCAAATGTGCAGGGTGTTGTTTTTTCTTCTGCACGGCACTTTCTAACATGTCCCAATTTTTTTCGATCACATTTAGATCGGGTGAATTTGCAGGTCAATTGAGATGTGGAAAGTCTCTCTCATGTTCTTCAAACCAATCCAGCACAATTCTAGCTCCATGGACACGAGAGTTATCATCTTGAAACACCGGATTCACTACGTGACCTACGTGTTCCAAAAAATTAACAAACGGCAATAACGCACTCTATAAAAGTGGCACATAATCCATAGATTTCATGTGATTGGACACCTCAACCAACGAATAGTCCAACTCCAGTACTTGAAATACAGCCCCCAAACATTAATTTTCCACCTCCTTTTTGCACATATTCTGGGTTAAATGCTTCTTCAGCCTTCCGCATGACCCTGAGCGAGCATCATAGGAATACAAGCAGAATCTGGATTTGTCGGACCATATCATTCGTCGCCAATGTTCAATGGTCCACGGACGATGCTGTTTTGACCAAGCGTTTTTCTTCTGGACAGTTGTTAACTTCGGAGCATCGGGGCAACACGACTGAAAATGTCAAAGCCATGCAGTTCTCTCCGTAGCGTTTGTTCTGAGACTGGTTTACTGGTTCCAGCATAGTACTATTGAAGCATTTCTTGCCGAGTCCGGAAACGTGCAGCAGTTGCTAATCGTCCCAAATGCCTGCGATCCCGATTTGCCATGATAAAGCTTCTAGCACAGTTGCTTCGCCTACAGGGATAGCTTCCATACTTCTTTCACTGCAAATGGACAATGCAGACTGTTGACTTGAACAGCCCAACAAATTCAGCCACCTCTTGTTACTGAAGGTTTAACGACCACCGTTAGCAACTCAACGGGCCATAAGCAGTCACCCGTTCCTAATTTAAAGCCACTGACTTCAGGGAAGAGAGAGAGCCAGTGCCCTAAGATAAGCACAAAATCCATTCCTCATCAGGATTCGAACACGGACCCATCTCGAACGAATGGGCATAAGCCAGCGCTTAGACCACTGCACCACTGGGGCTACAGGGCCCCCTTTCGCCACTCAGTAGTGTCACATTTTCGACCCATAGTTGTACCTGTAAAAGGAAATGTAGAATGCTACAGATGCTTTAAACACACGCCTCAGACATCCACAATCATAATGCAGTAATTTTATTCTCCATATTTGTACAACTCGTTACGGTCATCAACTTCATACTTATGTACATGTTTCAATCAGCATTCCTTAATTTTTTGTCCGGTGTGTTTAAGTAGAATGCTATGCTGGCATTCATGTGAAATTTATTACAGTATTACATCTGGTTGGTCTTTTGTATTCTTAGTTATTATGTCATTTTCAACTGAGCATAAATCATATGCCTATTTGTCTGAAGCTAAATGAGTTTGCACAGCAGATTTCACAAAATGTATAAAAACCCACAGCTGGCATACACACACTCAGTACGGTAATTCGTTTCTTGTATAAAAATTGCAAATGTTCAAATATTGTTATAAAGCTGCTCTCTTCATTATCAGAAGTAAATTTCGTTGGCTTGTCCATTCCACAAGAATAAACCTCTAATTTCTGATAGTTATTATTTGTTTTAAAACAATTACTGTTATTTAATTAATAAAAGGCTCTGTACACCAACTATACTCAATTTTCTTGGCGTTGAATAGAAATAAAAGTTTCCAAGCTTTTGCACATCAACTAGATGAATTTTCCAAAGTTGCTGTCTACCTTCGTCGAAAAGTCCAGCAAATGCTGTCTAACGTCTTTAAAAAAGCCAGCAAATGCTGTCTAGCTTCCTTGAAAAAGCCACCAGGTTGATGTGCGAAAGCTTGGAAACTTTGATTTCTATTCTACGACATGAAATTCAGATTACTAGTATAGTTATAATATTTTGACTATTGTTTATACTTCAGCACAATGGTGCTTCTCCAAATTCCAAATTGAGGTTCATAAATTTGTACTAACCTGATCGACATTCTTAAAATTCAACTACATTTCCAAGCTGTTAATGTTAAGCAAATCAAACGCATATCAGTTGCACTTATAAGACATCGATCTTTAATCACTAAAATTTATATCAGCTCACTACCAATTAAAATAGAGATCTTTTTTTGTTGTTGTTTTGTTTGGGGTTTAAAGACCATTTTTTTGGAGGCTTAACGACCATCGTGAGCGACTCGATAGGTTTAAGCAGTCGCCTGCCCCTAATTTAGTGTCACTGGTTCCAGGGAAGGGAGAGAGCCTGTGCTGTAAGACAAACACAGCATCCATACCTCACCAGGATTCGAACTCAGACCCATCTCGGACGAATAGTCATAAGCCAGTGCTTAGACAATTGCGCCACAACGGCTGCAACGACCATTGTGAGCAACTCGATGGGCTATAAGCAGTCGCCTGTCCCTAATTTAGAGTCACTGATTCCACGGAAAGGAAAGAGCCAGTGCCGTAAGACAAAAATAGCATCCGTGCCTCACCGGGATTCGAACTCAGACCCACCTCGGACAAATAGTCAGAAGCCAGTGCTTAAACAACTGCGCCACGACGTGCGGCAACGACCATTGTGAGCAACTCGATGTGCTATAAGCAGTCGCCCGTCCCTAATTAAGAGTCACTGGTTCCACGGAAAGGAAAGAGCCAGTGCCGTAAGACAAACATAGCATCCATGCCTCACCGGGATTCAAACTCAGACCCACCTCGGACGAAATAGTCAGAAGCCAGTGCTTAGACAACTGCGTCACGACGGTGGCAACGACCATTGTGAGCAGCTCGATGGGCTATAAGCAGTCGCCCGTCCTTAATTTAGAGTCACTGGTTCCACGGAAAGGAGAGAGCCAGTGCTGTAAGACAAACACAGCATCCATACCTCACCAGGATTCGAACTCAGACTCATCTTGGACAAATGGTCATAAGCTTCCTGATATTGTTACATAGAAGATATTTTTTTTATGAGGCACTGATTGGTTTGTAACTTGCAACGTGACGAAAGAGTGATGAAATTGTGAAATATCTCCATTTTTTCAGCGTCAAAATGTATCAGAAAAATGGGTAAAATTTTGCATCCCCCCCCCCCACGTGTAAATGCTCAAACATAGTTACAACAACATGACTTCAAATATTACGTTTCAAAATGTAGTGCAACTGATTAAAATATTAAATTCCTTAGCCTGTTCATATTCAGCCATTATGAAAAGTTTTTATTTCTTTCTGCTTAAAAAACACCTCTGAAAATTCAACAAATATATTTGGTATTTTCTCACCGCATAACACACACACCAAAACAAGGGCGCAACCACGGAGGTTGCTCATAGGGCTTGACCCTCTTCTCTAGCACTATTTTGTGCTGATCATTCTTACTAGAACTAAACTTTTCGCCCAGTGAAACAACCCAAATCTGAAAAAAAGTTATCAATACGCATTAACACCTAGCTTACTGTTTGTACTCTTAGCTTACTGTTTGTACTCTTAGCTTACTGTTTCACCCGCCCCTGAGCATTGGCGCTTATTACTGTGCTGCCTTCACGCATCTGTTTTAAGTAGGCAACTAAGGATAAGAAAGATAAAAAACATGTAAAATCTAGCTGCTATTCAGCAAAACAGAAGTGAATGTCTCCCCATTCGTAGGACAACAGGTTGATAAACGCCTGTAGGATTAAATTATGGATAAGTGCATTGGTAGTCGTTTGTGTGCTGCTTCAGTTTACATCAGCAATGGAATTAGGCACTTTGTTGCTTTACAATCAACGTATGTCCACCAACAGACCAACTGCTTATGGAAATTGTGGTTATTTTGCTCTGATGCTATACTCAGTATAGTCGCACTGAGAGCACACGCAAAGAACACTATAATGTTGTTGGGAATTCCTCTTTCTATGATTTTCATGTCGCTTTCGGAAATTTTGTTGTTGTGAGTTTCTCTTTCTTTGATTCTCATGTCACCATCGGAAATTTTGGCTACTTTGCTCAGATGTTCTACTCAGTAGTCGCACTGACAGAACACGCAAGAACACTATCATGTTGTTGTGAATTCCTCTTTCTTTGATTCTCATGTCGCTTTTGGAAATGTAATGTTGTTGTGAATTCCTCTTTCTTTGATTCTCATGTTGCTTTTGGAAATATAATGTTATTGTGAATTCCTCTTTCTTTGATTCTCATGTCGCTTTTGGAAATATAATGTTGTTGTGAATTCCTCTTTCTTTGATTCTCATGTCGCTTTTGGAAATACAATGTTGTTGTGAATTCCTCTTTCTTTGATTCTCATGTTGCTTTTGGAAATATAATGTTGTTGTGAATTCATCTTTCTTTGATTCTCATGTTGCTTTTGGAAATATAATGTTGTTGTGAATTCCTCTTTCTTTGATTCTCATGTCGCTTTTGGAAATATAATGTTGTTGTGAATTCCTCTTTCTTTGATTCTCATGTCGCTTTTGGAAATATAATGTTGTTGTGAATTCCTCTTTCTTTGATTCTGATGTCGCTTTTGGAAATAGAATGTTGTTGTGAATTCCTCTTTCTTTGATTCTCATGTTGCTTTTGGAAATATATTGTTGTTGTGAATTCCTCTTTCTTTGATTCTCATGTCGCTTTTGGAAATATAATGTTGTTGTGAATTCCTCTTTCTTTGATTCTCATGTCGCTTTTGGAAATATAATGTTGTGAATTCCTCTTTCTTTGATTCTCATGTCGCTTTTGGAAATATAATGTTGTTGTGAATTCCTCTTTCTTTGATTCTCATGTCGCTTTTGGAAATAGAATGTTGTTGTGAATTCCTCTTTCTTTGATTCTCATGTCGCTTTTGGAAATAGAATGTTGTTGTGAATTCCTCTTTCTTTGATTCTCATGTTGCTTTTGGAAATATAATGTTGTTGTGAATTCCTCTTTCTTTGATTCTCATGTTGCTTTTGGAAATATAATGTTGTGAATTCCTCTTTCTTTGATTCTCATGTCGCTTTTGGAAATATAATGTTGTTGTGAATTCCTCTTTCTTTGATTCTCATGTCGCTTTTGGAAATATAATGTTGTTGTGAATTCCTCTTTCTTTGATTCTCATGTCGCTTTTGGAAATATAATGTTGTTGTGAATTCCTCTTTCTTTGATTCTCATGTCGCTTTTGGAAATATAATGTTGTTGTGAATTCCTCTTTCTTTGATTCTCATGTCGCTTTTGGAAATATAATGTTGTTGTGAATTCCTCTTTCTTTGATTCTCATGCTGCTTTTGGAAATATAATGTTGTTGTGAATTCCTCTTTCTTTGATTCTCATGTCGCTCTCGGAAAAAAATTATTTCTCTTTCAGTCACATATATTTTTTAATTTGCCTTGCACCGTCCTGAACAATAAAAAAACATCAAATAAATTACACGTTGCTCTTACAAGAAAAATATTTTATTGTACGCATCCTCCAGGGTTAATTGTGAAATGAAACAAAAAAACCCTGAACCCTGATTTCAGGGCTACATATATAAATAAAGCATATTATTTACATAATACGCTGTAATATCCTGCAGTCCTAGGATGGCTGTTTTTAAGCTTTAAATAAAAATTCATATATAGGGTATGTTGCCCGACCTACGACGGGGTGAAATTTTTAATTGAAGCAGGTTGAAAATATGTCAAATAGACTCCGTATTTCTGTAAGAAAATATAGTAAAATCTCATTCATATAAGAGCTGGAAATGTTTTTAGGTGCAATTGTGCTGATTTTGACGTCACAAAATTTCAGTTTTTATTATAGGCTAGAGCGTTTTAAATAGATCTGGGTATTTATATTTATATAAATAAATTAATATATTATGTTTATAAAAATAATGAAATTCCTTTTTATGAAATTATTCTGCAATTTTATTTCTTTTTATGAAATTATTCTGCAATTTTATTCCTTTTTATGAAATTACTCTGCAGTGAAAAGAAAATGAAATAAAACACGACATAACACCTACGTAAGAGAACAAATGTCGCAGACAGTAATTCGAGATCATGGGTGTTGCCACAGATGAAGTCGTTTGTCTTACTAACTTTGTTTTATTTACCGGTATTTCTCTTTGATTTTACGTATCGGGCGACAGCGGTGAACTTAGTTCCGATTTCAGACACCTGGTAAAAGTAGATGGCGCTACAAGTACTAAATGACGTCAGAGCGTTAGGGAAAGACGTAGCCTACTACACTGAAGAGCAATTGAATTAGAGATACCTGTCTAGTAACGTGTAGCACCACCTTTCTCTCTGATGACGGCGGCGATTCGTCTCGGCATGGACTCGACAAGACACTGGAAGCGTTGGGAAGACATTCGGATCCACGACCCCTGAACAAGCTCCCACAGTTCACGAACATTTGATGGAGGGGGGTCAGAGCCTCGGACATCTCTCTTGATGGTATCCCATATGTGCTCGATGGGATTGAGGTCAGGTGACCTAACTGGCCAAGGAAGCGAGGTCACGTCGGTGAAGTGTTCATCCAACCATTCGTATACGATTCGGGAGCGATGGCACGGTGCATTGTCTTGTTGCAGGATGAGGTCCCCAGTGGGATGTTGAAGACGCACAAACGGAAGCAAATGGTCGTCCAGGATATCCCGGTAACGTTCGCCTGTTAGGGACGATGTCACACGTACCAGGGGTCCTATTTCAGTCCACGTAAACAGTCCCCAGACGAGAATGCCACCCCCACCAGCTTGAAGAGTACCTTGCTGGCAAGAAGGATCCATCGCTTCATGTGGTTTGCTCGGTATTCGTATCCTGCCATCCGCATGTACCAACGTGAATCTCGACTCATCAGTCCAGGCAACATTTTCCCACATGTCTAGGGTCCAGTGGCGATGTTCCAGCGCCCATGCTAATCTTCGCATCCTGTGATGTGCGGTCAGCAGCAGTACACTCGTGAGACGGTGAGACGATTGCTTCTGTACCCCATAGCGAGGAGACGGTTCTGGATGGTGTGGCTGTTTACACGTTTTTGTGCACCAGCGTTAAATTGCCGAGTGATTTCTTGCACTGTGGCGCGTCTATCCGCTGCTACCATGCGAGCTAGCCGACGATGACCACGCTCATCCACATGCTGTTGTCCACGGCAGTTGGCTCTTGCAGGGATGGTTTTACCGGATTCGATGTACTCACGGTGCAGCCGTGAAACAGTGGCTCGTGAAAATCCCAGTGCCTGCACGACTTCCGAGGTGGAGTGACCCATTCGTCGGGCCCCGACAATTTGCCCACGATCAAGTGCGCTTAGATCCTTCGTCTTACCCATACGGCGTCCGACTCTTACTGATTTCCGTCGCATCACTCCTTACAATGTCGGATCGCTGCGTACGTCATGTCGTTTCCGTTTACAGGGCCGCCCACAGCGCCACATTTGCATAACGCCAGCTGTCTCTAATTCAATTGCTCTTCAGTGTATATTGGTTTTGTATACACATATGTAATATACAATACATGTACAAATTCCTTATATTTTACACACACATTTTATAATATTAACTAGCTACACAACAAACCACCAGTGCCTGTGCAGTTTAACTTCACAGCATCTTTGTACCAATTTTGTTTCCTCAGTATGTTAGAAATATTTTGAAACATACGTTTTTGAACTTTATTTTTGATGTTAGAGATCTCTCAAAAGTTGTGAAATTTGATTTCAGAAATGGCATTTTTGAAGTCAGCTTTTGCACTTCAGAACATTTAGACAAACCATGGAGATCAGTTCAGTTTTGGATGCTTAAGTCCTGCTGCCCTAACATCCTACAGCAATTTTTATCAATTCTGCAATTAGCTCACTGGATTCATGAATCTCATGTAACGAACGTATTTGATGCAGATACAGCTGCCATAAATGATAAAAGTTGCCTTGCTTTCTGAATGCACAACAGTTTTGAATCTGAAAAGACACTTTAATGACCACTTCATAGCATTTTCATAGCTCATTGGATTCATGAATCTCATGTAACGAACGTATTTGATGCAGATACAGCTGTCGTAAATGATAAAAGTAGCCTTCCTTTCAGTACGCACAACAGTTTTGAATCTGAAAAGACACTTTTAATTAATTACCACTTCATAGCATTTTCAGGGGCAACTTCTTTGAGGATTCCAAAATTCTTACACAACACTTGAAAATCCGGATTTCCGGGTTTAGAATATTCCCAAAATCCTGGATTCCGGGCTAAACCCGGACGACAAACAGGCCTGATTCCTCTGTAATGTTTTAAGATGAATTTATATAATAGAGTGTGAAACGCAAGGAATAAAAATAAATACAAAAGGTTATATGTTTTAGTCTATCTAAAATGAAATATATAAAATGTCTCAAAATCATTAACATTTAATTTTCGCATCCAGTTTTAGTCATAAATGTTCCCTTACACATTGCATATAATTTTAATAGTAATAATAATTTGTTATTAAATATTATTAAACTCTATACTTCGAATGAAATCGCAAATCTTATCTGCCGGCAAGCCCAATACTAGGAAGCTGCGCGCCTGCGCACAAGCAATGAAGTCCTATAAGCTAATCCTCAACTTAACAGTTGACATGTTGTAGGACGCTGGAAGCGTGTGGGTTACAAAGTTAACACTTTTTCCACACGTAATGGAGCATATCCCAGTATTCTTGCACTTGCTCTAGTAGATAGCTCTTTTTAATATAAATTCTGATTATATCAAGCAAAACGAGTTGTTGGACTCTTTTTGTCAACAAGAAACTATACAAATCGAACAGATTTTAAACCACATTTAGTCATCACACTGCCATTCTGCAAAATTCGTTTCCAATTTCGTTCAAGATACTTTCACATGGTGTTTTAATAAATACCGTTTAAAATTTTATTCATTATTCTTTCAATGTTCTACGGCTGTTGAACCTGGAAGACACGCTAATGATGTCCGAAATTTTGCATGTGTAGATTCATCATGGCTCGTAGTATTTTTCAATCTCAGAATCCCAGGACTTTTTGAATGCTTTTCAAAGTCACGCGATCCAAATACTCCTACTTACAATATAGTGACGCCAGAGCTCTGTTCAACATATATCTTACCCTATATAAATCCCACAGGCTTCAAAGCTTAATGCAGAATGTTGAAAATGGTCAAAATAGTATAACTATACAAAAAATCCGAAAATTCTTGGCGTAGAATAGAAATAAAAGTTTCCAAGCGTTCGCACATCAACCAGATGGCTTTCTCAAGGAAGTTAGACAGCTAACTGCAAACTGGATAATAGAACGTTTCAACACTTTAAACGCGGTGACTTGACTAGAAAATAAATGATTAGGAGCAAACGTGATATTTCGAAGAAACGAGGTCACGTTGGTTGGGCACGCGGTACAATGGTAGAGAACTCAGCATTATTTGAAGAACTGATTCCAAATACGTGGCAACTCCAGAGAAACGCTATCATTGCAAGCCTTGCAGCTGGTCAAGATTTCCAAGGTTTCACGAATGGCGGTAGATTTGGGTGTGGAGTATGAAGCTAATTTCTTTACATCACTCCATATAGGATCGACGGACTTTAACACTTCTCTTGATAGGGCAGTGGTTATTTTCCCGTCTCTTGTATCCCTTTTATGTTCGCTGATTCTAATTCCAAACGAACGTTTGGTCATTCCGATGTAGTATCGCCTGGAGCCGTCCGGGTACATCGGAATGACCAAACGTTCATTTGGAATTAGAATCAGCGAACACAAAAGGGATACAAGAGATGGGAAAATAACCACTGCCCTATCAAGAGAAGTCAAGTTAAAGTCCGTCGATTCTATATGGAGTGATGTAAACAAATTAGCTTCATACTCCACACTCAAATCTACTGCCATTCGGGAAACCTTGGAAATCTTGACCAGCTGCGAGGCTTGCAATGATAGCGTTTCTCTGGAGTTGCCATGTATTTGGAATCAGTTCTTCAAATAATGCTGAGTTCTCTACCATTGTACCGCGTGCCCAACCAACGTGACCTCGTTTCTTCGAAATATCACGTTTGCTCCTAATCATTTATTGTCTAGTCAAGTCACCGCGTTCAAAGTGTTGAAACGTTCTATTATCCAGTGTGCAGTTAGCTGTCTACCTTCCTTGAGAAAGCCATCTTGTTGATGTGCGAAAACTTGGAAACTTTTATTTCTATTCTACGCCAAGAATTTTCGGATTTTTAGTATAGTTATACTATTTTGAGTATAATTTGGTGTACAGTTCCTACTTTTTGAACTTGTTGGAAATGGTGTTTGTTGCACCAAATAAGAAATTTAGGATTACAGATAAAAACTGAAATACCAAAACTGTCACTGAAAAGGAAACCAGGTTTTAAATTTCTACAAAATTTTTATGTATGCTATGCTATTACGATTTTGAAACAAAGTTTTTGCTACTTTTGCTTTAATTCAGATATTGAAGAAATGGTAGGGGGAAATGTATATGTATGTGCAGGGCTTGTAAAACTGCATGCTGGTCTATCAGTCCGGCAAATATCTCACTCGACAGCTCCGCAGGGCTGTCATTTTGTTTCGTGTTTTAAAGTTTGATTTATTAAATATTTTTACACATCTCTCGAATAATATTTTATCGCTAACCTTATTTAAACTATTAACCATTGTATAATAACCCAAATCAGTTTTCTCCCTCTATAGTAGACGATGCAAGAATCCTTCAGCGTTTTAGAACTTTCCTAACAGCTCCGTGGAAACACGGATTCCCGTTTTTACCCTTTAACCTACAACTGCAATTGGTTAAGCGGCAGCTCGCGAGGCGCATGTGACTCTTGCACTGCCTATCTTTTCACACAGAGTTTGGGAAAATCATTCTACCGGGTTTGCAGCTTCTTGTCTCGTGTTTTCCGTTAAGTGCATCGTGCACGGATGTTTTGACTCACGACATTCGCTGTCCAATTTCTTTCGCGGAGGAACAGATTTTAGTTGCTGAGCAAAATCACGCATCACTTTTGTGAGTTAAAATAAGCTTCATTAAGAAACTGATGGTTTTACGTATCCAACAATAGGCATATAAACGTATAAATAATTGCAGGTTGAATTCAAACTACTCCACTGAATTTTGTACTCGTCAACTAAAACTTTTCACTATATACAGTATATACACTGAAGAGCAATTGAATTAGAGACAGCTGGCGTTATGCAAATTTGGCGCTGTGGGCTGCCCTGTAAACGGAAATGACGTAATGTATGCAGCAATCCGACAATATAAGGAGTGATGCGACAGGAATCAGTAAGTGTCGGACGCAGTATGGGTAAGGCAAAGGATCTAAGCGCATTTGATTGTGGGCAAATTGTCGGGGCCCGACGAATGGGTCACTCCATCTCAGAAGTCGTGCAGGCACTGGGATTTTCACGAGCCACTGTGTCACGGGTGCACCGTGAGTACATCGAATCTGGTAAAACCATCCCTGCAAGAGCCAACTGCCGTGGACAACAGCGTGTGGATGAGCGGGGTCATCGTCGGCTACCTCGCATTGTAACAGCGGATAGATGGACCACAATGCAAGAAATACCTCGGCAATTTAACGCTGGTGCACAAAAACGTGTAAGCAGCCACACCATACAGAACCATCTCCTCGCTATGGGGTACAGAAGCCATTGTCCCACGAGGGTACCGCTGCTGACCGCACATCACAGGGTGCAAAGATTAGCATGGGCGCGGGAACATCGCCACTGGACCCTAGACATGTGGGAAAATGTTGCCTGGACTGATAAGTTGAGATTCACGTTGGTACATGCGGATGGCAGGATACGAGTACGGCGCAAACCACATGAAGCTATGGATCCTTCTTGCCAGCAGGGTACTCTTCAAGCTGGTGGGGGTGGCATTCTCGTCTGGGGACTGTTTACGTGGACTGAAATGGGACCCCTGGTACGTGTGACATCGTCCCTCACAGGAGGTCAACGTTACCGGGATATCCTGGACGACCATTTGCTTCCGTTTGTGCGTCTTCAACATCCCACTGGGACCTCATCCTGCAACAAGACAATGCACCGTGCCATCGCTCCCGAATTGTATCCGAATGGTTGAACACTTCACCGACGTGACCTCGCTTCCTTGGCCAGTTAGGTCACCTGTCCTCAATCCCATCGAGCACATCTGGGATGCCATCGAGAGAGGTGTTCGAGGCTCTGACCCCCTCCATCAAATGTTTGTGAACTGTGGGAGCTTGTTCAGGGGTCCTGGATCCGAATGGCTCCCCAACGCTTCCGGTGTCTTGTCGAGTCCATGCCGAGACGAATCGCCGCCGTCATCAGAGCGAAAGGTGGTGCTACATGTATATATATACTCAAAGCTATATAGTTAGATCACAAATATGCCATTGCTCTGTGAAAACACAAGTTTGTCCACGTCGGTCATCGAACTCCTGTCCCCTCACTCCGGGGTAAGTCGTTCTTCCAACTGAACTACACGAACAGAATATTTCGCTGCAGATTTGCCGTTTTGACACATGTTTTCACCTCTGTATTACGTCACAGCTCTTGAAATGCGTTTTATAAACTATAATCAATATGTAAACTAAATACCGTTTTTACATTTACATATCTTGAAATAATAACAATATTGGAAATTTAAGGATAAAAAAAAGAGAAATATGAAACAAGCATTTTTTTAAAGCAAAATTGAATGAAAATCATTATCTCGTTTGCCCTTGTTAGAAATTTCCCCATTTTTATAACCTGTAAAGTTGTTTTTTGCAACAAAGCGAGGAGCGGAAATATCGCTTTCTGATGTTTAATTTCTCTGAAAATGTATAACTTACTTCGTTACTGCTTGCTATATGAACAAACAAACAAACAAAAAGTGTGTGTACTTTTCCTTTCGTCTGTAAAAAAAAAAAAAAAAGAAAAAGGTTCCAGTATCGGAAGTTCAACCATCCGTGGCCATCTTTCGTTCCCTGTAAAGTCGTTTTCCCCACAATGCAGTACCGTTTTTTAACATAATTTCACTCTACACAAAAAGAAAACACGCTTGCTCACATGTTGTAAGCAAAATTAAATAATTAAATATCGCAAATTAATAAAGCATTCTACATTGATGTGAAAACAATTTTACGGGACTAAAAAAACGCTCTGAAATTTAATTTCGCCTTAAAAAAAGAAAAAAAAGGGGGGGGGGGGATATTTGTTCTACTGACCGGTTTTGAAGAAAAGACTTGCAGAAATAGGCCAGAAAAATTCAAAACTTCGAACATTTTCGTTCCGGCTATAGAACAATAATTTTCAGCGCAGTTCAGAACATTTCCAACTCAAAAGATTAACCAGAAGCCCTTTCCTCCGACTACTCGGCCGCCTCTGCAAATATTGCTGGCCGCTTTTGTGGCCGAGACGTTTTCTTTTGATTATTCATTCAAGATGAGAAACGGATGGTGTCCTTGATTGTTAGCATATCGCCCCGTTCCTGGAACCAGTGACCCTAAATTAGGGACTGGCAACTGCTTACACTTTGGGCTCGTCGTGGTGGTTAATCCCACCTACCTCCGAATATTCTTGTTTGATTTTGAAATGTCATTTAGAATGAGAAGTATCATACACCACCGTTTCTTTACAAAAACAGGAAAACCCGTCCCCGTGGTCAGAAGTGCTGGTTTCTGGCCAGTCATGCGAGAGGGGTTCGGGTTCGAGACCTGGAAGAAGCATGGAAGGTGTTCGTTATAAATGGGCCGAAAATCACGTAACTGTTACTTTGTCACCGTTACTGAAAAACTACTGTCACTGTTACGACCAGTGACAAAAAGTAACACTTCCAAAGTCACTGAGAAGAATGTCACCATATGGCGGCCGTGTCCGAGCAAGGCTGGGGTCGAGGTTATGATGCGTTTCTGTTGAAACATCACAGAGGTCGCTAGTGATGCTAGCTGGGGCCGCGGGTGGCCTAGTGGGCAACGTTCGTGACTGCCGTGGAAAGGGCCTCAGGTTCGATCCCAGGCAGGTACGAACGCTCGATCCACTAAATATCCGCCGTGCTTCGGATGGGCACGTTAAGCCGTCGGACCCCGGGTAATGCCCCTCCCCCGGTAATAAATAAGGGCGTCTTCCTCCCCCTTTCTACTTCGCTTCCGTGTCACTTTCCTATCGGGCATAAATCTCCTAGCTTCCTATTTCTAAGTGTTGTTTAAGACCTGGGTTCAGACACTCCCTTCCTAAAATCTTCTACATATGATCATGAGTGTTGCTACCTTTCTTCAGAGGAAACCGGTTTTTCGTGCTCGTCTTTTCATCAGTAGTCTTGAGGAATATACGTGAAGAATAATAGTGTTAATGCTGTTCAGTATTCAACATAATATTAATAGAATATCTGACGCCAAGCGTAGAAAAACCAGTGATACGTGGGATTATTTCACCGTTTTAGATAAACTTTTTTCTTTGTGTGATACTGCATTTGTGAACAAAAGCTTTCTTACAAAAGTTCAACTCGCCGTTCCATTACTGCTCTGTCAGCACTGTCGTAAATAGGGATTTTGTCACTGGTACAAGTGAGACGTTGACTCGCCATCTCGTTACAGTTCCGTCACCGCTGGTGATTTTGACACCGTTTAAAGACACCGTTACTTCCGTGGAACTGTCACGGTTTTCACTGTGACAGTAAAATCACTGTTAAGCCCACCTCTAGTGTTCGTGCTGAAGCTCTGGGTCTCTCCCTTCCCTTGAACCACTGGCCCTAAATTAGGGGTGGCCAACTGCTTACATTCTTTACAGTTGCCACGATTGGCGGTTGTTAAACCTTGAATTAGAAAAAAAAAACAGACAGGGAAGGTCTGTCAGTATCAGCAGTCCATTGCAATAGAAATCATGCAGCGCATTTACTAAACTTTTGGTTACGCTTTCATTTTTTGAGTTGAAAAATGAAAGCAAACCCCAAAGTTTGGGTTACGCATCATTTTTACCAATTTTTTAAAACCACTCCAAGAGTTTGTAATGTCCCGTGCTGAAACACAGGACAACTATTTTATCTGTGATTTTACACTCAGTAGACCAAACTGAAACATAGGGGTGATGGGCAGTTAGTTGGGCATCTCCCGCGCAGAGTTGAACAGACCCAAACCAACCTCAGGCAAAAGGTGGACAGCAGCGGTGTATCGCAATCAACCAACATGGGTAAACGTGGTGATGTGGACGACTTTGATCGTGGACGCATTGTCGACGCAAGACAACGGGTCATTCTATTGCCTAAGTGGAAGGAGCCCTAGGCTTCCCGAGGGAAGTGTTTCAATGGTGTAATGCGAGTATGCCATCGACGGACGTACCAGAGCCCAGAAAACAAGCAATGGCCTCCCACACGCCATTGATGACAGGGGTCGACGTAGACTATCCAGGTTCATACAGACCGACCACTTGGCAACGGTGACGCGAATCACATCCAGGGTAAATGTAGGTAACCCAAGCAGCGTCAGCGAGCGAATGTTACGGCTCACCCTGCGTATCCTGGGCTACGGAAGCCGACGCCCTACTCGTGTCACTACCGTCCTAAGGACGGTGCTGCTCCTGTGCCACTATCGGAAATTACGCTTCGCCTGGTGCCGGGAACATCACAACTGAACCTCTTCACAGTAGCGCCGTGTTGTGTGGTCAGATGAATCCCGTTTTCAGCAGTACCGAGCTGACGGGAGGATGCAGGTGAGGCGTTGACAGCATGAGGCCATGGCCCCGTCGTGCCAGGTCGGCTCTTCTCAATGTGATGGTGGCTCTGTGATGGTTTAGGGAGCCTTCTCATTGGACACATTAGATCCCTTATTGTGTTTGGAGAGGTCTTTAACTACTACGCGCTACCAGCATGTGCTGGCTGATCACTTAAACGCTTTCATGGCCTTCGCGCATCCTGGAATTGATGGTCTGTTCCTGCGAGACAATATGCTGGCCCACGGGGATGCCACCAACCAGGTATGGTTCAAAGAACACTTATCTGAGTTTGGAATCGCAGTGAACGACAAGGTGCCTGGATTTAAACCCTGTGGAAGCCTACTGGCATGCCGTGGAGCCGAGCATCAGATTCATGGACCTTGGACTGACGCCTCAGGTGGAGTTTTGGATAAGTGATGCGTGGGGCATTGTTGGCAATACCTCCAGCATCTGGTGGAGTCGATGCTTCGGAGTGTACAGGCTGTTATTCGCACTAGAGGAACAACAACCTTTTGTCCACTGAGCGTATTTTTCTGCGTAAATTTTTCTAAGGGAACGAATGATGTGCCATAGGTTTGCAGTCTCTGCCAAAGAGACAAAAATTGTAAAAACCTCCATTTTTTTTTTTTTTTTTTTTTTTTTTTTTTTTTTGTAGAATTCAATGTTCCCTCAAGACAGTAATAATGAGCAGTTCATTAAAGAAACTGAAAAACCAAATTTACTTATAAAAAGGTTTCATAACCACCATAATCTCCGTGATTTTGAAATATGGTGGAACAAACAAATTTTGAGTCGTTTTCCTCAAAATGTCTGTTCATGATACCCACGGCGCCAGTAACAGTGAAAAAAATCTTTCAACAGCTCTCTGTTTTCCTGGTAGTCTACCAAAAGAGCGGTGCCATTTTTCATCTAGTGTTCTTATTTGTTTGTTATGTTTTTTTTTTGTTTCAAGGTTTAACTGTCACCCGGAGTGCTATAAGCAGTCACCCATCGTTAATTTAGGAATATTGGTCTTGGAAGGAACAGAACCAGGACCAACAAACACACTATCCACGCTTCATCCAGGATTCGAATCCAGGTCCATCATGGACAAATGGTCAGAAGCCAGTACCTAAAATCGCCTGCCACTGAGGTGGTGAAGTTCTGTGTTTCTACCTTTGGGAAAAAATATTAACAACACAACGAAGGGATTCATTCCGTGCTTGCATATTTAGAAAACTTTAAAATCATAACTCTGCAAGGATTGGTAAAGTTGAATTTACTTAAACATAAATTGTGTTTTGATCTGTTTCTGCCACTTAACATATCCTTCGGAATTTTTTGAGTCAGTGTTCTTTGAGATTATGTGTAAAAATAGTGTTAGTAATGTGCATGAAGAGTAATTTTTAACTGATACATTAAATTGTAAACAAAATTATTTATTGCTTAGCGAACCAAACGTTCTTCCTGACCTTCCTATGATACGCCAACTAGAAACCTTCAGCGAAGTCTTTTGGATTTAGTCTTGTAGCTTCAGAAATAACTACACATTTATTTTCCATGGTTTATTGTAAATTGTTTCTTCAATGCAAATGTTTTATTTTACTTTCAGGATATTTCCGTGACACTTTAGGATCCTATGACCGTATGTTTTACATTACTGGAGCTATGGGGTGTACTATTGGAGCGTTATGGATCCTGGAGCCATATCTACTTAAATTCTCCAAGGAAGAAGTAGACTCTTGCTAACTACATTAGTGATATTTAGTACATCTACGGTAAAAAAATTACAATTTGTCAGTTTTCAGCATTACTGAAGTTCTCAGTGAGTAACATTCCTCGCCGAATATTTGGTAAAACATATTCAACAGCAATACTGTGTTATGAGCATGTTTTCATGAAGTGAATGTGCAAAATCAAACTAAGAAACATTCCATATCTCGTCAAGTTAAAATGCTGATCACAAAGATAAAACTGGGCTTTTCGTTATCCTACAAAGTCCCAAGGATTTTGAGCGTACGTAAGACTGAAATGAAAGAACTTTATAACTCCCAGAAAGTCAAGAAATAAACTAATCAACTCTCTGAAATTTACATGAACTGATGTAAATGTAAGAATATTTTCAGATAATTTTTCTCATCTTCCCAGAATATCTCTTAATTTGAAACATGCTGGATGATTATTATGATTATTTTCTCATCTTCTCAGAATATCTGTTACAATTGAAACCTGCTGGATGATTATAATCAAGATTCCTTGACCCAGAACACCTGGAGCAGGCTTTAATAATGTAAATGTAGCAAAAGTTTCAGATGCATTACCCAAAAGTGTGCTATATGAAAAAACGTTACGATAAACCCAGCAAAAGCAAAAGTGGTGGTCTTAGGATGTATAATTAGACTGGAAAACAAGATGTATGACGCCATGTTTTCCCACCATTGCTGCTCAAAACATAAGTTGTAAGGCACTGCAACTCATCATCTTTTGAAAAAGGGGAGAAGTGAAAAATGATATTGGGTTGTTGCGAATGAAATATCCAGCAAAGGACAAGCACGCGTGGACAGTGAGAACGAAAAAGTAGGACAGCTCACCTAGGTAAAATAATCCCCCTCGGCATCGACACATAGTTGCCATCTGTTCGGAAAGGCCATGATCCCCGAACGAAAAAGTATTGTGGCTGGGACCCGAAGAAGTCACTAACTGCGCATTGAACCTTGCTCTCTGTCGTGAACTGTTTCCTGGACAGGAAGAGATTCAGGCGACGAAACAGATGATAGTCTGTCGCAGACAAGTCCAGGGATAACGGCAGAATGAGGCAGTGCTTCATAGCCCAAGGCACTTAGTGTCAGGAACGTTCGTTGTGTGGCATGAGGGCGAGCGTTGTCCTGGAGCAGAAGAACACCATGTCTGTTGACCAAAGCCGGTTGTTTCTCGGCACTTTTTTGTGCATCTGGTGTAATTCAGCATAATAACGTTCTGAAGTAATGGTTTGGTCTCTCGCCAAGAAACTCCGATGAATTATCCCGGCTGTGGACCACCAGACAAGGAGCATCATTTTCTAGGTGTGTAGGGGTAGCTTAGGATGCCGTCCAGCAGGCTGTGCCTTGCTTAAATATTGTGCAAATCATTTCCGATTATCATTAAGGATCCACTTGTCGTCGCAGGTGATGATTCGATGCAGTAGAAGTTTCTGTTTATTCCTGGAAAGCAGCGACGTGCAGACTTCCAAACGCCTAGTCTTGTTCGCAGTTGTCAACTCATGCGACAGCTACATGTCCAGCTTTTTGACCTTACCCAGAGCAGCCAGACGCCGAACAGCTGTCGTGGGGTGGACACCTGCCGCTATCTCACACACGATTTTCGGGGGTCCGCTTCAACTACACATAACAGAACAACGTCAGAAACAGCAACAGGTCGGTGACAACGTGCTTCGTTTTGCAGATCCGTATCTCAGGTTCGAAACTTTACAAACCATCGCCGAATGGTTCGTTCGTTGGCTGTATTCTCCCCAAACTCTCTGTTAACGTTTCGAGCGGCAATTCCTGCTGAATGGCCCCAATTTAAATTCATACAAGAAGATGACTCTCAAATCCAGCGTCTGCATGCATCCTTTGCAAGCCACGTTACGTCCAAACAACCCACGCCTGAACCTTGTTCTTCACACACGTGCCAGCTACTTATAATAACTCCGCAACACCTGTGGGTGGTTCGATTCCGCTGTGGTGGGGGCCTGTCTGCACAGCTCGTTCGCGGCGGACATTTCATTCGCACCAACACAATATATTTATGCATATGCAAATTTTTCTATATTAAATTTTGTGACAAAATGTCCCACTATAAGTAAATATCGTCGCAGGTGACATTCACTAACGATTTTTTCCCACAATTTTTGTTGTATTTAGATTAACTAATCATCACACACTATTTATTTAACTGACTTCTTAAACCACTCAAATTGAAGTTAATATTCTGCGCTCTGTGATCTTAATTATGTTTTTGCAACCAATTCCGAATTTATTTAGGCACGTATTATATAGGCTACTTCTTTCTTCTTCTTCGTACTTCAATTTAAACATTTTGCAAACAATAAAATGGAAAGCAAAAGTTTGAAACATTAAAGTTGTCAAAGATCCTTAATATATATGAGTAATAATCAGATTTTGTCATTCACCTCAGTAGGCGAATTAAAGAGAAATAATTATTTTTAATAATATGGAAGTCTAAACAGAGTGTAACGGCCATCAAAGTAAATCAGAAGCTCTATTCGGTTTTTTTTTCTCTCTGCTTGTGTGTTCCACATTCAGTCTCTTTCTTACTGTACGCATTCAGATTTTTAATGTTTTTAAATTACATTCTTACTGTAACAATAGTTGTTTTTCAATGGTTATTTCTTAGTCTGAAGACAGTTGTGACCGGTGCAAAATTAATCTTTAAGAACTTTGTAGTAATTATTTCATAAAACACAAACACACACATTAGGATTTGCTACTGCAATTCTGTTAAATGCGTGGTTTTTTATATCATCATCATCATGATAAAAACATTTCGTGTCAAACATAAAAGCATTTATAACAACACAGCAAACCAAACCAAATAAATCTTACAATTTTTTGTTCGTATCTTACCTCCTGCAATCCAGATGCTCAAAATAATGCACATGAGTTATTTGCTTTACAAAACCTTCATAAATAAAACACTGATGTGCAATGACCAAGATGGGGAAAGTAATAGTTGTGTTTCTACATAATTAAGATTGTTTCACTTTATTTTTTAGCATAATTTTTCAAAAGAAAGAACAGGACTGTGTTATCACTATAACTGTCCGTCTTCCTGTGGATATTATATTTCTGCACCTGTTAGTATAATCTAAAAAGCTCTTTGTTGAGAGGCCAGAAGTGTGAGAATGATGTTCTGGCCTTTCAGCATTTTTCGGCAAACAGCTTATTAGTTTTAATACAGATGCTATTAAATTAAAAATATATTTAAGTACTAGAGTCTAAATTATGTATAATTGCATATTTCAGCCATTGGTGACTTTTTTTTTTTTTGTGTTATCACTATAACTGTGCGTCTTCCTGTGGATATTATATTTCTGCACCTGTTAGTATAATCTAAAAGCTCTTTGTTGGGAGGCCAGAAGTGTGAGAATGATGTTCTGGCCTTTTAGCATTTTTCGTCAAACAGCTTTGCTACAGGCTATAAATACAGCTGCTATTAAATTCAAAATATATTTAAGTACTAGAGTCCAAATTATGTATAATTGCATGTTTCAGCCACTGTTGACTTTAAGGCATATAAATGCGTTAGCATAAAGCGCACAAATTACCCATTACCGGTAAAACTGCATATTTCAAGCAAAATGTCTTAATAGTTTATCTTTGAACATAAGTTATTTAACAAGTTTATTTAAAGAAACACACACAGGCTTTAATACTCCGAGCCTTGGAAAAGCAATCAATCATAAACTTAAAAGTTCTTCAATGTTCGGCAGCATAGATAAAGGATTGGCAGTCCACTGAAACAAAGCAAATGAAAGCAATAACAAACTACCTTCCTCCAAACATGGCAACAAGAAAAGCAGCGGCATAAGAAATGCACGTTGTCAGTCTCCAAAGCATAGTCAGTGAGCTTTAATGTTTGACCGTACTGGCTGAAATTCCCTTCCAATTCCCACAGAAGCAAAGGCAGAATGCATATTGCGGTGTAGCACAGTATGAAATGTTTAGTTTTTTACATCTTGTATTCTGCTTTCGTATACACCGATGAGCCCTTACATTATGACCACCCCCAGCCTAGAGAAAGGAGCGCGCCGCCTAGAGACCGGACGGTGGCGCAGGTGAAGTTCACAGAGCAGTATACATGCAACCTGAGGACGGGCTTTCGGTTATAAGCGTGTTCGGAGTCAGAATGGGAACAGCTGCCGATTTATCGGAGTTTGATAACGGACAAATTGTGTTGGCACGGCTCCTCAGAACTACGATCTCGGAAATGGCACGGCCTGTCGTTCGTTCACGTGCTGCTGCAGTGAGTACGTATCAAACGTGGTGCACAAGATAGCCATACGACGAACTGTCGTCCAGTCGTGTGTCGTCCGCAGCTCACTGATGCCAGAGGGGGAGCGGAGACTGTCGCGCATTGTTCACAGTGATCGCAGGGTCACAATGCCACTAATCACCCGCAGCTACAACAGGGGTGATCTAGGCAATGTGTCACAGCACATAGTTCATCACAGCCTTCTGCGAATGGGCTTCCGTAGCCGAAGACCCAGCCGGTTCCCCATGCTCACTGCACTTCATCGCCAACAACGCATGAAATGGGGCAAAGATCATCGCGGATGGACATTGAATGACTGGAAGAAAGTGACCTGGTGTGACGAATCAAGATTCGTGGTACATCACGTAGACGCTCGAGCACGGATACACCAATTACCAACGGAACCTATGGCATCTGGATGAAGTGTCGAGCGGAAACAGGCCGGAGTAGGGGGTCTTATGTTGGCAATGTTTTCTTGGGACACTTTATAGGCCTCATTATCTCAATAGCACAATCCCTGACAGTTGTCATGTATCCGAACATCGTTACCGACCAAGTTGTCCCATTCATACCAACTGCGTTCTCTGCTGTTGATGGCCATTACCAACAAGATAATGCGCCATGCCACACTGCCAGAATCGTCAAGGAGTGGATCGAGGAACATGCTGGTGACTTTCTGTTAAAGCCCTAGCCTCCAAATTCACGTGGCATGAACCCAATAGAACATTTGTGATATGTCTTGGAAAAGCTGGATCGCGCTAAATCACCACCACCCTAAAATGTACGGGAACTGGAGGACCTGCTGTTAACATTATACAACTAGATATTTTTTTTTTTGATTGGAGGTTTAACGACTATCGTGAGCAACTCAATGGGCTATGAGCAGTCGCCCGTCCCTAATTTAGGGTCACCGGTTCCAGGGAAGGGAGAGAGGCAGTGCCGTAAGACAAACACAACATCCATGCCTAACCGGGATTCGAACCCGGACCCCTTCCAACGAATGATCAGAGGCCATCACTTAGACCACTACGCCACCGGGGCGGCATACAACTAGATACCCAGGGATACCTATCACTGCTTCATCGAATCGATGCCTCCCCGAGTGGCCGCCGTTTTGCGGGCTAAAGGGGATCCTACAGTTTATTAGATAGGTGGTCCTAGTGTAATGCGTCATCGGTGTAATTGTCTAAATTAATATTTGCTAAATGAATCATTTTATACATTTTTATTAAACTTTTTCTAGAACTCCCACCAAGAATATGAATTTAAAAAATCAACAGTATTTTAAGACTAAATGTAAAAACATCAGAATTCAATCGACATTGTCATCTTTCATGTGTAAGCAATGTAGCTCCACTTTGATCATCTTTCTTACCTCCCGTACATACATGCTTATTGGTTCAGAAAGTTTTCATGTGGAAAGCGTTTCTGCAGTGCATCCGTGATACACTAAGTGGCCACTTTATTATGACCACCTGACAGTTTTAAGAAAATAAGCTATGGCTGCACGCTGTTGCCGCCAGAGGGCGAGGCTAGTATAAAAGGGTAAAGTTTAGTGCTTGCGACAGTAGTAGAAGTAATTTTTGAGTGACGAGATGGGTAAAAAATGCGATTTGACGGACTTCCAACGTGGGATGATTGTAGGAGCTCGGAGCCATGGAGCGAGTACCACCGAAACCGCCGCATTCGTGAAGTGTTCCAGAGCAGCTGTTGTTAAAGTGTTTAAAGACTGGACTGTCAGCCAAAAAACTGGGTCCCTACGTGCAACGTGTGGTCGTCATCGACTAGTGATTGCTCGGGCGGAACGGAGAGTGTCCAGACTGGTAACAGACAACAGAAGGGCAACAGTGCAGCACATTGCAGACCATCTTAATCAAGGATCCCCTCAAAAATCTCTGCACGCACTGCTCACCGTACACTGCATCGGATGGGATATGGCAGCCGAAGGCCTGTTCGAACACCTTTGCTGTCTGCAGTTAACAAGAGAAAACGTCTCCAGTTCGCACAAGGATTGGACAGTCGATAATTGGAAACAAATTATGTGGTCCGGTGAATCACGTTTTCCGTTGCACCATGCCGATGGCCGAGTGAGAATTTGCCGGAAACAGCACGCAAGCATGGACCCCAAATGCATTGCTACAACCCTTCAAGCTGGTGGAGGCAACGTTATGGTTTGGAGAATGTTTTCCTGGCATGCTTTGGGCCCTTTAATTCGTGTTGACTGGCACATCATATCTAAACATCGTTGCGGACCAAGTGCATCCTGTCATGTGGGTGGTTTATCCCAATGGCGATGGCTACTTTCAACAAGATAATGCGTCCTGCCATAGTTCTCGTATTGTACAGGATTGGTTTCAGGAACACGCCGGTGAGTTTACTTTGCTTAGGTAGTCCCCACAATCTCCAGATCTCAACCCCATTAAGAATTTGTGGGATGAAGTTGAACGAGCCATCAGACAGCTGGATTCACAACCCTGCAATCTCACACTCCTGGAAAGTGCTATTCATCAAGAATGGTCTCGGATTCCACAAACCACCTATCAACATCTCGTGGAGTCCGTGCCACGAAGAATCGACGCAGAATTAAAGGCAAAAGGTGGCCCAACGAAGTACTGAGGGGACGGTCTTAATAAAGTGGCCACTCAGTGTATAATGTAGGCATTCAAGAGACTATTCTGCCGTGATGTGGTAAGGTATAAAAAGATTCATATGCAGATTCATAAAATTAATACAGACTTCATCAAATTAGTGTTTGTGAGTTTGGAGGAATTTGAGGCCGCTGTGGTGCAGTGGTAGCATGTCCGGGGCGTAACTGGAAGACCTGGGTTCGATTCCCGGTGGCGGCCGATGATAATTTTTCCGTGACTCACTTATAAACGTGGAAAGAGTGATGACTTCCGTTTGATGTTCCTAATCCACGTCAATTGTGTGTATAAATTATTCATTCGCCTCCTAGTTGCTTGTTCAGTTGCTGCTTACCATCTTTGGTGAATCCCCAGCCTTGTGCGGGGCTCCAAGAAGCAACCTGCCATGTGGTTTTGCAGTTAGTGTTTGTGAGTCTGGAGGAATTTGAGGCCGCTGTGTTGCAATGGTAGCATGTCCGGCGCGTAACTGAATGATCCTGGGTTCAATTCCAGGTGGCTACCGAGGAGTATCTTTCCGTGACTCCCTTAAAAACGTGAAAAGCGCGATGACTTCCGTTTGAAGTTTCTTGTACTGCTGTACAAAATTTACAGGGATTTATTTTTGTTAGGCAACACCTGTTACTTTTTTTTTTTTTTTTGTAGGTTTAACGATCACCGTGAGCAACTCAATGGGCTATAAGTAGTCGCCCGTCCCTAATTTAGGGTTAATGGTTCCAGGGAAGGGAGAGAGCCAGTGTCGTAAGACAAACACAACATCCATGCCTCACAGTGATTTGAACCCGGACCCCTTTCGGACGAATGATCAGAGGCCATCGCTTAGAACACTGCGCCACCGGGGCAGCCTGTTACTTTTTCCAAACAAGTAAATGTACAAAATTTAAGTAAAAGTTTCAATTATCAATGAAATTTCTGTTTGTTAATATTATTTCAGTGCGAGTATATTCGTTGGGAATACTTTGAAATAAATCCTTTATGTATGAATGTACGATATAGATAGTTTTATAGTTCAGCATGTTTTTCGATTCATAGTTCAGCATGCCTCATAAACACAGAGTTTGTAAACATGTTGCTCTTTTGATGTATTTGCAAATTTAAACTGTAGAAACATAGTAGTGAGGTATAGACTTCGTTGTATTTGTCTGTTCTAAAAACCTCATTAGTGAATACAGTCCAATGCTTCCATGTGGTTCATTTTTGTTGTTGAATTTCACATAGTGGCTAGCATCAGTTTGTTGTGTTGTTTTGGTGGTAATCTGTACTTGAAGGGTACAATGGTCTTTTTTTTTTAGGCCCAGTGGTTCGAATTTCAGTTTTTTATTAGTTTGAAGTTAAGCTTAATGCTTCTAGTTTTGATACCACTACATCCCTTCAAATGGTCTGCTCGATGTCTTGTTTAAAACTTGAGATGGAGTTAGAAGTGCATAGAGATTACAACAGATAAAAGATAAACATTTGTTAAAATCCAAACAGGAGTTGCATTTACACCATAGTGGCGTGACCAATCCAAGATGTTATGAAGTTGTGCTGATACATTTTGGACATTCTTTCATTTTATTCACCTTCAGGTTGAGACTGGACTACCTTCATTATCTGTTTCCTCTTCTGGGATCAATATTTCTCCACTTGGTGCAGTTTTGCCAGGCGCCACTAATAAAGTTTCGCTAACTTCGTTTCTACGAGTAGAAGACCAGACAAACGCAAGTAAGTATATTAGATTATTTTAACAGTTCAGAATTGCAAAATTGCAATACATTAAGCATTCTTACAAATATTATGTTTGTGAGGCAAACCAAACCAGGTGTTTGAAATCCCAAAGATGATTTAAATAGTGTTTAATTCATCTTTGGTATTTTAATAAAATATTTCAAAGTATTCTGTATGAACATTTAAGTAGTTCATTTGTCTGAAGAAAGAGGTTTTTGCTGTTTGATTTAGAAAAGCTGGTAGCCTTTTTAGCACGTCTTTTGTAAAAAAAGATCGTGTTTATGTTACCGGTTTGTCCGCCCGTCTGTACCCACAATATCTTTGCAACTATTAGTCCGATTTGAAAAATTATTTTTGCATTGGGAAGCTTGGAATATGCGAATAATGATCCTTCATTTCTTTTTATTTTTTTACGATGCACAGTTTCGCCGCTAGAGGGCGTAAATGCAGATGATGTCGAATTCAAAAGTACGTTTTACTCCACATATTTGCTTCTAAACATCCGATTGAAAAAATTATTTTAGCTTTCGATTTCATTTATGTCAAAGAGTATTTTAGATATAGTTACTTTTTCAAATTACGCATAGATTTTCCGCCAGGGGGCGTAAAAGTAAATTATATTTTTCCCGATAACTCTTCTTCTAAAACTCCGATTTGAGCATTTTTTTCTTCAGCGGATACACCTCCTGATGGAAAATCTTTTGCATATAATTTCAAATTTTTGGTAAAGAATACTTTGGCCACCAGGGTGCGTAAGCGTTAATTTTTGCTTCTGATGTATTTGTCATTAAAATCTGAGCTTCTAAAATATCGATTGAAAAAAATCTTTCGTGGACTGATGCCCCTCACATCGATAAATTTTTTCGGAATATTTTCTTCTTAAAATATTCCACAGTTTCTCCGCCAGGGGGCGTAGATGTATATCTGATTTTTGTCAATATCTCTACTTCTGGAAGTCCGATTTGAAAAATTCCTTCTTTGTTGGATAGTGTTTTCAGTGTGACATGTTTTTCATGTAATTTAAAATTTTCAAGTAATTCATAGACTTTCTGCTAGGGGGCGTAGAGGTAAATTGCTTTCCCCCTATATCTCTGCTTCTAAATCTCCGATTTGAAAATTTCTTTCTGCACAGGATGCAACTCCTGATGGGAAATCGTTTGCATATAATTTAAGAAAAAGTCATTTTCTGATTTTTAAGCATTTTTAAAAACGCAAAGTTAAGAAACGAGCGGCTTATTCTGCCTTCAGCGTTAACCACACAGGAAAGTTGTGGTCCCGTGACTTGCTACCAGGGTGACGCAGCTATGTTTAGCGCTCTCTTCTCATTGGGTGAAAGGACAGGCTACAATAAAACTGGTAATGACGCAATGCTTAATGACGTAGCGACGCTTTTAAAGTTTGCCGTTTTCCGCAGGCATATGTGAATCATCATCATCATCATCATTGTCAACCATTATCAATCCACTGCTGGACGAAGGTCTCCCCAAGTTTCCTCCACAACGGTCTGTCTTGTGCCAGTCTCCTCCATGTCACCCCTGCATACTTTCGAATTTCATCCACCCATCTCCCATGTGGTCTTCTTCTGGGTCTTTTCCTGTCCCTTGGAATCCAATCTAAAATTTCGGCTGTCCATCGATGATCTGTCCTTCTGGCAGTATGTCCAGCCCATTGCCATTTCAGGGATTTAACTCTGATCATGATGTCTTCCACTCTTGTCATTTTTCGGATCCACGAGTTCCTCTTCTTATCTCTCCTGGTTACACCAAGCATGCACCTCTCCATGCTTCTTTGAGTTGTCTGCAGTTTTTGTATGTCTCTTTTAGTTAAGGTCCACGTCTCTGCACCATACGTAAGCACTGGAAGGATGCATTGATCAAACACTTTTCTTTTAAGACATAATGGCATATTGCTCTTGAAAATTATGCTGTTTCTTCCAAAAGCTCTCCAGGCAAGTTTTGTACGCCGATTAATTTCTTCATCAATGTGACCCTCACTTGATATCTGTTGTCCCAGATAAACGTATGTGTCTGTTATCTCCAGCTTTTCTCCATCAATCGATAAATCTTCATTTCTTGTAAAAGCATTGAACATCACTTTTGTCTTCTGAAAGTTCATTTTTAATCCCACTTCTTTACTCTTGTCAGCAAGTTCCTGGATCATACTCTGCAGCTCTGATGGGGTAGTTGCAAAAATGACTACGTCATCAGCAAAACGAAGGTGGGTTAGATAATCTCCATTAATCTTTATCCCCGTGTTTTCCCAGCTCAGCGACTGAAAAACACCCTCCAATGTGGCATTAAAGAGCTTCGGAGATATGGTGTCACCTTGTCTCACTCCCTTTCCAATTTTTACGTGTGTTGTATTTTCAAACAGCCTAATCTTTGCACTTGCATTTTCATAGATGTTATTAATAATATTAATGTATGCATCTTCAATACCGCAGGTTTTCAGAGCCATTGTAACTGCTGATGGTTTCACCGAATCAAAGGCTTTTTCATAATCGATAAAAGCCATGCACAATGGAAGTTCATATTCCCTCGCTCTTTCAATTAGTTCTCTCAGCACGTGGATATGATCTATTGTGCTGTAGCCACTCCTGAATCCAGCTTGTTCTCTCGGTTGAGCCATGTCTAGTGCTACCTTCAAGCGGTGTGAAAGAACTTTAGTGAAGATTTTATAAACTACTGATAGGAGGCTGATAGGTCTGTAGTTTCCGAGATCCTCGATGTCACCTTTTTATGTAGCAGGATCATTGTAGCATTGTTCCAATCCTCAGGAATCTTTCCTTCATTAAGGCATCGAGTGAAAATTTGGGCGAGTACTGTTTCGATTTCTCCACTTGCTTCTTGTATGATGTCTACAGTAATTCCATCTTCTCCTGGAGCTTTTCCTCGCTTCATGTTCTTGATTGCATGTGCAACTTCTGCTGGAAGGACTGGAGGAACTCTGGTACTGGTATCTTTCATGATGTCTGGAGTGCATATATCATCCCTTTCATATAATTTGGAGTAGAAATCTTTCACTCTTGTCAAGATTTCGCCTCTATTTCTTGTTACAGAACCATCTTCTTTTCTCAGTGCCATAATCTGTTTTCTTCCCTTACTGAGATGTCCCTTTGCTATCTTTAGGCTTTGGTTGTTTTCAATTGCTTTCCTCACTAGTTCACAGTTGAATTTCCTTACGTCTTCAGTGATACTTTTTCTTACTGTCTTGCATAGCTCTATATATTCCACTTTGGAAGTCACATCTTCTTTATTTGTCCTCATCTCTCTTCTTTTTTGCATCAACATTTTGGTTTTTCCTGATAATTTGTTCACATGCAACTTGTTCTTAGACCCAGCTAATTTTGTTGCTGTTTCCATAAGAGCTTTTGGTTATTTTTCTGTTAACTTCAGAGATGTCCACTTCTTCCGATGTTAGGCCTTCTAAAGCAGAGAACCTGTTCTTCAGTTCTAACTTGAAGGTATTATGGTGTTTTTTAAGGTTGGTTATGTCAATAGATTTTGTTTGTCTTATGAGCTTGCCACGTTCAAGTTTGGTGTTGAGGTGCATCTTACATCTCACCAATCTATGGTCACTACCTGTGTTGAACTTGTTTAGCACACTGCAGTCTTCTATGACGAATTTTTTGTTACACATAATAAAATCAATTTCACTTGTCGTCCCATTTGGATGTCTCCATGTCCATTTCCTGTGTGGCTTTTTCTTGAAGAAGGAGTTCAAGATGAAAAACCCTTCTGCCTCTGCAAACTCAACGAGAGTATTTCCACGCTGGTTTCTGTTGCCATGACCGAATTTACCTACTGAAGTTTCATTCTGTTGCCGTTGCCCTATTTTTGCATTGAAATCTCCCATAATTATTTTCAAGTGCTGCTTACCTTTATTATTTAGATGACAAATTTCCTCATAAAATTCTTCAATTTCTTCTTCAGGATGACTTGTGGTGGGTGCATAAGTTTGAATAATCTGAGCCTGGTATCTTTTCGAGAGTTGGATAACAAGTCGTGCAGCTCTGTCAGAGGAACTTTCAACTTCTACAACTTTATCCTTCAGTTTCTTGTTTATTATAAATCCAACACCACTAGTTCTGCCAGTATCTGTCCCACGATAGTAGAAGAGATGTCCACTTTTCAGTTCGATGAGATCTTCTCCTTTTCTCCTTACCTCACTTAGCCCCACGATGTCCCACTTGATCCTTTGTAGTTCCTCTTCCAATTCAAGAAGCCTTGAATCAGAAGATAGGGAGCGTCCATTGTAAGTAGCCAAGGTCAGCATCAGATGGCAGCCTAGTCCGGTCCTCCGGGGATTCTTAGCACCCTCTGCCTTCATGTCGCACTGGCCGCTGCCTTGGCCAGGTACATTCCAGCTGCCGGAGACTGAGGGCCAAGATTTAAGTTGTGGAATCATTTTGGAGGGGTTTGGCCATAACTCACCACGCTGGCCAAGCGGGTTGGTGAGTGTGGGATAGAATTTCCTCTGATCCCGATGGTATAGTTATACCGCTATGGGCGGTCGTCAGAGCCCCTTTAGTGGGAACAGGATGCACCACGAGAAGGCGGGGTTGACATTTGTCAAGGAGAGGCTATGATGTTACGCATCACCTGACCTTACATCCTATGTAAAAATAGGCTTTCGACTCGTATATGATAAGCAAAGAGGGAAAATGCGAGTGTGTTCGTTCGGGAATTGTTCGACCACTTCTAAATGACCCAGAGATCTGAAAATTGGCACACTGATAGGTGTTAAGGTCCGCATACCTAGAAAAGTGCGAAAACAAAACAAAACAAAAATCAAAATGGCGGGTTTGGAACATTGCCTGCTTGAATTTTTGCAAATTGTTTGACCATTTCTAAATGACCTAGAGATCTGAAAATTGGCATGCATATAGGTCTTAAAGTCCGTATACCTAGAAAAGTACGAAAACCAAAAATAAAAAATAAATAAATAAAAGTCGGCATTGGAACATTGCCTGCTTGAATTTTTCGCGAATTGTTTGACCACTTCTAAATGACCTAGATATCAGAAAGATTTTCTACTACTTCTACACCGAGAAAAATGTCTGAAAACCAAAAAATTCAAAAAGGTGGCTTAGCTTTACTGTTTCAAAATGCTGATAGGTTTAAAGATTTTTGTCAGAATCACTGAAATGCTTTGAAAATTTCAAATTTCGATTTAAAATTAAGGGACGCCAAAGCCTGCTCCGTTTTACATCAAACCGTATGCATTGACGTTATGACGATGTTCTAAATTGTAAAATAGTTACGGATTTTAAATTATTTTTCTTTCCCTTAATTACTTTTCCCTCTCTTTAATTTCATGTTCAAAAAATGGATGCGCTTCCATACCTGGCCTGCGTCGTCTGCTGCAATACAGCAACACGGAATCACGGGTAATATGACGTTACCCGAGTGTTATTGTGCTGCCATCTACTGGTCATATGAGAAACAGCGTGCGATGTATTCACGAGACGAATATTTCTGAGGTATTCTGGCTGGCCCTTAAAAGGGCCTTTCGTGAAGGATGATTTTGTTCGTATTCTGAAACATTTACAAAGACGGTAGAGACGTGCTTCGTGCAGAATTAAAACCTTTCTAGCATATAATTAAATAAATTAATTACATCCAGGAAAGAATTGTTTTATGATCCGAATCATGACCTCCAAGCAGTGTTCTGACGAAAGACGACAGTTCCGTCGGAATAAATATTCCAGAATATGGTCTGCCAAATAAAGTTTGCGAGTTCCATAACTAAGTTTGCATTTGAGAGGTCGTCCATTTCACTCAACACGTTGGGTATGAGCCCCAATACCAGGATCCACGAAGTTCGGAGAGTGCTTAACTGTGCGATGTACGTATCCGCAGCTTCCAAGTGTACGATATGCAGCTCACTGATCTGTCATGATAGTAATTCGTAGCTGTACATGTTTGTGTATGAGCGGCAGCAATGTGCTCACAGATCTGTCATTCTCATGGCATATTTCGACCCTGAATCACTTAGTATCACGTTTAAAGTACAGCATTCTACGCTGCCATGAAAACAACTTTACGGGCCAAGGAAATCGATCGGATTCCACCACAAACAGATTAAGTACCGACTCTGAAATTTAATTTCGCTTTAAGAAAAGGGGGTGGGGTATACTTACTCTACTGACTGGTTCTGGTTTTGAAGAAAAGACTTAAAAATAGGCCAGAAAAATAGGAAACTCCGAAAATCGTGGAACATTTTCGTTCCGGCTAGATCAATAATATTCAGCGCGGTTCTAACTCGAAAGATAAACCAGAAGCCCTTTCCTCCGCTTACTCGGCCGCGGCTCTGCAACTATTGCTGGCCACTTTTGTGGCCAAAGCGTTGTCTTTTGACTATTCATTCAAGATGAGGCACGGATGGTGCGCTTAATTTTTAGCATCGTCCCTTTCCTGGAACCAGTGACCCTAAATTAGGGACAGGCAACTGCTTACATCGCTCAGAGCTGCTCGTCGTGGTTGTTAACCCTACCTCCGAATATTCTTGTTTAATTTTGAAATGTCATTTAGAATGAGAAGTATCATACACCACCGTTTCTTTACAATAACAGGAAACCCCGTCCCCTTGGCTAGAAGCGCTGGTTTCCGGCCAGTCATGCGAGAGGGGCTCGGGTTCGAGACGTGGATCAATTTCCCAGTAGTAGCCATGGTGTTCGTTAGAAATGGGTTGAAAATCACGTAACTATTACTTTGTCACTGTTACTGAAAAATCACTGTCACGGTTACGACCAGTGACAAAAAGTAACACTTCCAAAGTCACTGATAAGAATGTCCCCATATGGCGGCCGTGTCCGAACAAAGACTGGGGTCAAGGTTATCATGCCGTTTCTGTTGAAACATCACAGAGGTCGCTAGTGATGCTAACTTTCTTCAGAGGAAACCGGTTTTTCGTGCTCGTCCCTTCACGAGTAGTCTTGAGGAATGGACGTGAAGAATAATAGTCAATGCTGTTCAGTATTCAACATAATATTAATAGAATGTCTGACGCCAAGCGTAGAAAAACCAGTGATACGTGGGATTATTTCACCGTTTCTGATAAACATTTTTCTTTGTGTGATACTGTATTTGTAAACAAAAGCTTTCTTACAAAAGTTCAACTCGCCGTTCCATTACTGCTCTGTCAGCCCTGTCGTAAATAGGGATTTTGTCACTGGTACAAGTGAGACGTTAACTCACCATCCCGTTAGTTTCGTCACCGTTACTTCAGCGGAACTGTCGCCGTTCTCACTGTGACAGGAAAATCACTGTTAAGCATCTAGTGTTCGCGCTAAAGCTCTGGGTCTCTCCTTCCCTTGAACTACTAGCCATAAATTAGGGGTGGCCAACTACTTACATTATTTACAGTTAAACCAGATAGGGAAGATAGTTCTGTGTCAGTATCAGCAATCCATAGCAGTAGAAATTAGGCATCACATTTACTAAACTTTGGGTTATGCTTTCATTTTCGCCGCCCCGGTGGCGCAGTGGTCTAAGGCGCTGGCCTCTGATCATTCGTCCGTGAGGGGTCCGGGTTCGAATCCCGGTCAGGCATGGGTGTTGTGTTTGTCTTACGGCACTGGCTCTCTCCCTTCCCTGGAACCAGTGACCCTAAATTAGGGACGGGCGACTGCTTATAGCCCATTGAGTTGCTCACGGTGGTCGTTAAACCTCCAAAAAAAAAAAAAAAAAAAAAGAAGAAAGAAAGAATGCTTTCATTTTCTGAGAGTTAAAAAAATGGAAGCAAACCCCAAAAATTTGGGTTACGCATCATTTCTAGAAAGTTTTTTAGAACAACTCCGAGTTTGTAATGTTCCCTGTTGAAACACAAGGCAACTATTCCCAGCAAAAACAGTCTTGCTGGGCCAGCAGTGGGCCATTGCTGGCAGCCAGCACTGCCAGCAGTGGCCCAGCACTATGTTGCCGCTGCCGAACCGTCAATAAAATGTCCGGACGGCCAACAGAAGGGCCAGCAGTTCAGGCCAAGAGTTGGCACCCATCAGTTGTCATATGCCACAACAGGGCCATCAGTGGTCCATCACAGGCAGTAGCTGCCACAAGTGGCCCTTCAGTGGCCCTGCAAGCACGTGCCAGAAATGATGGCTAGCCTAATGTGGTCCACTAGTGGGCCGTTAGTGGCAGCCAACAACCAGGTGACGTAACTGGTGGTTTGCCGAATCTTGTCCGCCAATTTCCCAGTAGTAGCCATAATAATAATAATAAAAAAGCAAGGATAACCGCAGTTTCCTAAATCTACAATTTTTTTTCTACCCATACGAAGTTTGTGAATTAACGCACTGCACTGGGGAAATTTTCTCGACAGACCAGAAAAACGCCGTTTGCATCTGACTAGATCCGATCTTGGGCCGTTTGCATGGAAGCCGCGCTCGCTACCGACCGGACTAATTCACGACGCTCGGGTACGTGCTGGAAGCTATCTGTTCGGTATGCAAATTGTAATCGAATGCTTCCCTCTTTCATTTTATAATATTGCGAGGTATTTTTCATAAAAGTCAGTTTCATACAATTGATAAATTAATTTTTTCAACGTAACGATAGTTTTTTTTTACCTTAAGGGAACTTCACTCATTTTCACGGCGTGTACATACTTAAGTTGCTTTCCAAAGTTTTGTACTGTCCTTGCCGTCTTGAAAAGAGATTGTTGAATAAATATATATTTACCCGGGTTCATGTCACATTCTGTTACATTTTTAACGTTGTGTCTTTCCTTTCCGTTGTCCGAAGCTACATTTGTTTTAAAGAGTAAAAGATATTTTATTTTACTTCTCGTTATTTTTAGAAGCGAATTCCTCCCAGTCTTGTGTATTCAACCCATGGATGAGTACACCACATAGCGTTGCTTTTTTTTTTTTTTTCTTTCAAATAATTAATAAATTTTGTACGCGTATAATTCTTTTTTTTTCCAACAAACGCTATTTTAATGGTTTTCCAGGATATGTGTTTCAAGCGGTTTCAAATTTTTTCTTGTTATTCATCCACTCCATTCCATGAATTGTGTTATTCATGGGAATGGAGTGGCTGTATTTCATGGCTGTAATCTAGTATTTCACGGCTTAATCTGATATCTTCGTCGACGTAAAATTTCATTAGGAAATTAATTCGCCTCTCCACACATGGATTTTTTTCTTAACATCCACTAAAATAACACGATGGCGATAGCGTCGTCTTCAACTAACTGGTACCATGAGAGACACAGCAAGTGTTGCTTCTGCGCACGCGCAGTCCCGATGCTTCCACCTGCTGTTGGGGGTTGCATTGGTTGCCAGCAACGGGCCACTAGTGGCACTTGCTTGGAGGCCCACAATTCACGGCGATGCTGCAGGGCCATCAATGGCTCGCTAACTGATAGCGCTGCCACCAACGGACTCCCTACCGGGCCGTGAGCGGCAGATTTCAGCCAGCAGTGACCCATCACTGCCAGCTGGTGGCCAGCAGTTTCCCAGCACTTGTGTTTTTGCTGGGTTTAATCTGTGATTTTACACTCAGTAGACCAAACATTAAAAATAGGGGTGATGGTATCCCCACACAAAGTGGAACAGACCCAAACCGAGCACAGGCAATAGGCGGACAGCAAGGCTTCCCAACAGTGTATTGCAACCGACAAGCATGGGTAAATGTGGTGATCTGGGTGATTCTGATCGTGGACGCATTGTCGCCACACGACAATGGCTCATTCTATTGCCCAAGTGGTAAGAACCCTAGGGTTCCTGAGAGCAACCGTATTGAGGGACTCAGGTTCATACCCTTTTCTGTCGGAAAAAAATGAGGACTTTCTGAAGACCTACACTCCAATTAATATTTTGCGTCATTGAAATACCACCAGGTGTGTGTGTATGTATATACACATATGTAGGGAATTAAACAGAACTAATGGCCATTTACTAGGCATTTTGCCCCAAATCTAATATACTTTGCCTACAAAGAACGAAATAAAATATACGCCAAGAAAAAGAACAAGCAGGAGACACAGCGACAATGAAGCAAGGTGAGTTGAGTAGAGCAGTAAACACTAGATAGATCAGATCAAATGAGACAACTGACACCATAAATTGTGATCTCAAACTACCCCCAACTTTGACCCTCTGACCACTGAATAGACACACAACACAGATGTTGATCCCACTGGTAAGGTCACGCAAGGTAAGTCATGCAGGCTACAATGGAAAAAGCGAGTGTGTGCGTGGAGGGGGAGTAAATGGAGATCATTTCTAAGAACATTCGAGGGAATTATCTCCTTTCAATGAGCTAGATGAAAGCCCCCTGGTGAACGGGTTAGCATATTTAGAGGCATACAAACATAAACGGGGGCAGGATTGTGTTGCCAATTACTGCAGAGCAAAAACAAGAAGGGAAAATAAGCACTTGTTTTAAAAAATATGGACTTTTTAAGAACTTTTAAGGGCCTTACTTGCGGTACACCTTGGAGGATAAGAACTTAAGAACTTTTAAGGGCTATACAGCAAGCGGTGGCCGACCACAAGTCACTGGTGACAGTGGTCAACGTAGACTATCTACACTCGTACAGACCACTAGGCAACGGCGGCACAAATCACATCCGGGTTAATTGTCGGAGGCTCAAGCAGCGTCAGCGAGCGAATGTTACGGCGTAATCTGCATACCTTGGGCTACAGGAATCCACTCCCTACTCATGTCACTACCGTCCCTAGAGGAGGTGTTGCTTCTGTGCCACTATTGACTGCTCGTCATCGGAAATTATGCTTCGCCTGATGCCGGGAACATAAAAACTCTGAAGAGCAGCGCCGAATCGTGGTCAGATAAATCCCATTTTTTTATTGGAGGTTTAACGACCACCGTGAGCAACTCAATGGGCTATAAGCAGTTACCTGTCCCTAATTTAGGGTCACTGGTTCTAGGGAAGGGAAAGAGCTAGTGCCGTAAGACAAACACAACATTCCTGCCTCACCGGGATTCGAACCCGGACCCCTTTCGGACAAATGATCATAGCCCATCATTTAGACTACTGCGCCACCCGGGCGGCAATCCTATTTTCAGCTGTACAGAGCAGACGGGAGGAGGCTGCGGGTGAGGCGTCGACAGCAGGTGGCCATGACCCCATCATGCCAGGTCGGCTCTTCTCAATGTGATGGTGGCTCTGTGATGGTTTAGGTAGCATTCTCATTGGACACATTAGATCCCTTATTGTGTTTGGAGAGGTCTTTAACTACTACACGCTACCACCATGTGCTGGCAGATAACTTAAACGCTTTCATGGCCTTCGCGCATCCTGGAATTGATGGTCTGTTCCTGCGAGACAATATGCTGGCCCCACGGGGATGCCACCAACCAGGCATGGTTCAAAGGAACACTTATCTGAGTTTGGAATCGCAGTGGACGACAAGGTGCCTGGATTTAAACCCTGTGGAAGCTTACTGGCATGCCGTGGAGCCGAGCATCAGATTCATGGGCCTTGGACTGACGCCTCAGGTGGAGTTTTGGATAACGCTGCAACAGGCATGGTTGGCAATACCTCCAGCATCTGGTGGAGTCGATGCTTCGGAGTGTACACCACGCTGTTATTCGCACTTAGAGGAACAACAACCTTTTGTCCACTGAGCGTATTTTTCTGCGTAAATTTTTCTAAGGGTACTAATGATGTGCCATAGGTTTGCAGTCTCTGCCAAAGAGACAAGAATTGTAAAGACTTCTTCTTCTTTTTTTTTTTGTAGAATTCAATGTTTCCTTAAGATAGTAATAATGAATAGTTTTTTGATGAAACTGAAAAGCCTAATTTATTTATGAAAAGGTTTTATAACCACCAGGGTCCCCGTGACCTTGAAATAGTAATAATGAGTAGTTATTAACGAAACTGAACTGTTGAACAAACAAAATTTTAGTAGTTTCCCTCAAAATGTCTGTTCTTCATACACAAGTCACCAGTGACAGCAAAAAACCTTTCAACAATTCGCTGTTTTCCTGGTGCTGCAGGAAAGGAGAGGTGCCATTTTTCAAGTTTAGTGAGGTTTTTTTTCCCCATGAGAAATCCTGACGATTATAAGCAGTCACCCATTCCTAATTTAGAAATGCTGCTTCCAGGGAAGGGACAGAACCACCAACATTGGGCAAACACACCATCCATGTTTCATCTAGGTCCTTCATGGACAAATGAGTACAGAAGCCAGCACCTAAAATCACCTGCTACTGAGGTGGTGAAATTGAGTGTTGCGACCTTCGGAAAAAAATATTAACAACACAATGAAGAATTCATTCCTTACTAGTTAATCGGAACTTTGTGAGGACTGGTAAAATTAGTTTCACTTCATAAATTGTGTTTTGATCTGTTTTGGCCACTTAACATATCCATGGAAATTTTTTGAGCGTGTCCTTGGAGATTATGTATAAAAATGGCATTAGTAATGTACATTACGACATTAATGTTTAACTGATACATTAAGTTGTAAACAAAATGATTTATTGCTTATGGTTAACCAAAAACTCTTCCTGACCTTCATACGATATGGCGCAGTGGTCTAAGGCGCTGGCCTCTGGATTCATTCGTCCGTAAGGGGTCTCAGAAATAACCCAGTCGGGCATGGATTTTTTTTTTGTTTTGAGATTTAACGACCACCGTGAGCAACTCTCCCTTCCCTGGAACCAGTGACCCTAATTTAGGGACGGGCACTGCTTATAGCCCATTGAGAGAGCCACGGTGCCGTTAAGACCTCCAAACATAACATCCATGCCTCACCGGGAAAAACTCTTCCTGACCTTCATATGATATGCCATCAGGAAAATGTCAGCGAAGTCTTTTGGATTCAGTCTTGTAGTCTCAGAAATAACTACACATTTATTTTCCACGGTTCATTGTAAATTGTTTCAATGTAAATGTTTTATTATACTTTTAGGATATTTCCGTGACACTTTAGGATCCTATGACCGTATGTTTAACATAACTGGAGCTATGGAGTGATTTCATATGACTGTTGCGCATTGGTAAAATTTTGTTGGGATTGGAATAATTATTTTTGTCTGAAACTGTTGAAAACTGGAAAAAAAAAAAAAAAAAATAACTTGCTACCTTATATGCTGGTATTCTTCCTAATGTTTTATGTTGCACAACTCTGCTGGCCTGCAGCTGATAGAAGCACATTGCAATGTCCATAGGGAATAGTCCCAAGATGATTACTGAAAACAGAGGTCCACACAGTGCGGCCTGGTGTTGTTGATCATACTGAGAAATAAAAATATGGATTATCTTTTTTCTGAATTTTCAGTTAAATGAACAGAACTTTTTACAGATGCCATCACTTATTAAAACAAAGTGACCCTGAAAATTTCGCCTTGATGACATAAAAACTTTTTGAGTTAGAAATGCATTTTTAATTAATATCTTTCTTCAAATGTCATAATTTTGTATGTGCGTGTGTAATTTAACAAGTTTTCACTGGATTCAAACAAAATTCGCAGAATATTCTTATAAGACCAAGTTACGGCATTTGTCAAAAATTCTGCTCTATTGAGGGAAAATTCGGAAAATCATATTTTTTTTTTTTTTAATCGGTAGTTAGGGAAGGAGGCAGTAACTGCAGCGAGTGGTCATTGGTATTAGGACTCAGAATGAAAGGGAAGACGTGAATGACACATGCTTGTTGCTCCTGTTTTCTCTGCTCTTCCCTAAAAACAGTCATTCATCGGTGTTGGTTCATTTTTTCATTTCCATATTTTACTTGCTTTTTTTTTCTGTTTCTTAAAAAAAAAAAATTGATCTGTTGGTTTTTTTTTACCATGTCTCTCTCAAAGGGAAACAGAGAAAATAATCAGGCTTTTGAAGATGTTTATGAGAAAACGTGGCTTGTTTAAAAAGGTTGAAGGAATCTGCAAATAATGTCTGTTGTACCTGTTGTGTGTGATATTTCCTTCTCTGTTGCACATGGTGGAAAAGACTACCATAGACATCGTGGGGAATGTCACCATCATATTGAGAACACAACAAGAAATGCATCAAAGCAAATATTAACAAAAATGTTTGTGAAATCTGAGGACCTCTCCATTATTGGAGCAGAAGCATTATTTGCTAATTTTCTGATACAGCATCACTGCTCACTTACTGTTTCTGACCATGAAACTGCATCATTAAAAAAAAAAAAAAAAAAATCCAGATTTTGAAATTGTCTTGAAATATGGAAGTGCCTGCATGAAAACCTCTGCAATCATAAGGAGTTTTGCTGGCACCTGAAGATACCCAACTTTTGCTTGGCTATAGATTGTAACAATCCCCATTATGACATTATGATAGAAAAATATTTCCTATTTTAGTCGGTTATTTTAATAAAACCTTAACTAAACTAATCACATTATTGCTACCTTTACCAAATCTGTGTGGTAATGGTACAGGGGAAAATATATTTTACTTGCTGGACAACTAACTCATGAAACGATCAATTCCATAGCAAAATTGTACAGCCTTTTGCTCTGATAATGCACCAGTTATGATGGGAAAGAACCCATGGTTACAAAATTTATATAAGAAAAAATCTTCCTTTGTTTTGATTGGCTACACATGTTATTGGATTCATAATGCAGCATGTAGGGCTGCTATGATGCTGAATGCATTAATCGAAGATTTTTTTGTGGATGTATAATTTTATTTAAAAAGAAGTGATGCTTTTAAATTGTGTCAGATTATGTGGGGAACAAACAGAAAATAATAAAACATTTGTCAACAAGGTGGTTATCACTGATGAATGTGGTAAATCATTTCCTTGATCAGTGGGAGCCTTTCCCAAAGTTCTGCTATGAATATGAAGACAGAGACTCAATGAAATTTAAACAAATTAAAGAAACTTGCGAGTTTCCTGCTATGAAAATGTCTCTGCTTTTCCTAAAGCATGCGCTGCCATTGTTTTTCAAGACATGTTTTTATGCAACAAGAAAACTCACTGATCCATAAGCTATGAGGACAGCATCTGTCTTTATTTACAGAAATAGTGTCAAGGTTTATGATGTCATCAGCTGTAAGTGAAGCTAAAAATTTTTCAATGAAATTTACTGAGTATATAAGCTTTAAAAATTTAAGGATGATTTGGTAATAGGCTCAAAAACATGCCATTATTTACTGGGAGACTATTTAACAGAAGCACACAAAATTTGCTTTTGCAAATCTGTACATGCATACTACAATGAACCATGTCATTATATGTAGTATGCTGAAGTTGCAGATGTCCATCTTAGATACCAGTGTTAATTTAAGTCTGTGGAATTTTTTCTGAAGCTCTTTCAGTATGGTGATGAAGAAAGAAATACCAGAGAAATTGAGGTTGCTTCACATCAAGTGGACACACTCAGTACTGTGCTAAACTGTGATAGAGTTGATACCACTTGGAAATTAATTGTCCAAATTTGTGATCACAATGAAAAGCCAAAATATGAACACTTGGCCTGTTGTTTTGCCATACAGCAATGCAACTTGTGAAAGAATTTTCAGCACAGTGAGAATTTTTTTTAATGGATTCAGGGTAAATATGAATCTTCACAGATTGGAAGCGCTAATGACTGAAAAATCAAAAATGGGCATTGTAGGATTTCCATGCTACCATGGACATTTTACAGAAGATGAACTTAAAAAAACTAAGAAAGCAACATATTTGGCATTAAATAACGAATGAGATACTCCCATATAAAGAAGAGTATAATGACAACTGTTTAAAAGCACTACTATTTCTAAAGTAATTTTTAAAGCAATTTATGTATAGCTTGTTATCTAAGGAACTGGTAGTACTGAATGTAACATAAGTCTAAATGGCACAGTGATTGATGAAGTGAATGAGTGTGTATTTAAGAAGCATATTGACGGAAAACAAATTGGATGGCAAAATTAGTAGGTAAGTGAATTCTTCATTAAAAGTCATAGCAGCTTTGGGAGGTTTTCACAGTAATGATGGATTCCCAAGAGAGTCCTGAATGCCTGTGTATGAAAGTGTAATTGCTCCTACTCTGATATACGGCAGTGAAACCTGGATACTACAGAAGAAACATGGGAGCTGTTTGTGTGCTGGAGAAATGTGTTATCTACGGGAGGGTTTGTGACAAGAAACGTTCTGATTGTGTGAGGAATGAAGATTTGTTGCAGTTGTGTAATGTGAAGCAAAGCAAGGTGAAGACTAATATGCTTCAATATATATTTGATTAGCAAGGTGAAGACTAATATGCTTTAGTGGTTTGGCCATGTTGAAAGAATGAGTGGCGAGATGCTTATTAAGGAAATCTTTTTAGCCCAAGTGGAAAGACAGAGGAAGGCCAAGGAAGTCATGGGAGGATCAGATTCAAGAGTGTCTGCATGAGAAAAAGATTATGATTATAAAGCATAGATCTTGTGTGCGGCTCATGATGGATGTAAGTAAAGCCCGTATTGTATGTTAAGATTGCTGTAAATGGAGGTTTGATATGGCAACAATAAGTAAAAATTATCTGGTAGTTTGTATTTCTTTGTGGAGCTAACCTCTCAATCTCAGAGAACAGCTTAGTGATATGTATGTATGTAGTTATCTCACAAAAAAATATGTTGAGTCATATAAATTGATGCAGATTAACAACTCCCAGGTAATGAGAGCTTCAAAGTAATTGGGTCGACTTATACGGGGGGGGGGGGGGCTAAAAAAATCGTAAGTCCAAAAGTTCTTCCCGTGAGGCAAAAGGCAATCCATCCCAAAAGAAATAAAAATGCCGATGCGGTATTAATTACGAAATCGCAACCCTCTGAAAAAGAAAGAAAGAAAGAAAGACACTGATGTGGTAGAATTACGAAATCGCGACCCTTCGAAAGAAAAAAAAAAAGAAAGAAAGAAAAAAAAAACACTGATGTGGTAGAATTACGAAATCGCGACCCTCCGAATTTCTCCGCGCTTTGAAAAGTCTCTTCTCTCCTGGCTTTGCGTATCCACAGCGCAGTCACAGCCGCGCATAGAAAGCTCCGCCCTTCCGACTACCAGTTGATTGTGCTGACCTTCAACGAAACGGAGCCATGCGACAGCCAGTGTTAGGTGTTGCTTGTTCTTAATCGCACGTGTCTCGCTTCTCCTATTATGGGCGACACGGATTGTGTAAAGAAACGGATGTCTTATAACGCAGGATTCAAGTTGAAAGTGGTTTCTTTTGCAGAAAATACTAACAACTGTGCTGCTTCACGTCAATTTGGCATTAACGAAAAACTGATTCGAGATTGGCATAAAAAACGGACTTGGTGAAAATCCCCAAATCGCAAAAGGCGCTGCACCATGGAACGACATCTTTCCCAGAGCTGGAAAGTGTCTTGAATGATTGGATTGTAGGCTGCAAACAAAATGGTTACATTGTAACGTGAACTGGTATACGCTTGCGAGCAATGAAGCTCGCAAAAGATGAAAAGTTTGCAGCCGCAAATAACACTTTTCATGCCTCACCAGGGTGGTGCACAAGGTTCATGAACCACTATGGGTTGTGTCTATGCCAGCGCACCAAAATTGCACAAAAGTTACCTCATGACCTCAAAGCAAAGATAATGGAATTTCAAAATATGTAATTCAAAAGAGAAAAGAGACTGCTTTTGAACTTTCCCAAATAGGGAACATGGATGAAACCGCCATGTGTTTCGACCTTCCTGGAAATAAGACGGTGAACCAAAAGGGCGAAAAAAATATCTTGATCAAAACGACTGGCCACGAAAAATCCAGTTTCACGGTTGTTCTTTCCTGTTTGGCCGACGGCAGTAAGCTACCTCCGGTAATTATTTTCAAACGCAAAACTCTGCCGAAAAGCGTTGTCTTTCCGTCTGGTGTGCTCGTTCATGCCCATGAAAAAGGATGGATGAACGAATCCGGAACAATTGACTGGTTAAATAATGTGTGGAACGACACCAAAAGGCCAGGTGCACTTTTGAGGAAACCTTCTCTTTTGGTGTGGGATATGTTTGTTGCACACCGTTGTGCAGAAGTGAAAAAAACTGCAGAAAATTCAAAAACAACTCTTGCTGTCATCCCAGGCGGGTTGACATCTGTTCTTCAACCACTAGATGTCTGCCTTAATAAGCCCTTCAAGGACAATGTGCGGAGGTATTGGGCAGATTAGATAAGTTCCGATTTGCTGACGGAAACCAAGGGCAGAAATCTAAAGAAGCCGGATATCGTTTTGATTGCGCGATGGGTCAAGGATGCTTGGGATGTGATACCTGCGGAAATGGTCGTGAAATCATTCAAGAAGTGCTGCATTAGTAACAAACTTGATGGCACAGAGGATGATGAGGTTTTTTATGAGTGATGATGACAGTGATTCTGATGACACAGGCATAGATGGGAATACTGATGTTTATGATGATGCGCCGATGACGGAGAAAGACTTTTTTTTAACTGTTTGGCGAGTCTGACTCGGAATCGGATTTTGAAGGGTTCCGATGAAGTTTTTGGGTATGCCAATTAAATTTAGTATTATATATATAATTTTTTTCGTTTTCAAATGTTTTTGAATAAATTCATTGAATTTTTTTTCTCATTCCGGGATCGACTTATACGCAAGTTTCCAATTTCTTATGATTCTTTCCTCTGAAAGTGGAGGGCGGGGGGGGGGGGGGGTCGACTTATATGCGAGTATATACGGTAGTTATTTCTTCTGTTCGACTTACTAAAGTTTCTGCAAGATGTGTCCCAATGATCATGCATTTTTTGAGCTTACTGAGATCTGACATTGCCAACAATTACTCCACAACAGCTGCGTCACCTGTGACTGTGGCACTACAATGCTATGTGATAGCTGACATCGTACTTCACCCCTTCATATACCTCACACCCGTGATCTGCATACAGAGCACTGTGTGTACTCCAGAGTCACAGTCTCCATTATTTTCAAACCCTGTATGTATTAATTGCTTTGGGGAAAAAATATTGACAATTTTCTAAACAACTTACACCTTTTTGTGTAAGAAAATTTGACCAAAATAATGAAATATGGAGTAAACATGTATGGATAACTTGTTCTGTCATTAAAGGTGACAGCAGAGTTTGGGGTGATTCAGTTTATAAAATCTCCACAACCAAGCCATTTAAGAGAAAAAGATTTGAAGTTTCACAAAATTCCACAACCTTTTATCTCTGAATTCAAGAACAATCATTTATTACAAAAATTTCAGCACTTTCTCTGATGCTGAAGTGGTCAAAGGCATTTACAAATATACATACATAATTACAATATGTACACAATCAAATTATAAAAAAACAGTAAATTTGATGAATAGGATTATTCTTGGTCTTCATTATCGGCACTTCCTTTTGCCTTCGTTTTATATAATTCTAATAATTCTTCAAGTCTATCTTTTATCTACACAAATAAAAAAAAATACAATATTGCATTAAATTAATACAAATTCACAAATTCCAAAATAAAATAAAAAATCAGCCTATAAAAAATACACATGCATGTAAGGATATGGAGCACTCTCTCTCTCTCTCTCTCTCTCTCTCTCTCTCTCTCTCTCTCTCTCTCTCTCTCTCCACACACACACACACACACACACACACACACACACACACACACACACACACACACACACACACACCATTATCAAAAGTATTCGGGCACCACAATGTTTTGGATCAAATGACTTTATTATCACAATTAGTAATTAGTTGATCCACCTTTTGCTTGTAATGGCAATGCAATTAGGCATATTATCAACCAATTTCCGGTAAGTCTCAACAGGAATGGCACATCATTTATCCTGCAAAGCTGCTGCCAGAACGGAAGGCAAAAATGGTTTTTGTGGTCGATTTCATATCTGTCACTCTAGTTCATCCAAGAGATGTTCTGTGGGGTTAAGATCAGGACTCTAAGCAGGCCAGTCCAACAATTCCACCTCATTTTCAAGAAACCAGTCCTGCAAATACCGCACAGTGTGGTAGGGAGCTCGATCGTGTGTTGGAAGAGACAACTGTCATTTCCATAATACAGCCACATTGTTGGTATGACAAAATTATCCAGAACATTGAGGTACACTTCAGAGTTCATGGATTGTGGTATAATAACAACGGCTTGAGTCCCATCATGAAAAACAACCCCATACTGTGATGGATCCTCCGCCAAACTTAACAGTTGCAATAACATAGTCCAACGAAAATCGTTTGCCAGGATGTCACAAAATCGAAACCCGCCCATCAGATTGGAAGAGTGAAAAGCGTGACTCATCACTCCACAGAACAGCTTTCCAGTCAGCCACAGTCCATGTACGATGGGAGACACACCACTCCAAACAGCGCTTCGCATTCACGGTAGTGATGTATGTCTTGTGTGTCGCTGCTCCAGCATAATAACCCACACTATACAACTCTCTGCGGATAGTTATGGTACAAACTGAGCCATTATAAGCATTTCGTACTTCAGCAGTGATGGAAATGGTAGAAGAAAGGGATTTCTTAACATTTCTTATCATGGCTCTTTTGTCACATTCAGTCAGTTTGTGCAGCCATCCTGAAGTTTTTTTTTTTTTTTTTTTTGCTGCAGTTGCGCCGTCCTGCTGCCATCTCTTCATGACATCACTTGCTGACGATTTTGGCATGTTTAGTTTAGCTGCAATGCATCGTATGGAAATGTTACGCAAATGACATCCTATGACTAGCCACGCTGGAACTCAGAAAGTTCACATCTACACGGCACATCCGCATCAAAGTTACTGATAACACAACAGAATATATGAGCTTTATACACGTACCTCTCCACTCACAGCACACCAATCAACATGACCATTCTTTTGCACTTATGCAAATATTTGGTAGTGTCTGAATACATTTTATAATAGTGTGTGTGTATATACAGGGATTGGACAGAATAACGTGAACAACACGCTCAGAGATGTGACTTTTAAAGCAGCTACATACGTTGCAATATGCAAAGGTATCCACCAGACCTTGATTTCGTTTTTTTTTTTTTTTTTTAGCAGCAGCAACACGTGCTAGTGGCCTTATTTTTTACTAATAAATTGCATTATCTTCTAGTGAAAGTTTATTAACATTATACAAAAGAAACTTTAACATGTTCCCCTCCATTAGTCAATCATGACAAATTTGCATTGTTTGAAAAGTCATAGTGTTACTATAACCATTCAAAAGTTTACGTGCCTACAATTACTTTAATGAGAATAATAAGAACTTTACCTTTGCTAGAAGGTCTGTTCTAATTTTAAAAAATATACATTTCTCTGCACGTTTTTTCCCATTTTCAGTTCTACAGTTGGTTTGGGCTTCTGGTGTGGCGGTCTTGTGTTGTCTTCAGCTCATTGTTTATTTTACAGAATGAGTAATTCTTTAATCCGTACTGCGGCAATGATACCTGGTCTAAGAACCTCTATTTGACTTAAAAACTTATTATTTCACTGACATTTATATAACCCTAACCGGTAGTTTAATTGACTTATAAAACTTACTATTCAGTAAACCCACATGCGTGAACATTCACTAACATAAACTAACTTCTTATTTACAAACACCAAAAACTTCTAACTAAAAATTAAAAACTAATATAAAATTATTTGCACAAACTCATCTCATTGCCCTCTATACTATTCTTTCATTCCTCAGTACAAATTTCTAACTCATTCATACACCACTCCTCTGCCATTCCCAACATAGATTGCCTCTAGCAGCTTCGTACATAGGGAGTACTAAAACCAATTGAAACATCCCCTGCAACAACACATAAAAAATTGGCAAAAACGGCACTGATACAGTATTGCTTAGAAAATCAAAGATATCCGAAATTTGAAGACATCAAAATAATTAAATCGTGTAACAATGAAAGACATTTGCACATTATAGAATCAGTGCTGATTGAAAAAAATTGGGATCGAGTATGTAATCATAATGACCCAAATATACTTAACGAAAAATGGAAAGAACTTATAAAAATAGAACCAAAAAAAAAAAAAAAATACCGCAGAAGAAAATAAAATATTAACTAAAGTTCCTAACAGATGGAGCCATGGTGGCAAAGTTTTCAATATGACGTAAAAGATGAGCCGACGCTGATAATCGCTTCTCTCACTCACTCGCACTGTGATAGCATGGCTGATAATACATAGCCTCCTTAAGACAACCCTGGCCGGGTAAAAAGCTGCTAGAGGCAATCTACATTGGGAATGGCAGAGGAGTGGTGTATGAATGAGGTAGAAGTTTGCACTGAGGAATGAAAGAATAGTATAGAGGGCAATGAGATGAGTTTGTGTAAATAATTGTATATTAGTTTTTAACTTTTTAGTTAGAAGTTTTTGATGTTTGTAAATAAGAAGTTAGTTTATGTTAGTGAATGTTCACGCATGTGGGTTTACTGAATAGTAAGTTTTATAAGTCAATTAAACTACCGGTTAGGGTTATATAAATGTCAGTGAAATAATAGGTTTTTAAGTCAAATAGAGGTTCTTAGACCAGGTATCATTGCCGCAGTACGGATTAAAGAATTACTCATTCTGTAAAATAAACAATGAGCTGAAGACAACACAAGACCGCCGCACCAGAAGCCCAAACCAACTGTAGAACTGAAAATGGGAAAAAACGTGCAGAGAAATGTATATTTTTTTCAAATTAGAACAGACCTTCTAGCAAAGGTAAGGTTCTTATTACTCTCATCATGACAAATTTTGATTTCACCCCTGTAACTGTCACATCGTAATTCTAAAAAGATTACAAATATTTAGATATAACTCGCCTTTTCCTGGCCTGACAGATTAATTCTAATAATTTGATCCGGATGCAAATATTAAAAAAGAAAAACATTTATTTCACTTTATTCACAAAATTCAAGAACACTATTCAAAATCTTAAGTTATTTCTCATGTGGTTTACGATCTGGGTTTCGGGTCTTTTCATAATACCACTTTAAAACAGCAGGCCTGGGGTCAAACTTGTCTTTGGAAGAACCTTCAACCTCAATACTCATAAGAGCATTCAATATTTGTAAGTTTAAACTGCCCCTCCAATCACTGTGGATTCTCTTCATGAAACTGAACCCAACCTCACATGCAGAAATAGATAAGGGAAATATTCTGGATATTTCTACTAGTGCCAAAATATTTTTATAATGTTTGTACTTTTCAAGAAACATTCGTTTCCAGAAAGCAGTTGTTCCTTTTTGTATGTGTCTAAAATATTCCACATGCGCAACGCATTGGTGCTTTACAGTTCACACTAAAACATTCAAAAATTTTCCACTAGCAACTTTTGCTAGAACCACTTTTATCACTAGCAAAATGCATTTACTTGCTAGTGTCCTGTCGAGAATGACACTAGCAATTTGCTACTAACTACTGGTCGAAATTGAGCCCTGGTAACCACCACTTTTTGGTTGTAATAGCTTTGTTTAGAACCTCAAGATCTTGTTGCAAAATTTCTTTCAGGGTGACGATAAAATGAGCTGCCTAACGGACTTCAAAAAGAGGGCTAATTGTTGGTGGCCAGCTAGTTGGTGCCTCCGTGGCAACAGTCGCCAGGGTAGTGGGGATATCGAGAGCTGTGTCTAGCATCGTGTGTGTTTGTGGCAAAACTTCATTTGCAAAACACAAGAGTGGTAGGAAAGCAACCCTGATTGATAGAGACAAGAGACTATTAAAGAGGATTATTACCTATAATAAGTAGACCACGGCACCATAAATTAGTGCAGAGCTCAATCAGTATTTCCATGAGAACGAAAACAGTGTGCAGGGAACTGCATAAAGAAGGTATTCGTGGCAGAGCTGCTATTGCAAAATCTCTGGTGATCCGGGTGAATGCACAATGGCCACTGCAGTGGTGCCAGGAGCATACGACATGGACTGCCAGAACAGTGTAGCATGACTCCCAACAGTGCAGCATCGTGGTGCTTCTGTCATGCTCTGGGCAGTCATATCGTGGTTTTAAGCAGGTCTCCTGATCACCTTGAAAGGATGGATGACCAAGTCCATCCAATGGCTCAGGAATTGCTTCCTGCAACTATCAAGATGATGACGCCCCAATTCACAGAGCTTGGAATGTCCAATCACGGTTTGAGGAACATGAGGACGAACTTTCACACCTTCCTTGGCCTCCCCAATCACCAGATTTAAACATCATCAAGCCACTGTGGTCTATGTTGGAAAACAGAGTAAGATCCTGTTATCCTCCTCCTGCATTTATCAAACACCTGGAGCAGTTTCTGCATGAAGAATGGAGTAACAGCCCACTAACCACCATCCAAGATTTGTATGCATCCATTCCAAGGGGGATGCAGGTGGTTTTGAATGCCGAAGGTGGTCCCACACCCAATAAGGTATGTAAAACCTTCTTTTCCTAGGTGTTCATATTATTTTGTCCAACCCCTGCATATATACAGCATGTTCATAAAAGAATGGAGGGGTTTCACAGACACCCGACTTTGTTAGTTTCCGATGGTGAAATGTAAAGCATGCATAGATTTGTGTTTCAGATGTAGAGGAAGGAGGACAAGTTTTTTCGTGTGCTCTGTTTTTAATGATTTGAAGTGTCTAAATCTGCCATGACAGTGCAATGTGAATTTCGTTTATGTTTTCAGAAGGACGCACCATGTGAGAATAACATTTGCAGGTAGTACAGGCAGTTTGTGAAAACTAGATGATTGTGTAAAGGCAAGAGTTCAGGCCTGTCTCTAAGCGTGTCCGATGACGATGTTGACAGAGTGAGGGGAAATGTATCAAAGGAGTTCAAGGAAGTCACTGGCCAGAGGAATCAGAGAGTTGCAAATGCCGAAAATGACATTGTGGAAGGTGTTGTATTAAGTGCTTAACAATGAAACTGTACAAGTTGTGGTTGCTGTGTGCACTGAAAGCAGCAGACAAGGAACTGAGAACTGTGTTTGCCCAGGGCATGCATGAGAAGATGGTTTCCTAGAGTGTCTCATTTTCAGCAATGAAGCCACTTCCCAGAAAGGTCAATCGGTTCAAAGTCCCTATCTGGGGGGGGGGGGGGACAGAGCCTCCGCATGCAGCGATTGTGTATGAGCGTGACTCCCAAAGATGAATGTGTTTTGTGCTTTCTGGCAAGGAAAAGTGTATGAGCCTTTTCTCTTTGCTGCAGCAACAGTGACTGGTTCCACCTACCACGACATGTTGGAAATCTGGTTGTTTCCACAACTGGACAGTGATGAGAATGATTACATTTTCCAACAGGACGGTGCTCCCCCATTTTCCTCATTCTTCCACACCACTGGATTGGACATCTTGCAGATACGGACAATCACCTCCTCTGGTGGGCACACCGGTCCCTGGACCTAATTGCCCTGTGACGGTATGTGAAAAACACAATTTACAAAACCTCAATGTGCCAATCCCCCTGGGATCTTTAGGAAAGGATCACCTGTGCTATGGAGGCCATCACATCAGACATGCTGAATTGGGTCTCGCAGGAATTAGACTATCGCTTGGATGTGTGCCGGGTGATGAAAGATGCAAACATAGAGGTAGAGGGACTTTAAGTGATGCACATTAAACTTGGACAGTTGTACTTCTGATTGAGAGATGTCGTAGCTGTATAAGACAGGAAACACAGAAAAAATATAATATATGTCTCAGAAACCCCACCATTCTTTCATGAACATCTTTTTTTTGTGTGTGTGTGCGTGTGCGTGCGTGTATGTGTACAGAGGTTGCTCTAATATTTTTTAAGTTTTCACCAACCCATTCGCCAAATTTAATTTTTTTTTTTCACCAAATGTAATCTGAAATCCCCATTTTTTCCACTTTCATTGGAAATATAAAAAACATAGTGTTATAATAGTACAAAAACAATAAGTTTTATATTCTTTACAACTAAGCAGCAAAATATTGTTTAAAAAGGTAATTGCCAATATTTTTCCTCAAATTTTTTATCCATCTACAAAACCACTTATTTTTTTTTTTTTTTTTGCAAATTGCGAAGAATGTGACTTACAGTGCAATTCCTGTGTGTGTGTGTGTGTGTGTGTGTCTGTGTGTGTGTGTGTGTGTGTGTGTGTGTGTGTGTGTACAGTATATATACACTTATATACAGGGTAATTCCAAATGATTCATTCGATTTCATTAGGTCATAGTTCCGTAAAAATCAAGATAATAGCATATCACATATTAAAATGAAAAGAAATGCCCTGAGTTTATGAATGTAATCACTAGATTCACATATGGGATACGAAAAACCCACATGCAGTAACTCAAAATGAGCACGACTCAACTAAATTCAATGTTCTGTGCGGTTCCTCATGCAATGGTTTATGGCCCTTTCTCTTCCCAGGAACAAACAGTAACAGGACACTCATATTTAGATACGTTGGAGATATGGCTATTCCCGCAATTAGATGAAGATTCACGCGACTACACCTTTCAGCTCGACGGAGCACCGCCACATTAGTTCCATGATGTTCACCGTTACCTTAACGAACAACTTCCTAACCGCTGGATTGGTTGCTGTGGACATGATGACAAGGCGCTCTACCAGTGGCCTGCCAGGTCTCCGGACCTGACCCCTCGTGACTTTTTCTCACGAGGGTAATGTTACAAATAATGTGTATCTGCCACCATTGCCCACAGCACTAGATGAACTCAAAGTTCGCATTCACAGTACTTTGCAGCTGTTGACAACAGACATGCTTGAACACATATGGCAAGAATTTGATAATCACCTCGATATAGTTCACGTGACCAACGGAAGTCACATAGAACATTTATCAGGTATGAAAACAAAATTTGGACATTTTTTTCTTTATCCTATGTAATTTAATTGCTGTATATTTAGAAACACATAAAATACAGTCATTTGAAACTGAATGAATCATTTTGAATTACCCTCTGTGTGTGTGTGTGTGTGTGTGTGTGTGTGTGTGTGTGTGTGTGTGTGTGTGTGTGTGTGTATATCATCATCATCATTGTCAACCATTATCAATCCACTGCTGGACGAAGGTCTCCCCAAGTTTCCTCCACAACGGTCTGTCTTGTGCCAGTCTCCTCCATGTCACCCCTGCATACTTTCGAATTTAATCCACCCATCTCCCCTGTGGTCTTCTTCTGGGTCTTTTCCTGTCCCTTGGAATCCAATCTAAAATTTCGGCTGTCCATCGATGATCTGTCCTTCTGGCAGTATGTCCAGCCCATTGCCATTTCAGGGATTTAACTCTGATCATGATGTCTTCCACTCTTGTCATTTTTCGGATCCACGAGTTCCTCTTCTTATCTCTCCTGGTTACACCAAGCATGCACCTCTCCATGCTTCTTTGAGTTGTCTGCAGCCTTTGTATGTCTCTTTTAGTTAAGGTCCACGTCTCTGCACCATACGTAAGCACTGGAAGGATGCATTGATCAAACACTTTTCTTTTAAGACATAATGGCATATTGCTCTTGAAAATTATGCTGTTTCTTCCAAAAGCTCTCCAGGCAAGTTTTGTACGCCGATTAATTTCTTCATCAATGTGACCCTCACTTGATATCTGCTGTCCAAGATAAACGTACGTGTCTGTTATCTCCAGCTTTTCTCCATCAATCGATAAATCTTCATTTCTTGTAAAAGCATTGAACATCACTTTTGTCTTCTGAAAGTTCATTTTTAATCCCACTTCTTTACTCTTGTCAGCAAGTTCCTGGATCATACTCTGTAGCTCTGATGGGGTAGTTGCAAAAATGACTACGTCATCAGCAAAACGAAGGTGGGTTAGATAATCTCCATTAATCTTTATCCCCTTGTTTTCCCAGCTCAGCGACTGAAACACACCCTCCAATGTGGCATTAAGGAGCTTCGGAGATATGGTGTCACCTTGTCTCACTCCCTTTCCAATTTTTACGTGTGTTGTATTTTCAAACAGCCTAATCTTTATATATATATATATATATGTACACTGGCGGAAAGTGAAAAAAGAACACCAAGAAGGAGATGTCTGATACCAACGAAATTTATACAGCATAATAATGGAATACAGAGGATAACGTGATCAGAACATTATGGCAAAATACAGCTGCAGGGATCATAGCATACTTCTGGAAAATTTTAGGTAGGAATTTTAGGAATTTTAGGAATTTTTAGAAAAATTTTAGGAATTTTAGGAATTTTTAGAAAAATTTTAGGAAAATTTTAGGAGTGTATTTCAATAAAAACTAGATGTATATTTGTATACATCTAGTAAAACAACTTTGTATACATTGTAAAGAGTTTGCTTCACACCCTTCAACCATATATACTGATAGACTGCGCATGACATCAAAATTTCTGGCTCCAACATAAAATCACATGACAACAGTCAAAAAGATGGGTTACACCTGCTGTGCTTATGGTTGCTCTGAGCGATATAGTAAAGAAAGTTCTATGATTTTTCATGGGTAAGAAACGAATTAAATACCTAAGTCAATAAAGTTCAATTACTTAACCAGAAACTTGCAACTATTGATATAAAAATATAGTAACTTAAGAAAAAAAAAATGGAATGCATGTTCCAAATTCTTCGCAAATGTTCATCACATTATAAATCACAAAATGTAAACAACCCGATCATGCATGTATATAGCTCATAAGTAAACTTACCTGAAGAGTTTTCATTATATATGAGGCGCATTCACATAATACACCGAAAACACTGAAGTTCTGCAGCGTAAATTAGTAATCATAACAGCATTTTTACACGAAATTTGGAGTCTGATGATGACGTGCCCAATGTTTAAGCCATGGCGGCTTTGATGCAGCTATTGCCAATGTGCAGTCCATTAGTATATATGGTCGAAGTTAACACCCAAATTTTTTGCATAACGTCTAATGTCTAAAGTTTAAGTATGATTTACTTCTAATGTTCAGTTCTTATCTTTTCACGTGTTATTATCATATTCAAGTATATTTACCACATTCAAGTTTCACTTTGAACATTAATATGCTGTTGAACCAGAAGCAATTCACGATTTTCACAGTAAAGTTTTCAGGTTTCACATTAAATTATAATATCCTAAAAAGGTAATTGAAAACCAAGAACTATGTACAATTGTTCACTGAATTACTTTTTTCATATTATTGTTTTACCCTTTTCCTGATTAGCCTATCTTTTTCTGCTTCTACCACAACTAATTTACTTTCAGTTTTCTTTATTTCAGCTGAACCTTGTATGATCAAGTTAGAGGCAACTGCTATTTCAACAGTATTTTGTTTTTCTACAGCTTTTCTCATTCTTTCTGTTCCCTCTTGAATTATTGCTAGGGAGGCTTCTTTATCGTTTTTAAGTCTATTTATTTCTGCATCATTTTCTTTTATTTTGTCATCAAACTCAGCTTTTCTTTTTTCTCTAGCTGCTTTTCCTTATTTTCAATCTCTTTCTGCTTCCTTTCTTTTACCTTTTTTTATTCTTCTTCCTTCAGCTTATCAACATACTCTTTATAAAATTTATGTGAATCACAAACACTATTTAACAAATTTCTTGTTATGGGAACTTTACTTACACATCCATAGTGTTTAATGGCCCCTTTAACTATTCTTAATGATGTTATAGTTGAGTCTTTTAAGTTAGCCTTGTCCTTCCTTAACAGAGCAGTGTTAACCGAAAATCCCCTTTCTGCATCAGCATTACCATGAGGTAAAACTAAAATTGACTTTATGAGTTTAGCAAGATTTGAGTATTTTTCTTTTCCGCTAGAGTCTTTAATACTAAATATATTACGCCAGTAATGATCAATCCGCACTGGAATATGCCCTTCCTCTGAAAATTTCACTAGTTCATCTAGAGTTGGCTTATCGCAATTTAAAAGTTTCCACTCTTCTCTTACTCTATCAATTTGTTCCTCAGAAAGATGCAAAACACTTGAAATTCTGGTTATTTCCGAAAGTCCTTCAGTGACTGAAAGTTGAGTTGACTCTTTCTTTGGTTCTTTTACCTTTAAAACTTCTATGTCTCTTAGCTTTTGATTGCAGAATGGCAAATTTGACTTTAAATATTTTGTGGTTGCAATTAGTGATGATCTTACATCTAAGAGAAATAATTTCTGCCTGGTCTCCTGAACATTCCTGAGGAGATTTTTTGTCTTCATACCAACTTCTAACTCCCCTAGTTTTTTCCATGAATTTTTGTTTTCAAAATCTACATTCTTTAGGTCTTCTCCAAATTTCCCTGCTATAACATCATCTTGGATAAACTGAGCCATAACATTCCTCATTAAAGTATTTAAATCAGAATATAACTGGTGTATTTTTGGTTCTTCACTCTGATAACATAATGAAAACTTTTCAAAATTTTGGTGTGAAAATGAAATTAATGCTAAATAGCAAGGAGTAAGCTCATTTTTCAGGAAACAGTGAATTCTTTTATACCTTGCCGAATTGCGCAGTTGTTTTTCAAATATTTTTTGAGATGGCAAGAAGTTTAAAAAATATTCTGTAATATTTAGCCATTGATCCAAGAGCCTCTGGGCTACAGAACCAACGGTTAACCATCTGTTGCTGACATGACGCAAAAGAAATTTGGCAGTGACCAATGTTATATCCTCGACAGATTTATAATCCTCTCGTCTTGCAGCACTACTCTTTAAAAAGTAATGCATATCAGTAGCAAATTCGTCAAAATCTATATTTAAGCTTGTCAAAAAAATTTTAAATGCATTACTAACAACATGCAGGTTGCAAAAACCTAGTTCCAAAGATTTCTGGCCTGTTTCTTGTTTTACAACTTCATTGAATTTGCGTAAAAAGCACTTATTTACATTTGGGCTGTCCATGGATACACAAATAATTCTGTTCAACGAAATATTGAAGGATGATAACACATCAAGAATTTCTTTTAGCAAAATATCTGCTGTTGCATGACCCAGAAAAACGCTTGTTAGGTATCGGCAAGAAACTGAATTTATTTCTGAAGACCAGTACCTGAGATACACATCCAACTGCCGTTTCACTTGTGTATTTGTAGTTTCATCAAATGCTATAGTAACCTTTCCTGGGCTACTAGATGCAATGTCTTTTTTCAAATTCTCTTCAAAATATTTTGACAATCCATGTGATATCACATAAGCAACTTTTTTCTTTAAGTTGCATTTTGGCTGCAATAGCAGAATCAGGAAACATTTCTTTGAAAAGTTCAACTGTTTCAGTGCATGAAACAAAAGACATATTGTCCTTAGCAACTTTCATGGCCCATAATGCTTCGGCTTTAGCCAACTGTAAATCATGACTCAGTACTTCACTAATATTTGTTTTGGGCTGAAGATCCCGTCCTCCAAAGGCTTTCAGGATGGACTTATTTTGAAATTTACTTTGAAATTTCTGCAAATGTTTTTTTCCTTTATGATGCGCTTTTACTTGTGAAAAGCCACTATTAGAAATGTTGAAAATTTCTGAACACAATATACACTTAGCAGAAAATATTGTTTCAGTTGCAGAACACCATTCTTTCAACTTCACTCCGTCCAATTCTTTGGCGAGCCACGCATCTTGAAATTTCGTTTTGGATTTAGGCATCTTAAACACTTGTATTACTAACCAGAAAATGAAAGGGAAGTACAAAAACACGTTCCAATATTGCAAAACCAGACAACTTCCCGAAATTTGGCTGCGAGGATGTCAGAAGATATGAAAAAAAAAAAAAAAGCAGGTCACCACTAGAGAACTGAACCTGCACATAGCACAGAGAACACCATAAAAGACGTAAAACCAGAAACTATCATACGCATCTCACGCAAGTTCAGTCAAAGCGAGTCGGAGCCGAGATATATTGCGCATCGAAGGTCGCTGTCGCCGACGCATGATCGAAGGTCAATGATCACGTGCTCTACTGCCTGCCAAGATAATACTCAGCTACCATCCCATCGTCATTACCGGAGGTTACGGAAGGAGACCACATGTTCCTCTTTGCTTCCACCCACCTGCGGTTTACAATAACAAAACATCAGCAGAAAGAGGAGGTTCCACAAGGCATGTACAAAAATAAAGTACGATCTTCTGCGTGCCACGGAGTTCGTCTGCAAAGCGCAAACCAGGGGTGAAAATGACCCCTCCCCTTTTCCCTTAGATCTCTTGTTACTCTCGAAAACTGTTCGAAGGCAAAAAAGTGGAGCGCCCGCCCCGAAGCAAGTGCATCTCGATGGCGTCATTTTTCCCTCCCTTCAGCAGCACAGCATATAGGCTGTGTTTCTACAATAACAGGTCTTTTTACCTTACCGTAATGGTAAATTTATTGGCGTTAATAACGGTTGTGTTTTTAATAAAAATAAGCTTACGAAAATTTTAGGATGAATAGCAAATTTTAGGTATAATTTTAGGAATTTAAGGAGGGTCACAAAATATTAGGAATTTTAGGAATTTTAGGAGGAATGCGATCCCTGCAGCTGTATTTGCTGGTAAACTGAAAAATAACATTTCCATGTAGCATGGTTAGTACGAGGTTGAACCGCCATGAACTGCGTCACACTGTGCAATTCTAGCATGGAGTCTGTCATACAGATGTTGGATGTAAGTTTGGGGTATTGAGTTCCAAGCATCCTCAACCTGAACGCGTAAATCGGGGATGGTTGTGGCTGGCCGTGGTGACCGGATAAGTCGTTGTCCCATAAAATCCCACACGTGCTCAATGGGGGACAAATCTGGTGAACGTGCAGGCCATGGAAGTTGTCTCACACCCAGAAGTGCATGTTGCGTTGCGTTGCACGTGCCATGTGTGGGCGTGCGTTATCTTGCTGGAAAACACCACGATGGACCGACCTTACAAATGGCACATCAATGGGCTGAATGATGTTGTTGATGTAAATGGTGCTGTTTAACGTACCCGGTACAAACACTAGTTGTGTACGGGAATGATAGCTGATCGCTCCCCACACCAGGAGACCAGGTGTAGTCCCTGTGTGTTGCTGGCGGATGCAAGAAGGGTGGAGACGCTCCCCTGTGCATCTGCGAACACTCATATGGCCATCGGAGGCTCCCAAGCAGAATCTGCTTTCATCGCTGAACACGACAGATCACCATTGCGTTCTCCAGTGCAGACGTTGGCGACACCACTGCAGCCATTCCTGACGATGGGCTGGAGTCAGAGGTACTAATGCCAGAGGCACACGTGCACGTAGTCCTGCATCCAGTAGACGGTTGTGGATTGTTCGCACAGTCACCTCAGGTGCACCGGCAGCTCGGATTTGCGTCGCAGTGGATGTTCTGCTTGACAACGCCGCTCTTCCTATGCGTCGATCGGTCCGCTCATCAGCCCGTCTGAGACACCCGGTTCCACGTCTTGTTGTGTGGGAATGTTCCTCGGACCATCTACGCCAACATCGTACCACCACCGATACTTCCCGTCCAATTCGCTCCGCAATACGACGATACGACCACCCGGCCTCGCTGAGTCCGACTAGACGACCTCGCTCAAAGTCCGATAACTGCTGAAATCATACACGTCTTCCATGTCCAGGCATTGCAGCTTCATCAGGGTCTTCGCACGTGTCCGTACGCCGACGACTGATTACATTCACTTCGCCATACTCCTTAAATACCACCGACGATAATTTGCATATTATGCCATGCTGTGGCGTAAGCGCTCACCGGCTGGTCCTGAAATTAACATCACACCTACATAAACTCGACCCCATTAACATATGTAAATTTCATGATCGTCCGCCAATTCCTTCTTGGTGTTCTAATTTTCACTTTCCGGCAGTGTATATATACAGGGTGATTCCTAAAGTCCTAAGTCACCTCAATAACTTGGGAACAAAGATAGCTAGAGCTATGGAAGTAAGGTATGGTATAGTAAAATAATCATGCACTATCGGATGAGTGACTGCAGCGCCCCTAGTGGCAAAATGTGGAAGTTAGCACTCGTATCTCTGAAACCATGAGAGATACGGGAAAGAAATCAATTAGAAACTTGTAGAGCATCAGCGAATTAGTATAAAATGACATATGGTAGAAACGGCAGGTGTAAGTAGAAGGCTGGAAACGTGAGGGAAACACAAGGTTTATTATACTCAGGCATGAATACAAATGGAGTATATTGGTCGTATTTAATGCAACAGCGGTACTTACATAATGTTGTGTTTAACGTAAATAGGGTTCACTATGGCCACCATCTGCCACAAAACACATTTGAATGCAAGACAGAACTTCCCGTTGTACTTTCACCAGCATAACAGGTGTCACGCTCTAACACGCAGCGACGATAAGCAGTCGGAGATCGTGGAGACTTGTCGATTCCACCCTGTACATGTGATCTTTTAGGTAACCCCAGAGAAAGAAATCCATGGGAGTTAGATCCGGGGATCGTGGAGGCCACACTATGGGACCACCATAACCAATGATCTGTTGCCCGAAAGTGTCGAACATGAAGTGCTGTACCGCTGTTGGTTGATGTGCCGGAGCGCCGTCATGCTGAATCCATAATGAGTGTACATCTTGCAGAGACAGATCATCTAACCACTCAGGTAATGTGCTTTGTAACAGCTGCAGATATCTTCGTCCATTTAATGCGCCCTCATAGAACACAGGCCCAACAAGTCGGTCCTTCCAGATGCCACACCAGACATTGATTGATCAGCGCACCTGATGCCTCATTTCCCGTGTAAGAAATGGATTCTGAACTGCCCAGTAATAGGTGTTTTGTTTGTTCAGCACCCCGGCGCGTGTGAACTGCGCCTCGTCAGTACAAAGGATGTTTGATAGAAAGGCTGCATTTTCTTCTATGGTGTTCATTACAAAATTGCACTAATCTAGACGTTGTTGGTTATCCCCTGGTATCAGTACGTGCAGCGGTACTGTACGGTATGGGTGGGCACCATGCTGATGCAAAATGTTCCACACACGGGATTGTGATAAGCCACATGCCATACTGACTTCCCTCGTACTGGTGTGTGGGTTGGCCAAAACATATGCCAGAACATCGACTGGGTGCATATCCCTACCCATTCTGGTGGGTCGGCCCGAATGGGGACGAGATGCAATACTGGCCTGTCTCTTGTAGCCGTCGAACCGCGCTATTGATGGTCCATGCTGTCGGCGATCGACGAGTCAGAAATCGTAAACCATACTGGCATGACGCTTCCCTCGCGTTGTGTCCGAATTCTCAATATAGCAGTACCATCTCGCAATACTGTTCATTCGAATAGCCAACCATGCTTATTCTTTACCTAATACTCACGTTACGAATGATATAGCTCCTGACCGACGATCCTTTATACATTACCACACCGCACCTGACATGGCAGGCGACGCGTTATGTCACACCAGAATTTGCATACGACACTCACAGGCGTGCGGTCGCATACGTCATACATTTCTCTCTGCTAGACTGTTACCGCGACAACGACATGAACCGGCTTCGCACAAGTTCGTGTTTCCAGCCTTCTACTTACCCCAGCTGTTTCTAACATATGTCGTTTCTGCTCTACAAGTTTCTAATTTATCTCTTTCCCGTATCTCTCATGGTTTCCGAGATAGGAGTGATAACTTCCACATTTTGCCACTAGGGGCGCTGCAGTAATTCTCATCTGATAGTGCATGGTTGTTTTACTATACCATACCTTACTTCCATAGCTCTAGCTGTCTTTGTTCCCAAGTTATTGAGGTGACTCAGGACTTTAGGAATCACCCTGTATATATGAGGGGTGTCCGAGGAGTATCCAGATTTTATATATATATGAGAGGTGTCTGATGAGTATTCAGATTTGTGTTTCTATCAATACAAAACCATGTGTATGATCATACGTATACATGAAACTATTACAACTACTTTCAGTGAAGTGCCGTAAAAATGGAGTAGCTTAATACTAATGTTAGGTGGCGCTGTCAATCAAAAACAATAGCGGCTACGTTAAGCGTTCAGTTCAAGCAGTAGCAAAATTTTTAATAAAAGCAGGCGTAAAGGCCATGGACATTACAAGAAGATTTCAGATGGTGTATGTTGATATGGCTATGTCTCATTCCAGTGTTTATGAATGGGTTACGAATTTCAAAGCTGGCCAAGAGGGCCTTGAAGATGATGCACAGTCAGGTAGGCCTAACACAGCGGTGACTGATGAAACGATTAAACAGGTTGGCGACTTGATAAAAGGTAACAGTCACATTCGTGTTTGGGATATTGCCATGGAATTGAATATCAGTAAAGATTCTGTTGGACGAATTATTCATGAACATCTCAACTAGAGGAAGATCTGTGCCAGATGGGTACCCCAAATGCTTACAGCAGTGCATAAACACCAAAGGCTAGACATTTGCATTGAATTGGTACAGCGCTACGATGAGGAGGGTGATGCATTCCTGGGATACATAATCATATGCGATTAAATGTGGATTCATCAGTTCGAACCAGGGACAAAAAGGCAAAGCATGCAATTGTATCATCCGAATTCACCGCCATCAAAGAAGTTCAAATTTGGATAGTCAGCATCCAAAGTCATGGCTATTGTCTTTTGGGGCAAACACAGTATCCTTCTAGTTGAGTGCTTGGTAAAAAATAAAACAATAAATGCGAAGGCCTATGTGAAGACATTGAGAAAACTTGCACAGCAGGGTGGGAAATTAGAAAAATATCCTAGGAGCAAAATGGCTCCTATAGCTGAAATTCTAGGAACCGATCTTAACAGTGGCGTAACTAGCACAATGTGCGCCCCTCCCCTCCTCTCCCCCGCGAGCAGCTACGGGGGGGGGGGGTGATAGTTACGCCACTGGATCTCAGTGGTCCATAGGACAGACTCGCCAGATTAAAGTGAACAGTATGCACAATTTTGCTACTGCAAATCCAAAGAATTAGAAAACACTTACCTGGGAACTGAAGTAATCCAGATCTTGATAAAATTCCTCATTCATAATTGAGTTAAATTTGTGCTCATAAATTGTTACGAGGATTTGATGTAAAATATTTAAGTAGGTTTTGAATTCCACAAACGCTGACAGCCAACAAATAAACATTTTAGCATTGCAAAAAATATATACATTTTCAGTTCTCTTACAAATTTTTGTACCTGTTTTGAGTTGACATGTTGAAGAAACTACATTAAAAAAGTTTTTCAGTAATGTATTGTGTTTCCTTAGTAGTCAACTATGACTTCATGATCTGGACGGCGAGTTCGTCCAGCTGACACATCTTCCCATCAAATTTTTATAGCTGGTTTTGCATTGAAGTCATTCATGCTTTGACCCTTAATTTTTATTGTCAAAATATCATTTAAAGTAGTCACTTTTAATTTGTTTCTGATGTCTGTTTTTATAAGGTTCATTGCACTAAAACTACGTTCACAAATTGCTGTGCTCATTGGTATGCATCGTAAAAATGTTTATTGTCAGTAGGTTTTTATACCCCCTGAAAATTCATTATACAGTCTGTTCCACAAAACATCAGGTTTCTGTGTAGCTTTGGTTTTTGCCCACAGTCTCCAGTCCAGATATTCTTCTTTGATTTCATTACTACAGATTTCTACACAAGACGGTAAATTATCTAGAATGCTGTCCAGTTCTTTTATCCCATATGTAAGTAAATCATTATCTTTATCTGGCAAATTAACTGCATCAAATATATGGACACTGCTTAAAACAGCATTGGGAGCAAAATCACTATACCTCTTCTTGGCAAACTCACTAAGCTTTTCACAAATGGTCACTGTCATTATGAAATTGTGATTTCATATCATCATCATTTTTAAGTATGACACCTTGGAAGATGCCACTTTGTTAACTGAATTTTTTTTCAAATTCAGTAAGTACTTTTCCATCTTCTTCCTTCATAAGATTAAACATAACTTGAGTAGACTGCAAAATTGATTTTACATTGTCAACAGACATAGCAGTCTTTTGAAATATTTTAGAAAAGCCCACTCAATGTAGTTGTAACATCCAGCAGAAAGTGCATGAAGCGAAGCATTCGAACAGATTTCAAACTTTTCAGCAAACCTTGCATTTTAGCTACTTTACTTTTATCACTTTCACCAGCAGAGCAGAAATGTTCCATATGGCAAATAATAACAGGTAGGTTGTTAGTCATTGCCTTCAGAGCTTGATTTTTGGAAGAAATCCACCGAGTCGAATTTATGTTAGTATTCTTATATAAAACATCCCCAAGCACTTCTGCTACTTCTTTCAGCTCCCTAAGAAGCTTTGGACTGTTGTTATACATTTTGTACACTGATTTTAATAATTGTTCACATTTTGAAGCACAAAGTGTCTGAAATAACAAGTCCCAGCCTATGGGCAACACAATGAACTGGAATGATTCCTTGTGACTGAGAAGATAACTTTGTCACAACACCATTATATTACTAATCTAAAGCAACTATTATGGGAATTTTACTAAAAAATTTTTTCATTTAAATTGCAAATTTTCGGAGAAAACTCTTCTCCTTCTTCGGGCTGTTTTGTTGTTGTCACTTATTCCTATCACGGTTACGGTTAACCTTGACGGTTTAGGCTATTTTTCAACAAATCCTGCCAGATGTTAGGCAGGGAAAATCCTTTGCAGTCATTGATGATGGAATTTTGATTTTCCTCAATCTCTATTCCTTCTTTCAGCTTTCTTTTTTGAAAATTGCTTTGGAAACTGATGACTTTAAGGGAATTCCAATCCATGCTGTGCCCAGTTTCTCTAAAATGCCTATCTAATCCAGTCTTGTTGGAGCAATTTTTTATAGCTGCTTTATGCTCTGCTATACGAGTTTCTAGTCTGCGACCTGTTTCATCTATGTAAGATAGTCCACAACTATAATTTACTTCATAGACTACTCCTTGCATTTTTAAATGATCTTCTTCTCTTTGAACTATTTTAGGGATTTTTTTTTTTTTTTTAATAAGTGACAACAACAAGACAGCCTGAAGAAGAAGAGTTTTCTCCGAAAATTTGCAATTTAAATGAAAAAATGTCCTAGTAAAATTCCCATAATAGTTGCTTTAGATTAGCAATTGAATTAAGAAACTAGGAAGCCATTTCTCAACATGAGCTTTATTCAAACCATTATATTGTCCAAAATTCACACCAGCTCCATCAAAACATACAGCCACAAGCTTATCTTTCCATGCAGGGCAACTTTCTTCCATTGCCTCATCAATAGCAGAAGTAATGCATTCAGCAGTACCCATTTTCAATTCTGCTAACTTGATAAAATTAATTTGGACCAAACTGCTTTCGTGGACAGCTGATTTCTGAATGATTTCTGACTCACAGGTTAAGATGTCAGTGGATGAATCTGCCATTACAGAGATATATTTTGCATTTTTTATGATATCTGCATTTTCCTGACGGATATAAAGCACAAGATTATGATTGATTTAATTATCACCAATGTGCAGTCCATTTTTCTTTTGTAACTGGCATAACCTTTCAAACTGATGGAAAGATAAATTCCCATCAACCACAGAATAAGCTGTGTTAAAAAGAGCAATCATTTTCAATAATATTTGCTCACTCATAGAGGAAATACACTGCCGAAGAGATAAAGTTGCAGGATTTTCTTTCACAATTTTTATCTGGCATGAATCCTTATGTATTCTTGATTTCTCATGTTTAACCAAAGATTCATGCTTGAAGTTGCTACAACCAGCAACAAATAATGTTGTTGCAACAGTTCTCTTTCTCGATGTTTCAGCTTTGTTATTTTCCCGGCATACTGAACAATACATAAACTTCATATTACCTTTGACTTCAATTCTTAGCAATGAGAATTCCTTTCTCCATTTTAGTAATGTTGTTTCACCCACATTTTTTCTTTCATCCTTTTGCTTCATTGCAGTTTGGTGTTCCTGCGCAGAACTCGCAACAGCTAAATCATCCTGATTACTGTTTGTATTAACATCCTCAGGGATAACAGTACTTTCTTTCCATTTAATGAGTTTAAAAAACTTATAAAATTGTGAATTTTTTTGAAAATTTAAAAAAGTTAGTTACAATACCCCGCAACTTTCAAACGGTTGTGATATGTATTTTTAATTTCTGTGGCAATCGCGCTGTATCTCTGAGTAATGTTTAAAATTACATCAACAACTGAAACACTGGTTTTCAGATCACAAATAATTTGTGATGGTGTCGAAGTTCTCCAGTCTTGGAGCTGAAGTGCCAGAGGCATTCTCTTCGAAGTAAAGGAAAATAAACAAGTGGGAGTGGGGTTGGAAATTTGGGAAGAGTGTGTGTGGGAGGAGGGGGTGGTTGACATCACGGGTCAGAGCGGCACGTCTCAATGTTTTATGGAATGGAAACCGCACACCCCTATTCAAGGTCAACGCGCTTTGCTGAAGGCAATGTTTCCTCATCTTAACTTTTACAAAGCAGCAATCCCTTCCCAGAGAGGAAATGTCTACACACATACATTTCTGCCAAAGCCAAGGGGCAAGCGGAGATATGTTGATGGAGTGACACTACATATTATAATCGAACATGTGGCATTCTTAAAGCTTTATTTTGAAGTTTACGGAGGGAAAAAAAAAAAGCTCTGTATTATCCGCACCGTTGTATAATCGGCAGTGTCTAGAATTTAAACTTTTAGGAACAGACGAAAAATGCAATTCATGAGACTACCTTATAGGTTGTCTTATGTTATAAACGTGATTTTAATTAAACTATACATAATATCTAAGGTATTTTACCTGATATTGTTAAAGTATTTCTCACGTTGTTTGCTCTGTGAGGCACGTGCTCCCGGCCCCGAGAGGTCTCGTACGTTACGGACTTTTGGTTAGTTATAAAAAATTTGCAGAAATAAAACAGTTAGGTTATATATTTTCAGTTCCACATTCATTCACTTGCACATTCAAACGTTTAAAATTTACTTTTAATTAAAAGATTTCAGTAGAAAGAGTTATACTCATCGTCAGGAGCTACTGCTGCAGTTGAGCATTATAATGCTCAACTGCAGCAGTTTCATGATGATCTGCACCAAACGCTACCTAGCACTCATCCAGGCATTGCTTCAAGTGAATAATGCCGCAAGTCACATCACCAGAGTGGTCCACCAAAAGCTACAGGAATCAGGAGTTAAGATCCAACCCCATTCTCCATGCAGTCTGAGCCTTGTGCCATCCAACTACCACCTGTTTCACTTCTCCGTGGTCCATTTCCAACAAGGATGGCACTTCACTTCAGTCGTGAATGTGGAATCTGGCATCAGAGAATATCTGTCCTCGAAACTTGCCAAGTTGTACTGCTCTGAGATCATGGTTCTGGTGGAATGTTGTCAAAGGATTGTAGAAAACAACAGCTAGTACTTCCATTATGAGCCATTCCATTATAACCATTTCCAGCTTAGAGAAATGAGCGCACCTGGAGACCAAATGGTGGTGCAGGTGAAGTTCACAGAGCTGTATACATACAACCCGAGGACCGGCTTTCGGTTAGTAGAGTGTTCGGCATCAGAATGGGAAAAGCTGCCGATTTATCGGAGTTTGATAAAGAACAAACTGTGATGGCATGGCGCCTCGGTACTACGATATCAGAAATGGCATAGCTTGCGGGTTGTTCACATGCTGCCGTAATGAGTATGTATCAAAAGTGGTGCACAGATGGCCAAACGATGAACCGTCATCCAGCAGTGTGTCATCACTGATGCCAGAGAGGAGCTGAGACTGTCATGCATTGGTCACAGTAACCGCAGGGCCACAGTGTGAAAAATCACCCGCAGATACAACAGTGGTGATCAGGGCAATGTGTCAAAGCACACAGTTCATCGCGGCCTTCTGTGACTAGGCCTGCGTAGCCGAAGACCCAGCGGGGTCCCCATGCTCACTGCATGTCATCGCCAACAACGCATGAAAAGGGACCAAGATAATTGAGATTGGACCGAGTACAATTGGAAGAAAGTGGCCTGGTCTGACGAATCAAGATTCCTGGTGCAATCATATAGACAGCTGAGTGCGGATACGCCGATTACCAACGGAGACTATGGCACCTAAATGCACTGTTGGGTGGAAACAGGTTGTCGGCGATGGTGTTATGCTGTCAGTGATGTTTTCTTGGGACACTTTAGGCCCTATTATTCCAATAGCACAATCCCTGATGGCTGTCCGGTATCTGAAAATCGTTGCAGACCAAGTTCACTCATTCATGGCAACTGTGTGCCCTGCTGGTGATGGCCAACAGGATACCAACAGGATAATGTGCCATGCCACACTGCCAGAATCGTTAAGGAGTGGTTCGAGAAACATGCTGGCGACTTTCTGTTAGTGCCCTGACCTTCAAATTCACCTGACATGAACCCAATCAAACATTTGTGGTTTGACTTGAAAAATAGGGTTCGCGCTAAATCACCATCACCCCGATATGTACGGGAACTGGAGGACCTGTTGTTGACATTATGGTATCAGATACCCCAGGATACCTATCGCCACCTCACTGAATTGATGCCTTGCCAAGTGGCCACTGTTTTGTGGGCTAAAGGGGATCCTGAAGCTTTTTAGGTAGGTGGTCATAATGTAATGCCTCGTTGGAGTAGTGAGCATGTACGTTTTTCTTGCATCACTATATTTTTTAGCAGCAAACAGGATGAACTTTTGACTCACCCTGAAAGAAATGAGTGCTACATGATCAGTATACAGCAAACTGTGGATGTTAGAGCCACCTACCTCAACATCTGAGATTTATTTTCTTTGACTATTTATTCACACACAAAATTGAGGAAAGTTTACATCCTTGTCTTACTCCAGATTGAACTTCAGAGTTTTTACCAGTATTTCATCCCATCCTGACTTTTGCAAGACTCTTGGTGTAAAAACAGGCTTGTAGTTGTTTTCAATAGCCTGCCTTTCACTCCATAATTTGTTAATTGTTCCTGAGTATTCATCCAGAACTTGATACATAACTAAACAACAGAACTGACAAAACAGGGAAAGCCTCTAATAAACTGTATAAGAATATATTCACTAAGAAAGGAAGTTAGTCAGAGACCAGTATATAAGGTAGTGTGTTTAGACCTACCTTCTTTCATGGCAATGACAGTTAAGTAAAACCTAATAAGCTCTGTAGGAAGTTACGAGTGGCAGATACAGGAGTAACACGAAAAATATCTGGGCAAAACAAATGAATTGAATAACAGAACAGAATCAGAAATGCAGACATTAGAACTGGTCTAAGTACAATAGAACCCCACTTATAAGTTTCTCTCATTTCCACATATAATGCTGACAGTTTAAAAATCCTAGTTCACCCTTAATGTTAAATTTTATCAATTATAAATTGTTGGTGTCATGAATTAGAAATTCAAACCACGTAAATTCTGTTTACCAAATTCTCTTCCTATCCTTTTATTTCACCACAGATTTCATTTTCCATTCCCCCCTCATGTCATCCACTTAGACTCACTCTGTGGAATGTGTGCGCTCCTCCTGAGCTACCATTGGTCAGCTCAGTAGACACCAGCCCTTGCTTCATGTTGTCATACGGGACTCTTTCCTTGAGACCTTCATTTGCACTGCATTTCCAAATGAATCTAAGTTACATTGCAAGAAGATATCCTTTTGCAACCTGATCAGAATGCAATAATTGAAGAGGAAAATCAGTTTAGCTTCCAAGAGTACATCAGCTGCAATGCAGATTTGGCTATATCATTATTTATGACTAGATGAAATGATTGAGAACAAAAAAAATGCAATGAAAATGTCTCCAGTGACAAGAGTGATGATAATTCCCAAGTAAGTGCATCAGCACCCAAATTTAGTGATGCATTGAAATCATTCATCATCATTAGGGATTTCCTTCATTGCCAAAATACTGATGAGAAAGCAATGCAGGCTCTCAGTAGCCATGAAAATGCAATGCTTTAACTTAAAAGTAAACAAGAAAGATGACACCGAATTTTCGGGTGTAATAAGCACGTCTTTTGAATCCATTCTGACGCAAATTAAATTTATCAAAGCTATTCATAGTCAATGGAACCGGTATGGAAAACAATAGATCTGAAGAAAGAAAGAAGATTTTCAATCGGGTTTTTAATCCCTCAGATATTGCTGTAAACAAAATCGTGAGCTTACGAACTCTTAGAAACAGAGATATCGACAAAAATAAGATGTGACTTTACGTCCCCTGGTGGGAAAACCATGCATTATTTTAGGAAGAAAGTATTCTCAAAAGGTTTATCCATATAAGCGATATCGGTCGAAATTAAAAAATTAGTAGTTTTCAGGAGCCCAGATTTTGCAACAAATACTTCAGAAACAGAAATTGACACTTATGACCCCTGCTGGCTAAACCGTTCTTTACCAAACATTAGAAATTATGTGAAAAATATTTTCTATCAGGTCTTGTATGCAATACAGGAAGAATGTTTCAAATCGGAGCTTTAGGAGCAGAAAAAACGCAGAAAACGCAATTTACCTTTGTGCCCCCTAGCGGAAAGTCTATGATTTACTTGAAAATTTTTAATTTATAGGAAAAACATTTCGCATCGGAAACACTATCCAACAAAGAGGGAATTTTTCAAATCATACTCTTAGAAGTAGAGATATTGACAAAAATAAGATATACTTCATGCATTTTTTCAAGAACAAAATTTTCCTAAAAGGTTTGTCGACATGAGTAGTATCGGTCAATAACCGACTTTTTTTCAATCGAGAATTTAGAAGCTCATATTTTGCTGCAAATACAACAGAAGCGGAAATTAAGACTTACGCCACCTGCTGGCCAAACCATTTCTTACAAAAATTAGAAAATATGTGCAAACGATTTCCCATTAGGAGCTGTATGCGGTGCAGAAAGAAATTTTAAAATCAGAGATTTAGAAGCAGAGATATAGGGGGAAGCGCAATTTACCACTATGCCCTCTAGCGGAAAGTCTATGAATTACTTGAAAATTTTGAAATTATATGAACCACATGTCACACTAGAAACACTATCCAACAAAGAAGGAATTTTTCAAATCGGACTCCTAGAAGTAGAGATATTGACAAAAATAAGATATACATCTACGCCCTGGCGTATAAAACATGCACTATTTTAAGAAGAAAATGTTTCTAAAAGGTTTGTCGACATGAGTAATATCTGTCAACAAACGACTTTTTTCAATCGAGAATTTAGAAGCTCGTATTTTGCTGCAAATACAACAGAAGCGGAAATTAAGATTTACGCCCCTAGTGGCCAAACTATTGTTTTACAAAAAATAGAAATTATGTGCAAATGATTTCCCACCAGGAGCTGTATCTGGTGCAGAAAGAATTTTTCAAATCGGAGATTTAGAAGCAGAGATCTATAGAGGAAAACGCAATTTACCTTTACGCCCCTAGCAGAAAGTCTATGAATTACTTGAAAATTTTGAAATTACATGAAAAACATGTCACACGGAAAACACTATCCAACAAAGAAGGAATTTTTCAAATCGGACTCCTAGAAGTAGAGATATTGACAAAAATATGATGTGCATCTACGCCCTAGCGGAGAAACTGTGGAATATTTTAAGAAGAAAATATTCCGAAAAGGTTTATCGATGTGAGTGGCATCAGTCCACGAAAGAATTTTTTCAATCGATATTTTAGAAGCTCCGATTTTATGGCAAATACATCAGAAGCTTAATTAACACTTATTGGCCAAAGTATTCTCTACGAAAAATTTGAAATTATATGCAAAAGATTTTCCATCAGGAGATGTATCCGCTGAAGAAAACATTTTTCAAATCGGAGTTTTAAAATAAGAGTTATCGGAAAAAATGTAATTTACTTTTACGCCCCTAGCGGAAAATCTATGCGTAATTTGAAAAAGTAACTATATCTAAAATACTCTTCGACATAAATAGAATCGAAAGATAAACATTTTTTTCAATCGGATGTTTAGAAGGAAATATGTGGAATAAAACATATTTTTGAATTTGACATCATCTGCATTTATGCCATCTAGCGGCGAAATTGTACATTGTAAAAAAAAAAAAAAAAACGAAATAAAGGATCATCATTTGCATATTTCAAGCTTCCCAACGCAAAAAGAATTTTTCAAATTGGACTAATAGTTGCAGAGATAGCGTGGGTACAGATGGACGGACAAACCGATAACAGAAGCGCGATCTTTTTTTACAAAAGACGTGCTAAAAACAATAAAAATAATAATGACTGTTTTAAAACATGTTAATGTATACATATTTTTTTATTACTTAAGTGAATTACTAATAACACTTTGCATACTATGTGCATACAGTATATGTACTATGAGGCATTCAGAAAGTAAAGACCATTTGGTTATAAACCCTATATACCTTTAAATTCTTTCAAATATTTTATTTACAATTTTTAACTCATACCTTAACCTCTTTTGTCCATAACATCCTCCTTTAGCACATCATCCAGACGTTCTTTTGATACACATTGATTCTGGGGGAGGGGGGTGTTTTCAGAAATGAGGTCAGTTACTCCACAAATGTGTTCAAAATCCCTTTCCAGGCCACGGAAAGGGATTTCGTAGCATAATTTTTATTGAGGTTTTTGGATACAATTATAAAAAAAAAATATTTTTATCTTTGTATCCTAGAACCTCAATGACTCAATACTGAATATAATGCAGGTTTCAGAGAAGTGTTAACTTACATGACATGCATAATTTATTTTGTACTTCTTAAGTAACTAAAAACTGCTGCACAATTCATCATATCAACACCTATTTATTAGGGGTATGCAAAAGTTTCTGCCATTTTAAGGAGAAAGGAGACAGAAACAATCAGGAAACCAGTACACATTTATTCAATGAAATATTGGCCATTAGCATCAATGACCTTTTGCCATTTTTCAGGCAACATATGAATGACCCTGTGATAGATGGACTCGGGGTTTTGAGCTGAAGAACGCAGTGACGAAATTTTCTACCTCTGGAACTGTGGTGAACCGCTGTTGGGCTAGGGCATGTTGAATAGAGCGAAACAGATGAAAGTCTGAGGGTGCACTGTCCAAGGAGTAAGCCGGGTGTGGTAAAACCTCCCAGTGTAACTGTTAAAGGGTTGATTTCGCGGTGGCACCGACATGTGGGCTGGCATTACTGTGTAACAGGATGACTGGGCAGCATCCTTTACCTGTCCGTGGGCGTTTTTGCTCGATTGCGGCATTCAGTTTCATCAACTGATCACTATATCATTGTGTGGTGATTGCTTCATCCGGTTTCAACAGTTCAAAGTACAGCATTCCGTGCATATCCCACCACACACACAACAGCATCCTTTTTACCCATGGATATCCTATTTCAAGTGGAAGTTGATGGCTGGCCTGGGTCAACTGAAGATCGTTTGCGTACGAGGTTGTCGCAATAGACCCATTTTTCATCCCCAGTGACAACCTTCCACAAGAAATTCTTCCCTTGACACCTCTTCAGCAACGACATGCAGGTGCCCAATTGTTGACCAATATTACACTCCGTTAAAGTATGCGGAACCCACTTACCAATCTTCTGGATCTTTCCCAAGGCCTGTAGACGCCGCACCACCGTCGACTGAGCCACTTTCAAACGTTTCGCCAGTTTTGTGTTCGATTGTGTGGCATCCTCTTGCAACAGCGATTCCAGCTCCTTGTCTGCGAGTTCCTGCAGTCTACCTGCAGGTTTGTCTTCCAAGCTTAGATCACCTTTCTTAAACCTGGCAAACCATTCTCGACACGTCCGCTCACCCATAAGCGTTTCATCAAATGCCTGACATATTGAACCGTATGCTTCACTCGCACTTTTCCCTAAATTAAACATGAATAACAAACAGTGCCGCAAATGAACTTTATCGACCGCCATACATACTTGGCTTCATGTACGAACTGATAGCACGGGTCGCCAGCCGATTAGACCCTGCAACGCCCACTAGCGGGGACAGCAGAAACTTTGGCAAACCCTTAATGTATATAAAACCAATGTAAAACATCTGATGCATGAATCACACACAAACACACATATACAGCTTACATACTTATACAGTAGAACTTGCTTATACAAGGAGCTCGGGACCGATGGAAATCTTCACTAAATTTGTTTTAGGGTGAAGAATCCCACCATGTAAAAATATGCATACATGATAATCAGTGGCGTAGGGTGACCTAAAATTTTTCCAGGGCTAAATATTTAAAAAATTACTCTCAACCTTCTTCCGTACTGTGAAATATAATTTCAGTGGATTGTGAGGTTTCCAAATGCCACCATACTTAACCTAATGAAATCATACTTAACCACATAAAATGAGATAGAAATTTTATTTATACATGTGCAATACATTGTATAATATTAAAAAAAAACAGTACAAACAAAATAAAATATGTTTGCTTTCACTTCCAGTTAATGAGGATATTTTGCTATAACACCACATTAAACGTTCTGGACAGATTCTTATGTTTTCGCACCAAGAAAATATTAGGTCAGTTTGGGTCCAAGTCTTTAACAGCTTTTTTTTCCTTCATCTCTTAATAAACTAAAAGGGTGTTTCATTAAAAAGTCAACTTTATTCATTTTACTTACAAGAAAGAATCTTGCAACTCCACAGATGAAATCAGCCGCTCACTGTCAAATGACTGGAGAACAATTGCTACTGTTAAACAGAAAAGTGACCAGCCCCAAAAGACAGTTCAGCGCACATCCGCTCATTCATTATTGTTCTGCCAAGCTTCAAGAAAAGCGCCAAGGTGACGAGAGTCGCCTCTCTGGCCCATGCAGTATTCAGAGCACTCTAGTAAGTGGATATGGATGGCTGCAATGTGTTACCCAGTTACAGTGGCTCACACTTGCATTAACAAAATCTGGGAACTGGTAACTATTGGGTTGTCGGAAAAGTCATGACGTATCTTGGCACCCGATGGCGGTTGGGCGGTTTTGGAAGTACTAGAGGCATGCGCAGCTCTGTTATCGCTATGGCATTTGACAGGTGTCAGTTCTAGCTGCAGTCTAAAAGGAATAGTGAGCGATTTGGTTGATTTGTGGAGATTTGACATCAAGTTGAAGATGGAAGACCAAACTGTGCATTTTCGCCATATTTTATTGTTTTACTTCTGTGAAAGGAAGAATGTGCATCAAGCTTGTGAAAAGTTGCGTAAAGTGTACGGTGATAATGCTCTACAAGAACGTCAGTACCAGCGGTGGTTCGCAAAATTCCGCGCTGGTGATTTTGACCTCAACGATGCTCCTCGGTTGGGGAGGCCCACCAAGGTTGACGACGACCAAATCAAGGCATTGATCGAGTCAAACCCACGTTAAACAACACGAAAGATTGCAGACACATTGCACATCCATCATTCAAGCGTTCATGACCACCTGAAGACGCTGGGATACGTAAGCAAGCTCAATGTGTGGGTTCCTCATGAACTCAAAGAAACTCATTGACGGCACATATAAACATTAAACATCTGCGATATGCTCATTAAACGTGAGGAAAACGATTCTTTTTTGAAGCGACTGATAACTGGTGACAAAAAGTGGATTGTTTACAACAAGTGCTGTGCAAACGGTCTTGGTCCCGACGTGCTGCTTCGCCTCAAACGACATCCAAAGCAGACATTCATCAGCGGAAGGTTCTGGTCTCAGTGTGGTGGGATTTTAAAGGTGTCGTGTTTTGAGCTCCTACCACAGAACCAAACAATCAATTCGAATGTGTACTGTCGGCAATTGGACAGTTTGAATGAATCCGTCATCCACAAACGTCCAGAGCTCGTTCATCGTAAAAGTGTTGTGTTCCATCACGACAATGTGAGACCACACACAAGTTTGATCACCCGCCAAATATTATTGGAGCTTGGGTGGGATGTGGTACCACACCCAGCATACTCGCCTGACCTTGCGCCGTCAGACTTCCACTTGTTTCGCTCTCTTCAACAGTCCTTGCGTGGTATAACGTACAATTCAGATGAGGCTGTAAATCAGCACCTTGTATAGTTTTACGCCACGAAAGGCAGGTCCTTCTAGGAACGAGGCATTATGCAGCTCACTGACAGATGGCAAAAGGTCATCGAACAAAACGGTCATTATATCATTGATTGATCTTTGTTCTTTCTATCAATAAGTGACATTTGCAAAACATGGCTAAAATAGGTCATGACTTTTCCGACAACCCAATAATACAGATTTTATTTCAGAATTTTTCCAATTAAAAGAAATTTTTTCTTTCTCATTTTCTTGTGGGGCTTAGTGCCAGATGACCATAATGACTCGCTGATGCCACCGATGACAATATGGATATATGCTTGTATTATACACTATATTAACAAAAGTCACCAGACACCTAGAAGATAAACACAATATAGCATTTATTGACAGGTGTAAGTCTACCTTTGGCCTTAATGCATGCACTGACCCTTCGAGACAAGCTTTCGGAACACAGCAATAGGTATGCGCTTCCATTCAGTACATAATGCTGCCGCTAACTGTTGCTTAATAGTAGGCCTTGGTTCCAAACTTCTTATGCGGTGCTCTAATTCATCCCATAGGTGCTCTGTGGAATTAAGGTCAGGTCTCTGTGCTGGCCAGTCCACACACGATACGGAATTATCGTCAAACCACGCAGTAACAGTCCATGCTTTATGGCTCGGTGCATTATCCTGCTGGTACCAACAAGGCTCGTTTCCATAGTATTGCCACAGAGGTGGTAGGGCATAATTGTCAAGAATATCGAGGTAGACGTGCTGGTTAACAGGTTCGTCCACGATAACCAATGGGCCGGGAATATACCCCAAAAAACACCCCAACACGAGTACACTGCCAGCTCCAAACTTGACCGAAGGAACAGTACACTGCGGTAAATATCGTTCCCCTGGCTACCGCCATACCCACACATTGCCGTCAGACTGAGGGATTATGTATCTGGATTCATCAGTCCACAGGATCCATTTCCATTGATCTACGGTCCCCAATAAATGTTCTTTACACCATGCTAAACGATGAATAGCATTCTGAGTGGAGATGAAAGGCTTATGAGCAGCCGCACGACCATGGTAACCCACGGAATAAAGTTCTCTGCAAATGGTACATGTACATACTGAGGTTCCAGCATTTTTACTCACCTGTACACTGATGTCCTGTGCAGTACTCCATCGATTAGCTGTAACTACTCTCCTGATGCTTCAACGTTTTCAATCTCTGATTTTCTTTGGTCTGCCAATACATTTTGCTGCTTCAGGCAAGCCATGTGCCTTCCACTTATTCAGTACATCCAAATCAATTGACTTGCGTATGTTTAAACGCCTCTCGGTTTCTCTTATGGACAACCCACTAATATAACACCCAACAATCTTTCCTTTCTCAAAGTCAGTTCTCTTCCACAGCGATATTTTCACTCAACCTCACAGTGTGATATGATCGTGGTCAGCTGCGGGCTTGTTTTTATACCGTTTGCAGCTGTACCGCGCATCCTAACAATGCAGCGGATCCGTTCATTTGCTTTTGAAGGGTGTCCAGTTACTTTTGCCAATATAGTGTATATCTAAAACCACTGGATAAACTTGAAAGCTTTAATTAATTAACTACAGTAGTACAAATTAAAATAAGCACTTACATAAATACAGTACAAATTAGCAGTGAGTCCTGAAACAAACATCACATGGAAGTGTTTTTAAAAAGAGAATATCCTCTTTGTTTGTTTTATATTTACATTCCCTTAAGTTTTACAATGTAACACTAGCACTACTACCCTATCCACCTCTGCAATCGTCTCCTAGAAATCCATAAATACATATGCTTGAACTCCACCAATCCTCTTTTTGCCTGGGAGTAGGTTACCTGTTTTCAACTCTGGGAGGCATAGTGATGCTTCCAATGCTTTTCTATCAACATTCTTTTATTAGCATGCCAAAATGTTCCAGTGCTGTTGCAATTTTGTCCTATATGCCACTATTTGTATTCTTCCATTCGAGAACAGTGCACAGCAGATTTTCTCTGTCTCATTAATTACAGAATTATATTAAATTTTATTACATTGCTTGTTAAAAGTGATCATCTTAGCTTTTCTCTCATTGATTAAAACTGGAGTTTCATTAAATTGTGTTCGTTAAAAATGATCAAATTAGCTTTGAATTAACATTATGCCACACAAACGTTCCTGTTTTGCTCATTAAATTTAAGATCTTGCTAAACATGGGCTTGTTACAAGCAGGTTCTACTGTGTGTGTGTGTGTGTGTGTGTGTGTGTGTGTGTGTGTATTTATATACATAAAAAATGTTTTAATACCTGATGTATACTCTTTTCTTTAATTGATTGATTAATAATAGAAAATGAGTCATCAGAAATGCCATGCTCTTTGCATGTCAGGAGGATTGTGGCGTCTTCATCCCTACGGAAATAAAAAGTTTTCCTCAGCATCTCAACGTGAGTAACAAGAAATTTAAAAATTAGTCACAGAAAATGATACAGGTTATGAGTCAATAAAATTAAAATTTCAACATATCAATACCTGCCAATCATTAGAATGACAATGGCAATGAGACATTAAGGTGGGTCAGAAACAACAAACTACTTACGCAAGTAATAAAGTAAGACATGCAGCAAAGAGAACTGGTTACAATAGTAGGCAATTACTCTATTTTCATCATATAGATTTTCTGTTATTATGAATTATAACTTTGGTTGTGAGAGTCACAAACTGGAGTGGATAATTAACAGAGTAGTGTTCAATATTTTCCAGGAATGGGAGGCACATGTTGAATGTAAAGTAATCCACAACTATATCATCTATCCCAAAAATTATGTGGATGGAAAGGGTGCATTATAGAAAAAACACCAATAAAACATCTAAAACTACAATAATTTGCAAAAGTTTAAGACCACCTGTCAATTTATTGAAAATTAAGATTTTCAAAGAAACAACTAATTACTAGTCAGAGATATATGAAAAAAAAAAAATGACACCACATCTTACATTCTTTAGAACACAAAAAGACCGAAATCAGTACTTTGTGCAAGGAATCAGCAGTCTTTTATAACGGACAGAATACGATGTGGCATACTCTCAATGAGGATTTGCTGTAGTCACTTGAAATGTCTTTGCACCACACGTACTTTATCAAGTCAATGAAAGCTTGGGAATTCGATGGCTGTTTTTATGCTATCATGTCTTTTAATTATTATTATTATTTTTTTTTTGATTTGAGGTTTAATAAAAACTGGGAATGGGCTATAAGCAGTCGCCCATCCCTAATTTAGGGTCACTGGTTCCAAGGAAGGGAGAGAGCCAGTGCCGTAAGACAAACTCAACATCCCTGACTCACCGGGATTCGAACCCGGACACCATTCGCAAGAATGATCAGAAGTCGCAGCTTAAACCACTGCGCCACCTGAGTGGAGTCTTTTAAAATGGTCCCAAAATTTTCAGTGGGGTTAAGGTTGGACTATTACCCTACCAGTCAAGCACAGTTATGTTTTTTGCCTGCAGGTAGTCCTTTACTGTCTTTGATCTGTGGCATGGAGTACTATCATGCATAAAGATTCTGCATCTGTGCACTTGCAATGAGTTAACAGCTTCTCACGTAACATTTACACATAAAAAGGACTCGTCATGATAGTGCCTGTCAGCAAAAAGGATAATGAAAAAGTACCAGATACTGGCATAGCACCCCATATCATTGACTAGGGGGGTATTTCACGGTGCTAACGGTGTATTTTTCATCAAACCTTTTGCCTTTTGGTTGTCGAACATGTGCTTCACATGATTCAAATGGATGCACAGTTGATTCATTGGAAAAAAGAACTTGGCTCCAATTTTCAGCAGTCCACGATTGATGATGCTTCACAAACTGGAGTCTTCTTTTTCATGACAGAGGTTAGTCTAGGTTTATGTGCGGGTTTATAAGACTATAATCCAAAATCTTTGCTAAGATGCTGGGAAATAGTGCTGATACTAATATCAGACTCCTTTGAATGTAGAAAGGACTTGATTTTCTTGCACGAACTCCTTGGAGAATGCATAACTATTCGTCTTATGCAGAGCTGCCAGTTTTTCGAAATAAAAAACCAGGACATTGACGCGCTTCGGCGGTGCACGTATTTACAATTTATAAATAATAAAATTATATGTTATAAGTTCAAGACACCCCACCCCCACCACCCAGAAAAAACAGCTTCTCTTCAGTTTTGCAATCTCGAGAGTGACACAAAAGATGACAGAAAAAGCAGAATTCTGCGAATCCACAGAAGAATCTCATGTCTGAGTAAGAAGTGACTAAAAAATCGAAAAACACAAATTTTATGAAAAATGAAGTGTGAAAAATTGATACTGTGTAGCTCACTCTGCCAGGAAACAATTTTATGGGGCACAAAAACGGCGTGGATTTCACTGCGGACAGATTAAATATCGATCTAGAAATTTAATTCCATTTAATAAAAGGGAAATGGGTGTAAACAATTGCTCTCTATTGATTAGTTTTGAAGAAATATGTCTTAGAAATTGGAAAACATGCATTTCATTAGAAAAAAATGCTTAAATAATGCGGTCGCTTTTTTCACTATTACAGAAGATATTAAAAACGAGGAACGTGATCGAAAACACAGAGAGAGAGAGAGAGAGAGAGAGAGAGAGAGAGAGAGAGAAAACATAAAAAAATATAAAAATATACACAAGAAGAGAGAAGGAAAAAAATAGAAAAGTCGGAAAAATTTAATACGTGGAAATGGAAAATGACATGAAGTTTTTTTCGCTGCTACAGCAATAATTTTTAGTGTGATCACGAACATTTGTGAAATCCTCCGACTTTTTCCAGTTATTTTTTTTCAATCGCTCCCTAACCCTATCATCATTTTTTAACCTTTTCCTTAAAATTTTTATTGCTGGAAAGAAAGCAGTACTAGTAACTCCACGACCTTTCATCAAAATGCGAAAAATCAAAGGAAATTAACTTTCAGAATTTTATCAGGATTCCAGGAGCTGTGCAAATTCTGTCACATGATCAGATGCTTATAACCAATATAACATCAAAAAAAAAAAAAAAACACACAAACAAGTACAACAACAACAAAAAACTGAAGAAATGTCATGATATTGAAAATACCCAAGAAACATTCCCGAAAATGTTTAACAAGTGTTAAAATCTTGAAAATACGAAAATAAACTTTACACAGATGTTTAATACCGTTATTTCACTGAGATTTTCGATTTCCATAGGATACTCAATGTTTCCGTGGTCAGTAGAGGACTGACAATTTCCACAGTAACTATGCAAAATCCGTAGTACTTGGAGTCTCTTAATCTTTCTTCCCACCTCATGATCTTACTCAGCGGCAAACGGAACAGTGTGCATGGAGTACTTACTATGCCAAAGTCTACACAATGGAGCAAAATCTGTCAAGATTTTTGTTTTGCTGACCATTGGCGCAGAATTCCCATCCCTAGACAGGGCTCCGCACAAGCATCGTGGATGCGACATCATAAATCAGCACTTCAACTTTCCAAGCCACTGACTGTCTTGATTACTGACTGTATATGACTGTCCAAGAGTGCTGTGGATTAACAAAACACATTTGTCTCCATTCATTACCGACTCACACAGCCAGCGTTGACGCAAGAGAAAAATGGTGGCTGATATCTTTAATGAGGAAAAAAAAAAAAAATACCATGCATAAAAAATAAATAAAAGAAAAGCTATAAGAAAACCACAAAACCAGATTTTTTTGTGGAAAAATCGGATTTCCAGAAAATATTTTCCAGATCGAACGGAATCTAGGTAAACCGGAACACTTGGCAGCTCTGCCTTATGGTATTGCCAACACGTGGGGTTGTTTTTCTTGGACGTCCACTTCTCTTTTTCAGTCACTAAATTCACCTGTATCTTGATATTTTATAATCGTATTATGAATAGCAGTTTTGCTCACATTCATATTTCTTCTGATGTCACATTTGGAGTATCCTTCATGATATAAAGTCATTATTTGTGCCCTCTGAGTAACACTTAATGATGCTTTTTTGCCCATTTTTTGCTATATAGAAGATACGTACAAAACCTCTCAGCATGAAAACCAGAAGCAATCTGACACTTGTACACTTCCCCCAACTCAGAGCTCACAATGGATTTTTGCTCTAAAATTAGGGGAAAAAGGGACCCTATAAAAAAGGGACCAAAAGGGACCATTTAAAGTAAAAAATAAGAACCACAAAGGACCAGGAATTTTTTAATACAATTATCTAAATAAGGTTAAATTAGGCATGTGTCACCATTCATTTTGTTTAGCTTTAAATACTTTTACTTCAGTTTTTCTAAAAAGTTATTGAGCTCATATTTTCACTCTATATCATTTTATTACAGTTAAATTACAAAGAACAACATATCCAAAGATGTGTATTATCTAGTTAATAATAATATACATTAACCTATGATAATAAAGCAAATGATGTAGAGTGAAAATATGACTTTAATGCTGATAAATTTTCTTGACATGTAAAATGGAGTTCAATACTGATTATTTTATCGAGGGAAAATTTAGTTGGCTATCTAGACTGGCATTTCAAGAGTATACATACCTAACTTGTTTTTCTCCTACAGTTACTACACAATTTTCTGTTGAGAATAATTTGCTTATATTTCTCTAATACTTTAGTGCCTTAACTAACCTTAATATTCTTGCTACTTGCTAAAGAAGTGATATTTGAGGGGAAAAGGTATCACTTCTTTGGACCAAAACCGAAGGCAACAATATTAAGATCGGTAAAAGTACTGAGATAATAGCTAAATATAATCAAATTATACTTATTATAACCTTTTAGTGTTATGACAAAAGGTTCACCATATTTACATTTTATTTAGTCTTCTGTTTCTTTGAAAAAAAGTTTGTCATGAGACTGTCCTTTTTTGTGTCTAGTCTTCTTTCTATATCATTAATTGCTTTCCTTTTTTTCCTTTCCATTCTTCATTGGCTTTTCTCACACCTTCAATCATGGCCTGGGCGAATTTAGCATCTGCTAAATCACTGTTTTTTAGAGCTTCCTTCAGCCTTTCATTTGCCTCACTTAAAAGTTTGTCTGACACACTACACTGGAAACCAAGAAATGCTTAAATTTGTTCTTCTTTACTAACAGTTTTTAACTCGTTTTTCAATTCTTCTGTCTTTCTGATTGTGTTTAATTTTTCATTCATTTTTTTTTTTTCAGCAACCATACTTTCTCACAATTCCTTTGCTTTTTCTGCTTTTGTTTCTTTCTTTTTTTCTCTCACTTCCAGATAACTGTTATAACTCTTGTAAGCAACATGGGCTAACTTAAGCATTTCTTGGGTGATAGAAGCTAATTCTGGTTTGTTCTAATATTGTTTTAATGAGTCATGCACTGTTAATCTAGCATTCAAAGTCCTCACTGACATTGATGCCTCATCCTCTGCCATTATTTGAGATGAACAGGAAAACACTCTTTCCACGTTTGCTCTACCCTGTGCCAAAGTTAAGCAGGCTTTAACCACAACTGACCAACTGACACAGTAGGGTATTTTACTTCATCCATAGTCTTTACTTTAAAAATCTGAGACCAGTACTGATCAATTCTGTTTAAAACACATATTTTTTTCAAATCTGAGTAGCTTCCACTTGTCTATAAGCTTATTCTACTTGTCTATAAGCTTATTAGCATTATTTTCCATAGGTAAGAAAAAAGAAATTTTAGTGATATCTTGTAAACTTCTACTCAGTTTTACTTCACCTGGCTGAAGACAGCGAAAACATTTCATCAACTTGTTGCTACCTTTAATACTTTTCTGCAAAATGTACTGTCCAACGGCTGCAAAATGATTGCGGAGAGATAACAGAAAATTAAATCTTTCTGAATCCGATAGGGGAGTAAATTCATTTTGCAGTTCCACACTTAAACTTAGAGGTAGGTCTTGTACTGGAAGCTAAGTCTCTGTTTCAAATGCACTTTCTTCTAAATGCTTAATACAGTTTTCTGCAGCTTCTTTCTTACAAATGTGGCCCATTAGAGTGATAATTAATCTTTCAGCTGCTAGTGCAAAATATGTATCAGTGGTTCATCTTTTTGAAACATACATGTAAATTTAGTAAAGAGGATATGAATCTCAATTTACTTGATGATATGAATCTCAATTCAACTAACATAGTTTTCTTCAGCAACAGACTAATGATTTTCTTATAATTAACAGTACTCATTAGTTTATCTTGTTTGCAAGGTATGTATTTTAAAAAAATACTCTGTAACTGCATTCCACTGCTGCAAAAGTCTGTTAGCAGCAGATTCAAGAGTTAACCACCTGGAACTTACATGCTTAATGAAGTGTAACTTTGACAGATTTTTACCTTCTTGGATTCTGGAGTAATCTTCCCAGCGTGATGGCCAGCCATCAAAGTAATGATAAACTGATATAATTAAATCTGAAGCAGCGGAACCAAGGTGTTCAAATCCTTTCTGGAAAGCATTATGAACCACATGAATACTGCAAAATCCTACATCAATAAGTCCCTTCTTTCGAATAGCTTTTACATCTTCATTGACTAGACGAAAAACCTTTCTGTTCATGTTCGGTCCATCACTTGCAAGCATAAGAAGCTTAGAAAGAGAAAGACTTCTATTATTTAGTGCTAACAGTATATTATTTTTCAAATCATCTCTTGTTGCACGACCCATATAAAAACTTTCCAGGTGATGACATACAATTTCTTCCTTGGATTCAGACCAAAACCTAACTACAATCTGAAGTTCCTTGAGTCCAGCATTATTGGCAGTTTCATCATACTGGAGTGTAAAGTAATGTGCCTGAGCTTTTTCTAAAAAATTTCCCTGAAATAGGGTGCTAAAGCATCACTGATGAGGTATCAGACTTTTGTTGCATTTAACGAAAATTGATCTGGAACGGCACTAGGTAAGGGAAACATGACTGAAAACTTTGTCACTGTAAGATTATGCAGTCATGTGTGAAGCAACTGCCTTCATGACCCAGATCAGTTCAGTAGCATAAGCAGAATCTTTTAGACTATACAGAAGGCACTATGGCAAAGTTCTTTAGATATTACTTGCTGATGGAATACTGAGACGAAGTTGTTATGAGACAAGTTTCAGCTTGCAATTTTCTTTGTGCTTTTCTCCTTCAAAATGATGCTTGATGGCATAAAACCCTTTTTCAATTGAAATTTTCTTAGCACAGACAATACAAAACATTTCACTGTCACTGTTTTTTAGCCCAGTCAGATATTCGAAAAGCGCCACTGTCTTTTCGTTCCAGCTATTCATTTGCAAATTTACATTTTCCCATTTTCAATCTGAAATAAATAAAAAAAGCTGCGGTGAGAACCAATCATCTTTCTTTCAACTTTTCTCAGTACCAAATTTTGAAATACTACACAGCACTTGCTAAAATTAATTATCACTCAGGCAAATAAGAAGTGCTGTACAAGAGCTTCGAAAAAATTACAGCATTGCATCAAAAGTTTTTTTTTTTTTTTGGGGGGGGGGGGGATATAAGTGCAAGTGTTTCACATAAAAAAAAATTCATGTGTTGTGTTTATAGCTGTGAGAAAACATCAAATTGAACAAAACAATTTGATGTAATTTGAAAATATCATTTTTTACTTCTCTAAGTGTCTCAAATAGTTCATATCAAGCATTAAGAGGTAGACTGTAGGTGTTCACTGCAATCAGTAGTATAATGGAATTCAAAAGTTGCACTTATACCTACATATGGGTGTCCCAAATATAACTTTGTGAAAATTTGTTTGCAAGTCATGTAGTTAACAGAAAGTGTACAAAACTGTGCAAATACCACTTTGTACACATACAGTGCACTTTGCTGGTACTGGTAATTATCACCTCACATTTGCATTTATGGAGTTCCATTTCAAATTTTATTGAAATCAGTTTATGCATTTTGGGCCTGTAAGATGTGTACTGGAATTACACCACCATTCTATATATGAACAATGCAGTTTCCTGGAATTAGAAAGCATCACCCCACATCTGAATAAAGAAAAGAATTTCGGTTTCAAGTTTGATTAAAATCAGTTCATGCATTTTGGAGTTAGATGTGTGCTGGAATCTGTACAATACCACTGTGTACATGTATAGTGCACTTCACCAGATTTCGCAACTATCATCTCACAGCTGCATTTATGTTAGTTTCATTTCAAATTTCACTAAAATCACTTTATATGTTGCTGAGTTACATGATGCGCACTGGAATCTGTACATGTACAGTGCACTTCACCGGATTTGGTTACTATTACCTCTCATTTGCATTTATGTGAGGGAGTTTCATTTCAAATTTCTTTAAAATTCAGTTCATGCATTATGGAGTTAGATGTTCACTCTCTACACGTAGTTAGATTCACTTTCTACACGTACAGTGCAGTTCATTGAAACTCGCCTGACATTTGCATTTTTACAATTGAATTCCATTTTCTAACAGCATTAAATTAGTTCAATCACTGAGGAGTAAAAGTGCACTGACGTGTACTGGAATCTGTACTCCTTGAAACCGGAGCATGGCATTGGATATATGGCGGCTCGTAAGCGGCATTGGATGTCGAACATATGCATTCGATGCCGATCAGTTGCAACATGTTTCTAGGGAAATTTGAATCAAAGATGCATCTAAAAAAAGTTAATAATAATTAATAGATAAATAAAATAGATGAAATTCGACAATAAGACGTTAATCTGAACAACTACCATCTGTCTGTTAGCTTATGTATATACGGAATGTTAGGTTACTTATGAAACACCATAATTCAAAAACTACAAAATTAATAAAATTAAATTTGATATTTAAGATCTTTATTAAACTGTTTTAATAACAAACATAAAAGTCACTCACCTCAGTCTTTTATGGCTCTGCAAATTCTTGAAGACCACACACAATGAGCTGTGCTATAGCTAGGTAAGTAACCACCCCTCCCATGCGCGATCTGGGTGGCTGAAAAATTGTTTTCTATGTAAGCCCCTCCCATGCGCGATCTGGGTGGCTGAAAAATTGTTTTTTATGTAAGCCCCTCCCATGTGCGATCTGGGTGGCTGAAAAATTGTTTTTTATGTAAGCCCCTCCCTTGTTGTTTGAGATGCTACACGTTAAATGGTTATGGTTTCAATTTGAAAGCTGATGATTGGTTGACCTATTTTCAGAGCTGTGGCTTACACGCGACCTAGCATGCACATGACATGGGACGAAAGCCATTTCTTGGTTTTACATCATCTGCCTGCCTGATGTAGAGAGTACAAACCAAGTCTTTTCAGTGTGACTAAGCCACAGACATCAGTGATTTCAGCAGAGATAAATAAATACATACATACATACATACATACATACATACATACATACATACATACATACATACATACATACATATATATCACTAAGCTGTTCTCTGAGATTCAGAGGTTAGCTCCAAAAAGAAATACAAACTTCCAGATATTTTTACTTAGTGTTGTCGTATCAAACTTCTCCATTTACAGCGATCTTGACATACAACTCGTGCTTCACTGATATCCATTACACGCTGTACACAAGATCTTTTATACTTCATACTCATAATCTTTTTCTCATGCAGATACTCCTGAATCTGATCCACCCATGTCTTCCTTGGCCTTCCTCTGCCTTTCCTTCCTGCCACTTGGGCTGAAAAGATTTTCTTAGTAAGCATTTCATCACTCATTCTTTCAACATGGCCGAACCACCGAAGCATATTGGTCTCCACCTTGCTAACAACATTTTGCTTCACATCACACAACTGCAATACATCTTCATTCCTCACACAATCAGATCGTGTCTTGCCACAAACATCACGTAAGTAACGCATTTCTCCAGCACACAAACGACTCCTATGTTTCTTCTGCAGTACCTAGGTTTCACTGCCATACATCAGAGTAGGAACAATTACAGTTTCATACACAGCCATGCGGGACTCTCTAGAGAACCCATCATTCCTCTGAAAACCTCCCAGAGCAGCTATGACTTTCAAAGAAGAATTCACTCGCCAACTGATTTCACCATCCAACTTGTTCTCTCTGTCAAACATGCTTCCTAAATACACAAACTCACTCACCTGGTCAATCACTGTGCCATTTATACTTACATTACATTCAGTGCTAATCGTTCCTTTCTCAAACACCATAACTTTGGTTTTTCCCTTATTTATACTCAGTTTGAATTTCATGCAAACTTCATGCATCTGAATCAACATACTCTGCAACTCACTTTTGCTCTCTGCCAACAGGACAGTGTCATCAGCATACAGCAATCTGCACACACGGATATCACCAAGACATAAACCACTATTATCTATTTTGGCATCACGCATGCATGCGTCCATAAATATATTAAACAGCCATGGTGACATTACACAACCTTGTCTAACTCCTGCACCAATGGAAAACCATTTTGATAAAACACCATTCACTCATACACAAGCTCTACTACCAGCATACATGGCTTTTACACTATTAAGTAGATTCCCAGTAACACCATATTCATTCTATACCTTCCACAAAAGTGTCCTATTCACTCGGTCGTAAGCTTTCTCTAAATCTATGAAGGCAGTAAAAACTTTCTTCCCAACAGCCAGATACTTTTCAATCATCGTGCATAATGCAAAAATCTGGTTAGTGCAGCCTTTACCAGGCATAAAACCACTCTGAACATCCCACACTTTCAATGAAGACCCCATACTTTTTCAATAACAACCTTACCAAACACTTTCCCTGGCACACTCAGTAGGCTAATACCACGATAGTTCTTGCATTCAGTCTGATCACCTTTTCCCTTACACAAGGGAACAATGATAGCATCCTTCCAATCCCGAGGGACCATTCCTAACTCCCAGCACAACTGGCAAATTTCAGTTAACCAGTCAATTATAGAGTCACCACCATATTTCAACATCTCTGCAGTTATGCCATCAACTCCCGGAGCCTTACCATTCGGAAGAGATTTTAGAGCTTTACACACTTCTTCTCTTGAGATCCCTCCTGTGCTTTCATCCCTCATTGTGACATCATCTGCGTCTGTCTCAGAATCATCTTTGCTTTCCTGATCTAATAACTCACAGAAGTATTTGCCCCATCTGTCACTTAACTCATTGGGCTCCCATATCATTTCCCCAATCTCATTCTTCACACAACTTACAACTTTGTTTCCCCTATTTTTCCTGAGTCTCATGTACTTCCAGAAGGACTTCCTATCTTTCCAAAAAGCCAGTTCATGCCTTTCCACTTTCTTCTTCCTATCTTTTGCCTTACTGTGGCGAACCAGCTTAGCAGCTTCACGCTTCTTACAGCGATATTCATCCACAGAGACTCTACCTTGCAACATCCCCAAATAGGCTTCCTTCTTTCTCTTTACTGCCTCTTCAATCTCACTATTCCACCAAGCATCACCTCTATTGTTACCCACTATTGTGGTGCCACAGACCTCTTTAGCAGCAGTGACAACACAGTTCTTAAAACATTCCCACTTCTTTTCTACATCCCTCTCACCAGACTTCAGATCCTTCAGTCGTTCTCTGAGTAAGTTAGAATACTGCTGATGATCTTCAAGGAGCCTATCAACCTTTATTCTTTCTATCCTGGGTCTCTTCCTATTCCTTTTCCTCCAACCAACATTAAGTTTCACTCGTGACAATACCAAGTAATGATCAGACCCAACATCCGCACCTCTCATCACACGAGTGTCAAAAACTAAGTGTTTCAAACGCTGATCGTAGACAACAAAATCTATCACACTCTTTTGACCAAGAGTACGATTTTCCCAAGTATATGTGTGTATATACTTGTGGTTGAAAAATGTATTAGATACACACAAATCATTCTCAATGCAGAGTTCAATTAATCTTTCACCATTATCATTCACACAAGGATCATTAAACTTACCCAGAACATTGTCAGAAATTGCATTCTGCACACCTACTCTAGCATTGAAATCCCCTGCTATTATAACTTTTTCTTTAGCACCAAACTGGCTCAAAACAGCTTTTAGCTCATTCCAGAAATCTTCTTTCTTATCAGAAGGTTCCGAGTCACAAGGAGCATACACTACAACAATTACAATTCTCTGAAGTTTCACTTTCAAACGAATCCAGAGAATTCTCTCACTTATGCAACTATAGTGAATCAAGTTGTTCTTCATCTTTTCACTTAAAATCACACCTACACCAGCCTGTCCTCTCATATTATCCAATACTCCAGACCACACACTCACCGTGCCATTCACTTCTTCTACCCCAATTTCCTTCTTTTTGGTTTCACTTACACACAGCACATCCAGTCTATACTTATTCGTCTCCTCAATCACCTCACTCATCTTGCCATTTATAAATAAACCTATAGATACAAATATGGTGGGGGAAAGTGGGAGATTCCTCAAGAATTCATGGAAACTGATGGCTTTTTCAGGAGGAAGGGACCATTATTAAAAAAAAAAAAGGACTAAAAGGGGTTTTTGTGTGGAAAAAAAGGACTTTTAGGGGGTAAAGGGACTATTTGTGAGCCATGCCAACTCTATCGACAGCTGCCACTGTAGGATGATGCAACACCGACAAGAAGTTGAGTAATACAGACAGTAACTGACACAATAGGCAGAAATCTAATACCAACAGGTGGTCTTAAACTTTAGCAAATGACTGTATATTAAAAAATAATCATATTACTTAATAATTTATGTGGCTACAACCCCCCCCCCCCCAAAAAAAAAACCCCTTTAGAGCTGTACATTTAAAACAGTATTTTTGAAAATGAGGGAAAATACCAATGAAGATACCTTACTTCACAATGATCAATGAACACAATCATCTGATATTCTATTTCATAATAGTTAAAATGACCAAACAAAATGTTTGCATTACACAAGGTACTGTAATTGAAAGGCATCTTATCTGTTGGTAAGAGAGTTTTTTGAGTGTTTTATCAAAACCAAAATAAAGGACTGAAGATACATTGCAACACTGCCTTTGTAGGTTTGTAGAAGGCTTATTACCATGCAAACAGAGTGTTACTATGGAAGGTCTTGAATAATTAAGGTATAGCAGGAAAAATGCTTGAAAGTGTGAAAGCCATGCGTGAGGGCAGTAAAACATATGTACATATAAATGGTATTGTACTGAACTGGTTTTCCATCAGTGCACAAGTCAGACAAAGTTGTGTACTGTCACCATGGCTGTTCAATATATTTATCGATGAATGGACATATAATGTCAAACTTGACACTTATTGATTTATGTTTTGGTAATATCCTAATCCATGTGTGCAGATTGCAGTATGATGATGACACAATCCTGTTGACTGACAGTAAATGTGAGTTGAAAGTAGTCTTAGATGTATGCAGTTTGTTGTATGAAATTTAAACTGGTTATAAATGAGAGGAAAATCAAGGTTACGGTTTTTGAGTGAAGAATTATTAGTGCTGAATGCAAGATCAGTCTAAATAATACAGAATTAGGCCAAGTGAATCAGTTTCTGCATTTAGGAAGCATGTTTGATAGAGAAAACAGATTAGATAGTGAAATAAGCAGGAAAGTGAATTCAGCTTTGAAAGTTACAGCTGCTTTTGCAGGACAGGCTCTTGAAAAGGTCCCAAATGGCTGTGTAGAAAAACGAAGTTGTTCCCACTCTGGTGTACATGGGTACCACAGAGATGCATTACTTATGATGGGTTTCTGGCAGAGCACATCCAGATCATGTGAGGAATGAAGATGTGTTACACACACACACACACACATTACTAAGCTATTCTCTCATATTCAGATGTCAGCTCCTCACAGAAAGAACTTACTGCTGTTGTATCAAACGTTTCAATTTACAGCAAACTCACCATACGGCTCGAGTTTCATTAACATCCATCACATGTTACAAACAAGACCTTTTGTACTTTGTACTCATTATCTTTTTCTCATGCAGACATTTCTGAATCTGGTCCACCCATGATTTCCTTGGACTTCCTCTACCTTTCTTACCTGTTGCTTGGGCTGAACAAATTATCTTAATAAGCATCTCATCGCTCGTTCTTTCAACATGGCCAAACTTCTTAAGAATATTATTCTCCACTTTGCTAACATTTTGCTTCACATTACATGACTGCAACACATCTTCATTCCTCACACAATCAGAACATGCCTTCCCACAAATAACGCATCTCTCCAGTGCACAAACGGCTCCTATGTCTCTTCTGCAGTACCCAGGTTTCACTGCCGTACATCAGAGCAGGAACAATTACACTTTCATACATGGCCATTCGAGACTTCTTTGAGAATCCATCACTCCTGTGAAATCCTCCTAAGTCAGCTATGGCTTTCAATGAAGAGTTCACTCGCCTACTAATTTCACCATCTAATTTGTTCTCTCTGTCAAATATGCTTCCCAAATATACAAACTCGTTTACCTGGTCAATAACTGTGCCATTTAGACTTATCCTGCATTCAGAACTAACAGTTCCTAGCTCAAAAACCATACCTTTGGTTTTTCCCTCATTTATACTGAGTTTGAAATTCATACAAACTTCGAACATCCAGGTCAGCATACTCTGCAACTCACTTTTGCTCTCTGCCAACAGAATTGTGTCACCAGCATATAGCACTCTACACACATGGACATTACCAAGACATAAACTAGTATTGTCCATTTTGGCATCACATATGCACACATCCATGAATGATGATGTGGTGTTGCAGATGCATATCATAATTGAAGCAAAATGTTAGTTGTGTGGAAACTAATATTCTGAGGTGCTTTGGTCATGTTAAATGAATGAGTGATGAAGTGGTAACTGAAAATTTTTATAAATTCATCCCAAATGGCAGGGGAAAAAGGTACAGAAAAGCTAAAGGACAGATTCAGAAGTGTTTGCAAAAGATAAAGGTAAAGCTGAAGCTATGTCCCAAAATTGCTGTAATTGAAGGCATTTCATACATCAACAGTAGGTAAAATCTAACACCATTGGTACCTTTGATTTGGCAGTTGATCTTGCCTTGAGGAGCTAGATTCTGAAACTTGAAGAACAGCTTAGTGATATGTAAGTATGCAGGTGTGACTTTTGATGAAAAAGGAAAACTTAATAGGGGAATCAGACCTCAGAATCAGCAAAACAAGGAAAGCCTCTCATTAGCTGCATAGAATATATTTCGGAAAAAAAGTGGCTGGCAAGACACATAAACTGGAAGTATACAGGGTGTCCATAAACTCTTACCCACATTACAAAAATTTATATAAAACAATCTATGAAAGTTCAAATAAAATGGCTGGCAACATAATATAGCAGCACTCATAAGGTTTTTTTTTCTTCTGTTCTTTAGGTGAGCACTACTTCTGAATAAGAGGAGCATTTCATGGATAATGGATTCCATGCAAGAAAAATTGGCGTGCATGTTATGGTTCCACGACACTAAATCGACGGTTATTGTCCAGTGTCATTTCAGAAAGAAGAGTACAGATGATCACCACCAGACCAAAACAGCATAAAAGCTTGGTATGAAAAGTTAAAAAAGACTAGTAGTGTTGCCAATCTCCACCGAGCGGCCCGACCATCGGTTATGCGAGAGACAGCTGCAGCTGTTCAGCAGATATTTCTGTGAAGCCCCAGGAAATCCATTCGTCGTGCTTCACTGGAAACTGGGATTCCCCAAGCCACGGTTCACAAAATTTTACAAGCGTCTTCATCTGTGTGCTTATAAGGTACAGATCGTTCAAGCTCTTCAGCCTGATGACCAGCCTCATTAGGCTGAAGAGCTTGAACGATCTGCTGCATTTACGACTGAGATGGTGCAGCACATAGTTCACGTTAGTGATTATCTGCACTGTGCCTGAAGCCACATTCATCTCTGGTACAGTAAATAAACACAATGTGCAAATCTGGAGATCGGAAAATCCCCATTTGTCATCAAACAACAGAGGGCTAGCTCGAAAGTGAACGTATGGGGCGGCCTGATGCATGACAGATTCATCAGACTCGTTTTTTTTACAGAGCTCGTGGTAACATGTAACATGCACTGGGGCATGCTGGAACTTTTGCAGCACCTAATTTGCATGCACTTCAACTATCACTTATTTTTCAACAAGACGGTGCCACACCACATTTGTCAATAATGGTTCGCGAGTTTCTGAATGCCACATTTCCAGACAGATGGATTGGCCAAGACGGTCCCACGACATGGCCACCTTGAACACCCTACATAACCCCTCTAGACTTTTTCCGGTGGGGTTATGTGAAAGACCAAGTTTACTCTAGCAGTGTTCTGGATGTCGAGATGTTGAATAGCAGTATAATGGATGTCACTGGTTCTGTCTCTGCTGAGATGTTAAACAAAACATGGCATGAAATCAAATATCACTTAAATGTCCACCGGGCTACAAGTGATGCCTATGTGTAGATGTATTGACACTGGAAAAAAAAAAAACTTTACTTGTGCATCATCATTGTCGTGCAATCCCTTTCTTGTACTTGTAATACATTTTTTATATTAATTTTTGTATGTGAGAAAGACTTTATGGACAACCTGTACAATGACACATTTAGCCCCCACCCTCTTTCATGACAGCAGAAGTTTGGAGCAAGGTAAATGGATCTTTCACTTAATTATATTCTGTTCAAATGAAAGTAGTAAGAGGAATATTTAGAAATAATATACAATAAGTGAATTAATTCTCTCAACAGAATTAGCAATGCAGACATGAGAACTGAGTGGCATACTTTTTTGGCGGAGGAAATTATTAATGAGAACATACTTGAAGTGGTTTCGATACTTGTGTCACACGGAAGAAGACAGGTCACCCAGAGAAGTTATTTTCACAATAAAGTTATTTTATTTTCATAGGCAAAGAGACAGATTTAGAACAATGAGGAATCTCCCATTAATCACTGAAATCAGTATGTTAGGAGTAAATCTTGCAATGGACACAAAATGGGTGGGTAAAAGTTTTCTGCACAGCAGAATTTATGTTTTTAATTGGTCTGTGTGAAAATCATACCTGAACACCATACTTGCATGCAGATATGAGACTAGGATGCCAATAACGATAGGTAAGACACTTGCTGAAAATGACGTGCATTTCATCACAGTGTTTCCAACAGTTTACTCTGACAGCAAAAACATTATGAAATATTCAGCACCTCAGACTTAATTTATGGACAGATAAGTCAAGAGGGGTAGGCGATTTTTTTTTCTTACTTTACCATTATGTGAAGAAATACCCTCAATTTATAATTTTGGCTGAATTTAAGTAGATGAATATTAAACATCGGAAAGTGACCCATTAGTTAAATTAATAGTGCAATGTTAAACTTAACTTTGGTACTCGTGATATGCTAAAGATACACCATGCCCTTCCTGAAAAAGGAAAATCTAATTTGTGCATTATCTCATTATCTTGTTAGTAAAACAGGAAACCACAAACCTAGTCCACTGTGATGCTTCACACAGCACAGAACATGGAGGTGTTAATGGCTGGCAAGAAGTTTTATGTGCACTTCCTTTTGTGGTTGCATCTGACTGCTGACCAGCCAGGAAGCAATCACCAGCAGATGAACTTGAAGACTGCTGAATGTCCATACACTCTGTACTTCTAACATCTGTTGGTTTTTCAGAATCAATACAGTATTTTATAGGATTAACAGAGGTCTCACAAGATGATGCTTTTACTGCAATCTCAATTTCTTCCACAGTAGAACAATCAATTGCGTTTTTCTTGGGACTGTGCAAGCTTGAACGTATCACATCTTTCAGGTGACTAAAATCGGATGGAACAGAACTTAGTTTGCTACCAGAATCAGGGGGAAAAACTGCATCTTCAATAACAGGACATGGTAAAGTAGTTACAGGTACATCCTCTAGGTGATCTTCTAAGGCCTTCTGTAGTGATTTCTCAGGTGATGGGCTTTTGTTCAGCAGTGGAACTCCAACTGGTGATGATACTAATGGGGACGTCAAAGCTGTACTAGCCTTCTGACCAGAAACAGGTGAAGAAGATAATTTTTGTTTGGATGTGGTAACCTAAAAAAAAAAAAAAAAAGAGAGAGAGAGAAAGTAATGTGAGACATTTACATAATCACTCCAAGAATAATTCTGTAAACCAAAGAAAAATGCAACACGAACAATGATGAACAACTAAAAATGCATTAAATGATACTTAAATTCAGAATACAGAATAAATATGTAATTTAAAAAACTATAATAATCAAGATTAGAACAGAGAATTGTAGTGCTAGTGCTACAAAATTAAAGGTGTTAGCCAAAGTTTTAGCCAAATTAATCATTAGTTATATTTTGAAAGTGTTAGCCAATATTTATGACATAAAAATTGTTACAGGAAAAATGCTGATAAAATGAAATTCAAAATAACACTAACAAAGGAATAGAAGAATAACCTTCACATCAGCAGGAGCTGAGAAACAAATGTGAAAATCATACCGTCAAGGTATAGCCGCCAGAGAGTCACAACTAGCATGAACAGATGGATGTTCTGACTTCACTCTGAGGGAAAACAGAAGGAGCAGTGCATCCTGCAGCTCCTTGCTTTTGTTTCATGTGTCAGGATAGTGGATAAAAAAAGAATGTTCTTTGTATTCACAGCATTTTTTACGCTTTCCAACCGTAGGTTGAAGAAGCGTATATGCTCCAGCTTTGTCTGTCCGTCGGTCTGTCGGCACGATAACTTGCGTAAAAATGGTTCGATTTCGATGAAATTTTAGTATGTGGTAGGGGACCACCTGAGGACGAACCCTATTGAATATGGACGAAATGGGGTCAAAGGTCATGACATAGGAGCGGGATCCATTCCATTGCCCTTATGTGTCATAATGTGCGTAAATATGGTTTGACGTCGATAAAAATTTTATATGTGGTAGGGGACCACCTGGGAAGGAACCATATTCAAAATGGGTGAAGTGGGGTTAAAGGTCAGAAACCGGATGCATTCCATCGCTTTTATGCGTCATAACTTGCATAAATATGGTTCAATTTCGATGAAATTGTAGCATGACGTAGGGGACCACCTGGGGACGAACCCTATTGAAAATAGATGAAATGAGGTCAAAGGTCAGGACATAGAATTGGGATCCATTCCATCGCCCTTATCCCATACTATTAAAGGAGCACTTCTTGTATGTATGTAAATTTTATTTTGAAAACGGCTCTAAGGATTTTGATGAAAGTCGTTAACCTACCGTTTTCTGGTACTAGAAATCGATTTAGCTTGATCTCGACTTTAGGAAAATTCGATTTGTGTGTTACATAACCACCCCGAATTATAACGTTTTTAGTGTCATCGCGTCGTCCCATTAATGTTACCCATGCTTAGAAACCTTATGGAGTCACAATCTCATGATTGAGAATGTTGCGGCGCGGTCACGCCATCTGTCTCGTTACGTCACATGTTGTGTGTGGATCCTATTAAAGTTTTATGACATCACACTCTTGCGAGCAGATGGTCGCGATTCCCATCATCATTACGTCACGCATTGTGTGTGTGTCTGTCCGCACGATAACTCACGTAAAAATCGCTTGATTTCGATGAAATTTTACTGTGTGGTAGGGGACCACCTGGGAAGGGACCCTATTGAAAGTGAACAAAATTGGGTAAAAGGTCAGGACATAGGAGCGGGATCCATTCCACTGCTCTTATGCGTCATAACTAACGTAAAAAGGTTCGATTTCGATGAAATTTTAGTATGTGGTAGGGGACTACCTGGGAACAAACCCTATTGAAAATGGGCGAAATGGGGTCAAAGGTCAGGACATAGGAGCGGAATCACTTCCATCGCCATTATGCGTCATAACGTACATAAAAATGCTTCGATTTGGATAAAATGTTAGTATGTTGTAGGGGCCTGCCTGGAAACGAATCCTATTGAAAATGGGCGAAATGGGGTCAAAGCTTCGGACACAGGAGCGGGATCTATTCCATAGCCCTTATGCATCATAACTTATGTAAAAATGCTTCGATTGCACCAAAGCTTTATCGTGTTATTTCGGAGGTATACTGAACCAGTTCTGTAGAATATCATCAAAATGGGATCAAAGGTCAGGGCACAGGACTGAGATTTATTCCACAGCCATTATCCTCATAACTTGAGTAATGATTTCTGGTATGTTGGAAAGTGTATTATAATCAATGCATTGCATGATTTTACTAACTTGTTATTGTATAAACTGTTATTTCTCTTCAACATATTATATTCCAAAAGTCACTCCTTTCACAGCTACTCTGTATAACAGAATTTATATAATTTAGAATGAAATATGTAAAAATAACATAGGTGTCTCACCTTACGCCTATGTTGTAAGGTTTCTGGTGTCTTACCTTACTAGAGCTGCCAATCACAATGTTGCACCGACATCAACTGACAGTGCTGGTGAGGTAAGATGCCAGAATGAGGGTGAGTGATGTTTTTACATATTTCATTCTAAATTCTGTAATACAGAATATCCAAAAGTGGTAACTTTATGAATATAATGTGTTGGACAGAAATAACAGTATACACAGTAAAAATGCTGTAAATATGAAGTACACAAAAAGTGAACCATGTAGACATGTGGTATTTCACAATGAAATATCAACATGACAATAAGAAAACTATTTTCACAAATTCTTCATGAAATTGGCCAAAATTTTAAGTAAATAGGTAATTAGCCTTGAAATTTTTTATTAGAAATTATGTGCATGCCCTCCACATAAGGAAGCCTTAATAGAAATTTACATGCCTAGTTTAAAAAGTTTTTAAGTGATTCACACAAAATTTAGGGGGGCCTGTTCTTATTAGGCATTAAAAATTTCAGACATTTTCATGAAAAATATGCAGATATAAATATTTATATTTTTTATCCCAGTCCTAAGGAAAATTGCCCATCATAATGCAACACAATTACTGCTGTCTAAGCCCAGCAATTGAGAGTGTGTAATGAACACTAGAACTGTCTGCTGGCACACACACACTGCTCAAATACAGTAGAGTTTCTTTCTTCCCAATATCCCCATCCTCAGCAGCCGTTGTTTTCACTGACTCCTAAACAGCAGCGTATGGTGTCTTTTTCGGGATTCCACAACAATGCTACTGCCACGGAAAAGGACCATCAAAACTTGTAGAATTCAATAGCTATAAAATCTAAATCTAAAAAAAAAAAAAAAGTGTGAAACATCTTTATACATATTTTTAAAATAGCAAATTTCAGCTTAAGGGCAGAACCATTTTAAGTGCCACAGCTTTGGAAATTAAAAAATTTAAAATCAACTGCAGTTCACACGAGAGTCGAAAATCCCTTAAGATTCATAAGGACATGCACCATTCATCAACATCTTCAATTATGATTTTTTTTGTCACATTTTATGATTTAGTCGCACGTGGCAAATCCTTTGGGCAAGCCTCGAATTGGTTATTGTTAATATGTAACAAATTGTTAGCAAAAAGTATGGATTTGCTAATGACGGGGAAAAAACAACACTACATAGTGCATACAAAGTACAGAGCAGCTAGTGCATTTTTCAAAGGCACAATATTGTTTGCTATGAATGCATCTTTTCTCTCCAGTTCAACAGCACTTTCTTTAATGTTCATTGATTCATTCACTCATTCATTTATCTATCAGTCAATTCATTTCATTTCTTCCCCAATCTTTTTTTTTTTTTTTTTTTGAGATTTTTTTTTTTTTTGTAACAAAATGAGTTCGTTACAGACATTGTTATAATTTTTGAAAGGTAAAATCTAGACCTCCTGCAAAATCATTTAAAAAGCATAATTTAGGATATGGCAGCACTTGCTTTCATTATTCCTTCTGAATTCAGACTGAAGTGTAAGTATTTGAATACTTAGGGAATGGGGGGAAGTGCTTTACTGCTTTGCAGTAGGAGGAGGAACAAAGCAGCATAGGTGTTCAATTGTGTACAGCAAATAAAGCATCATAACTAGGGCTACAATTAATATGCAATTAAATAGTTTTACACGTTTTTACATATTTGAGGGTTTTTTTGCCATTATTATACATAAGTATTTACTGTTTTACTACACATATTACATATTTTCATATTACTTAAAAATCTTTTAACAAAAATCACCAGTTTTTAAACAAAGCTTCCCAATATTTTCTGTTGTAGCAACCTGTGAACCGACAGAAGGCAACTTTTGCAACATATCAAAGCCAACAGATGGCAACACTACACTGCATATCAAAGCCAACAATTTGTTTTGCAACAAATCAAAGCCAACAGATGGCAATACTACACTGCATATCAAAGCCAACAATTTGTTTTCTCATCTGAGAGCTGATGAGTCATGCTCTGAGATGAGCAGATGTTGCTAGGTAGATGGCTAGTTTGTATCCATTATATAAGTGCATAGGAAGACCCTTCATGACTTCTGTTATGGTGAGTTGAAACAATATTCATTTTTTTATTGGTTTTAATTTTAACAGTTATGCTCCATTTAAGACTTAACATAAAGTAATGATCTCCAGATTGCCAAACTTATAATAATGTGTGAAACAATAGTGAACAACATTTAATGTGCCGATTATTTAGTGATTTCTTAGCCACGTAGAAATGGGTTCTTCGCAAGTTAGCGAAATCTGAACTACAGTATATATTTTTTGTATATACCTACATTTATCTTGGACAGCAGATATCAAGTGAAGGTCACATTCATGAAGAAATTAATTGGCATATAAAACTTACCTGGAGAGCTTTTGGAAGAAACAGTATAATTTTCAAGAGCAATATGACATTACGTCTTAAAAGAAAAGTGTTTGATCAATGCATCTTTCCAGTGCTTACGTATGGTGCAGAGACCTGGACCTTAACTAAAAGAGACATACAAAGACTGCAGACAACTCAAAGAAGCATGGAGAGGTGCATGCCTGGTGTAACTAGGAGAGACAAGAAGAGGAATTCGTGAATATGAAAAATGACGAGAGTAGAAGACATGATCAGAGTAAAATCCCTGAAATGGCAATGGCCTGGATATACTGCCAGAAGGACAGACTATCGATGGACAACCAAAATTTTAGACTGGATTTCAAGGGACAGGAAAAGACCCAGAAGAAGACCACATGGGAGATGGGTGGATGAAATTTGAAAGTATGCGGGAGTAACATGGAGACCTTCGTTCAGCAGTGGATTGATAACAGTTGATGATGATATATTTTTAGTAAATACTGTAATTTCCATCATATATTCCATAGATTATGTACTAAAAAATTATAATTTTCAGTTCAACAGATAATACATAGCTTATGAAAAAGTTCTTGGGGCACTTTAATTTTTTTTAATCCTCATGGTGTTGGAAAAGTATTGAAAATGTGTTAACAACAGAGAAAATATAAACAGTACAATGGTAAAGAGTCTTAAAGGGATGGAAATATGTCTTTTTGTTTGTTTGTTTGTTTTTACTTCTGAGCATTTTTGACAGAAAATACGATGCAATGAAGCTGGTACTATTTGCACTCATGGAAGACTATGGGCTGTGTGAAGTACACTAAGCTAATTCACAGCACATAATCATTGCCATCTTGCTAGTGTAATAACTTTGAATCACGTTCATTAGTTTTGCTGCATTAATTGATATAATTGAGGCTTTGTTCATTCTTTAGAAATGCCAAATACTACGGATTGTCAGCAATTTCTACAGATTTTTAGGTTTAACTAATGAACAATGATGCTGAAAAAAGTAGGATTTTGTTCTTTATTTACTTATAAATAATACCAAAGTGTTTAAAACATAACAGTTACTTTTTTTAAATAAGAAGATTGTTCTTTTTTTACTTCGGAGTTTTGTGTCACCCTGTGAACTGTGACTTTTCTGTCAGAATTTTTTTTTTCCCCTTCTGAATTTCAGAATCTACAGGTTATACATCGCTGTGGATTATGTGTATCTTTTTGTTTTTTTCTGGCATGTGGATTATACACTACCACAGATTATACAAATGGGGAAAAACAATTTTGAATTTGTTTACTTTATGGATTTTATTATTGGTTCTTAGGAAGCAGAAAATTTTCTGATTTGGAGACCTGCATTACAATTAAGAACACGCAGAATATGAATGTCTATAAAACTACAACTGCATCACACTGTGAACATTACATACAATGAAAGGAATCTTACTCTTTGATTTTCTGCAAGCTGTTGAGCATCCTCAAGACTATGAGATAGATGAGTACTACGGCTGGGGCTTGACGATGGAGAATCTGTTTCTCTTGGCATTTTACAATTTCCTTTAGAAGAGGAAACAATTTCCTTTTTGGGAGAAGACTGAAGTTCAATAGTACTGTGATAAATCACTTGTGCTGGCTTTAAGACCTTGCCTGTTTGTATATATACTTTGCCATCTAAAAACTAAACAGAACAAACAAACTTGTTAGTAATGGATGCAATAAACTATGGGCAAAAACTTTTCACTCACTCACTCACTCACTCACTCACTCACTCACACACACATTCACACACACACACACACACACACACACACACACACACACACACACACACACACACACACACACACACACTCCCCCATTCCAACCGAAAGCTTTTCTTCACTAGCATAGTGGCTACATTCAGCTTTTTAAACCCTATTCAACACATTCTTATATTTTGAAATCTTGCCTAGTGACCTCTGCTAAATAAAGAAGCATCACCAATTTATAGGCAAGAAACCCATATTTTTTTTTCAGCAAGTATGCACAAAAACATATATACACAAGGGAAAAACATACATAATGATATTAGTAAAAAAATAAAACTGGCAACCACATGGACATAGTTTGAATATTACAATGGATATTGTTAACAATAACACTAATGCAAAATTTAAAAGTTAAATATTTTTATGATTAAAGAGACTTAATACATATTAAACTAAATAAATAGATCTGAATTTACTTATAACCTGAGACTGGGGGAGATGAAGTTTAGAGAAAAGTGCATGCCCACAATAAGATGTATGAAGCTAAGTAATATTTTTACTTCATTAATTTGTGATTGCTTATACCTATGGCAATTAATAATTCATTATCATTAACCACCTGTCCAATTCTACCCAAATTTCCATTCACATGGACTTCAAAAGATTCATTCTGCCAATAAAATATATCCTGTTGTGAAATCAGGTGATTCATTCTTAGTCAAGCAAACTTGACTAAGAATGAATTGTTGTGGCTTTCATTTTTTCTTAGATATTTACAAAACTTTTAACTTCTTTTGGGCTATTTTGGAAGTTACTTTCCCCAAATGATACTTAAAACCTTCCCACAAATAAACTCCAGCATCCCTGACATAAAGCCTTCTCACCTTTACATACTGCTGCTTCATGTGCATACCCTACAGCCTAAACTAAACACTTTATATGGCTGCTCTACTGAATTTTAATGTTTCTGTAATGCATGGTCTGAATTTTGAATAATCATTGTGATCCTTTTAATAATCACTGTGATCCATTTTTAATTATCACCGTGATTGAGACAAGGTCTGAATTTTGAATAATCACCGTGGATCCTGCTTCGGATAACATACCTCACTTCAAAACTTTCATTTAATTAGCTCAGAATACATAAATATATCGTATGCGGAATCCAAATTTTTCAATAAGAACAAATACAACTAGAAAAGAAGAAAGATACCATTTTTTTAATTTTTTTTTATATTTTCTGACACACACACACACACACACACACACACACACACACACACACACACACACACACACACAAACTTTTTAAAGCAGACTTTTTTTTAAAATCACAAAGAAAGAGAATACATTTACATCCCTTTAGTGAAAACTGTGCATTACTTAAAATGCACAATGTGTGAACTGTTTTCATAAATAAACAGAACCTATCACAAAAACAAAAGAAAAAAAAGTTCAACCATATTCCATATTTTTTAGAATCAGTAAAACATCCATATTTTTAGAATCAGTAAATCATCCTCAAAGGTAAATAGCTACTTGCACCACTAGTGGCAGAAATGTGCATTACAAAATAACACAAACTGTACTCAGTGTGATGTATAAAATCATAGCTGATGATATCTGAGGTAAAAAGGAATTTTTGAAATTAAAGAATTAAAAGCAGAGATCAAAATGAGTGGTAGGCAATGCAAGTAACTAAAAATCAAGTTACGTTGATGGCAGTTGAGAGCATGCTCAAGTTATGTATAATAGTTTTTAAGGCAAATATATTTCAGCCATCACTACGGCCTTCATCAGTGCGACTACAATTTATTTTGTTGCCAGATTGGAAAGGTAAGTTCTGTAATGGTAACTCTGGGTGATGTGATGCAATGAGAGATTTCCAGATGTATGGAACATAAATGGGGAGCTCAGAGTTACAATTTTTGGAAAATAAAATTTTCAACTTTTTCTAAACCTCAGAGCAAAACGATTTTGGAAAGAAGCAGCTTTTTTGTATCGGACCAAAGTGGAATAGCAAAATGGTCAGCAATGGTAAGTTGAGAAAAGGAAGAGGAAGGTTCTCCAAATTTCCCATCAGATTTGTGTTCCTGAAGTCTTGAGAGAAGTTTTCAGAATGAACTTCCTATGTATGCGGTTAAACCATCGTTTGTCTTGATACGAATTTTATACACTCCAGGAGAAACAAGATAGTAAAATCATGCAATACATTGATTATAATAAGCTTTCCAACATACCGGAAATCATTACTAAAGTTATGAGGATAATGGCTGTGGAATAAATCTCACTCCTGTGCCCTGACCTTTGATCCTATTTTGATGATATTCTACAGAACCGGTTCAGTATACCTCCGAAATAACATGATAAAGTTTTGTCGCAATCGAAGCATTTTTACGTATGGAATAGATCCCGCTCCTGTGTCCGAACCTTTGACCCCATTTCGCCCATTTTCAATAGGATTCATCCTCAGACAGACCCCTACAACATAGTAACATTTCATCCAAATCGAAGCATTTTTACGTACGTTATGACGCATAATGGCGATGGAAGTGATTCCGCTCCTATGACCTGACCTTTGACCCCATTTCGCCCATTTTCAATAGGGTTTGTTCCCAGGTAGTCTCCTACCACATAATAAAATTTCCTCGAAATCGAACCTTTTTACGTTAGTTATGATGCATAAAAGCAGTGGAATGGATGCCGCTCCTATGTCCTGACCTTTGACCCCATTTCGTTCACTTTCATTAGGGTTCTTTCCCACATGTTCCCCTATCACATACTAAAATTTCATCGAAATCGAACAATTTTTACGCGAGTTATCGTGCGGACGGACATTCGCACACAACGCTTGATGTAATGAGGCAGATGGGAATTACGACCATCTGCTCGCAAGAGTGTGACATCATAAAACTTTAATAGAATCCACACACAACGCGTGACGTAATGAGACAGATGGCATGACCGCGCGCCAACATTCTCAAATGCGAGATTGTGACGCCATAAGATTTCTAAGCATGGGTAACATTAATGGGACTTTTTAAAGCAGACACTAAAAACATTATAATTCGGGGTGGTTATTTAACCCACTAAACAAATTTTCCTAAAGTCAAGATCAAGCTAAATCGATTTCCAGTACCAGAAAATGGTAGGTTAACGACTTTCATCAAAATCCTTAGAGCCATTTTCAAAATAAAATTTATATACATACAAGAAGTGCTCCTTTAATAGTATGGGATAAGGGTGATGGAATGGGTCCCGATCCTATGTACTGACCTTTGACCCCATTTCGTCCATTTTCAATAGGGTTCATCTCCAGGTGGTCCCCTACGACATACTACAATTTCATCGAAATTGAACCATATTTACGCAAGTTATGACGAATAAGAGAAATGGAATGCATCCTGCTCCTATGTCCTGACCTTTAACCCCACTTCACCCATTTTGAATAGCGTTCGTCCCCAGGTGATCCCCTACCACATACTAAAATTTCATTGAAATCGAACTATTTTTACGCTAGTTATCGTGCCGACAGACGGACGGACAAAGCTGGAGCACATACGCTTCTTCAACCTACGGTTGGAAAGCGTAAAAAAGCAAAGTCTTGGGTCTCTGTCATTACAGAGGATAACAGAGATTAAAGGAGAAGAGCAAATGGCAAGTCTATATCCTTCTCTTTTGAAGATACTGATGAGCCTGTGGGCAGAAAGTTTATGGTAAGGGATGGAACCAGCAAACATTAGTTCCTTTTTTGGTGATATAGGTTGAAGAGCAACAACTGGTTTTTTCTTAGCATTTTGAATTAATTTAGAAATCAGGTGTGGGAGAAAGCCCTGTTGAACAGCAATCAAGCAGATGTTGGCTAATTAATTATTTAGATTAACTTCAGTGTTACAAACCAAATGAGCTCGATGAATGAGAGACTTAAGAGAGCTCTGACAGTTTATATTGGTGGAAAGTATGAGAATTAAAAGGAATAATGCTATTAGTAGAAACTGGTTTTCGGTAGACTGAAGTGGATAGAAGATTATTAATTTTATTTTTAGAGATGGTGGCATCCAAACTTAAGCATATATAACTTAAGAGTGCTCTCAACTACCATCAACTTAACTTAAAAAGCAGAGATAAGGAGGAAAAGGCAATACAATATTATGCCCCAGTGGGATACTTGTGCATTATTTGAAGAAGATAATAGGTGCAAAATATTCTTCATAGTGAAGGGTACCCACCTACAGAGAAACGGCCTTTTTTTTTATGCGTTTTACTATGTTGTTTTGGGAATTTTGGTTGAAAAATTGTTATTGCTTTTGTCTCTTCTTAATAGTATGTGAATTCTGAATATTCGTAACTGCTGCGTTGCGCATCCTGATCTTCAGGTTTTTTGCAAATTTCTTCTTAAATTCTTAGGTAATATCTTTGATTTTGTCTCTGCTCTCTGTAACTAATTTCAATTTACTATTTAGCAGCTTATGCGCAAATTCTAGTTGAAATGTTTTGTTTTATTTTTCCTTTATTAATTTTTCTTGTTTCTTTAGTTTTTTTGGCTCCTTTTTGGAGTGTAGTTAATGCTCGAGTTTTGGTAATTTCATGGGCTGCTCATTTCCTAGAAAGTTTTTTCCCCAGTTGGTTTGCTCGGACCCATTTCCAACTAGGTCTTTGTGGAAGTGAGAAAATGCACAGTTTTGCTGGTCCTTGATGAAGCCAAGGCTCGGCATTCTTGACACTTTCTACATTCAGTTTGCTATTTTTTATCCTCTTTTTACTGATACCTGTTATCTATGAGTTTTACTATGTTGTTTTAGGAATTTTGGTTGAAAAATTGTTATTGCTTTTGTCTCTTCTTAATAGTACATGAATTCTGAATATTCGTGACTGCTGCGTTGCGCGTCTTCATCTTCAGGTTTTTTGCAAATTTCTTCTTAAATTCTTAGGTAATATCTTTGATTTTGTCTCTGCTCTCTGTAACTAATTTCAATTTACTATTTAGCAGCTTATGCGCAAATTCTAGTTGAAATGTTTTGTTTTATTTTTCTTTTATTAATTTTTCTTGTTTTTTTTTTAGTTTTTTTGGCTGAGATCCTTTTTGGAGTGTAGTTAATGCTCGAGTTTTGGTAATTTCATGGGCTGCTCATTTCCTAGAAAGTTTTTTCCCAGTTGGTTTGCTCGGACCCATTTCCAACTAGGTCTTTGTGGAAGTGAGAAAATGCTAAGTTGCTTGCTGGTCCTTGATAAAGCCAAGGCTCGGCATTCTCGACACTTTCTACATTCAGTTTGCTATTTTTTATCCTCTTTTTACTGATACCTGTTAGTATATGAGTTTTACTATGTTGTTTTATGAATTTTGGTTGAAAAATTGTTATTGCTTTTGTCTCTTCTTAATAGTATATATATATATATATATATATATATATATATATATATATATATATATATGTCATCACTGTCAATTATTACCAATCCACTGCTGGATGAAGGTCTCCCAAGTTTCTTCCACAACCATCTTTCTTGAGCCAGTCTCCTCCATGTCACTCCGGCATACTTTTGAATTTCATTCACATATCTCCCACATGGTCTTCTTCTGAATCTTATTTGTGTTCCCTGGTATCCAGTCTAATATTTTCAACTTTGTCCATGCACTTCAGTTGGCTCTAAATCCACTGACATGATCAAGATTGAGAGTCGTGATAATCGTGTCATTTCCCTTTATGGGTGGAAACTCGGCAGCAATGTAAATGAGATCACCAAAAAGATCAACATCACTTTTGGTGAAGGAATCACATACAAAAGTACATTATACTGCTGATTCATGAAGATCAAAAGCAGCAATGAGAGTCTTAAAAACTATGACCATGGCAGGCCACTTTTAGTTATCAATGATCACAAGTTACAGACACCTGTGGAAGAGGATCCACGCCAAACTGTGTGAAATCTTGCACCTAATTTCAGTGCTTTCAATGCAACCATTTTTAACCACCCACTTGCATTCATGGAGTCAAAAAGCTGGGACAAGTGGGGGCTGCATGAATGGAGCGAGGGAAACAAAGCACATTAGCGGTGTGCACCTCTCTTCCCGAGCATCTCAAGAAGGATAAGTTCCTGAATTGGATCCTAACATGCAATAAAAATTGGATCACGTGAAAGCAGTAAACGGTCAGGATCCTGGGTCAATGTCAGTGAGACCCCAAAACACTTTCTCAAACAGATGCTGCACAAAAAAAAGTCTTGGTCATTGCTTGAGGAACCACACAGCCATCCTTAACTACTGCATCTTCTTCAAACTGAGTCAGAATACCATATTTGCCATATACTGCTCAGACATGGCTGGTTCACAAGAAGTTTTTGAAAAAGCACAACAGCATGGCTGAAAGATCAGGTGTCAATGCTGTTCTGTGACAATATGCATCTGCATGTGGCAATGAGATTATCAAGAAGCTTGGATGACATTCTTGAGCATACTTTGTACTTTCCTGACTTTTGAAGCACTTAAGTCCAGACCAAACCTTTTATTTGGACTACTACTTAGTAAGCAAGTGCTTCCACAATCAGAACGCTCTGCAGTAAGACTTTGATGAGTTTATGAGGTCCCGCTCCACTGATTTCTTCAGAAAAAGCCTCTATAAGCTTCCTAGACATTGGAAACCAGACCCTTCATGGACGAATGGTCACAAGCCAGCGCTTAGACCACTGTGCCACCGAGGCAGTGATTTCATATTAAGACAGCACTTCACATTTACAGAAATAACTGCTTGCTATTGATAGGTAATTATCTTAGTAACATTATTAGAATACATACACAGATAAAAATTTCATGTAACAGCAAAATTGCAGTAACCTTTTTACTTTAACTGAGATTTTGAACTTAAAACTTTTGTGCCAACATGTTAGAACACCTTCAAAAAAGCAATTTTGCGATATAAAAGGATGGTGCTTTTTTGTTTCTCTTTCTCTTTTAGCAATTATTGCTAATCCTACTCGTTTACCACTTCAAACCAGGCTGTCATGTAGAGAGGATTGGAGATGCAAGAGTGGGAAAAATTGTGATCAGGTAAGTCAGATATACATACACAAGACATGGTACAGGCCTCCACCAGAAAAAGCTGAACCTTGTAAGACAGCAATTACGGCAAGTTTGAATTCGCGCAAACACATTATATACTACCAGCAGAAATGTAACATGGTAAATGAAACTATGCAAAGATGAAAATCAATAAAAAAATTCAAATTATTTATGTTTTGATTCTCTGATTTTTTTATTTTTTGTACTAAAACCTCAAATTTTTAAAATTGTGTACTAAAGTATAGTTTGCATTTTTAATGAACACTTTCTCCATGTGTTTCTTTTTTTGGTGGTCAGCTATTGTCCCATATCTTCTTTTACCATAGCGCATGAAGTCACAACAAAGATTGCACAAAACTTTTCCACCCACATCTACTTTTTTTATGCAGTCACCAACCAACACATCAGTTTGTTTATCACCAAGTTTGAATTTTACAGACTTTGTTAATCAGTCACATCTAAACTTATTTTTTTCCAGATGGTCAATGTCACAAACTTTTGGACTATCAGAAACAATATTCACCATACTAATTCTCACATGAACTGCTAAAATAAAAATTGTCAAACTTAAAACGTAAGATAATGGAGAACGGGTGGGAAATAACAACTGCTTTGTACTCTATTTTTTTTTAAGATGCCGAATTAGAGGAAAGGAAACACCCAGCTGAGGTCAATAACACGAACACTAAAGAACCAATCACACTGTGCACCATGTACACGTCATCCCCTTGCCTCATCCTGCACATTGAACTTCCACTACCTCCAAGTCCTTCCCCTCCCAACACAATGTTCCGAAGTCTGCTTTTCTCCCCTTTGCGTGATACCAACCACCCCTTTAGGTCTTTACTTCCACCTCCTTTTCTTCGATATCCTCCCCTAGGATCCCAGCTGCCGTCATGGATCGCCATTGCAAATGATCAAATGTGCTCACTGGCTTAGTTGGGGCGCGGCTTCGCCAGCAACAAAAATACCTCCCAGACAATTTTACAGCAGATTTGCATCAATCACAGGAATGATAGAAATCAGTGCCAAAAAAGCAGAATTTCGCATTTCTGCAGAATTGCACCATGTCTGAATACAGACATGGTCCTTGGAGACACTTATCACAGCAAGCTGGTACAGTTCTTTAGTACTGGCAGAAGTCAGTCACAAGGGCAATATATTAAGAAGCAGAAGATATTGCAATAAGCCCACCTCTTATCATAACGATCATCACAACCCCAGGCTGCAGATATCTACTTACTGAGAATTACATATTTAGAAGAAGCAATAAAAAACAAGTTAGTAAAATCATGCAATGCATTGATTATGACACGCTTTCCAACATACCAGAAATCATTACTCCAGTTATGAGGATAATGGCCGTGGAATAAATTTTGCTTCTGTGCCCTGACCTTTGACCCCATTTTGATGATATTAAACAGAATTGGTTCAGTATACTTCCAGAACAACATACTAAAGTTTTGTCACAATAGAAGCATTTTTAGTCAAGTTATGAGGATAATGGCTGTGGAATAAATCTCGCTACTGTGCAATGACCTTTGATCCCATCTCAATGATATTACACAGAATTGGTTCAGTATACCACCGGAACAACATAGTAAAGTTCTGTCGCAACAGAAGCATTTTCAGTCAAGTTATGATTATAATGGCTGGGGAATAAATCTTGTTCCTGTGCACTGACCTTTGACCCTATTTCAATGACATTAAACAGAATCGGTTCAATATACCTTTGGAACAACATATTAAAGTTTTGTCACAATAGAAGCACTTTTAATCAAGTTATGGGGATAATTGCTGAGGAATAAAACTTGCTCCAGTGCCCTGACCTTTGACCCCATTTCGATGATATTCATCAGAACTCGTTCAGTATATCTCTGGAACAACATACTAAAGTTTTGTTGCAATAGAAGCATTTTTAGACAAGTTATGAGGATAATGGCCATAGAATAAATCACGTTCCTGTGCCCTGACCTTTGGCCTCATTTAGATGATATTAAACAGAATTGGTTCAGTATACCTCCGGAACAACATACTTAAGTTTTGCCATAATAGAAGCATTTTCAGTCAAGTTATGAGGATAATGGCTGTGGAATAAATCTTGCTCCTGTGTCCTAACCTTTGACCCCATTTCGATTTCAGTATATCTCCGGAACAAACTAAAGTTTTGGCGCAATAGGAGCATTTTTAGTCAGGTTATGAGGATAATGGCTGTGGAATAAATCTCACTCCTGTGCACTGACCTTTGACCCCATTTCGATGATATTAAACAGAACCAGTTCAGTACATCTCCGGAACATGATGAAGTTTTGTCGTAATCAAAGCATTTTTACATAAGTTATGGTGCATAAGGGCGATGGAACGGATCCCACTTTTATGTCATGACCTCTGACCCCATTTTGCCCATTTTCAATAGGGTTTCTTACCAGGTTGTCCCCTACTACATACTAAAATTTCATTGAAATTTAACCATTTTTACGCGAGTTATCGTGCAGACGAATGGACAGACAGACGGAAAAGGCTAGAGCATATATGCTTCTTCAACCTACGGTTGGAAAGCATAAATACAATTTTAAAAGAAGGGTTGGAAAATGTTTCTTACCTTAGTGCCACACTTAGCACAATGCCTGTTTCTATTCTGCATTCGGACATCGGTAGATTCCAGATGACACGAACAAGGACAATCCTTTCCACCATATGGGTCTGCTGTCTCAGGAATAATAATATCTTCAAAACTGTCAACACTTGAATGATCAGCATCACTGTCTGGGATGGTGATGTCCTCAAAATCGGTCATCAAACTGCATCACAGATAAATCACAATTAAATCCTAAATATTATAATGGAATAAACACACCAAGACTTTTCCCCTTTCACACAATTAAAATTAAAACTAATTCTTCACAACATGTACTGGTTTCAAGATTTATTTTGAGAAAAATGAATCACCCTATCAATACACAAAAGGGCACATGCAGTAGAATGTGCCCTTTTGTGAGGTGGAAAGACAATAAGAGAAAATACACAACACAACTTGTTACGTGCATATGCACACGAAAAGCTTGCCCTAAATATGTAACACCGACCTCTTCAAATCTCACATTATCATTTCGAAGTTTGGTACTGAATTTCACAATGTCACTGTTGGCTCTTTTTCCTTCATAGGAAGCACAGTAAGAGGAGAATAACATCTGAAAAACACGACTCCTTCTCAGACACATACTTTAATGAATATACAGTCGGCCCTCCGTATCCGTGGGTTCCACATTCACGGATTCAACCACACGCGGATCGAAAATATTCGAAAAAAAAAAATTCAAGAAATTTCCAAAAAGCAAAATTAGAATTTGCCATGTGCCAATTCCTGTAAAGTACAGTAATATATTAAAAAAAAAAAAGACTTTTTAAACTTAAAAAAAATTTTTTTTAGACATTGTTACTGACAGTTCACATTTCAACTCTCCTATCAGCATGTAGCAACTCTCTCAGTGAAAAGTGTGGAAGTGTCCTTGGCACCAAAATGTCACCTTGGTAATGAGGCAAACAGTGTCTCCTCTCACATGTGTGGTATCCATGGTTGCCACATGCGTCCTTGACCTTGCTGACGGGCGTTGGCGTGTCTCTGAATCTCCAGCAAACAGGTGAAAACAAAACAGAATTTATTAACATGTCGTTCGAGCATTGTTCGCTACTTGTGTTGTGTGCACCTTTTGTTTCTGTGAAAAAATGGTTCCTAAAAAGCAGTTAAGTGGTCAAATCAACCCCTTATAGGCAAAGAGGGAGCTCAAAGTGTTATCTCTCGACAAAATAAAAATCTTACATCTTTTGAAAAGTGGCATGTTGCTTGCTGAAGTGGGCCATAAGGTTGGTAAGAACGAATCAAGAGCATTTGCACAATAAAGAAGAAAGTAGCGGCAATTCGTGGAAGTGTTAGTGCTGCCCCTACAAATGGCAGAAATGGTTTTTCTGGTTCATGATAAAGTTCTTGCGAAGACTGAAAAAGCAGTAAGTGTGTGGGTAAAGCACATGTCACAGGAACATATCCCTGTTAATAGGAAAATTATGCATGGAAAAGCACTTAGCCTCTATGAGCACTACTGTCAGGGGACTGAGGAGAGTGAGAGGAAGGAGTTTAAGGTCAGTAAGGGATGGATGGCTGGCTGGATATGTAAAGTGCTACACAGCATCAAGAACTTAAAGAACACAGGAGAATCGTCATCAGCTGATGCAGAGACAGCAACAGCATTCCCAGAATAGCTCAAAAAAAAAAAAAAAACATAGAAGAGAAAGGCTACCTTTCAGAGCAAGTCTTCAATTGTGATGAAACAGACTTGTTCTGGAAGAAGATGCCCAATAGTATCTACATTCATAGGAGTGCCAAGCAGGACACGGGGTTAAAGGCCTGGAAAGATAGTCTTACTCTGAAGCTGTATGGCAATGCAGGTCACATGATCAATCCAGGCTTCATCTACTGAACAAAAAAAAGTCCCTGGGCCCTTAAGAACAAAAATTGTCTGCCTGTGTTCTGTCAACACAACAAGATGGCTTGGGTGACGACCATCTTATCTTGTTCTTGGAATGGTTCTATCAGTGCTTCATTCCTGAAGTGAAGAAATACCTCGAAGAGAAAGAACTGCCACTCAAGGTCCTCCTCATAATTGACAATGCTCCTGGGCAACCCCAATCTCTCTACTTTGCCGATGAGAACATGGAAGTAATGTTCTTGCCTCCTAACACTACATCTCTGCTGCAGCCACTTGATCAAGGCCTTATCAAATGCATTATGGCTACTTACACACACACCTGACCTTTGGGAGGATTTGTGCTGCCCTTGAAGCTAACCCTGACAGCAGCATCATGGATTTATGGAAGAGCTTCACAATTGCAGACACAAATGTGCTTATTGAAGAAGCTGTAGATGCCATGCCCAAGACAGTCAATGCATGTTGGAAGCCATTATGGACTGAGAAAGTCAATGATTTCAGGGACTTCCCAACTATTAATGCAGAAGTCAGGAATATCTTAGATGTTGCAAGAGAAGTTGGTGGGGAAGGTTTCTCTGACACGATTGAGGGCGACATCGAGGAACATGTAGAAGAGCATAAAGAATCCCTTACCAACGAGGAACTCTAAGATCTGCTGAAATCCTCTACCGAAGATGGTGATGAAGCAGAAGATTTAGAGGAGGCAGACCCATCAATTTGGACACTTGAAAAATTTGCAGCAATTTTTCAACAGACGCAAGTGTTAAAGGATATGATCCTTAAGTACAATCCTTCAATGGAATGAAGCTTCCATGTCACCCGAAGGATAACAGCATGCCTACAACCACTGCAATATTTGTTTAATGATGCAAAGGAAAAGAAGGAACAGCTTCCTATAATAATATTTCTAACAAAAGCACATGCAATTGTGAAGGCTCGACCTTTGAAGATCCTCAGTTCTCAACCTCTACAGATCCTGAAATTAGTATTAGTGAGCCTCCTTCAAAGCGTTAATGTCTGCAATCGTAACCTGATTCTTCTGACATAGATGATCCTTCTGATGTCCTGCCAGAAGGTTTAAGTTAGCCTGATATCTTACTGCTCACCTACAGTGACACACATCTCGTCGCCTCACCATATCAGCAATGTAGGCACCATACAAAAATCATAGTCATCATCATACGAGGGTTATCAAGAGAGATCTCAATTTATAATTACAGTATATGTTCTATATGTACTTTTATTTTAAATATTATGTGTTTTATTCTATGTATTTCGCTTTCAGGTCATTAAACAAAAACAATATGTAAGTGTTGAATGAAAGAAAATGTTATGTTGTTGCTGATGTGTGCTACGTAGTTAGGCCTACGATGATTGCATCTGTACTGAACATGTACAGACTTTTTTTTCTTGTCATTATTATCTAAACAATACAGTATAACTATTTACATAGCATTTACATTGCATTAGGTATTATAAGTAATCTAGAGATGATCTAAAGTATACAGGAGGATGTACGTAGGTTACATGCAAATACTACGCCATTTTATATAAGGGACTTGAGCATCCGCAGAAGGTCCTGGAACCAATGGCCCGCGGATACCAAGGGACAACTGTACATCCGTTACAATCTAAGCCCCATTATTTTAGATCTAATGGATGTGGTCAATCAGGACAAATGAATTAAAAGCCAATTAACTGGAGGGTGCTGATTGGTGATGAAAGGTAAGGAAGATTCACCCAGTTTGAAGAATTTACTGAAGAATGAAGCATTTGCACTTTCTTGATAGTCCACGAAGGTGAGAAAAGAACTGTAAATTAGAGGCGAGTCCTTCATGAGACAGCCACTTTACACCATGTAGAATAAACTGAGTGATTCCTGGGCTGTCAAGGTAATGGAGTAGCACCAACTTGTGATGTGGACAGACAATTTAGGGTAAAAGAAAGAATAAGAAATCACTAATGCTTTTAAATTGGTCGCTTTAATCGAATCTCAAGTACCCGATGTTCTTGTGTACACTAATACACAAACAAAGGCATCGAGAGGCACTACAACAAGGAAAGAATTTGAAGGTTGAAGGTCAGTTTTCCTGAGATTCGTGATGAGTAGGGATAGGATTTCTGCATTCAGCACGCAATACAAAATTTTATGCGGGCACGTATATAGATTCCAAATCTGATCATAAACATGTAAAATCAACTTATTTTAACACCCCTTATGTGCACTCTCTAGCATGCAAAAGCCCTTTCTGAATGCAATCTTCAATCATGCATAAAAACCAAATATCTGCACTTGAAATGAATGCAAAATTTGCTTTTTTTATGTAAAATTTACAGTTAATTTACCATTTTTTATGTGTATCTCTGAGAGAGAAACCACGAGGAAGGGAAAGTTGCAGAAGTATGGATTAGTGTATTCATTTCTCTTCCTCTCTCCCCTCAATGAAATAGGTGCAGTCCAGAAGAAGGAGGAAGAAGAATGAAAACAGCGCACGCACGGGTTAGTTCATATTCTTTTTCTCTCCCTTCAGCAGCAAATAGGCACAAAGCAAAAATGAGTAAAAACGGAAAATCTAAATTCTACAGTATTCCAAAAGACTTTCAAAATGAGGAGTTTGAAACTGATAGTACTCTGATTTTGTGTACATATTGTAACAAGAAAATCATGGTGGATGATAAACACCAGAAGCTGCCATTCAAGAGACACGTGGAATCCGTCACTAACAAAAAGAACAAAGAAATTAGAACAAAAACCAAGGAAAGCAGTACAAAATGTCCGTTCGTTGCGGACGCTTTTTGACAAGCATCTAAGAAAGCCGATCAAGTCAACCAGTTTAATGCTGATATTGCTGCTGATCTAATGGAATCAGGAATCCCTTTGTCTAAAGTCAACCATCCTTCCCTAAAAGGATTTCTGGAAAAATGCATGCAAAGGAAAATCCCCGATGAGAGCACTTTGAGGAAGAACTACGTGGATGTGAACCATGACGCCACCATACTTAAGATCAAAAGCATTATAAGATATTCTTCAGTGGTATTCATTCTGAATGAAACAACAGATGTTTAAAAGAGGTATGTTCTTTCCATTCTTATTGCTCCTTTGAATGGAGAACCATCTCGCTTTGTGTTATTCAAAATGTATCATTTGGAAAAAACAAATAACTGCACTGTAATGCAGGCATTCAATGATGTTTGTTCGAAATTGTGGCCAGAAATTCATTACGACAAGGTATGGTTGGTGATCACAGATTAGGCGTCTTACATGCTGAAAGCATTTTTGCACCTGAAGCCTCTCTATCCCAACTACACCACGTTACCTGCTTGGTGCACTCCTTGCATAGAGTTTGTGAAGCCGTGAGGGAAAAGTACGAAGTTGCAAACCAGTTAATTGGATTAATGAAGAAAGTGCTGCTTAAGGCCCCAGCGAGAATAAATATGTTCCAGCAAACCACCCAACTTGCCCTTCCTCCAGGGCCTGTGATTGTCAGGTGGGGCACCTGGATCTCTGCTGTGGTATACTACTGTCTAAACTTTGCCAAGATCAAGTATTTCATTGCCCAACTTAAAGAAGATGGTAGTGCAGCAGTTACAAAAATCAAGAGTCTCGTAGGCAGTAAGGATCTGGAAAAAGAGTTGTATGAGGCATACAACTACAAGTTCATTGTAGACAACATCAAGAAGCTTGAAGAATGGAACCTAGAAAAGCAAATACAATGGGAGATTTTTAAGGAAGTGGAAAGCCGTATGGATGACTTTGCCAAGACAAAGCTGGAAAATATTCCTCGGAAGAACCTAGACATCATTGCCTTTGTCACTGAGAACCAAGATCTTGACATTCGCATAAAGACCAAGTTTGCGCCTCTAGTGAGCGTGGAGATGGAGAGATCTTTCTCTCAGTACAAAGAATTCTTGTCTGACAAGTGGTAGAATATGGTTTTCTAGAACACTGAAAAAATGTGCACTGTGCAACAGAATTACTTTGTATGGAATGAAAAGGAAAAAATGTTATAGAAATAAGTGGTAAGTCATGTATTTTTATTACATTAAAAGATTGGAAACGTTGAAATTTGTGTAGCTCTACATTTAATATTGCACGCAATAGGAAAGAAAATTTGCATGCAATTTAGTAAAAATGTGCACGCAAGAATCCTAACTGTAGTGATGAGATCACCTGGCTGCACTCTCAGTCCTGAAAGAAGGAACAAAAACACAAAACTAAGGTTCCGTTGTAGCTTCCAACATCCCAAAAACTGGAGATGCAGAATGCTGACAGTGTAAAGTTGAAGGAACCAGGAAGTCTGTTGTCATAAGACATGCAATACATCAATAAAGAGTTCCCACTGAAAGACCCACTGACAATTGTGTGTATCAGTGAATGGAAGAAATATGAATGGATGGCTAAGCTTGATCTTTAATGGCAAGGAGATACTGCTTGTAAGTTCTCGTATTCAAGGAGATGACCCCACCACCAATAAACATGAAAAGCAATAGGTGACTGTAGAAGTCTTTCCCCTTGCTGTCTTGATCATCAGCAAAGATAGCCATCAAAAGAGAGGTTGTGTGGTGACCCATCATTCTAGAAACATTCCAATGTTTCAAAATGGCATGCAGAGATCCCATCTCCAAAGAGAGCTATGCTGTTCCGGCGAGCGAAACAGCCTACCACAAAGGTTTCAATTTGCATCATATTAAATGTGAGTGCAGTACGTATATCACAAGGAATCAACCATTTCACCGTGGATTACTCTAGAAAAACATGGTCATAAGTATAAATTTATTTGATTATTCAATGCCAATTGCTGTCCAAAAAAGAACTGTTACCCTGTCAGGACAGACTAAATTGTGTCATATGTTGATAGAGAACAGCTGAATTTACCTGGCAGCAAACACCATCGGACAATTATAAATTTTTGTTTGCAGTGACCTACGGAACTCCCAAACCCCATCTTTGTTAATTTTCAGAATAAATTACATAAATATGTGTGCCTTAAATGAAAGTGTGTATTGTGCCAGAAATCCTTGCAAGTTATTTGGATGCTAATAAACGTGAAATTTTGTTTGCTTTGAGTGCAGGCCATATCAATTTCTTCAGTCTTTGAAATGAAAAAGCACCCTGCATGTTTTGATTAGTTAAAATTCATGCCATAAATGGTTGTTCATTTCAACAAGCCTTGCTACTATAAATTCAATAGGAAAAGAACCCTAGGACATCTCAACATGTCCTTTCAGCAATGACTTGTTTTGTAATCTACATACTCTTAAAACTTATAAGCATGGTGTAGATCTTTTCAATAATCTAATAGTTATTTTGGTATACACAGATGCCATCTGCCTCCAGGTAGCAAATGAAAAAGTCCCAGAATACAAAACTTATTTAAGCTTTTACCAGTTCTAATAGAACCACAATAAACAAAATTACAAAATTTATTAAACTATTGCCAGTTCCTACATACTCCATAGTAAAGTTTTACTGTAATAACTGAAATAAAGACATGTAAAAAATGGGAGAACAGTTGCACAATATGCAAAATGCTTCTTAGCGAAGTGACAAAAGATGCAGAAATGAAAAGGAGAAGTGAAAAAATTATGCCACTATAAGAGAACTATACAGAGCGACAATAAGAGACCACATAATTCTATCCATTTAAAAACTGAAATCCCTCATATAGGGCACAAAATGTTGGGGAAAATACACCAAAGCAATAAGGGAAGAACTTATGGATATTAATAACATATAAGAATGAAACTTAAAATTTTCCCACAATGGTCCTTTGAAATTACTACAAAAATTTACATAATTAAAATAGAAAATATTAAGAAAATATACATAATTTAAAATTATCACTTTTGAGATAAATTAAAATAAAAAGTTGAACACCGTTTTCGGAATAAACAATAGTGGTATTTCATAACATCCCTCAATCAGCAGCGAGTTGTTTTGGTGTGAAATAACATAAATGGCTACATTATAAGTACTGCAATTTTTTTATTTCTGATAGAAATGTTTAGATGCTGATGTTAACATGTAAAAGTGCCAACTGATCATGCACCCATGGGGCCCTTCATATAAAACAGAAATGCAATACAGTAAAACAAATATACACAACAGATACCATTTTACTATGCACATAGGCTTAGTAAGAAATTAAATAAATTAAAAATATCCTTTAGCACTCTATAACAATGATATGAAGATTTATAAAGGAAATAAGTTCAATTTCAAAACTTGTGACCTAGAGGCATGTTCTCAAATTACCAACCTTTCTGGAGGACGTTCATCGGGGAGAAGCTGAGATAACTCTTCAACAAGATGACTTTGATTTCTGAGCAAAGGTTGCAAAGTCCTAATGACAGTTTCAGCAGTTACATCAGTTTGTTGATTAAGTTGAGTAAGAGCACGAATTATCTTTTGTATCTGCTGTGGTTGCTGAGAGAAATGCACCTACCAAGAGGATGAACAAATACAAATCAATCAAATAAACTGGAAAAAAAATAAAAATGTAGAAAATTTTGCAATAGTAAAGACAATCTTTCATTTGGCTCTAGTTCCAGTTGAAGAAATTTTCATTTAATCTTCCTTCCCTGTGAGTTCTTTTGGATATTTACAGACATTTCTGGCCTCTTGATTTTAGTCAAGGCCGAATAAGTGTGAATACCATGCACAATGAGCAAGATGGAATTGTTCACTGTAATTTATTTATGCAAATATTTAGAGCACACCACTATATTCACAATATAAAATTACTGAATTCAAAGAAAAATAAAATGATTTTAAAAACACTGCTTCAAACACTTAGTTTTGTTTTGTTTTGTTGATTTGCTAGAACATCAGCTCAAGTTTTCTCTTGCAAGCAAGTCTTGCTTTCCTCCCAACAAGTTAAGCAACCATATTTGTCTTTTGTTGACTCCGGAGCTGCACAGCACTGATTATTTAATTTCCCTTTCTGCTAATACCTTTCCGTTCCCATTTCTTCATTGTCACTTCTTATACCCTTTTTTTATTCCTTCCGATGACGATTTTATTCATTGCGCTGAAAGAACTTTCAGCCTGCAGACCATGAATGTTTTGGATAAATGGTGTAACTCTGAGAATATGAATACTGTTGAACACCAGGCATCAATTCTTAAAAAATTTCCAATTTGTCACTTCCATTTTCAGAAACTTTCTGGTGCTTTATCAGGCTATGAAAACATTTATGGGGGAGTAACATTTAATAACACATGATGGTGGAACCGTCACGGGAATAAAAGATATGATTACGAGAGAAATCTTCGTTCCGTCCAACTTTTGTTTTTGAAATCCCCCACTCGCATTTTTAAGCTGAGATACAAATATTTATGGAATAAAAGGACATTGAACAACAATACTGGACAAAAAGAACATCGCGAAGAGAGAGGGAAAAAAATGCTCACAGGAAAAATCTTTATGCCATCTAACTTCCATTTTCGAAAGTTTCCAAAGACGGAATTCTGTGTTCAAATGGAAAACGAACCCCCAACTACCACAAATCCTCACCCTCCAAAAAATTTCTGTTCAGTTGTGCATCGATCTGGAGAAAAACCCAAACGATAATGAAAAACGTGGAATTCCTCGAATCCACAGAAGAATCTTATTCCTAAAGAATACTTGGAAATCTTTGTACCATCTTAACTTTCATTTTTGAAAATTGTTGCCTACAGTTTCACACTTAAATACAAACATTTATGCAAGAAAATGATATTACCAACAATACTAGGCAGAGGTGACATCAAGAGAAGAAAAAAAAAATTATTGTTACAGGAAAAACTTCACTCTATTTAACTTTCATTTTCAAAAGTTTTGAAAGACAAAGTACTGTCCCCAGTCAGAAAATGACCTCACCCTACTCCCACCAATCCCCCCAAAAATTCTCTTCAGTTTTACATCGATCTCACAAATGACGAAAAAGCATAATTCTGCGAATCTGCGGAAGAATCGCATGAATGAAATATGCAAAATTATATATGATTTCACTGTCATTTTTGCAAAATAACAGCGAAATCATATATAATTTTGCATATTTCATTCATGCAATTCTTTGGCAGATTTGCTGAATTCTGCTTTTTTTGTCATCATTTGGAAAATGACAGCAAAATTATATTAAATTTTGTATATTTCATTCATGCGATTCTTTGGCAGATTTGATGAATTCTGTTTTTTTCGTCATCATTTGGGGGCAGGTCATATCGCCAGACTTACCGACAACAGGTGGACCTAAATTGGTATCGAAGATCAACCAAGAGAAAACATGTTTGACCTCAAACTACAAGGGAAGACACTTTAACTAGAGTGATAGGAAACAACTGGAGAAGAATGGCTCAGGATCACACTTCCTGGAAACTTTGCAACCTGCATTCCTGGAGAAATCCTAAATTAAAAAACAGGTCGATCTAGGTAATATATGATTTGCCACTAAATAATAGTTGGTGGTAGACTGGTGACATGTGTTCAAATCAGGAGGAGATGCACATTCTGAACTTTGGGGAATGGGTAGAATCGACCAGGCCTATCACTGAGTGTCCTATACCACCACCACATAGTGGAGAGTAAATTCTCTGTTCAGTACAGGAAGACCAAAGGGGAGGAGGAGGGCTTCCAAATAAAACTAAAATCTGCACAGTTTTATTGTTTCTTCTTTCAAGTGCTGTCATGATACCATGAGTAAAAAAACTCCACTCTGTGATATGGTACAAATAGCTGCAATGATTCTGAACGAAAGTCATCGTGATGATAACACTGAACATAAAAATGTTGCTAACACAACAGAAAAAAGTGCCCCTAGAGGACATGCTGAAAACCTACGATGGACTTGCTGAAGGATTTGGGCAAGTAGCTCTAAAAAAAACACCGAAAACTTTCACCTAGCAATAGCATCCACTTTCTGGTCCAACAAAAGATTTTAAAGTTCCTTTTCCATGATACTTTTCACTTTTTTTTTTATGATTACTTTTCATTACATTTGACTGAAATTAAAGTCAAAACCCTATATAGGTTGACTGATTGTGTAAAGTGAAGCTTTAATGACTGAGCAAACTATCTGTGAGGGGCATAAAATCTTGTGACATACAAGAACACATGAAGAAGTTCATTGCGAAAAAGAATTATTCTTATTCTTCTCACTATTATTTATGTGATCTGTGCTAAAAACATGTACCTGAACACCATACAAATACACTGGCATTGGGTAATAGTGATAAAAATATTCTCTGACAAAGAATTTGCATTTCAATTATTATATAATCATTGCACACGATCTAGACAATACTCGGAAATCTGACAACCAACATATTTTGAATTCCCAGTGTTAACAGGAGTTAAGATTTTGCCAAGAATAAAAATTTCTCCAACATCTGTAAAAGAACAAAAAAAAAAAAAATTCTGATTTATAACAAAATGAACTGCAAAAAAAAAAAAAGGAAATGATTCCAATGTTAAGAGAACTTCATTCAATGTGCATCAAAAACAGCGATAGCAAGAAATTCTTGTTCACTGAATGCAACACTAACAAAAGCAACTCAAACTGAGAACACTCGACAACAATATGTATCTAAGGTAATGGGGATATTGTGTTGACTTGAAGTTCCCTAGAAGTCAACAAGTCAATGCAGATATTTGTGTTCAGCACCTGTCGAATGCCATAGCGATAACAGAGCTGCGCATGCCTCTAGTACTTCCAAACCCGCCCAAACGCTATCGGGTGCCAAAATACATCATGACTTTTCCGGCAACCCAATAATAATTTCAGATTGAGAAATGCATTTGACACAAAAGAAAGGTAACACGTAAAACGTTGCAGCAGTTAAACCATTACATTAAATGGATATTAATTAAAGACAAAAACAAATTTTTAGTTTTAGACAAGTGGTTTAACACGAAGATAAAACAATAAAATTACTTACTTCTATCTTTCGCAGAAAGGATGTGATTTTTCTAAACATTAAATACTCTTTGTACCTTCCACACTCTTTCGCTTGTTCCGCATTCAAAAATTCAATGAAGTCGAAAAGCAAACCTGGGTACCCACTCAAGATATCTTCAACTTCGTTAAACAACTATAAGATAATAAAATGTGATAAACGAAAATGGAAAAAAAAAAAAAAAAAAAAGAAATTAAAAATTTGAGTCATAAAAAAAGTGCTGAAGAACTTATTTGAACATGGTATTAAATAGCCAACAATCAAATTAAGAAACAGGTGCTCTTCACGCAGATAGGCACTTTCCACATTGCATTTAATAAAACCAAATTACGAGGCATTTTACACCCTTTCTCTGATTCATATATGTATGGTATAATGGGTTAATTCATTCATATATGAAAAGTTACTGACAGCATTAAGGGTATATATGCCTCACTCTTTCTCTCTCTCTACTCTCCTCATATAAAAGTCAACCCTTTAATAAAATTCCCCTTAAATTATTTTGCCCTTGAAAACTTGTAATTGCAAATCAATCCATTGTGATAGATGTGCAAAACATATTAGTGATATACAAATGAATTGACGAATGTCAGCCATGCATAATGAAAGAATGCATCTCCCACTGAAAATACTTTTCTACCTTGGAAACTGCAAAAACTTTCCACCTTTTCCTCGAAGAATCTTAAGTCCACACACAAGTGCTAGAGCCAGTGCTTTTTTTTTTTTTTTTCCCTGTAGAAAAAGGTACCAGAACTTTTAAACACCAGATTTAAAAAAAAAGGGGGGGGGGGAGGTGGACCTCAAAAAAAAAAAAAAACTCAATATCTTAAACAATTTCTCATATCCTTTGTAGTATGGTACAAAATACAAAATTGTAATTTACATGTTCAGATTATATTAAATTATTATACACTGGTGTGCAAAAATTAAGGACGAAGAGGAGAAATTAGCATAACAGCGGAACAAGCAGGCAGAACGGATCGAAAGACCACTCAGGAGATAGACTAAGGTCCGGTATGGTAGGGCATGTGCATATATGCAGCATGACATGGGGGGAGGGGGGAGTGTCGGAAGGGTATAAAGCACACGGGCGGTGTACGCTCAGCAATTCGGTGAAAGCTATTGCACTGTGTACATCGGTTTGAACGACGTCAAGTTGCTGCCACCGTGTGATATGGCCAACAGGCAATCCAGTAGACGACATCTGGACGACTTTACCCGAGGTTGCGTCATTGGGAATTTGGAAGAAGGTCGAAGTGTGACTAGTTTGGCAGAGAAGTTCGGGATCGCTCACAGCATCGTTTCACGAGCTTGGAGAGCATTTCAAATGACAGGAACAGATGTCCGAGAGTTTAGCAGTGGTCGTCCACGAGCAACCACGGCGGCAGACGACCAGTATATTGTCCTACAGGCGAGAAGAGATAGACCGCAGACAGCAGGAGAAATCGCAAGGCACGTGGAACAGACAACTGGACGTCTTATCGCGTTTTACCGTGGCCAGGAGGCTGCACAAAGGTGGTCTATTTGCACGACGACCAGTACGGTGTGTGCCATCAATGCCTGCTCATCAGAGACAGCGGTTTCTGTGGTGCCATGAACACAAGAACTGGACACATCAGCAATGGGGTAGAGTTTTCTTTACGGATGAGAGCCGATTTAGTCTGACGAGCAATTCTGGACGTATACACATCTGGAGAGAGCAGGGAACACGCAATCACACCTCCAAGATCATCGAAAGGGACCGGTTTGGAGGTGGCGGAGTTCTCGTTTGGGGCGGTATCATGCTTGATAGCCGTACTAACCTCCACATCTTCCAAGGAGGTTCAGTCACTGGTGTCCGCTATTGTAACAAGGTTCTCCTGCCTCACATGCGTTTGTTTAGAGGTGCTGTGGTCCTGAGTTCCTCTTCATGGACGACAATGCTACATCTCATCGTACAGTGGTTGTCGCAGAGCTGTTGGAGAGTGAAGATATTCAACGCATGGATTGGCCCGCAAGGTCCCCGGACCTAAATCCAATCGAACATGTGTGGGACCTTCTCAGGAGACACTTGGCAGCACGTCACCAGCCGCCAGCAACGATTCCGCAGCTGCGATTGCCGCTACAAGAGGAATGGGCCGCGATGCCTCAACAGCTCTTTGACAACATCATCCTCAGCATGGACAGATGTCGTAAATGCTGCAACGCAGTCAGGGGTGATCATATCCCCTACTAAAGACTGGATTTTTCTTGGCAGCCGCCTGTCACATGGAGGTTTCTGTCTTCTGTCCAGTTGTGCTCAAAGCTACCTTTTCAATAAAGTGCCTTTGTATCCTTTGGATTCCTTGTTTGGATGGTTTTGCTCACTTGTCCCATATTCTTACATCTTGGGGATCTAATGGTATGATTTGAGTCGATGTGGAGCACTTCTGCACGACGTTACATCCGAAAAACCGTCTCGTCCTAAATTTTTGCACGCCAGTGTATTAAAAAACACTAGTATTCCATAACAATTTTATTAATAAAATACTTATCAAATGCTGAAATTTAAATCTCTGTCAAAGCTTAGCCATAACAGAAAGTTAAATTTGCAGTAAGGATTACATTATACTGAAAACAGAAGGAAACTGTATTTTGATCCTAAAATATGGTCCAATTTTTTTTCAACTCTTGAGATGTTTCTACTGTTCTCATCCACTTTTCTTTTCATATTCACTGCTGAATGATGTCCTCAAAGGAGCCATGATTTGACATATTTTATAGTATTAAACTGAAAATACTATAACTACACTGATCTGAATTTCTTAGCGTAGAATAGAAATCAAAGTTTGATTTCTATTCTACGCCAAGAAATTCAGATCATTAATATAGTTATACTATTTTGAGTATACTGTAACTGGCGTACAGTTCCTATTTATTAATTAGAATTAAACTAGCTAAGCAGATGGCTGACAATTTTTTATGAATAATAATGAGGTTACTGTTGTGATTGAAAGGAAAGACCTAACTGGGATGGCATCAAATTCAGCTGCCCCAGTGGCACACTGGTCTAAAGTAAGTGCTGGTTTCTGACCATTTGTGCAAGATAGGTTCAGGGCTGAATCTCTGTGAGGCATGGATGTTGTGCTTGTTTTACGGCACTGGTTCTCTCCCTTCTCTAGAGCCAGTGGTCCTAAATTAGGGATGGGTGACTGCTTATAGCCCATTGAGTTGCTCACAGTGGTTATTAAAACTCCTGAACAAACAAACAAAACATACAATTTATCTGATGGGTACAGGGAAACAACAGGGTAAGACAATATTTCGTGAAAATCGAGGTATTGGTATCATTGACCTCAGAATGAAGAAAAGCATCTTTTAGAGGCACAAAACAGGAAAAAAAAATTGGGTTTGTTAAACATTTTCAGCCCTCTTAAGATTTGATTTTTGAGGGAAAAAAAACCACATAAGTCAAACATAAAAATTCGTTTTTCTCATTTTGGGAAAAAAAGTGACTAACGTGGTTTTTTTCCTGTACCCTTCATTTGAGAAAAAAAACCTTTCACGTTCACTAGAAAGTGCAGCAACAGTTTTTAAAGTTTGCTTCCGCTGTGAAAGTTGCTTAGGAATTTCTTTTTCTTGAAGTGGTGAGTATTCTCTAAAACCATAAGTCAAGACTCAGTGTGTTGAAATCTGTTAGATAACTTCCTGATTTCTTCTTCACCATACAGTAGTACACTTCCCTTTGCATTTTTTGGCCAATTACTTGCATCTAACACTTTGGAATAGCTTGGCAGATCAACATCTTACACTTTACGTAATCATATGCTCTTACATGTTACCGTCATTATATTATTTTAATTGAATAAGTATTCCAAAACTCAAGACCAAAACGTTTGTGTTAAAAAATCTGCCCACAAAAAAATCCCTGGCTAGAGAGCTAAAGCAAATGTCAAACACTCAAAAAGGCAAGGTTTAAGAAATGCATATGAAGTGGTTGCAATAGTTTCAATTACGTATTTATTGTGCAAACCAGAGTAGATATGGATTAATGCAATGACTTTGAGATGGACGTAGTTTTATAAAAGCACAAGGCATGATACCATCAACTGATGAAATAAAATTTCTGCAGCTACAATACTGTTTGTTGATATTGGACTGTAAACATTCTATCAATTCTTCAAACATCTCAAGGTGCTGAATTTTTTATGTGGTTATAATTCACATTATACATAAATGTCAACTTATCAGTAGTTGCATTATTTACTATTTCTCACATTGTTGTTGAAGTGCTTTTGAGAAACGTCTTTGTTTGACCAAGGGTTATAATCATATAACATGCCCTAAAGTTTATAATATATAGAAATAAATCGATAATAGGAGGTTAAGAATGTTACTCACATTTGGTCATGGAGCATTCCGGGATATTGAAGGGTCCTTTGTAGTCCTATTGTGACGAAATCCTGTTCTTCATCATGTTTCAAATGGTAGACATCTCTTTTTTTCACACGAACATTGATTCAGTCAAATCTTCGTATTGAAAGGTTAAGTTCAGGCTTGATATTTAATCTTGTTATTATTCTATATTTTGTTTCCAAATGGTATGGTAAAAGCAGTAAGTGAGTATAGCTCTTTTTGAGTCGTCATTTAAAAGATGATATTTAAGAACATTAAAACAACTGAACATTCCAAACCTTATGTTGAAAGGGAGTCAATCTGGTAAGAAAATATCCTGTATTGACGAACGTTCAGTCTTCGTTTACCGCAGCACCAAATTCCCATACTAGTTTCAACTACCTATTCGTAGTTTTCTTCAGTGGGCAAAAATGATGTATTTCTCATCATTCATGTTGTTCCTTGGCCATCTATCTCTAATCTACTGGCAGAGTCAAAAGTTCCACGTCGGCAGAACCTCAGCGTATTCAGATGTTGGTTTGACTGCGCATCTCATGTCATGCGTGTTTCTGATTGGAGCATCCAAATTTGTTCCCGATTCTAATTCCTCCGGTGTCGCCATCTTCTGTATGACGAAAGACTTACAATTTATCTTGTTTCTGTACTTTTTATTTTTATTCTGGTTTTTTTCTTTGTCCTTTTTTTCTTGTTCTATGAGGTATTTCCAAGTGTATGGAAGATCCATTGGGTCATTATAATTACAATTTGTCTCTCTAGTTTTTCCTATCATCACCGCTTCCGATGTTAAAATTTGAGCCTTTGTTTTATGTGATGTTATTCATTTGGCTTCCGGCCAAAGTGTATAATGTGTTATTATACATATAATGACATTTATGTATAATGTGGACTGTAAACATGTTAGCTGAAAGTTAGAAAGCTAAAATTGTGTATTTAATGTTCTTAAAAAAAATGAACAATTAAAACAAACATTTTTAAAATTCATTTGTTGACCATCTAATTTTGTCAGTGTATACTGAGCTCCTCTGATTTGAGCAGTACTCCAGTGAAAGGGTTTCCTGTCATATCGAAAGCATGTATGTGTGTGTTTGTTGGTTGGCCAAGGAATTAAGTTCAACTAAAAATGAGTGTGTATGTATGTATATAACCTTTTATCTCTATGAGGAACAGAAACTGCTCCTAAAACCAGAAGAAAGAATTAATGTTATGCAAACCACTTTATATTATGATCACGGTTTTTGTTCTTCAAGTCATCACTAAGGATTAATTAAACCACATTATGGTAAAGAAAACATGATGTGAAGGCACCACACAAACCCACATTTTCTACATATCTATTAAGTTGACAATTTGAGTACTGATGTAGATTCTTAGAAATGACTTTTCAAGAAAGCTGTAAGTGCCTTGAGCATGTCACTTTTTTACTGTTCAGAGAGAGATAAAAGGACAATAAGATAAAGAGATTAATCCTGCCTACTTTAAGTATTTGAAAAGAATATAATTACAATAAATAATGTTCCCAAAAGTAAGAACTGTACACGAAATTATACTCAAAATAGTATAACTATACTAAAAATCCAAAATTTCTTGGTGTAGAATAAAGATAAAATTTTCCAAGCTTCTTTTTGCACGTCAACCAGATGGCTCAGTTAGCTGTCTACCTTCCTTGAAAAAGCCATCTGGTTGATGTGCGAAAGCTTGGAAAATTTAATCTTTATTCTACGCCAAAAAAATTCGGACTTTTAGTATAGTTATACTATTTTGAGTGAAAATAATGTTCTTCTCACCTCTTGTAGTACACTGAAGTGCCAAAAAAAAAAAAAAAAAAAAAAAAAAGAAGAAATACCTCTCTAATACCGCATTAATTTACCTCGCAATCAGATAATGGCAGAAAATTCGACTGAGCATGGACTTCACAAGCTCTGTGAAGTACTGTAGAGACAGTGCATACCGTAATTCCTGAAGAGCATCCCACAATTCCATAATATTCACAGATGGAGGATTCCTGGCATTGATGGCACATTGAGCAGCATCCCAAATGTGTTCGATGGAGTTTAAATCTGGCAAACGAGGGGACCACATCTGGATGCCAAACTCCATGGAACGTTCCTCCAGCCATAATCGGGAGATTGTGGATGTGTGCGGTGGCACATTCGTCATGTTGAAAGAGGTCACACTCGTTGGAGCAGTTGCATGACATTATGGGGTGCAAATGATCCCCAGGGATGGTTATGTAACCTCCACCAATTAAAGCAGTCTGCAGACGTATGAGGGGTCTTGATGCATGCCAGCTGAAAGCACCCCACCATGACAGGGCCACCACCGGCCTGCACTGTCCCTTGTAGGCATGTAGGATACCCTGCCTCGTGGGGTTGTCACCACACCCAAAGTTGGCCATCTATCTGAAACAGTCGGTACCATGATTCGTCGGGCCAGGCTAAACATTTCCAGTCATCTTGCGTCCAATGGTGGTGTTCTCGAGCTCAGGCGATTCACACAACCTTATGTCGTCGGGTTAGCAATAGCACCAGATGGGCCATCAGCTCTGGAACCCCATAGAACACAGAGAACATTGTACTGCCAGAACACAAATGCTACTACTGGCCCCAGCATTGAATTGTACTGTGGCTTGCGGCAATGTTGCACACCGAGCGGATGTTATGATGTATGCCAGACACTGCCGTCTACGATCATCCAGGGCTTTTCTACAGCCACGTCGGTTTTGTCATACATGAGACTGACCAAGGAACAAAAAAGCTAAACTTTTTAATCGGGCAATAAAAATCAGAACATGCGACAAGAAAGTGTGAATATAAAGCAGCACAAGCAAGATGGAATTGCTCACGGTATTCACATTATGGAATTACTGAATTCAAAACAAAATAAAGTGATCTTAAAAGACACTGCTTCAAACATCTCTCTCTCTCTTTCTCTCTCTCTCTCTCTCTCTCTCTCTCTCTCTCTCTCTCTCTCTCTCTTGTACTTGCTAGAACATCAGCTCAATTTTCGTCTTGTGTTGCTTTCTTCTCAGCAAGTTCCATGGCCATATTTGTCTTTTATTGACTCTGCACCTGAACAGCAATCTTTTCTTAATTTTTCTTTCTGTTGATATAATTATCTTCCTATTTTTTCACCACTTTTCTTTCCTCCTCCCCTTTTATTCCCTCAGATGACAATTTATCCATTATGCTGAAAGAACTTTCAACCTGAGGACCACGAATGCATGATATCAAAGCTTTCACTACTTTAGATAAATGGTGTGACTTTCAGAATATGAAATCATATTCAAAAAGATTTCAGAATATGAAATCTTTTTGGAAAATTTCCTCCCTTATCAAGCTTAACAGCAGATATTTATGGGGGATAGTAGTAACCTTATGATATCAAAGCTTTCACTACTTTAGATAAATGGTGTGACTTTCAGAATATGAAATCATGTTCAAGAAGATTTCAGAATATGAAATCTTTTTGGAAAATTTCCCTCCCTTATCAAGCTTAACTGCAGATATTTATGGGGGATAGTAACCTTATGATATCAAAACTTTCACTGAGAAAATACTCCAAATACGTGGCGACAGTTATTAAATAAATGCATCGCTCTTTCCACGTTCCAGAAACACACAGCATCCGAAAAATTGTTTTTCAGCCGCCGTGTGAAATCGAACCAACAGAACTCTCGATATTGTGCCGAGTGCGTTACATTTACACCACGGTGGCCAACAATCCACGGTGCTATGTGTATTTTTAAGTCAGCTTCTTACATCATAAATCCGTAAGATGGGCTCAGCTACTGAGACGTCTCTATCTGGTGGGCATTAACGGCACTAGCTATATTATATTATAGCAGAAAATCCAAAGGGCGAGATCCAAGGTGAAAATACTCAAAATACGTGGCGACAGTTATTAAATAAATGCATCGCTCTTTCCACGTTCCAGAAACACACAGCATCAAAAAATTGTTTTTCAGCCACCGCTGTGGAATCTTACCAACAGAACTATCGATATCGCGCGGAGTGCGGATTTTCTGCTATAATATATATAGCTAGTGCCGTTAATGCCCACCAGATGGAGACTTCTCAGTAGCTGAGCCCATCTTACGGATTTATGGTGTCAGAACCTGACTTAAAAATACACATAGCACAGTGGATTGTTGGCCACCGTGGCGTAAATGTAACACACTTGGCGCGATATCAAGAGTTCTGTTGGTTCGATTCCACAGCGCCGGCTGATAAACAATTTTTCGGATGCTGTGTGTTTCTGGAACGTGGAAAGAGCGATGCATTTATTTAATAAAAGCTTTCACTACTTTAGATAAATGGTGTGACTTTCAGAATATGAAATCATGTTCAAAAAGATTTCAGAATATGAAACCTTTTTGGAAAATTTCCCCTCCCTTATCAAGCTTAACTGCAGATATTTATGGGGTATAGTAACCTTAACAACAACACAGGATAGTGAGAACATCGCGGGAAGAAATAAAAATACGATTTTGAGAGAAATCTTCGCTCCGACTGACTTCCGTTTTCGGAAACTTTTTCCTCCAATTTTAGGTTGAAATGCAGTATTTGTGGAATAAAAGGATATTTAAGAACAATACTGGGCAGAAGGAACATCGCGAGAAAAAAAAAAAGATTACGGGAGAAATCTGTGCTGCATCTAACTTCCGCTTTCGAAAGTTTCGTAAGACGGAATCCCGTGATCAATCAAAAAATGAATCTCTCTCCCCCACCATTACCCCCCAAAATTTGTGTTCAGTTGTGCATTGATCTCAAGCATGCCCAAAATGATAACGGAAATGGCGGAATTCTTTGAATCCATGGAAGAATCTTTGCCTGAAGACTACATGGAAATCTTTGCAACGTCTTAACTTCCATTTTTGGAATTCGTTGCCCACAATTTCATGCTGAAATACAAACATTTATGCAATAAAATGACATTTAATAGAAATATTGAGAAACAGGCAACATCATGAGAAAAAAGAAATTACGATTACAGGAAAAATTCTCACTCTGCTTAAATTCAGTTTCTGAAAGTTCTGAAAGACGAAATACCATCCCCAGAAGGAAAATGACCCCCCCCCCCCTTCTCTTCAGTTCTGCATCGATCTCGAGAATGACCCAAATGATGGCAACAAAAGGGGGGGGGCATTCCGCGAATGAATCTCATGTATGTCTTGTACTCTGAATCCCTGCATTTGTGTAGTACAGGTACACCCTTGAAATTGTTGACCATGTAAATCCAAATTTCACGGTAACCTCAAAGAGGGAGTGACCCATTTCCCAGGCGCTGACTATGATACTACGTTTAAAATTGCTTAAATTATGAGAAGCTGCCATCTGAACTGCAAATGCTAGTACTTGAGCTTGCGGAGATATTTGCCTCTATACATACGTGGTTTGTGGATGATACCATTTACTGAATGGGTGTGGTGGCATGTAATGAAAATGGTAGCACCCTTCCCAGTTTTTTTGGCACTTCAGTGTACACTTGGTCATGACAATGATTCAAAAGCATTGTGAACGATCACAATAAGTTGCACATGCTGTAGAGTCAGCTCAACTTATTTCCATAGTTACCTAAATATATCAAATGAAAACGAGTTGAACTAATAGAAATAAATTATCTACTATGAATTTTCAAAGCTGTATTGGAGGCAAGTATCAGAAATAACATTGCAAACTGATAGTTTGCTTTTCCTAAAAATCCTAAATGGCTTCACTGCAATATTTTTAGACACAGTAACAAGTGAAGTATTTTCGATGCCATGAGGAAATTAAACTGCAAATGTTTTGCCTGTTAATTTTATTTTTCCTCTTTACATTTACACAAGCTTCAAACACAAACAGCATTCAACTAACTATAGCCAACAGAAGTGGTTTTCACCTCACATGATCAAAAAGACCAAATTAAATTTATAACCGAAACCTTTTTAATCAATTTCATATATCACTGCAGGGGTTAACAATATACTTTATTTATTTACATTTTTTTTTTTTTTTTTTTTTGGTTGAAGGTTTAACACCTACTGTGAGTTGATGGTCTATAAGCAGTTGCCTATCCCTAATTTAGGGTAACTGGTTCCAGGTAAGGGAGAGAGAGCCAGTGCTGTAAGACAAACACAACATCCATGCCTCACCATGATTCAAACCCGGACCCCTTCTCAGACAAATGGTCATAAAAACCACTGAGCAACCGGAATGGCTTACACGTGCATTAACCAAGCATAAACCATTGATATTTCCTCATTCATACTTGCATTTTTTTTTCTACTTTCTTCAAACTCTCAAACTCCGATCTTCAAATATGATTTATTCACTTTGTGTGACTTCAATAAGAAAAAAAAATCAGAATAGTTATTCACAACTTCACAATTACAACTTCCTTTTGATTCACATACAACCCCAAATTTAAAATATTGCCGCGAAAATTAGGTCTAAATTAATAACTATTAAAAAGGGGGGACGGACTTGATAGGTGTGGTTACATTATGTTGATAATTAAATTAAATATTTGGCCTATTGCAAATTAATTGGGAAGTCGTGTAATTCTCTTTGTCTGGGTGGGCACAGAGGAATTAAGGATATCGCTTCTGGGGGTCCACTTAGCAACAAAGGGACCACCCAGACGGCAATTGAGAGGCACTCAGACTCTCATAAATACGATTTCAAGCGTGCCATTAGTGACAAAAATCTGTAGGGAATGCTGAAAATTATGATTGTGAGGGGCGAGGGTCAGCGGCCGAGCTATTCTTGCAAGAGCGGCGGCTCTCCGTGCGAAAGGCACGAGAGAAATCTCAAGTGTCGACTGAAAAGAAGCAGATGCAGTCACGTGACAGAGAATAGCTAAAATGTAGGAGAAGAAACAGTTAGTTATCTCCCTACGATGAAGTAAGTCGCACGTGAGGGCCAGCCACAAAAGGAATATACGCAATAATGCTCGGCGCTGCTGTAAGACGCTAGCATAAGGATTCGCGAGGCCGACGTCCGGTGAGACCTGATAAGGGTCCACGGTACCTGACGCGCTGCCATAAGGCGTATAGTTATGAAGAAAAACAAGTCTTAATTTATACTTGGTGGCTGGAGGTAAGCCCGCCAGGTATGGTAAAATTGGGAACTGCTATATTTGCGTATAAGGGCCATACGCTGATGACAGAACGATCAGAACGTCGGGAGAGTTTCGCTTTCTAGAGATACAATTCCAACTGACCTCCGCTCGACCAGGAAACAAGCATTAGTAAAACATGACTAGCGAACCAGCCTTCCTAAAACGCCGTCTCGATTCCAACTGTGGAGTTCGCCGACCCTTTCCGGAGCAGTACGTATACATTTCTTCCTTGATGTCGACAGACTTTCTTCACGGAGTTCGCAAGAGATACACCCTGTCCATTCTGCTGGGCGAAGAGGAGTCAACGCTGGATGTTACTTTCCCCCCTTACCTAGAGCAGTGGGGAAACAAAACACGGAGAAATTCTCTCTCTGCTGCATCGTCGAAAGAAAAAGTGTAAAAGCAAGAAAACAGGGAGGACCCTCTGTGACATACAGGTGACACACAGAGGCGCATGTGTGGTGTAAGTGATACCGAAAGAGTGTACTAAATATCCGGATTTGTTTACCTTCGTCCGGCCATTTGTAAGTACTGACTTTTGATTATCCGTTTGCAAAGCTCATTTTTGGAATGGGATTCTAACCTGTGCTCTAGGGCATAGACTGACACTTGAACTTATTAGCCATACACTGATTATCCAGAACTTTAAATATTCCTGCTACGATGAACTGAAATTCTCTCAAGAGATTATTACAAAAGAGTAAAGACTGAAATAGGAGGAAGATCCCTCCCATCACTCTTCCTTTTTTTATAGGCCTACCTAATGTACGGAATTCACATCCTAGTCGACCGGATGTTCCGTGATTAAATTGATTGGTGTTAACTGATTATTTACTCTGTTCTTTTAGGCTCTGGTGTTTTGGATAATTCCTTATATTAAATTCCTGTGTTTCAGCAAACCTCAACCCATTTATACCAGCTTCCAAACTACAAGAACCTACAAGTCTCGTTCTTATCGATTGGTGACGAGTGGTAATAAATTATACTGCTCGGCACGTTCATATCAAATGGTGGCAAGCGGTGAATACATAATCCGGCTCGGCCCGGTATTCGGATCAAATGATTGACAGCGGTGGGATAATGACCCACTGTCTTATCAAATGGTAGAGCGGCCGAGTTCGGATCAATATATAGCATCAAGCAAAACTTAAAAACATTCTACAAACTTTTCCATGTATAGAATTTCGACTTAACCAATCAGGAAAGTACTATGTCATCAAAGTTTGGTCACACCAGCACAAGCCTGAAGTTTCTTCACACCTGAACAAATCAAAGTGTATCTACCATTAAAGCAATGATTTTTCAACCTAGGACTTCAGATCTCACTGATCCAATAACATTTAGGTGTAACTTCGTAATTTCTATATGCCCACTGTGCCTTTATCACACTGATTCCATTAATAAATGCCAAAACGACATTTTCATAGATGCCTGTGAATGCCTCATAAAATCTAAACAATGTGGTAATAAATAGATTCATGCACTAATGCCATACTTTTACATGACTATCAGGCAAGTAGCACAAAAGAAAAGCTGAAAGCTTGCATTTTAAAGAAATTAGCTGAATCACAATGGTTTTACCATAAAAGCATGACAACATGTTTTGGAATGATGAACTACTACTTTTCTGAAAACAAAACTAAAAAATTATGATCTTACAGTAGCTAGATTATTTTCTTTGTTTTCAAATTTCAGCACAGTTGAAAAAAACCTTTGCAGTTTTTCAGGATTGTTCCGGAATGTATCTAAAATTCTTTGCAAGTACACCTGAGCAAAATATTCCTCTCTTTCAGCTTTCTGAAAAATAAAAATAAATAAGTAAATTCAAACACTGAAAAAAACAAAAACAATATTGCTTAAAAATAATCAAACTATTTATGCAACACTTCTTTATAGAAGAAAAAAACTAATATTCATGAAAGGAATTACACAAATGCATTGGAAACTGGAACAGGCATATAGAGTCTGTAATTTTAAATGGAGACATTTTAATGAATGAGTACAATTACTATAAAAAATATTAGAGGTGATACAATTAGACCAACTCTGCATGATATGCAGCTTGGTAGAAAATTGTTGCCAGAAAAATACTTTTGGTTATGAGTGAAATCATGGCTACTTCTAGTATGATTTCATATAAAAATTCTTGTGTTAATGATTTTGGTAAAACTTATTACGGGATTTTACTAGTTTACATTTTAAACAAATTTTCAAAGTAAATACGATTTCTTTGTGAGGTCTTCGGTGATGTTTACTCCTGAGAAAATGAAGGTTAATAATCTCTGAAGGTTGTGGTTAACAGTTTGTGAAATGTTCTTCTGTGTGGTTATGGTTTATGAAGAATTTAGATGCACTGTCCTCTGTGAATATCCAACACATATGATAATTAATGACTAATTAATGACAAACTTTATTTTTATATGTTTTCCCATTTTACTTTCAATTTTCTTATTATGGTTTTTGGTTCATGAATGATATTTTTTAAGATTTCCAATTTACATAATGTCCAGTGTCTCTCAGAAGCTTGTCCACTCCTATTTTATTGGGCATGCTGTCTATTGCTGTTTTGTGTTCTGCCAGCCTAGTCTTTCCCTTGTAAGTAAGCTCACAGTAGCAGTTTGAAAGAATTCTGAAGTGCTCATTGTCAGTAAACATCTTGCTGCAGGAAAGAGAAGTTCAGAGCAAAATCAAAATCCACAAAATACATTTTTATGCTGTTATTAAGTTGTGGTGCTAATCACATTTGGTATTTATCCCTTGTTTTTTGTGGAGAGATTCTTGCATAAAAGTTCTCATCACAAGCAATTTTCTTTGTGAGTCTCACTTCTTTCTTGGAATGATTTCCTTCTTTTGAACAATTTTTAAACATTTTCTAAGCATTTTCTTAGTATGATAAAAAGTACCAACAAAAATGTACTTTACTTTAACAGTTTTACAACAAAACAAATTCATTATTGCAGCTATCTGACAAAGAATTTCTTCCTTTTACAGAAATATTAAAAGGCAATTTTTTCCGTTCATGAACTTGTCTATAACGCCGATCAAAAAATGTAATACAAAGAAGAATCCATACCAATAAGTATCCCTGCAGCAAGTAATGTTCATAAGAGGTCATTTCTTCACACAGTGATAGCACAAAAAAATATTGCCTCACTTTCAATGAACAAGAAAACAAGAATCAGTGCCTTATCATCTAGAATACATCACCTTAAACAATAAATAAAAAACATTTTGAATTTAAAACTGTAGTTTCACATCTTTGATAAATAACACTTATTTGACACTTATTTGTTTTACAGACCCACAACACATGGAAATAAAGTGACTTCTTTTACTTACTTTAGGATCAGACTCCATTAAATCAGGACAAAGAAGAGCCAAAGTAGACTCCACATCCTTTTGATGCCTGTTCTTCTTCCGTACCACTGGGTTTTGCTTCTTGCAGATGGTGCTGCTCGCCATCATCAGAGCAGCTAAATCTTGCTCATCATCAACAGCTTCATCTTCTCCTTCTTCGCAGGTCTCCATTTCATTCTGTGATTCATTCTCAGCAGCCACATCTTGGTTGCAAGGGTCATAACTTGTAGCCATTGATACATTAAGAGGAGACTCCCTGGAAAAAGAGTTCTCTTTGCCCTCTGATGCAGAACACTCAGTCATCACATTAGCAGTGTCTACTCTAGGTCTTTTATCAACTGGAATTTCAGCTGACACACTCTCTACATGAGGAACCTGCAAGCTGGATGCAGTATTATTGCTGACAGTAAGTTTTGGTAAAATCTTTCTCTTTGCTGCAATTCTAAGAGGTGGTCTAGCAGGCTTATTTGTGAATTTGGGTATCCTCTTAGTTGGAGATGCTAATATTATGGAACGTCTGTGCTGCCCATACTTGCGTAGGATTGGAATGACCTGTTTCATCGGAGAACCCCTCGGAAGGATCGGGCTGTAATGCCTTTTTTCGGGAGTAGACTGCATAGGCAGCTTTACAGTAGTGGACTTAAGTTTCAGCCCACACATATTCGGTGCTAGTGGCACATACTGTCTTATAAGGAAAGGTCTCTGCAATGAGGGGGAAAAAAATTTGTGAAAAAATGCAATGATGTTAGCATTACATACACAAATGTACTGTTTCAACTAGCAGTAGAAATTAAAAGATAATGGTGCACAAACAATATACTGATTCAATAACTAATAGTACCCATACAGGACTGTGAAAATTAGAAATGTTCAACCCATCCTTGAGAAGGCAGTGAAACAGACAAAATATTTTCCCCCATTCCAATTACTGCCAGCAATCTGATGTTCTTGATTTATGACTACACCAGCAGTCATGCCCGTTCCCCAAACAGTGAATCTATTAAGTCTTTTTTTAACATAAAATTAAAAAAAAAAAGAAAAAGTAATTAAAGATACATAACTGTTTTATTACTATTTAGAAAAGGGTCGTGACATCAATGCATATGCTTTGAAGTGAAACGGTAACATGCTTTGGCATCCCTTAATTTTAAATCAAAATTTCATGGAATTTTTACAGCATTCCAACATTTCTGGCACATTTATCTTTAAACCTATCAGCATTTTGAACAGTAAAGCTAAGCCAGACTTGGGGGGGGGGGCAGGTACATATTTCTAGTTGTAGAAAAATCCCAGCAGACAATATTCCAAAGCTGCCATTTTTTTTCAGACTTTTCTAGGTATCTGCACCTTAAGATCTATCAGCATTTTGAAGAGAAAAGCTTAGCCATCATTTGAATTTTTGGTTTTCAGAGTTCTCCAGGTGCAGTCTGAAAAAAAGAGATTCTTGTCTGCTTGGGTAAAATTGGCATGCTGATAGGTCTTAGTGGTAGAAAAATTCAAGCAGACAATATCCCGAATCCACCATATTGATGTTTTTGGACTTTTCTAGGTATCAAAACCTTAAGACCTATCAGCATGCCAATTTTCAGATCTCTGGGTCATTAGAAGTAGTAAAAAAAATTCACAAAAAATTCAAGCACACACACAATATTTCAAAGCCACCATTTTCTTTTTTTTTTTTTTTTTTTTTTTTGAACTTTTCTTGGTATCCAGACCTTAAGACCTATCAGCATGCTAATTTTTAGATCTCTACGTCATTTAGAATTGGTCAAACAATTCACGAAAAAATATAAGCAGGGTGTTCCAAAGCCGCCATTTTTAATTTTTTGGTTTATAAAGTTTTCTAGGCATACGGACATTAAGACCTATCAGCATACGGACATTAAGACCTAACACCAATTTTCAAATCTGTAAGTCATTTAGAAGTGGTCAAACAATTTGCAGATGAAAACACTCGCATTTCCCCATTTTTCCGATTTGCTTTATATAAATATACATATAGATATGAAAACATGGTACAATAAATGAATATATCTTCACTGTATTGAAAAGGTTGCTGCTTAAACTCTCCCCATGGTTCATACACTTTTTCAATCACAAAATTCCAGGACATTTCCAGGACTTTGGATTTTTTTCCAGGACATATGATCCAAATGCTCTTACTTAAAATATAATGAAACCATAAATCTGTTCAACCTGTAACCTACAATAAACAACTTCCTACATGCTTGGGCAAATTCTGCATTCTTTAGTACAGAATGCAGAATGTCAAATGATGTCGTCCACTGCAGCTAATCAGAAACTTAGAATCACAGATAAATACTGAAATACCAAAACTGTCACTGAAAATGTGACCAGGTTTAAAAGCTGCTAAACTTTTATATAAAGTATACTACACTGATTTTGAGAAAAATTTATTTTTCTACTTTGGATTTAATTCAATTATTGAATCAAATTATATAATAAAAAACAACAACATAAAACTCAAAAATATATACGTATGTGGTATTATTCTTGAAATGCTTTCATATATCCCACAATCAATGCATAAAATACTATTTACACTTAATTATTTTGAAATAATGCTTACATTGGAAATTTAAGGGTAAGGAAAGGTGAAATATTTGGAACTTTTCAAAGGACCAAAGGGATTGTTATTTCTTAAACATATAATCATGTGAGCAAGTATTTGTGTTACATTTCATTGAGGGAAGGAATTTTCAACATAATATTGATGCTGTAGCTATGTTTTAAATTTGTAGTTGCCAGCAAACAAAATATGCACAAAAATTTCAAACGTAAAATGAAAGAGAATAACGGGAAAACCTTAAGTCCAAGGGCAGCGTACAACTGCATTCATTAGTGATCAAGGCAATTTAAGTGGGCATGATTAGAAAACTAATTATAGAAGATGCAAAGAAACAACTAGATCAAAAAATACTAAGAAACAACTAGATTTAAGTTTCTGGTATTAAAAAGCAAAATTTTATCACAAAATTTTATGTAAAGTATTCATTAACAAATTTCAGTAAAGGCCAAAATAACACACACACGCATACACACACACACACGCATACACATACACACACAATCAGCTACTTATAAAACAGCACAAAAAAAGTTCCCCATCGCAGAAGAAAACTATTAGAGACTAAAAGATTTTGAAATCGAACAGTTAAAAGAAGAGATATAGAAGAAAACATAAACTCTATGCCTTTTAGCAGAATAGTTTTGCATAATAGTAAAGTTGAAATCAGGCGAAAAGTATTCCTCATGGAAAGAAAAACAACTTTTCAAATGTCTCCTGAAAGCAGAAATAGCAAAAAAAAAAAAAAAAAAAAAGTTTTGACCTTTTAACCCCTAGAGGGAAAGTTGTACATTATTTCAAGAGGATATTCTTATTGTAGTAAAAATCTTGTTTACTCTGCATCTTTATTATAGCAATGGCATACAGTAAAAGAAGAAATTTCTCAATAGGGTTTTTAGAGGCAGAGATACGGCTGCAAACGGAATAAACAAACATTATCTAGTGGCAGAATTGTGAACCATAAACCTCCTCAAACAGAAACCAAAAGTATTCCATAAGGTAAATGGTATCTGGTGTTAAAAAAAATTAAATTAGACATTTAGAAGTACAGATTTTGACAAAAATAGATTAAATATTTGGGCCCCTAGCGGCGAAACTGTGCATTATTTTGGGAAGAAAATACACACAAAGAGTTTTTATAGTTAGTAGTACCGGATTGAAAAAGAATATTTTTCAATATTTTTTTTTGTCCCGTAGATATTGCTGTAAACGGAAATGTGAACTTATGTCCTCTAGTGGCACACTTGTGAGTTAAGAAATATTTGAAATTATAAATAAGAGAAACCTTTTACACCGAAAATGTTCTCCAACAAAGAAAGAATTTTTCAAATCGGACTTCTAAAAACAGAGATATGGACAAAAATAAGATGTATGTGTATGCCCCTGGTGGAAAAATTATGCACAATTTATGCAGGAGGTATTTCTCAAAAAGTTTTCTGAGTCAAGCGGTATTAGTTCACGGAAGAAATTTTTCAATCGAGTTTCCAGCTCAGATTTTGTTGCAAATACATCAGAAACAAAAATAAACACTTATGTCCCCTGGTGGCCAAACCATTCTTTACCAAAAATAAGAAATTATAGGCAAAACATTTCCACTCAAGAGCTGTATCCGACACAGGAAGAATTTTTCAAATCAGACTTTTAGACGCAAAAAAATCTTGATCTACCTTTACACTCCCTGAAAATTTATGCATTATTTGAAAAAAGGGACTATAACTAAAACAGACCAGTATAAATGCCATTGAAAGGAAAAATAATTTTTTCAATCGGATATTCAGAAGCAAATATATGAAATAAAATGCATTTTAAATTTGATACAATCTCCATTTACGCCCTCTGGCGGCAAAGTTGTGAATCGGAAAAAAAAAACAAAAAAAACTGAGCACATGGATCATCATTCTCACATTTTAAACTTTCCAATACAAAAAGAATTTTACAAACCGAACTGTTAATTGCAAAGATATGGTCTCCCTGGCTGGACAGTTACAGACCCAGGAGCTGAAAGAGAGGAATATTTTGCTCAGGTTTACTTGCAAAGAATGCAGCTTCAATCCTCCAAACAGACAATAAAACCAACAGCCCCATTCCTCTCTGCATTTTGCAAGGATGGGGAGGAAAATTTGTCAGACATAAGTTATGTCAGTAGAAAAATCCTCAACTACAAAACATTGCACAGGAACAAAAAGGCGGGAATGGATAAAATTCCAGGACATGTAACAAAATTTTAGGACATTTCCAGGACAACAAAGAATTCCAGAACTTTTCCAGGATTTCCAGGATGTGTATGAACCATATCTCCCCCTACCCATTGTCTTCTGGAGTAAGAGTAGGTCCAGGACACAAGGCACAGGTAACAGTTCTTTGGTTCAATGGAACGTAACATTTCTGTGTTGTTCCTTTTACCTCCTGTAATCTCCCTTATTGTATTTCATCACTTTCCAATGGCAATGAACCCTACCCACATGCTCACACCCATTCTGCCTTACTTGTTGTGCGAATGTTCACCTCTTGTATGGCTTGAAGTAGCGCCATCCACCTGTTCAGACTTTGATCTCTTCAGGAAAAAGCTACTGTGTTTGTGCGAGAGTGGAGGTGGAGAGAAGAATTGAATTGTTTAGCACTGTATTTCATCAAAATCTTCTGCTGTCTAGCTTTCTGTTGTGACAATGAAATGGCCTTAAGGAGAGTACTTTTAATCACTGTTCAAAATTTGCTTTATATACAGCATCATGTGTACCTTTGGAAATAACTGCAACAACTATTTCAAATTTTTTCTTGCATTCAGATTTGCTAAACATTTTGTGCATGGTTTTAATTCCAATTACATTAAAAAAAAATAATAAATAATGGAGAACTTGAGCAATAATTTCTGTTCGTCTGCACAGATGGCAATATTTGAAAATAATCCATCCCAGCCATCATGCAGTAACACTTCGTGCTTCGGAGGGCAGCTGATGAACCCATGTACGCATACTTAACATTATAATAATTTTGGACTTAAAGAAAAATGAAATTTGTTATGATGGGAGAGATTTTCATGAAAAGATTTGTTTAACTTTTATCATTGACTTAATTCTGAAAAACCTATTTGTGAAAGTTTCTCCAGAACATGCTCAAATTAGGAAAAAGGAAAATTGCCAGTACCTTTCAATTATTTACTTATTTTTAATAGCATTTTCAGTACACTATATATAGACATATACAGTGGCGGATCGTGGTAAGCTGAGATGGGGGTGCTGCATCTGAATTTTGTAGATATCACAATACCACTTTGAAAGCTAAGTAACTCAGCCTGTGCTGATGCTGTCTGTTTAATAATAATATATATATATATACTGATCAAAAGTGCTTTTTTTTACAAGAAATGAATATTTAGATTTTATATTTAGCGATTGATAGGGAAAATGTAGAGGTACCGAAACCTAAATTAGGCAACAGATATTAAGCGATGGCCACATTGCCACATTTACGAAGAAAATAATCGACCTATAAAACTTCATCGGATGCATTATTTCTTAAAAAGAAACTGATTAATCAGTGCATCCTTCCAGTTCTTACGCATGGAGCACAGACATGGACCTCAACTAAAATAGACATACATACATTGCAGACAACTGAAAGAAGCATGTATAGATGCATGTTTGATGTTACCAGAAAAGATACAAATAGGAACTCGTGGATCAGGAAAATGACAAGAGTGGAAAACATTATGATCAGAATTCCTGAAATTGCAATGGGATGGACATATTGCTAGAAGAAAGAGCCACCGACAGAGAGTTGAAACATTGAACTGGATAGCAAGGGAAAAAGCAATACCCCGAAGATGACAAGAGGGAGATGGGTGCATGAAATTCTAAAGCATAAAAGAAACTGCCTCAAGGCAGACTGTTGTGGAAGAAGAAACTTGGAGACTCTCATCCAGCAGTGGATTGATAGTGGTTGCAAATTATATATACATGCATAAACATACATACATACATATCACTAAGCTGTTCTCTGAGATTCAGAGGTTAGCTCCAAAAGAAATACAAACTTCCAGATATTTTTACTTATTGTTGTTGTATCAAACTTCGCCATTTACAGAGATCTTGACATACAACTCGTGCTTCTCTGATATCCATTACACGCAGTACACAAGATCTTTTATACTTCATACTCATAATCTTTTTCTCATGCAGACACTCCTGAATCTGATCCACCCATGTCTTCCTTGACCTTCCTCTGCCTTTCCTTCCTGCCACTTGGGCTGAAAATATTTTCTTAGTAAGCATTTCATCACTCATTCTTTCAACATGGCCAAACCACCGAAGCATATTGGTCTCCACCTTGCTAACAACATTTTGCTTTACATCACACAACTGCAATACATCTTCATTCCTCACACAATCAGATCGTGTCTTGCCACAAACCCCACATAAGTAACGCATTTCTCCAGCACACAAACAACTCCTATGTTTCTTCTGCAGTACCCAGGTTTCACTGCCATACATCAGAGTAGGAACAATTACTGTTTCATACACAGCCATGCGGGACTCTCTAGAGAACCCATCAATCCTGTGAAAACCTCCCAGAGCAGCTATGACTTTCAAAGAAGAATTCACACGCCTACTGATTTCACCATCCAACTTGTTCTCTCTGTCAAACATGCTTCCTAAATACACAAACTCACTCACCTTGTCAATCACAGTGCCATTTATACTTACATTACATTCAGTGCTACCCATTCCTCTCTCAAACACCATAACTTTGGTTTTTCCCTTATTTATACTCAGTTTGAATTTCATGCAAACTTCGTGCATCCGAGTCAACATACTCTGCAACTCACTTTTGCTCTCTGCCAACAGGACAGTGCCATCAGCATACAGCAATCTGCACACACGGATATCACCATGACATAAACCACTATTATCTACTTTGGCATCACGCATGCATGCATCCATAAATATATTAAACAGCCATGGTGACATTACACAACCTTGTCTAACTCCTGCACCAATGGAAAACCATTTTGATAAAACACCATTCACTCGTACACAAGCTCTACTACCAGCATACATGGCTTTTACACTACTAAGTAGATTCCCAGTAACACTATATTCATTCAATACCTTCCACAAAAGTGTCCTATTCACTCGGTTGTAAGCTTTCTCTAAATCTATGAAGGCAGTAAAAACTTTCTTCCCAACAGCCAGATACTTTTCAATCATCATGCGTAATGCAAAAATCTGATTAGTGCAGCCTTTACCAGGCATAAAACCACTCTGAACATTCCACACTTTCTCTGATGTAAGACCCCGTACTTTTTCAATAACAACCTTACCAAACACTTTCCCTGGCGCACTCAGTAGGCTAATACCACGATAGTTCTTGCATTCAGTCTGATCACCTTTTCCCTTATACCAGGGAACAATGATAGCATCCTTCCAATCCCGAGGGACCATTCCTAACTCCCAGCACAACTGGCAAATTTCAGTTAACCAGTCAATTATAGAGTCACCACCATACTTCAACATCTCTGCAGTTATGCCATCAACTCCTGGAGCCTTACCATTCTGAAGAGATTTTAGAGCTTTACACACTTCTTCTCTTGAGATCCCTCCTGTGCTTCATCCCTCATTGTGACATCATCTGAATCTGTCTCAGAATCATTTTTGCTCTCCTGATCTAATAACTCACAGAAGTATTTGCCCCATCTGTCACTTAACTCATTGGGCTCCCATATCATTTCCCCAATCTCATTCTTCACACAACTTACAACTTTGTTTCCCCTATTTTTCCTGAGTCTCATGTACTTCCAGAAGGACTTTCTATCTTTCCAAAATGCCAGTTCATGCCTTTCCACTTTCTCTTTCCTATCTTTTGCCTAACCGTGGCGAACCAGCTTAGCAGCTTCACGCTTCTCACAACGATATTCATCCACAGAGACTCTACCTTCCTTCTTTTTCTTTACTGCCTCATCAATCTCACTATTCCACCAAGCATCACCTCTACTGTTACCCACTATTGTGGTGCCACAGACCTCTTTAGCAGCAGTAACAACACAGTTCTTAAAACATTCCCACTTCTTTTCTACATCCCACTCACCAGATTTTAGATCCTTCAGTCGTTCTCTGAGTAAGTCAGAATACCGCTGATGATCTTCAAGGAGCCTATCAACCTTTATTCTTTCTATCCTGGGTCTTTTCCTATTCCTTTTCCTCCAACCAACATTAAGTTTCACTCGTGACACTACCAAGTAATGATCAGAACCAACATCCGTACCTCTCATCACACGGGTGTCAACAACTAAGTGTTTCAAACGCTGATCATAGACAACAAAATCTATCACACTCTTTTGACTAAGAGTATGATTTTCCCAAGTATATGTGGGTATTTACTTGTGGTTGAAAAATGTATTAGATACACACAAATCATTCTCAATGCAGAGTTCAATTAATCTTTCACCATTATCATTCACACAAGGATCATTAAACTTACCCAGAACATTGTCAGAAATTGCATTCTGCACACCTACTCTAGCATTGAAATCCCCTGCTATTATAACTTTTTCTTTAGCACCAAACTGGCTCAAAACAGCTTTTAGCTCATTCCAGAAATCTTCCTTCTTATCAGAAGGTTCCGAGTCACAAGGAGCATACACTACGACAATTACAATTCTCTGAAGTTTCACTTTCAAACGAATCCAGAGAATTCTCTCACTTATGCAACTATAGTGAATCAAGTTGTTCTTCATCTTTTTACTTAAAATCACACCTACGCCAGCCTGTCCTCTCATATTATCCAATACTCCAGACCACACACTCACCGTGCCATTCACTTCTTCTACCCCAATTTCCTTCTTTTTGGTTTCACTTACACACAGCACATCCAGTCTATACTTATTCATCTCCTCAATCACCTCACTCATCTTGCCATTTATACCTCTAGTATTCTATACACCAATCTTACATTCACTCAGCCGAGATCTCTTTCTCATACGCCGTTTAGAAAGTCCAGGTCAATTCCGTGGTGGACCGTCCTTCTCAAGTGTGGTAGGTCCACCATATCCCACACTTGAGTCATTCTTAATATTTCTTTTTGTCTTTTTAATCAGGTAAGTACATCAGTGTGGGGGATTAGCCCACAGCTGAGGCTTCCAGTTGGTCATTCAACCTAAGAATTCTGGAACAAAACCCAGTGAGTTGGGGTCTTTTAGCCAATGTCACACAGAACTATCTTGCACCTCTCCAAGATTCACAGAGGCCCTAGTTGCTGTTGTGTGTGCCATTGTTACCACGGAGCGCCCCGAGGAGGCAAACCCATCGCTCACTACGACCGCCCCCGTATATACATGCATATACTGTATATATATATATATATATATATCTCTTCTACTATCGTGGGACAGATACTGGCAGAACTAGTGGTGTTGGATTTATAATAAACAAGAAACTGAAGCATAAAGTTGTAGAAGTTGAAAGTTCCTCTGACAGAGCTGCACGACTTGTTATCCAACTCTCGAAAAGATACCAGGCTCAGATTATTCAAACTTATGCACCCACCACAAGTCATCCTGAAGAAGAAATTGAAGAATTTTATGAGGAAATTTGTCACCTAAATAATAAAGGTAAGCAGCACTTGAAAATAATTATGGGAGATTTCAATGCAAAAATAGGGCAACGGCAACAGAATGAAACTTCAGTAGGTAAATTCGGTCACGGCAACAGAAACCAGCGTGGAAATACTCTCGTTGAGTTTGCAGAGGAAGAAGGGTTTTTCATCTTGAACTCCTTCTTCAAGAAAAAGCCACACAGGAAATGGACATGGAGACATCCAAATGGGATGACAAGTGAAATTGATTTTATTATGTGTAACAAAAAATTCGTCATAGAAGACTGCAGTGTGCTAAACAAGTTCAACACAGGTAGTGACCATAGATTGGTGAGATGTAAGATGCACCTCAACACTAAACTTGAACGTGGCAAGCTCATAAGACAAACAAAATCTATTGACATAACCAACCTTAAAAAACACCATAATACCTTCAAGTTGGAACTGAAGAACAGGTTCTCTGCTTTAGAAGGCCTAACATCAGAAGAAGTGGACATCTCTGAAGTTAACAGAAAAGTAACCAAAGCTCTTATGGAAACAGCAACAAAATTAGCTGGGTCTAAGAACAAGCTGCATGTAAATAAATTATCAGGAAAAACGAAAATGTTGATGCAAAAAAGAAGAGAGATGAGGACAACTAAAGAAGATGTGACTTCCAAAGTGGAATATATAGAGCTATGCAAGACAGTAAGAAAAAGTATCACTGAAGACGTAAGAAAATTCAACTGTGAACTAGTAAGGAAAGCAATTGAAAACAACCAAAGCCTAAAGATAGCAAAGGGACATCTCAGTAAGGGAAGAAAACAGATTATGGCACTGAGAAAAGAAGATGGTTCTGTAACAAGAAATAGAGGCGAAATTTTGACAAGAGTGAAAGATTTCTACTCCAAATTATATGAAAGGCATGATACATGCACTCCAGACATCATGAAAGATACCAGTACCAGAGTTCCTCCAGTCCTTCCAGCAGAAGTTGCACATGCAACCAAGAACATGAAGCGGGGAAAAGCTCCAGGAGAAGATGGAATTACTGTAGACATCATACAAGAAGCAAGTGGAGAAATCGAAACAGTACTCGCCCAAATTTTCACTCGATGCCTTAATGATGGAAAGATTCCTGAGGATTGGAACACCGCTACAATGATCCTGCTACATAAGAAAGGGGACATTGAGAATCTCGGAAACTACAGACCTATCAGCCTCCTATCAGTAGTTTATAAAATCTTCACTAAAGTTCTTTCACACCGCTTGAAGGTAACACTGGACATGGCTCAACCGAGAGAACAAGCTGGATTCAGGAGTGGCTACAGCACAATAGATCATATCCACGTGCTGAGAGAACTAATTGAAAGAGCGAGGGAATATGAACTTCCATTGTGCATGGCTTTTATCGATTATGAAAAAGCCTTTGATTCGGTGAAACCATCAGCAGTTACAATGGCTCTGAAAACCTGCGGTATTGAAGATGCATACATTAATATTATTAATAACATCTATGAAAATGCAAGTGCAAAGATTAGGCTGTTTGAAAATACAACACACGTAAAAATTGGAAAGGGAGTGAGACAAGGTGACACCATATCTCCGAAGCTCTTTAATGCCACATTGGAGGGTGTTTTTCAGTCGCTGAGCTGGGAAAACAAGGGGATAAAGATTAATGGAGATTATCTAACCCACCTTCGTTTTGCTGATGACGTAGTCATTTTTGCAACTACCCCATCAGAGCTGCAGAGTATGATCCAGGAACTTGCTGACAAGAGTAAAGAAGTGGGATTAAAAATGAACTTTCAGAAGACAAAAGTGATGTTCAATGCTTTTACAAGAAATGAAGATTTATCGATTGATGGAGAAAAGCTGGAGATAACAGACACGTACGTTTATCTTGGACAGCAGATATCAAGTGAGGGTCACATTGATGAAGAAATTAATCGGCGTACAAAACTTGCCTGGAGAGCTTTTGGAAGAAACAGCATAATTTTCAAGAGCAATATGCCATTATGTCTTAAAAGAAAAGTGTTTGATCAATGCATCCTTCCAGTGCTTACGTATGGTGCAGAGACGTGGACCTTAACTAAAAGAGACATACAAAGGCTGCAGACAACTCAAAGAAGCACATGGAGAGGTGCATACTTGGTGTAACCAGGAGAGATAAGAAGAGGAACTCGTGGATCCGAAGAATGACAAGAGTGGAAGACATCATGATCAGAGTTAAATCCCTGAAATGGCAATGGGCTGGACATACTGCCAGAAGGACAGATCATCGATGGACAGCCGAAATTTTAGATTGGATTCCAAGGGACAGGAAAAGACCCAGAAGAAGACCACATGGGAGATGGGTGGATGAAATTCGAAAGTATGCAGGGGTGACATGGAGGAGACTGGCACAAGACAGACCGTTGTGGAGGAAACTTGGGGAGACCTTCGTCCAGCAGTGGATTGATAATGGTTGACGATGATGATGATGATGATATATATATATATATAAGGACAAAATATTTTAAAAATTAATGCGTGTGCCAGTGGTAGCGGAGACACACTCAAGGTCATGTACGCATTCTCAAGTGTCTCATTGTGACCCCTAGAAATATGACGATAAATATTTTTTCTTCTGATACACTCCCTTTGAAACTTCGACTTGATACCGACCACTGCAACTTGGACGGCGATGAAAAACATTTTGTGGAATTTTGAAGGGTCTGCCAGAATTTCGCGATGAGTTGTTATTGCGATACTCACACACCGGCATTCTCTTTAATAAAAACGGATTGCAAACATATTCAGTCCAGTTTTAATTTTGAAGCCATGATAACAATTTAGTGTAGAAAAATTTGTTTTCCAAAATTTACCAACTGCGTAAATTTTCTAAACAATGATATCTGATTAAATATTCTTTTCAAAATAATTAAGTACACTACCTCAATTGAAATGCGCAACTTATTTTTGGGAGGGAGGGGGATGCAGCAGAAAATAAAATGTATCCAGTGAAGTGACTTCAATGATTTTTGGTGAATAAAAATTTACGTGAGTTTAAAAGCGAAAATTTCGCTGTGCTTGGTAAGTGAAGAAATCAATTTTGTGCAAGTATTTCGCTGCAGAAATTAGCCTCTTTTTTTTTTTTTTTTTTTTTTTCAATTTATCCAATACTGAACTTTATTCTTAATCGCAATTTGTTCACATGCCCATTTTGACCAGAAGAGAAAATATAAGTAAAACTTTTTTGCAAAAGTCCTGGCAACTGAGTATTTGTTATTAGCAAACACGAATAATCTCCAGTTCGACGGGAGAAACATTGTTGTTAGAATTATTACTTTGAATAAAAGCAGGAACGAACCAAAAATTGGAAGAAAAAAACCAACAGGTTGAGTAATACATTCAAACGTACTTTATTTAATACTTTATTTCAACATTTGTCATTATTTTTAATTCATTCCCCTATTTTATTTTATTTTTTCTTATTCGGAAGCACAAGAACCATATTAATCAACAAAGCACACAAGCCGGAGATGCATTCCCACCCAACGAGAGACTGCATTCGCGAGCAACCCTGCTAGCGAGAGCTGCCATCAATGCAGTTCCCAGGGAAGTTTTATTCAAAGGAAACGAACTGATGTGGGAATAGGCAGAGTTTCCCACATGAGTTGGTTTCAATAGCCGTCAGGGCTGCAAGCAGCGCAGTCCGTAATGTTCTTCCCACTCCCACTGGTGTTATGCAGGGAAAACTTCCAGTTGAGTTTAGAAAACTGCAGTCGTGGCATTATGCTGGAAAAACTTACAGCGGTGTTCACAAAATTTCTCTCTCTTGGTACGGCATGAAAAAAAAAACTGCTTTGGGTGGGGGCTGCAGCCCCGCAGCCCCATAGCCCGTAGTAACAAGAAAAACATATTTGAGAGAACAAAATCCAGAAAACCAAATACATATGTTTCATAAGCAAAACATTAGATGAATGCACATAAGGTCCACTGCATTTGATCTAAATCAATTGGCTGAAATCCAAATTAATTCATTACTCTAAAAGAATGTAGAAGACTTGACAGAAGACTCACTTTAAAGATACATTATCACCAAAAAAAGTGACAGCTTCAGATACACAAAATAAATTCTTGAAATTATGTATTTTAAGGGAATCTAAAAGAAAAGATTTTGGCAAGAAATTTTTTCTCACAGAAGCATGACAAAATCTCTGAATCAACTGAAAGTTCAGGACGTAGGGTCAAGATGAAGTAAAATTGCTGTAATTTACTTATTTCTTTCAACTGGGGAATTCCATTGAGTATTCCTTACTACATTCAATACTTTTTCACATAGAAATGTTATAATTTAACAGTTCTCCATTTAGCCAACTTTTTAGGAAACTTGAAAATTGTCCCTGCAAAGAGAATTAAGTCCACATTTGCCCATTTGCCAGTTTTCATCTGCTTATGCTATCATTTCACTATCCAGAACACATTTCACAGCAAATGAAGTATACAAATCTGAAGAGGTATCAAATTGTGATAATCCAGTCATCTAGTTATCACCTCATAGCAAAACCCGAAAACTATTACATTTCAAACATTAAGAAACACGAGAAATCATTAGTTCTTCAGATACTAAATCAATAAAGAATAAAACCATACAGGCACACACTCATACACACATTCTCTCCCCTCCCTCCCTCCCTACCTCCCTCTCTCCCCTCCCTCTCTCTCTTTGACAAAGAAATGCCATAATTAGCTGTTCTTTATAACTCTTCAGAAAACATAAAAATTCCATTGTCTTAGAAATAGAAAGACTTTTACACAAAGAACTATCAATTATGGTGCTTCTTTAGTCACAGAAACTGAATGGACAAATTATTATATACACCTTATAACGAAGTAAATTTCTCCGTCATTTTTGGTCTACGCCGGGATTCGAACCCGAGGCCGCTTATTCCGGAACAAGTCGCTCTACCAACTGAGCTACGCAGACATTTTATTCTGATTCCTATCTGCCTTTATGTCGTGTGCGTCCTGCTGGCAGGTACGTCACATCCCCCCCCCCGAAAGAGGGCCGGGGGCATGACCCACTGGTCAGCCGTGACCATTGAATCGTTGAAGGCAGCCATCCACTGTAGAACGTGCACTTGAGAACTCCCAGTCAATCTGCTGTGTGGAATGCAACATCACACATTTTTATTTTTTTTGAAGCGCTGGAGAAGGAATTCTCTGATTTTTCCTGTCTCGCGGTGTGGAAATAACATCACACCAATGCGAGATTTTGAACGGCCGGGTCATCCGGATAGTTTGGGCGCCATTATAACGAAGTAAATTTCTCCGTCATTTTTGGTCTACGCCGGGATTCGAACCCGAGGCCGCTTATTCCGGAACAAGTCGCTCTACCAACTGAGCTACGCAGACGTTTTATTCTGATTCCTATCTGCCTTTATGTCGTGTGCGTCTTGCTGGCAGGTACGTCACAACCTACCTAACAACATATAGCTTCACCTTTTGCCCTCACAACAGCAGCCGGGCATCTTGGTAAGGACTCAATGAGGTGTTGAAAACACAAAGGTGGTATTGCTGCCCATCAAGTGAGGTTTGCTTGTTGTAGAGCATCTACAGTTGGTGGTGGGAGTCAGTGGGATTGAACAGATCTTTCCAATTTGCCCCACCTTTTCTAAATGAAGAGTTGAGGTCTGCCAATTAAGGGGGCCATTTGAGTGTGGTAAACTCATTTGAACATTCCTGGAGCCAACTGGTCATTACTTAGGTGGAGTGTGGTGGAGTGCTGGGTTATTGAAAGATGGCATCATGGTGCAAAAAGAGAATCATTATATCTCCAACTAGCTGTAAGACCCCAACTTAGCAAGCCGAGTCTATCATTTCATGCAGTTTATGCCACACACCCACACCCTCCCATCAGCATGATAAGAGTTGAGATGGTGATTCATCAGACTACAGGACATGTTTTCAGTCCTCCACACTCCAGTTGTGATAGGCCTTTACGAACTGCAGCCTAATCTTTCAGTGCTTTGCAAACAACAAGGGGACACAATGTGGACGTCTACTGCCATGCATATTTTTCTATGGTACAACTGTGAAATTCACACCCTCTCTCTGCCAGTGGTGGAACTCGAACCCACATCAGTCTGCTCTGGAGCAGAATATTTCCCATTTAAGCTATGCCGGCAAAAGCTTACCACTGCTACTTGCCTTCTTGGCATGCGTGTCACTTCTGAGGTAGGTACATGACATAACCCCCCCCCTTTGAGAAAGGGCTGGGATGGAATTGTAGGTTTCCAGGTCGGCAAACCATGCTTGAAGGAGCTCATAACTAATTCCAGATTATGTGTGGGAGAAATTTCATACATTTTTTGAAGAACCCAATAGTCATGAGATTCATTTTTACATTTGGGTGCCAATGTGAAATTGAAATCCTTTATCTGCCGGTGGTGATACCTAAACTCACATCATTCTGCTCTGGAGTTGAATGCTTATCCAATTAAGCTACACCCGCAATAGCTTATCACTGCTACTTGCCATCTTGACATTTGTGTTACCTCTGAAGTCAGTACATCACAGAACTGATAGTTAATTCCATTTTAACCTGAAGAACTTTCATTTATGCTTCCTTCTTCTGAGTTCTTTTGGTTTTTCAGACATTTCTGGCATCTAGATTTTTGTCAGGGCCTGTTCTCACATGATCTTGCCAAAATATTGAGAACAGGCCTTTGAAAAAAATCTAGAGAGGTCAGAAACATCTGTAAAACCAAAAGAACTCAGAAAAAGGGAAGATTAATGAAAGTTCTTTAAGTTTAAATAGAATTAAGGAAATTTATCTGAGTAAGGGATTTAACAATTGATAGTCTTTGTGCATATGTTTGTGGATGCACTCTCATTAAATTTTGACGATATCAGCTTCATGGCAGTCATGTGATTCCTTATAATGATGCAGGACACCCTGTGCTCACTGCAAGAGTCCATTGCCTACTTAAGGCAACATTTCTCCCATTGGTTGGAGGTTTAGCCATATTTCACATAATCTTGGTATACATGTGCAACAGTCTGACATGGAAATCACAAAAGTTTAGCAGTTGCAGTGATTGAACAACAAACCTTCCGCACAGTTACTACCTGGCAACAGTTAAAACTCACATTGCTGCCTTTACCCACGATTACTTTTCCGTGCTGGTTTCCAATGTGTAGAGACCTGCTCTATTTATAGGCGTTGCTGGCTTCAGCATTTCACATCATCATATGTGAAACTTCTGCTTTGCATACTGTTATCAGAGGGTATTTAATCATTTGTCCATTCAATGTAATTATAAGTTTACGTGCCTGTCATACACAAACAGAAATTTATTCTTCAATTTTTTCTTCACTGAGTTCTATGATATTAACAAAGGAAACAATAAAGTCACATAAATCCGTGAGATGGTGTACATCGAAAAAGTATTTTAATCATACTGAGCTTCCACCTGCCAACGGAAGGCTTTGACAAGGCAAACTTACACTACACAAACAACAATCCATATACTGTAGTATATAAAATATATATATATATATATATATATCATCATCATCATCATCATTGTCAACCATTATCAATTCACTGCTGGACGAAGGTCTCCCCAAGTTTCCTCCACAACGGTCTGTCTTGTGCCAGTCTCCTCCATGTCACCCCTGCATACTTTCGAATTTCATCCACCCATCTCCCATGTGGTCTTCTTCTGGGTCTTTTCCTGTCCCTTGGAATCCAATCTAAAATTTCGGCTGTCCATCGATGATCTGTCCTTCTGGCAGTATGTCCAGCCCATTGCCATTTCAGGGATTTAACTCTGATCATGATGTCTTCCACTCTTGTCATTTTTCGGATCCACGAGTTCCTCTTCTTATCTCTCCTGGTTACACCAAGTATGCACCTCTCCATGCTCCTTTGAGTTGTCTGCAGCCTTTGTATGTCTCTTTTAGTTAAGGTCCACGTCTCTGCACCATACGTAAGCACTGGAAGGATGCATTGATCAAACACTTTTCTTTTAAGACATAATGGCATATTGCTCTTGAAAATTATGCTGTTTCTTCCAAAAGCTCTCCAGGCAAGTTTTGTACGCCGATTAATTTCTTCATCAATGTGACCCTCACTTGATATCTGCTGTCCAAGATAAACGTACGTGTCTGTTATCTCCAGCTTTTCTCCATCAATCGATAAATCTTCATTTCTTGTAAAAGCATTGAACATCACTTTTGTCTTCTGAAAGTTCATTTTTAATCCCACTTCTTTACTCTTGTCAGCAAGTTCCTGGATCATACTCTGCAGCTCTGATGGGCTAGTTGCAAAAATGACTACGTCATCAGCAAAACGAAGGTGGGTTAGATAATCTCCATTAATCTTTAACCCCTTGTTTTCCCAGCTCAGTGACTGAAAAACACCCTCCAATGTGGCATTAAAGAGCTTCGGAGATATGGTGTCACCTTGTCTCACTCCCTTTCCAATTTTTATGTGTGTTGTATTTTCAATCAGCCGAATCTTTGCACTTGCATTTTCATAGATGTTATTAATAATATTAATGTATGCATCTTCAATACCGCAGGTTTTCAGAGCCATTGTAACTGCTGATGGTTTCACCGAATCAAAGGCTTTTTCATAATCGATAAAAGCCATGCACAATGGAAGTTCATATTCCTCGCTCTTTCAATTAGTTCTCTCAGCACATGGATATGATCTATTGTGCTGTAGCCACTCCTGAATCCAGCTTGTTCTCTCGGCTGAGCCATGTCCAGTGTTACCTTCAAGCGGTGTGAAAGAACTTTAGTGAAGATTTTATAAACTACTGATAGGAGGCTGATAGGTCTGTAGTTTCCGAGATCCTCAATGTCACCTTTCTTATGTAGCAGGATCATTGTAGCGGTGTTCCAATCCTCAGGAATCTTTCCTTCATTAAGGCATCGAGTGAAAATTTGGGCGAGTACTGTTTCGATTTCTCCACTTGCTTCTTGTATGATGTCTACAGTAATTCCATCTTCTCCTGGAGCTTTTCCCCACTTCATGTTCTTGATTGCATGTGCAACTTCTGCTGGAAGGACTGGAGGAACTCTGGTACTGGTATCTTTCATGATGTCTGGAGTGCATGTATCATCCCTTTCATATAATTTGGAGTAGAAATCTTTCACTCTTGTCAAAATTTCGCCTCTATTTCTTGTTACAGAACCATCTTCTTTTCTCAGTGCCATAATCTGTTTTCTTCCCTTACTGAGATGTCCCTTTGCTATCTTTAGGCTTTGGTTGTTTTCAATTGCTTTCCTCACTAGTTCACAGTTGAATTTTCTTACGTCTTCAGTGATACTTTTTCGTACTGTCTTGCATAGCTCTATATATTCCACTTTGGAAGTCACATCTTCTTTAGTTGTCCTCATCTCTCTTCTTTTTTGCATCAACATTTTCGTTTTTCCTGATAATTTATTTACATGCAACTTGTTCTTAGACCCAGCTAATTTTGTTGCTGTTTCCATAAGAGCTTTGGTTACTTTTCTGTTAACTTCAGAGATGTCCACTTCTTCCGATGTTAGGCCTTCTAAAGCAGAGAACCTGTTCTTCAGTTCCAACTTGAAGGTATTATGGTGTTTTTTAAGAAACACCAAACACCTTAAAAAACACCATAATATATATATATATATATATATATATATATATATAACACAGCAAACACGCAAACTTGCATTAGACATTATGTGGATCCAATGTTCACATGTGTAACGTACATGATATCAAGTCATATTTTCTGTTAGTCTCAAGCTCAGAGATTGCTGAAGATGGAGGTCCAGGGTGACGGCAGTTCAACAGATATCCTATCATTGCATGTATCACCTCTTGTGATAATCTCAGTAGATTCTTCGATCATAGTTCTCGTATATAGAGTGAATGGGCCCACCAGTTTTGTTTCTTCCCATAGGGGAATTGCTGCGTTGTAAAGACTTGATATCCTGTATGTTGCGCTATGTGAACACATTGAACCCATGTAATGACTAATGCAAGTTCACGTGCTTGTAGCATTATATTTATGTTTGTTTGTTTTTTAATACACATGCTATTATCTGATTTTAAACTCCAAATGGATTGTTGTTCATTTAATTAAGTTTGCCCTGACAAATCCTCCCACTGGCAAGCGAAAGCTCGGCATGATAAAAATACTTTTTCGACACACACCATCTCACAAATTTATGTGACTTATTGTCTCCTTAGTTATTATTTACTAATATTGGGTTTTGATTTTAAACTCCAAATGGATCGTTGTTCGTCTAGTGTAAGTTTGCCTTAACAAAGCCTCTCGTTGGCAGTTGAAAGCTCGGCATGGTTAAAATACTTTTTTTGATATACGCCATCTCACAGATTTATGTGACTTCATTGTTTCCTTAGTTATTATATACTACAGGGTGTGCCATATAAAAGAGGCCCAAGTATAATGAATGACAACAGTCAAGCAATGTTACTATACATGGTACAGAATAGTTGAAATGACAGAAAACAGGAGTAACATCATCATTGTGCACACATCCTTGATATTGTCTTCAGTACGAATTGTCTTGGGTTTGTTTTTTTTCCTGTTGCACACTGTGCCAGTTTCACGAAATTTCCGCACTAACTCCTGTACCACTGATTTCGCCGGTGCTGCACAATGTGGAAATTTTTCTGTAAAGAATTTGTTTAAAACCTTGTATGAGTTATTTCTGAAATACTGTTCCACAGTAAAAATCCACTGTTCCGTACTTAAAACCATTTCCGTTGCCTTTGTTCTCTCTTCACTTACAGTTATGACCGTGTGCCTACACTGCTCCGGAGAATTTCTTTGCAACTGTACACGCAGAAACTGGTTAGAAGTGGAACAAAGTGGTTTTAACTGGAAACCTGCCTAACAATGTCTGCCCACGGGGCCTCTTTTATATGGCGCAACCCTGTAATATCAGGTTTTGATTTCAAACTCAAAATACATCATTGTTCATCTAGTGTAAGTTTGCCTTGACAAATCCACCCGTTGGCAGTTGAAAGCTAGGCATGATTGAAATACTTTTTCGATGTATACCATTTCACAGATTTATGTGACTTTGTCTCCTTAGTTATTAGTGTACTTAATTTCTCCTGGATGTATCCTTAAGATCCCTCTTCTATGATATTACTTGACAAACTAATGGCTTCCAGCTTTCATTCCTTTGACAGAATGGAATGGCCATTTTCATATGAAGGTGAAGGATGCCTTGACTAGCACAATCTCATTTTGGTGTACATTTGCACACTTTAGTTGCTTGGAACTGCATCATTCTGGGTAGTGTAATGGAAATATGCCTGCATCAAAATTAAGAGAGCAACATTTAATTCTATCACAGGATACTACAATTTAAAGTACGAATTTGTAAATTCTCTGGAAGATTCTCTACAGCATGCTATTACTAAATGAAGTGCTACGACAAATTCAGTGCTGGAAAGATAAGAGGTAGGTTGACATATTTTAACAAAACAGTTCACGTGTATTAATGAGAAGTGGTAAAGTTCACCATAAAGCTAAAAGCTGCTTGTTTAGAAAAGAAAAACCTGGCAAACAGCAAAGCAATTTGGGTCAGGTTCATTTGCCCGACGTTTACTTTACCGAAGGGTCACTTGACCGAAAATCATTTCACCGAAAAGATTGTTTCACCAAAAGATCACTTGATCAAAAAGTTCATTTCACCGAAGGGTCACTTGATCGAAAAGTTCATTTCACCGAAAGGTCTCTTTACCAAAAAGTTCATTTCACCGAAGGGTCAGTTTATCGAAAACTTTGGATTTCATTACAGGATCTGTTGAAGCATGGTACTTCACTGAAGGGTCAGTTTACCGAAAACTTTGGATGTCATTACAGGATCTGTTGAAGCACGGTACAAGTTCGGCAGACAGACCACCGAAACATCAGGGGATTATACTCAAATTGCACTTGTGATTTCTCCGTGTCACAAAGAATGCAAAGACTTAGTTCTAAGACAAATCTTTTTTTTTTTTTTAAAACAATAGGCCTTGGCTTAGGCTTTTTGAGCAAATTTTAATCATGTTCATAAGGTTTACATAAAAGTCATGTTCAGTGCTCATGTTCATAAGGTTTACATAAAAAGTATAATGAATAATGTTGCACATTTTTTCAGGCAAAAAGAATCAAGTTTAGGGCTCTAGGCCTCGGGTTAGGCCTTTTAGCAAATTTTAAACACGCGTGCTCATATTCATAAGATTTAAATATAAAGTCAAGTTAATATTGTTGCACATTTTTTCAAGCAAAAAGAATCAATTTTAGGGCCCTAGGTCTTGGCTTAGGCTTTTTTAGAAAATTTTAACTGTGCTTGTTCATGTTCTTATAAGGTTTACATAAAAAGTTACTTTACATTTTATGTAATGCTTATGAATATGAGTAGGATTAAAATCTGTTAAAATGGCCTGTATCTAGGCCTACGGTAAAAAAAATGATGTTTTGTGGTTGAGTAAAAGTGGAACATTATTTTCTTGATTTGCTATGTAACCCTTATGAATATGAGCTCGGAGGTATAAAATTTGACAAAAAGGCACAGATCTAGGCCTTTTGATTAATGTTATATTTTGAAAAACCTACTCATGGGGAGGTGTTTCATATAAATTAAAAGTGTATTTTTTATACAATCCGATAATGTTAAGGTGGCCAGTTTTACAAATACCCACACCACACACTCCAACAGATCTCTAACAACAAAATTCTAAGTTTTCGATAAACTGACCATTTTGTGAAATGATCTTTTGTTATAATGAACTTTTAGGTAAAGCAATCCTTCGGTGAAATGAACTTTTCGATCAAATATCCTTTCAATGAAATGAACTTTTAGGTGAAGTGACCCTTCGGTGAAACGTACCTTTCGATCAAGTGATTTTCAGCAAAGTAATTTTCGGTCAAGTGACCTTTCGATCAAGTGAACGACACCCAAACAATTCTTACACTGATATATTAACATGAGTTTGCAAATAGCAAGTTACCCACTCAGCCAGGGTGAGCAAGAAATTTCATGGTTAGGGGCCGTCCATAAAGTATGTCCGAGATTACAGGGGAGCGAGGGTTCCTGACAACCGGACCAAATGTGACATCGAGAAGTGTCTTACCATTGTGTTGGACGTCCAGTGGCAAGAATATAGAGGATGGCATTTCTTCATTTTTTTCTTCTTTTAATAGTTAAAAAAAGGTATGAAATATTTCAGATTTCTGATGATATTTAGCTAAATCAGATTAATATTAAGTTCTCGTATTTGTACTACCAAATCTATCGTGTTTTGTAGATAGTATAATTGGGAGTGTTGCAACTTTGAATGAGTGCGTTCATTTGTAGATTATTTCAGAATGATAAAGTTTGGGTAGCATTTGGCAATAAATTAATGAGTAAATAACAATATTTTCTGAAGCAAACGTGTAAATATATGGAAGATTCCTTTAAATAATTACGTTTTCTTTCTGCTTCGCAACGGACTTCTGAAAGCAGTCGTCAAAAATAAAGGGGCGGCCCGGTGGCGCAGTGGTCTAAGCGCTGGCTTCTGATCATTAATCCAAGATGTGTCCGGGTTCGAATACCAGTGAGGCATGGATGTTGTGTTTGTCTTACGGCACTGGCTCTCTCCCTTCCCTGGAGTCAGTGGCCCTAAGTTAGGGATGGGTGACTGCTTATAGACCATTGAGTTGCTTGCAGTGGTCATTAAACCTTCAATCAAAAAAATTAAGGGGGTTGAGGGAATTAGAACGTACTTTTTAGGGGGGGGGGGTCTCAACAATCAGACAAAATGTGACATGGGGGAGAGGGGAGTCTAAAAATAGTAAAAAATCACGGATGTACTTTATGGATGGTCCCTTATCAGAAATAACTAAATGTGCTCTTAGCAGGCAGCTCAATGATAGCCTTAGATCTTACTTAAAATAAATGAAGTGGGAAAACTTGCTAATGCTTTTTTCCAAGAAGGGAAGCCAATTTTGTGGAATTCTGATACAATAGGTTTAATGAACCTAACACCTTAACCAATCCTTACATGGGTGAAATCCCAAAGGGAGGGATTACAAAGTTCACTGCAGTTATCGAGAAGTGTCTTTTACCATTGTGTTGCTTGGTTGGTGGTCTTATCCTGTTTCACACTCTCAAGGGATGGCTGTGAAGGGTGTTCCTTAAGATGGTTCAACAAAGCCGTTTGATGCTGAAATACATTCCTTGTACCTAGTTTATGCAAGGTGTGATATAAGGTGAATGTGTTCGCTTTGCCTGGAATTGGTGCTCTGTATTTCCATCTGATTTGAAGTTTAAACACTGCTAAGTATTTTTAATGAGTGGAAGAGCACACTCCAGATATAGAGTTTGTATGAAATTCAAATTGATCTAAATATATATTTTTTAATATCAATATGTATAATTCCAAAAACATAAAGCTTAGTAGGAAAAAACCACAATTATACTCATTATCTTTAATTTCAACAGTTTTAACAATTATACATCTTCGGTTAAACATATGTATTGGTATGTCATTATTTAGTTACAAAAAAGAATCCAAACAATATAAGTCTTGTGCTAAAATCCAATTATTAAACTAAAAACCATCTAAGCACGATATCATCATCATCATCATTGTCAACCATTATCAATCCACTGCTGGACGAAGGTCTCCCCAAGTTTCCTCCACAACGGTCTGTCTTGTGCCAGTCTCCTCCATGTCACCCCTGCATACTTTCGAATTTCATCCACCCATCTCCCATGTGGTCTTCTTCTGGGTCTTTTCCTGTCCCTTGGAATCCAATCTAAAATTTCTGCTGTCCATCGATGATCTGTCCTTCTGGCAGTATGTCCAGCCCATTGCCATTTCAGGGATTTAACTCTGATCATGATGTCTTCCACTCTTGTCATTTTTCGGATCCACGAGTTCCTCTTCTTATCTCTCCTGGTTACACCAAGCATGCACCTCTCCATGCTTCTTTGAGTTGTCTGCAGCCTTTGTATGTCTCTTTTAGTTAAGGTCCACGTCTCTGCACCATACGTAAGCACTGGAAGGATGCATTGATCAAACACTTTTCTTTTAAGACATAATGGCATATTGCTCTTGAAAATTATGCTGTTTCTTCCAAAAGCTCTCCAGGCAAGTTTTGTACGCCGATTAATTTCTTCATCAATGTGACCCTCACTTGATATCTGCTGTCCAAGATAAACGTACGTGTCCGTTATCTCCAGCTTTTCTCCATCAATCGATAAATCTTCATTTCTTGTAAAAGCATTGAACATCACTTTTGTCTTCTGAAAGTTCATTTTTAATCCCACTTCTTTACTCTTGTCAGCAAGTTCCTGGATCATACTCTGCAGCTCTGATGGGGTAGTTGCAAAAATGACTACGTCATCAGCAAAACGAAGGTGGGTTAGATAATCTCCATTAATCTTTATCCCCTTGTTTTCCCAGCTCAGCGACTGAAAAACACCCTCCAATGTGGCATTAAAGAGCTTCGGAGATATGGTGTCACCTTGTCTCACTCCCTTTCCAATTTTTACGTGTGTTGTATTTTCAAACAGCCTAATCTTTGCACTTGCATTTTCATAGATGTTATTAATAATATTAATGTATGCATCTTCAATACCGCAGGTTTTCAGAGCCATTGTAACTGCTGATGGTTTCACCGAATCAAAGGCTTTTTCATAATCGATAAAAGCCATGCACAATGGAAGTTCATATTCCCTCGCTCTTTCAATTAGTTCTCTCAGCACGTGGATATGATCTATTGTGCTGTAGCCACTCCTGAATCCAGCTTGTTCTCTCGGTTGAGCCATGTCCAGTGTTACCTTCAAGCGGTGTGAAAGAACTTTAGTGAAGATTTTATAAACTACTGATAGGAGGCTGATAGGTCTGTAGTTTCCGAGATCCTCAATGTCACCTTTCTTATGTAGCAGGATCATTGTAGCGGTGTTCCAATCCTCAGGAACCTTTCCTTCATTAAGGCATCGAGTGAAAATTTGGGCGAGTATTGTTTCGATTTCTCCACTTGCTTCTTGTATGATGTCTACAGTAATTCCATCTTCTCCTGGAGCTTTTCCTCGCTTCATGTTCTTGATTGCATGTGCAACTTCTGCTGGAAGGACTGGAGGAACTCTGGTACTGGTATCTTTCATGATGTCTGGAGTGCATATATCATCCCTTTCATATAATTTGGAGTAGAAATCTTTCACTCTTGTCAAAATTTCTGCCTCTATTTCTTGTTACAGAACCATCTTCTTTTCTCAGTGCCATAATCTGTTTTCTTCCCTTACTGAGATGTCCCTTTGCTATCTTTAGGCTTTGGTTGTTTTCAATTGCTTTCCTCACTAGTTCACAGTTGAATTTCCTTACGTCTTCAGTGATACTTTTTCTTACTGTCTTGCATAGCTCTATATATTCCACTTTGGAAGTCACATCTTCTTTAGTTGTCCTCATCTCTCTTCTTTTTTGCATCAACATTTTGGTTTTTCCTGATAATTTGTTCACATGCAACTTGTTCTTAGTCCCAGCTAATTTTGTTGCTGTTTCCATAATAGCTTTGGTTACTTTTCTGTTAACTTCAGAGATGTCCACTTCTTCCGATGTTAGGCCTTCTAAAGCAGAGAACCTGTTCTTCAGTTCTAACTTGAAGGTATTATGGTGTTTTTTAAGGTTGGTTATGTCAATAGATTTTGTTTGTCTTATGAGCTTGCCACGTTCAAGTTTAGTGTTGAGGTGCATCTTACATCTCACCAATCTATGGTCACTACCTGTGTTGAACTTGTTTAGCACACTGCAGTCTTCTATGACGAATTTTTTGTTACACATAATAAAATCAATTTCACTTGTCATCCCATTTGGATGTCTCCATGTCCATTTCCTGTGTGGCTTTTTCTTGAAGAAGGAGTTCAAGATGAAAAACCCTTCTGCCTCTGCAAACTCAACGAGAGTATTTCCACGCTGGTTTCTGTTGCCATGACCGAATTTACCTACTGAAGTTTCATTCTGTTGCCGTTGCCCTATTTTTGCATTGAAATCTCCCATAATTATTTTCAAGTGCTGCTTACCTTTATTATTTAGATGACAAATAGAGATGATAAATTAAAATACTTTATTAAAATTAAAATACAAGTGAAATCTTTCGGACCCCACCTGCAGGGTCCATCGTCAGACTAAAAAGACGAATGGTCTGAAAGATCTCACTTAGATTTTAATTTTAATAAAGTATTTTAATTTATCATCTCGTATATTGTGCTTAGACGGTTTTTAGTTAATCATTACAAAAAAGGAACATGAAAAATTATATACTGTATATACAGAGAGAACGGATGCAAGGTCAGGTGTTGCATAACATATCATAGCCTCTCTTTGACAAATATCAAGTCAACCCTGCCTTTTCATGGTGCATTCTATTCCCGCTAAAGGGGCTCTGATGACTGCCACATAGCGGTATTATTATACCACTGGGATTATAGGAAATGCTATCCCACACATACCAGCCTGCTTTGGCCAGTGTGCTGAGGTATGACCCCCCCCCCCCTCCACGATTTCAAAACTGAAAACTTGGCCCTCAGTCTCTGGCAGCTGGAATGTACCTGTCCCAGGCTGCAGCTAGTGTGACATGAAGGCACAGGGTGCTAGGAATCACCGGAGGACCAGACTATGCTACCACCTGATACTGACCTTGGCTACGTTTAACAGACAATCTTCATCTTCTGATTCAAAGCTCCTTGAATCGGAGGAGGAACTACAAAGAATCAAGTGGGACATCGTCGGGCTAAGTGAGGTGAACTGAAAAGTGGGCATCTCTTCTACTATCGTCGGACGGATACTGGCAGAACTAGTGGTGTTGGATTTATAAAAACCAAGAAACTTAAGAATAAAGTCTAGAAGTTGTAAGTTCCTCGGACAGAGCTGCACGACTCGTTATCCAACTTTCAAAAAGATACCAGACTCAGATTATTCAAGCTTATGCGCTCACCACAAGTCATTCTGAGAAAGAAACTGAAGAATTTCGGCATCTAAATAAACAAGGGCAAACACAGTACTTGAAGATCAGTATGGGAGATTTCAATGCGAAAATAGGGCAACAGCATCAGAATGAAACTTTGGTAAGTAAATTCAGTCATGGCAACAGAAACCACTGTGGAAATACTCCCATAGAGTTTGCAAAGGCAGAAACGTTTTTCATCATGAACTCCTTTTTCAAGAAAAAGCCACGGAGACATCCCAATGGAACAACAAGTGAAACTGATTTTATTATGTGTAACAAGAAATTCGTCATCAAAGATTGCAGTGTGCTGAATAAGTTCAACACAGGTAATGACCATAGAATGGTGAGGTGTAAACTGCACCTCAACACTAAACTGGAATGTGGAAAGCTTCAGGGCTTGAAAAATATCTGATAAGTTACATGCCCAGCTGGACATGTACAGAAATTATTTACCTGCCTAGGCAGTAATAGCTGAATGCCGAGGAAAATTTATCTTGTAAGATAAATCAGAACCCTCATTTTTCTTTAAGTTAAAAAATATGATGAACTTTTTTAACATGCTTTGCATTTCCGTTTTAAGTGTCCGTGTGCAAAATGTCCATTGCACAAAAGTGTGTATCTCAAGTTTTAAGATGGTGATGCTGAAATTTGTACAAAATGATATGATGATGAAATTGGTATTTTGAGGATCTTGGGAACTACAAAACCATCAGCCTCCTTTCAGTGGTTATAAAAACTTCACTAAAGTTCTTCTACATCACTTGAAGGTAACATCAGACATGGCTCAACCAAGAGAATAAGTTGGATTCAGGAGTGGTTACAGCACCATAGATCATATTCATGTACTGAGAGAACTAACTGAAAGAACGAACGTATATGAACTCCCATTATGCATGGATTTTATTGATTATGAAAAGGTCTTCGATTCCGTGAAACCATCAGCAGTTACAATGACTTTGAAATCCTGCAGTATTGAAGATGCTTACATTAGCATTATTAATAACATCTACGAAAATGAAAGCGCAAAGGTTTGGATATTTGAGGATATAGCACCAATAAAAATTGGAAAAGAAGTGAGACAAGGTGACATCATATCTCCCAAACTCTTCAATGCTACATTGCAAAGTGCCTTTCAATCATTGAACTGGGAAAACAAGAGGATAAAGATTGATGGAGATTATTTAACTCACCTTGACTTTGCTGATGACAATCATTTTTGCAACTACCCCTTCAGAGCTGCAGAGTATGATTCAGGAATTTGCTGACAAGAGTAAAGAAGTGGGATTAAAAATGAAATTTCAGAAAATAAAACTGATATACAATGCTTTTTCAAGAAATGAAGATTTTGTGATTGATGGGGCAAAGCTGGAGGTGACCAATACCTAGATGGCACCAGCTAGGTTTGGTCAAGAAATGTATCTAATACAGCGTATTCGACGAATGGCAACATGGGGTATTGGACTCCACGAACATCGGTGGAAAAGTCGCCATGCTCCTGAGGAAGTCCAAAGACTGGGCGAAAAATTTAGAGCATTAATAACGGCAACGAGTTGATGCTTTTGAATCCTAAAAGTGAAGATCTACTGACTCTACCCAAAATAAACAGTATGGTGGATGTGAATGGTTGTTTCACATACAACGGAAAATAGGACAATAACTTCAACAAAGAGCGGAAAATGTGCGAGAAATGTGAATCATTGCTAGAAACGGAATGCCTAGGTAAGCATTATCCAACTAGAATATTTCCAAGTTTTTTTTAAATAATGCACGTAAAATTGAATAGTAGCCTTTTCTGATCTATTTCTAAGTCGGAATATGAACTGCTAATGTGAATCAATACCTACATTTACCTTGGACAGCAGATATCAAGCAAGGGTCGTGTTGAAGAGAAAATTAATCAGCATATAACACTTGGCTGGAGAGCTTTTGGAAAAAACAGTACAATATTCAAGAGCAATATGCTATCATGTCTTAAAAGAAAAGTGTTTAATCAATGCATCTTTCCAGTTCTTACATATGGAGTAGAGACATGGACCTTAACTAAACAATTTAATAAAATCATGCAATGCATTGATTATGATACGCTTTCCAACATACCAGAAATTATTACTCAAGTTATGAGGATAATGGCTGTGGAATAAATCTCGCTCCTGTGTCCTGACCTTTGACCCCATTTTGACGATATTCAACACAACCGGTTCAGTACACCTCAAGAATAACATACTAAAGTTTTGTCGCAATAAAAGCAGTTTTACGCAAGTTATGAGAATAATGGCTGTGGAATAAATCTTGCTTTTGTGCAATGACCTTTGACCCCATTTCGTTGATATTCAACAGAACTGGTTCACTATACCTCCGGAACAACATGATAATGTTTTGTCGCAATCGAAACATTTTTTTGGTAAGTTATGATGCACAAGGGCAATGGAATGGATCCCACTCCAGTGTCCTGACCTTTGACCCCATTTCGCCTATTTTCAATAGGGTTCGTCCCCAGTGGCTCCCTACCACATACTAAAATTTCATCGAAATCGAACCATTTTTACGCAAGTTATGACGCATAAGGGCAATGGAACAAATTCCGCTCTTATGTCCTGCCTGACCTTTGACCCCATTTCGCCCATTTTCAATAGGGTTCGTGCCCAGGTGGTTCCCTACCACATACTAAAATTTCATCGAAATCGAACCATATTTACGCATGTTATGACGCATAAAGGCAATGGAATGGATTCCACATTTATGCCCAGACCTTTGACCCCATTTTGCCCATTTTCAATAGGGTTCGTCCCCAGGTGGTTCCTTACCAAATACTAAAATTTCATTGAAATCGAACCATTTTTACGCAAGTTATGACGCATAAGGGCAATGGAATAAATACCGCTTTTATGCCCTGCCTGACCTTTGACCCCATTTGCCCATTTTCAATAGGGTTCGTGCCCAGTGGTTCCCTACCACATACTAAAATTTCATCGAAATCGAACCATATTTACACATGTTATGACTCGTAAAGGCAATGAAATGGATCCTGCTTTTATGTCCTGACCTTTGACCCCATTCCACCCATTTTCAATAGGTTTCGTTCCCAGGTGGTTCCTTACCACATACCAAAATTTCATCGAAATCGAACCGTTTTTATGCAAGTTATGACGCATAAGGGCAATGGAATAAATCTCGCTCTTATGCCCTGCCTGACCTTTGACCCCAATTTGCAATAGGGTTCGTGCCCAGATAGTTCCCTACCACACTGAAATTTCATCGAAATCGAACCATATTTACGCATGTTATGACGCATAAAGGCAATAAAATGGATCCCACTCTTATGGCATGACCTTTGACCCCACTTCACCCATTTTCAATAGGGTTCGTCCCCTGGTGGTCCCCTAACACATACTAAAATGTCATTGAAATTGAACCATTTTTACGTAGTTATCGTGCCGACAGACAGACGGACGGAAAAAGCTGGAGCATATACGCTTCTTCAACCTACGGTTGGAAAGCGTAAAAAGACATACAAAGGCTACAGAGAACTGAAAGAAGCATTGAGAGATGCATACTTGGTGTAACCGGGAAAGATAAGAAGAGGAACTTGTGGATATTGAAAATGACAGGAGTGGAAGACATTATAATAAGAGTAAAATCCCTGAAATGGTAATGGGCTAGACATGTTGTTAGAAGAAAAAGCCACCGATGGACAACCAAAATTTTACACTGCATTCCAAGGGACAGAAAAAGACCCAGAAGACCACATGGGAGATGGATGGATGAAATTCGAAAGCATGCCAGAATAACATGCAGGAGACAGACAGTTGTGGAAGAAACTTGGGGTTACCTTCATTCAGCAGTAGATTGATGATATATAGAATGAAGAAATAACTAACTTTACAAATAAAACAAGCAAAAAACGGAAAACATACAGCCCGTTAACAGAACTATTTTTTAGAACACAGGCAAAAAAAAAAAAAAAAAAAAATTTGGAAACCAAAAACCTTGGCAAAAATTACTCTGAAATGAGATGGAAAGACTACATAAAATTTGTAGGTTCATATTTATTAACATATATATTTTTTTTTTCAAAAATTGCACATTTAGTTTAAAACGAAACAAAAATTGTCTTAACAACCTTTTGGAAAAATACTTGATTCATGTAAAAACATGGTTCACACGATTTTTCAATCACAAAATTCCAGGACTTTGGATTTTTTTCCAGGACATACGATCCAAACGCTCTTACGTAAATATAGCAAAACCATAATTCAACCTGTAACCTACAACCAACACTATGCGGGAGTAACATGGAGGAGACTGACACAAGACAGACCGTTGTGGAAGAAGCTTGGGGAGACCTTCGTCCAGCAGTGGATTGATAATGGTTGATGATGATGATGATGTAAATCACATGGCACAAACACTATTTTCAGCACTCCTCTGTAAATAATGTTCAACCACAGAATACAAAGCCTTCAGAAATATTTGGAAGATAGTTTTAATCATCAACACAAATGATTTTTACACTTTTCTAAACACGGTGTTACATTTTAGAGGATTGGGCACGTTATGAAGGCTAAAATGTAAGGTATTGTTCCATTTAAGAAGTTTTGTTTCTAAATACAATTTAAAATTGCAATGGATCTTTACCGGAATGTCTTGATAAAAAGCTAATTCATTTAATATATTCCCTTTCCTAGAAGTAAGATGATCAACAATGATCACACTGTACTTACTGCAATGCCATGAAAACTAAGACATTGTTTGGTTTACATTTTTATGTGATTTATGATATTAACTTTCGTTTTGCAAGAACTATCCAATAAAAATGTTTCACTGAATGTAAATAATTAAAAATTAATAACTGCTTAAAAATTCCATCACAGACTTGTACAAACATATTAAAAATAACAACATAATTATTAGTAGTTACCATCCACTTAGGCATGTGTTCAGGAGACATCTCAGCTGGAGTCTTGATGTCATTAGGGTCAAAATGTCTCACCTTTTTTGGAAATGATGGGCATTTTTTATAAGTACAAAAATGCTGCAAAAGGTAAACAGAAATATCCAAAGAAGATAAATGAAATGGAAAAAAATATAAAAGTATGACATACGATGTTTCCACTATAAAGTAAAGACAAAGTGCAATTAAAAAATATTACATGGAACTCGTCATTTTAGGCACATGCTTGCTGAATATAATGTACATTGGCCATACAGAATAGAGAAGTAATTAGCAGTCACATCAGATATGCATATGCAGATACCAAGGTAAGATGAAAAACTATCTATCACCTAAAATGTGAATGCATAATCCCCCCCCCACCACACACACACACAACACAAACAAACTGGACCCCCTAATTCATCATGACAAAATAGCTGCAAATGTAGTGAATGAGTCCTTGTAAAATTTGCAGTGAAACAACAAAACTCTGTAGAACCGACTGCATCAAATGTATGGAGATACATCAAACAAAGGTATTTGCTCTTTCCACGTTTAAAAGTGAGTCACGGAAAAATTCTCATTGGCCGCCACCGGGAGTCGAACCCAGGGTCTTCCAGTTACGCGCCGGATATGCTTTCACTACACCACAGCGGCCTCGAATTCCTCCAGACTCGCACATGCTAACTGCCAAGCCAAGTTGGCAGGTTGCTTCTTGGAGCCCCACACAATGCTGGGGATTCACCAAAGATGGTAAGCAGCAACTGCAGAAATAATTAGAAGGTGAATGAATAATTAATACAGAAATTTAACGTGGACCAGGAACATCAAACAAAGGTATTCGCTCTTTCCACGTTTAAATAGTGGAGATACCAAAACAAATATCAATATAATACAAGTCGTTGAAGTTCAAAGACAGAAACTTGGACATTTCTGATCAACTTATGTTGGTCAACAAGACTAATATGGACTTGGAAGAGCATTAACCATAGAATTTTAGAACATAAAAAAGATGTTTCAAAAGCCAATCCTAATACTGCCTTGTCTATTTTGACAATGGAAGACACATCTGCAGTTCCCCACTGGAACGAAGCAAAACAAATTGCTTCTTTTGACAATCGTTTTGCCCTCCGTTACCGTGAAAGCCTGGAAATTATTTTCAACTCAATGACTTGCAATTCCGAATCTCCTCTCTACATTCCGATGATATGGAGATCTATTCTAAGTTTTGGCAACAAAAATAGGAAAAATTCAAATGTAGAATCTGGCAACAATCTTAGTCCTCCATTGGCGTGATGAAGACCTAAGATAAGGTCGAAAGCTTCCAACTTACGAACTTTTTGTAAAAGTTTTCATTTAACGTAACTAGCGTGATCAAGTTACCTTTATTTGTTAATATTATTACGTGTTTTGCCCATCATAGTCATATTTTTTTTTCTTTTGATTGAAGGTTTAACGACCACTGTAAGCAATTCAATGGGCTATAAGCACCCGCCATACAAATGATTAATTAGCTCTTCATTCCGACATGTTCGGAAAGGTCATGGAGGTTACGCATATCAGCATATTGTTTTCCACGCCTCCATTTTTTTTTAATTCCTTTTATGGATATGAGATGTTTATACCTCATAATGTATGTTACTCTGTACCCTGGTAAACTGCATGAAATACTGTATGAGACTAACTGAAGTATTTCAAAAGAAAACACTGAAGGGTGTAACTTTCTTTTTCAGTTACACACAATTTCCACTTTTTACATCATTCAGAGCATGGATTTACGCCCCTGGGATGAGCTTTCTGGGAGGGCAACTGCCCTCCTTGTCCTCCCGGTAGCTATGACCCTGGGTGTGAGTGACCCGGAAGTTTAATTTTGTGAATCAGCCTATGATGAATTTCACTTCGCCTGACATTTCTCACCTTCAGACACATTATCACACATTGGACTTTGCAATCAGTGGGCTCTCCTATTAAACATTATTAACACACAGCACAAACTTTTAACACATGCACAACTTCACAAAATGGCATCAGGGCACGGCTAATGGATGAGACAACACAATTGCACATGCATGACTCCGAAGCTAATACTTGCATGGGAATGATGTGCAAATTATACTTACTTTCTGGATGGCCCTGGTATAATCATGCCCTCACAATCTGAAGTTGTATGAGCCTTTAAGAATAATTTTTTTACTAACATGAAGCAGAACAAAATTCTTAAATATTTTTCAAAGAAAAATTCATTTCACAGGTTCTATATACCTATTCATTTCACAGGTTCTATATAACTTGAACGTGGCAAGCTCATAAGACAAACAAAATCTATTAACATAACCAACCTTAAAAAACACCATAATACCTTTAAGTTGGAACTGAAGAACAGGTTCTCTGCTTTAGAAGGCCTAACATCGGAAGAAGTGGACATCTCTGAAGTTAACAGAAAAGTAACCAAAGCTCTTATGGAAACAGCAACAAAATTAGCTGGGTCTAAGAACAAGTTGCATGTAAATAAATTATCAGGAAAAACGAAAATGTTGATGCAAAAAAGAAGAGAGATGAGGACAACTAAAGAAGATGTGACTTCCAAAGTGGAATATATAGAGCTATGCAAGACAGTACGAAAAAGTATCACTGAAGACGTAAGAAAATTCAACTGTGAACTAGTAAGGAAAGCAATTGAAAACAACCAAAGCCTAAAGATAGCAAAGGGACATCTCAGTAAGGGAAGAAAACAGATTATGGCACTGAGAAAAGAAGATGGTTCTGTAACAAGAAATAGAGGCAGAAATTTTGACAAGAGTGAAAGATTTCTACTCCAAATTATATGAAAGGGATGATACATGCACTCCAGACATCATGAAAGATACCAGTACCAGAGTTCCTCCAGTTCTTCCAGCAGAAGTTGCACATGCAATCAAGAACATGAAGCGGGGAAAAGCTCCAGGAGAAGATGGAATTACTGTAGACATCATACAAGAAGCAAGTGGAGAAATCGAAACAGTACTCGCCCAAATTTTCACTCGATGCCTTAATGAAGGAAAGATTCCTGAGGATTGGAACACCGCTACAATGATCCTGCTACATAAGAAAGGTGACATTGAGGATCTCGGAAACTACAGACCTATCAGCCTCCTATCAGTAGTTTATAAAATCTTCACTAAAGTTCTTTCACACCGCTTGAAGGTAACACTGGACATGGCTCAACCGAGAGAACAAGCTGGATTCAGGAGTGGCTACAGCACAATAGATCATATCCACGTGCTGAGAGAACTAATTGAAAGAGCGAGGGAATATGAACTTCCATTGTGCATGGCTTTTATCGATTATGAAAAAGCCTTTGATTCGGTGAAACCATCAGCAGTTACAATGGCTCTGAAAACCTGCGGTATTGAAGATGCATACATTAATATTATTAATAACATCTATGAAAATGCAAGTGCAAAGATTAGGCTGTTTGAAAATACAACACACATAAAAATTGGAAAAGGAGTGAGACAAGGTGACACCATATCTCCGAAGCTCTTTAATGCCACATTGGAGGGTATTTTTCAGTCACAGAGCTGGGAAAACAAGGGGATAAAGATTAATGGAGATTATCTAACTCACCTTCGTTTTGCTGATGACGTAGTCATTTTTGCAACTAGCCCATCAGAGCTGCAGAGTATGATCCAGGAACTTGCTGACAAGAGTAAAGAAGTGGGATTAAAAATGAACTTTCAGAAGACAAAAGTGATGTTCAATGCTTTTACAAGAAATGAAGATTTATCGATTGATGGAGAAAAGCTGGAGATAACAGACACATACGTTTATCTTGGACAGCAGATATCAAGTGAGGGTCACATTGATGAAGAAATTAATCGGCGTACAAAACTTGCCTGGAGAGCTTTTGGAAGAAACGGCATAATTTTCAAGAGCAATATGCCATTATGTCTTAAAAGAAAAGTGTTTGATCAATGCATCCTTCCAGTGCTTACGTATGGTGCAGAGACGTGGACCTTAACTAAAAGAGACATACAAAGGCTGCAGACAACTCAAAGAAGCACATGGAGAGGTGCATACTTGGTGTAACCAGGAGAGATAAGAAGAGGAACTCGTGGATCCGAAGAATGACAAGAGTGGAAGACATCATGATCAGAGTTAAATCCCTGAAATGGCAATGGGCTGGACATACTGCCAGAAGGACAGATCATCGATGGACAGCCGAAATTTTAGATTGGATTCCAAGGGACAGGAAAAGACCCAGAAGAAGACCACATGGGAGATGGGTGGATGAAATTCGAAAGTATGCAGGGGTGACATGGAGGAGACTGGCACAAGACAGACCGTTGTGGGGGAAACTTGGGGAGACCTTCGTCCAGCAGTGGACTGATAATGGTTGACAATGATGATGATGATGATATACCTTCTAAGGAGTATTAGCATTTGTGGTAACAAATCTTATCTACAAAACCTTAATATATGTAGCACATTGTTATCTCGGCATACACGTTGTTCCCACCCCAAGAGAGGTCAAACACTATTTAGTTATTTGTTATTAAGATAATATATTTACAAGTAAAAATTAACCATTAAAAACTATTATTTACATACCTAATTAACTCTAATTACACACCTTAAGCATTCAAACTTTTAAAACTACTTAAAGTTAAACATACGAAAATCGCCATCTTATTGGGCTGGGAGACATCGTTTGCACCGACACTCGACCATCGTTATGAGCGCTTTTGTTAATCCGGAATTAACATCATCAGGCAGTCAATGATTCCACACGAGGAACACCTCACCTGTGCTTAATTTGCAGTTAGTTGCACGCCGGGAAGACGAAGGGGTGTGGCACAAATCATTACATATTTAGAACGCACGTTCCTCCACTGTGCTGTCATCTATTGAGGACCAATTTTTTTATTTATAAATGTAAATGGGGGTGGAAACATGTGTATGCCGAGATAATAACATGCTACATATGTTAAGGTTTTGGAGGCAAGATTTGTTACCTCAAATGCTAATAATTGTTATAAATGCACGTTAAACATGAGGTTATTAAATTTAGTACCTTTCATGATATCAGTGATGGAAAGTTGCAAAACCATTTTTGGAGCAGCAAAATGCGTTTTTGGAGCAAGTGAAATAACGTTTTTGGAGCAACAAAATGCGCTTTTGGAGCAGGTAAAATACATTTTTGGAGCAGGTGAAACACATTTTTGAAGTAACAAAATGCATTTTTGGTGTAAGAAAACATTTTTTAGAGCAGGTAATTTATTAGTAGATAGAGCAAACTCTTAAGCAGAAAATATTTTGGAAATAGATGCACCCTACTCAAATTTAAAACATCTTACATTGAAATACACACACACATATGCAAACATTTTAGTTTTCAAATAGATCAAAATATTTTTAACTATACATAGCAGAATTCTATTATTAATCATTTATTTAACAAAAAATGTTTAATTTTTTGCTGCTCTTCTCAATTTTTAATTGCTAACTTCTATTCTTTTCTAATTTTTTAAGATAGTTAGTAATGTTTTGTTTTGCTTCTTTTAAAAGTATCTGTCCACTTTCCATTGCGCTCATGTCTTTTTTTTTTTTATGCCACATTCAATGTTCATCTCAGCATTGTTTAACATTTTATGAGGATATTCAACTGCTGCAAATGTTCAGCTTCTTCCCATTTCAAATCACCTTGTGAACATTCAATTTCTTCTCTTTTTTGCTTGTTTTGCTGCATTTTTCCAGCACTAATCTGCCCTTGATATTTTTTCCAGGATTCTTTGTAAGCTGTCAGAAGTTTTTTGGTTACATTAATTTTACTCACATCTCCATTTAATCTTTTGACATGATATTTATGCTTCTTGCTCTCCACACGACGCCTACAATCATTGCAGCCACCTTGCGACAGGCTAAAATTGCAGCCATATGGCTTATAAAACGTGATTCAGCAAAACTTTAGATGCTTTATAAAAAGGCTATTCTTTACTATACATACTGCGATACACTTGACGATAAGTTTTATCTGACTTTGTTCATTTTGTTGTCATAGCTGTTTCACTGTGACGTTTCCTTTCGTTTTAATCTAAATTAACCCTTTTCACTCAAATAACTTTTCACCCATACTCACACAGAACTCGCATTTTTTTCTTTTCTGCAGTAGAGACCACAACTTAGCAGTGAAAGCTCAGCTTTAGTTGCCAGCCCCGACATACGAGCTATAGAGGTAGAATCAGCGTGGCGGCTGACACCCGACCTATACGGCAAGAAAGAAATGTTTCGTGAGCGTCAACATGCGAGCTATAGAGGCGTCATCGGCAAGGAGGGTGCCACCCAACACGTGTGATATTCGTCGAAAAAGAAATGTCTCGCAAGTCCCGCCCCACGAGCTACAGAGGCGTAATGAGCACAGAGGATGACACCCGGCACGCATGCTATTCGGCGAAAAAGAAATATCTCGCGAGCACCAACATGCAAGCTATAGAGGCATCATTGGCATGGAGGGTGACACCAGACATGCGAGATATTCGGCGAAAAAGAAATATCTCGCGAGCGCCAACATGCGAGCTATAGAGGCATCATTGGCATGGAGGGTGACACCCGACACGCGAGATATTCGGCGAAAAAGATAAAATGTCTCGCAAGCCCTGACATACGAGCTATAGAGGCATCAAGACGTGGCGGATGACACCTGAACTATTCGGCGGAAAAGAAATTCCTCGCGAGCGCAGACATCTGAGCTATAGAAGCGTCATAGGCGTGGCAGATAACACCAGACCTGTTCGGTGAAAACGAAATTCCTCACGAGCGCCGACATGCGAGCCATAGAGGCGTTATCGGCATGGCTGTTGACACCCAACACCCAGATGACGTTTCTTTTTCTTTAACCGGTGAAAAAGAAATGTTTCGCGAGCCCCGACGTGCGATCTATAGGGGAGTCATCGGCGTGGTGAGTGACACCCGACCTATTCGACGAAAAAGAAATGTCTCGGGAGAACCGACAAGCGAGCTGTAGCGGCGTCATCGGCATGAAGGGTGCCATTGACACGTGCAATATTCGGCAAAAAAAAAATGTCTCGCAAGCCCCGACCCATGAGCTATAGAGGCGTAATGTGCGCGGCGATTGAAACCCGACACACAAGCTATTCTGCGAAAAAGAAATGTCTTGCGAGCGCCAACATGCGAGATATAGAGGAATCACTGCATGGAGGGAGACACCCAAGATATTCGCCGAAAAAGAAATGTCTCGCAAGCCCCGACATACAAGCATAGAGGCGTCATAGACGTGGCAGATGACATCCGACCTAATCGGCGAAAAAGAAATTCATCGTGAGCGCCGACATCCAAGCTATAGAGAGGCGTCATATGCGAAGCGGATAACACCCGATACGCGAGCTATTCAGTGAAAACGAAATTCCTCGCAAAGGCTGACATGCGAGCCACAGAGGAGTCATCGGCATGGCGGGTGACACCCGACACACAGATGATGTTCCTTTTTCTTTATCCGATGAAAAAGTAACGTCTCGCGAGCCACGACATGCGAGCTATAGGGGCGTGGCGAATGACACCCGACCTATTCGATGAAAAAGAAATGTTTTGCGACCACAGACATGCAAGCTATAAAGGAGTCATCGGAGTGGAGGGTGAGCTATTCGGCGATTTCATAATGTCGGGTGTCACCCGACAGTCGAGTGGAAAGGGTTCAAATGTTTGCACCGAAATTTTCACAAGCTCAAAGCCACATGCAATCAAGGTAAAGAGTTGGCCAAAGGCGCTGAGATGAGTTCCCTCTCGACTTTTGCGCACGTTACTCTCAAATGGCTGTATGGGGAATCACGTGACAAACTCCGCCTTCATTGGCGAGGGAAGTCAGAACATCGAAGGCGCATAAGGGACTACCTGTAAAGTGCGTTTTTTTGACCAAAAGATGGTAAAAAAGTAGAAATTGCATGCAGGGATCTTGCGAAAGCTTTTCCGTTGTTTTTTCGGGTGACTTCCGTAAAACCGTAAGATGGAGGGAAAATCTGTAAAAGTTGGCATCTCTGAATACCTATGAATCCTTTAGAAACAGAACCATTGTATCCTGCCACGGGAGAGCCATTTTCAGTCGTGCTCTGCGTCAATGAAATAGCTAATGACAGACCTTATGCTGTATTTACGTAATCGCGCACCTCGCCTGGAATGAAATAACTGCGCTTTTCCAAAGAGCAGGGAACGACATATAAACAATCTCAATTGCACAGCACTCCGAAAGACCACCAAACTATCAGTAAACAATCTTCATCAGGATTTCATAAAGTACAGCATCGTTTCTCCTACATACCACGTGATTACAACAAAACTCCTCCTCCATAAGCAAAAACAATTTAATGTCCTACATCGCGAAAATCGTTGTTTTTTCGTCACTTTTGCCGAAAAAAAACAACGAATTAGAAGGTAGGTGAAAAACATTCCGAAATTTTGGGATTGGCAGTATGGTACGTGTTGATTAAGCGTCGTTTTCACCAAATTACGCGTAGACCTTAAAAAAGCGTCATTCGATTCAATGTTTAAAACGGCATTTTTTGCTGTGAAAACATTTTTTTCGCTCGGCAATTTATGCTGTGGATTGCTGTTTTGGCACAGTTGGGTGCAAATATTAAATGTTTTCGTAATTTGTAGCCGTTTGGCGCAAGATAATGAAATTGGCGCAGTTCGGCGCAATTGTCGCAAACTTTCCATCACTGTGATATGTATATACCTTCTAAGGAGGGATTATCTCTTTCCAGGTTCTTTAATAATAACTATACATTAAAGAAAAGAGGGGGTTTTTTTTGTTTTTTTTTTTCATTGTTTGGTAAGTTGAGCAAATGACTCTTGCAATGAAACATAGTTTTTGAGATAAAAATTATTGTTAATACATACCCTAATGGGATGATCCACAGGATATTTCATGGTTTTGGCATTTTTTATACGAAATCGTATCTGTTGTTCTGTTTTGGTTGGAACCATGTGTTCACGAATCAAGTGAATATGGCGTTGCATTCCAGAAAACTGCTCCATACCCAGAGCAATGAGGCTGTAAAAAAAAAATAATTAACATGTTTATTGATAAAGTGAAAAACACTATAAAACTGTAGTTGACAATATCAAATGAAATGTGAATTTATGTTAAGAGACAACCTTTTACATTATTTACATTTTTACAACAATAAGGCAAATTTCAAAAATGAATAAAGCATATTAAAAAGTGGGGAAGCAACAGTACAGCATGGTTAATGAATAACAAATATTAATGTGTACTGTTGGAAGAATACGTCATTAATTTTATTTCATAACTAGATGTCAGCCATCTTGGGCAACTACTCTATGCCAGAAGTGTTGTGCACAGTGACAGATACCATTAATCTTTACTACATTATGCACTTTAACATATATAATGTCATTTGCATATTCTCTCTAACATATATAGGGGAAAAAACCCCAAAACTAGGGATATGACAACCACAGTCTGCATGAAACAAAACACAAACCTGAAAATTTTTTGTGCTTGCAAATTTAGATTTATAATATGCTATTTTAAACATATTTTAAGAACTTAAAAAGGAAACTACTTTCAGCTATGTTAAAAATGACCAGTATAATGATTCAAAAATGAAAATTTTCTTATTAATTTAAATATCAGTTTTCCCATACAAATTTTATAAATATTTTTGGAAATTTTGAACATTTGTATTCTAAACTGACATAGAAAACAATACATACTGTGCATGCCAAACTTACCTTTCATTAACAATATTAACTGAATTTCATATCAATAAATCAGAAGAGCTTGTAAAGGAATTAAAAACAAAATAATAAAAAGTAAAATAAAATAAACTTACTTATCCTCAGCTGGCGTGAATATAGTTTTTGTGGAGTCAATATACTTTCGAAAACTGCAGTGTGGGAGAAGATCAGGATATATAAATGTTTTATCAAAGGCCATTGTTTGCTTTGCTTTGATACTCCGTATACCTAAAAGACGAAAATTCAATGAAAAAATAAATAGCATGAACACACACTAGGGGCAAAGTATGCTAGTATCAAGTGACAACCACTGGAAACAGTTTTAAACAAATAAAAATCATTTATTCAAATATGAAAAAGTAATAAGATACAAATTACCTATGAAGTCATTTCTTCCATATTAGCAGCTGGAAGATATTGCACACAAGTCTGCTTTGTGAATTATAACGAAGTAAATTTCTCCGTCATTTTTATCTGCGCCAGGATTCGAACCCGGGTCCACTCATTCCGGAATAAGTTGCTCTACCATTTGAGCTACGCGGACATTTTATTCTGATTCCTATCTGCCTTTATGTCGTGTGCGTCCTTCTGGCAGGTACGTCACATCTCCTGGTACGTTACATCATCTCTCCCTTATTTTTTTTTTTTTTTTTTTTTTTTCGAAGTGCTGCTCTTATTTTTCCTATCTCGCTGTGTGGAAATAACATCACACCATTGCGAGATTGTGAACGGTCGGGTCATCCGGATAGTTCGGGCGCCATTATAACGAAGTAAATTTCTCCGTCATTTTTGGTCTACGCCGGGATTCGAACCCGAGTACGCTTATTCCGGAACAAGCAGCTCTACCAACTGAGCTACGCGGACATTTTATTCTGATTCCTATCTGCCTTTATGTCGTGTGCGTCCTTCTGGCAGGTACGTCACATCTCCTGGTACGTTACAGAATAAGCAGATAGTAGGGCCATTCGCAATGTGCTTCCACTTCCAATAGAGGTCATGAAACATTTCAAGTTCTGCTGATCACATTTCCAGATGAAACAAAAGGGAATGCATGAGCTCTCAGTCTCTAACCCACAGAGCATAATTTCATTGTCACCATTCCAGGAATTTGGTTATGCAGTGTCTTTTAGGCCATGAAGCATCCCTCCACCCCTTTGATTTCAATGCTTTCTAAGTTTATTTTACAAGCTACTTACCACACATGGACAACTGTTTTAATTAGTGTTTTGTTGGTTATTTTTATGTATTTGTATTTTCAAGCAGTGCTTGAAACAACCAGAAATAATGGTAATGTTTCACCTACATCACACCTTTTAAATATTAAAAGTTAAAGTGTTTGTGTGGTGGTGTTCTGCACTTTTCTAGAGAAAAATGTTTTCGAAAATAAAAATATGGAGATTTGTACTCAGAAAAGTAAGAAAAAATCCTGCAAGAGCAACAACGTACAAAAAAATCCTGCAAATGAAAGAAACGCTCAGCTGTAGTGGTTAAAACAAAACTGCTCATGATAATCAATTATCATTTTAATAGCATTTTATCACACATTATATCTTGTACTTCCTATTGCAGGATTACTGTAACACTATCAAGAAGGTCACACCACACCAGTGGCATACACGAATGCATTGAAAAAAGTAATGTGTCCAGGATATTTTTAAGAAACATAGTGTAAACTAAGCAGCACATATTTACTTAGTTTTCCCAACTTCTGTGCATTTGAAGTTTCTTTGTACTACCACTGGTGGTTTCTGAATTACAGCAATAGAAACATGCAGATAGTAAAAATTGATACAGTATCAGCTGGTGACATCAATTCTGGATACACAGCGGGCATCTATCTGCTTATGCTTTCAGTGTAGAAAATGTTCTATTCAGTGACATTCATTTGCAAATGCAAGTGGGTTGTGGTGAGATTTTGTAGAAATAAGTACTCTCAGCCAGAAACATGCAACCCTAATGCCCTCCTTGTACATATCAGCCTGAAAGACAAGCAGCCCAGCATGATGCTGAAACTGCTACTGAAAATACTCATTAGAAATCACACATATGAACTGATTAAATACAGGGTGATTGAAAAGTCATGCAACCCACAGTTGAAGTTCATGTAAATTGTTTCAAAAGAATAATAATTGTTCTCCATACCCACTAGATTGCACCAGGCGACTTGAAATCAAATGCACTGCATGTTAAGTGGCCAGCCCAGGAAGTCAATGGTGTACCATTGCTCATGCAGAAAGTGAAATATCTTTTATTCTCAGCACAACAGGTTATCATTCTGGAACATTGTTTTACTATTCTCATATGCACATGTTGCCAAGAAATTTCAGAAAAAATTATCTAGCTGCTGCAGTCCCTCTGAAGTCAATGACCACCAGATTAGTGAAATGTTTTAACAAAGTGTATGATAGGTGGTACAACTCTGGAAACAAAAATTGCCTGTTAATGTCACCTGTCACTAGATGGCACAACCATCAAGTTTATGGGAGGAAGATGCTGAAATAGTTGTATTTTAAGAATGCTATTTTGCTTAGAATTGAAAAAAACAAAACCTGAATTTTTGTGTTTACCAAGTGGGATGTTGTCAAATGCATAGTGATATATATGTTTGGGTAATTTGATAGATTCAGGCATAAAATAGGTCATGGTAGAAAAAGGTTGAACTTTTTAATCCCCGATTCTAACTTCTTCACACTTGCTGGTGGACCAATGGCTCCCTGCAGGGCCTTCTGGATCCAGAAAGGACATTTTAAGCTAAGTTTGTGAAATTCTTCCCGTGCATGAATGATAAAACAAGAAAGATGACACTGAATTTTCGGGTGTAATAAGCAGGTCTTTTGAATCCGTTCTGACACAAATTAAATTTATCAAAGCTATTCAAAGTCAATGAAACCGGTAAGGAAAACAATAGTATCTGACGGAAGAACTACGTTTTTCAATCGGGTTTTTAATCCCTCAGATATTGCTGTAAACGGAATCGTGAGCTTATGCCCTCTGGTTGCAGACTTGTGTGTTAAGAAAAACATGAATTTTTATGAGAAACATTTCGCACCGGAAACGCTCTCCAACACAGAAAGAATTTTTCAAATCGGACTCTTAGAAACAGAGATATTGACAAAAATAAGATGTGACTTTGCGCCCCTGGTGGGAAAACCATGCATTATTTTAGGAAGAAAGTATTCTCAAAAGGATTTTCCGTATGAGCGGTATCGGTCCTAGAAAAAAAAATTTAGTCGAGTTTTCAGGAGCCCAGATTTTACTACAAATACATCACAAGCAGAAGACACTTATGCCCCCTGGTGGCCAAACCATTCTTTACCAAACATTAGAAAGTGCGTGAAAAATATTTTCCATCCGATCTTGTATGCGATACAGGAAAAAATTTTCAAATCAGAGTATTAGAAGCAGAAATAACGCATAAAACGCAATTTACCTTTACGCCCCTAGGGGAAAGTCTATGAATTGCTTGAAATTTTTTCAAATTATATGAAAAACATGTCACACTAGAAACACTATCCAACAAAGAAGGAATTTTTCAAATCGGACTCCTAGAAGTAGATATATCGACAAAAATAAGATATGCATCTATGCCCCCTGGCGTAGAAACCATGCATTATTTTAAGAACAAAATGTTTCTAAACGGTTTGTCGACATGCGTACTATCGGTCTACAAACGACGTTTTTTTCAATCGAGATTTTAGAAGCTCATATTTTGCTGCAAATACATCAGAAGTGGAAATTAAGATTTACGCCCCTGGTGGCCAAATCATTTTTTCACAAAAATTAGAAATTATGTGCAAACCATTTTCCAACAGGAGCCGTATCTGGTGCAGAAAGAATTTTTCAAATCAGAGATTTAGAAGCAGATATATAGGGGGAAACGAAATTTACATCTACACCTCCCTAGTGGAAAGTCTATGAATTACTTGAAAATTTTTAAATTATATGAAAAACATGTCACACTGAAAACACTATCCAACAAAGAAGAAATTTTTAAAATCGGACTTCTAGACATAGAGATATTGATGAAAATAAGATATACATCTACGCCCTGGCGCAGAAACTGTGGAATATTTTAAGAAGAAAATATTCCGAAAAGGTTTATCGATGTAAGTGGCATCAGTTCACGAAATAATTTTTTCAATCGATATTTTAGAAGCTCAGATTTTATGGTAAATATATCAGAAGCAAAAAATTAACACTTACACCCCCTGGTGGCCAAAATATTCTTTACCAAAAATTCGAAATTATATGCAACAGATTTTCCATCAGGAGGTATATCTGCTGAAGAAAAAAAATTTCAAATTGGAGTTTTAGGAGAAGAGTTATCGGGGAAATGTAATTTACTTTTACGCCCTAGCTGAAAATCTATGCGTAATTTGAAAAAGGAACTATATCTAAAATACTCTTCGACATAAATGGAATCGAAAGATAAAAGATTTTTTTCAATCGGATGTTTAGAAGCAAATATGTGGATTAAAACGTATTTTTAAATTTGAAATTATTTGCATTTACGCCCTCTAGCGGCAAAATGTACATCGTAAAAAAAAAACCAAATGAAGGATCATCATTCTCATATTTCAAGCTTCCCAACGCAAAAAGAATTTTTCAAATCGGACTAATGGTTGCAGAGATATTGTGGGTACAGACGGACGGACAAACCGATAACATAAGCACAATCTTTTTTTTACAAAAGACGTGCTAAAAAGCGGGCAGTGTGAGTCGGCAAAGTACACAGTTTCTTATTTGTGGAGCTAGGCTCCATATCCAAAGTTTTCTTCTGTTTGACAGAGGGGGAAGCAGTAACAGAAGCCATAAATAATGGAGAGAATTCGTCCGATGATGACCTCCGCACCCACCACGGAGCCCAACTGGGGAGAGCTGAAGGTCTGCAAGCCCCAACGGATGCAGGACACGGCTTTGGGGATAGGCAGCGGATATAGCTAGTTAATAGGGCAGACATGCGCTCGGCGAGTAACTAGATTTTCCGGAGTCTTGGAACTCCCCTCTGGCATGCCCACATTATCCCCAGACTCACCTTGTTGTACATAACGACAAGTTGTTAGACGTCTGGACTCCACTCGGCCAAAGACTTCATTGACTAGGAGTGCATTAATTTCTAGCCTCCCATTTAGGGTGAAGCAGGGGGCAAAGAGGAGTGTTGGTAACTGGTGAGAACAACACCCCAGCCCCCCAGAAACTTCAGCCTCCAGTATCCCCTTTTTACTTTACAAGTCACTGCACACGGCAAATGTGCAGGTAGATCTAGCTAACCAGCTCGGAAAAACGAAGGAGGAACATAAAATGGAAAATAAAGGAAACAGAATGAGAAGCTAAACGCTGGTGCATAATGACAACCTCTGCAACCTACAACTGAAGAGGGTGCATGTCAAGATAACAATAAAAAGCGTAAAAATGGAAAAATATTTTTCCATTTTTACGCTTAAGCCCCATGGCCTGAGTTTACACTATGTGTCAGCTCGGGCCATGGGGTCACCACTCCCCATCAGCTGGATAAACAGCTGTCCCTGAGGTGATGGAATTGTACAAAGACGAAAATACAAGATGGTTCGTCACAAGGTCAGCTTGGGGCGTGGGGGTGCTACTCCCCAAATAACTGGAAAACCAGTTATCCCCATGCAGGATGTGAAACATATGTTGCCATGTATTATGATGTACACTGAAGTGCCAGAAAAACTAGTACAAAAGAGCTTATGCAAAATACATAGCAACATCACCTATGCGCGTAATCGGTTGCGTCCGCCAGTGTGTATATAAAGCGACAAACATCCTTGCCAGCTGTCCGGGCTGTTTTTGGCATGAGAATGACAAGTAATAATGACTTAAGCGATTTTCAACGCGGTGTCATAGTTGGCGCTCGTAAGATGGGCCATAGTATTTCAGAGGTAGAAACGAAGTTCGGATTTTCATGGACGACCATTGCAAGGGTGTACCGTGACTACAAGAATTCCGGCAAAACCTCCAACCTACAATACCAGTGTGGCCGTAAAAAGACATTGGGTAAACGTGACCATCGTCGGCTGTCAAGAATCATTTCACGCGACAGGCGTGCAACACTCTCGCAGGTATCATCGGAATTCAATGCTGGAGCCTCCACAAGCATCAGCGTCCAGACTGTGCAGTGTACCCTGCACGATTTGGGCTTTGGGAGCCGACACCCAACTCGAGCCCCCGTGATGGGTGCATGACACAGAGCTATGCGCCTCGCTTGGGCACAGCAACACCGCCACTGGACACTTGATGACTGGAAACAAGTAGCCTGGTCTGACAAGTCGCGTTTCCAACTGTATCAGGCAGATGGAAGGATTCGTGTGTGGCGCATACCCCATGAAGCCATGGATCCCGCCTGTCAACGTGGAACTGTACCAGCTGGTGGGGGTCCGTAATGGTATGGGGTGTGTTTAGCTGGACTTCACTGGGACCCCTGGTACGGCTACAAACGTCTGTGACCGGCCAACGCTATGTGCGCATCCATTCTGACGAGGTACACCCGTTCATGTCCTGCATTCATGCTGATCGGTTGGGCCTGTTTCAACAGGGCAATGTACCTCCACACAAGTGTCGGGACGCCACATTATGGTTAGAGGAGCATTCATCTGAGTTTGGGGTGTTGCCATTCCCACCCAAGTCCCCAGATCTGAATGTGATAGAACACATTTGGGATGCCATGCAACACGCTATCGAACACAGGAATCCAAGACCTCGGAATACACCCGAATTGTGGAACGCTCTGCAGGAAGTATGGTGTGCATTGCCTACAGCACATTTCCAAAAGCTAGTGGAGTCCATGCCCCATCGTATTTCCGCAGCCCTGCGCTCCCGTGGGGGACCTACCAAGTATTAAGCTGGTGTACCAGTTTTTCTGGCACTTCAGTGTACTTGGATATATAATACAAATGCATAAGCTTATTGTCACATGTGTACCTTTTTACATGGCTGGTTTTTTCACCCCAAAACAATGTCCTGTCGAGAATTTTCATGTTTGTAAATCTTGGGGAACCTGATCACTTCGCTGAGATTTGCGAAAAATAATAGAAAATAAATAAATAAAATACGCAGAATGAAAATACTCGACAGTCCACGTTTCAAAATTGTGTTTGGAAGAGGCAGTGAGATAAGGGAATAAATGGCCATATTCATTTACTTCACGGCCCTGACCAAGCAACCAAAATTTCTTAAAAGAAGGGGAAATAATAGGCATTGAACTTTTTTTTCTTTTGGCTTCATTTATTTTTCTCTTTAGAAGTTATATAAAAAAGTATGAAGAAAAAAAGGGGCGAGCAAAAGAAGACAGCATCAACCCCTTTTAGAAAGCAAAATTATTCGCAGTTAACCACGGAACAAGGAAAAGGAAATTATTCTCTTGTATGGTACAAAAAGTTGAGCATGCCATTTTTATTTTCTTCTCTTCTCGAAAGTTTTAAAAGACGCCAAGAAGTGCCACTTTGCCTCATGGTGACTCAAGAATCCCAGGAGAAAATTCTATTTTTGGCTTGGAATGGCAGGGAGTGTGGGATCCCCTATGCAGAGGTCACTCTCGAGGCGTGGGAGAGAAAACGTCCGTTGGTTGCTAATGCTGAATTTCAGCCAATGAGAGGTCAGCGGTTTTCAAGAACCGCAGCTTGGCGGGTTTGAGAAGGGTTCACACACTCGCTCTGTTCTCTCTTCTCGTACTTGGTGAAAAAGTTGTAGGAAGCAAAAATGTAAGGCTCTCCATTTTTGGAGGCGGCCGGCCCTCGGGCTTGGCGTTGGCCAAAATTAAAAAAAAATTTGAGCACGGGCTTCGAACCCAGGTGACGCCTAAAACTGCAAGTGGCTCACAGGCTCACACGAACAAAAACAGGGAGGAAATTGTTTTCTCTGCGCGCGGGTTGATGGCTACCTGCGGCAGAAGACAGGCCAGCCATGACCAGCACAGTTTGAAAATCCCCAACTGGATGGAGGATTCGCAATTTCCTTGGGACGGAGGAGTTCCTGTTGCTGGATGACCCCCTGAGAACTGCAGAGATGATGACTACTACTAATACTCCAACAGTCCTCCCCAAAGACAGTCAAATGGCTGACCTGGTCTCCCTGAGAGAAAACACCTGCAGAGAAAACATCTTGGCCCCTGGAAGAGACGCGGAAGAAAATTAAACCCTAGAACGTATGACATTTTTTGTTCGCCAATCCCTAAGGACTGGGGGTAAGTTTTTTTTTCATTTTCCACTTCAGAGGCAAGATATATCAGGTCGTCAAAATTGGCATAGAACTGTCATCAGGAACTCAAAAAGTTTATTTCCTCCAAAATTTAGGACACCTTCGAATTCTCACCATCATCTATGTGAGTGGTTTGTTCAACATATTCAACCTACAAAAAAAAAATCACTATTCTTAAATCAGAAGTTTTTTCGTAACGAAGTTTGAATCGAAATAGTTTTCCCTTTTGGCATTTTAAATATTATGCTGTGGTCTCTTTGAAATTATGTAACAAGTGGGCTTTGAAATGGGGGCTGTCATATATATATATATATATATATATATATTTTGCAGCTTTCGTTTTAAATTCTAAAAAATTTTTTACTTAGTCTTCAGTTTAGCTCTTCACTATATATATATATATATATATATATATATATATATATTGCGGGATGTAAGGTCAGGTGATGCGTAACATCACAGCCTCTCCTTGACAAATGTCAACCCCGCCTTCTCGTGGTGCATCCTGTTCCCACTAAAGGGGCTCTGACGACCGCCAATAGCGGTATAACTATACCATCGGGATTAGAGGAAATTCTATCCCACACTCACCAACCCGCTTGGCCAGCGTGGTGAGTTATGGCCAAACCCCTCCAAAATGACTCCACAACTTAAATCTTGGCCCTCAGTCTCCGGCAGCTGGAATGTACCTGGCCAAGGCAGCGGCCAGTGCGACATGAAGGCAGAGGGTGCTAAGAATCCCCGGAGGACCGGACTAGGCTGCCATCTGATGCTGACCTTGGCAACGTACAATGGACGCTCCCTATCTTCTGATTCAAGGCTTCTTGAATTGGAAGAGGAACTACAAAGGATCAAGTGGGACATCGTGGGGCTAAGTGAGGTAAGGAGAAAAGGAGAAGATCTCATCGAACTGAAAAGTGGACATCTCTTCTACTATCGTGGGACAGATACTGGCAGAAATAGTGGTGTTGGATTTATAATAAACAAGAAACTGAAGGATAAAGTGGTAGAAGTTGAAAGTTCCTCTGACAGAGCTGCACGACTCGTTATCCAACTATCGAGAAGATACCAGGCTCAGATTATTCAAACTTATGCACCCACCACAAGTCATCCTGAAGAAGAAATTGAAGAATTTTATGAGGAAATTTGTCATCTAAATAATAAAGGTAAGCAGCACTTGAAAATAATTATGGGAGATTTCAATGCAAAAATAGGGCAACGGCAACAGAATGAAACTTCAGTAGGTAAATTCGGTCACGGCAACAGAAACCAGCGTGGAAATACTCTCGTTGAGTTTGCAGAGGCAGAAGGGTTTTTCATCTTGAACTCCTTCTTCAAGAAAAAGCCACACAGGAAATGGACATGGAGACATCCAAATGGGACGACAAGTGAAATTGATTTTATTATGTGTAACAAAAAATTCGTCATAGAAGACTGCAGTGTGCTAAACAAGTTCAACACAGGTAGTGACCATAGATTGGTGAGATGTAAGATGCACCTCAACACTAAACTTGAACGTGGCAAGCTCATAAGACAAACAAAATCTATTGACATAACCAACCTTAAAAAACACCATAATACCTTCAAGTTGGAACTGAAGAACAGGTTCTCTGCTTTAGAAGGCCTAACATCGGAAGAAGTGGACATCTCTGAAGTTAACAGAAAAGTAACCAAAGCTCTTATGGAAACAGCAACAAAATTAGCTGGGTCTAAGAACAAGTTGCATGTAAATAAATTATCAGGAAAAACGAAAATGTTGATGCAAAAAAGAAGAGAGATGAGGACAACTAAAGAAGATGTGACTTCCAAAGTGGAATATATAGAGCTATGCAAGACAGTACGAAAAAGTATCACTGAAGACGTAAGAAAATTCAACTGTGAACTAGTTAGGAAAGCAATTGAAAACAACCAAAGCCTAAAGATAGCAAACGGACATCTCAGTACGGGAAGAAAACAGATTATGGCACTGAGAAAAGAAGATGGTTCTGTAACAAGAAATAGAGGGGAAATTTTGACAAGAGTGAAAGATTTCTACTCCAAATTATATGAAAGGGATGATACATGCACTCCAGACATCATGAAAGATACCAGTACCAGAGTTCCTCCAGTCCTTCCAGCAGAAGTTGCACATGCAATCAAGATAAACTACTGATAGGAGACCTATCAGCCTCCTATCAGTAGTTTATAAAATCTTCACTAAAGTTCTTTCACACCGCTTGAAGGTAACACTGGACATGGTTCAACCGAGAGAACAAGCTGGATTCAGGAGTGGCTACAGCACAATAGATCATATCCATGTGCTGAGAGAACTAATTGAAAGAGCGAGGGAATATGAACTTCCATTGTGCATGGCTTTTATCGATTATGAAAAAGCCTTTGATTCGGTGAAACCATCAGCAGTTACAATGACTCTGAAAACCTGCGGTATTGAAGATGCATACATTAATATTATTAATAACATCTATGAAAATGCAAGTGCAAAGATTAGGCTGTTTGAAAATACAACACACATAAAAATTGGAAAGGGAGTGAGACAAGGTGACACCATATCTCCGAAGCTCTTTAATGCCACATTGGAGGGTGTTTTTCAGTCACTGAGCTGGGAAAACAAGGGAATAAAGATTAATGGAGATTATCTAACCCACCTTCGTTTTGCTGATGACGTAGTCATTTTTGCAACTAGCCCATCAGAGCTGCAGAGTATGATCCAGGAACTTGCTGACAAGAGTAAAGAAGTGGGATTAAAAATGAACTTTCAGAAGACAAAAGTGATGTTCAATGCTTTTGCAAGAAATGAAGATTTATCGATTGATGGAGAAAAGCTGGAGATAACAGACACGTACGTTTATCTTGGACAGCAGATATCAAGTGAGGGTCACATTGGTGAAGAAATTAATCGGCGTACAAAACTTGCCTGGAGAGCTTTTGGAAGAAACAGCATAATTTTCAAGAGTAATATGCCATTATGTCTTAAAAGAAAAGTGTTTGATTAATGCATCCTTCCAGTGCTTACGTATGGTGCAGAGACGTGGACCTTAGCTAAAAGAGACATACAAAGGCTGCAGACAACTCAAAGCAGCATGGAGAGGGGCATGCTTGGTGTAATCAGGAGAGATAAGAAGAGGAACTCGTGGATCCGAAAAATGACAAGAGTGGAAGACATCATGATCAGAGTTAAATCCCTGAAATGGCAATGGGCTGGACATACTGCCAGAAGAACAGACCATCGATGGACAGCCGAAATTTTAGATTGGATTCCAAGGGACAGGAAAAGACCCAGAAGAAGACCACATGGAAGATGGGTGGATGAAATTCGAAAGTATGCGGGAGTGACATGGAGGAGACTGGCACAAGACAGACCGTTGTGGAGGAAACTTGGGGAGACCTTCGTCCAGCAGTGGATTGATAACGGTTGACAATGATGATGATGATGATATATATTGCAAAGAAAAAGAAAGAGAGTTGTAAATGTTTTCATTCAGGTTTTTTTTTTCTTTTTTTGATTTTAGTGTTCTGGTGTGCTTAAAGAATGAAACCACATTATTTAATGTTAGGCTGTGTAAATAAATTTCATGTCATCTTCTGTAGATAGGTAATTGAAAAACAAAACAAAACAAAACAAAGAAGAGAATTGTATAATTTTCTGGGTCATGTAGTGATAGATGATATAATAAGTATATTAAGATATTTCGGAACGAACACTTTCCAGACCAGTATTTCTCTTAAGTGAAATTTAACTCTTTTTGTGCTCAGTGATTTTTGTATTTTTGAAGTAGAATTTGTATTTATGAGCTCAGTATAGGTGCCATGTAGTGGGAAATTTTTCTTGTAGGCTGGTAATTATTTTGGTTTAGTGTTTTGGTAAATTTAAGTGCAAAATTACTCTTTAAAATTTAATTTTTGTAGTAGTGAGGACTAATTTCTAGTTTCAGCAGTGGGTTAGAAAAACAGATTTTTATGGGGGAAAGGATATAAAAAAATGGGCATACAGGCAGATATGAGCATATGTATAGTGTGACTGAAAAGAACCCGAATAGCTGTTGTGTTTCTTCAAGAAGTGATGATTTTCCAGGAAAAGGGTGATTGTGGAAATATGGTGATTTATAGAGTTTTCTGGAAATCAAGTAAGGTTTGGTACAGTGTGTCAAGTATGGTGTTATTGAGCTTTCTGGGAAATGAGTATGTACAGTGTGTTCCTGAGAAATAAAGGTAAGGGATTTGCTGGGAAATGAGTGTGTTCCTGGAAAAATAAGGACATGAAGTGTGTTCCTGGGAAAATGAAGATATGAAGTGTGTTCCTGGGAAAAATAGGATAAGAAGTAATTTTCTGGGATAAAAGGTGATGTATTGAATTTTCTGGAAATAAGGATGGTGAGTTAGCTTTCTGGAAAATAGATGTTGAGATATTTTGGGAACAAGTGAACTCTTGTGGGATACCTTACCCTATGTAGGCATGCAGCGGGTCTGAAAGGGTGCACGAAACAAATTGGGGGATTTGTTTTCTGCCCGAGTAAGCTCGTTCGGCCCATAGGAGGTGGTACCTACGAGGGGGTGATGTGGGTTGTCCTCAAATCAGAGTGAAGGAATAGTAAAGGGTTAGGTCGCACTTTGCTCCACTACACTGTATAGGCTGGGAATGGATTCACGACCCATTCCCGCCTTTAGACTCAAACTTTGTTGTTCCTGCAGTGAAATCGTGTTTTTAGATACAAGTGGAATTCGTTGAATGAGACGATTGTTTGGCTTTAATGCCCGAGTTTAGTTCTACATGGCTGCTGGTAGATTTGGAGGACTTATAGTGGGGAATTTTTGAATAGTTGGATTTTTATGATAACTTGTGAGTAAATTGAGTAGGATATTTAGTGTATTGGGTTTTGTATAGTGTCTAGAATTGGTTCAGTGTTGGGTAATGCTACATGGATAGGATATGTTGATTCTAAGACAAATGTTGATTGAAGGCAAGGTTGTTGATTTTAAGACAAATTTTCCCGGAAGTGTAGAACCTGGTATAAAATAACTTTTCATTATATGTAAAATTTTGACAGTTGATATGTTAGTTTAAAATTAAAAGGTGAATTCAGAAGACTGGTCTGAGAGGGTTGGTTCGAGCGATTAGAACAGCATAGTGTAAACATATGCATATAATACTTTTTTTTCTTTTTTTTTTCGAGAGAGATTTACCTTCCACATACTTAAGTTGCACACCATGTTAAAGCAAGTGTTTGTGCTGTGCCGTGTAATTCAATGAAATTCTGGTATTCATATTTTGTTTTGGTACTGTGACGGGTGCGAAAATTTCATTCAAGAAACTAAACTGTCGGCCGTCTGTTTTTTTGGGGGGCCCAGTGGCCGGGTTTGAAATTGTGTCCAAAATTTAATCTCACTCTTGTTAAGTTTTACAATAAATATAGACCAAGTGGCCTTTCAAAAACCTAAACCTTAGTGCAGTGAAGTTTTAGATATTTTCAGTTTAAATTTTCATCACATGGTTCAACTGCATCCCCCTCAGCAATGACTGAGGTGGGAAAGTAATCTTAGGTTACTGTGGTAAAAACAACGTTTTTTTTTTTTTGTCCTAACCATTATATCTGACTTCTTTACCTCCAAAAGTTATTTACACGTGTACATTGTATATCATTAAATTTTAGTGTTTACAAATTTGGTACACATGCAAACAATAGTTACCTTTCTTACACTTTCAGGTGTATCTACTCAGCAAACGCAAACAATACAATAGTAACTTTTGGGAGTTACCAAATTCAGTGGTGCATTTTAATTTTTCTATTTTGTTTCATGGACTTAGTCAAAATTTCAGCTTTGTTTCGAAATGCATCCACCCATCTCCCAAATTCAAATTTTCTATAATTTACTTAGAAATTTCAATATTAGCATAAAACTAGTCTTTTGTTAATAGCCTTAAAATTTTCGCCATAACAACAAATTCTAGCAAGCATCCAGATTTAACAAAGATTACTCTCAGACCCAAGCTCTTTATTATAAGCGAGTTCTACTGTATGTGGATGTGCGAATTATCAAAACAACAGGATTTGGTCCTTCAAAAATCCCTGTGTTTCATTAAAAATCCTTGCACCCCCCTTCCTCTCAGATGGAGTATGGTGTCCATGGAGTATGCAGATGGAGTATGGTATCATGTCATCATGTAGTGGGATCCATTTTCTTTGAAGCAATGGTGAATACTGCATACATATCACTAAGCTGTTCTCTGAGATTCAGAGGTTAGCTCCAAAAAGAAATACAAGCTTCCAGATATTTTTACTTATTGTTGTCATATCAAACTTCGCCATTTACAGCGATCTTGACATAAAACTCGTGCTTCACTGATATCCATTACACGCCGTACACAAGATCTTTTATACTTCATACTCATAATCTTTTTCTCATGCAGACACTCCTGAATCTGATCCACCCATCTCTTCCTTGGCCTTCCTCTGCCTTTCCTTCCTGCCACTTGGGCTGAAAAGATTTTCTTAGTAAGCATTTCATCACTCATTCTTTCAACATGGCCAAACCACCGAAGCATATTGGTCTCCACCTTGCTAACAACATTTTGCTTTACATCACACAACTGCAATACATCTTCATTCCTCACACAATCAGATCGTGTCTTGCCACAAACCCCACGTAAGTAACGCATTTCTCCAGCACACAAACAACTCCTATGTTTCTTCTGCAGTACCCAGGTTTCACTGCCGTACATCAGAGTAGGAACAATTGCTGTTTCATACACAGCCATGCTGGACTCTCTAGAGAACCCATCATTCCTGTGAAAACCTCCCAGAGAAGCTATGACTTTCAAAGAAGAATTCACTCGCCTACTGATTTCACCATCCAACTTGTTCTCTCTGTCAAACATGCTTCCTAAATACACAAACTCACTCACCTGGTCAATCACAGTGCCATTTATACTTACATTACATTCAGTGCTACCCAATCCTCTCTCAAACACCATAACTTTGGTTTTTCCCTTATTTATACTCAGTTTGAATTTCATGCAAACTTCGTGCATCCGAGTCAACATACTCTGCAACTCACTTTTGCTGTCTGCCAACAGGACAGTGTCATCAGCATACAGCAATCTGCACACACGGATATCACCAAGACATAAACCACTATTATCTATTTTGGCCTCACGCATGCATGCGTCCATAAATATATTAAACAGCCATGGTGACATTAAACAGCCTTGTCTAACTCCTGCTCCAATGGAAAACCATTTTTATAAAACACCATTCACTTGTACACAAGCTCTACAACCAGCATACATGGCTTTTACACTATTAAGTAGATTCCCAGTAACACCATATTCATTCAATACCATCCACAAAAGTGTCCTATTCACTCGGTCGTAAGCTTTCTCTAAATCTGTGAAGGCAGTAAAAACTTTCTTCCCAACAGCCAGATACTTTTCAATCATCATGCATAATGCAAAAATCTGGTTAGTGCAGCCTTTACCAGGCATAAAACCACTCTGAACATCCCACACTTTCTCTGATGTAAGACCCCGTACTTTTTCAATAACAACCTTACCAAACACTTTCCCTGGCACACTCAGTAGGCTAATACCACGATAGTTCTTGCAGTCAGTCTGATCACCTTTTCCCTTATACAAGGGAACAATGATAGCATCCTTCCAATCCTGAGGGACCATTCCTAACTCCCAGCACAACTGGCAAATTTCAGTTAACCAGTCAATTATAGAGTCACCACCATACTTCAACATCTCTGCAGTTATGCCATCAACTCCTGGAGCCTTACCATTCTGAAGAGATTTTAGAGCTTAACACACTTCTCCTCTTGAGATCCCTCCTGTGCTTTCATCCCTCGTTGTGACATCATCTGCATCTGTCTCAGAATCATTTTTGCTCTCCTGATCTAATAACTCACAGAAGTATTCGCCCCATCTGTCACTTAACTCATTGGGCTCCCATATCATTTCCCCAATCTCATTCTTCACACAACTTTGTTTCCCCTATTTTTCCTGAGTCTCATGTACTTCCAGAAGGACTTTCTATCTTTCCAAAAAGCCAGTTCATGCCTTTCCACTTTCTCTTTCCTATCTTTTGCCTTACTGTGGCGAACCAGCTTAGCAGCTTCACGCTTCTTACAGCGATATCCATGCACAGAGACTCTACCTCGCAACATCCCCAAATAGGCTTCCTTCTTTTTCTTTACTGCCTCATCAATCTCACTATTCCACCAAGCATCCCCTCTATTGTTACCCAATATTGTGGTGCCACAGACCTCTTTAGCAGCAGTGACAACACAGTTCTTAAAACATTCCCACTTCTTTTCTACATCCCTCTCACAAGATTTCAGATCCTTCAGCCGTTCTCTGAGTAAGTCAGAATACTGCTGATGATCTTCAAGGAGCCTATCAACCTTTATTCTTTCTATCCTGGGTCTCTTCCTATTCCTCCAACCAACATTAAGTTTCACTCGTGACACTACCATGTAATGATCAGAACCAACATCCGCACCTCTCATCACACGGGTGTCAACAACTAAGTGTTTCAAACGCTGATCGTAAACAACAAAATCTATCACTCTTTTAACCAAGAGTACGATTTTCCCAAGTATATGTGTGTAAGGTCAGGTGATGCGTAACATCACAGCCTCTCCTTGACAAATGTCAACCCCGCCTTCTCGTGGTGCATCCTGTTCCCACTAAAGGGGCTCTGACGACCGCCAATAGCGGTATAACTATACCATCGGGATCAGAGGAAATGCTATCCCACACTCACCAACCCGCTTGGCCAGCGTGGTGAGTTATGGCCAAACACCTCCAAAATGACTCTACAACTTAAATCTTGGCCCTCAGTCTCCGGCAGCTGGAATGTACCTGGCCAAGGCAGCGGCCAGTGCGACATGAAGGCAGAGGGTGCTAAGAATCCCCGGAGGACCGGACTAGGCTGCCATTTGATGCTGACCTTGGCTACCTATAACGGACGCTCCCTATCTTCTGATTCAAGGCTTCTTGAATTGGAAGAGGAACTACAAAGGATCAAGTGGGACATCGTCGGGCTAAGTGAGGTAAGGAGAAAAGGAGAAGATCTCATTGAACTGAAAAGTGGACATCTCTTCTACTATCGTGGGACAGATACTGGCAGAACTAGTGGTGTTGGATTTATAATAAACAAGAAACTGAAGGATAAAGTTGTAGAAGTTGAAAGTTCCTCTGACAGAGCTGCACGACTCGTTATCCAACTATCGAGAAGATACCAGGCTCAGATTATTCAAACTTATGCACCCACCACAAGTCATCCTGAAGAAGAAATTGAAGAATTTTATGAGGAAATTCGTCATCTAAATAATAAAGGTAAGCAGCACTTGAAGATAATTATGGGAGATTTCAATGCAAAAATAGGGCACCGGCAACAGAATGAAACTTCAGTAGGTAAATTCGGTCACGGCAACAGAAACCAGCGTGGAAATACTCTCGTTGAGTTTGCAGAGGCAGAAGGATTTTTCATCTTGAACTCCTTTTTCAAGAAAAAGCCACACAGGAAATGGACATGGAGACATCCAATTGGGACGACAAGTGAAATTGATTTTATTATGTGTAACAAAAAATTTGTCATCGAAGACTGCAGTGTGCTGAACAAGTTCAACACAGGTAGTGACCATAGATTGGTGAGATGTAAGATGCACCTCAACACTAAACTGGAACGTGGCAAGCTCATAAGACAAACAAAATGTATTGACATAACCAACCTTAAAAAACACCATAATACTTTCAAGTTGGAACTGAAGAACAGATTCTCTGCTTTAGAAGGCCTAACATCGGAAGAAGTGGATATTTCGGAAGTTAACAGAAAAGTAACCAAAGCTCTTATGGAAACAGCAACAAAATTAGCTGGGTCTAAGAACAAGTTGCATGTGAACAAATTATCAGGAAAAACCAAAATGTTGATGCAAAAAAGAAGAGAGATGAGGACAACTAAAGAAGATGTGACTTCCAAAGTGGAATATATAGAGCTATGCAAGACAGTAAGAAAAAGTATCACTGAAGACGTAAGGAAATTCAACTGTGAGCTAGTGAGGAAAGCAATTGAAAACAACCAAAGCCTTAAGATAGCAAAGGGACATCTCAGTAAGGGAAGAAAACAGATTATGGCTCTGAGAAAAGAAGATGGTTCTATAACAAGAAATAGAGGCGAAATTTTGACAAGAGTGAAAGATTTCTACTCCAAATTATATGAAAGGGATGATACATGTACTCCAGACATCATGAAAGGTACCAGAGTTCTTCCAGTCCTCCCAGCAGAAGTTGCTCATGCAATCAAGAACATGAAGCGGGGGAAAGCTCCAGGAGAAGATGGAATTACTATAGACATCATACAAGAAGCAAGTGGAGAAATTGAAACAGTACTCGCCCAAATTTTCACTCGATGCCTTAATGAAGGGAAGATTCCTGAGGATTGGAACAATGCTACAATGATCCTGCTACATAAAAAAGGTGACATTGAGGATCTCAGGAACTACAGACCTATCAGCCTCCTATCAGTGGTTTATAAAATCTTCACTAAAGTTCTTTCACACCGCTTGAAGGTAACACTGGACATGGCTCGACCGAGAGAACAAGCTGGATTCAGGAGTGGCTACAGCACAATAGATCATATCCACGTACTGAGAGAACTAATTGAAAGAGCGAGGGAATATGAACTTACATTGTGCATGGCTTTTATCGATTATGAAAAAGCCTTTGATTCGGTGAAATCATCAGCAGTTACCACGGCTCTGAAATCCTGCGGTATTGAAGATGCATACATTAATATTATTAATAACATCTATGAAAACGCAAGTGCAAAGATTCGGCTGTTTGAAAATACAACACACATAAAAATTGGAAAGGGAGTGAGACAAGGTGACACCATATCTCCGAAGCTCTTTAATGCCACATTGGAAAATGTCTTTCAATCACTGAACTGGGAAAAGAAAGGGATAAAGATTAATGGAGATTATCTAACCCACCTTCGTTTTGCTGATGACGTAGTCATTTTTGCAACTACCCCATCAGAGCTGCAGAGTATGATCCAGGAACTTGCTGACAAGAGTAAAGAAGTGGGATTAAAAATGAACTTTCAGAAGACAAAAGTGATGTTCAATGCTTTTACAAGAAATGAAGATTTATCGATTGATGGAGAAAAACTGGAGATAACAGATACGTATGTTTATCTTGGACAGCAGATATCAAGTGAAGGTCACATTGATGAAGAAATTAATCGGCGTACAAAACTTGCCTGGAGAGCTTTTGGAAGAAACAGCATAATTTTCAAGAGCAATATGCCATTATGTCTTAAAAGAAAAGTGTTTGATCAATGCATCCTTCCAGTGCTTACGTATGGTGCAGAGACGTGGACCTTAACTAAAAGAGACATACAAAGGCTGCAGACAACTCAAAGAAGCATGGAGAGGTGCATACTTGGTGTAACCAGGAGAGATAAGAAGAGGAACTCGTGGATCCGAAAAATGACGAGAGTGGAAGACATCATAATCAGAGTTAAATCCCTGAAATGGCAATGGGCTGGACATACTGCCAGAAGGACAGACCATAGATGGACAGCCGAAATTTTAGATTGGATTCCAAGGGACAGGAAAAGACCCAGAAAAAGACCACATGGGAGATGGGTGGATGAAATTCGTAAATATGCGGGAGTGACATGGAGGAGACTGGCACAAGACAGACCGTTGTGGAGGAAACTTGGGGAGACCTTCGTCCAGCAGTGGATTGATAATGGTTGACAATGATGATGATGATGATGATGTGTGTATATACTTGTGGTTGAAAAATGTATTAGATACACACAAATCATTCTCAATGCAGAGTTCAATTAATCTTTCACCATTATCATTCACACAAGGATCATTAAACTTACCCAGAACATTGTCAGAAATTGCATTCTGCACACCTACTCTAGCATTGAAATCCCCTGCTATTATAACTTTTTCTTTAGCACCAAACTGGCTCAAAACAGCTTTTAGCTCATTCCAGAAATCTTCCTTCTTATCAGAAGGTTCCGAGTCACAAGGAGCATACACTACAACAATTACAATTCTCTGAAGTTTCACTTTCAAACGAATCCAGAGAATTCTCTCACTTATGCAACTATAGTGAATCAAGTTGTTCTTTATCTTTTCACTTAAAATCACACCTACACCAACCTGTCCTCTCATATTATCCAATACTCTAGAACACACACTCACTGTGCCATTCACTTCTTCTACCCCAATTTCCTTCTTTTTGGTTTCACTTACACACAGCACATCCAGCAAGCTAGTTCTGTGTGACATTGGCGAAAAGACCCCAACTCACTGGGTTTTGTTCCAGAATCCTTAGGTTAAATGACCAATTGGAACCCTCAGCTGTGGGCTAATCCCCCACACTGATGTACTTACCTGATTAAAAAGACAAAAAAAAAAAAAAAAAGATAGAATACTGCGCCATACCAAAATATCAACATATAGTTCACTGCACTCTTTGAAGTTGATGGACACAGTTGCTGGATGCTGCAAGACAGTGCCAATCCTATGAATTGAATGAAATCGTGCAAGTGCTTTTTGGCGACATTCTCAAGGCATATGGCCCCAAATATCACCAGGTTTGTCATATGCAGAATTCAGGAGTGTTAGTGCCCCTACCATGTTTCGGAACAATTCTTGGAGTGGGAAAATATGCAATTTGGGGCAGAAACGTTGGGTTTTGGAGCAAGAAAATTTGCATTTTGGAGCAGAACTCAGGTTTTGGAGCAACTAATGATATAATTTTTAAATTGTTTAAAGTCCATGCTGTGCTTTAAGTTATGTTTATATACTGAATTACCATTATTTTATGAACTATGAAAAAATGTTATATTTCAGGTTTGTTGACATTTTACCGCTTTTCTTATGACTGTTAATTAGCATTTCTGTCGTTCCTATGGTGAGATAAATGGGAAAACAATTATACTACCCACGATTTATTGAAAACTACATGACCTTCAAAATTTTAAGAATAACACATTAATATCAGGGATTTTCTTCTGAATGCATTTGTTTCGCTGTATTACGAATAGGATGCACCAGCGCTCAAGAACTGTTGATATTGTTACTGAATGCTTGCAAATATACACTTAAAAAAAAAAAAATGTAATTACTGTTTGTTCTTTGGTTGGTTTTTAGCAGCATATTTTTCGAGATTCATGGCATTCAGATGAAAATACATTATTCTGAAACCAAACACCTGGCAAGCCACGCATATGTGGTTTGCGTGTGCATCACAAACTCCTAAGGTTTTCTAAAGGAAAGCGCGTACCTTTGATATAAAAGGAAAACTAATGCAACATTTAATAAACAAATTGTAAAATCACATTTCAGCAGTTGTGCCATGATACTTTTCGTACAATGTTTTTCATCCAGTAATTATCAATGTCAAACTTTTGTTATTGCTGTGAACAATTACAACTGGAACCAAAACTATAAGATAACACTGAGATTTAGTATAATTGGTTAGATAAAAGCTGCTTCCATCGCTTAACGCTTGTGCAGTGGCATTTTGGCGTGGTATTGCCCCCCCCCCCCTTCTTTAGTAGTAGTAGAATCAGTTTATAACTTTTTTTGTTGTTGTTGTCTGAAAGAGCCACTGCTCTTGCATACGTGGGATCCTGTATGTATGGACATGGACATTAAGCAGACGATTGCGAGTTAGTAAGTGGTTCAACGCACCTTCCATCTGAAAAAAGAAAAGTGTGAGGGTGAAGATGTTCCCCAAGGTAGGTCAAATTGAGAAAAAGAAAACCTCCTAAAAATTCTGTTCCCTGAACGTACGAAGCAAAATTCAGACTTTCATTAAGAACCAAAACATCGGTATTCCTGATAATTGATTACAAGTTATGCGACATAAACAATCCTTTCATTTATCCTTAGCGCTTGTGAGCGATTTTAATTAACATACATAAGACTGATGAAGAAAAAAACAAAGCTGTACTTTTTACTTTGGTGAAAAATTAGGCAGCAAGGTGAGAAAGTGTGAATATTACACAGCATGAACAAAACTAAATCGTTCACTGTAATTTATTTATGAAAATATTTAACCAGATCATACCACTGTATTCACAATTATAAAATTACTAAATTCCAAACAAAATAGGGTGGTTTTAAAAGACATAGTTTCAAACAATTTTTTTTTCCTGGTTTTGTTCTTGTACTTGCTAGAAAATTAGCTCTGGTTTCCTCTTGTGAGCAAACCCTACTCTCTTTTCAGCAAGTTCCACGGCCATATTTGTCTTTTGTTGACTCTGTCACTGCACAGCATCCACTGTTTACTTTTTTTTTCCGCTGATAGTTTTCCCTTATCATTTTCCTTTGTTACTTTTTTTCTTTTTTCGTTTTTTTTTATTCCCTCAGATGACAATTATATCCATCATGCTTAGAGAACTTTCAGCCTGAGAACCATGAATTCTGATATCAGAGCTTTCACTATTTTAGAAAAATGGTGTAATTTTCAAAGAATGAATGCTTTTTTTTAACCCCATGCATTAATTCTTACACCCTTATCAAGTTGAAATGCATACACATTAATGAGAGTGATGACATTTAACAACTACATAGGAGTGGGAACATAGCAAGGGCGGGGAGGGGGGGTGATACAATTACAGAAGAAGAAATCTTTGCTCCGTCCGACTTCCATTTTCAAAAATTTATCCAACATTTTCAAGCTTTAATACAAAGATTTATGGAATAAAATGATATCTAACAATACTGGGTAAAGGAAACATCGCGGGAAAAAAAATTACGATTACGAGAGAAATCTTATCTCCGTCTACTTTCCATTTTCGAAGGATGAAATTCCGTCTTACGACGAAGAAAACGATCCTCCACACCATCACCACTCCTCCCAAAATTTCAGTTCAGTTATGCATCGATCTAGTAAATGGTCCAAATAATAACAAAAAGACGGAATTCCTCGAATCAGTGCAAGAATCTCGTGGCCGAAGATTACGGGGAAATTTTCGGGTGGCCTAACTTCCGTTTTCGGATATCGTTGCCTACAATTTCAAGCTGAAATTATGTAATGAAACTATATTTAACAACAATGCTGAACAGAAGCAACATCGCGAGAGAAAAAAATACGATTACGGGAAAAATCTGCACTCCGTTTAACTTCCCTTTCCGAACGTTTAAAAAGACAAAACAACATCCCCAGACGGAATATGACACCCCCCCCCCCCAATACCCCGAAAACTTCTTCACTTTTGCATCGATCTCAAAAATGACAAAAGGGGGGGGGGATTCCGCGAATCTGCGAAAGAATCTCACTTACAAATTAACCTCTGAATCGATTTCGAATGTCGTAAGATTACGCTAAAATATCGATGACCGGTAAATTTTAACTTTTGGCGCAAAATTGCCGCAGATTTCGTCAAAATCGTGATTTTTTTAGCAGAATGGCGCAAGAACAATGTTTTGCCCCGGGCTGGCGCAATTGCCGCAGGTCTGGAAGCCCTGAGAATTTTTCCTCAGACAGACAGGAGTTGTATAGAAATAATACTCACACACAGGATGAATTACAGACTAACATTACAACACTGATCAAAAACATATCTTTGGGTGCTTCACAAGGTGGCATCATTTACTAAACACATGTTGTTATCACATTAATTTTCTTCTTTTGTTAGATAGGGCAATTCATAAACCTATATTTGTAACTGTTTAATTTTATATGTGGTTATCACTGACTTTACAAAATATAGGTTTATTCTGTGATGTGTGACTTTTTGATTACCCTGTATAATCACTGTACTTGTCAGCATGCAACAGCAGGCAAAACTGTTCATTGGATGTTAGCTAGTGCAGATGGTGATTGCTCAAAAAGGCATAATAAAATTTTGCTAAAATGACTGAAGACTTACAAATTTCTCGAAAATCGAAACAGCACAAACAAGAGACTGCTGTTTCATGATAACTAGCCCAGATAACATCTAAGGACTACTGCTGCAAACATTAGAACCTGAGTGAATTCTCCAAGGCTGGTGTCAACTATTCTCGTGCACATTGGCAACAGGGAAGCCAATGGCAGTCCCCTTCAGTAAGAGAAGTGTGTGGAAGATGGTGCAACCATCACGGACTAACGGGAATGTTTCCAAATGCTGTTGCGACTCCAACCTAACCTTGGATGACTGCTTTCCAGGGCGTTGGATCGGGCGTGGGAGTCTGACGGCATGACCACCCCATTCTCTTGATATTACCCCAAGCGATTTGGGGGGGGGGGGGGCTTTATTAAGGACGTTGTGTACAAGCAAAATGTTACATCTATCACTGAGCTCAAAGAACACATTACTGCAGCCTTCCTCCTTGTAACACCTGACATCCTGCAGCATGCGTAGGTGGAACTGGACTATCATTTAGACATCCTGCTAGCAACCATCGGAGCACATGTGGAGACCTACTGATATATTTTTTTAAAAAACTTTCACAGTTAAAAACCCATGTATTTTGACATTAAAAGTAAGTTGTTATTGTAGTTTTTTCTCAATAGCATACTAAAGTTGTATATTTCATTTATGGACACTCTGTATATGTCCGTATTCAATATGATCCAATCTCTTTAATCTATTTCTTGTGTTTTGAATGAAAAACGAACTATCCTGAAATATAAAAACAACTTTGTTATGCTTAACATATCCACAGTAATATTCAGACTTTTTAAATTTCAAAAATGAGAATAAGAAAAAAACAACAATAATTTACTCTGCTTTATTCAGAAACAAGCACTGACACAATTTGCTTTAAAGCACAAGGAAGAACATATTATTCTCCTTCATTCTGTGTTGTTACATTAAAAAAAAAAAAAACACATGTTTCTAACCTCTGGTCATTCTTCAAGGCTTCTTTCCAGTGCTTTACAGAACCATTTTAAAACTCAGATTGCCTTATATATTGGAAACCTGTCCAATATCCAAAGTTTAAATTAATGTGCAATACTGTAATAACAGATTTTGGGCAACTTACCATTCTCTGGTTTTTGATCCATATTTCACATTTCCAGCACGTGAGATAGCCGTGAAATGTGCTGGAAATGTGAAATGTGGAGCAAAAAAAAAAACAGAATGCTAAGTTACTCTAAATCTGTCATTTTAAAACTGTATTTCAAACAGGTTTTGTAAAGAACTGAAGACAGATCTTGAAGCTAAAAAGACCAGAAATATATGTTTATCAGTAAAATAAGCTTAGAGTGAGGAGGATTGTCTTCTGACTTTCATTTTAGTACAAACACTTTGCTCATTATAAGCTCACTCACAGATAAATTACTTACCTAGAGTTTTTCGCATTTTTGAAATATTACCAACAGTCTCAGAAGGGGGATCTAAAGCAAATTCATTAACAATTTTCACAGCTCCATCTAAGTTTGCAGCTTTAAATGCTGACACTTTACCATTGGGTAATTCACGATCAGACAATGTTTTTAACTCCACCTGAGGAATAATGGAAATATATTTATGTAGAAATGGATCAAATTATTACACCACATATTCACTGTTTCTGTTTAAGACCATCATCTCACACTTTTATAACAGCATGTTCATTCATGCTGTTGGCACAACCACTTCACAATAATAATAATAATAGTAATAATAATTGCTTATAGCAAACTTTTTCACTCTCCTTTTACACATTACAAAATTTTCTGTCTATAACACACTGCTTCCATATTTGCTGATTTTCTAGGTCTATCCCTTGATTTGTGGCTTCATACCTGGAAATGTAACATGTTTAGGTTACCTTTTATCTCCCATGCAACACACATGTCCAAACTATTTCAATATGTTATATTAATTTTTTTGCCTACCAAAGTAACTCACTCAATTCGATTATCTGTTTTCTTCTGGCATTGAATCTACCTACTTTTCATTGATATTCTTATCACAATTCTCATGTCTGCAGCTTCTGACCTCTTAAATAGCCCCTTGACTTCTTACTCAGCTGTTACTAACACAAAGCATAGTAAGTATTAATCATCACGTATCTTCCGATTTATATTTGAGAATGTTACTGTTAAGCCACTCAGGATAAAAAAAGTTCCAAGCAACTGAATCTAAATCCCATTCAGATTTGTGCTAGTTGAAGCCATATGATGTTTAGCTTCATTTGCTTGGAACTTCGTTGTTCTTAGTGGTGTAATGGTATCATTCTTGAATGGAAATAGAGAGACACAGGGTCCAGTTACTGTTCCATGATGTAATTTTCAAGTTACATGAAGAGTAAGTGAGTGAGTGAGTGAGTGAGTGTGTGTGTGTGAAAGAGAGAGAGAGAGAGAGTGTGTGTGCACGTGAAAATATGGCACTTTTGTGTCATTAATGGCATATGCCATGTGTGTCATGTTTTCGTGATTTGTGAAGAATACATTTTCCATTGTTATCTAATGAATAATGTTTAATTTCTAAAGTACATGGAAATCATAAGATTTTATTCTTTCTCATCACTGAAGGCACTTCATGGGTTTCACAATATTTAATACAATCAAGTATCTAAACTGTTCCATATTTCAGGAGAGTAGTTACACTACTGTGCAAAAAGAATTATACTTACCCCTTTATTTCTCACACAAAAGAAAAGTCTCATAAACTAGAGAGTTTCACATTTCAAGATAAGTAATTCTGTTACTGTTACCACGCACTATGACAGATGAACTTTTGTTACCAGTTCAACAGGTGAAAATTCATTTGCATTGATTTAATATTAATAGAGATAAGGTAGTTATCTTGTGATGCTTCCTCACATCAGTGCTCATTGTGACTAAATCTTCAATGGAACTATGCTCTATTTCTCAGATGCTGAATCATCTGATGAACCTTCAGGTTTCTTTTTTCCTGCTTATTTCAGTACTATCATACTCAGAAATGACTTTTATCAGAATACATTTATTTCTTATTTACAGATCGAACTCACACATAAATTTTGAATATTATTGGGGGCCTGCATAACCAACAATGGCAATTGTGAAGGCGAGACTAAAAGGAGGATTGGAATGGCCACATCTGCCCTGGCAGAGCTTACAAAAATCTGGAAGGATCGCCACATCAGCAAAACCTCCAAGCTGAGGCTGGTCAAGGCCTTCGTGTTCCCCATCACAACTTACAGTTCCAAAACATGGACCTTAAATGCAGCATGTTGCAGAAGAATTGTGGCATTTGAAATGATCTGCTACAGATGCATGCTGAGAACATCCTGAGTTATGCATAGGACTAATGCATTAATCTTGAGAGAGCTCGGCATAAGTGCACACAAGCAACTTCTTCCAACAATCCAACACCATACAGTAACCTTCTTCGGCCACATCATCAGGCGAGATGGTTTAGAAAAACTTTGTATTCAGGGAAAAGTAGACAGCAAAAGAATGAGAGGACTTCCCCCAGACAGATTCATCAATCAAATAAAAACTCTCACAAATCTATCAGTTACAGAAATCATGAGAACTGTGGAGAATAGACAGGAATGGCAAACCCTGACGACTACTGACAGGATGCAAATCGAGTAACGACACTCGAACCGAGCAACAAAGAGAGATTTGTAACAACAGTTTCTTTGATGCAAATTTGGATTATAACATCAAAATACCTTCAAATTGGAACTGGGGAACAGATTCTCTGCTCTAGAAGGTCTAATGTCGGAAGAAGTGGACATTTCTAAAATTAACAAAAAACTGATCAAGGCTCTTATGGAAACAGCAACAAAAATAGCTGGTACTAAGAACAAGTTGCATACGAACAAATTATCAGCAGAAACCAAAATTCTGATGCAAAAAAGAAGAGAGATGAGGACAACTAAAGGAGATGTGACTTACAAAGTGGAATATATAGAGCTATGCAAGACGGTATGAAAAAGTATCACTGAAGATATGAGGAAATTCAACTGTGAACTAGTGAAGAAAGCAATTGAAAACAACCAAAGCCTAAAGATAGCAAAGGGACATCTCAGTAAGGGAAGAAAACAGATTATGGCTTTGAGAAAAGAAGATGGTTCTGTAACAAGAAATAGAGGCAAAATTTTGACAAGAGTGAAAAATTTCTACTCAAAACTATATGAAAGGGATGACACATGTATTCCAGACATTACGAAAGGTACCAGTACCAGAGTTCTTCCAGTCCTCCCAGCAGAAGTTGCACATGCAATCAAGAACATGAAACAGGGGAAAGCTCCAAGAGAAGATGGAATTACCATAGACATCATACAAGAAGCAAGTGGAGAAATTGAAACAGTACTCGCCCAAGTTTTCACTCAATGCCTTAATGAAGGGAAGATTCCTGAAGATTGGAACAATGCTACATTGATCCTGCTACATAAAAAAGGTGACATTGAGGATCTCAGGAACTTCAGACCTATTAGCAGTTTATAAAATCTTCAGTAAAGTTCTTTCACACAGCTTGAAGGTGACACTGGACATGGCTTAACCGAGAGAACAAGCTGGATTCAGGAGTGGCTACAGCACTATAGATCATATCCACATACTGAGAGAACTAATTGAAAGAACAAGAGCATATGAGCTCCCATTACACATGGCTTTCATCAATTAGGAAATGGCCTTTGATTCGGTGAAACCATCAGCAGTTACAATGGCTTTGAAATCCTGCGGTATTGAAGATGCATACATTAACTTTATTAATAACATCTATGAAAACGCAAGTGCAAAGATTCGGCTGTTTGAGAATACAGCACACGTAAAAATTGGAAAAGGAGTGAGACAAGGTGACACCATATCTCTCAAGCTCTTTAATGCCCCATTGGAAAATGTCTTTCAATCACTGAACTGGGAAAACAAAGGGATAAAGATTAATGGAGATTATCTAACTCACCTTCGTTTTGCTGATGACATAGTCATTTTTGCAACTACCCCATCACAGCTGCAGAGTATGATCCAGGAACTCGCTGACAAGAGTAAAGAAGTGGGATTAAAAATGAACTTTCAGAAGACAAAAGTGATGTACAAGAAATGAAGATTTATCGATTGATGGAGAAAAGCTGGAGACAACAGACACATACTTTTATTTTGGACAGCAGATATCAAGTGAGGATCACATTGATGAAGAAATTAATCGGCGTACAAAACTTGCCTGGAGAGCTTTTGGAAGAAAGAGCATAATTTTCAAGAGCAATATGCCATTACGTCTTAAAAGAAAAGTGTTTGATCAATGCATCCTTCCAGTGCCTACGTATGGTGCAGAGACATGGACCTTAACTAAAAGAGACATACAAAAACTGCAGACAACTTAAAGCAGCATGGAGAGGTGCATGCTTGGTGTAACCAGGAGAGATAAGAAGAGGAACTCGTGGATCAGAAAAATGACAAGAGTGGAAGACATCATGATCAGAGTAAAATCCCTGAAATGGCAATGGGCTGAACATATTGCCAGAAGAACAGGCCATTGATGGACAGCTGAAATTTTAGACTGGATTCTAAGGGACAGCAAAAGACCCAGAAGAAGACCGCGTGTGAGATGGGTGGACGAAATTCGAAAGTATGCGGGAGTAACATGGAGGAGACTGGCACAAGACAGACCATTGTGGAAGAAACTTGGGGAGACCTTCGTCCAGCAGTGGATTGATAATGGTTGACAATGATGATGATGATGATGATGATTTATGAAATTAATAAAAATTGTAATGAGCACTGATGAAAATAACAATGAAAATAATCAGTAAAAAAAAAAAGGAATAAAACTTAGGTCAAAAGTTTTGAAATGAGAAGTATCCGATAACAGTTTCCATATACTCATGTCATCATCAAATTAAATACTGTCTCCACTAGCCAACTGTTTCCCTAATTACACGTGATTTTAAGACGCTTTGTCCACACAAAAAAAAAAAAGTAGCAAAAATAGCTTCACATTTTCTATTATTTGGTTATGAGACTTCATCTAACAATGGCCACACTTTCATTAAGCAACCATTACAAACTGGTTTCTCAACTTATGATTTTTGTTAAAAAGTAAAAACATGGCAAAATCAGAAAGGAAATTATTCCTGTCTATGTTTGAATAAATGTATGAATAAATAAATAAATAAATAAATAAGTAAAAAAAAAAGTTTTCAACAACCTGTCAATTTTCCAGTAATTCTGGAAGTAGAATATTTTCATGGAAACTATGTTTGGTATGGAACAGAAAGCCTAGAACTACTTTCACGTTCCTCATTGTTTATGTTTTTACATACATTTATGTTTCATTTTTGTAAAATTCCATAGATATATGCATATTTTTTAGTCATTCTTTTCCCTAGCAGGATTTCATAAAAAAATTTGTATGCAAACAAGTCAGATGACTTAATATTGCATGCTGAATTTCAATCAGGTGGGACAAAAGAAAAGAATTGTTATTAAATAAAAGTTGAACAGTGGTTGGCCTAATATCAAAACTTGTACTGACTTCCTCAGAAATTAAATTTTTTTTTAAGTTCACTCTCACTCCTGAGTTATTTAAATTGGCATCTATACACAGCAATCAACAACTTAAGGCCTTCAATATTTCTGCTTCTGTTAGCATAAACAGTAAAACTTCCGAATAGCGGACATCGATGGGGAAAGAAAAACTGTCCGTTATTTAGAAATGGACAGTTTTTCTTTCAGTTGGGAAAATCATGCTTTATGACAGTATAGATGTACCATGTTCATAATGTAAAAGCAGTTTAAAAGATATGTAAATATAACTACGTAAAGGCAATACATAGAGCAAACTTGTACTAGCCTTTACTAAAAAAATGTGGTATCCTTCAAAACCTAAGAAACAAAATAATCAAGTACTGTTGTTTGTCTATTACATTCTTGTGAAATTTAGTCTTCTAATTTCTAGCCAGCCACCTGAACTTTGAATTCTGTGAATCCTAATGCATTTGCGATTTCTACAGCCTTCTGACGAATTAAAGTCCCTGATAAAGGAATATTGTTGGCTCAAGTGCGGCAAAACTATTTATAGGTAAGAGTGTCCATAGCTAAACCATCAGTTTTAGAGAAAGCTCTCTTAATTTTCTGGTTGCCATTATATATTCTTGGCAAGACTTCAAGGTTTCACTCACTTGCATTTTTCCAATGCCCAGTTTATCTTCTAAAATGCATACACTTAATCTTTCCTTTTCACTCAGCTCCACTATTTCAACGTTTTCTTTTAGAGTCAAGTACTAACGTTTTTGCGACATTTTAAAATCGATGCTTGAGAAACAAACCTTTGCTTAACAGCTCGCTTGAGAAAAATCTGCACGATTGTTGCAAGCAAATGTGATTTTTAGTAATCTGGACTTGAAATTGATCCCTGTGCACTGACCTTGACCTTAACAACAACAAAAGGTGAATCCCTCCCACCCACACCTGAACTGTGTTTGCATGTGTTTCAATCCGATTACTGCTCCTGAATCAGTCGGTTTTGGGCGCTGGTCCCCATTTCTGAGCTTTCACCCCATTGGGCTGAAGGGCTAGAAGGCAGTTTCTCCTGGTCAGATTTACATATGCAAAGGGAGGATCGGACAGTACGGCGAGCACGAACGCTAATCCTTTATCTAGTAGTTTCGGTGGCTTACCCGGGTACATAGCACTTAGCACCTTAAAATTTACTATGCCTCGGGAACAATATGATTAAGACAGAGAATGAGGAAGGGTAAAATAACAAAAAGGAAAGATTTTGCAAGTTTGGGCGAATCACACCCCTAGAAATTCCTAGAATCAAAAGGAAATTGTCTGTTATATTGTACTTTAAGTGTGTCTGCATCCGTTATTTAGAATGTCCGCTATTAAGAAGTGAATGCTCCATAAAAGCAAATTGTCTGTTATATTGCACTTTAAGTGTGTCCGCATCCGTTATTTAGAATGTCCGCTATTAAGAAGTAAATGCCCCATGAAAAAACATGCATTTCTGCAGGGGAATAAAAAATTGTTCATTATAGAGAGATATCCACTATTAAGAATGTTCGTTAATGGAAATTTCACTGTACCAAGAAAAAATTTGCAATATGTCTGCAAATAAAGGAATAAAATGCCTCATTTAAACTAATTCCTAGTTTAAAAAAAATATTGCACTCAAGGTGCACCTGGAGAAAGGTTTTTCTTTCTTACTAAAGTTCTCTCCTGCCTGAAAGGAAAGGAAAATATCTGACTAAAGAAAGGAACTTTATGTTGGTTTTGAAAACACTGCTCACTTTTTCCTTCATTAATTCTTCATTGGATCAAAAAAAAAAAAAATAATAATAATCTCCCAACCAAGAGCACTTCATGAACCTTATGTGCAGAGTGAGTAGCATAATAGGCCTAATTTCAAGTGATGATCACCAGAGGGGAAAAAATAAACAGCTAAGCTGGAATCATGATACTATGTGACATCACATGCTGATGCTTCAAACCATACCAGGAATTGCAAAGTACCTTGTATCAGTTTAAGCAACTAGGACAAAATAACATAAATCCTAACCTAAAATTAAAAGCCATTTAATATCAACACTTACCAGTATATCTTTTGCACAATACCCATAGTTGACAAAAAACGGATTATCTTTGGACAACAGGTATGTTTGGCACAACAACTGGACATGCTGAAAAAAAAAAAAATCAAACTAAAAATACACTTATGTTCATAGAAATTGCCCAAGAAAAAAACAAGCAATCACAATGAAATTTATGAGTGATTAGTTATGGTACAAGCTGCAAATGATCACAATTACATACCAGTTCATGACGAGGAAGGCCAAAAAATTAGTAATAAGTAAATCCACCTTGGGCGGTGATAACAGACTCCACACGCTGTGGGATTGAATGAAACAGAGCTTAAATGGTTATCTGCAGTATTGCATTCCATTCTGCTTCTACACGCATCCACAATTCGTTGGTTGTGGAATGTGCAGAGGCCGTGAAAGCCTGTTCGTGTGCGAAGACACCCCAGACGTTCTCTACAGGCGACCAATGTGGAGAACGACAAGTGACTTAATGCACACAGAATACGGCTGAGACAGTACGAGCAACATGGGGGCGGGCACTGTCTTGTTGGAAGATGGCTCCAGGGATCGTCTGAAGGAAAGGTAGAAGTTCAGCTTCCAACACTTCCATGATGTAGTGTTGGCTGTTCAATGTGCCTATGATGCATAGTAGGTGAGTGCGTGAATGAAACGCAATAGTGCCCCAGATCATTACACTCTGTGTGGGACCAGTATGGTGCTGCACAATGCAGCCTTCTAGATGCCATTCACGGCAGTATCTGCGAACAAGGATTCGCCCATCGTGATGCACAAGATTGAATCTGGACTCATCCCAAAACACAATATGCTCCCATTCAGCACTCTAATTTCAATTTTCGTGGCACCATTGCAATTGCTGGTGCTTATAGTTCAAAGTCAAGGGAAGTCCAGCAATGGACATCAAGCAACGAAGCCTCTCCATAGCAATTGGTGACGAATAGTGTTTGCGAACATAAAACGACGTGTGACCATCCTCCATTGCTGCGCAAGTGTCGTGGATAGTGTTGTGTGCAACATCACTGCCACATGGTGCAAGTGTCTGTCTTCCTGCTCGGTCATGCAATTTCGAGCTCCCGACCTTGCATGACGATGTGTAGAACCTTCTGCTGTCCATTGATGCCATGTACCCATAATGGTAGTTACGTTACGCCTAATGAGTGCAGCAATATCACGGTATGATGAACCACCTTCTCCAAGTCCAATGATTCTACTTCTTTCAAACTCCGTCAAGTGTTTGTATGGCTGTTTCGTGCTCCTACACGGCATGTTTACATGTTAACAACTGCATATGGCTGAGTTTAGCGATAGCCAGTTTAAAAACCTGCTCTCTGTATGCCTTCTTTTATACGCCCTGGTGTGACATTTCCAGTGGCATTGTGTGCGCCTCACATTTGCATGTGTGCTACAATTGTAATCATTTGCATCTCCTATGGTGCCCTATCCACCATGCAAATTTTGTGCAAATCCAAGCATTTCTTCATGGTGTTGCAATTTCTATTTACAGCAGTGTATTAACACTGCTTTGTACTAGAAAAAGAAATAACTGTAAAAGTAAACTAGCCATTAATTATTGGTAATTATTAAAGTACATAAATTCACACACAGAACATATGGAACATTCATCTATATAGAACATTCATCTGTAAAACATCTATTCATTCATTATTGAAATTAATGAAAAAATATTTTTCATAAATACATGGGTGATTCACTAGTATATTCTTTTCAGTGATCAGATTGTTATACTGAATTGCTTTTACATGGTTCCCACTCTCTTACTCCCACAAAAAATAAGGACTTTTTAAGAACTTTTAAGTACTTCCCTCAATATTTTTTTTAAGGGCCTTACCAATTGCACATGCATGAATACTTTTACACATGACTTAACTATGTGCATTGAAGAATACCAAAAGAAGTTTGGAATATTTTTCCACATACAGTGCAACTCCAGTTATCTGGATTAATAGGGACCAGGGTCGGTCTGGATATTCAAAAATCTGGATAATTGGATTTTCCATTGAAATCTGGCACAAAAAGATAAATGGGAAACACATTTTAAAAAAAACCCCAAAAAACTGTTAATATATATACTTATATCTGTATGTACACTTATATTTAAGAGAAGTCCATTACTCTCTTTTGAGAAGCTATGTCGCTTCCTAGCTGCAGAGTCGCAAAATCTTTTAACATGAAGCAGTTGGAAAGTGACGCACTCTTCCTGATTCTCCATACACAACTAATGCTAGCTCCAAAGCATGAAATGCATCATTGTGAAATGGCACATTTCTCTCTTCTACTTCTACCTCATTTTCACTTTCCCTTTCTGATGCACCCACATTTTAGAAGCTGTCCACAATTTCGTCGAGGGTGACTAAACGGGAAAGATCCATTTTCGGAGGGAAGAAAAGCATAAGCACACCTGCCACCCCTGCGTTAAATTGGACTAGTATTACCGTTGCTATGGTGATATAAACATCTGACTTCCGGTAAAAGGTCTTCACTGCACCGGTGGCACAGTGGTCTAAGCACTGGCATTCATCCAGCACTGATCATTCATCCAAGTTGGGTCCAGGTTCGAATCCCAGCGAGGCATGGATGTTGTGTTTGCCTTACGGCCCTGGCTCTCTCTCTTCCCTGGAACCAGCCACCCTAAGTTAGGGACCGGCGACTGCCTATAGCCCATTGAGTTGCACACTGTGGTCGTTAAACCTCAAATTAAAAAAAAATGTCTTCTTAACTTGGGCGCAAGATAAGCTGTGCACTTCTCTGTTTTCCAGGAAGTGTCTGTTGTTTAGAGGTGGGTAGGATTTCCGAGATATCATTCTGGGAGCCGTGGCTGCTAATCTCTTTATTTAATTCCTGAAAATTGATTTGGATAATCAGATATATGTATAATCGGAATCCAGATAATTGGGCAATTGGAATTGCACTGTAATTTAAGTTAGAGGATGTAACAAATTTGAACTTATGCAATTTAAAAGACATTTCTGCTGGTGAAATCAGTTTTCCTATCTGAGAGAATAATCACATACATTGTAAGGACTCTTGTGATCATATTTTGTTTTCATGTCTAAAATTTATTATCGCCAACAGCACCCCACAAAGGTGATCAGGAAATAGCGGGTGCCCTGCAAGGTAGAGGTCTAACACAACCAGTGCTGTGCGCCTGAGGATATATGACGCTCCTGTGGTCAGCCAAACCTGTTTGACCACAGGCACTATCCAGGAGATGCTAGTTCGATTCCCACTCCAGGACGACGAAATTTTCAAGTTTTCAGATATTATCTGACTTAAAATCCATGTCATATTTACACCAATAAACGGATTCACATCCTCCAAATTTGTATTGCAAACCTGTTTGCTTTAGAAGGGATTATTTTGAGAGACGGGTAAGCAAACAGTTGGTTTTTCCAGAGCAGATAGTGGCAGCACGTGTGAAAGATGACTTTTTCTTGTATGATCTATGCATGGCGATCGAGAATTATGATTGCCAAATAAATAAGTTTTATCTTTCTACAGGAATGATGATTCCTTTTTTATACTGCTGGATGAACAGTGTATGAATGCCAAAGTTAATGAATGCTGTGGGGACATGACAGTGCGAACTACACAAAGGAGGCTTGAAGTCATACATGTCTCTTACATATGTAATAAAGCGTACATAAATAAAGAAACTGTGGTTAAAGTTATGAGTTCAAGATTTGAATTTTGCACTTAATCATCTCATAGTTTAAATTGAAAAACCACAGTCAAACTATGTGTTGAAGATTTCAAATTTGCACTGAATCTTTTGATGATATAACTGAATAATTGTTACCTGCATAGTGCATATACAGAAAGAGGAAATACAAAAGCGAGTTATCAGATCCAAGAGATGGTCATGGGGCTTGTTAGGCAGAACCTGCTGGGTATGTTTTTTAGAAAGCCTAACACATTTTCCAGCAAATTACTTATCTCATACTGTCCTGTGCAGAAGCAAAAGTTCTAGGCACAATCACGTAGCCAGTTAGGAAAAATAAGTACTTAAGCATCTTTTGGAATTTTTGTCAAAAACGAATGACTTTAAAACTTAAAGAACCCACCCCCACCCACCCTCCAAAAAATTAATCACTTGATTTATAAGGACCATGGGAACCTTGTTTTAGTTCACTCTGCTTTCCACATAATATCTCCTCAGGAATTGATTTCATTTTCAAGTTCTCTAAAGAGATGTAGCATGCAGAACAATGAACTGAAAACAATTCAAAACACCACAATGCTTTTATTTTTAATACACCACAATATGAATGTTCAAGAAACGCATACAGTGTATTAAATCCGTTTATTTCTTATGGTGTAGTAATCACAGAGATTCGCCAAGCTTTCGCACTCCACCGAGAGGCTTTTTCAAGGAAACGGTAGACATAAAAATGCAGGGAATTGCAACAGATAAGGAACAAAGGTGACTTTTGAAAGTAACGTGGGTGATATCACCAGCGTATTTCATGAAATGCTTTTAGCACGTAATTACATGGTGTGCAGCGACGTGTTCCCGTCTTTTAATAATGCATGCCAAACCATTGGTAGTTCAATAGAGATCATGTCATTGCACGCTACTTTGTTGGAGAGGATTTCGACAGTTTCCCTGATGGCAGTCTCTTTAAAGTTAGTGTAAGGGGGCAATTCTTCTAATATTATTACATACTGGAGTGGCCGATGAATGTATGACTTCTCTGGCGAGGGCTGTATTCTGCATGTCCTGGTTGACACTTCGCACGTGTTCTTTACATCTAGTGTCCAAGGATCGCTTTGTCATTCCGATATATATCTTTTTCGTGTTGTCAGGATATACCAACGGTATAGCGTACACACCCGCCTTTTCTTTTTCACACTGTCTCTCCTTGCACCTTGATACTATACGTGATAATGGGGTCGGGGACTTCATTGCTACAATGCTTTTTTTTTTTCATTTTCATTTTTGCTGAAAATCAAGTATTTGTGAAGAATATTTTTTACTTTCTATGACATCTGATACACTATGAATTTGTGACCTATGTTCATTCCTGGATTTGAAAGGATCACTGGCACTACAAAGAAGCCTTGGGCTGCTTCGACTACTGGCAATCGAAAGTTGTTCAGATTTCTAAGCTACAATTGCTCGGTTTCAGTTACTTGGAACTGCAGTTCCCTGGGTAGTACAATTCAAACATGCTCAAAAGAATATCAAGGTATGCAGGTTCCATTTCCATTTCGGGTGCTGTAATTTTCGATTTTTCAGAAGAGGTGTTACATGGAGAACAGTGAACTACAAGCACTTCAGTACTGCAATTTAATTGCTGAAAATAATCTATTTGTTTATTTATAAAAATCAGGAAAATAATTACTGTCAATGACAGCATGATCAAAATGAAGACTCTCAAGTAGTAACGAACTGGACATATTGCTAGAACTGACCACCTAGACTGAATATCGAGGGACAGGAAAAACTCACATGGGGGATGGGTGGATAAAATTGGAAAGCATGTTGGACTCAGATGGATGAGCATTGCTCAAGACAGAGAGTTGTGGAAGAGACTTGAAGAGACCTTCATCCATCAGTGGATTGAGACTTGTTGGTTGTAATGGCTAGACTGTAGTAGACCATGTGGGAGATGGTTGGATGAAATTCAAAAGGATGCCAGTGTGACATGGTAAAGAACTGCTCAAGACAGAGTTTTGGAAGTTACTCTGGGAGACTTTCATCCAGCAGTGTATTAAGAATGGTTGATGATGATAAAATGAGCAGATTGTTAGTTAGTCTATGACTTCCTGGAGATTGTTTGTTTGAGGTTCATACCCTTTTAGGGAAAAAAGAAATGATTATTTTTCCATGGCTCCAGGAAAAAATTTCATGACCTGCCGCATACAAATGTTAACCAAAATTTAACCAGTAATGTTAACTACTTAGGCATATTTTTCATGATTAATATAACTTCTAATTATTAGAACATAATCTCTTGAATGGCAGAAAATAATAATGAATAGTGTACAGTAGTAATGGTAACCATTTTATTTTTATTTTGGAAAAAAAGGAACATCTTGCTTGTATAATGAGAGAGTTAGGGATGCACTTTTTCATACTTGCAGGCTTTCCTACAAAGTAATTTCACTACTAATGTGGTAGAACATGTAAGTAAGGTACAAAAGTAAGTTTTATAAGTATTTAGTTGTGAAACTTGTATTTTAAGAAATAAGATGAAGATGTTTCCACTGTCAACCTGATGAAGCCCAAGATGGTCATGTGTGTTTTCATTTCAGTGATAACTGAATTCCCGACTCTCATAGCTGACAGTTACTACCCATAGTTCAGTCCTTGAAGGTGGAAGCAGAGTGCAGATAGGGATATAATTGACAAAATGTCAGAAAACTGTCTTACAGTTTGAAAAAATATGCTGATTGGGTACATGAACATACAACCGAATGTGTTATTGTGATTACATAAACCTTTGGCAACGGATAAGGAGTGAGTTAGGGGAGCCAAAAAATGAAAAAGCAAATTATATGATATACTTATATAACTATATAATATTCCACAAGTTACAACCCCACTGCACACCCACACTTATTTTCCTCCATAAATGCATACATTCATGGGGGAAAATATTGTTTAACAGGATAATAAGAACATCGTGAAAAAAAAATTATAAGCAAGGTAGAAATCTTTGCTTTGTCAAGGTTTTGTTTTTGAAAATGTTTCCTCTATTTTCAAGCTGAAATACAAATATGTATGAACTCAAATGATATTTAGCAACAACACTGGGAAGAAGAAACATTAAGAGAAACAGAATTTAAGATTCCAGGGAAATGTTCATTCAGTCTAACTTCTATTTTTGGAAATTGTTGCCTTCAATTTCAAGCTAAAACACAAAAATTTATGCAACAAAATGATATTTAAAAACAATACTGTAGAGAGGAAATATTACAAGATAAACGAAATTATGATTCCAGGAAAAAAATTCACATTGTTAAACTCTGTTTTTGAAGTTTTTCTGGAAAACAGTATTTTGCTTATAAGCACTCTTTTGATGACATTCATGATTAATGCTAACTACACACAGATAACAAGTTCTGATATTCACCTTAGCCAAAAAAGGTAACCTTTGAATCCAACATTTTCTCCCCCTTTTGCTTCATGGAGAGAGGATCAGTGCTGTTCACACATAACAGTTTTTGTGATTTCAGATCAGATTTAATTTCAATGTTGTGCTCCTTTCAGTTATAATCATTGCATGGAGAAGATGGGAAGTAGTTCATATACTATATAAAACAAAATGAGAAAAAGATGCCACTAATTTCCTATAAGATGGGTTATGACTCAAATTACTAGGTTGAAGAACAAGGCTGCAGTCAAGACTGCCACATTCAAGAACAGCTGGTTTAGGAAATCTTCGAATTTTGACAACAATTTACTGCACACTTTAAAATACTTTTTTGACAGTAAGTATAAACTTCCTAGCTAAGTACAGTTGTGCACTGCACCTGAAAATATAGTAAAATCCTTCTCATTTCGTTTTATGAGATATGCACACGTGTAATGGCAATAGACAACAAAAACTGCTGTGCCAGTTTACACAGTCATGAACTGAAGACCCTGAACAGCTTTACAAAACACAACAAATCTGGGGAGGCCACTAAGGCTGTACAAATGTATTACAGCAGAATTTAAAGTCTTTATGATGAGTACTCACTGGAATAAATGTATCAATATTTAGCAACAAGAAATTTATATTTCTGTCAATGACAGCTTTTCTGTGTATATGACCCAGCTTCATCAGGATAAATGGCATATTAATATTCAAACTGTTAGGACATGAGTAATGCTGATGGTTACAGATTTTAATCAGTAGTTTCCACACACTTGAGAGAAATGGAATGGATACCATGTTGTTTATATGGAAAGCTTCCAAAATATCAAGCATAGCAGTTGAATCTGAATTCCAAATATGTTTAATTACTTCAAATAGAAATTTATAATTATCTTTATGGCAATGTTGAGCTATGAACAATTTCTTTAGTTCACAGTTCCATATACATCTGCAGTACCTTTAAGAAAGTTCATCACTTCTTTTAAACAGCCTTCAGTAGAGCATAAGCATATTTAATAATACCCATGCATGTAAAAGATGCTAATATTTTGTTCCCAATGATATTTGAACTTACAATGCAAGAGTAAGGAAACAGCGCGTTTGATTTAGAATGTGCTATAGTAACAAGAAATTCTTCTGAGTGTGATTCAAGGGCATCAGGGAATATTAGGCAATCTCAAAAGTGAACTGTATGTGTGATGATCAATTGAATTAATAACTTCAATTACTTGGGGAATTTTAGAATTTCAGCACTTCCAGAGAACAAATGTATCATTTTCATATCATATTAATAGGCTAAATCCTAAAAGGTGGTAAAGTTCTTCAAAATTGTGCATTTAGATTCCTCGTAAGATATGTGAAAATGGCTAGCTAGGCCTTCTTTCCCTTTGCAAAATATTCTGCAAGAAATTAAACTGTTTTGTGAGATGCAAAATTTCCACAGGTCTCAGCATTAACTTTTACTTCAAGTTGACAGCACTAATGTTCTATGAGACTTGCTTTTATTAACTACGGCAAACCATCGATTATCCGTGCTAATCACAGGATAAATGTGCATGGATAACTGAAAAACATGGATAATACGATTCTTACTTTTGACTGAAAAAATTACCTTCGTATGTACTATACAGTATATAAAATACATTTGATACATTGAATTATTAACAATAAAGTATATAAAATTATAAAATATAGGTACTGTACTTGCAATTTCTGTTGTTGACGAAAGCAAAATGCGATAGGCCTATATATACATATATGTTAACTAGACACAACCCTCAAAAGTTTTGTCTTTTGGAGCATAATAATCTGATACTACAGACTACTAGAGATGGGTTGGAAATCACGTCACTGATATTTTGTCACTGATTCGAGTATGTCACTGTCAACGGCTGCGACTTGTTTGCTGAAATATCAGTGACAGAATCACTGTCGGCACCACCTGTCGCTGTAACCAGCCGAAACTTCCTGCTCCACAGTTCCTGCTCTTTAAAGACGGGTTTGGCGCCACTGAGCTGCGAAAGTGATTTCCGCAAGAAAAAACAAACTTTTCTTTTATTATATACAGTTGATAAAAGAGCTTGTATAATTGATTATTATTAAATCCCTCATTTTATCTGTCTATACACCTCGTAGAGCTGTAGTTCCATTGGTTTTCGTCGTTTCAAAGCAGCTTCTTGCCTGGATGTGATGTCACCTGCAGCGTGGACAGTGACTTACTGCAGCCAGTGCTGCGTGGATACAAGCTTGATGGTTCCTGTCACTGAGTCACTGACGGACAAACGTTACACAGTCTGGAGACACTGCCGTCACTAACTGTGATTCTGCCACTGATACTTCTCTGGAACCCTCAGCGTAGTCACTGATACTTAAAAGTCACCGTCAAACCCATCTCTACAGACTACAGTATAATAATGCTGCACTCAGCAAAGATAAGTTGGTCACGGGTAGTTCATGATGCAGAGCAACACCCGTAGTTTAACTCAAAGCTAGGTTCACACGTATTCAAAATACTGCAGCAGGGGGGGGAAGCAGGGCATGGATAATCCGCAAACCGGATAATCTGCGTATGGATAATCGCGAGTTTGCTGTATAGATCTCCTTTTGGCAGTATATTTGTGAACAAGGACACGACATCTAAGAATAATACTACCGTGCTTTCCCGAAAATAAGATCGGGTCTTATATTAATTTTTGCTCCAAAAGATGTATTAGGGCTTAATTTCAGGGGATGTCTTATTTTTTTCATGTACTACCAACTTTTTTTTCCCCTTTTTCTTTCATCTACATTTATTCATGTACAAAAATCTACATTTATTCAAATACAGTCATGTCATCTTCTTCTGGAACATCGTCATAACTCTCAAAACCCCGAATTCCGGCCTGAATTTTTTGCAACTCCATTTCCTGTAGAACCGTTGACCCCAAACTCTCATGTCCAGCAATAAAGCTCCCCTTAAATGAGCACTTTTTGTCCACGTAACCTGCTCGTAGTGCATTGGCAACACAGCTGTCAGTGATTTTATCCCATGAATTCTTAACCCAAGTCACAGGCTAGGCTTCACAAAGTTTCCACGCTGATTACTCTCCATTCTATTTTCAATGTACTCATTGATTTCCATGCGCAAATGATCCTTGAATGGCTTGTTTATTGCAATATCAAGAGTCTGGAGATAGGCAGTCATTCCTGCGGGAATCATTATTTGATCTATTCTTCTCTATGCAAGGAAGTTCTTCATGTCTTTAGCGCGGTGAGTACTGGCTGAATCCCAGACTAGCAGACCTCTTTGGCCACCTCGCAAAACAAGTGGCAGCATTAAATTGACCCATTTCCTTATTTGCTTGTGTGCACCAGGCTTTTTCAGTTTCAAGAACATAAATGCCTTTCTTTCCATACAGACGAATTGCCAAAACACAGGTAACACGTGCACTTTCATAACCAGTGGAGGGAATGTAGATTGACGAGGCACCCCTCTGATCAATTGTTGTTTGAGATCCTTGGCCCATAAACACTGCAGTTTCATCCATAGCAATCATGTTGGAGAGTTGGTATTTAGAAAAGTCGATGCAATCAACAAAGGACTTGAATGCAAGTTCACGTTTAATAACTTCAGTATCTTCCAGCTTGAACAGTGTTGTCAATCTTCTTAGAGACAGTTCATATCGCTGAAGGAAGCCATCCAGCCAGTGTTGTGATGCTTTGAATTCTTCTGGGGATATTTCTAACTGTGGTGCCATTGCAAGGGCAAATGCTTGAATATCAATCAGCCCTGCGCACAACCAAAGTCTTTGCTCTCCTGTCAGCAATCCATTCACAGATGATGTCTTCCAGCTCAGGAAATAATGGTTGCCAACCTGATCCACACTTGCGCTTCTTAGCATTTCCCTCGTCCACCTGTTGACTGAGGTTATCGTACTCTGCTCGCCATTTTCGGACCATTCGGAGATCCAGCGACTTCTCTTTGCAGAAAGCCGTGAGATTCTTGCCCCGGGAGTCCTCCACCATTCTTTTCTTGTACTCGACGGAATAGCTCTTTCTTTTTGCACTCATCTTTCCTGGGGTCAAAATATTATTCCCTTTGAATCTACCATTAAATCAAGTATTAATTATTAATCGACTGGAGTGGCAACAAAAATGATGACAGTTAAGAATGTACGTTTGGCCCCAAAATATTAACTATCTGATTTTTTAAGAATTCTTTGCCAACAAAATAACTTGTACAGGGACGAACCCCTTTCATAATCCATTGAAGGTGGTTAGAACACTTCTTACTTTTTCTTTGAGTTCGCAGCCCCCCCCCCTACACACACACACAATTTCTAAAAACACACACCACCTGTTGATGAATAACTTTTCTGCCAAAAATAGCGTTCACCGGTAAAGTTTCCCAAGTCGGAGATTCCCTTTTCGGATCTGGATGTTACAGCTGCCGAACAAAAGACAGCTTCTTTTCTTTCATCTCCCGCTAGCTCTCTGAACCGAACTGAATGCATGCGCCATAATTATAAAAACCATATCCTTGGATGAGTTCAAAGTCAATCGGCTTTCTTTCTTACTCTGGATATTCAAGGCAAATTAAACTCATGAACAGGGTATCCTCCAGTGATTTTGGCACTCGCTTCACTTTCTTTTAACAGTGATAGGCTGGCTAACTACGGTACTATGTATCGCAACTGGGGCTTATTTTCGAGGTAGGGATTATATTACGAACGTTCGGAAAAATCATGCTAGGGCTTATTTTCCGGTTAGGTCTTACTTTTGGGGAAATACGGTAGCTGGTCTTTGTAAGGATGAAAGAACTGACTAAAATCTATGATTATCAGAATCTCTGATGATGATGTGACAGTTTAAATATTTATGCAACATTTGTTCTGATGAAGCTATATCACATGCACATTAAAACTGCAGCCAACACAAATACTAAATGTTTAGGTATTTATTCTAATTTAAAGACAATGCTTGTAGTCTATGATTTGTACTATGGAGTACAGATCTCTGATTTTAGCAAGTTGCTCAATCCAACAATACACTACAAAGATTCTGAAAGTAAAATTATGAAGAACAAAAGCATATAATTAGCAGCAGATTTTCCTTTAAATTTCTTCAGCTTTTATTTGTTACACAACACTGTGGACTTTTTTGCCATAGACTAACAATTTATTCCAAAAGATATAATCAAACACCATTACAAAAATGCAGAAACTATAAGAGCCGAATGGTAATTTTAATCTCTCAAAGTACAAGGTAATAGCTCTTTTTTCATAGTTTCTCAACAAGCACAAAATCGACATTAGAAATAAATATTTCAGTTTAAAAGAAAATTCTTTTTACTACTAACAAGTGCTAAGAAAAAACCAAAGTAATGCAAAATGGTGATTACATGGCCAGTTCAGAACATGAGAGCACAAGTCAAAGCTGAATTTATTGCTAAGAAACATAGACATTACTGAATCAATATTGATTTTATTCTTCACCCAAAAGAATGTGCGTTGTCATAATAGAGTTACTGAAACAGCAACCAAATTAAAATATGCAAAACATTTATACATAAAATTGTAATTGCAAGAACCAACTACTCTACCATTCTCATTTGTTCTTGAAGTTGAAGCTTCTCATAGTCAGTCATACTTCTGGATAACATTTCAAACGTGTTTTCGGTATGGCACACATGCTCCTTTGCAGGAAACCAAATAGTTGGAGGAGGATAAAGATCACTGTAAAATAAATGTAATCCAATATTTAGTTTATAAGTAAAAGCGATTTCTTCACTCACTCACTCACTCACACTCTCTCTCTCTCTCACACACACACACACACACACCTTCACTGTGAAACAGAACATAATCTATATGCATACATGTATTTCGCATATAGATTATGTTCTGATTTCTCATGGTATCACCTAATGCAGTAATTCAGATTTCTACCATAAAAATGTACATATCAAAAAACTTCAACAAATATTTATGTCATAATATTTGCACACTAAAGGTATAAAACACCAGCAAAGTGCGCATATTTACATACAATTCATTAATGACATATCATTAAATATCCAATAACTTACCCGAAAGCTCTTGGTCACTTTTTTCCTTAACACTTCAAGCACGTCAATTATCATTATGTAATGTAGTTGGCCTTCAAAGGTTGAAAGACTCCTTGTTTATGAGATTCGTTCTTCCGGGCATGAAACATCGTATTTTCCTTTTTCTTTTTTAATTCACTGGACAAAAAAAATGCAGGCTTCCTTCTGCCGTATGAGACGTAAACATAGCTCGTCATCTCCATAAAAACCACACAAATATACACACCATACAACTCATTCATAAATTCAGTTAAAAACACTATGTACATAATTACACTATTTACATTCCCAGGCAGTTAAACCCTTGTCAACTGTGACTAAAATAGTGCTCCATCCGCTTCAAACCCCGTACTAACCCTACTGCAAGTGCCAACCTCATTCGGCCCGGCACTTGCAGTAGGGTTAGTACGGGGTTTGAAGCGGATGGAGCACTATTTTAGTCACAGTTGACAAGGGTTTAACTGCCTGGGAATGTAAATAGTGTAATTATGTACATAATGTTTTTAACTGAATGTATGAATGAGTTGTATGGTGTGTATATTTGTGTGGTTTTTATGGAGATGACGAGCTATGTTTACGTCTTGTACGGCAGAAGGAAGCCTGCGTTTTTGTCCTGTGAATAAAAAAAAAAAGAGGAAAATACGATGTTTCATGCCCGGAAGAACGAATTTCATAAGCAAGGAGTCTTTCAACCTTTAAAGGCCAACTACATTACATGATGATAATTGACGTGCTTGAAGTGTTAAGGAAAAAAGTGACCAAGAGCTTTCGGGTAAGTTATTGGATATTTAATGATACGTCAAACATTTATGTATTTGCATAAATATATTTTTTTTTCATTTGATGTGTTTTACAGTTATCAGCATTTCAGGAAACACAAATAAAAAGTAACTGTTAGTGTATATTTGGTAATTTTTTCCAACCAGTGATAACATGACACTTGCTTTTACAGCTTCCTATGGCATCTCTCTTGTCTGCATCTGTACTATAGTGTTTCTCTGGCATGCATATCAGCCTGGACAGGAGACAGGGAGAGAGGTCATGTTTAAAATGCCATGCAGCTGCAGATAAAAAAAATTAAATGATCTATTTATATATTAAAAAATACCAAAAAAAATTACAACTTCAGTTGACCCTCATAAATTACAACTATAAAAAAAATTACAACTTCAGTTGACCCTCATGGTTGGCCAAAAAGTTTGTTCAGTTTTTAAGTAAAAAATAAGACACATTTTTCATTTTCCCCAATACCTTTATTGAACAACGTATTCACCGTTTTGTTCCACTACCTTCTGCCATCTTTCAGACAACTTCATAATTACATCTTCCCCAAACTTTTTATCTTTTTGAGCAAAGAATTGTTCCAGGTACCTTTTGCAGTCTTCCAGGGAATTGAAATTTTTTCCGTTAAGAGAATTTTGTGAAGATTGAAATAAATGTAAATCCGAAGGTGCAATGTCTAGTTAATACAGCGGAAAAATCAGAATTTTCCAGTCAAGCTGTAACAGTTTTTCCTGGTCATCAAAGAAACATACAGTCTTGCATTATCCTGATGGAAGATTATGTGTTTTCTGTTGACTAATTCTGGACACTTTTCGTTGAGTGCTGCTTTCAGGTGGTCTAACTGGGAGCAGTACTTGTTGTAATTAATCGTTTGGTTGTCCGAAAGGAGCTCATAACAGAGGACTCCCTTCCAATCCCATCATATAGAAATCACCTTCTTTGGGTGAACGCCAGCCTTTGGTGTGGTTGGTGGTGGTTCATTTTGCTTGCCCCACAATCTCTTCCGTTCCACATTATTGTAAAGTATCCACTTTTCATAGCCCATCACGATTTGTTTTAAAAACAGAACGTTTTCATTACGTTTCAGTAGAGAATTACACGAAGAAATACAGTCAAGAAGGGTTTTTTTTTTTTTTGCTTAATTGATGTGGAATGCAAACAACAAAGTGATTAATTAACATAACCAAGCTGGTACAAATGATTTTCAGCGCTTGAGTTAGATATTTTGAGTATGTCGGCTATCTCTCACATGGTGTAACGTTGATTGTACTCAATTAATATCTCAATTTGATCGCTATCAACTTCAACTGGTCTACCCAACTGTAACTGTGGAGCATCATCCAGTGGAGAAATCTCCAGCATGAAACTTCTCAAACCACTTTTGACATGTTCGATCAGTCACAGCACCTTCTCCATACACTGCACAATTTTTTTTTTTTTTTTTTTCATTTTAGTTGTGCTTTTACCTTTGTTGAAATAATAAAACATAATATGTCGAAAATGTTGATTATTTTCTTCCATCTTCAATAATAAAATGGCTACACAAAAATTCACCAATTTTGATGTTGTTGTTTTTTAATGCATGCTGATATGACAGTTGTCACAATACAATCTAACAAAATTGTTTCGAATGAAGTTAAAGACAGCTAAGAGCTCCTAGAGCCATCCTACGGAAAAACTGAATATACTTTTTGGCCAGCCCAATTTGTTAACTTCACACAGAATCATTTAAATTTTTAATATCATGCAATGCAGCAGCACTACCAGAACAGTGAAACTTCCAATTTCAGGCAACTTTTACTCAGTTCAGAAAAAAGACATGCCCAATTTTTGAAACCAAAGTGCTGTACATTCAGTATGTTGTATACTTTGTATGGGTTTTCATACCAGTTTTGCAAAAGTATTGTATACTCACATGGGCACACATAACTTAGTTTTCAGGAGGGGTGAAACTGAAATTTTAACTAAAAATAGTATACACAAATGCCATATACAGATTTTTACTATGCCTCAATATCATCTAATTATGTTTTTATCACACACTCAACACATAAAGTTAATTTAAAATCAGTATATCTCCAAACCACATAAAATAGATGAATAAATAAAATTAGACATTTTGTTGGGATAATAAAGAAAATATTTCATTGTTCTTTTGAGCCCTGCATTGTTGGGCCACTTGTGTCCCATGTGCTACTAAACCCCAGCAATCACTCAATCTGTCATCAAGAACGGAAAAATATTGTCAAGACAAAGTTCTGAAACTCTACCTTGCAACATCCCCAAGTATGCTTCCTTCTTTCTCTTTACTGCTTCTTTAACCTCACTGTTCCACCAAGCATCATCTTTTTAAAGTTACCCACTGTTGCAGTACCACAGACTCTTAAGCCGCAGTGACAAAACAGTTCTTAAAACATGTCCACTTCTTTACTATATCCATCTCGCACGCCTTCAACTCATTCAGACATTCACTGAGTAAATCAGAGTAACACTGATGTTCTTCAGTCAGCCTTTCAACCTTTATTCTTTTCACCACATGCATCTTCTTATATCTCCTTCTCCAACCAACACTGAGTTTTACCTGTGACACTAAGGTGTGATGATCAGAGCCAACATCTGCACCTCTCATCACATGGGTACCAACAACTAAATGTTTCAGACACTGATCATAAACAACAAAAATTATTACACTCTTTAATCTGAGAATACGATTTTCCCAAGTGTATGTGTGGATATACTTGTGGTTGAAAAATGTATTAGATACCCACAATCCATTTTCAATGCAGAGTTCAATTATTCTTTCACTATTATCATTCACACAAGGATCACTAAACTTACCCAAAATGTTATCAGAAATCTTATTCTGAACACCTACTCAAGCATTGAAAACCCCTGCTATTATAACTTTCTCTTTAGCACTAAACTGGATAGAAACAGCTTTTAGCTCCAATTCCAGCAATGTATCCAAGAAAGTATATCCGACGAATGGCAACGAGGAGTATCGGACTCCATTAGCACGAAGTTAACCACGAACATTGGTGGAAAAGTCGCCATGCACCTGAGGATGCCCAGAGACTGGGCGAAAATTTCGAGTATAAAGAATGGTAAAAGTTGATATTTTTGAATCCTAAAGTGAAGATCCACTGAGTATACCCAGCGAAAAGTATGTTGAAGTAAAGTTATACATCTCATACAACGGACATTAGGACAATAACATCAACAAAGACCGGAAAACATGTCATGAAATGTGTTTCATCGCTAGTAAGGAATGCCAAGGTAAGCATTATCTCCTAGAATTTTGTACAAGCTTTTAGCTCATTCCAAAAATCTTCCTTCTTATCAGAGGGATCTGAATCACAAGGAGCATACACTACAACAATTACTATTCTCTGAAGTTTCACTTTCAAACAAATCCAAAGAATTCCCTCAATTATGCAGCTATAGTGAATCAAGTTGTTGTTCATCCTTTCACTTAAAATTACACCTACACCAGCCTGTGTTCTCACATTATCCAGTACTCCAGACCACACACTCACTGTTCCATTCACTTCTTCTATCCCAATTTCCTTTCTTTTGGTTTCACTTACACACAGCACATCCAATCTATACTTATTCATTTCTTGAATCACCTCATTTATCTTTCCATTTATACCACTAGTATTCCATATACCAATCTTACACCTACTCAGCCAAGATCTTTTTCTCATATGCCTTTTAGAAGGTCCAAGTCAATTCCGTGAAGGACCATCCTTCTCAAATGTGTTAGGTCCACCATATCCCTCACTTGAGTCACTTTTTGCATTTCTTTGAGTCTTTGTAATCAAGGTAGAGTTTCTGAGGATGAATATTGCTGTAAGAAGCATGAAGCAGCGAAGTTGGTTTGCCAGAGTAAGGCAAAAGATAGGAAGGAAAAGGAGGAAAGGTAAAATTTGGCTTTTGGAAAGATAGAAAAGCATTCTGTAGGTACATAAGATGGGAAAAAGTGGATATATAAAATTTTAAGTTGTGTAAAGAATAGGGTCGGAGAAATGATATGGGAGCCCAATAAACTAAGTGAAAGATGGGTTGAGTACTTCTGTGATTTATTAGGTCATGAAAGCAAAGATGATTCTGAGGCAGAAGCAGATGTCATAGTGAAAGATGGAAGCACTGATGGGATCTCAAGAGAAGAGGTGTGTAAAGTTCTAAAATCTTTTCAGAGTGGTAAGGCTTTGGGAGTAGACAGCATAACTGCCGAGATGTTGGAATACGGTGGTGACTCTGTAACTGACTGGTTAACTGAAATTTGCCAATTATGTTGGGAGTTCGGAATGGTTCCTCAGGATTGGAGGGTGGCTGTCATTGTTCCCTTGTACAAGAGAAAAGGTGATCAGATTGAATGCAAGAACTATCATGGCATCAGTTTGCTGAGTGTGCTAGGAAAAGTGTTTGGGTAGGTCATTATTGATAAGGTACGAGGTCTTACGTCAGAGAAAGTGTGGGATGTACAGAGTGGTTTTATGCCTGATAAGGGCTGCACTAATCGAATTTTTGCTCTGCATGATGATTGAAAAGTATCTGCCTGTTGGTAAACAAATGTTTGCAGCCTTCATAGATTTAGAAAAAGCTTATGACAAGGTAAATAGGACCCTTCTGTGGAAGGTACTGAATAAATATGGTATTACTGGGAATCTACTGAATAGTGTGAAAGCCATGTATGCTAGCAGTAGACATACCTGCCAACTTTCAGAAATCGAAATCCGTAAAAGAGAAAATGAATCGATATATTTGATGAAAATTTTAATCGACATATTCAATAAAATTACTTGTCGCGCATATTGATTAAATGTACTGAACATATCGATTAAAAAACGATATGTTACCTAAATCAAGTATCAACTTTTAATTGATATGACTAAAGATGTTTGAATTTATCAGCACGTTTATTTCGATTAAAATAGAATCTATACATAATTTTTCATTACTATGCTATATCATTATGATCTATAAAATTTATTTTTATGGAAGTTTGCATCTAAAGGGAAGGATGATCTACCCTTTGACCTCCAAATCCAATAGGATCGTATCCCACACGGTCACGGAACAAACTAAAATGTTTTCAAAAATGAACCATTTTTATTCTAGGATTATCTTACGGAGAGACTGACGATGAGACTGTCAAATAAAAAAAAATGAAATGAGTGACTGAGGGACACTAATTGGTAAATTATGCTCAACTAAAAACGAAGTGAACAAACATTTTGCACGAATCGCATCCAGTTCATTATAACTTTTAACAAAGGAAGTTAATTTCGTTTTTGTTTCTACGCAGTCAACATTAGATTTATGCTCGACACTAGAAATATCATTTTCCACCATGCGAAACGCTGAAATTACATCGACACGTAGTGCAAAATGCGTATTTTTTATTTTTTGAAGATTTTGCAATACACAGGAATTGTGCAGAATACACATCACGGAATGTTTGATAGCACTTTTTCCCCCGTTCATATTGCTGCTCATTGCGAATCACTAATACTAAATTTATTGACACTTGAAAAAAAAATAAAATGCAAGTAAAACTGCTATAGTACAACAGCAACAGCTTAAAGAGATGCAATTTGCAGAAGAAAAAATAGTACCCCAACATATTCATTTCGTTGAATCAAGCCAAGACATTTTTATGCACATTATCGAGCGATGGACAAAAAAAGCACGGTTTGGAAAGCGTAGAAAATTTACTAATGGACCAGCAAAATAAATCATTGCTGGAGGCGCACTGGATCAAATGAACGTTGAACATTTTTTTTTTTTTTTTTTAATTTCCTCTTATAGTAGCATTCTTTTGTTAGGTCAAATTTATTGCCAGAGAAGAAGTGTTACAAAACATGCCCCAATGCTTTTTTAATTTCACAAAACTGGCAGCTTTTGCTTAATTTCGTCATGTTTGGGGTATCGATCTGGACTTCATATTCCACAGATTTAAAATCTGTTTAATTTTTTCTACAATAACTACGTTCTGAGACAGCATTTTGAACTGGGAGTGATAAAAACATGTGCTTCAATGCAAGTCACACCCTACGCTGGCCTACTGAGAAGTTGTGATCGGGGACGAACGATGCATTATCTAAAAAAATATGAGAGAGACAAGCCAAAGGTTAAACAAGCCCAGCTGGTTTGTGCAGTAAATTTTACATGCAGCACAAGTTTTTTGTGTTGAAACAACACAAAATAAACATAAAACGTGGGAAAACTACGGCAAATGTTCCCACACAAACACATGTAACTGAAAAGTTATTCGTAACTTACATCGGCGATTTAATTTGAATGGATTAAGTTAAATAAAAAAAGTTTTAATAGTGGGTGCAAAATCATCAGAAAAAGAAAGAAAAAAATATCGGAGAATCACTAAATCCATAAAATTAACATTTTGCCCGTAAAACCGTAAAACAAGTCACATTTCCGTAAATTTTACGAGTAAATCATAAAACCTGGCAGGTATGAGCAGAGCATGTGTACGAGAGAATGGTGTTTTATCGAAATGGTTTTCTATTGGTACAGGAGTCGGGCAAAGTTGTGTAATTTCACCATGGCTGTTTAATATATTTATGCATGCATGCATGATGCCAAAATGGATAATACTGGTGTATGTCTTTGTAATACGTGTGTGTGTGCAGATTGCTCTATGCTGATGGAACAGTCCTGCTGGCAGAGTGAAAGTGAGTTGCAGAGTATGTTGAACTGTTTTGGTGAAAAAAAAAATTAATAATAATTTACTTTTTTTTTATTTGAATATTGAATTGCTTGCTTATTTATTAAAAGACTATATTTATGCTGGTATTACTATTCCAATATGGAAATTATAGAAAATTTAAATTTGGGAGATGGGTGGATGCATTTCGAAACAAAACTGAAATTTTGAATAAGGCCATGAAACAAAATAGAAAAATAAAATAAAATGCCCCACTGAATTTGGTAACTCCCAAAAGTTACTATTGTATTGTTTGCGTTGTTTGCATTTGATGAGTAGATACACCTGAAAGTGTAAGAAAAGGTAACTATTGTTTGCATGTGTACCAAATTTGTAAACAATAAAATTTAATGGTATACAATGTACACGTGTAAATAACCTTTTGGAAGTGGCGATGATCAAATTAGCTAGTTAGGACAAAAACATTGATTTTACGGTTATAACCTCAGATTACATTCCCACCTCAGTCATTGCTGAGGGGGATGCACTTGAACCATGTGATGAAAATTTAAACTGAAAATACCTAAAACTTCACTGCACTAAGGTTTAGGTTTTTGAAAGGCCACTTGGCCTATATTTATTTTAAAAACTTAACAAGTTAAATTTTTAGGTCACAGATTTTATGCCTGGCCACAGGGCCCAATTAAAATAAACGGGTGACAGGTTAGTTTCTTTCCAAGAAAAATGAACACCAGGGACACTACTGATAAAAATAATAAACACAAGAATTTCATTGTACTTCAACAGCACCAACACTTGATTTAACATGGTGTACAACTTAAGTATTTGAAGTGAAAATATCTCACACTCTCTCTCAAAAAAAAATATTATATGCATATGTGTACACTATATTGTTCTAATTGAATCGCTCGAACCAACCTTCTCAGACCAGACTTCCGAATCCACTTTTAATTTTAAACTACTATAACAACTGCCAAAATTCTACGTATAATGAAAGTTAATTTAATAAAAGATTCTACCCTTCCAGGAAAATTTGTCTTAAAATCAGCATAACCCTGTCTTAAATCAACATTTGTCTTACAATCAACATTCCTAGCATTACCGGATACTCAACCCATTCTATACACCATACCAAAACCTAATGCACTAAATACCTTATTCAAATTACACAAAGTTATCATTAAATTGCTACACCGACAAGAGAATCTTACTTACACCATCATCATGAAAATCCAACATTTCAAAATTCCATACTATAAGTTTTCCAGTCAACTGGCACCCATGTAATAATCAACTCGGGCATAAAGCCAAACAATCATCTCAACCAATGAGTCCCATATCTCAAGAAAAACACTATTTTTCAGGGAGAACAACAAAGTTTGAGTCTGAAGGCGGGAATGGGTCGTGAATCCATTCCCAGCTTATACAGTGTAGTGGAGCAAAGTGCGACCTAACCCTTTTCTGTTCCTTCACTCTGATTTGGGGACAACCTATATCACTCCCCTCATAGGTACCACCTCCTATGGACCGAACAAGCTTACTCGGGCAGAAAACAAATCCCCCAATTTGTTTCGTGCACCCTTTCAGACCCCGCGGCATTGTCTACATAGGGTAAAGTATCCCACAAGAGTTCTCTTGTCCCCAAAATATCTCTTCGTCCATTTTCCAGAAATTTCAACACATCACCCTTTTTCCCAGAAAATTACTTCTTATCCTATTTTCCCCAGGAACACTCTTCATATCCTTATTTTCCCAGGAACACACTTCATATCCTTATTTTCCCAGGAACACACTTCATATCCTTATTTTCCCAGGAACACACTCATATCCTTATTTTCCCAGAAAATCATTTATCTTTATTTCCCAGAAAACTCAATAACACCATACTTGACACACTATACCAAACCTTACTTTATTTCCTGAAAAATCTATACATCACCATACTTCTTAGATCACTCTTTTCCTGAAAAATCTATCATCACTTCTTGAAGAAACACAACAGCTATTCGAGTTATATTTTTTTTCACACTATACATATGCTCATATCTGCCTGTATGCCCAATTCTTATATTCTTTTCCCCATAAAAACCTGTTTTTCTAATCTACGGGCTGAAACTAGAAATTAGCCCTCACTAATACCAAAAATTAAATTTTAAAGAGTAATTTAGCACCTAAATTTACCAAAACACTAAACCAAAATAATTACCAGCCTACAAGAAAAATTCCCAACTACATGGCACCTACGCTAAGTTCATAAATACAAATTCTACTTCACAAATACAAAAATCACCGAGCACAAAAGGAGTTAAATTTCACCTAAGGGAAATACTGGTCTGGAGAGGTGTTCGTTCCGAAATAACTTAATATTCTTATTATATCATCTATCCCTACATGACCCAGAAAATTATCCACTTCCACTACTTTGTTTCGTTTTGTTTTTCAATTACCTATCCACAGAAGATGACATGAAATTTATTTAAACAGCCTAAGATATTAAAACCAACTCGTTTTATAATTTTAAAGAAACCACAACATAATACAAAAAGAAAATGCCGAGAGAAATTTACCTTTAGGACTGGGGGCAGCAACACTTCCTGACAAGCACACTAACCGTCGATAATAATAAAAAAAAATAAGGTTTCACAGCCTAATAATAGATAAAATAAATAAATAAAAAAAAAACTCTCCCTGAGAGAACACCACTGTCCCGGTTGATTTTCACTTCACCTCCAAGGTTGTTTTTTTCTTTTCCTTTTTTCTGCCAGTGTGTTTGGCCAACGAGACAGGAAACGGGCATTTTGGAACCCTGTTGGTGGACCCCTTGTTGTAATCAGCAGTGGGCCCAGCTCGACAATTCAGCATTCGAAGCATTCACAAGGCCGTCCATGATAGCCATGGCCTTCTCCCTGAAGCCTGGGCGCAGCCCAGCGTTAAAATATGGAGGCAGCAACAACAATAGGTGGACTTTTGGTCCTCAGGCATGTTGGGCTTGGAAATAAGAAATCGGGTCTGATCCTTCTCCGCCATCTGCATCCAACACGGCAGTCGACCGCTACTTGATAATTTGGGTGTATCAGCGGTCATTTCATCTCCGGCAACGAGATCCTTGAAAACAATCACTTTAGCTGATCTCCTTTAGAGTCATTTCAGAATACGGGAACACAGCTAGCGGCCAGTCATTCTTACTGCCGACCAGGCCAAAAAAGAGATTTTTTTCTTTCACACAAGGCCAACAGACCCCAGTGCATCTCATTCTGACTGCCCCCTCAACGCCAAAGGGCGAGGAGAAAAAAACCTCCGCCGTCCTCTCTTTCTCTGACGGCCAGCAAGAAGTCCAGAACAAAAGTGGCTCTCAACAGATAAAACTCAGGGGTGCTTGAAACCGCTGACCCCTCTCATTGGTCGAAACTTCAGCCTAGCAACTCACAGCTTCCCCACGGAATCTTCACTCCCACGCCTCGAGTGACCTCTGACCTTCACACGTGCAGACCAGGCCCTTCTCGACCCTGAGGTTCTAAAAATAGATTTTGTTGCTGAATTCCCTACCCCAAAGGACGAAAAGATGTTACACTTTTGGCGACTTTCTCGACGTTTGGAAACAGGAACGCAAAAAATGGCGAATTCTTGCTTTGCAGAAAATCACTAGTTTTAATTTTCTTTTTCTCTCGTTCCGTGATGTTAAACTAAAATTAATTTTGATTCTCTGAGCTGCACACCTACTCGCCTTTTCCTATCGCGATAAAAGAACAGATAAATTAATTATTTTCAAAACCCCAAAGTCAGTTAAATCAAATATTATTCTTTTTTTTTTCTTTTCACCAACATGAAATTTTGTTTTCCTGGTTGTGATTAAGACAAGCGAATTTTGCGCATGAATTCCCCTGCCTTTCAACCAGGAATTTTCTTCTAACGTATGTCATGGAAGAAAATTTTTGCATTAATTAATCTCTGATAAACCAACAGAAAGATTGATCAGGTCTCTCTGAAATTCACCAGAGGTTAAAATTTTCGCCATGACAGAACAAATGTGAAGTACAAAGTTTGTATGAAATTCAAACTGAGTACAAATAAGGGAAAAACCAAAGCTGGTTTTTGAGCAAAGAACTGTTAGCAATGAATGTAATATAAGTCTAAATGGCACAGTGATTTGAAAGGTGAATGAGTTTGTATATTTAGCAAGTATTCTGACAGAGAGAATAAATTAGATGGTGAAATTAGTAGGTGAGTGAATTCTTCATTGAAAGTCATAGCTGCCTTAGGAGGATTTCACAGAAATGATGGGTTCTCAAGGAAGTCCTGAATGGCTGTGTATGAAAGTGTAATTGTTCCTACTCTGATGTATGGTAGTGAAGCTTGGGTACTGCAGAAAAGATATAGGAGTCGTTTGTGTGCTGGGGAGATACATAACTTATGTGTGGAGGGGGGAGGGTAAACACATTCTGATCATGTGAAAAATGAAGATGTGTTGCAGATGTGTAATGTGAGGCAAAATGTTGTTAGTAAGGTGGAGACTAATATTCTCAGTTGGTTTGGCCAAGTTGAAAGAATGAGTGATGAGGTGCTGACTAAGAGAATTTTTTCAGCCCAAGTGGCAGGAAAGAAAGGTAGAAGAAGACCAAGGAAATCGTGGGAGGAACAGATTCAGGGATGTCTGTTTGAGAAAAAGATTACGAGTATGAAGTACAAAAGGTCTTGTGTGTGGCATGTGATGGATGTCAATGAAGCTCGAGCTGTGTGCCGAGATCGTTGTAAATGGAGACATTTGATACATCAACAGTAAGCAAATTCTAGTTAAATCAGCTAAGTGTGTACTTGGCACATGGTCTATCTTTGAGGAGCTAACCTCTGAATCTCAGAGAACAGCTTAATGACATATGTTTGTATATAAGCACATATTTTGTTGTTTGTTCACAAAGTTTGGAAAAAAAAAACTTCAGCGCAGTTCCTCATCAGTTTAACATGCTACAAAGATCACAAATGAACAGCACTTTTTTTAAGGGACTGCCACAACATGAATCACAATTATTCTCAACCTATAATTCTTCTGGACATTAGGTATACAGTATATTATTTTGCAAGTACACATAGTGGGATCACTGAGTTTTTCATTTATACATGCTCACACCTCTCACTCATTCTCTTGGAAAAGGAAGAACTAATATATAATTCATGTGAAATATCAACTCTGGGACTTCTTTCTCACTATGGGAGAAAATAAAATAGAAATCTGTCCATTGTTTAAACTTCTTATTACAATTCCTATAAATTCATTTTGACTTTACATTATTTCATTAATTTTTCTTACCTAGAGCATTAAACTATAATAATTATCACATAAAATTATGTCAATGAGCAGCAGTAAAAATATCACAACTTAAAAAAATTGGTGTACTACATTCCCCACCCCCACCCCTGCTACAATACAGAAGTAAAGGATAAGTGAAACCTGTGTTCACATGACCAAATTCAAAATTTAAATGAAACAGTGTAAAATTAAAAGAAGGACAGAGCAAATCATTACTGCCAGTTTTGAAAGTGCAAATCAATCTTTATATGACATGCACATTATCACCAAGCCTGCAAAACCCATTGACTTTTCATCTTATGAGGACATCTGTGAACCTCAAAACTAACTCGGCAGGCCATAATGCTCTCAATGAAGCTTGAGAGACTATAGAGGTGAATAGCATTTTCTTTCAACACACCAATCTCTTGATGTAAGGCAAAATCATGCAACCGCGTAACTGATAATTATGAATGATCTTTCATGCCAATAACTTCTTGTATGTAATTGTAATATTTTATTTTCAGTAAGATCTTTCAGCTGCACATCAACCATGGGAAACAAGTCTGTTACCTGTACAGATTTCTAAATGATTAGAATGTTCGACAGAGCATCAAAATTACAAGAGAATTTCATGCAAAGCTTTCTCTGTAGGGCAAGGCAATTGTTTGGCAAATGAAGCAGTCTTTATGGGGTTATTCCAGTTTGGTGTAGCAGAAGTGTCTTTTATTGTGAGTACAGAAAGAACCTCTGTCAACATCTCTTTTATGTTCAAGTATTTTGCAGTGATAAATAAAAATCCTTCAACTCACTGATTGATCTTTGCAAATGCATGTTATATTCATGGAAAAGTGGATTTTAATGGCAATAACTACTCAACATTTTCATTTTTGCAACAAAAAACAAACAATATAAACCTCATATACATTGAATGGCATGGGATGCCGACCTAGTAACAAGTACGCCCAGATTTTGTCCAGATAACGGCAATCACATGACAAGGCAATGAGTACACTAGGTCACAAAAATGTTCCACAGGTATCCTCACCCATGCCAGCTGCACCACTGTCCATAATTCTATCACATTCATGGGAGGGAGATCAAAAGCTTGAATGGACCTTTCCACAGCATCCTGAAGATTTTTCGAAGTATTCATGTCTGGTGAACGGGGATGCCATTCCACGGTGGGAACTTTTGCAGAATGTTCTTCTAACCATGTTCTAGTCACCATGGCTCTGTGGGGAGGAGCACTGTCCTGCTGGAATGGTCCACTGCTTGACAGGTGTATGATGACCATGAACAGATGCAGATGGTTTGCGAATGGACATGAAGCATGAACTATTCAGGGATGCATCTAGACATACTAGTGGTCCCAATGTATGCCAGTTGAACACACTTCAGACAATAACCGAGCCTCTACCAGCCTGAAATGTTTCTTGTTGACATGCTGAGTCTATTGCTTTATGAAGTTTCTACCAGATCTGCACCCTCCTACCTGGATGAAATAACTGGAAATGGGACTTGTAGGAGGCCAGTGTATAATCATCCATGGTACAGTGCCTATGTTCTTCTGCCCAGTTGAGGTGTATAGTCCAGTGATGTGGCATTAGCAATCGGACCATGGTGGGTTGCCAGAGACATTTAATCCTATTACTACACTAAAACCAGCTTGATGATCTTGGTAGAGACATTTTTGGCACGTTCCTCATTGAATCACTGGTATTTGTACCACTGTTGCTCTCCCATTGTTTGCAACTATGCAAGACAGGTGTCAACAGTCGTGTTCATCCACCACCTTTCTCTACCCACAGCGCTGTCTATCATGTGATATTATTCTGGAAATGGCATGTTCTCGATACACTGTTGTTACTGTCGAACAAGGATACTGCAATTCCTGTACCTCCGCTGCAATAGAGTAACCCATGCTCTGGGCACCTAATATCATCCCTGTTTCAAACTCTGTTAACTCACAACATTTATTCGCCCTGACATCAAAGTAACGTCCACATCTATGTAGTGATGTCCTCCTACCTACATACCTGCCAAGTGGTGACAGCACCGTGCTGCCCAGGAATCAGGTATTCCATGATTTTTGTTTTCTCAGTGTAAGCTAACACACCTATTCTCTTGAGATCCCTCCTGTGCTTCCATCCTTCACTGTGACATCATCTACTTCTGTCTCAAAATCACTTTTGCTTTCTTGATCTAATAACTCACAGAAGTATTCACCCCATTTTTCAATTAACTCACTGGGCTCTCATAAAATTTCCTCGATCCTATTCTTCAGACAGTTTACAAGTTTGTTTCCCCTATTTTTCTTGAGTCTCATGTACTTCCAGAAAGTCTTTCTATCTTTCCAAAAAGCCAATTCATACCTTTCCACCTTCTCCCGATCTTTTGCCTTACTCTGGTGAACCAGTTCAGCTGCATTGCGCTTCTTACGTGTAAGGTTTTAAAATCTCTCCAGAATGGTAAGGCTCTGGGAGGGGATGGCACAACTGCTGAGATGTTGAAATATGGTGGTGACTCTGTAATTGACTGGTTAACTGAAATTTGCCAGTTGTGCTGGGAGTAAGGAATGGTCCCTCGGGATTGGAAGGATACTATCATTGTTCCCTTGTATAAGGGAAAAGGTGATAAGACTGACTGTCAAAACTATCGTGGTATTAGCTTACTGAGTGTGCCAAGGAAAGCGTTTGGTAAGGTCATAATTGAAAATACACATGATGATTGAAAAGTATCTGGTTATTACTAAGAAAGTTTTTGCTGCCTTCATAGATTTAGAGAAAGCTTACTACCGAGTAAATAAGACACTTTTGTGGAAAGTATTAAATAAATATGGTGTTAGAATCTACTTAATAGTGTAGAAGTGATGTATGCTGGTAGTAGAGCTTGTGTATGGTGAATGATGTTTTATCGAAAAGCTTTTCTATTGGTGCAGGAGCAAGACAAGGTTGTGTAATGTCACCATGGCTGTTTAACATATTTATGGATGTGTGCATGCATGATGCCAAAATAGATAATACTGGTTTATGTCTTGGTGATATCCATGTGCAATGATTGCTGTATGCTGCTAACACTGTCCTGTTGGCAGAGAGCAAAAGTGAGCTGCAGAGTATGTTATCCCAGATGTACGGAAGTTTGCATGAAATTCAAACTGAGTATAAATAAGGGAAAAACCTAAGTAATGGTTTTCGAGCGAGGAAATGGAAGTACTGAATGTAATATAAGTCTAAACCGCACAGTGATTGACCAGGTGAATGAGTTTGTGTATTTAGGAAGCATGTTTCGCAGAGAGAATAAATTAGATGGTGAAATTAGTAGGTGAGTGAATTCTTCATTGAAAGTCATAGCTGCCTTAGGAGGATTTCACAGGAATGATGGGTTCTCAAGGAAGTCCTGAATGGGTGTATGTGAAAGTCTAATTGTTCCTATTCTGATGTATGGCAGTGAAACCTGGGTACTACAGAAAAAAACAGAAAATAGGAGTCATTTGTGTGCTGGAGAAATGCATTACTTATGGGGGGGGGTTGTGGCAAGACATGTTCTGATAGTGTGAGGAATGAAGATGTGTTGCAGTTGTGTGATGTGAAGCAAAATGTTGTTAGCAAGGTGGAGACTAATATGCTTCAGTGGTTTTGCCATGTTGGAAGAATGAGTGATGAGATGCTTACTATAGAAGAACTTTTTAGCCCAAAAGGAAGGAAGGAAAGGCAGAAGAAGGCCAAGGAAGTCATGGGAGGACCAGATTCAGGAGTGTCTGCATGAGAAAAAGATTATGAGTATGAAGTATAGAAGGTCTTGTGTACATCGAGTGATGGATGTCAGTGAAGCCTAAGTTGTGTGTCAAGATCACTGTAAATGGAGAAGTTCGATACAGCAACAGTAAGTAAATATTCAGTTAAAAATTTACCTGATAGTTTGTATTTCTTTGTGTAGCTAATCTCTGAATCTCAGAGAACAGTTTAGTGATTTTTTCTTATTTTTTTTTTATTGGAGGTTTAACGACCACTGTGAGCAACTCAATGGGCTATAAGCAGTCGCCCGTCCCTAATTTAGGGTCACTGGTTCCAGGGAAGGGAGAGAGCCAGTGCCGTAAGACAAACACAACATCCATGCCTCACCGGGATTCGAACCCGGACCCCTTTTGGATGAATGATCGGAAGCCATCGCTTAGAACACTGCGCCACCAGGGCGGCAGCTTAGTGATATGTATGTATGTGGTGTAAGCTACATACACTGCTGGCCACCCAACATGCAACACCAAGAAGGACACAAGATAGCAAAGCCAGATTTACTGGACACATAACAACAGATAGAAAGATAAAACGATTGAGGTTACAGGCCCGTGCGACTTGCAGAACACGCAGACATCAATAGTTCGTGTGGCCCCCATGGCTTGCAATAACGGCCACTACACGCCGTGGCATCGAACGAAAGAGGCTTTGGATGTGGGCTTGGGGTATGTCGATCCAGGCTGCTTCCACACGTTGCCATAGTTCATCAGGCGTAGCTACAGGTGGTGCTTGCCGGGCCACTCGGTTGCCGATCAGCAACCAGACGTGTTCGATGGGCAACATATCGGGAGAACAGGTGGGCCACGGCAGCAGTGATACCTGGTGGGCCATGAAGAATTGTTGCACGCTGCGTGCCACGTGTGGGGGCGCGTCGTCCTGTTGAAATGTGGCCGCTGGAAGGTCCTGCAGCTAGGGGAGGACTACAGGCTCCAAAACGTCGGAGATGTAGTGGTGGCTGTTGAGTGTACTGTCGATGTGTACCACAGGGGTGCGGTTGTCATATCCAATTGTGCCCCAAACCATAACGCCAGGCGATGGACCGGTATGGCGATGCATAATGCAGGCGTCATACAGTCTCTTGCCCTGGTGCTGCCACACGCGGATCCAACAATCGTGGTGTAGCAGGCAGAAGCGGGATTCGTCGGAGAAGACAATGTCCCCCATTCCGTTCCGTTGTCCAGGTGTGGCGTTCAGCGGCCCACTGCCGCCGCACTCACCGGTAGTGTAACATCAATGGTAATCGGAGCGATGGGCGCTGTGCGACAAGTCCCTGCTCCTGCAGACGACGTTGAACGGTACGTGCTGACACAGGTTGTCGCGCAACACACCTTAATTCCTGCGCTAACGTTCGTGATGTGGCGGTGCAAGCCGTCAATGCCCGCCGCACAACATGCCGGTCCTCTTGTTCGGTGGTATGCCGCGGCCATGGCAATCACTCACGTCGGTCCGTCCGTCCCTCCTGCACCCACTGAATCCATACTCACCTTACTGTGGCTGGATGTCGTACCACACGGGCACCGATGTCTCAGTACGATAAACCGCTTTCGCGATAAGTCACCATTCGTCCTCTGTCGAACTCGGAAACATGCTGAAATGACTGCCGTATTCTGCGATGAGTCATCAGGAAGCTTCCCACGCACAGGTCTGGCAGCACAACACACTTCCACTACTTACACCCCGCCTTCTGTGCACCCTTCTTATAGTGCTTCTCGGTGGCATACCAGGCGCACATGACTTGCATATGCCCTGCAATGCTAATCGTTTGCATGTCCTCTCACGGCCGACGCATGCTGCGAATTTCAAGCCAATCGGATGCTTCCTTCTTGGTGTTGCATTTTGGGTGGCCAGCAGTGTACATACATATTATGTCATACACTGGTGTGCAAAAATTATGGACAAGACGGTTTTTCGAATGTAACATTGTGCAGAAGTGCTCCACATCGACTCAAATCATACCATAAGATCCCCAAGATGTAAGAATATGGGACAAGTGAGCAAAACCGTCCAAACAAGGAATCCAAAAGATACAAAGGCACTTTATTGTAAAGGTAGTTTCGAGCACAACTGGACAGAAGACAGAAACGTCCATGTGATAGATGGCTGCCAAGAAAAATCCAGTCTTTAGAAGGGGATATGATCACCCCTGACTGTGTTGCAGGATTTACAATGTCTGTCCATGCCGAGGACCTGGTTGTCAAGGAGCTGTTGAAGCACTGCGGCCCATTCCTCTTGTAGCACCAATCGCAGCTGCGGAATCGTTGCTGGCGGCTGATGAGGTGCTGCCAAGCATCTCCCAAGAAGGTCCCACACGTGTTCGATTGGATTTAGGTCCGGGGACCTTGCGGGCCAATCCATGCGTTGAATATCTTCACTCTCCAACAGCTCTGCGACAGCCACTGTACGATGAGGTGTAGCGTTGTCGTCATGAAGAGGAACTCAGGACTCACAGCACCTCTAAACAGACGCACCTGAGGCAGGAGAACCTCAGTACAATAGCGGACACCAGTGACTGAACCTCCTTGGAAGATGTGGGGGTCAGTACGGCTACCAAGCATGATACCGCCCCAAACGAGAACTCCGCCACCTCCAAACCGGTTCCTTTCGATGATGTTGGAGGTGTGATTGCGTGTTCCCTGCTCTCTCCAGATGTGTATATATCCAGAATCGCTCGTCAGACTAAATCAGCTCTCATCCGTAAAGAGAACTCGACCCCATTGCTGATGTGTCTAGTTCTTGTGTTCCTGGCACCACAAAAACCGCCGTCTCCGATGAGCAGGCGTTAATGGCACACACCATACTGGTCGTCGTGCAAATAGACCACCTTTGTGCAGACTCCTGGCCACGGTAAAAAGGGATAACGGACTTCCAGTTGCCTGTTGCATGTGCCTTGCGATTTCTTCCGCTGCCTGCCATCTGTCTTTTCTCGCCTGTAGGACAATATACCGGTCGTTCGCCGCCGTGGTTGCTCGTGGACAACCACTGCTAAACTCTCAGACAGCTGTTCCTGTCATTTCAAACGCTCTCCAAGCTCGTGAAACGATGCTGTGAGCGATCCCAAACTCCTCGGCTACACTAGTCACACTTCGACCTTCTTCCAACTTGCTAATGACGCGACCTTGGGTAAAGTCATCCAGATGTCGTCTACTGGATTGCCTGTTGGCCATATCACACGGTGGCAGCACCTCGACGTGGTTCAAGCCGATGTGCACCGTGCAATAGCTTTCACTGAATTGCTGAGCGTATACCACCCGTGTGCTTTATACCCTTTCGACACCCCTCCCCCCATGTCATGCTGCATATATGCGCATGCCCTACTGTACCGGACCGTAGTCTATCTCCTGTGTGGTCTTTCGGTACGTCCTGCCTGCTCGTTCCGCTGTTATGCTAATTTCTCCTTTTCGTCCTTAATTTTTGCACACCAGTGTACATACATATCTGTAGAACTTTTATCATCCGCAGAATTTGTTATGCAGGTGACATCATCATAGGATTCCGGGGACTAGGAAGTTACACAGGCCACGATATAATCAGGTCTCATACAGGTTACTCAAAACACAAAAATCATGAGAATTTTCAAGTGCATTTGATCATTTTTCACAAGGACTTAGTCCAATACATAATTTTATGTTTTGAAAACCACATAACAAACTGAATATAAAATGCAAGTGCCATTTGATGTACCTGACATAGCCAGGGTATGAAAAATTCTTAAAAATGGCAAATGCAGGAGAGATTCAAAGTGCACAGATAGTACTTGTACAATTACTCACATGCTTAGTATTTTCAAATTGCACAGGTAGTGGAATTACTGAAACATAGTATTTTCAGTATGTGAAACCTTTTGTTCAATTCTTGTTCAATCTTTACAATCTCACTGAAGTCAATGAAAAAACCATTAATCTTCATAAATACACAAAATACATGGCATATGATCAGAATTGAATTTCAGATGTGTCAAGTACACTGATGTACTTGGATTCATTAGTTTTAGAATTATGATTTAAGATGGCATACACACTAATAAATTCTACCTATATTTATTGTATGTGTTTCAAGTATTTAACAGATTAATGGATTTACACCACCCATTTAGCATTTAACTCTAGTCTCCTCCTGTTACCCAGTGCGATCAAAAAGTTCTGAGACTAGGTACTTAACGCGCCAACAGATGGCAGTACGCGGATGTGCGAGCAGCGTTTGAGGGAAGTGACCTTCACGAGTCATTGTGCTGAGTGGCATCGTTCTGTGAACATCAGGAGCTGTGCTTCATGATATTTAGTGACCCCGTGTAGAACACAGCTGCGATTTTGGTATGGACTGCAAAGTAGAGCAGCGAGTGGACATCAAATTCTGCATCAAACTCGGCAAATCGGAAACAGAGACGCGGGAAATGTTGTGGCAGGCTTATGGCAATGAATTGTGCAAGGTGTTTTGAGCGGCACTCGCAATTCTAGAGTGGCAGAACGGCACTGTAAGACAACGAGAGGTTAGGGCGACCGTCCACAAGCAAAAACCCCCAAAATGTGAGCAAAATTAGGGAACTGGTGCATGAGGATCGCCGGAAAACCATTCAAGACATTGCTACCATCATCAATATGTCGTACGGAACAGTGCAAGAAATTCTGACATCGGTTTTGAACATGCACCGCATTGCTGCATAGTTTGTGCCAAAGATTCTGAATCCCGAATAGAAGGCGCTCTGTGTCGAACTCTGTCAAAATCTTCCTCAGCAGGTGGTGAATGATCCAACGTTCCTGTGGCGGGTTCATCACTGGGAACCCCTTGCGACTTCTTTCTCTTTCCGAAGCTGAAGCTCAAGAGTCGCCATTTTGAAACCGTGGACGAGATCCAGCACGAATCGCAGATGGTGCTTGACACGATTCATGAACAGGACTTCCAAGGAGCATTTCAACAGTGGCAAAAATGCTGGCAGCAGTGTATCGCTGCCCAAGGAGCCTACTTTGAGGGAGATCATAGCCAGACTTAAGTAATGTAAGTACTTTGTTGTATATCAGCTTAGTCTCAGAACTTTTTCATCGGACCTCGTACAATGTACTGTTTCTTCTTCTACTGTCCACCCTCTGCTCCAAAAAATATAAAGTTCTGTCACTTTTTTGTGGCTGAGTTAAGACTGGTCATGACAATAAAAAGTGACAGCAAGTACAATACGGAAGTACTAAGTTCAATAAATAAATCAGCACACCACAGAAGACAAAGCAAGTGTTTATCCACCAACATGTGGAATATTAAAAACACAAGCAATAAAGTACATATTTATAACATTGTAATCAAAACAGCAATTATTCAAATCTTATGCAGAATGCCTCAGATTTTTATGCTTTCCACTCAGTTCTTGTTGTCTTTACAATTTGTTCACTTTTTATCTCAGAAGTTTCCCTTAAAATTGGATTTAAAGAAAACTCCAGATCAACATTCCTAATTTCAGCATGCTTCTCAGGCTTGCAAATATCCAGTTGAAACATAAATGTCTAATGGTTGAACATTTAGTAAAAACTGTTCTTTGAGCAAACCTTCATAGAACAGTTAAAGCGAGCAATGAAAGCAATAAAAGAAACTGATGTGTGCAAACAATGAGCACAATCAACTGGCATCTTTGAAATTGGATAATTTCATTGACTGATCTATGAAACCCATACTCTATAACTAATTATAATAGTTATACAGTATTGACAGAAATTCACAGCACACAAAAAGAAAATGCTTCAGGAACTGAAGTATACAAATGTACAGCTGGAGCAGTGTTTACTGAGCTCATCTGATTTGAGCAGTACTGCACTGAAATAACACATTTTTTTAGAATGTCTTTAGTAATAAAAGATCGTGCTTATGTTATCACTTTGTCTGTATGACCATCTGTGGACACCATATCTCTGCAACTATTAGTCTAATTTAAAAAATTATTTTGGCGTTGGGAAGCTTGGAATGGGAGAATGATGATCCTTGCATTCAACTTTTTCACAATGCACAATTTCACCACTAGATGGTGTAAATGCAGATGATATTGAATTCAAAATACATTTTATACCATATATTTGCTTCTAAATATCTGACTGAAAAAATTATTTTACTTCTCAATGCTATTTATATCCAACACTATTTCAGGTACAGTTTCTTTTTCAAGTAGTGCATAGATTTTCCACTAGGGGGTGTAAAGGTAAATTGCATTTTCCCTGATATATTTTTTTCTAAAACTGCAATTTAAAAAATTATTCCTGCATTGGATACACCTCCCGAAGGGAAAATGTTTTTCATATAATTTCTAATTTTTGGTAAAGAACGGTATGCCACCAGGGATAATTTTTGCTTTTGATGTATTCGCAGCAAAATTTGAGCTTCTAAATAACTTGACTAAAAATTATTTTGTGGACCGATACCGCTCCCTCGAAGAAACTTTTTTGTAATAGTTTCTTCTTAAAATAATGCATGGTTTCTCTGCCAGGGGACGTAGATATATATCTTATTTTTGTCAATATCTCTGCTTCTAAGAGTCCAATTTGAAAAATTCTTTCTTTGTTCGATAGCCTCTCCAATGCAAAATGTTCCTCACATAATTTCAAATTTTTCTTAATGCACAAGTCTACCACCAGAGGGCATAAGTTCATGTTTTAGTTTACAGCAAGACGGGACTAAAAACCTGATTGAAAAACTTCTTTTTTGGTCTGATACTACTAACTATGCAAACTCCTTTGTGTATATTTTTTCCTGAATTAATGCACAATTTTGCTGGTAAGTGGAGCAAACACTTAACCTAGTGTTTTCAATATATCTGCTTCTACATGTACAATTTTAAAAATTCTTTCAACATTGGACACAATTTACCTTGTAGAACACTTTAGGTTAGTACATGAGCAGTTTTAAGGTTCATAGTTCTGTCGCTAGGTGCTGTTTGTGTACTTCAGTTTGCAGTTGTATCTACACTTCTAAAAACCCTAATTAGAAATTTCTTCTTCACTGTATGCCATTCACTGCAATAGAGTGTAGAGCATTATCCTCCTTAAATGATGCACAGATATTCCTGTAGGGGCATAAATATCAAAACTTTTTCCTTGCAAGTTACCACGAGACGTATTGAGAAGTTCTTTTTTCTTAAGCATAGCTTTTTCCATGAAGATAATATTTTGCCTATATTCAACTTTTCCATTATGCAAAATTCTTCTGCTGGAAGGCAAAGAGTTATATCACATTTTCTTCTATATTTCTCTCTCATAACGGTTTGATTTGAAAATCTCTTAGTTATGGATGCATTCCTTGTGCAATGAGAAACTTTCTGCATGCCATTTGTTAATTTTTGTAACATACTTTTTAGCCGCTGGTGGAAGTAATTAACTGTTTTTATTTTGGATATTAGTCACTCCTACCATAAATTTATACAATAACCACCAATGGTGAGGGTGCACTGACAAGCTTTGCCCTCGTGGCAACAGTCCAAGGCTCACAAAAGCAAACAAAGCCAACTTAATATTAAAAGGGGGGGGGGGGCAAAAAATCCAGGAATATTCTAGTATCCTTACTATTATAAAAAGATTCAAGAATTTTCCAGGCTTAGAGTACTGGGAATAAAATTCCAGGACTTCGTGACAGGATTCTTGGACCTATGCAAACCTTTTACAACATAACCATCATAACTGTGTAAAGTTTCATACGCATCTACCATGTAGGCAAATAAATATTTTAACTTCTATCCAGCATTTTTAGCATATCTTTTATCAAAAAAAGATCATGCTTATATTGTCACTTTGTCTGTTTGTACATCTGTGGACACCATATATTTATAACTATTAGGATGATTTGAAAAATTATGTTTGCATTGTGAAGCTTGAAGTGTGAGAATGATGATCCTTGCATTGTTTTTTTTTTTTTTTTTTATGATGCACAATTTTACCACCATAAGGCATAAATGCAGATGATATTGAAATCAAAATACATTTTATTCCATATAATTGCTTCCAAATATCTGATTGATTTTTTTTAATCTTTTATCTGTCAATCTTATTTATTACAAAGCCTATTTTAAGTACAGTCATTTTTTCAAGTAGTGCATAGATTTTTTGCTAGGGAGCGTAAAGGTAACTTGTGTTTTCCCCAATATCTCTGCTGCTAAAATTCTGATTTGAAAAATTCTTCCTGCATCGAATAAGAGCTCCAAGATGGGAAATGTTTTGCACATAATTTCTAATTTTCGGTAAAGAATGGTTTGGCCACCAGAGAACATAAGGGTTAATTTCTGCTTCTGATGTATTTGCAGTAAAATCTGAGCTTCTAAAAACTCGACTGAAAAAACTAATGGACTAATACTGCTCACCTTGAAAAACCTTTTTAGAATATTTTCTCCTAACACACAAAAAAAGTATGCAGTTTTTTTTTGTTTTTGTTTTTTTTGCTCAGGGGCGTAGATATATATTTTATTTTTCTCAATATCTCTGCGTCAAAAAATCTGATTTGAAAAATTCTTTGTTGGAGAGCATTTCCGGAGTGAAATACTTCTCATATAATTTCGAACTTTTCAAATAGTGCATAGACTTTACACTAGGAGGCGTAAAGGTAAATTATGTTTTCCCCAATATCTCCACTTCTAAAATTCTGATTTGAAATATTCTTCCAGCACCTGATAACAACTTCTGATAGGAAATGTTTTGCATATAGTTTCGAACTTTTGGTAAAGAATGGTTTGGCCACCAGAGGGTGTAAGTAATACTTGTTAAAAAATTCGTACGTATAGGAGATAATTAATTAGAGGTGTGCTGTCTCCGTACGATATCATCAAACCAACATCTCTGACTGTACAATAAAAACTTTATTTACAATAAAAGATATGATTTTAAAAATATTTAAAATGGCAAGATCTTTCGGGGCTACAATAGCACCCGTCCTCAGGCCACCCAACAGTGCCACAGAGCACATGGAAGTGCCGCAATATAAAACCAGTCTCCCCGGGAGACCCACAATACATTTGTTCAAAACCGCAGGTGATGCCAATTGAGGAAAACAGCAGAACAAAGTAATATGTACGCATAATATAATTGATTAATTAAGGTCCTCTTCAGTTTTTTGAATGGGAGAAGTAATTATTTTTCTCCATTGTCTAGGAACAAAAACAGGTAAGCCCAAGTTACAACAGGTAGTACCATAAGAAATTATATACAGACTCTCGGTAAAAAAGACGGTTTGTTTGTTAACATTGGAGGAAAGTACTACAGTATTAGGCCAATCGGGAGAGTAACCTCCCTGGCGAACAGCTGTAGTAAATGAAGTAGAAATGCAGTCAGTTCGAAGTGCATATTTGTGTTCAGACAATCTAATGTTCAGACTTCTAAGGGTAGAACCTATGTAGTATATGATATCTTCGTTAGGAGCCGAGGGAAGCAATGGGATACGATATATTCTTGCTTTATTCAAAGTGGCGACTTGATCTCTGTCGTTACGTATGGTAGAAAAAATGTTTTTGGTGCAAATTCCAAATTTAATATTGTATTTATTACATACCTTCCGCAATATGGAAACTACGGGAGGGATGAAGTCAACTTTACCAACATATATAGGAGAAACGACCTCCGTTGACAACGTCGTAAATCTTAGTCTTTGAAATTTCTGTAGAAGTTCCCGAAAGAAGCAGGCGGGATATCCAAATGATATGGCCATGTTCTGTATAAGAGCTAGTTCATCCTGACGTATCTTACTGGTAGAGGAATGAGTAAATACTCGTGTAATTAAAAAGCGTAAGGCTGAAGCTTTGTGTTCCGGGGTGCGAAGAGACAAAAGGTATAAGACAAGGTGTGAAGGTAGGTTTTCATAGACAGATAATTTGATACGGTTAGAAGTCAAGTTACGAGTTAATAAAATGTCCAGGAAGGGTAATATACCATTTTGTTCAAGTTCCATTGTGAAGGTGATAGTAGGATATTGGTTGGAAAGACATGTGGTAAATTCGTTCAGAAGTAACATGGAGTGAGGCCAGAAGACCAACATATCATTGACGTATCTTAAGAGGAGTGCCGGTTGATTCGTGAATTGGCTCAGTACTTTATCTTCCAATGACTGCAGTAAAATTTCCGCCAGAACAGGGGAGAGAGGAGACCCCATTGGTGCCCCCTCCATTTGTTGGTAGAATTTGCCATCAAATTTGAAATAAGATCGTTTTGCAACCAATTTCAAAGCAGAAATGATTGCATCAACCTCCAATGGGGAAATTGAGTTGTCAGCAAGTAATTTCCTTTCAATAATCGAGTGGACTACTTCAAGTGGAACACTTGGAAACAGAGACACTACATCAAGAGAAGCCATAACAAATGAGTTTCCCTTGGGATCAAAAGATTTTATTCGTGTTAATGCCTGAGTAGAACTATTAATGGATACTGATGAATTTGCAATAAGTGGTTTTAAGTAAGTTGCTAAAGCCCTCTCCAACATACGGGTGGGGCTTGCATACCCCGAAATCAACAGTCTGAGGGAGCGGTCAGGTTTGTGGAAGGCGGGAAAAGGAACAAGTTATCACTCGTTATGCCTTAGCTGACTCCCTTTCAAATTATGATAAAACACCTCTTCATTTCTAAAATATGAACGCAACCAATTATTACAACTTTCTCGAAACCCGGATCTCTCAATCATTAGCGCTGACAAGTCCCAGCAAATTATCTTATTAGATCGCAAAGATTACAACAATAAGATGTACCAAGCAATAGCTTTGATTCCACATCGGGTACTCCGCTCTGACCCGACAAATGCGACTGTAGCTGAGTTAGGTAAACTCAGGAACCGGGGTCTCTTGCCTACGTCCATTTCTACCAAAATGAAGCCTCCTGTAGGTACAAGAGTCCCTGAGTTGTTCGGGAAAATCAAAACCCACAAACCTGACCGCTCCCTCAGACTGTTGATTTCGGGGTATGCAAGCCCCACCAGTATGTTGGAGAGGGCTTTAGCAACTTACTTAAAACCACTTATTGCAAATTCATCAGTATCCATTAATAGTTCTACTCAGGCATTAACACGAATAAAATCTTTTGATCCCAAGGGAAACTCATTTGTTATGGCTTCTCTTGATGTAGTGTCTCTGTTTCCAAGTGTTCCACTTGAAGTAGTCCACTCGATTATTGAAAGGAAATTACTTGCTGACAACTCAATTTCCCCATTGGAGGTTGATGCAATCATTTCTGCTTTGAAATTGGTTGCAAAACGATCTTATTTCAAATTTGATGGCAAATTCTACCAACAAATGGAGGGGGCACCAATGGGGTCTCCTCTCTCCCCTGTTCTGGCGGAAATTTTACTGCAGTCATTGGAAGATAAAGTACTGAGCCAATTCACGAATCAACCGGCACTCCTCTTAAGATACGTCGATGATATGTTGGTCTTCTGGCCTCACTCCATGTTACTTCTGAACGAATTTACCACATGTCTTTCCAACCAATATCCTACTATCACCTTCACAATGGAACTTGAACAAAATAGTATATTACCCTTCCTGGACATTTTATTAACTCGTGACTTGACTTCTAACCTTATCAAATTATCTGTCTATAGAAAACCGACCTTCACACCTTGTCTTATACCTTTTGTCTCTTCGCACCCCCGGAACACAAAGCTTCAGCCTTACGCTTTTTAATTAAACGAGCATTTACTCATTCCTCTACCCGTAAGATACGCCAGGACGAACTAGCTCTTATAAAGAACATGGCCATATCATTTGGATATCCCGCCTGCTTCTTTCGGGAACTTCTACAGAAATTTCAAAGACTAAGATTTACGACGTTGTCAACGGAGGTCGTTTCTCCTATATACGTTGGTAAAGTTGACTTCATCCCTCCCGTAGTTTCCATATTGCAGAACGTATATAATAAATACAATATTAAATTTGGAATTTGCACCAAAAACATTTTTTCTACCATACGTAACGACAGAGATCAAGTCGCCACTTTGAATAAAGCAGGAATATATCGTATCCCATTGCTTCCCTTGGCTCCTAACGAAGATATCAAATACTACATAGGTTCTACCCTTAGAAGTCTGAGCATTAGATTGTCTGAACACAAATATGCACTTCGAACTGACTGCATTTCTACTTCATTTACTACAGCTGTTCGCCAGGGAGGTTACTCTCCCGATTGGCCTAATACTATAGTACTTTCCTCCAATGTTAAAAACAAACCGTCTTTTTTACAGAGAGTCTGTATATAATTTCTTATGGTACTACCTGTTGTAACTTGGACTTACCTGTTTTTGTTCCTAGACAATGGAGAAAAATAATTACTTCTCCCATTCAAAAAACTGAAGAGGACCTTAATTAATCAATTATATTATGCGTACATATTACTTTGTTCTGCTGTTTTCCTCAATTGGCATCACCTGCGGTTTTGAACAAATGTATTGTGGGTCTCCCGGGGAGACTGGTTATATATTGCGGCGCTTCCCTGTGCTCTGTGGCTCTGTTGGGTGGCCTGAGGACGGGTGCTATTGTAGCCCCGAAAGATCTTGCCATTTTAAATATGTTTAAAATCATATCTTTTATTGTAAATAAAGTTTTTATTGTACAGTCAGAGATATCGTACGGAGACAGCACGCCTGTAATTAATTAGAGGGTGTAAGTGTTTGTTTCCGCTTTTGATGTATTTCCAGCAAAATCTGAGCTTCTGAAAGCTCAATTGAAAAAATCCTTTTGTGGACCCATACCACTAACCTCAGAAAACCTTTTCAGAATACTTTCTTCTTAAAATAATGCACTGTTTTACTGCTAGGAGGTGTACATGAATATTTTATTTCTGTCGATATCTCTGCCTCTGAGAGCCCAATTTGAAAAATTCTTTGTTGAAGAGTGCTTCCAGTGTGAAATGTTTCTGATATAATTTCAAAATTTTCTTAACACACAATTGTGCCAAGAGAGGGTGCAATGTCATGTTTACATTTACAACAATATCTGTGGGACCAAAAGCCCAATTGAAAAAATTCTTTTCCCATCAGATACTACTAACTATGAAAACATTTTGTGTGCATTTCTTCCCAAAATTATGCACAATTTTTCTGCTAGGAGCACCATTTTAATCTCCTTTTCCCAATATTTCTGCTTCTAAATGTGCAATTTAAAAAATCAACACCAGATCGCATTTACCTTCTGGAACACTTTAGGTTTATATTTGAGGAGTTTTGTAGTTCAAAGTTCTGTCACTAGTGGTGCTTGTGTACTTTTTTTTTCTTTTCAACTGTATCTCCACTTCTAAAAACTTTATTGAGAGTTTTCTTTTTTACTGTATGTCATTCACTACAATAAATATGGGGAATATTTTCCTTTTTAAATAATGCACAGCTTTCCCGTTAGGGGTGTAACGGTCAAAACCTTATTCTCGCTACCTCTGCTTCCGGGAGATGTATTTGAAAAGTTCCTCTTCCTTAGCATTGTTTTTTCCATGAAGAATATTTTCTGCTTATTTTCAACTTTTTCATTATGAAAAATTCTACCACCTTCTAGAAGGTGTAGAGTTATATCTTATTCCTCCTATATTTCTTGTTTTAACTGTTTGACTTGAAAATCTCTGTCCTTGATACCTCCCTTTTGCTATGAGAAACTTTTTTGTGCCATTTGTTAATTTTCATAACATACTATTTAGCCACTGGTGGAAATAAGGAGCTATTTCCATTTCTGGGTGTTTTATCAATTATAGAGATCCAGTTGATTTTTTTCTAACCTGTTCCATTGACTATGATTAACTTTGATAAATTTTATTCGCATCAGAAAGGATTCAAAAGATATGCTCATTACAACCGAAAATTCAGTGCCATCTTTCTTGTTAATTTTTGCATACTTTTGCACAACGCTATAAGGAAACAAAATTGTCTTGATAAATAAAAAAATCTTTCCCAACTTATTTTTAGTTGATGACTACACTGCTGTGAAAATTTAAGAACATAAAAATACACGATCTTCAATTAGTTTTTTTAGCACATCTTTTGTAGCAAAAAAAGTACATGCTTATAATATCACTCTGTCCAGCCATCTGTAGACACCATATCTCTGCAACTATTAGTCCAATTTGAAATATTCATATTGCACTGGAAAGCTTGAAATGTGAGAATGATTATCCTTGCAGTCTGGCTTTTTTTTTTTTAATGATGCATAACTTAATCGCTAGAAGGCTTAAATACAGATGCTATCAAATTCAAAATACATTCTATTTCACACATTTGCTTCTAAATATCCAATTGAAAATAATATTTTTTCCTATCGATGTCATTTATAATGAAGACTATTTTGGGTACAGTTCCTCTTTCAAGTAATGCTTACTAGACGAAACCCATCGGAATCGACGGTTATATTTCTTTTTTTTTTTCTTTTTTTTTTTAAATAATAAACTCATACAGTATGAAACAACAAATGTAAACTTTATTTGATTGACAAATTCGTTCAACCACTCCAGGTTCGTATTTTTTTTTCATTTTTTTTGACTGAAGGTTCAACGACTATTGTGAGCAACTCAATGGGCTATAAGCAGTTGCCCATCCCTAATTTAGGGTCACTGGTTCCAGGGAAGGGAGAGAGCCAGTGCCGTAAGACAAACACAACATCCATGCCTCACCGGGATTCGAACCCGGACCCTTCACGAACGAATCATCATAAGCCAGCGCTTAGACCACTGCACCACCAGGGCTGCCAGGTTCGTGATGAGCATCACGACTGCACCCTTTTTCAGTCGTAAAATGTGAGGCGGAAGTCCACTCATCTCGATCGTGTGCAAAAATTCAACTGAATAGTGCACTATTTCACTCTCATCTTCAGTCACAACTGTGTTTGTAAATGTTGTTGGAATGAGATTCGTGTTGCTAATAAATACTCTTCACCCGTCGGAATCAACATTTTTTGGGGTTTTTTTGTTGTTTTTTTTTAAGAGAATAAACTCATATGAAACAACAAATGTAAACTTTATTTGATTGCCAAATTCATTCAACCACTTCAGTAAAGACAATAAGTCCAGGTTCATGATTTTTTTTTTTTTTTTTTTGACTGAAGGTTTAACGACCATTGTGAGCAACTCAATGGGTTATAAGCAGTTGCCCATAATATTTTCACTAACAATGGCCAATGGAATGTTTATTTACATCTTTACATAATGGGAACCGTCTTACCTATGTGAATAAACTGGATCGAATGAATATTAAATTGTATATATACATCACACAGTCCAACGGCATAATGCAATCAGGTCTTCGAGAGTGTTCGCTGTTCCGATGAAAAGATCTTCAATATGAATGCCGGCTAGCGTTGTTTTGCACAACGGTTCGCTCAGAAAAGAGGCTTTGGACTTTGGACTATCTCAGTCTCTCCATGCTTCCACTTTCAAGAGTGAGTGAGTCAACCAGAAGCGATCGAATGCCAACCGCACGCTTCTCCCATAAACTTTACATGGAAACTTTGCCGCCCCACAATGCCTGAACCATTGCTCTAATCTCATTTTTCTCTTCAACTGGCACATCTACATGGTAAGACCTTTATTTTGATACCTCAACTATATCTTTATGTTAAGCCGTTATCTCAAAATAGGACACACAGTAAAAAACCTTATAGAATTAATATATAGATACTATCTTTTAGGGGGCGTAAAGGTAAATTGTGATTTCCTTGATATCTCTGCTTCTAAAAGTCCAATTTGAAAAATTCTTTCGCCATTGGACATAGCTCTTGGTGGCAAATGTTCTACATATAATCTCTAATTTTTGATAGAGGATAATTTTGCCACCAGGGAGTGGGAGTGTTTACTTCTGCTTCTGATGTATTTGCAGCAAAATCCGAGATTCTGCAAACTTAAATGAAAACGTTCTTTCTTGGAGCGATACCTCGGAAAACCTTTTGAGAATATCATCCACTTAAAATACTGCATAGTTTTTTTGCCAGGGGCATAGATGTATATCTTATTTTTATTGATATCTCTACTTATAAGAGTACGATTTGAAAAATTCTTTCTTTATCGAAGAATGTTTATGGTGCAAAATGTTTCTCGCAGATTTCAAAATTTTTAATTCACAAGCGTGCCACCAGAGGGCACAAGTTCACATTTCTGTTTACAGGATGTTTGCAGCAATATCTGCAGGAGTAAATGTCCGACTGAAAAAATTATTTTTTGGTCAGATACTACTAACTATGAAAACATTTTGTGAGTATTTTTTTCCCAAAATAATACACAAATTTGCCACTAGGGGTGCAAATGTTTAGTCTGTTTTCTCAATATCTCTGCTTCTAAAAAGTCCAATTTAAAAAATTATTTTAACACCGGATGCCATTTGCCTTGTGGAACACTTTTGTAGTTCAGGTTTTTTTGTAATTCACAGTTCTGTCACTAGGTGGTGTTTGTGTTCTGTTTGCAGCTGTATCTCCACTTCTAAAAACCCTACTGAAAATTTTCTTGTTATACTATATGCCATTTTTTGCAACAGAGAAAGATGGGAAACATTATCCTCTTTAAATAATGCACAGCTTTCCTGGTAAGGGGTGTAAAAGGCCAAACCTTTTTCTTGCTATCTCTGCTTCTGGGAGATGTATTTGAAAATTTCTTTTTCCTTAGCATAGCTTTTGCCGTGAAGAATATGTTTCACCTATTTCCAACTTTTCCATTATGCAAAATTCTTTCACTAGGCAATAAAGAGTTATATTATGTTTCCTTCTATATTTCTTTTTTTAACTGTTCAATTTGAAAATCTCTTTGTGCACCATTTCTTAATTTTCGTAACATACAATTGATAAATGTCCAGAAATAGAAACAACATCACTTGTAGAAATTCGGATTTTTTTATTCTAATTGGTTCCAATGAGTATGAATAATTTTTATACATTTCATTCATGTCAGAAAGGACTCAAAAGACATGATCATTACAACCAAAAATTCAATGTCATCTTTCTTGTTTGTTTGTTTTTCTTCAAGCAAGGTAGTAATACCACACTTTCTCGTATAACATTCCAAACATTGCATTTCTCCTGTCTATGTCCACACTGGAAGAAAAGAATGAGGTGTTTCATTTTTGAAGTTTCTATCTGGCAGGTGCCAACATGCCAAAAATGTGAAAACTACAGTATTTCATGAAAGAAATACGGAATTACGCCATATATTACAAATTTTGAAGATGACAATCCGATTTTTGGCGTAAATGTGACAAGGATGGTAAGTTATTTCATGATTAATCTGCTTCTCCGGGCAAACACGGGATAAGACTCTTAACCTCCAGATTCGCTAAACATGAATGCCGGTTGCTTCGACTAGCGAATCCTGTGATGGTTATATTTAAATTCATCGGAAACTTGAAAATTGGTCGTTCTGGGTGGTGTAGTGGTTAGCATACCTGGGCGTTTTCTGGGAGACGCGGGTTCGAGTCCCGCTCCAGGACGATGAAAATTTTCAATGTTTTCGGATATTATCTGACTTACCATCCTTGTCACATTTACGCCAAAAATCGGGTTTTCATCTTCAAAATTTGTACTACAGTATTTCTTTATTCATCTGTTTAGTGCAGTGATAATCAAAAACAGATAGAAACCATAAAAATTGCCCTAAACTTTATTCCTTCTTTGGCATAAACACAGACAGGAGAGATGCCCTGTTTAAAATGCCACAACAGCAAGTGCAGTGTTTCCAACTGCAAGAAAAAAGAATATTAAAAGCATGCTGAAGATTGGTATTTTACTTGCACGTTCTGTGAAGCTCATAACGATGTTGCATGCCAAAAACAAAACTAGAAAAGACATTTATTTACCATTATACAGCACACGTTGAATGAAAATGAGAATCACAAAACTGAACACAAAATAACTGAGGAAGCAAAATTAAAAGTATGCAACAGTACCTATCTTCTTCTTCCACCATGTCCAAAAGTTCTTGCTCAGCAGCTTCAAGTAATTCCCTCATTAAAGCTTTAAGTTCTGTTCCTGATAAGAATAAACAATAACTGAGTTAACAGATAGTATATATAAATAATGCAAACAATACCAAAGTACAGGGTGATTCATAATTATTGTCGAGGTTTCAGTGGCATATAATCAGAAAACGGGAAACAACAAACTAAAGCCGCAAACAGAATATGACAGATAACAACTAAAAGTTTTATTACCAGTAGAATCAATACATCAGATTGCTAAACCACTTTGACATGCACACCTATCGTGGCACGTAAGATATCCATGTGATAATAAATTTCCCACCAACTGTTTGCCAGCATTTGTGGCATTACTGTTGTTATTGCAACACCAATTCTGGTCTTCAGGTCATCAAGGGTGATCACAGGGGTATGGTAAACCCTGTTTTTCACGTACGTCTCACAAGAAAAAATCCAGTGTCGTAGTATCAGGTGAGAGTGGAGGCCACAGAATGGGTCCGCCAAACCCAGCCCAGTGCCCAGGAAAATTCAGGTCAAGAAATTCTTGGACAATAAACAGCTCAGTGTGGTGGTGTGCCATTGTGCTGGAACACCACTTTGGGCCTGCCGATCTTCCAACTGAGGCAACAGATACAGCTGTAGCATGTCCAGATAGGTCACTGCTGTCACTGTTTTCTCCACAAAGAAAAAGGGCCCCAACACTTCCGAACACAACAAAGTGCACCAGACATTCACCTTTTGACTATCTTATTTGACTTCTCGAAGGCGTGAGGGTTTTCAGAGTCCTATATTCTGCATTTATGCCAATGTACCCTACCTGAGACAAAAAAAGTAATGTTCCTCGGTTTCGACTTTGGATGAAATTTCTTGGGCAAATTGAAAATGGCAGGGTTTATCGTCCAGCTGTAAAGCCTGTACAATCTGCAGTTTCTACACATGGAGTTGTAGGCAGTTAAACTGCACAGATTGTACAGGCTTTACAAGACCCCCTAACAGTTGTTTGTGGCATACCTAAGTGCGATACACCTCGTCTTGTTGACTTCTGAGGGCTTCAAGAAAAGGCTTCCTTGCACACGATCAACATCGTCCTACAAAGTGCTCGGTCTTCCAGTTCCTTTTTGACGCTGCATAACAAAAAAAAAAAACTGCTTTAACCAACATCAAATAGCATTATTGTACGGTGGGGCTTTGTCATACTGCATTCTATAACAATTTTGCATTGTGATAATTGACTTCATTTCGAAGAACCAGAGTATGCACATTGCTTTTTCTTGGACAGTTGCCACTTTGAAGTATGACATCAATTCAGAGGGAACCGTGTTGCCACATAAAACTTTCTGCTGTGAACTTGTTTACGCTGTACGCAGTTTTATTTGGTCGGTTATGGTTTGACCATGCCAAGCCATGGAAACCCCAACAATAATTATGATTCACACTGTATTATTATTCATTAAAAACAGACAAATCTGTTTTAAGCAGAGAACTACCAGAATCCAAATAGTAAAAACAAACATAACTATTAGGTGTGCAACTTAATTCTCGGCCACAGGCACGACACATTGACAGCAAATTATAGCAAATCAAATACGTACCTAATCAGGGAAATAATCCCCGTCCTATTGGATAAATTTGAGACATCGGTCAGGGAACCACCGAATGCCACTGCGGAAAAAGAGGGCTGTTTCGAGTTGACAAAGTCATCAATACTTGTGCAGACCTCCTCGACAGAAGTGAAGTGTGTATCACTCAGGTGATATTGCAGGGAGCAAAAGAGGTGATAATCCGAAGGGGCAAAGTCTGGAGAACATGCCGGGTGGAACAAAATCTCCCATTCCAGGTTAGTGATCATGTTTAAAGTAGTTTTCGCAGTGTGAGCACGCACGTTATCCTGAAGCAACAGGACCGACCTTCTGTCCTTGCCGGAGTATGGCCTTTTCGCCTCCAGTGTGTCACTCACACCAATGAGTTGCTGACAATAATGCTCAGCATTGACTGTTTCACCAAGTTTGAGCAACTCACAACTCATAGTGCACGACACCGCGCTGATCCCACCATATGCACAGCAACAACTTCCTGGCATGGATATTCGGTTTGGCGGTACTGGTGGTAGGCTGACCTGGATAAATCCATGCTTTGCGCTGCTTAGGATTATCGTAGGGGATCCACTTCTCATCACAGGTCAAAATCTTGTGGAGGAAATCCTTCTTCTTGAATCTGGAGAGCAAGGACACAGCAACATCGTAGCACCTAGACTTGTTCGCAGCTGTGAGTTGGTGGGGCACCCAACGGTCCTCCTCGTGAATCTGTCCAAGCTTGTGCAGGAGCTTTGCAATGGCTTGCCATGTTACACCAAGTTCCTGGGCAAGCTCTGACTGTATGCGACAGGGATCCGCATCCAACAGTTGTTCCAGTTCCTCATCGTCAACTTTCTGTGGCTGCCCCGGACATTCTGCATCATGGAGATCAAAATTTCCCTGCTTAAACAGCTGGAATCACTTCTTACATGTACTGTAGGACACAGCAGCTTCACCCAAAGCAGCACAGATCATTTGCTGGGCTTACGCGACACTTTTTTTCAGCTGAAATACGAACAGGAGGCAGTGCCTTAAATGTTGCTTCTCGAACGACATTGCTTTCACCATCAACTTTCATTCCTTCTGTCACTACAGCTGTGAGCAGTTACGGTTGCCTGGAAAGCTGTAGGATGGCGTTGCAATCAGCCATTATTGCACACAACTATTTGCATTTGCCGACGTTCTACGATTGCTTGCGGTTAGGGGTCGAGAATTAAGTTGCACACCTAATAGTACAAATGGCAATCACGGCATTTTTCATAATGGTGAAAATTGTTTTCATGCCTTCACTCATGGCAGTTTTCTACACAGCAAACTAGGTTAAATCCTTTCAAAAATAAGTAATAATATGTTTCATAAGAAGGTATACTCCAATAAATGAGTTAATTTATACTAAATGTTCATATGATTTAGGAGAAACAATTCTATAAGTCAGAGATAACCCAACACAATGAAAAATCACTAAAAAAATTCTACTCTTCTCATTTCACAAAGTAGCAGCCACTAGACCACTAAGTAGCACATCAAAAACTCACATTGGGCAAATTTTCAATGGCTTACTCCGTGGAGTCAGTAATGAATTTTCTTGTAGCATGCTTTTGTATACAAGGAGCTCAAGTATATAAGATAAAGATGCAAATATGATATACAATTGTTCCCTGAGTTTCTTGAATTCAGTAGCAATTATGGAAATTTTTAGGATTAGGATTGCATCAGTAAATGAACCACAAATGAAGAATGATTCATTTATTTGTAGAATAGATCCTGTTACTTGAGTCTGTCAGAGATGACACTAGATGTTGCCATGTCTGCTTGTTAACATCACGTGATAGCAAAGACACATTTTTTTTTTTTTTTTTTTTTTTTAGTGATAGCTGTTAAAATGGCATTTTGTGAGTTGGGGGAGCAAAAAAGCATTTCTTCAGAAGAAAAAAGTAACATTTTGTTTCTTACAAACACATGATAACCTATCTGGTAGGTGGTTACCTCCTAGGTAAGGAATGATAAATATGATCACTTTATTGGTCTCAATAAGGATTTAGGCTGACAAGTTGGTGGCTCACCCCTGGCCTACCAACTTGTCAGCCCAAATCCTTCACACTTCTAGCAGTGATTAAAGAAATTCCATGTGCTCTCAAAAATTTGAGTGTGAAGCCTAGTTTGTGGATCATTGAAATTGGTGGAGTGATTGAAAATCAGGTACATGTCTCTCTTCTGTTGCAGGAGACAATGTGTAGCCTATTGGTCCATTATTATCATGGACTTGAGGACTGCAAACTACTAAAGGACAAGGATCAGGGTGGCAGAAGATTGTGAGTTTCAATGGCACACCTCCACTCTGAACTTCTAGGTAAGCTTCTGTACATGCCTACAATCCAGGAACATTGAGATTGATCAAGCCACGATATTTTTTATTCCCTCCTTGAGAGGTATAGGCTCCCTTCATCAACTCCCATCAATTTCCTGATCCAGGAGTTCCTTTTCCTATCCTTCCTGGTTATACCAAGCAACTACCTCTCCATGCTTCCTTTGATAGTAAAAAAAAAAACCTGTCAAGTCTCACTTGCTTACGAAAATCAACATTTCTACCATTAACTGTGTTCAATATGCTTGTCTTGCATATGGACAACAGCTTGCAGCATAGTTTTCATAGTAAAAGCATATCAATAAACAGACAGGTCATACATTCCATTCATTGACTTAACTTGTTAAAAATTTTCAAACAACTTATTTCAGCATTTCAAGACACAAAATTCATACCTATTTCAGACAATTCAATAAAATGTCACTGAAGGGAGTTAGCAGAGGTATCTATCTGTCTTTACTTTCTCCCATCATGAGACGGCAGCACAAAACCTGGACAGTGATGTCGCCAGGTTAACATTACCGAATTTCGGGAGGGCACATATGACCTTTTCCTGTCACTTGGTATCCAGTCTAATATTTCAGTTGTCCAACAGTGGCCAGTTTTAGTCATATGTTCAGTCCACTGCCACTTGAAGATCTTCACTTTGATCATGGCACCATCAACTTTTACCATTTTTCTGATCCATGAGTTCCTGTATCTCTCTTGGTTACATCAAGCATGCATCTCTCCATTAACCATTTTCAATCCACACGTATTTAAAGCGTGTATACTTAAAACATAACACTTATTTAAATTCATCTCATTTTGAGTAAGCATAAGCATTTTGTAATTAAAACTAACACTCTGAAAATCCCTGAGAAGGTAAAACATGGAAATGATCTCAAATAATAAAAACCAACATTAAAAATTACTTCAACAGAATGCTGGTTTGCTTTAAATAATGCCATAGAGACATTTTAATTGTTAGCATATTTTTTAGTGTGTACCTGAAACAAAGCTGTGATAAAAAGTTTCCTTAAAAACAAAAATGCTTTAAAATTTATTTTGTATATTATTATTTGATAAACCACTAAGCATGACTTCTCAACAAAGCAGTCATAAAAAACTGGCTCCTACTTACTAGGTATTTTGAGATCTTTATCATAATTTATCTCACACTCATCTAAAACATCTTCTTCTTCCTTGAAATTATATTCTGGATCATCTTCTGCATCATCTGGCTGATCTTCCAAAACTTTTGTGTCTTATGTGGAGACAGATAAATATCACATAAAATGAATTATGTACATGAACATCAAGAAACATGCAATCAAAAATTAAAATAAAATACTAGCATCATCCCAAGGTTAAAGCAGTGTCATGCATTGTAGGTACACATGGTAAGCCCTCCATGCCCAGTTCATTGTAGAAATTGATACCACATTTTCTTAAACATAGTTATTTATATGTATACACATTCATTTTTTATCTAGTGTTACAATTTGGTTTTTTGCTCTTTTTTTTTCTGCTTGTAAAATTATAGCAAAACTTAGTAAAATGAACTTTGTTAGAATTTAAGAGCTAAAACGATTGTTACAAATTGTAACTTTGTACCAACAGAACCATACCTTTTACTGTGTGTGGATAAAAACTGTTCCAGAGTTATATAATAAATCAGAGCAAAAAGCAAAAATTGCTACTGGCATTTCATTATAGTTGGATAGATTTCAAATCAAAGATTATACTTATTCAAATGCTGCATTAAAGAGCATAAACAAAATGTTAAATATTCTCATAAAACTACAGATCTAGTTAAAACAGTTATTAATGAAAGATTTTACACCTGTTTGGGAGGAAGTAAAAGTCATTTCACATTACACAAGTTGGAAATGAACTCTTACCTGGGAATCTACTGAAATTTCAACCAATTTTCAAGCTTGCAATAAGGACCCATCCCTGAAAATTAACAAAATATGGGATAATTTTCTCACATCGTTTTCACAAAATATTAATGAACAATTAAAGTCTTCCGAAAACTCAACAAATTCCAGCCAAGAGATGGCAGCACAGGACCACAACCCTGTGATAAAGGATTCAAAAGCTGATCAAGAACAGGGCAACATACGCAATCCGATGGCTAACGAGAGCCCTAGTGGCTGAAACCATGGTCGTATAATAGTTGCTTTAATGGCATTTTAATAAGTCTCATCTTTGATTTGAAATCTATTAACAGGGTTCGTACTCTTTTTGGGGAAAAAATTCAAGGACTTTCCAGGCCTTTTCCAGGCCATATACAAAAATTCCAGGATGAATATTACGCTTTACAGTATCATGCTCAAATTATTTTTTAAAAGCAATTTCAGTTTTAAGTAATAAAAATGATGAAAGATGCAAATGAATGAGTGTGCTTTTTTACCCATTACATTTCTTTTTAATGTTTTTAATTGGCGAATTACCCAATAATGCTAAATTGAATCATGATGCAATTACCACAAGGCTATTCAGAAAATCCTTTCCCTCAATCAGAAAATGATTAATTCAATCAGTCATTTTAGCTGCATCACTATTCTGCACTATCTTCCATGTAATCAGACTATTATTGATAACAACTGAAATTATTATAAAATAAAGTGAGGGCAGATTCAGAATTTAAGAATGGGGAGGGCGCACGTCTAACAGAGGACTGGTAAAAAAATCTCTGAGATTTATTTCCTCCAAAAAAACACGGTGGTAAAACATGGAGGACCCATAAAGGGGAGATGGGGTGCTTGCCTCTCAGAGTACATCACAAACAGCAGTTCTGAAGTACTGCTGTGTGGATCACTGAAAAGTTCGGGCAAATGTAAGACAAAACGTGGAGTTGCAAATCCATAAGTGAAAAAGTGTGATGTCTGAAAACAAGAAACGTGAGACAAAGCAAAGCACTTATCTACTTACTCAACCTCCCCCTTTTTTTGAAATGGGGCATGTGCTTGTTATGCCCACAGGTGGATTCAAGTCTCAAATCTTTCATACTTACCCAGCTGGAGAGTGGACGTAGGGCTTCAAGCTTGGAGAATGAATACTGCTCTTATATCTATGCCTTTGAATTTAATTTCGACCATTTTCAACAGGGTAGGTTCCTAGGTTGTACCTAACAGCATACTAAAATTTCGCCAAAATCCAACCCCTTTTACGGAAAAACCAAAGCATAAACGTTTCTGCAACCTACAGTTCGAAAGGGTTAGTAATTTCTAAAAATAAAAACATAACGAACAGCGTGAAAACTAGCTCATACACAGAATATTTGAAACTACAGTATGCGCTCTCAATTATTAGGGATGATAGGGGGAAGGAATAGAACTGTCCATAATTAGCATGTTCTCGCTGCGCTAGGCGCTTAGCACTGCTGAATTCCGTCAGACCCCCAATGGTCAAATGATTGAAATGTGCTGATGTTCATGGAATGAAATGGTTGATCAGCTATGATAACCGCATAAAAGTTCGAAGGGGGAGGAGGGGGGCGATTTTTTTTACTTTATGCAACATTCTACATTACTCCAGTATTTATCTTGTCATCATCAACAATAGCAATGTAACTACCACTTACGATCGCGGATATCGGCTAACTCAAAATCTGCCATACAACTAAGGGATACAACACACAGGTATCCTGTTACAATGTATTGTAATTGAAAAAAAAAAAAAAAAAAGGTTTCAGGAATTAAAATCGAAAAAAAAAACTTTCAGAAATTAATATCATCAAGTCATGGTGTTTCAAAAATCCGCTTTCCTTTATAATGTTTAAAAACATGTAATGTTTTTTCTTTTTTATCTGTCGTGTATAATAAAAGTGGGTTGATTTTTTTATGGAATCAGACGTCCATATGTCTGATTGTCTTCGTCTGAGTTCACACGTTAGCTACTGTGTACAAGTAGACCTATTTTTTCAGCTCAAAAATATGTACTTTTGTATGTATTCACAGTATAACTCATTCCGTATTCCCACAGAACAAAATTCAGCAGATACAAATGAAGAACATCAAGACCCACCCAACACCATGTTTCCGATTGTCTGCTGTTTATATTCAAGAAATGCGAATATGGATCAATGGTGAATGCAGCAACTATGGTTTTTATTTATTACCAAGAAAAAAAAAGGAGCCTGAAAGCTGTAAAGCTGAAACGGATATTTCTCCCCCTCCCGAAAACATTCCGATTAAGTTCAAACAGCAGGAGCACGCGTCCACGCACACTCAGCCTCTGGAATGTCCTTTTCATTTGGCACATCGCCATAAATCACCACCTGCAGCTCACTGAAGTGTCTTCCTCCTTCACCCTAACTATAGGAGGAAACGTAAAAAAAAAAAAAATGCTGCCCAATTTTTGACAAAATGAACAAAATTTACGTCATAACGTTGCAATTTACTAAAATACGTTTATCTGCTGAATTTCGCCTAAATCCATTGAAAACTTTTTAATTATAGATTTTTTTATTAAAACAGTAACTCAGACATCTGAATAAAAATGCATGTTTGTAATTAAAATAGAGTCCATATCATCACAGAAACAAAATTTAAGGATCACTCTGTTTAAATAAACCATGGCATCTAAAAAAAAATCATTTGCTTGCTTTTCCCGTAATTTATAATTGCCGTTTCTTTTTTTTCAATCCGATTTTGCAACGGAAGATTTTTTTTTTTTTTTTTTTTTTGCATCTGCTGAAGTTTCAAACGGAATTTGGCGAAATTTGCACTAGAACTTTATTGTGATGTATTTTAACCACTGTAAAAATTTTACTGTGTTATTTTCAAAATTCGGGAAAATGGATTTCTGAAAAATATCTCTTAGTCCTTTTGAGCCGTGGAAGTGATAAACAGGTGTTTGCTTTCTTCCCGACCAAGGGCTTCGGATCAGCGCTCCCAGCTGTCAATCAACCGTTGCTATGGTAACACACTTTCTGCTCAAGGCTCACTGTCTAAAGAGGCACACATAATAAAAATTTCCAATGCTAACTTTTTAAGTTTTAAACGGATTCAAATGGAATTTTGGGAGTGAGCTTCTGTAATCCAATTATAGTAAATGTAAAAATTTCAGCCACTTTTGTGAAAAAAATTCGCGAAGATAGTTTTCTTATTTTTTATCATAAGTAGCCGAAGTCTCTTGAGGGGTGGGCCGGAAGCAAGCGTCTTAATGCAATAAACAAGGAGCAGATGAATGTGTTGTTCAGGCATACTCTTCACTGGTGGGTGCCAGCTGACTTGGTAAACACGCGACCCCCTTGCGAATGCTAAATGTCTCTTCTTTCCCCTTCTGTTGTTCTCAGTAGTTGTCAGACGGACATCAAGCTCAGGGCTAGAGAATGCATCAAGCTCCCCTTCCCTAACAGACCTGCTAGTAATCATCCAATTTTATTGCACTGGAAGTAGTGCTTCACCCCCCCCCCAGCCAAATTAGGATTTGGACACATCCAAAACACCACTGTTGCCGGCGGTTTCTTTGAGAACAGAGGAGAGGAACTTAAAAAAATGAAGGGGTAACAGTCAGTAACACGATTTCCTAAAAGGGCATTTTTTTTAAGCACTAATTTCAAATTTCAAGGCTTTTCAAGACAGCATTAAACAAATACCGTTTTTCCAGGATATTCCAGGCCTTGAAAAACGTAATCATGATTTTCCAGGACTTTCCAGGTTTTCAAGCACGCGTGCGCACCCTGTATTAAGTTCCAGAGTTTGTACTGACTTTGGAAGTCCATTTAAGGAGTTCTTCCAGAATTTCCCTGAAGTCTGAAACTGATTTCCCAGGAGTCAAAGACAACATCAGAACTCATTATAGTTTCATTTCTCTGAATATGCATGATTTACCATTTCTTAGTGACTTCTGTTATATCAGCAGACAAAAACAGCACACATTTTTCCTTTCGTTTACAAAGAAATTAAAGTTCAAAATCAGAACTTCAACTCTTTTGTCACCATCTTTTATTCCCCACAAAGTCGTATTCCTGCAGAGTGAGCATGCAGTAGCGTTTTTGAACACAATTTAGCTTTAAAAAAAAAAGAAAACATGCTTGCCCACAAGTTTTAAGTGAAATCAGATATGAAAATTGATACTACATAGTTCACTTTGCGGTGAAAACAATATTTCAAGGCCATGGAAATAGCTCAGATTCCATCACAGACAGATTAAGTACCAATTTTGAAATCTAATTTTGCTTTAAAAAAAGGAAAGGGGACAAAAATGCTTGCTCTACTGATTGGTTTTCAAAAAGATAAATTTAAGTAATAGGAAAAAATACATTTCATTAGCAAAAAAATTCTCAAAAAATACGAAGTCACTCTTTTTCACTGTTACCAAAGATATCAACAAAAACAAAAAATATGATTGGAAAAGTATAAAACACTATGAATATAATTAGAAAGAAATGATAGCGCGCGGGGGGGGGGGGGGGGGGGGACCGCAGTTGGTCAGTATAATTCCAAATTCTGAAATTCTGAAAATCACACAGAGCACACACATTTTCATCTCTTATTATATTATACATGGTCGAGTCACATTATTGTGACCACCACCTAAAATCCAGAGTAACCTCCATGTGCAGCGCGGACAGTAGCTAGATGGGCTGGGAGTGACTCAATAAGGTGCTGGAAGGTGTTCACAGCTATGTGGAGCCATGCTGACTTCAGTGTACCTGACAGCTGCTGGAGGGTACATGGTGGATCCATAGAGAGAACAACACGATCGAGGTAGTCCCACAGATGCTCAACTGGGTATAAAGTCTGGGAAATTAGAGGGCCAGGAAAGTATTTTGAGATCTTCATTGTTCTTCCAACCACTCTCGAACATTTCTAGCTGTGTGACACGTTGCATTGTCATGCTGGAAGATCCCATCCACCACAGGGAAGACAATCAGCACATACAGGCAGGTATACGTGGTCTGCAAGGATGGATTCATAACGAATTTGGTCCACAGCGCCTTCTACGGATATGAACGTATGAGTGGACCCTAGGGAATACCACGAAAACATTCCCCAGACCATAACGCTGCCCCCATCAGCTTGTGTTCTTCCAGCAATGGTTGAAGAGTGTTTGTTCTCCGATGTTTCTTGCCTTATACGCCAATGTCCATCAATTCGATGAAGCAGAAAACGTGACTTATCGGAGAAGGCAATCTTTTGCCAATCAGCGGAGGTTCAATTCCGATACTGCCGAGCAAATGTAAGCCTTTTCTGCCAATGCACTTTTGTTAGCATAGGTGCAGTGACCATCCGTCTGCATCAGAGCCCCATATGCAGCAGGGTTCACTGAACTGTTGTTTTAGGCACACTTCCGGTAGCTCCCTGGTACATTTGGCCAGTGAGTTGCTCCACTGTAGAGTGTTGCTTGGCTCTCACTGACTTTCGCCGCAGAAATTCACCTCTCACATCAATGGCACTTGGTGCTCCACAGTTTCCATGTCGCTTATTCGCAATGGTGCCATTTCTCAGGTGGTCACAATAATGTGACTCAACTGTGTGTGTATATATATATATACACAGGTAGATCTCAGTATATGCGATAGATACATCCCGTGAAATCGCCTGTATACCGAATTCGCATAAAACGGGAGGCATTTTACACATACAATATAGGGTTAGGTTCTCACTTATTCACAAATTCAATTTAAAATAATCTGGTTATATAGTATTTTGATTATAAACAAACAATATCTTTCTGAAACTTAATTTTAATGCAGAAAGTCAAAATATAATACGTACATACTATGTAAATATGAAAATAGTACCCTGAAAATGCAGTGTGTACATACAATACTTATGAAATGTTAATGCTGAATAAATGTGTGACATAACAGTCCACTGTAATTTTAGAAAGTCCAATTTCACATCTTAAGTACAGTAGTAAGCTTCTAGCTCATCACATCAAAAGATTTGAATGGTGTTGCAGTCAGTCCAGTTCCTCTGATGGATTTCTGAAGAGACAAATCAGTTGCAGTTGAAGTGTTCCCGCTGAATGCTTGACATTCGTTTGAAGTGTCAAGCTGTTTTATGCACGTTGAATGTCAACAATACTCTTACCTTTCTCACAGCGATCCAGAACTTCTAACTTTATTTCTAATGAATACGACCTTCGTACATGCTTCTTCCCCTCAAAAGACACACTTTCTTTCCTTTTGCATGGCATCATAGATCCTCTCCCACAAAGCTTCACAGCTCTACTAATCTGATCTGAGCAAGCACTCACGCCTTGACAAAAACAGCACAAGATGTGCGGCAAGTTGCGCAAACCCATTATTGTAATTATTGTTTCCTCGTAGTGTTAACAGATGGCACCACTGAATCGCGTACATCCAAAAATGTGGATAACGAGATATACCTGCATACACACACAGTGACTCAATTGTGTGTGTGTGTGTGTGTGTGTGTGTGTGTGTGTGTGTGTGTGTGTGAACAAATAAGGCCAAAAGCCTCCAGACGAAAAAAAAAAACAACTATAAAATGATTAACAAAATGACAAAACAATGTTATGAAAATATTTATAAAAACATTTACTCAGAACCCCTGGATCACTCTTCAGGGAAAGGCATCCAGAGGCCCTGAGCACACAAGTTCAGTTCAGGTTTCATGAGAATGCAAAAATCTCAAAAAAGCAATAATGGACACTCTCTACGAATGACTATGTTTCTGTCATGAAGAGTTTGGTGGAAGGATTTATGCTACTGTTACTATCTTTTGATTTTGTAAGGAGATTTATGACTCAGTTTTCATTTTGATTATTATTTTTTGTTTATACAACAGTTCATGTAACATTATTGGTTTGGTAAGGTGTTTTATAGTTCATTTTAGTTCAATTTTAATCCTAGTGACTTTTGTATTTTCTATAGTTCAGGTAGGGAAGACAGAATGCATCAAAATTTACAACACAAAATTTTAAATTGGATGTCCGTTATTGGTTTTTTGAGATTTTTGCATTCTCATGAAACCTGAACTGAACTTGTGTGCTCAGGGCCTCTGGATGTCTTTCCCTGAAGAGTGATCCAGGGGTTCTGAATAAATGTTTTTATAAATATTTTCTTAACATTGTTTTGTCATTCTGTTAATTCACTTTATAGTTTGTTTGTTTGTTTTTTGTTTTGTTTTTTCTTCACGAACTTTTAGTCCTATTTATTTGTTTATGGGGGTAGATTGCTTCTATGTTAATATTCTTTTACATACACTAACTACATCTAATACTTACAGCATTGCACAGTTTTGTTGTGGTTTATATTATATTACAGGAATGAAAATTTAACTTTCCTATGCTATATATATCATCATCATTCGTCATTGTCAACCATTATCAATCCACTGCTGGATGAAGGTCTCTCCAAGCCTCTTCCACAACAGTCTGTCTTGTGCCAGTCTCCTCCATGTTACTCCCGCATACTTTCGAATTTCATCCACCCATCTTCCATGTGGTCTTCTTCTGGGTCTTTTCCTGTCCCTTGGAATCCAATCTAAAATTGTGACTGTTCATCAATGGTCTGTCCTTCTGGCAGTATGTCCAGCCCATTGCCATTTCAGGGATTTTACTCTGATCATGATGTCTTCCACTCTTGTCATTTTTCTGATCCACGAGTTCCTCTTATCTCTCCTGGTTACACCAAGCATGCACCTCTCCATGCTTATTTGAGTTGTCTGCAGCCTTTGTATGTATCTTTTAGTTAAGGTCCACGTATCTGCACCATACGTAAGCACTGGAAGGATGCATTGATCAAACACTTGTCTTTAAAGACATAATGGTATATTGCTCTTGAAAATTATGCTGTTTCTTCCAAAAGCTCTCCAGGCAAGGTATATATATATAAATATATAGTCAGTCATGGCCAAAGGTCCTGCACCAGTAGACCGAAAGCCAATTTTTGATGTTTAAATCAACTTATACAATGTAACGGTAAAGTCAGGAATACATATTACACATCATTTTAAAAGAAATTTTATGATGAATTCAAATATCTTTACAGAATGTTATTACCAGTAATAGCAGTGAAGTTACAAGCAAAAATGTGCAAGTGAGGAAACACAAATCCAGTTCTGAAAAAGCGTTCGCACCCCTCTAATCCACTATAGCTTTCTCCCATGTCCTCTAGTGAGACATAAAAGGATGTAGAATCATCTGCAGACTTAGAACGCAGCTGCTTGTAGTCAGTTGGGTTTATGCAGAATTCTTGGTGATATTGGAATTTCGAAATTCCAAAGACCCGAAAATTTGTCCTGCCTCTTCAAACCAGGGAAAAAATTATTACTTTGCATGAACTTGGATTCAGTAGTCATAGAATTGCTGTTAAATGTGGCTGTGATCATTCCACTGTCTTGCATACCATTAAAGAAGTTCAAGAAACTGGATGTGTGGGAAACAGAAAAAGAAAAGGTCGACCAAGGTTGTGTACTGAACGTGATGATCACATGTTAGATTCGTCGTTCCTTAAAATCAAGGTTTAAAAAACAGCCACTGATTTAAGAAATGAGTGGGAGAATGATTGAAGTAGGCATTATAATTTTATTGCATCTGCACCTACAGTTCGCCATAGGCTACAAGAAAATGGACTGACAGCACAAAAACCTTTCTTTACTGAACAACAATGGCTCAAAAGAATTGCTTGGGCCAAGGCACACAAGAATTGTACTGTTGATGAATGGAAAAATGTTATTTTCAATGATGAAAAAACTGTTACTATTTCCACTAGTAATGCAAATATTTATGTATGTCGTTGGGCTGGTGAAAGATATAAGGCATGCTGCACCCAGCCAACAATTAAGCACCCACATTTGGTGATGTTATGGTCCTGTATTTCAGCCAGTGGTGTTGGCCGTCTGCACATTGTTGATGGCACATTGAATGGATCAAAATATGTAGATATTTTGGAGTCCAAACTGCTACCATCTGCACAAGACATGGGTTTGTGGAATTTTATCTTTCAGGACGATAACACACCATGTCATCGGTCAAAGTTGGTTGACGAGTTGTTTAATCGAAAAGTTATAAGAAAACTTCAGTGGCCGGCACAGTCACTGGATCTTAATCCCATAGAGAAACTGTGGGTGAGATTAAAGCAAATGATCCGTCAACAAGAACCCACATATAAAACAGCATTAATTGAGACTGTAAGGGCCATGTTATCACCAATGGACAACTAGAGAAGCTCTTTAGTTCCATGCCAAGAAGGTACACTTTGTTACTAAGAAATTGTGGTTATCCAATTAAATATTAAAGCATATTTTGTTTGCTCGTAAGTTATTTCAAGTGTCCTGCAAGTTTCAATAATGTACTGTACAGTAATTTTGCGTTAAATGCATTGTACACTAATTTCACAAATTCCACTATTTTTTTGCTTTTTATGACTAGATGCTGTACTTTTGCTTGTAACTTCACTTCTATTACTGGTAATAACAATCCGTAAAAATATTTGAATTCAGCATAAAATTTCCTTTAAAATGATGTATAATATGTATTCCTGACTTTACCATTACGCTGTATAAGTTGACTTCAAACATCAAAAATTGACTTTTGGTCTACTGGTGCAGGACTTTTGGCCATGACTGTATATATAAATATATATATATATATATGAAGCATGGAAAAGCTCCAGGAGAAGACGGAATTACTGGAGAAATTGAAACAGTTGAAACAGTACTCGCCCAAGTTTTCACTCAATGCCTTAATGAAGGGAAGATTTCTGAGGATTGGAACAACGCTACAATGATCCTGCTACATAAAAAAGGTGACATTAAGGATCTCAGGAACTACAGACCTATCAGCCTCCTATCAGTGGTTTATAAACTCTTCACTAAAGTTCTTTCACACCGCTTAAAGGTAACACTGGACATGGCTCAACCGAGAGAACAAGCTGGATTCAGGAGTGGCTACAGCACTATAGCTCATATCCATGTACTGAGAGAATTAATTGAAAGAGCGAGGGAATATGAACTTCCATTGTGCATGGCTTTTATTGATTATGAAAAAGCCTTGGATTCGGTGAAACCATCAGCAGTTACAATGGCTCTGAAAACCTGCGGTATTGAAGATGCATACATTAATATTATTAATAACATCTATGAAAATGCAAGTGCAAAGATTAGGCTGTTTGAAAATACAACACACATAAAAATTGGAAAGGGAGTGAGACAAGGTGACACCATATCTCCGAAGCTCTTTAATGCCACATTGGAGGGTGTTTTTCAGTCACTGAGCTGGGAAAACAAGGGGATAAAGATTAATGGAGATTATCTAACCCACCTTCGTTTTGCTGATGACATAGTCATTTTTGCAACTACCCCATCAGAGCTGCAGAGTATGATCCAGGAACTTGCTGACAAGAGTAAAGAAGTGGGATTAAAAATGAACTTTCAGAAGACAAAAGTGATGTTCAATGCTTTTACAAGAAATGAAGATTTATCGATTGATGGAGAAAAACTGGAGATAACAGATACGTACGTTTTCTTGGACAGCAGATATCAAGTGAAGGTCATATTGATGAAAAAATTAATCGGCATATAAAACATGTCTGGAGAGCTTTTGGAAGAAACAGCCTAATTTTCAAGAGCAATATGCCATTATGTCTTAAAAGAAAAGTGTTTGATCAGTGCATCCTTCCAGTGCTTACGTAAGGTGCAGAGATGTGGACCTTAACTAAAAGAGACATACAAAGGCTGCAGACAACTCAAAGAACATGGAAAGGTGCATGCTTGGTGTAACCAGGAGAGATAAGAACACCTGGATCAGAAAAATGACAAGAGTGGAAGACATCATGATCAGAGTTAAATCCCTGAAATGGCAATGGGCTGGACATACTGCCAAAAGGACAGACTATTGATGGACAGCCGAAATTTTAGATTGGATTCCAAGGGACAGGAAATGACCCAGAAGAAGACCATATGGGAGATGAATGGATGAAATTCTAAAGTATGTGGGAGTAACATGGAGGAGACTGGCACAAGACAGACCGTTGTGGAAGAGGCTTGGAGAGACCTTTGTCCAGCAGTGGATTGATAATGGTTGATGATGATGATGATATATATAAAACATTGAAGAAAGTCATAATATTAAAAGCCTCCAACAAATAATACCACAAATGTTTAATAAATGTTAGAAACTTAAAAACATGAAAGTAAACTTTGCACAGCTGTTGAATAATGTTTCACCAAGATTTTCAATTTCCACATTATATTTGGCTTCCCATACTCAGTAATGGAGCTACAATTTCTACAGTGACTACAAAGAATCTGTAGCCCTTGGACTTCTCTGAGGCTTAAAACAAAGTTTATCCAATCACACTTGCTTCTCATCTGATCAGGATAGGAATGAGTGCATGTCAATTGGGAAAGGTGAACTCAAAATAGCTGTCAGCAGACACAGAAAATTTTTGATTAAAAAAAGAAGCCAAAAAAAAAAAAAAAAAAAAAAAAAAAACGAGGAAAAGTTGACCTCCAGTTAGCTAAATGAGCAATCAAAATAGTAAATTTAAATTTACGGATTCTTACAGGACTATGAGAGGAAATAAGGGAAAAAAGGTCCAATTTCTTAAAGAGTTCTTAAATTTCAGGAGACATATGAATCCTGCATTTCTCATTTTACAGGTCATCTTTGTCAAAGTGTTGCATAGATAACTAAAAGCACATTTGATTCATCCTTCTATGAGATAACTTCATACTTCCGTTCAGGTTTTGTGCTCTTGGTAAGCAGAAAGCAACCTGCTTATGCCACCAATATAAGTTTCTCAGCTGCATAACTAATTGTTTATAATGGAAATTTTTTTTAAAATACTAGCTTTTGTTACTATGGCCATAGTGATTACCAACAAATTATGAGAAGCAGAGAAAATTAGACTGCCATAATTATTGCATAGACATATTTCATTTTATGAGCAATTTAAAATAAAATTTTTGTTCTGACAACTCAAAAAATAAAATTAAAAACACATTAAAAATATATTATGATTTTAGCTGAAGATTAACCACCTTATGTCATAGCAGACCTGCCAACCTCTCAGAACCAAAAACCTAACACTCAGACAAAGAAATCGTAACACGGTGCATGCTGATAATTTTTTAAGCCTATTTCAGCTATATAAATTCTTGGTGATGAGAATGTAGGGATTTTTTTCTTACATCAAAATTTTATTGAGAAACTAATTAAATCTAATCAGCAAACACTTTTATGTTGTTAATTATTAGAAAAGAAATTACGATTACGGGAGAAATCCTCACTCCGCCTAACTTCCGTTTTCGGAAATTTTGAGAGGCAGAAAACTTGCATCTTAGGTCTGCAAGATGGTTTAAGCGGGTTATAGGAATGTCGTTTTTGTCTGCAGGACCAAAATAAATCTGCGATGTGCATCGGCTGTCGCCGCGATTCTTCTACGGGGGTGGGTACAAAACAAATCTGCGATGTACGTCGGGCATCGCTGCGATTCTGCTATGGGGACGAGTACAAAATAAACCTGCGATGTACGTCACTGTGATTCTTCTATGGGGATGAGTAGAAAATAAATTTGATGTACGACGGCTGTCGCCGCGATTCTTCTATGGGAATGAGTACAAAATAAACCTGCGATGTACGTCGTCATAATTCTTCTACGGGGACAAGTACAAAATAATTCTGCAACCTACTTCATCCTCCGTGAGAAAACAATTACGATTACGGAAGAAATCCTCACTATTTACGTTTCTGAAATTTTCAAAGGCAGAAAACTTGGATCTATGATAGGGAGTCTTCAAGATGGTTATATATTATTATAGGTTTAATAGGGTTCTGGGGATGCATCTATGATAGGGGGTCTACAAGATATTATTATAGGTTTAATAGGGTTCTGGAGATGTCGTTTTTTCTGCAGGACCAAAATAAATCTGTGACGAACATCGCCTGTCACCACGATTCTGCTACAAGGCTTCTGTCTGAAAAGGGAAAAAATGGGGGAAAACATGACTATTTAAAAAAAATTGTATTTTTGGCTGTAAAACCATAATAGCGTACTGCAGCACGATTTATCGTACTAAATATGATAAAATCGTAACAGTTAGCAGATCTGTCAGAGTGTAGGGGTTAGCAGAGAGATGCAGCCCTTGTGTGAAGAAAAGTTAAGTGTAAGCCATACGCACAATAATATACTTACAAAATAGAATACAGAATCAATAGAAGACTAATAAACAACAACATCTACATGTCCTAACTCTCTCTTGAATCAGTAACAATTGACTCTCCTCTCACACTCTCATTGGTTGGTTGGAGGATTTTTTTGGCGCAAGGGCAATCTCACACTCTCGTTCATGTTGCTCTGCTCAAGAGTACATCATGACATCACTCAGACTTGACTCTAGTACACCTTTCTATTGTGCTGATCTCACACATTCAGTTAGAAATAGTAAATGAGCATTGTTTTTTCAACAATTCCCCTCATAATGCTTATTTTCTTTATATACAATGTAAAATTTATATATCTCCCCTCTTAAACATAAATCAGCACTAGTAAATTATCTTATTACTTACATGCCAAGTTAGGTAAAAGTTAGTCCTATTAAATCACAACAGTTTTTATGCTTATTTGCATTCAGTCCTTTTGTTAAAACGTTCGCAGGTATGTCGATAGAACTCAAAGTGTTTTACGACAATCTTACCACATTCATAAATTTCTTGAACAAAATGGTGGGGTATGACTATATGTTTAGTTCTTGAGTGGTAAACCTGATTGTGTACCAGTTTCTGTGCTGATTTGGTTATTGCAGTATATGGTCATTGGTGATGTTATTGGACAATCTCCTTTGCAGCCTAAGACAGGGCCATATACTCCCCTTCTATTGTCAACAATGCGACTGTTCACTGTTCCGTAGATTCCCAATTTATAGCCCCGCCGGCAAATTTGAAAATAAAGCTGGTGCAGGTCTTTCTGTTGTTGATATCAGAAGTACAATCAGCATCCACAAAGGCTGCTAATGCCTCTTTAGCATGGTTGAATATGAGTCCTAGATCTGGGGTGTTTCTTTCAGATATCTTAGGATTAAATGTCAAACACAGAAGTTACCACAGACATCTCCCCTATTTGGCACAAGATTCTCAACATTTAGCAATATCACTTACAGCGCAAGCCACAATAAAATTCTGGTTAGCGCAAATTTCGCACGCGCCATATTACAATTTTGTTTTTAAGTTTCAGTTCTTTTTTCAGATTCTGTTGTTGTTTATGTTCCTCAGCCTGAAGAAGCTGCCCGTGGCAGCAAAAGCTCGCAATTTTTAATGTCATAGTATATTACACTTAGAAACAGAAATTGTCCTTGTTGTACATATATATTAATAAATAGATTATTTTAGGATTCTTTTTGCAGTTATCAATGAGCTTTACTCGGGTTGTTATTAAACTGGCTATGTGATGTCAGGTCTGGTTGCAACGGAAAGATACATCAGAGAACCAATTAACGAATAGTACGGTATGTCTTTCATTTCAGATTTTTCTTCTTCATTTCTGGGACTTATTTCTTTACTTAGCTTAAAGTGCTATTATCCATGGGAGTTGATACAGCTTTAACATCCTGCATCTTAAATTTATGCAAGATATCCTGAATGAATTTCTTTTGCATTGCTATAATATTCACATTTTGCACAAATTCAATGCCCTACCAAAATGTATGATTCCCATGTCTTTAGTTTCAAATGAATTTTCTAAATTGTCCCTAATGATTTAGATTTCTCTTTGCTGTCCACAAACACCATCAAATCATCAATATAAACGATGATGATGACCTCAGCAGTAGGAGTTTTCATGCGATAAACACATGTCTTAATTAAGTGCTTTAAACCCCAGAAATTCCAATTTTTCATCCAATTTCTTGTACCACTGCCTGCCAGATTGCTTTAGGCCATACATTGACCATTTTAATACAAAAACTTGGTCTCCATCAGATTTACCTTGGAAACCCTCAAGTAATTCCATATAGATCTCTTCATCTAAGTTTCCATTAAGATAAGCCATTACGAAACCCAGCTGATAAGCTGGATTTTGTAATGGCGTATGCCATTTAAACAGCATAAGCAACTACCACTGTGGTAGTTCAGAAGCCACATTAAGTTGCCAGTCCCAGAGTAGAGACTCATTATAAACCAGCCTGACCCAACTCTCTCCAAAAGCTTTAGACCAGACCACTTTGTCCATTATGTTGTATCAGTAGAGGGTGCTGTTGGGATAAAAAACCAACAAAGTAAACATTTTTTAGTCCAAACTGTCTCGAAGTAGTTGAATAAACTTATTACAGTTTTCATTGGAAAATCATTAGTAAATCACTGTACTTTTAAAATTTTATGACACTGAGTTATGAACTACAAAGGATGTAGAATGCAACAAGTAGCAGAAACAAATAGGAACTGAATTTCCAGAAAAAATAATTCTTTACGAATACATGAAAGACATATGCGTATGATCTTGGCATATAGATGTTTACCCATGTAGCTATCCTTCAGATATGCCTTTCATGTATTTGTGAAGAATTATTTCTTCCAGGAATTCCTTTCTTATTTGTTTCTATGATTTGAAATAGTGGAGATATATTGATCTTTGCGTGGATTAAAGGTCATCAATGCTACGATGAAGTGGGAATTTCTTCAACTAGCACACATCTGGAGAGTGGTTCAGAATCTTAAGCTACATCTGCTTAGCTTTAGTTGCTCGGTACTTCTTTGACCATAGTAATGTAACAGTAGCCTGCTCAAACATAAATCTGGAGATGCGGGTTCAATTCCCATTTTAGGGCAATGTAATTTTCGAGTTTTCTGAAAGATGGCGACATGGGAAACTGTAGAAATGTATGACGTCTATATGTTGGCAATTATAAATAAGTAGTAGTTTCAATGAAAGTAAATCTTTTTTTTTTTTTTTTTTTTTTATGCAATGATCACAAATACAAGTTACCAATAAAAAACTTCATTCACTATAATGGTTAAGTTACACTAGCATACCTAATGGTTTAGAAAAATCACAAAGAAACTTTCTCCATTCTTCATCATCACATTCTGCATCATACATATCAACAGTAATATCCGGAGCCACAAATGATGCTTCAATAGCTTCCAGTGGAGTATCATTTAGCGGCAACTTTGAACGAGTTCGAAGTGCAATTCTGTCAGCCTAAAATGAGATTAAAAATGTAACTAATGACAATAAGAAAAAACAGAAAATCAACATTTACCATTATAACGCATTCCTGTTATTTACAATCAAAATAAGAATCAATGATGAATAGTAATTTGCCTCACATAATCTTTTCCCACATTGCATATTTATACATTAAATGAGCAAAAATTAAAGCTTAAAAAACAGATTGAGCTTATTATTATTCTAACACCATTTAGTTTAAGTAGATTAGTTTTCACTTAGAAACCTGTAAAATTGTAAATGTTTGTTCATTCTTCCATGAGATTAAATGGACTACTGATTTATTGTGGGATCATTCCATGGCCCAAGCTGCCTCTTTTTTTTTTTTTTTTTTTTCCCTTCACCAGGATCATCTATGGTGGGAATGCAGGCTTGAATTATCTGAATCTAGTATCTTTTTGTGAGTTGGATAATGATTGAGGGGGCCATCCAGCTATCTGTGAGAAACCTTCGATCTCTAGAACACTGATTGTTCAAAATGAAAATCCTCTTTTTTGTTAATTATAAATCCAACACTCCCAGTTGTGACATTATCTTTTTCATAGTTGCAAAAAAGGTGGCCACTTTTCAGTCAGACTATGAGATCCTCTTCTTTTCTTTCTTCAGTGGTCCAATTAGAAATGTTATAGTCCAACAACATTCCAATTGATATTCTGGAGTTCTTCCAATTCAATGAGCTTTGAAACAGAAGACAGGGTTCATTCTTTATACATAGCCATCATCAGCATCAGATGGCAGGCAGCCTTGTATATACTTCCAGTGATTCTTAGTACTCATATCACATATGAACATACAACATCTCATATACAAGTTCCTACCTTCCTTTTCTTTTGTTTGTCCTGTGATGGATTAGTTTTTTATTTCATTTTTATTTCTTTTACTTCATGCTACTGCTCATTTTCAAAAAAGAAATGAAAAGTGAAACTAACACAGATAAAAAAAAAAACAGAAAAAGATAGGAACTTCCACATTACACGATCAGTACTTTTTCATGCAAGAAAGCACAGAAGTGCATATATGCAGTAGAGAAATCTAGTACTTCTCTGCATTGTTCTAGCAAAAGGGAGAATATAAAGATGACTTTCCTGAGTATGTGAAATAAAATCTTAATAAAAAATTTAGAATCTGCTAACAGTTATAATATCTTGTTATGAACTGGACACACTGTACAATATCTTGTTATAAACAGTTTATATCCTGTTATGAACTGTGTCACACTGCAAACAAAAAATTAGTTACATAGATGACATATTCCATAATATCACGCCCACATACTAAAGATTATAACTTCAAACAGGTAAGAATCAGAATAATAATCACAAAAGCAACACGTCACAGGCAAAAAATTCTTGCAATAGACTAATAAAGATTTAGAAAGCTTTTTGCAATCCAGCATTGATCTTTTTACTCTTTTATGTGAGTAATCTGTACCTGCAACATACCTGAAATCTTGTTAGTATACAGGTATGAAATGATCGTGACGACATGCTAAATTACCTAATAAATGAACATTATTTCTAAACTTTGTGATTTTGATTTCTTTAATAAGTACCAGTGAATGAAAAAAGAAAGTCAATATTTTGAATAATGAAATCATGTTGTCCTCAACTGAATTATGTACAAACTAGTGGCTTGGTGAGATAAAATCCCCAAGCTAGTAAGAAGTAGTTGATGTACTCTATATGTCCTGCAATTTTGTGGGACACTATGGAATTATATATAAGATCATCCTCCAACCTTAAACTGTTCTTAGTAGTCCTTCACATATTTAATGAACAAAAGCTGAAGATCTAAAACACTTAAAAATCCAGGGTTGAAATAGTGACTACCATGGGAATGGTGAGCCTATCAAATCTGTCTTTGCAATGTTGTTTAAAATAATAGAACACATTTCACATACATTGATGATATATACAGCCTTTATAATTATCAAGAAAACATGGACACACCGTAAATCTTTCAAAATTCATAAGGAATGAACCACTCATACACAAGACCAATGATGAAAAAAAGCTAAACTTTTTAATCAGGTGAAAAACTAGAGTCTGGCAAAAAACTGTGAATATGACGCATCATTAGCATGATGGAATTGTTCGCTGTAAATTTATTTACATCAATATTAAACTGGAGCATCACTGTATTCACAATATAAAATTACTGAATTCAAAGTAAAATAAAACTGTTTTAAAAGACATTGCTTCAAACACGTTTTTTTCTTTGGTTATTGCACTTGCTAGAACACCAGATCAAGTTTCCACTTGTGAGCAAGCCTTGTTTTTCTCTTATCACGTTATAGTCATATTTGTATTTTGTTGACTCTGTAGCTACACAGCATTCATTGATTAATTTTTCATCTTGTAAATATCATTTCCCTTTCCATTTCTTCATTGTCACTTTTCTTTTCATTGCTGCTTTACTCTTTCTTTTTTTTTTATTCTTTTTTTACATAGTGTGATCAAAAAGTTACAAGACTAGGTACATAGCGTGCCAACAGATGGCAGTACGCAGATGCGGGAGCAGCAGACAAGGGCAGTGACCTTCACGAGTCACTGTGTGGAGTGGCGTCATTCAGGGAACATTGAGAGCTGTGCTACACCATGTTTGGTGACCACGTGAAGAACACAGCTGCGATTTCGGTATGGACTGCAAACTAGAGCAGCGAGCAAACATCAAATTATGCGTCAAACTCGGAAAATTGGGAACAGAAACGCATGAAATGTTCTTGTCCCGGGTCATTACTGGGGACGAGACTTGGGTCTACGGTTACGACCCGTAGACCAAATAATAGTCGTCGCAGTGGAAGAGCCCGCCAGCTCCACGACCGAAGGAAGTCAGACAGGTCTGGAGTGCAACTGAAAGCATGCTCATCGTGTTCTTCGATATTCGTAAGGTTGTGCACCGTGAATTTGTCCCTCAGGGCCAGACTGTCACTGCCCCTTTTTACTGCGATGTTCTGCAGCTCTTAGGGAGGACATTCGTTGCAAACGACCTAAAATGTGGCGCAGGGGAAATTTCCTGCTCCATCACCACAATGCAGCAGCTCACAGAGCATTAGCAACACGCCAGTTTTGCAGCCACAACAGCATGACTACCCTTCCTCAATCGCCTTACTCACCGGATTTGGCCCCCTGCGAATTCTTTCTGTCCCTGAAGATGAAACTGAAGGTCAAGGGTCACCATTTTGAAACCGTGGACGAGATCCAGCGCGAATCGCAGACGATGCTTGACGTGATTTGCGAACAGGACTCCCAGGGAGCGTTCCAATAGTGGGGAAAACGCTGGCAGCGGTGTATCGCTGCCCAAGGAGACTACTTTGAGGAAGATAATAGCCAGACTTAAGTAACATAAGTACTTTGTTGTATATCGGCCTAGTCTCGGAACTTTTTGATTAGACCTCGTATTTCCTTGGATGACAATAATTTTATGCAACATGCTGAAAGAACTTTCAGCCTGAGGACCACAAATGCATGATATCAAAGCTTTCACTATCCTCAGTTAACTTTGAGAATATGAATCCTTTTGAACCCCATTCAAAGGTTCTAACAAATTTTCCAACTTTGTCACTTCTGTTTGCAGAAAATTTCCCCTCCCTTATTAAGCTTAAATGCAAATATTTATAGGAAAAATAACATTTAACAACAAACATTGTGGGAAAGAAATTTACGATTATGGAAGAAATTTTTGCTCCGAGCTTCCGTTTTTGGAAACTTTTTTCTTATTTCTATGCTGAAATACAAACATGGAATGAAAGGATGTTTCACAACAATACTAGGCAGAAGGAACATCACGAGAAAAAACAAATTACAATTATGACAGAGATCATCACTCCATCTAAATTCTGTTTTCGAAAGGCGAAATTTCATCTTTCATTCTCTCTTCTCATCACCCCCACCAATCCTCCAAAATTTCTATTCAGTTGTGCATCGATCTCGGGAATGACCAAAATGGTAGTGGAAAAGGTGGAATTCTTCAAATCCATGGAAGAATCTCGTGACTGAAGATTACTGGAAAATCTTCGCACCGCCTCAACTTCTATTTCCGGAAATTGTTGCCCATGGTTTCATGCTGAAACACATACATTTATGCAACAAAACAATATTTAACAACATTACTAGGAAGAAGCAACATCGTGAGAAAAAAAAAGAAAAAAATTACGATCACAGGTTATATCTTTACTCTGTTTAAATTCTGTTTTTGAAAGTTATGGAAGACAAAATACTGTCCCCAAGTGAAAGACAACCACTCCCCCCCCCCCCACTAATCCCCAAAAATTATCTCTTTAGTTCTGCATCGATTGCAAGAATGGCCCAAATGATGACAAAAGAAGCGGAATTACGCAAATCACGGAAGAATCACACGTATGCTTACTAAATGGATTTTAACTACTCAAGCTTGGAACAAAATATTAGGGCAGGAATGCCACACTTACTTACTATGAGGGGGGGGGGAGAGGCATATATTGCTTTAATACACTTCAAGTAGTCATATTACATATAACACATAAAGAAGTCCTCGTGTTTATTCTGAAACTTCGTTCACACAATTTATATATAATTTGATAATATACTTATCAAATTATGTGCAAGATATATCTACTTATGTTTAAGTACCTCATTTTCATCTTGTTTAACAGATAAATACATTATATACCAAAAGTACATACTTGAACAAAGATAAAATGATAGCCTTCACAAAATGCCATGCCTGTGGATAACATTAAAAAAAAAAAATGGGAGGGAGGCAGTATGTTATAAGTAGCTAACCTGAGTTCAACTCATCTATGCGCCAATAGCTCTTGTGGGAACAAATGCGCTGAGCTTGCAGGCCCTCCGGGCCACTTTTCAGTCATAAATGAGTTAAGCTTCTGGCATCTACTGCTACTGCTATGGGCAATCCCAAGCCAAGCTTGCATGCAAACTTTGAAGAAAATGCATGTGTGGAACAAACGAACTGGTCTCGTCTAACCAATTTGTTTCCATTTCTATTAATTATATAATACAGCATAGAGGTTGCTACTGATGTGATCTTTCTTTTCTTCTCTCCTTTTCCCCACACTCAAGATAGTTTTTGTCTTGGCAATTGCTGTGCGTTGGTTCATCAACAATGAATTCAAAACAAGCCAATTAAGTGTTTTCAGGAATCAGATAGCTCAGATGATGAAACTATTTCACATGATTATGGTTTTAGATAAAAAGGTTTGGAAAGAGGAACCTGAGAATGACCCAAATGATGACAAAAGAAGTGGAATTTTCGGATATGTGGACTGAATTGCTGAGCTTTGTGGAATACCATGTTTCAGAACTTTTCACACCCAAAGAAAGTACTGAATCTTTTGAACTTCCATGCACACCTATTTATGCATTATGTACACAGTACACAATGCATAAATATTGCAAATATTGCATTATGCTCACATTTATTATGCTCATTAGTGGAAACTTTTTAATCTGATTAAATTGATTGGGTACTTCATTATTTCTCACATTTATTGAACTACTTTGCTTTTCCTAACATTTTCGTTATGAACACAGCAGCTATAAATGCAATTAACATAGAGCTGGAAAATGCAATCAAATTTTATCCCATTTCACTGCTACCAAACATTACATGTTCTAATGTAAACACTTGTCTAACCGAGTCTGAAAGACTTGTCCCGTGACTGAGAGCCAAGAACTAAATACACCATCCCCTGCAGAAGAAACCAGTTCTCCGTCAGCATCCCCTCACGAGGAGTCTACAGCAGTGGGTGCGAATGTTTAAAGGACTAAAGGCTTTAAATTCACATGAAAACAATACGTGTGATCTCCTGAGTTTCTGCTACATGAACAGTTTGAACTATAACAACTCACAACATCGTAAATAGTGAATATGGTGGTCTTAATTGTAGAGTGTTTGTAATGTGTAGGTTAATTTATATTTCCTATATAGTAATACTATGTTTTTTGCATATTGTAAATAGAATAAATTAAAATGTTTTTAAAAGTTTCTTAATTTTTAAGTTTGATGTTTTTAGTTCCTAGTAGTGGGGTTTCTTAATAGTCTTAATGTAATAGGTTGTCTCCAGGAACATTAGCCGTCAAACCCACATGTATTTAAAATGTTTGAAGAAGTTATTGGGATATTAGTACAATGTAAACTAAGAAAAACTTTACTATTATGTATGTTCCAATATCAGTTGTTAAAGTATATCATGCATGTTAATAATTATGAAAACTTGGTGAGTTAATATTTTTCCGATTTTTTTTGTTTGAACTATGTTGAAAAAAAACCCCTAAATTGCATCAACATATTATGAAAAGAAAAGCTTAATTTTTCAGGTAAGAGTAACAACACCAACAGGCATCTAAGGCTGTATGGAGTTGCAGTCTCTTAATTTAGAGCCACCGGTTTTTGGAGGAGATGAAATTACTGCTAGAATGTCAAAAACATCATGTTTAGTCCCAGGACTGAACAGCATGGGAAAGCAGAAATCCACACCCTATGTCACTTGACTACTGGCAATCAGAATTTTTTAACAAACTACATTGAAGCTTTCTTTTATCTAATAAAATACATAATTTTTAACAGAAAGAAAAAATCTCCTATTCAATATTTATTTAATTAATTTTACTACATTTAACAGAGAAGATTTAGTTTGTTTGAAATATTAATACACATATCCAACAATTGGAAACTTACAAAAACCACAAGTATTAAAAAGCATTAAAAATGGCTGCAGATTTTTGCGCAAGTACAGATGTGTAGTAGAACACTATGAAGGCAACAGAACTGCTATTTAATAATACTAAATCACAGATTTATTTGCACAAAGCAGAAGCAACTACTAAATGGTCAAGGATGATGTAGTTAAGGAAATCTTACAGAAAAAGAGAAAGACTGAGAAAGGAAGGTAAAGTGAACTGTACAATTCATAAAAAATCAAACTTACCCACAAAAGTTGTAAACCTTGTGTTAAAAAGTTTTGTAAGCAACAAGAGACTTAAAAAGCATGCTCAGCTTACCTCATTTGCAGCACTACATATCGAAGAATTCTGCAACTCAGCAATGACTAGAGGAGGTTCTTCAAGTGGATCAGATGGTTGAGTCTTTGCTGAAGATTCTGTTTCACTGGCAGTATTCAGAGTACTTTCTTCTTCATCACTAGGACACTGAAAGAACTTTATTAATTAATGGAATATCTGTGGATCTCTATATCTTATCACAAAATAAAATTCCAGACAAGGATAAGACACCTTTTAAAAGGTGACCAAATAAGTGAAACATAATTCTTCCACTTATAAATTATTACATTAAAAAATATCTGACAAATACAGTAAATCAGTGTCCTTTGTAACATTATAACACATTTCTTTTTCTTTATCTTAGCCCTTTATATTAGCCTTGGACACTTTCAATTCTACTATACAGGTAAGCAAAAGTTAAGTTTTGCAAACAAAGTTGATAAAACAATACAATGACTTGGGAGACTAATCAACTTTAGGTCATAGGTACATCAGACTGACAAAGAACATATGCATACATGAGAAGCATATGACTGGATGGCAAGGATTAACACTGGTACATCAAAAAAGGTCCTTAACCAATGGAAGCAGAAATTCATTGCTCATGTAATCAGTAGCGAGCATGATTTTTTTTTTTTTTTTTTTTGGATTGGAGGCTTAACGACCACCGTGAGCAACTCAATGGGCTATAAGCAGTCGCCCGTCCCTAATTTAGGGTCACTGGTTCCAGGGAAGGGAGAGAGCCAGTGCCGTAAGACAAACACAACATCCATGCCTCACCGGGATTCGAACCCGGACCCCTTTCGGACGAATGATCAGAGGCCATTGCCTTAGACCACTGCGCCACCGGGACGGCCGAGCATGATTGCCAAGCATGTTTGATTACACATGCTGTTGATAAAGTGATAGAGGATGCTGGATGGCAGCCAACACCATTGTTACCCTTTTCAGATATTAGCTCCAGGAGCCATTTGGGATGAGGCTAAAGACTAGTATTGCAACTCCCCAGAGCTGACAAGATATGTTCAAACGGATTAAGATGTGGAAACCTGGCTGGTTACTACATCCTATGGATATCCTAACTTGGAAGATAATCGTTGACCAGTCAAGCCCTAAGTGGATAAGCATTATTGTCCATAAACCTGAATAGAGGGCCTACAGTATCCCTGAAAAAAGTTTATTAGGGCTCAAGAATATTCTCTAGATGTACCTTTGAGTATGCAAGGTGTCACTCTCAAACACATGGAGTGGCTTAAAGCTATCCAGCATTATGCTTTCTCATATTGAAAAACCTCTTCTATTCTCATTCCCAGATGTTACAGGGATGTTTGCATTTTCTGCATTCTCTCCAGATGAGTACACATATGAGCACTTGTCCATGAAGAGCACAAGTCTTTATAGTCTGCTTTGTCACTTGTGGCAGCACCTGGTGTTTTACTGGATGGTCTTTTTTTCTCTGTCCTCTGGTATGTATTTCTTTTTTTATTTCTCTTTTTTATTATATATATTTGTTTCTCTTTCCTTTCCAAGAGCAACCTTCATGGCAAAGAAATCAATGTTGGATCATGGTTATTGCATGTGTTATCTCTGCCTCCTCTCCCCCCCCACCCCCAATAAATATGGACCCTGTGATTCTCAATTTCCTTTTGATGTTAGCTATTGTTAATATTTTTAAATCTTTGAATTTTGGGAAACATTTATTCTCTTTACAAAATTGGAACACATATATTGTGGTTTTGTTTTTTTCTATTTCAAATGTTGATGCATTGATTTATCCTTTTTTTCAATCTATTTTTTGTGCTTCCTACATATCTGACATTTCTTTGTAAGTTACATGAGGAAATTTGTTACACTGCCAGTCTTTCAAGTATGTTCCCATTTTTTTCTTTAGCATACTTTATTAAATTTTCTTTGTTTTCATTGTTTGAAGAAAAATGGTTCCTGTTTTTTTTTACATATAAAAGTGTGATTTGTACTTATACAGAAGATGAAAATATTAATGGAAACAAATGTAGGTGGTTTGCCCATGTGTGTGACATAGCAGATGAGAAATTACCTAACTAGATTATTGATTTCTGTTAGATGAGTCTGTAGACCAGAGGGTTGATCTGGAATAAGGTGAACTGAAGACATAAAATCAGACATTACTTATTGAGGAAAAAATACTTTAAAGGTAGAAAATCTTATAATGGACAAAAATTAAATTGAGAAATTGCTGCAGTTCAGCATTAACTTTTTAAAGTGTGTACCAAAACATGCTTGAATATCATGTTGATATAGTTGTGAGATAATAATGAATTTGATTTTTTATACATAAAAAATAAATTCCACACATCTTTCAACGAATATGCCTTCGTTGAAGGATGTGTAGAATATATATGAAAGATGTGATGCACAAATATGTGGATGTATTACATAGTTTCCAAGATACATTCTTTTACATATTTGTGTCAAGACTGTTAAAAATGGTAACTGAAAATGAAATGATAGCTTGTCAATATTTGTGGCATGCAAAAAGAATTTTTTTCTCTTAAATAAAACTACTGACAATAAACAAAAATTCCAAACTTACTACTTTACCTAAAAGACTACGATAAAAATGAATATATTGGAAAAGTTAATGATTCTCATATGAAATACTCTGATTCCAGTATCCCTTCACATCTCAAAAAATGAGACACTATGCCAAATAGTTACAAAAAGACGAAAATTGCATTGAATAACACAATTCTTTAACTTTCACCTTAATTTTTGCTTCTGAGTTACTCAGTTAAAATTGCACAACAGATTTTGTAATACGACAGCTCAATTTAATATGTTATCATTCCATAAATCAGATAAAATAATTTTATACAGAACATACAAGGGTCACTTCAAACGTTTTGCACACTGTGGGTTATCTCTTAAAAAACAAATGTATTTCACAACATACCTTTACAGGCCTACGAAGTAATATCCACATTTAGTTGTGACAGTGGCTCAATGTTTGGGCAAGTCTTGTATTCCAGTTAGGACACCTCCATTGTTGAGGTGTCGGATTATTTGGGTAACCTCATTAGAAACATCCTGAATCGTACTGAATCGTTTCCTGTGGAGTGGCTTTTCCAGTTTTGGGAACAAGTCATAGTCTGGTGGGATCATGTCAGGACTGCATGGCGCATGGGGGAGTAATTCCCATCCATGCTTTTCTAGAATGTCTCTTACTGTACTGGAAACATGTGGCCTTGTGTTGTCATGCAAAATGATAACACCAGCTTCAAGCATATAGGGAGTTGTTTGGCAAATCTTTGGGTATAAAACATTTTGTAGAAACCTTCTGTAGGCCTATGTCAAGGTCGGAGTGATAGCAACAGGTCCGTTGCTATCACTCCGACCTTGACATAGGCCATAATCATCATCAGCTTAACCCTTAATTGTTGACGACAGAAGTGTCATTCATTGCATCTGATGACCGGCCACTTTTTAGGTCGTCTTTGATGCTTTCCCGACCAGAGATCGTGCTAGGATTTTTTCAAAAGAGTAAAAATACTCCTTCATATTTTTTGAAGGAGTATTTTTCTTTCCAAAGGAGTAATTTTAGAGAACAAACAATTATCACATTAAATTTTTAGCTAAATAATATTTAATATAAAAACAACTAATTATATTTATATATAAATATATCAACATGAATTAGCATGTAAGTGAATTTCTTTTATATAAAATAAGTAAATCGTAATTTATCAAAATCTTACCTACTTGTCTTGTTTTATCCATGAGGCTGCAAAAAGTTTTGTTTTGCTTTTGAAAGACTACCAAAACTTGTGTGTGTGTGTTGCTTCACAGATTCAGATTCTACACACTCAAACTTCAAAGAGAGTTCTATTGTGGAGGAAGGAAATCTACAGTTTATCTCAATTACAAAAGATAAAATAAACCTTCATTGGGCATTGTAATGTGCAAGTTTGGTATTACAAAGGTCAACTAATTTATTATATCGCGAAAAAAAAATTATGAAAGAATCTTCGCTCCGTCCGACTTCCGTTTACAGAAATTTTTCCTCCGTTTTCAAGCTGAAACACAATCAGTTATCAAACAAAATTATATTTTACAATAAAAATGAGCAGAGGAAATATTGCGAGGGAAAAAAAAATTATGATTACAGATTAAATCTGCAGTTCGTCTAACTTCCATTTTCGAAAGTTTTGAAAGATGAAATTCCGTCCCCAGCCGGAACCCTCCCCCCTCCCCCCACCCCCAAATTATCTTCAGTTTTGATGACAACAAGTCAAAGGTACTCTTCGAATCCGCGAAAGAAACTCGTTCCTAAAGTTTACAAGGAAATTTTTGCTCCGGCGAACTTCCATTATCGGAAACTATTGTCTACACTTTTAAGCTGAAATGCAAACATTTATGCAATAAATTGATATTTAATAACAATATTGGACAGAGGAAACTTCGCAAGAAAAAAATTACAATCGCAGGAAAAAATTTCACTCCGTTTAGCTTTCGTTTTCGGAAATTCTGAAAAACAGAATACCGCTCCCCAGGCGGAAAACGAGCCCCCCCTAATCCTCCGAAAATAAAACATTATCTTCAGTTGTTTTTTTCATCGCTCTCAAGTATAACCGAAATGTGGAATTCCGCGAATCCGAAGAGCAATTTCATGCCTGATTCGTAACAGTCTGCGATATGCAAAATGAACTGCTCATACGGCTACGCACGGAAGCCGATCCACGGGTCCATAAACTGATTATGTTCGATTTCGATTGCAATTTTCGGAACTCTGAACGGTCCGTTTCTAAATCACTTATTTTTTTTTTTTACAAAGGAGATTTTAACACGCGACTTTTGCGAGCGATCCAAAAACAGACCCAAATTTTATATTTATATATATATTTTCTTAAAATTTCTAAAGGCGGGAGACTCCCGTTTAACAGCTTTGGTTCGGCGAGAATCCCACCCTGAAATGGCAATTAAACGAACTTCAAAACACGTCGCTTTTCCATACCTCCACACCAAGGCTTAACTGCATTACTGCACCATGCTACACCGATACAGTAGTGTCTCAATCCCGACACCGCTGAAACCTCCTTCCCTGTAATGCTTATGCTCATCAGTTGAGCTGCTCCACGGCCCTACTTGATCGAGCGAGCGGTAACGCTTCGCTTCGGGCCGTGGCTCGGCAATGGGAACCAAATCATGATTTTTTCAAAAACTGTGACATAAAAGTTAACACATAATTTCTTGATAAAAGAAAATGGTCATTTTTATGACAAAATTGCGTTGTAATCACCGATTATAAAAGGAAATTTCATATGGATAAACAATGCGTAAAAATACGCATTTCTAAATTTTAAAGCGTATTCGGAGTTTTTAAGGCGTGAAATATGCATGTAGAGGCGTTATCGCGATCTCTGTTCCCGACCTTGGCATAAAACGAGAAGCCCACCATGACACTGTGCTTCAATCCACTATGCTAATCCCACAAACTTCGCACAAAGATTTATGAATTTCAGTAGGGGATTTTCCTCACAAAGTTTCAATTTTAATGTTGGATCGCTGGTCGCTACGTGAGAACTGATCAGACTCACTTTCTTCCTCCATTTCTAGGCAAAATTTTTCAGAACAGGAACAAATTAGCCAGAAAACATAGACACAACTTTGTATACTGAAGTCTGACTCACAACTGGTGCAATGATAAGAGCGATTGCATCATCCTACAGGCAGTGCCTGCACAGTGTTCAAAACTTTTGACATGACCTCCATATGATTTCAGATATTTCCATGCTTAACCATCTTTGATTATTGAATATTCAAAAGAATTAAAACAATAAAATATGATAAGTACTAAATACTTCTATAGCCTAGGAAAACATGGTAAAAAAACTCAGTTCTCACTTTGTTAAAAATGAAGGCTGAACTTCCACGTTCGGCCCGCAGCTAGTTCCGAAAGCAATAATAGATGGCGCTACGGTAGCACTTCAACTATCCTCCGCTCTTCTCGCACGTGAAATGCATTCAGCCATCTCATGCCTATGCTTCGATGCGTCTTATCGTTTAGGACAATTCATGTGTCGGAAGAAGTACTCTTCAGGGAATGATGAGTACTCTTCCCGCACACTTGGTACGTGTTTTTTTTATGCTGAGATTTCTATTAATAGAGTGATGATTCTGACGTATTGTTTCGCCAAAGGATTGTCTTACGATGAGGCAATTGAAGAAACCTCACATGGCCACATCCACTGAGACAGTTAGCGACTGGTATTCGTATTGCAGACAACTAGTCTCACAGTTCATGGTAGCCTCGCAATGTAAATGTACTAGGCAGACCATATTCTGGAATATTTATTCCGACGGAATTGCAGTCTTTCCTTTGAAGTCCTGATTCCTGCTATCAGACAGTTCTTCCCTGGCAGATAAAACTTTCCTTGCTTTTATTCTGCTAGCTACAGTTTAATATTTATGAGGAAAAGCAATTCTTCCGTGAAAATAAATATATCACACATATACCACAATCAACATTCAAAAAGGTCCTTTTAAGGGCCACCTTTCATTCATATTATTCACTTCCTTTGCCACTTTCACAACGTAACGAAACACTTCGCGATGTAGCGATAACGTGTCGCCATCTATCGCCGCTTTATAAAACTATTTCCAGGGCGAACGTGGAAGGTTTACTGAAATGAACAGGTTAACATGTGTAACATCATAAAATATCATTATGTAAAAACTTCCATACCAAATGTTGCTCATACAAAAAAATCCATAATAATGATCTACAGAACTAACTGGTGGAAGTAAATATCTTCTACAAATATAATATTATGTTACTTACCTCTTCCTCAGGTTTGTACTCTTCATCAGAGGTACTATCATGATCAGAGAACTCTCCTTCTAGTAGTTTTACAGATGTTAAATTGTTTGATTGCTTGGCAGTTGATGAAACTAGCCATGGTAGCTGCAAAATTGAGAGTAAAAAGTTATGCTCACTAATGCATAAAATTTGAGAGTTTATAAATGTATTTCTTTTAAATCAAACAAATTGAAAATATTATCTGCATTAAGAATTCACATGCTTTCACATGGAACAAAAGAATCAAAACAACTGAAATTAAAATATTGGCTTACCCAGAGTAGACAAATAATTCACACAGAAATAATACAACTATAATTATTCCTTATTGCTGGGCTGTTTAAATTATCTGCAGACATTTCTTGTCCCTTGATGTCCTTCAGGTAACATTATCATATGTACTGATATGTAACATCGGTACAGCATTGATGACGTTACCTGAAGGACATCAAGGGACACAAAATGTCTGCATATAATTTAAACAGCCCAGAGATAAGAACTTGTATTATATCTGCATGAATTATTTAGAATCAAAATGCATCAAATGCTACAAGAAATTACACAAATGCAAACACAAATCTAGTAAGGCAAAACACAGATTTACAGTTTCTTTTGTTTGTCTGTTGTTTTTTTTTTTTTTTTTTTTTGCAAAAGTGTTCCTTAGCCCTTTTTACAAAAAAAAAAAAAAAAAAAATCATGCCTATAAGAATGATGCCACAGAGAGTGCAACAACTGTAACTTGTGCGAAACAGAAAAACATAAAAGATGTAAAAACTCATACATCTGTTCTGTCGCTGATTTTCCTGAGTTTGGGAGGAACTGGCCACTTCTCTTGAACGGCTAGAAAACCAATGCGACAGATCCACGCCATTCCCTTCGAGAATGATGAATGGGAAATCTTGCGCAAATTCTCCTATTCATCATCCCTGAAATTCAACATCCTAAATTAATTTAGTAAAAAAATTGAAGGAATTCATCCCATTCATTTTCATGACGTAATTATTATTTTTTCTGTGTGTGGTGTATGAATGATCGCACACTTGAAAAGATCAGAAGCAAAAATAAAAAGAAAGCATAATTTTCGGAAGAAATGCTAATAAAGTGTAATGTGAATAATTAATTAGTTGAAATTTTTATATTTGTGTGTGTTTAGGAAAGCAGCTTCATAGACACAGGGTTCGTACTCTTTTTTGGGGAAAAAATTCAAGGACTTTCCAGGCCTTTTCCAGGCCATATACAAAATTCCAGGATGAATATTACGCTTTACAGTATCATGCTCAAATTATTTTTTAAAAGCAATTTCAGTTTTAAGTAATAAAAATGATGAAAGATGCAAATGAATGAGTGTGCTTTTTTACCCATTACATTTCTTTTTAATGTTTTTAATTGGCGAATTACCCAATAATGCTAAATTGAATCATGATGCAATTACCACAAGGCTATTCAGAAAATCCTTTCCCTCAATCAGAAAATGATTAATTCAATCAGTCATTTTAGCTGCATCACTATTCTGCACTATCTTCCATGTAATCAGACTATTATTGATAACAACTGAAATTATTATAAAATAAAGTGAGGGCAGATTCAGAATTTAAGAATGGGGAGGGCGCACGTCTAACAGAGGACTGGTAAAAAAATCTCTGAGATTTATTTCCTCCAAAAAACACGGTGGTAAAACATGGAGGACCCATAAAGGGGAGATGGGGTGCTTGCCTCTCAGAGTACATCACAAACAGCAGTTCTGAAGTACTGCTGTGTGGATCACTGAAAAGTTCGGGCAAATGTAAGACAAAACGTGGAGTTGCAAATCCATAAGTGAAAAAGTGTGATGTCTGAAAACAAGAAACGTGAGACAAAGCAAAGCACTTATCTACTTACTCAACCTCCCCCTTTTTTGAAATGGGGCATGTGCTTGTTATGCCCACAGGTGGATTCAAGTCTCAAATCTTTCATACTTACCCAGCTGGAGAGTGGACGTAGGGCTTCAAGCTTGGAGAATGAATACTGCTCTTATATCTATGCCTTTGAATTTAATTTCGACCATTTTCAACAGGGTAGGTTCCTAGGTTGTACCTAACAGCATACTAAAATTTCGCCAAAATCCAACCCCTTTTACGGAAAAAACCAAAGCATAAACGTTTCTGCAACCTACAGTTCGAAAGGGTTAGTAATTTCTAAAATAAAAACATAACGAACAGCGTGAAAACTAGCTCATACACAGAATATTTGAAACTACAGTATGCGCTCTCAATTATTAGGGATGATAGGGGAAGGGAATAGAACTGTCCATAATTAGCATGTTCTCGTTGCGCTAGGCGCTTAGCACTGCTGAATTCCGTCAGACCCCCAATGGTCAAATGATTGAAATGTGCTGATGTTCATGGAATGAAATGGTTGATCAGCTATGATAACCGCATAAAAGTTCGAAGGGGAGGAGGGGGGCGATTTTTTTTTACTTTATGCAACATTCTACATTACTCCAGTATTTATCTTGTCATCATCAACAATAGCAATGTAACTACCACTTACGATCGCGGATATCGGCTAACTCAAAATCTGCCATACAACTAAGGGATACAACACACAGGTATCCTGTTACAATGTATTGTAATTGAAAAAAAAAAAAAAAAGGTTTCAGGAATTAAAATCGAAAAAAAAAACTTTCAGAAATTAATATCATCAAGTCATGGTGTTTCAAAAATCCGCTTTCCTTTATAATGTTTAAAAACATGTAATGTTTTTTCTTTTTTATCTGTCGTGTATAATAAAAGTGGGTTGATTTTTTTATGGAATCAGACGTCCATATGTCTGATTGTCTTCGTCTGAGTTCACACGTTAGCTACTGTGTACAAGTAGACCTATTTTTTCAGCTCAAAAATATGTACTTTTGTATGTATTCACAGTATAACTCATTCCGTATTCCCACAGAACAAAATTCAGCAGATACAAATGAAGAACATCAAGACCCACCCAACACCATGTTTCCGATTGTCTGCTGTTTATATTCAAGAAATGCGAATATGGATCAATGGTGAATGCAGCAACTATGGTTTTTATTTATTACCAAGAAAAAAAAAAGGAGCCTGAAAGCTGTAAAGCTGAAACGGATATTTCTCCCCCTCCCGAAAACATTCCGATTAAGTTCAAACAGCAGGAGCACGCGTCCACGCACACTCAGCCTCTGGAATGTCCTTTTCATTTGGCACATCGCCATAAATCACCACCTGCAGCTCACTGAAGTGTCTTCCTCCTTCACCCTAACTATAGGAGGAAACGTAAAAAAAAAAAAAAATGCTGCCCAATTTTTGACAAAATGAACAAAATTTACGTCATAACGTTGCAATTTACTAAAATACGTTTATCTGCTGAATTTCGCCTAAATCCATTGAAAACTTTTTAATTATAGATTTTTTTATTAAAACAGTAACTCAGACATCTGAATAAAAATGCATGTTTGTAATTAAAATAGAGTCCATATCATCACAGAAACAAAATTTAAGGATCACTCTGTTTAAATAAACCATGGCATCTAAAAAAAAAATCATTTGCTTGCTTTTCCCGTAATTTATAATTGCCGTTTCTTTTTTTCAATCCGATTTTTGCAACGGAAGATTTTTTTTTTTTTTTTTGCATCTGCTGAAGTTTCAAACGGAATTTGGCGAAATTTGCACTAGAACTTTATTGTGATGTATTTTAACCACTGTAAAAATTTTACTGTGTTATTTTCAAAATTCGGGAAAATGGATTTCTGAAAAATATCTCTTAGTCCTTTTGAGCCGTGGAAGTGATAAACAGGTGTTTGCTTTCTTCCCGACCAAGGGCTTCGGATCAGCGCTCCCAGCTGTCAATCAACCGTTGCTATGGTAACACACTTTCTGCTCAAGGCTCACTGTCTAAAGAGGCACACATAATAAAAATTTCCAATGCTAACTTTTTAAGTTTTAAACGGATTCAAATGGAATTTTGGGAGTGAGCTTCTGTAATCCAATTATAGTAAATGTAAAAATTTCAGCCACTTTTGTGAAAAATTCGCGAAGATAGTTTTCTTATTTTTTATCATAAGTAGCCGAAGTCTCTTGAGGGGTGGGCCGGAAGCAAGCGTCTTAATGCAATAAACAAGGAGCAGATGAATGTGTTGTTCAGGCATACTCTTCACTGGTGGGTGCCAGCTGACTTGGTAAACACGCGACCCCCTTGCGAATGCTAAATGTCTCTTCTTTCCCCTTCTGTTGTTCTCAGTAGTTGTCAGACGGACATCAAGCTCAGGGCTAGAGAATGCATCAAGCTCCCCTTCCCTAACAGACCTGCTAGTAATCATCCAATTTTATTGCACTGGAAGTAGTGCTTCACCCCCCCCCCAGCCAAATTAGGATTTGGACACATCCAAAACACCACTGTTGCCGGCGGTTTCTTTGAGAACAGAGGAGAGGAACTTAAAAAAAATGAAGGGGTAACAGTCAGTAACACGATTTCCTAAAAGGGCATTTTTTTTAAGCACTAATTTCAAATTTCAAGGCTTTTCAAGACAGCATTAAACAAATACCGTTTTTCCAGGATATTCCAGGCCTTGAAAACGTAATCATGATTTTCCAGGACTTTCCAGGTTTTCAAGCACGCGTGCGCACCCTGTAGACAGGAAAATAAAGTATACTTATTTTAAATGAACGAATCCAAATAACTTAAACCTCAGAATCAAAATTAATACCTAATTTTAAATTTCACGTCAGCTAGCTGATTTACTCTCAATCTGGTCCAAAATTATATCGTCACGTACTAATATTAGAAATTTGTGAAACATGTTCCTGTGTAGAAAAATGTTGAATTATATAATGTATGTTGTGTATGTAAAATACAGGCAGTGATAGATGAAATGCAGAATGAAATAGTCAAAATTACAGTTCTACAAAATTAATGGAAGCACGCGTTTCCTTTCGAAAAACCCTTGCAATTGTTCACCGGAAAGCAGGTTTTTATTTGCTGCAGGCGATCAAAATCCCTAAGCAAGTCATCATCTGGTCACTATCTGTGCACGTGGACCCAGGCAGCCTACAAACCAATCATAGTTCAATGCCCGGAGGGTTGACATGAGCACCCTAAAAAGGAGGGAAGCAATGTTTCACACTCTCACTTTTTGCTCTTTGTTTGTGCTTGGGTGTGTCCTGAAAAGGGGTTACCATAAGCAATAATTTATTTCGGGGATAGATTAGGAGATTAGGACCATAATTTCCAAGATTTCCTTATAAAGTTCCAGATACATAAACTGAAACCCTAAATTTACTACACAGCGGCATTTTGCGCAAAGTTTAGGTGACTTAACAGCTTCTTCGCGAAAAGCGAGAGAAGCCGGGGGGGGGGCTTACGAACCCATAGTTTCGCCAATGAAAAAATCATTCCCTCAGATGCCTTTTCTTACGAAGCTCAGGTAAAGGCAGAAACATTTCAAGATTTGTGGGGAAAACAACTCTTCCTTGTAGATGTGCAATAAAAAGCTCAAGAGGGCACAGCCCGAACCTGGAGAGCTATTAGAAATTTTTCTGCGGATTTACACTAAGGTAAAAACGCTGTATAACTTTGTAATTGGAAATGTTTTCCTAACTTGCTTTGTTTACAAGATAGCCTCCCCCGAGCCCCCTGATCAGGGGGGCCTGGGGGGTCATTCAGATATCCCTTAAATAGATCATATCATCCCTAATTAATACCTGTTGACCCCGTTTTTCTGTTCAAATTCATTCTCGAGTTATTGAAGTGAGCTGCGAGTTTGGGAAACACCCTGTATATCACATCCAACAGTTTCAAAATATTTATCACCATTAATTCAGCTATACATACACTCAGTAGACAAAACTTCAGAGATAGGGGTGATGGGCAGTTTACAAGGGCATGCCCCGCACAGAGTGGAACAGACCCAAATCGAAATAGTCAGACAGCAGGGCTTCCCAACAGTGTATCGCAATCGACAAACATGAGTAAACATGGTGATCTGAGTGACTCTGATCGAGAAAGCACTGTGGTTCTTGAGGGCAACTCTATCAAGGGTCAACCGCAAGTATGCTATTAATGAATGTATCAGCACCCAGAGAGCAAGCAGTGGTGAACCACATGCCACTGATAACTGGGGTCATCAGTGGCATGTGGTTTGCCACTGCCACTGGATAATTATCCAGGCTAGTACAGACCAACCACTTGACAACGGTGGCACAAATCACATCCAGGTTAAATGTTGGAGGCCCAAGCAGCATCAGCGAACGAATGGCATGGTGCACGCCACATACCCTGGGCTACAAGAGCCAATGCCCTACTCATGTGCCACTGTTAACTGCTTGGCATTGGAAATTATGCCTCACCTGGAGCCGGAAACATCAAAACCAGACCTCTGCAGAAGTGGCACTGCATTGTGTAGTTAGATGAATCCCATTTTTAGCTGTATCAAGCTGACGAAAGGGTGAGGGTATGGTGTCGACAGCATGAGACCTTTCCTACCAGGTTGGCTCTGTTCAAGGTAGTGGTGGCTCTGTGATGATTTGGGGAGCATTCTCATGGAACACATTGGGTCCCTTAGTGTGTCTGGAGAGGTCCTCACGTGGTGGTACACTTTGCCAGCATGTGCTGGCTGATCGCCTACAAGCTTCAATGGTCTTCACACATCTTGTGGCCGATGGCCCATTCCAGCAGGACAATGTGCTGACCAACCAGGCCAGAACCATCCGGGCATGGTTGAGGAACACTCATCTGGGTTTGAAACCATCCAGTGGCCCCGAAGATATCTGGATTTAAATCCTGTGAAAGCTGTCTGCGATGCCATGGAGTGGAACATCAGATTCATGGTTCCTGGACCCACATCTTGCGCAGAGTTGTGGACAATACTGCAACAGGCATGGGTGGCATTACCTCCGGCATCTGGTAGAGTTGATGTCTTTGCATGTACAGGCTGTTATTTGTGCTAGAGAAGAACCAACATGCTATTAGGTAGGTAATGCTAATGTTTTGTCCATTGGCACTCATATTTATATAAAACAGAACACCTGAAAGGAGTCAGCCATGACTTTGATTTTTTCAGGATATGTTCATTAGGCAATACAGAACAAATGATTATTATCTTGGTGTTATATATACGCATTGTGTTAATGTAGCTAATAAACCCATGTGGCCACCAGGGCCGTAGCTTCGGGGAGTCTCCCCAACAAAAGTTTCAACAAACTTAATAATAATTAGCACAGGCCATATTTTGAAAAAAAAAAAAATGAAAACCATTTTCAGTATTACACCTAAAGCACATAATACATCGATCTGACTGAGAAGGAAAGCTCATAAATCAGCTGATTGAAGATCATGTATCTTGAGCCACAAACATAGAAATTGTAAGTTCTGAAACATCTAAGTGTTTTCACAGAAGCTTGCTTAAAACACAACAATACAGATAAACTTGTCGCTCTGACTTCCACGATGAAGTGTTGCAATCATACACCTGTCCGTTTTCCCGTACTCATTATACTTGCTCATTATTTTCAAATTGGTTTGCATTTGAAGTCCATCGCAAAAGTTCAGGCACAAAACACAAGAACAAACGATGAGCCGAGTCCTGCTGCAGCACAAAAAATCTTTAAGGAATTAACATCTCTAGTGTCCATTGTGTTGCCTCATCCTTCTTATTCACCTGATCTCATACCATTGAACTATGCTCTGTTTAACAATGTAAAGGATGCACTGTGCAGTCAGTGATTTCCATTTCAGGAAATACTACAGGTCATTTCAGGAAATACTACACCTATGAGTGGTATCACAATACCCATAAAGCATTATTCCATGAAGTCACCAAAAAGCTCTCAAGCAGACAGCAATAATAATCAGGGCTTGAAAAATATCTGAAAAGTTACATGCTTAGGTTGACATAAGCAGAAATTAACCCCTGCCAAGGTAGTAAAAGCTGTAGATGCCCAGAAAAATTAATCTTTTCAGATAAAAAAAAAAAATAATAATAAGGGTTCTGATTTATTAAGTTAAAAAATACAATTAACTTTTTTTTTTTTTTTTTTCGCGTGTCTTGCATTTCCATTTTAAGGGTCTATATTCAAAATGTTCAATGCACAAAAGCATGTATCTCAAGTTTTAAGATGATGATGCTGAAATTGGTATGAAATAATATGATGATGAGACATTGGGATTTGAGAAATTTAGTGATTCTGTCATGTTCCTTTTGTTGAAGTTTTCACCCATTGTCACTAAACAATGGAGGCTAATTCCATCAGAGGCATGCATTCTGTCACTGACTATAAACATTTGGAGCAAAATTACATATAGTTCCAATTTTTGGACCAAGAGCCTAACATAATTAAAGAAGTGATATTCTCCTGTCCTCGGCATTCCATAATAATAATACAATTTCCGGTGATTAGCAGTGAAATGAAACACAATGTACGACTACTGCTTATTTTCTTGTTAGTACAAATTTCTATTCAAAACTTTATCTTAAATTTAGTTGCCCAAACCAAAAAATAAATGGTTATTTAACCTGCCCATGCCTGTAATTTACATGCCCTGGGCATTTGGGGCATGATATTTTTCAAGCCCTGAACAATGTATACTTAGAAAAGGAGCAATTGGTGACATGGCCAGAGTAGCAGAATGTAGACGTACGCCGTATGCAGATAGTTTTCAAATTATTATCAAATTTTTCAAATAGTTTTGCTTGTAGATTAAAAAAAAAGGAATTTTATTTACAGGAATTAAAACACTTACTCAAGGCTTTACTCAGATTAATACACTTAATTCTATTTAAACTTGAACAATGTTCAATTATTTTCACATCTTCCGAGTTCTTTCGTTTTTACAAACATTTCTGGCCTTTAGATTTTATAGAGGCCTGTTGTTCTCAATGTATAGGAACTCTATCAAAAGTTACATTTACACAGAAAGAATTTAAATTTTATTACCACGTTCCTCTTACTGTTGCCAGTTATTAAATTAAATTCTTTTCCTTATGTATTTTGTACGTTTACTATTTTTAATTAAATTTCTGAAAATGTTATTTATAATTTTTGAAGTTCCTTAATGGAACTGTTTTTCTGGATATAAAAACTTTCTTTAATTAGTCTCTTGTTTTATGAGGTTCGTGGTCCAATATTTTAATATTTTACTGTAAAGATCCATTTCACACACATTGCTGCACATTCGATTGTAATGTACTTATTTTGTCCTAATTGGAATCTGTAATGCTCTAATAATTATTTATTGTTTTATTAATTTTTCTTTAAATTATATTATTGTATTGTTATCGTGATTTGCGGGTTTGCAGCAAGTTTTCTGCTTCAATGGTTGTGTACGAAGATACATTTTATTTTTATACAACTCTAGACATGGCTATTGATACACTTACACCAATGAGCCATTACAGAAATGAGCACGTTTGGGGACCGAACAGTGACGCAGGTGAAGTTCACTGAGCAGTATATAAACAACCCGAGGACCGGCTTTCAGTTAGTCGAGTGTTCGGAGTCAGAATGGGAAAAGCTGCTGATTTATCGGAGTTTGGAGTTTAATAAAAGACAAATTGTGATGGCACGGCACTTCGGAACTACGATCTCGGAAATGGCACGGCTTGTGGGTTGTTCACGTGCCATTGTAGTGAGTACATATCAAAAGTGGTGCACAGATGGCCAAAAGACGAACCGTCATCCCAGCTCATTGATGCCAGAGGAGAGCGGAGTCTGTCTCGTATTGTTCACAAAGACCGTAGGGCCACAGTGCGACAAATCACCCGCCGTTACAACAGCACTAATCAGGGCAATGTGTCACAGCACAGAGTTCATCGCACCCTTCTGCGAATGGGCCTGTGTAGCCAAAGATCCAGCCGTGCTCACTGCATGTCATCGCCAACAACGCATAAAATGGGCCCAAGATCATCCAGATTGGACCGTGGATGATTGGAAGAAAGTGGCCTGGTCTGACGAATTAAGATTCTTTGTGCATCACGTAGACAGCCGAGTGCAGATACGCTGATTACCAATGGAGGCTATGGCACCTGGCTGCACTGTTGCGTGGAAATAGGTCGGCAGCGACGGTGTTATGCTGTGAGCGATGTTTTCTTGGGACACTTTAGGCCCCATTATCCCAATAGCACAATCCCTAACAGCTATCAGGTATCTGAACATCGTTGCGGACCAAGTTGACCCATTCACAATAACTGCGTTCCCTGATGGTGATGGCCATTACCAACAGGATAATGTGCCATGCCACACAGTAAGAATCATCAAGGAATGGTTCGAGGAACATGATGGTGACTTCCTGTTAATGCCCTGGCCTCCAAATTTACCTGACATGAACCCAATCGAACATTTGTGGTTCAAATTGGAAGAGCCAGCTTTACGTTTTTTAATAAAATGTGCTTTCTCACACTCCTCGTCTGTTAGGCTTTGCTAAACTGAACTTTCTAATGTTTTGCAAACAGCGGTTCATTTCGGCTACTTGTCTAAAATTTTCTTCAACTTATTGCACAACTTTCAATGGATCAGGTTCACTACACTTCTACCTAAGGATTCCAGTCCCCGATTTGTTGGTTCCATTGATTACACTCCACTAACTCTTTCTATTTTGAAGAAATGTTGCAAAAAACACAATCTGGACTTTGGGACTTGCACCAGGAATGTGTTCTTGCTGGTTAGAAATTATCGTGATTCAGTCCTAATTCTCAACCGATCTGGAGTATACTTCATTCCTTTAGTTCCTTGTGATTCCAACTCAACAGAAAAATTCTATATAGGTTCCACACTTCAGACTCTTAATTGTTCTTTATCTGAAAGCGTGTAAATTACCAAATTTGGGAATTCGTGCTGCAACCTTGATCTACCTTGTTTCATACCCCGCCAGTGGAAGATTTTCATCGAATCTGTGTACCCCACTACGGAAGTTCACCATTCGTCACTATTTTAACTACATGCCTTATGACTTTCATTGACTAAAGTTGGCAACGACTTTTCATAATTGTTGCATCATGGGTCTACTTCTTTGTATTTATTGCTTGCTTACTCATAAAACTGAGGCACTATGCCTGATGATGAGGCACAGGCGGCCTTGAAAGATCTTGCTTTTAGTGTTTTAACCTACTGGCATTTTAATTGTAAATAAAGTATTTAACTTAACTGCAATTTTAACACATCGTACTGAGACAGATTTGCGGGGAAAACAACTTTTATACAGGGTGTCCCACTCGCTACCGAACCCGGCATTTCTTTAATAATATTAACACCAATGAAGATATTGCAACGAAATTTGAAGTGGACTTGCCTCACTTCATGCAAAATGTGATGACATCAAAACATGTGCTGGAAGCAGCCACCATTTGCATCTAGACAGCATTGAACACGGCGCTGTCCGCCAGCCAGCCGGACACGCTTCGCTGCTGCTTTGTTATGTCATTTCGTTGAGCGTGTCTACACAATACTGTTGTTGATAGTTAGTGCTCGTGGCTGTTTGCGTGCGTGTGAAAATGTATCGGTATACTCTGAGGAATGAGTGCTTATTGTTCACACTTATTGGAAAACATAATCGATAAAGTTTTGTCAACAGCAATTCCTGGAGAGCTTTACAGGCAGACATCTGCCGAGCAAGTTCACCATTTGGGCATTGTCGAAGAAATTGGAAACCAAGGGGACTTTATTAGACGGCCATGTAGGAGGTCGTCCACAAATGACCGAGGAAACGATCCAGAATGTAAAGGGCTGACTACTTGCTCTTCTCAGGAAGTCACTTCGCCTACTGTCACAAGAAACAGGGTTGTCCAAAAGCACTTGTCAACGTGCTGTGAAAAATTTATGCATACCGTATCTCCATTGTCCACGAACTGAAAGAGCATGACCACATGAAACAAGTGACATACTGTCGATGGTTTCAGGAATTTCTTCAGGAAAATCCGGGCATTCTGAACTACACGTGGTTCTCGGACGAAGCATGGTTTCACCTGTCCGGATATGTCAATTCTCAAAATTCCCATATTTAGGAAAGTGAAAATCCGAACACAATACATGAAGAACCCCTTCATTGACAGAAAATTGGTGTTTGGTGTGGGATGACCCGGCACAGCATAATTCGCCCCATCTTCTTTGATACAAACATCACAACAGCTGCATATATGGAAATCTTCAAAACCTTTGTAAATCAACTGAATGATGAAGAACACTTCATTGGATATTACCAGCATGATGGAGCGACATCACACACACCATACACCAGTATGGCCGAAATTCAGTCCTTTATTGGCGACTGCGTCATTTCGAAGGGTCTATGGCAACCTCACTCGCCTGATCTGACACCTCCTGATTACTTTTTATGGGGATATCTAAAAGGGAGAGCTTACCAAAAGAAACTGCAAACCATAGATGCCTTGAAAGCAAACACCACCAAAGAAATTCAGGCAGTGACGGCGGATGTACTTGCAAGGACTTCCCACCATATGGTGCACCGGGTTCAATGCTGTCTGGACGCAAATGGTGGCCACTTCCAGCACATGTTGCGATGTCATAACATTTCGCACAAAATGAGATAAGTCCACTTCAAATTTCGTTGCAATATCTTCATTGGTATTAATATTATTAAAGAAATGCTGAGTTCGGTAGGAATTGGGACACCCTGTAGTATTTAGTATGAAAAATGGTTACTGTTCTGCTGCAAACAGAGTTCGTACACATTTACAGAAAATAAATTCCAGAACTTTTCCAGTTCATCAAAAAATTCCAGGAGCTTAAATTTTTGCTAGAATCATAGTGCTTTATTTTATATTTTGCAATTTAGGGGTGAAATTTACTATGCATTTAGAATTCTTATAAAATCTTCTATTACAGAGTTTCTTCAGTGTGTGTTACATCTCCAATGAAGTGGCAAAATTTCCCAGCATAAAAACTGCTCCATATAAAATTTATATGAAGCAATCTGGAATTTAGCACAATGACAATAACAACACAAAACAATTTTGTCATGGCACTGAAGATCCCATATTAAATAGTCATCAATTCTCATAAACACATGCTGAAGAGGAAACCAGATATCTGTCTACTTCAGTGAGGAAAGCACATGCTAGATGGAATAGCCATCTTGGACTTGTGGGAACGTTTCCACATGCTATTGTGACTCCAACTGCTTTACCACAAACTATAGTCACTGGAAATGTGGCACTGAAACATCTTGCACTGCAGCAACACATGAGATTAAAGAGATGGCATCATATCTTCACACTCCATGGAAGGAAGTGATGTCATCATGATAAAATGCAGCAGAGAGCTAGAACAAAGTGACACTATCAATCTAAACATTTCAACCATTTTTATTTTCATTGCAAGATTAAATTCCAGGATTATTCCTGGACTTAAGAGGCATGGAAAACATGTAAATCAAATTTCAGGACTTTTACAGGATTCCAAGGGTCATTCGTGTGAACCCTGTCTGTGCAAATGGGATAAATCCAAATCATTTCTGAATGTGTATTTTATTTTACAAGAGTGTTCAAGCTTTTTTTAGCAAACTGGATACTATGTTTGACAAGATCTGAATCACATACTTTCACACAAGAATGTTGCTACACACTCATCTGGCACAACAAAAACTATTTAATTGGAGGTTGGGTAAGCACAATGAGCAGCAAAATCAACAGACTCTTACATATCTCACCATTTGTAGTTTTATGTTTTTGGAACCACATTTAGTTGAATTGAAAAGCATCCTTTACCTGGGCTTTTTTCTCCCTAAGTTCTTTGGTCTTTGATCTTGTCAACTTTGGTTCATACGTGGGGCTTTCTACATCAACACTTTCATCCTCTGGTTTCATTGTGTTGCGAACCATAGCAAGAACATAATCATTCGTCATGACATGCTGTAAATATACGGGGATAAAAATAAATGGAAACTGAAAGACACAATTCACTCTTTGAATCATTTCAGCTATAAAGCCACATGAAAGTTTTATACAATCAAATGTAATATGAAGAACACATTTTATTTACAGAAGTAATATGAACAATGATACAGGTATTTTTAACACAAATTATCATCATTTTAAGAATAGTCAGCAGAGAAAACATTTTTTGGTCATATTCAAAATTTAGCACACATTATAATTTACAAAATGCCCTACAACGTAAGATTTTTTTTCCACCTTGCACTCAAATATTTAGATTGTGTTAATCAGGATACATACTTGTTTCACATTGATGCATATTTTAAGCAGCATGAACAACTAATGGGCAACTTTTCATAGATAATTTCAAACATTAATTCAGTATCTACCTGTGAGAGAGGATTAAAAGCAAATACCAACTATCAGGCTCACTCTGTGTCCCTGAAAAATGTGATTGTAGGTAATGTTTTCAATTTTCACTTGTTCATCAGAACTTCACAAGGATTACTTTTCTCAGTATTATTTGGTCGAAAACGAGTTCAATAAAAATTCCGAAATATGATTAATATAAAATTCTTCTTGATTTGATGAGAACACTTTTTTTTTCACTGCAAATTTTTCATTACTTTTGAAGTCTACATCTCTTGGATTTATGGGCCTGTTTTTAGTTTGTGCAAATACATTTTCAGTTTAGTGTTACACCCTTCCTCATACATTTTTCACTGAATTTTTCCCATAATTTTTCATATACATCTATTGAGCTTTGGATTATATCTATTTTTCATATGTTCTGTGACTTTCCCCTACATATCAGTAAACATTTGGAACTTCTCTATTTAAAAATAGCCTTCACTTTGCTTCCATTTCATTTTTTTTTTTTTTTTTTTGCAAGCTTCATGTAAAATACAATGGATGGAGTTAAAGTTTTTGTAAAAATTATCATATAATATATAATATAAACTAAAAATTTCCTTGAATGAACAAGATGTTGAAATTACATGCATGAGCATCAAAATTTGGGTAACATTTCAGGAATTCAACCCTACTACTTGTTGTAAAGGGGGAACAGAGGTACTGTACTTTTGTAAAAATCCACAAACAGTGAAATTCAGGAAAAGAAAAAAAAATCCTTCCTATAATCTGCAGTGCCGCATAATCAGCAAGCTATGAAATTTAGGGAAAAAAACTGCTGTATAAACTGTAGCTGTGATGTTAATCCCAAACTGTAATTTTGTACAGATCACGACATGTTCCAGCAGCCCTACAAAATGGGGGAGGGAGGGACAAATGTATTAAAAATTGTCATTTTTAAATCCCTTTCTGTTACTTTCAAGTGAATAAAGAGTAAAAATTTGGAAAGTTTTTTCACAGCACTACAGCAGTTCCATAGTTAAAGCTGAGGCACCCATGAACTGTAAGATATCTCGGCAAAAAAGGTGGCTACCATCAAAGATTTGAAAGTGATGTTTCGATTGCAACCCATTGACAAGTAATAAGTGTTCCCACTTGCTGGCACATAGTGGTTTTGACTGATCAACATAAATAAACAGACTTTGACTTCTGTAACATGTTTATTTACACATTAGAAAAATTCCTGCAGAATTGACAAACATCACCCTAGATTTCACTAATGTCTGAACTTTGCATTTCAGTGTCCCACCAGTACCATCAACTGCACACTTGCCATGAATGGTTTCTTTACAACTGTTTGAGGACCTCCACCTTTGTATTGCTTTACCTTTTCCTGTTAGTAATATATTTTAGGTAATTTTCCAAATATATAATACAACCTTTCCTGACAACTTTGATGTAGATTTTTTTAAAAACAAAGTGCTACAAAAATATGTTTTTAAGTGGTGTATTATCCATATCAGCATATAATCCACAAAACCTAAATTTCTGATTTTTTAGCAGATAGCCTACAGATCATATGATGAAAAATAGGTTACAGTTCCACTAAGCTTCTCAGCATTCAGAGTGGCTGTTCTTTCACATTCCCCACATCACCAATGTGATCCTCTTCCACCATCCCAGAAACAAATTTGCCTTTGCTGTTTTTGCTTTATTTATTTTTTAAAGTAACAGTTCAAAAAATGAAACCTTGAAGTTCACAACTGATAAAAATAAAACATTTACTAAAAATACTAATCAGATAATCTAACATCTTAATACATAGGGGATAGAAACCATTCTCTCCAAGAATGCTACAGCATGTTAAATATTGAAGCAGTGAATGGCATGTAATAAGATGAATTAAACATAACTATTAGTTATTAACTAAACACTACTACTATTCATAAAAAACAGGAAATGGATTGCTGGAAAAAGTTACATTAATATTTTCCATGTGATGGCAGGTAGTGATGCAAAATGAATCAACAGCCTGAAACACAGCTATAGAATCATGACCTTAGTTTAATTTGCTATTCTGTAAATGATTGGGATTGCATGCTAGACAATTTTTTTCCACCTAAAAATTCTTTCTAAGGGGATTTCTTAAAGAAAGAAGCTATATGAATAAACTGTGAAGCTTTGATAAATTGAAACACAAAAATCAACAAGCCACTGCCAGCACTGACTTAAGAAAACTACATAAAGTGGCACAAAACACAGTACTTCTTTGCTTTCAAGAACACAGCAAATATTCTGAACCCCTGAAGGGCAGCTGTTATGTAATGTACACAATATTAATCTATGCAGCTTGTTTGGCATTTTCCACTGATGTCACCTGCCAGCTAGCAGTTATGGTTCCACTGCACAGTGAATTTTAAAGAATGTAAACCTGCACTTCAGACAAATTCAAGCACCATGTTTAAATTCAACATGGTCAACCACAAGCAAAAAGTGGCTCAAAACTCTACCAGTAAACAGTTCAGAGGGAATCGCAAGATATGCAGGACAGTGGAATAAGCTCATTTCGTTAGCGAGTACCCATTAAATGTATGACATAATTTTCTACTGATAAAAATTCTCACAGGAAAAGTGATCTTGCCGAGACATTAACTAACATGAACAGCAGACAGAAATTCTTTACACCCTGGCATGCTACTACATATTAGTTTAAAACTACATATCAGTTGCATGCAGAATTGCAAGACATGCCACTGAAATAACACACACACACACACACACACACACACACACACACACACACACACACACACACACACACACACACGCACTGATTTAGTAAATTTACATATACACTGACGGAAAAAAAAAATCACAACACCAAGAAGGGGTTGTGTTAGATAAACGACAGTTGGTAGGTGGTGAGAGTACATCTGTAAGATGACGTCTATGCATACTTTGCGCTCGGCGCATACGTGTGGCGCTAGTAGCGCCCCTCGGAACATGCAAAGCAGGTTTGCTGTAAATACGCGCTGTAACGTTCGTGAGCATTAGTTATCGTTCAGATTCGACGTAGGGTGTTGATGTTAGTCAAGAATGCTTTTAAGAAGACGAAGAAGCCATTATCAACAGCTCACGGAGTTTGAACGAGGTCGTGTAATAGGGCTACGAGAAGGTGGATTTTCTTTCCGCAATATTGCAGAACAACTTGGCAGGAATGCTTAGCCACTGTGCACGATTGTTGGCAGCGGTGGTCAAGGGAAGGTACTGCCTCAAGAAGACCGGGATCCGGCCGGCCACGTGGCACTACTGAGAGCGAAGGCCGCCGTTTACAGCGTATGGCCGTGGCGCATCGTACCGCGTCTGCGGCAGCAATTCGAGCTGCAGTTGCCACCACAGTGACACAACGAACTGTTACAAATCGGTTACTTGAAGGACAGCTCCGAGCCAGACGCCCTGTAGCGTGTATTCTACTTACTCCAAACCACTGCCGTTTGCGACGTCAGGGGTGTCAAACTAAAGCTCATTGGAGGACGGAGTGGAGATCTGTTGTGTTTTCTGATGAAAGCCGGTTCTTCCTTGGGGCCAGTGATGGCCGTGTGTTGGTTAGAAGGCCAGGTGAGCGCCTGCAACCAACCTGTCTGCGGCCGAGACGCACTGGACCTACACCTAGAGTTATGGTCTGGGGAGCAATTTCCTATGACAGCAGGAGCACTCTCGTGGTTATCCCACGCACCCTGACGGCACAGTTGTACGTCGGTCTGGTGATTCAACCTGTTGTGCTGCCATTCATGAACAGCATTCCAAGGGGTGTTTTCCAACAGGATAACGCTCGCCCGCATGCCGCTGTTGTAACTCAACATGCTCTACAGAGTGTCGACATGTTGCCGTGGCCTGCTAGATCACCAGATCTTTCACCAATCGAGCACGTATGGGACATCATTGGACGACAACTCCAGCGTCACCCCCAACCAGCATTACCCGTCCCTGTATTGACCGACCAAGTGCAACAGGCATGGAACTCCATCCCACAAACTGACATCCAGCACCTGTACGACACAATGCATGAACGTTTGCGTGCTTGCATTCAACATTCTGGCGGTTACACCAGTTATTAATGTACCAGCATTTCACATTTAAAATGGCTCTTCTCGCGCTTACAATAAGCTGTGATCTTGAAACCTTAATCGATTAAATATGTTACCTATACAAATGTATTGCCGCCATTTCATTCCTCTACAACTATTTTTTCGTGGTGTTGGGATTTTTTTTTTTTTTCCGTCAGTGTATACCCACATTAAGGGGGTCATAGGAAAAGGCATTAATAAAAGAGGAGGAGAAAGAAAAAAATGCCCTTCTGGAGATACTCCTTGCATAACTAAAATAAAACAATACCAAATGTTCTGTGGCATTATTTTGCATAGTGCTCATTCTTTTGTAACACATTGTCCCCAGTTCAGCAGCTCCATTTCCCTGCTGAAGACATTTCAGGCTTCCATCAAAACATGAATATCATACATTAAGTGCCTGATGGATTTCCAGGTGGCATCAAACACATTGTCATTACATTCTCTTAGAATCATGAAGACATCACAATGTCATGCAGAATTTAATATCTCTGTTCATAAACTTCACAACTCCAAAATGACCTTCTTAAAAATGGTAATTTAATACACACAACAAACACTGACTTTTTCATTCTACAGAAATCCCTAACATATGAAAATAACTTATCATAACTCTTATGTCATTAGCCTAAAAGCATCCCATAAGTTAACCATACATAACTTGTTTGGTTCATTTATCAAATAGACTCCAGTATTCAAGTGTCTAAGATTATGTTTTTCTACATCCACTTGCTCTCATCATGCTATACCATACCCTGAGACATACATTTATTTTAAATTTCTTTCTTCAAATAGCTCTTAAAAGGACATTTTGTCTGTTAGAGAAGGAAAAAAATTACTTCTTGTGAAGAAAAAGACACGATTTGTGTCCTACAAATGCAACATAACTTCTCTGGAAGCTACCCTGAAAATCCTTGACATCCAGGCAAAGTATGACAAATACCATAGCTTCACCATACTCAGTGATTACTGCTGGGCTCACCATTTTTGTTGGCCAAAACCATTTTTGCTTCCAGTAAGGAAGTAATATTTAAGGGATGCCATGTGCTCTCTATCATACCTCTTTCACATATACCCAAAAATGCAGGAAGGAGCATTTAGATCAATTAAGCCAAGATATTCATGATTCTTTGCCAGGGAGATTTAACATTTCCTCATACTTAGTCATGCTGCATTTGTGAAAAAGAAACACCATTACTTTTTCTTCAGAAGAAATACATCTACGGTCCTCCAACATACAAAATTGTCCTTTTAACACTTTCAAAAAAAAAACTAAAAAAATAGTATCTCTCAAGGTACATTGTCTCATGATATGAGTAAGCATATGTGGCAACACCTGCTGTCATCTTGAAAAGAGTCAAATCCCAAGGTTAATTTGATAAATGAGCCACTTTCATATCATTTGTGCATTTTTTTTTTTTTAATGGCATAAATTCGAAGTGACCTAAATAATATTTTTCCCAGGAAAATCTAAAATCATAGCTCAGGTATGGGTAAAATCAAGCTGGGATCTGAACCTTGATGTTCCAGATTTGCTTGATTTTTAGTATTATACAGGGTGTCCTACTCACTTCTGAACCCGGCATTTCTTTAATAATACTGCATTAACACCAATGAAGATATTGCAACGAAATTTTAAGTAGACTTACCTTATTTTGTGTGAAATGTGATGGCATCACAACGTATTGAAAGTGGCCACCATATGCATTCAAACAGCATTGAACCTGGTGCACCATATGGTGGAAAGTTTTTGCAAGTACGTCTGCAGACACTGCCTGAATTTATTCGGTGATGTTTGCTTTCAAGGCATCTATGGTCCGCGGTTTCTTTTGGTAAACTCTCCCTTTTAGATATCCCCATAAAAAGCAATCAGGAGCTGTCAGATCAGGCGAGCGCGGTGGCCATAGACTTTTTGAAATGACGCGGTCACCGAAAAATGACTGAATTTTGGCCATACTGGTGTGTGATGTCGTTCCATTATGCTAGTAATATCCAATGGAGAGTTCTTCGTCGTTCAATTGATTTACAAAGGTGTTGAAAGTTTCCATATATGCAGCTGTTGTGATGGTTGTATCAAAGAAGATGGGACCAATTACGCAGTGTCGGGTCATCCCACACCAAACACCAACTTTCTGTGAATTAAGGGGTTCTTCATGTATTGCGTTGGGATTTTCACTGGCCCAAATATGGGAATTTTGAGAATTGAAGTATCCAGATAGGTGAAACGACGCCTCGTCCAAAAACCACGTGTAGTCCAGAATGCCCAGATTTTCCTGAAGAAATGTCTGAAACCATCGACAGTATGTCACTGGTTTCAAGTGGTCAGGCTCTTTCAGTTCATGGACCACGGAGATACGGTATGCATGAAGCTTCGTTTTCTTCACAGCACGTTGACAAGTGCTTTTGGACAACCCTGTTTCCTGTGACAGTCAGCGAAGTGACTTCCTGAGAGATGCAAGTAGTTGGCATTTTACATTCTGGATCGTTTCCTCGGACATTTGTGGATGATCTCCTGCATGGCCATCCAATAAAGTCCCCTTGGTTTTCAATTTCTTCGACAATGCCTGAATGGTGGACTTGCACGGCGGATGTCTGCCTGTAAACCTCTCCAGGAATTGCTGTTGACAAGACTTTATCGATTCTGTTTTCCAATAAGTGTGAACAATAAACACTCATTCGACACAGTATACCGATACATTTTCACATGTACGCGAACAGCCACGAGCACTAACTATCAACAACAGCATTGTGTAGACATGCTTAGTGAAATGGCATAACAAAGCAGCAGAGAGGTGTGCCCGGCTGGCTGGCTGGCAGGCTGCTCCTCAGTGGCACCACCCTTAGGAATGTGTCTGCCACTAAAGAGCACTCCGGCTGGCTGGCGGACAGCGCCAGGTTCAATGCTGTCTGGATGCAAATGGTGGCCACTTCCAGCACATGTTGTGATGTCATCACATTTTGCACAAAATGAGGTAAGTCCACTTCAAATTTCATTGCAATATCTTCATTGGTGTAAAGAAATGCTGGGTTCAGTCGCGAATGGGACACCCTGTATATTAGTAGTGCCTACGCAGCACATGGAAAATCCAGGCTTTTAGATTTTTTGAAGCAATAGATTTTTTTTATACAAATTTTTGAAAACTGCAGAAAATGCAAAATTTGATTTTTTTGAAAAACAAATATATTTTTAAAGTGAAACATTTCATGTGTTTACATGCAAAATTTCAGAATGAGATGAAAATAGGTCATACTTAAAAAAAAAAAAAGTTTTGCTCCTGGTAGTTCTGAAAGTAGTTTACATAACTGTTTTTAATTAAATGTATTAATTTAAATGTTCCATAATTTGTGTTTTTAATTAATGTATTTAAAATATATATTTATTATTATCTATATTTTGAGGTTACTCACCTTTATTCCCTAAATCTTTTAGGAGGTTTTTGTCCCTACACATTTCCAACACATATTTTTCTTATTTACATCGTGGTTCGAGGCCGCAACAAAAAAAAAAAAAAAAAAAATCATTTTCAACTCACGCAAACTTCACTCAACTCCCTTCTTTTCCCTATGACCAAATTCAAATTCAAAATAATCCACCACAAATATACACAATTGAACTCCCTAAAATACTTTAATCTAATTAAAACATCAATCAATAAAAACCTATTTACACATTTCCTAAAACGTCAAAGTTAAAAGCTGTAACCCAAAATTATTTACAATTGCACATCAGTGCCCAATTAAAATAAACCCAAATACCTGACACAACAGCTATATTCAATACTCACGAATCTCTCTCCCCTAAGAAACAAGCATGACAACCTAGCACTTTCAGCCACAGCCCTGGCCATTTTCAAGAAGCGGACGCAACAGATGTACCACCCGTCACCATCCATGAAACGTAGCGAATGTTCCAGCGCCCGCGCAGCATCGTCTCATTTTACGTTCTCCGTCGTTCAGGTGCAGAGAACATAAAATGAGATGATTCTGAGGGGAGAGAGGTCCGTGAGTATTGAATATAGCGGTTGTGTCAGGTATTTGGGTTTATTTTAACTGGGCACTGATGTGCAATTGTAAATAATTTTGGGTTACAGCTTTTAACTTTGACGTTTTAGGAAATGTGTAAATAGGTTTTTATTGATTGATGTTTTAATTAGATTAAAGTATTTTAGGGAGTTCAATTGTGTATATTTGTGGTGGATTATTTTGAATTTGAATTTGGTCATAGGGAAAGGAAGGGAAGAGAGTGTGGTTTGCCTGAGTTGAAAATGATTTTTTTTTTTTTTGCGGCCTCGAACCACGATGTAAATAAGAAAAATATGTGTTGGAAATGTGTAGAGACAAAAACCTCCTAAAAGATTTAGGGAATAAAGGTGAGAAACCTCAAAATATAGATTGTCTAAATAGCATGTGAATAATTAAGCAGCTAGATGACATTTGCAATGCTGTAAGAATATATGATATATTTATTAGTTTGAAATATTCTTATATCCAACTTTCTCATGATGTATAACAAGTTTTTTTAATCATGTACTGTTGATTGAGTAGAATAAGATTTTTTTAAAGAATCAAAATGCAATGGAACCTCAGTTATACATTTTTGAGAGAATTGAGACAGTGTTGTTGCATTTCTTCTGGGTGCAGCCAAAGTTTAACGTTGATTTCGTCAGAGAAGAGTATATTATTTATTTTCAGTTTGGATGAAAAATTGGTTTCGCAGTTCACAACTCACATACACATGCGCTATTTAAAAATTGATAAATCCCTGATAACTTTGCGGCTCCATTATTTCGTGGCGTCGTAGAATAGAATTCTAAATGTATCATCAGTATTCAACATTCTGGTTTCAAATGGATGCACTAAGGATCTGCAGGAAAAAAAACAAAAAAACTTGAGAATTCATGAGTTCCATACTGAAGTAGTGGTCTCAGATTCTTAGTTGTGAAGATTTCACTTAATTTGGAATTAATACTTTTACAGACAGAGCTGTCAATAATTTTCATGGACTTCATGATTTTTGCGATGCAATAAAATATATTATAATTTGTAACACTTTTCTTTCTTTTGCCGCCAATTCTGCTTTAAATAAATCGGTATTAAGGAGCATCTTATACTCCTTGAAAGCATAAATTTTACAATAGTAATTAACATTTTGAAATTTCATTTATGCATTTTTTAAATTTACATATTCCTTTAGGCCATGCCCCAGAAAAACATATGACCAAGGTTTCATTGTATATTTAATATTTAAAATTTAGTGAAATGACAGTGTTAAGTGAGATTTTTAGCTCTCTCAACAAAATTTCCAAATGGGCTAGAATAATCATAAGCTAATAAAGTCTGAGTTGAGAACTGCTCCATATTAGAAATATTGGACTTGACTAAACTTTCAGAGTTTTTGCACTTATTTTATTTCCTGACTATTCAGTTGAGTTGCTTGCAAGTCTCTGTAATAGTGACTTGTATATAGTGGAGTGGCATGGTAATTTATGTTTTGTGGAATGGCAAAGTAGTTATTGCATTGGTGGGTGGGGAGGTTAAAGCCTTATTTCAGTTATTTATTTTGAATTGACATATAATATTTAATGTAAATAAATTAAACTTCAAACTCCCTTCCAACATAACTGGAAAATAAAGAGTAAAAACTGGTCAGTTTATTCAGTGAAATGTAATCCATTTTCAGAAACTAATCACAGAACTGAAGTTAAAATCCAAAGAAGAACAGGTTAGATATGCTTGTCAGATCTTTTATGAAATTAAAGATGCTATTAAAATCAGTGATTGTTGTCACAAAAGTTAAACACATAATTGTGTTTGTAAAGTATCTCATTCTACAGATGCTATTAATGAAATACCTAGTCTAAGAAAATTGCCAGTTTATTGATCCTGATACCTTACTTGAGATGTTGAATAAATCACTATTATTTATAGACAATGCACCTGTCAACAAGAATAAAATCAGTTACCATAGTTATGTAGATTGAAAAAAGATAAATCTAGGGTTAGTCTTACTTACTCTAGTAGAATCAATGCAGAAGATAATTTAAAAACATATCAATCTTCCGATTTTGGGGTGTTTTTGGACATTTTATATAGCTGTATTTTCAAAACCAGTGGATATATGACGATGAAATTTGGTATTTTTCTTAATCTATATAAAGGCCCCCTATGTACCAAATTTCATTAAAATCTGAGATGGTCAAGTCAAGTCGCTGTGTTGAGTTGATACGGAATGACCCTACACTGAGTATGTCTATTCTAGTTAAACCTGAGAATCTCAATTTGTTTTTCCAATCTGTGGAATGAGCTTTTGTTATAAAAGGAGTGCTGCTGGACATGAGGTCAGAGATTTTGATAAACCTTCTCGGGGAAAAAGCTAGCAACATATTGCTTTACATCGGGGAGGAGGAGATGAAAGATTATGATAAGCTTAAGCCGCTAACATTAAGAGAATTTCAGTGACAGCGCAGGAATGCTTGAATAATTTTCGGAAAGCTCATCGACAGCTTAGTGAAACACATTCAATTCGCATTGAGATTAACAGCAAACTTCAAGTATTATTGTAAACTGCATGAGGTTAGCGATTTTAACTCGTTATGCAAATTGATGGTGGCGGATAAATTGTACCAAACCTTAGACAGAGACACAGCATCTCACATAGGGATTAAGCAGGGAGAAAGTTGGCTTGACCCTGTAAGATTAGCGAAAGAGTGCGATGTTTACTTTGTGTTGAAAGGAAAATCCTTAAACGATGTTCAAGCAAATGAGTACAAATCGGTGGAGAATACGAGTAAAGGTGGAAGCGGAAATTTTAAGAATGTACGGTACGAAAGGTCCAACAAAAAATAACTATGGGCAAAATAAGGGAAAACCCAGTTGCTATGTATGTGGAGGAACACATTTTGCAAAATTTTGTTCTAAACGTTTCTGAAGACAACCTGAAGTCGTAAGTGAGCAAAGCGGGCGGGTGAAAGTTCAGTCAATGTACTGGAATCGGAATAGCCCGCTGAGAGAAAAGGTTTTATAAACGAACTGGAGTATGTTGACATCTTGATTGATGGTAAAGAAGTAACTGCTCTTATTGATTCAGGTGCCCAAATTGCGGCGGTAGTGAATAGCAATGTGGTCCCCGCCAAAAAAATAACAAGGGCAGAGTTATTCTTTATAGTTGTTTTAATGATAAACATGAAGTTCCGCTGGCAAAGTTCCAGATCTCACTAAAGAGTTCTCATGTGGCCATCAAGCTAATGACAGCAGTTTTGAATAACCTCAATGCACAGTGTATAATCCCTGCAAACCTGTTTGCCAAGATGAAAGTGGGTCAAGGTCAGATGCTGGGGTCGTGGAAGCCAAGCCTGTCAGAACAGCAGACTATTATCGCCTCTTCAGGAGAGCGAAATGAGAATGTGTTTAATAGTTTTTTGCTGCATGTTGCGAGTGTGACGGAAGATTCGGGCATGTTGAACTTGGATCATATACGAGATTCGGAGTTGTGCAGGGAGGTTTCGGATCTTGTGCATGGCTACAAGCCGAACAAAACCAAAAGTACCAATTTAAAAAATAGCACGATTTCAAGAAGCACTAAATACACCCCATTTGAACTGATGACTGGCGTTAAAATGAAGAATGCTGGAGATCTAAAAATTAGAGAACTGTTAGAAGAGGAACATTTAAACTGCACGCTATGTGATAGAGATTATATGCGTAAAGACGCCAAGAGTAATATCTCGAGACTGCAACAGGAAAATAGTCGACAATTCAATCAGAAACGAAAACCACCTAAACTGTACAAAGTCAATGACCTTGTTGCAATTCAGAGGACACAGTTTGGTGCGGGGTTAAAGCTGCGACCAAAGTTACTTGGCATTTATCCGCTTATCGTGTCAAGGCAGTGAAGCCAAAGGATCGGTACGTCGTCGAGAAAGTGGGAAACCACGAAGGACCGAACAACGTATCTACCGCAGCGGACCATATGAAGCCATGTCCTACAGGGGGTCACTGAAGGACTTTCAGTTCCTTTTTCTATGACTGTGAATGACCATATGAAGCCATGGCCTACAGGGGGTCACTGAAGGACTTTCAGTTCCTTTTTCTATGACTGTGAGTATGTGTTTTATTTAACCGTTCTCTTTTGATGTCTAAATGTCCAGAACAATAATGTCGCCATGAACACTAACAGATGCAGGAGCCGCTGAGGACAGCAGCGCCTTGTCAGCATGGTCGAGACTGGGTTTTCGGTATGTGTCGTCCTGATGGTGCAACGCCAAGATCACTACAGAGAGGAATAACCGCTGGATGGGGTGAACATCGGACTTTGGTGCGTCACTAAAACATGCTCCCAGAGACTAGAGGCAGAGCTGCAGAGAGTTCTGCAGCGTGAACACCGAGACATGGCTGTGTGCCGAAGGGTGTTGTGTTCGCCATTTTGTATTTCTTAGCGGATAGAGTAGGTTCCGTTGTTAGTGTATCCTGATACCAATTGTAAGTGTACGTCATATTAAATGTGTGTGTGTGTTCAGTGTTCGTCCAGCCCGTCCATTATTTAAATGTTACGATTCGATGGACCTGTAGTGGGGAAGTTTCCCAACACCCCACATTTATTCAACTGATGGGATCCAGAGTCTACAACAAAATTGTAGAGGAAGTAACACAAGGAAAATATTTTTCTCTTATAGTCGATTCAATGCCGGATATTTCGCATGTAGACCAATTATCCATTGTTTTTCTGTACTGCATCGAAAGGCGTGTAAATGAACGTTTCCTATGTTTCTTGCCAATAAGTAGACACACGGGAAAATCTCTGTGCGCCAATGTTGAAAAACTTCTGGAAGATAACTCTAGATATTAATGCCTGCAGGGCTCAAACATATGGCAATGCGTCAAATGTGTGGTCAGTATGAAGGCTTACAAGCACACATAAAAAAAAATTAATCCGCTGGCTCATTATGTTCCCTGTGTCGGTCATTCGCTAAACTTAGTTGGTGAGTGCAGCGTTGATCAATGTGTAAACGCATGGGATTTTTTTCGGATTTCTCCAGCAACTTTATGCATTTTTTGCTGCATCCACACACAGATGTGACACTTTAACATTAAAAATGAAAAGTTTTGGGAAAAGTACAGTGACGTTCAAAAGTTTGTCTAATACAAGGTGGTCATCACGGGATGATGCTACAAAAGCACTCCTTATAAACTATGAATCACCCGAAATTCTGGCGAATTTGCACTGCGAAAAAAGAGACACAAGAATAGAAGCAAAATCTTTTGCAAAAGAAGTTGACCAAGCTGGAGACTTTTTTTATGGTTATATTATGGACAAAATTCTACAAAGATTTGAAAGTACAAGCAAAATCATACAAAACCCAAGATTAGATGTGATAACAGGAAAAATGTATGCTGAACTCACTTATAGATTTTGTTGCAAGTTTGTGCAAAAAATATGAAGATTTAGAAATCCAGCTTTTAAGTTTAAGTTTTTATGTGAATAAGGATTATGATGCTACTGATGATATTTCAGAAAGAAAAAATCTGTCCAGAAAATTTCCTGATGGAAAAAGTTTTATTTTCCAAGGTGCTGAAAAATTCAGAGTGGAAACATTTTACTTGATAATTGACAAATTATTAATTGAATTGAAGCGATGCAGTGAAAAGTATGCACAAGTGGCTGATATTTTTGGTTTCTTAACGCGATTGTCCTATATCGAAAGAAGCTCACTGAAGCAAAATGTGAAAAATATTGTGGAATTATACCCCAGTGATATAGAAAATTCCTTATTGGAGGAAATTGAACAGTTCTGTGCGTACATAAACGGCACAAATGTTGTTGAACCAAATGCCATGAAACTGTTGCAAATAATAGTGGATAGTGAATTGATGGACGTTTTCCCAAATCTGTAAATAACGTACAGAATGTATTTATGCATTCCAGTGACAAACTGTAAAGCTGAGCGTTCCTTTTCCAAACTCGCTTACGTTAAAAATAAGTTTCGATCAACAATGACGGAAAAGAGATTATCTGCACTGTGTCTGATGTCCATAGAACGAGAAATTTTCAAAAATATGAGTTTTGATGATGTGGTTGAAGACTTTGCCAAAACCAAATGCAGAACGAAACTGTGAATTTCACCATGAACAGTAAGATCATCTTTTTTTCTTCCATAAATTGATTAATCAAACCTTGACCTTTTTCAATCAATCAGGGGCGGTGCGGTGGAAATTCGCATTCATAAAGTGTTAACCGAATATACTGTATTTCATATTCTCAATTAGTTGATAAGTAGGATAAATTACAGCTTATTATTATAATTATGAAGATATTTATCTACACTGAGTGACCAATATATTAGGAACACCAAAATGTTATCCCCATGAGAAGAACATCCGAAGTCCAATAACTGTTTAACCACTACCATTTTAATGAAACAAAATTTCATTGAACAAAAATTGTACTCGTGAAATTAAACAAACCCCAGGCAGTATGCACCCAAATTTAACATCAGTCAATGCATATTAAATTACAAGAAAATGAGTGGAAGCTGAAAGATATAAGATTTCTTCTACCTATCCTAATAATTATTCAAAGAAATTCCATTAAAACAGAACATATATTATACACTGGTGTGCAAAAATTAAGGACGAGATGGTTTTTCGAATGCAACGTCGTGCAGAAGGCTCCACACCAACTCAAATCGTACCATAAGGTCCCCAAGATGTAAGAATAGGGGGCAAGTGAGCAAGACCATCCAAACAAGGAATCCAAAGGATACAAAGGCACTTTATTGAAAAGGTAGCTTCGAGCACAACTGGACAGAAGGCAGAAATGTCTATGTGACAGGCGGCTGCCAAGAAAACTCCAGTCTTTAGTAGGGGATATGATCACCCGACTGCATTGCAGGATTTACAACGTCTGTCCATGCTGAGGACGAGGTTGTCGAGGAGCTGTTGAGGCACTTGTAGCGCCAATTGCAGCTGCGGAATCGTTGCTGGCGGCTGGTGACGTGCTGCCAAGCGTCTACAGAGAAGGTCCCACACGTGTTAGATTGGATTTAGGTCCTGGGACCTTGCGGGCCAATCCATGCGTTGAATATCTTCACTCTCGAACAGCTATGCGACAGCCACTGTACGATGAGGTGTAGCGTTGTCGTCCATGAAGAGGAACTCAGGACCCACAGCACCTCTAAACAGACGCACGTGAGGTAGGAGAACCTCGGTACAATAGCGGACACCAGTGACTGAACTTACTTGGAAGATGTGGAGGTCAGTACAGCTACCAAGCATGATACCTCCCCAAACGAGAACTCCGCCACCTCCAAACCGGTCCCTTTTGACGATGTTGGAGGTGTGATTGCGTGTTCCCTGCTCTCTCCAGATGTGTATACGTACAGAATCGTTCATCAGACTAAATTGGCTTTCATCCGTAAACAGAACTCGACCCCATTGCTGATGTTTCCAGTTCTTGTGATCCTGGCACCACAGAAACCGCCGTCTCCGATGAGCATGCGTTAACGGCACACGCCGTACTGGTCGTCATGCACATAGACCACCTTTGTGCAGCCTCCTGGCCATGGTAAAACGCGATGACGGACGTCCAGTTGTCTGTTGCATATGTCTTGAGATTTCTCCCGCTGTCTGCCGTATGTCTCTTCTCGCCTGTAGGACAATATACCGGTCGTCCGCTTCCGTGGTTGCTCGTGGACGACCACTGCTAACCTCTCGGATAGCTGTTCCTGTCGTTTGAAATGCTCTCCAAGCTCGTGAAACGATGCTGTGAGCAATCCCGAACTCCTCGGCCACACTAGTCACACTTCGACCTTCTTCCAACTTCCCAATGACGCGACCTTGGGTAAAGTCATCCAGATGTCGTTTACTGGATTGCCTGTTGGCCATATCACATGGTGGCAGCAACTCGACGTTCAAACCGATGTACACCGTGCAATAGCTTTCACTGAGTTGCTGAGTGTACACCGCCTGTGTGCTTTATACCCTTCCGACACTCACCCCTCTACGTCATTCTGCATATATGCGCATGCCCTACCGTACCGGACCCTAGTCTATCTTCTGAGTGGTCTTTTGGTCCGTTCTGCCTGCTCGTTCCGTTGTTATGATAATTTCTCCTCTTCGTCCTTAATTTTTGCACACCAGTGTACAACGATGTATAGGTGCAAATTAGCACGTCGCCACTTGCCAGATGGCAATTAACGGGCAACTTAGGCGATTAAATTTATTTTAGGAGTCGCCAGTTTGGCCATTTGTTATTTTTAGTGCCAAATTACAAAAGAAAAATAATTTAGAAGTAAAGGTACAAGGAAGTAAAACCAGTCCTAACTTGGGATGGCAAAAAACCTCGACGTTTTTGAACATCGAAGTTTTGCTACCGATAATCGATGTTTAAACCTCGATGCTGCAGAAACCTGTTAGTGCGATGCTGTCGATTCATCAGCCTGAGCTGTTGTGCTAAAAGTGCGGTAGGCTGAATGATCGGTCCTCGATTTTGACTCTAGTAGTTCCCGAATCAGACAGTAGATATCGGCATGAATGATCATATCATTTATAAATCATTTTGTTTTGAAATGAAATCTCCACGAATCATACCATCAAACAGCAATAATATTTAAAAAATCATGAGGATATATAATAAGAATCGTATCATAAGTCCGCATTCCGGCTGTCCACGCATTTTCGACGCGTGAAGAGAGGAAGACTAATTTTGGCCAAAACTTTTCCTACTACAGTTGAGGCAAGGCTATTCAAAAAGGATTGTGAGTGAATTGCAGAACGTTACACTGTTGGAAATAACTTTTTCGAGCCCTGTTCAAAGTGCAATAAGGCGCAACTCATGGTCCAGTGACAATGTAGTGCTTATTTTTCTTGCGGACTTTGTCGCACAGGAGAACGAAATGTGTTTTATTACTAGAAGCTCTTCACATTATTCATTTCTTTTTTCCCAAACAAACAGACACAATTACAAAATTCAGAGAATTACAAATCCCCCACATCTTTTTCCAAATTCGTGTGTTAGCTGAGGGCCAACTTTATTAACAGCTTGTTCCTCAGTATCTGCAGATGCGCGTTTTGAATCACCTTATAATAATATCAGACTGTAAGGAAATCTTGAAATTGCTAGCTGGAGTGAGTGTGAAAGTTTGCCAAGTGATAGTGATGATTTTGAATCATTGTAAAATAACATCAATCTGTAAGGTTATATTCAAAATTAAGGGAGTTATAATTTTATTTCGTCATTTTCTTTTTGCAGAGAAAGAAGTCTTAAAAAATTTGTTTTGAATTTGTAATTTTTATTTCAAAAAAATTATTTCACGTAATTTTTTTAAAAAATTCCATTATCTGAAATGTAATATATTTATATACATATATAATGCAATTTCTAAGAAAGTGGTTTAGCATTTCTGGCATATACACATTGTATGTAGAGGCTTAAACCTCGATATTTCAGAAGCACATACATCGAAAAAACATCAAGGTTTCATTACCAATGTTTGAAACTGGTAAAAAATATGTTCTGCGTAAAGTAAATGAATCCCTTTTTGTTGCATTCTTGTAAAGAGGAAGGGAATATCATATTTTCATGTCATGAATTGGCAGTTTTGGTCGATGTTTCATTGACAAAATAAAGTTCTTTCCCTCAACGCAACAGGAACTGATACATCAAAAAAACATTGAGGTTTCCACCGATTCATCAAGCGTTGTAACAGATATTATTGGTTACTTGATTTAAATTGGTGAGTAATCACCATTATATTGAACAGATATTTTATCCACAGATTTGTCTATTTACTGCTGCAGATGGAAAAGTACGAATTCATCGGCTTATTAACAAAAACATTAAGGTTTTCAGGGATACATGATAAATTTCCACCGATCCTATCGATGTATTGGGAATGAGTAAACTCTGAGGGGAAAAAAAATATTTACAAAATGGTTTTTATTTTGTGTAGTGAGTGGCTTTCTTTATGTCCAGAAAAAGCCATCAATGTAAATAATAGCTGTTACACTAAATTTCCTATTAATCCTCTCCCCCACCCCCTTTTTTAATGCTGGAGACTTCTTTTGGGCCACTAAGATTTGTTAACTTACATGCCAGTTTTTTTTTCGGGGTTTTTTTCGCTACTAACTTTTTTGGATTTACCGGCCACTGGCCACTTAGCTAAAATTTCAGTTTGCACCTACACAATGATGGTGAGTAGGATGACTTCATTCAGCGTTTGAGCCTTGTGTCATATGATTACATGTATGTGAATAAATTATTTAAAATATATATATCTGATTAGGGTAATAATAATTTCCTTGTGTAACACGAGATTTGAAAAATACCTATAAATGAATTGAGCAAAACGTGATAGGGGCCCCTAAAACCCCCTTAGCCCCATATCTCAAAAAGTCTTAATCCAGCATTGGCAACATCCCGTCGTAATAGTGTTTGTGATGATGTTGGTAGCAATTTTAAGTCTTACAGCTAAAGGAAATTTACAAAGTCCATATAAAAATGCAAATTATGACACCCAATGAATTATATAACTGCCAGCTCGTGATTTTGAATACCTCAGTGAAAGTCAGTATGAAGTTACAAAAAGCTATTGCAGCCACATTTTGAAACATCAAGAACAGTACCCAACACTCACAAACTTTACTGTTTTATTCCAGTGGACAAAAACAGAATACGAGTTAGTTTATTCAAACTCGACAGTCAGCAAAATAGAATATATTACTTCGGATAAATGTGAGACAGCACTTGCAGATGTATCTGTCTTAGTGACGTGTCTCTGTGCAGAACACTTGTGGGATTGGCTGCATCTTGAACATATATACACTGCTGGCCACCCAAAATGCAACACTAAGAAGGAAGCATCCAATTGGCCTGAAATTCGCAGAAGGCATAGCCCGCGAGAGGACATGAAAACGATTAGCACTGCAGGGCATATGCAAATCATATCCGCCCGGCATGCCACCGAGAAGCACTATAAGAAGGGTGCACAGAAGGTGGGGTGTAAGTAGTGGAAGTGTGTTGTGCTGCCAGACCTGTGCGTGGGAAGCTTCCTGATGCATCGTCGCAGAATACGGCAGTCATTCCAGCACGTTTCGGAGTTCGACAGAGGACGAATAGTGGCTTATCGCGACAGCGGTTTATCGTACAGAGACATCGGCGCTCGTGTGGGAAGACATCCAGCTGCAGTGAGGCGAGTAGTCACTCGGCACTGGATTTGGTGGGCGCAGGAGGGACGGACGGACCGACGTCAGCGATTCTCGCAGCCGCGGCACACCACCAAACGAGACGAGTGGCATGGCATGTTGTGCAACGGGCATTGACAGCTCAAACCGCCACATCATGAACGTTAGCGCAGGCAGGAGTTAGGGTGTGTTGCGCAACAACCTGTGTCAGCATGTACCATTTGACATTGTCTGCAGGAGCGGGAACTTGTAGCACGGCGCCCATTGCTCCGATTACCATTGACGTTACACCACCGGCGAGTGCGGCGGCAGTGCGCTGTTGAACGCCACACCTGGACTACAGAATGGCACGACTTTGTCTTCTCCAACGAATCTCGCTTTTGCCTGCAACACCACAATGGTAGGATCCGCGTGTGGCGGCACCGCGGTGAGTGACTATATGACACCTGCATTATGCATCGCCATACCGGTGCGTCGCCTGGTGTTATGGTTTGGGGCGCAATTGGATATGACACCCGCAACCCTCTGGTATGCATCACCGGTACACTCAACAGCCACCGCTACATCTCCGACGTTTTGGAGCCTGTAGTCCCTTACCTGCAGGACACAAAAGCGGTCACGTTTCAACAGGACAATGCGCACCCGCACGTGGCACGCATCACGCAACAATTCTTCAAGGCCCACTAGGTGTCACTGCTGCTGTAGCCCGCCTGTTCTCCCGATATGTCGCCCATCGAACACGTATGGTCGCTGATTGGCAACCGAGTGGCCTCGCAAGCACCACCCGCGGCTACACCTGATGAACTGTGGCAACGTGTGGAAGCAGCCTGGACCGACATACCCCAAAGCCCACATCCAAAGCCTCTTTCGTTCGATGCCGAGGCATGTAGCAGTAGTTATTGCCAGCCATGGGGACCACACGAACTATTGATGTCTGCATGTTCCGCAAGTCGCACGGGCCTGTAAGCTCAATCGTTTTATCTTTGTATGTGTTGTTCTGCGTCCAGTAAATCTGGCTTTGCTACCTCGTGTCCTTCTTGGTGTTGCATTTTGGGTGGCCAGCAGTGTATATATAATATATATATATATATATATATATATATATATATAGGAGTCAGTCATTAATATGCTTCCCTGCATTCTTCTGTTCGTTAAATTTTCATCGCTTAATGCTCGCCTGCTTCGGGTGGTTGGAAAGTGGTGATTGTTGTTCTTTTCTTGTTCCCCTATGTTCACAATTTGCTTTTATGTTTCACATTTTTATTTTATTTAATCTTTCTTCTATGCAGCCTGTGGCGATTTTGAAAATTTGTTTTAGGTTTTTTGTTTTTCCCTTCATATACTTTTGCTATATATATATACATGTGTATATATATATATATCATCATCATCATTGTCAACCATTATCAATCTACTGCTGGACAAAGGTCTCCCCAAGTGTCCTCCACAACGGTCTGTCTTGTGCCAGTCTCCTCCATGTCACTCCCACAAACTTTCGAATTTCATCCACCCATCTCCCATGTGGTCTTCTTCTGGGTCTTTTCCTGTCCCTTGGAATCCAATCTAAAATTTCGGCTGTCCATCGATGGTGTGTTCTTCTGGCAGTATGTCCAGCCCATTGCCATTTCAGGGATTTAATTCAGATCATGATGTCTTCCACTCTTGTCATTTTTCGGATCCACGAGTTCCTCTTCTTATCTCTCCTGGTTACACCAAGCATGCACCTCTCCATGCATCTTTGAGTTGTCTGCAGCCTTTGTATATCTCTTTTAGTTAAGGTCCACGTCTCTGAACCATACGTAAGCACTGGAATGATGCATTGATCAAACACTTTTCTTTTAAGACCTAATGGCATATTGCTCTTAAAAATTATGCTGTTTCTTCCAAAAGCTCTCCAGGCAAGTTTTGTACGCCGATTAATTTCTTCATCAATGTGACCCTCACTTGATATCTGCTGTCCACGATAAACGTACGTGTCTGTTATCTCCAGCTTTTCTCCATCAATCGATAAATCTTCATTTCTTGTAAAAGCATTGAACATCACTTTTGTCTTCTGAAAGTTCATTTTTAATCCCACTTCTTTAATCTTGTCTGCAAGTTCCTGGATCATACTCTGAAGCTCTGATGGGGTAGTTGCAAAAATGACTACGTCATCAGCAAAACGAAGGTGGGTTAGATAATCTCCATTAATCTTTATCCCTTTGTTTTCCCAGTTCAGTGATTGAAAGACAATTTCCAATGTGGCATTAAAGAGCTTCAGAGATATGGTGTCACCTTGTCTCACTCCTTTTCCAATTTTTATGTGTGTTGTATTTTCAAACAGCCGAATCTTTGCACTTGCATTTTCATAGATGTTAATAATAATATTAATGTACGCATCTTCAATACCGCAGGATTTCAGAGCCATTGTAACTGCTGATGGTTTCACCAAATCAAAGACTTTTTCATAATCGATAGAAGCCATGCACAATGGAAGTGCATATTCCCTCGCTCTTTCAATTAGTTCTCTCAGTACGTGGATATGATCTATTGTGCTGTAGCCACTCCTGAATCCAGCTTGTTCTCTCGGTTGAGCCATGTCCAGTGTCCCCTTCAAGCGGTGTGAAAGAACTTTAGTGAAGATTTTACAACCCACTGATAGGAGGCTGATAAGTCTGTAGTTCCTGAGATCCTCAATGTCACCTGTTTTATGTAGCAGGATCATTGTAGCATTGTTTCAGTCCTCAGGAATCTTCCCTTTATTAAGGCATCGAGTGAAAATTTGGGCGAGTACTGTTTCAATTTCTCCACTTGCTTCTTGTATGATGTCTACAGTAATTCCATCTTCTCCAGGAGCTTTCCCCCGCTTCATGTTCTTTATTGCATGTGCAACTTCTGCTGGGAGGACTGGAAGAACTCTGGTACCTTTCATGATGTCTGGAGTACATGTATCATCCCTTTCATATAATTTGGAGTAGAAATCTTTCACTGTTGTCAAAATTTCACCTCTGTTTCTTGTTACAGAACCATCTTCTTTTCTCAGTGCCATAATCTGTTTTCTTCCCTTACTGAGATGTCCCTTTGCTATCTTCAGGCTTTGGTTGTTTTCAATTGCTATCCTTACTACTTCACAGTTGAATTTCCTTACGTTTTCAGCGATACTTTTTTGTACTGTCTTGCATAGCTCTATATATTCCACTTTGGAAGTCGCATCTTCTTTAGTTGTCCTCATCTCTCTTCTTTTTTGCATCAACATTTTGGTTTTTCCTGATAATTTGTTCACATGCAACTTGTTCTTAGACCCAGCTAATTTTGTTGCTGTTTCCATAAGAGCTTTGGTTACTTTTCTGTTAACTTCAGAAATATCCACTTCTTCCGATGTTAGGCCTTCTAAAGTAGAGAATCTGTTCTTCAGTTCCAACTTGAAGGCATTATGGTGTTTTTTGCATATATATATATATATATATATATATATATATATATATATATATATATTCTATAAAGAAGATACCTAAGCAAAAAAATACATATATAATTTTGACTCACACCTAATACAACATAGAAAAGGTTATGTATCTACCTGTGTGAGTAAAAAGAGAAAGATAAAAAAATAAAATAAAACAACTGAATGTAGAAGGTGTCGAGAATACTGAGCCTTGGCTTTATCAAGGACCAGCAAAAACTCTGCATTTTCTCACTTCCACAAAGACCTAGTTGGAAATGGGTTTCTGCAAGGCCATAGATGCAAGTAACATTCCCACCTAAAATAGTTAAAAAATATATATATATAAGTCATGTCCTCCGTAGAGTAGCATGACCTAGCACTAGTTAACAATTTCGCTTGCATCCATTAACCTTCATGGCCCGACCCATGCTCTTCATCTGTTACTATTAAACAGAGAGATTATTATGTCACTCTCACAGCTTGAGTTCTCTTTAATCTTCTTCTCTCTGTTTAATAGTAACAGATGAAGAGCATGGGTCGGGCCATGAAGGTTAATGGATGCAAGCGAAATTGTTAACTAGTGCTAGGTCATGCTACTCTACGGAGGACATGACTTATATATATATATTTTTTAACTATTTTAGGTGGGAATGTTACTTGCATCTATGGCCTTGCAGAAACCCATTTCCAACTAGGTCTTTGTGGAAGTGAGAAAATGCAGAGTTTTTGCTGGTCCTTGATAAAGCCAAGGCTCAGTATTCTCGACACCTTCTACATTCAGTTGTTTTATTTTATTTTTTTATCTTTCTCTTTTACTCACACAGGTAGATACATAACCTTTTCTATGTTGTATTAGGTGTGAGTCAAAATTATATATGTATTTTTTTGCTTAGGTATCTTCTTTATAGAATGTGTATTCTGAATTTTCAAAACTGCTGCGTTGCGCGTTTTGATTTTCAGGTTATTTTGCACCCTTCATTTTAAATTCTAAAATTGTTTCCTTAGTCTTCAGTTTTGCTCTTAAGTATATATATATATATATATATATCATCATCATCATTGTCAACCATTATCAATCCACTGCTGGACGAAGGTCTTCCCAAGCCTCATCCATAACGGTCTGTCCTGTGCCAGTCTCCTCCATGCCACTCCCACACACTTCATATATATATATATATATATACAGGGCGATTCCTAAAGTCCTAAGTCTCCTCAATAACTTGGGAACAAAGACAGCTAGAGCTATGGAAGTCAAGTATGGTATAGTAAAACAACCATGCACTATCAGATGAGAGTGACTGCAGCGCCCCTAGTGACAAAATGTGGAAGTTAGCACTCCTATCTCGGAAACCATGAGAGATACGGGAAAGAGATCAATAAGAAACTTGTAGAGAATCAACGAATTAGTAGGAAATTACATATGGTAGGAATGGCTGGGGTAAGTAGAAAGCTGGAAACGCGAACTTGTGCAAAACCGGTTTGTGTTGTTGTCACAGTAACAGTCTAGCAGAGAGAAATGTATGACGTATGCGATTGCACGCCTGCGAGTGTCATATGCAAATTCTGGTGTGACATAACACCTCACCTGCCATATCAGGCACGTCATGGCCATGTATAAAGGATCGTCAGTCAGGAGCTATGTCATTCGTAACGTGAGTATCGGGTAAAGAATGAGCATGGCAGGCTATTCGAATGAACAGTATTGCGAGATGGTACTGCTATATGGAGAATTCGGATGCAACGCGAGGGAAGCGTCACGGCAGTATGGCTTACGATTTCAGACTCATCCATCGCTGACAGGGTGGACCATCAGTTGCATGGTTCGACGGCTACGAGAGAGAGACAGTTTTGCAGCGCATCCCCATTCGGGCCGATCCACTGGAATGGGTAGGGATGTGCAACCAGCCAATGTTCTGGCATACATTTTGGCCAACCCACTCACCAGTACGAGGGAAGTCAGTATGGCATGTGGCTTATCACAATCCCGTGTGCGGAACATTTTGCATCAGCATGGTGCCCACTCGTACCGTACAGTACCGCTGCACGTACTGATGCCAGGGGATAACCAACAACGTCTAGATTGGTGCAATTTTGTAATGAACACCGTAGAAGAAAATGCGGCCTTTCTATCAAACATCCTTTGGACTGATGAGGCGCAGTTCACACGTGCAAGGGTGCTGAACAAACAAACACCCATTACTGGGCAGTTCAGAATACATTTTTTACACGGGAAATGAGGCATCAGGTGTGCTGGTCAATCAATGTCTGGTGTGGCATCTGGAAGAACAGACTTGTTAGGCCTGTGTTCTATGAGGGCGCATTAAAGGGACGAAGATACCTGCAGCTGTTACAAAGCATATTACCTGAGTGGTTAGATGATCTGCCTCTGCAAGATGCACACTCATTGTGGATTCAGAATGACGGCACTCCGGCACATCAACTAAAAGCGGTACAGTACTTCCCATCTGACACTTTCGGGCAACAGATCATCAGTTATGGTGGTCCCGTAGCTTGACCTCCACGATCCCCGGATCTAACTCCCATGGATTTCTTCCTCTGTGGTTACCTAAAGGATCACGTGTACAGGGTGGAACCGACGAGTCTCCACGATCTCCGTCTGCGTATCGTCGCTGAGTGTGAGAGTGCGACACCTGTTATGCAGGCGAACACAACGGGAAGTTCTGTCTCACATTCAAATGTGTATTGTGGCAGATGGTGGCCATATTGAACCCTATTTACGTTAAACGCAACGTTATGTAAGTACTGCTGTTGCATTAAATACGACCAATGTACTCCATTTGTATTCATGCCTGAGTATAATAAACCTTGTGTTTCCCTCACATTTCCAGCCTTCTACTTACCCCAGCCGTTTCTACCATATGTCATTTCCTACTAATTCGTTGATGATCTACAAGTTTTTAATAGATCTCCTTCCCGTATCTCTCGTGATTTCCGAGATAGGAGTGCTAACTTCCACATTTTGCCACTAGAAGCACTGCAGTCATTCTCATTCGATAGCGCATGGTTGTTTTACTATACCATACCTTACTTCCATAGCTCTAGCTGTCTTTGTTCCCAAGTTATTGAGGTGACTTAGAACTTTAGGAATCACTCTGTATATCCCCTTCAAAGAAGATATATTTAAAACTTGTTAAGATGTGAGATATTGCAAAAAGTGGATTAAAAAAACAGTAACTGGACCAATTTGCAAGATCTTACAAGATACTGTAAAACTCAGGAACACTTCCAGTGCAAGAAATTTTAATTTTGCCAACACAGTTAAAATGACAAGAGAGAACTTATGCTGATTATGGCATTTACATTAGAGTGCAATTGTTTCCCAGTTTGAAGTGAGCAGTCCAAATGCAAACTAACAAAGCATTATGCAGAAAACATTTTCATGTGATGCACTTGATGCAACCTTTGCTCTTTATTTTACATAAAAATAGGTTTCTTCAGTGATTACAATATAAAATTGGCACTCTTTGGCCAAGCATGGCCCTTGCACCATAAAAATCAATCAATATAAAATTGTCATCCCTGAACACAAAGGTAAATTTTTGAAGCTTTTAAAATTAAATATCAGTGCAAGTTCAAATGCATGAAGTAAACTCTTTTCAGCAAATAACATGTACCCTTGTCCCTTGTTTAAAGTTGTACTGCTAAGATATTAGTATGAAAGTTTTCACATTTTTTATAAATATTACATAAAATAATTTATAAATAAGAGTAACCCATCACCAAATGTAGTACATATGCATTCCTTTTTATTCTGCTGGTTGGCTAGATTATAAAGCTTTTCTATTGATCAGTGGAACATGCATATTTTAGTTACATGCAGGGGTAGGAGCGATAAAAAAAAAAAAAATTCAGGATACAATTTTTCTTAAATTTCAGGACATATTTTGGCAGACCTGGCAGATAAATTAAATCAAATATTGGTACAAATGCAGAAATGTTATTCTTTTACTAAAAAGCTATCTAAATTATTGCCCAGTTGTTAGCAGGATTTTTTTCACTTTTAAGGTGGTTCCACTCAAAATCTCTCCCTTATGTTTCCAATGGTAAAACTTCTTCACATGTTTTCTTCGCAATTAATGTATTCCCAAGGATGAAAATTTGCACGTCGATAAAACTAACTTTAAGTTATAGCATGGGATACTTAATACTTGCTAAAGCATAACCATAATTATGTTAAAAATCAACCTGTTAATATATGGTGCAACCTGTACATTATTTATAATAATATATGGTGCAACCTGTACATTTAAAATAATTATGATTAAAGCATTATCATAATTATGTTAAATTCAGACCTGTTAATATATGGCGCAACCTGTACATTGATGACGTCAGTAGACAAACAAATGTTGGACTGCTTAATTATGGTTATGTTTTAACAAGTATGAAGTATCCCATGCTATAACTTAAAGTTAGTTTTATCGATGTGCAAATTTCCCTCCTTGGGGATACATTAATTGCGAAGAAAATATGTAAAGAAGTTTTACCATTGGAAACATAAGGGAGAGATTTTAGGTGGAACCACCTTAAGGCTAACAACGCCCCTAAAGTGTAAATGGCTAGGTTTGGCCTAAATTTTGTCTGACTCTTACGGACAATACTAAAAATTATTTCTGCAATTGCATTACCGTGTGGCACAACAAGAATAGCATGTATCAGGTGCAGTAAAACTTCATACTTTTTAACACCAATTGCACGAGTCATTTTCAAAATGTTTGACCATGCAGTATCAATTGTAGGACTATTCGAAACACCTTCTTCCAATTCGTCAATTTGATATAAAGCAAACTCCAATTCCAACTTGTCCAGATCACTGCCACTAACAACAGCAGCTGGGAAAATATTTGCTAAGTACATTACTGAATAAAAGAAAGCTTCTTCCATTCTAATTAATTCCTATATCAGTAACTTCGGCGTGCAACAGAAATTCACTTTTCAGTCAGAATATCTTCAAAATATAGTTATATGTAACACTTAACAACACAGGATAGTCAGAACATAGAGGGGGAGAATTATGATTACAGGAAAAATCTTTGCTTCGACTGTCTTCCATTTTGGGAAAACTATTTCGTCCATTTTTAAGCTGAAATGTAAGTATTTATGGAATAAATGGATATTTAAGAAAAATACTGGGCTGAAGGAACATCGCAAGAAAATATTACGATTACAGGAGAAATCTTCACTCCAACTAACTTCCGTTTCTGGAAGATGGTAGTCTGTCCCTCGAACGGGGGACAGAATACCATCTTCTATATATACATAGTTTACCATTTATTCTTAAAATTTCAGGATTACACTCAAATTTTAAGGACATAGAACAAAAATAAGGACATTTCAGGACAAAAAAAAATAAAAATCAGGAACTTCAGGAAAACTCCGGCCCGCCATATGGTAAATTTACCGAGCATGTAAATTTAACAATTTCTCATAACTATTGATGCTCTTCAATTGCTATCCTCAAATTTGCAACACATTATCATGATGTCATGTAATTTCACATATCTTTTTTTTAAATCAAATTATGTCACTTTTCAAAAAATTCAAGGTCAAATTTAGAAATGTGTGACCTTGAAATTATTTTTTATTATTATGCCTTAAGTAACACATCATTTTAAAGCCCGTGAAAAGAGGTTTTAAAAAAACTCATCACTCTGTGTTAAAAAGAACTTAGTTATAAGTACAATACTTTTACGATATACAAAACACTAAAATTTGGCAAATTTCTTGAATTTTATGGCCTCATATCTTAGGAAATTTAAAAGCTATTGTGCTAAAAATTGACACACATTTATTTCTTGTGTATATCAATGAATCTACAAAGTTACATAAAAATCCAAAGGGGTCAGGTTGAGAATGCTATTTTTCTGTGCTGATAAGACATGGAATGGCCAAGTACAGCACTTATAAAAAGCTGCCATTCCTTGCTCTATACTTTTATCCAGTGACAGTATTTTTTATATGCAGTCACAGGAGTACATATAACATTGGTGATGCTTGTACACATTGGCCTTGTGACTAGAATGCAATGGATTGTACGCTGATTAGGAGTCAGTGACTGTCCTAAACAAGGAAGGACATGATTTGTACAGAAAATTCATCAAATAGGTAATTTAATTTCCCTACCATTCTGAACTTCTATATTTATTTAATTAATAATACATAATGCTTTGCATTGTTCCTCATGAAAAATACCTAAAACAAGTTCAGCTTTATAAGTAAATAAAGGAAAATGTGTTACCTACTTTCAGAATGTCTTTGACATTTGTGAGAGACAGCTTGTTCCTCTGGGCTGTGACTTCAAGAAGGCCATCAATTTCACTATCCAAGTCCTCCAATATATCATCGATTCCACCTGAATTATTAACAACTTTTCTCCTCCTCGTCCTCCTGGAACCATCAGAAGTAGACTCCAAAGAATTCCCTGCAGGGCTCTCACAAACTTTACACTTGCCTTCCTTAGACGTAAAAGTATGCCCGACACATCCACAAGATGGTGGCACAGAATTATCAACAGCAATACTGCTCTCAGGTGCATTCTCAGTTTCAATAGTTCCCACTGAAGATGCAATTTCTGCAAGCTCATCAAGTCTGCTTGCTTTCTGTGACAATCTGTCTTCAACTGTTTGATCAACAGCATCACACGCCTTTTCCACACAGGTTCCTTTTCTAGAGCTTTTGTTACAAGTCAGTTCACCCGAATGCAGCGACATCTTTTCTGGAGTAACATTTTGTGATTCTACCGAAGTACAATTTAAAATGCTTTCACCTGATTCTTCAGCACTCATTTGCAGCTTATTTGCATCCAGAAAATCATTACTTTTCTCTTTGTTTAGACACTTCCTTTCAACAAAATGGGAGCTAAACATTTTTCTTGATCACTAAAATATGTCTTTACTGGACTGCTATTCTCTGGAGTGTTAAATTCAAGTCTTTTAACATATTGGTCAGGAAGGGTAGTTTTAGGCTCTGAAGATTTCACACGTACTCCAAGAGACCTGCTAAGGGTGATGAATGGTACTCTCCTGCCTCTACGAGGAGTGCTGCCCGATTTTTCTGTGGTGCTGGAAGAAGTACATATCTGCTGTTGACCTATAGAAGTAGATATCACAGTTTTTTCCTCTTTTACAACAGTAGACAAACCTTGAGTTTCAGCTTTATTATCCTTACACACAGATGACTGAAAAGGAACACACTTGTGACTCTTGAATTGAGCAGGGGATCCTATTGAAGATTCATCTTTGATTGGTTTATTAACAGAATGCAAAGCCTCCTTATTTTGATTATCACCACCAGAATCTTCTGTTTTAACTGAGCTTGTTTTTGAACTCCCCAGTTTTACAGAAAAACTTGCATCCTTTTTAGAGCTCTCTAAAATGCTGTCTCTGCTTGTTTCAGATTGGACAATCCCTGGTGTGACAAGCACAGATGAGGTAGGAGACACCTCTACTTTGATGCACTCAGAATTCATACTTACTTCTTTACTTTCGTTGAAGCACATTTTCTTAGAAGCACTGTGAATTTCTTCTGATAATCGCTTTCTGAAATCTACTGTACTATACCGCCTCCACTTCGTAGTACTGACATTAGTACTTGAACAGTCTTGAATTTCATTTGGTTCAGTCTTCACAACATCCTTTGCACTTTCACTAGCTGGATGCACTCCAGTTGTTTCACTTGATAAAATACTCTGCTGATTCTTCTCCTTTGAAAGTGGCTCCATTACATTTATGCAACAGCTCCTTTGAACTTAGCAGGAACACTGAAAGAGAATTACACAGAAATATGTAAGTAAAAATGAGATATGTACATCATGTTTTTACAGCATTAAAAACTAACTTACACTGGTTTTAGTTAACTGTGCTCAGCACATCTGAAAACTATTGAGATTTCACAGCATAAGTATTAAAACTTTAAAACACATCCAAGTTATGTAAAAATTTTAAGGTAAGTTTGCTTTCAACTGATAACTTCAGTCTGCATCACCACTGCAAGCTTAAACTTTTTACGTAACTTATGCGTGTTTTAAAGTTTTAATACTTATTATTTACAGTTATGTGCTTATGTCCAATTTTTATCACGTTATTTACAGCATTTTTTAAGATATTCAACAAGGTACAAGTTTTTACGTCAGAGAAGGTGTGTGATGTACAAAGTAGTTTTATGCCCGGAAAGGGCTGCCTGCATTAACTGGATTTTTGCATTTTTATACACAATGATCAAAAAGTATCTGTCTGTTGGTATACACTAACTGTTATAATGCCGTCATTGCACGATATAACACATCACTGAAATTCAAAATGAAAGATGAAAATGACTATTTACATTGAAGCAAAAGTTGAACTCAAAATCACATCACTAGATCTTTCATGCTGGCTCCCAGCACATCCTCAGGTGAACTCTAAAATGAGATATTGTAAAAAAATTTGAAAAAGAGTCCACTGTGGAACATCATTCTAGTTTATACAAACCACGTTCAGCTTCTGAATGACTTCAAAAAACCTCACCACACTCTGACTACTGATTGTTGTGTCTTAATTATTTTGGGCGAGTTCTGAAATAAAGTTCTAGTTAGTAGTTTATTTGGTCCTTGTTGTTTGAAATTAACGGTATCCAAGGTGGAGGTATGAATCTGGGTACTTCATCATTACAACATTTATCAGCGTTATCGACAATGTGTAGACTCTCCGCTAGCAAAGCCGCACTTCTGTTGTTGTGACTTGAAATAACTCTTGCCTCATTCCATAAAGGGATGTGAGGTCCCTGGTTAACTAATCTTGCAAGTGCGGTAGAGTTTGAATGTGTTTTGACACTGTACTTCTGTTCCACAATATAAAAGTTCAAATTCCTCATGGTGGATCCAATATACACTGCTGGCCACCCAAAATGCAACACCAAGAAGCAGTGGCGTGCTGTGAATGCTATGTGTAGGCATGCAAAAAATAAATAAATAAATAAAAACATACTTCATTTGTAGCAGAATTCCATCCTACGACTATTTTTTTATTCTTCCGTTACTTTGGCTTCGACATCAAAATCTTCAGAAGAACTTTTTCAATTGTACTAAATTTTTTAGATAATATGTCTTGCCTTTGCGTGAATAGGTTTTTATTCACACAATTTAATGACACAAGGTATTAGTTCCCTCAAGCATTTATCCAAACCAAGTTCCTGCGAAGCTTTTGAACAATTAATTTGCAGATTGTTTTAGTACTTAATCTAGGGGAGAGTAAAACACACTTAATTCACTTTTTAACCTAACCAAATCAAAACAAGAGGGATGTTTCTTTGAGTGAATTCTTTTTTTTTTTTTTATTGGATTTTTAATGACCACCGTGAGCAACTCAATGGGCTATAAGCAGTCGCCCGTCCGTAATTTTGGGTCACTGGCTCCAGGGAAGGGAGAGAGCTTCCGACATATAAGATAGTTATGGGGGGGGGGGGTGATTATGATTTGAAAACTACCAGGTGGAAAGACTTTACCCTTTGGGGGTTTATCTTCCGAAAAAGTCATCTGGTTGACGTGAGGAAGCTTGGAACCTTTGATTATTTTTTTTTTTTTTTTTACGCCAATAAATTCAGATTACTAGTATATTTTCACTATTTCAATTCTGAATTTGGACAATTTTTGAGTTTTACATTTCTTTCTTTAGGAAAGGGTAAGCAGTTTCTAGCAGTTTCATAACGAAATAATAAACACGGCCAATAAAACAGAGTTGGAGATGTAAAACACTACAAATCTTATCTGTTTGGTAAATAGAAGCGTCGAAATATGTAGTATGTTTAACCTGCATACTTTAACGACGATGTTCAGAGGTTGGTCTTTCGTTGCTTTCATATTCGTATTTTTTGTTAAACTTAGGGAATTGAAAGATATTAAATTTGCATCATCTGTTTCTTCATTCCACTTTTTGCTGTTTGCTTAAGGCTGTCTTTGAATGAATGATAGGGTTCATCTTCTGCAATAGATGGCACACAAAAACACTCCCGGCGTGGCTTTTAGGTCTTGAGTGACCTTTCCAGAAGTTGGCGTCAGCGTATCATTGCGGACCTCACCATATTCAGAATGGAAGCTCTCTCTTGTTGGCTCCACAATAAAAAACAAAGTATGCACTGTTACGTTTTAATCAATGACGTTATTTGGGGGTGGAGCTCAGTAGGTAGGCGGAGTTTCTACAGCTCAAATTCAGGGCTCTCTGCTAATGTATACATTTTCTCTTCAAAAAATTAACGTACAGTAGGATTTAAGATGATCTATAGGAGACAATATTCCAATCTCACTTTTGCCCCTATTCATTGATTTCTATTTGGCTCAGATAATTAGAAAAATCATTCAGAAATAAGAGATTTTGTTGCTTCCAGACAGAAACACTGCTATGCTAACTTATCGCGCATTCTAGCGCCAAATTGGAATGCTTTCGAGTCTGATAAATTGAATTATAACTGTTACAAAGTATTTGAGAAAATGTGTACAAAAGGATTTACACTGCAGATATAGGGTAGAAGATAAACCCTAACACTCATTCAAAGACAGCCTTAAATTATCTTCAAGCATTTTAGTGCTTCCGAAAGGTAAGCAACATACGCAAATGTAGCCTTACAATATTCCAACTGAATAAAAAAGAATTTCTTGAAATTATGCACGAGATTGCAGATACTCACTGGCAAAAGAAAACGAGCTTTCTCCATTGGTTGATGCAACTCCCTGTTTCGCATTTCGACCAGGCAAATAACGAAGGCCCCAACCCGAGTGGGAATAAACAGCGGGGACAGAGCGAACGGACTCCTGTTCTACGATTGGTTGACAGCCCAAGCCCTGAATGCAACATAAATTTCGCATGCAGTGGATTTTTTTGTTGCCGTTCTTACTGGCAAGGTTACGCTCCCTCACACAACAAAATCTCACACGAGTACAGGCATTTGAAGTTAGGTTCTTATTATCTCTTTCTGTTCCAGCTAAACTGCACACAAAAATATGAATTTGGTTTTAAATAAAACTCTTATAAAACAGGGCACTTAGCACAAAGCTTTTCTTCGTATATTTCTTTCTTTTTTTCAGAGAGCAAATTTTTGCACGTAATAAGGGCATGCAATGAATGCGTTGCATTCAACGACCGCACCCCACTGCCAAGTAGGATGCATCCGATTGGCCTGAAATTTGCAGCATGCATAGCCCGCGAGGGGACATGCAAACGATTAGCATTGCAGGGCATATGCAAATCATGTGCGCCCGGCACGCCACCAAGAAATACTATAAGAAGGGTACACAGAAGGCGGGGTGTAAGTAGTGGAAGTGTGTTGTGCTGCAGGCCCTGTGTGTGAGAAGCTTCCTGGTGCCTCGTCGCAGAATACTGCAGTCATTTCAGCACGTTTCGGAGTTCGACAGAGGACGAATAGTGGCTTATCGCGACAGCGGTTTATCATACCGAGACTTCAGCGCCAGTGTGGGACAACATCCAGCCACAGTGGGGTGAGTATGGATTCAGTGGGTCCAGGAGGGACGGACGGACTGACGTGAGCGATTGCCGCAGCCGCGGCACACCACTGAACGAGAGGACCGGCATGTTGTGTGACGGGCATCGACGGCTCGCACCGCCACATCACGAATGTTAGCGCAGGAATTAGGGTGTGTTGCGCAACAACCTGTGTCAGCACGTACCGTTCGACGTCGTTTGCAGGAGCGGGGACTTGTCGCACGGCGCCCATTGCTCCAATTACCATTGACGTCACACCACTGGCGAGTGTGGCGGCAGTGGGCCGTTGAACGCCACACCCGGACTACGGAATGGCACAACAATGTCTTCTCCGACGAATCCCGCTTCTGCCTGCAACACCACGATGGTCGGATCCGCGTGTGGTGGCACTGCGGCGAGACTGTATGACACCTGCATTATGCATCGCCATAACGGTGCGTCGCCTGGCGTTATAGTTTGGGGCGCAATTGGATATGACACCCGCACCCCTCTGATACGCATCGCCGGTACACTCGACAGCCACCGCTACATCTCCGACGTTTTGGAGCCTGTAGTCCTCCCTTACCTGCCAGTGGCCATGTTTCAACAGGACAATATGCGCCCGCACGTGGCACGCATCATGCAAGAATTCTTCATGGCCCACCAGGTGTCACTGCTGCCGTGGCCCACGTGTTCTCCCGATGTGTCGCCCATCGAACACGTCTGATTGTGATCGGCAAGCACCACTCGCAGCTACGCCTGATGAACTGTGGCAACGTGTAGAAGCAGCCTGGACCGACATACCCCAAGCCCACATCCAAAGCCTCTTTCGTTCGATGCTGCGGCATGTAGCAGCCGTTATTGCCAGCCATGGGGGCCATACCAACTATTGATGTCTGCGTGTTCCGCAAGTCGCACGGGCCTGTAAGCTCAATCGTTTCATGTTTGTATCTGTTATGTGTCCAGTAAATCTGGCTTTGCTATCTCTTGTCCTTCTTGGTGTTGCATTTTGGGTGGCTAGCAGTGTATATCAGATCCATGTCAATAGTATCTAGCGCCTTTAATGGTATTTTATAAACTCCGAATCTGCAATTACATGGTGCTGGGTCCCAATCTTTTTTCATTAATAGTAGTTAATTAAAAAAGATACTGGGTCTCGATCTTTTTTAATCATTTAATAGTTGACATTAGGTTTTGTAGGTTTTAATCCCAAAATCCAAGTTGTACTGTATTTTTAACAGGAAGTTTTAAGTATATTCATAACTTTTGGAATATAATCCACTGACCCAACATATCTGCATTGATTCGGTTCTTTAGTCAATGTAGAAAAATGTGGTGTTCTTATTTTTTGATGGATCTGGTTTACTGTATTTCTAGGGTACCCATATTTATCCACTAATGCAATTATTTGATTTAATTCTCTTTTCCTGGCGGTAACACTTGAGTGATGCATGTAAGTTCTATGAATAAGAATCTCAAATGCAGATTAGTTTATACGTATCATGGTGTGCTGAATGATATGGTATAATTGCTGATGTTGCACTAAGTTTATGGTATATGGAGAAAGAGTTTGCGATATAGGGTTTCTCTTCAACATAAAATTTAAAAATGGTATAGCATAATTTTGTTCCAGTTCTACTGTAAAATTAATTGAGGTAATATGCAAGGACATTAGTTTAGCAAATTCATATAAGGAATCTACATCATGGCTCCAGAAAACAAGAATATCATCTATGTATCGTAGATATAGGCATGGAGCTACTGGAGTAGGTTGTAAAGAGGACTTTATCCTAATATACATTGTAAGTTGTAAAACTCGTTCCTCTAAATCTTGTAATACAATCTCCATCAGGAGAGGTGAGAGTGGGGAGCCCATAGTAAAGATTAAAATTAGCGGTCGCCACTCGCCACGTGGCGACTGGATAAAATAAAGTGTCCAGTAGAAAAAGTGATTTTAGTCGCCACGCTCGAAAATTCGCCTTTTTTCATTGCTAAAGAATTAATTTGCATATTTAAAACGCTCCTGTTATAGGAAATGTATTTTCAAATCATCCAACTCGCGTACGGTGAAAAACAGCCCTTTCCTCCGCAAATAAGAGGGTACGATCTATTTATAGATGCACTCTTCAAGAACGGGGGCGGCTGTTTGTTTCTCCACTTAAGTTGGTGCCCAAAGTATAACCATATCGGGAATGGACACCTGTGGCTTTAGATGGAACTGTGGCATCACAACTCGTCTTAACCAGCTCGTTTTTTAAAGTTTGGTTGCTCTGAAAATGCACGATTTTCCATTGCTTAAGCACTTCTTGCTTATCATCAAATAAAATGGGCAAGCATTTTCCCTTTTGTTTAAAAAAAGAAATCCAAGGTAGAAAACCGGGACTTCACTTTACGCGCTGCGCGCCGCCTTTCAATCTATGCAGTGTCGCGTTTCCTTTGCACGTGTAAAGTTGGCTTTAAACAAAATAAAAAAAATTCTTGTCTGCCCCTTAATACAGTAAAATGTTACTAAAGAATGGGTAAACACAAGTTTTTCAGCAAAATGATATATAAAAAATCAGTACTGTATTGTTCACTTTTGCAGTGATAAGTCATTTTTACGGGTCACGGAAAAGGCCGATTCCATCACGGGCGGAATAAGTACTGATTTTGAAATTTAATTTAGCTTTAAAAAAGCGGAAAAGAAAAAAACACTTTCCGTATTGATTGGTTTCGAAGAACAGGCAGTTAGAAATAACAAAAACTGACATCCAGTGATGCAAATCAAAATGGTGAGTTCCCTGGTGCAAAGTCTTTAATCTTCTTTAAGGCTGCAGCAGAACTGGATACTGAATAGGAGGTTAAAGGTGATAAGAATTGCACTAGAGCTTTTTCAAGTGGTCTTAGAGGGTTAGTGACCCCTGAGACAATGGGACAAATTAGGTAGCCCACTTTGTGAATTTTGATTTTTACGAAAAATTTTGGGATTCTAGGTCCGATTGTTGGGTGTAAAAAGTTTGGGTGAACTTTATGCCCAACAACATGGTACAAATTTTACAGTAGAACTGGAACAAAATTATGCTATACCATTTTTAGATTAAATTATGTTAAAGAGAAACCCTATATCACAAACTATCTCTTTCTCCGTATACCACAAACCAAGGTCACTGGAAATATGGCAATCAAGTATCTTGTACTGCAGCATCACGTTAGACGACATCACGTCTCCACACTCCATGGAAGTGATATCATCGCAAGCAGACGCCTCAAGGAGCTAGAACAAAGTGACACAATCAATCAATCCAAATACCCTGACCATTTTTTTTTTCATTGCATAAAAAATTCCAGGGCGATTTCCGATTCTGTCACAAAAATATGAAAAATCAAGGACTTTCCAGACCTGAAAATAAAGTAAATCAAATTCCAGGAGTTTTCCACAATTCCAGCAGCCATGCAAACCCTTGATTTAGTTGGTTTTATTTCTGGTTTGCCAGTTTTTTGTGTTAACACATTTGGCAACAGTTAGTTAACTATAACGAGCACTCTAGGACAGGGGATGCAAATCTAAGGCATACAAACAAAATTTGTTAGCATGTCGTAAGCAGTGCTGCCCCTCGATTCTCAAAACCACACTCATAATAATAAATACATATTGAGAATGACTACTGCCAAATGAAGCACTTGTTACTAAGGTATACTTTTGAATGTCAGAAATAGTTTACATGAATTTTAGGAAGGACTGAGGAAGTGGATTTGTTTTAGCTCAATGCCCCAACAGAGGGCCCTGGTCATACAGCAAGATGATAGTTCACTGGGTTCATCTCAGAAGGAGTGCAAAAACATTCACCCTGGCTATAACTCAAAGGAACATCAATGGACCAGAGAAGAGGGGAGTTCAACGACTACAACACTATGCCTAATCACCTCTCTCTCTACCAAGAAGGAGGTCCTGCTGTTTTACTCCCATTCCTTGCAGGTACCAATGAGAGCAGTGAAAAGTGTTTACAGATGTCTGAGACCAGCTGGGTGGCTGCAAGATCATATGATGTTGTGTGGTACATTTTAAAATACTCACAGACCCAGCGTACATGCATCTGTATTTGGAAAATAACAGAAGCAGTTGCCACCAATTTTACTCTACTGGTATTTTTCTTCTGTTGTTTGTGAGTGAACAACAGTAGGTAAACAACAAATTATAATCTGCTGCTCAATTTCTTTTTCTTTTGAGTTTTAACGACCACCATAAACAACTTGATGGGCTATAAGCAGTCTCCCGTCCCTAATTTAGGGCCACTGGCTCCAGGGAAGGGAGACAGCCAGTGCAGTAGGACAAAACACAACATCCATGCTTCACCGGGATTCAAACCCAGACACATCTCGGACGAATGGTCATAAACCAGCACTTAGACCACTATGAAACCAGGGCAGCTGCTCAAAATTCCCATGGGCACATGAGAAGTTTTTTTTAGATTTTAGCCAATTTGGGCACACACTCTATACACTATCTGTTGCAAAGAAATCAATCCAACAGCATAGATGGCTCAAGAAATTTTCCAAGACCAATTTTCTAACCCTTCTTAACATGAGGTCAAAAAATACAGCAAAGAAAATAATCTACCAATTAAGACCATGCTGTACAATTGAGGACCTATACAAAGCAGGGTTGGCAAGTTTTTGACAAGTGACAGTTTTAAAAATTGTCACATCAAAAACCTATGTTGAAAACTGGCATCAAAAACCTCAAATATCCTATTTTAATTTAAAAACAGCCTTTTAAGATAGGATGTACGTAATATTTAATATTAAAGGGTGAGTAACATAATACCAGTAGCAAGATTTTTAAATAACATAACTCATGGGTGCCCATATGGGGCTGAGGAAGGAAATGGGAAAGGGGCAAGAGGGGGCATTTGCTTTCCCCTGGAAATCTGACTACACCGTTCTAGTGCTTGGAAGTATCACAAAGATTTTCTCAATAACACTAATTGTAAATTTTTCTGAACTCTTGGATGTATTGTATGCAGTAAAAATAAGAAAAACATTGGGAATTTGCAATTAGAAAAAGTGAAAATTAACAGTAGAAAGTAGCAACACTGAATTTTTGCATTGAATGAACTTTGTCTTGTGGTATTACTTGTGTGTCAACTGGAGGATTGCTGGAGCGCAGAGATTAAGCTACAGTAGCTATTTTCACAAAATGCGATGATATAATCCAAAATGCAAGAGAGAAATTAGTGTCCTTAGCAAAATGGCACCAGCCGTTTAAATATCAACCCATCAGCAGATTCTGCTCAGACCAGGCAGCGGATGGCCTAGTGGTCAACGTTCATGAATGCCACGGGGGAACCTCAGGTTCAATCTAGGACAGGTACAAACGCCCGAACCACTAAATATCCACTGTGCGTCAGATGGGCACATTAAGCCGTCGGACCCCAGGTGCTGGCCCCCGGTAATAAATAAGGGCGTATTTCTCCCCTCTTTCTGCCTCGCTTATGTGTCACTTTCCTATCGGGCACTCTTGCCCAAATCTTCTAGCTTCCTATTTGCTCAAGACCTGGGGTCAGACACTCCCTTCGTATAAAATCCTCTACATATGATCTAATTCTGCTCAGATTTTTCTATTTCTATGAAAACTAGTTAACAATTCTGTCCGTGATTCGCACTCCACTAACGTTATTTTCTTAATTCTTAAGGTATGTTCCTACAGCACCTGCTGGCTTAATAACCCCTTCCCCCTCTGTACATTCTAGAGCACTCCATAAAGGGTGAGTTAAGATTATAGAGGATAGAGGTATTAAACCCCTTCTCCCATTCAAAGTTCAAGTCTAAATCTGTGTTAGCTCTGACATCTACAGCAATCTTCCCAAGGCCATAAACATTAGTTTTCCCCTGATTCCAAAGTGTTGTCGGCGTGAATGATTCAGTTGATGTTACGATTTCCCGAGTGACAAAAGCGGCTAACTTTCTTTGGCATTTTGCTACTACATTTTTCCCCATTTTAATATTTTTGCTACAACTTTTTGAGCCAGCTTAAACTATGTCATAGCATATAGCACACAAATGGCCAAAAGGCACAAGGTAACAACAGAGAAATTTCCTTATTGTCCCAATTTGTTGCCAAATTTCTTTTATCTATCACTTTTATGTAGCTTTTGGGTGTTCTGGATTTTAGTTTAATGTGTAATGTGTGAGCAGTAAAAATGATTTACACATAACAAGAAGGCATAGTGGAAATTTGTATATGGTATTTTACACTAAAATGCCAAAAAAACTGGGATACCTCTCCAATACTTTGTTGGTCCTCCTCACGATTGGATAATTGCAGCAGCGCGATGGGACATGAACTCCATGAGCTCTGTGTAGTACTGTGGAGACAGTGCACATCATGCTTCCTGAAGAACATCCCACAATTCCGTAATATCCGCCAGTGGGGGATTGGGGGATTCATGTCATTGTTGAACAGCATCTCAAATGTGTTTGATGGCCAGGAGTAGAAAAATATTCTGAAATCTGGTGGCCAGCTAAATTTTTTAGTGGCCAGATATTGACCAGTGTGTGGGGGGGGGGGATTAATATAATAATATAATATCAAAGTTATGTACACTTCTAATCTATTCAAAAAATAATGCCTCAGCTTATCTCTCCCTGGGGAAAAAAAAAGCAATACTTACTCACAGCGTTCGAATTACCTTGTGGCCCGCTGGCCATTTTTGCCAGTAAAACTTCCGTTGGACCACTGAACTATAAAAACTTACTAGCCCCCACGGGTCAGTAAGCTTTTTTTTCTTTTCTAATTTGTAACAAGTTAAAAAATGAATTTCTATTTCTTTTACCTTGCTATATGGTTTTCTTTTTAGGCTGCAAACAAATGATAGGTTTAAAAACAAATATTGGAGATAGTTTCATTGAAATCATACGTTATTTTCAACATATATTGTAAATGTCGTTAAAAAAAACTTTACGGACAAGTGGCCATTTTAGGGGACCAGTGGTTTGCAAATTCTAATGGTCGGCTGGACCAGTAGAAGATTTATTTATAATTTTAACACTACTCATTCATTTGTGGAACTGTTTTTTTTTTTTTCTGGGGCTCACAAATTCTTGAATTAACATAATTTTTGTCATATTATCCGCAGGCCATGGAATTCGAACAGTTTTTTTTTTAACCTTTGTATAAGCTGCACCAGTGTGTAATCCACAAACTGTGACATTCAGATAAAAAAAAAAAACCCCGTTGTATAATCCTCACATCACAAATGTTGATCCATAAGCAGAACCTCCATAGAAAAGTTAGTCATGTAAAAAGACCCAGGAGTCCGAAGAAGAAAAAATTATTAAATAAAGAAATTTATTTTTAAAGGTAATTTTTTTTAATATATTTTTATCTCTGGACACAAATAAAGCTTAGTGGCGTCGCTTCCATACAGCACAAAATTTAATCACGCAGCTGCTCTAGAGGCATTACGCATCCCTATGATGAAATGCTGATACAAGACAATTCATAAAAATAGCATATATACTCGCGTGTAAGTTCGAAAATTTTTGGAAGAAATCCTGCTTTTAAGGTACGGGAGTCGGCTCACACACAAGTCAGTAAAAAAAGAGGGCTGGACTTAAAAGATACAGACTCACGATCGCCAGGTCGCCACTGGCGATAAACTTCATCGCCGTGGAGACTAAAAATGTTTGATTAAATCGCCAATTCTGGCGACCATTACCGGTACGAAAAAATATATATATATATTTTATTTTATTTAGCTTGTGCTGTACGAAAAAAAAAAAAGTTTTAATTTGTTCAGAGCTCTCACGTTTTTGAAAAATTTTACTCTAAATGTGTGGAAATCTCACGTACAGAAAAGCTATTTATTCAGCTTGAACAGCAGAAAAGAAAAAAAAAAAAAAGTTACAAGAAAAAGGCGAGGGCGTCGCGTCGGTTTTTGATCACAAAGAATGCGCCAAGCAAGGATGATAGGTCATTGTGAGAGAAAGAGTTCGCAAGGTTGCGGGGTAGGGGGGGGGGGGGGTATGGAAGCTTCTTCCCTTTGGGAAATTCGTAATGGGAGAAATTCAAAAAAAAAAAAAAAAAAAAAAATTCTCCAATTTTTTAAATAATCGAATGCAAATGTTACAGTAACCAAGACACGTCAAAATAAACTTCCATGTGAAAGTTCGTCAAAATCCGATTAAAACTTTAGAAGTTAGACATCTCTTTTTATTTTTTATGAATGTTCGCTGAAAGCCTGCATACGCTACCGTCTCCAGTGCCGAATTTAGCGTGCATGTGGGCTTCTGAGCATCGCAAAGCGGCCAGCTAAAAAGAAAATTTATTTTACGAATTAATACTGACCGAGTTTTCCATCTGCTTTTCGTGTTCACTTAAAAAAAAAATAATTAATTGGTCAACTTGGCTTTTCGTCATTATTTTTATCAAATATAGTGTTTTATAGTGTATTTAGTTAATACTAAAGTTTGAATTTTAACCAAACTCTCAATAATCCGGAAATTTCTAAATTCTGGAATCAGCAAAGTGTGGATGATTCCGGATTTTCGAGGTTGTGCTGTAATATTATTCTCATACCTGCCAACTACTAAAGAATGTCTGTAGTTTCAATGGATTTAGTTGTCCGACTATGGAACTATGGACTTCGCTGTCGAAACTACGGATTCAACGAATTTTCGTTAGTTAGTTAGTTAGTTAATTGATTTTAGTGGCGCAAGGGCCAGGTTTGGCCAAAGAGCGCCAGACACAGAACTATCAGCTAAAGATTTTTAAAAGCGTGGAGAATGATTAAGAGCAGACGGGCTTAGTAAAAGTTAGAAAAGAGGATGATGAAAGATGTGAAGACTAGTTAGTTAATTAGGTTTATATATAACTTTATTAGTTTACTATTATACTTATTATATCACTTTTTTTTTTTTTTTTTTTTTTTTTTTTTAAATAAGTTTTAAAAAGTTAATCTGTTTTAAAAAGGAAAATACTGTGAAAGTGTCGCAGTGGTCGCCCAAAAGTTTTTGAAGCGTAGCTGCGTCCTCGTCCAGCAGATGAGACTGAAAATAGTGAAACCGATTATTACAAAACCGAACACAACTACATAAAACATGAGAGATGGTGAGTAAACAGTCGCACGCCTCACACATTGGGGCAGCGTCCGCCACATAGCAAATAGCTATGCGTGAAGCGACAATGCCCAATGCGGAGACGCGCAAGAACAACTTCTTCCCTACGGTTCCGGCGACACGATGATTTCCAGACTCCAAGGATGGGTTTAACACGGTGCAGTTTATTCTCCACCTGTTGGTCCCACAGACCCCGCCACGTTCGTCTGATATGATCGTGAACAAGAAAGCGAAAATCACGGTGGAACAGTGGCAACGGTGTGACAACCAAAGAGGAGGCAGATCTAGCAGCAGCATCAGCAGACTCGTTCCCTGGGATCCCAACATGCCCAGGAATCCAGCAGAACCGAATCTGGACATCAGCCTCGAACAAAGAAGTCTCCGTACGGTAAAAAGAAGGGGGTGGCCAGTGAAATCCAAAGATGACAATGATTGCACAACACTCAACGAATCAGTGTACACAATAGCACGCTGATGAGAGCTCGACTGCACGTGAACAAGTGCAAGATACACAGCATGCATCTCCGCCGAAAACACCGTGGCCTCAGGAGGAATGCGGGCAACAGAAACTTCGTCCAACGCAGACGGCGGCGGATCCAAACAACACCAGCCGCCTTAGATCCATCGGTGAAAACAGGAATAAAGTCTGCATTGACGTAACGGTGTTCAGCGAAGAGCTGCTGGTACACTGACGCAGGGGTTGAGGACTTGTCAAAAGATGTAAAGCTGGTATCAACCATGACACCAAGAGGATGCCATGGGGGTTCCTCAAAGCCCCTGGTCTCCCCAACGAGTGACAAGTCGAGCCCTGCATCACGAGCTACGGGCGCCATACGAAGACCGAAGGTTCGAATGCACGAGGGACGGATCTCGAACAAACGAGCATGCTGGGGATGAAAAACTGCATCGTATAAAGGATGGTCTGTGAGTGATTTAAGTTTCAGGTAAAACTGAAGAGACAGCTGCAGACGTCGTAAATGAAGCGACGGTTCGTTCGTCCGGCATAAAGGCTGGGAATGGGTGACGTACGAAAGGCTCCCGTACAAAGACGCAGCGCTTGATGGTGGATGGTATCCAACGGCCGGAGAACGGTAGGACGCGCAGAGCCATACACCATACAGCCATAATCCAGCTTAGACCGAATGAGAGAATGGTAAATACGGAACAAAGAAGTCCTGTCTGCACCCCAGGAGACTGAGGCAAGGATCTTAAGGATTGACAAGGCTCTCAGACAGGAAGTCCTTAGCCGTCGAACGTGCGAGCGAAAGGTGAGAGCACGGTCAACGGTCAAACCAAGAAACTTGGTTTCCGGCAAAACAGGAATGGCTGCACGGTCCAAATAGAGCTCTGGATCAGGGTGGAGGCCACGCCTCCGGCAGAAATGGACACAGGCTGTCTTGTCGGGAGAAAGAACAAACCCATTATTGTTAGCCGCTTTAACAATCTGGGTAATTGCAGACTGCAGCTGCCTTTCAACGAAATGCATGCTGGATGACGAACAGAAGATGTGAAGGTCGTCAACATAAATGGTAGCCGAAACCGTAGGAGGAAGATTTTGAGTAAACAATTAATGCGGAGGATGAACAGAGTCACCGAAAGAATGCTGCCTTGAGGAACGCCTTGTTCTTGATGGAAAAAGGCGGACAGTGTTGTACCCAGGCGCACCTGGAACACACGGTTACGAAGAAAGTTGGCAATGAAGGTTGGCAGGTTTCCCCGCAACCCACTCTCGTGGAGGTCACGGAGGATACCGTGACGCCACGCTCTATCGTAAGCTTTTTCGATGTCAAAAAATACAGACACCAGGTGCTGCCTACGTACGAACGCCTCACGAACAGACGTCTCAAAGAGCAGGAGATGGTCAGGAGCTGAACGATGACGACGGAAGCCGCTTTGTGATGGAGACAGTATTCGATGTTCTTCAAGAAAATAAATTAGCCGGGAATTAACCATTCGTTCAAGGATTTTGCACAGACAGCTAGTGAGGGCAATTGGCCGATAACTAGAGGGAGACTTGGGGTCTTTGCCAGGCTTGGGAAAAGGTAAAACAAAAGCTCTTCGCCAAGAGTCCGGGAAACTGTGCTCCAACCAAATGCGGTTGAAAAGCACTAACAGATTCTCAAGAGACGACTGCGAGAGATGACGAATCATGTCATAGTGGATGTCGTCGGGACCGACAGATGTTGCGCCGGACCGATGCAGAGCCACCCGTAATTCAACCATGCTGAAGGGGGAGTTATACTGAGTGTTATAAAAGGCGCAAAGGAGAATTTCTGGCGTTCAGCGGTTGTTTTAATCCTCTGAAAGGGCGGGAGATACGCCTGAGAACTAGAAATTGAGGCAAACGCTTCGCCCAAGCAAATCCACAATCTCCCCAACTTCAGCATACGTGCAGCCGTTATTCTCAAGAATTGAAATTTGGCGGGAACTATAGTTTCCCCGGATCTTACGAATTTTTTCCCAAACAGTTTTTGAACTGGCACGTGAATTGATAGATGAAACGTACTTCATCCAAGACTCCCTCTTGCTTCGTCGACGCACCAACCGAGCGTAAGATTTTGCTCTTTAAATTTAACAAGATTAGCATCGGTCGGATAACGCCGAAAAGTACACCAGGCCTTATGTTGAACTCTCCTAGCCGCTGCGCAATCAGGGTTCCACCAAGGCTTCAGACGTCTTGGGAGCGTCGTTGATGTTTTTGGGATAGAGAGATCTGCTGCCTGAATGATACACGTTGTGACATCAGTAACAGCTGCGTCAATTGACCCCCGGGTCACCATGGCAAAAGATATCATTGCGGACGGTGTGAAGACCTCCCACTTGGCACGATCCATCCTCCAACGAGGAGGGCGGGAGGCAGAAGATGGTACGCTCATTATACCTAAGTACAATTGGGAAGTGGTCGCTTCCAATTGTACTTAGGTATAACCGACCGTCCACGACCAGTCGGCCATAACCGATGGTTGACCCAAAGATAAATCGATTGCACTGAAACTTCGTGTAGGCTCGTGGAAGTAAGTGTCAGCACCGGTGTTAAACAGGCACAAAGAGGTCGAGGAAAGAAGAGATTCGATCCTACGGCCTCGTGTGTCTGTTCTGACACTACCCCACAATGGATTATGAGCATTGAAGTCACCCAGAACAAGAGCAGGTGACGGCAGCTGCCCAACTAAGCTCTCAAGAACGGACACGCTCACGTCCTCATCCGGCGCCAGATAGATGCTGCAAACGGTTAGAGGCACAGGCATGGAGATACGCACCGCAACGGCTTGTAAAGATGTTGAGACCGCAACGGGAGAAACTGGAACATTGTGGGGGACAAGGATGGCAACTCCCCCGCAAGCAATATCTCCTGAAACATTATCTTTCCGAAATGCACTGTAGCCTCGAACTGAAAGGAGGTCTGATGGTTTAAGTTTTGTCTCCTGGAGGCAAAGGCACACCGGAGAGTATGACGAAAGCAGATGTTTCACGTCGTCATGTCTTGTTCGAAAGCCTCGACAGTTCCACTGAACGATTTGATCCATGGTTTGAATTGTGGTAAATGAGAAAAAGAAAACGAAAAACAAAACCCGAGAAAAACTGGGACAACTAAAAGTTGTCCGATTCCATCATTTCGTCTGCAATGTCCATTTGCGCTTGGGACTGTTTTGTCCGACGCCCTGTAGTCTCTGGTGGTAAAATGGGGCGGTATTTTGGTTCCTGTGTCGCAGATGATCTTGCCCGATCCTGGTTCTTATGATGGGAGTTTGGAGATTTCTTCTCCTTTTCTTTTTCCTTTCTCTTTCCTCTTGGGGTTGTTGAAGTTCCGGTGGTGCTGGTGTTAGTTGCAGCAGGTTTAGGCACAGTGGTTGTTGGAGCTTTCGCGTCCCTAGCTCGGGATTGTAGTGCTGCCAGACCAGCAGCTATGATGTCGTCTAGCTTGTAGGGACGATTCACTGGGATTTGGCTATCAGTCTGGGTACCGACTGTAGTCCTTGCAACAACCGCTGATGCATAGGATCGCCGATTTGATTGGTTTGGGGCGACCTTTCTTCTGGCCTCTGGGTAGGAGATTCCCTCGACGGTCTTAATGCGTTGGATCTCTTTTCCTCTTTCCACTTTGGACAGTCTCTCGATGATGCTGCATGAGATCCCTTGCAGTTGAAGCACAGCTCGGCTTCGGCATGGCAATCTTGCAAAGTATGGTCTGTTGCAGTACAACGCCCACACCGGGCAGTGCTCCTGCAAGACTGCTGGGAGTGACCATATGCTTGGCATTTGAAGCATCGTAGAGGACTTGGTATGAAGGGGCGCACTTCAAGGTGTAGATACCCTGCCTTGATTGATGTTGGCAGGGATGGGGTGTTAAAGGTCAGTATGACGTTTCGAGATGGGACAGATTGGCCATTTCGCCGAAATAGGATGCGCCGGACTCCACTCACTTGCTGGTCTTTCAGTTCCTCCAGAAGTTCTTGGTCACTGCACTCCAGAAGGTCTTGAGAAGAGATAACACCTCGTGAGGAATTGAGGTAGCCGTGAGGGGTAACTTTTACTGGACAATCTAAAAGAGGTGGTGTTTAAAAGCACTGTAGCATATCTGGGACTCGACATCTCGACAAGAAGATCTCCAGATTGGAGCTTCTTAACGCTCTTAGGAGAGCTGGCAATTGATTGCAATGCTTTATTTATCCAGAAGGGGCTTCTGGTGTTTAATGGGTTTGAAGCGTCCAAGGAGTGGATGCAAAAGAACCGAACATTGGCAGAATCAGGTGTAGGTTTCTTGTTGGGAGGGGGTGACCCTTCCTCAATGGGCCGCTTTGTTTGAAGTTCTTGGGAAATTTTTTGGTTAGCCATGAATAGAAGTGAAAAGTTCGTCCGCCGATTTCCCCGCCCACAACCGAGCCCAACAGGGGAGAGCCGGAGGTCCGCAAGCCCAATTGGACGCAGGACACGACTCTAGGGTTAAGCAACGGATATAGCATGTTGATAGTGCAGACATGCGCTCAGCGAGTACCGAGACTTTCCCAGGTCTCGGTGACACCCCTTTGGCATGCCCGCACTATCCCCAAACTCACCCTGTTGTACGAAACAACAAGCCGATTGACTAGGAGTGGGTTAGTTCCTAGCCGCCCGTTTAGGGTGAAGCAGGGGGCAAAGAGGAGTGTTGGCGACTGGCGACAACAACAACCTGGCCACCAGAAACCTCAGCCTCCAGCATCCCCTTTTCCACCTTACGGGTCACCGCACACGGCAAACGTGCAGGTAGGTCTAGCAAACCAGCCCGGAAAAACAAGAGAGGAACAGAAAATGGAGAAGCAAGTCGAGTAGAAAATGGAGTAGAAAAGAACAGGTAGTGGAGAAGAAAGTAAAACCAGGAAAGGGAGAGGAAAGCCAGAGGAAAGGAAAGGGCTGGCGCATAATCACAACCTCAGCAACCAACAACTGAGGCGGGTGCTGTCAAGGTGGTGGCAACACAAAGTTGTAACGGGTAGAATCAAACATAACAAGTCGGCTGGGGCCGTGGGGTCGCTACTCCCCATCAGCTGGATGAACAGCTGTCCCTGCGGTAACGTATAAAGCGCAAATACAAAAAAGCAAAAAAAACGTCACAAGGTCAGCTCGGGCCGTGGGGCCGCGCTCCCCAAATAACTGGAAAACCAGTTATCCCCGTGCGGGGCAACGAATTTTCATTTTGCTTAATTTTTTTCATTTTGCTATTGTTTTATGATATACACGATATTCTTAGGTGGATTCGCGGAATCCCGCGTTTTTTGTCATCATTTAGATCATTCTCAGGACTCAGGATCAGTGCAAAACTGAAGGCAATTTGCGGGTAAGGGGGGGGGGGTTTCTGTCTGGAGACAGTATTTCGTGTTACAAAACTTTTGAAAACGGTATAAAAACATTACCGTATTCGTGATTCTTTTCTCCCGATGCTGCCTTTGTGTCGTTTTCTTGTTAAATATGATTTTATTGCATAAATGTTTGTATTTCAGCTTGAAACTGCGAAAACGGAGGTTGGACGCAGCAAAAAATTTCGCCGTAATCTTCAGCATCAGGTTCTTCCGCGAAATCGAAGAATTAAACATTTTTCGTTATTATTTTGGTCATTCGCGAGATCAATGCACAAGTGAACAAAAATTTGGGGGGGGGGGGATGCTTGTCGGAGGACTGAATTCCGTCTTTACGAAAATTTCGAAAACGGATGGTCGACGGAGTTCAGATTTTTTCCGCAATCGTAATTCCTTTTTTATTGCGATGTTATCTCTGCCCAGCATTATTGTTAAATAATGTTCTACTGCATAAATATTTGTCTTTCAGCGTGAAAATAGCGGGAAAATTTCCAAAACCGAAAGTCGGATGCTGCAAAGATTTCTACTGTGAGCCTACCCCCCCCCCCGCGATGTTCCCACTCTTCTGCATTGTTAAACACACACCCACCCTCCCGTCCCATAAGTTTTTGCGTTTAAGCTTGATAAGGGAGGGAGAAATTCACGAAAATGGAAGTGACAAAGTTGAAAAATAAAAATTGATGCATGATGTTCAAAAGTACTGATATTCTTAAAGTTACACCATTTATCTAAAATAGTTAAAGCTTTAATATCACACACTCATGGTCTTCAGGCTGAAAGTCCTTTCAGTATGGTGGATGAAGTTACTGTTATCAGAGGGCATAAACAAGAAAGGAAAGCATCAATGAAGAAATAGGGAGAGAAAGATATCAGCAGGAAGAAAAATTAAGCAAATGAATGCTGTGCAGCTGCAGAGTCAACAAAAGACAAACTGACAGCAGTCCACATTCTTGCTGCGTGTTTTGATTTTTCACCCAGTTAAAACGTTCAACGTTTTTTTCCTTCTTTGGTCTCATCTTGACATAAACTACAATTTTAGAGGCAGTATGATCATACGGTAAGTGGAGGTTCATGCACAACGGGTTCATTTGCTTGGAATTCCTGTCTGTCAAGCGTTGTGGGATTTAGAATGCATCTGACTGATTTTTACTGGTGGAAGTTTTGAACTTAAATCTCGCAATGTTACCTATCATGCCCTCACCAGGGGAATCAACTTTGTGTTTTGCACGTGTTAGTTTCATTAGTGTCCGTGTTTGTTGTAACGTTTTGTTGTGGCACATATTTCTTTTTCACAAAGAGATGCATAGTTTCGTAAAAAAGCCACTATGTATGCCGCACAATAATGCTGTTTACCACTGACAAGGCTCTTGCCAATGTTGGCAGGTATGGTATTCCTCTGCATAAGTACTTTTTCCTTTTTATGCCAGTTCTGATGTTTACAAGATCGGAGAAGATTTTCCTTTTTCGTGTGTTAGACTGCTTTTTTCACCTTATCGTCAGCAGATGATTTAGTTCAAATTTTGTCCGTTAGTGTTGTTTCTGTAATATTGTTCATCCAATTCAAATACAGTTTATGTGGCTTTCAAAAATTCTATTGTCTGCACGTGGGAAAACTCAGGGAATTTAATTTGGCAAAATGAGTGGTAACCCCAAATAACCGATAATCTGGATATTTTTCCTGATTTATATCTATGACATATCACTGTCAGCAAAAAGCAAAGACTTTTTTTTCATATTATCTGCCTTCCCAAGCACGTTTTACTGTAATCAGTGCGCTTTTATTAGTACCTAGAGAAAAACATCCCACTTCCTAATTTCCGTGAAAGATAAAGTTTCTATGTTGGAACATAATGCCAATATTCAGTTTTTTTACATTCTTCGTGTTTTTCAAACTCCTTTTTGAAAAATGTGAAACAGATTCACATTAAACTACATAAGTTTTTTTACCAAAATACATACTTGTGGTAAAAATAATTGAATGTGATAGTTCCTTAGACATGGTTAAAAACTCCTAAATTGCTAAACAGGCAGTAGCACAGTTAAAAAACATGAATGAAACCCATAAAACTTCTTACATGATCATCTTTTGGAATTCCCATTTCTAGCTCAGTTTTCTTAAATCAACTTTTGGTTACATATTTCCAGAGTAGTAGAATATATAAACGTACGTGGATAGTTTCCAAATTATTAGCAGATATGTTTTTTGTTGTAGCCCGGACAATTTTTTTAGTTGCCGTGGGCAACCACATTTTTTGACCCCCTGTTTATGGAATTTAAATCTGGTGATCGAGGGGTGGGGAGGTGCAGGTCAGGATGCCAAACTCCGTGGAATGTTTCTACAGCCATAATCTGAAGACTGTGGACATATGCAGTGGCGCACTGTCATGCTCAAAGACGTTGCACCCGTCAAGAGTGGTTATGTGGCATGAACGGGTGCAAATGATTCCCAAAGGTGGTAACGTAGCCCCCATTGGTCAGAGCAGCCTGCAGATGTATTGGGTTGTCGGAAAAGTCATGACGTATTTTAGCCATGTTTTGCAAAGGTCATTTATTGATAGAAAGAACAAAGATCAATCAATGATATAATGCCCATTTTGTTGGATAACCGTTTTGTTCGATAACCTTTTGCCATCTTTCAGTGAGCTGCAGAATGCCTCGTTCATAAAAGGACCTGTCTTTCATGGCGAAAAACTGTACAAGGTGCTGATTTACAGCCTCATCTGAATTGAACGTTATACCACGCAAGGCCTGTTGAACAGAGCGAAACAAGTGGAAGTCTGACGGCACAAGGTCAGGTGAGTATGCTGGGTGGAGCAACACATCCCACCCAAGCTCCAATAATTTTTGGCGGGTGATCAAACTTGTGTGGTCTCATGTTGTCGTGATGGAACACAACACCTTTACGATGAACGAGCTCTGGACGTTTCAGGATGATGTATTCGTTCAAACTGTCCAATTGCTGACAGTACACATTCAAATTGATTGTTTGGTTCCGTGGTAGGAGCTCGAAAAACACAACACCTATAAAATCCCACCACACTGAGACCAGGACCTTCCGCTGATGAATGTCTGCTTTGGATGTCGTTTGAGGCAAAGCAGAATGTCAGGACCAAGACCGTTTGCGCAGCACATTGTTGTACACAATCCACTTTTTATCACCAGTTATCAGTCGCTTCAAAAAAGGATGGTTTTCCTCACGTTTAATGAGCATATCGCAGATGTTTATACGCGCCGTGAATGAGCTTCTTTGAGTTCATTATGAACCCACACATTGAGCTTGCTTTACGTATCCCTGCTTCTTCCGGTGGTCATGAACGCTTGAATAATGGGTGTGCAATGTGTCTTCAATCTCTCATGTCGTGTAATGTGGGTTTGACTCAATCAATGCCTTGATTTAGTCGTCATCAGCCTCGGTTGGCCTCTCAGACCGTGGAGCATCGTTGAGGTCAAAATCACCAGCACGGAATTTTGCGAACCACCGCTGGCACTGACGTTCTTGTAGAGCATTATCACCGTACACTTTACGCAACTTTTCACAAGCTTGACGCACGTTTTTCCCTTTACGGAAGTAAAACAGTAAAATATGGCGAAAATGCACAGTTTGGTCTTCCATCATCAACTTGATGAAATCTCCGCAAATCAACTGTAGCTAGAACTGGCCCCTGTCGAATGCCGTAGCGATAACAGAGCTGCGCATGCCTCTAGTACTTCCAAAACCACCATCGGGTGCCAAAATATGTCATGACTTTTCTGACAACCCAATATGTGGGGTGCTAATATGTGCCAGCTGGAAATACCTCAAACCGTAACAGTCTGCCCTGTCACTTGTAAAGCATGAATGATCTATCGCCTTGTGGAGTTGTTACCACACCCGGAGTCGGCCATCTGCCCGAAACGGTTAATACCATGATTCGTCAGACCAGGCCACACATTTCAAGTCATTTTGCATCCAGTGGCAGCGTTCCTGAGCCCAGGTGAGGCGCACAGCCTTGAATCATCAGGTCAGCAATGGCACCAGGGCGGGCCATTGACTCCAGAAATCCATAGAACACAGGAAATATTACACTGTCCAAACGCTGATGCTACTACAGGCCCCAGCATTGAATTGCACTGTGATTTGCAGCAATGTTGCATGCCGGGCAGATGCTGTAATGTCAAGATTCTCCAGGGCTTTTCTACAGCCACACCAGTCTTGCACTCTGGACTTTTCCCCTGAGTTTGTACAGTACAGATAGATCCTTGAAATTTTTGACCGTGTAAATCGAAATTTTGTGGTAATTTCATAGGAATGACGCATCTACAGGGTGCCAACTATCATACCATGTTTGAAATCGCTTAAATCTTTCTAAGCTACTATCTGAACTGTGAATGCTACTACTTGAGCTTGCAGAGATAATAGCTTCCATATATAAGTCATTTGTGGGCAATACCATTTACCACATGGGTGTGGTGGCATGCAATGGAAACGATAGTGCCCTTCCCAGTTGTTCTGGCAACCTCAGTGTATTTTTTTTTTTTTTTTTTTTGATTGGAGGTTTAACGACCACCGTGAGCAACTCAATGGGCTATAAGCAGTCGCCCGTCCCTAATTTAGGGTCACTGGTTCCAGGGAAGGGAGAGAGCCAGTGCCGTAAGACAAACACAAAATCCATGCCTGACCGGGATTCGAACCCGGACCCCTTACGGACGAATGATCAGAGGCCAACGCCTTAGACCACTGCGCCACCGGGGCGGCCAAACTCAGTGTAGATGTGTTATGAAGTATAAAAGGTCTTGTGACTCAGTTACAGGACATCATTACATTACATAATGAGAAATAAACATAGGTACTTTTATACGTTAACTCATAACTTAGCTTTTCAACCGCATTCAAGTGATTGAAAAGCTATTCATTTGGGAGCATTCAATTTTTTTCTTACACTTTTTTGTGACTACATACCAAAAGTTTCTTTCTTTTTTTGAGGATTTAACAACCACCATGAGCAACTCAGTTGGCTATAAGCAGTCGCCCATCCCTAATTTATGGCCACTGGTTCCAGAGAAGGAAGAGAGCCAGTGCCATAAGACAAACATGACATCCATGCCCTACAGGGAGTCGAACCCGGACCCACCTGCACGAACGGCCAAAAGCCATTGCTTAAACCATTGGGCCAAAGGGGTAGCACATACTAAAAGTCACAGTGCAGATAGGCAATATCAGAGGTCGCGCTGCAAATCGCATTCTTCGCAATTTGTGAAAAACAAATCATTTTGGTGATGGATAATAAGTTTTGGCGATTCCCTCTTTAATGATGTCCGACGCGAAAACTATCTTTAAAAAGAGATAGTTTCTGTCCAGAGATCATGCCAAACTAGCTTTTGGCAATGCCAAGGCTATTTTTTAAATTAATATAAAAAATTTTAAATGCGATTATATTTGTTGATTTCTTATCTTTTGACGTGAACCATCGACCAATATTGCATGACTTTCATCATCTAAATAATAAAGGCAAGCAGCACTTGAAGATAATTATGAGAGATTTCAATGCAAAAACAGAGCAACTGCAACAGAAACCAGCGTGGAAATACTCTCGTAGAGTTTGCAGAGGCAAAAGGGTTTTTCATCATGAACTCCTTTTCTAAGAAAAATCTGCAAAGGGAATGGACATGGAGGCATCCCAATGGATTGACCAGTCAAATTGATTTTATGTGTAACAAGAAATTTGTCATGGAAGACTGCAGTGTGCTGAGCAAGTTCAACATAGGTGGTGACCATAGAATAGTAAGACGTAAGATGCACCTCAATGCTAAACTCAGCGTGGCAAGCTCATAAAACAAACAAAGTGTACTGACATGATCAACCTTGAAAAGCATCATAATACCTTCAAATTGGAACTGAGGAACAGAATCTCTACTATACAAGGTCTAATGTTGGAAGAAGTGGACATCTCTGAAGTTAACAGAACCAAAGCTCTTATGGAAACAGTTAACAGATCCAAAGCTCTTATGGAAACAGCAACAAAATTAGCTGGGCCTAAGAACAAGTTGCATGTGAACAAATTATCAGGAAATACCAAAATGTTGATGCAAAAAAGAAGAGAGATGAGGACAACTAAAGAAGATGCGACTTCCAGAGTGAAATATATAGAGCTATGCAAGACAGTACAAAAAAAGTATTACTGAAGACGTAAGGAAATTCAACTGTGAACTAGTGAGGTAAGCAATTGAAAACAACCAAAGCCTAAAGAGAGCAAAGGGACATCTCAGTAAGGGAAGGAAACAGATTATGGCATTGAGAAAAGAAGATGGTTCTGTAACAAGAAATAGAGGGAAAATTTCAACAACAGTGAAAGATTTCTACTCCAAATTATATGAAAGGGGTGATACATGTACTCCATACATCATGAAGGGTTCCAGAGTTCTTCCAGTCCTCCCAGAAGAAGTTGTACATGCAATCAAGAACATGAAGTGGGGAAAAGCTCCAGGAGAAGATGGAATTATCGTAGACTACACGAAGCAAGTGGAGAAATCGAAACAGTACTCACCCAAGTTTTCACTCGATGCCTTAATGAAGAGAAGATTCCTGAGGATTAGAACAATGCTACAATGATCCTGCCAAATAAAAAAGGTGACATTGAGGATCTCAGGAACTACAGACCTATCAGCCTCCTATGAGTGATTTATAAAATCTTCACTTAAGTTCTTTCACGCGGCTTGAAGGTAACACTGGACATGGCTCAACTGAGAGAGAACAATCTGGATTCAGGAGCGGCTACAGCACTATAGATCATATCCACGTACTGAGAGAACTAATTGAAAGAACAAGAGAATATGAACTCCCATTACGCATGGCTTTCATTGATTAGGAAAAGGCCTTTGATTCAGTGAAACCATCAGCAGTTACAATGGCTTTGAAATCCTGCGGTATTGAAGATGCATACATTAACTTTATTAATAACATCTATGAAAATGCAAAAATTCGGCTGTTTGAGAATACAGCACACATAAAAATTGGAAAGGGAGTGAGACAAGGTGACACCATATCTTCCAAGCTCTTTAATGCCCCATTGGAAAATGTCTTTCAATCACTGAACTGGGAAAACAAAGGGATAAAGATTAATGGAGATTATCTAACTCACCTTCGTTTTGCTGATGACATCATTTTTGCAACTACCCCATCAGAGCTTCAGAGTATGATCCAGGAACTTGCAGACAAGAGTAAAGAAGTGGGATTAAAAATGAATTTTCAGAAGATAAAAGTGATGTACAATACTTTTACAAAAAATGAAGAATTACACTAGCCACCAATGGTTCTGCGGTAAAAGCGAAAGTAGGCGATTCTTGAGGAAATCTGTGTCCTGAATCCAAAAATAACGTTAGTTTTGGTCCATCACATCTAGTTGGTTTGCAATATTGTTTTTTTCCCTGTGTACGTGAATTGATGTATCCACATTGTACGTAGTGTAGAGCCATTTCCTCACAATCGCACTTAAATATCCACAAAGAACTTGACTTAAACCTAGGAAATGCTATATTACTATGAGAAATGCCCCTTGTCAACAAATATTCCTGCGTACTTCTACGTTTCGTTATTGTTTATATTTTCAGACGCCGCTGCGTACGCGTCAGAGCCGTTGGCGCGACAATAAGCAGCGCTTGTTTATTGTACCCCTAGGAGTTTCTGTTTCAAGAACCCTCACATTCCCTCACTGAATATCCTATCAGTTGAGCAGAGGGCAGGCATCCTTGTGCATGTGCTCGTCCTATATTGGAAGTGTGAAAGTAAAACGTGAGTTTAGGTACTGGTAAGTCAAGTGTGGCCAGTGTGTTGGGATTGTGTAGAAGCCAGTGTGTGCGAAGTCCTCAGCAATTTTTTTTATATTTGTGCACGATATGTGTTTGATGGTAAGGTACGTAAACTAGATTCATTCGTGAAGAAACTATACTTTGCGTACTTCAAAGTGAAAGTCGGCGACCAAGATAAGTCGTTTACGCTTCACGTTGTTTGTAACAGTTGTGTCGAGGGACTGCATTACTGGAACGAAGGAAAACGGAAGACAATGCCGTTTGCAATTATAATGATATGGCGTGAACAGAAGAACCACCACGATGACTGTTATTTCTGAATGTGCAATGTTGCTGGTTATAACAAAAACAATAGGAAAGGAATTAAATACCCAAATATGCCATCAGCCATATGGCCTGTTCCTCATGGACTTGACTTATCAGTACCTACACCACCAGCTAACTTGAGTGATGAATCTGAAAGCAGTTCTCTACATTCAGACACTTGAGGACATAAGTTTTGAACTAGAAGAATTTGACCATTCACCAAAAATGTTTACTCAACCCGAGTTGAATGACTTGATAAGAGAACTGGGGCTGACGAAGGAAAAGAGTGAATTACTAGGCTCAAAACTTTTTGAGAAAAACCTGCTGGCACCTGGAGTTACATTTTCTTGGTACAGGAATCGTGACAAGTGTTTATGGAAGTACTACTCAAAGGAAGATGATTTGGTTTTTTTTTTTGTACAGACATCCGTAATCTTATTCATCAGTTGGGAAAGGAAATCTATCAACCTAGTTCCTGGCGCCTTTTCATCAACTCTTCCAAAAGAAGCCTCAAGGCGGTTTTACTTCATAACGGCAACAAATTCGCTTCTGTACCACTTGCTCATTCCACAAAATTGTCAGAATCATATGAAACATTAAAGTTAGTGCTTGAAAAAATTTAAATTCCATGAACATGAATGGCAAATTTGTGGTGACTGGAAAATCATTGGAATATTATTAGGACAGCAGAGAGGATACACAAAATTTCCATGTTTCCTTTGCAAGTGGGATAGCAGAGCCAGGGACAAGCATTGGGATACTGCATATTGGCCTGAGAGGAAGCAACTGACAACAGGTTCCAAGAATGACAATAATGAAAGTCTAGTTGATCGTCAGAAAATTCTATTCCCTCCGTTACACATAAAACTTGGCATTATGAAACAGTTTGTAAAGGCACTAGACAAAAGTCTTCCATGCTTCCAGTAATTATACACAACATTTCCTTCACTGTCACAAGCTAAAATCAGAGAGGGAATATTTGATGGATAACAATTTCACCTGTACAATGATCGAAACTGAAGAAGAGGCGTGGAGCGCTTTCAAAGAAGTGGTGAAAATTTTTCTTGGAAACGTAAAGGACCCGTCGTAGAAGACAATTGTACAAAATATGTTGGACAAATTCAAATTGCTTGGTTGTAATATGAGCCTAAAACTTCCTTTCTTAAGTGCACATCTCAATTATTTCCCTCTGAATTTGGGAGCTTTGAGTGAAGAGCAAGGTGAAAGGTTCCACCAGGACTTAAAAAAGGCAGAGCAACATTATCGGGGACGTTAGATGAGCATATGATGGCTGATTACTGTTGGTCTATTGCACGTGAGGATCCTTCCAGAGAACACTCAAGGGCATCGTGAACACTGAGCTTCCATGGCAAGAGAAGAAAAAGAACTGCCGACTAACATTAAGGAACGTAATTGGGTAAGTTTTCAACTCTTGTACAGTTTTTATTTTATTTCTATGTAGTTTTGTTCTGATTATTCCCTTTCACTTTTAAAGGTTGTTCTTGCTTATGTTTAGTTTTAAAAATGGTAAAATATGCATGCTATATATGCAAAGACATGAAATGTATCGCTTCAGTCAACAGAAATTGATGAGCTTACATTATACCACATTGCCAAGGAACCCAATGTGATACAGCAGAACTGAATGCATTTTTGAATTCAGCTTACAAAGATTAGTAAAAGTCACATATTCAAGTTCATACCACAGAAAAAAAGTTTTCATTTGCAGGCTGGTGTTATCGATTGATGGAGGAAAGCTGGAGATAATAGATACCTACGTTTATCTTGGACAGCAGATATCAAGTGAGGGTCACATTGATGAAGAAATTAATCGGCATATAAAACTTACCTGGAGAGCTTTTGGAAGAAACAGCATAATTTTCAGGAGCAATATGCCATTATGTCTTAAAAGAAAAGTGTTTGATCAATGCATCCTTCCAGTGCTTACGTATGGTGCAGGGATATGGACCTTAACTAAAAGAGACAAAGGCTGCAGACAACTCAAAGAACATGGAGAGGTGCATGCTTGGTGTAACCACGAGAGATAAGAAGAACACCTGTATCAGAAAAATGACAAGAGTGGAAGACATCATGATCAGAGTAAAATCCCTGAAATGGCAATGGGCTGGACATACTGCCAGAAGAAAAGAGACCATCAATGGACAGCCGAAATTTTAGATTGGATTCCAAGGGGCAGGAAAAGACCCAGAAGAAGACCACATGGGATATGGGTGGATGAAATTCGCAAGTATGCGGGAGTAACCTGGAGGAGACTGGCAAAAGACAGACCGTTGTGGAAGAGGCTTGGATTGGAGAGACCTTCGTCCAGCTGTGGATTGATAATGGTTGATGATGATGATGTGAAAACAGTTATTAGATGCAAGTTCTATAAGTAACAAAGTGCAATTTTTCAACATCTGTATTTTTTTACAATGGCCCTTTTATAACCAAGCCACAGAATAAATGTGATACCCAATTTTTCAACTAATTTGAAATTTATCCTATCAATAATTCTTTTACTTAGAAATTTTATTGGTAGTAGTAATTCAAAATTGAAAATAAGTGATTATATTTCTTTCTATTAGAAGTTAGAATATATAACACAATATTTTGCTGCTTAATTGTAAAGAATATATAACCTATTGTTTTTGCACTATTATAACACTTTATGTTTTTATGGTTTGTATATATCCAATGGAGAGTGAAAACAAAATTGGCGGCTTCAGATTACATTTGGCGAAAACTTTTAAAAAAGCCAGAGCAACTGCTGGGCAATATCCTGAAAACCATTTTCATTTCATGAAAACATTTGAGGATGTCACGACCACCATGAGCAACTCAATGGAGGGGGGTCATTCCATGTCAAATCAACAAGTGGTCCAAGCTACCCCACCTCAGATTTGGATGATAATTTTTATTTCAGCAGATGCATGAGAAAAACTGTGTTTCCCCAAATTTCAGACTTTAAATATTAAAACTGGTTGGGAGAAAAAATATTTTAAAATTATGCAAATTAGGGCCCTAAAGACACACTTTTTTGTTTTTTCAGCTCTAACTTATGATGTATTAGAGATAAAAGCATGAAATTTGGATGTTTAATGCAGTTTTTGTTGCTGCACATAAAAATCATTAAATGCAATTCATGTGACTCTACATAAAATAGTTTTCAAGATATGGCAACTGTATAGGGGTTGCTTGGGGCCCAGTATGTGGCGGGGCCCTTCTCAGAGGAAGTTGGTATTTTGAAAAAATAAAGTTAAAACTATCACTATGTTAATACAAACGTTTTAAGAATGAGAATTGCTGTCTTATATTGTTTCAAAATTTTTAAGGGGACCGGTACGCTCCATTGGAGCCCGTGTTAAATACGCCTTTTTTAGGTGTATTTTTCTCAAACGCTATCCCATATTTTTAAGCAAAAATTTTACCAGTTATTTATAGGAAACTTGTACACATTTGATCATGAGCTTTTATCAATATTTTAATTTTTTGAAAATTTACAAATTTTTTATGTGCATTTCATAATTTTACCCTAAAAAATGGCATTTTTATTTTTAATAATTTTTAAAAATGAGATACTTTTAATCCTCCTTGTCCGTTTGTACAAATACATTGTATGTATATGTGGTAAAAATATCAGATTGAAACCTTTGATGGATTCTGAGAGAAATGTACCTAAACATTGAAAAAAGTAAGTTTGACTATAGCACCTAAGCTTCCCTGTGATGCAAATCATCCTCTACAGCAGCGGTCGCCAACCTTTCGAACCTCACGGACCACTAAATTCGTAATTTTAAATCCTGCAGACCACTAATATGAATTTTTTTTTAAAGATAAATACATTTGTAAAATAATGATCAGAGAACTTCCATTTTATTAATATGAAATGCACCTATTTAATATAAAAAAATTATAAATGCTTATTTAATTATAACAAAATTATAAATGCTTATTTAATTATAACAAAATTATAGATGCTTATTTAATCATAACAAAATCTTTACGGTTGTTTAATTGTAACAAAATTATTAAGTTAGTTTAACTATTACAAAATAATTGAAGCTTATTTAAGTATTACACATTTTTAGTGTGATATTTGTTCCTGCTTGTTTGAAAGAAGTTTATGGATTTTTGGCTCCAATGACGTTACTGCAAGACAGAGAGCTGTATTTATTTCAAGCCGAGACCGCTACTGAGTTTTAATTGCTGTGACAGATGAAAATGTCTTTTCGCACAAATATGTTGTTGAAAATTGAATCAAAATTTTCACTGCTTTTTCACTCAGCAATGGGTATTCACTTTTTATGGAGAGCCAAAAATGAGGTCTTGATAAGGATGACTGGAATTTAGCTTTGAGACTGTCGTCAGATGATAGATCGATGAGGCTTTCTTTTTCATTCATGCTTAAATTGCTATCTTCAATGTTTGCTGCAAATTGATCTATTATCCACATATTGCTATGTCTAGGATCTTTTTTCTTTGGGTAATAACGACCAAAAGATTCTGTGAGTGATTGTAAGTGTTGTTGAACAATGGTCACGACCTGCTGGTTGACATCCTTCTCTCTCATATATTCATCAAAATTTGAAAACATTTGCAGATCTTCTTCGGCCAACCGCATTTGCCACAGTAATATTTTCTTTTGAAAAGCATCCATTTTACCTTGTAGTGTGAACACGTCCTTAAGTTGTCCTTGCAAGAATATGTTTAGTTCATTTGACAGCGAAAAAATATCTGCCAGGTATGCAAGCTTGGCTACCCACCAACCTTCCCGAATGTCGAGCGCCAGGCGCCAAATGGCGATCAAAGAAATTGTACTGGCGGGTAAATATTGAAGCACAATCGCCACCGTAGGCAAGTAGTTTTTTTTTTTTAGTTTTTCTGTTTTCAGAATTGGAATTTTGATTCTTAAAAACGAAATCGGGATTCCGATTCTGAAAGAGGCCGCCTTCTTTTAGCAGTATCTGCTAAAAGAAGTTCGGCTGGTCACTGATAAGAACGAATATCTACCGCTGGCGTTCCCTCTTCCTCCGCGTGCGCTTCGGGAACAGCGGCTAAGAATGGAGCCTAAGAGCCCCTACAAACCGGTTTTCTGACGCCGCATGGTCGTTAGATGACACATTCGCGTCTGCGCTCTTGCAAAGGCTGCATTATTGTTGAATGCAACGTGCTTTTGGTTTGGTGTTTGGTTATAGCTTATAGTCGATCTCATTTAGGTCAGAAATAGTTTGGTTGTTTTTCGATGTCGCAAAAAAAACCTTTTTGCGTTTTGGGGTGGGAACTCGGATAGTAGAAATTCTATTCAGGAAAATGATTCTCCTGAACGTGAGAATGTACAGCATGGTGCAGTCGAAAGTTGCAATGTGCAAATTAATGCTGTTTCAACTGAAACTGCTGACGCTAATGTACAGATTTGTGAACCGGAAATTTGCGATTCCTCAGACTTGCCACAGGCCAAAAAAGCTCGCATATTTAACCGTGGTACTTTTGAAAAGGGGCAAAAAACTTACAGCTGGCTGCAGACGGAAAAACGGAAATCTGTTTTGTTCTGTATGCTGACGGAACGCTCGAGCTGATCACACCAGTTTGGGAAAAGGATGCTCAACGTTCAAGTTGGAAGCGGTAAGTTATATTACTTATTTTTTAGTTTATTGTAATCAGATTTCTTTTTATAATGTATTTATTTGTTTTCGTGTAATTAATCATGTTTTGTTTCATTCTTTGTTGTTTTTGAAAACGGGAACATCGTAGCATACCGACGCTGGAGGCCAGCCATTTTTAGATACAATTAACTGATAATAATCATTTTAGATCGAAAAAATATTATCATAAATTGACATTTCGAATGATTTTAAAATAAAAAGTTTATTTTTTCTATTACTAGTAGGAAAACTTCAACTTTGACTTAATAAAACTGTCAGGATTTTCCGAAAAAATAAAGATAATAATATTATAGTTTACAGATATCGAGAACTAGTTGACATATAATTAGTATAGTTAAATGCTTATTTTTTGGAGGATTATCAGAAAAATTTATTGATGACTGTTGCAACAATGGCATATCTCCCCCTTTGTGTCCGTTTCACAGATAGGTTTTTGCGACATGCAGCGGAGACGCATTCCGGTGAAAAGATCGACACTACTAAAGTTCAGGATTACTAACATTCTGTTATAAATGTGGTTTTTTAACTGCAGACTTAGGAAACAGTGTTTTACTCACCATGTGTTAAAATATGCATGTTACTGCCCTATTTTACGCTTTCCAACCGTAGGTTGAAGAAGCGTATAGGCTCCAGCTTTGTCCGTCTGTCCGCACAATAACTCGCATAAAAATGGTTTGATTTCGATGAAATTTTACTATGTCGTAGGGCACAACCTGGGGACCAACCCTATCAAAAATGGGTGAAAAGGGGTCAAAGGTCTGGACATAGGAGCGGAATCCATTCCATCGCCCTTATAAGTCATAACTTACGTAAAAAGGCTTCTATTGCGACAAAACTTTAGTATGTTGTTCCAGAGGTATATTGAACCAATTCTGTTTGATATCATCGAAATGGGGTCAAAGGTCAGAGCGCAGGAGTGAGATTTACTCCACAGCCAGTATCCTCATAACTTGAGTAATAACTTCTGGTATGTTGGAAAGCGTATCATAATCAATGCATTGCATGATTTTACTAACTTGTTCAATTATATTTTTTAGAAATCTAAACAAATGATGTACATGATATTCCAAGTGCAAATTCTCATTGTCTTTTATGTTTACTTTTCAGGTTAAAAGTCATAATGCTTCTAAAGTACATCAACAAGCATGTTCTGTGTACAAAGCACAAACCAAACCATCTGAGGCTCCTCTTGCTATAGCTGTATCTAAGATGACCCAAGAATTAGAAACATCCATGAGGGTGTTATTTCTTATTTCATACACAATTGCAAAAGGTAACTTTTCATTTAATGATTTCAAAAGTTTATGTGCACTTCAGAAAAAATTAGGAACTCAGTTGAGTGATACATACATTAATGATCAGGCAGCAAAAATATTTGTAAACTACATAGCAAAAGAAATTTAAAGCAACCTTGTAAAGGATATTAACAAATCTAATTTTCTTGCAATAATGTCAGATGCCTCAACCGACAAAAGTATGTCAGAAAGTGAAATTGTGTACATCCAGTATATGGATGGGCCAAACCAAAAAGTTTCTTTTCTTGGTCTTCAGCCTCTTTGGAAAGCTGATGCATCTGGCAAAATGGAGGCCATAGAAACAATGATGAATGAAAAAGGCATTGCTAATTGGAAAGAAAGATTAGTTGCAAGTTGCTTCGATGGAGCATCGGTGAACATGGGATCAATTAAAAGGTGTTGCCAAACAACTGAAAGATAAAGTTGATGGTTTAGTTGTGGTTCACTGTTTGAACCACAGATTAGAACTTGCCTTGAATGATGCCTGCAAGGATGTGAGCTACTTGACAACTTTTGAGAATGTAATAAAGGGACTGTATAAACTGTATAATAAAAGTCTGAAGTTATTACGAAATGTAAAGGAAGTGGCTGACTTTCTTAATGATAAATTTCTAAAGTGCAGCCCAATAAACAGCATCCGATGGGTTATGTCAAAGTATAGAGCAGTTTCTGCACTGCGTAACAATATACACATAATTTGTAGCCATTTGTAGCACATATGTGCAGACAAAAATGAAGCAAGTAAACTGAAGGCTAAAGCTAAAGGGTTCTTGAAACCTCTGACAAGTGAGCGCTTTGTGAAATTCTTATTTTTTATGTGTGATTTTAGTAAATTGCTAAGCGATACATCCCTGTTTCTACAAAGAGAAAAATTGGTATTACATCATGGAGTTAATGAAATGAACACGTGCATATCAAGATTACAAAATTTCCTATGTTCGAAAGGTGTCCATGAAACTGAACTTGATGGTTTGATCTCTGATGCTACATTCCGTGATATTAAATTGGTTTCTGAGCAAAGACGAAATGAACTTGGTTGTTTTGAAGAGGATAGGAGAAAACTGCTTGTTGCAGTTAAAAGCTATATCGAAGAAAGATTATTTTTAGTAACTGACAGTCTTATTGTTCCCTTGGCAAAAATTTTAAAACCCTCTCACTTTCCAGACAACAACACAGAAATCAATGAATATGGGAATGAAGAACTTTTGCAGGTGTGTCATTTACTGCCCAAGTCTGTTTTACATAATGGGAATGAAGATTCAATGATGACGGAATATTGTAGGCTAAAAAGCTATGCAACGAGTATAATGACATCGACTGGAAAAAGAGTTACATTTGAGGCTTTGTTTAGTCGACTCTATGCTGAAAAAGATGCAACACATTTTTACAGCAACATTTTAAAGTTAATGGAGTTGATGCAGTTCGTGCCATGCAGTACCGCTGCTTGTGAACCAGGATTTTCTGCAATGAACAGAATAAAATCATGTTTCAGGGCAAACATGAACCACCATACTTTGAAACCTCAGCTGTGGGCTAATCCCCCACACTGATGTACTTACCTGATTAAAAAGACAAAAAGAAATATTAAGAATGACTCAAGTGTGGGATATGGTGGACCACCACACTTGAGAAGGACGATCCACCACGGTATCGACCTGGACTTTCTAAGCGGCGTATGAGAAAGAGATCTCGGCTGATTGAATGTAAGATTGGTGTATGGAATACTAGAGGTATAAATGGCAAGATGAGTGAGGTGATTGAGGAGATGAATAAGTATAGACTGGATGTGCTGTGTGTAAGTGAAACCAAAAAGAAGGAAATTAGGGGAGAAGTGAATGGCACGGTGAGTGTGTGGTCTGGAGTATTGGATAATATGAGAGGACAGGCTGGTGTAGGTATGATTTTAAGTGAAAAGATGAAGAACAACTTGGTTCACTACAGTTGCGTAAGTGAGAGAATTTTCTGGATTCGTTTGAAAGTGAAACTTCAGAGAATTGTAATTGTTGTAGTGTATGCTCCTTGTGACTTGGAACCTTCTGATAAGAAAGAAGATTTCTGGAATGAGCTCAAAGCTGTTTTGAGTCAGTTTGGTGCTAAAGAAAAAGTTATAATAGCAGGAGATTTCAATGCTAGAGTAGGTGTGCAGAATGCAATTTCTGACAATGTTCTGGGTAAGTTTAATGATCCTTGTGTGCATGATAATGGTGAAAGATTAATTGAACTCTGCATTGAGGATGGTTTGTGTGTATCTAATACATTTTTCAACCACAAGTATATCCACACATATACTTGGGAAAATCGTACTCTTGGTCCAAAGAGTGTGATAGATTTTGTTGTCTACGATCAGCGTTTGAAACACTTAGTTGTTGACACCCGTGTGATGAGAGGTGCGGATGTTGGTTCTGATCATTACTAGGTAGTGTCACAAGTGAAACTTAATGTTGGTTGGAGGAAAAGGAATAAGAAGAGACCCAGGATAGAAAGAATAAAGGTTGATAGGCTCCTTGAAGATCATCAGCGGTATTCTGACTTACTCAGAGAACGACTGGAAGGATCTGAAGTCTGGTGAAAGGGATGTAGAAAAGAAGTGGGAATGTTTTAAGAACTGTGTTGTCACTGCTGCTAAAGAGGTCTGTGGCACCACAATAGTGGGTAACAATAGAGGTGATGCTTGGTGGAATAGTGAGATTGATGAGGCAGTAAAGAAAAAGAAGGAAGCCTATTTGGGGATATTGCAAGGTAGAGTCTCTGTGGATGAATATCGCTGTATGAAGCGTGAAGCTGCTAAGCTGGTTCGCCACAGTAAGGCAAAAGATAGGAAGGAGAAAGTGGAAAGGCATGAACTGGCTTTTTGGAAAGATAGGAAGTCCTTCTGGAAGTACATGAGACTCAGGAAAAATAGGGGAAGCAAAGTTGTAAGTTGGGTGAAGAATGAGATTGGGGAAATGATATGGGAGCCCAATGAGTTAAATGACAGATGGGGTGAATACTTCTGTGAGTTATTAGATCAGGAAAGCAAAGATGATTCTGAGACAAATGCAGATGATGTCACAATGAGGGATGAAAGCACAGGAGGGACCTCAAGAGAAGAAGTGTGTAAAGCTCTAAAATCTCTTCAGAATGGTAAGGCTCCTGGAGTTGATGGCATAACTGTCGAGATGTTGAAATATGGTGGTGACTCTATAATAGACTGGTTAACTGAAATTTGCCAGTTGTGCTGGGAGTTAAGAATGGGTACCTCGGGATTGGAAGGATGCTATCCTTGTTCCCTTGTATAAGGGAAAAGGTGATCAGACTGAATGCAAGAACTATCGTGGTATTAGCCTACTAAGTGTGCCAGGGAAAGTGTTTGGTAAGGTTATTATTGAAAAAGTACGGGGGCTTACATCATTGAAAGTGTGGGATGTTCAGAGTGGTTTTATGCCTGGTAAAGGCTGCACTAACCAGATTTTTGCACTACGCACGATGATTGAAAAGTATCTGGCTGTTGGGAAGAAAGTTTTTACTGCCTTCATAGATTTAGAGAAAGCTTTACAACCGAGTGAATAGGACACTTTTGTGGAAGGTATTGAATGAATATGGTGTTACTGGGAATCTACTTAATAGTGTAAAAGCCATGTATGCTGGTAGTAGAGCTTGTGTACGAGTGAATGGTGTTTTATCAAAATGGGTTTTCCATTGGTGCAGGAGTTAGACAAGGTTGTGCAATGTTGCCATGGCTGTTTAATATATTTATGGATGCATGCATGCGTGATGCCAAAATAGATAATAGTGGTTTATGTCTTGGTGATATCCGTGTATGCAGATTGCTGTATGCTGATGACACTGTCCTGTTGGCAGAGAGCAAAAGTGAGTTGCAGAGTATGTTGAATCAGATGCACCAAGTTTGCATGAAATTCAAACTGAGTATAAATAAGGAAAAAACCAAAGTTATGGTGTTTGAGAGAGAAATGGGTAGCACTGAATGTAATGTAAGTATAAATGGTACTGTGATTGACCAGGTGAGTGAGTTTGTGTATTTAGGAAGCATGTTTGACACAGAGAAAACAAGTTGGATGGTGAAATCAGTAGGCGAGTGAATTCTTCTTTGAAAGTCATGGCTGCTTTGGGAGGTTTTCACAGGAATGATGGGTTCTCTAGAGAGTCCTGCATGGCTGTGTTTGAAAGTGTAATTGTTCCTACTCTGATGTATGGTAGTGAAACCTGGGTACTGCAGAAGAAATATAGGAGTCGTTTGTGTGCTGGAGAAATGCATTACTTACGTGGGTTTTGTGGCAAGACACGATATGATTGTGTGAGAAATGAAGATGTATTGCAGTTGTGTGATGTGAAAACAAAATGTTGTTAGCAAGGTGGAGACCAATATGCTTCGGTGGTTTGGCCATGTTGACAGAATGAGTTCAGCCCAAGTGGCAGGAAGGAAAGGCAGAGGAAGGCCAAGGAAGACATGGGTGGATCAGATTCAGGATTGTCTGCATGAGAAAAAGATTATGAGTATGAAGTATAAATGATCTTGTGTACGGCATGTAATGGATATTAGTGAAGCATGAGTTGTGTGTCAAGATTGCTGTAAATGGAGGAGAAGTTTGATGCGACAACAATAAGTAAAAATATCTGGAAGTTTGTATTTCTTTTTGGAGCTAACCTCTGAATCTCAGAGAACAGCTTAGTGATATGTATGTATGTATGTAATGTAGTTTGCAAAGTTTTTTTTTTAAATCATACTGTGTAAAAAAAATTGTATATCCTAAACCAGCATTCATACTGGGTAAAAAAAATAATAAAACCCAAACTAGCATTGTGTTAATACAATATCGATCAATTTTAATAAAGCTAATATTAATTCAAGTTTATGTTATTTTAATTGTTTAATGGATTCCAACCGTGAATTAGACAGGAATTTCACCAAAAAACACCAAATTTGCAAAAATATTTACAAAAAAAAAAAAATGTCCAAGCTTGTGCTTCAAATGTACAGATCTTGCAGATTAGCCCAGGCCTGTATCTAATATGCAGCTTTGTTTTTAAAATGTCATAAATAGGCTTGCATCAATCAAAAAATTTGTGAGTATGTGCATTAAATATATTTTCATTAATATTATTTCATTTAAAACTTAATTAGTTTATATTTTGGCGGGTAAGATTTTTCAAGTGGCTGGTAAAAGTAGACCTTACCAGCCAAGGTGGCTGGTAAAAATTTGGGCACATTTGGGAAGGTTGCTACCCACTCGTCGTCAGAAAAGAGTTCTTGAAATTTCAGATTATTTTGCTGCTGGAAAAATAATTTGACTTCTTCGTGAAGGGCAGTTAGTATTTTGCCCCTTGACAGCCATCTCACCTCAATGTGAAGAAGAAGGTGAGTATACTGGGAACAAATTTTTTCACAAAGTGCCTGAAATATTAGAGAATTGATCGCTTTGTGTTAAATTTCATGTATAATTTTAATAACATCTAATAATACTTTGTGTCGTTCCAGGGACATATTTTTCGCCGTAAGTAGCTCACGATGTATAATGCAGTGTGTAGACAAAATGTCTGGGTGACCAACATTTTTCACCTTTGCAACAATTCTTGAAAGATGTCCAGTCATGTTTGCGGCACTGTCTGTACATATCCTAATACATTTTTTCCATTCAATTCCGTGTTCCAGGAAATAACTATTAAGTGCTTTAAAAATCTCAACGCTAGTTGTTCTACCCGGCAAGATGAGCAAACAAAGTAATTCTTCCTGTAACTCTCTTTCACACTCAACCCTCACAAAACAAAGGAGAAGTGCCTTGTTACTTACGTCCGTTGATTCGTCAAGTTGAATTGAATAAAATGGTAAATTTTTCACCATATTTATAACTTGATTTTCAATATCTTCAGCCATGTCTTCAATTCTGCACTTGACAGTGTTAGCGGACAAAGGAATTACTTTCAGTTTCTGGACAGCCTGCTTTCCCAAAACCTCTTCACAGGCTTGTAACAAGCAAGGCTTAATTAATTCTTCTCAAATCATATACGGCTTTTATTTTTTGCGATCTGAAGTGCTATCAGATAAGAAGCCTTTAATAAAAACTTATCTTCAACAGTCATTTTTGTTAAAGCAATTACTTGCTTTTGCATATTTTCACGCATTCTTTGAAAATATTCAAGTGGTTTCTTAGCTAAATCCCGGTGTTTTGATTGCAAGTGTCTTTTGAGTTTCGTAGGTTTCATGGCAACGTGGGATTAACTCTCAGACCACACAACACAAAGCGGCCGTGGATGCAGCTCACTACCAGGTTCTTGAATAAATCCCAATGTCAAGTAGTTTGAATAATATTTTCTTGATACTTTAGTTTTTTCTTCTCTCCGCCTCCAGTTCGAATATTTTTCCTAATGGTGCCTGACTAGGATTGTGGAGGCTCTGGAATCATTGGATCAGCTCATGGTTAAGTGAAGTACACATATTACTATTGTTACTATTATCATTAGTTACATTATCTTTTGTATTACTAAAGAAATGTAAAATATTCCTTTGCTTTTTTTCACTCATCATATATGTTTATTGCATTCATTCAAATCTGAAACCAAACAAGAAATTATAGTTATTAAAGTCAAACTATTTGTTGCCATTAAATATAACAGTTAAAGAAAATAAACAATTACATACAATACACAAATAAAATAAAACAATCGGATGAGAATCGGTATTCGCAGAGCGGGGCGACTGTTGGAAACTGAACGAAATGAAGCTCTCGCGTGCCATATTTCACGAGCCCTGTACTAGAGTCTAGTACATTTCGTGAATTTAGTGCAATATAAAGGCGAAAATTGTCATTCAGATTTCAGAATATAAGGGTTTCCTTAGAACATTATTTTTGTTTTATTATTAATAAAACATAAAAAATGCAAATAATGTAATAATGTCCAGATTTTTCTGTGGACCACCAAAATTTTCTCGTGAACCACCGGTTGGCGATCGCTGCTGTACAGCATTGGTATGTGGATAGTCAGTTTTCAGGCTTGTGTTGGGGAGGGATGCTGTCAGCAGGGATGAGAGTTGTCTTTCAAAGAGTCATAAATAACTTTATGGCCCTCTTAAGGGTAATAAAAAGGAGTGTCCAGTTCTAATCCCCCTGAACAGCTCTTCACCATGAAAATTGTCCTTTCCTCTCATTGGCTTCATTTGTTCATTGCAGCATTCCAAGTGTTTGAAATAGAGGTCCAAACTCTAAATTCTGCATTTTCTTATATTTTTCTGATCAGTTGAGACATAGTTTTTGTTCTCTCTAAATATGGCTGACCATGATTTTATTTTCATACATTTTGCTAAAATAAATGAGTGGAAGGATTAAATAATTTAACAGTTGTGGCAAGACACGATCTGATTGTGTGAGGAATGAAGATGTATTGCAGTTGTGTGATGTAAAGCAAAATGTTGTTAGCAAGGCGGAGACCAATATGTCTCTGTGATTTGGCCATGTTGAAAGAATGAGTGATGAAATGCTTACTAAGAAAATATTTTCAACCCAAGTGGCAGGAAGGAAAGGCAGAGGAAGGCCAAGGAAGACATGGGTGGATCAGATTCAGGAGAGTCTGCATGAAAAAAAGATTATGAGTATGAAGTATAAAAGATCTTGTGTAAAACGTGTAATGGATATCAGTGAAGCACGAGTTGTAAGTCAAGATCGCTGTAAATGGTGAAGTTTGATACAACAACAATAAGTAAAATATCTGGAAGTTTGTATTTCTTTTTGGAGCTAACCTCTGAATCTCAGAGAACAGCTTAGTGATATGTATGTATGTATTCTCAAATGTGAAATTGTTTATTTGAATCAGAAGGAAGTTAAGTATCTCAGTTTTCATGAAATACGGAGAAGTCTGAAGTACATTCCACGGCATCTGAAATATGCTCTATTGGTCAGTTAACAAATACTAGTGCAAACTAATAAGACAGTATACACTTATGGGAAAACTGCACTTCTTCAAATTAGGGAAATTGTCAACCAGAAACAGAAATATTTTATCACAAAGGACTTACAAATCTACAGATGAATTATACTAATTCAACAATTTGATTTCATCATGAAAAGGTATATTTAACCAAATTTAGTGAATGCCAACGGAAATATATAGATTAAGATAATACAATGTAATTGTCACAAATGTTTATTTTCTCAAGTCGACCATGATTTCGCTGGGTACTGACCTAGCTTCATCAGGACAAATGGCACGTAAATATTCAAATTGTATCATCATCATCATCATCATCATTGTCAACCATTATCAATCCACTGCTGGACGAAGGTCTCCCCAAGTTTCCTCCACAACGGTCTGTCTTGTGCCAGTCTCCTCCATGTCACCCCTGCATACTTTCGAATTTCCATCCACCCATCTCCCATGTGGTCTTCTTCTGGGTCTTTTTCTGTCCCTTGGAATCCAATCTAAAATTTCGGCTGTCCATCGATGGTCTGTTCTTCTGGCAGTGTGTCCAGCCCATTGCCATTTCAGGGATTTAACTCTGATCATGATGTCTTCCACTCTTGTCATTTTTCGGATCCACGTGTTCCTCTTCTTATCTCTCCTGGTTACACCAAGCATGCACCTCTCCATGCTGCTTTGAGTTGTCTGCAGCCTTTGTATGTCTCTTTTAGCTAAGGTCCACGTCTCTGCACCATACGTAAGCACTGGAAGGATGCATTGATCAAACACTTTTCTTTTAAGACATAATGGCATATTGCTCTTGAAAATTATGCTGTTTCTTCCAAAAGCTCTCCAGGCAAGTTTTGTACGCCGATTAATTTCTTCACCAATGTGACCCTCACTTGATATCTGCTGTCCAAGATAAATGTATGTGTCTGTTATCTCCAGCTTTTCTCCATCAATCGATAAATCTTCATTTCTTGTAAAAGCATTGAACATCACTTTTGTCTTCTGAAAGTTCATTTTTATTCCCACTTCTTTACTCTTGTCAGCAAGTTCCTGGATCATACTCTGTAGCTCTGATGGGGTAGTTGAAAAAATGACTATGTCATCAGCAAAACGAAGGTGGGTTAGATAATCTCCATTAATCTTTATCCCCTTGTTTTCCCAGCTCAGCGACTGAAAAACACCCTCCAATGTGGCATTAAAGAGCTTCGGAGATATGGTGTCACCTTGTCTCACTCCCTTTCCAATTTTTACGTGCGTTGTATTTTCAAACAGCCTAATCTTTGCACTTGCATTTTCATAGATGTTATTAATAATATTAATATATGCATCTTCAATACCGCAGGTTTTCAGAGCCATTGTAACTGCTGATGGTTTCACCGAATCAAAGGCTTTTTTCATAATCGATAAAAGCCATGCACAATGGAAGTTCATATTCCCTCGCTCTTTCAATTAGTTCTCTCAGCACATGGATATGATCTATTGTGCTGTAGCCACTCCTGAATCCAGCTTGTTCTCTCGGTTGAGCCATGTCCAGTGTTACCTTCAAGCGGTGTGAAAGAACTTTAGTGAAGATTTTATAAACTACTGATAGGAGGCTGATAGGTCTGTAGTTTCCGAGATCCTCAATGTCACCTTTCTTATGTAGCAGGATCATTGTAGCGGTGTTCCAATCCTCAGGAATCTTTCCTTCATTAAGGCATCGAGTGAAAATTTGGGCGAGTACTGTTTCGATTTCTCCACTTGCTTCTTGTATGATGTCTACAGTAATTCCATCTTCTCCTGGAGCTTTTCCCCGCTTCATGTTCTTGATTGCATGTACAACTTCTGCTGGAAGGACTGGAGGAACTCTGGTACTGGTATCTTTCATGATGTCTGGAGTGCATGTATCATCCCTTTCATATAATTTGGAGTAGAAATCTTTCACTCTTGTCAAAATTTCGCCTCTATTTCTTGTTACAGAACCATCTTCTTTTCTCAGTGCCATAATCTGTTTTCTTCCCTTACTGAGATGTCCCTTTGCTATCTTTAGGCTTTGGTTGTTTTCAATTGCTTTCCTCACTAGTTCACAGTTGAATTTTCTTACGTCTTCAGTGATACTTTTTCTTACTGTCTTGCATAGCTCTATATATTCCACTTTGGAAGTCACATCTTCTTTAGTTGTCCTCATCTCTCTTCTTTTTTGCATCAACATTTTCGTTTTTCCTGATAATTTATTTACATGCAACTTGTTCTTAGACCCAGCTAATTTTGTTGCTGTTTCCATAAGAGCTTTGGTTACTTTTCTGTTAACTTCAGAGATGTCCACTTCTTCTGATGTTAGGCCTTCTAAAGCAGAGAACCTGTTCTTCAGTTCCAACTTGAAGGTATTATGGTGTTTTTAAGGTTGGTTATGTCGATAGATTTTGTTTGTCTTATGAGCTTGCCACGTTCAAGTTTAGTGTTGAGGTGCATCTTACATCTCACCAATCTATGGTCACTACCTGTGTTGAACTTGTTTAGCACACTGCAGTCTTCTATGACGAATTTGTTGTTACACATAATAAAATCAATTTCACTTGTCGTCCCATTTGGATGTCTCCATGTCCATTTCCTGTGTGGCTTTTTCTTGAAGAAGGAGTTCAAGATGAAAAACCTTCTGCCTCTGCAAACTCAACGAGAGTATTTCCACGCTGGTTTCTGTTGCCGTGACCGAATTTACCTATTGAAGTTTCATTCTGTTGCCGTTGCCCTATTTTTGCATTGAAATCTCCCATAATTATTTTCAAGTGCTGCTTACCTTTATTATTTAGATGACAAATTTCCTCATAAAATTCTTCAATTTCTTCTTCAGGATGACTTGTGGTGGGTGCATAAGTTTGAATAATCTGAGCCTGGTATCTTTTCGAGAGTTGGATAACAAGTCGTCGTAGCTCTGTCAGAGGAACTTTCAACTTCTACAACTTTATCCTTCAGTTTCTTGTTTATTATAAATCCAACACCACTAGTTCTGCCAGTATCTGTCCCACGATAGTAGAAGAGATGTCCACTTTTCAGTTCGATGAGATCTTCTCCTTTTCTCCTTACCTCACTTAGCCCCACGATGTCCCACTTGATCCTTTGTAGTTCCTCTTCCAATTCAAGAAGCCTTGAATCAGAAGATAGGGAGCGTCCATTGTACGTAGCCAAGGTCAGCATCAGATGGCAGCCTAGTCCGGTCCTCCGAGGATTCTTAGCACCCTCTGCCTTCATGTCGCACTGGCCGCTGCCTTGGCCAGGTACATTCCAGCTGCCGGAGACTGAGGGCCAAGATTTAAGTTGTGGAATCATTTTGGAGGGGTTTGGCCATAACTCACCACGCTGGCCAAGCGGGTTGGTGAGTGTGGGATAGAATTTCCTCTAATCCCGATGGTATAGTTATACCGCTATTGGCGGTCGTCAGAGCCCCTTTAGTGGGAACAGGATGCACCACGAGAAGGCGGGGGTTGAAATTGTATATGACATCATAAATGGTGTTTACAGTCACGTGTTTTGGTTAGATGCTCCCATGCGTTTGATAGAAATGGCGTGGATGCCATGTCATTAACAAGTTGCGAAGACTTCTGATATATATGGAAAGCTTCCAAAATATTAAGTTTGGTGGTTGAATCTGGTTTGTCAATAAGTTTTTCTTCTTCAAAGAGAAATTTGCGGTCCTTTTCATAACAGTGTTTAGCCATCGATGACTTTAGGTCACAATTCCGAATGTAGGTCTTGTGCTCCTTCAATCGAAAACGCAAGGCTCTACGGGTCTGTCCTATGTACGAACGCCACATTCACATGGAATTTGATAAATTCCCCACGAGTTTTTGTCTTCAACATAATCCTTTGATCCTAAAAATCTAATTTTGTTTATGGGTTTAAAAATCACCTTAAAATTAAATATTTTGAGAATTTTTGTAATTTTGAAAGCAATGTCACGGGAAAATGGAATAATGGCAAAATTCTCTCGTAATGGGCGCATCACAGGAGTTAATGTAGAGATGGGCTTCGGTTTCCGGAATTTTGTTAGAGCCTTGTCTATAATGGAAGGGTTGTATCCTCGCTGTACTGCAACACCTTTAAGGAAATAAAGTTCTTTTTGCAAACTGTCCTTATCTGAACATATGTGTATTGCGCGATAAACGCAACTGTAAAAGGCGCTGAGTTTTTGTTGATAAGGGTGATTAGACTTGGCATGTGGAGGTGAAAAAACAGCAAAAAGCTTCCGATAAATTGTGATTGCAAGCGTTTGATTTAATTGAGTTACCAGGACGTCAAGGAATGGTAGGCATCCGTTATTTTCAGTTTCGTGGCTGAATTGAATGTGAGGATCAATGGAATTTATAAATTTGACTAATTCTGGAATTTCAGAATGTTTTCCCTTCCATAGAACGAAAGTAACGTCTACATATCGTATCCACAAGTCAAATTTCACGAGTTTGAAAAGTTTTTCTTCAAATCGACGCATGTAGATTTCACATAAATATAGGTGACAGTGGGCTGCCCATGGCTAGATCTTCCGTCAGTTCATAAATAAAACGTTCCACAGAAAGTAAATCTGTTCTGTTTTCTGCAAATGTCCACTAGTCTTGTTATTTCCTCAACTTCAGGTTGGCTGTAATGATGCTCTACAAGACTTGATTTCAGAGATTCCAGAGCTCCTTTTACTGGAGCATTGGTGAACATAGATACCACATCATAGGATAGCATTAGTTGATCTACGTATGGGTGTAGTTTAAGTCGATTGGTAAACTCAATGGAATTTTCACAGATGTTTCGTTTGGAGTGGCCAAGGTAGATAATTTTAAAGATAAGAACTTCGATAACTTATATGCTTCTGTGCCGATATTACTTACTATAGGCCGGAGATGAATTCCAGATTTATGTATTTTAGGGAGAGCATAGAATCTCGCCCAATGGGCGTATGAAGGTTTAAGTTTGTTTTTTATGTTTAAGTTTGTTTTTTATGTTTAAGTTTGTTTTTTATGTTTTGGCTCAGAGTTTCTGAGTTTTTGATCAATTTCTGTATTTCTTTTAATTGTTTATCTGAAGGATCATTCTTAATTTCTTTGTAAGGTCCATTCGAAATAAGATTTTTCACTTTCTTATCATAATGATTTTTGTATAACACAACCACCTGGCCTCCGTTGTTAGCTCTAGTAATGATTAAATTTGAATTTGAGAGCAATTCTTTAAGCGCATTAATTTCTTTGGTGGTTAAATTTGGTCTAGGTAATGTAGCGTGATTAACGGTTATCACTTGGCTGATACAATGTCTAACTATTTCTTTTTCTTCAAAGTTGAGACTGCTTTGTATTAGATATTTCTCAACTGAAGCAACTATGTCTGATACCGGTATCTTTCTTCAGATAGCAAAATTAGAATTATATCCTAAAGTCCTCTTCTCAATTTCAGTGAGACTATGACTGGACAAGTTGACAACCACTTTATTATCTGGATACAGTATTCCGTTATTATTACTATAAGTCTGCTTATTCTTATTACCTGCCATCAAAGTTTGGAATTTTCTTTCGAGGGAAATTCTGTGATTCGATGACATGTTGATACTACGAACTGAAGTGTCTATGAAAAACTATTAGAAAGTACCAATCACTCACCCTAAAGATCATGGTAACCTCCATCGACAACACACTTCCAACACGTCAATCATCGTAATGTTTCTGGGCTTCCAAGGTTTACAGACATCTTGCTTAAGATTCTTACTTCTGGGTGTGAAACATCATATTTTTTTTTTTTTTTTTAGCCTTATGAGATGTTACAATAAAGCTTGTCAATTCCATAAAAACCACATACTACTCATTCATACAATTCAATTAAAAACTATGTACATAATTTACATAACCTTACATTCCTAGGTGGTTAAACCTTTGTCAACTGTAATTACCAAACTGCTCCTTCTGTTTCACAACCCCTGCCACTCCCACTGCAAGTGTCACACCCATTCAGCCCCTCACACACAATCCTCTAGTACTTTCAACAGACCTCTGTCTTCATCAGGAGGCAGGTGTGTCTCACCCGCCCACCACAGCTCAAGTGAGCAGAGCCATCGAGGCACGGGCCCCAGTCGCTATCTCTGAATCATTGGTGTCTCTGGCGCATCTATTGTCCCTACTGCTCTTTTTTCCCTTTTTTTCTAAGCTGCTGTTCAATTTTTATTAGGGCTTTCCATTGTTCGTTTAAGTTACTAGGCTCATTAATGTTACATAATCTTGATCTGTTTTTTTCAATTAACACTGATTCTGCAATTCTTAACTGCCTTTCGTTTTTACAGCTCTTAATAATTTTAATATCTTCAAACCTTGGACATTGTTGATTTTCCATACAGTATTGGGTTAATGCTGTCTTAGCTTCTTTTATTCCAATTATTTATATGCTGGTTCAATCTATACTTTAATTTATTCTTGGTGCTGCCTATATATGACACAGGTGGTTGCTGGTTTATTGGGATTTCATAAATTCCTGCTCTATCTAATTGGCTGATTTTTTCATTTTTAATCACTAAATTTTTTACAGTAAGTACCTGATTTCCTACCTGTATGTCATACTTGCCACAAACTTTATTAATTTCTGCTGAAACATTTTCTACATATGGTACTGCTCCTACATATTTTACAAGTTTTTTTTATCAGTCTTGACCTTATTGTAACCTTAAGTTACTTCATAAATCCATTTTTTAATACCTGTTTAGGGTAACCAAAATCATATGCAATTTTTTCAATATATTCAATTTCCTCTTTTTTATACTGTTCCATTGAAGAGTGTGTTAAACTTCTTTTAATTAGTGTTTTAACACTATTTCTTTTATGTGTTAATGCATGCAATGACTGAAATGGTATAAGTACTGGGATATATGAAGATTTTCTATGCACTCTGAATTGCATATTATCATTTGTTTTAACAATTAAAATATCCAAAAATGCCAAAGTATTGTCATGTTCTTGTTCTACTGTCAGTTCAATAGATGGATAAATTTCACTATACTTTTTTGTCAAGTCCTCAAGTTCATCATTTTTAGCCTGGACAACAGAAAAATGTCATCAACATATCTGCAGTATATCAGTGGTGGATCTTCGAGTTTACTTATTATTTTTTCCTCAATGTCACTCATTATAATTTCAGCAAATAAAGTTGACAGTAATGACCCCATAGGTCCACCATGATTTTGTTTGTACATCTTGTTGTTAAACTTAAAAATGTTATTTTCATATATGCACAATTAAATTTCTCTTAACTCCTCTATTTGTATTGCATTCATTGTCTGTAGCATATATAATTTTTCAATAATTATTTCTATTGCCTGAGGTACTGGTGTGCTAGGAAAAAGAGCTCTCACATCCATACTAGCCATATGATATTCACTTAAATCTTGTTTAATTACTTTAATTTTCTCAATAAATTCGTATGTATTCTTCACAGTGAACCTTGTCTTCATGAACAAAGGTGCCAAAAATTTGTAGATATTTTTTTCCAGTTTTATTAGTGGGGAATTCCTTTTTGATACAATCACTCTCATAGGCGTATCAGGCTTATGAGTTTTTATTTTTGCAAACATTTTTGGTATTCCAGTACCCATTGGTGGGTATGCTTTCTTTATTTCATCAGGCAAGGTGCTGTGATTTCTTATTCTAGCTAAGTACCTTACTTGAGATTCGGTTGGATCTTTTGTCAGAATGCTGCAATTCAGTTTCCTCTATAGCTCTATTCATTTTTAGATCATATTCAGTTGTGTTTAATATTACAATTTGCCCTGTTTTATCAGCTTCACAGAATTTAATTGTTGGGTCATCTCTTAATTTAATCAGTTGTTCTTTCTCATACTGAATTTTATCTAAATGATATTTCTTTTTATTACTTTTTTTCATTAAATTCTTTCAAAACAATTCTATACAATTTACTTCTAAAATTTTCACGTTCTTCTGCTGGTACACTGCGTGCCATTTCTTCTAAGTTGGGTATTAATTCTTCCGTCTTCGGCAGGCTTCGTGGAAACGCAAATTTTTTACCTCTCTGCAAAACAGCTCTTTGCGTGAAGGTCAAGTTGGAGTTATTCTGATATACCTCATACATATTCTCCCGTTGTTCTTGTACACGTTGTCTGTCAATCATCACGTGCAACTTTTTTTCCATGACTGCCCTTGAGCATTTCTTTTTCGTATTCCACGATGTCAAAAATTTCCCTGAAGGTTACATCCAAAATCTCATCTTTCCAATTACCGTCAAAATTTCTATACTTTTTATAATATATCAAATCGATTAAAAGCAAACATTTCATATTCAAGTTAAAAATCAATTTCCTTTTATTGACAGTTTCAGCTCTTAATCTCTTTTTTTTTTTTTGGCACTCCTGGATTATTTTATTATCTTTAACAGTGACTGGGCAATTCCGTATTTTTAAATACTTTGGTGTTATTTCTAGGTCACGGCACGTCACCAAAAATTCTTCCTGATTTACTGACTTTACTAATTTAATTTTAGCTTTCTTAAACGCTGTAATATCTCTCATCTCGAAGTTGTGAAATTGATTTCTACGGCGCATAATCCCAGATTATGATAGCGACTGCAAACCCCACACCTCAACTCTCCCAGCTCAGAATTTTGCGTGTAATTCTCAATTATTAGATTTGCACTTTTAAGGTATTAATCTCCTGCAAAGTGCGCATAGTTTACGTGCAATTCATAAATGAAAAACTATTAGAAAGTACCAATCACTCACCCTAAAGATCATGGTAACCTCCATCGACAACACACTTCCAACACGTCAATCATCGTAATGTTTCTGGGCTTCCAAGGTTTACAGACATCTTGCTTACGATTCTTACTTCCGGGTGTGAAACATCGTATTTTTTTAATTTTTGTTTTAGCCTTATGAGATGTTACAATAAAGCTTGTCAATTCCATAAAAAAACCACACATACTACTCATTCATACAATTCAATTAAAAACTATGTACATAATTTACATAACCTTACATTCCTAGGTGGTTAAACCTTTGTCAACTGTAAGTACCAAACTGCTCCTTCTGTTTTAGTTTTTCATTTATGAATTGCACGTAAACTATGCGCACTTTGCAGGAGATTAATACCTTAAAAGTGCAAATATAATAATTGAGAATTACACGCAAAATTCTGAGCTTGGGAGAGTCGAGGTGTGGGGTTTGCAGTCGTATTCATAATCTGGGATTATGCGCTATAGAAATCAATTTCACAACCGAGATGAGAGATATTACAGCGTTTAAGAAAGCTAAAATTAAATTAGTATAGCCAGTAAATCAGGAAGAATTTTTGGTGACGTGCCGTGACCTAGAAATAATACCAAGGTATTTAAAAATACAGAATTGCCTAGTCACTGTTAAAGATAATAAAATAATCCAGGAGTGCCAAAAAAAGAGATTAAGAGCTGAAATTGTCAATAAAAGGAAATTGATTTTTAACTTGAATATGAAATGTTTGCTTTTAATCGATTTGATATGTTATAAAAAGTATAGAAAATTTTGACGGTAATTGGAAAGATGAGATTTTGGATGTAACCTTCTGGGAAATTTTTGACATCGTGGAATACGAAAGAAATGCTCAAGGGCAGTCATGGAAAAAAGTTGCACGTGATGATTGACAGACAACGTGTACAAGAACAACGGGAGAATATGTATGAGGTATATCAGAATAACTCCAACTTGACCTTCACGCAAAGAGCTGTTTTGCAGAGAGGTAAAAATTTGCGTTTCAAGCCTGCCGAAGACGGAAGAATTAATACCCAACTTAGAAGAAATGGCACGCAGTGTACCAGCAGAAGAACGTGAAAATTTTAGGAAGTAAATTGTATAGAATTGTTTTGAAAGAATTTAATGAAAAAAATAATAAAAAGAAATATCATTTAGATAAAATTCAGTATGAGAAAGAACAACTGATTAAATTAAGAGATGACCCAACAATTAAATTCTGTGAAGCTGATAAAACAGGGCAAATTGTAATATTAAACACAACTGAATATGATCTAAAAATGAATAGAGCTATAGAGGAACTGAATTGCAGCATTCTGACAAAAGATCCAACCGAATCTCAAGTAAGGTACTTAGCTAGAATAAGAAATCACAGCACCTTGCCTGATGAAATAAAGAAAGCATACCCACCAATGGGTACTGGAATAATACCAAAAATGTTTGCAAAAATAAAAACTCATAAGCCTGATACGCCTATGAGAGTGATTGTATCAAAAAGGAATTCCCCACTAATAAAACTGGAAAAAAATATCTACAAATTTTTGGCACCTTTGTTCATGAAGACAAGGTTCACTGTGAAGAATACATATGAATTTATTGAGAAAATTAAAGTAATTAAACAAGATTTAAGTGAATATCATATGGCTAGTATGGATGAGAGAGCTCTTTTTCCTAGCACACCAGTACCTCAGGCAATAGAAATAATTATTGAAAAATAACATATGCTACAGACAATGAATGCAATACAAATAGAGGAGTTAAGAGAAATTTTATTGTACATATATGAAAATAACATTTTTAAGTTTAACAACAAGATGTACAAACAAAATCATGGTGGACCTATGGGGTCATTACTGTCAACTTTATTTGCTGAAATTATAATGAGTGACATTGAGGAAAAAATAATAAGTAAACTCGAAGATCCACCACTGATATACTGCAGATATGTTGATGACATTTTTCTGTTGTCCAGGCTAAAATGATGAACTTGAGGACTGACAAAAAAGTATAGTGAAATTTAGCCATCTATTGAACTGACAGTAGAACAAGAACATGACAATACTTTGGCATTTTTGAGATATTTTAATTGTTAAAACAAATGATAATATGCAATTCAGAGTGCATAGAAAATCTTCATATATCCCAGTACTTAGACCATTTCAGTCATCGCATCCATTAACACATAAAAGAAATAGTGTTAAAACACTAATTAAAAGAAGTTTAACACACTCATCAATGGAACAGTATAAAAAAAGAGGAAATTGAATATATTGAAAAATTGCATATGATTTTGGTTACCCTAAACAGGTATTAAAAAAATGGATTTATGAAGTAACTCAAGGTTACAATAAGGTCAAGACTGATAAAAAAAACTTGTAAAATATGTAGGAGCAATACCATATGTAGAAAATGTTTCAGCAGAAATTAATAAAGTTTGTGGCAAGTATGACATACAGGTAGGAAATCAGGTACTTACTGTAAAAATTTTGTGATTAAAAATGAAAAAATCAGCCAATTAGATAGAGCAGGAATTTATGAAATCCCAATAAACCAGCAACCACCTGTGTCATATATAGGCAGCACCAAGAATAAATTAAAGTATAGATTGAACCAGCATATAAATAATTGGAATAAAAAGAAGCTAAGACAGCATTAACCCAATACTGTATGGAAAATCAACAATGTCCAAGGTTTGAAGATATTAAAATTATTAAGAGCTGTAAAAACGAAAGGCAGTTAAGAATTGCAGAATCAGTGTTAATTGAAAAAAACAGATCAAGATTATGCAACATTAATGAGCCTAGTAACTAAAACGAACAATGGAAAGCCCTAATAAAAATTGAACAGCAGCTTAGAAAAAAAAAAGGGAAAAAAGAGCAGTAGGGACAATAGATGGCGCCAGAGACACCAATGATTCAGAGATAGCGACTGGGGCTCCGTGCCTCGATGGCTCTGCTCACTTGAGCTGTGGTGGGCGGGTGAGACACACCTGCCTCCTGATGACGACAGAGGTCTGTTGAAAGTACTAGAGGATTGTGTGTGAGGGGCTGAATGGGTGTGACACTTGCAGTGGGAGTGGCAGGGGTTGTGAAACAGAAGGAGCAGTTTGGTACTTACAGTTGACAAAGGTTTAACCACTTAGGAATGTATGTAAATTATGTGCATAGTTTTTAATTGAATTGTATGAATGAGTAGTATGTGTGGTTTTATGGAATTGACAAGCTTTATTGTAACATCTCATAAGGCTAAGAAAAAAAAAATACGATGTTTCACACCCAGAAGTAAGAATTGTAAGCAAGATTGGAAGCCCAGAAAACATTACGATGATTGACGTATTGGAAGTGTGTTGTCGATGGAGGTTACCATGATCTTTAGGGTGAGTGATTGGTACTTTCTAATAGTTTTTCATTTATGAATTGCACGTAAACTATGCGCACTTTGCAGGAGATTAATACCTTAAAAGTGCAAATATAATAATGAAGTGTTTATGTCTAAAGTATCAAAATCTGCTAATTTGTTAGCTAACCAAAGATGTATATCATAAAGTTCATGTTCCACCTTCGCAATGTCCTTCCGAGTGTCCTTAATAACAGCTCTAAGAATTGCAAAAGAAGCATTGCTCACTGCTCCTGCTACGTTCTGAGTAGGTATTAGGTTACATTTCAAGGATATAAAGATATATATATATATATCCTGATGAAGCTAGGTCAATACCCAGCAAAACCATGGTTGGCTTGAAAAAATAAACATTTTTGACAACTACGTTGTATTATCTTAATCTATAATTATATACGTCACAAGACTGTAGTCTTTGAGATAAAGAAGCCAAATGAAATGTTGTGATCCATATAATAGACATAAGTCAACAATTACAAAAGGCCTGAGAGTAATTTCTGCTGATAAAGCATGTGAACTTTCAATAAAATCAAAAAGCCATATAAAACTTGGTTTGAAAATCTGCCCAACCTGTGCCACCTATAAACATGAGCCAGATTCTAACTCATCAGACAGTGACAATGATTTTGTCAACATAGAATTTGAAGCAGAAACTTTAAATGAAACAGTTACCCTTTTGGAATGTTCTCCTAAAAAAAATAACTTTTGGCACATACTTTTGGCCAGAAAGGGAAGACAAATGTTGGATTCCTGAATGCAGACTACTTTGTAAAGTTAACTGCCCAACGACACAAAGTGGAAGGCAATATTACTTTAAAGTCTCAAGCTTGCAAAAAGTAAAATTGCTGTTTGTCAAAAACCAAAGGAAATATGAAGTCTAAGAAACTTAAACGGGGAGTAGAGTGAATTGTTCAAAAATTTTATCCTTTATCAGTTAACATTAATTTCAGCAGAAAAGATATACGAACCCCTTTAAAGATCCACATTTTTTGCAATGTTATACTCATATTCAATAAATCATTATAAAACATTAATTAGGTAAGTAAATATTTTAATAATACTTGTGTGGGTTTTTTATGACATTCTGAATGTGCTCATATAATATAAGCAACTAAATGATGGAATTATTCAAATATTGAAATATATTCACTCTCTTACACTGTTAATATGGCACGTATAGCAAAATTTATAAGTCCAAAAAAAAAAAAAATTCAAGGAAGTAATTCTCATTTTCAAAACTTTTAGATTCAAGTAAAGATATTTTAATCTTTTTATAAAAAAAAAGCATGCTTCTCTGAGGGGGGCCCCACTGGTAGTGGGCCCCATAGCAGCACACATATTTTTGGCCATATCATGAAAACTAATTATGATAGAATACGCATGCATTTTTGCATGCAGCATCGAAAAACAACATTAAACAGCCAAATTTCAGACTTCTACCTTTATTAATACAGAAGTTCTGCAAATAATACAAATAAATTGTGCAAGGAGGCCCTTCATTTGCATACATTTTAAGTATTTTTTATGGCATCAGTTTTAAAGTCTCAAACCCAAAACTCAGTTTTTTCCATATATGTACACTCACAAAAATTTTAGTGAAAATCCAAGATGGGGTAGCTCAAAAAAATTTTGGAACTTGTTGATTTGACATGGAATGACCCTGGGATATAAGCAGTTGCCCATTCCTAATTTGGGATTATTGGCTTCAGGGAAGGGAGAGACAGTGCCGTAAGACAAACACACCACTCATGACTAGGCCGTAGCCAGAAAGAATTTTTGGGGTTTCTGAATTTGAAAATTAATTTTTCACCCTACCTTATACATATCTTGAAAGAACATGAAATTCTTGTATTTAATACTCTCCATTTTTTCAAATACTGACTTATATGCTATACTACTTATACAAGTATATTGATCTATCTACCCTCTCTTTATTTAAGTATGGTGTATGCCCCAATAACATTTTTTATTAAACTGATGTGTGTAAGGACTAAGAATTATATATATATTAGGTATATAAAAAAGTTTTGAGGGATTTCCATTTGGTGTTGTACTTATTACTGCTCGCATGTATTTTAAGGTGGCAACACTGCGATATCACAGTACAAGACGCCAGCTGTCAGAGTCAGTACACAACGTTCGATTGAGGTGCGAAGACTTATTTGTTTTACTTGATGGAAAACGGCAACTTTCATCCCGACAAAACAGCATTTGTGGGAAGTGTTAGTGCATTACTTTGTCAAGAAAAGTGCTGCTGACAGCTATCACTTAATATCAGAAATCTATGGTGAACATTCCCCATCCATAGAAACTTATGAGTATTGGTTTAGACAATTCAAAAGGAATGATTTCGATGTCAGTGACAAAGAACGTTCTGGACCACCCAAAAAATTTGCTGATGCCGAATTGGAAGCTTTACTCGACGAGAATCCGTGCCAGACCCAAAAAGAACTAGCAGCAGCATTAAATGTTAGTCAACCATACATTTTACAATGTTTAGCTGCCATGGGAATGGTGCAAAAAGAAGGGAATTGGGTTCCACATGCTTTGCGGGAAAAAGACCTTGAACATCAAAAAACCATTTGCGAATTGCTGCTTCAAAGGCAAAAAACAAAAGTTTTTTTTGCATCGTATTATTACTGCCGACGAGAAATGGATACGGTATGATAACCCTAAATGGCACAAAGCACGGGTGAAACCAGGTCCTTCAACGCCAAAATGCAATATCCCTGGTTCAAAGGCAATGCTGTGTATCTGGTGGGATCAGAAGGGTGTGATCCACTATGAACTGTTGAAACAGTCAGAAACTATTACTGGTGATTGGTATCGAACCCAATTAATGCATTTAAAATGAGCTCTCACGCAAAAGCGGCCAGAATGGGAGAATAGACACAACAAAGTCATCTTACAGCATGACAATGCAAGACCACACGTTTCTCGACCTGTGAAAAAGTACTTAGAAGGATCTGACTGGGAAGTTCTATCCCACCCGCCATATTCGCCAGATATTGCGCCATCGGATTACCATTTGTTCCGGTCGATGCAGTCAGCACTTTCTGGAGAACGGTTTAATTCTTACAAAGACATCAAAAATTGGCTGGACAGCTGGATCTCTTCCAAGGAACCGGAATTCTTCCTTCGCGGCATACGTTCACTGCCCAAAAGATGGGGTAAAGTTGTAGCTTCAGAGGGAGCATACTTAGATTAATATTAAAATATTGTTTCTGTTCTCCAACAACGTGTTTTGTTCACCTCAAAACTTATTTATATACCCAATATATAATTCTTTTTGTTTTCTTTACTTGCACATGATATAGCTGCTTGTCATGAAATGCAGTAGCACAAAGTTCAAAGTAGTTCATGTCTGTCTGCCTGAAGCACAAAGGCTAGCCATCGTTCTTTTTCTTCAACAAATCTATTGACATCTTCGGGACTGATGTATATCCCTCTGGATAATCAAGAGAGACTAGACAGTTAACCTCTCTTGTCCTGTAGAGCTTCGTAAGTGTGTTTTGGAACGCCCGAGAGATAAAAAGGTTCATTCCAGAGTACTAGTTGAAACAGGAAGAGTACTGAGCACCTTTAACACGAAATTAACATTCGAGAAAAGATTTTTGTTACAGTGAAACACTGCTTCAAGGGCTATACTAGGAAGTTCATTTCTCGGTATGGTGTTCCATTTTCTTTTTCACAAATTCATTTCAGACGTACAGAATCATTATCCAAGAAAGTCATTATCCGAGTATGCCGGTGGTTTTGGTGATTCGAAGTGTGCGTGTAAAATAAAGAGCTCTGTCGATTTGCTAGCAAAAATTTATAAAAAATTTATTTTCGATACATTTTAAACATTTCGGGTAGGGTTTAAACCCTCAAAACCGCTCCCTGGCTACGGCCCTGCTCATGCTTCATTCTAACATTGAACAAGAGACCACTAGGACAAACGGTCAGAAGCCAGCGCTTACACCACTGCGCCACCAGGACGGAGATGAAACCCTTTGAGATTTATACTAAGATAAAAACTGTTTATTCAATCTCTATTCGTACAGTACATATATACAAATGTGTATGCATATACACAAGACAGTTGGGTTTACTCTACCAATGACTATAAACACTGCACATGCATGCACTACAGGTGATAAAACTCCCGCCAATAACTTAGATTATTCTTACATGGCTACTCATTGAGAATTCTTGTTACAACAAAAACATATATATTTACCTTGATGACCATATATTCAACTCACAACGATATGACTAATGATGATTACATGCCTACACATCTAAACAAAATTTGCGAACTCTACCAATACCAAAAGAAAAGTTTGCTGGTTACGGCTTACAACTAGTGTCGTCTGCTTCGTTATAAGAAAAATGCTTTGAAAATAGAACAGTCAAGACCAAAGCGAGTATCGGCTGTTGAATCAAAGAATATCGAAGCGTTTATATTCTTTGGCTGAATGGTACCTGGTCACATGATTTCAAGGAAACGTTTTGAGGTTTAATTTCAAATGAAGCAAACGCTTTATGTAAATCCGTATTTATGTAAATTCATATTAAACTCAGGGGAAATTAGCATTTTTTAAACACGTGCCAATTATATTTCAGAAAAGTTCAAGCGTACATCGTTAAACTCTAAAAGAAAAAAAAATACAGTCAAAGTTTGTTTCACAAAAAGCATGTTGGAAAATTAGTGCAAACGAAAATTATTTTTAAAAACATTTTTCATTAGAAATCTAACGAACTAATGCGAAAGTGTAGATTTGAGGTCAAATATCAAAATTTGAGGACAGTTTCCGTCCCCAAAGGCATCAGACGTTTCTGGGGACAGTAAACTAAATTCGAGGACTGTCCTCAAGAATTGGGCACTTCTGGTCAGCTTACCCTTACTCCATCTATTCTAACCTCCTTGGGAATAACACCTACTACAGACCATGTAGGTGTTATTTTTACTGCTTGCACTGCTCACTTCCCTTCTAGACGCCTTAGTGGGCGTAACTTCCGATACCAGCGCCTTCTGTTATTTCATTATGATTGGTCACAAACCAGTCAAGGACATCTTCCGGAGCAGTGTAGTTTGGCAATAGAACTTCGGATTTCCCGCACTAAAGTGAAGTTTCGCTCCGAAATTCGCTTTCGGTTTGACTTTGTAGGAAGGTAGTAGAAGTGCCGTCGGTGAACCGAGAAATACCAAAGTTTTCTCTTGCTTTTAAGACGTGTAAAACAACTAGTCAGGAGCAATCTTCACATCTTGAAAAAGGTGAATATTAATTTATATTGTGATTAGTGGTGCATTCATATTACCTTTGCTTTCGGTTTCACAGGAAGGGTATGCAGTAGCTGTGCTATCCGTGAGTTCAGGATTTCCTGATTTTTGTATTGCTCTTAGGTCATCTGAAACAAGTGGTCAGAAGTAGTCTGCATCGTCTTGTGGAAAGAGGTAAATGTTAAATTTATATTGTGATTAGTGTTGCATTCATGCGTCCCAGGTTTGGAGACTTGGTAAAGTTGATATAATGCTTGTCATAGGGCGGAGGTGGGCGAGATTCACCTTGCCCCTCCAATAATTTTACTGGGGGTGCAGTGCCTAGCCAATATTTGTCGTCCAGTTCAGTTAGTATGTGTATGTCGTTTTCGAAATGCTTGCGTTGAAATATTTTCGATAGAGAAAAAATGTTTACCTCCTTGGTCACCTAGTAGTCCTCTCCTCCTAAGCCCCCTCCCACCTGTCACTTCCATAACATTCTGATATTCTGGGGTTCTTTTACCCACTCTCCTAGCTTCCCACTTCTCAGGGAGGTTCAGATCAACATGCAGACACCCAGATTTAGATGATTAAAAAAAAATGCATTTCTTTCTCTTATAGAAATATATGATTGATTCTAATTGCAAAAGAAAAAAAATGCACTTCTTTGCTTCCTAGAAATGTATTATTCTTTATAAGGCAGACTAATCTCCACCTTGTGATGCCAAAGCGATTTACTTCAAAAAATTAATAAATAATAAAGTAGGTAAAAATGAGTATATATTGATTTTTCTTATAGTCAATTGTATGTCTATAGTAAGTATTTTCTTATAGTCAATTGTATGTCTATAGTAAGTAAAAACTTTTTGCCCATATTCAACATTGCTTATTTAATAAGCCACTTGATTGCCAGCCCTGTATCATATTCTTGTGGTAGGTGGTAAATGCTTAAAACAATTATAAAAAAAAAAATACAAAAACGTATAATCCATAGTGCATTTACAGTTTTTATCTATTTATTTTTTGTGCTAGTAAACTATCCTTCTTGATCTCGCTCTCATCTTTCACTTCTAGTAACCATGCTAATTTCTCATTTACTATAAACTTTTGGAAATAAAAGCTGGTTATTTTAACGAAATCACAGGCTAAATTTTGTTTTTAAAAATATTAATATTCAGCAAAAAAAATATTTCTGTTTCCTTGTTCATTTGCTGATAATCAATTACAATTGCATTTTAAAAACTTGTAGTTTATCTTTTTGCCCCTTTTTTTCATTTTCCTCCTGAAGATGGAAGAGACATGTCCCTCCCATGTCTGATCTCTTAATGCAGAGCTGCCATAACATTGTTGGGTCTTAAGGACCCACAGATTTTTAAAATATGGGTTCTTTGTGAGATATTCTGGGTCCTTTTAAAAAATCATAAGAATCAAGAGATAATGAATATTTATACTTACATGAGCAAATGAAAAATAAATGTAATGTACATTATTTGACACTTTAATTTATGCTCTCTTTGAAAGCAATCTTTAAAAAAACTCAAGTACTGACAGAATAAAGTTTTATCATTTTCAATTAAATTTTATCACAATGGAACTACACAAAGACAGTGCATTTTAAATCAGCTCAGAACACCAGAGCTGTTTTTATTTTTCAAAACACAGGAACTGTCTGATGACTACTCTTGAACAGTTTTTTTGACTTTTAAGGAACAATCATTGAAGTAGACATACAACTTTTAGTAGAGTATAATCGTTCACAACACTCATTAGAAATGTAAGTTTATGTGATTTTTTAATTTCAACTGTTCCAATATGATTAAAAGAGCTGAAAGGTTTAATAAATTAATCAGGACATTTGTATATTTAATAATATTTTATTGTATATTTACATAATCTTGAGGGATGGTACATTGCTTGTTGTTTTCGTTCTTACCCTAATGCTCACAAATTTGACTTTTGCCAAATGGCATGTTAAAAAAATCCGAAATAAAATGTGGGTCTCAAAGGACATAAGAATTTGTAATTATAGGTCATTTTTTTTTTTTCTTCTGGGTAATTTACATGCTACAGCACATCAGTGGCAGTGCTGTTAATGACTGCCCCCCAATCATTCGGTGAAGTTGGCACCCCTGATACATATAATTACAGTTAGCCACAAAGAACATTGAATTTTGCAGCCCCAGAAATGTGCATTAGTCTGGCCTTTCATAAGAAATGTATGTTCGGGAGTGGCCTCTAATTGTAATAGCCTATTATAGTGAAGTCACACTTTGTTCTCATGACAATAACTCGTCTTTCATCGCCATCCTGTTATCACGTTTCTAAAGCTGACTGCAATCTGAGATTACATTGCATTTTTGCATTAAGTTATGAGGGATGTAACTCGAGTTGTGAGAAAATGTTACTAATCTCTACTAGAGTGTTCACAAATCTTGTCAATGAGTTTGTGAGTTCTTTTGGGTGCCATCGATGATTTATTTTAGAGGGTAGGTGGGTATTCTTAAAATTTTTCACCCGTGTAGTTAGCTTGATTTCAGGTGAGTTCCGATTTTTTTTCTTTTTTTAATGTGAAGTATCAAAAAACCCAGACGTATCACGCAATATGAAGTAACACATTTTTCTTTTCAGTTCCATCAACATTAATGTACTTCTTCCGTAGGTGTACCAGCTTCTTTAGCCATGAAAAGTTTCCTGTTTTGATGAGGATTTCATGTTTTTCAAGAATTTAAGAGAACAGAAAAGTGATTTTAATTAAATATTTTATTACATAACATTTAATGATCCAGAGGAGAATAAACCTAACAAGCAAAAGATGAACAACTGCATACCTTTTAACTCTGGCTCAAAACGTGTGTGAAGTTTGGTTCATTATTTTAGCTATGCTAATCTATCAGTTGCGCTGGTGCTAATCATGAAATTTTGTGTATCACATTATAACAAGCCGACTCACGAAGAATATCATTTTGTTTTGGTTCTTTTCTCGTTAACTCAGTTTGTTGACTTCTTGATGATGAACATGTGAAAATGTGTAAAGCAATTTGTAAACGTGTACCTGCTACTCATGTACTTTTAAAAAATCATAAATGTATCTTAGGAGTAATTGTCTTGCAAATATTGTTTTCTATAATTGTTGTTTGAAGGTAATACAAATAATTGTGCTTTAATTGCTTTCAAATAACATATTTTTTGAGAAACAAATTCAATTCATTAAGTTAAAAATTATGATGATAATTTGCACACATGTTGAATGGCCAAAATGGTTAATTTTCTGGAATGTTACATGTTAAGATTTAGTAGTCAGCCCCACCCCTACCCTATGAGAATAGCCCACGTTGCACTTATGATCAGTATCTATGACGCCTGTGTTCAGAATAAATACATAATTTATTATCAGTATCTATGATCAGTATCACTTATGATCAGTATCTTTGATGCCTGTGTTCAGGATAAATACATAATTAGAGACTATTGAACAGAAAATTAATATTTAAAAAATATGCTTATTACCCAAAATCATCAAAACAGAAATTGCAGAGCATTGTATAGACATAGCTATAAATGTACACTGGCATCCAAAACTTAAGAACAGATCACATTTTGACCTGTGAATGAATAAACTATCATGTCTGCAGCTAAATTTGGCAATAAATCTATGTTAACATTGAAATTAATATATGTCACATAAAAACATGTTATAACAGCACAAATTAAATGATAATACTTAATCTAAAGCAACTTATGGGAATTTTACTAGGAAATTTTTTCATTAATAGCAAATTTTCGGAGAAAACTCTTCTCCTTCTTCATTATTAATTCAATTAAACTAGGAAGCCATTTCTCAACATGAGCTTTATTCAAATGATAATACTTTTTTTTGCCAAACATTTTCTTTGAATATATAAGGAGGATTTGGGTCCAGTTCTTACAAAAGACTATGCAGAGAGGCATTTTAAATTTTAATACGAATATGTCCACCCTAAATAGTGATGTAACACTCACAACGTCATGCCATGCTGAGCACTAAGTGGTCTTGAAACTCTTGGGGCAAATTTGCTCACTCTTCCTTCAGAGCATAGATAAGTTTCAATATATTTTCTGGAGGAGAATTTCATTCAGCAATGCATCATCCCAGTGCATCATAAACATGTTCTATGGGATTTAATTCAGGGGCATGCTGGCCAATCTGTTTGATGAATATCCTTGGTCACCAGCAGTTTATCCACTGTTAAATTACTTACTTAAGGCTTTACCCAGATATATTCCTTTGGTTTTAGTTCCACTTGAAGAAACTGTTTTATCTTTCCTTCCCTGAGTTCTTTTTACTTTTACAAACGAGTTCATTTTTACTTTTACTTTCCATCACAATTCAGGCAGAAGGTGTCAGTTAACCACCTCCAATTTAAAAAAAAAATTATGGTAGCTACTCCTAATAGAGGTATAAAGTACTGCAAAAGGATTTTTCATAAAACAATTTTTTAGTTGAGCTACAGCATTTTGAAAATAGGCAAAAAATACACCCATGATGAAAATAATGTGAAACACCAAATTTTTAAATGTACAGTGTCAGTCTGTATTTTAAAGTCATTTTTATGATTTTTAATAATTGTCACCTATGTACATGTTTAATTTTTTTAAATCCAAAGTCTGTACACATACAATACATTATCTGTTGCAATTAAGGTTCGATTTCTATTTACATAAGAAAAAAGGCTTCAAAAAACAAAATTATGAGCTTACCATCATAACTACAAATTATTCAAACTGAGAAAAGCTGCTGGACGTCCAACAGGAGATGGGGCATTCACCTTTAGAAGTACATTTTTTAAGGGCACTGGACACTTGATCTGTTTTCTTGCCACATTCTTCTGGCTACCAAAAACCTCTGGCTGGTCCATGAGGGTGCATGAAAGATACTGTTGTGCCCTAGAATTCTTTAGATATGTTTGTAATCTGTCCCATCCATCCACCAGTTATCGTCATAAATGCATCCTATAAATTCTCCTATTTGAAAATCACTCACAGAAAATGTTTTTTTTTTTTGTTGTTATTGTTGGCTTGAAAATTGCACTGCTTTATTTGGGTGCCGGACTGTTCTGGCCATTGATGGTTTATTTCCTTGTACTAACCAGGAATGCTGTGACTGTATTCCAACAACAGATTTTACTGTATCCTACTCTTCTACTTTGCTGGTTCGATATGACTGAACTTCATAAGTTGTGAGGAGTAGAAGTTTAGTCTTTGGGATCAAGGGGGAGACAGTTTCAACAAATGTAGGTCCATCTCTTATAGCTTGTGTCAAAGCTTCTTTCCGTAAGTTGAATTTAGTAGCAAAATGTTTGCACAGGCCACCCGCACCATCACATGCACTCTTGCATTGGCCTGTGGCTGAGAAGATCCACTTCCTTGTTGTTACGTTTGGGTCCCCCTTCATAAGTTCATAGAACTGATATTTGTTTTGAAGTGAAGTGCCCGGCTGCTCCATCTGAGATGTAAACAATTGTTTTAAATTCTTCCAAAGGACAAGTCTTAGCAATTTCACTTTTTATGAGCAGAATGGCACACAGAGCATGTGCTGTGTCATGGCTTATATCATTGCATGATACCACAAAAGAGTTAGTCTCATTTGGAAAGTACGCAATGCATGTAAAGAGTGAGATCTGGACATTGTTTGCCAGTAGTAACTTTGCACTTCATCAGGTAGAATTACAGATCAGTTTTGAGCAAAGTGAAAGTGCAACACCAACACTGGACTATGTGCTGCAGACTGTTTAACCTCTGCTATCCCATTTCTCTGGATCCGCTCATTATAAATTACGGAAGAGTTTCTTCCCTCTCGATATCCCCCACCTTCAGTAGCTCTTATTTTCATTGACTCCCACAATGACTCAAGCAGCCTTAATTGGTGTTTCTCAGTACTCCATAAAAATTGCTCTGCGCAGTACCATTTTCAGTGCCACAGCTTTGGAAAATCAAACTTTGAAATCATATCAGCTGCAGTTTAGCCCAAAAATTACCGCAAATTTCAGTTTACCGGTGAGTCAAAAACTGCCTAAGTTTCATAAAATCATTCACCATCATTTTCACTGTTACTGATTTTTTCTCACCATTTTTGGATATAGTCGCATTTGGCGACTTGGTGAATGCTTAGTGCAAGCCCTACCGGGAATTGTGTTCTCATGCTATTAAAAATTTACTAAATAATGTTTACAGTTCTCATTTTTTCACCGAATTCAAAAATTTGAAAAAAAAATAGTGCCATTTTTCAAAAATTGGAAAAAAGGGAATTGAAAAAAAAGTGTCATTTTTAAAAATATGTAAGAAAATTTCAAGGCAAAAATCCAGTAACCTGACTCCCCCAGTAAACTACCTACCATTACAACATTATTTGGACAAACTTTCAGAATTTTTAAAAATGGGTTTTTTGAGATATTGCAATTCAAAAATGTTGATTTTTTGAAATTTTGTATATTTTAAAAATTAATTTTATGAGTTGCATGCATCACAGGATAAAAATAAAATTATTGCTAAGACAACCCTAGTAGGGGTGCAGGTTGGCACACTTACCCACCTGATAAGACTTTTTCTTAAAAAAAAAAAAATCCTGAACTTGTGGAAAATGAAAATGTTTTGTAATAAATATATATATATATTTTTTTTGCCATCTAGCAACATTCGTTTGACCAATTTCTGTGAATCTGAAGAAAGGCCAATTAAATAGCTTCAAAAAAATCGAGTCTCTCTCTACCTATTATAGTTCAGGAGCAGTGTGCACTTAAAAATTTGGCGTTTCTCATTATTTTTGTCACGGGTGTATTTTTTGTCTATTTTCAAAATGCTGTAGCTGGACCAAAAATTTTTTTTATGAAAAATCCAGTACTTTATACCTCTATTAGGAGTAGCTACCATAATTTTTTCAAAAAAATTGGAGGTGGTTAACTGACACATGTTGGTCACACCTGCTTGAATTGAGATGGAAATGGTCAGATGTTTCTGGCCTCTTGATGTTGGTCAAGGCCTGTTCTCAATGTGTTGGAGGGTTAACAAAAGTTTTGTTTACTTCTGAAGAATTTGAATGCTATTTCCATGTTCCTCATACTGATTCCAAGTTCCTCAAACTGTTGCCAGTTACCAAACTGAAATGTTTTCACTGTGTATTTTGTAATTCTGTTGCTGTTGTTGTAATTAAGTTGTTTAAAACACCACATATTAGTTTTGAAGGCTCATTGATGGCACTGTTTTTTTTTTTTTTTTTTTTTGGATCATGTAATAACTTTCTTTATTTAGTTTTGTTTTTATGAGATTCATAGTCCAATATTTTGATTACTTCCCTAAAGGCTGCCATTTTGCAAAACTGTATATGATTTGCTAATACGCTGTTTTGATCTTTGTTATTAATAACCATTTGATGTTCTTTAATTCCGATTTCCAATTTTTGAGACATTTGTCCAATATAATTACTGTTGCAATTATGTGGAATTTATGCCAGAATCCACTGTTGTTGTAGGGTGGAGTCTGGCATTGTCACCCATAAAAAGAAATTCTTCCTTTGCCCACAGCATCACAGAATAATCAAACACAAAGTACAATAACATTGCAATAATTTGAAATAGTCTCAGTTTCTTAGTGCGACACTTGTAGCTTGGTACGTCTATCAAACATAATGCTGGCCAGCACCATGACCCCGATACCACTATATCTCTCCCTTTCCTTAATATTCTTGTGATCATAAGCAGTCCCTCTTTTATGGCAGATTAACTGATGTCTGGAATCTGATGAGAAATGACTCTCATCTATAAAAAGTACATTAGCCCATTCATCCTTTGTCCAGTTTTTATGGATGCGACACCCCTGCAAATGTGTTCTATGATGAGCTCTGGATAAAGAAAGGCATCTAACTGGCCTTTGGGCCTGTAGCCCTCCTTTTTGCAGATGTCTTGCCACAGTTTGCCGAGATATCCACGTACCAGTGTTTGCACTTGCATGGAACTCAGCAGGGGCAGATTTCTGACTAGGCGATCTCCTAAGGCCCCAGAGCTTGAGAGGCCCTGAAAACTTATAATAATTGTATTTCCAGTTTTGTTTTGGTTTTCATGTACAAACAAATCAATCCTTAAAGCGACTACTTTGTATTATCAATTGATATTTTACTTTCTCATATTAGTAACATATATTTTTTTCTTATTGTTGCTGATACTTCAAATTTTTGAGTTCTTATTGATGTACTTATTTTGAAAGAAACGGTTAAAAAAATGTGTGTCTTCCTTTTAGTGGTAAATAAAGGAACTATTCACGCTTCCCACACTTTTCATTGTTTAAAGTGAATTCTTAACTGGTCTGCTGTGCCAAATTGCTGCTTTCAATCTACTTCCAGCCAAGGGAATACATCTGTGTTGGACCCCCACCCCACCCCCACCCCACCCCCACCCCCACCCAGTTGCGATGAGGAGTGCTTGTAAAAACTTTCCTGATGATCGAGGGTGTTTGCTATCAATTGCTTTTTTCTCTTCAAGGTATGATAATCAAGTTCTTTCTCAGCCTTGATCCCTGTAAACAAGCCTAAACCAAAAGAGTTAATATTTAGACTGAACAAGTAAAGAAATTCATGAATATCACACTATCTATATATCTTTTTCTTAATTAATAGTGTTAAAAGTAATTTATATTGTATTGCAATAGCATTTTCTTATTACTTTCTCCCCCTGGTTTAATACTCATAATTATCAAGTATTCTCATCTTTTCTATTCCTTAAATCAACATAAAACTAACTTCTGAAAAAACAATAAAAAGTTGCAATGATACTCTTACTTAAAATTAAAAACCTGTGGTTCCTACTTTTCCATTTTCAAATTGGATCTTTTGCATTTAATTCTTATGCTTCTGTTTTTGATAACTGCAATGCAGTTATAAAAAATATCTCATACATTTTTTGATAATAAAAAAATGCAGACCTTCTCAATTTCCCAATGAAAATAATAAGAAAAAATGCTTTCAAGAAACTCTTCACATTCTTGCTTTCCTGCACTGACTGATAAAATTCTTACTGTCCAGATTTCTTGGTCCATGGCATTCGTCTATACCATGGGCGACTGAATCTCTTTGATTTAGGAAATTGTTTGCTACAGGAAAACTCCTCCACGAGAAGTCATCCACCCATTTCAAATAAAGTACTGTGCACAAATTGCACTTTACACAAATTTTCTGATGTGGAAGACTTTTCCGGTTGCCAGTGTCTTCAAGAATTTTATTTTTGCTTGATACCATGCTCATTGCCTACTAATTTGCTCATAACATAAAAACAATATGATTTTCCTTAGCTAAAATAAAGCAATAGAAAAAGCATGTTTTGTAAATGAAACACATTCAAGTTTTCTTACAAATAAATTTAAAAATCCTGTCTCAATAAACAAAAACATTTCAAAAACTATAAGAAAATATGTTGGATCTTTTCTTTATATAAAAACCATTACTACTAAGCTTTGCAAATTGGGTAAAAAATACAACTGTCACTTTGGCCATTCCATCTTTACCATCAACGACATGTTCATAAATACTGAATTTCAACCTAAGCTTTCAGAAAAAGCAGGCACTTATGAAATACCCGTAAAACAATCTAATCCTTCCATCTCGTACATAGGCAGCACCGAAAACAGATTGAATCAACTCATCCAAAATTGGAGCCAAAAAGAGGAGAAAACAGCCCTAATTCAATATTGTTTTAGAAATAAAAATTTCCCTAAATTTGATAAAATAAAATTGATTTTGACTCATAAATCTGAAAAAGAATTAAGATTTTCTGAATCTATATCAATTGAGAAACTAAAAGATAAAGTGTGCAATATTCATGACCCAACAACCCTTCCCAAAGTGTGGAAAAAGTTAATTACAAAAGAGAAAAACTTTTCAAAACAAAAAGAAAATTATTTAGCGAAAATAAACAATAATAATGATAAAAAAAATAATAATAAATATATAAAATAAAATAGGTTAAAAAAAAAAAAAACGATAAAACAATTATAAAATATACCGAGGTTAAATTTAAAAAAGTAAATGAGAAACTCATAAACATCCATTAAATTTAAAATCAAATCAATTTCCGTTCATTATTGGGTATTGATAATTAATCCTTTAAAGTTAAATCAATTTCTGACTGGGCTCGTACAATAATATCCAGTTAAATTTAGATTAAATCAATTTTCTGATCGGTATTGAACCCAATAAATGACGCTTGAAGTGAGAATATCTCATATAGACAAACTAACAACAGCTCATGTATATCTGTGCATCGATATTGCTGGTAAAATCTAGATGAAAAATACTCGCCTTTCGCAATTCCTTGACGTGTGCGGGAGCACATAAGAACAACGTTAATGATGGTGACAAGAGATGTACCGAAAACCTAGGTTACGATTTTATTAGCTTCATTCACTGTTGAATTACTGTGTACCTCATCTACCCATATTTTAGTTTAAAATTTATTAAAAAAAACCTAATATATATAAAAAAAACTGTCTTTGAACAACAATAATGCTACAAACCACGTAAGTATCCAACCACATGGTTTTAAGGTAAGTTAAATTTAATTTTTTATTAATAGCCAGTATTTTCCTAAAACCAATTATTATTTTGATTACAATATAATAAAATATTACCATTGACCCTTTTAAATATTTATTTCTTAATATCCAACAAAGACAAAGTACACGTGGTTCATATCATGACTCTGAAAAAAAAAAACAAAAAAAAAACATGCTGTAGAAATAATGTTTGTACTACAATGTTTGTAGTGTGAGTATGATTTATATATCATTCATATATCATATTGAATTTTAGAACATCAACAGAGACGATGTTAGTAGTGTGACATAGTAGTTTGAAGTTGTAGTACGATGTTGTGGTATGCAGTTAGGAATGCTGTAATGGTGTGTGTGTAATAGTTGTTATTAAAAAAGTAGTTATTCCAAGTTATATAGTTGCAAACAAATCAATATGTACATAATCATGTACCACACAATGGAAAATTAAGACAGGAACATATTAGTACAATATTTTCATAAAGGGATATTGTATTATTATGTAGGCAGTATGAGATCGTCAATGAACAATTTTGTTCTGCTCCAGTCCATTCAATTTAATTGTAAGGTTTCTGCTTGCATTGCATATATATATATATTATGGGTTTATTTTCTTCTGTTGATTTTTAGTTGATATTTTACAAAAGCTTGCTTTTTTCAATATTAGTGTCTATTCTTGTCCTTCAATTGCCTATCTAGATATAGCTTGAACCATTTCTGCCATTTCTAAATTAAATCTTTCAAGGGATGTGTGTGGGTTCAAGTGCATCAATCAACATGAAACATAGTGCATGTGTACAGGTTTGAGTACGGACTATGGTAGGGTGAGTCATTCCCATGTAAAACGTGTTAAATGCAGGCAGTGCCACCTGTCCTCCAATACACACGTGTCATAGTTTGCATGGAGTGGACAGTGTCCAGGTGAAAAACTCATGTGTATTGCACCGCACATTGTGTGAGGTGCTGTCGTAATTATGCGAACATGGTGAAAATTGTTACCATTAGCACCCGAATATCGTTGAGCTGCTGAAAGCCAAAATAAGGTGGCGATTTACAGGTCAAATGCTAATTGGGGTGGAAGATGAGTCATTTGTGACAGTTTTAACCAACATAATTATCAGCAAGTATGAAAATGAATTGGAAACGATGCATGCAATGACACTCGGCAGAAATAGTGAAGACGACAGACAGCATTGGGCAGGATGACAACTCTGACAGCGATGGCAGCAGTCCAGAGTGGCAACAAGGCAGCTGTCAAAGCAAATATGAACTATCACCAGTAAAGATCCTGAAAAGAACCGACATATTATTGCAATTCGGGCATGTATTCTGGATCATGGAAAAGCACTGGCTGCAGGGGTTGTCATGAAGTTTGACGAAGCACGCGAGCATGGTGCATCAGTGCACTACTGGCTTTTACAGTGCTGAGCCCTTCAAGCAGCAAAGGAGGTTGGACTCGTTTATTTCGAAGCATCTGATACATTCATTGCAAAACTTAAGAAAGAAGTAGGAATTACGTCCAGAACAGTTACCACCTTTGCGACAAAAAACGACATAGCTGCAAACAGGAAGGTATTCGCACATGTGGTGAGACATTTATGAGGGAAGTCAACGATTACATCACTTTGCACCGTTTGCCTGCAGCCTGTGTGTAGAATTGTGACCAGAGTCCATTTAATTATGAACTTTCTACAAAGGTTGCAGTGCATGTTCGATAACGATGCCACCGAAATCTGTTTGGCGAAGCTAGTAACAGTGGGAAAATGATGAAAGATCATCTGACGCGCTTTTTTCAGAGTGTTCGAGCTGTGAACTTAGGCGAGAATTCACTATTACTTTGTGATTCATGGTCCGGCCATACGGATGCAACTGTGCTTACAGAGACTATTTCCGACAAGTACATTGATTTGAAAATTTGAAAATTATACTTTCCAAGACATCAAATATGTGCAGCCATTGGATGTCTACTTTTTTCCGACAGTGTGAAATCTTCGCTAGAAGAATTACTGACTATGTTCAGTTGCGCTTTGACGAGCAACTAGCAAAGTTGCATGATAGCATACCTGCCAACTGTTACAATTTTATCATATTTAGTACAATAAATTATGCTGCAGTATGATAATATGATTTTGCCACCAAAAATACCATTTTTTAAAAAGTCATGTTTTCCCTCATTTCCCCCCTTTTCAGACAGAAGTAGGGAAAAATTTACGTGTAATGTTTTTTTCCCCTTCGAAAGATTTTTCTCGGAATGGTTTCCAGTTTCTCTTAACAAATTCCCCTGCCTCTACTTTCCCAACAGAAATGAAGTAGTCAAGTCAAGTGCAATCGGTAACCAATGGATAAATCCCGATTCGTTTTGTATAATGTTCGAGACTGATTTGTATTTTTGACTCTTCGTCATACTAAAAGCTGCTGATTGGTTGGTGCTGGTATGTGGACGAGTGTCTGTTTATTCAAAGCTGCCATCCTCCCCTTACACCCGCAACCATCAAGAATTTATATAACTACCTCTTACACCATCGAGAACTTACATAGCTGAAATAGGCTTCAAAAATTATTTGTCAGCAAGCGTCATGCTACAGTTTTTCTATTTGAGTGTTACTTTTTTGGTTCTGAGAGGTTGGCAGGTCTTCGATAAGTATTTCATAAGGAACATGCCTTCTGTAATTTATAATCAACTGTCAGCTCCAATTTATCGCCCGATGCTTCATTATGCCTGGCACAAATCAGGGTGTCAGATTGAATCTCCTGTTGGTAGCTTCCAGAGCGTGACCGAAGTAGTCTTTAACCTTCGACTCAACCTTTGTGGATATGAGAATTCAGAACACATGCCATGTGGCCGCCTGTTGTTCATGAAATGCACTTACTGCAATGTTATATTGTGTTTTGATCATTTCATTTCAACTCCACATGTACATTTTTTTTTATTCTCATTTGACTTCTGTACACTCGTCTAATGTATATCAGTGTTTATATACAGTATGTACTGTATACTGTATCTATATGTACAACCAACATAAAGTTCTTCCTTCCATAATATGCTCATGCTGTGTAATTTGTACTTGTCATCGGGTTCACAGTTCACACATACTTCATGTCGGTGTGTATTCCTGGTCCCACTATTGAAACATGACATTGGATTTCTCGGTGGCACTGCCGGCATTAAACACATTTTACATGGGAACGACTCACCCTAGGGTGTTCCATACTCATACCTACACACTTGGCGTGTTCAAATCCACACACACATCTCTTGTTAAACATTCTGTCTTAAAAATTCTGATGATAGGCTTACAAGAAAGAAATCACTGCAATATTTATGATGTTTTCACATTTTCAGTTGATTATCAGAATTCATATTCCAACAAAGTGATCTATAACTTTGGTACTGTAGCTAAATTCTACAGCAAGACTCGTAATCCAGTTCAGTTCTTTGTTGAAAGCTGGTGTGTTAGATCAGTGTTCCGCAACCTTTTTCTACTCACGGCACACCATAAATTATCCACGACTCAACATGGCATGCCAAAATTTTAATCCCCTCAAAAACGTATATATGACACTAATAATATAAATATGTAATGCAATCAACCTATTATAATTATATTATTATATTATTATTAAACAGAAATGGATTTTTGCATTTATTAATAATTTATGAAATTTAATTCACTGTAGAAAATACACTTTTCTATTTCTATTAAAGTAAACAATTCTACTCATACCTTCGCTGTGATACTTGCGCTTACTTAGCTGCACACAGGCGGCTGATCCGTGGCAGAATCGTTGACAATGGAAGTCTCATTTCTTCATCAAAGAATTTGAGTCTCTCCCTCTTGGATGTTTTAATTTCAATCAAAGTTGAGAAGCCCAGTTCACACAAATATGTAATTGAAAATGGCAATAGCACATGAACTGCCATCTCGGAGATAGCCAAGTATTCGCTCCTTATTGCGAACCAAAATGTGTCCAAAGGCACTTCGAGAAGTTTTAATTTCAATGTTCTGTGTGCTTTTAAATTTGCGAGTTCCTCTTGTATATTAATCGGAAGAGGTTTTGAATTCGCAACGAATGGATCACAAACCGAGTCGAAATCTTGAACACTCTCTCCAAAATACTTCTTGAACTTCTGCTGCAAGATTTCTAAATGTTCTTTAATTAAGTCCATCACCATTTTATTACTGTCAGCAAGTGGCCATACAGTCGGGAACATCTCACACAGCCCATTTTCAATTCTCTGTATCCACAAATTCAGCTCTCACCTTATTCATAAATCCTTGAATCTTATCCATACATATTCAGCTTATTCAGAAATCTTTGAATCTTATCCATACTGATTGAATCTTATCCATACATATTCAGCTTATTCAGAAATCTTTGAATCTTATCCATACTGATTGAATCTTATCCATACATATTCAGCTTATTCAGAAATCCTTGAATCTTATCCATACTGATTGAATCTTATCCATACATATTCAGCTTATTCAGAAATCTTTGAATCTTATCCATACTGATTGAATCTTATCCATACATATTCAGCTTATTCAGAAATCTTTGAATCTTATCCATACTGATTGAATCTTATCCATACATATTCAGCTTATTCAGAAATCTTTGAATCTTATCCATACTGATTGAATCTTATCCATACATATTCAGCTTATTCAGAAATCTTTGAATCTTATCCATACTGATTGAATCTTATCCATACATATTCAGCTTATTCAGAAATCTTTGAATCTTATCCATACTGATTGAATCTTATCCATACATATTCAGCTTATTCAGAAATCCTTGAATCTTATCCATACTGATTGAATCTTATCCATACATATTCAGCTTATTCAGAAATATTTGAATCTTATCCATACTGATTGAATCTTATCCATACATATTCAGCTTATTCAGAAATCTTTGAATCTTATCCATACTGATTGAATCTTATCCATACATATTCAGCTTATTCAGAAATCTTTGAATCTTATCCATACTGATTGAATCTTATCCATACATATTCAGCTTATTCAGAAATCCTTGAATCTTATCCATACTGATTGAATCTTATCCATACATATTCAGCTTATTCAGAAATCTTTGAATCTTATCCATACTAGTCAGAATATTTTCGTTCCTACCTTGCATTTTCCTGTTCAGCTCATTCAAGTGTACGAAAATATCTGAAAGATATGCCAACTTGCATACCCATTCATCATCTGCAAATAAATCCACGTACTCATGCCCCTCAACAGTAAAAAATGCATGTACCTCGTTAAGTTTAAATATTCGCGTTAACACTTTACCTTTTTGATAACCACCATACTTTTGTATGTAGCAGAAGTGTAGTGTGTTCTGATTCCATTTCCTGGCACAAAACGTAAAAATGCCGCGAATTTGGGGGCCGCGATTTGATGAGGTTCACAACTTTTACTACTTCGTCCAGCACAACTTTCAGAAAAGATGGCAAAGATTTAGCAACAATGGCTTTGCGGTGAATGAGACAATGATCACATCGTATGTTAGGATTTACTTCGTGTACTTTAGCTACAAATCCTTTCACTCAGACTGTCATAGATGTGGCTCTGTCTGTACAAACACTAACACAATCCTTCCATTTTAATTTATTATGGAGCACATATTCATTAGTCACACGAAATATTTCTTCACCGGTGGCTCGCTCGGGAAGTTTTTTGCGAAAAAAAGAAATTAGTTGCGATTACATCTCCATTGATATACCGAATGTAGGCAAGACGTGGTTCATGACCGCTTATATCGGTGGACTTGTTAATCTGAAGTTACAACTTCTGACTGCTGTTGATTTTCTCCTTCATAATGTCCTCAATGTCACTGGACATGTCACTAATTTGGAGACTGATTGTGTCAGTGGAGAGAGGAATTTTTGAAATTTCACTAGAAGCTTCTGAACCCAGAACTGTTTTCACCATCTCTTTACAAGAAGACATTAACAACGTTTCAGCTGTTGTGTGTGGTTTTTTTTGGCCTTTACGATAAGTTCAACTACCTTGTAGCTACATTCCTGTACTTTTTCCGAGACATGTACTGTCACAGTCATGAACATTGCTTGTTTTTTGTTTTGTTCCAATAACCGACGAAAATAATTGATATTTTTGCTTGACAGAGAAGAATGTTTTGTTGACAAATGTCATTTCAATTTACTGGGAACCATAGTAGCATTACTGAGTTTTTCACCACAAATGATACACTCTGGGATTGGGCATGTTTTATCACCACACCAAACAACAGCCCCTTAAGATAAATAATTATCACTATACTGCTGGTGCACTAATTTTTTTTTTTTCGGGCTCAATGCTTTCACTATTTGCACTCGCGGACGGAACACTCCCTACAAGGAACTTGTCCATCTTGAAAAAATAAAATAGTTTAATAGTAATAGCAAATAACAAGACTGACTAGCAATCACAATTTTCGGACTACTTTAGAGCACAGCTGTGATAGAACTGAAATAATTATAAGACATGGGACCTATACTCTTCAAAGGGAAGAAGGGACACATATACCGACTTATTTAAAATAAAGTCTAACAATGGATGGGTGCATTGGTACAGAAAAAAAGTAATAAATTTGAAGAAGCACTAACAAACAGGGTCAAATACCAAAACAACGTAATAAAATAATAAAAGACAGAGAAAGTTTTGCTAATCCCCTCACTTTTAGGGAAAAGCGTACACAGAACATGTGGCAAGTGTAACAAAGAAACTGCATAGCATGGCGGTAGAGGTGAGAAAGTTCACAGAACATGCGGCAAGTGAAACAAAGAAGACACATCCTAGTGCAGCAGTAGTGGCGAGAAATAATACGAATATATCAATAAGCAAAACTACGATATAACAACAACTGTGTGTAAATAATTTACATTTAATTTCTTAGAATACATAAAAATTCGTGGCATGTAATAAATAATAAACAAGCATCATCTTATTTAATCAGTGCAGTGGTAGAGAATGAAATACAAGCATATGAAACGCAGTAACTGGAATAAAATTAAAAAAATAAAACTCGACAATTAATTTCTTACAATAGGATAATAGGTAAAAGTTCGTGTCACACCTTTCACCTTGTGGGGGCACACCGGTTGTGGAACACTGTGTTAGATGAATGTATGAAGTCCTTAAGATATAAGATTGAAAAGTGGCATATTTATACAAATTTTGAAGATGACAGTCCGATTTTTGGCGTAAATGTGACAAGGATGGTAAGTCAGATAATATCCGAAAACTTGAAAATTTCATCGTCCTAGAGCGGGACTCGAACTCGCGTCTCCCAGAAAATGGCCGGGTATGCTAACCACTACACCACCCAGAACGACCAAGTTTCAAGTTTCCGATGAATTTGAATATAACCATCATAGGATTTGCTAGTCGAAGCAACCGGCATTCATGTTTAGCAAATCTGGAGGTTAAGAATCTTATCCCGTGTTTGCCCGGAGAAGCAGATAAATCATGAAAGAAAATTGGATTGTCATCTTCAAAATTTGTATTATATGGCGTAATCCCGTATTTCTTTCATGGCATATTTATATTTGTTCAGATGATGAAAGTTCTTCATTATTATTATTGAGGAGATGTACATGGGTTTCCAGGGTATTGCATAGTCTTTTTAAAAATATTATTTTTGACAAGTAAAATATCCAGTTAAGGTAATTGATGATTTTCTTCTATTTCTTGATATATGTTGTTAAATTTATTAATGCACTCTCTGTCATATTTCTTTAAGTGAATGTGGTATTTATTAGAATGGTCCACACGTACTCTTTATGTATGTGTTCCAAAATGCAACAAATGACTTTTCTTTTATTATAGTATGAAATTTGGAACAGTAGCACATAAGATTTACTTAGGTTTTTTTTTCTTTGTTCACTAAACAGGTAAAGGCCGATCTATGGCACAGGCTGTGACTTTACCATGTTTCAACTTGTACCAGTTTTTACTGCTGATCTGGAAGGGATTTCTTCTCAGAAAAAGACATTTTATTGTAACATTCTTTGAAATCTTTATCCCAATTCTCATTGCCAGTATTCCAATAATAATGTATGCCGAGGCACTGAGAAGAGGGCATTCCATTGGTTTTATATCCCACCCTGATACTCATGGACTAATGTCTCATTACAGCAATGCTACTTATTTCAGCAAGTTTGATCCACGTAGAACATCTTATATGTCGTCTTCTTCTAGAATATATGTGGTTTTCTCACCAAATACCAGCTTGAGCTCATCTCTTACCAAGGAGGCTCTGGACTATTGGACAAAGGATTCACACCAACCATATAACAGTAAGCATTATTACAGCCTTGTAGGGCTGAATTTTTTTTTTTTTTTTTTTTCTTTTCGGGGTTGGGGTTAACATAACTGTCTCACGATTCCACTGAGACATTGCCACAACAAATGATTTCACTTCTTAGATTCACTGAGTGAATGCAATTGTAATGAATTCCCTTTTGTACTTTTTGTTTTAAGTTAGTCATGTAATCTGCTTGTAAATGAGAATATACCAGAATTATTAACTTAGCTATCAGATGTACCTGAATTGCAGTATTTACCATCCAACACGTAACATCGTAATCACACGCGTAAGTTATATTGAAAAATTATGAGCAGGACGTTTCGGTAGCGACTTCTACCTTCATCAGCCATGGAATGAGACATGTAATAAAACCGTCAGTTGTTGCCAGATTTCAAAATCGCTTTCCAAATAATAGGGATGTTAAAAGGTGCGTAAGTATTGCAGGTGTTAGGGGTAAGGTAGATTTCAATGCTTTCGCGGTATCTGAGGGCATGCCGATTGCTGAACGGGGCGATTCCCTTAACATTGTGCCAATCGGGAGCCGCGGACGTATCGCTGATGGTTAAAATTAAAAGGGAGATGGAAGGGCTACCTTTCTTAACATCAGTGATATGCTCCATCAAACGCCGGTTTATGCTGTGGTAAGTACCACCAATATAGTGGGTAACGCCTGTGGAAGTGTTGATACGGATAGAGTAGACACCTTGTAAATCTAGGAGTTTATTGAGATCTCTGTCCTTAAGGATGAGTTTGAGAAGATGTGGAGGTGGTTTGACTGCAATCCTGTAGCCAAAAGACTTAAAAATAGGGCAAACTTTATGAGTGAAGGACAGGCTAAAGGGGCAAGGTGCCAACAAACTGATGGGTGGTGGAAGGTTCGGACAGTAAACTGGATCTATTCTGTGATTCAAAACTCTTGATTAGTCTATGTAATAAGAGGGGTGGAAAACCATGCAATTTGCCAATGTTGATGATGTTCTGATATTCTAGTTGAAGAGCAGAATGGCTGGCTGTTGCAAATAAGGTTGGCCCGGTGAATGTATGACTTAAGAGCAGACAGTTTGTATTTTCCAAAAGTGCGAGAATGGTAAAGGATGATATCATGGGTGGCAGAAGGTTTCCTGTAAACAGAGAGGCCAAGTGGGAAGTCTGGATTGATGTTAACATCCAGAAAACTAATATTATTGTCAATCTGTTCTTGAGAGGAAAATTTTATATGCAGGAATTTTGAAGTTATGGATGACATGAGTTCAAACAGAGAGTGTTTTTGGTGTGGCCAAATAATGAAAATGTCGTCCACATACTTTAACCAAATGGTGGGTTTTAAGAGGGATGGGGCAACAATTAATGTTTCAATATTCTGCAAATAAATTTCAGCAAGTAAGGGGGAAAGAGGGGAACCCATAGGTACATCTTGTTGTTTTTTTTCGTAATAGATACCATTGTATACAGAACAGGAATACTTTTCCAATAAATCAAAACAGTCATAAAGATCTTGGGTCAGTTCTCCAGGAAGTTCTTGGTGCTCCATTAGTTTGTTGACCATGAGCATGTAGGCATCAAAGAAAGTAACAGAAGGAAACAATGAATCCACGTCAAAGGTGTACAGGAAATCTTGACGATTGATGGAAGAAGGAAGTTTCTGGATAAAGTCCTTGGTTGATACAACAGAATAAGGATGATTTCTTGTCAGAACTTTGCAACATTTGACCAATTGCCTTTCAAGATTGACTGCAGGAGAAAAGGTGTTTTCAATTAATGGCCTAATGGGATGTCCAACTTTATGTAGCTTGATCTGTAAGAACAACCTGGGAGTACAAAAATAAGCTGGGGGAGGGAGATGTCTTGTAAGAAAGATTTCAGAGAAGTTTTTTAAGAAAGCTTACTAACAGCTTTACATAGTTTTCCAGTGTTGTCAGCCTTGAGTCCAATGCAATTGCTTTTTTTCCAGGAAATCAGCCACTTTGTTGTCCAAAGAATTCTTATGGATGAAGACAGGACATCCTGCTTTGTCTGCTTTGCAAACTGCAAGATTATTACACTGGGTGAAATTTCTAAATTTCTTCAAAAAGGAGGAGGAGTATTTGAGCCTTGGGGTTTGAACCTCAGAAATTGCAATAGCCGATTTTGCACGAATGATCGGTTGATGTGCGGGATCCGTGTTTTGGATCGCTGCTTCCAGTAATGAAATAGTATGTGGTAGGCTAGGATTAGCAATAGGAGAAAATTTGGGTCCATTGGCAAGTAGTTTATCATGTTCTGTATACATACATACATACATACATATCACTAAGCTGTTTTCTGAGATTCAGAGGTTAGCTCCAAAAAGAAATACAAACTTCCAGATATTTTTACTTATTGTTGTCGTATCAAACTTCGCCATTTACAGCGATCTTGACATACAACTCGTGCTTCACTGATATCCATTACACGCCTTACACAAGATCTTTTATACTTCATACTCATAATCTTTTTCTCATGCAGACACTCCTGAATCTGATCCACCCATGTCTCCCTTGGCCTTCCTCTGCCTTTCCTTCCTGCCACTTGGGTTGAAAATATTTTCTTATTAAGCATTTCATCACTCATTCTTTCAACGTGGCCAAACCACCGAAGCATATTGGTCTCCACCTTGCTAACAACATTTTGCTTTACATCACACAACTGCAATAATCTTCATTCCTCACACAATCAGATCATGTCTTGCCACAAACCCCACGTAAGTAACACATTTCTCCAGCACACAAACAACTCCTATGCTTCTTCTGCAGTACCCAGGTTTCACTGCCATACATCAGAGTAGGAACAATTACTGTTTCATACACAGCCATGCGGGACTCTCTAGAGAACCCATCATTCCTGTGAAAATCTCCCAGAGCAGCTATGACTTTCAAAGAAGAATTCACTCGCCTACTGATTTCACCATACAACTTGTTCTCTCTGTCAAACATGCTTCCTAAATACACAAACTCACTCACCTGGTCAATCACAGTGCCATTTATACCTACATTACATTCAGTGCTACCCATTCCTCTCTCAAACACCATAACTTTGGTTTTTCCCTTCTTTATACTCAGTTTGAATTTCATGCAAACTTCGTGCATCCGAGTCAACATACTCTGCAACTCACTTTTGCTCTCTGCCAACAGGACAGTGTCATCAGCATACAGCAATCTGCATACACGGATATCACCAAGACATAAACCACTATTATCTATTTTGGCATCACGCATGCATGCGTCCATAAATATATTAAACAGCCATGGTGACATTACACAATCTTGTCTAACTCCTGCACCAATGGAAAACCATTTTGATAAAACACCATTCACTCGTACACAAGCTCTACTACCAGCATACATGGCTTTTACACTATTAAGTAGATTCCCAGTAACACCATATTCATTCAATACCTTCCACAAAAGTGTCCTATTCACTCGGTCGTAAGCTTTCTCTAAATCTATGAAGGCAATAAAAACTTTCTTCCCAACAGCCAGATACTTTTCAATCATCATGCGTAATGCAAAAATCTGGTTAGTGCAGCCTTTACCAGGCATAAAACCACTCTGAACATCCCACACTTTCAATTATGTAAGAACCCGTACTTTTTCAATAACAACCTTACCAAACACTTTCCCTGGCACACTCAGTAGGCTAATACCACGATAGTTCTTGCATTCAGTCTGATCACCTTTTCCCTTATACAAAGGAACAATAATAGCATCCTTCCAATCCCGAAGGACCATTCCTAACTCCCAGCCCAACTGGCAAATTTCAGTTAACCAGTGAATTATAGAGTCACCACCATACTTCAACATCTCTGCAGTTATGCCATCAACTCCTGGAGCCTTACCATTCTGAAGAGATTTTTGAGCTTTACACACTTCTTCTCTTGAGATCCCTCCTGTGCTTTCATTCCTCAATGTGACATCATCTGCATCTGTCTCAGAATCATTTTTGCTCTCCTGATCTAATAACTCACAGAAGTATTCACCCCATTTTTCACTTAACTCATTGGGCTCCCATATCATTTCCCCGATCTCATTCTTCATACAACTTACAACTTTGTTTCCCCTATTTTTCCTGAGTCTCGTGTACTTCCAGAAGGACTTTCTATCTTTCCAAAAAGCCAGTTCATGCCTTTCCACTTTCTCCTTCTTATCTTTTGCTTTACTGTGGCGAACCAGCTTAGCACGCTTCTTATAGCGATATTCATCCACAGAGACTCTACCTTGCAAAATCCCCAAATAGGCTTCCTTCTTTTTCTTTACTGCCTCATCAATCTCACTATTCCACCAGGCATCACCTCTATTGTTACCCACTATTGTGGTGCCACAGGTTTCTTTAGCAGCAGTGACAACACAGTTCTTAAACCATTCCCACTGCTTTTCTACATCCCTCTCACAAGATTTCAGATCCTTCAGTCATTCTCTGAGTAAGTCAGAGTACCGCTGATGATCTTCAAAGAGCCTATCAACCTTTATTCTTTCTATCCTGGGTCTCTTCCTATTCCTTTTCCTCCAACCAACATTAAGCTTCACTCGTGACACTACCAAGTAATGATCAGAACCAACATCCACACCTCTCATCACATGGGTGTCAACAACTAAGTGTTTCAAACGCTAATCGTAAACAACAAAATATATCACACTCTTTTGACCAAGAGTACGATTTTCCCAAGTATATGTGTGTATATACCTGTGGTTGAAAAATGTATTAGATACACACAAACCATTCTCAATGCAGAGTGCTGAAATTTATGTGCAGAATATTGGAACATTAATTGTTGCCCCATCCCTCTTAAAACCCATCATTTGGTTAAGGTATGTGGATGACATCTTCATTATTTGGCCACACCAAAAACACTCTGTTTGAACTCATGTCCTCCATAACTTCAAAATTCCCGCATATAAAATTTTCGTCTCAAGAACAGATCAACAAAAATATTAGTTTTCTGGATGTTAATATCAACATCAACCCAGACTTCTCACTTGGCCTCTCTGTTTACTGGAAACCTTCTGCCACCCATAATATCATCCCTTACCATTCTCGCACTTTTGGAAAATACAAACTGTCTGCTTTTAAGTCATACATTCATCGAGCCAACCTTATTTGCAACAGCCATTCTGTACTTCAACTAGAATATCAGAACATCATCAGCATTGGCAAATTGCATGGCTTTCCACCCCTCTTATTACATAGACTAATCAAGAGGTTTGAATCACAGAATAGATCTAGTTAACTGTCTGAACCTTCCACCACCCATCAGTTTGTTGGCACCTTGCCCCTTTAGCCTGTCCTTCACTCATAAAGTTTGCCCTATTTTTAAGTCTTTTGGCTACAGGATTGCAGTCAAACCACCTCCACATCTTCTCAAACTCATCCTTAAGGACAGAGATCTCAATAAACCTCTAGATTTACAAGGTGTCTACTCTATTCCTATCAACACTTCCACAGGCGTTACCCACTATATTGGTGGTACTTACCACAGCATAAACCGGCGTTTGATGGAGCATATCGCTGATGTTAAGAAAGGTAGCCCTTCCATCTCCCTTTTAATTTTAACCATCAGCGATACGTCCGCGGCTCCCGATTGGCACAATGTTAAGCGAATCGCCCCGTTCAGCAATCGGCATGCCCTCAGATACCGCGAAAGCATTGAAATCTACCTTACCCCTAACACCTGCAATACTTACGCACCTTTTAACATCCCTATTATTTGGAAAGCTATTTTGAAATCTCGCAACAATTGATGGTTTTACCACGTCTCATTCCATGGCTGATGAAGGTAGAAGTCGCTACCGAAACGTCCCGCTCATAATTTTTCAACGTAAGTTACGCATGTGATTACGATTTCAAGAATTCTTTTAATGTTTTGTGCGTTACATGTTTTCCTGCCAATTCTTCTCACTATGATCAATCCCATCGCAAAACTTGAGAATCACATTACCTCGGAGCAGGAATCGAACCCACATTTCCTGATTTCTGTAGGAGCATGTTACCCATTACTCCACCCAGGAGAACAAAGCTCAAATAACTGAACCTAAGCAATTACAGGTCAGTAATGTAAACAACTTCAGATTTAGTCACTTTTCCACGTATTCTCCGTTCAGCACAATGCATTTCCACCACTGATCAACAAGTCGGTTCATTCCTGTAGTGAAGAAATCAGCAAGGGTGTTGCTAATCCATTGACGGGCAGCCGCTCGCAGACCGTCCATGCTCTCAGGTGGCCACGACGACTATCCTTCTAGGGACCAAAAGCATGAAAGTCAGAAGGTGTCGAGCCCAGACTGTAAGCAGGGTGCAGAAGAACGGTCCACCTCTGTTTTGCGATTTCTGCTTGCACTGGTTTAGCAATATGCAGGCGAGCGTTATCATGCTGAAGTAAAACTTGATTATTTTTCAATGTTGGCCGTTTGGTTCAGATACGCTGTACAAGTTTTCTCAGTGTCTTCAGATAGGCCTTCACATTTATTGTTTAATTTTTTTGCCAAGTACTGAACCAGAAGGATACCACCATGTTTGTTCCAGAAGACAGTAGCCACGACCTTGGATGCCGGCGAACCAACTTTTCACTTCTTTGATGGGAGGAAATTTGGATGATGCCATTCAAGGAGGTTAGAAGAAGAGGAGGTGTAGAGACCCTTTTTGAGTGAAGCCAAAACAGATCAGCTGTTTCTGTCCTCTCTCTGAGGTGGTGGGAGTCTGCGCCGCGAGAGTTCGGGAACATGACGTCACTTCCTGTGGCTTAAGCAGTTTTGCTTAGCGCATGCAAACCAAGGATGGAAAGAAGGAATATTTTGGACTTCTTATTTCTTAACATTAGGCTTTTGGTTATATTTTAAACATGGTTACTTGCACATGGGCAGTATGCATGGTTACTTGCACATGGGCAGTAAGTAACCATGCGCACTATGCACTTCCGCTCAAAAAATCATTATTTTGTTCAATTTTTTAAAGAAATGCCAACACATATTTTCCTGTTTTTTCTGGAAATTTTTTATTATGGGAATGAATATTTCAGCCTCAATTTTTTTCATGCCTGTATGGATAGAGTAAGGGTCCAAAAAAACCGTTCAAAATCGCGATTTCCCATAGAGATATACAGGAGATTCTTAGGTTGGGCGCATTGGCATAGTCAGCTGATAAAAAGTGGCGTCCCGCCAGAAGCACAGGGATAGGGGCTGTTGCCACCTCCTCTTACTTCTAACCTCCTTGATGCCATTGCATACTTTGCCATTTTGTTTCCGGTTCAAACTGATGAATCGACATTTTATCGCCTGTGATTATGCATCCCAGGAAAAATTCATTGCAAATGTCTAGCCTTTGGCGTTTATGTTTATGTACTGCTGTAAGCATTCGAGGTACCCATCTGGAACAGATCTTCCTATAGTTGAAGATGTTCATGAATAATTTGTCCAACAGAATCTTTACTGATATCCAGTTCCATGGCAGTGCCCCAAATACAAATGTGTCTGCCATCTTTAATCAAGTCGTCAACCCGTTTAATCGTTTCATCAGTCAGTGTAGCAGATTTTGCAGATAGTTTTTTTTTTAGCTTGCAGATTAAAAATAAATAATAATGTTGTATACAACAATTATAACACTCAAGGCTTTACTCAGATTAATATACTTAATTCTATTTTAACTCAAAAGAACTTTCAATTATTTTTCACATCTCCTGAGTTCATTTGTTATCACAGATGTTTCTGGCCTCTAGATTTTCTCAAGGCCTGCTCTCAATGTATAGGAACTGTATCAAAAGTTTTGTTTACGTACAATTTAAATTTTATTGCCATGTTCTTCTTGCAATTACCAGTTATTAAATTAAAATATTTTCCTTGTGTATTTTGTAAGTCTGCTATTTTTGAATTAAGTTGTTGAAAATGCTATTTGTGAATTCTGAAGGTTCATTAATGGAACTGTTACTGGATATAAAAACTTTCTTTAATTAGTCTCTTGTTTTTATGAGGTTCATAGTCCAATATTTTAATATTTTACCATAAAGGTCCATTGTGCACACACTGCTGCACATTCAACTTTAATGTACTTATTTTGTCCTCATTGGAATCTGTAATGTTCTAATAATTATTTATTGTTTTATTAATTTTTCTATAAATTGTCTTATTCTATTGTTATCATGGTTTGCACCTCTCGGTTTTGCAGTGAGTTTTCTGTTTCAATGGTTGTGTACGCAAATACATTTTATTTTTATACAGCTCTGGTTAGGCCTACCTGACCATGCCTCATCTTTTAGGCTCTCGTGGCTAGCTTTGAATTTCGTAACCCATTCATAAACACTGGAATGAGACATAGCTACATCACCATACACTGTCGAAAGTCTTCTCGTATTGTCCACAGCCATTATGCCTTGTTTCGTTAAATATTTCACTACTGCTCATTGCTCAAACTGAATGTTTAATGTAGCTGCCATTGTTTTTGACCGACAGCACCACCTAACATTAGTATCAAGCCGCTCTGCTTTTACGATGCTTCACTGAAAGTAGTCTTAATAGTTTCACACATACGTACAATCATACACACAGTTTAGTATCGATGGGAATAAAAATCTGGATACTTATTGGATACCCCTCATAATAATTAGAAATTAGTTCTTGTGATTGTTAGTAATTCATTGCATAGTCATCACAGATTTTACTACTGTGTAAAAAAGCAGGATATGCATGACCATTATGTGAAATTTAAATGAAAAGGTGAAATAAAAGCAATTGAATTCCTTAAAAATCCCTTATATCAACTGCTGTTCAGTGCAATTTAGTCAATATCTAATTTATTTCATTACATATTTAAAGAATTGCACATTCTCATGTAGATCCAGTTGTTAGCACGTTTTTTGTAAAAAAGATCGTACTTATGTAACTTATTTGATATTAAATGTCAGTCATTACTATTTCACACGTTACATAAGTTATGCAATCAGGAGATTATTAAATGATGTTAGATACATATGGGGCACAGTATCAGCGATTAAAATCAAGAAGTAATGAACTATATATGTACTTACAATATCCGTAGTGGCTGTCAGGGCTTCTTATGTACGCTTGTAATGAATCTACTCACAAGACGTTGCCGTAAGTATCCGACTCACTCAACGAATGTGAGCTATTTGCAGTTGTGAAGTTCAAAAATGAAATTCATGATACTGTAAAATCTGCACCAGATAAAATTGAACAATATGAATTTTTACAATGAAGGCAAATAAATCCTTGACAATAACAAACATGAAAATAAATTAAAAACGTGCCGAAATTTTTAAAAAACGAACTAAAATCTTGAAGAGGAAATCATCTTGACTGTGTAGCACAAAGAAATCAGTCTCCCGATTGTGAAGCATCATGACAACAACGAAATATGAAAACGAATTACAACTGTGCCGAAATTTTAAAAAACTAACTAAAATTTTGAAGAAGAAATAATCATCTTGACTGCGAAGCATAAAGAAATAAATCTCCCGATTGCGAAGCACCAAACTAGTTTCTGCTAATATTCGTAGCCATCATCAGTGGAAGGTGCACGGACGTTGTAATTACTGCACTAACACGCTCTGGTATGCTAGTCAACCCGAATGCATGTTCAGCTCCGTTGTGTAAATATTTGCGCATCATGGGTTGTGTTTTGCTGCGCATGTATATGGTGTCGCTATCTGTAGTTACACAAAATAATCAAGTAGAATTTACAGAGTACAAATAAACACTTGTATTTTTAAGAAATATATGATGTGAGCCGTTTTATGTTATTGTTTTTCTTCTTGAAATGTTTTTCTCCTGTTCAATGAGGTATCTCCATGCAAACTGAAGCTCTACTGGATTATTAACATTACAGTTGTATCTTTTGGTTTTCTCAATGACCACAGCCTTGGAGGTCAGAATCTGGGCATGTGATCTATGCGATGTTATAATTTTCGTGTTAGTCCACATTCATTGAGTGAGTCGGATACTTACGGCAACGTCTTGTGAGTAGATTCATTACAAGCGTACATAAGAAGCCCTGACAGCCACTACGGATATTGTAAGTACATAATATAGTTCATTACTTCTTGATTTTAATCGCTGATACTGTGCCCCATATGTATCTAACATCATTTAATAATCTCCTGATTGCAGAACTTACGTAACGTGTGAAACAGTAATGACTGACATTTAATGTCAAATAAGTTACATTATCGTGGCCACGTAAAAATATGTTCATCGCAAATTGGCGAAATTTGAACAACGATATAGATCATACTTATGTTATCGGTTTGCCTGTCGGTCTGTGGAGTCCATAACTCTGCAACTAGTAGTCCATTAAAAAAAAAAATTTGCATTGGGAAGCTTGAAATCTGCAAATGATGGTCCTTGCCTGTGTGTTTTTTCTGATGCAAAATTTTGCTGCTTTATGGCATACATGCAGATGATATCAAATTCAAAATACATTTCATTGCATATATTTGCTTCTTAATAGCTGATTGAAAAAATTCTTCCATTCAATGCCATTTATAAGGAAGACTATTTTGGGCACAGTCCCTTTTTCAAGTAATGCATAGATTTCCTTCTAGGGACGTAAAGGTAAATTGTGTTTTCCCCAATATCTCGGCTTCTAAATGTCCAATTTGAAAAATTCTTTCCACGTCGGAAACAGCTCCTCATGGGAAATGTTTTGCACATAATTTCTAATTTTTAGTGAGGAATGGTTTGGCCACCAGTGGGCATAAGTGTTTATTTCTGCTTCTGATTATTTGCAAAAGAATCTAGGCTTCTGGAAACTCCATTGAAATTTTTTTTTTTTCATGGACCGATACAGCTCACCTTAAAAAACTTTTTGAGAATACCGCCTAGCTTACAGTTTTCCCACCAGGGCCATAGATATATATCTCATTTTTGGCTGTCTCTGCTTCTAAGAGAACAATTTCAAAAATTGTTTCTTTGTTGGAGAGCATTTCATTTGCAAAATATGTTGCGTATAGTTTCAAAAATTTTAAGTAATGCATAGATTTTCTGCTAGGAGGCCTAATGGTAAATTGCATTTCCCCCTTTATCTCTGCTCCTAAAACTCCAATTTGAAAAATTATTTCTGTAGCCGATACAGCCACTGACGGCTGCAGATGCTATTGATTTTGGTAAAGAATGGTTTTGCCACCAGGCAGCATAAGTGTTCATTTCCATTTCTGATGTATTTGCAGCAAAATTTGAGCTTCAGAAAACTCGAATGAAAGAGATGAAATGATGGTGAGCGGTATCAGCCCACATTTTTTTTTTTCGTGAGACGATACCGCTCACCTTGGAAAACCTTTTCAGAATACTTTCTTTTTAAAAGAATGCATAGTTTTGCCACCAGGGGCATAGACGTGTATCAGATTTTTGTCAATATCTCTGCTTTTAAGAGTCCAATTTGAAAAATTCTTTCTTTCTTTGAGAGAATTTCCTGTGCGAAATGTTTCTCGTACAATTTAATATTTTTCTTGCCACACAAGTTTACCACTAGTGGAGGTAAGTTCACGTTTCTGTTTACTTCGATATCTGCTGGATTAAAAACCCGATTAAAAAAACCTTTTTTAATCAGGTAGAAAATCCTTTGCATGCGTTTTCTTCCCAAAATTATGCACCATTCTGTCGCTAGGGGATACTAATGTTTTTAGTGATATTCTTTCGGTCGTTTTAGAGTTGATTGTAGAGTTGCCGTTGTTCGTAGAATTAAAATTTCGTCGGTTTAAATGGACATAAAACAAAATTAAATCTATCGACAACACAGGATTTATTATGTACAATTTAGACATGGTGTCCTTATACCCAAACACCCCCACCACTGAAGCATTCCACCTCATCAAGGAAAAACTGAAAAGACAGAAAATCGAACCTAATACTATCAAAGGTTTCATTTATGCTCTTAACTTGATTACGGATAATAATTTCTTCATCTACAATAAAACAATTTACAAACAAGTGTTTGGAGCACCCATGGGATTGCCCATTTCTGGATTATTGGCAGAGGTTATAATGCAAGATATTACAGAAAAGATATTTACCAACACTACAAACAACTTACCACTACTATACTTACGATATGTAGACAATATCTTGATTTTCTGGCCTTTCTCCGAAACCGAAATGGAGCTATTCATAAATAACTTCAATAGTTTTTATACAACAATTCAAGTTACATGTGAAAAGGAAATAAACAACACACTCAATTACTTAGACATATCTTTATTCAAAGGTCAGAACAAGATCGAATTCAGTGTTTACCGAAAACCGACATATGTTCCGACCATAATACCTAAAGAATCATGTCACCCATGGAGATACAAGACAGCGGCTTTTCAATCTTTCGTAGCGCGAGCATTTACACACTCGTCAAGTAAGAAAGCGCTAAAAGATGAAATACAATGGATCAAAAATACAGCAACCTGTTTTGTATACTCAAGTAGTTTGATTGATTCAATTTATCGGAGCATCATGAAACAAAGAAATTCTAAAAATGGTAACAAATATAGCAAAAATAAATTACAGTTCTGCGGCAGCATCCCATACTTACCACCCATTAGTAGTATTCTGAAGAAAGAATGCCAGAATAACAATTTTGATATTACTGAAAAAATAATTGACAATTCATGCTTATTAACAACTGATGATTATGGCAAGATTCCATTACATGGGGCTGGTGTATACAGGAACCCGACTATCGATCCTAAAGACGATAAATACGACAAATATTATATAGGTAGCACAAAAAGAAGAGTTGCTGCTTGACTGAATGAGCATTTTAATAATTGGACAAGAAAAGAAGTTAAAACTTCACTTATACAGCACTGCATAGGTAATAAACTTGTACCAGATTGGAAAAAATATCAAAATTCTGACAACACATCAAAAACATAATCAAATTCTATGGTCTGAAGCCATTGCAATTGAAAAGACCCAAGAAGATAACTAATTTTTCTACACCTAAAGAAATCCCATACCCTTGGAAATACCTTATTGAACAAGAAAAGAAGAAGGAAAAAAGTAAAAAATCAACCAAGATAAAAAAAAATTCAAACATGAGTAAGGTAACAACAATATTGTCAACCAACTCGATAGATGGCGCTCCGTGACATAACCGCGTGAGCACACGTAAATGTGAACACAAACGTGACTTGTCGACGTGAAACACCCAAGTCGTAAATGAGACGTGGAAGTCGGCCTGATGTACCAACATAGATCAACATTGAACAACGAATGTAGTACTCCTGAAGATGACCGTGAATAATATGGGTTGAAACTAGTCTGGTTGTTATTTGCGTTATGTGTGCTCTTTGCTAATAGTTTTCTGCTCTTGGTCCAAAATCTATGCTAACCTAATGGTCTTAGATTATGACAACTGTTGCTTGATTGCAGATCGATTTTATAAGTTGATTACTGCGAGTTTTGATATGATTTTAATTATTCTGTACATAATCTTTTAAATTCCAATTTTCATTTTCATTTGATACTCGACTCAGGTTCCATGTCCATTTAAACCGATGAAATTTTAATTCTACGAACAATGGCAACTCTACAATCAACTCTAAAACGACCGAAAGGATATCACTAAAAGAACTAACAATAATTCTTCCATATTATGCCATAGTGGGTAAGTGCTTAGCTTCTTCTTTTTGAACATAATTTTATAGACTTTTACTCAGGATTCGCCAGGGTGGACACAGTTTGAAAAAACCCACCTGGTTTATTTGGGCTGGGGCCCAGTTGAAAAAACCCACCAAAAATCCCACCTGGGTTTTTTTCAAAATTTGATTCTATTTTTTCTTCTACAATATTCCAAATTTAATCAGCACCCAATAAAATATTTTCTTTTACAATTAATAACAATAAGAATAATGACTAGATTTGCTTTCTTGCCTTCTCAAAAGTGATGGTTGACCGATTTTATTATTTAGCAACACAAAACAAACCTTTCAGATCAGCTGACAAAGCAACTGATCTGAAATAAGAAAATTAAAGAATATTCCAGAAAATAATAAATGGTTGCATATAAATAACTTTCCACTTATAAAGAATAACTATAGAATAGACCAACAATTATCTATTCATACTATAGAAAAAAATAGAGAAACAGAATATAGCATACTTAGCTTCTAACTAAAATGTTATCTTTAAATAAAATTTGCCTGAGATATTTGTGTGTGGCATGTAAACTGCAATGGTTTTTGACTATTTACAAAGATCGCCTAAAAATTAAACAATGGTACAGATAATAAAGTATTTCTGCTTTGTGTTTCACTAGAACCTCAAATGCAGTCTGAAATTATCATAGTTTTGTGACCCACACAATTTTCAAATATTTTTAAACCTCCGACTTTTTCTGGGAACAGCCACATTTAAATAATTAATGTAATCTTAGGGGTTTAGTCAGAAAAAAATAAACTACTACTCTACAAGAAATTTTGATCCAAAAAGATATAAACTGAACAAGTTTTGTGGTTTTCTCTATCTCGAGCCTATTTTGTTACTTATTCCAAACTATTTGAAACATAGAGAAAATTCTCTCAATGGAGGCAGATGAAACTGCTGCTGAATGTGGTATACAAAGTTAGAAAATCCTGCAGGCAGTTTTGAATTTGAACCCTTTTCAGACTTTTTTGCCATGACTTGCCATCCTTTTATGAAAGAAAACTGGCTGATGACACTCTCTTTCATCATTGATGTTAGTTAACAGCCTGTATAATTAATTTTGAAAGCCATTACACCAGACAAATACACGGTCGTATCAGAATAATATGACCACCTACCTAATAATGGGGTGACAGCAGTGAGATGTCATGTTATGGACTCACTGAGGCCCTAGAAGGTTGCCTGAGGCACATGTGCCCATTTGGACTGCAGCAGAGCATGGAGGTCCTGAAGATGACGTGGTTGTGGGTCGGCATGCCAAACTTATTGATCTAAATAGTCCCATAAGTGTTCTAGAAGCTTGAGGTCAGGCGATTTTGCCAGCCAAGGGAAAACGGTGACATCGCTGTCATGTTCTTGGAACCAGTCGTTCACCGCCTTAGTCACGTGACAGGGTGCATTGTCTTTTAGATACCATCACCACCAGGGTAAACGTCCAGTGTGAAGGGATGCATGTGGTCTGCAAGAACGAACAGGTAACCATTGGCATTCAGGGACCCATCCAGTGGTTCCAGTGGTCCCACAGCATACAAGGAAAATATCCCCCAGACATGCACACTGCTGCCGTTGGCCTGTACTTGACCAACAAGTGTGTCCGGGTGTTTGTTCTTGCGTGTCTGAAGCCATGTCCACCACTGCCCGTCCCTTCTGTGAAGTAGAAACCTCGATTCGTTGGTGAAGGCAACCTTTTTTCCACTGTCCAATGATGGTAGTCCCATGCAAGCTACAGACATCATTGCCGATGACCCTGAGTTAACATGGGTGCCTTGATGCAGCGTCGACTCCAGAGACCCATGAATAACAGGGTTAGCTCTACTGTTATCTGGGACACGTACTTGGGTACCCCAGCATTCATTTGAGTGGTCAATTGCTGCGCTGTTGTGTGTAGATTGCCTTTACAAGTTGACGGAAGTGACATTCTCCTCTGGGGTTGATGGCCTTCGGGGCTCCACAGTTATGATGTCTGGAGGTACTTGGTGTGCTGGCGGTCCAATCTTGGTACACCCTTACTACAGCATGTCGTGAACTGCCCCCAAAGAGTGCTGTTTCTGAGATGCTTCCACCCTTGGCGCGGTAACCAATGATCATTCTTCTTTGAACATCCATCAAATCACTACATCTGCCCATTGTGCTCACGTTACCACTATGGCTCATATGTCCTGGCCAGCCGCTTATATCTCCATGTGTTTTACCTTGTCACGTGCACTCTGTGACACACCTGGGTGAGTACACAGTGATTCCTGGGGTGATCATGTTATTCAACTGTGTAATCAGGGGAAAATTTGGATATCCACTCTTCTGCAATACTCTCCTGTTCTTGGTTAAGTTTCTGACCTCTGTATTTTGGATCCATGAGGTTTGAGGTTAGTGAGGTTAGTGCCAAAAAAGGAGCAGGAAAAAACCACCTTCAAATTCACCAGCAAAATTACGTACCAAAAGGGACTTTTCGAGAAACTGAAAAGGATCGGAGCAAAATATAATAATATCAGGCTAGCTCCAGATCTTAATAACAAAATTAAGAAATTCCTGCCAGCTTTAAAGCAGAAAGAATTGGACATCCAATTGCAAGAAGGAGTAATTTATTGCATCGACTGTAACTGCAGACTCAGCTATATAGGAGAAACAGGGAGGAGTATTAAGGTCCGAATGAAAGAACACCAAGCAGCTATTAGGAACATTAGTAACAAAACAGGGCTAGACAGACATATACAAGCAAGTGGACACTCCATAAATTGGGCTCAGTAAAAATAATCGCCCACCAGTCAAACTTAGTAAAGAGGAAACTAGAAGAAGAGATCAAAATAGCAAGAAGAAGAAGTACCACAATTAACGATAATTGTGGTTGGACTCTTCCAACTGAGTGGCAGCAACTACTCCAGTGACGTAGTCCCTGATGACGAACTAGGCTTTAGTTCGAAAATTTGACAACCAACTTTCATGAAAAATAACCTCTATAAAACCCATAAAAAAGTTATTCCACAATTGAATAGTATGTTAGCAACATAAAAAAAATAGCCACTGTTTTATCAAGAGATTCCTTTTAAAGGCCCTTTTGTGCTTTTAAGACAGAATTTTCTCATTAATTGTCTCTTCTTTGTTTTTTACAGTACTCGCAAAAGCCCGGTAAAACCCGAAAAAGCCCAATAAAACCCGGAAAAACCCAATTGGCTGGGTTTTTTTCAAACCCTGCTTTTACTTCACATCACTAAAATATTATATTACAGCAGAAATTATGTGGCAAAAGAGCACTTAACTCGAAAACTTTTATAACATGTGAAACAGTAAGAATAATAGTCATACAACTATTAAAGTACAGTAAATACAATTTCCTTTTGTTGTTTCGCTTTTTAATTTACAACAATTAGAAGAAACTACCCAAAGAAGTTCTGTTTCAGCATTCATTCTTAGCTAAAGCATCGTGTAATACACAGTCAGGGGAAATTATTGTGACCACCTCCTACTTTTGACGTCAACAGCGCATAGCCAATGAAAGAAGGCACGTGTTGTGAGCTGGCTTATAGAGTATGTAAGGTGTGGTGTAGGTATTCTGAAAACATATCACTCGCTGTCTTGGATAAAAGGAGCGATTTATCAGATTTGCAAAAAGGGATTATTATCGGCTTTTGGGCCAAGGGTGGCAGTATTTCTGAAACAGCTCAGATTGTGAACTGTTTACGTGCTGCTGTGGTTAAAGTGTATCATGATTGGAGAAATGGCGCCATTGCGAATAATCAATGTGGAAACTGTGGAGCACCGCGTGCCGTTGATGTGAGAGGTGAACATTGGCTTCGAAGGTGCATGAGGGCCGATTGACATGCTACAGTGGAGCAACTTACTGGCCGAATGAACCAGGGAGCTACCGGAAGTGTGTCTAAAATAACAGTTCAGCCAACTGTGCTGCATACGGGCTCCGATGCAGACGGATGGTCACTGCACCTATGCTAACGTAGGTGCATCGGTAGAAAAGGCTTGTATTTGTACGGCAGTATCGGAATTGGACCTCCACTGATTGGCAAAGGATTGTCTTCTATGATGAGTCACGTTTTCTGCTTCATCGAATGGATGATGTTGGCGTATAAGGTGAGAAACATTGGAGAACACTCTTCAACCATTGCTGGAAGAACACAAGCTGGTGGGGACAGCGTTATGGTCTGAGGAATGTTTTCGTGGCATTTCCTGGGTCCACTCATACCTGAGGAAGTCACTATGGTCCAAATTCATTATGAATCCATCCTTGCAGACCATGTACACCCATACATGCTGATTGTCTTCCCTGGGGTTAATGGGATCTTCCAGCACGACAATGCGACATGTGACACAGCTAGAAATGTCCGAGAATGGTTGGAAGAGCATGATGAAGATCTCAAAGTACTTCCCTGGCCCCCTAATTCCCCAGACTTAAACCTAATTTAGCATCTGTGGGGCCACCTCGATCACATTGTTCACTGTATGGATCCTCCACCACGCACCCTCCAGCAGCTGTCAGATGCACTGCTGTCACCATGGTTCCACATGCCTGTAAACAACTTCCAGCACCTTATTGAGTCACTCCCAGCCCGCCAAGCTGCTGTCCGCACTGCACAGGACGGTTACTCTGGATATTAGCTGGTGGTCACAATAATGTGACTCGACCGTGTATACAACTGGGAAGAAAGCTCAAAGATGGTAAGACAAAAAGATTGCTGCAACTTCTAAAACTGAGATGAAAATGGGACATTTTCTCTTTCTCTGAAAGAATAGTCTTACAACAGGGTTGAACTTTCACGTTGATAGCTTACTCAGATTTCCCTGTTTTATGACTGTTCCTACCCCTCAGAGATGTCTCTTAGACTTATTAGGTCACCCCTTTTATGCTCCACCTAGGATCATGACCTGGCATTGTAAAATGACATGCATCCTGTTTGACATTTGTTCATCCCAAGGTCAAGCTGAATTTGTCAAATGATTCCTTCTGTCAGTAAAATTTGTTCCTCGTAAAAGTAGTGAAAAATGTAGCGCAAAATTTCGTTACAATTACTTGATTTTTGTAGCACGTTACAAACAAAACTACTTTTTTATTTTTGTAGTTAGGCTACACTACAAACTACAGTAAAAGTAGCGCACTGCTGTAACGTCACTAATAGTAGCGCTCTACTTCCAAGCACTGCTCATAACTTTTGATACCCTTCAATTGCCACCCTCAAATTTATAACATATTATCACCATGTCATGTTTAATTTCTCATGTAATTTTTCTTAAATCAAAAGGTCACTTCTTGGAAATTCAAGGTCAAATTTTAAATTTTATGACATTGGAATTAAAAAAAAAATATGGATTAAGTAATATGTCATTTCGAAGCCAGTAGAAAGAGGTTAAAAAAATAACAACAAATCTCGTCCCTTGGTCATAAAAAGAACTTGAGTTATAAATACTTACATGACATACAGCAAGCTGAAATGTAGCAAAGTTCTTGAATTTTATTACATCCTATCTCAGGAAATTTAAAAGCTGGTGTGTTAAAAATTGGCACACATTCCATTTCTTGTGTATGTCAGCAAAATTACAAAGTTTCATAAAAAGTTCAAATGGGTCATGTTGAAAATCCTATTTATCAAGGATGCTACACTGTTTTGAAAGTGTCATAAATACACTGATGATTAATTCTTCCCATCTTTTGGATAAATGTGTGTCTGTGAAGTTGCTAGATTATATACAAACAAAATATATGGTGCTTTAAATTCACCACATTATTGAATACTTTTTGCTGTTTCTTTGTTCTTTTCCTTTTTTATTATCTGCATATTTATGTTGTAAGCAGATTCTGTGTGAGTATTTGATAAAATATTTCAGTAATTAATGACTTCATTGTTTTCTTTAATTACTGTCAGTAACAAAGCTCTTATTAACAGGAATTATAGAGGATAAATTTTTAGGAAAATTTTCTCTCAAATTTTTGATCTGGACACTAGATTATCATCAGGAGTTCATGCGTTTTATTTCTTCCACAGGTCTGGCAACTAAGCCTGTTCTTAGTTGCCAAACGGGTGGAAGAAGTAAGATGTAGGAGCTCCTAATGATGATCTAGTGTGTTGATCAAAAATTTGAGGTAATGTACCTAAAAGTTTATGCTGTATAATTCCTGTGTACCTAAATATTTATCCTCTATAATTCCCTTTAATAGTAGTTTTGCTGTGGAAAATATCTTAGTAAAAACATTGTATTTCTTAGAAAATTTTGGAAAAAAATTGATTTTCTGTACCCTTTTTATTTTGAAAAGGTGTTGTGAACATCTTTGATACCATATAGATTTGAAAAATGTTTCCAAATAATGCAGGTAGTATGGGATTCTTCCTTGAGAGGTGCTTTTGGTTTTAACAGATGTTTTTTTTCATTCAGTGGATGGGTAAAAGGGTGAAATAAATATAAGAAAGGCAAAACCGTTAAACATCAGCTTTATCTACTACAGCATGTTAACATTAGTTTCCTTGTTTGTTGTGACATACTGAAACTATGAAAGAGAAAACAAAATGGTGAGCTTAATGTCTAGAATTCTCCATGGCCAAAAGCCTCAATTATTAAAAAAAACAAAAACAATTTTTATTTTCAATACATATTCAGAATGATATTTTAAAGAAGAAATAGAGTTGATGGGAGAAACATTACAAAAAAACACAGTTAAATGCAGAAAAATACATAAAACTGATTACTGTTAAAAGAAAGCTTTGTAGAACAGCCACCACCTCTAGCAAGCTGATAAATATCAGTCATATCCAAAATGTAAATATTATGTTTTCTTTCAAGAGAAAATTTTATTGAAGGTATTCTGACCACACGCACACTATGATATAACATCAAGATGTGTACATACTTAAGCAAAAAACTGACTTAACTGCTTATTGTAAAATTTGTAAGGAGTTCTCATGGGACAAAATGAAGAAAACCTGTTGGAGAGAGAACCTGCATAAAACGGAAACCTGCCCAAAATGAAAGAGTTTTTTTTTTCTTTTTTGGTCTTTAAATTAAATTAAAGAAAATTATAAAATTATTTACTACTTAACCTGTGTGAAATGAAACCTGCCTAATGCATAAACAGAAATGGAAAGAAAGTAAATGAACCTTATAACAATGGAGAGTCCCAGCAGGGCTGTAGTGGAGGGTATATGGCGGTATACGCCCTATACCTTTTTTGACAGAAAGTGTATACCTTCAATATCCATATTATCAATAGGACTTCAATCTGGAACAATATCGCTGCCAAGAGCTGAACATCTAATAAAAAGAACCATAAGAATTATAGAGAGCTTTGTAGAAAATCCTGGAGAAAAAACTCATTTAGCATTAGCAGCGAACGAGGAATTATTATTTTAAAATATCCCATTGATTCCTAACAACAAAATTGTACCTATTAACCAAACCAGTTTATTCAAAGCACAGTTGGCAGGATGCAATCAAGACTGTGTTCAGATTCAAACAGTGTAAATGTACAACTTCTTAAAGATATTTCTTCATTAGAGCGAATACATATTAAAACAGACGGCGTGCGCTATGGAGAACTAGAAACAAGGCGAATCTGTAGACATTTTAATGTTGATGAAATGCAAGCTATTCAGAGACAGAGAATATACTGAAAATGTCCAAGTTGTACAAGAAAACTTAAAACCCCTCTTAAGAATGATTTCAACCCTGCCTTGTTCGACAGCTGAATGTGAACGAGGATTCAGTTTAATGAACAATATTATAACCGATCTCAGAGCATCTTTGTTAATCTCCAATGTATCTAACCTGATGTTCATAAATTCAAATGGACCACCAATTGAACGATTTAATCCAAAAAAATTATGCAATATCTTGGTTGATGAATCAATGTTCAGCAACTGATAGTAGATAAAGAGTTTCTTCTAAAGAAGAACAGTGCTGGAAGGACTTATCTCGTCAGGCTTTTTTTTTTTTTTTTTATTGGAGGTTTAACGACCACCATGAGCAACTCAATGGGATATAAGCAGTCACCCGTCCCTAATTTAGGGCCACTGGTTCCAGGGAAGGGACAGAGCCAATGCCTTAAGACAAACACAATATCCATGCCTCTCCGGGATTTGAACCCACACCCCTTTCAGACAAATGATCACAGGCAATCGTTTAGACACTGCGCCACCGGGGAGGCTCAGACTTTATGACATATATTTCAATAAAAATTAAAATTATCTTGTGCATGCTCTTCAACATGTCATAATTGACAGTAGAGAGGAGAAGATACTTTATTCGTATCGGTAAGTGAGCTCATAGTCATAATTGTTAAAAAGGCAAGGTACCCCCACGAGGGTACCGTGCCTTTTTATTTTTTTATTTTTTTTTTTATCCATGTAGTATATAACCTCTGGTTTTTAGGATTTGCACATAGATGCCCTCTGCTGATTTTATGACTGCAGCACTGGTTCCCAGATGTTTCCTTGTGCCATGAATTATTTTAATTTAATACAAAACATTGCATGATAAAGTGTAATGATGAATTCACATGGAAAAACCTACTTGAGGTTGAAGGTAACATAATTAAACTGAGAGATTGCTTTGGAGTTTTTACACAAACACACCCTGACGTCATCTTAAAAGCATGTAGTGCAACTCAGGTTCATTAGGTCATGTGATCAGCGTTGCTCTCTTTGCTGGATACAAATTTTGGAGTCTTTACAGCTGATTGTTTCTTATGGATTTCCATTAGATGCTCCATTTTGATTCTCTATTATTTTTCGATTGAAATGATAATTCACAGCCTTTGCTTGTGAGTTGTATTCATTTGTTTATTTTTTCCCTTGTGATTTGGTTCATTTGTCTGCTTCTTGATTGGATACAAAGATTAAAGTTATTGAAATGCACAAAAAAAAAGTGTGAGTGTCAAGCATTTGGCAGAACAATTCAATACTGTAAAAACAAATTAATATTTCAAGCAAAAGATAAGATAACATAGTTTTCAAAAGAGGCACAACATTTCATTCAAGGAAATTTGTGGTGAAGTGGCAGGCATCAATGAAAAAACAGTTTTGTGTTAGATACAAGAATTCTCAATGCTCATTGAAGGCTCTGAGCCTTGAAACTTTGTTAGTGGTGATAAAGAGGTTTTTTGGGGGCATTGCCAAACTTTGTGTTTGAAAGGTGAATCCTGTACTGTAGGGAAAAGTTCCAATGAACACCTTACAATTTTTCTTTGTGTGTTTTTATCTGAAATGAAAAAGCCATTTGTGATTGTCAAAGCTGCCAAAACATGATGCTTCAATAACTTGGACTTAAACAAGCTTTCTGTTGAGTGGAAATTGTACAAAAATACCTAGACGGCAATTCAAATTATGGCTGAGTGGCTCACAAATTTTAATTTTTAAAAAATGAAAATGCAAAACAGACATATTCTTTTGTTTTTGGATAACTCAACATGTCATCCTCATTGTGACCTATCAAATGTAAAACTTGCATATTTTCCACTAAACACAAACCAGTATTTGTCAGCCAGTGGATCAATGGATTATTCAATGCATCTAAATTCATTATTGGAAACACATTATGCAGATGCTTCTTACGAATTTGGAATCTGCATATAATCAACTTCTGGTAAACTAACAAAAAAAAATATGTTCCAAAAAAACTGTTCTTGATGCTATTGAGTGGCTTACAAAAACATCATGCCAGGTGTCACCCAAAATGATTAAATTGTACTTCAAGAACATTTTCTTTAGAGGACTTACCATACTCGTGCGGTAAAAGCACCTACGATCTTCAGGCAGCACTAAACAGGGCCAGTTTTGTGATCATAGTGCAAAGGATTATGTAAACATCCACACAGCAAGTTTGTGACTGAGCCTTGTAATGAAGATACTGACAAAATGATCAAGCAACATCAAATTGTAAAAAATAACAATAGTAGTGATAATGATGAAATAGAGGAGGTCAATTTAGAAACTATGTCTAGGATCAAAATGCACTGTATTGACAAAAGTCACCGGACACCTAGAAGAAAAAGACAACATAGCATTTATTGACATACATTAGTACAATGTCGGTCCATCTTTGGCCTTAATGCATGCACTGATCTTTTGAGACATGCTTTCGACAAGGTTTTGGAACACAGTGATTGGTATGCGCTTCCATTCAGCACATAATGCTGCTGCTAACTGTTGCTTAGTAGTAGGCCTTGGTTCCAAACTTCTTATGCAGCACTCTAATTCATCCAATAGATGCTCTGTGGGATTAAGATCAGGGCTCTGTGCTGGCCAGTCCACACACACAATACAGAATTATCATCAAACCATGTCGTAACAGTCTTTGCTTTATGGCTTGGTGCATTATACTGCTGGTACCAACAAGGCATGGTTTCATAGTATTGCCACAGAGTTGATAGGGCATAATTGTCCAGAATATTGAGGCAGATGTGCTGGTTAACAGGTTTGTCCATGATAACCAATGGGCTGCGACCATACCACAAGAAACACCCCCACACGAGTACACTGCCAGCTCCAAACTTGACTGCAAGAACAGTACACTGTGGTAAATAGCATTCTTCTCACTCCTGCTGTACCCACGCATGTCCATCAGACTGATGGATCGTGTATCTGGATTGATCAGTCCATAGGATCCGTTTTCATTGATCTATGGTCCAAGATAAATGTTCTTTACACCATACTAAATGACGAGTAGCATTCTGAGTGGAGATGAAAGGCTTATGAGCAGCAGCACAACCACAGTAACCCATGGAATGAAGTTCTCTGCAAATGGTACGTATACATACCTAGGTTCCAGCATTTTTACTCACCTGTACACTGAGGTCTTGTGCAGTACTCCGTCGATTAGCTGTAATGACTCTCCTGAGGCTTTGACTTTCTCTATCACTGATTTTCTTTGATCTGCCAGTATGTTTTGCTGCTTCAGGTATGCCATTTGTCTTCCACTTATTCATTACTTCCAAAACAGTTGCCTTGGGTATGTTTAAATGCCTCTTGGTTTCTGTTATGGACAACCCACCAATATAACACCCAAAAATCTTTCCTTTCTCAAAGTCAGTTCTCTCCTGCCATGACATTTTCACTCAACCTCACAGTGCAATGTGATTGCGGTCAGCTGCAAGTTTGTTTTTGTACCGTTTGTAGCTGTACCGCTCATCTTAACAATGCAGCGGACCCGTTCATTTGCTTTTGAAGGGGTGTTCGGTGACTTTTGTCAATATAGTGTATATCATCAATCATTGCAAATCATTCAAGACTTTCAAAATCTTGTACTTCTTCAAGGTGACTCTGAATTATTTAGGTTAATGAGCAGTGCACGTGCTCTCACTGAATGTCATAGTACAAATGTTACAGTACAGAAAACAATATCAGATTATTTTAGAAAATAGAAGTTTGTAATTTTTAGTTGAATAAGATATATACAAACAATACATTTCCTTAAGTAATCACTAAATATGTATAATCTGTTATTAGCTAGACAAAAATCAAAATGTATACATTTCGATGGATGTATCTGTATAACTTAAATAAGAATTCATCGTGCGCTAAACATTATTTCAGTGAGATAAAGCCTTCATAGCATGGTTATATTTTTATTATTAATGCCTGTACTTAGAAAATAAACATTTTATAAAGCACAGCAATGTACGAGATCTTTCAAAGCACCAAGTGCTCCATCATCAGGTACTTCAATAAATACATAACCAACATAAATAAACAACAACGGATAAAAACAAGAAGCATTTGTAAAATCATGCGAGCACGTGATAACAATAGCAAAGCATACAGTAAATATATTGGAAACATGGGCTCATGTTAAAGGATTCCAAGAAAATAATAAGAAAACATTACTGAATAGAGGAAGAAATATATGCACATAGGAAATTAATAGGTTTTCATAAAGATTTAAACTGTAAATGAAGTAGTAGAAGTAGAGTGCTGGTAGAGGGGATCATGTCTACTTGGCTAAATTATCATGGCCTAAGGCAAGGGAACAAAACGTGGAGTTGCTTTGTTACAACAGTCAGTGCTATGCGACACAATGCACAAACTTTCAGCGAATCGGAGGGATCGCCTTTTACGATTTGTAATCAGCACTCTGGCATTGGTCGAGTCTGGCTGGTGGGTACCTATATTAACCAACCATGCAAGAGAGGTAGCATCAGAGTTATTTGTAATGCTAAAAAGTACTTGGCTCTAAATCCAGAACTAAAGTTTGTTTACCCAACGAACAAAATTAATAAATGCTGCCTAATGCAGATTGAAAGCATTATTGAAACTATTCTTCAATCCGAAAGGGAGCATGTATGATACAAAATGGCTAAAACTATGCACAGGATTGCTACTAAGCCTCTAACACCAGATGACCGTACATTTTGTGATGAGATTAAACAATTAAATTTACTGAAGTCTAATAAAAATATCTTTATTTTAAAGACAGACAAAATGCAGCAAATTTTCATCTTAAACAAGGCAGATTATGTTAATAAGATGAACGATGGTGTTGCTAGTGTTCCGCATAAGATCCTGACTTTGGATCCAACCTCATCTATTGTGGCAGCAGTGTCTAAACTCAGAAAACATGATGGCTTACCTGCAACAGTTGCCAAGGATATGTCTCCTACTATAGGCCCTTGCATACCTGAACTCTTTGGCCAAGTAAAGACTCGCAAGGAGGGTTATGCTATACGCCCGCTTCTATCAGGATATGCAAGCCCAACCCACCAACTAGAAAATACTCTAGCAAATTTCCTCAAGGCACTAACTACAGGTTCCTCTTACTCAGTTAATATCTCTATTAATCTATTGATTCCATTAAACCATACATAAGGGAAAGTCTTTCGTTATGGCATCACTTGATGTTTTTTCTTTATTCCCCAATGTGCCGATTGGAGACATACACTCCATTATTGAGAACAGACTAATGACTTTCAATTCTTATACTGCAAGTTAAATCCAAGCAATTATCAACACTCTACGTTTCATGCAAAGACACACATTCTTTTTATATGAAGGAACTATTTACTGCCAGACTGGAGGTGCACCGTTGGGTTCCCCATTTTCAGGGATATGTGCTGAATCGTTAATGCAAGACCTGGAAAACAAGGTTTTACACTCTTTTCACCTCAAGCCTGACCTCTACATTAGATATGTAGATGACATACTTATTTTCTGGCCACATCGTAAAGACAAGATTGTCGAGTTTGCTAATGAACTCTCAAGCCATTAAAATTCCATAAATTTCACTATTGGGCATGAAGCTGATAATGCGCTTCTTTTCTTGGATATCCTACTAAAGAGGCACCCTGCTACCAATTGGTTATCTTATTCAGTGTACTGAAAACCTACAGAAAACTCTGCTATAATTCCGTTCAGTTTGTCGCACTTATAGAAACAAAAACTTGCAGCTATAGAGTACCTGGTCCAAAGAGTGTTCACCCACTCATCTAGTATTTTTGCTAGAAGAAAGGAGATAAGTCACATCCAGGTGATTGCGATGTCACATGGATACCATAAGGTGGTTGTTGAAAAACTTGCTGGATCATTGAAATATCAAGTACAAAGTACACTACAAAGGGAAGCCAGAGTTATAAAATTTGTTGGAACTGTAGACTATGTACCTGAAGTCACTTCAATACTAAGGAATGCATGTAAAAAACACCACATTGCCTTTGGAGAGAGTACGAAAGTATTCGAGCCAGCATACAAAATTACCTTGACCAAGTTTCTACACTTAACAGACATGGGGTTTATTTACAAAATTCCATTAAATCCTGTTGACCCTGAAGATCCAGTATGAGGATATATAGAGTCCACTGCACACCCATTGTGCACTAGACTTTATGAGCACAAGCACTCAATTACAAATAACTCTGATGCTACCTCTCTTGCACGGTTGGTTTATATAGGTACCCACCGGCCAGACTCGACCAATGTCAGAGTGCTGATTTCAAATTGTACAAGGCGATCCCTCCGATTCGCTGAAAGTTTGTGCATTGTGTCTCATAGCACTGACTGCTGTAACAAAGAAACTCCACGCTTTGTTCCCTTGCCTTGGGCCATGATAATCCAGCCAAGTAGGCATGATCCCCTCCACCAGCACTCTACTTCTACTACTTCATTTACAGTATGAATCTTTATGAAAACCTATTAATTCCCTATGTGCATATATTTCTTCCTCTATTCAGTAATGTTTTCTTAATACAGGGTGTTCGGAAAGTCACTGTGTACCTAAGCTATGCACTTAGAAAAAATGTTCGAAGTGATCTCCACGAGCGTTGATACAGCGCTGAACCCGTTTCAGTTTATTTGCAAACACTTGCTGCAGCTCTGCTTGTGAGATGTTTCTGATGAACGTAGTTATTGCAGTTTGTAATTGATCAAGCGTGCTTGGGCGATCACAATACACAGCAGATTTTGCTGCTCCCTACAGAAAAAGTCTGGTGGAGTAAGGTCCGGGGAGCGAGGGGGCCATAGGTTTTTTGAGATGACACGTTCGCCGAAAACCTCATTCAGAAGTTTCATAGAGGTGTGAGCTGTGTGCGCAGTAGCGCCATCTTGTTGAAACCAGCTGTAGGCGATTTCGTCTTCTTCAAGGCGGCCGATGAAGTCGTGGAGTATGGAGCAGTAACGTGCACTATTCACGGTGTCCTGAAAGAATAACGGCCCAACAATGCGCCGTCGGAATAGCGCAACCTACACTCCAATTTTCTGGTCATGCAAGGGTCGTTCCGACACAGCAGGAGGAGTCTCTGTGGACCACAATCGTGTGTTTTGTGCATTAACATACCCAGAGAGGTGGAACCACTCCTCATCTGTAAAGAAAGGTGACATCAAGAACAGCAACAGTTTTCATTTGAATAAAATTGTTAAACCATTCACAGTACCGGAGTCATTTTACGTGATCCGCCGGTTGCAATTGTTGTACCACTGTTACTTTGTATGGGTAGAGGTGCAATGATTCTCTCACCGCTTTATGTGCTGTCGCAAGCTCGATATTTTCCTCTTGCGCCAACTTGCTCAATGATTTTGATGGACTCCGCAGCAGGGAGTCAGAGATGTCCATCAACTTCCCATCGGTAAGTTTAGTTGGTCTCCCGCTTCGTTCGGCGTCGAACACTGAGCCTGTCGCACGAAATTTCTCAATAAGTCGACGAACTGCATTACGATGAGGTACAGATGTGTCTGGGAATTTGGCAGCAAATTGCTGCCGCACTAAATAGGTGTATTCATTGCCTTCTCGAAGGACATATTCAACCAGAAACACACGTTCCGCAATTGAAAGAACCATAGTGCAAAAAACTGAACAACAGCAGCACACACGATAACTTCGATACTTACGGTAACAACGACTCGTCTCTGTTGACCTCTGGAACTCAACTGCCGCAATGCGGCAACCGACGCTTCGAGCAGCTTGCTGCACATGCCCAGTGAGCCCCATGGGTTCCCGCGATCAGCCGCGACTGGGAGAATCCACTTTATTATGTTCTGGTGGCACATACTGCACTTGATAACTGCGAAAACAAAACGGTAGCCTAGGTGCACAGTTACTTTCCGAACACCCTGTATTATTTTCTTGAATTCTTTAACATGAGCCCACGTTTCTAATAAATTTGTTGTATTATATTAATTCAACATTTGTCGAAATCATTACGTGGTTTGTAAAATTATTAACTATATGTCAACAAAATAGTTTCCATATTATTTACTGTTTCGCACGTTACTAGAAATTTGAGCACGGGAAAAAACGTCAATATAATAAAAAATTCTTTATTTCAACTTGCCACTTATATTCCTTTTTGTTGTTCCTTATGATCGTTTAGAATTTCATTATATGAAGATTTACAAATTTTATATGAAAAAATGTTTTTATATGTACAGTCATATGCATCATAAGTTGTCAAAGTCCTCCAATATGTAGAGACAATATGTATTAAATGATTAACATTATTCCAGTTTTTTAAAATCATGAGTTAAAAATTGGAATAATGTTAATTATTTAATACCGATTGTCTCTACATATTGGAGGACTTTGACAACTTATGATGCATATGACTGTACATATAAAAACATTTTTTCATATAAAATTTGTAAATCTTCATATAATGAAATTCTAAACGATCATAAGGAACAACAAAAAGGAATATAAGTGGCAAGTTGAAATAAAGAATTTTTTATTATATTGACGTTTTTCCGTGCTCAAATTTCTAGTAACGTGCTTGAAACAGTAAATAATATGGAAACTATTTTGTTGACATATAGTTAATAATTTGTTGTATGCTTTGTTATTGTTACATGTGCTCGCATAATTTGAAAAATGCTTCTTGTTTTTATCTGTTGTTGTTTATTTATGTTGGCTATGTATTTATTGAAGTACCTGACGATGGAGCACTTGGTGCTTTGAAAGATGTCATACGTTGCTGTGCTTTATAAAATGTTTATTTTCTAAGTACAGGCATTAATAATAAAAATATTACCATGCTATGAAGGCTTTATCTCATTGAAATAATGCACCTGTATAAAATGGAAAATAGTTCTAGTCTCCTGGATTCCATCTTAGACAGGTTTCGCAGTATATTGTTCACTAAGTTTCATCCTCATTTCCAGTTATATATATATTGCATAACTAAAAATTTTTAATTTCTTTTTCATTCATGCTGGGGAAAGGGATTTTTAATTTCTTTTTCATTCATGCTGGGGGAAGGGAGATGCTGAGATTTTTAAAATTTGAAAAATGTAAAAAAGTATAATAGCAAGCATATCCTTACAACTGAATGGAGATGTTTTGAAAACCTTTCGAACTGCATTTGATGCACACAGTTTTGATTTGAAAAATGCTTCTTGTTTTTTATCTGTTGTTGTTTATTTATGTTGGTTATGTATTTATTGAAGTACCTTACGATGGAGCACTTGGTGCTTTGAAAGATGTCATACGTTGCTGTGCTTTATAAAATGTTTATTTTCTAAGTACAGGCATTAATAATAAAAATATAACCATGCTATGAAGGCTTTATCTCATTGAAATAATGCACCTGTATAAAATGGAAGATAGTTCCAGTCTCCTGGATTCCATCTTAGACAGGTTTCGCAGTATATTGTTCACTAAGTTTCATTCTCATTTTCAGTTATATATATATTGCATAACTAAAAATTTTTAATTTCTTTTTCATTCATGCTGGGGGGAGGGAGATGCTGATATTTTTAAAATTTCAAAAATGTAATAATTATATCATTTAATTTCAGGTATGGTAGGTGTCAACTCTGAATCTGACCTAGAAGATGAGGTTGTTAAAATCCAGTTCAAAGACAAATCTTGGTACTTAGTAGTTATTGGCATTGTATACAGTAATCTTCCAGGAGAAGGTGGTAGCCTGCCAGAATCACTGAATTATAAAATGCGTTATGGAAGAAAGTATCATGCAGCATTCTTCACTGAAGATAAATATCCTGCTTTTAGAATTGCTAATTATAACAACAATAGTAAGTATAATAGCAAGCATATCCTTACAACTGAATGAAGATGTTTTGAAAACCTTTTGAACTGCATTTGATGCGCACAGTTGTATGTGTGTGTGTGTGTGTGTGTGTGTGTGCGCTGAGTAAAAGGTAGGCTTTTTATGTGTAATAATGATAACAAAATTGGCACCAAACTTTTAATTGAATTCAAAGTACAGTGCAACCTTGGTTATATGTTTTTCTAGTGGATGGGCTTAAAAAATTTGTAATTGGAATTTCAAAATGTTAAATACTATTGTAAAATTTATGCTTTAAAGGAGTATAAGATGTTCCTTAATAATGATTTATTTAAAATTGAATCGGCTGTGAAAGAAAAAAAAAGTGTTACAAATTATAATGTATTTTATCGCATTGCAAAAATCATAAAGTCTTTGAAAATCAAACTTCTCTTTTGACAGATCTTACCTGCCTATAAAAGTCCTGGTTCTAGATTAAGTAAAATCTTGCAACTAAGAATCGAGACTAGTGATTCTGTGTGAAACTCATGAATTAATAGCTTTTTTTTCTGCACATTGTGAGTGTCTCCCTATGTAACCAGAACATTGAAGATACATTTAAGATTCTGTTGTACTATGCCATGAAATAGTGGAGCCACAAAGTTATGTCCCTGAGATTTATCACATTTTAGATAGTGCATATACTGTATGTGTGAGTCATGAAATGTTAAACCAATGTTTCATCCAAACTGAAAGTAAACAACATACCCTTCTCTAATAGAATCAAGGTTCAACTTGGCTGCACCAAGAAGGAACACAACAGCGCTGTTTCAATTCTCTTGAAGTTGTAACATACCAGGTTACATATAAATGAATAAAAGAACCATCTATTTTTGATAATCTGAAATTCAAATTTTAATGTATAATTGCAAGAAGTGTATCAATGAATTATGTATGGCCAAGTTAAAGAACCATTAAAAACTGCAGTAAAATGTCAGGACCAAAGCAGAATTATGTATAAAAGTAAAAAATGTGTAACTGATGTTTCACTATATTACACTGCTCTAAATTGCATAAGCAATATATTTTTTATTTAAAAAAAATTAAGGAAGTATTCTGTTATGTACTAACCTTGATTGCACTGAAATGGATCCAACTGTTCCAAAGGCAATAAAAAATATATTTCTAACTAACTGTGTGTATTAGATGCACAAAGAGATTCCCACATATTAGGGAGTTGTTAAATGCTTTGATATGTCCCTTAAGTTTAGAAAAACTAAAGTATTTTTTGACTGAAGAACTGCAACTTTATTTTGCAAAGGCAGCAATATATTTAAAGGTATTCCAATGTAGCTAAGCATAGCTTGCTTATAGCTAAGACTAGAATGTTTGAAGGGTATATCGAGAGCAAAACTTGTGTGCAGGGACAATTGTAACAGCTGATTATGGTTGCACTGACGTCCATGAACTGTGGGGGTGCCTCGATGTCGGATTCATGCAAAATACAAGCAGTTGAGTGAATTTTGAGAGAGGTCGATTGGTCAAGTCACCGTCTCGCCAGGCATTTGGGTAGGAGCTACATGACAACTGAACAATGTTGGAACCAACGGGTCGAGGAGGGCACAACCCAGCAGCGTGTAGGCAGTGGATAGCCGAGGGCAACCACAGAATGTAAGGATCAAGCGATTGTGAGACCTACGTGAACAGAACCGAATTTGTCACTTTTAACCATCCATAGCTATGTTGCATTGTTTACAGGTACAGAAGTGGCCATTCACACCATTGCCAGACAACTTCTGGCATGGGGACTGTGTTCAAGGAGGCCACTTACCACCGACCAACGAGCATCATCACCACCAGTTGCAGTGGTATGAGGCCCGATCAACGTCTGATAGTGTCCGGTGGTGTCTTCTCTGGTGAGTCACGGTTTGCACTGATGACCAGTGCATACGTGTCTGGAGACAAGCCAGCCAGCACACATAATCTACCTTTACCATAAAACTGCACACTGCTTGAACACCAAAGTAAACTGTCTGGGGAGCTATTTCCTTCAGACAGTCTTGGTAGTCCTCAATACCACCTTCATGGTTCAGCAGTATGTGGACGCCATTCCTATTGTAGCATCACCGAGCAGTTTTTCAACAGGATGATGCCTGGCCAAACACAGCACTGCCCTCTCAGGTCTGCTTCTGTAATGTCCACACCCTTCTATGGCCAGCTCAATCACACAACATCTCACCAATCGAACACATTTGAAACATGATGGGATGCCACTTAGCCAATTCTGAAATGTCGGCGAACTGGCCTTCAATTTGGAAACCATCTGGCATGCTATACCTCTGGACAGTATCCTTGAACTGCATGCGTCGATGTCACGCTGTTAACCACTTGTATCTGAGACAGAGGTGGCGCTACAATGTGCTGACTTGTTTCACTTATGTAGCTGTTTTATCTAAATAAATAGTCCAAGTGTTCTGGAATTGCAAACATTTCCTTTCCTAATACATGGACATTGCACACACCAATGCTCATCTTGATTGGATAATTCTGGGTGCTTTTTTTTTTTTTTTTCGTATAGAATATATATCCTGTTATTCAAGAATTAAAAGAACAGACTAACCTGCTGTTTTGGGTACAGGATTTTAAAGCAGAAATTTTACAGGCATAAGTTGTACTTATGGGTTAAATTGATAGGTACCACTTAAACCTTGAATATAATATAATGCTTAACTTTAGGCATAAGAACTAAGGTTTAATTTGGTAAAAATGGGTGCTATGTGGACATTTAAGAAAATAGTTATTCATATGTTTCTTTGTGCACTAAAAGAAAAGGATGGAGGTGGAACATTCCAAAATATTGGGTGGTAGGAACCAATGCGTTTATAATGCCATGCCTCCAAATTACAAAAAGCGTCAATATATGGTAACTAGAGTTTTGGTTCGAAATGTTAAGATTTTATTACACTGATGAACTACTCCATTATGACCACCCCCAGCCTAGAGAAATGAGCAGCATGCCTGGAGACTGAATGGTGGTGCAGGTGAAGTTCATAGTGCAGTATATATACAACCCAAGGACTGGCTCTTATTTAGTAGAGTGTTCAGAGTCAGAATGGGAAAAAGCTGCCGATTTATTGGAGTTTGATAAAGGAAAAATTGTTCTGGCACTGCGCCTCCGAACTACGATCTCGGAAATGGTGCAACTTGCGGGTTGTTTGCATGCCACTGTAGTGAGTATGTATTGAAAGTGGTGCAGAGATGGTTGAATGTAGAACCGTCATCCAGTTGTGTGTCATCCGCAGCTCATTGATGCCAGAGGGGAGCATAGACTGTCGCTCATTGCTCACAGCGATCAGGGCCACAGTGCAACAAATCACCTGCAGCTACAACAGTGGTGATCAGGGCAATGTGTCACAGCACACAGTTCATTGCAGCCTTCTGCTCATGGGCCTGCGTAGCCAAAGACCCAGCTGGGTCCCCATGCTCACTGCGCGTCATCACCAACAACACATGAAATGGGCCCAAGATTATGCAAATTGGACCGTGGATGATTGGAAAAAAGTGACTTGGTCAGACGAATCAAGATTCCTGGTGCATCACGTAAACAGATATGCTGATTACCAATGGAGACTATGGCACCTGGATGCACTGTTGGGTGGAAACAGGCCAGTGGTGGTGGTGTTATGCTGTGGGCGATGTTTTCTTGGGACACTTTAGGCCCCATTATCCCAATAGCACAATCCCTGACAGCTGTCAGGTATCTGAACATCATTGCAGACCAAGTTCACCCATTCATGGCAACTGTGCTCCCTGATGGTGATGACCATTACCACCATGCCACACTGCCAGAATCATCAAGGAGTGGTTCGAGGAACATGCTGGTGACTTTCTGTTAATTCCCAGGCCACCAAATTCATTTTACATGAACTTCAATCAAGCGTTTCTGGTTTTGCAGTTCGACTTGGAAAAGCGAGTTCGTGCTAAATCACCACCACCCCAAATGTACTGGAACTGGAGGACCTGCTGTTGTTAACATTGCAGTAAAATATACCCTAGGATACTTATTATCACCTCATCGAATAGATGCCTTGCCGAGTGGCCGCTGTTTTGCGGACTAAAGGTGTCCCACAGCTTATTAGTTAGGTGGTTGTAATGTAATGGCTAATCAGTGTATGTGTTATAAATGTGCTTTGAAAAAAAAAATTTAGTACGGTATGTGGTGGATGAAAATGGTAAATTCATAAGCCCAGTTAAAAATTGACAAAATAGTTATTTGTAGGAGGTGAAAAAACTATTTTCTTCCAAAAAGTAAAGATGATCATAATGATCTCTAATAGGTTTGCCAGCTATACTGATTTTATCCATAAGGTGGCAAGCATGAAAGAACTGAGAAAAAGTAAACAAGGATTCTACATCCCAGGTAAGTAAAAGGTTACAATTCAAAACAGAATTAGGAAGTTTCTGAACAAATGGCTTGGTAGCTGATATGTTATGGGAAGATACAAATATATTATATGGAAGTGACAAATTTGCCAATTTTTACAATTTTCTGTTTTGAGGTTCAGCTGGAGATTAGTATTCTCAACTAGAAGTTCAAAGAGGAAAATTAGTTTTGTGAAGTTTCATTTGGAGGCACAGGTTGTGAGAAATACCTCCTGGAAAGTTTGAAGTGGTGTTTGTTAAGTCCATCAATTGCCTTTTTTAAGAGCATTTGTATTTTTTTATGTAGGAGCTGGCAATGAAAGTTGATAAAAAGAATATTTTTGTAGTCCAAAACAAAACAAAGCAACTTTCATTGCCTTTGCAGATGCACCTGATTTAGCTCTTCATTCAATGCAAACAATGAAACTCTAAAAAAGGTTCAAAGTCTTCAGCTACAGCATGCTGCATCTTTTGGAGGGACAGAAAATAAATAAAAAATTAGAAGTGGGAACAGATAACCCTGCCCCCTCACCATAGGAAAGATCCCCAAAGTAAAAGTAATAGAAAAAATTGAGTTTTTGGAGAGTATGGTTTCCTATTAAGAATGGAAGTTGTAAGTTACCCTACATACCTACCTGTTGAACTCAACACCTGTGCAAACACAGTTGCCAGGAAGCAGGAAGGGAAAAAAAGGCCTAGAACCAGGGGAAGCCTGTAATAAAAATAAATACAAGCACAGCAAAGAGAAATCCAGGAAAAACATCCAGTTTTTCACATAAATGCCCTTAAAAGGGCCTTTTTTTTTTTTTTTTTTTTTTGCCGACTTTGCTTGAAATTGTATTTTGACTTTGCAAACATCATAGACACCAGAAATTTATAAGTTTCTGGACTTTAAAAAATTCAGCGTATTCACACATATCAAAAATCCACTCATTTTTTTCTCTTCTTACCCTCAATTTAATTTAGGCCTCAGCTATACCATCAGCACAGCAAACCAAATCTCCTTGCAGGTTTACAAAACTAAACAGGGTAGGCAGAATGCCATGAGCAAATTTCTTTCTAATTTTTAGCTGAAAGTTAAGGTATGTCTGACTAATAAGCAATTTACTTGTTGTAAATGCTAGTACAATTTTTATAGCTAAAGTATTTTATTTTAAGGGCCAAGCAATTATTAACTTCTTTCTTCCCATTCTTTTAGAATCTTTAACCTGCAAATTTCAAGTGTGTTTTGTTAATATGTAAAAAGAAAGTTGAAATCATTAGCTTATTTTCCCACAAATTTTAAGGTGAGTTCACAAATTTTTTGTAAACCACCCCTGTAGTTTCCTCTGGCTCTTGGTCTGTGAAACCTGGAGTTTCCTCACCCTCTGGAAAGTGCAGACAGGCCCTGTTCTTTCTGGGGCTCTAAAAAGTTCCAGCCCCATCCTATAACCTTAAATAGTTATAAAACAGGGCTGGGCCCCATCTTTAATGAATAAGGCTATTACCTCCCTCTGGACTCCAGAATTATAGTGTAGCCTCTCCAAGTTTCTAGTCTTTATCCCCTGGGCCTTTAGTTCTTCTGACACTTCTTCTATGGAAAGGTGCCAGCTACTCCTTTCAACATGAACTTCCTTCTTTCTAATTTTGCCATTTTGATTGGTGTCTCTTCTTTCTCTTCCTTATCATTTTCTAGTTGTTGTTTGAAAGCAGCAAATTCCTCCCCAATCCTCCTGAAGTATTCCTCCAGTTTCTCAGTAATCTTTTCTTTGATTTCTTCTGTTTCAATAAGACTGGCCAAAGATTCTTTAACTCTTTTGTTTAGAAGAGTAAAGGCATCAGATGTAGCAGGAATTTCTTTCTTTGTTCTGTGCCGTAGCAGTTGATGCCTTTGCACTTTCTTTCTCATTCTTCCTGCCTGTCATGGTTGGAAAGCAAAAGTGAAACTGATTGCGTAATAACTAGACAGGCAGTATTTATGTATGTGCAAAAATTGCATAGGCACTGAGCCAATGGAACAAAATCTCTGTTCTGATTGGTCAGCTAATAACCTTGGGCTTTTCTTACTTTGTGAACTCATGGAGATGTGAAAAGGCCAATTTTACCCACGAGTTTTAGGCGTGTGGTGTTAACAAGCAAAAAATAATGTTGCAAGCATTAGATTTAATTCCACACTGAATTAGTCCCAGTTGGCTGCTAGGTTTTTTGGCCAACTTCTTATAGGATTTTTTTCTGGCATGTTTTCTTGAATAAATTTTGGCCTTTTATATTTTATTGGGTTTCTAATAATGTAATTAAGCGCTTCTCTGAATAGGGCATTTGGGTGATCCTTAGCCTTATAATATTACCCCAGTGCTAAATCATACATAGTAGTCATGCATAGCTCTTCATTCCAGTTTAAATCTCTGCTTTTGTAGATAAATTTGAAACACCACCAGTGTAAAGTAGGTTGACTGCCCTGTTAAATAAATTTACTTTTCATCAAAAGTATCTTTGTATTTTCTCTCATCATGGGCTCCCTACCTAAAAATGGAACTAATCTTTTTAAAAAGATGAATCACAGAAAAGAATAATTTAAACTACAGAATATTTTGCTCACCATTATCTGTCATAATCCCCATTTGATGAAAAGAGTAAAATTTTGTAAAGCTGATTTTGTTCTTGTATTTGAGTATTCTCACTTCTCAGTCATAAACCTGAGAAACAAAATAGTATTGAAATGGAAGTTTCTCACTTACCAAAGGTCATACTTTCTCTATCACCCCCACAAATGACCATTTTCTTTTCTTGGATGTAGGAATCCTGGTTCTCATCTGTGAACATCTCATAAAATGTTAATGTATGATGTTGTACCCCTATTAAGCTCATTGCGAATCATTGTGATTGTCTCTACTCCTAAGAAGGAAGTTGTTTCACATATAACCAGCTATTTTTTATGAACTTCAAACTATGCCAATGGGTTTAATGTTCCCCTTCTCCTAATTCCATTAAAGCTTGATACAGCATACGCAGAGTACCATAATAAAATCATACCATCTCCAACCAGGATTCTTGTTACATGTTTATGATGATCATTATCACAATCATCATCTGTTCCCTGCTTTGTCTCATTGGCTGCTATGGTCTAACCCCACGCATGTTTTCTTAGTGCATTCAGTATTTCAACTTCGCACGGGACATATCGTAACCTTTTTTAATCAGAAAGTCGCACGCAGCCCTACTCTTGCAACATCACTTATGCTTTCCCTCCCTCTTTTTTATTAAGTGTGATATTGTGAGCAAAATGGTTGGTGTTAAAACAAAGGCTCTCTCCATCAGGGAGAAAAAGGATATTATTCAGGAACTGCGAGGTGGCGAGAAAAATTCAGCTGTTTGCAAAAAGTATGGGCTTTCATCATCTACCGTATCTACATTGTGGAAGAACAAAGATGTAGTTTTGTCAGCATTTGAAAACAATCTTACAGATTGCAAAAAAATGAAAAAGTGTGAAAAAAATTATATTGATGAAGCTTTACTTTGTTGGTTTAAAGTTCAACGGGATACTGGTTTTCCTCTCAGTGGACCGATTTTAAAAGTGCAAGCAGAAAAATGTGCAGTACAGTTCGGTCATGAGAATTTTATATGCAGTAATGGGTGGCTTGATCGCTTCAAGAACAGATACAATATTGTTTACGCAAAAATGTCAAGGAAATCAATGTCTGTGGATACGGAATCTGTAAGTCAATGGCTAAACAGTTTTCGGCCCAGCTTCATTTCTGAATTCAGTGAGCAGAACATATTCAATGCTGATGAAACGGGCATTTTTTACAAGGTAACCCATGACCTGACTTTGACTTTTAAAGGCGGTAAATGCATTGAAGGTAAATTGGCAAAGGATCGGCTAACCGTTGTAGTTTGTGCAAACATGGCAGGAAATGAAAAAATAAAATTATTGGTGATTGGCAAATCGTTAAAGCCTCGATGTTTTAATAATGTTCAGCATCTCCTGGTTGATTATAAAGCAAACAGAAAGGCGTGGATGACATCAGATATCTTTACGGGAGAACTTCATAAATGGGATCGTGAACTACGAAAGAAAAACAGAAACATTTTGCTGTTAATAGACAACTGCCCCACACATCCCAAAGTAGAAAACTTGACAAATATCAAACTTGTGTTCCTACCACCAAACACAACATCAATTCTACAGCCTATGGACCAAGGGATTATTAGAAGCTTTAAGTGCCATTTTCGGCGATTTCTAACCGTACAATTAATTCAGAAAATGGAGAAGCTAGAAATTAAGATTTCCGAATTCGATGCTGTTCGTCTTATGAGAGAAGCTTGGGACAGTGTCACTCCCACAACCATTAAAATTGTTATAGGAAGGCTGGTCTTCTAAAGGAGACTTTAGTAGAAAGCACTGAAGCGATTGATGACGATGATCTCCTCTTATCAGAATGGTTAAAAAGTAGAGATTTCAGCACCTTTAACAATTGCAATTCTCTTGATGATTTTATCGACATTGACGCTGCGGTCCTAACAACTGGAATTTTAACGGAGGAACAAATTGTGCAAGAAGTCATTGCAGTGAATGAAGGAACTGAAGCCGACGGTGAAGGCAAAAACATTACAGAAACACAAGAAGTTGTGACTTACAATCAAGCACAAGATGCCTTGGATGTTTTGACTAGATTTTATGAAATTAATTCTGGCAATGAGTGTGTGTTCAGTGGATTATCAGTTGTTAAACGTAACCTGATGGATTTTCGGTTGAAGTCAAGGACAACGCAGCTAAAATTAGCCAAATGTTTTCATACGAAATAAAAAGGATATGTGCTTTGCGCAAATAGTACTGTACCTGTGCTTAATTTTATCTAAGTACTGTATGGTACAAAAATTACAATACTGTATAGTACATATTTTATTTCATACAGTACGTATGTAGTTTACATGTCCGTTATTCAAGAATTTCAACTTAATGTGCATCACATTGTACATACTTACATATATATGTACCACAGTATATATAATGGTACGCATAGTTCTGTGTGTATGTAGTACTGCATGTACGCATTTTTCAAGAATTCCACAACTAACCGAAATATTGTACGGTAATTTCAACTAAATGTAAGCACTATGTATTTCTCATTATTAAACATTGTATGTACTATATTTGATAACAAAATTCATATTTTGAATGATTTTCTTGATATTTTGTGTCTTTCCCGGATTAAACGAGTAACGGCTATAACAAGCAATTTGTTCAATCCCGAACAGCTCGTATATAACCAGCTATTTTTTATCAACTTCAAACTATGCCAATGGGTTTAATGTTCCCCTTCTCCTAATTCCATTAAAGCTTGATACAGCATATGCAGAGTACCATAATAAAATCATACCATCTCCAACCAGGATTCTTGTTACATGTTTATGATGATCATTATCACAATCATCATCTGTTCCCTGCTTTGTCTCATTGGCTGCTATGGTCTAACCCCACGCATGTTTTCTTAGTGCATTCAGTATTTCAACTTCGCACGGGACATATCGTAACCTTTTTTAATCAGAAAGTCGCACGCAGCCCTACTCTTGCAACATCACTTATGCTTTCCCTCCCTCTTTTTTATTAAGTGTGATATTGTGAGCAAAATGGTTGGTGTTAAAACAAAGGCTCTCTCCATCAGGGAGAAAAAGGATATTATTCAGGAACTGCGAGGCGGCGAGAAAAATTCAGCTGTTTGCAAAAAGTATGGGCTTTCATCATCTACCGTATCTACATTGTGGAAGAACAAAGATGTAGTTTTGTCAGCATTTGAAAACAATCATACAGATTGCAAAAAAATGAAAAATTTCTTTTTTTTTTTTTGTTTAATATTGCAAAACAACTTGGAGACAATCTTTATTTCTTGGTGGGTGATAGGCCATTTGCATTGCCAGCTGCCTTTTGTTGCCACTTGATCCAAAGGAAGAAAAAACACACCCAGCATGATGGAAATCATCACTAACTGTCACTTATCTCCATTTTTTTTAACAATTTTAACGAATCCTCCTTTTTTGTGTCTTTTTCTCTTTTGGGGTGTATGTATGTACTGTATGTTAATTTCTACCAAAACTAGTTTGGGGAGTGGGGCTTTTGTGCATCTTGATCTTTGGATGAGTATTTATTCCAAGGTCTCTAATTTGTTTTTGTAGTTTGGAAAAAGAAAGATCGTTTTTTGTAGATCAGGCTGCTGTAAACAGTGTACACAGTACACATGTACTAAATTTTGTCCATGAGATTTTAAGGATACAACAGATAGATGAAAGAGCTTGTATATGAAAAGATCTTAAAAAAAGAAAAAAGAAAGGAAAGTGATGAATGACATGTAAACTGGAGTTGACCTTTTTGTAGTAGTGTTTTTTTTTTTAAAGCACCATAGCTTTCAGTATTATCCTTAATGGCAAATTTCTTGGGATCAAAAGTACTAAACTGTCTGATGTTATAATTAAAGTGTAATCTGTAGTGATATTGATGAATTCAAGTTCTGCTGTTTGTATAATGCTTTTTACATGAAAATCACTGCTTTGAGCAGCAATGATTCATGTTGAAGCTCACATGAAACTAGAAAAGGCTTTCATCCAAGTGGAAAGCAAATTCCTGTTTTCTATCCAAATATGTTGGCTTTCACACGTTCTAGGACAACTCATTTTCCATTAAGTTGGGACATGGGACTTTCAGTTACCTTATCATGATCTGATAGAAATAGAAAATGTCAGTTCAATTTTATTATCAGGACAATGCATATTTGTAATTTTCTAGAAATTTTTATATTGATTTTACCTGCTTAAGTTATTGATATGCTACAGATATTGCATTTACAATTACTGTGTACTGAAGTAGATATTTGTAACAAAAGTTGTAACTTTGTTTTTGTTTTTTTCTTTCTTTTGAAGGATATAAGTATACACTATTCCTTGGTTTACAGGCATCAATTGATCATGCATTTATTAGCAGGCATAGTAAAGACAAGAATGCAGTAACAGAGGTTAGTATCAGACTTTTGACTTTGAATTAGGTAATTTCTTAATTTGAAGTTTAAGTGAATTAGTAAACAAATGTAGTATTACTATAATAATCACAAAAACATGCAGAAATTCCATTAATTGATGTAACAATAGATCGATTCTGATAATATTTATTTGTGTGACTTAGTTTAAATGTTTGTGTGCACACTACAAAAATTTTGTGTGTCAAAGATTGAAATAGGTGATCAGCTAAGGCACACTGAACTGGTTTGTTAGTTATCATCAACTGCACATAATCCACTATTGGATGAAGGTATCCCCAAGTCTCTTTCAAAACTCCTTCTCTTGAGCAATTCTCTTCCATGTCACTCTGGCATGCTTTTAAATTTTATCCATCCATCTCCCACATGGTCTTCATCTGAATCTATTCCTGGCAACTTTTCCCATAGTCACATCCATGCCTAGGGCAAATGAGCTTTCACAATCGCTCATTGGTTAATGTTTTAAATTTTTTTATTGAAGGTTTAACAACTACCATGAGCAACTCAATAGGCTATAAGCAGTCACCCATCCCTAATTTAGGGCCACTGATTCCAGGGAAGGGAGAGAACGAGTGCTGTAAGACAATTACAGCACCAATGCCTCATCAGAATTCGAACCCGGACTTTTCTCGGATGAATAGACATAAGCCAGTTCTTAGACCACTACTCCACTGAGGCAGCATTTTTTAAACTGAGTAAGCTGAGCAGGATAGAACTTTCCACAGCATTTATACAGAGAACTGCATCTGTCAAACATACTGTGCTCTAAATTCAGACTAACTCCCTGTTAAATAGGTTTTTGAACTGTAAATTAGTTCTGAGTAATTCTTTTACACTTGCAATTTCTTTTTAAGCATTTCACTTTTGCAGTTCCGATAGAAGCAATAACCATCTTCAAATAGACAGGGGATAGATGGCACTAATGATCCTGTCGGCAATGTGGAGGGGTGACAGATGATGTGAACAATTCAGCGTGGCATGGTGAAGAAATCATGGTACACAAGAATGTTCCTGCAGCTAGTCAACATCCGAGCTCCCCACTGAAGATGACTGTGACTATATGGACTGAAATACATCGCAAACTGCTAAAGGATAGTGTGAAACTATGATTTTATATCATTTCAACTGCACTTTTTGACTTTTCATGTCTTAACTTTTTTGTTTCTTTACTGTCTGACCTCATGCTGTCACTCCTTTAAACTTTTAACTTGGAATTTCTTTTATGTATGCCTACAGAAACCTGCTTGAATAATGAGTTCCCAAGTGAGGGCATACACCAATATGAAGAATTCGTTATCACTGAGGAAAAGAAGATATATATTAATTTTCTCACTCTTTTATATCCCCATCTAGTTTAAAATCAAATGTGTCGCAATTTACAGAACTCTGACAGCAAAGTCCTTGCAAGCCGTTTATGTGTTATGCAGAATTACTCAGAACTAATTTACAGGTTAAAACCCTATTTAACATTTAACCAGGTGTACAGTATATCTATTTTTAAAAGGTAAAGAAACTTACTGATGGAGTAATTTTAACTAATTCTGTGTTTACCTTTTAGCCACTGAAATTTTCTTCAATCTTGTTGGCTGATAGCCTTGGAGGCAGCAATTTACTCATGCGCAATGACTTGCCAGGTGCAAGTTTCTCAATCCCAATTTACGACTGCAGAAAAAAAGCTTTCGCAGGCTGCCCGCAAAAGCTTTCTTTCTGCGTGTGGTCATTTGATATTCAGTTGCGGAAATTAAGTCAGCATGTCTAAGCGAAAGGATTTGAGCATTAGGGAAAAGCAAGAAATGTTGCTGAAATACGATGACTTGACTAAATGCAGTCAAAGAGAGGCTGCTTCTAAATTGGGCTGTGGATGACCTAGTGGGCACCGTTCGTGACTGCCATGGAGAAGACCTCAGGTTTGATCCCAGGTAGGTACGAACGCTTGATCCATTAAATATCCGCCATGCATCAGATGGGCACGTTAAGCAATCAGACCCTGGGTACTGGCCCCCGGTAATAAATAAGGGCGTCTTCCTCCCACTTTGTACTTCGCTTCCGTTTCACTTTCCTATCGGGCTCTCTAGCACAAATCTCCTAGTTTCGTATTTCTAAGGGTTGTTTAAGACCTGGGGTCAGACACTCCCTTCCTAAAATTCTCTACATATGATCTGATCTGATCTCTGCTTCAAAATTGGGGATTTCTCAATCAGCTTTATGTAACTTATTGAAACAAAGAGGGAAATTTTCTGACCAGGTGGTGACAAATGGGAATTTATCTCGCAAACGGAAAAGCGAAGGAAAATCAGATGAAATTGAATCTGCACTTGTAGAATGGTTTAAGAATGCCAGACTGATGAAGGTTCCCATCTCCCTCTCTATTTTGTGTGAAAAAGCGCAACATTTTGTTAACCTCCTTGGAGTCGAAAACTTTACGCCTACAGATGGATGGCTGACATGATGGACGGAACGCAACAACATTGTCTACAGGAAGCTTCATGGCAAAAAGCAAGTTGCAGACTGTGGATCAGCAGACACTTGAAAACACAAAGTTTTGCCTAAAGTGTTGAAAGAATACAAACCGTGTCAAATTTTTAATGCGAATGAGACTGGCTTGTTGTACTGTGCTGTGCCTGAACATTCCCTAATGTTCAAAAACAAATCAAATGGAGGAGGGGAAAAAATGAAACAACGAGTAACTGTTCTCCTAACATGCAACACGACCAGATCAGTGAAGAAAACGCCATTGGTCATCGGATACAGCCAAAAGCCCCATTGTTTTAAAGGGGTTAAACATTTTCCAGTGAATTATGCATGCAACAGCAAATCTTGGATGACCAGCAAGCTGTTTACGGACTTTCTCCTTCAGTGGGACAGAGATCTAAAGAGTGACAGATTTATTCTCTTGTTGGACAACTGTTCAGCACATCCTGCTGACCTTGAATTAAAGAATATTAAATTGGTATTTCTTCCCACTTACACCACCAGCATTATGCAACCACTAGACCAGGGCATCATCAGATCCTTCAAGTGCCACTATAAAAAACAAGTGGTTCAAAAGGTAATCAAAGAGATCGATTCCTCCTGTTCTTCTGAGTCACATTCCGCTAATGCCATTTCAAAGTCCTTCACGCTCTTAGATGCAGTGCATGCAATAAAAAATGCTTGGGACTCTTGTGCGCCAAAAATTATCACCAATTGCTTGAAATAATGCGGTTTGAATATGCTCGAAGAAACCATCACATCAGAAGATGCAATCGACTCTACTGTTGCTGAAGAATACGATGAAGAATTTTTGAAGTGTGTTACAATTCACGATCATCTGCAAATGGCAGTCGGAAAAAACGACTCTGAAATTGCGGAAGAAATTCTGGATTCAAAAGAGCCGCCATGCCAGAAAAGTGATGAGGAGTCTGAGGATGAAAAGGAAGAGATTGTTGACCCACCGCCAACTGATGAGCTTTGCAAGTTCTAAGAAGAATGCTGGAACAAAGAGGAGGTGACGTAGATAGTTGCAGTCAATTGTAGTCTTTTGCGAACACAATTGAAAGATTAATTACAGACTCTACCACACAAACTACAATAGGACATTTTTTAAGAAAGCTTGATTGAGGTATGTAAATGTATTGTACTACATGTATGTGTAATTTTTACTGTTTTAATTAATGTACACGTACATACTTATAAATCATTTTGAAAGTTACACACTTTTAATCACTTTGACTTTACTTATATGTACATAGTGTCATTCCAAGTTACATGCATGCGTACTTGATTTCACAAAAGGACTAAATTTCAAATCGTCGGATATAGAAATCAGCCGCTTTATAAACTTAAATATCGTTGGAACGGATGTGATCATAATAAGCAGTGGGCACTGTATTTCATTTCATCTCAGCACGGGAAAAGCAAAGGATTTGTCTGATTTTGATAAAGCCCAGATCATTACAGCAAGATGTCTTGCCAAGAGATTCTCTGAGACAGGCATGCTGGTAGGCTGCTCACACTATATGGTAGTTAGTACCTATCAAAGATGGTCCAAAACAGTTGACACTTGGAGCTGTTGACAAGGCATGAGCTACCCACGCCACATTGATACCTGATGTCAGTACATGCTATCTCGTCTTGTCTGCAGCAACAGGAAGGTTACTGTGGCTGACACTATCCTTAATTTCAATTGTGGTGAAAGGCCCAATACTCTTGGATATGGGTCTCTACAGCTGCAGACCCATTTGTGTGCCTATGCTCAGTCTTTCACTTTCATCAACACTGGCAGTAGGCATGTAATCATCGATATCGGACCATAGATGACTGAAAGAGAGTCTCATGGTCAAACAAATCCTGATTTCTGTTACACCATGTAAATGGATGAGCTCATGTGTGACGTTTACCCAAGGAAGCCTTCTCACCTGGATGCACTGTGAAACAGATCCAGGTGGCTGGAGGGAATGTGATAGTCTGGGAAATATTTTCTTCGGGAACACTTGGATTCATTATCCCTATAGAGTGAACTCTGACAGCTGTCACTTACCTGAACATCATGGCTGATCAAGTATACATACACCTTTAAGGCGACTGTATTCCCTGTCAGAGATGGTGTCTTTCAACAAGACAGTGTTCCATGCCACACTGTGAAGAAGGTTCAGTAGTTCCAAGAACATGAAGCGGAATTATATTTATTTAGTGGAATTACATCCTGGCTGACCAAGTATACATACACCTTTAAGGCGACTGTATTCCCTGCCAGAGATCGCATCTATCAACAGGGGCGCGCCAAGGGCATTTGCCGCCCGGGCGCAAGCTCAGATTTGCTGCCCCCTTGTACGAGAATATTTTTCTATTTTTATTCATTTTTACATGAAATAAATATCTTTAGCAACATTTTTTTCTATCTCTGGTAAATTGAGATTTTCCATAAAACACTACTGTCTCATATAAAACTGAAGAAAAAAATCTGTAAAACTCTAGTTCAGATGGTGCTATGAATAATTCAAGAAGTCAGCTTCCTCTCTCTCTCTCTCTCTCTCTGTCAATTTACACAAAAGTCTGCATTACCGGTAAAAAAAGTTTCGTCATGTACCATGATAAACATATTACAGCTTCTCGATGGATACACGCACGCACACAGATACAGTATATATAACTAAGCAAGATAAGATGAACAGAGTAAAATCCCTGAAGTGGTAATGGGCTGGACATATTGCCAAGAGAACGGACCATCGATGGACAACCGAAATTTTAGACTAGATTCCAAGAGACAGGAAAAAACCCAAAAGAAGACCACGTGGGAGATGGGTGAATGAAATTCGAAAGCATGCAGTAGTAAGATGGGGGTGACTGGTCCAAGACAGACGGTTGTGAAAGAAAGTTAAGGAGACCTTCATCCAGCAGAAAGTTGATAATGGTTGAGGAGGATGATGATATATATACATGTAATATTAAACATGATGGGCATCTCTTGAACTATTCTAACCAAAATATCTAATATCGTGGAATACATCGAAATTGTACCCCAGTGCTCGTTACCCATATTGCATCGATCCTATAATATTTTCCCACCCTGTTTTACGGTCAACGCTGGAAGCTCTTTCTTGAAAATTTGCCAACGATAAGGTAATTCAGAAAAGTAAGCATATATTTCTTGAACAATGCTAAAAATGTTTACAATGTGTAGGGAAATTTTTTCGTCGCCATTTACGACCAGATTTAAAGTATGAGCCGCTCAAAGTACATAAAATGCGTAAGGGTTTTAAGTCAACAAATTATGCTTTTTGAAATCCATTGTGTTTTTCCTACGTATTGTCCCCATTTGTTATAGCGCTGGCCACGCATTCATGAATGCTGAAATCTTCAAGATTTAAAAAAAAATTAGAAAAAGAATTTTCAATCCTTTGCCTGCGGTATCTGTTACTGAACAAAACAGTAAAAATTATTCTCTGGTTTCAAGACGTTTTCTGCTGAATTATAAATGAGTTATTTTTACTAAAAAAGTAAACGTTCCACTTAGCATTGCGATTTCTCACAGTATAACGTTTTCATAACTTCTCCCACGTCACTGATATAAATTTTTCAACCGAAAAATTTATTGTGGGTCCTCCGGCCCCCGGAATCTGGCGCCCGGGTGCTTAGCACCTGTTGAACCCCTGCTTGGCACGTCCCTGTCTTTCAACAAGACAGTGTTCCATGCCACACTGTGAAGAAGGTTCAGTAGTTCCAAGAACATGAAGCAGAATTACATTTATTTAGTGAAATTACATCATGGCTGACCAAGTATATATACACCTTTAAGGCGACTGTATTCTCTGTCAGAGATGGCATCTTTCAACAAGACAGTATTCCATGCCACACTGTGAAGAAGGTTCAGGAGAAGTTCCAAGAACATGAAGTGGAATTACATTTATTCAGCAGAATTACATTGTGGCTGACCAAGTATACATACACCTTTAAGATGACTGTATTCCCTGTCAGAGATGGCATCTTTCAACAAGACAGTATTCCATGCCACACTGTGAAAAAGGTTCAGGAGCAGTTCCAAGAACATGAAGCGGAATTACATTTATTTAGCGGAATTACATCATGGCTGACCAAGTATACATACACCTTTAAAGCGACTGTATTCCCTGTCAGAGATTGCATCTTTCAACAAGACAGTGTTTCATGCTACATTGTGAAGAAGGTTCAGGAGTGGTTCCAAGAACATGAAGTGAAATTACATTTATTTAGCAGAATTACATCATGGCTGACCAAGTATACATACATCTTTAAGGCGACTGCATTCCCTGTCAGAGATGGCATCTTTCAACAAGACAGTATTCCATGCCACACTGTGAAAAAGGTTCAGGAGCAGTTCCAAGAACATGAAGCGGAATTACATTTATTTAGCGGAATTACATCATGGCTGACCAAGTATACATACACCTTTAAAGCGACTGTATTCCCTGTCAGAGATCGCATCTTTCAACAAGACAGTGTTTCATGCTACATTGTGAAGAAGGTTCAGGAGTGGTTCCAAGAACATGAAGTGAAATTACATTTATTTAGCAGAATTACATCATGGCTGACCAAGTATACATACATCTTTAAGGCGACTGTATTCCCTGTCAGTGATGGCATCTTTCAACAAGACAGTATTCCATGCCACACTGTGAAAAAGGTTCAGGAGTAGTTCCAAGAACATGAAGCGGATTCACATTTATTCAGCGGAATTACATCATGGCTGACCAAAGTATACATACACCTTTAAAGCGACTGTATTCCCTGTCAGAGATGGCATCTTTCAACAAGACAGTATTCCATGCCACACTGTGAAAAAGGTTCAGGAGCAGTTCCAAGAACATGAAGCGGAATTACATTTATTTAGCGGAATTACATCATGGCTGACCAAGTATATATACACCTTTAAAGCGACTGTATTCCCTGTCAGAGATCGCATCTTTCAACAAGACAGTGTTTCATGCTACATTGTGAAGAAATTTCAGGAGTGGTTCCAAGAACATGAAGTGAAATTACATTTATTTAGCAGAATTACATCATGGCTGACCAAGTATACATACATCTTTAAGGCGACTGTATTCCTTGTCAGTGATGGCATCTTTCAACAAGACAGTATTCCATGCCACACTGTGAAAAAGGTTCAGGAGTAGTTCCAAGAACATGAAGCGGAATTACATTTATTCAGCGGAATTACATCATGGCTGACCAAAGTATACATACACCTTTAAGGCGACTGCATTCCCTGTCAGAGATGGCATCTTTCAACAAGACAGTATCCCATGTCACACCATGAAAAAGGTTCAGGAGTAGTTCCAAGAACATGAAGCGAAATTACATTTATTTCCATGGCATCAAATTCACGGACATAAATCCTTTCGAGCATTTGTGGTTTGAGTTGGAGAAATGGGTGCAAGCAGAATCACCCAAGCCATATGATTTACAGGAACTGTGGGAACTTTTATTTCAGTCATGGTACCAAATATCAAGAGACACCTACCAACATCTCATTGAATCTATGCCTCATCAGATGAGAGCTCTTTTGGTTGTAGAAGGACCTACATCATATTAGGTAGGTGGTTTTAATGTTTTGGCTGATTGGTGTTTATGTTCTTGACTCCTCATTATAATACTTTTCTAAGTGAGAAAAAAACAGAGCACAGTTGTGCATAGCCAAAATCACATATTGCATAAAAGCTTGCCCATCTGCTTTTCAGTAGAAAGATGCAGGCAGTTTAGTTAATCACCTCTTGTAAATGTACACTGCTCAAAAGAATTAGGGGAGCAAAAGATATTGTAAGGAAAATCATGTGTGACTGACATTGTTGAACATAAAATATTATTTTTACTTAAGATGTAGTAAAATATTCAGTAATATGGGTAAGGAAAAAGCACACTAGTGAATATATTTTGTAATGTTATCATTTAATACACACGATGTGATATGCTATACAACAATATGCATATCTGTAGAAAAAAAAATCAAGGTGGTAATTGACATCTAGTAAGATGTGTGGTCACCTTGAATGGCTAATACATGCTGCTCACTTGTGTGGCATAAAATTTGAGGTTATTGAGTATCTTCGCTACTCCTCAATGAAGGCAGTCTCCAATTTAGAAAGAGTCATTGGAAGTGCAGGCTGAGCTGCAAATGTGTCTGCCAAGTGTGTCCCAGGCATGCTCAATTGGATTTTAATCAGGGCAGCATGCCGACCACTCCATATGCTCAATTCCTTCCTCTTGAAGCATGTTGTCCACTAGCCTGCCTATGAGGTCAAGCATTGTTGTCCATAAAAAGTAACAAATCACCAACGGCTGCAGCATACGGCATGACAGTAAATCTGAGAATCTCATCTCTATATCTGTGTGGCTGTCAGACTGCCAATTTGGATGGCATATTGGTCTATATTATGTCCACCAATACTTATGCATACCCAGACCATCAATCTATCTCCACCATAATGTGTTTTGTTTTTTGTACGAAAGCTGGGTTATGTCATGTGCGGGTTCCCTCCAGATAAGAACTCTTCAAATGTCAGACTCCAGACTGAATCTCAACTCATCAGAGAAAAGTACTTGACTCTACTCATTGTGTCCCCAACCATGATGTTCCTCAGCCCAGTTTCTAAAGGCCGTATGGTGTCGTTCAGTTAAAGAGACACATATCATTGGCCTATATGCAGAAAGGCCACCTTGGTGAAGGTGATTAGGGGAGTTGGCAATGTGCGTCGTGTTGACATAAGAAGCTCTTGCTGGAGCTGAGTAGCATTTTTCTACCTGTTCTGATGGCCTGTTAACAATAGATAACGGTCGTCCCATGTTGTATTTGCTTGTGGACTTCCTTTATGTTGCCTTCTTCAAACACTTCCGATGTCCTGGAATCATGTCCGCAGTCGAGGAACGATGCTTCATTATGCTTTAATGGCTTCTGCTACCACCTGCTGTGTCTTACCTGCTTCCAGCCTGCCAATAGCTCTCCATGCCATTGATTCCGGTAAACCATGCTATTGAGACATCATTCAAACTGAAGAGTTCAAGAAACAAAATGTCACAATAAATGCAGAGGAATGATTCTGGTAAACCATGCTATTGAGACATCATTCAAACTGAAGAGTTCAAGAAACAAAATGTCACAATAAATGCAGAGGAATGAGCGAGCTCCCAGAAAACCTACGGTTTTTTTTTTATCTCAATCCGTAATTTATGCATTCTGATGCCACAGATGCTAATCCTATAAGGATATGCATGATTCAGCTGTCTGCATCACATTTGACTTGCATTTTCCACATTTCAGTAAGATATCACGTGATTGTCTTGCATAATGTCACCAAAGTCACATGCTCCCTTAATTATTTTGAGCAATGTATGTTGTATTATGTGAGCATAATGCTCTAGTACTTTTGCTCTTTCCTTTTTGTACAGAAAAAAGAACTTAGATTTTGCAATTTGATTTTTATACATTTCATTTCAGTTATTTGTGTTATAGGTTTGTGTCAAAATCATTGGATAAAAATATGTAAGAAAACCTTAATAGAATCACTGACCTTTTTCTTTATTAGAGGAAGAATACTACACTTCTTCCAAAAGCATAATATAGCATGTGCAAAATTAACAAATAAATTATTTCTGTGCTGAAAATAATATGATTGTATGTCTCTCATGTATTTGAGATGATTCCTTCTTCATTAATTTCTGTGGTAAAATAAATCCATTTTTGTTATGTCTACAGACAACTGGTGTTCATTGAAAGTATGATATATTTGCTAGACTGATAATTAATTCCTTCATCTGTTCCAGAAAATTCTATCTATTGGCTTACATTTTAATAAAGTGGAGCCATCTAAGATTATGTAAACAGGTTTTTTTCTACTACATAAGCCGTGTTCTTTAGAGAAGAAATAAGACTTGCATCTGGGTGTAGCATGCTGACTTCTTGTGAAACTATAGTTATTTCATTAGTAACAAGATAGGAAGAGAATGTAACTCATGAATTTTTTAATTCTTAGCTGCTAGTTGAATATAACAGAAAAAAAACCCAAAACTGTTTTGAAGATGAGTTATTTAATGAAAGTGCATAATACAAAAGTAGGAAAGGCAAAGCATTGTAAGTAATAAAAAGAAAGAAATCATGTCAAAAATGACTGTTGGCATTTTAACATGAATTTAAAAACAACTGAAAATATCACAAAGATAAAATCCCAGATATGCAATCTCACATAGAACTTTGCGGGCGATCTTAGTGAGAGATGGGTTTGCCTCCTTGTAGCGCTCTGTGAGCAATGGTGCACAGAACAGCAACTAGGGCCTCTGTGAATCTTGGAGAGGTGCCAGCTGGTTTTGTGTGACATTGGCAAAAAGACCCCAACTCACTGGGTTTTGTTACAGAATCCTTAGGTTGAATGCCCGACTGGAACCATCAGCTGTGGGCTAATCCCCCACACTGATGCACCTACCTGATGAAAAAGACACAAAGAAATGTTAGAAATGACTCAAGTGTGGGATATGGTGGACCTACCACACTTGAGAAGGACAGTCCATCACGGAATAGACCTGGAATTTCTAAAAGGCACATGAAAAAGAGATCACGGCTGAGTGAGTGTAAGATTGGTGTATGGAATACTGGAGGTATAAATGGCAAGATGAATGAGGTGATTGAAGAAATTAATAAGTATAAATTGGATGTGCTGTGTGTAAGTGAAATCAAAAAGAAGGAAATTGGGATAGAAGAAGTGAATGACACAGTGAGTGTATGGTCTAGAGTATTGGATAATGTTAGGCGACAGGCTGGTGTAGGTGTGATTTTAAGTGAAAAGATGAAGAACAACTTGATCCACTACAGCTGCACCAGTGAGAGAATTCTTTGGATACGTCTGAAAGTGAAACTTCAGAGAATAGTAATTGTTGTAGTGTATGCTCCTTGTGACTCGGAACCTTCTGATAAGAAGGAAGATTTCTGGAATGAACTAAAAGCTGTTTTGAGCCAGTTTGGTGCTAAAGAGAAAGTTATTATAGCAGGGGATTTCAATGCTCGAGTAAGTGTGCAGAATATAATCTCTGACAATGTTCTGGGTAAGTTTAATGATCCTTGTGTAAATAATAATGATGAAAGATTAATTACATTCTGCATTGAGAATGGTTTGTGTGTATCTAATACGTTTTTCAACCACAAATATATCAACACATATGCTTAGGAAAATCGTACTCTTGGTCAAAAGAGTGTTATAGATTTAGTTGTTTATGATCAGTGTCTGAAACACTCAGTTGTTGACACTCGTGTGATGAGAGGTGCGGATGTTGGCTTTGATCATTACTTGGAAGTATCATGAGTGAAACTAAATGTTGGTTGAGAAGGAATAGGAAGAAGCCCAGGATTGAAAGAACTTGGTAGTATCATGAGTAAACTAGACGTTGGAGGAAAAGGGATAGGAAGAAGCCCAGGATGGAAAGAATAAAGGTTGAAAGACTTCCTGAAGATCATCAGCATTATGCTTACTCACAGAATGACTGAAGGAGCTGAAGTCATGTGAGAGGGATGTAGAAAGGAAGTGGGAATGTTTTAAGAACTGTGTTGTCACTGCTGCTGAGGAGTTCTGTACCACCACAATAGTTGGTATCTATAGAGGTGATGCTTGGTGGAATAGTGAGATTGATGAGGCAGTAAAAAGAAAGAAGGATGCCTATTTGGGAATGTTGCAAGGTAGAGTTTCTGTGGATGAATACCACTGTAAGATAAGAAGCATGAAGCAGATAAATTGGTTTGCCAGAGTAAGGCAAAACATAGGAAGGAGAAGGTGGAAAGGCATGAATTGGCTCTTTGAAAAGATAGAAATACTTTCTGGAAGTACATGAGACTCAGGAAAAATAGGGGAAACAAAGTTGTAAGTTGTGTGAAGAATAGGATTGGGGAAATGATATAGTAGCCCAATGAGTTAAGTGAAAGATGTGGTGAATACTTTTATGAGTTAATAGATCAGGAAAGCAAAGGGGATTCTGAGGCAGAAGCAGATGATGTCACAGTGAAGGCGGGAAGCGCAGGAGGGATCTCAAGAGAAGTGTGTAAAGCTTTAAAATCTCTTCAGAATGGTAAGACTTCAGGAGTTGATGGCATAACTGCTGAGATGTTGAAATATGGTGGTGACTCTGTAATTGACTGGTTAATTGAAATTTGCCAGTTGTGCTGGGAGCTAAGAATGGTCCATCGGGATTGGAAGGATGCTATCATTGTTCCCTTTGATCAGACTTACTGCAAGAACTATCGTGGTATTAGTCTGCCAGGAAAAGTGTTTGGTAAGGTCATTATTGAAAAAGTACGGAGTCTTACATCAGTGAAGGTGTGGGATATTCAGAGTGGTTTCATGCCTGGTAAAGGCTGCACTAACCAAATTTTCGCATTATGCATGATGATTGAAAAGTATCTGGCTGTTGGTAAGAAAGTTTTTGCTGCCTTCATAGATTTAGAGAAAGCTTATGACCGAGTAAATAGGACAGTTCTGTGGAAGGCATTGAATGAACATGGTGTTGCTGGGAATCTACTTAATAGTGTAAAAGCCATGTATGCTGGCAGTAGAGCTTGTGTACGATTGAATAGTGTTTTATCAAAATGGTTTTCTATTGGTGCAGGAGTCAGGCAAGGTTGTGTAATGTTGCCATGGCTGTTTAATATATTTATGGATGCATGCATGCGTGATGCCAAAGTAGATAATACTGGTTTATGTCTTGGTGATATCTGTGTGTGCAGATTGCAGTATGGTGATGGCACTGTCCTGTTGGCAGAGAGCAAAAGTGAGTTGCAGAGTATGTTGTCCCGGGTGTACGAAGTTTGCATGAAATTCAAACTGTGTATTAATAAGAGAAAAACCAAAGTTATTGTTTTTGATCGAGGAACTGGTAGTACTGAATGTAATTTAAGTCAAAATGGCACAGTGATTGACCAGCTGAATGAGTTTGTGTATTTAGGAAGCATGTTTGATAGAGAGAACACATTGGATAGTGAAATTAGTAGGTGAGTGAATTCTTCATTGAAAGTCATAGCTGCCTTTGAAGGTTTTCACAGGAATGATGGGTTCTCAAGGGAGTCCTGCATGTCTGTGTATGAAAGTGTAATTCTTCGTTCTCTGATGTATGGCAGTGAAACCTGGGTATTACAAATGAAACATAGGAGTTGTTTGTATGCTGGAGAAATGCGTTACTTACGGGTGGTTTGTGGCAAGACATGTTCTGATCGTGTGAGGAATGAAGATGTGTTACAGTTGTGTAATGTGAAGCAAAATATTGTTAGCAAGGTGGAGACTAATAAGCTTTGGTGGCTCGGCTATGTGGAAAGAATGAGTGATGAGATGCTTACTAAAAAAATTTTTTTAGCCCAAGTGTCAGGGACGAAAGGTAGAGGAAGGCCAAGGAAGTCATTCAGGAGTGTCTGCATGAGAAAAAGATCATCAGTATGAAGTATAGAAGATCTTGTGTGTGTCGTGTGATGGTTGTCAGTGAAGCCTGAGTTGTATGTCAAGATCGCTGTAAATGGAGGAGTTTGATATGGCAACAGTAAGTAAATAATCAGTTAAAAATTATCTGGTAGTTTATTTTTTTCTTTGTGTAGCTAATCTCTGAATCCCATTGAACAGCTTAGTGTTATGTATGTATGTATATAGAACTTAAAGTGAAGACAGTAGCAGTGGCAGAAGAAGATAAAGAAATGGAAAATTTTCATTTAAAACTAAATGAAGCAATGATAAAACGTGCATATAGTGAGTGGTCAGTAGATTATGATGCAAAAAGTCACATGATAAAAACACTGTTCCAATAATATAATAATGATAGAACAGGGTAACAGTGGCTCATGAATAAAATCTGAAGGTATAGAAATATTCTAATTGGACCAAAGCTAATTAGGGAACAATTCACAAAATAGTAATATAAGATGTCGTGTATGTTTCAGAAACCAGCAACAAATTTGTCAGTGATAAAAATTGTTGAAAATGGGTATGACATTCTGTGTGTTCAGAAATTAACAATGTCTAATTACACATGGGCACGTCATCATAGGAAATGTACAGTGGACACATTACATTTGTATTATCTTCTATTGCTAAAAGAAAAAACAAATTTGGCCGCAAAGTGCGAGAATAAAGTTTGCTTGAACTTACATCATAGGAAACCAGGACTCATTAAAATCAACTATCTAGAAAAATTTCATTGTTGAATTGCAAAGAACAAAAGAACAGGGAATATTGCTGTAAAGAAAGACTCACGCTGTGTGTGTGAATCCTTATTCTGAACAAATAGATTCTGAGTATTAGACTTGAGTACATGCAGACAGACACTGAAAGGACAATTATTTCACACACCTATTTAATAGCATGTAGGCCAATCTTTCACTCTCACAATAACAGTAACTCTTGTGGGATTGACTGTACAATATTTTGTGAAACTTTCAGGTAGTATTGTGGCCAATGTTCCAGGACAGCTGCCCGTAAAGAGCTGAGAATTGCTAGTGTTGGGTTTCAGAATTTAATCTATCTCTTCATTTCATTCTGCAAATGCTCAATTGGGTTCAAATCCAGTGAATGTGGGGGCCATTTGAGAATTGCAGATCCACTGCAATTCTCCTCCAAAGAGTTTTTCACTAAATGAGAACAATGAGATGGGAGTTTGTCATGTTGGAAAAATGCATCCTGTTGTGGAAAACACATTGACGTGAATGAGTGTAGATGGTTGGCAACAAGTACATTAGCATGTCCTTTTGTGGTGTTAGTGATCAGAGAGGGTACAAAGGACCCCCAGGTGGCCCACAGAAACTCATCCCACACAGCCTCCACTAGCCTTCAACACCTCTACTTGACCATTGAGGTTCATGACCTCATGTGATCTATGCCACAGACACCTACCCTCCTGCTGGCATGTTGTAGTGTGATCCTCAACTCTTTGTACCAAGCTACACATTTTTACGCTGTCCAATGGTGATGTTCCTTCACCCTTGGTTGGAGCCTTATGGCCTGTTGATATGATATTAACAAGGATACTCAATTTGGGTGTGGGTGTTGGCTGCTTTATTGTGATGGGGTAACACAGGTTTGTGAATGGGTGTGGTTGGTATTATAAATTATGCTTTTAGTATATCTGGTGCAAATAAGTTCAGAATCTTCAGGTGGCAATAAATATTTCATAACTTTTGTAGATTATTCCTCAAGATGTGTATAAATGTAGTGATACTGAAATGTAAGGATAACACATCTGTAAAGATTCGGGTAACATGTAACTACTGTATAAAGCAGCTTTTGAGGAAAGACATGCGAATGCTGTAGATTGATTTTAAAAGATGTTCAGCATATCAGATAATCAAATGCTGAGCAATGAATGGTACCTTGTTTATCACAGATGTAGTTGGAGAAAGGGACAAAATGTTTGCTAAAAAATGTAATGATGTTAGTTGCAGGCTGTAGATGACAAGTACTGGTCTAAGGCCATATTATCTGCCACATACACTCAGAACAAAATTGTCATACAAGCAGTGTGAAAATCTCTTATTTCAATTCTGAAAGAATGTACTCTATATCTTGATCACATCAGAAATTTTGGATTGGGGCCTGTGCATGTAAACTGAGTAAGGGAAGAGGGTTTGGTAATCAAGAATGGGAAATAGTACTTATGAGATGATTCTATAGAATCTGAATTCCATTGAGAGATGATACACACAGTTATTTTATATCAAATTTGATGAAAGAAATATAGGTTGTAAAGGATCATGCATTTTACATTAAAAAAATAAATAAATAAATAAATAAAAATAAAAATACACAAGCTTTTGACCCAACTTGGGTGTTGATCACCTGTGTGACAGGTGATCAAGAAACTGAAGATACACAGAAGCTTTTTGACCCAGCTTGGGTCTTGATCACCTGTCATGTGGGTGATCAAGACCCAAGTTGGGTCAAAAGCCTCTGTGTATCTTTTGTTTATTTTGGAACATAAAATGCATGATCCTTCTCAACTTATATTTATCTTTGAATAAAGCTCATGTTGAGAAATGGCTTCTTAGTTTCTTAATTCATTTACTATTCTAAAACAACTATTATGGGAATTTTACTAGGAAATTTTTTCATTTAAATTGCAAATTTTCGGAGAAAACTCTTCTCCTTCTTCAGGCTACAAAAAGACAGCCTGAAGAAGGAGAAGAGTTTTCTCCGAAAATTTGCAATTTAAATGAAAAAATTTCCTAGTAAAATTCCCATAATAGTTGTTTTAGAATAGTAATTATATTTATCTGTTGTACATGTATTGTATCATTTCTAGTTTTGATGAAAGAAAAGGAACAGAAACTAAGCATAACCTATGAAGGTGAAATAGAAAACATACAAAAGTAATAGTTGAGAAGAAAGAACAGTTATTACAAATGTAAAAAGTGACACTGAAATAAAAGAAACAAAACCTAAGAATGTTCCAAGATCTACAAGAGAAAATAAAAGGAAAACCACCAAAGTTTAACATTCATAGACATAAAAAGAACAGTGCAGAAAGACCAAAATGTTTGACTCTATAAAATTAAGAACTTAATGCATTTAAGAAAAACGACACGTGAACATTAGTGGTTCTTCCAAAGAGGAAATTAAAAAAAACATGTCAAAAGCAAATGGATCTTCAAAACACAACCCAATCCCAGTATGAAATGGGGACTTTAAGCTTAGTTGCCTAGCAATAAGTGATATTTTGAACAACCTGGAGTATATTTCAAAGAAACTTTCTCTCCAGTTGTCAAACATACAATGATAACAGCTCTTTTTATAAATAAAATTGCAAGTTCACTACTTAGACACAAAAACAACTTTTCTTTCTAGTAACTTAATAGTTTAAATGGTTCAACCAGAAGGATTAGGGGAGTCCCTGCAGGAAAGAAAAGTATGCAAACTAAGGATATGCTAGGATTCACTATTCATTGATAGCAAAACAGTGTTTTGATCACTGGGATTACTAACTCCTTACCATTGTGCTCTTACAATGAGAAAGAATGAAAAAAATGCAGAGATTACATTATAGGTCTGCATACATCAAATTGGCCCATGCTCTTCACAAAAGAAACTGGTTCAGATAGTTGTTTCTGATCACCCTTTTTGGATAGACACTTGCAGTGCAAGAAGGAAAAGTATGTAAACTTAGGAGATGTTGGGATTCACCATTCAATGATGGTAAAACAGTGTTTTTTTTTTTTTTTTTATTGGGATTACTAATTCCTTGTCATAATGCTCTTGCAATGAGAAAGAACAGAACAAAATGCAGACATGGCATATAATAAATGCATATGTCAAATTGGCCTGTGTTTTTCACAAAAGAAACGGTGATTTTGATAGTTGTTTCTGGTTACCATTTTTGGATAGGCTTGTTTTTATGTGAGTGTAATGTTTAAGAACTTCTGCCTTTTCATTTTGTGATGCAATAGGCTTTGATTGTGACACTTGAATTTTTGTTTCAACTCGGCTGTTTGTGTTATGGATTCATATTAAAACCATTCACGAAAATATGGCTGGTTAACCTTTTTTTGGGGGGATTATGGATTGTTTTAATAGAAAAATTGACTGCAACCAACATCATTCATTTCTATTCTAGGTGTTTGGTGGTTGTTGTTTAAGGCTATCTTTGAATGAGTGTTAGGCTTCATCTTCTGCGATAGATGGTACAAAATATCACTCCTTGGGCGTGGCTTTTAAGTCTTGAGGGATTGTCCCAGAAGTTGGAGCCAGCGAACGACTGAAGACCTTACCGTATTCAGAATGGCAGCGGCCTATCATTAGCTCCACAATGAAAAGACAAAATACTCGCTGTTATGTTTTAACCAGTGACATTGTTTGGGGGTGGAGCTTAGTAGGTAGGCGTAGTTTCTGTCTCAAATTCAAGTGTTTTCTGGTAATGTACACATTTTCTCTTCAAAAAATGAATGTAAAGTAGAATTTAAGATGATCTGTAGAAGACAAGATTCCAGTCTCACTTCAGTACCAATTCTTTGATTTCTATTTGGCCTAGATAATGGAAAAAATGAGACAGAAATGAGAGATTTTGTTTTTTCCACACAGAAACACTGCCAAGCTAACTTCTGACGCCATCTAGCGCCAAATTGGAATACTTTCGAGTCAGATAAACTGAATTTTTTAAAAAATTCTAACATTTTTCGGAAAAATAACTGCGACACGTATTAGATATAGGTCGTTTTTATTTGTGCTCAAAATTTCAAACTCTACAAAGTAGTAGTTTTTGAGAAAATGTGTACAAAAGAATTTGCATTACAGATATAGGACAGAATTTCTGTTACACTCATTCAAAGACAGCCTTAACATAGCCAGGAATTAGTAGGTGAGTAAATTCAGCTCTTAAATTCAGTTTTACTCGAGGAGGATTTCCATAGAGTTCTGAATTCAAAAGAGGCATGCTCTGTATGAATGTGTAATTGGTTCTACTCTGTTGGGTTATAATGAAACTGAAATCTGTAGTAATGTCCTAAGAATAATTTGTACATGGAGGAATATGTGTTACTGACATGTCAAGGCTCACTCTGATCAGGGGCAGAATGAAGATGTTTTCAGGGCCGGGTGGAACTTTTGCGGGGCCCGGGGCAAAATTTTATTGGGGGCCCTAGAAAAATCTCACATTTTAAAGTTATGTGAAACGTGGCCGCCGTAAAGTCCCTCCAGCCTCCATCGCACTAACAAACACATCAAAATTATCATGAAGAAAAAAATCGCCCCAAAGAAATATTTATTTTTAAACCTCAGGTAAAAAACACAATAATATTTAAACATGAATTAAAAGGTTTGAGACAATAAAGAGTGTTAAAACCTATGATTTTCTTTCTGGGGGATGATGATTAATGATGATTTTTAACAAAAAAATTTCTTATAAGGAGATAAAGGCATAATTTACAGTAATCCCTGAAAATTTCTCTAATGTTTTTATCCCCCCCCTTTGGGAGGAAGACGAGAGCTTTGATTTTTACTTCCTCTTATTTAGAACAGAAAAAAGACCTATTTTTTTTACTCCTACTGTACGTAATAAAAAGCAATCGACCTAAAATTAAATTTAAAATAACTAAAATAAATAAATAAGACAATACTGATGCGGAAATATATATTGTATGTTCTAGATAGTAGATACCCCAAGAAAGATTCGAATATTGTTCTGTGATAATGATAGGTATTTAAATTTAATAAAGGAATTGCTGATGAAACAGGAATTTAAGAAAAACAGTATTTTCCTAAATATGATACTTCATACTTCAGTGTTGCTGCTCTGAAATCAGACATGGCCAACGCAACATTGAAGTCTATGCAGTGAAACAATTTTTTAATAACCTATTTATTTAGTGAAATCAATAAGTTCAACACCCGCAGTTCAGCAATACAATATTCGATATGGTAAACGGTAAAAATACCCCCGGAGAAAATACCCCTGAAAACTGAAATGCGGAAAAAATGCTCCCGGAAGAAATAAACTGCCACACAGGAACACTGATGTGTGGCAGTGTTCCGGTGTGGCAATTTACCGGCAACCCTGCCACACATCTCTCAGCAACTTGGCCACAAAATTTCAGGGGGTGGGGTATAAAGATTGCCATTTCTGAGCCTATATTGATAACTGGATTGGGAACTCCAAACGAATTTCGAGAAAACGTTCCATGTAAGCCAAGCGAAAATTGTACTTTAATTTGAAGAAATAAATTGCTGAGGATCCAAGGTACACTTAGTTTGGGGGAGGGCTCTACCCCCAACTTCCGTAATTTTATATTCTGGACCTCTAGAGTCGGTCAGTATATCCTCGATGTTACCCCTGAATAGGTACACTTGGTTTGGGGGAGGGCTCTACCCCCAACTTCCGTAATTTTATATTCTGGACCTCTAGAGTCAGTCAGTATATTCTCGATGTTATCCCTGAATAGCTCTTAGAAACTGGGGGGGGTTACCCCACCCTCCTGAAAATTCGTGTGGTCGTGTACAGAATCATTGTATAAAGCATGGTACTAATGTTTACAGCTCTACCTCCATTTCAACATTTTGAGGGAAAGCCCCCCCCCATCATGGACCTCACGGACACTTCAAGGAGAACTTCCTGGATACGCTGACAGACTCCAGCGGCCCAGAATATATTTTTACAGAAGTTCGGGGTATACCCCCCCCCCCCAACCAAGTGTACCTCGGATCCTCGGCAATTTCTTTCTTCAAATTAATGTACAATTCTCGCTTCTCGCTTGGCTTACATGGGACGTTTTCACGAAATTCGTTTGGAGTTCCCAATTCAGTTCTCAATATAGGGCCCAGAAACGGCAATCTTTATAGCCCCCTCCCCCCTTTGAACTTTTGTGGCCAAGTTGCTGAAAGATGTGTGGCAGGGTTGTCGGTAAATTGCCACTCCAGAACACTGCCACACATCAGTGTTCCTGTGTGGCAGTTTACATTGAACCGTTTGTTCTGGGGGTATTTTTTCAAGGGGCATTTTTTCCGCTTTTCAGTTTTCAGGGGTATTTTCTCCGGGGGTATTTTTACCTACATCCATTCGATATATATATATCGTACTGCTGAACTGCAATACGATATATATTTTCAGGAAGTCTATATATAGACTTCCGGAAAATTTGTAGGGAATTTAGACAGATTTTGATAATTTATAAAATTTTATTTCGGAGCTGCACTTGTATCAAACTGCTATTTCGCTATTTACAGCGTTCGTTGTAACCTATCCCAAGGACTTGACAGTCAAAGATTCCAAATTATTTGGCTAGGATGGGTGTACACCCCTTAAAAATCAACGCCGCTTTGAAATCAGTGAAAGCACATTAAAATGCAAAATCGGACAATATTTTGCGTAGCGAATATAAAAAGGTGTAGTGTCGGCTGTGTGTACATTCAAACGCTGTTTAGGAAACATTCGGGCAGCATGACTGAAAATTTAAATCTCAGTAAAATTTGTTAGGTTTCTATTGGAAGTGAAATGTTCATCATCCTTCTTTTTTTTTTTTTTTTTTTTGTCAATATTCAAACGCTGCTGGGCCACTCCAAAATAAAACGAAATAAATTAGCTAAAAAGTTGTTTTTTTCTTTTTTAAATACTTATTTTAGCAACTGATTTGCGATGTAGGCATGTAGCACATGGAGTAATTGACAAATAAGTAATTGACAATTATATATATATATATGTGTGTGTGTGTGTGTTTTTCATATTTTAAGTTATATATATATAAGTTTTTTATATTTTAAGTTATATATAACTTTTTCATATTTTAAGTTATTGAACAATTGGTATTCAAATATAGACAAAAACAACTTTGATATAACTCTTTTTAGTTTTTTTAATTAAGTCTGGGGTGTACACACAAACTGTTTAATAAAATTAAGGAATCGCAAAAATGCAAAAAAGGGAAATGTTTATACTGAAGAACAAAACACCCAGTGTACTATTTCTGGAAAAGTTTCTCGGAACTGGTTTACACATAAAAATATGTATCGTATTTCGTATTTCATGATTTACCATTGTATTTTTAATAGATGGTACTTAAGATGTGATTAGTTAATGTCCTATATTTGACTGTTCTCTATTATTATTTCTCTGTATAATTTCAGTAAAATTCCAAACAACCACAACACTGCCAACACGCATCCGTGGATAGATATAACTGATTTAAAATTAAGGTGATATCGAAAATAAAAGGACAGGAAATAAATAAATAATCACACGTACCTTTGACCTTGAGACGTATCATTGCCCATGTCTATGGTGTTTGGAGATGGAGACTGCTGGATAATAATCAAACTCTTATTCCCATCAATCTCTTGGTAGCAAATTCATGAATAACATCAGTAAAGTCTATTTCTTGGCACAGATTGTTTTCAATTGATAATGTTGATAAACCATTCAATCTTTCCTGACTCATCGTTGACCGCAAATAGTTTTTTATGAGCTTCAATTTCGAAAAACTTCTTTCTGATGACGCTACTGTTACTGGAAGTGTTAGAAAAATTCGAAGCGAAATAAAAATGTTTGGATAAATGTCTTCTAGTTCATTTTTGCAAATGTATCTTAAGCATTCTAGTGGTGAACTGGAATTTTCAGGAATAACATTACAAAAATATTGTAGCTCTTCAAAAAGTTCACTGCCTTCTATGTCACAGGAATCTTCGTCCGTCAGTCGGTTATGAAGTGTCATGCAGTTGTTTCTCAAAGTTTTTTTACATTCATTTTTCAAAGCTGGTATATTGCTTAAGAAACCAAATACACTAGTATAATTTTTATAAATTTCGAAACGTTTTTGTAACGAGGCCAGGGCAGTGTCAACAATTTTAAAAATATATTCAATTTCAAACGAATCGTTAGGGTTATTTAATGGTTCGTCATTACTTTCGTACGTGAAAAGTTTCCTCTTAAGAGAGACGTGTTTCATTTCAAATTCAGCAGCAATATTCAAAGATTTTGCTAAATCATTAGCTTCTGCAGTTGCTTTATCGTAACCACTGTTGCAGTATTCAGTGAAGAACTGCACTAAATGCTATAAGTGCTGTGCCGCAACATTCATGTCAGCATTATGTTTTTGTAGTATTTTACTAGTTATGTTAACTTGTACCAAAATATCATACCATATTACTAAACTAAGTATGAACTCATATTTATGTATGATTTTAAAGAGAGACTGGGCTTCAACTTTCAAATTAATATCCAGGGTGACTTAAACGAGTTCAGTTAGTGCATTACAAACGCCTTGGACTTGAAAGCGAACAGCTTTTACACTGTCTAAACGGCATTCCCATCTAGTTTCAGACAAAGGTTTGAGAGAAATAAGTGGGTTATGTTTTTTGAAAACATCCCACCTTGTAGTCGAAGCTGAAAATAGTGTATAAATTTTTTGCAGTGCACAAAAAAAGTTTACTGCCCGTGTGGAAGATCTTGCAATATCATCAAGTATTAAATTCAAATTATGACAAGCACACGGCACGTAAAAAGCGCGAGGATTTTCTTTTATTATTAGAGCTTGAACGCCCTGATTTCCCCCCTTCATATTGGCGCCATTATCATATCCCTGCCCACGGCAGTCGGCAAAATTTATATTTTGTTCCTTTAACTCTGTTTTTAATGTTTCCGCCAGCCCTTTTCCAGTGGTGTCACATACAACTAAAAAGTTGATTAAATGTTCAGCTATCTCAGCATTTTTGTTTCTGATATGAACAAACCATATAATAAAAGATAATTGTTCTTGATGACTTATGTCTGGGGTACAGTCGAGAAGGACTGAATAATATTTCGCTTCAGTCACCCGGTCTTTGATTAACAATTTAATTTTTTCAGCCATAACATTTACTAATTCATTCTAAACTGAATGGGTTAAATAATGCCTATTTTTTTTTTTTTTACAATATGATTAACATGTTCCTCCATTACTGGGTCAAATTTGGAAAGCAATTTGATGAGTCCGAGAAAATTACCGTTATTAGGTTCAAATAAGTGTTCATTTGTACCCCTAAATGTCATGTTTCGGTGTGCTAAATAAATAATTATTTCAATTAAATGCTGGAAAATCTTTACATACCTTCTTCTCTCGTTTTCCATAATATGTTGGTGATTGTTGTCAATGGTCGCTTCCGTTTTCAAATTCTTTTCTAAAGCAAACCATGTCTGAATACATTCTCGATGGAATGCTGATGTTTCATGCTCTTTTAGCCGATCTCCCAAATGCTTCCAGTCATTTAATCCATTATGAGCAAGAGCTGAACGATGAGATGAGCCCCTGAATATCTTGCAACAAAAACAAAACAAAGTGTCGGCAGAGGATGAGTATACTAGCCACCTTCTTTTTATTGACTCTCCATTTTTTAAATGTCGAAAATAGTGCTTGGACGAAAAACATCTTTTCTTCTTATCATGTGGGCATTTAAAGTTCACTATTTGTTTAGGACCACTTCTAACAACCAATATTCTTTGATCGGCCGTAAATTCTTTGGGCCACAAAGCTGGATCCCTGATGATATCTAAATTTAAGCTATCAGCTTGAGTTTGTCTTTCAATTTTGGTAGAAATAATATTATTTTCTTTTTCTGGTTCTTGCGTTTCGAGGAAAATGTTCATTTCTACATCTTTCTCCTCGAATGAAGAACAATTCGAAATCGGATTCAGCTGCGAGGTTTCCGTTGAGGGTGGAGGAATTTTCAATTTCATGAATCGATCCATTGCTCCTTTCTGTATTTCAATTAATTCTTCCGCTCGTTTCGTATTTCGCCTTTTCCCTGCTCCAGACAAGTATTTCCTTCCTCTATCTCTTTCTCTGCTAGCCATGATTATATAATTATACTTGCTGGTTTGGTTGGGTTGAGGTGGAGGTAAAACGTATAATAGATTAAAAAAAATATTTTCCATTTTAGTAACGCCTGCAGTCAGGTGAACTGTGACTGTATATCACCAACAATGTTTTAGACTCAGAAGACTGAGGAAAAGTCCTTAGAAAGCCGTTGTGTTCCTGGCCTGCTTGTGAAGTATAGCTCTGTAAAGCCCCATCCCCCCTTTCCTACACATAAACACATTTAATTTTTGTACAAGAAATGAATCCCAATCACCCAGTTTTATTGCGCTTACCATTCTTCTTTTAAAAGCCAAGAATACAAAGAACCGACAAAGAATCAAACGATACACTGCTGTAAATCTTGCGGCGCCGACTAGGGCTTACAAACACCGTGAAGATAAGGAGTGGGAGAGGACGGAGGGTGCAGGGGTGTCATAACAGACCACATATGGTCTAAAATTGGGGTGAATGCTAGAGGATCCCATATTGTCCGAAATCCTGATTTTCCTATATACCACCCCTCTTATCTTCGATGTTTCGACTGATGAGCAGCTTCCATTAGAAACGAAAGACAATTGGGGACGGAAGTTGTTTTATGCCAAAAGGCTGAACATGCGGCGAAATGTTCTGTACTTGTGTGTTGTGTGTGTGTGTGGTGGGGGGGGTGTCCTGACAGTCATTGAATAGAGTATCGGGACAATTATGGTAGTTCCGTGTGACGAAGGCCGATAACTTTTTCGAAGGGGTAATTTAAAGCTCAGGAGAGAAAAAAATACATAATAAAAATATATATTGTTTTAAGAGCGCAGCACAAAAAAAAATCGCAAAAACAACAGGAAGTAAAAGATAAAAATTATGAATACGAAAAAATTCCAGGGAAAATTATTTTATTTTTATTTCCTGAAGTGCGGGGCCCCTTGAAACGCGGGGCCCAGGGCAACTGCCCAGGTTGCCCCGGTGGTCCAGCCGGCCCTGGATGTTTTTATAGGCAACTGTGTAATGTAAAACAAAATATCATTAGTAATCATTTCTTTGTTCTAATTTTAATTGAGTAACAATACTCACCCTTGAAAACAACTACTTTGTTGGCATATATTGTACATGCATATCTCACCTTCAGTCCTCAGAGAAATTATTTGAATCATCTTTTGTATGTATTCCCAGTAGTTGTTTTTTAACTTTGAATGTGGGGTAAATGTAATATTTTCTGATACTTGCAATAAACTCAAATGGAAGGATACCATCTCTGTGCATAGGTAAAAATTGCACAGATACCAGATACCATCTGTGCATGTGGATACCTAATTTTAATTTTCAGCCTGTTAGTAAGAATTAAGTAACTTTTTCATTATGCAGGTTTTGTGCTGATATTGCTGTTCTTTCTGACTCTCTGAACTATGCCAAATGTTATCCAAAATTAATTAATCATATTCAGAAAATGATTTTCAATATGAAAAGATAAAAGAAAGTCATAATGAGAAGGATTGGCATTAAAGCACGTAACATGATAAAAATTGAGAGAAGCATTAAATTCTCATATTACATTAGAATTTAGTGTTTCTCTCTCACAGAAAAGAAAGTCATGGTTTTTGAGAGCGAGATGTTTATTGTTAATACGGAAGTCTCAAATTGTTAGGTGATGTTTGTATAAAGAGAAATTTTTTTCCAGTGTTTGTTGTGTTATATGTTGTCATCTAAAAGAAAACTGCTGCAACATTATTGTGCTGTGAATCAAGCAATGAGCCTTAAACCTACCAATGTCTTCATTAATTTGCAATTTACTTTTTCATTAGTCTCTTGCCCCTGTAGAAATATAATCCATGCATAGTATTTAATAAAATAAACATGATGAATGTTGAAATCAGTTATGTAATATATGTTGCTGTTGGTACTGACCAACATTATGAACAGAGTAATTTTGCCTCTATGTTTACAGGTGATGATGCAAGAAATCCCGTACCCACCTTATCATTTTAGAAACTTTACAGTGATAGATGCTGTTGGAATGTTCATGTGCGGTGGTTTCTTATTGCTTAATATGATCATCCTGAAACGTGTAATGGATGAAAAGTCAAACAGATCTAAGGTATGGTTAACATCTCATTCATTAGAAAAATCATTTTATTCATTATTTAGAATAACACACGTACACACACACATCACTAAGCTGTTCTCTAACATTCAGAGGTTATCTCCACAAAGAAATACAAACTACCAGATAATTTTTAACTGATTATTTACTTGCTGTTGCCATATCAAACTCCTCCATTTACAGCGATCTTGACATACAACTTGGGCTTCACTGACAACCTTCACACGACGCACACAAGATCTTCTGTACTTCATACTCATGATCTTTTTCTCATGCACACACTCCTGAATCTGATCCTCCCGTGACTTCCTTCCAAGGCCTTCCTCTACCTTTCCTTCCTGCTGTAACGTACCAGGAGATGTGACGTACCTGCCAGAAGGACGCACACGACATAAAGGCAGATAGGAATCAGAATAAAATGTCCGCGTAGCTCAAATGGTAGAGCAACTTATTCCGGAATGAGGGGACCCAGGTTCGAATCCTGGCGCGGATAAAAATGACGGAGAAATTCACTTCGTTATAATGGCGCCCGAACTATCCGGATGACCCGACCGTTCACAATCTCGCAATGGTGTGATGTTATTTCCACACCGCGAGATAGGAAAAATAAGAGCAGCACTTCGAAAAAAAAAAAAATAATAATAATAAGGGGAGATGATGTAACGTACCAGGAGATGTGACGTACCTGCCAGAAGGACGCACACGACATAAAGGCAGATAGGAATCAGAATAAAATGTCCGCGTAGCTCAAATGGTAGAGCAACTTATTCCGGAATGAGGGGACCCGGGTTCGAATCCTGGCGCGGATAAAAATGACGGAGAAATTCACTTCGTTATACTGCCACTTGGGCTAAAAAAATTTCTTAGTAAGCATCTCATCACTCATTCTTTCAACATGTCCAAACCACCTAAGAATATTATTCTCCACCTTGCTAACAACATTTTGCTTCACATCACACAACTGCAACACATATTCATTCCTCCCATGATCAGAATGTGTCTCACCACAACCCCCCCCCACACACACACACATAAGCAACACATTTCTCCAGCACACAAACAATGCCTATGTTTCTTCTGTAGTACCCAGGTGTAACTGCCATACATCAGAGTAGGAACAATTACACTTTCATGCACAGCCATGTGGGACTCTCTTGAGAACCCTTCATTCCTGTGAAAACCTCCCAGAGCAGCTATGACTTTTCAATGAAGAATTCAATCTCCTACTAATTTCACCATCCAATTTGTTCTGTCTGTAAAACATGCTTCATAAATACACAAATTCATTCACCTGGTCAATCACTGTGCCATTTAGACTTATATTACATTCAGTACTACCAGTTCTTCTCCCAAAAACCATAACTTTGGTTTTTCCCTTATTTATACCCAGTTTGAATTTCATGCAAACTTCGTGCATCCGAGTCAACATACTCTGCAACTCACTTTTGCTCTCTGCCAACAGGACAGTGTCATCAGCATACAGCAATCTGCACACATGGATATCACCAAGACATAAACCACTATTATCTATTTTGGCCTCACGCATGCATGCGTCTATAAATATATTAAACAGCCATGGTGACATTACACAACCTTGTCTAACTCCTGCACCAATGGAAAACCATTTTGATAAAACACCATTCACTCGTACACAAGCTCTACTACCAGCATACATGGCTTTTACACTATTAAATATATTTCCAGCAACACCATGTTCATTCAATGCCTTCCACAAAAGTGTCATATTTACTCGGTCATAGGCTTCCTCTAAATCTATGAAGGCAGCAAAAACATTTTTTACCAACAGCCAGATACTTTTCAATCCTTATGCGTAATGCAGAAATTTGGTTAGTGCTGCATTTACCAGGCATAAAACCACTCTGAACATCCCACAATTTCTCTGATATAAGACCTGGTACTTTTTCAATAATGACCTTACCAAACACTTTCCCTGGCACACTCAGTAGGCTAACACCACGACAGTTCTTTCAGTCAGTCTGATCTCCTTTTCCCGTGTACAAGGGAACAATGATAGCATCCTTCCGATCCCGAGGGACCATTCCTAACTCCCAGCACAACTGACAAATTTCAGTTAACCAATCAAGTACTGAGTCACCACCATATCTCAGCATTTATGCCATCAACTCCCAGAGCCTTGCCACTCTGAAGAGATTTTACAGCTTTACACACCTCTTCTCTTAAAATCCCTCCTGTGCTTCTATCTCTCACTGTGACATCATCTGCTTCTGCCTCAGAATCATTTAGAATATAACACTACATAAAAAAAACCACTTGAATATAGTTAAAATTCTTTGGTCAAGTTTTAGAAATAATTATTAGTTGTTTGTGCAAAATTGATGGGCTTGTGATTAGTGGCAATAAATACCAAATTTTCTTGCCAGAATAAAAATTTTTGAACTTTTTCTTTTTTTCTTTGTAAGCAAACGTTTTTTTTAAACAAAATGTCTTTTATGGGTTGTGTTTATTCTTAGATTTTAGTTTTATCATCTTCTTGGAACCAGTAACTCTAAAACAGAGTATGCAACTCTTTTGTTGCCTTTAATGTCATATGATTACTAAACTGAAATAAACAGAAACCTTTTTAGAGAAAATAATACCTGTTGTTAGAGTTCTGTGTCCCCATTTACTTCACATGGAAGTATGGCTGTAAACATTATGCAAAACTGAAGCTAGTGGTGTCATAATGTAGTGTGATTTGCAGATATTTTTTATGACAAAATATTAGTTTGCACTTTTTTATCTGTCCTTACAGAGATTAAGTTATAACAAACTATCATTCATTTGAGGTCAAAATTATGAAAACCACACAATTGGATACTTGACAAGCTTGATTTACATGATACTGTAATGATATAGTGTGTCGCATAAATATAGAGACAGAACAAATTCTCGAATAAAAAAGAAACAAGAACGGGCTGAAATGTACACCTCATATTTATATCAAAAGTAGCATAGAGCACACAGCTGCACAATAGTTTGACGGAAACATAACAATTGCAATGCCAAGTACAAGAAAAAAACAGAAATACACTGTCTTAAAAATATAAAGTCTTACTAGTTATGAGCCCCTCCAGTATGAATAGTGGAGCCGTTGTTCCGAATAACATTGAAAACCTGATTGGGCATGCTGTCCACCAAGTGATGTAAGTGTTCCGGATGGAGTGTATACCAGCTTCGTTCAACCTGCTCTTTCAATGCCACCACACTTGAGAACTGCCGTTCATTTGCATACACATCACGAGCTAGGATACCCCAGAGGTTCTTGATAGGGTTCAGATCTGGACTGAGTGCTGGCCAATCCATTACGGTGATGAGTGTTAAACCAGCTTTTTGTTGATGACCGATGGATAGAGGCATTGTCTTGCTGGAACAGATAATCAACACCCGTCAGAGTTTTGGCAAACGGTAGAAGGTGGCTGCTGAGTATGTCCTGATATGTTTAGGAGTTTTGCCTGCCTTGCAGAAAAGTGATATCCATTGTCCCATTGAACGCAAAAGCACCCCAGACCATCACAGAGACCTCTCCTTTGTGTCTGCTGTAGAAGGTGCATGGCTTGTGTCATAAATCATGCCAATAGCAGTTCCAACCGTCAGGGCCATCCAGGTTGAACTTTTTCGCACCGGAGAAAATAGTTGTGATCCACTCGTCCATCCAGTGCATGTGGCTGCTTGCCCATAGCAATCTAGCTTCCTTGTGGTGCCATGTGAGGTGTGGCAGACAGCACAGTTTACCGAGCACAATGTTGCGACTTTCCTTGATTCATCGATGAACTGTGTTCTTTGAGACGGTGACACCAACAGTCCGAGAAACTTGATGTAACCTTTGGGAAGAAACTAAACGCATGATGGCGCGATCATCTCGTTTGGTTGTTATTCGAGGCCTTCCGCGCTGTTTTCTGGCAGTTAACACACTGTGTTTCGATAAAGTCTTAAAAATGACTGCCCTACTCCTCTCCATGGCTTTACAAATTTTTGCTACAGGCAATCCATTTGCTCTCAGTCTCCAAATCTTCTGCACCTCCTCACCAGAAATTTGACTGTTGCATGGCATTTTGGCAAGTGAATGTCTGACGACAGGTCCACTGTCTTTTGTAGGCTGGACAGAATTACTGCCCATGTACGTGCATACAACATGCTCATTTGTACATCTCATTTGCATGTGGCTACTTTAAATAGTTGTCTTTATATTTATGAGACACCTAAAATTACACTATTTCACTTTGTGGTGTTCTTTTCACACAATCCGGTCATCTCGATGGATCAAAACGTTTGTTGTTGGGTTATGTCTAATTAAGTACCACTTCAGCTTCCGACCTATTCGCATTGCATTCACGACGCAAAGTCGACTGTCTCTATATTTGTGCGACGCACCTTACAATGCTGCTTTCACTGTGATTTTGCAGTAAATCAGTTAGCCAGCACGGAAATCAGTAAGATGGTCATGCCAAGCATGTATTCATTTCTCGATAAAAAGACATAAAATCATCTTAAAATAGTAAATTGTGTGATAATATCTTGTTACTCAGCTATGTTAAATTAATTTGATTATTATGACAAAGTATTACATGAAGAATTTACTTAGTCTTCTCCCCCTCCCCCTCTCTCTTCTTTTTCTTCTTTCTAGCAAATGTTTCTGGTATTTTGGTGACAATCAGTATTTGTTTTCAGTGCTTAACTTCACTTCTTAAAGCTTGTAAGCACTGAACATTAATTTTAAAAATTGTTGCCAAATTTAAAAAAAAAATATTTAAAATTATTCACATAACTGAGGGTATTTTCTTAATCCTGTTTATTGTCATTAAACAAGTCACTAATGATAGGAGTCATACATTTTGTGAGTTCATTGATTCTTTATTTCAGTGTGCAATGTAGTAAGTCTCTTTAGTAAGTCTTCTGTTGATTTGTGGCTAGTAATCCAAGATTCTAATTTTATCTCACTGTCTTACACTTGCGTATTTCATAATGTGTTACTATTTCACTGTTCCGTTTTGTCTAGGATGATGGGCTTACTACCTTGGTTCAGCTGAGAGTCGGAGCAGGCATTCCTCCTCTGGGAGGGCGAGACTTGAAATTACACCCTTTTGAATGCAAACTATTTCTATGTTCACTAAAATCATACACAGTTTTTATTGTCTCGTGCCTTTGTTATAGGAAAGTATTATGACCATTCTAAAATCTCACTTCTTGTTTTTGAGAATTTTACTAAAAATGTGAAAACTTGGTACATATCCAAGAGCCAACGGCTGTAAATGTCACATTAAATGTAAAAGTTATGTGATCAGTGATTACATAATACTCTGGGGATATGTAAAATGTAAAACAAACCAGCACAGAAAGAAGGAGTATGATCAGATAGTGAACATAACAATAGGAAGATGCTTTTAGGGTGGAACTTAGAAAATTTTGTTCAAGGTTATATACGAGCACTCGGAGATGCTTTCTGCTTCAAAGCACAGGTGACTAATTAGTTAGCTGTTCTTCCTATGGCATAAACGAAAAGGTCACAGAGGTTAGACATATCCTCATATTTTCCTGTATGCCTCTCCTTCCTTTTTCGAATAATTCCTTTCTTGTATATGAGGGGTCCACACCTCACACAGTCAGTGGTGTAACTTGCACAATGTGCGGCGCTCCCTTGCAAGATTTACTTCAGCGCTGCTAAGCACAGTAATTTTCCCAGGATTTCGAACATGAAGGAGGATGCATTTTTCGCATGGCATGTGTGTGTGGGGGTAGGTGGGCTTAGGAAGTCAGGGAGAGTGTCTGCAAATGTAATGGTGGTACCTAGAGCCCTGTAGTTTAAACTTTTTAAGTAATATATTTGATAACATGTGTAATTGCTTTGTCCAAAACTAAAATAAATCACTTGAAGAAATCATCCTCTTACACCTGACAGATCTGTGGCTGCTGTCAATAAATGTTGACGCCTGTCGTTCACGTAATCCTTGGTAACGGACTGTATTCCCTCATTCTCCACAGGGAATTCCACTGTGTGGCCTCATGCTTTTCCTCATTGGAGAACGATCGAATTATTTACAACCCATTGCAGAGCAATCCTATTACAACCCAAAGTCAAAGAGCCGAACACTTTCAATCTGTAAGACATTCAGTGTTTTAAAAGTGAAACTAGGCATTTACTTAGGCAAAGCTAAAAATACCTTAAAGCAAAATATGAATCTTTGGGTTAATTATTGTGCACATTCAAATTTTTTCATAAAACTATAACTTCCAGCTGCAGTACACCCCTTCGTCACCTGTGCCAGCCCCCCCCCCCCCCCCCACCACCACAGCTGTGGGGGACCGTGGTGGTGGTAGATATGCCACTGCACACAGTAAGTTACTATATACTGTGGTTAGCTGCTGTGCATACTGTACCCAGCTAACTAAAGTTAAAAAAAAAGAATATTGAAATGTGTAACTTCCAAACAAAGATCTTCGCTCTTTCCACGTTTATAAGTGAGTCACGGAAAAATTCTCATTGGCCGCCACCGGGAGTCAAACCCAGGGTCTTCCAGTTACGCGCCGGATATGCTTCCGCTACACCACAGTGGCCTCAATTTCCTCCAAACTCACACACGCTAACTGCCAAGCCAATTTGGCAGGTTGCTTTTGGAGCCCCGCACAATGCTGGGGATTCATCAAAGATGGTAAGCAGCAACTGAAGAAACAATTAGAAGGCGAGTGAATAATTAATACAGACATTCAATGTGGACCAGCAACATCAAACAAAGATCTTCGCTCTTTCCACGTTTATAAGTGAGTCACGGAAAAATTCTCGTTGGCCGCCACCGGGAGTCGAACCCAGGGTCTTCCAGTTACGCGCCGGATATGCTTCTGCTACATCACAGCGGCCTCGAATTCCTCCAGACTCGCACACGCTAACTGCCAAGCCAATTTGGCAGGTTGCTTCTTGGAGTCCCGCACAATGCTGGGGATTCACCAAAGATGGTAAGCAGCAACTGAAGAAATAATATCCGTAACTCACTTATAAACATGGAAAGAGCGAAGATCTTTGTTTGATGTTGCTGATCCACGTTAAATGTCTGTAATTATTATTCATTCGCCTTCTAATTATTTCTTCAGTTGCTGCTTACCACCTTTGATGAATCCCCAGCATTGTGCGGGGCTACAAGAAGCAACCTGCCAAATTGTCTTGGCAGTTAGCGTGTGTGAGTCTGGAGGAATTTGAGGCTGCTGTGGTGTAGCAGAAGCATATCCGGCGTGTAACTGGAAGACCCTGGGTTCGACTCCGGTGGCAGCCAATGAGAATTTTTCCGTGACTCACTTATAAACGCGGAAAGAGCAAAGATCTTTGTTTGATGTTGCTGGTCCACGTTAAACGTCTGTATTAAGTATAACTTCCTTTTTCAGTTAATTTATTCACATGTTACACATTTCTATTTTTTTCGTCCCTCAGAGCATGAATTTACACCCCTAGTATGACCATTCTGGGAGGGTGACCACCCCTCTGCACTCCTGGTAACTATGACCCTGGTCTAATGACCATGGTCCACAACCATAGAACACAGAAGAGCATTTATTGCAGCTGCAATGCAACAATTCCTCCATACGGTCTTATGATGTAAGCACATGACCACAGCACCCTTTTCTGCTGTACATCATTGGCAACAACAACTGAAGTTTTATAAAAAATGTTGGGAGTGCACGACGGAAGAAAATTGCCTTCTCTAATGAATTACATTTCTTTCTGTATTGAGTGAATGGATTGTAAGAGTGAACAGCTACAGAAAAGATGATATGAGATGTCATGGCCCCACTAGTATAGGCAGGTTGCAGAGTGTAATAATGCTGAGTGATGCTTTTCTAGGATGCTCTCAGTCTCTTGATAGTGGTAGATGGCTCTCTGAATGCTGTCATGTACGTGTCCATCATTGGAGACCAGGCTCATCTGTTTATGCTTCAAAACTATGCTGACAGTTTTACAGACAAAGATGGGATGTTCTAACATGGCAAGACATCATGTCATTAGGCTCATATTGCGATACAAGGGACACAAGGATGAATTCTATATTCTCCCATAACCACCCATGTCACCCAACAGGAACCCAATTAAACTCACTTGGGACCATATGGATCCATATGGATCGGAAGCAGTTGTGTGTGCAATCTCCACTTCAGACCCTGGTTCAGCCATGTGCAGTACTTACATAGAAAATAAAAAAAAATGTGCTTAAGAATTCTTGTTTATTTCATAAAACTGCATTATAAATCAGAATTTAACAACCAGTTGGCAGCACGTCAAAAACCAGTTGTTCCTGCAATCAATGAAACTTTCATACATGCACAAAAATGTCCCTGACTGTCCCCTTTGTGGATAGGAAAACATCGTGCATTTCCCTCTTCTCTGTGAAACTCCTGTGTTGTAGTGAATATATTATTTGAATATGAGACCTGAAGAAATGATTGAATCTGAAAATGTGAAATACATGTATTCAGTTCATTGCCATATTCTGACCAATCATGAGGATGTCACTCATGATGCAGTCAACTGCAATTCCAATCACTTGTTAAAGCAAAGTATTCACTACTTTGAAACAGAGATGAACAGTAGATCTTTAAATCCAGACATTCTTTGAAATATGTTGTAAAGTTGTTATATCATTCTCACTAGTGGAGGTATGCAACATTGCCTGGGTTTAACTAAAATACATGGATCAGGCTCTGGGCCAGCATTTTCCAAACTTTCCTGAAATTAAGAATAGGATATATTGCATGGAAACATTTAACTGAAATGTGTTCCAAGCATATCATCATCATCATCATCGTCAACCATTATCAATCCACTGCTGGACGAAGGTCTCCCCAAGTTTCCTCCACAACGGTCTGTCTTGTGCCAGTCTCCTCCATGTCACTCCCGCATATTTACGAATTTCATCCACCCATCTCCCATGTGGTCTTTTTCTGGGTCTTTTCCTGTCCCTTGGAATCCAATCTAAAATTTCGGCTGTCCATCGATATTCTGTCCTTCTGGCAGTATGTCCAGCCCATTGCCATTTCAGGGATTTAACTCTGATCATGATGTCTTCCACTCTCGTCATTTTTCGGATCCACGAGTTCCTCTTCTTATCTCTCCTGGTTATACCAAGCATGCACCTCTCCATGCTTCTTTGGGTTGTCTGCAGCCTTTGAATGTCTCTTTTAGTTAAGGTCCACGTCTCTGCACCATACGTAAGCACTGGAAGGATGCATTGATCAAACACTTTTCTTTTAAGACATAATGGCATATTGCTCTTGAAAATTATGCTGTTTCTTCCAAAAGCTCTCCAGGCAAGTTTTGTACGCCGATTAATTTCTTCAGCAATGTGACCCTCACTTGATATCTGCTGTCCAAGATAAACGTACGTGTCTGTTATCTCCAGCTTTTTCTCCATCAATCGATAAATCTTCATTTCTTGTAAAAGCATTGAACATCACTTTTGTCTTCTGAAAGTTCATTTTTAATCCCACTTCTTTACTCTTGTCAGCAAGTTCCTGGATCATACTCTGCAGCTCTGATGGGGTAGTTGCAAAAATGACTATGTCATCAGCAAAATGAAGGTGGGTTAGATAATCTCCGTTAATCTTTATCCCTTTGTTTTCCCAGTTCAGTGATTGAAAGACCTTTTCCAATGTGGCATTAAAGAGCTTCGGAGATATGGTGTCACCTTGTCTCACTCCTTTTCCAATTTTTATGTGTGTTGTATTTTCAAACAGCCGAATCTTTGCACTTGCATTTTCATAGATGTTATTAATAATATTAATGTAGGCATCTTCAATACCGCAGGATTTCAGAGCCGTGGTAACTGCTGATGGTTTCACCGAATCAAAGGCTTTTTCATAATCGATAAAAGCCATGCACAATGGAAGTTCATATTCCCTCGCTCTTTCAACTAGTTCTCTCAGTACGTGGATATGATCTATTGTGCTGTAGCCACTCCTGAATCCAGCTTGTTCTCTCGGTTGAGCCCAGACATATACTGTTTACCATATACTTCATGAGAAAAGCATTAAACCCTTATCTCATTAGTCATAGGTATTACAATGTGTAATGCAGCAACTCTATATGTTGTCCCAAAACAAATGTTGGAGGTTGTACATGTTGGATATGTGCTTCCTGTAGAGTTACTGGCTAAATAGTGAGTTTTAGTATAAAAAAACTTCATTGTCCTTAGCTTTCATAGATATAGAGTGAAATGTGTTCCTGTAATGAAAAAAAGAAGATATGAACAACATCTGTACTTGGGATAGTACAGTTGCTTAAACCAGCAGTCTTTAATGACTGTGAGCATAGGAAATTTGAAATATCTGAAACATCTACATTTTTCTTTCATGTTGTGATCAGTGTAATATACAGTTAATTTGAGGCACAAGTAAGTTTATCATTGAAGAGCTCCTGGGTCAATGACATTGAATGTTTTTTTTTTATTTGGAATCTAGATGAAGTTTTTATTTTTACCAACCCTAGAGCAACCAACATAGAGATGGCTGTGGGAAAAGCATGACTTTTGCAGATTGTTAACGAATGAACCTGTGTCTTGTTGATACGCATTGCAAAACTGTGAACAGCAGGAAACAATAGGCATTTAAACAAGAATGGAAGGTCAGATGGGATGATTGGAGTGTATGGAATGTACTGACAAGCCATTCCATTATGACCGCCCCCAGCCTAGAGAAATGAGTGCACTTGGAGATCTAATGGTAGTGCATGTGGAGTTCACAGAGCAGTATATAAACAACCTGAAGACCTGCTTTCGGTTAGTAGAGTGTTCAGAGTCAGAATGGGAAAAGCTGCCAATTTATCGGAGTTTGATAAAGGACAAATTGTGATGGCATGATGCTTCAGAACTATGATCTTGGAAGCGGTGTGATTTGTGAGTTGTTCACGTGTCGTTGTAGTGAGTACGTATCAAAAGTGGTGCACAGATGGCCAAGCGACAAACCGTCATCCAGCCATGTGTCGTCAACTCATTGATGCCAGAGGGGAGCGGAGACTGTCGCGCGTTGTTCGCAGCGACCGCAGGGCCACACTATCACCTGTAGCTATAGTAATGGTGATCGGGACAAGGTGTCAAAGCACACAGTTCACTGCAGCCTTCTTTGCATGTGCCTGCGTAGGCAAAGACCCAGCTAGGTCCACAGCTCACTGTATGTCATCGCTAACAACGCAGGAAAAGTGCCCAAGATCATCGAGATTGGGTCATGGATGATTGGAAGAAAATGGTCTGGTGTAATGAATCAAGATTCCTGGTGCATCACGTAGATGGGCGAGCATGGTCATGCTGATTGCCAATGGAGGCTTTGACACCTGGTTGCACTGTTGGGCGGAAACAGGCCATCAGCGGTGGTGTTATGCTGTGGCCGATGTTTTCGTGGGACACTCTAGGCTTCATTATCCCAATAGCACAATCCCTGGTAGTTGTCAGGTATCTGAACATCGTGCAAGACCAAGTTCACCCATTCATGGCAACTGTGTTCCCTGCTGATGGTCATTACTAACAGGATAATGAGCCATGCCACACTGCCAGAATCATTAAGGAGGGATTCGAGAAATATGCAGGGACTTTCTGTTGATGCCCTGGCCTCCAAATTCATCTGACATGAGCCCAATAGAACATTTGCGGTTCGACTTGGAAAAGTGGGTCGCGCTAAATCACCACCACCCTGAAATGTACGGGAACTGGTAGACCTTCTGTTGACATTATGGTACCAGACACTCCAGGGTACCTGTCGCCACCTCATCGAATCGATGCCTCGCCAAGTGGCCACTGTTTTGCTGGCCAAAGGGGTCCTACAGCTTACTAGGTAGGTGGTCATACTGTAATGGTTAATTGGTGTAAAATCATGGTCTTCTGAAATAGAGGCCTGCACGGGCTGGGTGGGGCTTTTTTAGTTTAGAAAACAAAACAATCGGCTGAGCCATGCTTTTTCCCAGTAACCTACAGCTGGGCCAAGTTGACCCATTTTTTATCGCAATGGTAAAGAAGGAAAAAAATGTATCTCCTGATTTCTTGGTCTGTTTAAATGTTTTCATAACTTTACTTACTTTCATAAACCATCAGCTGTGGGTTAATCCCCTGCACTGGTGTACTTTCCTGATTAAGAAGACACAAAGCAATACTTTTATGGACTCTAGTGTGGGATATGGTGGGCCTACCACACTTGAGAAGGATGGTCCACCACAGAAATGATACAAAAATATCAAACGGCTTATGAGAAAGAGATCTCGACTGAGTGAGTGTAAGATTAGTGTATGGAATACTAGAAGAATAAATGGAAAGATGAATGAGGTTATTGAAGAAATGAATGAGCATGGGTTGTATGTGCTGTGTGTGATTGAAACTAAAAAGAAGGAAATTGGGATAAAAGAAATGAATGGAACCTTGAGTGTGTGATCTGGAATGTTCGATAATGTGAGAGGGCAGGCTCGTGTAGGCATGATTTTAAGTGAAAAGATGAAGAATAACTTGATTCGTTACAGCTGCATAAGTGGGAGAATTTTCTGGATTTGATTGAAAGTGAAACTTCGGAGGATAGCAATTGTTGTAGTGTATACTCCTTGTGACTCGGAACCTTCTGATAGGAAGAAAGATTTCTGGATTGAGCTAAAAGCTGTTTTGAACCAGTTTGGTGCTAAAGAGAAAGTTATTGTAGCAGGGGATTTCAGTGCTGCAGTAGGTGTTCAGATTGGGATTTCTGATAATGTTCTGGGTAAGTTTAATGATCCCTGTGTGAATGATAATGGTGAAAGATTAATTGAACTCTGCAGTGAGAATGGCTTGTGTGCATCAAATACATTTTTCAACACAAGTATACCCACACATATACTTGGGAAAATTGTTCTCTGGGACAAAAGAGTGTAGTAGATTTTGTTATTTATGATCAGCTTCTGAAATTCTTAGTTTTTGATACTCATGTGATGAGAGGTGCGGGTGTTGGCTCTGAACATTACTTGGTAGTGTCACGAATGAAACTGAATGTTGGTTGGTGAAAGAGGTATATGTAGAGGACTAGGATGGAAAGAATAAAGGTTTAAAGCCTCCCTGAAGATCATCAGCTTTACTCTAATTTACTCAGAACAACTGAAGGAGCTGAAGTCATGTGAGAGGGATGTAGGAAAGAAGTGGGAATGTTTTAAGAACTGTATTGTCACTGCCGCTGAAGAGGTCTTTGACACCACAATAGTGTGTAACATTAGAGGTGAAGCTTGGTGGAATATTGAGATTGATGAAGCAGTAAAGAGAAAGAAAGAAACTTATTTGGGGATGTTGCAAGACAGAGTTTATGTGGATGAATATCGCTGTAAGACTCATGAGGCAGCTAAGCTGGTTTGCCAGGGTAAGGCAAAAGATAAGATGGAAAAGGTGGAAAAGCATGAATTGGCTTTTTGAAAAGATAGAAAAATTTTCCGGAAGTACATGAGACTCAGGAAAAATAGGGGAAATAAAGTTTCAAGTAGTGTAAAGAATAGGTTCAGAGAAATGATATGGGAGCCCAATGAGTTAAGTGAAAGATGGGGGTGAATACTTCTGTGAGTTATTAGATCAAGAGAGCAAAGGCAATTCTGAGAAGAAGCAGATGATGTCACAGTGAGAGATAGAAGCATAGGAGGAATCTCAAGAGAAGAAGTGTGTAAAGCTCTAAAAACTCTTCAGAATGGTAAGGCTCAGGGAGTAGATGGCATAACAGCTGAGATGTTAAAATATGATTGTGACTCTGTAATTGACTGATTAACTGAAAGTTGCCAGTTGTGCTGAGAATTGGGAATGGTCCCTCGGAATTGGAGGGATGCTATCATTGTTCCCTTGTATGAGGAAAAAGATGATCAGACTGACTGCAAGAACTATTGTGGTGTTAGCTTACTGAGTGTGCCAGGGAATGTGTTTGGTAAGGTCATTCGTTATTGAAAAAGTATGGAGTCTTACATCAGTGAAGGTGTGGGATATTCAGAGGGGTTTCATGCCGGGTAAAGGCTGCACTAACCAAAGTTTTGCATTGTGCATGATGATCAAAAAGTATCTGGTTGTTGGTAAGAACATTTTTGCTGCCTTCATAGATTTAGAGAAAGCTTATGACCGAGTAAATAGGATACTTCTGTGGAAGTTACTGAATAAATGTGGTGTTATTGGGAATCTACTTAATAGTGTAAAATCCATGTATGCTGGCAGTACAGCTTGTGCATGTGTGAATTGTGTTTTATCAAAATGGTTTTCTATTGGTGCAGGAGTCAGACAAGGTTGTGTAATGTCACCATGGCTGTTTGATGTACATGTATTTATGGATGCATGCATGCATGATGCTAAGATGGGCAATACTGGTTAGTGTCTTGGCAATATCCGTGGGTGAAGATCACTGTATGCTGATAATGCAGTCCTGTTGGCAGAGAGCAAAAGTGAGTTGCAGAATATGTTGTCCTGGTATATGAAATTCAAACTGAGTATAAATAAGGGAAAGACCAAAGTTATGATTTTTGAGCGAAGAACTGGTACTACTGAATGCAAGATAAGTCTAAATTGGACAGTGATTGACCAAATCAATGAGTTTGTGTATTTAAGAAGCATGTTTGACAGAGAGAGAACAAATTAGATGGTGAAATTAGTAGGCGAGTGAATTCTTCATTGAAAGTCACAGCTACTTTAGGAGGTTTTCACGGGAATGAAATGTTCTCCAGGGAGTCCCAAATGGCTGTATATGAAAGTGTAATTATTCCTACTCTGATGTATAGCAGTGAAACCTTGGCTTTGCAGAAGTGTCATAGGAGTTGTTTGTGTGCTGGAGAAATGCGTTACTTAGGGTGGGTTTGTGGCAAGGCACGTTCTGATTGGGTGAGGAATGAAGATATGTTGCAGTTGTGTAATGTGAAGCAAAATGTTGTTAGCAAGGTGGAGACTAATATTCTTCAGTTGTTTGACCATGTTGAAAGAATGAATGATGAGATGTTTACTAAGGAAAAATTTTCAGCCCTAGTACCAGTAAAGAAATGCAGAGGAATGCCAAGGAAGCCATGGGAGGATCAGATTCAGGAGTGTCTGCATGAGAAAATGTTTATGAGTATCAAGTATAGAAGGTCTTGTGTAAGTTGTTTGATGGATGTCAGTGAAACCTGAGTTGTGTGTCAAGATTGCTGTAAATGGAGAAGTTTGATACGACAACAGTAAGTAAGCAGTCAGTTAAAAATCTATCTAGTGGTTTGTATTTCTTTGTGGAGTACGCCTCTGAATCTCAGAGAACAGTTTAATGATATGTATGTATATATGTACTTACTCCCATGACACAGTAGGGTGTTATTTCTGAGGCGATGAGAGGCACTCCCAGCGTTTTTACCATCTGTAGGTATTAAGATGATAAAAACACTTTGGGGCTTGTTGTCAACAAAAAGATTCGACTCTGAGCGAATTTGTGTGTTGTGTGTTGTGTGTGTGTGTGTGTGTGAGAGAGAGAGAGACAGACAGACAGACAGACAGACAGGCAGATAGATATGACATTGATTGTTTCTTCTGTCCCTAATCTCTATAGGGATTGACTTTTGTAATGTTACCACGTGCCAGTTCAAAGAAAGGGCCATTTTATTAACCTCCTGCTGCATTTCACTCGAAAAAATCCTCAGCAGACTCCTGTCAAAGTCTTCATGTGCTCATAGTTGCAAATGTAACTTCTTATACCAAAGAATTTCAGAAATCAAAAGAATTGCATGAAAACACTGACACAAGTGAATACATCCTAATAAATATTGTAAGTGGGAAAAGTAATATTTGGGCGCATTTCTAACTGCTTGCCATTTGTGCAATCATGCAACAGCAGAAATGCATTTATGGCTTAAGAGACATAAATGCATTTCTGCTGCATTTATGTCCAAATAATATGTGTATATATTGCATTAAAGGAAGTGTTTCCTGCTGCAGTCAGGTATGTTAATGTACTTATGTTTATTTGAAGTTTGTGTAAAAAAATTACATGGTTTTATCTTATTAAAACTTTTTAAGTTTATGAATAACTAGTATTTAGACTAGGGGTTGAAAGCATTACAAAGAAGAGCCTTTTTTGTGTGTAAATTGTTCTATACTATGAAAATTTATTTTTAACGTCCTTAGTCTTATTTTTCCTCTCTTTTAAGGTATATTCTTCGATGATTGCCAAAGTTCAGTTAATATTTTTAGACTTAATTTAACTAAACATTTTCAATAATATCTCATATTTAATTTTAACAAAATAATACAGAAAGCTGGCACATCATGGGCCAGGCCTAAATAATAGTTGCAATTGATGGGCTGAGTGTTTAATTAAGCTGAAATGGGCCTTGCCTTAAATGCACGGTCTTGTCCCGAGTCAGGCCCATCAAATAAGGCCCATGCAGATTTCTATTCTGAAGCATGGCCAGTCATGATAGTAGCTCCGATTACATTTGGCATGTGCTTCTTGACAGTCATTTGTGTTCAACCACCGAGTGCTGGTGGATCCAGATTTCATCACGATAAAATAAATGAATCTCTAAGATGATGCGCGAGAAAATGGACAAACAGACGGGTAACAATATTAAGCTTTGAAGAAATTAAATGCTAGAAAATTCACATTTTCCTGTTATTCCAATTTATGTATTCAGTTTACATTTCATTAAAATATATTTCCTCTTTAAAAATTTGTGTAACTGCTGCCTTTTAAATAGTGGAACTATTCATTGCACTTTGTAACACGTAGAGAACTGCTGTGTGAAATGTAGGCAAACCTGCCGGCAACTGCGACAGAAGGATACACGCGACACTTTGGAAATCTAACACAGCAAACGACAATTTATTTATTTTTAATTGTAAATCATGCATGTTATGTGAAATTCAAAACAACTGTTGAAGAAACGTAGTCAAAATATTCCTGTTGAAATAACATGGAATTATTTATAGCAAGTAGTAACACATGGAGAGCCATGGTCTGAAATGTAAACAATCTCGTAGGCAACTGGAGTGAAAGGAGACACGTAAAATGTGGGAAGTCTAATGGCAGTAAACAGAAAGATCAAATTTCTAGTTGTAAATAGCAAGCATTATGTCAAATTTGAAACAGTTGTTGAAAAAATCTAGTCAAAATCTTCCCAAAAATAGCTTGGAATTTCTTATAGTGCATGATGATACACAAAGAGCTACAGTCTAAAACTTAAACAGACACCTGCGACTGAGGCAAAATGATACACATCAGACTTTTGAATTGCTTCCCAAAACATTTTGCACAACTTATTAATGTCATTGCTTCTATTCTACAGTAGGTATTTTTCGGCATAGCTTGTAATATTAGCCTGCCTTTATAAATCCACCTGCAAATATGTGAAAATTTGGCACATATAAGTTGCTACGCGAATTAAAAAAAAACGTTTTTGTAATGGCTTTTATCACATTTTACGTCAGGTTCTTGAAATTTATGCAAGATTGCCATAAGATATTGTTACATTTTTATGTAAAATGTGATGAAATACTGTTGGGTGATAGTTTTATAGAATATTACTGCATAGAAATGAAATTAACTGTTGTTGTGTCAGTTCATATTGGGTTGTCGGAAAAGTCATGACGTATTTTAGCCAGTTTTGCAAAGGTCATTTATTGATAGAAAGAACAAAGATCAATCAATGATATAATGCCCGTTTTGTTCGATAACCTTTTGCCATGTGTCAGTGAGCTGCAGAATGCCTCGTTCATAGAAGGACCTGTCTTTCGTGGCGAAAAACTGTACAAAGTGATGATTTACAGCCTCATCTGAATTAAACGTTATACCATGCAAGGACTGTTGAAGAGAGTGAAACAAGTGGCAGTCTGACGGCGCAAGGTCAGGCAAGTATGCTGGGTGTGGCAACACATCCCACCCAAGCTCCAATAATTTTTGGCGGGTGATCAAACTTGTGTGTAGTCTCGCGTTGTCGTGATGGAACACAACACCCTTACAATGAACAAGCTCTGGATGTTTCTGGATAATGGATTCGTTCAAACTGTCCAATTGCCAACAGTACACATTCGAATTGATTGTTCGGTTCCATGGTAGGAGCTCAGAAAACACGACACCTTTAAAATCCCACCACACTAAGACCAGAACCTTCCGCTGATGAATGTCTGATTTGGATGTTGTTTGAGGCGAAGCATCATGTCGAGACCAAGACCGTTTGTGCAGCACATTGTTGTACACAATCCACTTTTCATCACCAGTTATCAGTCGCTTCAAAAAAGGATCATTTTCCTCACGTTTAATGAGCATATCGCAGATGTTTATATGCGCCATCAATGAGCTTCTGCGAGTTCATGAGGAACCCACACATCGAGCTTGCTTACGTATCCCAACTTCTTCCGGTGGTCATGAATGCTTGAATGATGGATGTGCAATGTATTTTCAATCTCTCATGTCGTGTAACGTGGGTTTGACTCAATCAATGCCTTGATTTGGTTGTCATCAACCTGAGTGGGCCTCCCAGACCGAGGAGCATCATTGAGGTCAAAATCACCAGCATGGAATTTTGAGAACCACCGCTGGCACTGACGTTCTTATAGAGCATTATCGCTGTACACTTTACGCAACTTTTCACAAGCTTGACGCGCATTCTTCCCTTTATGGAAGTAAAACAGTAAAATATGGCGAATATGGCGAAAATGCGCAGTTTAGTCTTCTATCTTCAACTTGATGTCAAATCTCTACAAATCAACCAAATCGCTCACTTTTCCTTTTAGACTGCAGCTAGAACTGGCACCTGTCGAATGCCATAGCGATAACAGAGCTGCGCATGCCTCTAGTACTTCAAAAACTGCCCAACCGTCATCGGGTGCCAAAATGTGTCATGACTTTTCCGACAACCCAATAGTTCAGCATACTGCATGATCAGATTTCAACAATGGATAAATGCTTTATAAACTAATAAATTAATTAAAAATCAGCAAATTGGAATTGAAAAAAAAGAGATTTAAGGTGCACTATGTCCCCTTGCACACTATGTACACACCAAATTTCGAGTCCAGTGCTGTCTTAACACTTTTGGGTGCCACGGCCATCACACTTTTCGGGGCCCCTGGTCCAAACTTTAAATACATATTTGTATATGTGTGTGTGTGTTTATATGGCGTGGTACGAGAATTATTATTTGCACCACCATCACCATGCTATCCCTAGAGAAGAAACATTTAATGTCCAGTAACTTTTTAAATACTACTTGAATGAAAAATGGTTCATGACAAAAATTGTAGAACTCCATGAAGTGTGCCAAACGCACTCACATTTAGTTGCTTAGTAAATTACATGAAATTGGGCGCTGAAAGATATGTTAAAGGAACAAATTATTCAATGAAAATTAAATTAAAACAGAAGGAATAAACCAACCAGCGCCATTTCCAGACAGTATGATGCACCAAACAAAATTGCTGATATGTTGCTTCCATCATTGTTATTTATTTAAACAGCGAAGATTGAATATATATGAGTAGCCCTGGTGGACAAACCCAGTGATAAACATACGTTCACTTCGTCCAATAGACAACATGAATGACTGTTTAAATGGAAATGTGATTCGGAAAAAATGTGATTTGTGGGTGGAAGGAAAGAAAAGAAAAGTCTGGCTGACACGAACATGAGCTAATTTTAACTTAATTTTGCATCTAGCTCACTGAATGACATTTGGCTCTTAAATTCTTTTGAAATGAATAATCTGAGGTCGGGAAACAGTTTGTGTTTTAAAAATCGACACTTCTCATGTGAAAACAAACACTAGGATATGTGTTTGTGAAAGCATGCTGATTGGATTACACTCGGAATTCTAGAGATGTATGCCAAAAATAAGATATAACAAAACACTTACTTGCTGTGTCAGTCAAAAATAAAATACATGCAATCACACCACTTTCTTGAGAACTATTTTCTTCATAATCAGATGCATTTTGACCTGCCACTTTGGTTTTTGGATACATCATAAATGTTTACAAATTACTCGCTTTTACTTCCGTTCAAAATTTTGATTAAATTGTTTTATCAAATCATTATTTTTGTGTATGTGTTACTAAAAAAATATTTTTGAACACATTTTATTCTATTCTTAGGATTGCTTTCGATGTACAGTTAAGGAGCACTAAAGGACATGTGAAATTAATTCTGTAGCATTTTTTTTTTTTTTTTTTGTAGGAACTGCGTCTAACATGGAACTATAAGTGTTTATATGAAATTTGGAACTTCACATTCAGACATCTTACTCCTACTGCGTACTTAGCTTAAAATAACTAACCCCCCCCCCCCATATATGTTATATTCTATAAAAAGTAACATTTCACAATGGGAAATTGAAGTTATAAAACTTACCAATCTCAAAAGTTTCCTTTCCGTGCTTTAATTGAGGAGAACTCAGTAATAACATCTGAAAAATCAATTTCTTTGGTCAATTCATGTTCAGTTGAAATCAGTGATAAATAGTTTAACCTTGCCTGTGTCATTGAGCTCAGTAATATTTTTTTTATTAGTTTCAGTTTGGAGAAGGACCTTTCTCCTGTACAATTGCTCACCATCATTGAAAGAAATATACGAAGGGAAATTTCAATGTTTGGAAATGTTGATTCTAAACCCTTCCTTTTGATTTCTGAATTCTCTGATTTCTCTTTTGCGTGATGCTGCATGAGAATCAACAGAATCACTTTTCAAATAATGTGTCATTTGTTGGCATTCCAAAAACTGTTCATCTGGGTCACCATAATCCACATAGATCTTGGCAAACTGTAAACACTTTTAACGTAGAGTTTCATCTTTTATTTCTGGCAATTGCGTTAAAAGCTGAATATGTTGGGTTTTTTTTCATATGCATCCGCTCTTTTGGCGATTTCACTAAATAGTGAGTCAATTATTGGAAGAAATGCACACACTCTAAAATTAATTATCGGCACCCCGATGAACAGTACCTTCAGTTCCAGAATCATAAAATTTCATCCTTGAGCTGTGCTGAGTTACACACTTGCTATTATTATCGATGTAGTCAATGTGAGGTAATTTATTCTTGGCCTTTTCTTCGCACTCATGAAAATTTTCTCTCACTTCCTAGCTGAAATTTTTCAACGATTCTAGTGCGCTAACAGCTGCAAATAAATTTGAATTGTGTTTTTGAAATATTTGGCTGCAGCTATGGAAAGGTTGCAAAACATCATTCCAGAAATTGATCAGGAAAGTATTTTCAAATGTACCAATTTTTTTTATAAAGACGAGAAGCTTGAATTTTAGTTTCTCCTGTTTGCTCAGGATTGTTTGCCAGGCTAACAAGGGCGGCTTCAATCTTTTCCCTACCATGGCTTACAGCTTTAATTGCATCATACTGTGCATACTAATGTACATACATACATATCACTAAGCTGTTCTCTGAGATTCAGAGGTTAGCCCCAAAAAGAAATACAAACTTCCAGATATTTTTACTTATTGTTGTCGTATCAAACTTCCCCATTTACAGCGATCTTGACATACAACTCGTGCTTCACTGATATCCATTACACACCGTACACAAGATCTTTTATACTTCATACTCATAATCTTTTTCTCATGCAGACACTCCTGAATCTGATCCAACCATGTCTTCCTTGGCCTTCCTCTGCCTTTCCTTCCTGCCACTTGGGTTGAAAATATTTTCTTAGTAAGCATTTCATCACTCATTCTTTCAACATGGCCAAACCACCGAAGCATATTGGTCTCCACCTTGCTAACAACATTTTGCTGTACATCACACAACTGCAATACATCTTCATTCCTCACACAATCAGATCGTGTCTTGTCACAGACCCCACGTAAGTAACGCATTTCTCCAGCACACAAACAACTCCTATGCTTCTTTGCAGTGCCCAGGTTTCACTGCCATACATCAGAGTAGGAACAATTACTGTTTCATACACAGCCATGCGGGACTCTGTAGAGAACCCATCATTCCTGTGAAAACCTCCCAGAGCAGCTATGACTTTCAAAGAAGAATTCACTCGCCTACCGATTTCCCCATCCAACTTGTTCTCTCTGTCAAACATGCTTCCTAAATAAACAAACTCACTCACCTGGTCAATCACAGTGCCATTTATACTTACATTACATTCAGTGCTACCCATTCCTCTCTCAAACACCATAACTTTGGTTTTTCCCTTATTTTTACTCAGTTTGAATTTCATGCAAACTTCGTGCATCCGAGTCAAGATACTCTGCAACTCACTTTTGCTCTCTGCCAACAGGACAGTGTCATCAGCATACAGCAATCTGCACACACGGATATCACCAAGACATAAACCACTATTATCTATTTTGGTCTCACGCATGCATGCGTCCATAAATATATTAAACAGCCATGGTGACATTACACAACCTTGTCTAACTCCTGCACCAATGGAAAACCATTTTGATAAAACACCATTCACTCGTACACAAGCTCTACTACCAGCATACATGGCTTTTACACTATTAAGTAGATTCCCAGTAACACCATATTCATTCAATACCTTCCACAAAAGTGTCCTATTCACTCAGTCATAAGCTTTCTCTAAATCTATGAAAGCAGTAAAAACTTTCTTCCCAACAGCCAGATACTTTTCAATCATTCTGCGTAATGCAAAAATCTGGTTAGTGCAGCCTTTACCAGGCATAAAACCACTCTGAACATCCCACACTTTCAATGATGTAAGACCCCGTACTTTTTCAATAACAACCTTACCAAACACTTTCCCTGGCACACTCAGTAGGCTAATACCACGATAGTTCTTGCATTCAGTCTGATCACCTTTTCCCTTATACAAAGGAACAATAATAGCATCCTTCCAATCCCGAGGGACCATTCCTAACTCCCAGCACAACTAGCAAATGTCAGTTAACCAGTCAATTATAGAGTCACCACCATACTTCAACATCTCTGCAGTTATGCCATCAACTCCTGGAGCCTTACCATTCTGAAGAGATTTTTGAGCTTTACACACTTCTTCTCTTGAGATCCCTTCTGTGCTTTCATCCCTCATTGTGACATCATCTGCATCTGTCTCAGAATCATTTTTGCTCTCCTGATCTAATAACTCACAGAAGTATTCACCCCATCTTTTACTTAACTCATTGGGCTCCCATATCATTTCCCCGATCTCATTCTTCACACAACTTACAACTTTGTTTCCCCTATTTTTCCTGAGTCTCATGTACTTCCAGAAGGACTTTCTATCTTTCCAAAAAGCCAGTTCATGCCTTTCCACTTTCTCCTTCCTATCTTTTGCCTTACTGTGGCGAACCAGCTTAGCAGCTTCACGCTTCATACAGCGATATTCATCCACACAGACTCTACCTTGCAACATCCCCAAATAGGCTTCCTTCTTTTTCTTTACTGCCTCATCAATCTCACTATTCCACCAAGCATCACCTCTATTGTTACCCACTATTGTGGTGCCACAGACCTCTTTAGCAGCAGTGACAACACAGTTCTTAAAACATTCCCACTTCTTTTCTACATTCCTCTCACAAGATTTCAGATCCTTCAGTCGTTCTCTGAGTAAGTCAGAGTACCGCTGATGATCTTCAAGGAGCCTATCACCCTTATTCTTTCTATCCTGGGTCTCTTCCTATTCCTTTTCCTCCAACCAACTTTAAGTTTCACTCATGACACTACCAAGTAATGATCAGAACCAACATCCGCACCTCTCATCACACGGGTGTCAACAACTAAGTGTTTCAAACGCTGATCGTAAACAACAAAATCTATCACACTCTTTTGACCAAAAGTACGATTTTCCCAAGTATATGTGTGTATATACTTGTGGTTGAAAAATGTATTAGATACACACAAACCATTCTCAATGCAGAGTTCAATTAATCTTTCACCATTATCATTCACACAAGGATCATTAAACTTACCCAGAACATTGTCAGAAATTGCATTCTGCACAAAACAACTGAAACAACTAAGTGTTTCAAACGCTGATCGTAAACAACAAAATCTATCACACTCTTTTGACCAAAAGTACGATTTTCCCAAGTATATGTGTGTATATACTTGTGGTTGAAAAATGTATTAGATACACACAAACCATTCTCAATGCAGAGTTCAATTAATCTTTCACCATTATCATTCACACAAGGATCATTAAACTTACCCAGAACATTGTCAGAAATTGCATTCTGCACAAAACAACTGAAACAACTAAGTGTTTCAAACGCTGATCGTAAACAACAAAATCTATCACACTCTTTTGACCAAAAGTACGATTTTCCCAAGTATATGTGTGTATATACTTGTGGTTGAAAAATGTATTAGATACACACAAACCATTCTCAATGCAGAGTTCAATTAATCTTTCACCATTATCATTCACACAAGGATCATTAAACTTACCCAGAACATTGTCAGAAATTGCATTCTGCACACCTACTCTAGCATTGAAATCCCCTGCTATTATAACTTTTTCTTTAGCACCAAACTGGCTCAAAACAGCTTTTAGCTCATTCCAGAAATCTTCTTTCTTATCAGAAGGTTTCGAGTCACAAGGAGCATACACTACAACAATTATAATTCTCTGAAGTTTCACTTTCAAACGAATCCAGAGAATTCTCTCACTTATGCAACTATAATGAATCAAGTTGTTCTTCATCTTTTCACTTAAAATCACACCTATACCAGCCTGTCCTTTAATATTATCCAATACTCCAGACCACACACTCACCGTGCCATTCACTTCTTCTACTCCAATTTCCTTCTTTTTGGTTTCACTTACACACAGCACATCCAGTCTATACTTATTCATCTCCTCAATCACCTCACTCATCTTGCCATTTATACCTCTAGTATTCCATACACCAATCTTACATTCACTCATCCGAGATCTCTTTCTCATACACCGTTTAGAAAGTCCAGGTCGATTCCGTGGTGGATCGTCCTTCTCAAGTGTGGTAGGTCCACCATATCCCACACTTGAGTCATTCTTAATTTTTTTGTCTTTTTAATCAGGTAAGTACATCAGTGTGGGGGATTAGCCCACAGCTGAGGTTTCCAGTCGGTCATTCAACCTAAGGATTCTGGAACAAAACCCAGTGAGTTGGGGTCGTTTTGCCAATGTCACAGAACTAGCTTGCACCTCTCCAAGATTCACAGAGGCCTAGGATGTGTACAACTGCTGAACAAAATCAAAGAAGTGGAAGACAGTGGAAGAAGAAGACATAGCATCGACACCTATCAAATTTAGGGAATGTCCAGAACAAAGAAAAAATAAAGTTATTTTATTTACTTCCAATATCTTTGCTTGAACTCCATCATATTTGTAGCCATATGCAATGCATTTATTTATGACTACCCACGACAATCTTTGATTGCAATTTCTTTCTGTTTCAATTATTTAAAGATCGTTTTGGCTAGTTCTTCTGATTTATGGCTTGAAATTGGAATGAATTCCAAAAACCTCTCAACAAGTGCATCTCCGTTCATGTAACGAACAGTGAAGGTTAATTTATCTACATGGTAAGTGTCTGGCATAGAATCAACACTCAGTGAATAATATTTGGTGCGTTTTATTTCCTGTATTATGGTAGACAACACTTTAATGCCCATCAAAGCTATAAATTCTTCGTAAATGTTTGCAGATAAATACGAAGCAATTTCTTTTCCACGATTTCCCTGTGTCTCAATATGCTGTTTCAAGAAAGGGTTGGACTGACTCAAGAGTTCTAATATTCCCAAGTAATTTGCGTTTTTCTCAGATCCTGTTGTTTGGTTTTCTCCTCTGAATACCAATCCTCTACATGCTAAAACTTTGATGACCGCGACAACTCTTTTCAAAACTTTTACCTAATACATTTGTTTTGGTTTGAATTGTTTTGTGAGAAAAGAATCAATATTCTTTGAGTGTTTTTGTCGACTAATGAATGTTAGCATACATTGCCGATGGTCTGGTCCATTCTCATGCTCAGAAATACAAACAGCTGAATATTTCCGATCATTGAATTCATGTGATGCAAACGAGCTTCGCAGAAGACAATAATTTGCACACAAAACAATACACCGTTCCCTTTGACAGGGAATAGATGAGCCACTCGCATTGAACTATTTCTCCATTGCGTAGTTTTCTACAAAAGTTATCTTTATTTAGGTTTCTTTTCTTAGTTTTCCCATCAGTTTCCTTGTAACATCGAACAGAATGGCTGAAGTCTGAGTGCTTATTTTGAAAAGGTGATGGGCCTTTCTGGGCCCAGTAATCATGGACTTCTTCATTTATTAGCGTCCACTTTCCTGAATCAGTAGAAAAGGAATCTGCATGATTCAGTTGGTTAGTTTCTGAAGTAGCAGGCAGTGAGATATGAGCTATACTGATATCTGATGACGTGCTGACATCCACATGTGCAAATTCTTCTCCCATGCTATTGGCGCCATTTGTATGTTGCTTGTCATCATCAAAGGTATTAGTGGATATCTCACTATCAACATTGCAAAGTAATCTGATACTTTTGCTAACTTAAAAGCTTGTCTTCCGCATCTGCAACCTTTTGCCTCTTTGCGAAACCACTTGGATACACTCTTTGACGTTTCATTTCTTCAAGAGTTACAAAAGTTCATTCCAACTGACAGTAAAGTGTCAACATTTAGGAAGTATTTACCCACTTCTAACCCCTTGATCTCATGTTACCAAGGTGCCGGTAGGGAAGTCGGCTTTCTTTGTTTCTTATTTGGTCTTAAAAGATCTACCATAAAACCTAACTTTCCTCCTGCCTTCTCGGGAAATCAAAACTGCGAGCGACGTTGGGGGAAAAAAAAAGACGTAAGAACTTTCAACTTTCTGCATTGGCATTTCTTTTTTCTTTAAATAAAAAACCTCTGCTGGTAAGTAGTGGAAGAGTTTTACTTTTTGTAAACCTATCAGACTCTTGGGGCATTGGAGGCCCTGGGCACCGGCCTCGTTGGCACACCCCTTAAAACGGCCCTGTTCAAATTCCTATGCTTAGTAGTTTCCTCTGTAGGTGACAGGCAGACACAGTAATTTTATTAATATTGGGTTATGTAATGTGATGTGGTACATCGATTCACTTACAAAAATGTGATACATCAATTCTTTTACAAGAATTCGTAAATGAGTTCATGTTAGGATTAGGTCAACTGGCTATTATATGAAAAACTTTTGACTGCTTGTTTAGATATTAGAATTGTTCACTGCCAGTGCAATGACACAATTACAGGAAAGGCTTTTGCTGCTTCCAACCACCAAGGAAAGGAAGGTTAATAAAAAAAGGTAAAGAGAAACTGAGGAACAAAAATTGTTCTCATGTTTTATGTTGGAAACAAAGTAACTTGTTCAGTTCTAGCATTTTTGTCTGTCTTTTGAATCAATAAGACTGTATTTGAGGACTGTTTTTTTTTTATCTGTTATTCACCTTGCTGATGAAGATAGCTTTAATGATGATGAATCACAATATTCTTGCAATCTGCTGCCTAATATTTTTGGGTAATGAGTACTCCTAAACAAAACGATGTTTACGTTAGTACCAAATGCATTGTTCCCTGTGATTTTGAAAAGCATAGTAGAAACCATGTAATAGACCAATAAGAAATTAAAATATTGTCAAATAAATGTAATTAAATATAAATTTAATGAAAAAGTATAAGCACTCGTGGACAAGAATTAATATGACCATCCATCTTCATGAGTGGACATGTTCCATAGTACGTATGTAGATGACATGAGGAGGGTGTGTCAGTCTGCAAGTACTGAGTCCATGCAGTAGGCAAAAGAAATATTTCAAGTTTTAATGGAGAGCAGTTATTGTGAATAAGGCAAGGGCTAGCATCTAAGCAACCTCAGGTATTGTTGGTTGTTCTAGAGCTGCCATCTAATCAAAGTCTGGCAGAAATGGACCAAACACACACACACACACACACACACACACACACACACACACACAAAACGTGCTGAAAAGGGGAGAGTAAAGGTTAACACAAACTGGTACATGCTGTTTATGACTATAGAAGGCTTATAATCCTTGAATTGATAATAGGCTGTAACCAGGGCACACAGATAAGCATTTATGAGTGCACAGTTCAGTGTACACCCTTATCAATGGGCCTAACAGGTCTGTTCACATGTGTCTACGTTGATTGACTGTCATTGACAGTTCTGCCTGCAACTTGCATAAAAGCACCATGACTGGACACTGAATGATGGAAAATGAGTCTCCTGGTCTGATGTGTTCAAATTTCAATACCAACATACTGATGTACAAATTTGTTTGCAGTGCTACATAGGTGAACAGATGCAACCAGATTGCACAGTTGTTGCTCTACATACTCTCACTTGGACCACTTATCCAGATGACATAGGACTGTTTCACAAAGATGACGCCCCAAATTATGTCGCCTACATTGGGCAGGAATAATTCAAAGCATTTTAAATACTTCCCTGGATACCAAATGTCCCTGGCTTGAGTCCCATTGAATGTTTGTGGGATGTAGTGGAACTCGCCACTACCAGATGAAAACTAAAAGGAATTCTAATGCTAGCTCCACAGTCTGTCACTGAACTGTGGGATGTTATTCTATCCAACTGGTACAGAATACCTGAGGACTCCCTTCAGCTGTCTTGTGGAGTTGATGCCATGATGGGTGCATGTGTTTACTGTGACAAAAGGCAGCCCAACATGCTATTAGGTGGATAGCTATACTGATATGTTTCATGAGTGTATTGTAGAAGAAAGAAAAAGCATGTGGTTTATACTAGGACAGTGAGGAGAAAATTACCTTAAACTGAGCAATGGCTAGTAATGTAGTTCTATTAGATGTACAAATTAATTCTTGGCCCCTAAATGCAATCCACCATAGAACTTATGTAAACTGAACGTGTGGCACTGCCATGTGAGGGTTGCAGCGTTGGGTTTTATGGTGCAAATGGACGGCACCATAAAACCCAACGCTGCAGCTGACAGAACCTCACAAAACAGGTGAAAAGTGGAGTAACCACAATGATGTCTGATAAGCAGCATGTAAGGCACTGCATGCTTTTCGCATTCCAGCTAAAAAAAAATTCTAGCGAGGCAAAGGAAATGATTTGTTCAGCCTTAGGAGAAGCTGCTGTGTTTTACAGCATGTGTAAAAGGTGGTTCCAGAGATTTCAAGAGGGAAATTTCAATGTCGCAGATGATGCACATCCCGGCCAGCTCAAAAAGGTGGATGATGACGATGTGGATGGGCTGTTGGACGAAAATCCATGTCAGACACTGCCAGAGCTTGCTCAAGCACTTGAGGTAACCCAACAAGCAATCTCTATTTGCCTACAGAAGTTGGGGAAAATTCACAAGGCAGGCCATTGGGTTCCTCACAAGCTCTCTCTCCTGACAACACAGCTGTTTCCCTGCTGTCCAGGTTCAAACAGAAGGATTTTTTGTACAGAATAGTGACTGGCTCTGAAATGCGGATGTTGTACAACAATCCCAGAAGGCGAAAATCATGGGTCAACCGCGCTGAAACATCGACATCGACTGCAAAACCCAATATTCATGGCAAAAAAAAACTCTTACTGTGCATTTGGTGGGACATGAAGAGTGTATTGTCTTATGAGTTGCTTAAACCAGGTGAAAGCGTCGATGCTGTACGTTATTAACGGCAACTTCATCATTTGAGAAATTCAGTGGAGCAGAAATGACCATTTACTGGTCATGAGACTCGGCAAGTGATACTGCTGCAAGACAATGCTGGGCCTCACAAAGTGAAAACAACCAAGGACACCCTTAACTGCTTTTGGTTGGGAAGTTCTGTACACTGTGTGTTCTCCGGACTTAGCCCCATCAGATTTCCATTTGTTCCAATCCCTCCAACACCACTTAGTGAATTCACACCTCAAAACACCCAATGATGTTGCTCAAAGCATTGCAGGTTTCATCGACTCCAAACCACCGTCTTTTTACTGAGATGGGATTCACCAGCTGTCCAATCGTTGACAGAAGTGTATGGATGCCAATGGAGATTATTTCGCATGTTAAAATGTAAGTTAATCATTAAAAAATGAGCACTGACTTTGTAGAAAAAAGGCCGTGAATTAATTTGTACACCTAATAAATAAAAAAGTGGCTTAGCCGTTAGGTGAAAAAAAACCTGAAAAAAAGATCTTCAAGTCTTTCAAAAGCTTCTAAAGTTTGACTTGTTTTTATCATTTATTATTTTTAATTAAATTTTTATCATTAATTATTTTTATCGATTTTGATTGAAATTGCTTAATTAATTTAGGTAATTTAAAACAAAAGAAAGAATGATATGCATAAGCGTAGGCGGGGGGTGTTCCTCGGGGTTCGAACCCCTTGAGGCACGAATTTAAAGCTGTATATATGAGGCTTTCACCAATGAACCAAACCAGTGGACCCCCCATCTAAGAAATTTCTGGCTACGTCTCTGATGTTATGTGGGAGTCATTCTAAACGATTTTTAAAATTAAGTGTGAATAATACGAATTGGGTACAGTGCATATGTGTGACTTACAGGATGCTTTCCCTGTGGTTATAGGGTGGGAAAATGTATACCTTCTCCATTTTTTTTTCTTTTTGTTTGTTTCAGGGTACAGTGAGCATCGTGATCATCTAGGGCCATAGCCAGTCACCTGCCCCTGATTTTGGGCTGCTGGCTCCAGGAAGGGGAAAAGGCCAGTGCCTGGGAATTTTGTCTTTGCATTCAGGCCAGCATCCGAGGCATTCTGTTCTCGGGTCTGAGATCAGTTCCAGCAATTAGCCAGAATCCAGCACCTGTGACCACTCATCAGCCAGAGCTCCTTTTATGTTACCCATAAGGAATCAAAGGAGATTAATTTTATTGAAGTTCATGGTGACTTTAGCAGAAATTCCCACTGCACACATGAAACACTTGTCAGCCAGACTACATGTCTGTGTAATTTTACTTGTTGATTTCCCTCCTGTCAGTGAAGTTTTATCATATGGAGAAGCCAGCTCACCTATAATGTCATTTTGAAAACTGCAGTCTTGACAGCATAGTTACCATTCTCTTCTCACTAGAACTCTTGTGATTCATGAAATGTCTTAATGCGTAAACAGACTGTTTAACATCGTCCTGCAATATGAACATTCGATTAATATATGAATATGTTTGCACATAAAACATAGCATTTGTGCCTACGAAGTCATCCAAAAAATCTCCTTTGCCCTGTTTCTCTTACCATGTAACCATGAAAAGTGCCTTAGCAGTGGTTGGAAAAACTACTTTTTATTTGTAGCGAACTACAACTACAACTACTTTATGATAAATGCAGTTAACTACAACTACATTTTTAACAAAGTAGTGACTACAAATTACTTTGAAAATGTAGTCACTACTTCACTACTTTTTTTATTATGAACATTTTTAGTAGTACTTAGTATATTGCAGTTTCAGTTAATATATTAATATCTGTAAATATGGCATTGTACCTGATACTTTTAAAACAGAAAATTTTCAAATATAAGGAAGAAAGTAGAAAACCAAAGTTTTTCTACTTTTTCGTTACTTAAAGTATAAAAACTTGGTTATGACATATAATTAGGGTTACTAGTGGTCCGGGATTGGGCCGGACAGTCCTGGATTTGTAATGACGTCCGGGATTGGAAAAAGTCCGGGATTTTTAAATGAGTGGTTATAAAGACAGCGAAAAATACACATAACTAATTATTTATTTCATTACTCTTAGTACTGAAAATTTTGACTTATCTCTATGTGCAATTTCAAATTAGAGGCCGATTACTTTGAAACTGACAGCTTCTTATTTAACGGGCAAAGTTTGCACGTGACTGTAAAATTCCTGTTTACTTGCTTCTCGAGCACTGTGAAATAATTATTATATGCCGACCAACGCAGTTCAATTCTTTCTTCATCAAGCTGGACAGTAGCTGCCATATTTCAGGAAAACAGAAAAATTTATAATTACCTGGAAACATAAGTTAAATAAGTCTTCGAAGCAAGGAAAGCTAACATGTTCATATTCAGACGAGACGAAAACGACAATGAGACATGTGTTGGTGTTGCCAACCTATGCTAGAAAACTATGTGCTTTGAAACACCAATCGTTCTTATTCTGAGACCCTCGTTTGTCATAACCTGTCCATTTTAATCTGCTCCATAGCCGATATCATGAAAGAAATGCTCGCTAGATGGTGATACTTAGCGCTGGTGCTGCAGTTCAAATGAGGAGTATTAGGGTTGTGTCGCAAACACACGTGACGATCAAGTGATATGTAGAAGGGCACCTTTTTTGTTTACTGAAGTAACGTTAAAAGTAGTGTCGAAACTCACTACAGACTATAGAGGTTTGCATCGTGCTACTCGCTACACTACTTTTTTGTTAAAGTAGCGCGTTACACTACAAACTACACGGAAAAGTAGCGACTACAGTAGTTTCGCTACTTGTAGCGCACTACTTCCGACCACTGTGCCTTAGCAAGGCTAAGCCTAGAGAAAAAGTGCCTCAGTGGCAAATAACTAAAACATTTATAGGAGGGGAGACTCAGCACATTATGTTTTATTAGATATGCCATTTTGATGTACATGTATGTTTTTCTTATGTAAAAGAAATGTAAAATACTTCAGTGTTATACAATTGTTTTCCCTTTTTTTCCTTTTCAGGAACTTATGAAAATGATGGGAATGACCGATTGTGTTTACTGGACTAGTACATTCACTTCTTTTTTCATAATATCCTTCATTTTTTGTTTCATCATGGCAATATTGTATAAGATTCCATTTTATGGAGCTGACCCAGTTATTAGTGAAACGGATTTCTTCCTACTTTTTGTGCTACTTCTAATGATTTCCGCAAACACGATACTTTTCTGCCTCACCATGACTACTATCTTTAATCATCGTAAGTATTCCATCTTTCATATTCATTTTAAGGTATATGAAATTAAATTTATATACTTTTTTAAGAGCATATTTGTTTTTTGAATTTTTATAAAAAAGTAATGAAATTTTGTGAAGTAATAAGTCAAAAACTTTTAAGAAAATGAAACAGGAGCTTTCTACATTTAAGGGGAAGATCTTATGTGAAGTCCTCATCGTGGCACTAGTTTTAAACAAGGTGGCCCAGGAAAAAAAAAAAAAAAAAAAGATGCAAAAGCATGAACTCGTACAGTGTTCAGTTTTTATATAACCACTTTTAAATTACATTATTCAGTATCTCATTAATTATTTAGATGACCAGAGATATAGTTAAATCCCTAAGTGTCTTTGTTCTGGGTCTAAGATGTCTTACTTAATAGATTTTGTCAACAAATTGTTATTAATTAGATAAAAAAGAATTGATACATACATGTTTATGCTCTCTCAGAACTAAATGAAGAGTAAGCAACAAACTTCTCATGAAACAATATCTTAAAACACTTCTGAAAAAGGTAGATATTTGAAAACTGCACTACAACTAAAGACCTTATAATAGACCCATATCTATTCAGAGCCACTGTATTCAGCATTGAGAGATCAAGTACCCACCAATAAAATAATATGTGTCAATTGCGAGCATTCAGAATAAATGATATTGGTAAAAGTTGTTTCCAGTATTTTCAATGAGCACTATGAATGAATACTTTTCATAGACTAAAAAAATTAGTTTTCACCCCCATTATTCTTGGAATGTGTCCATAACACGAGGGCTGCCATAATTCAAACAATTTTTGTGAGGCTGCCATAATTCAAAACAATACCAAAATTTCTCCAAGAAATTCCAGTGAATTCACCTTATTATTATTAGTAGTATTAAAAATGAATTTATTATTTCTTTTATTATTTTGCTCAACAAATCCCTGGATAGTTTTCATGAATTTTCCAGTATCATCTTGGAATTGGAAACCTCAATACCCCCCCCCCCCCCCAGCATTTTGTTTGATATTTTTTGTTACTTGTTGTTTTTCACAGCAAAGTACTTTTTTTTGTGTAACCTGAGTTTTTCAGCATTGTCTTGAAATTAAAATTTACAAAATTTCCATGCATCTCAATATTTTTTTTTGCTAAAGACTATTTTTTTCTTTCATTTTTGTGTGCCTGTTTTTATACATACATACATACATACATATCACTCAGCTGTTCTCTGAGATTCAGAGGTTAGCTCCACAAAGAAATACAAACCACCAGATAAATTTTTAACTGATTATTTACTTACTGTTGCTGGATGAAACATCTCCATTTACAGCGATCTTGACATACAACTCGGGCTTCACTCACATCCATCACACGATGTACACAAGACCTTCTATACTTCATACTCGTAATCTTTTCCTCATGGAAACACTCCTGAATGTGATCCTCTCATAACTTCCTTGGCCTTTCCTTCCTGCCACTTGGTTGAAAAAATTTTCTTAGTAAGAAGCATTTCATCACTCATTCTTTCAACATGGCCAAACCACCAAAGCATGTTAGTCTCCACCTTGCTAACAACATTTTGCTTCACATTACACAATTGCAGCACATCTTCATTCTTCACACGATCAGAACGTGTCTTGCCACAAACCACCCGTAAGTGACGCATTTGTCCAGCACACAGACAATTTGTACGTTTCACTGCTATACATCAGAGTAGAAACAATTACACTTTCATGAACAGCCATGAAGGACTCTCTTGAAAAGCTATCATTATTATGAAAACCTCCCAAAGCAGCTATGATTTTCAATGAAGAATTCACTCTCCTACTAATTTCACCATCCAATTTGTTCTCTTTGTCAAACATGCTTCTTAAATACACAAACTCATTCACCTGGTCAATCGCTCTGCCATTTAGACTTATATTACATTCACTGCTAACAGTTTCTCACTCAAAAACCATAACTTTGGGTTTTCCCTTATTTATATTCAGTTTGAATTTCATGCAAACTTTGTACATCCGGGACAACATACTCTGCAACTGTTTCATTGTTTATATTATTATCATTATTTATGATAAAGTCCTGTGGTATGTTTCTGAATTTTTTGACATCTTTTGATTTCCACAATTCAAAACAATAGTGACTAGGAATAGGAAGCCATGATATTATTAAACAAAAAAATCTGGTGTCGTTTCATTTCTGCTGAGGTCATGGAAATTCAAAACAATGCTGAAATATCTTCGAGATACAACAGTGTAAATCCACATTTTTTTCTTTTTGGGATCTTTAGTTTATCTTTCTCTCCCCTCCTGTTTATTTTTATTTTTTTTTTATTTTGTCCTGCAAAATTTGGTGGGCAGTGTTAGTGAAATTTTCAATGAAATGTTGTCTTGTAATTTCTCAAAAATCCATGATTTTGAAAATGATTTCTGCTTTTGCTGTCACCATAGATTAGTAAATTTCAATAAATAAATAAAATGAAATATAAAATAATGTTCCCAAAATGGGGGGGGGGGAGACTACAGTGTGAGTTGAGTTTGTGTTTATTTCAACATTGTTATGAAACCATACTGATTCTGTTGATAGCAAAAAACACTAGAAAAACATCACAGTGATACAAAAAGAAAAGTTTCCATTTGAGTGGAAAATACGTTGCCCAAATTTTTAAACCGGAACGGAACGCCTTTGTCAAGGTAGCACTTTTGGCATGGAAAGCTGCTGCTTCCGTGCATTCTTTTCACTAGTGTACAGAGGAGAGGAGAGGAGAGGAGAGGAGAGGAGAGGAGAGGAGGTGGAGGGCTAAATTTTTTGTGCTGATTGTGGACAATTCAGTTCATTTAGACATCACATCTGCTCGTTTCAACAAAGTGGTTTGGATTTGGAAAGGCTTCAGTTCATTTTGACTGCTGTAGGATTGGCAGCATATGCTTGGTAGGGTGAGTCACCAGATCGGAACAGGGAGTCCCAATTCCGCAGTCACGAGGACCACGTGCATTAGTATTTTACTTTTTTCCTGTCTGGTATGGGAGTTCTTTGGCTGTACATCAAATCTAATCTAATTTGGGTGGATATATTAATATTATTACCTTTGGCCTGTGCTGAATTCAATAGGTGTGATGGCCATAATCGTCGTTAATGGACTTTCATTTCTTTCTTTCTTTCTTTCTTTAGAGCTGCAATTTTCGGACCAAAGGTAGGAAAATGCAACATTTTTCAAATCGTCTTAGTCTTGGGTTTTTTCCCCTTGTGAAACATAAAAATCCATGTAGTTTCCCAACCATTGGTCGCTATTTTTGAAAAATTTCCATATCCATGTGAGTGTATGAAACCTAATTGTAATCAATCATCAGTTCATTGAAATATGTAGAGACTGCTCTCAACATTGAATTGTTAGATGAAAAAAATCATACTCAATGGTCTTCTTGGATTAAGGAGGTGCTTTTAATCACTTTATTAAGAAGTCTTTTAATCACTTTCTTCATTGCATCATATAGTGATGGTTCCTCCACTCATGCTTTTGCAATATTCACATCATTTTCAAATAAGAATGGGTTGAATGCTGTGCGTTAATGCATATCCAGTTTTGTTTTCTGTCGTATACTTCTTCTGATACTTGTGTAAGTTGCTGTACATTCCCTCTGTCAAACAAACAGTTTTTCTAACACCATGTCCCCCCCCCCTTATTTCCTGCATGGACAGTCTATCATATACTTTCACCAGATCTATCAGTATCATATTCAGTGGTTCTTTTTCCTTCTCTCTGTTTTTTGTCAATTATTTTATGCATTTGTGGTACCTGTCATACTTCTACCCAGCATAAGTGTGAATTGTTCTTCTGCTATCTTTGCCTTTTCGGGATTTGCAATTTTCTTTTCCATAATTTATTGTGTACAAAATTAATTTTATGCAGTGGTTCTGTAGTTGTAAATGGAGGACCAGTGTGTTCATTTATTTAAATGGGTATCAAGCTTTGCTCTTTCCTTCATACAGAATAACTTCCTGCTCAGATGTCTTTGGGGGCGTCCATAAAGTATGTCAAGATTACAGGGGAGGGGAGTGCCTGACAACCAAACCAAATGTGACATGGGGCGGGGGAAGTGTAGTAATTCAGACGTCCAGTGGAAAAAATATAGTGGATGGTATTTCTTCGCTTTGTTTTCTTTTTTTTTCTTCTTTTAATAGTTAAAAAAGGTATGAAATATTTCAGATTTCTATATTTAGCGAAATCAGAATATTAAGTTCTCATATTTGTACTACCAAATCTATCATGTTTTGTAGATTGTGTAATCGGGAGTGTTGCAATCTTGAATGCGTGCATTCATTTGTAGATCTTTATTTCAGAATGATAAAGTTTGGGTAGCATTTGGGAATAATTTAATGCCAAAATAATAAATATTTTTTGAAGAAAAAGTGTCAATATATGGAAGATTCCTTTAAATAATTACTTGTTTTCTTTCTGTTTCTCAATGGACTTCTAAAGACAGTTGTCAAAAACAAAGGGGTTTGCAAGAATTAGGAAGTACTTTTTAGGGGGGGTGTCAACAATTGGACAAAATGTGACATGAGGAAGGGGGTAATCTAAAAATAGTAAAAATTCATGGACATACTTTAAGGACGGCCCCTTTTTCATTGAATTTCACAAGAAGTTAATACCCTATGGGCCTTAAGCTTTTTGCACTTCCACGGGTATAATATCTAGTTCACCATACCCCTGGAAGGTTGCTAGTATGTAGTAGTGCTGTGAAAATTTGGAGTTCTGATTGCAAAAAATCCTAAAAGCTATAAAACCAAACTCTGGATTGCAACATGAACATTCAGATATTTGACAACCTGGATATCTAGCTGATCTGTTTCCCTTTACTACTTTTTCTTTGCTTATATCTTTCTTTATTTCATTTATTATTTAGTTTTAACAGTTTTTCTTTTTCCTTTCTTTTTTCTTTCATTCCTTCTTTTTTAAAGTCATTGTTTTCCTTATGCATTTTTTTTGTCCTGTGTTCATACTACTCTGAAGATATGTGGGATTTTATGAGGCTTTGCCATATCAGCTGCATAAAATCAGAATTATTATATTTTATTTAGAAGTCAACTGCACACTTATTACTCTCCTACCTCCTTCCCCCTCCAATGAGACTTACACCTTTGCTTTTAATGCAGCACATTTAGAATAAATAGCATTCTGTTAAGGATTATAGTAATAATAGCTGTTCACCTTTCTTTTCCTTTGTTTCGTTCTTCATTTCAAGCTTGTTTTGTCTTCAAATTTTTATGTACTGATTTGGAAAGCCATCATAAATTTTAAGTACTGAGTTCCACAAATAGTGTAAACCAGCTCCAGCATGTTGCTGATTTAGCATCTGTGGGGATACAAGAAACTGGTTAATGTGCTCAGCACTGCAGCCTTGGTGAAACTGTATATTCTTACATATTATTAAATATCCGATAACAAATGGAATATTCCTACTTTCTTAATCTGGCAATAGTGACCCCAAATAAAACAAATTTTGACCCTTTCCCGCAAAAAGGGAAAACAAATTTGAATTATTCACAAAGGTCTAAACTGCCATGGTAAATCTAAATCACATTAAGAGTTATTGGTGTGATGAAAGAGTTGAGGGACATGCCTTTGCTCTATAAATTTGGACTTGAGGTATTTTGTTTTAATTTGGTTAATTGAGGTCTGCATGGGGACCGTACCTGAAAAAAATAAATAAATAAAAGAGCCTAATCCTGCCGTGGCTTTTTTTTTTCATAAGTTAGGTGAAAAATTCTGGGCTTGGGCCAGACCTAAACTGGAATGTTTAGCTTTCTGCTCTTCAATTTAAAAAAAATGTTTGGACTCACAAAATGAAGAGTTGAGTTTTTAAATAATCAGATGGCAAAGATCATTGAGTGAAACAAAAGACATGGAAGCACAACCGCCACCCGATGAGTTCATTAATTACATCTGAAGTTGACAAGCCAGGTTGTGAGATGACAGTCTGAAATGGGCTGGTTTATTTCTTTAAAGGTTGAAATCAAATTCCATTTTCATTTCCTTTGCTTCAGTGACTAAAATACATCTTTTTTTTTTTTTTTGAGGAATCTATACATAAATGGACTTTTTAGCTTCACGAAACCAGATGACCAAGCTTCTGGCAAGATTCATTACTCCAAAGGAGATGAGGAAATTCAAAGCATTTGTTTACATTTTTCAAACTGATAAATGCTGCTAGGTTTCAAAAACTCCCAACAGACATTTTGCAAAAAACATGCCACTCAATATCAAAATACAAAAGACGATAAGCTTATTTACTTACTGTGCTGTGGTAGCTCATCTTTCAAAAAATTCCCGGTATGTGTGGTTCATAAAGCAATATATCAATCTGAAATCTATGAGTTACAGGGACAACTCTTAAAAAGGTCAGGTTGTACGAACTTGAGATCAAACGTGTGGTACCGAAATTTTTTTGAAAAACGAGAACTGGATAAGTTAAAGCTTTATAAGAAATATAAGATTAAATTGGTTAAAAATGAAATCCAGGTAATATTTTTGGTAACATGTTGTATTTTTGATATAATACCTAATTATCTTAGGATTGAAAATGTTCCATTTAATTATAAAGATAAAACATTTTAAAAATTTGTCAACTTAAATGTTTAATCATAGAAAGAATGCAAAAACAGACTTATTTAAAATTTGCATGCTAAGTTCTTAAATTTATGGTATGATTTACTTATAATTTGCATGCTATGATCTTAAATTTATGGTATGATTTATAGTTAAGAGTAATTTTGAGTTTGGTAAGTCTTTGAGGGATTATATGTTTGATACTTCTTTTATAGAAATTGATGAAATTGTACAGAAGCATGAAAATAGTATAAGACTTAACAATGCAAAAAAATTAAACATCATTTTTGGCAGCCTTAATAGTCGACAAGATCATAATAATGAATTTGTATTAAACATTTAATCAAACATCTAATATGGGTTTTTTCTTCTAGGAAAATTATTTAATTAAAAAACGAATTTTTTTTAGAAAACTCTTCTCTTTCAGGCAGTCTTTTGTTGTCACTCTTTTCCTGCATGGTTACAGTTACCTCCAATGGTTACGGGTATTTTTTCCCAAATCTTGCCAGATGTTAGGCAGGGACAAACCAATGTAATCATTGATGACAGGGCCGGCCTTTGACATAGGCGAGCAAGGCGGCTGCCTAGGGCTGCCAATCCTAGGGGCCACAGATTTTAATCTTATATCAATTTTCTGTCATCATCCAATTTTTAATCTGTATTAATTTTAAAAGAATAAATAAACAAAATCACTAAAATGATAAACAGTTGAAGTACTCCTTTTCTCTTGCCTCACTAGTTTTTTGGGGGGTGCCACTAAGTGTATCTATATAAAAACAGCTGTTCTTCTTCCTTATGCTTTGCAGTGAAGTTTAGAACACCAAGCAGCTATTAGGAACATTAGTAACAAAACAGGGCTAGACAGACATATACAAGCAAGTGGACACTCCATAAATTGGGACTCAGTAAGAATAATAATCGCCCACTAGTCAAACTTAGTAAAGAGGAAACTAGAAGAGGGGATCGAAATAGCAAGAAGAAGAAGTACCACAATTAACGATAATTGTGGTTGGACCAACTGAGTGGCAGCAACTACTCCAGTGACGTAGTCCTGATGACGAACTAGGCTGTAGTTCGAAAATTTGACCACCAACTTTTATGAATAATAACCTCTATAAGACCCGTAAAAAAGTTAATTCCACAGTGAAGTTTAGTTTGTTTTCTGCTGGCTTTACATATAAAACAGTAATAACAAAGGAGGAATGTGTAGGCAGTAAACAAAATGCCAGACAAATGCTTCCGGGGTCGAGTGAAAAGCAGAGTGTCTGAGATTTACTAATTTAACAGGATTATAGTTCCTACACTTTTGACTACAATAGATCATTCGACTAATGTAAATCTAAATTAGTTCTGTTTCTTATGAGAGGATGAGGGCTACAGAATCAGGGAGGTTACAGTGGGTATCCCATTACAACCTCCTTGGGAAGTATAATTTTTACTGTTACTCGTTATACAAACGAAAAAATTTAAAAAGCCCAGGCTGGCCGCAGGGTAGAAGAGAAAAGTTTCTGGTGGTGGGAAATGACCCTAATTGATTTGTCAATTGTCATGAGGAGATGGCAAACTCTTTTGTCCTCTCAAGCTGCTGATACAAATTTCCAGCAAACTTCGGAGCGGACCATGTTCTATTCGTGGGAGTTAAAATATCCTCTGGCTATTAAAAGGTTGTAGCCCTGCTGAGGGATTCACGAGGAAGGGCCATAAATAAAATATATATTAGCCGAAGTATAGGAGGCATTATGTTTCATCTGTGTCAGCTGGAAAAGCCTTTTGTAAATAGTGTGATTAATGTTAAACAATAAGTTATGTGCCCAAAAGTTTATGCAGGAATAATTACAAAACAGCCAGCTACAATGACATTTACAAATAAGCATATTGTAGGCAGCATTCAGAGAAGTTAAGAAAATTTCAGGTAAGCCTTAAGTTCATAAATTCGATAACAATTACGTGCATTTTTAAAATTTTAGTTTCCTGTCATTGAGGGAAAAATATGTTACTCAAATATGATTGAAAACTGATATTTTAACAATTGAGCATCATGCAGGTTTTTTAGTTAAAAATACTATTAGGGGCTGCCAAAGTAGTAAAACCGGCCCTGATTGATGATAGAAGTCTGATTTTTCTGAATTTCTGTTCCTTCTTTTAATTTTCTTTTTTGATATCAAAAAAAAAATCAAAAGGAGGAATAGAAATTAAGAAAAATCAGACTTCTGTCATCAGTGACTGCAGAAGTTTGTCCCTGCCTAACATCTGGCAAGATTTGGTAAAAAATAACCGTAACCATCAGAGTTGACCATAACCGCAATAGTGGCGGAAAAAAAGTGACAACAAAAGACTGCCTGAAGAAAGAAAAGAGTTTTCTCCGGAAATTTGCATTTTTTAGTTAAATATAACAATATGAATCAAACATCTAATGTGTTGTTTTTTTTTAGGAAAACCCCTATCTAATACAGGTTTTTTCCTAGAAGAAAAAACCCATATCAGATGTTTGATTAAGTGTTTAATTTAAGTAACTAGGAAGCCAGTTTTCATCATGAGCTTTATTATATAAGGATGAATTTGAAATTTTCCAAAACCATTCTCAGGTTAAATTAACTTGTTACTCAGCTTGCTGTTTTACAAAAGGGGGAAAATATGCTTTCCCTCAGTCTTTGCTTTCAACAAAAGAGTATGTCTCAAGGTTAGAAGATATTATGAATAAAATTCCATCAGAGGCTAGAAATGAAGGTTTTAAATTAAATTTCATGATATTACTGGTTAGATAAAGGTTTTAAATTATATCTCACAAAATTACTGGTTAGATAAATTAAAATATGAAAAAGAGCAACTTCTGAAATTAAGACAGGATCCATTTTTGAAGTTCTGTAAATTTGACAAATCTGGACAGATAGTTTAGATTTAAAATGTACCACTATTGACAGAGATCCAACAGAAAAGCTAATTCAGTTTTTGGCACAGGTTAGAAATCATAGTATTTTACATGATTTTATTAAAAATGCCTATTCCCCTGTTGGAGCAGGTATTCCAAAAATATTTTCCAAAATTAAAACCCATAAAAAAGGTTATCCAATGAGGAAAAGTCTCAAAGCAAAATTCACCACATATTCAGTTAGAAAGAGATATTTACAAAGTTTTGGCTCCATTGTGTATGAAAGGGTTTTTAATTTAAAAAATAGTTTCTCTTTTATTGATCATGTAAAATGCATTAGACAGGATATAAGTGATTATTCTATGGTTGGTTTAGATGTTAAAGCATTATTTCCCAGTGCACCGGTGCTTTTTGCAATTGATATTATTATTGAAAAATTAGTTCAACAAAATTGCTTGAATATTATCCAAATTTCAGAGTTAAAGAATATTTTACTATTTATTAATGATATTTTTATTTTTGATATTTATTATAAGCAGAATCAGGGAGGGCCCATGGGGGTCACCTTTGCCTGCAGTTTATGCAGAAGTAGTCATGGACTATACATATAGAAAATTAGGTTATTGGGAGTATGAAAGAATCACTCTTGGTATATTTTCGTTACGTTGAGGACATTTTTATTTCATCAAAGTTAAATAAAACAGAATTACAGTATGTAACAAAACAATATACTGGCATTTTTCCATCTATTGAATTGACAATTGAATTTAAAAAAAACAATCCACTTTCATTTTTTGATATTTTATTGATTAAAACTTCTACCAATTTTGATTATAAAGTTTTCAGGAAAACATCTTACATTCCGGTTCTCATACCCTATGACTCACATCATCCTAAAATACATAAAAGCAGTAGCGTTAAGACCTTATAAAGCATTCACTCGTACTTCTAATACGCATTTTCAACTTGAGGAATTGTAATATGTAGAAGAAATTTAAAAAAAATATGGATATCCGAGAAGGGAAATTAAAAAATGGACGTATGAAATAGAAAAAAATTGTTACAGAAGAAAAGAAAACAGCCTTTTACATATATTGGTTCATTTCTATTCATTAAAAATATTTCTCTAGAAATTAATAAATTGGCTGCTAAATATAGTCTTCAGTTGGGTTGTACAGTTAATTTCATTAAATACTGAATTATGCCTAGTAAAATGTTGGATAAAGCAGGTATTTACCAAATTCTGATTGAAAGTAATCCACCTATTTCTTATATTAGTAGCACAAACAAGTTTAAACATTGTTCAAACCAACATATTAAATTGGCAAAAAAAGAAGCTAAAACAGCATTGATACAGTATTGTATAGATAATGAAGCATATCCTAGGTTGCATCAAATTAAGATTTTAAAAAGTTGCAATTCTGAAATGCATTTGAGAATAACAGAAACCGTTCTGATTCAAAAATATAACCAACTATGTAATTATAATGATCCAAAACAGTTATCAGATTATTGAAAAGAACTTATGCACTTGGAAAGCAGATTTGGGAGTAGGAAGAGGGGGTGGGAGGAAAGGGAAAAAATATGAAAAGGAAGTAAAAACAGCAGCTAAATACTTATTCTTTGTTCCCACAGATGGTGCCACTATCGTACTGTCGTCCAAGCAATCTCATAGTTGATGGGTGAAAACGTTCAAAAGTCTTCTTGCATGGTTCGGACATTACAGTTTTTATTAGTTTTTAACTTATAAATTCTTAAAATATGTATATAGGTAGTAATTTATTATTTTAACTGTTTGTATTGGTAAATTAGTAGTGGCTAACTAACGTAAAGTTTCAAAAGTTTCGTGGAATAAGTTGGGGAAGAGGGTTATGTTATTCATCTTTGCAAAATATTAAGTTCATAGCTTTTTCTGAATACATTAAGGAGGTGTTTCAACATTGAATAAAATTGGTTAGCTATTGTTGTGATGTCTCACCGTCTTGATATTGTTTTACGAATCACTCGTGCCGGAAATGTTTTGAAAGATAAGCTACCACGATTTAGTAAGTAGGCTTATTGTCTTTTGCATTTTGATTTGTTTACATAATAAAAGATCAATGCTAATTTGGGTATACTTAAGTGTGGAATAGGAAATATTTTAGATTTGCAACAGATGTAGGTAGTCATGTCCAAACCTCATCTATGGGAGTAATCCCTATGAAAAATAGCACATCTCTCTGTGTTATATTCCATTTTACTACTGAGGTAATTCAGTTCAGCAGAGCAGGCTATGTTTCTCCACAGGAAGAGAGCCTTGTACAGTTTGTAGTAAGTAGTGGAGAACCCATGGCAACTGGACCCCCCCCCTCCCCATAGGCCCTTTTGCAAAAATCTGTTAGCTTTCAATTGCTGAAGTTTTTAAATTTTGTATTATTAACTACATTTTATGAGCATTTTCAAAATAAAAATTCTTTAGAACCTACAGGTATTTTTTGTAAAACCAAAATTATTACACTTTCTTGCATGTAACACAAATGTGCTCATTGTAACTAAAATGAATGCCCTTACTTTTTACTAATACAAAGTAATACAAAACACTTACAAGCAAACTGAATCATGTCATGTGATTTTTTTTTTTCTTTTAGAGGACTAAAGTCAGCCTCATTCAGATCAATCCAATCACAATCGCAAAACACGTAACTTTCATGTGATAATGTCTAATGACCTTTTCCAATTTATTCAAAAATACAGAACATAAGTAAACAAATAACAATTAAGAATTTTGGCACACAAAAAAAGCTTAACTACTTAAATTATTTACTTTTGAATTTAAAAAAATTACTTAATATAATTCTCAATGTTTTGCACATAGTAAAAGTTTTTCTTTTAAGTCTTTTATTTAGAAAAAACTGACACAGGTCTGTTTATTCATCCACAAAAAGAGCGCTTTTTTAGTTCATTGTATTCTGAAGAATGAGTAGTTATGTTCATACAACTGTAATATATTATAACACCTTATCCTCTTTGGAAAAAAAATATTCATACATTGAGCTGATAGTTCTTTCATATTCTGTTCTTAATATGCATGTATGTATATGCATATATAATATGCATATGCTGCATACTATGTATAGATATAGATACATATGCATGTATGTATGTATATGCATATATAATATGAAAAGGGGGCTCATGTCCTTTAAAAAGAGTAGCTGTTTTTCCTTCATAATTTTTACAAACTAAACCTGTGAAGATAGTTTTTAAATGTATTTATTTATTGAAAAAAATGTAAAAATTGCTTTTTTTTTTAAAACTTCATTTAAAGCTACCATCAAAACTTATTTAACCAACTTCACATGAAGTTTGCACAAAAAAATCTGTAAAATCTAAAATATATATATTTTTTCTATGGCTAGAGGCCCTCCCCCCCCCTCCCTCCTTCCGCATTGCTGGAGTTGCTGGGGCTATCAGTATGCTCCTGTGTAGAATGCAGCATAAAAGACTGAAACATGCCAGGCCATAAAGTGGAAAACCGAACTCTCTAAATTTCAGGGCTGGGTTGGACTTTCTGAATTAAATCCCATGCAGACCCCTAGTTCATTATTCCTTCCATAATGGAGACATGCATTTTCTCCTCTAAAAGGATCAAAAAACTGGCTGGGGAACAAAAATATGTCAACATATCAATTTTTTTTTTTAAATGCAGACTTTGCACAGCAGGTTTTCCGAATTCGGTCAATTTTGTAATTTTTGTTGGTTATTCCATGGATAGTTCAATTCATGAACATCTACAACTGTTTGAAACGGTTAACCCTATTTGCACCTTCACTGGCTGCAACAGAAATGGCACAAATCATCAATTCAGCGATTGAGTATGCATCATACAGAAACAGATGTAGTGTTTCCCCATTGACCCTTTCTTTAACCATGCCTTTCAAAAAGCTTGGTTGAAAAATGGTCAACTGCTGCCATTTTATTTTTATTTTCCATCTCCAGCAAAGTGTGAAATTCTTTATGGAGATTGTAGTACATGTGGTTTCGTCTGCTGTAGAATGCCTGATCCTACGTTTCTATCATAAATCATGGACCAAATTTCATATACCATATCTATGACATCTAGCAATTGAATGAGGCCACACTGATTGTGAGATGTATGGACATGTATCTTCTGCTTTTGACAATTCAGTATTTAAATACGAATTTTTGGTAATTGGTTTTGTAATACAAATTTCTCCATCTGGATATTGTATGGATTTTGAATATCTGAATAGCTACATTTCAGATCTCCAGATATTAACATTTAGACATAATATTGTATTTTGACATTTGGATATTTGATTTTGAAAAAAAAACTATCCAGATGTCAAAATAGAACTGCTCTAGAACTAAAAATGAGAATACCAGAACTATTTGGATATGGAACATCCAGATTTCTGAAATATTTGAATCCTGAAAATCTGGATTTCAAAAGTCTGTAAGTCATGAACAGTGCTAATTTCTATCTTAAGCACTTGAAAACACTTAAGATGTCTTTCCTTTTTATTCCCATAGTTACTACTTCATTTAACCCCTTCAGTGGTTAATGGAATGGTTGAATCTTTGAATTAACGATCCCATTAACTCCTTCATTTGGCCAACATATGAACTACTTTCAAATTAGTAAAATGGGCCCGGAAACGTTTCGTGCATGACTGCAGTGAGCACTAAACAGACCATGGAAATCTTCCGGGATAGAACAGTGTGGGCAGTAAAGCTAGCCTCGGAATTTTCCCTAGCATACCACTTAAGAGGTTAATGGACTCTCCTCTCTTACTGTCACACACTGTTAAAAACAGCATTGCCTTTAAGTGTTTGTCAAAGAAATTGTACATTTTCTATATCACATCGCCTCTAGTAATTCTGATGTATGGTCACCATACTGTGTACAAGTTAACCCTCTGGGTGGCAAGCACGCATGTATACGTTCGGAGGTTTCTGTGCCCAAGGCGGTGATGACGCAATAATGCGTTCATCGAAAATCTGTTGAAATATCGCAAAAACACAATATTGCGTCGAAAAAATTTCCAGACTAATAGGAGCAAGATTCGCATGGGCGCATCTTAAGACTTATGAAAACTCCAGAAAGGGGAGTCTTCTGTTACACACATGAAAAAATTTCGTATTGCCTCTCCCAAAGTTCCTGCCACCTGGAGGGTTAAGCAATCTTGTTGCCAAAGCTGTGTGATAGAAGTTCTTTTATTGTAGTCTTGGTAATTATTTCGTGTTCAAAAGCACTATATTGTAATGGAATACTCTTAATGATCCTTTCATTAAATTTATTTGATAAAAGTAGTGTTTGCTTTTTTATGTAAAATTACAAAACATGCTGATTTAATTACAATAAACAAATCTATATAAAACTCCATTTATTGGTGTGAAGGTATAGTTAAAGATGAAATACAAGGAAGAAATTGCATCTCCCGAGCTTTTGCTCTTCAACCAGGAGGCTTTCTCAATGGTTACAAACATTAAAAACAAGTCTGGCGAATATAAACAAAAAAAATTTGAAACACTGGTGCTCAAGGATATCGTATTTTGAATCTTGATGCTCGAGGCACAAGGCGATACACGTGTTTCTTTCATGTGGAAAATCATCTCAGCATGTTCCTCCATGCGGACGGGATATCAACAGATTGGGTATTGTTGCATGCGTAAGGATGTGTGGAGATCTCAATACTTTTTCTGATCAGTGTGCCCTTGTAGCCAGTATATGGTGCAATTATCTCCACCTTATCCCATAAAGGGACTTGTGTTTCTTTGTGCTACTTCTTTAGACAAGACTGTTAAGGTCTCCCCCAATCTGATGTCTCTCATGTGCTCCTTAGCTCTTAATGCAATTGACCTTTCCGTTATTCCGATGTAAATTTTTACCGAACCGTTCTGATACATCAGAGGTATCTTGTATACTCGTGCTTCCGATTTCCTGTCTGGGTTTCTGCGCATGTTCACCACTGCTTTGTGTACGCTTTTCGGTGATCTGATGTTGATGTGAAGACCATGACGTCTCATTAGGCTTCTGAAGGAGTAAGAGAATTTTGGGATGTGTGGTACAGATCCGGCGTAATGCAAATTATCTCCTTTCACCTTGGGAGTTGTACGATCCCTTGATTGGACTTTTTGTTGGACTCTTCTTAAATCACGCTCAGGGAAACCAGCTGCAATGCCTTTATTGATGATATCTGATATTTCTTTGTTCCTTGCATCTATGCTGGAACAGATGTTGAAAGTTCTTTCAAAATACGTCCTAAACGCTGCCATTTTATATGAACTTGGAGATACAGATTTAGGTGCGATAAAGTTGGGTACTGTTATTGGTTTTTGGTATACCGCCGTGTCAAGTTGACCATTCTGGTTTCTATGCAATATAACATCTAAGAATGGTAGTCTTCCTTCAGTTTCCCTTTCTAGGGAGAATATAAGTGTTGGATGCAAGGTATTGACTTGTCTCCAGAATTCCTCAAGGTTCGCGTCGGAATGCTGCCATACATAAAATGTGTCCCCGACATACTGAAACCATATATGTGGCTTCTTGATGGTGCAGGAGAAAATTCTCTCTTTTAGTAGGGGGGGAGGTCATTCCATGTCAGTTCAACCACACTATTACACCCATGATCTCAGATTTTGATGAAACTTGGCATGTTTGTTCCTTTTATGGATTTAAGTAAGCATACAAAAAATATTTTTGTTCTATCTCAAATGGTTTAGGTTTTACAGCCTGCTAAAGTTTTGGGAATTTCACGTTTTTTTATCGATCAGGCGGAGGAAACATAATTTGTTGTTCTTTTATAGAAAATAAATTATATCTTCCTTATTTACCAACCAATGTTGATGAAACTTTTTATGAGTATACGTTAATATGTAAGGAATCCAGAAAATAATAAATTAAACCAGCAAGTACCTACACATGGTCAAGAAAAATCCTGAAATGTTATTTTGAAAATTTTTGAAATTAAATACGGAGTTCCACACTAAGTGGAATATCATCAAAAGGGAAAAGGATAATAATAAAAAAAAAAATTTAATTCTTGTTTTAAGAGATATGCTCTATCACATGAAAAAATAAAATGAATGATTTTTTCACTCCATTATTTTTTACTTCATAGACAAAAGTAATTTTAAAATTCATGTGTTAGCTTGCAGTGTGTTAAATTAAAATTTCCTTTTGTTTAAATACAGCCATTTTGCTTTAAAAACTATGAAAAGTAACCATTATTGTGTAATGCAGCCAAGACAACAAACTTGGTTTGAAGAAACAGGATTTTAAAACAAATAACTAGTAAAGTAAAAATTTTAATTACAAAGTTAGACACATATTTACAATGTTTGTTTGAATGGAAAATGTTTTGTTACAAAACTCATCATTAAAAATATTTCAAATTGTACGTCATTGTTTATTTAATTTCCTCCAGTGTTTTCAAAACTTGGTTAACATGTATCATGCATTCTTGAGAGAATTGGTAAGTTCTTCCAGTCATTGTTTTTGGGGGTTCCACGATTGCAATGACATGAGCGATGGGTACCGCACATGCATCTTCGTTCTTGGGTCAGAAAAATTATAGTGATGGTCCACGAGGATGTAAAAACTATAATGAATTCAGCTTTCTTCTAAGCTTCTTCTAATGGTTGTTGTTTGTTAATTATATCATGAATAAACTTTCCTGCTAGTAGTGTAGTAATAATAATGAACAAGCTTTTAACTGCTAGTAATGTTGTAGTAGTAATTAAGATGAATAAAGTCTTATGCTGGTTGTTAATAATAACAACTAATGAAATAAACCTAACAGCCAGACAGAGATCTGACAAAACTATGAACTGAGAAAAACGTACTTACAACAAAAGCTTTATTCATTGAAAGTCCTGGTATCCTCCAACATACAACGAAGCTCTACTCACATAAACGAAGATCTCTTTACACATAAAAGCTCTCTCACGTAACACAAACAAAAGCTCTCCTCCACATAAACAAACGCTCTCTGGCACATAAACAACAGCTCTCCCTACGCACATCAACAAAAGCTCTCCTGGTATCGTTGAGTGCGCCTATTTATACTGGCTACCACCACGTCATGACTTACACTCATTGCCAGATCTCATTCAGCGGGAGAAATAACATCTCGTTCAGTAAGAAGATAATTTACATAGGAAAATAAAATAACCAGAGATAGTAAAATCAAAAGGAAAGTGAATCTAGAGTATACGTTACATCATCTCTCCCTTAATTTTTTTTTTTTTTTCGAAAAACCTATCAATTTTGGAGTGTAAGTCTTACACTTCGTTGACTGAGACGTTTATCGACCTCTTTTTTGTTGTTGTTTTGGTGGCAGCAGTATGTACAATATCAAACTTGGCATGACAAAATCAAGAAATCTGTATTCGTCTGTGAAACACTTTGTATACTTGAACAAAACAAACTGGTGATTCCTGCTAGGCAGAATAAAGGAAGGTATGGCATCGGCATACCTTCCTTTTATTCTGCCTAGCAGGAATCACTTTTTTAATTTCAAATTACGTTCTCATATTATCGTTGAATACAAACCAACTGTATCAGCAGCGAAGATTGCCTGTAGCTGCCTAACAGTAACAATTTTTACTATTTTACCCCTAAGCACATATATATAAAAAAAATTGGATTAGTAGATGGACATAGAAGAAATATAAAAAAAAACACATATGTACACAAAAAGAATGCATAGGCCCACACGAAAAAAAGAAATTCTGACACGCCAACTGGTCGTGCAGGAAAAACAACAAACGGAGAAAAGAACCTGTCCACGAGAACTTACTTATCTCGAGGACGCATAAAAACTCTAGTACGATAACGTTTTCCAGGCCTAATCGGACTGGTAAATTCAGGTGGCGTAGAGCGTTTCAAGGACTTGAATGGATCTGGAACATCTGTAGTCTGTCGGTCAAGAAATCCCGGCGGCTGACAGGAACGGTCAGGAACGGCTGAAGTCTGTCGGTCAGGAAATCCCTGCGGCTGACAGGAACAGTCAGGAACGGCTGAAGTCTGTCGGTCAGGAAATCCCTGCGGCTGACAGGAACGGTCAGGAACGGCTGAAGTCTGTCGGTCCGGAAATCCCTGCGGCTGACAGGAACGGTCAGGAACGGCTGAAGTCCGTCGATCAGGAACGGCCGAAGTCTGTCGGTCCTGCGGCTGACAGGAACGGGCTCCCCCAGGCTTTTGATATGTAGTCCCTTTGTGCTGGGGCCCGTGTTTTCCTTCCAGCATTCTTTTGGAGGGACGTGGCTCCGGCCACATCATTTGTTTTCGCTTTCTACCTCGTGGCATGAGAGTAGAAGTAGGCATCGGCCCTGTTTGCCCTGAGCGTAGGTTCCAGGGGCGAAACCCGGGCGGATGCAAGGATCTCTGCCTTCGTCGCTGTTGCGGCAAAGCAGATTGGGAAGACAAGTTACGTTTTCGACCAGCTTTTAGTGTTGCTGGACGGTTTGTAATTTGTGTTTGACGTTTAGGAATCGTCAAACTATTGTCCATAACTGATAAATCAGAAATATCTGAAGACTCTGAGTCGCTGCTGTAATTTAGTGGTTGTGCAGGGCGATGTTTATTTCTGCCTATAGGAATACTCTCTGACGAGGTATTCAAGGAAGTAGGAGCTTGTGTTGGTGCAGAGTTATCAGGAAACGGTGCAGCAATAGTCTTGGCAATGGTTGGAGGGAAAGGAACGATACTAGTATTTGAAGAACTTGATTCGAGCCTTCGTCTCATGGGAGAATCAGGTTGCGTGTTTGGAAGCCCGTCCGGTGGAGGGGAGGGTGAAGAAAAAATCACTGGAGATTCTTCAAAAATGTTTGTCGGTTCGTCCAAAATTTCTGGAGGTTGATCGTGAGATATAGACTCTTGAGTCTGTGGAACAGAAGGTTGAGTAGGATTGATTATAAAATCGATATTTCGTTCATGATACTTGCGACACTGAGCAACATGTACGTATTGAAATTGATTGTCAGGTTTTTCAAGAACAATGTTATTTTCAAACACATTTGCCACCCGATATGGACCTTCGTAGCTGGGTGCAAATTTCTTCACTAAAGTATGAGAAACAGAAGACTGGAAGTGCGTTTCCACGAGAGTGAGATCTCCAACGACAAGATCTGGTTCCCTACGCCTAGTATTATAGTATCTTGCTTGAGCCGCTTGTGCTCCTAGCATTGCAACACGAGCTTTTTCAGCCATGATTCGTACTGATTGCGGAGTTGGTCGCTGGTTTAGTTCGTCGATAATCCCCGTTAAATTTTCAAAAGTTGTCTTAATTTTGCGACCCAGAAAAAGTTCTGCAGGAGTAATTTTAGTAGATTCGTGAACAGACGAGCGGAGGGCGAACGAAAAAAAGCTCAAGATGTTCATCCCATCGCTCGTGATGATCCACGACAAATGTAGCAATCATTTTCACTAGCGTGCGGTTTACTCGTTCCGCAGGATTACTCTGGGGATGATATGGGGAAATGAATTTATGCTTAATGTGTAGTCTCGCACACATTCTTTCAAAAATGTCAGAAATAAATTGAGGACCATTATCCGAAACTACTTTATTAGGTGCACCATATCTAGAGAATACTTCATTAATTAATACATTACAAATAACTTCTGCCGTAGCGGCTTTAATGGGAAAAACTTCAACCCATTTAGAAAAATTATCAGTTAATACTAAAACGTAACGAGCTTTGTTTTTAACAGATAAAGGATAAGGTCCCAATAAATCTATTGAAATAATGTCAAACACATGAGAACTTGAACTAGATTTCAAGTGACCGGCCGGTCTTACATTACGGTAATTATTAATCTGACACAAGTGACATGATTGAACGTATGCGAGCACACTTTGGTACATGCCAGGCCAATAGGCAACATCCCGCAATTTACAACGGGTCTTGCGAATACCTAAATGGCCTGCAAGAGGTTTGTCATGAAATTCGTTTAAAAGGGCCATTCTAAGGGTTCGCGGAATACATGGGCGAAACTCTACCCTAGTAGTCCTAGATTTCGTATAGTAAAGACCCTCTATGACTTCAAAATGCTGTGACCTCCCAGCCAGAGAAGGATCACTTTGTAGGGGCAAACCCGCAAGCAAAAAATTATAGAAGTCCCCAAAATCTAGATCATTTATTAATTCTGCCATTATCTGCTCCCTGGATGTTATATCAGCTATTAGAAGTAAAGGCTGACATCCAGGAGTAGTTTCTGTGGGGACCCCACTAAACGGGACGCGAGACAATGCGTCCGGTAATTGATTCTTATGACCTGGCTGATACGAAATTTTGATATTGCTCTCTTGTAACTTCAGAGCCCACTTCATAAGTCTTTGAGATAGGTGCTTAGTAGAATTCAAATACTGAAGGGCAGAATGATCCGTAATTATGTTAACTGTCAATTCGTTAAGGTAACATTGAAATTTGTTAAGAGCATACACAACAGCAAGACATTCACGTTCCGTAGCTGAATAATTGCGTTCAGCTTTGGCTAAAGTACGAGACGCAAAAGCTATTGGATTCCCAGCTTGTGACAAAACGCAACCAAGACCAACTCCGGATGCGTCAGTATAAATATCAAATTCCTTAGTATGATCCGGGAAAGCCAACACAGGAGGCTGAGTCAACGCAGACTTCAGTGTTTCAAATGCAGCGTTAGCCTCAGGTGTCCAAACAAACTTCTTGTATTTACGTTTCAAAGCATACAATGGCTCACAGATTGTAGCATAAGCGGGGACGAACTGCTGATACCAGCCGGTCATTCCCAGAAAGCGTGATAGTTCTTTTGCTGTTTTAGGCCGAGGAAAGTCAACAATAGGCCTAATTTTTTCATTATCCATAAATAAGCCGTGGGGAGTGATTTTCAACCCCAGATATACAATCTCGTCCCTCGCTATCTGTCATTTACTAGGTTTTAACGTCAAGCCAGCATTGTATATGAGTTGGAACACCTGTTTGAGCAGAGAAAGGTGCTCGTCAAAAGTCTCGGATGTAATAATAATGTCATCCAAATATACATGCACATGGGGACCCAGAACAGGTCTGAGAACCGTATCCATAAGCTTTTGGAAAGTAGCCGGTGCAGAAGCTAGTCCAAAGGGCATACGCAGGTATTCATAAGCCCCAAAAGGAGTCACAAAGCCTGTTTTATCGACAGAGTCCGGATGTACCGCCACCTGCCAATATCTACTCGCCAAATCCAAAGTTGACATCCGTTTAGTTGATGACAGGTCATGCAAAATATGCGACATGACAGGTAGTGGATAATTGATCGTTCTCGTGACTTGGTTGAGCTTGCGGAAATCTGTCACGAAACGAAATTCATTGGGTTGTTTCTTTGGAACCAAAAAGGCAGGAGCAGCCCAGGCGCTTGTTGATTCCCTTATTATGCCCTGTTTAATCATCTCAGAAATTTGACGTTGCATTTCATGTTTCTTATGGGTAGCACAAGGGTAAGGCTTCGTCGCTATCGGTTTCGAACCCTCAGTGTCAATGACATGATAAACCACCTGTGTGAAACCAGGTTGATCAGAAAATAAACCAGGGCTTTCCTGCAAAAGTAGAGAAAGCTGGTTTCGTTGCCTCTCATTCAATTGGTTACCCAATAACAAACTCGTTATATCTATAGGAACCATAGGAATCATTTCGATAGGTTCCGGAAAGGAAATCACATGTTGTACGAAATTCAGAGTAACTTGAAAAGTATTGATAAAGTCCATTCCCATTAGACATTTAACAGGTAGTTCGTCTATAAGCAGGAAAGAATGCGTAAAACGAGCCTTTCCCAGCCCTAGAGATAATGTGACAGTTCCTGTGATACTGAAGATTTCGTTATTTGCACCTCGCAAATACTGCGTCGCAGGCTGAACGTGTATTGCAGGAAAATTGTCGGTGCAAAACTTCGTATTTAGGGCTGATATTTCAGAACCAGTGTCGAACTTTGTCTCGACAATAATATCTTCAATTGTCAAGAACACATCAGGCAACTGAGGAGTTTGGACAGTCACTAATACTGTTTTAGGGTCAGAATGCTTGGTATCAGGAAGCAGGACCGACCCTTGGTCTACTTCCTTTGGAAGTTTAAAGGATTCCTGGTTGGATTATCATGCGGTCTGAAACGTCGGCCCTGCCGGGTATCGGGAAAATTTTCACGATGAGGAAAACTGCGTGAAAACTGCTGCGGGAACTCCGCATATCCGTTGAAATTTTCATTTCTATTACTTCCCTCAGCACGGGCAGAAAAATCATCATTGCCCTGAGCATGAAAACGTTCCGAATGCTGCGGATTGGAATGGGGTCGAGCATACTGTGCATTTGTACGGTATCCAGAAAATTGATTAGAAACGAGCGGTTGGTGTACCACTCTTCTATGCAGTGGAACGTATGAAGCTTGGGCGTGCACTTGTGTACGCTCACGTTGAAAGTTATTAGGCCTATTACACTGCTGAGGATTTTCATAATAAGCCTCGCGGGGTGCCCGAGCATGGTGAGTTGAACCATGTTTGCCGTGTCGCTCTTCATACGTTCGTATGAGGCGAAGGCATTCATGAATTGTAGCAGGGTGTCGAACCTCAAGAAAATCCTGTAGAAATGGATCGAGCTGCTGCAATAGGGTGTCCAACATGTCGACATGACTGGCATGTGGATCCCATAAGTTATACAAGCGTGTTGTTTCTAAAGCAAATGCAACAGGGCTATCGTTGGGTCCTTGCTGACGAGAAAAAAGTTGTTGTGCAAGGCTAGCTCGACTGAGGCCGAAAGGAAAGACTTCCAAAAATTCTGCACGGAAATTCTCATAATGAGAATCCGGGTTCGACACTCTCCACTGCCGATACCAGGTCTTAGCGGTATCCGTCAAGCAAGTGCCTGCGATTTGTACTTTGCAGTCTTGAGGAATATTGTAGAGATCAAAATGATCTTCCAAATCCTCGAGAAACTTTAAAGATCCCTACAAACCATTGAAATGAATTGTTCCTGCATGCGGCACGAAATGGGCAAGCATTCTGCTTCGCTGAGAGGATTGAACTCCCTCAGGTACGACCCGCGACTCAGAGTAATAGGAAGCTGGTGAATTAAGAAATTGTGAAGAATGCCTGGGCACTTGGAAATCATTATCAGTAAAGTGAGCCCCACCGGCTTCTTGCAAATTGTCAAAAAAAAAAAAAAAAACACCTTCACCATCGAAATTTGATTTAGGGTGAAAAATTGAAGTTGTCTCAGGTAAGGAAGACATGGGTAATAATTGTCAAGACCTCGTGTTCGAGAAAAGTTCGGGCGCCAATTATAATGAATTCAGCTTTCTTCTAAGCTTCTTCTAATGGTTGTTGTTTGTTAATTATATCATGAATAAACTTTCCTGCTAGTAGTGTAGTAATAATAATGAACAAGCTTTTAACTGCTAGTAATGTTGTAGTAGTAATTAAGATGAATAAAGTCTTATGCTGGTTGTTAATAATAACAACTAATGAAATAAACCTAACAGCCAGACAGAGATCTGACAAAACTATGAACTGAGAAAAACGTACTTACAACAAAAGCTTTATTCATCGAAAGTCCTGGTATCCTCCAACATACAACGAAGCTCTACTCACATAAACGAAGATCTCTTTACACATAAAAGCTCTCTCACGTAACACAAACAAAAGCTCTCCTCCACATAAACAAACGCTCTCTGGCACATAAACAACAGCTCTCCCTACGCAATCAACAAAAGCTCTCCTGGTATCGTTGAACGCGCCTATTTATACTGGCTACCACCACGTCATGACTTACACTCATTGCCAGATCTCATTCAGCGGGAGAAATAACATCTCGTTCAGTAAGAAGATAATTTACATAGGAAAATAAAATAACCAGAGATAGTAAAATCAAAAGGAAAGTGAATCTAGAGTATACGTTACAAAACTTTACAGTGACATCTTCTTCTTCTTCTGCATTTACCTCACTCATCATACCAAAATACCACAAGTTGTCATAATACAAGCGATAAAACGTCCAGGATATAAATCTCCTATTTTCACAAATAAAGTCTGCTGCTTGTTACATAAGTTGAAAGTGAGAGCTGGTTTTTCATCACTGCTTATTCTTCTAGCCTCAATCATTCCCAAGTCATCTATTGGCTGAAAGCTGTGGAACGATCTTGTTCCTCGAAGAGTTTGAACATCTTTGATGCGACTTTTCAAAGTCAGGCGAGTTGAATCAACTGCTTCTTTAGAAATAAGTTGGAAGTTAATATTTGTAATGTTCATTTTGCAAAACTCGAAAAGTTCAGTAGTTGTTATAATTTGTCTGTCCAGATGTCGTTGAAGACTTTCCTTCCTAGCTAAACGTTTTACAGTACCCCTATTCCGTCACATTCTGTTTTACCATGACTGGTTGCAAAAAATGACCAATGGGCTTTGAGTTGAAAGTCCTTCTCATGCAGACACAGATTCATGAAGTTGTATTTATTTTTATATTGCCCAGCACATCCGTCACTGAAGTAGCGAATGTTTGTTATATGTGCGTAGTTCTCTTTCAGAAAGGCAGTTACAGTTTTTTGGATCTCCTGTACCATACTCACGTCATGTTTAAGGTCATCCGATATGATACAAAGAGGTATAATCAGTCATTGCTTGCATCTTTGCAGTGAATCATGACAGGATGAATTGTGCATGAATCAGAGGTCGAGTGGTAACCTTAAGCCTCTTCTTGTATTGTGAAAGCATAGTTTTCACTAAAATCCATTGAGATAACAGCTGTATTTGAGGAAGCCCTTCCCTTTAAATTTTAAAAAAATGAAGCTTGTGATTTGGCAATGTATGAATGTGGTATTAACTTGTTCAGTTTTTCTACTAACTTATCAATAAACTCACCAACTGAGCTCGAGCAACATATCATTTCAGTTCGATCAGTTGAAACCCACTGACTGTACTCGACAGGGTCTTCATCATCGTAGTCCTCAAATTTGGACTGTAAAAACTGGACAAGGTTATCTTTTGATGGGCATTTGTCACAATGCCTCATCATACATTCTTTTCCTGTTCCTTCACAAACAATATACGACATAATTTCTTTGTAATCCTCTTCAATACCTGCTCCGTGAATCAATAAAATAACATTTTGATGTATTGTGCATTCACACACTAAGTGTGTTTAACTGGCACCAGCCAAAATGCACCACTTAGGTGTCAGAGAACAAAATTTTGAAAAACCTATTTTCAAGTCAGGGTATTTCCATTAAAAATTTGAGCATAGCTCACTAAGATTACATAAAATCAAATGTTTTCTCTTGTATACTTTTTTTCCTATACTCACCACATCCTTCATCCCTGGCAAAATTCTAGACTGTTCATCACTCTGATAAAACTTTTTTACCAATTCAATTGTTTCAGGATTCAACTTTTTCCCACGTCTGCAATCTGGTTCTGCTAAAAAAAACCTTGTCTTTGAACCGTTTTTGAGCCTTACAAACAGAATAATCAGATGCGTTGAAAGTCTCTTTTATTTTTCTTCTAGACCACGTTAGTGAAACTGGAATTGTCAGCATTTGAATCTGTTTGTTTCTTGATGTACCACTTAATTCATTTTCAATTATATCTACGAGCTTGTCCAGATCTTCAGATTTTTTTTTATCACACTTTTTTCCAAGTCATTTTTTTCCTCATTTTTTGCCAGAGGCAAATCAACTTCAAGAACAGTTTGAATTTTTCTTTTTACATTTTCATGTTCTCTTTGTAATTTTTATTTACCGTAAGATGATCTGCTTTGTTCACCAAGTGCATGCAATTTCATTGGGGAACATCCGATTTCATGGAATGAAGAATTTAGTTGATCAATCACATTTCTCTTTTGTAATTGGAGTAGTTCATCAGGAGTTAATCCCACATCATCAACTTCCTCATCTTGTGCATTTAAGCTACTTTCAACATTACTCTCATCAATTTGTTTGCTTTTTTAAGTAGCTTGTTCCTGCAAAATGCACAAAGTTTTGTCCTGGTTTCACTTTGTATCCCTTTGATAAAATTATCCTACTCTGTTCTATAGTTACAACACGAAGTGTTTTTTTAATTTAAGTTTTATGTTTTTTAAAAGGGTCACAACATACCTTTTGTAAAAATTCATACATTTTCAAAAACACACTTTGATGATGAATACAAATAGTTTTTAACTCATAACTTGATTCCATTCTCAATTTTAAAAGAGTTAAATCAGTTTCAGACAGTTTTTCAATAGTTTGTATGGCTTTTTTCTTGACATAGTTCAACAAATGACAATCGCTGTGAGTAACTTCACCCACACTACACTTCTCCATTTTTCCAACAATCAAAAAATACTTATTAACAATAGATTATTTTCAAAATATCATTAATATTAGGTACTAAGCAAAATTGCACACACTTAATTGTTAACCAAACAGTTACAGCACAACAAAACCCAGCACAGTTCAGTAAAAAACTAAATCAGATAAAAAAAACTGTAAAACATAACCACCAATAATGCATGTTACACTGGCAATAGCCTGTGACTGACTGACTAGTGGATGCCAGGTTCTGTCTGCTAAGCAGGCTCACTTGTATAGACATGACAAACATGACTTGACTTGTTTTAACATGTCTAAACAAGTGTGCCTGCTCAGTAGACAGAGCACCACTTAATGGTCTTGTTACAGCTTGAATGGTTTGATTGCTTATAATAAGATTTCTTGAAATAGCAGTTACTAGTGAGTTGACTATCAGAGTTTAGAACTAGTTTTTAAAACTAAATTAAATTGTAATGTAATTTTCTATTAATTAGGCCTAATTGTTGAAAACAAGGAAATCAGTTATCTTATTTCTAAATCTCAATTTAGATATAATTTTGGATAATCTATTTTATAACATTTTATGTATTTTTCTGTACAAGCCTAATTAACATTATTAAATCTACTATTATTTTAATCATGTACCACCAAATTTTTTAGTACAATTTTTTGTGTTTTATTTTAAAGCTTTTTTTAATTTGAAATTGGTTGACATGTGACATTTTTAGTTCACATTTTTACACAATTTTACTAAAATTATAATTTTAATTTAATGATTTTAAGAAAATGAGTGAGTCAAGTGATCTCAAGATTGTAACAGGCTTCTTCTACTGGTATGGACCGGTACAAGGATGTCATGTCGAGGCTCGCTAATACTGTATATCGTGTTCGTTCAACACTATGCCTCTAATCCTATTTATGAAGTCTTGTATTGAACTAAGGGTCTGCTGAGAAGGTGGAAGGTATTTCTTGAGGAAAACTGATAATTCTTTCTCAACATAATATGTGGGAATCAATTCCAATTAGTAGTTCTAATTCTGACTATTATATAGCTCTAATCATTCTACTATTCTCTTTTACGTGCAATATTTCAAAGTAACTTGTACAAAATGGATACATGAGAGTAAAAAGCATATGACTCAGAGTAAAGAAGGGAAGGCCAAGAAGTGCACAACCAAAGGAAGGTGAGGAATAAAAAATTGAAATACATTGGAACTTTCCCATACTTGGAAGTAGTGAGTAAAGAAATCAATAGACACTGTGCTAAATATGACTTACAACCAGGAAGCTCAGTGCACACCGTGAAAAGTATGACTGTCAACAAAAAAACAGAAGACAAAATGCTAGAAGAATCAGGAACCTACGAAATTCCAATTGCACACATACCCACAATATCGTACATTGGAAGTACGAAAAACAGATAAAAAAAAGACTTAAATAACACATATCTAACTGGCAAAAAAAGAAGCCAAAACTGCTTTAGTGCAATTCTGCATGGAAAACCGGACATTCCCAGAATTCGATGAAATTAAAATGCTAAAAAAAGAATAAAAAATCGGAAAGGCAAATGAGGAGGGAAGAAGCAATATTAATTATAAAAATAAAGCAAGGGTATGTAACCAGAATGACCCTAGCACATTATCGGGCCTGTGGAAAGAACTAATAAGACAAGAAAAACAACAACCAAAGAAAAACCGGCAAAAAAGACAAGAAAACCAGGATAGGAGAAGCAAATAAAAAAAAAGTTGTTTTAATGAAACATAGATGGCGCCAGCCGGGCTTGATAACGAAATATATCCAGGAAAGTATATCCGACGAATGGCAACAAGGAGTATCGGACTCTATTAGCGCGAAGTTAACCACGAACATCAGTGGTAAAGTCGCCACGCTCCTGAGGATGCCCAGAGAATGGGCGAAAATTTCGAGTATAAAGAGCGGTAAAAATTGATGTGCTTGAATCCTAAGGCAAAGGTCCAATGAGTATACCCAGCGAAAAGTGTGAGAAGTAAAGCCAGTCATCGCATACAACGGACTTTCGGACAATAACATCAACAAAGACCGGAAAACACGTGCGTGAAATGTTCAATCGCTAGAAAGAAATGCCAAGGTAAGCATTATCCGCTAGAATTTTGTATAATATGTGGGGGCTCTGATTTTGGAGACAATGGGTCTCACTTTGTGTCCTGATTGGTGGTGTTTGAGCCGATCAAACAGTAGTGGTATTGATGGTCCTGGAGGGGTGACGGCTGCTTTCTTGATGCTTTCTAGCAAGCTAGGCCACTTTTTCATCCCTTGTACTTTGGATACCACGGTATTCATCAGGTTGTTAGTGACTTTGATTGATGCCGACTCGGTGATAAATATCTTCACCTCGTCATCATAATCTTTCCTATTCATGATGGCAATCTGGTTCGATTTATCAGTGAGTGTTGTTGCCAGATCTTCCCTCTTTTGTAAGTTCCTTATGACTGACCAAGCTCAAGTATCAGCTTTTACAGCTGTGGTTAAACTTCTATTAAGTTTTTCGGCTGCTAAGTGCCTCACTGCATCCTGTTCGAAAGTGGGAACTCTCTCAATGGCTGATTCCAGGTGCAGGATGATTTCCTTTATGTTGAGTTTTGCTGTGGGGCAAAACTTTGGGCCTTGTGTTAGAAAGCAGCCATCACCCCTCTGGACCATCGATACCACCACTGTTTGGTCGGCTCAAACACCACAAACCAGGACACAAAGTGAGACCCACAGTCTCGAAAATCAGAGCCTCCACATATTATGTTGATAAAGAATTATCTGTTTTCCTCAAGAAATACCTTCCACCCTCTCAGCATGCCCTTAGTTCAACAGAAGACTTCATAAATAGGATTAGAGGCATAGTTTTGAACGAACATGATATATTAGTGAGCCTCAACATAACGTCCTTATACCCATCCATACTGATAAAGGAAGCCCTTGACAATCTCGAGAGTCAGTTATCCAGGGATGATGAATTTCTCCCAGAAGCGGTGCAAGATATAAGAAGAGCACTGAACCTGACTGTAAACAACAATTTCTTCAAATACCAAGGAACTACTAGTGCGTTCAAAAAGTTCCGGAAGTTTTTGAACATTTGCCAAATGTCAGTGAATTACATCATTCCCCGCTGAGCAAGCAAAGAACATCATGTGACCGACCAGTCAGAACCAGTTTCATCCAGATCCAACACGTACAGCGTATGTGTGTAGTTTGTGATTACAGGCATTCGAGGCTCTCCGTTGCGAGGACAATGATGTTGAATTTTGAACAGCATTCAAGTGTAAAAATTTGTATTCTGCTCCAAAAATCTTTCACTGAGACTTTTCAAATGATTAAGTCAGCATACGGTGAAAGTGCAATGAGTTGAACTAGAGTTTATGAGTGGCATCGATGTTTCGAAAATGGGCGATAGATTATCGAGGATGATGAGAGGTCAAGACGACCTTCAACATCCCCAACAGATGAACGAATTGCCATTGTCAAAGAAATTGTGAAAAATGGCCATTGAAAAACTGTTGCAGCAATTGCAGAAATTGCCAACATCTCAGATGGAAGTTGCCATGACATTTTAACAGAGAACCTGGACATGCATTAATTGTGCCAACAAATTGTTTACAAAAACTTGACACAAGAAAAAATGGATGAGCGCATGCAAGTTTGTGGGGATAACATTGATACAGTGGATTCTGATCCCTATCTCTTGAATCGATTGATCACTGGCGATGAGACTTGGTGCTTTCTGTACGACCCCCAATCCAACTGACAGACAAAAGTGTGGAAATCACTGTTGTCACCACGACCAAAAAAGTTCAAAGCTGACCGCTCCAAAGGAAAGGTCTTGTTAACAGTTTTCTTCGATTGCAAGGGGGTCATACACGAGGAATTCCTTCAACATGGTCATACATTCACTAAAGAAGAGTATGTCAACGTCCTGAAATGTCTCAGAGAATCAGTGAAACGCAAGCGACCCGATCTTTGGAAGACCAACTCATGGGTGCTCCATCACGATAATGCGCAGGCTCACAGATCCCTTCTGGTGTCTGATTACCTGTCCAAACATCACATTCCTGTTCTTCCACAACCAGCTTATTCCCCTGATCTCGCCCCGTGTGACTTTTTCCTTTTTCCCCGGATGAAGAATTTGCTTAAAGGGCGACGCTTCGCAAGTTCCAAAGGAGTGCAACAAGCTGTGACGGAGGCACTGAAGGATGTGGCAAAAGAAGGCTTGCAATCTGCATTTAAATCTTTGTATGAGCGCTGGCAAAAATGCATAGCAGCACAGGGTAACTACTTCAAAGGAAACACAGCATATACAGGTATTATCTGTACTCATTCTTTTTTAATATAAAAAGTTCTGGACCTTTTTGAACGTACTGGCATATACAAACAGACCAGAGGTGCCCCTATGGCTTCCCCGCTGTCAGGCATATTAGTAGAATCAGTATTACGCCTGCAAGAAAAGATAATTTTCTCCTGCACCATCAAGAAGCCACATGTTTGGTTTTGGTATGTCGATGACACATTTTTGATATGGCAGCATTCCGACGCGAACCTTGAAGAATTCTGAAGACAAGTCAACACCTTGCATCCAACACTTAAATTCACCTTAGAAAAGGAAACTGAGGGAAGACTACCATTCCTAGATGTTATGTTGCATAGAAACCAGAATGGTCAACTTGACATGACGGTATACTACAAACCAATAACAGTATCCAATTTTATCGCACCTAAATCTGTATCTCCAAGTTCATGTAAAATGGTAGCGTTTAGGACGCATTTTGAAAGATCTTTCAATGTCTGTTCCAGCATAGAAACAAGGAACAAAGAGGTATTGGATATCATCAATAAAGGCATTGCAGCTGGTTTCCTTGAGTGTGATTTAAGAAGAGTCTTACAAAAAGTCCAATCAAGGGACTGTACAACTCCCAAGGTGAAAGGAGGTAATTTGCATTATGCCGTATCTGTACCATACATCCCAAAATTTTCTTACTTCTTCAGAAGCCTAATGAGACGCCATTGTCTTCACATTGGCATCAGATCACCGAACAGCATATATAAAGCAGTGGCGAACACGCGCAGAAACCCAGACAGGAAATTGGAAGCATGAGTATACAAGATACCTCTGATGTATCCGAACGGTTCGGCAAAAACTTACATCGGAATAACGGAAAGGTCAATTGCATAGAGCTAAGGAGCACATGAGAGACATCAGATTGGGGGAGACCTTAACAGTCTTGTCTAAAGAAGTAGCACAAAGAAACACAAGTCCCTTTATGGGATAAGATGAAGATAATTACGCCATATACTGACTACAAGGGCACACTGATCAGAGAAAGTATTGAGATCTCCATACATCCTTATGCATGCAACGATGCCCAATCTGTTGATATCCCATCCGCGTGGAGGAACATGCTGTGATGTTTCTGCACATGAAAGAAACTGGTGTATCGCCTTGTGCCTCTATCATCAAGATTCAAAATACAATGTCCTTGAGCACCAGTGTTTCGGAATTTTTTTGTTTATACTCACCAGACTTGTTTGTAACGTTTGTAACCGTTGAGAAAGTCTCACAATCAGAGAGCAAAAGCTCAGGAGAAACAATTTTTTCCTTGTATTTCATCATTAAATATATCTTTACACCAATAAACAGAGTGTTATATATAGATTTGTTTGTTGTATTTAGGTGTGAATCCCGTTCAATAAGTCAATAAGTATGCTGATTTATTTAATGCTCTATAGATCCAAATTATTTACATATTTTATGATCTGAAAATCTTTATAAGTTATGTTTTTTTTTTTTTTTTTTGTTTTTTTGTAGCTGTTCTTGGAATTGTGGTCATGCTCATCCTATGGATAGTATCTACATGCCTCTTTGGTGTTTATCTCTTCATTTTTGGCAAGTACTTCTATAACAGCTTAAATTCTCGCCTGGCAGTGTGCTTATTGCCTACTGGAGCTGCATTGGTGATCTTCCAGTTCATTAATGTGATGGAACTTAGTGGTAAGTATCAGATTGCCTTATTATGACAAATCTGTAAGAATGGGAATATTCTAGAAACTTATTGCTTACCTATGCATTCCGCTTCTAGAGATGATTTACATTTCATACACATTGTTAGGTCCTCGTTGATGTCTTAGTCCTTTAGTCCGTAGTATATAAAGCAACACTCACTCATTACACACTCTTCCATTTGGGTAGAAACTGTAAATCTTAACCTTTAGACTTCAAAAACACCAACTAATAACCGTTATTGATGCTCTAAATTTTTTGCCCAGCCTTTGGGCATCTTCAGGAGTGTGGCAATGTCCCCAGCGATGTCCATGGTTCTTTTATCACCAATGGAGTGTGATACTCCGATGTTGCCATTCGTCGGAGACTGAATCTTATATACGCTTCTTGAAACCATGCTGGCGCCATCTATGTTTCACTTTGTTTATTTTTTTTTTCATATTGTTACCTATCTCCGATGCTTTCTTTATCTTCTTCTTTTCTTTTTCTTGTGCTACCCCCTCATCTTTTTCGCAGTTTTTTTTTTTTTTTTTTTTGGTGTTGCTCTGTTTCTTGCCTGATTAGATCTTTCCAGTGACTGGATAATATATTGGGGTCATTGTGGTTATATACCCTCATCCTATTTTTATAGATTAAGATTGATTTCTCCATTCTCATGTGTCTCTCTGATCTTTTATTTCTTTTTAGCATTTTTATCTCTTCAAATTTTGGGTAAGTTTGGTTGTCCATACAGAATTGTACTAAGGCTGTTTTGGCTTTTTTTTTTTTTTTTGCCAGTTTGATGTATGTTGTTTTATCCTTTTTTTTATAATTTGTTTTTTGTACTTCCTATGTACGATATGGGAGGGATGTGCGCAATAGGAATTTTGTAGGTTCCATATTCCACTAAGATCTTGTTCTCTAGAGGTTTTATTGTTAATAACCATACTCTTCATTGAGTTCACTAAGCTCCCTAATTGCAATCCATATTTTGCACATTGTTTATTGATTTCTTTACTTATACCTTCAACGTATGGGAATGCTCCAATGTATTTTAATCTTTTCTTCGACCTCGAGATTTGTTATCTTCCTTGACATTATTTCCCCCAGCCATATGTCTTTTAATACATCCATTTTTACTACCTTACCTGGGTAACTGTAATCAAGTGCAATTTTCATTATATATGCCAGTTCTTGATCTTTAGCTTGTTATTTGATGTATGTGTATATGCTCTTCTAACTAAGTTTACTATACTATTTTTTTTATGTATGACAGGATGGTGTGAAGTGTAGTAAACTGATGACAGGATGGTGTGAAGTGTAGTAAACTTAATTAGAAGAGCATATACGCATACATCAAATAACAAGATAAAGAATCAAGAACTGGCATATATAATGAAAATTGCACTTGATTACAGTTACCCAGGTAAGCTAGTAAAAAAATGGATGTACGAGATTAAAAGACATATGTCTAGGGGAAATAACGGCCAGGAAGATAACAAATCTCGAGGTCAAAGAAAAGAGAAGAAAAGATTAAAATATATTGAAGCATTCCCATACATTGAAGGTGTAAGTAAAGAAATTAATAAACAATGTGCAAAATATGGATTGTAATTAGGGAGCTCAGTGAACACAATGAAGAGTATGATTATTAACAATAAAACAGGGAACAAGATCTTTGAGGAATCAGGAACCTATGAAATTCCTATTGCGCACATCCCTCCAATATCGTACATAGGAAGTACGAAAAACAAATTAGAAAAAAAGGCCAAAACAGCCTTAGTACAATTCTGCATGGACAACCAAACTTACCCAAAATTTGAAGAGATAAAAATGCTAAAAAGAAATAAAAGATCAGAGAGACACAGAGAATGGAGGAGTCAATCTTTATAAAAATAAGACGAGGGTATGTAACCATAATGACCCCAATTATTATTCAATCACTGGAAAGATCTAATCAGGCAAGAAACAGAACAACACCAAAAAACCCGGCAAAAAGACGATGGAGTAGCACTAGAAAAAGAAGAAAAAAAGATAAAGAAAGCATCGGAGATAGGTAACAATATAAAAAATAAACAAAGTGAAACATAGATGGTGCCAGCATGGTTTCAAGAAGCATATATAAGATTAAGTCTCAGACGAATGGCAACATCGGAGTATCACACTCCATTGGTGATAAAAGAACCATGAACATCAGTGGGGGCATCGCCACACTCCTGAAGATGCCCAAAGGCTGGGCGAAAATTTAGAGCATCAATAACGGTTATTAGTTGGTGTTTTTGAAGTCCAAAGGTTAAGATTTACAGTTTCTACCCAAATGCAAGAGTGTGTAATGAGTGAGTGTTGCTTTATATACTATGGACTAAAGGACAAAGACATCAATGAGGACCTAACAACGTGTATGAAATGTTAATCATCTCTAGAAGCGGAATGCATAGGTAAGCAATAAGTTTCTAGAATATTCCTATTATTATTGAAATGTAGCATGTAAAAGGAAATAGTAGCAATATCAGGACTAGTGATTGATCTTGATATGAACTGCTAATGTGAGTTGATCTGTGAGAATGTTTTTTTTTTTTTGGTTTTTTTTTGTCACCTGAGTTGCCTAGTGGTATGAGTTTCTTGTTAAAAGTGGGTGGACCCAGGTTTAAGTCTCAGATTTGGCCATACTTTTGATTTTGTTTCACAGTGTTTTGCATAAGTGCAATACCTAAACTTTTTTTATTTTCAGTCCAATTACAAAGCTTATCTTTCAGTCATTGAAGTCTTGTATGTGGTGTTAGATATAAACTTTAGTGCTCATTCCTTCCTTTAAGTAGAGATTCAAAATACATTATCGTGAACTCACTGTTGCATGTGAGCTTACAAGAAGAACGCCTAGTATCATTTTGTGTTACTATGGAGTTAAGATAGAATTACTTGGGGTGCTTACAGTTTTTCCATATAGCAGGGAAGTAAATGATCTAAAAGCAGCAATGTCAGCATCGTGTACCATTAAAATTACCTAAAACTAAATCACTTAGTGAGATGTAAATTCACTAAATGGAATATATCATTAGAAGTTTAAAATTTTAACTTGGCAGTCTAGCATGCAGAGGTGCTAGTTAGATAACTTGAGACTGATTAAATTCTATAGGTCCTGTGCTTCAGTTGTCCTTTTTTTTTTTTTCTCTTTTCTTGTGGGAATATTGCTTATTTTAGGGCACTCACATGGATGGTGTAGGTTAGTCTCGCCCATTTCATGACACATTGAGTTTTACACAAGCCTAGGGTTTCTCACATGTATACGGAAAACGATTTGCAGAAATTTTATTTGCGATTATTCTTGGGCACAGTGACCACCACAGTTGGTTGAAGTATTATTTGCTAAATAGTTGGTGTTTTATATTCTTGCTGTGCTTTTTATAGAATGCTATTATAGTATTATGAGGTAGGAGATTTTACTGTGAAAAATATTTGCAAAAATGTATTTTCTCATGAAAGTGCAGTATGAGATCTTTTATCCAATAAAATACCTGAGACTTTGAGTTTCCTGGATAATGGGTTTTACCGTAATCTGGAGCATCATACCTACAATCTGTTATAGCATTCTTCTGAACATCCATAGTTTTAATGTTAACAATATAGTATGAGATCTTAGTACTAATTTTTGTAAGTGTATGATGATATAATAAATGTACAGTATACTTACCCTACATTCTTTGTAGGAAGACTTGCTATCCCATGTCTTTTTACACTGAAGTGCCAAACGTTATGGGATAGCAGTATGCAAATTTTTAACTGACACTCGTCATATAAAGCCTTAAGTGCATGCCACGATTTTTATCAGTTGGAAGGGGTAATTTCGTAAGTCAGGTTGAACAACCGCCAGTAGGATTATGGCAAGCCGACATGAATTAACGGAGTTTGAACAAGGCATGTTAGTGGGAGCCAGATGAATAGAGCATGCAATTTCCAAAATTGTGTAAACATTCAACATTCCTCGACCCAGTGTGTCACGTGTGTGCTGAGAATAACTCATGAAAGGCATTACCACCCACAGTGGTCAGCGCAGTGGCAGACCACAGGTGCTGAATGACCGTGACCAGCGGCGTGTTACCAGGATTGTCCATACTAACAGACAAGCAGCATTGACTCAAATAACATCCTCATTCAATGCAGGAATTACCAGAGACATATCCGTCAGGTCATTGCAGTGTGATTTAGCGTCTATGGAGTATGGGTGCAGAAGACCCACTAGAGTGCATTTGTTGATACCACAACATCAGACACAGTGTCTCACCTGGGCTTGTGAACATGGTAATTGGATACTGGAAGACTGGCAACATGTGGCATGGTCCAATGAGTGGTGCTACCCATTGTTACGAGCTAATGGTAGGGCTTGGGTGTGGCACATACCCCATGAGACCATGGACCCAAGCTGTCAATAAGGCAGTGTACAAGCAGGTGGTGGTTCCATTCATATGTGGGGTGTCTTTACGTGGCACGGTTTAGGTCCTCTGGTCCTTGTAAACATGTCATTAACCGGTAATTGCTTTTGCTCTGCTGGGTTATCATTTGCAGCCCTTCATGGACTTCATGTATCCCAACAATGATGGGATTTTTCTATATGGACAGTGCACAATGTCATTGGGCCCAAGTTGCCCAAAATTGGTTCGAAGAACATTCTGGACAGTTCCGATGGATGGTGTAGCCACCACGTTCACCCAACATGAACCAAATAGAACACTTATGGGATGTGGTGGAAAGGTCTATTCACACCGAAGGTCCTGCACCTACAAATGCCAGGGAACTGTGGGCGACTATTCAGATGGCATGGCTCAACATCTCTCTAGATGTCTTCTGACTACTTGTAGAATCAATGCTGTGCCAAGTTGCTGCACTTTGCCAGGCTAGAGTCAACACGATACTAGGTACATATCCCATAGCTGTTGGCACTTTAGTGTATGTCACACATTGTTTGTCTATTCACGATATGAACGATGATTGTGTACCTTGGTATTTTTCAATTCTTTAGAGAGGTTGTTGTCTAATAAACTACAATATTGTCATTAAATAATATATATATGCTTAAGAAAATTAATTTAGCATGTTAGATCTACCAAAAAAATTGTTTTTAGGTATTTTTGACTTTATATTAACAAATCAAAAATAATTATTGTAAAGTATGAGATTTTTTATCCAGAACCCTAGGGACTTGAGGATTCCTGGATGGAGGGTTTTCCATAATGTGATGCAGAATGCATAAAATTTGCTAAAGTACATCAAAAATTTACAAAAAAACAAAAACAAAAAAAACTGTTCTTCCTTTCACACACACTAACACTAAGCTATTCCCTGAGATTCAGAGGTTAGCTCCACAAAAAAAATACAAACTACCAGGGGATTTTTACTTACTGTTGTCTTACCAAATTTCTCCATTTACAGCGATCTTGACATACAACTTGGGATTCACTCACATCCATCACACGTCATGCACAAGATCTTCTATACTTCATACTCATAATCTTTATCTCATGCAGACAGTCCTGAATTTGATCCATCCATGTCTTCCTTGGCCTTCCTCTGCCTTTCCTCCCTGCCACTGGGCTGAAAAGATTTTCTTAGTAAGCATCTCATCACTCATTCTTTCAACATGGCCAAACCACCAAAGCATATTAATTTCCACCTTGTCAATAACATTTTGCTTCACATTACACAACTGCAACACATCTTCATTCCTCACATAATCAGAACGGGTCTTGCCACAACTCCCCCGTAAGTAACTCAGTTCTCCAGCCCACAAACGACTCCTGTGTTTCTTCTGTAGTACCCAGGTGTCACTGCCATACATCAGAGTAGGAACAATTACACTTTCATACACAGCCATGCGGGACTCTCTTGAGAACTCATCATTCCTGTGAAAACCTCCCAAAGCAGCCATGACTTTCAATGAAGAATTCACTCGCCTACTAATTTCACCATCCAATTTGTTCTCTCTGTAAAATATGCTTCATAAATACACAAATTCCTTCACCTGGTCAATCACTGTGCCATTTAGACTTATATTACATTCAGTACTACCAGTTCTTCTCCCAAAAACCATAACTTTGGTTTTTCCCTTATTTATACCCAGTTTGAATTTCATGCAAACTTCGTGCATCCGAGTCAACATACTCTGCAACTCACTTTTGCTCTCTGCCAACAGGACAGTGTCGTCAGCATACAGCAATCTGCACACACGGATATCACCAAGACATAAACCACTATTATCTATTTTGGCATCACGCATGCATGCGTCCATAAATATATTAAACAGCCATGGTGACATTACACAACCTTGTCTAACTCCCGCACCAATGAAAACCCATTTTGATAAAACACCATTCACTCGTACACAAGCTCTACAACCAGCATACATGGCTTTTACACTATTAAGTAGATTCCCAGTAACACCATATTCATTCAATACCTTCCACAAAAGTGTCCTATTCACTCGGTCATAAGCTTTCTCTAAATCTATGAAGGCAGTAAAAAAAACCTTTCTTCCCAACAGCCAGATACTTTTCAATCATCGTGCGTAATGCAAAAATCTGGTTAGTGCAGCCTTTACCAGGCATAAAACCACTCTGAACATCCCACACTTTCAATGATGTAAGACCCCGTGCTTTTTCAATAATGACCTTTCCAAACGCGTTTTCTAGAACACTCAGTAGGCTAACACCACGATAGTTTTTTCAGTCAGTCTGATCACCTTTTCCCTTTTACAACGGAACAATGATAGCATCCTTCCAATCTTGAGGGACCATTCCTTACTCCCAGCACAACTGGCAAATTTTAGTTAACCAGTCAATTACAGAGTCACCACCATATCTCAACATGTTAGCAGTTATGCCATCAACTTCTGGAGCCTTACCATCCTGATGAGATTTTAGAGCTTTACACACCTCTTCTCTTGAGATCCGTCCTGTGCTTCCATCCTTCACTGCGACATCATCTGCTTCTGCCTCAGAATCACCTTTGCTTTCCTGATCTAATAACTCACAGAAGTATTTATTCCATTTTTCACTTAACTCATCGGGCTCCCATATCATTTCCCCAATCCTATTCTTCACACAACTTACAACTTTGTTTCCCCTATTTTTCCTGAGTATCATGTACTTCCAGAAAGTCTTTCTGTATATCCAAAAAAGCCAATTCATGACTTTCCACCTTCTCGTTTCTGTTTTTTGCCTTACTCTAGCGAACCAGCTTAGCAACATCACGCTTCTTACAGCGATATTCATCCACACAAAATCTACCTTGCAACATCACCAAATAGACTTCCTTCTTCCTCTTTACTGCCTCTTAAATCTCACTATTCCTCCAAGCTTCACGTCTAATGTTACACACTATTGTGGTTTCACAGACCTCCTCAGCAACAGTGACAATACATTTCTTAAAACATTCTCACTTCTTTTCTACACCTTTCTCACATGACTTCAGCTCCTTCAGTTCTCTGAGTACGTCAGAGTAATGCTGATGATCTTCAGGGAGCCTTTCAACCTTTATTCTTTCCATCCTTGGCCTCTTCCTATTCCTTTTCCTCTAAACAACATTCAGTTTCACTTGTGACACTACCAAGTAATGATCAGAACCAACATCCGCACCTGTCATCATACGAGTGTCAACAACTAAGTCTTTCAGATGCTGATCACAGATAATAAAATGTGTCACATTCTTTTGACCAAGAGTGCGATTTTCCCAAGTATATGTGTGGATATACAGTACTTGTGGTTGAAAAATGTATTAGAGATACACACAAACCATTCTCAATGCAGAGTTCAATTAATCTTTCACCATTATCATTCACACAAGGATTATTAAACATAGCCAGAACATTGTCAGAAATTGCATTCTCCACACCTACTCTAGCATTGAAATCCCCTGCTGTTATAACTTTCATTTTAGCACCAAACTGACTCAAAACAGCTTTTAGCTCATTTCAGAAATCTTCCTTCCTGTCAGAAGGTTCCGAGTCACAAGGAGCATACACTACAACAATTACTATTCTCTGAAGTTTCACTTTCAAATGAATCCAAAGAGTTATCTCACTTATGCAGCTATAGTTAATTAAGTTGTTCTTCATTTTTTCACTTAAAATCACACCTACACCATCCTGTCTTTTCACATTTTCTGATATTCCAGACCACACACTCACCATTCCATTCACTTCTGTCCCAATTTCCTTTTTTTTTTTTTTTTTTTTTTTCACTTACACACAGCACATCCAATCTATACTTATTCATCTCTTCAATCACCTTGCTCATCTTGCCATTTATACCTCTAGTATCCCATACACCAATCTTACACTCAGCTGAGATCTCTTTCTCATATGCTGTTTAGAAAGTCCAAGTTGATTCCATGGTGGACGGTCCTTCTCAAGTGTGGTAGGTCCACCATATCCCACATTAGAGTCAGTTTTTGCATTTCTATGTGTTTTTTTATTCAGGTAAGTACATCAGTGTGGGGGATTAGCCCACTGCTGATGGTTCCATTTGGTTATTCAACCTAAGGATTCTGGAACAAAACCCAGTGAGTTGTGGTCTTTTTGCCAATGTCACACAGAACTAGCTGGCACCTCTCCAAGATTCACAGAGGCCCTTGTTGCTGTTCTGTGTGCCATTGTTCCCACAGAGCACCCAGAGGAGAGAAACCCATCTCTCACTAAGATTGCCTGCTCTTTCTTCCAAAAAAAAAAAAAAAAAAAAAAGAAAGAAAATGAAAAAAAAGAAAAAAAGAGAGATGTGTTGAGTTTAATTAATATCAATTCCAAGGTATAGTTTAGTGCATAGAGCTTTCACCCATTCCAATAATAATTTTTTCAAAGAAAAAGAACTACAGTGGATAATAAAAACATCCAGAAAATTTAAATACACCACCTCAGATGTCAAGAAAGTAATTTACATGTATAAACATCCTAACAATTTAATAAAACCAGACAAAATATAAAATATTGTGGTAAATTTCATTATATAAAACAAATTACAAATGTAATTAAAAAGGGTTGCAAAAAACAACATCAACATCCCAATTAAACCAACTAGTAACAGCAATAGAATTAAATACATAGGAAGCACGAAAAACAAATTACAAAAAAGATTAACACAACATATGAAAAACTGGGAAAAAAGGAAGAAAAAATGGCACTTATACAGTATTGCATAAAGAATAACACAGTACCAGAATTTGAAGATATTGAAATTGTTTGCAAACAACCTACCAAAAAGACCATTGTTATGCCGAGCCAATAGTAATTGAAAAAACTAAAACAACCAACTGTAACATTAATAGTGGAATGGAAATGCCGATTCCCTGGAAAATACTTATAGAAGAAGAAAACAAAAGAAGGGAAAGTAAACAGAAACACTACCCACAGAGAGACCTAAATTTTATAAGAAAAGATTACTGAGTCTTCAAATCCCAAAGGTGGCAATACAATATATTCAATGACGTATAAAACGTAAAGGCAAAGATTCGCAACTTGAGTACGTGGTATAATCGATGTGGACTGCAAAGAGAATGGATAACCAGAAGTCCCATAAGATGGCAACCAAGTTTGCCGAAATGCATCGGACATTACAACCAAGAGGTCCGACAATGTTTTTGGTGATTGCATTTTCCTGTGTGAAAATTTTCTAGTAATTCACACTTATATTTCAAGGTATTAAACATTTTCATAGTTCTTTTGATCTTGGGTCATGTTATTTGTACATCCTATTCCAAAGTACTTTAATGTTGTCATAGTTTTTTAGTCAAGATTTTAAAGTTTTTAAAGTTATTTTTAGTCTTCATTATGGTATTTTAAAGCTTTTTAAAAAGCTCCTTTTAGTCCTTTAGTCTTCATTATGGTATTTTAAAGCTTTTTTAAAGCTCCTTTTAGTCCTTTGTCATAGTATTTTAACGTATTTTATATATCCTTTGTCTTCGTATACTTTTCGAATTTCAACCAAAATATACTCTGGTCAAAAGTTGTTTTGAAAAGTTCCTCCAATACACACTGTTTTGTTCCCCTTTTATATTTTCAACTTCATGATCAAAGCGTACACACTCCTCTGTGGAAAATGTGCCATCTAAACTTCTTAAAAAGTCTAAACTCAAAAACCAAGTAAGAACAAACGCACAGATGATTTGAACAGCAGCTGTTGCAACCGAGAGGTATGTAAAAGGATTTTTTTTTTTTTGCGCAGTTCGTAGTAATAATTTTTAATCTGGAAATTGCTTTTCACACAAAAGAACTAAAACATGTAAAACGTTTTAACAGTTGAACCATTATTCGAATGGATTTTGACTAAAGAGGAATAAAATTATTTTTTCCTTTAATAACCTGAAGTGACTAAAATTGGGTTTTTGTTAATTGTCACCATCTAAAAATAATATGAATGACCACAAGTTATGCAATCCATGAAGTAAAGTGTCCTTTATCAACTTTTTCTCACGCTTTTGTAGACCCCAAATAATGACATTCTTGATGTTAAAGTTCCTTTGAAACTCCTGTACTCTTATTACACTCTGTTAGCATTTTGTGTAAGAAGTCGCCCTTAAAACATGACTTGAATGGTGCAGAATATTTGGCCAAGAGGCTCAATAAAGATGTCGAGTTAGATAGCAAAGTAGACAGTTGTGTTTGACAAGAAGTTCTGCATTGGAGTGTGCCGAACAAATATCTAAAATTGACATAAATTTGGCACCACTAGCAAGTCGTACTGGTTGCTGTATATCATTGCCTCTTGAATAAAATGGTTTTCAAACTGGTGCAGAAAGATGGGTTAATCCATAATCTCTTGTTGAAGTGGGGTAATCTATAATCTAAAATTTTGAAAAAAGTTTATTTTTGAGGAGGGAAAACTCCTAAAAGCATATTTTTTTTTTTAATGAAATTAAGAGTATTTGAAATGTATTAAGTGTGGAAATCTTTGTTTTGCCTGTTTTGGGGTTCAATGGACCCCTGTGAACACTTTACTTTATAAGAGATCTACAGTACATAATTTAGGAGGCTGAATGAAGAACACAACCGTGCCATAGGGCAAGCACACCAACCGTACCTCACTCAGGATTCAAGCCAAAGTTAATGTGTTAATTTTCAATAAAATTTTAAGTTATTGTGTTACAAAGTGTAACTCCATTGTGTTGAAAACAGATTCTCAGAAGAATCACTCAGATTTAAAATTTATTTTTCTTTCTTTAATATTGACTTGAATCTGCAAATCATGAAATTGCTTAAAATGTCACATTTTTGTTTGAAACTACTAGGTATGTAACTTTATAACTTTTGATTGCATATCCAAAAAAAGTTAAACAGTTGCATGAATTGTTTATGTTTTTATTCTCAAAGTTTTTCCCTCTTTCCTTGTTCTCAATAGGTGAAGGTGTCCAGTGGAGTAACTTAAGTAATTTTTCTGTGTCTCCTGACCAAAACTTGTCTATGGTGATGGCTATTCTAGTAGTTTCTTGTGCAATGTATTGTGTTCTGATATGGTATATTGATGCTGTATGTCCTTGGCAGTATGGTGCCCCCAGGCCTTTTTATTTTCCTTTTACAGTTAAGTATGTTATACGTACTTGCCCTTTCAAAATATTACTGCACTGATAAGTGTTTCTGACCCATTAGTTTTTAATTTTAAAATGTTTAATTGAATTTTCACGTCAGCACTTTTATTCTTGATTTCTATGGCAGTGTACAAAACACCTGTAGCTTTCAGAATTTTGTTATGTAAAAATAGATGACTTGAGACTTGTATAATTTTTAAGAATTTATTGTAATAATTTAAAACTTACATAATTCGAATCTTCAAGGGAACTACGATTAACTTCGAGTTGTAGAAAATTCGAATTATAGAATTAATCCACCAGTGGCATCTGTTGTTAAATTTTCAAAATTTGCCTAAGAAAGCAGTACATAGTTCTTGGATATAGGGTTATCAAAATTACTGTATTTATTTAAATGTGATTACCAATGTTTTAACTACTACAGTACTTTACCAATTGTTTAAAAAATACTGCAGTGCATATAAGTTTTTATACTGTTATTTGTTGATAATATGTACAGTAGTTCGCAAAAATTGGGGCATAGATCAATTGAAAATTTGAACTTACATACCTCTAGCTTTTATTTAAAAATTTGTCCATTTGGCTTGCCGCTTTGAACCTGACTTTCTTTCAACACAAAGTTATGCAAATGTGAGATTGCTTGAAACACACTAGTGCCGACTATCCCTCTCGATTCCGCAAAAAGTCTTCTTAATGCGTTTACAGCATCAAACACCTTCTGTATCGTTGGTGGCTGAAATACATCAGAGCCATCATCGTCGTCAAGGATTTCCTCTTCTGTGTTTGAAACAGATTTCAGTATGTCAGTTTCATTCGAATACATCGAAATAATGAGTTCGTTGTCAACACTGACATAATTTTCAAATTACAAATCTTTATGAACTACTGATTGTTCTTGTAGAATGTTCCAGTCATAATCTAGGGTATTGTCATTGTAGATATCTGGAGAAATCACAGAAAACTGTTCCTCAGTGACTACAGATTGGACAAAACAAGCTTTGTAAAAGCAGTTAGCTATCGTAGAAGTCTGTACAATTTCCCAGGCATCATGCATTTCTCTAACACAATTAAGAAGTGTTATTTCTGGCACTTGTTGCTCTTCAATTGAGGCATTTAGTAACTTCTGCACCATGCGCTTTCAGTACAAGTGTTTAAGAATTTGTATCACTCCTTGGTTCATGAGCTGCAGCTTTGATGTTAAATTCGGGGGGGGTGATCGATTTAATAGAATTCAGTCCATGCTGTAATACTTTTGGGTGGGCAGGGAAATTATCAACAATAAACAAAAAATTCTAATTACTAATCAAAAACTGCTATTATGGGAATTTTTACTAGGAAATATTTTTATTTTTATTGCAAACTTTAATTGCAAAAACTTTTCTGTTTTCACTAGTAAATTTCTGATCCATTTTTAGGAGCCAAGATTCATAATTTTCCTATGTCATCCAGGCTTTCTTATTGCTTTTGTACAATAGAGGAAGGGACTTAACATGTGAGAAGCATGTTGGTTTTTAGAATTTTCCAATTAAAAGAAGTGGAAGTTTTTTGTTCCTAGACATGTTGGCATCTACCATCAGGGTAACACGATCTTTGCTGTGTTTTCCTCCATGGCATGCATCAAATTTAAATGCCATGGTTTTATCTGGTAGACACTTAAAAAAAAGCCAGTTTTGTTGGCATTAAAAATGTCATCCACCTCATATTCAATTAAAAGACTAGATAAAACATCTCTAATCTGTGCATCACAGTATGCTTCATCTACAGTACCACTTTCTCTACAAACAGTTTTAAAAACAATACTGTTACATGATCTAAACTTGTCAAGACAATCAACACAAGCTTGGAATTCAGTAAACTTAAGTTTCTCAGCAAACCACTCGGCTTTCTCTCTTATCAACATGCCCGAAACTAGCAAATTTTTATCTCTGGCAGCTCTTACCCATTTTAGTATAGAATTTTCCAGATATGGATGGTTTACCCCTTTAAAGTGTTTTCACTTGGAATCCACAACATCTTTCAACAGATTTCCATGATTGTTTAAGATAGTAGAAAGAGTACTAGCTGGCATTCCATATTTTTCAGCAATACCTTATTTCTTTATTCCCCTAGTATCTACTTCTTGTAATAGCTTCATTTTTTCCAGCAAGGATAACACTTTAAGCTTCCTTTTAGACATCACAAAAAATTTCCACTACAATGATAGACTTGGATTTTTCTAAAATGGTGCACAGCACTCACTGCCTGAAATGGGACCAAAAGAATGCAGACTTTAGAAAGAATTTGCAAAATAATTCTACTCACATGCTACTGGACAGGCCTTGTAGCTAAGGGCTAAATCCCCAAAAATGTCCACCTGGAAGGGATTATTAGGGGTACGCAAAAGTTTCCGCCATTTAAAGGAGAAAGGAGACAGGAACAAACAGGAAACCAGTACACATTTATTCAATGAAATATTGGCCGTTAGCATCAGTGACCTTTTTCCATTTTTCAGGCAACAAATGAATGCCCCTGTGATAGAAGGACTCGGGTTTTGAGCTGAAGAACACAGTGATGAAATTTTCCACCTCTACAACTGTGGTGAACCGCTGTTGGGCTAGGGCATAGAGCAAAACATATGAAAGTCTGAGGGTGCAATTTTTGGGCAGTAAGCCGGGTGTGGTAAAACCTCCCAGTGTAATTGTTCAAGGGTGAATTTCGGGGTGGCACCGACATGTGGTCTGGCATTATCGTGTAACAGGATGACTGGGCGGCATCCTTTAACGTCCATGGGCGTTTTTGCTTGATTGCAGCATTCAGTTTCATCAACTGATCGCTATATCATTGTGCAGTGATTGTTTTGCCCAGTTTCAACTGTTTGAAATACAGCACTCCATGCATATCATACCACACACACAACAGCACCTTTTTCCCGCGGATAACCTGTTTTGCAGTGGATGTTGATGGCTGGCCTGAGTCAACCCAGAATCACTTGCGTACGGGGTTGTCACAATAGACCCATTTTTCATTCCCGGTGACAACCTTCCACAAGAAATTCTTCCCTTGAAACCTCTTCAGCAATGACATGCAAATGTTCAATCGTTGACCAATATTACGCTCCGTTAAAGTATGCGGAACCGACTTACCAATCTTCTGGATCTTCCCCAAGGTCTGTAGATGCCGTTCCACAATTGATTGAGCCAGCTTCAAACATTTCGCCAGTTCTGTAGTTGATTGTGTGGCATCCTCTTGCAACAGTGATTACAGCTCCACATCTGTGAGTTCCTACAGACTACCTGCATGTGGCTTGTCTTCGAAGCTTAGATCACCTTTCTTAAACCTGGCAAACCATTCTCTGCATGTCTGCTCACCTATAACCGTTTCGCCATACACCTGACATATTGAACTGTATGCTTCAGTTACACTTTTCCCTAAATTAAACATGAATAACAAACAGTGCCACAAATGAATTTTATTGACCACCATACTTGGCTTCATATACGAACTGACAGCATGGATCACTGGCCGGTTAGAGCCCTATAGCTCCTGCTAGCGGGGGCAACAGAAACTTTTGCATACCCCTAATAATATACCCCTTCACAAGGTGGATGGGAGAAGGAATTTCTTTTGTCCAGCTGACCTTGTTTTTGACACCCAGCACCTACAAGACTAGCAACAGGTGATTTTTCTTTTAATTCGAGTTTTAGGATACAATTTTCATGATTTTTTCCCCCAAAACACTGAATAACATTTCGAGTTATAGAAAAATTTTAGTTTAAGAAATTCGACTTATTGAAGAAAAAATGTATGAAAAAAGAGAAATTTTTATTCAAAATGCCAAAAGACTTCGATATGAAGAAATTAACTTCTGCACCAAAAGTTATTAAATTGAAAACAAATGCCATCTCCTGCACGATACACTTTAATCATAAAAAAAAATATGTACAGTTAAAATAGGTATATGTTTAAAAACTTTCAACTCCACTATGGCATCATCCTCAGAAACAATGCAGCAGTGAGCACAAAAGTGAGTAGCCTATATACTTTACAAGAAAAATAGCAGTTAATGCTCATGTGCAATAACGGCGAAGTCCAAATCAAGTTCAGTGGGTTCAAGCATAGTTGGTGGGCATGACCTGGCCCAAAAGTGTTCTCCAAGGAAGGGGGATAAACACGTGTGTTCATCATTACAGCATCTTTCGCCATTGACAAATATGTGAATACTTTCACAGAAAAATGTTGATCGACGATTCCTGGGAAAATCCAGAATAATGGTGTCATTCCAACATGGTAGGTAAGAACCGTTTAAACAGTCTTGACAAAGATGTAACACCAGAATGCGTCCTGAGATTATACTGATGTTCATAAATGCGGCGCCCAAAATTACGAGTGGTAGAGCCCACATAACATAAATCGGGCTCTGCAGGGTTAGTAGATTTTAGTGGAACCAAATATACACCGTGACGGTTCACACATTCAACACAGTCTCTGTCCTTTTTAACAGTGTTAAATAAAGTATGAGACCTTACACCAAACTTGAGTTTGTACTTATGACATATGTTCTTTAAGATATTAAATACAGGTGGTATATATGGAATGGATCCCCCAAATTGGTAGTCACATTTATCTGCAATCACAGCTGTCTGTGGTCGACCAATTGATTTCTTAACAATCACGCGATGAGGGTAACTGAAAGTCAAGGGAAACTGTTTAATCCTAGCGAACTCTTGGTCCCGGAGATCCTGTGTGGAAGAGTGTGTGAATGCACGATTAATAAGAAAATGAAAAGCAGATAATTTTTGTGACATTGGATGAGAAGAAGTAAAAGGTATAAATGTGGCAGTAAAAGTTGGTTTATGGTAAACAGAAAATGATAAGGAGTTATCGGAATGATTACGAAAAAGGCAAAAGTCGAGAAAACGGCGTACCTGATGTAAAGAAGTGTTTTTATGGGAGAAACAGGAATGAGAGTATCCTCTAAGTCCTGCAACAAAACCTCAGCAAGCAATGGAGACAGGGGGACCCCATAGGGGCACCTGCCAACTGTCGACAAATGGAACCATTAAAACGAAAATAAGATCTCTTCGAAATAAATCGAAGAGTACACATTAAGGAAGAAATTTCATCGGAAGAATAAATACACAAACCAACAAGTTTGTCTTCAATAAGATCATGAACATAAGAAACGGGGGTGTTTGGAAAAAGAGCCACTACATCGAGTGAAGCCAAACAGTTAGTGGAAGTGTTGGTGGACATAAAGAACGAATCCTAGAAAGTGCTTCGGTGGAACTGGAAACGGAGTAAGAAGAAGATCTAATGAGGGGAGCCAGAAATTTGGCTAAAGCTCCCTCAAGATTGTGGGTGAGTGCAAACAAAGATGAAACCAAAGGTCGGATAGGGGTCCCCGATTTGTGGAGTTTTAACTGACCAAATAAAGAAGGAACTCTGTAACCAGGGAGAGGGTGCAAACTGTTGAACAAAGACATGGGCAAAGCTGAAAGAGACTAATTTTGATAAAGCTGCAATGGTGGCATTAGTAGGATCCCGACTGATAAACCACAAATAGCGCTGTGAATTGTTGGCACCATAGCGTAAAGCGAATGCACTCGGCTAATTATCGAGAGATCTGGGGTTCGATCCCAGCGGTGTCGGATGTACAATTTTTCAGTTGCTATTCGTTGTTTATAAAAATAACGTGGACAGAGCGATGACATCGTATATTAACATTATCTCCACGTATTTAAAATATATTCACCATTTCACCAGTAACTTTGGAAGAAATCTCTCAATGTACCGTCTGAACAACACATCAAGACATCATTTGATTTCAGTTTGCAAATTGCTGATAGTCGCCTACGTGTAACATCGGGAGGTTTTTCAAATTCGTCATCTCATTAAGCCACGTTGAAGTGACATGGACTAATGAGGCAACGAATCGCCATTTACGTTTGAAATGTGTGTCGAGAGTGTGATGATGATCTGTGCTTGGTGGCGGCAGTATGTGGATTCTATCGTGTAATTACATCTACATCGGCCTTCGTGATGCTTCGCAGTAATCGTCTTCGCGATGTACCGTAGTTTCGTCAGTCGAAAAGCCGTAACATCATTGTAAAATTCAGATCCGGTTTTCACGATGTATGGATACATCGCCCAGCCCTAGCGGTTGCTCTGGCTTTTGTCAAGTTTTTGCATAACCATTTGCCAAGTTCAATTTGTTTCGACAGACTCTTATAATAAATATTAATAGTACATAAAGGTAATTGCCAATATTTTCGCCAAAACTTCCATTCCATCATCAAAACGATTTTTTTTCGCAAATTGCGAATAATGTGATCCGCAGCACGACCCCTGCATATTTATAAGGCGTAGAGGGGGAAATTTTCGTTAAAGTGACCTGTTACGTGTAACTAAGTGCTGTACATAATGCCATTACACAATTTTTGGATGGCTTCAGAAATCTGGAATTTTCATAAATCTGGCACTCGTCTGATCCCGTCAATGCCGGATTTTCGAGGTTTTACTGTATATATACGTAAATTTTAGAGAGTCCGTAAATAATTTGAATAGTGCTTAAAAAGTCCGTAAAAAGTGCCAAATTTTAATTCTTAAAAATGAGTATGAACCCTGTGGTAACAAAATCGCTATCTTGAAATCTTGTCATTCACCGCTGCACATGAATTGGCGACTCCCTCCAAAACAGCTAGTTTTAAGATCTTACACATTTGCATAAAGCACTGCCAGCAACACTCATTTGCCTTCCGTACATCGATGCCGTATACCTTCACCCATAACATGTGCAAATTTCGTTCAATTTGAACTATATTTCACCCTGTTATTGCAATTTTTCAGTTTGTTGTTTAATTTATGGAAACCAGTGTAGTTGATTTTATTATTGCAGAGGTCAGCTAGTTTTCCAGTTGTTTGGAAGTTTGTGTCCTTACTACCAATTGACTTTTTTTATATGTATGTATATATTCACATCATAGTTCATTTATAGCTTCTTTTTTTTTTCATTTCATATTGATCTGAACTGGATTTCAGCAAAATAATAAATCATTTTAATTTTATTTATATAAGTAGCATTGATGTTTGTGCTGTCTCTCAGTTCAAGTATGCTTGCTTTCTTTTATGATTTTTTTTTTTTTTTTTTTGAGTTTGCTTTTATCATCTCTTCTGTTATCCTCTTGAAATTGCTTCATACTTGTGGAAAAGTTTTACTTCTGTGTGTTTTATGCTTTGGTTCCTAAAATTTCATATAGTTTCTCATTTAAGAGCTTCCAGGTTCCTAGAAACCATATCAAAGCATACTGAATACTTTTTAATACCAATTTCTTAAATTTGCATGTTTCTTATTTTTAAACTGAAACAATGCCTGTGACTTGTAGCGATGAGGGTTTGGTGAAGATGATTAAAAAACTCAGCACATAAAATAATAGTTAAAATAACCTAGAAATTAAGAAATTATTTTTTTAATTTCTATAGTGTCAGCCATGTGTTGATTTGCAAATGAAATTCTTTTATTTGATACTCTAATGTTTAATTGCGTTAGAGATTTGTAAAATGCATTCAGGTATCCAGAATAACTTAGTTTAGGGATTTTTCATGTTTTTTCTGATTTTCAAAAGGTAGTTTTTGTTTTTAAATTAAAAATCATCATCAACTATGGGTGCAATTCCCATAGGCATCTGTTGCCACTTTAACTACAGTGTACACTATATTGACGAGAGGCACTGGACACCACTTCAAAAGCAAATGAACAGACCTGCTGTGTTGTTAAGATGCATGGTACAGCTGCAAACGGTATGAAAACAAGCTTGCAGCTGACAGCGATCATATCACACTGTGAGGTAAAGTGAAAATGTCGCAGCAGGAGAGAACTGACTTTGACAAAGGAAAGATTGTTAAGTGTTATATTAGTGGGTTGTCCATAAGAGAAACCGAGAGGCATTTAAACATACCCAATTATACCTTGGCTACGTATAATGGATGCTCGCTATCTTCTGATTCAAGGCTTCTTGAATTGGAAGAGGAACTACAAAGGATCAAGTGGGACATCGTCGGGCTAAGTGAGGTAAGGAGAAAAGGAGAAGATCTCATTGAACTGAAAAGTGGACATCTCTTCTACTATCGTGGGACAGATACTGGCAGAACTAGTGGTGTTGGATTTATAACAAACAAGAAACTGAAGGATAAAGTTGTAGAAGTTGAAAGTTCCTCTGACAGAGCTGCACGACTCGTTATCCAACTCTCGAGAAGGTACCAGGCTCAGATTATTCAAACTTATGCACCCACCACAAGTCATCCTGAAGAAGAAATTAAAGAATTTTATGAGGAAATTCGTCATCTAAATAATAATGGTAAGCAGCACTTGAAGATAATTATGGGATATTTCAATGCAAAAATAGGGCAACGGCAACAGAATGAAACTTTAGTAGGTAAATTCGGTCACGGCAACAGAAACCAGCGTGGAAATACTCTCGTTGAGTTTGCAGAGGCAGAAGGGTTTTTCATCTTGAACTCCTTTTTCAAGAAAAAGCCACACTGGAAATGGGCATCCAAATGGGATGACAAGTGAAATTGATTTTATTATGTGTAACAAAAAATTCGTCATAGAAGACTGCAGTGTGCTAAACAAGTTCAACACAGGTAGTGACCATAGATTGGTGAGATGTAAGATGCACCTCAACACTAAACTCGAACGTGGCAAGCTTATAAGACAAACGAAATGTATTGACATAACCAACCTTAAAAAACACCATAACACCTTCAAGTTGGAACTGAAAAACAGATTCTCTGCTTTAGAAGGCCTAACATCGGAAGAAGTGGATATTTCTGAAGTTAACAGAAAAGTAACCAAAGCTCTTATGGAAATAGCAACAAAATTAGCTGGGTCTAAGAACAAGTGGCATGTGAACAAATTATCAGGAAAAACCAAAATGTTAATGCAAAAAAGAAGAGAGATGAGGACAACTAAAGAAAATGTGACTTCCATAGTGGAATACATAGAGCTATGCAAGACAGTACAAAAAAGTATCACTGAAGACGTAAGGAAATTCAACTGTGAACTAGTGAGGAAAGCAATTGAAAACAACCAAAGCCTAAAGATAGCAAAGGGGCATCTCAGTAAGGGAAGAAAACAGATTATGGCACTGAGAAAAGAAGATGGTTCTGTAACAAGAAATAGAGGCGAAATTTTGACAAGAGTGAAAGATTTCTACTCCAAGTTATATGAAAGGGATGATGCATGTACTCCAGACATCATGGAAGGTACCAGTACCAGAGTTCTTCCAGTCCTCCCAGCAGAATTTGCACATGCAATCAAGAACATGAAGCGGGGAAAAGCTCCAGGAGAAGATAGAATTACTGTAGACATCATACAAGAAGCAAGTGGAGAAATCGAAACAGTACTTGCCCAAATTTTCACTCGATGCCTTAATGAAGGGAAGATTCCTGAGGATTGGAACAATGTTATAATGATCCTGCTACATAAAAAAGGTGACATTGAGGATCTCAGGAACTACAGACCTATCAGCCTCCTATCAGTGGTTTATAAAATCTTCACTAAAGTTCTTTCACACCGTTTGAAGGTAACACTGGACATGGCTCAACCGAGAGAACAAGCTGGATTCAGGAGTGGCTACAGCACAATAGATCATATCCACGTACTGAGAGAACTAATTGAAAGAGCGAGGGAATATGAACTTCCATTGTGCATGGCTTTTATCGATTATGAAAAAGCCTTTGATTCGGTGAAACCATCAGCAGTTACAATGGCTCTGAAATCCTGCGGTATTGAAGATGCATACATTAATATTATTAATAACATCTATGAAAATGCAAGTGCAAAGATTTGGCTGTTTGAAAATACAACACACATAAAAATTGGAAAGGGAGTGAGACAAGGTGACACCATATCTCTGAAGCTCTTTAATGCCACATTGGAAAATGTCTTTGAATCACTGAACTGGGAAAACAAAGGGATAAAGATTAATGGAGATTATCTAACCCACCTTCGTTTTGCTGATGACATAGTCATTTTTGCAACTACCTCATCAGAGCTGCATAGTATGATCCAAGAACTTGCTGACAAGAGTAAAGAAGTGGGATTAAAAATGAACTTTCAGAAGACAAAAGTGATGTTCAATGCTTTTACAAGAAATGAAGATTTATCGATTGATGGAGAAAAGCCATAGATAACAGACACGTACGTTTATCTTGGACAGCAGATATCAAGTGATCAAGTGAGGGTCACATTGATGAAGAAATTAATCGGCGTACAAAACTTGCCTGGAGAGCTTTTGGAAGAAACAGCATAATTTTTAAGAGCAATATGCCATTATGTCTTAAAAGAAAAGTGTTTGATCAATGCATCCTTCCAGTGCTTACGTATGGTGCAGAGACATGGACCTTAACTAAAAGAGACATACAAAGGCTGCAGACAACTCAAAGAAGCATGGAGAGGTGCATGCTTGGTGTAACCAGAAGAGATAAGAAGAGGAACTCGTGGATCCGAAAAAGGACAAGAGTGGAAGACATCATGATCAGAGTTAAATCCCTGAAATGGCAATGGGCTGGGCATACTGCCAGAAGAACAGACCATCGATGGACAGCCGAAATTTTAGATTGGATTCCAAGGGACAGGAAAAGACCCAGAAGAAGATCACATGGGAGATGGGTGGATGAAATTCGAAAGTATGAGGGGGTGACATGGAGGAGACTGGCACAAGACAGATCGTTGTGGAAGAAACTTGGGGAGACCTTCGTCCAGCAGTGGATTGATAATGGTTGAAAATGATGATGATGATACGTAAATTCCAGAGAGTCCGTAAAAAAATTTTAATAGTGCTTAAAAAGTCCGTAAAAAGTGCCAAATTTTAATTCTTAAAAATGAGTATGAACCCTGTGGTAACAAAATCACTATCTTGAAATCTTGTCATTCACCGCTGCACATGAATTGGCGACTCCCTCCAAAACAGCTAGTTTTAAGATCTTACACATTTGCATAAAGCACTGCCAGCGACACTCATTTGCCTTCCGTACATCGATGCCGTATGCCTTCACCCATAACATGTGCAAATTTCGTTCAATTTGAACTATATTTCACCCTGTTATTGCAATTTTTCAGTTTGTTGTTTAATTTATGGAAACCAGTGTAGTTGATTTTATTATTGCAGAGGTCAGCTAGTTTTCCAGTTGTTTGGAAGTTTGTGTCCTTACTACCAATTGACTTTTTTTATATGTATGTATATATTCACATCATAGTTCATTTATAGCTTCTTCTTTTTTTCATTTCATATTGATCTGAGTTGGATTTCAGAAAAATAATAAATCATTTGATTTTATTTATATAAGTAGCATTAACGTTTGTGCTGTCTCTCAGTTCAAGTATGCTTGCTTTCTTTTATGTTTCATTTTTTTTTAGTTTGCTTTTATCATCTCTTCTGTTATCCTCTTGAAATTGCTTCATACTTGTGGAAAAGTTTTACTTCTGTGTGTTTTGTGCTTTGGTTCCTAAAATTTCATATAGTTTCTCATTTAAGAGCTTCCAGGTTCCTAGAAACCATATCAAAGCATACTGAATACTTTTTAATACCAATTTCTTAAATTTGCATGTTTCTTATTTTTAAACTGAAACAATGCCTGTGACTTGTAGCGATGAGGGTTTGGTGAAGATGATTAAAAAACTCAGCACATAAAATAATAGTTAAAATAACCTAGAAATTAAGAAATTATTTTTTAATTTCTATAGTGTCAGCCATGTGTTGATTTGCAAATGAAATTCTTTTATTTGATACTCTAATGTTTAATTGGGTTAGAGATTTGTAAAATGCATTCAGGTATCCAGAATAACTTAGTTTGGGGATTTTTCATGTTTTTCTAATTTTTAAAAGGTAGTTTTTGTTTTTAAATTAAAAATCATCATCAACTATGGGTGCAATTCCCATAGGCATCTGTTGCCACTTTAACTACAGTGTACACTATATTGACAAGAGGCACTGGACACCACTTCAAAAGCAAATGAACAGACCTGCTGTGTTGTTAAGATGCATGGTACAGCTGCAAACGGTATAAAAACAAGCCCGCAGCTGACCGCAATCATATCACACTGTGAGGTAAAGTGAAAATGTCGCAGCAGGAGAGAACTGACTTTGACAAAGGAAAGATTGTTAAGTGTTATATTAGTGGGTTGTCCATAAGAGAAACCGAGAGGCATTTAAACATACCCAAGTCAACTGTTTTGGATGTACTGAATAAGTGGAAGACACATGGTGTGCCTGAAGCAGCAAAACACACCAGCAGACCAAAGAAGAAAATCAGCGATAGAGGACGTCGAAGCCTCAGGAGTGTCATTACAGCTAATCGACAGTGTACTACACAAGACCTCAGTGTACAGGTGAGTAAAAATGCTGGAACCTCGGTATGTGTACGTACCATTCGCAGAGAACTTCATTCCATGGGTTACTGTGGTCGTGCGGCTGCTCATAAGCCTTTCATCTTCACTCGGAATGCTACTCATGATTTATCATGGTATAAAGCACATTTATCGTGGACCGTAGATTAATGGAAACGGGTCCTATGGGCTGATAAATCCAGGTACACGATCCATCAGTCTGATGGCCGTGTGTGGGTATGGCGCCAGCCGGGGGAACGCTATTTACCACAGTGTACTGTTCCTATGGTTAAGTTTGGAGCTGGCAGTGTACTCGTGTGGGGGTGTTTCTCGTGGTATGGTCCCTGCCCATTTCTTATCGTGGATAAACCTGTTAACCAGCACGTCTACCTCGATATTCTGGACAATTACGCCATACCAATTCTGTGGCAATACTATGGAACTGAGCCTTGTTGGTACCAGCAGGATAATGCACTGAGCCATAAAGCAAGGACTGTTACGGCGTGGTTTGACGATAATTCCATTTCGTGTGTGGACTGGCCAGCACAGAGCCCTGATCTTAATTCCATAGAGCACCCATGTGGTGAATTAGAGCACTGCATAAGAAGTTTTGAACCAATGCCTACTACTAAGCAACAGTTAGTGGCAGCATTATGTACTGAATGAAGTGCATACCTATCACTGTGTTCCAAAACATTGTCGAAAGCATGTCTCAAAGGGTCAGTTAATGCCAAAGGTGGATCGACACCATACTAATGTATGTCAATAAATGCTATGTTGTGTTTCTCCTCTAGGTGTCTGGTGACTTTTGTCAATATAGTGTATTGTCCCATTGAAGTCTGTTCATTGCAGAGTGGCTCAGTTCTTGAAGAGTTCCACTGCACCAGTTTTTAATATTGTCAGCCCACACACAATGAGGATGTGCCTCACGGAGCAACAACGTTGCGTTTCTTCCATTCATTAAGCCAAACACCAATGTCTTTAATCTTTCTGTCATTTTTCATTCTGCAGATGTGTCCAAAGAGTCTTAGTTTTCTCTGTATGATTATTTTAAAACAGGGTTTCTTTTAGTTGTATTTTTCTGTATACTTCTTCATTTCTTATCTTCTGGGTCCATCTGATTTGTAAGATTTTATGATAGCACTTTCTTTCAAAAGCAAAGTACTTCTTAAAGTTTTCTTTGGCATCAGATTTCAATCATCTTTATTGTTTTTCTGCCAGCTCATCAACACTCATCTGGCAAACCCTGTAACCCTAAGGAAGGAGCCCATACCAAGTACTGTCAGCCAGACCAGCTGAGCCCAGTGGTTTTTAGAGAGCTGTGATCTTCCCCTCCTCCTTTCTCAACCGGGCTTGGGACCAGCAATGGCAAAGTTAAATTATTATGTCTATAGTATAATAGAAGTTGATCTAGGTATATCACGAAATATGTAATTCATGAGACAAACCTTAAGGGTTGTCTTATGTTATAAACGTGCTTTAGACTAAATATACATAATATCTAAGGTATTATTACCTGATATTGGCAAAGTATTCCGCACGTTGTTGCTCCATGAGGCACATGCTCCCAGCCCGAGAGAGGTCTGTTGTTATGGGTTTTTTTGGTTAGTTAATTTTTTTTTTTTTTAGTAAATGAAACAATTAGGTTATAATATTATCAGTTCACATTCATTTGTTCACACAATCAAACGTTTTAAATTTCTCTCTATTCTAAAAAAAGTAACTGTCGCCGCTGCTGCTGCTGTTTTTAGAAATTTTGCAACACTCTTGCTTTCCTAGCTCGCAGAGCTAAACGTATTGAACACAAAAATATGAAATTTACATCGTTTGTAGAAAATTGTTTGGAGAGCACGCTGAAATAAACCGTTTCTCAATTCTAGCGATACTTCAAGAGCTATTGTATTTCAAAGTTAAGGTAAGCGAAAAAGTGCTATCAGGTCGCATTCCGGACACACTAACAGCAACTAAACCGTGAAACTTTGTAGGCATGTAGTGCCATGATCGAATTTTTGCACCTCATCGCCTTTTTTTTAAATTTAGATTTAGTTTATGAGAAATTAAATTTCTAAATTTCACAAAATTCTCTATTTCGCGATGGGATCCATTTAAAAAAACAGATATATGGCAAACTGTAAATCATACGGACAGCAGGGCTTCCCAACAGTGTATTGCAATCAATGAACATGGGTAAACATGGTGATCTGAGCAACTTTGATCATGGGCGCATTGTCGGCGCAAGGCAGATGTGCCATTCAATCATTCAAGTGGTAAGAACCCTAGGGTTCTTGAGGGCAACCATACCAAAGGTGTACCACAAGTGTACCATCAATGGACTTATGCAGGCTAGTAGACTGACTGCTTGGCAATGGTGTCACAAATCATATCCAGTTTAAATTTCGAAGGGCCAAGCAGCATCAACAAGCAAATGGTACAGCATATGCTGCATTCCTTGGGCTATGGGAGCTGACACCCTGCTCATGTGCTTCTGTTGACTGACTGCTTGTCGTCGGAAATTACGCCTGGCCTGGTGCCTAGAATATCAAACCTGGGCCTCTGCAGAATGATGCACATCATGTGGTTAGATTAATTCTGTTTTCAGCTGTACCGAGTTGATGGGAGCTTGCAGGTAGGGTCCCGAAAAGAGGAGGCCATAGCCTTGTCCTGCGAGGTCAGATCTGTTCAAGGCATGGTGGCTCTGTGATGGTTTGGGGAGCATTTTCATTTGACACATTGGGACTCTTAGTGCATCTGGAAATGTCCTTAATCACTGCGTGCTACCAGCATGTGCTGGCTGATCACTGCTTTCATGGCCTTCACGCATCCTGCAACCGATGGTCAGTTTCAGCAAGATAATGTGTCACCCCACCAGGCTGCAACCACTCAGGCATAGCTCAAAGAACACTCATCTGAGTTTGAAACCATCGAGTGGCCCCCCAAGGTCCCCAGATTTAAACCCTGTGGAAGCTCTGTCGCATGTGGAGTGGAACATCAGATCCATGGATCCTGGACATGTGTCATGGGTGGAGTTGTGGACAATGCTACAGCAGGCATGCCTGCATTACTTCTAGAAACCCTCCAGCATTTGGTGAATTCGATGCCTCGGCATGTACAAGCTGTTGTTCGTGATGTAGAGGAAGACCAACACAGTATTAGGTATGTATTTAATGTTTTGTCCATTGAGTATATCATGTGTTTTGGAGAGTATTTCTTTATTAATTTTTACCGCATTTTTTAATTTTGAAAATTTAAAGCTTTTAATTCAAACTTCAAATATGTAGAGTATCTGTAGTTAAAATGGAGATAAATTTTCATTTCTTTTTTTTTTTTTCATTTTCTCTCATAGATATCATACTGGTTTGGACAAAGAAACAAAGTTGATGAACAGTCAACTATTTACAGCACTGGAGAATATTTTGAGGGTGAACCATCTGGAACTTCACCAGGCATTATAATAGAACAATTAACGAAGGTATCTATTACAGGAATATAAATTATGTGTGCTTGGATGCACTTTTTAAATTTTCATTGATTTTCAATGTGCAACAGAATATGAAAACCATCTCAGAATGAAAATGTATTGAATTCTTCATCTTTAACCATATTTTTCCGACAGTCATTTCTAAGTTAAGAGAATGACTTTCTAAAAATCAACAAATTTTCATCAAATATTATTCACTGAGATTATGGAAAAAATATATATATTCCAAGGTTGTTGAAGTGAAACAAAGAATAAATGAAAACATAAAAAGACTGGAAATTTCTAGAAAAAATTTAAATCATGTTTAAAATATTTTATTAGCCAAAATAAAAAATAATAATTCTGTATAAAAATGTTATGCAGCACAATATTTAAAATTTAGTGTGTGGAAAATCACCAGTCTCAGAATTTAAGGTCTATTGTTACAGAGCATAGATTATCTGATCATTGAGTGAGGATCATAACAGAAATTTGTATTTTGCATATTTTGCTTTTATGCTACAATAACCTAATACATAGATGGCAAATGAAATTAATGCATCATTTCTTTGAGCAATTTAAAAGAGTTAATTCAATTTCATTTAATCAAAGCAGTTAGGTTAGTAGCTTAAAAAAAGAAACTGTCATCTGTTAATTATTTTCAGGGTTCTTATTATGTACGTACTTCATGATTTTTGCATATATTTGTTGTTGTACAAAAACTATTTTTTCACATGAAGTTAGAGCTAACCAGCACTTGGTAATTCATGAATACACATTTTTGTAAAGTACTAAACAATCTTGGAATAACTTTATTGTATTGTTACAGTGCACCAACTTGTAATTTGCATTTTAGTTTTAACCAAGTACTATTTTTGTTCCTGGTCATCATACTTATCGTAAGTCGTTCAGGTATATAGTGTGGAAGAAATATTCTTCTCATAATATGTGGAAAATAAGTCATGATAATTAACACAGCAATCAGACATCTCTGAATTGACTGTATCTACTATTCTTCACGTAATATCAATCACATCAGAAAACTTGAAAATTTCATTGCCCTGGAGCAGGAATCGAACCTGCGTCTCCTGATTACCATTCAAGCATGCTACCACCCGTTACACCACCAAGGATGATAAAGTCCCAAGTACCTGAGTGTTATGAGCATTAGGATATTCTCCGACCACATTCGTAATTGAACAAACTGTGCTGCTTTCAGTAATCGGGAGATGTGGGTTCAATTCCCACTCCAGGGTTATGAAATTTTCAAGTTTTTTTATGTGATTGATATTACGTTAAGAACAGTAAATACTGTCAATTCAGAGATGTTTGACTTCTGTGTTAATTATCATGACGTATTTTCCACATATTATGAGAAGAATATTTCTTCCACACTATATACCTGAATGACTGGTGATACGCTTAACAACGCTAGATGGCAGCACAGTTTGCTTTGATTAAGAATGCAGTCGTAGAATATTCCAATGCTCTTAATACTCAGATACTTGGGACTTTATCGTCCTGGGTGGTGTAACGGTTACCATGCTCAAATGGTAATCAGGAGATGCGGGTTCGATTCCCGCTCCAGTGCGATGAAATTTTAATGTTTTGTGATGTGATTGATATTACGTGAAGAACAGTAAATAGAGTCAATTCAGATATGTCTGATTGCTGTGTTAATTATTATGAGATACTTATCATAGTTAGTTGGATTGATGTCTGGTGAAATTTGGTGGCCAGGGCAAATACCTGAAAGTCTTCTTCATGTTCCAAGAACCATTCTCAAGCAGTCCAGGCAGTGTGGCATATCACATTATCATGCAGAAAGAAGGCACAACTGGAGAGGTATACTGTTTCCATGAAAAGATGTATCTGTTCTTCAGTTATGTTTAGGTAGATGGTAGACATCATAGTTTGCTGCATGTGAATCACTGAACCCAGGGTTTCCTATCAGAACATTGTCCAAAGCGTTACACTTCCTCCATCAGCATGTTTTCATCCCGTGGTGCATCCACGTGCCAACACTTCTCCGGGTAATACCATGACACCCGTGTACCCTGCCATACACATGGTGCAACAGGAAAGGAGATTCAGAGGACCTTCTTCTAAACATTAAGGTCCAGTTGTGAAGCTCACATGCCCATTGTATGCACTTTTGACTGGGAACTGAGATTAGCATGAGCACTCAGAGTGGCCTGCTGCTGTGTAGCCCCATTTTCAGTAGAATTTGATGTTCTGCATGTTGTGACACATTACTCCCATCACCAGCATTCAAATTTCCAGCTAGTTGTGGCACCATATTCTTTCTGTTGGCTTATACAATACGGGATAGCCTTCACTCACTCTAGCATTGATAAGCCATGGTCAGCCCACATCTTGCTGGCGGTTCTTAGTTTTTCTCTACTCAAACCACTTTTGAAGGTCTAACCACAGCTGACCATGAACAAACACCCCACAAGCCTTACATTCTTTGAAAACGCTGACCCAGTCATCTAGCCATTACAATTTGGCCTTCGTCAAACTCACTTAAGTCCGCTTCCTTTCCCTTCTGAAGAACAAGAATAACACTGTTTAACAGAACTCAGTATCAGGTGTTATTTATATTGTTTCATGACCTTCACATGCATTGTTGTTTACCTGCAGTTGCTTCTGTTTGCATAAAGACATGGTGGTCATAATGTTTTAGCTCCTTGTAGTATGTGTCTCTAGAGTTTGAAGTGAAAAGAAAATTAATGTTTCATGTAGCATATATGTAGATAAATACTGGTGGATTCTGCAAAAACATGTTTCTAGTGTCTCATGGATATTTAATGATGTAGATAGTATGAAGCATGTTAAATTTAATATAGACATGAACCTTTGCACTGGTATGTATGTATGTTTCAGTAATGAAAACAAAAGTTGAAGAAATTGAAAATTTTAAGGCAGTTATTTAAGAAACCGTAAGGTTACTTATTTACTGCAGCCATATCGAGAAAGGGTCGAACTAAAATGTCAGGCAACTCTGAGATGACCAATAATAAAATGTGATGTTCACTATTTATTACATTTGAAGAACAGTAAGCATTGAATGACAACTGAATGTGAGGCACAAATTTGTGACTCATTTTAAGAGGTATTACAAGAAATTTAGGTCATGTACACATTTTTTTTTTTTTCATTTTTAAATAAAAATATTTAGGGATTCTTAAAAACATAATTCCTTTTCAATCTCAAAATTATCTTTAAAGGGAAAAATATTTTATTTAATTTTTACGATGATAACAATATTTGTGTTTCAGAGTTAATTCTCACTTACCTTAAACATCTCAATTGTTAGAACTCTTTATATGGTTAATGTTTTGGGTAAGGTTTATACATAATTATGTAAGGCATAAGTTAAATACTGTTGTCTTTGACTCGATGATAAGAAGTCAAAGACACCTAGAAACAATTTTTTAGGCAGTTATAAGGTGCTGAAATGAATTTGACAATAGCAAGTAAATTAATATGTGAAATACGCATATACTCACACTAGAATCACTGTAGGACTAGCACTATTTTTATAGCATGATTTTTGTTTTGCCAATTTGCGATATGTACCACATGTGCTTCGTCTTTTTTTTATATTAAAAAATAAGTATTTAGAAGAATCAGATGATAATACTTTATTATATTGTAATCAAAATAATAAAGAAAGGTGACTTGATCACGCTAGTTACGTTAACTAAAACTTTTACAAAAAGTTCGTAAGTTGGAAGCTTTCGACCTTATCTTAGGTCTTCATCACGCCAATGGAGGACTAAGATTGTTGCCAGATTCTACATTTGAATTTTTCCTATTTTTTGTTAAATTCAATTTTCTACTCTCCAAGCAAAAAAGTCAAGCAACATCTCCGTCATCAACCTCTACTGACAAGCCAAAGTATGTAAATCTTTCTTCTGTCACTATTCCTCCTAGCTTGGATAAATTCTTATCATTAGGCCCAAAATTTTCACCTGCTCTTCCTATCAATCTTCCACAAACTGTTTCTGTTATAGAATCAGCCATCCACAGAACTGAGACTGTTCAGCAGCCTATCCTTCGTGCCAACGCTGCTGTTATCTTATCCAAGCAAAATTCTGTGCCAATCAAGTACTCTTCTTCTTGTTTAAAAGAATTCAGGTCATTTATTCAAGAAAATGACCTAGCCGTATGCAAAGCAGATAAAGTTGGTTGCCCAGTCATCATTGGTAAAGAAACTCTAAACCAAAAAGTGCTTTCTTTTCTTACATCTGCTAACTGCATCCCTTTACAGTCAGACACCACCAACTCACTCAAAAACTCAGTTGACAGATTAGCTAAGAAAGAAACTCTTCAATCCTTCCTTGGTGATATATCACCCCCTCCTTACTTTAGAACTCCCAGGCTCTTCCTGCAAGTGAAACTGCATAAAGCTGGTAACCCCATCAGACCTTTAGTGGAATATTCTTTTTCTCCAGCAGTAAACCTTGAAAAGAGATTGGTCCTCAAATGCAAATCCCTGGCAGCCAACCATCCTCATACAGTTGTCTCTACTTCAAACTTCATCCACAACCTTCCTAATTCCTTTCCTCCTTGTGATAATCTGTATACTCTTGATGTAGAATCTTTGTTTCCCTCTGTACCATATTTTGATTCCTACATGCTCCTCATGAAGAAATTGATTCTCCATTTTGAACCCCCCGGTCCTCTTATTAAAGATCTTTATGATTGTTTCCACACTATTCATCAACACAGTTGTTTTGTTTTCAACAAAATTGTGTATAGGCAACAATCTGGTCTCCCCATGGGCTCACCTCTTTCCCCTCTGCTTGCTGAAATCTACATGCAACATATTGAAGTTTCCATAATTCCTCTACACCCTTTTCAACCTTCCCTATGGTTAAGATATGTAGACGACATTTTCATTAGCTGGCCACATTCCGAGTCTGAGCTACAGATACTGATCAACTCCATTACAGAAAAATTTCCTTCCATTAAGCTCACTATATCTAAGGAAGTAAATCACAAAATTGATTTCCTGGATGTATCTATCTGCAGAAACGCTGATCTCTCCATTACTCGTTCCGTCTATCGAAAACCTTCTGCAGCCACTAATATCATTCCCTACAAATCTTGCACCCTGCATCTCTACAAGCTTGCAGCATTGAAGTCCTACATCCACAGGGCTCATATCATTTGCAACAGCCAACTCTCTCTTCAAGAAGAACTCTCCAAAATTTCTACAATAGCCCTCTCTCATGGTTTCCCTGCTGTTACAGTCAACTCCCTCATAAAGAAATATGAAAACCATTCGAAAATCGAATGCCTCCTTCCTCACAAGAAAGAAGACCTGAAATTCTGTGGTTCTGTTCCTTACCATCCTTCCTATGCTTATAAGTTACAGATTCTTTTTAGAAGTTTTGGTTACCATCTTGCCATTAAATCTACCCCAAACATCTTGAAACTTCTACAAAGGGATAGGGACAAAGTTGAAAGCCTGAACCTCCCAGGAGTTTACTGCATTCCTATCTCTTCTTCTACTGGGGATAACTTATACATTGGAAGCACATACAGGAGCATTAGCCATAGAATTTTAGAACATAGAAAAGATGTTTCGAAAGGCAATCCCAACACTGCCTTGTCTATTTTGACAATGGAAGACACATCTGCAGTTCCCCACTGGAACGAAGCAAAACGAATTGCTTCGTTTGACAATCGTTTTGCCCTCCGTTACCGTGAAAGCATAGAAATTATTTTCAACTCAATGACTTGCAACTCCGAATCTCCTCTCTACATTCCGTTGATCTGGAGATCAATTCTAAGTTTTGGCAACAAAAATAGGAAAAATTCAAATGTAGAATCTGGCAACAATCTTAGTCCTCCATTGGCGTGATGAAGACCTAAGATAAGGTCGAAAGCTTCCAACTTACGAACTTTTTGTAAAAGTTTTAGTTAACGTAACTAGCGTGATCAAGTCACCTTTCTTTGTTAATATTGTTACGTGTTTTGCCCATAATCGTCATGAATCAAAATAATGTTTGGTTTAAGGAAAATACTGTTACAATTGATAAAATTTTATATTTAACTCACCTTAAGACCACATGGCTTTAAGATACTTATTTGGCTAATTGTGTTATTAATGCTTAAAGACTTTTTTTTTGCACATACAAACTTTTTTTAATATTAGTCATCGTTTTTAATAAATTTTAACCTAAAATACGGGTAGATAAGGTACACAGTGAGTTCAATCGCGAATGCAGCTTATAATCTCGTAACCCGGGTTTTCGGTGCTTCTCTTGACACAATCTTCAGCATTGTTCTTACATACTCACACACATGTCAAGGAATTGTGAATGGCAAGTATTTGCCATCACAATTTTACCAGCAATATTGATGCACAGGCGATATGTGCAGTTGTTAATTTGTCTATATGAGAGATTCTCTTATCGAGCTCCTTCTATTGGGTTCAATATATCATTTGGAAAATTGATTTAATTTAACTTTAATGAATTATTATTGAAGTTAAATTAATTTTCTGATCAATATAACTCATCGATATTTCTGATAAAATTTTGATGAGGACAAATACTTGCCATTCTCAATTCCTCGATGTATATGTGAGCATGTAAGAACAACGCTGAAGATGGTGTCAAGAGAAGCACCGAAAACCCGAGTTATGCGATTATAAGCTGCATTCGCGATTGAACATACTGTGCACCTCATCTACCCATATTTTAGATTAAAATTTATTTAAAAAAACGACAAAAAAAATTGTTTGTGTGCGTAAAAAAAAAAATTCTTTGAGCATCAATTACACAACTAACCAAGTAAGTATCCTAAAACCATGTGGTTTTAAGGTAAGTTGAATTTAAACTTTTATCAATTGTAACAGTATTTTCCTTATAAACCAAACATTATTTTGATTACAATATAATAAAGTATTATCATTTGATCCTTCTAAATATTTATTTTTTAATATCAAACAAAGATGAAGTACATGTGGTACATATCGCGAATCGGCAAAACAAAAAACATGATATAAAAATAGTGTTAGTCCTACAATGATCATAGTGCGAGTATATGTGTATTTCACACATTAATTTACTTGCTAATGTTAAAAAGCTAATGTTAATTTCAAACTAGTTAACTTTTTTATGGGATTTATCTAGGTAAAGGCTCAAAATTTCTGCAAATTTTCAGAGAGAACTCCTCTCCTTTGTCAGGCAGTCTTTCATTCAATCTCCATCGTGGTCTTCGATTATGGTTAACCTTGATGGTTACGGTGATTCTGTAAAATGTCTCGCCAGATGTTAGGCAGCGAAAATCCCTTACAGTCATTAATAATGAAGTTCTGATATTTTCCAATTTTCAAGTCCCTCTTTCAATTTTCGCTTCAGGGAGTTGGATTGATGTCCAATGACAGGCAAAAAGTTCCATTCCATGCGGCGTCCTGTTTCTCTAATGTGTCTGTCTAATCCTGTCTTGTTTAAAAAAAAAATTCTTGCTGCCTTGTGCTCCACGATACGAGTTTCCAGCCTACGACCTGTTTCTCCTATGTAGTATTTTCCAAAGCTGCAGGGTTACTTTATAAATTACTCCTTGCATTTTTAACATAGTTTCTTCTTTTTGAATCAAGCTAGGGTAAAAATTTTGAGTCTGTTGTCTAAACTGGGAGCTAATCTAACATCATATTTACTGCTTATTCTCTTTAAAGATTCAAACAAACCCTTTTGGTAAGTAATTTTTCTTGTGAACTTAAACTCCTGCTTGCTTATATTTTTTTGTTTATCTTGTTTGAGTAATTTATCTATTTCCTTTTTGGGGAAGTTATTTTCTGTTAGCATTACTTTCAGTTCATCCATGTGGGCTTTTTTCATATCTTCTGAGGAGACTAAATCATTTATTTTTTCTAAAAAATGGTTTGCAACATTTCTCTTCATTGAATATAGATGAGAGGAGTTAAAATTTAGTATTTTGTTTGTATCCAAAGGTTTTTTGTACATTTTTGTGAGGAACTTATCTTCCTGGACATAGATGGTCAAATCCAAGAAGTTTAATTTTCCTTCAGTTTGAACCTCCATAGTGAACTTAAGGGAATCATCCAATTCATTAAAGCTCCTTAGAATTTGTTCTGGAAGATTTTCATCCTTGCTATCTATAATGAATAAGATATCATCCATATATCTGTGATAAAGGCAAAAGTATGAGGGCTGAACCAGCACCTTTTCTTCCAGCTTTCCTACATAATAATTTGCCAAAAGTGGGGAAAGTGGGGAGCCCATTGCTAGTCCACACTTTTGGAAGGAAAATCTTTTCTCAAATTGAAAAAAAATGTTTTTTAAGGAGAAAATCAGCTTTTCAAAAATCCTCACTAGTAAATTTCTTGCTTGATTATGAAAAACAGTTTTGTCCACCAGATCATCTGCTAAAAATTCCATAAGCTGATCTAAATTTATGCTAGTGTACATAAAAACAATGTCAAGGCTACCAATAATAGGAGAATCTAGGGTTAGAAGCTGCTCTAATTTACAGGATTAGACAGACGTGTTAGAGAAACACGACACCGCATGGACTGGGACTCTTTGACTGTCATTGGACATCAATCCAAATTCCTGAAGCGAAAATTGAAAAAGGGACTTGAAATTGGAAAATACCAGAACTTCATCATTAATGACGACTGTAAGGGATTTTTGCTGCCTAACATTTGGCAAGACATTTTGCAGAATCACCGTAACCGTCAAGGTTAATCGTAACTGAAGACCATGACGGAGATTGAACGAAAGACTGCCTGACAAAGAAAGGAAAGGAGTTCTCTCCGAAAATTTGCAGAAATTTTGAGCATTTACCTAGATAAATCCCATAAAAAGTTAGCTAGTTTGAATTTAATAATCTAGGAAGCCACATAACAAAGATGAGTTTGATTTACAGCTAATGTTAAATTTGCAAGGTGTATGCTTTCTGCATGTCAGGTCAGCTGCTGTAATCTTTCTTTGAGAAGTCTGCTAACCTTTGTATATGTGAATTATTTTTTCAGGTGTTCAGAACTGGAATTACTACTAAAGTCGCTGTTGACAATCTCTCAATGAAAATATATGATGGGCAAATAACTGCACTTTTGGGGCATAATGGAGCTGGTAAAACCACAACTATTAATGTCTTGACAGGTAATTTTTTTCTGATGGAAATGAGTTATTTGTTAAGTAACTTGTTTGACATCATGGATTTAAACATAAGCACATAAATAACAAGTTAGTAAAATCATGCAATGCATTGATTATGATACGCTTTTCAACATACCAGAAATTATTACTCAAGTTATGAGGATAATGGCTGTGGAATCAATCTCGCTCCTGTGTCCTGACCTTTGACCCCATTTCGATGATATTCAACAGAACCGGTTCAGTACACCTCAAGAATAACATACTAAAGTTTTGTCGCAATAGAAGCAGTTTTACGCAAGTTATGAGAATAATGGCTGTGGAATAAATCTTGCTTTTGTGCAATGACCTTTGACCCCATTTCGTTGATATTCAACAGAACCGGTTCGCTATACCTCCGGAACAACATGATAACGTTTTGTCGCAATCGAAACATTTTTTGGTAAGTTATGATGCACAAGGGCAATGGAATGGATCCCACTCCAGTGTCCTGACCTTTGACCCCATTTCGCCCATTTTCAATAGGGTTCGTCCCCAGTGGCTCCCTACCACATACTAAAATTTCATCGAAATCGAACCATTTTTACACAAGTTATGACACATAAGGGCAATGGAACAAATCCCGCTCTTATGTCCTGCCTGACCTTTGACCCCATTTTGCCCATTTTCAATAGGGTTCGTGCCCAGGTGGTTCCGTACCACATACTAAAATTTTATCGAAATCAAACCATATTTACACATGTTATGACGCATAAAGGCAATGGAATGGATTCCACCTTTATGCCCTGACCCCATTTCGCCCATTTTCAATAGGGTTCGTCCCCAGGTGGTTCCTTACCAAATGCTAAAATTTCATCGAAATCGAACCATATTTACGCATGTTATGACGCATAAAGGCAATGAAATGGATCCCGCTTTTATGTTCTGACCTTTGACCCCATTCCACCCATTTTCAATAGGTTTCGTTCCCAGGTGGTTCCTTACCACATACCAAAATTTCGTCGAAATCGAACCATTTTTACGCAAGTTATGATGCATAAGGGCAATGGAATAAATACCGCTTTTATGCCCTGCCTGACCTTTGACCCCAATTTGCAATAGTGTTCGTGCCCAGGTAGTTCCCTACCACATACTGAAATTTCATCGAAATCGAACCATATTTACGCAAGTTATGACACATAAGGGCAATTGAATGGATCCTGCTCTTATGGCGTGACCTTTGACCCCACTTCACCCATTTTCAATAGGGTTCGTCCCCTGGTGGTCCCCTACCACATACTGAAATTTCATCGAAATCGAACCATTTTTACGTGAGTTATCGTGCCGACAGACGGACGGAATAAACTGGAGAACATACGCTTCTTCAACCTACGGTTGGAAAGCGTAAACAAGTATTAAAGTTTCAAATGTACACATAAGTTATGTAGAAAATTAAAAGTAAGGAAGCTTTCAACTGATAACTTCAGTCTTCTTCAACCTGGGAATGGTTGGAGGATGGTAAATGGTTGCCAGATTCGTTAAATTTTAAAAGAGAAATAGTGAATACAACTTTACAAATCTGGCAACCACTTACAGTCATCCATCCATTTCCATTTAAGAAAAGGCTGACGTTTTCAGTTGAAAGCTTCCGTACTTTACATTTTTTGCATAACTTAAGCAGTTTTTAAAGTTTTAGTGCTTAATGGAAAACAAGGGATATAAGCAGAGATGCTGTTTACTATGCATTCTCTGTAGTTTCTACACTTAACAACCACATACAATGAACTACACATTTAATTAACATTTAATTAATTTTTCTATGGATAATTTATTACTGTATAATATGATTTCTTTTCATTGCCGATCACTACAAATGGCTGCAATCAAAACTTTGAGACTGGGTTCAGTGCAGACGCTTGCTCAAGGGTTACTGCGCTTGCAGCGTCGCGGCCCCCTGCCTGCCCGTTCAGATAACTGAGCCACCATCTGTGTGCTCTGAAAACACCCTGACCACACTATGGTTTTCCTGGCTACCAACATCACCGTCAAACTTGCACTTCGCAGAGCACTTCACTTCACCTACTGCACCTGCACGTAAGAATACAATAACTTTCAAATCAGGAAACAGGGAAAACGTGTTAATGGTTTTCGTCACATGCAGTGCATAGTCACATCTTAGCTCAGTTGGAATTTTGTGGTATGAATGTGAACAAATATAATTGCTAATTATGGATAACTGTAATTTAGAGCCATCAGCTAAAAAGATGAAGAATTGCCAAAATTTCAAGGATTCTTATTCAAACAAATTTCCATGCCTGAAGCAGTCAAAACTATCCCTTACTATGCCTTTCTGTAGCACATGCTTGAAAGATTACAGTATCACTCATGGTGGTCATGATGACTGTCGTCGCCGCGTTTCATCTAAAAAGCGTATGGAATATGCCAAGTCCGTTGCCGTTGAACAGCTGATAAATTATCTGTTTTCTTCAAAAGTGAAGATTCTTCCAGCAGTGTAAAGGCTGGAACTTTGTAAGATTTCTGATAGAGTAGAGTCTCTCGATCTTGACTGCAGATCATGCTAAATCTCTCTTCTCCTTAATGTTTCCGGACTCAAAAAAAAATTGCCAAGAATTTCAGCAGCAGCCATACAGAAACTACTCAAATATTTCCAGAAAACTAAATTTTTTTAAAAACTGATGATTTTTCTGAAAAACTATACCGTATATACTTGTGTATAGGTCAACCCACCAAAAAAAATATTTATATGAATATCTGCGGTTTTTGTTTATCTTGTGTATAAGTCGACCCCCCCCCCCCCAAGTTTTTATGTGAATATCTTATTTTTTTGTGCATATTGTGTATAAATCAACCTTCCTACCGCATTTTTTTCCTCAGCTATATTTAAAGCTTAAAACTTTTTTTAAATTCTGTTTAAGAGCAGGAAGGCACGTGGTCACTATGTTTTGAGAACAACCAATTGTACTCCGAGCAAACTTAACCTTGTTATAGATTGAAGGTTACGGATAATTTTTTATTCCATAGTTAAAGGGTATGCCATAAAAAAAATGCTAAGTTCAAGAGTTGTTTTTGAACTTAGCATTTTTTAGAATTTTTTTTTCAAGCATAGTCAAATATAGGGATTCTTGTGGTAATGTCACAAAGCCGTCACACAGCAAACATGGTTGGATGGTTAACAAGCAAGCTGAAAGTTGCTGAGGAGATCGTTATGTATGATCATGTGACTTGGCTTGCCTTGGGATGGAGTTTTCAACTCACAACGTCTGTTAACTTTTGGGAAAACCTTAACCAAGTCCTGAACAAACGTAAACTGATGGAGGTAGACTCAATTCCAATTTGTTGCTGTTTTTTTCTTGTTAAGTTGATTAGTTGTGGTGTGACGTGAATTGCTATAGTTATGAAGCATGCTTCAGTGGCTTCCAGTTCTAGTGGTGTGAAAAAAAAATTCACAGAAGTACAAGTAATGTTATTTGTTGGAATTTCCATCTTTACAGTGGTTGTGTGTTTCCATGAATCATGTGTTTTGTAGTGTGTGCAATTATGATTTTCCGATGGCTCATGGTGAACGTGATGATTGCTGGAGGCATGTAATTTCAAAAAAACATGAACAATGTGGTTTATTGAAAGAAAAGAATAATTTTGTATCCAGTTACTTCATAAAAAGTGATGATTCCGCTCTTATTCAAGCTGAAAGTTATTTCGCTTTATTTTTAATCGAACATGATTTGGCAATTTCTGCTGCTGTTCATGTTATTACAAGTGTATTTTCAGCAATCCCCCCCATTTACATGATGATTACTGATACCATCAATTTGAGTTGGCATCTCTGGATTAAAATGTTTCTAAAACTGTAGCAGTGTACTCTGGGAAATAGGCATGCTACCCTGCAAATTTTAATGTGGGAACTTGACTATGGAATAACTACGGGCGCCATACATGTGGACACTGATGGCTTCCTTCAAATGTTGGCATCTCTGTATAAGTCCAATAGACATGGGACTGCAGTTGGAAAAAAGCTTTCCTTTCCTCATTCTTAAGTAAGCGTTATGAAGGCACTTTTTAAGATACATACTTGGTGCTTTGTAATATAAAACAAAGCCACTACACTTGGTTTCTTTGTGAGGTTTGTATTAATTTCTCTTGGCTTTTTTTCTATGCCATTTTTACTACATACAGTCATGTTATATGTACATATTACTTCATAGTACCATAACCAGATATTTTTCCATATAGCTGTTTGCTAAATGGTTTGCATATCATTAATTGAAATAACTAATTAATGATTGAAATATTCCAAGAAAATTTAGTTACACAATTCAAAGCTTTTTTGCAGTACTAATTGTCCTAGAAGTCTGTGTGGCTTGTACTCAATAATATCTCATAATAATACCTCAGTGTGTTATTTGAAGGTAGAAAGTTACCTTTTCTTGACCAGTTTGAAAATGGTGTCAGCGGTTATTTTTGAACAAATGCTCATAGATTTACAGGGAATGTTGGTTTCTTGATAATTAAATTAAACCTAAACTTTGGTCTTGTGAATTAATGAAGCCATTGTAAATCCTAATGAATAGCAATCATGAAACTTAAGTTTAGTTTTATGGGTATTACGAGGATGAAACTTTTTCCCCCTGTCGTCAAATTTTTGGGTTGCACGCCAACCTGTTGTCAGGACTGACTCAACAGAGTGGGTGTTGCCACTCGTAATAATACCCAGCTTTTTTGTTCATTAATTGTAGCTTCCCTTTTAATTTTAATTTGTAGACCTACTTCCAATTTACTTTTCACAAATTGCTGTTGTTGTGATAGAATTTTTATGGAGTCCCAGTTAATTGAATGTCCAGTATTTTGAATGTGTCTGGCAAGTGCTGTTTAATTGATAACAGCAACTTTACGTTCTTCTGCTTAGGTTCGTTAAAGTTGTCACTAAGTTTCTCCTACATTAGTGTTTCTACTTGGAGACAACTTTGAATCTACATAGAAGAACATAAAACTGCTCTAAGAAATGTTACCAGCAAAATAGGACTTGACAAACACATTCAAAACACTAGACATTCAATTTACTGGGACCGTAAAAATTCTATCACATCAAGATCACTTTGTGAAAAGGAAATTGGAAGAAGGTGTACAAATTGAAAGAAGAAGAGCCACAATTAATGAAAGAAAGGCTAGATATTATTATCTCATGAATGGCAACACCTACTATCTTGAGTCAATCCTAATGATGAGTTAGTGTGCGACCTGGAAATTTGGCAATGGGGGAAAAGTATCATTCTAGTTATTCTCATAAACTACAGTTAATGTTTACTAAACTTTGGTGCACATTGGTTTTAAAAATATATTAATATTTGTTTTTAATATATAGGCTTCTTTGAAATACTTAATTTTGCTTCCAAGTACTTAAAGAGTTTCCTTTAAGGTCTTTTTTATTGAGCTCTTGTTCCACCAAAGTAACTAATGGGCTACTTTACTTTTTGTCTGCCGCTTTTCCGGCAGGTTTTATTTTACTTCATTTTATTGCTGGGTTTCATGTCTGGTGCATGTGATATTAAGCAATTATTTTAGCGTTTTGCATTAATATGCACACAAAAAGTGATGGATGGGAGAAAGTGTGCATCACTGAAAAGATCAGTAGCTGACTTAATCAACAGTTGCCACATCAGCAAAATGGTAAAAAGTTGATAGGTTGTCTTACTTGTAACTGTAGTTCATTTTCATGTATGCTTTGTTGGTACAAGATAATCACTTTCTCTATGTACTCAGTGTGTGGTAAGTTCAATTGTTTTCTGTAATATGAGGTTTGCAGTGCGTTCTCAAGAGAATGCAGTGCCATATGGAGCCACATTCATGAGATTATTCAGGACTGTGATGTCAATACAGTTGGAGTGGGCATCACTGTACTTCTCGAGGGGTTCCATGTTAGGCTTAGCAAGTCAGAACGAAATGTTGGTATGGAACTATATGCGTAAACCTTGTTTATATGAGGGCTATTAATATTTCAACCTCCACTGCAGTGTACTGCACAATGTAAGCATAGTAGCCAGCTCGTATATGCACCATAGCATCATGTGATGCTTGCCCTCTCCGCCTGCCACGCAATAGGCCATCTGGAATTAGTTCTCAGTATCATACAGACAAGTGAACATGTACTGCAATCGATGTTGATGCCAGCTGTGAAATTTGTGCTGTCATTCATTTTTTTCATGTTGAAGGGAAAATTGCCACAGAAATTTATCGGGGAATGAGTAGAGTGTACGGTCCAAACTTTATGAGTGAGGAATATGTGAGAGAGCAGTGTAGAAAATTTAGAGATGGACAAATAGACATGCATGATGAAGGCTGCCAAGGTCGGTGATCTGTGTTAACTGATAAACATGTTCAAAGTGTCGACAAAAAGTGTGTGAAAGATGCCGCTTCACAATATCAGAGCTGTCGTGTGATGTTCCCCAAATTTCTCGAACTGTTCTGTACACAATCATTACAGGTAGGTTTGACTGCCATAAGTTCTGTGCCAGATGGGTACTGAAAATTACTATCAATGTAAACAAAATGCAGAGAATGGGTTCAACTTTGACATTCTCTCAGCATTACAGCAAAGTTGGGGGAGTGCATTTCTTGACCATTCATGACAGGTGGGACATGGGTTAAATTCATGAATGTTAAACACAAAGAGCAGTTGATGCACACACATTCGCCAAACATGCCCATTCATGAGTGTTAAACACAAAGAGCAGTGGATGCACACACATTTGCCAAACATGTCCATTCATGAATGTTAAACACAAAGAGCAGTGGATGCACACACATTTGCCAAACATGCCCATTCATGAATGTTAAACACAAAGAGCAGTGGATGCACACACATTCACCAAACATGCCCCAAAAGTGCAGACAAACTTTTTCACAGAAAAAGCTGATCACAACTTTTTTCTGTGATCAGAAAGGAATCCCTCTGACTGATTTCATGGAACCAGGAACCACAATAACAGCAGAGAGGTACTGTGGAACAATAAGAAAATTGTGCAGGGCAATTCAGAATAAAAGGAGAGGAATGTACTGATGTCAGGCATTGTTTGTGCTGTTCCATGACAGCGTGGGGCCACACCCAGCTGCAGGCACAGGAGCGCTGCTTGAGAAGTTTAGTCGGGAGGTGTTCAACCACCTTCCATATAACCTGGCACTGAACGATTATTTCTTCTTCACCCATATGAAAACCTGGTTGGAATCGCAGTACTTCAATGGCAATGAGGAGTTGAAGAAAGGCATCCAATCATGGCTGAGTCCCCAGGCTGAAAAGTTCTTTGATGCAGGGATACAAAAGTTCATACCCCAATACATTAAATGTCTCAATTTAGGGGGTGACTACATTTAGAAGTAGCCTAGATCTGTAAGTATGTTTCATGCACAATAAAATATTTTGTTCTCATTGCTTTTCGTCACAGCCCACTGAAGGTTGATATCCGAATAGCCTACGTATCTCTCATATGCACACATATGGAAAATCGAGATTCTCCAATCCTAAAGAAACTTTCACTGCTTCCAATGTAAAGTTGCTTAATTTTTATCTTACTAAGGATTACTTACCCTGAAAAACTAATCCAGTGAACATTTTAAGAATTAAAAGTGATTTTTTGTGGATTGAGCAAGATTTCACCAATGAAGTTTTTATCCAGATCAAGTGATAAGCAATATTATACAAGAGAATAAGCGAGTCTCATTTTATTATTTTAAATATTCTCCATAGTAATATTGGTTGAATAGTATATTTTCAATTCAAAAAGTTTGGATGATAAAATTTTTTACCATTGGAACTGTCTTAATGTTGTTGAATAAGTCTAACTGATAATGCAATTTTAGATGTAGCTTATGAACTCATATCCAGGCTGTCACAATAAAGAGCAGAATTTGTTATTCCAGGCTATGGACCAATTTCAAAGCTGTTTTCCAGGCCAGTCGTTGTATCCAACAGTCAATGCAAAACAAATTATACTGTATATAAACAAGTTGCACACTACTCCATTTTGGAGAATCTTGATAATAAATCTCTGTTTCACACAAAACACATTCCTTATTGATACACGGAATATATTATTACAAAATATATTCTGTGTATAAATATTATCTTTTTAGAGTTTACTGAATTAAATTTTATTGTATCTTACTTTATTCAGTCTATATTGTACTTATACTTGTTAAAACGATTTTAATTTTCTTAGTTTCCTTCAGTTTTATTGCTGGCAGTGAACTGACACTTTTATTTGTAAAATGTAGTTTATCAAATGGTGTGCATTCATCGTTTCACCACATTATAATTTAACTTCTGTAAATTTCAGTTGCATTTCATGATCTCCCCCTCCTAACTTACCTGGAACCTCTCTGCCAGGGAAGTGCATTATTTATGGCGGTATCAAGACTCTAATCATGTGAGGAATGATGTATAATGTGAAGCAAATTTTAGTTGGGTGGAAACAAATATTCTGAAGTGGTTTGGCCATGTTGAGAGAATGAGTGATAAGATATTAACTAAGAGAATTTATTCAGCCCCAGAGGCAGGAAAGAAAGGTAGGGGAAGGCCAAGGAAATCATGGGACAGTCAGATTTAAGAATGACTTCAAGAGAAGAATATAAGGAGTATGAAGTACAAGTCTTATGTGAGACATGTGATGGATGTTGGTGAAGCTTGTGTTTTTTGCCAAGATTGCTGTAAATGTAGGCATGTGATATGTTATCAGTAAGTAAAATCTAGTACCATCAGTAACTTTATTTTGGTAGGTGATCTCTCTTTGAGGAGCTAATCTCTTTGAATCTGAGAGGACAGCTTAGTGATGTGTTTATGTGTGTAACTTTTTTAACCAACTTTGTGTACTACATGGACTTCACCACTAGAGGAAAAGTGAATGTGAGAGAGAAAAACCTTCTTGTTCTTTCCAGTGAAGTTATTTTTCATTCTTTTTATTTTAGATATTTTATATTTTAGGTCTTTATTCACCTACAAAGGGCACTGCATCAATTGATGGATATGACATTTTAACCCAGGTAAATTCAGCACGTCGCAGTTTAGGAATTTGTCCGCAACATAATGTTCTGTATGACACCCTTACTGTTGAAGAGCATCTCAAGTTTTATGCAGGGGTAATGTCTTATTCTGTTAAATTTTTTTTTCTTACGTTAAGCATTTATTGAGAAAAAAATTTTTGAAAGATTTGGCATCTTAGAGCATGCAAAATGAATTTTAGTTAAATAAGATATGCTCCTGAAAATGCTAATAAAATGTTTGATGTAGTATCATAGCAAAACTGAGAAAATGACTAGTGGAATTGATTTTTTGGTATTTTCAATCTTATACATTCATTGTGTAATTATCAAATAGTATCAGAATTTGTACTTAGCAGTGTGAATGTTTTCTTACAGAATTATAAAAATGCTTGTTTTAAATTTTATTGCCATTTCATGTTGTGTGTGTGTGTGTGTTTGGATTGATGGGTCTGTGGGTGAATATACCATTTTTTCCAATTATAACCCCTCAGTGCTATACACAATTCCACAAACATACAGCTCTGAAATGAGGTGTTTAATTAGGTGCAGCTTATAACCATTTCCAGTGAAATTACAAATTTCAACTCTCATTCACGATTAAAAAAAAAATAGTTTCATGAATCGTTTATGGAAACCATTAAGCATTTGGAGTTCCAACTCCATATATTATTAGCATAAAAGCCTAGCAGTTGCACAAATGAGGCCTCAAAACCTGCATGATTATATTTGATTAGGTATTTTAGAGAAGGATAGGGATTCTGTCTAACCTTTTGTTTTGCACACAAGTGGTTTGGGATTTACTGTTTGAAAATGTTTTTTTAAGATCAATAGATTATGTTTCAGCCAGCTCCTTTTTTTTTTTTTTTTTTTTGTCTTCAGTTTCTTTTTCTATCTTGTCATGGATTTCTTTTTGATCTTGTGTGTAGTACACATGTGAGTCCTCAACAGGGGAAACCACAAAACTGTACTTGTTTCTACTATCACACAGTTCCTCGCACATAATATTGAAGAGGTGTCTCCCTCTTTCCAAACACATAAACCACTGTAGGCATCATCCATGGGTTAAATGACATTCGGCTCCCACTGTGAAACACTTACATTCCATCACATCCTCTAAACAGGGTGTGAAGGTCTTTTACCCATTATGAGGAAGAGCCACCCAAGTTCAACAATGAAGCAGTGGTAACGATTGCTGAGTTTAAGACAACTGGGCACATTCACTGTTAAAGACATGAATTGCTCTGCGTAAAAAATTATAGTGTTCCTGTATTTCTCCCTTCTTAAGTAAGTGGTGTGCACAAAATTTTCCCCTCCATATCTCATTATCATTTAGAAATTAAGAAATATTTACATTTTTCTGTCTGAAAGATAGGACGGACATGTGGGCACGCAGACAATTGGGCACAAACATTTAAGGGGTCATATAAATATCGTCATCTCTTGGCACTACAATGAGAGTTGAATTGAGAAAACGTTCACCGTAAGACAAGTGGCAATTAAACTTGAATTTGAGGAAACAAAAGTACATTCGTGAATAAAAAAAATTGCATAGCACATTTCTGAAACCTATGGGCTTCAACGTAAAAAGGAATTGCAACAGAACTCATACTAAGTTCGGAAAAGGATGGCAAGGTGGGGATTTTTAATAACACTGCACTTTTACTTAGGCACTAAATATTTACATAAGATGTCAAGTTATTAATATTTCTTTTACTTACTTAGGCACTAAATATTTACATAAGATGTCAAGTTATTAATATTTCTTTTACTTACTTAGGCACCAAATATTAATTACTATGCCTCATCGATATGCCCTTTTGACAGTTTCTATTCAACCCATGTCCAAATGTTTACGTATCAACTCAAGGTATATGTCATATTGTGCTTTTTCTGAGAATATTAATTCATAATCCTCAGGCATAGGCCTTTACAACAATTTTTATTCTAACTATGTCATATTCCTAACATTTACTATGAAATCAAGGTAATAACATTGCGCTTTTGATCAAGCACTAAATATTATTTCATAGGCGCTAAGCCTAGCCTTTTCCACAGTTTTTGTTGTACCAATGTCATATTCATAATGTTTACCTATCAACTCAAGTTAATAATATTGTGCTTTTGCTCAGGCACTAAATATTATTTCACAGGTCCTAGGCTTTTTTAACGGTTTTTATTGTAACTGTCATATTTCTAAAGTTTACATATCAACTCAAGTTAAAATTATTGTGCTTTTACTTAAGCACTAAATATTGTTTCACAGGCCCTAGGCTTTTTTAACACTTTTTATTCTAATCATGTCATATTCATAATATTTGCATTCAAAATGAAGGTAATAACATTGCGCTTTTGCTCAGGCACTAAATATTATTTCATAGGTCCTGGACCTGGGCCTTTTTCACAGTTTTTATTCTAACCATGTCATATCCCTAATGTTTACTTATCAACTGAAGTTAATAATATTGCACTTTTACTTTGGCACTAAATATTATTTCACAGGACCTAGGCCTTTTTAACAGTTTTTATTATAATCAAGTCATATTCATAATGTTTGCATATCAAATCAAGTTGATAATATTGCAATTTTGCTTAAGTGCTAAATATTATTTCATAGGCCCTGGGCCTAGGTCTTTTTCACAATTTTTATTCTGACTATGTCATATTCCTAACATTTACATATCAACTCAAGTTAATAATATTGTGCTTTTGATCAGGCATTAAATATTATTTCATAGTCCCTGGGCCTAAGCATTTTTCACAGTTTTTATTCTAACCATATCATATTCCTAACATTTACATATCAACTAAAGATAATAATCTTGAACTTTTACTTAGGCACTAAATAATAATTATATAAGTGACTATGTATTTTCCCTTATCTTTTGGAAAAAAAAGTTCAGAAGGAAGAAAATCACAAAATTGATTTCCTGGATGTATCTATCTGCAGAAACGCTGATCTCTCCATTACTCGTTCCGTCTATCGAAAACCTTCTGCGGCCACTAACATCATTCCCTACAAATCTTGCACCCTGCATCTCTACAAACTTGCAGCATTGAAGTCCTACATCCACAGGGCTCATATCATTTGCAACAACCAACTCTCTCTTCAAGAAGAACTCTCCAAAATTTCTACAATAGCCCTCTCTCATGGTTTCCCTGCTGTTACAGTCAACTCCCTCATAAAGAAATATGAAAACCATTCGAAAATCGAATGCCTCCTTCCTCACAAGAAAGAAGACCTGAAATTCTGTGGTTCTGTTCCTTACCATCCTTCCTATGCTTATAAGTTACAGATTCTTTTTAGAAGTTTTGGTTACCATCTTGCCATTAAATCTACCCCAAACATCTTGAAACTTCTACAAAGGGATAGGGACAAAGTTGAAAGCCTGAACCTCCCAGGAGTTTACTGCATTCCTATCTCTTCTTCTACTGGGGATAACTTATACATTGGAAGCACATACAGGAGCATTAGCCATAGAATTTTAGAACATAGAAAAGATGTTTCGAAAGCCAATCCCAATACTGCCTTGTCTATTTTGACAATGGAAGACACATCTGCAGTTCCCCACGGGAACGAAGCAAAACGAATTGCGTCTTTTGACAATCGTTTTGCCCTCCGTTACCGTGAAAGCATAGAAATTATGTTCAACTCAATGACTTGCAACTCCGAATCTCCTCTCTACATTCCGTTGATCTGGAGATCAATTCTAAGTTTTGGCAACAAAAATAAGAAAAATTCAAATGTAGAATCTGGCAACAATCTTAGTCCTCCATTGGCGTGATGAAGACCTAAGATAAGGTCGAAAGCTTCCAACTTACGAACTTTTTATAAAAGTTTCAGTTAACGTAACTAGCGTGATCAAGTTACCTTTATTTGTTAATATTGTTACGTGTTTTGCCCATAATCGTCATCGTCATCAGAAATGGAGAACCTGTAGAGTAAATTGATCTTCGGTTTTCTTTGTAGTAATTTTTGTAGCACCCCTTTTGTAAAAAGAGATTGTTCTTATGCTATCACTTTGTCCTATTTACTTCGTGGAACACTGTAGGTTTGTATTTCCTAAATTTTTTGTTTCATAGCTCTGTTGCTAGGTTGTGTTTATGTACTTGTGTTTGGAGCTGTATCTTTGCTTATAAACTCCTACTGAGAAAATTTTTTACTGTATGCTATTTGCTATAATAAATATGGGTGGTGGTGGTGGGGGGGGGGATTATCCACTTTAAACTATGTACAGCTTTCCCGCTAAGGTTCCTAAAGGTTAAAACCTTTTTCTCGCTATTTGTGCTTCCAGGAAACATATTTCAAAAGTGTTTTCCATTTCAAAAGAATATTTTTCACATATTTGCAATTTTACATTATGCATAATTTTTCCAGCACAAGGCATTGAGTTAATCATGCTTCCTTCTATATTTCTTGTTTTGACTGTTGATTTGAAAATCTCTTTTTGTCTCTGATACTTTCCTTCTGCTATGAAAAACATTTTGTTCATCATTTATTAGTTTCCTTCACATGTTTTTAGCCACTCAGTAAGTAGCTGTTTTTATTTCTATATATATTCACGATTGCAGAAATCCACTTCACCCTTTAAGCGGCCGATGTACCTGAGGCAAATGTGCCCAGAATTTTCTGCGCTTCCAAAACAAAAATGTTCACGTAGCGACCGGCTTAACAAGATATGACAAAACAACTTTTTCCCCCTCTTATCTCAACAGTACCGACCATAAACGTGTCAATAATGATAACTGCTCCCTTTTAGTACTGTATATTTTCCTAAGCAAGATAGGAAGATCTAGTTCCTCTGCCACAGATGTCATACCAATGGACAGAAACAAGTGACTTAAACACCTTTCTCAGATTTGTCACCAATATTATAGCCTTTTTAGCAGGTAAAGAAAGGAATAGTGTCAGCATCTCCCTAATTGACCAATTTTAATAAAAGGGGACATCAATGTTTTCTGATGTTCAGGTATATTCATTATGCCGTGTTCGGCCCACTTCTTAGGCGGCGATTATATTTGTTCGAGCTGATTTCCGCCCATTTTTGCTAACTCCAAGTTAGTTTGTTCCAGCCAGTTAAAGGGTTAATTGTGTTTTTAACTAGTTCCATTGATTTTAAAAAACTTTGATAAATTTTATTCCTGTCGAAAAGGATTCGAAAGAAACCAAAAAATTGCAAGAAAATTCTCTGTCTTGTTTTTTGTTGTTGTTGTTGTTGGAATGACACTTGTTTTACAATTTTCGACATTAGTGTCAACTGAATCGTATTCACTTTAGCACATGACAGATTTACATATTTTATCCATCCTTATGTTGCCTTGGCGGGAGATGTTGTACTCTCTTCGGTTGTTGAATGCCGACATCGAATTGTATCGGTAAATGATGAACTATTATTTTTAACCCTTGCTCATGCTGTCTTACTTGGATGGAGTGAAATTATTCAATTGCTTTCTATCTATCATTACTGCCACGTATGGTGGGTGACAATGTGAATTTTTTCCTCTTTGTTCAATATTTTTTCTGGGATGGATATTCCCACATGAAATGTTTAACTTGTTTAATTAGCTAAAAAAAATTTCTGCATGCCACTTTCAAAAATTGTGAATTTGGAATACTTTTGAAAAAAATATATAAATGAAATAATCAATATTCTGAAATAATCAATATTCTTGACGATGATGGACAAAACACGTAACAATAACAAATAAAGGTAACTTGATAACTTATACATTGGAAGCACATACAGGAGCATTAACCACAGAATTTTAGAACATGAAAAAGTTGTTTTGAAAGCCAACCATAATACAGCCTTGCAGGGGTGGTTCGTCATTAGGGGCCAGAGCAGCCGGGCCCCACCTAAAAATTTCTATTTCTAGAAAAAAACCATTTTTTTTTTGCCCTGATTCTTATTCTCTCTCTTAACTACATGGTGATAAACCTTTCCCTTCAAAAACCATTACCTAAGGGAAAAGTTTCCTTCAAAAAACGAAAAACTATTCCCTGAGGTGGGGCCAGCTCCAACAGGCCCCAGTAACATCACTACGCAAGCGATAAGGAGACGATTTCCTCCCCGTCTCATTCAGTATGATGACCTACATACAACACTGCCTTAACCGCATGTGCAAAAAAATCTGGCCCAGCGCTAATTTGATTGACTGGGACAGTATCCAGTTCCTTGCCGTGGGTTGACAGAGAAGCTTACCCTGACCAAGCTCAAGGGTGGCGGAAGAGTTTCAATTGTCATAGCAAAGTTCAGTTAGTTGTTTTTTCTGTGTGTGTCTCTCTCGGTGCTGTGTTGTCCCTTTGTGTCGTGACTTTTTTGCTTGCTGAGTACAATGAATGGAGTGGATATTTTGTTAAAATCTCCGTTCTTTGTTTTAAATCTGGAAGAAAAGCTTCACTTAAAAAAACTCAGTGCTTATCGCCCCAAGAATTTTTAGTTTGAGCTTCACTTAAAAAAAACACAGTGCTCATCAGCCCAAGAATTTGAGTCGAAAAGCTTCACTTAAAAAAACTCGGTGTTTATCAGCCCAAGAATTTGAGTTTCTAAGAGTATGAAGTTTACAAAGCGCTTTGCAAAACTAATTTCAGTTTTAACTAAGATGATTTTCTATGTTAAAAATAAATAAATAAATGAGAAAACCTGTAAGTATAATTTGCACATGAGTACATATATTTTTTTAGGTTTCACATGTTCTTTAAAAAAAATTTTTAAACCTTTCAAATAATGCAAATGGTAGTATAATACTCATTCTATATGGGACACAATTAATGAAACATTCCCTCCTTGCATATATTTGGAGTTATTATTTTTTCACTACATTTTTTTATCATGTGAATCCTGTGATTATTCCTCCGTTGAGAAATCTGAAGAAACACAAAGCACAACTAACATAAATTAATGCTCATATGTTTTAAGGTAAAATTTTTATTTAAGGAGCTTTAACATTTTTTTGTTAATAGTTATGCATTCTATTCTGAGGAACTTTTTTCGTGTGCTATACAATTCCTACCTGATTTGGGCATTATTGTGAGTCAAGGGGGTAAACAAAGGCAGAGTAAAGGAATCTTGGGGTGGGGTGGTGGTGTCTGAATAGTTGACCTAATAATGACAGTTTTTTTTATTTCATTGTTTGACTTCAGCTACTGGCCCCACCTGTTTCAGTTGCCAAGAGCCACCACTGCAGCCTTGTCTATTTTGACAGTGGAAGACACATCTGCAGTTCCCCGTTGGAACGAAGCAAAACAAATTGCTTCTTTCGACAATCGTTTTGCCCTCCATTACCGTGAAAGCCTGGAATTATTTTCAACCCAAAGACTTGCAATTCCAAATCTCCTCTCTACATCCCAATGATCTGGAGATCAATTCTAAGTTTTGGCAACAAAAATAGAAACAATTCAAATATAGAATCTGGCAACAATCTAAGTCTTCCATTGGCGTGATGAAGACCTAAGATAAGGTCAAAAGCTCCCAACTTACGAACTTTCTTGCAAAAGTTTTTTTTCTTGTAATACAACTAGTGTGATCAAGTTACCTTTATTTGTTATTGTTACGTGTTTTGCCAATAATCATCATGTTTCAAAGCTGCGCAACTTCCGGGCATTTTATTTTGGACTGGACGAAAGATTGGATTTCTTTCCGGAAACTTCGGACCAAAGTTACCAATTCTCTTTGTAGTCTACATTTTCTTGTTTCTTGCAAGTTTTCAGGCATTCTCCCCTAAGCTTTTCAGATCTGCAAACCCATTTTCAAAGGGTGTTGCCGTGCTTTATTACAGCAGACCAGTCATAACCTCCTATCTGCCGCTATCCAGGACCTCTGTTCCTCCATAGCTAAAACCGAACTTTCTTGCTACATTAGCTACCAATCACTTGCTGCTAACACTGATCCTGCTTTGCTTGATATTTTTATTATTCGTATTAACCAAACCCTTTCAACAATAGAAGTTAATGAATATGCTCGCCTCTCAAAGAAATTTAATTTTCTTCTTTCCAAGCAAAAAAGTCAAGCTACATCTACTGTCTTCATCCTCTACTGCCAAGCCAAAGTATGTAAATCTTTCTTCTGTTACTATTCCTCCTAGCTTGGATAAATTCTTATCATTAGGCCCAAAATTTTCACCAGCTTTTCTTATCAATCTTCCACAAATTGTTTCTCTTATAGAATCAGCCATCCATAGAAATGAGACTGTTCACCAACCTATCCTCCATGCCAATGCTGCTGTTATCCTATCCAAGCAAAATTCTGTGCCATTCAAGTACTCTTCTTCTTGTCTGAAAGAATTCAGGTCATTTATTCAAGAAAATGACCTTGCCGTATGCAAAGCAGATAAAGTTGTTTGCCCAGTCATCATTGGTAAAGAAATACTAACCAAAAAGTGCATTCATTTCTTACTTCTGCTAACTGTGCATCCCTCTGCAGTCAGACACCACCAACTCACTCAAAAACTCAGTTGACAGATTATCTAAGAAAGAGACTCTTCAATGCTTCCTTGGAGATATCTCACCCCCTCCCTACTTTAGGACTCCCTGGCTTTTCCTGAAAGTTAAACTGCGTAAAGCTGGTAACCCCAGCAGACCTTAGTTGAATATTATTTTTCTCCAGCAGTAAACCTTGAAAAGAAATTGGTCCTCAAATGCAAATCTCTGGCAGCCAACCATCCTCACACTGTCGTCTCTACTTCAGACTTCATCCACAAACTTCCTAATTCCTTTTCTCCAAGTGTAAATCTATATACTCTTGATGTGGAATCTCTGTTCCCCTCTGTACCATATTTTGAGTCCTACATGCTCCTCATGAAAAAATTGATTCTTCATTTCGAACCACCCGGTACTCTTATCAAGATCTTTATGATTGTTTCCACACCATTCATCAACACAGTTGTTTTGTTTTCAATAAAATTGTGTACAAACAACAATCTGGTCTCCTCATGGGCTCACCTCTTTCCCCTCTTCTTGCATATTGAAGTTTCCTTCATTCCTCACCACCCTTTTCAACCTTCCCTGTGGTTAAGATATGTAGATGACATTTTCATTAGCTGGCCATATACCGAGTCTGAATTACAGACCCTGCTCAACTCCATAACAGAAAAATTTCCTTCCATTAATCTCACTAAATCTAAGAAAGTAAGCAACAAAATTGATTTCCTGGATGTCTCCATCACTCGTTCCATTTATCGTAAACCTTCCGCGGCCACTAACATCATTCCCTACAAATCTTTTACTCTGCATCTCTACAAGCTCGCAGCATTGAAGTCTTACATCCGCAGAGCTCATATCATTTGCAACAACCAACTTTCTCTTCAAGAATAATTCTCCAAATTTTCTTCAATAGCCATCGCTCATGGTTTCCCTTCTCTTACAATCAACACCCTCTTAAAGAAATATGAAAACAATTCGAAAATTGAATGCCTCCATCCTCAAAAGAAAGAAAACCTGAAATTCCCTGGTTCTGTTTCTTACCATCCTTCCTATGCTTATGAGTTACAGATTCTTTTTAGAAGTTTTGGTTACCATCATGCCATTAAGTCCCCCCCTCCTCAAACATCTTGAAACTTCTTCAAAGGGATAGGGACAAAGTTGAAAATCTGGACCTCCCAGGAGTTCATTTTAGAAGTTTTGGTTACCATCTTGCCATTAAATCCCCCCAAATATCTTGAAACTTCTAAAAAGGGATAGGGACAAAGTTGAAAATCTGGACCTCCCAGGAGTTTACTGCATTCCTATCTCTTCGGCAACAGGTGATAACTTATACATTGGAAGTACATACAGGAGCATTAACCACAGAACTTTAGAACATAAAAAAGTTAATTCCACAGTACAATATGAATAGAGGTGCCATAAATTCATTTACAACTAGGATAAAAAAGATGTTTTGTAAGCCAACCCTAATACAGCCTTGTCTATTTTGACAATGGAAGACACATCTCCAGTTCCTCGCTGGAACAAAGCAAAACGAATTGCTTCTTTTGACAATTGTTTTGCCCTCCATTACCGTGAAAGCCTGGAAATTATTTTCAGCCTAATGATTTGTAATTCCAAATCTGCTCTCTACATCCCAATGATCTGGAGATCAACAGAGGTGCCAACCATTACAGATTTTCTGTAATTATTACGGTTTCGGCTGCCTGATTATGGACTTATGGACAGGTTGGAAGAATTACGGATTTCAGTGTATTTCGTAAAAGTTCTGAATTTTGTGTCCTTTTTTTTTTTTTTTTTTTGTTAAAATCACGGTTTAAACTGCGATCGCATTTTGCATATCCCAGCTTCTTCAGGTGGTCGTGAACGCTTGAATTATGGATGTGCAATGTGTCTTCAATCTCTCGTGGCGTGTAGCATGGGTTTGACTCAATCAATGCCTTGATTTGGTCGTCATCAACCTCGGTGGGCCTCCCTGACCGAGGAGCATCGTTGAGGTCAAAATCACCAGCACGGAATTTTGCGAACCACCGCTGGTACTGATGTTCTTGTAGAGCATTATCACCATACACTTTACGCAACGTTTCATAAGCTTGACGCGCGTTCTTCTCTTTACGGAAGTAAGACATTAAAATATGGCAAAAATGCACAGTTTGGTCTTCCATCTTCAACTTGATGTCAAATCTCCGCAAATCAACTAAATCGCTCACTATTCCTTTTAGATTGCAGCTAGAACAGGCACCTGTCGAATGCCATAGCGATAACAGAGCTGCGCATGCCTCTAGTACTTCCAAAACTGCCCAACTGCCATCGGGTGCCAAAATACATCATGACTTTTCCGACAACCCAATATATACAGTTTTGTATGGTACTGTCATGATTTTGACACCATTCACAGAAATATATATTTTTTTTAAAGTGGTTCATTCAGTTCTGATCAGTAACATCAGAATTGGAAATATTTTTCAATGGTTCTCCATCCTGATCTAAAGCAGTTACCTTTTAAAGAAATGAAGGTAAAGTTTTATGTTGAATAATTTTTTTAATCCCTAGAACACTTCTGCGATTTTAATACCTCTTCAGTGAAATGCAGCAAAAAAAATAATGTTCACATATGTAGACATTAATTTTTTGCTGTGTTTCACTCAAGACAGTCTAAAATTCAACAAAAATTTTAGACTGGATACCAAGGGGTAGAAAAACCCCAGAAGACCACATGGGAGATAGATGAATGAAATTCGAAAGCATGTTGGAGTAACAAGGAGAAAACTGGCTTAGTTGTGGAAGGAACTTGGGAAGACCTTCATCCATCAGTTGAATGATAATGGTTGACAATGATAATGATTGTACAAGAAGGTTAGTTGATGAAAATCCATTCCTCAAAATATTCACTGAAATTTCCCCTCAAGCTTGATTAAGTCTGACCATGAATGAAGAAACCGATACAGCCACTCTTGACATCTGGGACTCCTGTTAAAACAATGACCAGTTAGGAACTGCACATCTTTTTAGGTCACCCAAGCTTTGCCTTTCACCACCTGTAACATGCAGGATAACTACAACATATTTATACCCCCTCCTTCTTGCATCTTCCATCTTGCACATGCACATCAATCCATGAATGGTCACACATTGGATCAACACAAATCACTAAGATAGAATTCAGCAGCTGCCAATGAAATAAACAGTTTTCCCCTCCACTTTTCATCTACCACAAGCACCCAAAATGTGTGTTGAATTTGCACATTTGGTGTGTGCAAATGCAAGCACCCAGAGGATTATTCTTATCTTCTAAATCACCTTTCTTGATTGCTGAAAAAAGGTGTCCAGAAGAACCAGTAGAGTTTTGCTAGTGCCCCCCCCCCCCTCTCTCTCTCTCAAATAAATATTTTTACTGGCAATTAATTGCTACTTGGTATCAGTTGAATTTGAGCCCTGGTTTTGTATGAAAGGCAATTTGTTCCTACTTTGATGTGTGGTAGTGAAAAGTGAGTATTGCAGCTCAAGGCATATATCAGTAATTTGTGTGCCGGGAAGATGTGTTATGTATAGGTAGTTTTGGGAATGACTCATTCTGATGAGATGCATAACAAAGATGTGTAGTGTGAAGCAAATGGTAGTAGGGTGGAGACATGTTTTGATGTGGTCTGGCTATGTTGAAAGAGTAAGGGAAAAGTTGTTAACTGAGAGAATTTATTCAATCCGATTGGCAAAAATAGAGGGCAGAGGAAAGATGCAGAAATTATATGAGTTCCCGACTCAGGAAAATGCTGAAAAAAAAGGGGGATTAGTGAGAGGTACAAAATATCTTTTGTGGCATGTGTGATGGAGGTCAGAGAAGTTCAGATTGTGTGCGAAGATTGCTGGGAATGGATAAATCAACAGTGCGTAAAGTCTGACATCAATAGCAATTTTGGCTGGCAGATGATCTTGCTTTGCAATTGATGCATACATACTTGCAGTGCAATATGTATATATCAAGGGCATTGCACGAAGACCTTCTACATAAACAGATAGTGTCACACATGCTTTGGTAAATGGTCATTTTTTTTTTTTTTTGCTTAATATTTGTTTAGAGCTTCATTGTTTATGAAGTTCATGTAATTTTCAAATAATGTTGTTCCTGCTGTCTTGAAAATGTTGCTGAAGCTTATGCCCAGCACCTTGTTGTCTTTTAAGTTTTTTTTTTGTTTTTGTTTTTTTGTTTTTAGTTGAAAGGTGTGAGATGGAGTAAAACACATGGTGAAGTTTTGAAAATGTTATCTTTGCTGAAACTAGAAGATAAATCAAAAGAACTATCTAAGACTTTATCTGGTGCCATGAAGCGAAAATTGTCTCTTGGTATTGCTATGATTGGGGATTCAAAGGTACACATTTGCTTTCTGTTTTCAATCAGTTGCTTTCTGTTTTCAACATTTGCTTTCTGTTTTCAATCAGTCTTCTGTCATCCATAACCACTTGTTGCAATTTCAACTTCATTAATTAGTTTCTTTTATGTATTTAAAATTCAAGTTTTCACCCAAAAAATTAGATTTTGAAAATTCTTAATTATAATCATTCATGTTTGTCTCAAAACCTCATATAATATAAATTCATTTTATTATATGTGTCTGAGATAAACAAATCTGACTGATTGATGTACTTCTACGATTCTTACCTAAAATTTGAGAAACTAAGCATTTCACTAGAAAAAATGTATGACTATGTGAAGTCAGTTTCAGGTAAAAGTGGAATGTTACGGAGTTCTAAAAAATAAGGTTCAGGTAAAGTACCCATAATTATAGGCCTGTTAACTTACTGCCAGCACCCTAACAATTGTGTACAAAACACAAGTTGGAGGGGAGTGGGGCCCTTGGGAGGGCCAAGCCTTCCAAAAAACATTTAGACTCCTCAGATATTTATTACTACATTCAGGAAGGGAATTCATCTGGAATTGCCACCACTCCCCCAACATTTATAACCATGCTCCACCCATGGAACAAAAGTAAAACACATTGTATTTACTCAGACGTTACATTTTTCATTGATGTCAACAAGCAGGATTTTAAATCAATAAAAGCTCTATTGGCAATATTGATGATGTTGCAGGCTTCATGTGATTTATCCTTCTCTCTCTCTCACTCTCAGGAAGCTATCAGGGAATTTTTGTAGTTTTCTTTTTCATTTTAAAGAATTTCACATGTAACTATGTGCTCAGTACCAACACAAAATCCTTGAAAGTGTTACATCATTTTCCATATTCTCAGTCAGTCTTCTGTCGTCCACAACCATTTCGTAAGTTCAGAAAATCCTAGTTACTTTATTATGCAGCTGCACGTGCCTCATGTTGACGACTGTATAAAAGTTCATGTGTCCCAGCCAGACTACTGTTCCCATAGGAAAACAGTCAAAGCCAAATGCTTGGCAAGATGCCAAACAACAGCAACAACTGACACACTGTAGAAAGAGAGTGAACTTCAGTAAAAAAAAGCTTATTGAAGTACTGTTACTAGTACTGAATGTATGAACAGTCTAAATAGGTCAAAGTAAATGAAATTTTTATATCTGAGGTACTGGTGATTTAGTATGCTACAGTGAAGATTTCATGAAAATTAACACAGCAATCAGACATTGCTGAATTGACTGTAATTAATGTTTCATACGTGAAATAAATCACTTCAGAAAACTTGAAAATTTCATCTCCCTGGAGCGGGAATTGAACTCGCATCTCCCGATTACCATTTGAGCATGCTATCTGTTACACCACCCAGGACAACAAAGTCCCAAGTATCTGAGTGTTAAGAGTATCAGAATATTCTCTGACCGCATTCCTAATCGAAGTAAATTGTGCTGCCATCTAGTGTTGTTAAGTAAATCTCCAGTTGTTCAGGTATACAGTGTGGAATAAATATTCTTCTTATAAAACATGGCCAATACGTCATGATAATTAACACAGCAATAAGACATAGCTGAATTGACTGTAATTACTGTTTCACACATGAAATCAAGCACTTCGGAAAACTTAGAAAATTTAATCGCCCTGGAGCAGGAATCGAACCTGCATCTCCCGATTACCATTCGAGCATGTCATCCAGGACAACAAAGTGCCAAGTATCTGAGTGTTAAGAGCATCGGAATATTCTCCGACTGCATTCTTAATCAAAGCAAATTGTACTGCCATCTAGCATTGTTAAGTAAATCTTCAGTTGTTCAGGTATACAGTGTGGAAGGAAATTCTTTTTTAATTACATGGCCACTCCAGGGGGGTGAAAATTTCAAGTGTCCTGAAGTGATTGATTTCACGTTTGAAACAGTAATTACAGTCAATTTAGCGATGCCTGATTTCTGTGTTAATTATCATGACATATTGGCGACATATTATGAGAATATTTCTTCCACACTGTATACAGTGAAGATTTGTTTTGTTCAGCAAAAATTTGAAGTTGTTCAGACTCCTAAGGGGTAATTGCTTTGCTTCAGTTACTTGGAATTTCATTGTTTTGAACGGTGTGATGACAGCATGCTCAAGAAGAAATCAGGAGTGCTGGCTCGATTCCCACTCCAGGATGATGTAATGATACATGATGAACTGTAAACTAGAGCAATTTCGATTGATGTTCTGATTGCTGTGTGAATAACTATATGAGAAATCCCATGTTTCATGAGGAATATTTCTTCCTTGATTCATATTTCATTTACCAATGAGATTTTATTTTGAATGGTTCGGTAAAACTGCTTAGTTCCTATTGAGGGCATGGCTGTCTTGTTTCTTCCAGAAGTTTTACATTATTTGCAGAAATTGGTAATGAATTGAATGCTGATGAAAATTAAGAATTAGCTTCAGAATCATAACAATCTGAACCCTATACTACAATTTAGTGATGAATCTGAAAGTGCTGTAGACTACATCAACTGTAAAGTCTCCAGCAAAATATTAACTCTAAAAAAACCAAACTTTGAAGGAAATTTCGAATATAGGTTCAACCCTCAAGTAAGAAGGTTACAACAAAATATTTTGCTTGTACCAACACCATATGCAAAATGTTTCATAACATGTGGAAACATAGCAGGCATCCAAGGTTTATTTACTGCTGAATCACTTTTGCAACATGTAAAGAAAAGTGACACAGCTAATTAAGCTTGGGCATGTTTGAAATTTAACCCTTATTTCTCTACCAAAACTAAAGAAATTTAATTACTAATCAAAAACAGGTATTATGGGAATTTCACTAGGAATTTTTTTTATTTAAATTGCAAATTTTTGGAGAAAACTCTTCTCCTTCTTCAGGCTGTCTTTTTGTTGTCACTTATTCCTGTCACTATTGCGGTTACGGTTAACCTTGAAGGTTACGGTTATTTTTCATCAAATCCTGCCAGATATTAGGCAGGGAAAATCCGTTGTAGTCATTGATGATGGAATTTAGATTTTTCTCAATCTCTATTCCTTCTTTGAGCTTTCTTTTTGAAAATTGCTTTGGAAACTGATGACTTTAAGGGAATTCCAATCCATGCTGTGACTAGTTTCTCAACATGCCTATCTAAACCAGTCTTGTTGGAGCAATTTTTTATAGCAGCTTTATGCTCTGCTATACGAGTTTCTAGTCTGCGACCTGTTTCACCTATGTAAGATAGTGCACAACTACATTTTACTTCATTGACTACAACTTGCATTTTTAAAATATCTTCTTCTCTTTGAACTATTTTAGGGAATTTTTTTTTAACTTTGTTCTCTAAACTTGGAGCTAGCCTAATATTGTACTTCTTACTAATTCTCTTTAAAGACTCAAATAAACCTTTGTGATAAGAAATTTTTTTAGTGAATTTTACTTGTTGCTTCTGCGGGTTCTTCGTACCATTAAAATTCAGAAGCTTCTCAATTTCTTCTTTAGCATAGTTCTTTTCTGCAAGTATGACTTTAAGTTCTTCTTTATGGGCTTCTTTCTTATCTGCTGTAGAAACAATGATTCCCTTAAGTTCACTATTGAACTTCAAAAAGAAAGAAGAATTAACTTCTTAGATATTACTATCTATTATGAAGATGAAAAATTCCTTACTAGTTGGTATAAAAAAACAATAAATCCTAATAGACTATTGGATTTCAATTCCTATCATCCAGTTTCTATTAAGAAAACTGTAGCAAGTCAGTTTTTAGAAAAAATTAATAAAATAGTTTCTACAGCAGATAAGAAAGAAGTCCATAAAGAAGAACTTAAAATCATACTTGCAGAAAATAACTATCCTAAAGAAGAAATTGAGAAGTTTCTGAATTTTAATGGTACAAAGAACCCTCACAACAAGTAAAATTCACTAAAAAAATTTCTTATCACAAAGGCTTATTTGAGTCTTTAAAGAGAATTAGTAAGAAGTACAATATTAGGCTAGCTCCAAGTTTAGAGAACAAAGTTAAAAAAAAATTCCCTAAAATAGTTCAAAGAGAAGAAGATATTTTTAAAATGCAAGGTGTAGTCTATGAAGTAAAATGTAGTTGAGGACTATCTTACATAGGTGAAACAGGTCACAGACTACAAACTCGTATAGCAGAGCATAAAGCTGCTATAAAAATTGCTCCAACAAGACTGGTAGGCATGTTAGAGAAACTAGTCACAGCATGGATTGGAATTCCCTTAAAGTCATCAGTTTCCAAAGCAATTTTCAAAAAGAAAGCTCAAAGAAGAAATAGAGATTGAGAAAAATCAAAATTACATCATCAATGACTGCAAAGGATTTTCCCTGCCTAACATCTGGCATGATTTGATCAAAAATAACCGTAACCTTCAAGGTTAGACATAACCGCGATAGTGACAGGAATAAGTGAAAACAAAAAGACAGCCTGAAGGAGAAGTGTTTTCTCCGAAAATTTGCAATTTAAATAAAAAAATTCCTAGTAAAATTCCCATAATAGTTGTTTTTGATTAGTAATTGAATTAAGAAACTAGGAAGCCATTTCTCAACATGAGCTTTATTCAAAGGAAATTTCTTGCAATATTTTGGCCTGAGAGGGTCTTCTGTGAAATAAACTTTATTAGATTATGTGTGATCGGTAAAATGGGGTCTCTCTGCAATTCCTGAGACCATGGCAGAGAAATTCCATGAAACATTAAAATTATTTTTATTGAATTTTTCAGTTTTTAGGTTTGTGCACATGAATTTATTATACAGTGAAACCTCCAAATAACGGTCACTACTCGGACCGAGAAAAAGTGATCATTGTTGGGAGGTGTCATTGTTCAGTGGTTAGGCCTAAGTTATCACTACTAGTCTTTTGCTTTGGAACAAAGAGAGAATAATTGTACAAAGCTTATGCACAAAGAAAATGGTTTCAGAGCTTTCTCCAAATGCAGAATGTTGAATAATATTCAAAATAACAATTTTTAAAAATCATGGTGTAGGGGATTTTAGGAAAGTGGTGTCTGACCCGTTGTTTTAAACTTCCCCTTGGAAATAAATAGCAAGCTAAGAGGTTAAGTTTAGTGCATGCTAAGGGGGAAAAAAGGAAGAAAACTGTTTGGTAGTGAAGTTGAACTGCACAGTTAGCTGGCCGCAAGATGAAAAATAGGAACAGAATGCACAGGAGCAAAACAAAGATATACCACCGTCAACGGAAAACTTTTAGGCAGCAACTCCAACCCCCACCCCACCATTGACTGAAACATACAAAAGAGCTGGAGTGTGCCTCACATCAAACTGAAATTTAACTCATTTCTTTTCATTTAAGCACACCATTGTATCTGCCGTGATTCAACCCATCCTTCCAAAGACATACTTCCTTTAACAATGATAGTTTGCTCTATATTATTCCTGTTGCCTATACCAAAAGAACTGCAACTCTAACAGATGAGGTGTCTGTTAAATCTTTTTCGAGTAATTAGAGTGTCTGTTGGCCACTGTTGAGAGGTTTCGTCGATTGGACATTATTGTTAATGTTAATCCTATGGTAGCTGTTCTGTATCAACCAAACTCGCCGTTGTTCTGAGGTTACCATATACGTTAATAGAGGTTTCATTGTATTTCTATTTCATATTTCCTTAGGATTTTGTAGCATAATGGTATTTTCATGTAGGATTTAGGATACTGGACTAGTATAAGAGTTGTGATCCATATTCCCCCACAAGAAAGATTATTTTCTAACAAATCAGTGCTTTAATCATGATTTGTTTGGAGATACCAATACCAATTATACTTGGGTTTGTGGAATCTCACTCCTCCAGTCAAACTGATTTGGATAAATTTACAATTTCTTGAATTTTTCATATTTATGTTCCATACTTTTAAAAAGAGTTTGGTACAGGGTGCATAGGGTATTTGAGGACATGTCGTTTTTAACCTGTCATGTCTGTCAAACTGAATTAACTGCCTTTTTTTTGTGCTATTCTTGATATGACGAGATAAAAACATGTTAAAATGTATTAAAACATTTGTTAAGTTCCATTTTGTAATAATGGCTCAACAGTTAAAACTTTTTCCATGTTATTTTCTACCAATGCCCTTTTCAGCTTTTAAAAATAAAAAATATTTACAAAAGCAAACATGAAATTGCAACATACTTTTAGGTTGTAACGCAAATCGAACTTGGCCATTGACGTGATAATTTCATTTTGTTCACAAAGTCAAAAGTATCAGCAATAGTGGAATTATAAATGCCACACTATGAATTATTATATTAATACTAAAAATATTACAGGAATCATTCCATCTGCAATGACAAAGAAATCCTACTAGGTCATTACGCAGTCAGCGGGATAATTTCTCAGTATGTTATACAATGAATATTCACAGAGTTGGAAGTGCTAGCTAAAAACGAATTCAAAGATATCATCACCAAATGAACAAGAAGTTAAAATATCCTTTGACCAGGAATTTAAAGCAGAAGAACTTGGTAAACTTACAACACAGCAATTGAAATAACTTTTTAAAAAATGTTCTAGAAATTAATAGCCACGAATGAACAACGAAATAATAAACTTCAAAACGTAAAAATATAACAATATAAAAAGGCACAAGTCACCAAAACCTCATCTGGACTTCCTGGTTGTACTGTCCAATGCACTTCCAAAACTAATGGTTGACATCAACAGGGACACAGAATAATCTGTTGTTTTCGCACTCCACGAGGGTTATGCCCCATACCTCGAATTCTCGATCTCAGCCATTATTTGTTTCGATTACATCATCATATTGTGATGTTGTCACTGTCTTCTGAGGAACTCAAAAAGTCTTATTATGTGTGGTAATTCCGGTTTAATTCGATATGATGTTTTTTGTTGCCAGTTCTTTTTTTTAATACATTCAGGGCAACTTACCATTTCATGGCCTTGCTCCCAGTTAAACATTTCCAGCACGTGATTTGGTTAAACATTTCCAGCACGTAACAAATCAAGTGCTGGAAATGTTTAACTGGGAGCAAGGCCATGAAATGGTAAGTTACCCTGAATGTATTAATTACATAGTTGCACATTAAATTTAAACCTTTAGATATTGGTCATGCTCCAATATTATAAGGTATTTACAAGTTCTTTTTTTTTTTTTTTTTTTTTTTGTTTATCTTCTTCTTCAATGAGAATCTTCCAGGGATTGGTAAATCTATTCCACTATTGATGTTACAGTTGTTGTTTTTTTAGTTTTTTCTATAATTATTAATTCACAATAATAAATAGTTTTTCAGATGTTGTTTGCAAACTATTTCAATACTTTCAAAAACTGGAACTGCATTATTTTTTACACAATGCTGTACTAGTGCTGTTTTTTCTTCCCTTTTTTCCCAATTTTTTATATAATGTAGTAAACTTTTTGTAGTTAATTTTTTGTGCTTCCTATGTATTTAATTTTATTGTTATTAAATGATTTTATTGGAATGCTATATAAATCGGCATTATCTAAAAGTTTTGTTTTTTCTTTCTTATTCATGATCATGTCTTTATAATCTCTTACAGTGATTCCAATATCAAGTTGATGTTTTTTACATTCTTTTCTAATTATGTTTGTAATCTACTTTACATATTCAAATTTACCACAATATTTTTTTGTCTCGTTTGATTTTATTAGTAGGATGTTTGTAAGCATATATTAATTTTCTGACATCTCAGGTGGTATATCCAAACTGTTTGGCTGTTTTAATTATCCACTGTAGTTCTTTTTCGTTAAAAGGGATATTACTTGAATGAGTAAATGCTGCACGTACTAAACTTTTGGTTGCTGATAATTTATATGACCTAGGAGGATATGAGTTTGCATGAATGAGTATCGGTACGTAAGTTGGTTTCTATAAACACAGAAATTACAAGAAGATTGTGTTTTCATTATTGTGATGTACAAGAAATTTATTTCATTATTATTCTCCATTTCCATTGTAAAATCAGTACTCCAGTATTAGTCACAACACTTTGTTTACAGAATATCTAACTCTAAGATATCAGCTTTCCCAAACAACAGTGTGTCATCGATGTATCTTCCATAAAAAAGAACTGTGTCTTTATACTTGTTAAGAATATCAATTTTCTGTAGTACTACTTCTTTGAATGAAGATGATTGTGGGGAACCCATAGGAGCCCCAAACTCTATGAATTTTATTATTGAACTGAAAAAAGTTATTATGATATATACTATATATATGTACAAGGTGTTCAGTTAATTCAGCGACAAACTCAGAGGGTTGTTAGTAGACATCAAGAGGAACAAAAATTGAAATGGAACATAGTGTCGCAAACCACATTTAGTCGATAAAAATCGTGAAAATATGTATGCAGGTTCTGATGTCACGCTGGGACGACAAAAATACAATAACTACAAAAAGATTTATTTGACAGCATGTTTACAACACAGCTTGTGGTGCACAGTACAATGCTGGAAAGGGAATGATGAGAATGATGTGAACGAAATTATTACAGGTGTTGTTAAAAATTATTACATTGTTGTGCGCAGTAAAATGCTGGAAAGGGAACGATGAGAATGATGTGAACAAAATTATTATAGGTGTTGTTCGAAGTGGCAGCCGTGGACGGCATTGCACAGTCTACAACAATGTAAAAACGATTCCCGGACGTGCTTGAATATAACGGGTGTGCTATTGATGTCTGCCGCAGTGATGACAATCTGCGCTATGAGATCCTCTGGTATGTTCACAGGCGTCTCATAAACGAGTGATTTAAGGTGACCCCAGAGGAAGAAGTCCAATGGATTGAGATCCGGCGAACGTGGAGGCCAAGCAACAGGTCTGGCATGTCCAATCCACCTCCCTGGGTATGTAGCATTGTGGTGGTTATGCACCTCACGGGGAAAATGTGCTGGGGCACCATCATGCATGAACCACATGCCGTTTCGCGACGCTGCTGAACCCACGAACACATACCCAGGGAGGTCGTGAGTGAACTCACGAACACATTCAGCGATCAACTGACATTCGCCTTCCCTCTCCTCCGGAGTCAGAGCCTGCATACGTATTTTCGCAATTTTCACCAACTAAACGTGGTTTTCGACACCATGTTCATTTTCAATTTTTGTTCCTCTTGATATCTACTAACAACCCTCTGAGTTTGTTGCCACATTAACTGAACACCCTGTATATGTATGAGAGCAAGCTGGATTCAGGAGTTCTCTCAGTACAGGAGGATCCATGTACTGAGAGAACTAATTGAAAGAACACGAGAATATGAACTCCCATTATGTATGGCTTTTATTGATTTGAAAAGGCCTTCGTTTCTGTGAAACCATCAGCAGTAACAATGGCTTTGAAATCCTGTGGTATTGAAAATGCATACATTAGCATTATTAATAACATCTGTGAAAATGCAAGTGCAAAGGTTTGGGTATTTGAGGATACAGCACAAATAAGAATTGGAAAGGGAGTGAGACAAGGTGACACCATATTTACCAAGCTCCTTAATGCCACATGGCAAAATGTCTTTCAATCATTAAACCGAGAAAACAAAGGGATAGAGATTATTGGAGATTATTTAACTCACCTTCCTTTTTGCTGATGATGTAGTAGTCTTTGCAACTACCTCTTCAGAGCTGCAGAGTATGATCCAAGAACTTGTTGACAAGAGTAAAGAAGTGGGATTAAAAATGAACTTTCAGAAGACAAAAGTGATGTATAATGCTTTTACAAGAAACAAAGATTTATCGATTGATGGAGAAAAGCTTCAGACAACCAATACCTACATTTATCTTGGGCAGCACATATCAACTTGGGGTCACATTGATGAAGAAATTAATCGGCGTGTAAAACTTGCCTGGAGAGCTTTTAGAATAAACAGTACAATTTTTAAGAGCAGTATGCCATTATGTCTTAAAAGAAAAGTGTTTAATCAATGCATCCTGCCAGTGCTTTCGTATGGAGCAGAGGCATGGACCTTAACTAAAAAAGACATACAAAGACTGCAGACAACTCAAAGAAGCATGGAGAGATGTATGCTTGGTGTAACCAAGAAAGATAAGAAGAGGAACTTGTGGATGAGGAAAATGGCAGGAGTGGACGACATCACGACCAGAGTGAAATCCCTGAAATGGCAATGGGTTGGACATGTTGCCAGAAGAAAGTATCACCGATGGGCAACCGAAATTTTAGACTGGATTCCGAGTGACAGGGAAAGGCCCAGAAGAAGATCCCGTGGGAGATGGATGGATGAAATTCGAAAGTATACTGGAGTGACATAGAGGAGACAGGCTCAGGAGAGACAATTGTGGAAGAAACTTGGGGAGACCTTCATCCAGCAGTGGATTGATAATGGTTGATGATGATTTAAATCATCATCATCATCAACAACAACAACCATTATTATATATATATAATAGATGTACTATTTCTTTAACTTCTATTTTTTTTTTGAAAAATATTGTTGTAAAGTCTTTCAGCAATGATATCTATTGCTATTAATATAGGAATTCTCAAAAACATTGAAGCCACATCCAAACTGACCAGTTTTGGCAGTTTAGAGTCAAATTTTATTGTTTTTATTTTCAATTCCACTTAGTAGTTCTAATTCTGACTATTATATAGCTCTAATTATTGTACTATTCTCTTTTACGTGCAATATTTCAAAGTAACTTGTACAGAAAACTAGCGGATAATGCTTACCTTGGCATTCTTTTCTAGCGACGGGAACATTTCATGCACGTGTTTTCCGGTCTTTGTTGAGGTTATTGTCCTAAAGTCCGTTGTATGCGATGACTGGCTTTACTTCTCACACTTTTCGCTGGGTATACTCGTTGGATCTTTGCTTTAGGATTCAAACATCAATTTTTACCGTTCTTTATACTCGAAATTTTCGCCCATACTCTGGGCATCTTCAGGAGCGTGGCGACTTTACCACCGATGTTCGTGGTTAACTTCGCGCTAATGGAGTCCGATACTCCTTGTTGCCATTCGTCGGAAAAACTTTCCTGGATATATTTCGTTATCAAGCCCGGCTGGCGCCATCTATGTTTCGTTAAGAACACTTTTTTTTTTTTTTTCCCGTATTTTTTTTTTTTTTAATTTTTTAAATTTTCTTCTCCTATCCTGGTTTTCTTGTCTTTTTTTGCCTGTTTTTCTTTTGTTGTTGTTTTTCTTGTCTTATTAGTTCTTTCCACAGGCCCGATAATGTGCTAGGGTCGTTCTGGTTACATACCCTTGCTTTATTTTTGTAGATTAATATTGCTTCTTCCCTCCTCATTTGCCTTTCCGATTTTTTATTCTTTTTTAGCATTTTAATTTCATCGAACTTTGGGAATGTCCGGTTTTCCAAGCAGAATTGCACTAAAGCAGTTTTGGCTTCTTTTTTTTGCCAGTTAGATATGTGTTGTTTAAGTCTTTTTTTTAATCTGTTTTTCGTACTTCCAATGTACGATATTGGGGGTATATGTGCTATTGGAATTTCGTAGGTTCCTGATTCTTCTAGCATTTTTTCCTCTGTTTTTTTGTTGACAGTCATACTTTTCACGGTGTGCACTGAGCTTCCTAGTTGTAAGTCATATTTAGCACAGTGCCTATTGATTTCTTTACTCACTCCTTCCAGGTATGGGAAAGCTCCAATGTGTTTCAATTTTTTATTTCTCATCTTCCTTTGGTTGTGCACTTCTTGGCCTTCTTTACTCTGAGTCATATGCTTTTTACTCTCATGTATCCATTTATTAATTAGCTTGCTCGGGTACCCATACTCTTGTGATATTTTCGAGATAAACTCTAGCTCTTGATTTTTTAGCCTGTTGTTAGATGTGTGTGTGTACGCTCGCCGTATCAAGTTTACTATGCTGTTTTTTTTTATGTATCACTGGATGGTGCGACGAGTATGGTATCAGTACAGGTATGTAAGTTGCTTTTCTGAACACAGAGTATTCAAAACTATTTTTGTTTTTCTTTAGTTGAATGTCCAGGAAGGATAGGCAATTATCCTCTTCAAACTCAATAGTTAGCTCTATGGTGTTACAGATTTTGCTAAACTGCTGTGCTAGATCTTGTAGCTCGGCTTTGTTAAGTTTAGACATTATAATAATGTTGTCTACATATCGAGCATAAAGTATTGGTTTTTCAGGTAAATTTTGAATAATTTCTTTTTCGAGGTATGCCATAATCACTTCTGCGTATAATGCCGATAATGGGGATCCCATAGGGCCACCTTGTGTTTGTTTATATATATTTCCTTCAAAATGGAAGATGTTGTTTTCCTTGATGAAATATAAGGTATTCTTTAGCTCTTTCAATTGTGACAAGTTTAGTTCTTTGTTGATGCTTAGTTGTTGCATAATCAATTCGATGGCTAGCTCGACAGGAGTGTTTGGGTATAACGCCTTAACATCCATGGAGGCCATAGTTATTTGCTCTAGGTCTTGATTAATTAATTTGATTTTTTCTATAAACTCATAGCTATTCTTTAATGTATATTGATTCCTCATGAATATTGGGGATAGATAGTTGTATATCTTTTTTTCTAGGTTGATGAGTGGTGAGATTTTTTTCGATAGAATCAGTCTTAAAGGTGTGTTTTCTTTATGAGTTTTAATTTTCGAGAATATTTTTGGCATCCCTGCTCCCATTGGAGGGTTTGCATTTTTTATTTCTGTTGGTAACGTGCTGTGGTTCCTTATGTGGCCAGGAAGGTAAGTTGTTTGTCGGTGGGATCTTTGTTGATGCTATCGCACTGTAGCTCTGAGATGGCTGTCCGCATTTTATCATTATATTCCAAAGTGTCCATAATAACAATTTGCCCTGTTTTGTCCGCTTCGCAGAATTTGATCGTGGGGTCTTTGCAAAGATTTACTAGTTGTTTTCTGTCATACTTTAATTTATTAATCTTACAGTTTTTTTTGTGCTTAGCATTATACTCTTTAAGCATGATTCTGAATAGCTTAAACCTTAGATCGGTAGCATGTTCTGGATGCACTCGCTGCACAATATCTTCTAAGATAGGAATGTACTCTTCTGTTCTTGGGGTTTTAGGTGGAAATGCGTATTTTTTCCCACGTTGTAGCACTGCCTTTTCACTAAAAGTTAGCGCTCTCGATGATTGATTCACAAACACTGAGTATTCTGTGCTTTCATCACCCCTCATTTTGATTCCATCTAAAAGGGTATTAAATTTCTTGGCAGTTGAGCTTTCTGCTGCCTTTTGTTGGCTTTCGACTATTTCATTAATTTCAGTGAGAACATCGTCTATAATAAGGGTTTTCCATGTCCCGTTAAAAATCATATATTCAGTATTCAGTATCTGGTTCCACATATTATAGCACTGAATGTGGTTTTGGTATAGTTGTTTTCTTTTATAAATGATTTCTGCACTTAGTCTTTTCTCTTGACACGTCAGTAGCAGCCTTTTGTCTTTTCCATGCATAGGTTTGTTGGAAATTCGTAAGTATTTTGGTATAATATTAAAGTCTCTACAGTTCGTTAAGAACTTTATTTGGATATCTTCTTTTACCAGTTTAATTTTCTTTTTTTGAACTTCCTTATGATGTTTAGTTCTTTATGCGTCAGCAGGCTTCTATACTTCATTATCCGTTCACGTATCGTTGTTCCGCCCGTGGCCGATTCTAATGCATGTATAACGAATCAATTCCACTTAGTAGTTCTAATTCTGACTATTATATAGCTCTAATTATTGTACTATTCTCTTTTACGTGCGATATTTCAAAGTAACTTGTACAGAAAACTAGCGGATAATGCTTACCTTGGCATTCCTTTCTAGCGACGGGAACATTTCACGCACGTGTTTTCCGGTCTTTGTTGAGGTTATTGTCCTAAAGTCCGTTGTATGCGATGACTGGCTTTACTTCTCACACTTTTCGCTGGGTATACTCATTGGACCTTTGCCTTAGGATTCAAACACATCAATTTTTACCGTTCTTTATACTCGAAATTTTCGTCCATTCTCTGGGCATCCTCAGGAGCGTGGCGACTTTACCACCGATGTTCGTGGTTAACTTCGCGCTAATGGAGTCCGATACTCCTTGTTGCCATTTGTCGGATATACTTTCCTGGATATATTTCGTTATCAAGCCCGGTTGGCGCCATCTATGTTTCATTAAAACAACTTTTTTTTTATTTTCTTCTCCTATCCTGGTTTTATTTTATTTATTAAATCTAATGAACTGTGTATTGTATAAGCCATTATTACAAAATGAAACTTAACAAATGTTTTAATTCGTTTTAACATGTTTTTATCTCATCATATCGAGAACAGCATATATATTCTATGTAACTAATACAAATCTGTTGCAATCTAGTATAGCCTTTGAATCACAAATCTCATGCCAAATTGAATAATGAATAGTCAATAAGACTTTAAGAGTTTTAGCAAACTAAGAACAAAGTTATAGCATGAAGAAATCTGGTCATTTGCAGAGGCATAAACGTCATTCCCAAATACTTGAGAATAAAAAATAAGTCTATTAGTAAACAAGATAACAAGATACTAAAAAAGTGCAGTTTGAAAATACTAAGGGTAGAAATTCAAAATAAGAGGAGTGTTATATATAAATTGCATTCTAAGTGTTATACTATGTATTTTATTGTTGACTTTACCAACAACAAGTCAGAAACAGAGCGAGTGAAGAATGTCTTGGGCAATCTGTTCCAATTATTAGAAAAGCAGAAATTAAAAGATTATGAAAGACTATACTCCAAACTAGAAAGATTACTGCAAGAACAGAAAAATAACAAATCTAAAAAACAGAACTTTCAGGTGTCCCAACCAGGTTATATAAATAAGTCTTCCGAGAAGTTGACACCAGTTCAGGAAAAGGCATTAAATAGAGGTATTAAATTTGCTCCTCCAGCATTGTTAGAAACCACAGATAAATATATTCCATATTTAGAACAAATTATATCAAATTTTGAGACTTTGAAGCAGAATTCTTTCAGGTTTAAATTATTGCATTCTATCAAAAGATTTAGAGACATATCACTCTCTGAAAGTTCAGATAACAATAAATTTAAATATGAAAGAAAGGAATTATTGGCTTTAAGGAATAACCTTAAAATAAATATAATTGAAGCAGACAAAACCAAACAGTTACATATATTCTATATTGTTCAGCTTTTAATGATAAAATGATTTCAGCAATATAGTAGCTAAACACTGAAGAAACCAAAAAAGATCCAACAAATAAATTATTGAGAAAACTTTCTCAATTGTAAAATCACAGTTGCTTAGCCTCATTATTAAATTATGTGCATCCACTAATTCAACCAGGTATCCCCAAAATATTTGGAAAGTTGAAGACTCACAAACCTGAAGAACCAGTATGTATTACAGTTTCAAAGACTAATGCTCCTCTGATTAATCTACAAAAATACTTGCATCTATCTTTATGAAAAATAATTATACAATACACAATTCATTAGATTTAATCAATAAAGTAAAAACAATAAAATTTGACTCTAATACTCCAACACTGGTCAGCCTAGATGTGGTTTCAATGTTTCCAAGTATTTCGGTACTAATAGCAATAGATATTATATCTGAAAGACTTTACAACAACAATATTTTTCAAAAAATAGAAGTTCAAGAAATAGCATATCTATTAACATATACTGCCTAACATAGAAAATGCCACACCATGAAGGAATTATTGAAAACAGACCAAACTGCACACACAGATAGCCAAGTATGCCCTGAACATATGATGTAATTGTCACATACAGACTGGGCTCCAGTGGCCGAATATACAGGATGATCAATAAGGAGCGTGATCCCCATTTTGGGTGATACAGCATTGAATCCGGCATGGCAATGAGAGTTTGAATAAAGTCCTGTGGTATCATGGACCCTGTGGTGTTGATCCGAGTCCACAGTTCATCTTGCGAGGCTGGGAGGGTACTCACCGATGCCCTATCATATCCCGATGGGTCAGAGGTTGGGGAATCGTGCTGGCCATGGAAGCATCCACACACCATGTAAAGCATTCAGGCTGATCCATGCGATATGCAGCCGGGCATTATCCTGATGATAAGCTGTGTTTGGCATGCCCTGCATATATTATAGTGCCACAGGCCACAGCATCTCATCAACATAGCAGCATGCCATCAATGTGCCCATAATGCATACCAGCGGTGAGCATCTGTTGGCGCTGATAGCACCCCACACCATGATTCCACATTGCCGGGCAGTGTGGCACCCCACAATGGCACAGGAATCCGCCCATTGGCCACGTCTCCTCCAGACTCTCAAACAGCAATCATCCGTGGTGAGACAGAAGTGCGATTCATAGCTGAACATCACACTGTTCCATTTGGCACCCCATGCACCTCTGGAGTGACACCACCTCAAGCAGCGACGACGATGGCTCACTGTTAAGGGTAGCCTTTGCAACAGATGGCTGAACAGCAAAGTAAATGCAACCAATCGGCGCAGCACTGTCCACGTCTATATCAGAGCACCCAAGCTATCCTGTACACTCTGCAAAATGTCGCCCATTGTGGTATGTGGGTCCAATATGGCATGACGTCGGTAACGTTGACCAGTGTGCTTGGACGTCCGTCTGCGTGCTCCTGTCCCCCTACGACATTGTACAGACCCTTCCTGGGACCACTATCTCAAACTGTGACTGACAGTTATGGCATCACGTTGCATTTCTTCCACAATACAATGCAAGGACCATCCGGCTGTACGAAGGCCTACGATGAGACCTCGTGAACTCATCCATTTGACAAAATCGTGTACGATGGCATCTTAACGGCATTGGCACCATTGTTCATTCTCAAGACACTGTTATGGCAGAGCCACTTACTTCTCGTGGCCATAACAACATCTCAATGGGTATCATTCACTTGACCGAAAATCACTTGATCGAAAGGTACGTTTCCCCGAAGGGTCACTTGACCGATAAGTTCATTTCACCGAAAGGTCACTTCACCTAAAAGTTCATTTCATCGAAAGGACATTTGATCAAAAAGTTCATTTCACCGAAGGATTACTTTACCTAAAAGTTCATTATATCGAAAGATCATTTCACCGAATGGTTAGTTTATCAAAATCTTAGAATTTTGTTGTTAGATATTTGTGGAGTATGGTACTGGTTTTTAAAAAACTGGCCACCTGAACATTATGGAATTGTATAAAAAAAATGTGCATTTAATTTCTATGAAACACCTCTCCGTGAGTAGGTTTTTCAAAATATGACATTAACTATAAGGCCTTGATCTGGGCCTTTTTATCAAATTTAATCCTCCGAGTTCATATTCATAAGGGTTACATAGCAAATCAAGTAAATAATGTTCCACTTTTACTCAGCCTCAAAACATTAATTTTTTGACAGTAGGCCTAGATACAAGCCATTTTTAACAGATTACTCATATTCATAAGCATTACATAAAATTTAAAGTAAAATATGTTGCACTTTTGCTCAAGCCTAAACCATTAATTTTAAGGCCTTATAGGCCTAGATCTGGGAATTTTTAGCAAATTTTAATTCATATTCATAACTTTCACACTGCAAGTCAAATTAATAATGTTGAATTTTTACCCAGACCCAAAACGTTAATTTTGAGTCCTTGGGCCTAGATTTGGGCCTTTTTAGCAAATTTTAAGCTACAGTGCTCATATTCATATGGGTTATATAAAGAGCAAAGTTAATTTCACACATTTACTCAGACACAAAAAAATTATTTTAATGCCTTAGGCCTCAGTTTAGGCCTTTTTAACAAATTTTATTCACCCCACTTCATACTCATAAGGTTTACATACAAAGTCAAGTAAATAATGTTGCACATTTACTAAGACACAAAAATCCGTTTTAGGTCCCTAAGCCTCAGTTTTAGCCTGTTTAGCAAATGTTAGCCATGCATGCTCATATTAGTTACCAACGCAGTCAAGTTAGTCATAAGACTTGCATATTAAGTTAAGTTAATAATGGTGCACATTTATTCATGCAATAAGAATCAATTTTAGGTCCCTAAGCCGGGGCCTAGGGCCCTAAAATTGATTCTTTTTGCCTGAATAATTGTGCGACATCATTAATTTGACTTTTAATGTAAACTTTATTAACATGAGCACACACGATTAAAATTTGCTGAAATGGCCTAAGCCAAGATCTAGGACCCTAAAATCGATTCTTTTTGCCTGAATAAATGTGCAACATTATTAACTTGAGTTTTTATGTAAATCTTATGAACATGAGCACGCTCAATCAAAATTTGCTAAAAAGGCCTAAGCGAAGACGTAGGAGCTTAAAATTAATTATTTTTCTCTTAAAACTAAATCGTTGCATTCTTTGTGATGTGGAGAAATCAAAAGTGCAATTTGAGAATGATCCTTTAATGTTTCGCTGTGGTCTATCTTCCAAACTGGCGCCATGCTTCAACAGATCCTGTAATGAAATCCAAAGTTTTCGACAAACTGACCTTTTGGTGAAATGACCTTTGAATGAAATGAACTTTTAGGTAAAGAGGCCTTTCGGTGAATTGAACTTTTTGATTAAGTGACCCTTCGGTGAAATGTACCTTTCAATCAAGTGACCTTTAGGTGAAATGAACGTTTTGATCAAGTGATCTTTCCGTGAAACAATCTTTTCGGTGGTGATTTTCGGTCAAGTGACCCTTCGGTGAAGTGATTTTGGTCAAGTGACCCTTCGGTGAAGTAAACGTCGGGCAAATGAACCAGACCCCGTCTCGACTGATCTCCTCACAGGCTGGGCAAAGCAGTTACTCAACAAGATTAAACACCCTGAAGAACATAGCATTCTCTGGTTTTTCTCTGATGAGAAAAATTTCAACTAGGATCAAAAGTTTAACAGCAGAAATGTCAGGTGGTTATGTGCAGATTCTTATGATGCCCCCAGAGTTATGCGCACCAAGTTTCACACCACTGTGTTGGTTTTAGGAGCGGTGAGTAGCAAAGGGCATGTCGTGCTACCTCACTTCTTTTTGCAGGATTATAGAGTTAATGCTTCTGACTACATTGAGGTGCTGCAAACAGTTGTCAAGCCCTGGAAAGAAGGAGTAAGCAATGGAAGCCCATACATGCTTCAGAAGGACTCTGCACCTGCTCACAAAGTTCAGAAGACCCAAGAATGGATGGTGGACAATTTTCACAATCGTGTTACACCCAACTTGTGACCTTCATACTCACCAGATTTAAATCCCCTAAACTACTTGTGGAGCGTAGTTGAAAGGGAAACTAATCAATATCCCCACAATACCAAAGATTCACTGCCTGAATAATGTCTGAAATGAATAAGGACCACTTGATTCATGCATGTGAACACTTCCGGTCCCGCATTGAAGCAGTCATTGATGCTGATGATGGTTACATAGAATAAACCAGTAATACAGGTATTTCAGAATACATGTACCAATTTTCATGCAAATGTATTTGATTTTTGGTTAGATATAGTTGATTTAGTAAATAATTACATTTGTCCTCAAATACCCTATGCACCCTGTATAATAACCAATATCTGGCCATTTTAAAGGTGTACATTTATTTTATAATTTTTTTACATTCTTGTTTATAAAGGAGTGCTAATTCTTCATATTGTTTTATGCCGCTAGTAAAGCACTGTTTTGTTTGATTTACAGGTGGTGTTCCTTGATGAGCCAACATCTGGAATGGATCCAGAGGCTCGCCGAAGTGTTTGGGATATGTTGATTAGTATTCGACGGGAAAGGACAATTGTTCTCACCACTCATTACATGGAAGAGGCAGATGTATTAGGAGATCGTATTGCTATAATTGCTGAGGGAACACTGCAGTGCTATGGTTCACCTTTATTTTTGAAACAGAAGTTTGGTAAGTTTTAAAGAGCTCTTTATTTTAACAATTTGATTTATGCCACATAATTTCCTGTTTGTAAAATTGCATATTTTTTAATGCGTAATGTTACTGTGTGTATGTCTTTTATTTTGTCAATTATGATTTATTTGTATCAAGATGGTAATATAGAACACGCTAAGTTACGTATAAAAGTTTTAAGGCAGATATATTTCAGCCATTACTATGGCCTTCATCAGTGCGACTAGAATTTGTTTCGTTGCCAGACTGGAAAGGTAAGTTTTGTAACAGTAACTCAGGGTGACGTGATGCAATGAGGGATTTCCAGATGTATGGAATGAAAATGGGCAGCTCAGAGTTGCAATTTTTGGAAAATAAAATTTCCAAACTTTCTCTAACCCTCAGAGCAAACCGATTTTGGAAGGAAGCCAACTTTTTTTGTATCAGACCAAAGTGGAATAGCAGAAGTGTCAGCCATGGTAAGTTGAGATAAGGAAGAGGTAGGTTTTACAAATTTCACATCAGATTTGTGTTCCCGAAGTCTTGAGAGAATTTTCTGGAATGTACTTCCAATGTACGTGGTTAATCCAACGTTAGTCTTTATCATAATTTTATACACTCCAGGCAAAGAAAGCGAAGGTCTTGGGTCTCTGTCATTATGGAAGACAACAGAAATTGAAGAAGAAGAGTGATAGAGAGAGAGAGACAGAAAAGTTTCTCTGTTTCCTCATTTTTATGTTTGCTGTTCCTCAAGGAACCGTATTTCTGTTTAAAAAAAATTCAGTTAGTTAACAATTCTGCTATTCCCCTCCCTCCTCTCCTAAGCAAAAATACTTCTTTTGACTTAAGGTGTTGCAACTTTCCTGCCTTAAGAATATATGTATGCAGTAGAACCCGGCTAATCTGAACTAATTGGGACCTGAACCTGTTCAGATTATCAGAATTTCGGATTATCCGAAATTTCACTATGAATAAAATATGTAATAGGGTGAAAGCATTAGAGATAGTGTGTTATAGATAGGGAGGAAGTATTACAGATAGGGTATTATAGATAGGGAGGAAGCAAAAGTAGTGAAGGAGCTGGTGAGCTATCAATTCAAGGAAAAAAGGAAAATAGAAATTCGTTGTATGTACTAGACTCCTCCCTGATTTCTGAGAATAATACCCCCCCCCTCTGCCGAGCTTAGTATAGCTTAGTATAGTGAGCTCCACCTGCCGACACTGAAATTTTCTGGGAAATGCGATGTGACAAGAGAACCATTAAATGCATGTATTAATCACTTTATTAAAAAGTTCATTTTGTTCTCAATGTTTTCATTTTATTCTTTTTTTTTTACATACAGTATGTACATTATGTGCATATTATGTACTGTACATACAGTTCATTTTGGGTTCATTTTTGTTTCATTCAATGTCAACACTGAATGCACATTATGTAATTATGTTCTGTATTCGTGTTTTACATACTACTGTATTTTGAAAACATATAAAAATAAACCTATGCATACTACATATTTTCAGTTCCTAATATCGAATTTTTTTCTTCTTTACCTAGCCTAATTTTGGCTTCCAATTTCGGATTTCTGTTTGGATTAGCGGGGTTCTACTGTATATATCTATAGTATATAGTGCAGAGCTGGTTCCTCAACAATATTTGTACTAAAATTAAATTTATATCATCTTAGATTCAATTCATAGAGACTCCTATCACTGCATATGTAATATGGTATTTGTGCATTTCCTCTTTACCCTAAGGTACTGGATATCATCTTCACTTAGCAAAAGTACCAGAGTGTGATTTAGGACAAGTTACCACTTTCCTGAAAAACTACATTCCTGAAGCCAGTCTTGAAAGTTCCACGTTAAGTGAAGCAACATACTGTTTCTCAGAAAGTAATCCTTCACAATATGGAAAAATGTTTGAAGAGCTTGAAAAAAAAAAACACAAGATGGGTATTGGTTCATTTGGAGTGTCTATTACTACAATGGAGGATGTGTTCATCAAGTAAGATTCCTTCTTACTATAATGATTTTAATTTTATTTGCAACTTAGCATTTACATATGATTTTTCTTTTTTCTTTTCATAATTAAATTGCCCAATCAATATTTCTCATACCATATTGTAACACCCTATATTATGAATGTTATTAACAAACATGTTCTGTACAACATTCAAATGTTAGTGGTGTGGTTGTTGGGTTTCCAGAAATGAAAATTTGCCACCTTTAGCTGTTAGTTTATATTAAAACTTTAAAAGTTGGTTACATGGTTTTCTTAATAAATGAACAATCTTTTTGTTAATATCTGTGAGAATACAAAAAGGCTATAGCAAGGACTTTGGAAAAAAATCCTTGATAATTCTAAAACTAATTTTCACTTAAAGGCAGCATTTTGTTTTATTTATAAGCACATCCCTACAGATGGTAGGTACATCTAGTTGCAGAAATTTCTGTAACATTATTGTGTGATAAAAGTAGTTATTATAATCTGTCAAAACATACTTTATGAAAACTGGGAAAAAGTCATAACTTACATTAAAAATATCTGGGCAACCTTCTACTGAGTTATAAAGTGTACATTTTTCATAGTGTAAAATATTTCCTAATTTCATTTCTGGAGAATGGCATGGGAAATATTTCTCACTGTTACCTTGGTAAACATTTCACGTAAGAATTTATTCAGTTTAGAATACAGTGTCATCAATCTCACCTTTTATGATGCCAAACAGAAACATGAGTTGGTGGTTCTTCCTTCTTGAATGTAGAGAGGTCATCTTGAAAAAAGTGACAGAAGTTCAGCAAGTGGAATATCCATGATATATTCTCCAGAAGATATGTGAAAAAAAGTGTTGCCGGAATCTTTTCTACAGTTTTTCAGTATCATTTATTTGTGTGGTGAAGTAGTACTCCAAATGATACCATCATGCTCTAATGAATGTTTGATCAGAGTCTCAAACATGTGAAAAAATGTCCAAGGTTTAGAAAAACACACAGAAAGATGAATAATAAATCTAAAATTTCTATAGGCAAAATGTACCATTCTTAGGATATTGCCTTTAAAGTTTAGGTTTGAATCAAATGCAACTCCCAAATCATGGCCATTGTGTGGTACAGAATACAGTAGGAAACTTTGTAAATAAACAGAAGTGAGTTTCTTTTCTGCAAATGGAAAGAACATGATATTCAGAGGTGTTGAAGTGGTGATGTCTAAGAATACACACACATTATTGAAGTAGGCTATTAATATCAGTTTGAAGAGTAACATAATCTTTGTGACACTTCACACTATAATGTTGCTTAAAATCATCAGTGAACAAGAGCAAGAGTCATCAATGTAAAATGCTGGGTTATTGATAAAAATGCAGAATGACAGTGGTCGTAAATTAAAACCTTGGGGTATCCCAGATGAAGCCACACTGGGATGAGAAACATAGTTGTAATTAATAACAGATTGGGACATAGTCAGATAGGACTTAAACAGGGGCAGCAGGTTTTCGCTGAGACCATGACAAACTGAACTTGAATGGATGGTATGATTATCTTGTCAAAAGCTCTAGCAAAATCAGTGTAAATCTCATCAACTTGTAATCCCCTCTTAGCAGATGAGGAAATGTCCTCCATGACAGGCACGTATCCAGGAATTTTGTTTGGAGGGGAAGGGAGGGTCCGAGTTCGAACAAAAACTAAGAATAATTTATATATAACAGATGTTGGTGGCAAGTTGTATTGACCATATGCTGTACTAACCTACCTCATGCATAATGTACATTTTACTATGCCACATCTCTTGGGGGAGGGAATAGGAACCTAAAGATTAGAGACAAATTTTCAAACTGATATAATAGAAATAAAATAATAAATTAGGGTTGCTACTGGGGAAAAAAAGGAAATAACAAATGCGAAATTTATAGAAATATATTAAACTGCCAATTTAAATTGCACAGAAACTTGCCTTGAAGATCATTCATAAGCAAACTGTTCTATAATCACTCATTAATTTTAATAGACTACATAATAAAGCTTAAGAAGTTATTTACTGCCTTTATTTAATGTCTACTTAGCTGCAGGGCCGAGCATGGGTTCAGGGTATGGGTACATGCGGAGGGTGCTGGTGCTCCTGCCCCATTACAAATTTTTTTATCGCTTCCTCGAAAATAATTTTGTGGACAGTTATTTTAAAAAAAATAAAAATATTTAAAAAATCCACATTTGTTATTGTTGTGAAACCTTTGGCAGGAGTCTGGACCCCTTGGACCCCCATCTTGGATACGTGCCTGCTCTATGATGTGGATCAGGTTGATGATTATTAAGCATTTCTTCACAAATCTGTTTTGTTCACGACTGATAACATGTTTCAAGGGATTGTATTGCTTGGAATAAATAAGAGACTCAAAAGATTTTTGCATAGACAGAGATGATAGAAATAGGTTGTTAACTCTCAATAAAATGGCTGCCATATTTGGAAAAAGGAATAACTTTTGCCCAAAATAGTAAAACTGTACTAGTAATCCGAATTTCTTAGTGTAGAATAGAAATCAAAGTTTCTAAGCTTTCGCACATCAACTAGATGGTTTTTTCAAGGAAGGTAGACAGCAAACTACAAACTTAATGATAGAATGCTTCAACAATTTGAATAAAAAAAAAATGATAGAACGCTTCAACAATTTGAACAAATGTTCAAATTGTTGAAACGTTCTATCGTTCAGCTTGCAGTTTGCTGTCTACCTTCCTTGAAAAAACTATCTGGTTGATATGCGAAAGCTTGGAAACTTTTACTTAACAGTCCACCCTCACCTCTTGATAACGTAAGAAGCGATCATATCTGTTCCAATGACCCTACTTCCTTTCAGGTTCTTAATAGCATACAGGATGTCATTCATTGTTTAAGTGATCAATATTAGAAATGTCAAGCTTGCTGTACTTTCAGCATTCAATGCCCTGTTAAAGAGATGTACTTTCAGCAGCAAAGGCAGAAAGAAAATGCTCAGCAAAGGCATTGGCAATCTTTTTCCACACCCTATTAAAGTGTTATGATTAACTATATTTAGCTGGGCTCCCCTCTTCTTTTTAGATATTGCAAAATCCCAGAATCTGGATGTACCATGAAGGATTTGTTCTTCAGTTTCTTTCACAAAGGAGTTATACCTACCATTCACAGCTCGTTTAACTTTGGCACAAAGATTGTTATGTCATCTGAGGTCACTAGTATTCTGATGGTTCATGAATTACCTTCTGAAGTGATTTTTCAAAGCAAGGGTTTTGATAATGTGCTTGTTGAATGAAGGAGAGCGTTTGTTCCTTGAAGCAACTTGGGAATGCATACAGTTAAGCTATTAAAGAACTTGTCATAAAAGCAGTTCAAGGCAACTTCACTATTAGTATGGTTATAGAAATCATACTAAACCTATAATTTTGCAGAAATTGTGATGCTTTAGATGAACTTTATGTTGGGGTTTAGCATAATGGACCCAAATATAAGGGATAATTTCAAAGTAGGACGATGCCCACTTTGCAAGAGACACTACACATTGATAACTCTGCAGTTCTTACAATGTATTAAATCCAAACATTATTGTTAGCATTCACAGTATTGTTCAACTGAGGTAAAGAGTGCTAGCAAATTTAGAAAGTGCCTTCTCTTTTTCACCATACATACAGAAGTCCATGTTGGTACTTGGAGCGTAGAATGGTAGGTTGAAGTCCCAGTAAGCTTAATATCCTCATTAAATACAAATGAATAGCATCTAACATGTGTAAAATAATCTGATAAATTTGTGAGTCGGAGGGGGGGGGATAGATAGTACAGATGTGGAAATGTTTTGGTATGACTACCAGCTGTAATGGTAACTAAGACAGGGTTACCATTTTCATCAGTTTTCCAATTTGGTCATTCTGTTACTGTGAAAGCTAACAGCGATTAAGACGCCACCTCCACAATTCCTGTGAGTTGTGTTTAAGTTTCTGTCTTTCCTTTAAACAGTGTAATGAGAATCAATGAGTTCAGCATCAAACATGTTGTTTTGGAGCCATGTTTCAGTCATGCAAATAATGTCATAGTCCTCAGCAAGATCTGAGGTGTAAAAGTCGTGACTTTCGGATTTCATACCTCCAACATTCTGAAAATAAATCTATTAAGTTAGAGCACAGTCATTGTGATTGAACATTTGTTTTTACACAGTTTACTTTGCCAGATTACAATTTCCCCCATAATTTGGTGGAATATTACTAGTTGTTGTATCACAGATTGAAGTAACTTTTCTCCTAGTTGTAAATGAATTTATGGCACCTCTATTCATATTGTATTGTGGAATAACTTTTCTGATTTTTAAACATTTTCCATATAGTAAATATCAAAAATAGTAAATCCATTAAATACTAGAGTAGGAAACAAAATAATGACAACATACCCGTATGTTCCAAAATATTTATTTACAGAGCAGAATAAGTTTACATCACTTCAATGTCATCTCTTCCCATATTGACAGCCACACATCTGGAATGCATTGGGTATCATTAGCAGAGCCATTTTTGTTGATTTTTGCTGGGTTTTTTTTTTTTTGTTTTTTGTTGTTGCACATGAGTGCTCTACTGCTTGGAGGATTTCTGCTGTTGTGTGAAAACTTTCCTCGTGGTGTTTCTTTCAGTTTTGTGAAGAGATCAAAGCCACGTGAGCTCATATTGGGGATATAAGGCAGACATTCCAGCAGCTGCCACTGCATCAGTGTTAACCAATTCCTTGCAGGAATAACAGTGTGACATCGTGCATTGTCATGCAAGACAATGGGCACACTTGTTCAGAAATTTGGTCTCTTTTGCCACAGAGCAAAGGTAATGGTAGTACTGAACATTAACAGTCTGTTGCTGCTGCTGCGAAACTGCATGATGAAGTATCACACCCTGACATCATATGCCACTATCACAGAACTGTTTGTAATATTAGCGTAGCATGGAATTCCGGGTTTTTGTCACTTTCTAAATCGGGAATTCCGGTTTTTAAAGCTTTAGAAGAATTTCAGATTCCTCAGTCATTTCATTTCTAAAAATGCTACGAAATAAGAACTAAAAGTTCCTTTTGAGTTCCATTTTCTTTGGGAATTTTAGTGTTTGATTGAAAACACGGCATTTCCGTGTGGATGGTGAATGTACATAATTTGTGACACCTTGAGAGTTGTTACCAAATAAGCTCTCAAGATAACAACATGCTGAAAGTAAGGCTGTTTTCATCATTTTGAAAGTTGCATGTATATCAAATAATCTGCTTGCAATAGGTTCTGTTAATTCAGTGAGCTACGTTTTGAAATTGAATGGAAACTACTGTATGCTTCCAGTAGAACTGATCTCCATTGACTGCTCAATTAATAAATAATATGAAATGGAAAATTTGACTTCAAAATGCAATATCTGAAGGATTTCCATCACACTGGAAGAAAATTTGGTACAAGAACAGATGTGAAGTTAAACTTCACAGGCACTAGTGCTTATTTGTTGCTTAGTAGTTAATGCGTGCGTAATCTATGTATTAAATCTATAAGGTTTTTTACTGTAAGACCTATTCTGAGAGAACGGCTGAACGTAAAGGTATCAAAATAAAGGTCTTACCATGTAGATGTGCCAGTCGAAGAGAAAAATGGGATTGGGGCAACAGTTCGTGCATTGTGGGGCATCAAAGTTCCCATGTAAAATCTATGGGAGAAGTGTGCAGTTGACATTCGATCGCGTGTGGATGACTGAAACAACTCTTGCGAAACATGTGCTGTTAAAGGTGGAAGCATGGAGGGACTGAGATAGTCCAAACTCTGAAGTCTTCTCTTTTCTGAGCAAACTGTTGCGCAAAGCAATGGTCCATTCACCTTTATACACTGATTTGTGTTGTCATGGAAACGCTAGAAGGCGATTGTATCGAAATTCTTTGCGTCAGAACAGCAAAGACTCTCGAAGACCTGCTTGCGTTATGCCGTTGGATATGCAATTTAATATTCATTTGATAGAGTTTATTCACGTAGGTAAGATGTTTCCCATTATATAAAGATGTAAATAAACATTCTGTGCTGCCCCGGTGGCACAGTGGTCTAAGCGATGGCCTCTGATCATTCGTCCGAAAGGGGTCCGGGTTCGAATCCCAGTGAGGCATGGATGTTGTGTTTGTCTTATGGCACTGGCTCTTTCCCTTCCCTGGAACCAGTGACCCTAAATTAGGGACCGGCGACTGCTTATAGCCTATGGCGTTGCTCACGGTGGTCATTAAACCTTCAATCAAAAAAAAAAAAACATTACATTACATTGACCATTGTTGGTGAAAATATTTAGAATGTACATTTTGAGTTTTTTACTGTGAAACCTATTTTGAGAGAGCTGCTGAACGAAAATATATGGTTGAGGTATCAAAATAAAGGTCTTACCATGTAGATGTGCCAGTCAAGGAGAAAACTGAGATTGGAGCAACGGTTCAGGCATAGCAGAGCTGCAAATTTACCATGTAAAGTCTATGGGAAAAGCGTGTGGCCCTTACCTACATCAGGTGCTCAGTTCAGTGTCAGACTTGGTGCGTGCATGGTGTTCTATGATCAGTCCTAAAGTAAGCAAATACTTTATTGCATACTTACCTTTAACAGAATGTCTCTCCCACAGAAAAAAACAAACAAAACAATGCAAGAGCCTTACTGGAAGGCGTGAGCGATCAATGGGTCGTAACTATGTGTCTCGGACAAGAGAGAATGAAATTCGCAACACGAATGTCATTCCAACAACATTTATAAACACAGTTGTGATGGAAGATGAGAGTGAAAGAGTGCGCTATCCAGTTGAATTTTTGCACACGATCCAGACGAGTGGACTTCTGCCTCACATTTTACAACTGGAAAAGGGGCAGTCATGATGCTCATCATTAACCTGGCCGCCCGGTGGCGCAGTAGTCTAAGCGCTGGCTTATGATGATTTGTTCGTGAAGGGTGCGGGTTCGAATCCCGATGAAGCATGGATGTTGTGTTTGTCTTACGGCACTAGCTCTCGCCCTTCCGTTTAACCAGTGACCCTAAATTAGGGAAGGGCGACTGCTTATAGCCCATTCAGTTGCTCACAATGGTTGTTAAGCATTCAGTCAAAAAAAAAAAAAAACTCGAAAGTGGACACAATGAAATGTTTAGTCGATGGCACACATACGATCGTAAAGTCGCTCTTCCAAAATACAATTTCTGTGGAAATTTTGTGCGAACACAAGGGATCATTGCACACCTTGCCAAGTTTTCCGCTAACTCAAAGCAACAGCACTTTCCCTTTTACGATCAAACGGATTTGATTTCCGATAATATTGTTCTTTGCGATGACAATAAGAATCAAGGACAGACACTTGCTAAAATCGGCATATACCTGCCACAACAAGTCTTCTCACATGGTATGCTCTACGTTGCCCTATCTCGAGCAAGATCAAAGGATTCTGTTGCAGTACAGACCACTCACGAAGATGCACCTGAATTACCTATTGCAAATGGATGGGCTCAAAATATTGTCTTTACTGAAGTGTTCGAATGAATATGTAACATTTTTTTGTCAGTCGAATAAAGTTTACATTTGTCGCTTCATACAATTTTATTCTTTAAGGAAAAAAAATAAAAATAAATAACCGTCGATTTCGACGGGTTTCGTCTAGTATATAAAAACTTGTAATATGCATTATATTATATATGTTAGCACTAAGCTTTCAGTTGGGTTTTTTATCACTTTATGGAAGTTTTTTTTTTGGGGGGGGGGTCTTGTTTCACCTCACAGTCACCCCTGCTATCAGCATCACTTATCGATTCCTGAGTTTGTGGCGAACTTTTTTTGGCCAGGGATATGATGGATGCTGCCGTTCATTGGAATGTCATTTCAGCTCTGGTTCATATCACCTCAGCCACATTTCATCCAGAGAATTTCTCTCGAGGAATGCGCCATGTTCTCTGGTCTAATGTTCAAAGTGCTCACTGGCAAAGGGCATACCTGAACTTCCATCAGGTGATGAGGCATTCATTGTGCTGCAATTAGGTGGTAACTCAGCATGCCCTTCAGCATTTGCAAAACTGTTTCGTGGCATATTCCTACCTCTGCAGCTTCTTGCTGCCCATCGGCAATCCACCGACATCAATGATTGCATCAACTTCACGTGATCGTCTTGAATACCAGGTTGACTTGAACGGTGCCACATTCCCTACTCCATTGCAACCTCAGCAGAATGGTGTAACCCACCATTCAATATGGTAATGCTTGGTTACCACATGCTTCCAGAAGACTTTGATAACATTTCGTCATGTTACTTCCATGTGCCACCGCAATTTTGATCCATGCACATTGTTCTAAACTGGAAAACATCTCTTTAGGACTGTCGTGTTTGACAATGATACTTTAACCTTTCATACACTTCCCTCCCTAAGCCTCACACTGGCGAAACTGTGTGAATGGAATAATGACGCCCTCATGTGTGCATCAGCCATGTGGGGAAAGTGCTGCCACTAATCTATGTCTAACCCTCATATTTAATTTTAAATTTAAGTGAAGAAAAAGTTATTATTGTACATTTTGCAATGCATATATGATTGCCAGCTTATCGAACATAACGTAATGCATTCTGTTTTAGAGTAACCACCAATGCTGGTGATCTGGAAATCAAGAGAGAAAAAGATGAAACATTGCATGAAGATTTAGATGAAGTGCTTTTAATTGAAAATGACCTCTCAAGAGAACGTAGTTTAGGTAAGTGGTTCACATGACAGCAAATATATGTGCAAGTTTGTCCTAGCTGTGAGTAGTGCTGTTTAGCTTGAAAAGTTGCTAAGGTGGGACAATTTAATTCTCAGGATGCACCTGCAGAAAATGTGTGTGTCCCTGTGCACTTGTGGCTACTATTACCTTCGAGGTAATCCCCTTCTGCATTTAGTTACATGCTGTTATCATTGCTGGAAACATACCTGGAACTTTGTCTCATTGTTTCTGGAATGCTCTCGAGTTCTTTTGGCACATTATGCTGGATATCAGAAATGTCTAAAAATCTTCATCATTTCATGGCAGCTTTTATTTGGGGGAAGAGCCAGAAATCACAAAGAGCTGCATCAAATGAATAGGGTGAATTATTCAATTTGACAATTGCTTTCTTAACCAGGAAGTCATGAATACTGAGCATATCGTGGCTTATGGCACTCTCAGGCCACAGTTCAGCTCTTTTCCTCCAAACAACAGAATCTTGTAACCTTTTGAACACCTGTAAGTAGCATTGTTGGTTGGCCATTTTTCCCTGTACAATGAATTCATGACGAATTATCCCCTTGTGATAAAAAAAGCACCCAAGCATGGTCATAAACTGCAAGCGTGATGTGCATGCTTTTTTCAACTCTTATGCCCCTCAAAGACACTTGACTTTTTCATAGCAGCCTCACCATATGCCACTTTTAATAGCTGTTACATTTCAGTAACACTTTTACCGATCTTCACACAGAATTTGATGTTAATGTGCTGCTTTAGATTTCTATCACTCCTTTTTACCTCAAAATTCAGACACAGACATGCGTTGCTTTTGCAAATGCTCAGTCATGAATAGCTGTAGTGATCTGCAGCTAACACATGCACTACTTGAAACATGAGATGTGCATAGGCATGTGATTCTGCCCGCATTGCCACAAGGGCAATACTATGCAACGGTTTTGGGAATAAAATTGTCACACATCATGCTGAAAAATAAATTAATAAATGAGAGAAAGAAAAGATAAGAAAAGAAATTCCATTTAAATTTCAGTTTGTTAAAGTTATTGTTGCTGATTTCACATCATTTTAAAGTTTTGAAATAGTTTTGAGATAATTACAAGCAGATGATCTGCTGATCAAACATGTGTGATCCATTAAAATGTTGACAGTATTTCAGCACCTAAAACTTTCTTTCATTTCAAGTGTGAAGGGTGACTGGAAATGCCAGAGAATGGCTCTAGTGGTCAGAGGAACTTTTTTGCATGAAGTAGAAAATGCAGATGTCCAAAGGACTTTGTGAAGTGATCCTTAAGATCACAGCTGGTCATGTGATAAATTTTCAGTCAGGTACATGATGCACCTATTTGTAGCTCTGGGTAAATCCAAATGTAAGTAAAGGAAAGTGATGCTAGAACATTTCTTGGCACAATTAATTTTCAACAGATTCTGTATTGCAAATTCACTGATCTGTGGTCCAGTTTCATTTGGGTAAGAGGTGTGATACGCATAATAAATACACAGTTGACGTGGATTTGGAACATCAAATAGAAGTCATCGCTCTTTCCACATTTATTAGTGAGTCATAGAAAAATTCTCATCGGCTGCTACCGGGAATCAAACCCAGGGTCTTCCAGTTACGTACCGGACATGCTTCCACTGCCCCACAGTGGCCTTGAAATTCTTCAGACTCACATACGACAAACTGCCAAACCACCTGGCAGGTGCTTTCTTTGGAGCCTTGCACAATGCTGGGGATTCACCAGAGATGAACAGTAGCAACTGAACAAATAACTAGAAGGTGGATGAATAATAAATACACAGTTGACGTGGATTTGGAACGTCAAATAGAAGTCATTGCTCTTTCCACGTTTATTAGTGAGTCACGGAAAAATTCTCATCGGCCGCTACCGGGAATCAAACCCAGGGTCTTCCATTTACGTGCCAGACATGCTTCCACTGCACCACAGCGGCCTCGAAATTCTTCAGACACACATACGCCAAACTGCCAAACCACCTGGCAGGTGCTTTCTTTGGAGCCCCGCACAATGCTGGGGATTCACCAGAGATGAACAGTAGCAACTGAACAAATAACTAGAAGGTGAATGAATAATAAATACACAGTTGACGTGGATTTGGAACATAAAATAGAAGTAATCGCTCTTTCCATGTTTATAAGTGAGTTTCCGTAACCACTTATAAACATGGAAAGAGCGATGACTTCTACATGTTTATAAGTGACTTTCCAAAAATCACTTATAAACGTGAATAATAAATACACAGTTGTTGTGGATCTGAAACATCAAATAGAAGTCATCACTCTTTCCACGTTTATAAGTTAGTCACGAAAGCGTTTATAAGTGAGTTTCCGTAATCACTTATAAACATGGAAAGAGCGATGACTTCTATTTGATGTTCCAAATCCATGTCAACTGTGTATTTATTATTCATTCGCCTTCTAGTTATTTGTTCATTTTTGGTGAATTCTCAGCATTGTGTGGGGCTCCAAAGAAAGCACCTGCCAGGTGGTTTGGCAGTTTGTCATATGTGAGTCTGGATGATTTCGAGGCCGCTGTGGTGCAGTGGAAGCATGTCCGGAGCATAACTGGAAGACCCTGGGTTCGATTCCCGGTGGCAGCCGATGAGAATTTTTCCGTGACTGACGTATAAACGTGGAAAGAGCTGTGACTTCTATTTGATGGTGTGATATGCATGTTATTTGTTAAGGTTGTACAGGTGTAATTTGTAGGTCATAGTTGGCATTTTTTTTTCACTTGAGAGGATGGAGTAGAATTTAGTCATTCATAAGTTGCGAGTGATTTTGGAAATTGTTAAAGGCTTCCAAGGTATCCAACTGTAATTCTGGTTTAGATTCGTCAGTTAGTTTGGTGACTTCAATCAGAAATCTGTGATTGTTTTTATGCAAGTGTTGAGCTATAGATGACTTTTCTTGTTCACCACTGTTTACATACGTATGCTTTGCATTCCTTTAACTGTGTGTGTGTGTGTGTGTGTGCAGAGTTCGCATTGCTGCTGGAACTCTGAAAAAGTCCTGGAATTTGATTTCTTTTTTTCCAGACCTAGAATGTCCTTGATTTTTCATATTTTTTGTGAAAGGCCTTGGAACAGCCCTGGAATTTTTCTCGTACAATTAAAAAATTGGTCGGAATGTTTTGATTGATTTCTTAACTTTGCTCTTGCTCCCTGTGGCACCTTCTCACGACATATCACTACCTTCCATGGAGTGTGGGGTTTGATGTCATCATTCATCTCGTGGTGCTGCAGTGCAAAATGTTTAAGTGCCATATTTCCTGCAACCTTGGTTTGTGGTGAAGCAGTTAGTGTAGTGAGTCACAGAAGCATGTAAAAAACTTCCCATGAGTCTAAGATGGCCATTCCTTCTAGCATGCACTTTCTTCACTGAAGGAGATTGACATCTGGCCTCCCTGCAGCCAGTGTGGGGGAATGATGACTGTGGAATAGGAAATCTTCAGTGCCATGGCAAAATTATTTTTGTATATTATTTTCATTGTGTTAAGTTCCATATTGCTTCTTATAAAAAAAATTTTTATAGAGAGCAATATTTATATGGGGAAATTTGCCACTTTATTAAAGATGCAACTCCGTTGAAGAACACTCTTTATCTGTATTGCCCATAGGATTTCATAAGAATTCTAAATGCATGGTAAATTTCGTCCTGATTTACTAAATATAAAACAAAACGTTTCGATTCTATCAAAAATTTAATTTTCTGGAGTTTTTTAAATGAACTCCAGGGAAGCCCCTGGAATTTATTTTCTGTAAATGTGTACAAACCCTGTATATAGAGACCATACTGATGGAATTTCATGAATTCCCCATAAACTGAAATCCTCAACTAGATCATTGATTCCAAAGAAGCTAATTTTATTCATAGGTTTGAAAATTACATTGAAATTTAAAGTTTCGAAAAAAATTTTAATTTTTGTAACTAAAGTCAGGGACAATAATAGCAAACTTTTCTTTTGGTGAGGGAGTTTTGGGAATCACTGTGATGGTTAGCCTTGGTTTATGCAACATTTTGAGGGTGGTATCAATGATCAAAAGGTTGTATCCTCTGTGCATATGTTGCAACATCTTTGAGAAAATCAAGTCCTTTCTTTAGAGAAATTGCTGTTAAGAAAGTGTGTTGTATTTCATGACATGCAAAGGTTTAGAAAGCACAAATTTTTTGCTTCATTGGATGGTTAGGTTTAACATGTGGGGTTTAGGAAATGGCTAATGATTTGGGAAAATTTGTAGTTGGAAGAAAACATTCACAACAAGAAACAAGGTTATCCAAGAATGGAAGGTAGCCATTATTTTCAACTGCAAAAATAAACTGTATATAAAGCATTTGAGTTGATGAGCTCTAATATCTTGGGAATTTTTGACTTTTCACCCTTCTAAGGAACAAAAGTGTCATCAGTGCAATGGATCCTAAGGTCAAGTGTTACAAGCCAGAAAAGTTTCTCTTCAAACTGGAGAATGAATAGTTTACAAAAGAGCCCATGGCAGTTGTCTCTTATCCTTTATGAATTGTACCATTGAAACTGAATTGCACCGGAAAACATTCCATCATCACTTTTTAATTAAATTCATATTATGGTCTGCTACCTTTATCAAGTAAAAGGCATTTATTACATCTTGATCCTAATTTCTACATCAAAGTACACCATGTTATGTTCTGAAAGAGTTCAGCGAAAAGATTTAATCAAGCTTTTTTTTTTGGTTGATGATGTAACACAAATTATGAAAGGAGTAGTGAAAATTAAACAAGAAAGATTATATCTGAATTTTCGGTTGTAATAAGCACATCTTTTGAATCCGTACTGACACGAATTGAATTTATCAAAGTTATTCAAAGTCAATGGAACCGGTTAGGAAAACAATCAACCGGTTTCTACAGTCAGTAAAACATCCAAAAATAGAAACATGTACTTACTTCCACCAGTGGCTAAAAACATGTTACAAAAATTAACAAATAGCACACAAAAAGTTTCTCATAGCACAAGGAAGGTATCGGAGACAAAGAGATTTTCAAATAGAACAGTTAAAAGAAGAAATATAGATGGAAGCATGATATAAGTACGTCTTCTAGTAGAAGAATTTTGCATAATGGAAAAGTTGAAAATAGGTGAAAAATGTTCTTCATGGAAAAAGCTATGCTAAGGAAAAAGAACTTTTCAAACGCGTCTCCCGCAAGCAGAGATATTGAAAAGAAAGTTTTCAACATTTACTCACCTAGCGCGAAATCTTTGCATTATTTAAAGAGGATAATGCTCCACATCTGTATTATAGTTAATGTTATACAGTAAAAAAGAAATTTCTTAGCAGTGTTTTTATAAGTGGCAATACAGGTACAAATGGAAGTACATAAAACACCACCTACTGACAGAACAGTGAACTACAAAATTCTTCATATACTAGCCTAAAGTGTTCTACAAGGAAAATGGCATGCAGTGGTGAAAGAATGTTTTAAATCACACATGTAGAAGCAGAGATATTGAGAAAAACAGAGTAAGCATTTGCATTCCTAGCAGCAAAATTGTGCATTATTTTGGGAAGAAAATATGCACACAGAGTTTGCATAGTTAGTAGTATCTGACTGAAGAAAGAAGTTTTCCAATCAGGGTTTTAGTTCCTCAAATATTGCTGTAAAAGGAAATGTAAACTTACGCCCTCTCGTGGCAGATTTGTGCATTAAGGAAAATTTTAAATTATATGAGAAACATTTCACAGCAGAAACACTCGCCAACAAAGAAAGAATTTTTCAAATTCGACTCTTAGATGCAGAGATAATGACAAAAATATAATATGCATCTATGCCCCCTGGCAGAAAAACTATGTACTATTTCAAGAAAAAAGTAGCATAATTTTCAGACTAAGAGCCGCAGGTGAGAAATTTTGCAATCTTAAAAGCAAAAGGTGCCGTAAGGGCCGAACCTGTGAAGTCGTGGTGCTGCCCAGAAAACTAAATTATCTTCCTTATTTTCATGAATTAACTCACACCCAACGTGATTATATGTATACTTCAAAGGCTAATTCTGCAACGCAGTGTCGATCTGCTTTATGCACTTGTTTTTTCATACTGGCAAAAAAAATTATTTATACATTTTTTTATTAATCATGCTAATGATGTTATTTGTTTGCCTTTATTAAATGCTCAAAACCATTTATGTAATCAATATAAATCACAGTTAATCTTAAGACTCCCGTTAGAATATTGCATTGCTCATAAAACCACACAGTTGTCTAAATTCCAGTCAATGTGGATGTCTGCTACAGGATGGTTCTGTGTTCACTGCAATAGAATCCGTCATAGAAGTAATTAACTTATAAGTTATCGCTTGTAATGCTTTCAATTAATGTTTTCTTTAATAATATTTTCCTTCTATATGCTTTTTTTCTCATCTACAGATGTTTTTGTTAGAATGAAGTTGCTTTACACTTCCTTTTACCAGCTGCCTCGCACGTGTTCGCGGATCTCGCCGCCAACACTTCGAAACAGCGGTGCCGCTTTCTCTCTTTCAAGTGGTTTGACCTACTTTCATTTACTGCGCACTGAGCCTTCGTGTTGAGCTCCGCTTTTATATGAATGGGAAAGCTCTCCCTTCTTTTTTTCTTTTGCGGGCAGACGCTAGTTTCAACTTCCACTATCGTCAGTCAATTAAAAAAATAATAAATATTAAAATCGAAGCAAAACTCAGGAGCTCAAAGCCAAGAAACACCTGTGTCGCATGCCAGATTAACCAAGAAGAGTGAAGAGAATTTGTCTTTCCGTCCCACCAGTATTGTTTGGAATAGGTCACTGCTAATGGAATCATCCTGGGGCAGGCTTTTGCATTGTTCATGTTCTTAAGCTTTTGTTCAGGGAAACGCCTATCAAACCGGTCTCCCCACCCCAGTGAAAATCAACTTTCTTTGCCTTGGTTACATCGCACTTTCCTGCATGATGTATGCTGCAGCCAACGAAAGAGATACCCTGGTCGCGCTATCCACAGAAGCCTCGAACGTCATGCTACTCGTCTGTGTGCTTATGTCCCCATTCTATCCCCCACTCCCCCATGCAAAGGGCATTTGAGTCAGGCATTCCTGTCCTCCCCCACTTCCCTCCTAAATCAACATCAGGACAGCGGAGTTATCGTTTAAATAGACGTGTCTAACATATGAGTAGAAGGAGGGGGGTGGGAGGAATGATTACAGTCGAGTTTGTGAAAAAAAGACGTGGTTTGAAAAATTTACTATGCATCTGCATGAAAAAAAAAGGGAGGGCTGAAACAGTCTCATCGAAAACAATTTCGGCGTAAGTGCCACACCCAAAAAATTTCACTTTTAGTAACGTAAGAGCCGTAGCTCTTATCCCAAAAATTACGGTATTCTTAAAAGGTTTTTCAATGTGAGCAGTATCAGTCCACGAAAGAATTTTTTCAGGCGAGTTTTCTGGAACTCAAGTTTTGCTACAAATTCATCAGAAGCAGAAAATGTCACTTGCACCCTTTGGTTGCCAAACCATTTTTTACTAAATATTAGAAATTATATGCGCATTTTTCATCAGGAGTTGTAGAAAAGCAATTTACGTTTACACCCCATAGCGGAAAGTTTATGAATTACACGAACATTTTGAAATCTTATAAAAAAACATTTTGCACCAGAAACTATCCAACAAAAAAAGGAATTTTTAAAATCAGACTCTTAGAAGCAGGGATATCGACAAAAATAAGATATACATCTACACCCCTGGCGAAGAAACCATGCATTATTTTAAAAAGAAAATATTCCAAAAAGGTTTATCGACAGGAGCAGTATCGGTCCACGAATGAATTTTTTCAATCAAGATTTTAGAAACTCAGATTTTGCTGCAAAAAGATCAGAAGCAGAAATTAATGCTTATATCCCTGGTAGCCAAACCATTCTTTTCCAAAAATTAGAAATTATGTGCAAAAGACTTCCCATCAAAAGCTGTATCCAGTGCAGAAAGAATTTTACAAATTGGAGTTTTAGAAACACAGATATCGGGGGAAATGCAATTTACTTTTATGGCCCCGAGCAGAAAATCTATGCGTAACTTGAAAAAGTGAATATACCTGAAATAGTCTTCGACATAAACGGAATTGAAAGGTGAAGAAAAAAATAATTTGAATCGGATGTTTAGAAATATGGAATAAAATGTACTTTAAATTCGATATCATCTGCATTTACTCCCTCTAGCGCCAAAATTGTGCATCATGAAAAAAAATTAAATAAAGAATCATCATTCGCGCATTTCAAGCTTCGTAATGCAAAAAGAATTTTTTAAAGTGGACTATTAGTTGCAGAGGTATGATGTCTACAGACAGATGGACAGACAAAACAATAACATAAGCATGATTTTTTTACAAAAAACACGTTAAAAATATTGTAGTGTTGATTTATGATGCAGCATTTAAATCAAAAGTTCTGAAGTATGCAGATGGTAAAAAAGTAATTACGTTTGCCACTCATGATTTCCACATCATTGAAAATCAACTTCACAAATGGGGGAAATCAATCATAGCACCATATGCCAAAAACAAAAATGGTTGCCTGAGAAGGATCAGGCAACCATTTTTAAGTAAGGAAGATCAGGATCTTCCTTACTTAAAATTTTTTCCAGCTACAGTAAGGAAGATCAGGATCTTCCTTACTGTAGCTGGAAAAGTCTGAATGGATGGGTACTAGAATTCCAACAAAATTGGCTCATAAAGTGATGAATGAGTATTCATTTTCCCTTTAACTCTATACTTGTTTGTGGAAGATGACAACCTCAAGGCAGCATTAGCTAGTCAGTGTACAAGATTTCTAAAGAGAGACAATCTTTAATACAGACATATGACGTGGACCAGAAACATTAAACAGAGGTCATTGCTCTTTCCACATTAGTATATGACAATTGCTGAGGCACTGCGAAAAAAGTGAAATAGAAAATTGAATCTTTCAAAAACCGAATGTTGCACTTCAAAAAAAAGTGTAATTTTGAACTGTGTCAGATTTGACATATGGATGTAACAGCAATAACTTCAGATGTTCCACATAATAGAGTCATTAATAAAACAAGAGAAAGAAACATGCTCCATAAGAAAACAAACCATGAAAAATGCACATATGTGTTTTAGTAGGGTATTCATGTTTGGCCAGTGGGACCAAGCTTCCTTTTACTATTATTCTTAAATGTGTTAAAAGCATTTAAAAGTACATAAATTTTCCAGTTGGAATCATTACTCAGTCTCATCAAAAGGGATGGATAAGCAGAAATTAAATGGCTAGAAAAAGTGTGTAATAAAAGACTGCAATTTCTTTTTTAAATAATTACATTGTGGAAAGTCCCTTTAGAGCAATAAGTCTGAAGGCATTAAAAAGAGGAGGGAGAACAAAAGAAATCACTAGTACACTGGTCTTAGTTCATGATGGTTTAACATAACTTCTGTAGCTATTTAGTGTTAATCTGGACATACCTTTCAAAGACAAAGTGTAAAGGAAATGTCATAGATTTCATCATCAGATGTAGTCAGGGTTTGCACAGGCCCTGTGGAATCCTGGAAAAGCCTTGGAATTTTATTTCCAGTACTGTAGGTGTAGAAAGTTCTTGCATTTTCTTTCTTTCTTTCATCTTGAAGGGTTATGGAATAATCATAGGTTTTTCTGTTTAGGTGAAAAAGTATCACTTCTGCTGCTGAACAAGGTGATTTGCTACCTGTGAAAGCTTCTCTGATCAGCAATAGGGAGATATATATTGTTTCACTTCTTTCCATCATTGTAGAAGCTTCTCTGATCAGTAGGAGAGAGATAGATATTGTGTCACTTTCCATTAATGTAGAACTGGAATGGCTGCTTGGAATGACATCACTCAATTTTAATAGTGTAGATGATGTCATCTCTTCCATTGCATGTGGCTCTGCAAAGCAAAAGAGGTGTTTGGATAAAAGTAGGCATGTGCCGCTACAGCGAAACAGCATCTCCTTTCTGGACTTGGGCTCTTTTTCTACATGAACATTCAAGGCAGAACTGAAATGGGGGTGGGGGGTAGCAATTCTATATTTCTTCAAAGAAAGTGGGAAAACGTTTGAAAATGAAACAATACAGAATCACAGGAATGACATGATTGGATGTGAAATGGATGTCAATCTACCAGTATGTTGGAGATTTGATACACAAGATATGAATTTCCGTCATCTTCAATCTTATTGCTGAAGCTCACAAATCCAAAGAAATGTGCTTCGATACATCTGAAAGTGTACTTTGTTTGTATGCCATGTATTCATGAAGATTAATATTTTTTTCCTAGATTTCAATTATATTGTAAAGATTGAATAAAAATTGAACAGAAAATTTCATGTTATGAAAATCTGCAAATTGCATTTCAGGAACTCTATTATCTGTGCAATTTGATCTCTTTCCTACATTTGCAATTTTGAAGATATTTTAATATGTTGGGTTGTTTGTCATGTGAATTTCAAAGCCTAAAATCATATGTTGATCTAAGTTCTAAATCCTGGAGAAAAAAAAAATGTGTGCTTGAACACCCCCCCCCCCCCCTCCTCTTCCCCACCCCACTCTCTTTTATTTAAGTAAGCTGTATAAATTCTGGGTGATAGCTTCTAAAAAAGACAGGCATCAGCACTTTTTTCTTCAGTGAAAGAAGAAAGACATGCAAGTCCACAAAAAAACATTATAAAATTTTGAAAATAATGCTATGTAAGTAATACTGTGGATGGCACCTAAGATAATTTTAATCTATGATTCATGTTAGGAAAAAAATACCTGTTGATGGTTGACAGTGATCATGTTTCTATTGTTAATGCAGCTTTTAAGGAAACAATGACATCTCTGGAATGCTCCGGAAATTCCAATTCATATAAGTAGTTTCTTTCAGTAATGTCACATTTTCTGCTCCATTGGAATTTAAGGTTGATTTATATGTGGATTGCAATTTTTTCACAAATTTTAGCTGTTGAATTTGGAGGTTAACTCTTATTTAAGTATAATGTGTAATATAATGAGCATAGTTTATCATTTTACCCCTCTGGTAAAGGATTTTGCATTAAGAAAATCTGGAAAATGTGTAAAAACTCTCGGCTGTGTGAGGTTCATCCCACCCTTCAGTCATACATACATATCATTAAGCTGATCTCTGAGATTCAGAGGTTATCTCCTCAAAGAAAGACATGGTTCGTACGCGTCCTAGAAATCCTGAAAAAGTCCTGGAATTCCAATTTGTCTTGGAAAAGTCCTGGAAATGTAAAATTCTGTTACATGTCCTGGAATTTTATCCATTCCTGCCTTTTTGTCCCTGCACGATGTTCTGTAATTGAGGATTTTTCTACTGGCATAATTTATGTCTTTATCTGTCCAACCGGGGAGACCATATCTTTGCAATTATTAGTTTGATTTGTCAAATTCTTTTTGTATGGGGAAACTTAAAATGTGATAATGATGATCCATGCGTTCCGTGTTTTTTCAGATGCACAACTTTGCGATAGGGAACGCAAATGAAGATTGTATCGAATTTAAGATGCATTTATTTCATACAATTACTTCTAAATGTCCAATTGAAAAAATTATTTTTCCTTTCAATGGTATTTATATCAAAGAATATTTTAATTACAGTTACTTTTCAAATAATGCATAAATTTTCCACTAGGGGCGTAACAGTAAATCGCGATTTCCCCAGTATCTAACAGTTCGATTTGAAAAATTCTTCCTGCATCGGATACAGCTCTTGAGGGGCAATGTTTTGCATACAATTTCTCATTTTTGGTAAAAAATGGTTTGGCCACCAGGGGGCGTAAGTGTTTATTTTTGCTTCTGATGTATTTGCAACAAAATCTGAGCTGGAAACTTGATTGAAAAAATTTCTCCGTTGACCAATACCACTCACCTCAGAAAACTTTTTGAGAATACCTCCTGCTTAAAATAGTGCATAATTTTTTCACCAGAGGCCATACATGTATATCATATTTTTGTCCATATCTCTGTTTCTAGGAGGGCGATTTGAAAAATTCTGTCTTTGTTGGAGAACATTTTCGGTGCGAAATCTTTCTCATATAATTTCAAATAATTCTTAATGCACAAGTGTGCCACTAGAGGACATAAGTTCATGTTTCTGTTTACAGCAATATCTGCGGGACTAAAAACCCGATTGAAAGATATTCTCTTTTGATCAGATACGAAAACTCCTTGTGTATATTTTCTTCCCAAAATAATGCACAATTTTGCCGCTAGGGGGCACAAATATTTAATATAGTTTTCTCAATAGCCGTACTTCTAAATATCCAATTTAAAAAATTATTTTAACACCTGATACCATTTACCTTAAGGAACACTTTAGGTTTGTATTTCAGGAGGTTTGTATTTCAGGAGGTTTGTGGTTCACAGTTCTGCCACTAGGTGGTGTTTGTGTACTTTCATTTGCAGCCTATCTCTGCCTCTAAAAACTCTATTGAGAAATTTCTTTTCTTACTCTATGCCATTCGCTATAATAAAAATGGAGGGTGAATAATACTTTTGCTACAATAAGAAGATCCTCTTCAAATAATGTACAACTTTCCCCTACAGATTGTAAAGGTCAAAGCATTTTTCTTGCTATCACTTCTTCAGGGATACATATTTGAAAAATTCTTTTTCCTTAGCATAGCTTTTGCTATGAAGAATACTTTTTGCCAGTTTTCAACTTTTTCCATTATGCAGAATTCTTCTGCTAACATAGAGTTATATAATGTTTCCTTCATTATCTCTTCTTTTAACTGTTTGATTTGAAAATCATTCTTTCTCTAATACCTTCCTTCTGCCATGGGAAATGCTTTTTGTGCCATTTGTTAATTTTTGTAGCATACTTTTTAGCCATTGGTAGAAGAAAGTAGCTGATTTTTTTTTATTTATTTATTTATTTATTTTTTTTTTTTTTTGTGGGTTATTTTGACTTTTACTGAAATTTGCTAATGAATGCTTTATATAAAAATCTGCCATAAAATCAGATTGCTTTCTAATATCAGAAACTTAAATCTAGTTGTTTCTTAGTATTTTCTGAACAAATTAATCATTTTGTCTTCTATAATTAGGAGGCTGATAGGTCTGTAGTTCTTGAGGATCTCAGGAACTACAGACCTATCAGCCTCCTATCAGTGGTTTATAAAATCTTCACTTAAGTTCTTTCACACCGCTTGAAGGTAACACTGGACATGGCTCAACCGAGAGAACAAGCTGGATTCAGGAGTGGCTACAGCACTATAGATCATATACACGTACTGAGAGAACTAATTGAAAGAGCAAGGGAATATGAACTTCCATTGTGCTTGGCTTCTATCGATTATGAAAAAGCCTTTGATTCGGTGAAACCATCAGCAGTTACAATGGCTTTGAAATCCTGCGGTATTGAAGATGCATACATTAATATTATTAACAACATCTATGAAAATGCAAGTGCAAAGATTTGGCTATTTGAAAATACAACACACATAAAAATTGGAAAGGGAGTGAGACAAGGTGACACCATATCTCCCAAGCTCTTTAATGCCACATTGGAAAATGTCTTTCAATCACTGAACTGTGAAAACAAAGGGATAAAAATTAATGGAGATTATCTAACTCACCTTTGCTTTGCTGATGACATAGTCATTTTTGCAACTACCCCATCAGAGCTGCAGAGTATGATCCAGGAATTTGCGGACAAGAGTGAAGAAGTGGGATTAAAAATGAACTTTCAGAAGACAAAAGGGATGTTCAATGCTTTTACAAGAAATTAAGATTTATCGATTGATGGAAAAAAGCTGGAGATAACAGACACGTACATTTATCTTGGACAGCAGGTATCAAGTGAGGGTCACATTGATGAAGAAATTAATCGGCATACAAAACTTGCCTGGAGAGCTTTTGGAAGAAACAGCATAATTTTCAAGAGCAATATGCCATTATGTCTTAAAAGAAAAGTGTTTGATCAATGTATCCTTCCAGTGCTTACGTATGGTGCAGAGACGTGGACCTTAACTAAAAGAGAGATGCAATGGCTGCAGACAACTCAAAGAAGCTTGGAGAGGTGCATGCTTAGTGTAACCAGGAGAGATAAGAAGAGGAACTCGTGGATCCGAAAAATGACAAGAGTGGAAGACATCATAAATGGCAAATTTCAGTTAAGCAGCCAATCACAGAGTCACCACCCTATTATAGCATCCCAGCTGATATGCCACCTTCTCCTGGAGCCTTATCATTCTGAAGAGATTTTAGAGCTTTACTCACCTCTTCTCTTGAGATCCCACCAGTGCTTTCATCTCTCATTCCCCTCAATCATTCTTGTAAAAAATTTGTTATGAAGGATGCAGTTTATAACACCTACAGAGAAAATCGTGCTTCATGAAATATTGGAATTTTTAAATATGTCTTCTACAAGACAAACACACATACACATCTGTATGAAAATTTGAGAGAAAATTTGAAAAAGGTATGAGAAATCTTGGCATGCTGATGTTAATCTGAAAAGAAAGAAAAAGATGGAAAAAAATTCAGTGAGTGTGTTATCCTGGAATGCAGATGTCATGAAAAACAAATTTTCTTTTTAACATAACACACAAATTAGCTCCCCCCCCCACACACACACACACACACAGTGTCGTGTAAAAAGATGTTCCCACAGAAAGATGGATGACTTAGTGACAAAGTATATCCAAATATGAATTCATGTCATCTCATAAAAGTAATAATCACAAAAATAATGAAGGTATTTGGGTAAACATACTAGTCATGTTAAGAAAAATTAAAAAAACACAGGCTATTGACCTGGCTTTGATTTTGATCACCTATGAACTGTTGGAATAAGACTGGTTTGCAAGTGTTGTAACAATAGGTTAACCATTGTTGTCATTTACTGTATCTCACGTTATATATAATGTTGTCCTAGTGCCGGATGCAGTTTTGCCAAGAGCTTTCCTATTAAACAGTTATTATCAATTTTAAGATGAATTCGTAGATATCAATTGCGTACTTACTTTTGGGTTAGGCTTGGCCTCGGTATCATGACACCTTTGTTTACGCACTTTTAACATTGCTTGACGTATCTTGCACAGGTAACCCTGCATCCAGCCTGCAGACATAACCATATAGTTTCGACAGCTTCTTATTCCTCGCACTCAGTCTGATGAATTAATATTCCATTATACACTAGTTTTCATAAATTATAGAACAAATTAAAAAATTGTTAGAACTCAAAAAATATGCAACCAATTTGAATGAAATTTGGTGAAAATCTGCATTGTACCAAATGTTACAGGATATTGCAAGAACATTTTTTACAAAACATTTTTATTTTATGTTTTCTATAAAAAAAACATAAATCAGTATTCCAAAAATTAAATTAGAAAGTGTCTGAATATGGATTATGGTCAAATTATATTCAGGGGTAGAAAAATATTATGAAATCTGGTGGCCAGACATTGGACCGAAGGTGGGGGGAGGGGTATAATATCAAAGATATGTACACTGCTGTCCAAAAAATAGTACTTTACCCTCAGTCTAGCTTTTCTCTCCCTGGGAAAGGTACTCACTTGTTTTTTTTTTGTTTTTGTTTTTTTTGAGCCATCAGTTTGGAATGTAGAACTATGACTTGGAGATTGGAGAGTTGAAATGAGCTAGTCGAGTATGGTTTCAAAGCGTTTATTCAATTTGTTATAGCCAACACAGGTCTATGATATGAAAAGTAGCTCACATAAATTTTACAAATAATGCTGGATACATTGCAAACAAAAAGTAGTTTAATACACGAATAACCCAACATAGTAGTGCTCTGTCTTCTTGGGCTTCTTACATTCCTCATCACTTACTATTGCTTCTCGTTTTGATTTTCTCCACTTTGCTTGCATTTATTCTGCGAATTCCGCGGCATTGTCAAAAATGTTAATACGTTCACATGAAAACAATTTTTAAAATTTTAGTTTAAGCCACTGCGATATGTTCTTTATATGCATATTTGAATAGATCTCATTGAGGGCTTTAGAATGATACCATGCACAGTCATTTTGCACTCACAGTTGCCCAGATATACTGCGATTTTGTCAAAAGTGTTCACCGGTTCACAAGAAAACAATTTTTTAAATGTTCTGTGCAAACCATTGCAAAATGTTCTTTGTATATTTGAATAGATCTCGTCGAGAACTTTAAAGCGATACTACGCACAACCATGTTAGGATGTTAGGCTCACAGTTGCCGAGATAGACCTAGTCAAACGCGGCGGCACACCCGAAACTATTGCATCATTTGTTTTTCAAGTCACGATTAGTGTGCGGCACGTATTTTTAACACTATACAATTGGGACCTATTTTTGTCACAGGCGGTCAGCCATAAGTTGCCCCATACTATCCGCGAAGTTAGAGTTAGCCCTACATCAAAAAAGAAAACACATAATTTTTCTTGTTGTGAAAGCGCTTCCTTCATCTGACTTCTGAACAGTAATGCTCTCTGAAAACTTGGCGTGATGTTGTGCGGATCTCACTCCCCTGCAGTCTGAAAAGGGACTGAGCCAGGCAAGGTCAAGCGATAACATTCTGCCTCTGCATTGTTGGGCACTTAGTTTACTACACAGTCTTCATTCGATACTTATGCGCATGTATAAACTTTCGTTAGAACTGAGCTACTGTGTTTTAATAACTGTGAACGTAGTTATTTCTATGTGAGTGTGGTGTTTTATGATAACAAAGAAGTTTTTAAATAAAAAATGTGGTGCAAGTAGTGCTAAACAGGCGAAAAGGAACAAGTCCAGAAATTATGATGACACGTACATGGATTTCAGTTTCACGTGCACTGTTGTTAGGAATGAAGGACATCCTCAGTTTGTAATCTGTGCGCAATCTGCCTGAATACAAGCTAGTAATGTAAATAACTATTCTCTTTTTAAAAAATACCACAAACTCGAATCTGGGCAATTTTTTTTTTAATTTTGGGTACAGGGGTGTTGTACAGAAAATATGACATGTGAAGGGCATTCTCAAAAAGTTTGGGAACCCCTGGGTTAACCTATTGTTACAACATGAACTTATTCCACATAATATATATGGCTAATGGTCACATTTGGACATAAAGGTATAACTGGTTTGCAAGGTTTGTATTTCCAAGTGTGTCATTATGGTTGTTGCCAAATGATAGGCATGATTACCAAATGATGGGAATAAAATAAAGACTATCAGTGTTGCAGTTGAAGAAGTAGATATTTCAATGCTTTCACAAAGCATTGAAAAGTTGATGAAAGAAGCAGCTTTCATAGTATTCTTCCGGAGAGGCACTACTGGTGTATCTGATTAGGTCTTCAGTGGGTAACATCCTTTTTATGCTCACATTCTTTTTATGCCCAGTGAGATGTCTAATAATGTTTAAAATGTGCTGCCAGTGTAGACTGTAGTACCAACAGAAGTTGAAATGGGAATTTTTATGCACACCGAAAATATCAAAGTCATTGATTTTATCCGTGTCTATGAGGATGAGTTTCACAATGGTTGGATTACATTTCATACCAATCATATAACCTTTATCCTTGTCTATGAGGATGAGTTTCACAATGGTTGGATTGCATTTCATACCAATCATATAACCACAGGATTTGAAAATTTGATGCAACTGGTACGAAGACTGGTCAGTTAAATGAATTGCCCATTAACATCTGAAGAATGTAGAGTAGGGGAATTCTTGACTTCAACTTTTGAGATTGCCCATCAAACCACTAGCGAATTAGTGGTGAGTGGCAATGGCTTTAATATTATTGTATTCAAGGGTGAGAATGCAATAATATGTAACTAGCGCATTTTTGCAGCTACCTTCTATTTGTTGTCTGCGTATTGCATATTTCCTATCTCTACAAAAATAATTTCTGTTTTCTTCTGTGTTTCAAATTTAGTTTTGTACATTGCTTCATATGAATGAAACTCTTTACTAAATAATTTGTAAAGTTTGAATATAATTAAACCTTTTTTCGTTTTTTCAGATAATGTTCTCCGCAAGTTTCAAAGGCTCAGTGGCTTTCTTTTGCTACAGCAACGGGTGAAAGGGCTGTTTTTCAAAAGCTTGCACCATTCAAAACGAAACTGGGCTTCTTGGATTGTGAGGCTGGTTTTTCCATTCATCTTAAACTTGCTTATGTTGTGGGTCAATGAAACAGTTCTGATCCGTGCTGATTTGGAAAAACCACTGGTACTGGATCTAAAAGCAGTTTATGGGGATTTACAAGGTTTTTACCATTATGACAAACCAGAAGCCAAAGACTTTGCTGAAAATTTTTTAAAGCCTGTATTAACATCTTCAGGAGTTGAAGCAGCAAAAGTTGATGATCCACAGAATTATGCCATAAGTTTTGGTCAGAAAAATTTTCTGAAATACATAAATGAGCTTATTATTGGAGGTTCTGCTAGTTTTGACAATGGCACACTTAATGTGACAGCCTGGTACAATATCGTTCCATATCACTCGGCACCGATGGCCTTAAATGCCATGGATACAGCTCTCCTGAGGTATTTTTCAGGCTCTAAGAGTGCTTTTATTAAATTGACAAATGCACCATTTCCATCTATAGTAGTCGGAACTGCTGGTAGAGGCGGCATCTCATATCGAAAATTAGTTGCAACTGCTTTTTTGCCTTTGTCATTGGCTTTTATGTCATGTAGTTTTATTTTTGTTCCCATTTATGAGAATGCCTCCAAATCCAAATTATTACAGCTGATGACAGGTGTGTCAGCATTCACATACTGGTTAGTGATGTTTTCATGGGACATTTTGATTTACTGTGCCTGCTGTATAATTCTTCTCATACCTTTTGGCTTTTTTAATGGACAGGCCTTCTTTGGTCACTCAGAACACATTGGTAAGTAGAAGTTTCATTGCATTAGAAGTGTATTGCATTACATACTATTTCTACAAACTTGTCTGACGTAATTAGTAAATTGAATTTTCTTTCCTGATAGACATGCAGCATTTTTAATCCCATTTTAAACTACACTGTCTTAAGTTATTTTATCTTATTCTCCTTATACAATAATATGATAAAATGACAGTTCTCTGTTTGCACATTTTATTTCAGTGCTTTGTTTTTCAAGTCATATTATCAGTTGTATGACTGCAGCATGAAAATGATAAAACGTATAGGCATAAATAATTTTTATTTGCAAAAACTTCTTCTTATTCTTAGTGTCATGGTTTTGAATATTTTTGTCCACCTTGTTTGTTGAAACACTGAAACGTGCAGTAATTATTTCTTCATTTTCGATGTTTTCCTAATCTATATGACAATCCTTTTTAGTGTAGTATCAGATCAGTGCTATTCGACTTTTTTTTCTTCAGAATATTTGGTTCATTTTGATCTATAACAATTATGTTTTGTATATCTGGTACTGTATTTACAATGTACAAATCAGCTTTTTTACAAATCATTTATAAAACAGCCAACTTGACATTTTTACGAGATTTATGTGTTGCAGATATTGTACAAGGTAAACAATTCAATTGCTAAAGGATTATTAACATAACAATCCAAATAGCCAGAGTTGCCTGGTTTACTGTTCATCATGTAATATCACATCATAAAACATGAACACTACATTGCCCTGGACAGGATCACTGTCTCTAAAAGGTCAATGTTAAGATTAATTAAGCTACTTTGTTCTAGCTCCTTGTGTCATCTGCTCATGATTACATCACTTTCTTCCATGGAGTGTGGAGATGGGATGTCACCTCATGTGAAGTTGCAGTGCAAGATTTTTGAGTGTCATATTTCTAGCGACATTAGTTTTTGCTGATGAAAACAAAGTAGAGAAATGCCACTCAATCCATTAGTCAATGGCATACATGCATAGCAGGATTTACTCACCATGTATCGTAGTACTCACATTGGTACTTATACTTTCTGTTCAACACGTTATTTTATACATCAGATATATGCCGCATGGTCCCAAGTTTCAGGCTTAATCTTAATTATGACAGCATACTATAGATATCAAGAATAAAAACATCCATTAAGTCTTACCCTGTTGCTCCACTGTCATGCAGCTCTTTCGTCGTGTGCGTCACCATTCCTTCAATCTAACTCTACTTGCTGGTACAAATGTGCTCCAAGGTTGACCATGTATTCAATTCGTTATATATGCATGCTAGTATATAAAATAAAAAAAAAATGTTTAATTGTGTAAGCCTAAAATCATCTACAGTATTTATAAACTTTAAAAAAAAGACAGGTCTCCTTGCATACAAAACTAAAAGACATTCTGCTTCACAACAGTTTTCAGTTGTAGCACTCCACACCCTCAGTGTAAGTGCACCAGCTTATGTGGACCAATTAAGTGCAGAGTTATACAGCAAATGGATGATGTCTGAGCCAAGGATTAAGCAAAAACACAATTCAAAAGACAATCTTTTAAAAAAAATATGACATCTGGGAACGACGTCACACTCTTCTCTGTGTCTATCCGCCACTCATCGGACGCGTTTCGTTCAGGTTTCCTTCCTGGCGTCTTCAGTGCTACTATTGTTGGGATGTTCTTCTTGATTGTTCCTTGGGTAGTAGGGTGCTCTGACTTCGGGCCTCAGGCATACATCATCTAATGCTCCGTGTCCTCTCTCTGCTAGATCTGTAAATGTTTTTGTTTTAATCTACATTCTTTCCTTGTAATTCTATTCTCAATTTCAATTAAGTTTCTCCAGGTGAACAGCAGGTAAACTGAAGCATACTGTTGCAGTAGTTTTCTCGTGTTTTTTCAGTCATAATTGATTCTGCTATTAAAATTGACTTCATGTGTTGTGTTGCCTTTTTATTTTAGTCTCTTCTCAAAGCGGGACAGCCGGATTGTTTACGCAGTATTCAACTAACGATGTGTTATTTTCTTTTTTGTTTAAGTTAGTCAAGTGTTCATATAATCTTATTTTTAAATTTCTTTTGGTAGATCCTATGCATTGCATTATTATTTCTTTATTTTGATTTATTATTGGAATGCTGTACACTCCTGCCTTTTTTAGAATGGAGGTACAGTCTTTACTATTTGATATTACTGTTCTTATGTCCTGGACTGTAGTACCAAAGTCAATATTATTCTTTTTACACTGTTTCTTTAAGATGGAGTGAATCTCGGGTAAGTATGGTATTGATCAGCAAACGTGATTTTACTTTTTTCAACTCCTACTGTTGCTGTTCTTTTATTGGGGTTATTATCCTTTATTATGTCACTTATTGTTGCTATGCTAAACCCAAATTGTTAGGCTACTTCCTTAATCCATTTAAGTTTTTTATGCAACATCTCAGTGTTAGATGAATATGTGTAAGATCTCTTAACAAATGATCTTATTGCTGCTAGCTTATAACTTCTTCGATGTGCTGAATCTGCAAGTATAATGTTGACCACAAATCCTGGTTTGTGGTATACTTTATATTTTATTCCTTTATCATTATCTTTTGAGAAAACGATGTCAAGAAAAGGTAATTGGTTATTATTTTCAATTTCTACTGTAGCATTGATGGATTCATAGATATTGTTGTATTTGTCAATAAACTGCTGTAGTTCACTTGGTTCACTATTCCAACCAACAAAGATGTCATCTAAGTATCTTCCAAATTTTAATGGTGTTGTCGAATTATTCTGCATTATGGATGTTTCAATATTTTTAATATTACCTCTATATTAATATGTTAATCATAACATTTAAAGGGCAATATATAGATATGTCAAACCGTATTATGACAATTACAAATATACAATTAATAATGCACAAGGTATAATACAAAAGATTCAAATAATAAATAATAATAGACATAATAATGAAACGAATATAGCGTATGAAATCCGTTTATTTTCGTGGTGTAGTCAGCACAAATATTCGCCAAGCTTTCGCACTCCACTGGGAGGCTTTTTCAAGACAATAGTAGACATAAAAATGCAAAGAATTAGAACATGTAAAGAACGAAGATGATTTTTGAAAATGATGCGGGTGACATCACGAGCATATTACATGAATTTTTATCACGTAATTATTCAGAATGCAGCGATGTGTTTCCATCTTTTAATAACACATGCCAAACCATTGGTAGTTCGGTAGAGACTATAACATTGCATGCCACTTTGCTGGATAGGATTTCCACTGTTTCCCTGATGGCAGTCTCTTTGAAATTCGTGTAAGGGGCAATTCTTCTAATATTTTTTCATACAGGAGCGGCCGAGCAATTCAGGACTTCTCTGGTGAGGGCTGTATTCTGCATGTCCTGGTTCACACTTCGTACGTGTGCTTTACATCTAGTGTCCAAGGAGCGTTTTGTCATTCCTATATATATATCTTTTCCATTATACATAATATCTAAGGTATTTTACCTGATATTGTCAGAGTATTTCTCACGTTGGTTGCTCTGTGAGGCACGTGCTCCCGGCCCCGTGAGGTCTCTTACGTTACGGACCTTTGGTTAGTTATAAAAATTTGGCAGAAATAAATCAGTTAGGTTATATATTTTCAGTTTCACATTCATTCACTTGCACAGTCAAACGTTTAAAATTTACTATTAATTAAAAGATTTTAGTAGAAAGAGTTATACTCATCGGGTCAGGAGACGTCTCACACATGGTTTGTTATTATGGCGAGCGAATACCAAGAAATTAACCAATGAAAATTCGCTACCCACATTTCAAAATTACTTTAACCTCGAACTCTCCAAAGTACAACAGGCTGCATTACAGAAGGGTAAAAAATTTGTGTACCCGCAGAAGATTCCCCCAACTGAAAGGTGTATTCCAAAAATCGAGACCATCATTCAAAGTGTCCCATATACACACAAACCAACTTTAAGATTTAAGTTATATAGAAATATATTGGATGAATATAATATGCAGTCAAAAAAAGAAATTAAACTTGGAAAGATGACATATGAAAGACAACAACTACTAGACTTCAAAAAAGACCCTACTATTGTAATTTGTGAAGCATATAAATCAAATCAGTTAATAATACTAGATAAAAGTGAATATATTGTTGAAATGAACACAGCTTTTGAGGAATTAAAATGTGAGATAATTAAAAAAGACCCTGTGGACTCTCAGATAAACTTTTTAGCAAAAATAAAAAATCATAGTTAACTTCCTTCAGAAATTACCAGAGCCTATCCACCAGTAGGTACTGTAGTTCCAAGTATTTTTGGGAAAATAAAAACCCATAAACCTGATAGACCATTTAGAGTTATTGTTCCAAAATCAAAGTCCCCTCTAATAAATCTAGAAAGGAAATTATACAAATTATGGCCTCCTTTTTCATGAATAATGAATACTGTTTAAAAAACAGTTTAGAGTTCATTGACAAAATAAAATCTATTAATATTACACTATCTGACATGTTTATGGCAAGTTTAGATGTTAAATCATTATTCCCAAGTACCCCTGTACCAAAAGACATAGACATTATCATTAAAGAGTTAAAAAATAAATCTCACTTAAATAATACACAATTACAAGAGTTATTTAACATTTTATCCTATATTTCTAATAACAATTACTTTGAGTTTGACAAAAAAATCTACAGGCAAAAAGTAGGAGCCCCAATGGGATCCCCATTATCTTCTTTATTTTCAGAAATAATCATGAGTGATATAGAAAACAAAATTATTAAAAAACTACCAAACCCACCTATCATTTATTGTAGATACGTCGATGATATTTTTATTTTATTTAAATTAAAACAAGAAGAACTTGAAATATTGAAGAATAAATTTACCACTTGTTACCCAGAGATTGAATTAACTTTAGAATTTGAACAAAATGAAAAAAATTCCTTCTTAGACATTGAAATAATAAAAAAGACTTAAATTTGGAATACAGAGTTTTTAGAAAACCAACCTATGTACCTATAATGATCCTATATCAATCTGAACACCCAAAAACTCATAAAATAAATGGTATTAGGAATTGGGTAAAAAGAGCTTTCACACATTCCTCAAATAGAAAATACAGAGAAGAAGAAATCCAGTGGATTATTAACACAACCAAACAATTTGGATATGCTACAAAAACTGTCAAAAAGCTGATTTTTGAATACAAGATGAAATTAAGAGTCTAGACAAAACATCCCAAAAAGAAATACAAATTTTCAGGTTCTTTCCCTTTTATTAGAGGACTAAGTGGAAAATTTTTAAGATTAATGAAGAAACACAACATTATTTTTGGACATTCAGTTCAGAACATTGGTGACTTAATTATAAAGAAAAAAAGTAACAATAATATACTACAATCAGCAGGCGTATATGAAATTCCTATTATTTCACAGAGTTCTGAAGACCACATATCATACATTGGCAGCACAAAAAATAGATTAATAAAAAGATTACATCAACACATAAAAAACTGGAACAAAAAAGAAGAAAAAACAGCACTTATCCAACACTGTGTTAAACATAAACAATACCTTGATTTTGAAAATATTAAATTACTAACCACCCACACAAACGAAAAAGAATTAAGAATTTCCGAAAGCGTTATAATTGAACAAAAAAAAGATAAAATATGCAACTTACAAGACCCCACCACACTAAACGCAGCCTGGAAATCACTTATAAAAAAAGAAAAAATCCTTAAAAAAAGCCAAAAAAAAAAAAAAGAACATAACAAAAAATTACACCAATAAACAAAGAGGAAAAAAGAAAAAAAAACTACACCTGCTTCTATGAACAAATAATAATAGCCCAAAAATATTTACACAAAAGAATTATACTTATGACTGATACCTACCAACTCTTCCAATAGGTGGCGACACATTAGAAACAAATCACCTAACACATAGAGACACACACTATACTTACGACTGATACCTACCAACTCATCCAATAGATGGTGACACATTGGAAACAAATCACCTAACACATACACGGAGCAAACCTTCCATTGATTCCCGACATGCAACTCCAAAACCACACACACACAAGGAACCCTCGTGTAGAAATAATGGCCCGAAGATGGCGGTAAATGTACCGCAGAAAGTGTTCGCCATAATAACGAACCACGTGTGAGACGTCTCCTGACCCAATGAGTATAACTCTTTCTACTAAAATCTTTTAATTAATAGTAAATTTTAAACATTTGACTGTGCAAGTGAATGAATGTGAAACTGAAAATATATAACCTAACTGATTTATTTCTGCCAAATTTTTATAACTAACCAAAGGTCCGTAACGTAAGAGACCTCTCGGGGCCGGGAGCACGTGCCTCACAGAGCAAACAACGTGAGAAATACTCTGACAATATCAGGTAAAATACCTTAGATATTATGTATAATTTAATTAAAATCACGTTTATAACATAAAACAACCTATAAGGTAGTCTCATGAATTGCATTTTTTGTAATATCTTTTCCATGTTGTCAGGATATACCAACGGTATAGCGTACACACCCGCATTTTCTTTCTCACACTGTCTCTCCTTGCAACTTGATATTATATGTGATAACAGGGTTGGGGACTTCATTGCTATTAATATGCTATATTTGCGTAATAAATTATTGAACCAATATGTAAAGCCTGGGATATATGTGATGGATCCTGCATATCTCATTGTCCTACTAGGCTATTTTGCTATTGCTGATATTATACGATATCTCACATTATCAATTTCTTTATTATTTAGGTAGTCGGGTTTGCATATGTTCTATAGAACCACATTCTGAATGCAGAAAGTTTGTACTCCTTTGGGCAGTGCAAATCAGGAGCGATAAGTTTTGGTACTGCGGGCGGTTTATAATAAATGTTAAAATCAAAGCTGGATGTTCTATTTCTTCTGAGTGCGACGTCAAGATAATTCAATGTCCCATCTTTCTCAAGCTCCATGGTGAACTTTATTGTATTGTGTAGGTAGTTTATCTTGAGCATGAAATCCTTTAATTCATCTACTCCATGTTCCCATATGAAGAATATGTCGTCAGCATAGCAGATTTCATGAGCAAGATAAACAACCTACACAATACAATAAAGTTCACCATGGAGCTTGAGAAAGACGGGACATTGAATTATCTTGACGTTGCGCTCAGAAGAAATAGAACATCCAGCTTCGATTTTAAAGTTTATTATAAACTGACTGCAGTACCAAACCTTATCCCTCCTTATTCGCACTGCCCAAAGAAGTACAAACTTTCCGCATTTAGAGCGTGGTTCTATAGAACGTACAACGTATGCAAACCCAACTACCTAAATAATAAAGAAATTGATAATATTTACAGCTAAGGTCTAAAGGCTGGATATAAGAAGGATGACATAGACAGAGTACATACTTAGGACTGTGAGAAATCGTATAATATCAGCAATAGCAAAATCGCCTAGCAGGACAATGAGATACGCAGGATCCATCACATATATCCCAGGTTTTACATATTGGTTCAAGAATTTATTACGCAAATACAGCATATTAATAGCAATGAAGTCCCCGACCCTGCTATCACATATAATATCAAGTTGCAAGGAGAGACAGTGTGGAAGAGAAAAGGCAGGTGTGTACGCTGTACTGTTGGTATATCCTGACAACATGGAAAAGATATATATATAGGAATGACAAAACGATCCTTGGACACTAGATGTAAAGAACACGTATGAAGGGTGAATCAGGACATGCAAGATGCAGCCCTTGCCAGAGAAGTCATGCATTGCTCTGCCCCTCCTGTATGGAACAATATTAGAAGAATTGACCCTTACACAAATTTCAAAGAGACTGACATCAGGGAAACAGTGAAAATCCTATCCAGCAAAGTGGCATGCAATGATATAGTCTCTACGGAACTACCAATGGTTTGGTATCCATTATTAAAAGATGGAAACACATCGCGGCGTACTGAATAATTACGTGATAAAAATTCATGTAATATGCTCGTGATGTCGCCCGCGTTATTTTCAAAAATCCTCTTCGTTCTTTACATGTTCCAATTCTCCGCATTTTTGTGTCTACTATTGCCTTGAAAAAGCCTCCCAGTGGAGTGCGAAAGCTTGGCGAATATTTGTGCTGACTACACCACGAAAATAACGGATTTCATACGCTATATGCGTTTCATTATTATTCAACTCTGGTGTATTTAAAATAAAAATAATAGACATGATATCAATAAATATTTTCTTGCAAGTCTTGATGTGATAGCACTGTATCCCAATACTCCAACTGATGTTACCATAGAACTTATTGAAGACACACTGTTAAAAAATGGAATTTAAAAAGTAGAAGTGGACAATATAAAAATAGCCCTTCAGTTTATTACTAAGATTAACTACTTTTGTACAAAGGCAAGATTTAACAACAACAGAGGGGAGCACCTATGGGATCTTTGCTCTCAGGATTTTTAGCAGAGGTAAGTACTACAAAATATTGAAACATCCATAATGCAGAATAATACGACAACACCTTTAATATTTGGACATACGTAGATGACATCTTTGTTGTTTGGAATTGTGAACCAAGTGAACTTCAGCATTTTATTGACAAATACAACAATATCTACGAATCCATCAATGTTACAGTAGAAATTGAAAATAATAACAAAGTACCATTTCTTGACATGCTTTTCTGGAAAGATAATGATAACGGAATAAAATATCAAGTATACCGTAAACCAGGAATTGTGGCCAACATTATACCTACAGGTTCAGCACATCCAAGAAGTTATAAGTTAGCAGCAATAAGATCATTTGTTGAGAGTGCTTACACACATTCATCTAACACTGAGATGTTACATAAAAAACTTAAATGGAATAAGGAAGTAGCCCAACAATAAATGGCATAATAAAGGATAATAACCCCAATAACTCAGAATAGCAACAGTAGGAGTTGAAAAAAGTAAAATCACGTATTGCTGGTCAATGCCATACTTACCCGAGATTCACTCCATCTTAAAGAAACAGTGTAAAAAGAATAATATCGACTTTGGTACTACAGTCCAGGACATAAGAACAGTAATATCAAATAGTAAAGACTGGACTTCTATTCTAAAAAAGGCAGGAGTGTACAGCATTCCAACAATAAATCAAAATAAAGAAATAATAATGCAATACATAGGATCTACCAAAAGAAATTTAAAAATAAGATTATACACTGCCGGACAATTGCTAAGGACGGATGACAATAGCAACGATATCAACCATAAAATGGAAGGCAGGAAAATGTGGAAATTAGCATAAGTGCGGGATACAGTAAGGCGTGTTGTGCGTATGCAAATTTTGGATTGCCGAACTTGTTCGTGACTTCATAGCGCTGATAAGAGATATAAAGGATTTGACGCGTATTGACCGTTGTTGTTCAAACACAAAGTTGAAAGGGAAAGAATCAATTGACGAACTTGCAATTTTAAGTATATCTTCCCGACATCACCTAGATGATTTTACGCGTGGCCGTATTGTTGGCAAGATTGAAGAAGGGCGAAAAATAACAGATGTTGTCAGGGAGTTTGACCTCAGCCACAATGTTGTTTCAAGGCTTTGGAAATCATTTCAAACAAATGGAGAGTGTAGCAAAAGTCACGGGGGAGGTCGTGTTCGCAGTACGACATCTGCAGAAGATCGGTACATAGTGCTATCAACAAAAAGACACCGACGCAGCACAGCTAGTGAGGTAGCAAATCAGTTTGTGGCTGCTACTGGCAAGCGGATCTCCCGAAAAACTGTCGCCAGACGTTTGCATGAAGGAGGACTATAGGCCTGCCGTCCTGTTTTGTGCATCCCATTGTCCAGACGTCACCGTACCGTTTTGCGATGGTGCCATCAACATCGCAATTGGACTGATAACGACTGATCTGCTGTCCTCTTCTCAGATGAGAGTAGATACAGTCTATCGTCTGATTATCGACGACAACTGATCTGGCGTGATAGTGGTACTGCATATTGTCCAGCAAATATACAGGAAAGGGACCGATATCCGACATGTAGTGTCATGGTATGGGCTGGCATCATGATCAATGGCCGTACGTCGCTCTATGTGCTTCCAACTGGGACTATGACTGGCCAACGATACATTAATGATGTTCTGCTACCTCATGTTCGCATGTTCCGTGGTGCTGTCGGTGATAGATTCATTTTCATAGACGACAACGCAACTTGTCATCAAACAGTCGCTGTCCAGGAGTGTCTTGAGAGCAAGGATATTCAACGCCTCGTGTGGCCAGCACGTTCTCCAGATCTGAATCCCATTGAAAATGTGTGGGATGCTTTGGGGAGGAGTTTTGCTGGTTGCCAATGCCCTCCAATAAAAAAAGGACACCCTCATCCGTGCACTGACAGAAGAATGGGATAAATTACCCCAACAGCTGCTTGATAATGTTGTGCAAAGCATGACACGACGTCTGGAATCTTGCATCGCCCTCCATGGTGGCCATATCCCGTATTGACATCTTACGCCGGAACGCCTGTGGACGGTAATTGCATTTTTTTTACGTTTACGTATTCTGCACAAAATGGCCTGTTTGTCCCTTGAACACGTTCCAAAGCCTTCTGGATTTCAGAGCACAATAAATTGTCTTTCTTGTAATGTCCTGGCATTCTGACATTATTTTATTTCACTTGGCATCCAACCACACTTACTTTTTTATGCGCTATATAGCCGTTTATGATCCGTCCTTAGCAATTGTCCAGCAGTGTATGACCACTTGGCTAACTTGAACAAAAAGAAAATAACACATTTTAAGTTGAAAACTGCATAAACAATCAGGCAGTCCACTTTTGGAAGAGACTAAAATGACAGTGCAACACAACACATGGAAGTCAATTTTAATAGCAGAATTAATAACGATTGAGAAAACGCGGGAACACAGCTGCAACATTAATGCTCCATTTTACGGGCCATTTGCCTAGAGAAACTAAATTGAGTTACAAGAAAAGAATGAAGAATAAAACAAGAACATTTATAGATCCAGTGGAGAGAAGGCATGGATCATTTGATGATGTATTCCCAAGGCTCGACGTCAGAGCACCCTACTACACAAGGAACAATCGAGAAGAACATACCAACAATAGTAGCACTGAAGACACCGGAAAGGAAACCTGAGCAAAACGCATCCGATGAGAGTACCACATGGGAGAGTACGACGTGGTTCCCAGATATCAGATTTTTGTTAAAAGATTGTCTTTTGAATTGCATTTTTGTTTAATCCTTAGCGCGGACATCGTCCATTTGGTGTATAACTCTACACTTAGGTGGTCCACGTCAGCTGGTGCACTTATACTGAGAGTGTGGAGTGCTACAATTGTAAAATGTTGAAGCAGAATGTCATTTAGTTTTGTATGCAAGGAGACCTGTCTTTTTTTTAAAAAAAGTTTGTAAATAAATGATTTTAGGCTTACACAATTAAACATTTTTTTTAGAATTTTATGTACTAACAGGCATATATAACAAATTGAATACATGAAGTCAACCTTGGAGCACATTTATACCAACAAGTAGAATTGGATTGAAGGAATGGCGATGCACATTACGAAAGAACTTCATTACAGTGGAGCAACAGGGTAAGCCTTAATGGATGTTTTTATTCTTGATATCTATAGTACACTGTCATAATTAAGATTAAGCCTGAAACTTGGGACCACACAGTGTATATCTGATGTGTAAAATAACGTTTTGAACAGAAAGTACTAATGCGAGTACTGCAATATTGAGTACAGAAACACATATATTCTTGCTTCTCATACATTCATTTTGAGATAGAGCAAATGTACTATAGTGTCCCACCTTTTTGTAAAGCGAAGAGCTTAAAGTAGCAATGTTCAACACTGCTGATGAAAACAAAATAGAGAAGTGCCACTCAATTGATCAGTCAATGGCATACATACGTAGCAGGATTTGTTCACAATGTCACACCTTCGTACAGCAAAGAGCCTTCGTTATTGGTTTGGATGTCATCTTTGCCGCACGGCTTATGTGTTGATGTAAGACAGCCTTGATCAAAGTCAATCGTCATTCTGTGGCATACAAACAACTCTTGGGAACAAGAGTTGCTCTTTTTTTATTTTAATCTTAAGGTTTGCCAAGAACCATTCGAAATAAACAATATCATCTAACCTCTGCACATTGTTGACAAACAGCAAGGAAGCAAAGGACAGAACCTTAGCGAAAGATCAAGTGTCATGACACAATGCAGATGTGGTGGCATTTTATGTCATAAACTGCTGATAAACGGTGTGTCCCCACCAGTTAAAGTTCAAGCTAAATTATGTTCTACAGTATTTATACTATTGTGAAAGAATAAGTTTTGCCTTTTTTCTTCGAAAATTCTGCATAAACCGAAGAATTTGCAGCAGCAATAATGCAACCTGCAGAAATATGTTTGCACTCCCATTTGCTGGGGTATGTCTTAAGCTTCTTTTGTGATATTATTTCTTAAATGCAGTCCTTTCCCTTCTTTTTTGATCACTTTGCTTTTTTAATAGAGCCATGTTTGTTAATCCTGTGCTGATTTCTGATTGCTATGTACAGTATATGAGATATGTGCTTAAAATGTATCTTTCATCATTAATTAATAAATGCACACAGGCACAAATACACGTCTAGCACGATAGCAGGCCCAGCTCATAAACACACGCACATAGTTAACAATGGATAAAGCATAAATGTATAGTATACAACCATTCACAATGCAAAGACATCGTAAAAAAAGTGCAGAATACTATTACTTACTGTAACGTTTTAAACTCATTTGCATACCTGTCAACCTCTTGAGGTGATAATCTGTACACTGGACCAACAAAAACCTTACAAAGACTAAATTACCCTTACACACAAAATGTGTTACACAAATTTTACAAGCTCAACAGTTTAATAACAGCAACTGATGTACGTGTATTAATTTTTTGCATATTTAAGCAATTTAATCTTAGAGTGTGTTGTATTATATTCAACACATGTATGTTTTGTTTTTTCCCAAAATGTAATCAGTGGGTTTAAAGCCAATGACACAAGTGTCAATGTTTATTTTACAATGTAAAAAAGATGTCAGTGTATCTGCATTCAGGGACTTCCTATGGCTTGTATGGATTTTCTTCATCATGGAGAAAGATCTTTTACAGTCAGCATTATTGTGAGGCATAGTAAGTAGTCACTGAATACTCACTTAAGATTTGGGAAGCAGATGCCACCAGTACTTGTTCTCAGGCTTATAATATCCAGCTAGTAGTAGCTACAAAAGCTCTTTTTCTGGCCACTGTCTATCAGTACAGGCACACAGTCATCAGAGATCATACAATAGTTACTAAACTCATCCTTTAGAGCTTCCTGATCAAAGTGTGAAGCAAAGGTGTCTGCTAATCTGCAAATATGTGTGTACTTCGGGCTGTTTTTGAGGGTTGAGTAAAGTACTTCAGATCTTTCAGCACCTGATTTTCAAATGGAAATTTATCCACCATCTTTCTCACTACTGTATACCTGCTAACCTGAGAAAATTCAAATGTGTAAAATTGCGCATGAATGACATTTCTAATAAAATTTTTTAAACTATGCGCGAACAACATTTATAATTATTTTTTTAACTATGTGCAAACAACATTTATAATGAATTTAACTATGTACAAGTAAAAATAAATGCAAATATTTGTGCATTTTATAATTTTTAGATGTTTATAATATAAACAAATTATATCACATTTTGATACCATACTCAATGTTTTCCGTCGTCCGTAGCGGACCGATGATTTCCATAGCATACTCGATGTTTTCCGTCGTCTGTAGCGGACCGACGATTATCATAGCAGGCTTGATGTTTTCCATCGTATGTTGCGGACCGATGATTTCCATAGCATACTCGACATTTTCCGTCGTCCGCAGTAGACCAACGATGTTTTCCTTCGTTCGTAGCGGACTGACGATTATCACAGCATGCTTGATGTTTTCCATCCTCCGTAGCGGACCGACGATTTCCCTAACATACTCGACGTTTTCTGTCGTCCGCAGTGGACTGACGATTTCCATAGCATACTCGATGTTTTCTGTTGTCCGTAGCTGACCGATGATTATCATAGCATGATTGATGTTTTCCATCGTCCATAGCGGACCGACGATTATCATAGCATACTTGATGTTTTCCGTCGTCCACAGTGGACCGACGATTTCCATAGCATATTCGACGTTTTCTGTCGTCCACAGTGGACCGACGATTTTCATAGCATACTCGATGCTCGATGTTTTCCGTCGTCTGTAGAGTACAATCTATTTCCATAGTAACTACGTAAAATCCACAGTAGTTGGAATCTCTGAATCTTTCTTCCACCGCATAATCTTTATTCAGCGTCAAGCATAACAGTGTGCACGGAGAATTTACTGTACCGAAGTCTCGACGATGACAATAGGGCACGGGGTGTTCTGGCACACAAAGGCACAAAATTCCCATCTCTGTTATATATTTTATTTATTGGGATATTTTTAACAGAAAATACAGAAAATTTTAAAAATCCGGAAGAAAAGTTCTTCCGGCCGGAAAGCCTGAAGACCATATAAAAAACGGAAAACTTCCGCAAATTCCGGAAGAGTTGGCAGGTATGATTTAAACTGAAACATTAACAAATATTTCTCAAGGAAGATTTTAAAAAAAAGTGTTTTTTAAATATGCAGAAATGCGTAAAAAATACCTATCTATGCGTAAAATCTTAAATAACAGTTAAAATGCGTAAATTTTACGCGTAAAAGTTGGAAGGTATGCTACTGCTACATAAAAGTTTCTCACATCTGCGAAAAATAACTTTTTATCTGCACCATTAAGTTCCATTTCTTCCATTAATGGAGAGGCCTACTGCTAGTGTGATGTCATCGTGCTGCACCTCGCGATTATTGAATTTGATTTGCCTCAAATGAGCCTTTTTTTTTTTATTATGGAATATAATTATGTTAAGAAATTTATGGAATAAAATTTTATTTAAAATTACAGGACAAAGGAACATCGCTAGAAAAAAAAAACTATGATTAAGGGAAAAGACTTTCACTCCGTCCTATTTCCATTTTCGAGACATTTTTCTTTATTTTCGATCTTATATATTAAATGTTTAAACAATAATACAGTGCAGGGAAAACATTGCAAGAAAAAAAACGAATTCAGAAGAACCATTTGCTGTTTTTAGCTTCCTTTCTCGAAATTTTTTGTGCTTCCAATTTACGATTATGGGATAAATTTCTGTTCTGCTCAACTTTCGTTTTCGGAAATTTTTCCTCCGTTTTCAGTCTTAAATGCATATAAACATTTATGTAACAAAATTATACTTAACCATACGGAACAGAGGGAATATCGCGGAAAAGGAATGTAAGATTACGAGGCTGAGTCTAACTTACGTTTTCGGAAGTTGTTACCTCTGTTTTCAGACTGAAACGCAATGGAATAAAATTATATTTAGCAATATCGGAAATGGAAACATGGCGAGAGAAAAGAAAAGAAGAAAAAAACATTACGGGAGAAATCTTCACTCCGTCTAACTTCGTTTCCGGAAAGTTTTGAAGACTGAATTTCGTCCGAAGATGAAAAACTTGCATCCATGATCGGAAGTCCGCAAGAGGAGCTTCAGTTGGGTTCTGGAAATATCATTTTTGTCTTGCAGAACCAAAACAAAATCTGCGACGTAGCATCGCCCGTCGCCGTGATTCAGCTACGGTTGCACGAGCCATGAAATGAACGTAAAACGTTTGGTATTATATCCGCAAAAAAAGTTTTATAATAGGGCCAATTAATGTAAATAATTAACAAAAAAAGCTTTTCAGAGATGAAAAAAAACGTACAAAACGTTTGTACGGCCGTACACAAACGAAAAAGTAAAAAAAACGTACAAAGTATGGGCAAACCATACAGGTTGACAGGTATGCATTTAGCAGTCTTTATTGCAGCATAATTATGTAAATATTCATGACAATAAATAATACTGACTTTTGGTATATAAGACGCAAGAGAATTTTGACATCAATATTTTTTTTTTTGGGGGGGGGGGTGCATCCTTTGTACAGTATGTAATTTGGAATAATAAAAGCACTCAAGCAGCATTAGAATAATATCGTTCTAAAATAATTGAAGACCTTACGGCAATAGTGGGCTAACCCACATTTTGTAAAAATGCGAGATGCTTGTGGAATAGTTCACTGTTGTAGTCACTGGGTATACACATTCAGGGATAGACCGGAGTCGCTGTGTACAGTGGGGTCGACAAGACAGTTTCAGCTTTTTCACTACCATCCACCAACACCTCCTAATTTGCACTTGGAACTGTTAATGGTGGGAGTCCCCTGTGGCTTCTCTTTGCATAGAAAAGCATACAGTGCTAAATCATTAGAAAGTCCAAGACAAAATCTAGGAATCTTAGGCTTTTAACTCCTGTTCTTGTGAGAACAATGAAAAATACAGTGACTTATGAAAACTTTGCAGGTAATTTAGTAGTTACAGGTTTGTGTTTTAGCGGATTTCATAAAAATCCCCCGTCATAAGTTCTTTGGGGGCCCACTCAGATGTCTTAGCCTTTGAGTCCTCTCAAATGAGTCTAAGGGCCCACTAAGGTCTTAATCCCACCCTGTCAGTGACGTGAACACACTGTCATCATAGATACAAACAATAAGTTTTCCTGGAAACTCATTTTGCACCATTTTCTTGGCTAGCAACTGGAACAACTGTTGCTTGTTTTTGTTAACACATAGAAATTGCTTAAATTGCTTTGGAATTGTTGTAGAGTCTTTGACTTGAATAGTGATGTCACTTCCTCTTCATTCTCGAGTATCTGCCTTCAAACTGTTTGTTACTAGTGTATATGTCGAACACAGAATCTAGTCATGAAACATCCTTCAGTAAGTTCAGTTTATTGAAATATAATTTAAAAACAATTTCATTGTATTCTGAAAATGTTTTAGCAAGGCCTGGATTGAGCATGTAGATTACAACTGCACCATAAAATATTTTAACTGTTACATTCGGTTTGCTGTGATTAAAGTTGTCACCACAGTTTGTTTGAATACAGTCTATAATATTAGACTTGTTTTTTGGTTTTCGTAGTTTTCCATCATCTGAAATGGAGGGTGGGTACAGTTGATTTTCATGATAAAAGAAATCATCAACATAACCATCCCGTGATTCAGACGTGACATACAATCTGCAGAACAAGTTGGAGTCTTCACGCAAGTTATTAATCTTTGACTTTGCTTTACTGGGGCTTTTTGTTTTATTCTAGAAGATATGAATGTTGCTCCTTGGAATTACTTTATGAATTGCATTTTGAACTTGATCGAGATGGTGCATAGCATATTCTTCACACTGTTTCAGTCCTACTCAAATGCTTCTGTAACACACTTAGAATAACTTCTGAGAACTCAATAGACACCAAATCATGCTCATCAAATGGATTTCCTTGTTCCGTTAAGACACTGATCATTTCTCTGACATGGGCCAAGAACCTTTTCTCAAATGCATTAGTATCTTCGTGATGCCTTACACCCACAAATGGCTTGACATCTTTTAAATTTGATTTTTCTTCAAATGCCTCTATTGAAGAACTGATCCTAGGGCCTCCTACCATTCCTTTCAGCAAAACGTTTTCACGATCAAAGATTTTGATAGCTCCACCATCTCCCTTTATCACCTTGTTATTGTGTTCATGAAGCGGATTGTCAGATCATAAATGAGTGGTAGGCAATGCACATAACTAACAAACAAATTGAGAAGAAGGTAGTGTAGAATACGCTAAGTTACGTATAAAAAGTTTAAGGCAAATATATTTCAGCCATTACTATGGCCTTCATCAGTGCGACTACGGTTGGTTTACGTTGCCAGATTGGAAAGATAAGTTTTGTAATGGTAACTCCAGGAGACGTGATCAAGAACCTTTTCTCAAATGCATTAGTATCTTCGTGATGCCTTACACCCACAAACAGATTGAATGGGTGATGTGATTGCATCCTTTCACCCGGAGTTACCATTACAAAACGAACCTTTCCGATCTGGCAACGTAAACCAATCATAGTCGCACTGATGAAGGCCATAGTAATGGTTGAAATATATTTGCCTTAAACTTTTTATATGTAACTTAGCATGTTCTACACTACCTTCTTCTTAATTTGACTGTCAGATATTGCAGAAAATTGTAAAGCAGTTTTTATGCTCATAAAGTGCCCGCATAGAAATTCAGCATGTACATCTGGGGGTTTTTCTGGAAGGTCCTGAAGAGTGTGTACAAATACTGGCAACCAACGAGAATAATGGACTGCATCTAAAACAAATGCCCATGGGCATAACTGAGTCAAAGTATCCCCAAACATTGTGAAGTTAGATGTACGAATACTTAATATAAGTTGTACTCTAGTTCGATAACTATGTTCCAATATTGGAACTGAGGAGATTCAGATGTTTTCCGTGTAATCCATAGTTCAATGCCTTCATCACTGATGGTGGAATTTGTTCCACATGCTTTGCAGAACGCTTGTACCTGTAGACAGTGTAATGCAGTTAATGTAACTTCATGGGCATACCAAGATCTTTTTACATGTGACGATGTGAGGCAGAATTCTGCAACCCCAGAACTGGCAGTACCAGTGCTTGTCACTAATTCAGTCCATCCACTGCAAGTCAACCATTTGCCAAGTAAGTTAATGACCATCAATTCAATATGAAGGCCACCCATCATGAATATGATGTGATCCTCACTGTACTTTTCAGAAAACTTCCATTGCAATTGCTTCCCAATTGCATACACTGGTTGGTCACATGTAATCACTGGCATTTGATTTCCATTTAATTTAGCTGTTGCTGCCATTACTATGATATCCATTATATGATGTACCATTGCTGGTGTTGAAATTTCGTCATTTAAAAGTCGAAGCAGTGTTGCATTACATCTTGAGTTTTCCTATTCCAGGTTCATTTTTTCAATGAAATGTAGCAAAGGATATTTTCTAGGTACTTCCTCCATTCTTTGTGTGTCTTGAACATGCGTTCACTCCAAAACAGAGTTCAGCCAAAGATATAAAACTTTTCTAGGGGTGAAGGCAGGATCAAGATTGGTGTACCATAGATTAACAGTTGGCAAAGGTGGGTTACTTGTGGCTTTGCCAGTTGCAGGAAGAGTAGTGTAATATTCTGGGAGACAATTGACTATTTTCAGGCTCCAGTGCTAGATACGAATGCTGTCATCATTAGTCACCATATCTACTTCACTTTGAGGATACTGAATAACCATAATACTTGAACCATGGAAAGAGGTTTTGGCAGCAGAAGATCATTGATTGTGATCAATGTTATCTATTGCTGATGTTACGAACATATTGGGACACAGCTTTGGTGGGCACACACCATCTTCCATGTATTGTTTACACAAAACATTCGTTACTGTGGCTGATACTTCTTTCACTCAATTATATGTAATACTCAGGCCCAGATTATGCAGTTTACCTATAATATTTTTCTTCTTTGTGACAGCATGAATCATGAGACCTATATACAGTGGGAGAGGTGTTTCTCTCTCTGGAATGTAAAATACACTCTGAACATTTTCTATTCTTTCATGTTTGATGCTGTTAAATCTAATAAGTTGTGCAATTGGCAATGCTGCATTATGTTCAGGTTTTACAGATAATACATCTGAGTCAGTTGTAGGACCTTCTAATAGCATACATACAAAATGCAACAGTACAGCTGGTACAGATTTAGAATCAGTAAATTTATTTTTGAAGAATCCTTCAAATTTCGGAAATTCTTTCAAAAGTTCTCTTCGTAATATAGCTACTGCACGTCCCAGACACCATCACTAAAGGCATTATATTGACAGGCATCACAAATTGCATCGCCAACATCTGCTTCAAAACTGAAAATAATTTCACGGCCTGACTTATCTGCTCTAAGGCCAGGTATAAATGTTAAGAGTTGTTCCTTAAGACTAGTTCTATTCAGATGTTTATCTTCAGTTTGCATTCCCATGCCCATTATGCAGTGAGCCACTAATTTGGTAAGATGGGATAATTTAAATACTGGAGATGTACTGCTGTACTGTGTATGTATGAATACATATCCTTCATGTATCAAACCAATTCCATAATAACCATACTATATTACAATTTCTTCAGGATTTCGGTAATCTTTTCTAGTATGTTCAGCAGCTCTGGCAAGGGTAAGAAAGCGCATATAATATAGTTTGTGATCTCTGCTTGACACAATGATGTTTCAGCCTCAGCCTGATGATATGCTCAGCTTTCTATCCTTACACCACTTCCCTTAAATACAAAGAGAAAAACTTAGTGTTACTAAAATCCTGTGTATTATAAGCAAAAATTAGACTGTGGCCTAACAGAGGCTCGTATCATTTATGAAGTGGGGGAATGAATGTTTTATGATTATATTGCGGTTGGGGGGGGGCACACTGATGTATATTTTGCTCTAGGAGGCCCAGTTTAATCACAATTGAGTATACACTTTCAGAGTTAATGCTAAATGAGGTACTTCTGGGAATATGCCACCATAGCCACTAGAGGGCCATTAAAATTTGTGTCCCGGGCTTTTTAGACTCATCTACATATGTACTATCTAAAACCAAAGGGGTGCATTGGTTGCCAGATGTGAAATATTTTTTAGCTGTCCTACCCCACTAAGTCACTTACTGAGTGATGAACAGTGTTTCATGCATATGTCAAACTATGCAGCCACTTTTGCCCCCCCCTCTCTCTCTCTCTCTCTCTCTCTCTCTCTCTCTCTCTCTCTCTCTCTCTCTCTCTCTCTCTCTCTCTCTCTCTCTCTCTCTCTCTCTCTCTCTCTCTCTCTAATGTTCTTTTATACTATACGTCTTTCTGAAAAAAAAAGTTTTCTCTTTCCTCACCCTTAGCAACAGCAAGTTCAATGGCCATGTGACAGAAAATCATTGTCGCAGCTGTTCCTACCGATTCCCTTTCAGAAGCAATTTCTTTTAAGTTATCCATCATTTGTGCTGTATCATTTCAATTTTGCTTTTTTTTAAATATGTTCAATACTCAAATAAATAAAGTAAAGTGTTTTAAGCTTACAATAATATACAAAAGAAATTTTCATAAACCACTAAAAATAAAGTTCAGAGAATTTACAGCAAAGTTCATTTTTCCTGAAGAGGGGGAGGGGGCTTGCTTGCCTTGCGGGAGTTGAGCTCTCTTTAGGCTACTACTAACTACAGCTCTGTCCATGATAATAATTTCTTTTTCTTGTGATGTTGCCTGTACCGAGTATTGTTATTAAATATAATTTTATTTCATAAATGTATGTATTTCAGCTTGAAAATATAAGAAAATTTTCTGAAAAAGAAGTTAAATGGCATGGATATTTTGCTGTAATCCGAAACCTTAGGATTCTTCCATGTATTCAAGGAGTCTCACCTTTTCTGTCATCATTTAGGTATCTGGTTGAATGTAGTCTGATGTTAAGGGCTTCACAGCAGAGCATTTGTTATTAAAACCGTGGCCATTTACAGACACCTTGATTACAAGAGAGGAAGGATGTCGGAAAGACCATATGTGCTTCACAGCAGGGTGCTTGTTATTAAAATATCATGCGAGAAGTGAATGTCTTTTAGCCTGTGGTTGACACCTACAGTAGTTTATACACAGTCAAGTCACATTATTTTAACCACCTCCTACTTTTGACGTCATTAGCGCGTTGCCAATGAAAGAAGGCACCTGTCGTGAACCGGCTTGGAGGGTATATTAGGTGTGCTATAGGCATTCTGAAAACATATCATTTGTTGCTGTTATGGATAAAAGGAGTGATTTATCAGATTTGCAAAAAGGGGTGATTATTGGCTTTTGGGCCAAGGGTGGCAGTATTTCTGAAACAGCACAGTTTGTGAACTGTTCGTGAGCTGCTGTGTTTAAAATGTATCGTGATTGGAGAAATGGCACCATTGCAAATTAGCGATGTGGAAACTACAGAACACCACATACCATTGATGTGAGAGGTGGAACGTCGGCTGCGAAGGTGCGTGAGGGCTGATAGACATACTACAGTGGAGCAACTCACTGGCCGAAAGAACCAGGGGGCTACCGGAAGTGTCTACAATGACAGTTCAGCAAACCCTGCTGCGTATGGGGCTCCGATGCAGATGGATGGTCACTGCACCTATGCTGACAAAGGTTCATCGGCAGAAAAGGCTTACATTTGCACCGCAAATATCGGAATTGGACCTCTGCTGATCAGCAAAGGATTGCTTTCTCCGATGTGTCATGTTTTCTGCTTCATTGAACAGATAGACATTGACGTATAAGGCGAGAAACATCGGAGAACAAACACTCTTCAACCATTGCTGGAAGAACACAAGCTGGTGGGGACAGCGTTATGGTCTAGGGAATGTTTTCGTGGCATTCCCTGGGTGCACTCATACCTGTGAAAGGCACTATGGACCGAATTCATTATGAATCTATACTTGCAGACGATGTACACCCATACATACTGATTGCCTTCCCTGGGGCTGATGGGATCTTCCAACATGACAATGCGACGTGTCACACAGCTAAAAATGTTCAAGAGTTATTGGAAGAGCACGATGAAGACTTCAAAGTACTTCCCTGGCCCCCTAATTCCCCAGACTTAAACCTAATTGAGCATCTGTGGGACAACCTTAGTCATGTTGTTCACTCTATGGATCCTCCACCACGCACCCTCCAGCAGCTGTCAGATGCACTGCAGTCAGTATGGCTGCACATACCTGCGAACACCTTCCAGCACCTTATTGAGTCACTCCCAGCCTGTCTAGCTGCTGTCCACTCTTCACTTGGAAGTTATTCTGGATATTAGCTGCTGGTCACAATAATGTGACTCAACCGTGTATATTTAGAATGAAGGAGACACCATTAATTTCACATGTGGGGAAGTTTGCGATAGTTGAGGTGAATAAAATTTTGTGGTTTTCCCTGTTACAGGCTCACCAACTATACCGTTTGCTAGACCAAAAATAAATCCATTTTTTACAATCCCTAGCTCCAGATAAGAAAAGAAAACACTAAGTTAAAGAAAAAAAGGGTGTTTAAACCATGATTTATTAATCTTGAGTAAAGATATTCAAACCGTAAATTGTAAAACATTTGTGCATAAAATGTTAAGTACAGATGGAATCCTTCCTTTTCTGAAATTACATATGCGCATATATTCGCACAGATTTTGAGATTTCATTTTCATGACTGCTAGGCTTACATGCTAATGATACATTAAGGGTCAGCACTCCAAATTCTATATAGCTCTGTGTCTGCCATAAAAGGCCTGTTGTGGTCACTGTTTCACATAAAGTAGATGCTCTACTCCACATGATTTTGAAAGATTGAAGAATCTCTGCAGAAAAGATGGTAATGATTCTTAGGGTGCTCCATGAACTTGTTTAATTCATCATCCATGAGGTGCGGGGCACGAGGAAGCTCTCATCCAAATGGAAGCCAAAATGTATGACTGCGGATCAGAAAAGCCATTGGGTCTCAGTAGCTGAGGCAGCATTTTCAGCAAGATATGAATCATTCCTTGGTAGATTCATAGCCATGGATGAAATGATGATGCATCTGTTGATCTAGATGGAAAATTCTCAGTAAAGGTGAGGGCATTTGTTTTCTGGAACAAGGATGAGGTAGTGCCAGTGGACTGCCTGTTGTAAAAGGTGTTCTGATTTGTCAGGATTCACTTTGAACTGTTGAAACATCATGAGTATTTACCTGATTTGGCACCATCTGATTATAATTTGTTCTCCAAATTGAAGATACATTTGAAGGGGACAAATTTCTAGTCCACTTCTGATGCCACAGCTGTTGACACATTGTTTTAGGCATGACCATCAGATTTTTGTTTTCAAGGGTTAAAAAAGTTGAACCATGGTATCAGAAGTGTGCTGACCTTAAAGGCAAATGTGTAGAATAAAGTGTTGAAATAATTCCCCTGACTCCATTGTTTATATGAAAAGCCAAGTATTTATCACATCTAGTGATACTCTTATCTGGAAAGTACTTGTTCAACTCCAGAATTAAAGCCCTTTGCTCCCTTTCTTTTAACAGTTTCAAACTGTTATCATAAAAGAAACTTAAAATATCTTTGAATATTAATATTTGAAACTGAGGGGCACTTTTCAGTATTTCAATCATTTGGAAATCTCTTCCCTTCAAAGAAATCAAGGCTCATTGCCCAGTGATAAATTGGTATAAAATTTATCTTTCTGATATTTTTTTTATTTTTCACATTAATATCTCTTAAATCTTGTTATTTAAAATTCCTGTCATTTATTATGATGAGACTTATATTCTTATTATTTACTTGTATTCCAAATTCTAAAAAACGGTCAGTTATATTGTGTTTTAAAATATTTATATAAAATTAATTAATGGTGTCAAATGCTGCATATCATATGTCTTTCCAGATTTATTTATTTTTTCATATATTTTCATACTGTACCTTATTTTGCATTCCAGGAACTATCTTCTTTTTGTTTTTGTTGCATGGTTGGAGTGCAATACCACTGAGCTACTTGTTTTCTCTTATTTTCAAAAAGACTTCTACTGGATTTAGTGTATTAGTTGCTGTTAAACTCGTTATAGGTTAGTATGTAATATCAAACTGTGCATGTACTTTGCTGGTGAACAGGACTGGATTATAACAGTTTTTGTACTGTAGCCTCCATTTGATCTAGAATATATTATTTTAATGTATCGCTGGATCATACGTGTATTTCAAATATATAGGTTTCAAGATTTTTATTTTTAATCAGTGTGTGAAAAAGCATGATTTTGTGTTCGTGTGAAGTTTGAGGCAAAGTTTCCTAAGTGACTTTTGTCTTCTCCTGTGTGTCAGCAGTGAAAACATAAATAGCTTAAACTATTCTCTCTGTCTTCATAAATTTATGGAATTGTACCAGTTCTCCCAGTCAAGATATTCATGAAGTAATAAATTAATTACAGTCTATTCTTGAAAAGATAAACTTTCTTAACCAGCATTTTTTATTTCTTTGCAATATCTTAATTACATCCCTAAACTGTTGCAGTAAAGTATGGAAAAGTAAGGCTTTTTCTAACTTTTTGCAGTGACATCATTCTCATTCCAGTACGTTGAGTTTACTTTGCTTTTGATGGCATTTCAAAGATAATTTGTAGATGTATTTTTACTGTACTGATAACTATTTTAAATCTATTGTCTTAGAAAAGAAAATGATGAAAACTGTGTCAGTTTCTTTCTGTGCATCCACTGTTGCCACATGAAACAGGAGATAAGCAGATTCAAAATGTTTTCAAAACTCGTGGTCTTACTTTTATCCAACCTGTGCAATCCAAAACAACTATTATGGGAATTTTACTAGGAAATTTTTTCATTTAAATTGCAAATTTTCGGAGAAAACTCTTCTCCTTCTTCAGGCTGTCTTTTTGTTGTCTTATTCCTATCACTATCACGGTTACGGTTAACCTTGACGGTTTAGGTTATTTTTCATCAAATCCTGCCAGATATTAGGCAGGGAAAATCCTTTGCAGTCATTGATGATGGAATATTGATCCTTTGCAGTCATTGATGATGGAATTTATATTGATAAATTCCATCATCAATGACTGCAAAGGATTTTCCCTGCCTCACATCTGGCAGGATTTGATGAAAAATAACCTAAACCGTCAAGGTTAACCGTAACCGTGATAGTGATAGGAATAAGACAACAAAAAAGACAGCCTGAAGAAGGAGAAGAGTTTTCTCCAAAAATTTGCAATTTAAATGAAAAAAATTTCCTAGTAAAATTCCCATAATAGTTGTTTTAGATTAGTAATTGAATTAAGAAACTAGGAAGCCATTTCTCAACATGAGCTTTATTCAAAGAACTGTGCAATCCTTTAATTTCACAAATATTCATAATACACTATGGCCAGAAATAAAGTGTATTGAAAGGTGGCAGCACTAACACCGTTGTTATTCCCCAGAGCATGACGTGACAAGGTTTCAATGCGACCTTGGTTCGTGAAGAGAACGATTGTGTTACACAAGTAATATGTAATTGCTCTTAAGTTTTCATGAAAAGGCTTTCATTGTAGAGCATTATTTTCACTCATACTGAATTGACCATTCCGGAAGACCAAGTGTGAATAATGTTTTTAAACTTTTCAAAGAAGAGTTCCACAAAACTCCACACCAATGAAGTGAACAGTGTTGTTAGTGGTGAAGAAATTTAGGCAGACAGGATCTGTTCTGCGTCAATGAAAAAATCACTGTGGACAAAAAGGCCTGTCCACAGACAATGAGCCTGCAGGGATCGTGCTGCATAAGATTTTGTGATAACCAAAGAAAAGTCAGCGGCATTTTGCTGAAGAACTTGGTATGAAAAGAACATTTATGCAGACACTTGTTCATGAATTTGGACCATTTTCATATTATATGCAAGGGGTGTGGTATGAAATGTCAACAATCAAAATTTCAACATGGTGAGAATGTCAACAGGGTCGAAACGACAACAATCAAAATGTCAACATGGTAAAGATCTACTGCATCACATTTTACTGACATCTATGGCATTGTTTGGCAGCCTTCAGTACTATACAGGTGTTGTGGCGGAAATCTCAACCACGTTATATATTTATTAAATAGGTAGCCAAAATTAAATCTGAAGGGAAATTTTGAATTTCGACTAAAATTTAACTTTGGGAGATGGGTAGATGCATTTTGAAACAACCAAAAATTAAGCTTATAAGAAGAAACTTTGAGATGTCATATTTGTCATAGCACAACTGAGTTTTCACCTGTGTTAGTGTTTCTGTGAGTTTTGTTTCAACTGAGGAATAACTACAGCCCTGTGTTTTTGGTACATGTGTAACATATGTGTCAACTCAAAGAGACTGTGTTTATGAACTCGTGTTTGTAAGCATTAAAAAAAAAGGAAAATATCAGACCGTAATTATTTTACTTACTAGGACATTATCATTATGTAAACAACAACCAAGGGATTTCCTAGCCAACGTCAGAGCGTTGGGTGATGAGTGCCATTTGCTCAGAAACTATGAGACACACCTAGAAATCGAATGCCAACTTGTACCAAAATTTGGTTTTTGAAATGCCTGTATTTATTTTTACAACAATAACAACATGCACAAATAGGACAGATATTAATATTGCTATGAAAGGTTTAATACATTTACTATTTAGCACTTCGCTAACGCTTCACTGGCCCACTCATATGTGAAGACAGTAATTCAAATGATCGATCTTATATAATCATGGCAGAGTCCACGTGAATACTGTCATTTGTTAACACAGCGAGAACGTTAATTTACATTTGAGGCTTGCTTACATGTTATCAAAACAAATTGTATCTTCTCTGAACAAATATCTAAATTCTGGATCCAATATTTATGAGTGTATATTTATGTAGGTATATATATAGGTGTAGATTAAGATTACTTATATCTTTCTCTCTATCAACCAAACTCAAAATATATATATATTTTTTTTTTAAGGCAGGTATGCACAGGTGAACTGAAGTGTTAACATTTCAACATGAAAATTCCCGCCTTGAAGAGGCGAGTAAACTATCACGATTTACAATCATATTTGTGAGTTTAACTTTTTTTTTTATATGTCTACTACATTTGTGAGAGCAATGTCACGTACAGTTCCCTCTTTCTTTCCTGATGAATCTTAACTGGATAACCTCCGACATGCAGACGGAAAGTACCTTTTTTTTTTTTTTTTTTTTTTCAGAGCATACTGGTAATCTGATTGCTGTAGTGCCGACTTCGGCTCTACGAAAGGGCCAAAAATAGAATTAGTGTATACAACTTACCCCTTGATGAAGGGGGAATCGGTGTTGGAATTCACAAATAGGTCGGATCATCACGTCTTAGGCTGACAACTGCTGGAAGGTTGAATGCTTTGAATACGCTCACTGACGAAGTGCAACTGGTACGTTAGGATGCCTTCTTCCCGGAGCCGTCATTGACCATCATGAATTAGGTTGCAGGTATCGAATGCCAAGTCTCGTCTGGGGCGGAGATGCACGCATCAGTTGACCTCTTCACGGCCCGGCAAATTTTTTCTTCTTAGGCCTAACTGCCTGGTGGGGGAGGGGCACACCTCGACTCGGGCCCCTTCATGCTCTGGAGTCTGTTTTAGAGCCGCTGTTTGCTTACATTTTTTTTTTTTTTTTTTTTTTTTTTTTTTTTTTTATCAGGGATGAGGTCTTGTATCTTTTTCCTGGCTGGTGGTGGATAACCACATATGACCAGGACTATCTTCCAATTGCCCTGCATTCTTTTTTCCTTCCTTCTTCTCACGTACCACACTGCTTTTTTTCCGACCTTTCTTTTCCAGACTCAAAACGACGCTCTCTCGCAGAAGAACACAGAGAGCCAATCAGCGCCGTCCATGAGGGACGCTTTTGCTCCCATTGGTCAGCCGGTCAAAACCATGCAATGGTTTCGTGCTTGCCCTCGTGACATTCCTCTTACAATCAGAGGAAGGTAGGGTGGGGGAAAAAAACAAAAGCGCGGGAACTCTCAGCGGCCAGGCACACGTGTAATCTGATATGACCCCTCTTGCCCTTTTGGAGGGAAACACATAAATTTTTATGCACGCCTGCTTTCCTGCCATTCAGAGCTTGACAGCTCGTACTATAACTCTTCAGGATTAAACCCTCTTTGCCAGCCCACGGAACCCAGCTGGGAAATTTCTCGGGGTGGTGTTTCTGTTTGGAGAATTTCACCACAGCGTTGTAGAGAGGGGAAAATGCCTTTTTGTGTAAATAACTGCTCACTCTTGATTGGGCGACCTCCTAACAATTTCAAACAGAACTCCCCTTTTCTTGGAATGAGCTTGGGAAAAAAAGAAAAAGTGACCGTTGGACGAAGAAAGGAACTGCATTTGACTTACAGAAAATATAAATACATACATCATATACCATAAAAAGAACTACATTTTTTTTCACTACCTATTTTGAGCATAGACTAGCTTTCTTTTTCTTGCATTCCTTTTTAATACTCAACAAAAAAAATATCACTTAGGAAATTACTTGCCCCGGCAAAAGATTATTCTTTTCCCTTTTTTTTTTTCTTGATTTGGATTACATTTATTCTTGTTTTGTTTTTTTAAGCCCCACTTATCAAGTCCATCCCAGCCTTACCTCACCAACTTCATAATTTCAAAGTTAAAATTATAATACATCCTACTAACTTCTGAATCATCCTACTCATAGATTAGATAATGAATAATACAAATGCTACAATTTTGTTCACACAACAAAGGTAAAAGAAAGAGAAAAAAATTATTTACACTACTCTTCACTCAGAATATTACATCCCTTCCTTTTTTTTCTTATACACTGCCATTTCCCTCCTGCTGGGCTGAGTATTCACAATTTATATGCTTAACCTTGGAACTCAACCAAAAAGTCCATAGGCTAGCCCCAGAGCGATGATAAATACTGAAATACTGAATCGGCGGGAGGGTAGCCCTTTGCTACTCTCCTATCCCTTAACAAAGTAAAAACACTCATTTTGTACATTAAGCAGAGAAGAGGAGAAAAAAATTGGCGATGAGAAAATAGAATTTTCTGTGACTTTTTCTTGACTTTTCTCTCTGGATCCAAAAATCAAACCCAGGGGAGGTGAAATCTAAATTTACGAAAAGTTTAACAGCAAATCACTCCAGGGAAGAATCGTCACCCTTTCCTGAACTGACCACTATTATCCCTTCGATTTATTTATTTTTTTCTTTCAAGAAAAACGTGGATAATGTTGATGAAAATCTGAAAACATTGATCAGGTGTCCACAGATTTTCAGCAACATATCACAGGCAATCAGGGAAAGCAAGATTAAATTATTTGTGTGCAACTTAATTCTTGTCCCCTAGCTGCAAGCAATCATAGAATGTCGGCAAATACAAATAGCTGTGTGTGATAATAGCTGATTGCAGCGCCATCCAACAGCTTTCCAGGCAACCGTAACTGCTCACAGCTGTAGTGACAGAAGGGATAAAAGTTGATGGTGAAAGCAATGTCGTTTGAGAAGCAACATTTGAGACACTGCCTCATGTAAGCGTTTCAGCTGAAAAAAAGTGCCGCAGAAGCCCAGCAAATGATCTGTGCTGCTTTGGGTGAGGCTGCTGTGTCATACAGTATGTGTTAGAAGTGGTTCCAGCCATTTAAGCAGGGAAATGTTGATCTCCGTGATGCAGAACGTCTGGGACAGCCACAGAAAGTTGACGATGAGGAACTGGAACAACTGTTGGACACGAATCCCTGTCGCACACAGTCAGAGCTCGCCCAGGAATGTGGAGTAACACAGCAACCATTGCAAAGCACCTGCACAAGCTTGGACGGATTCACAAGGAGGACAGTTGGGTGCCCCACCAACTCACAGCTGCAAACAAGTCTAGGTACAACAATGTTGCTGTGTCCTTGCTCTCCAGATTCAAGAAGAAGGATTTCCTTCACAAGATTTTGACCTGTGTTGAGAAGTGGATCCTCTACGGTAATCCTAAGCGGCACAGATCGTGGGCTTATCCAGGTCAGCCTACCACCAGTACCGCCAAACCGAATATCCATGCCAGGAAGTTGTTGCTGTGCATATGGTGGGATCAGTGCCCTGTTATACACTATGAGTTGCTCAAACCTGGTGAAACGATCAATGCTGAGCGTTATTGTCAGCAACTCATTCGTGTGAGTAACGCGCTGGAGGCGAAAAGGCCATATGTCGGCAAGGGCAGAAGGTTGGTCCTGTTGCTTCAGGATAATGCACGTCCTCACACTGCAAAAACGACTTTAAACACGATCACCGACCTGGGATGGGAGATTTTGTTCCACCTGGCATATTCTCCAGATTTCGCCCCATCGGATTATCACCTCTTTCGCGCCCTGAAGCATCACCTGAGTGATACACACTTCACTTCTGTTGAGGAGGTCCACACAAGTATTGATGACTTTATCAACTCAAAATAGCCCTCTTTTTAACGCAGTGGCATTCAGCAGCTCCCTGACCGTTGGCTCAAATGTGTCCAATGCGACGGGAATTATTTCCCTGATTAGGTACATATTCGATTTGTTATAATTTGCTGCCAATGTGCCATGCCTGTGGCCGAGAATTAAGTTGCACACCTAATATATGGGTTTGTTTGTTATTTTGAACACCAGATTTTATTCAGTTGTAATTTTTTCATCACTACATTGCATTGCTGTGTTTCCACTGCCTGGGTCTTTACTGGCTTGTTGTGTACACTAAGAAACACTACATCATTTGTTGTGGCATTCTTTTCTGTTGAATAATATCAATGCAGAGGCAAACTGAAGGGGGTGGTACAAAATAAGACCCTTGTTTCATGATTTTTTAATTTAATTATGTGCTTTTTTAAAATAATACTTTAAATGGAAATTTATCTGCAACTATTTCATCTTGATTTCTTTCCTTTTCTATAGCCTTCACCTTCGGAATAGCATTTATTTTTTTACCTGAGAGCAAAGGGATTAATATTACTTTATGGTTTCTGCGCCTTTTTCCTACCTTTGCAGCAACTTGGGGCCTAGGAAATGTGTTTCATATTTCCACATCAAATCCATTTTGTGACAGTATACCAACAAATGTGTTGAAATACTCATGCCCGAATCTGAACAAAGATGATAATATATTCAAGTGCTGTAGTGGTAAGTTTGTTGTTATTATTATTAGTAGTATTATTATGGTAATTTTTTTAATCAGTAATGCATTACTGCAAATTAGTTCCAAAACAAAAGATAAGGCACTATGTTCTTAGTCCCTTTAGTCTAAGTTTACACTGCACAATATTGAAATTTTAACACCAGGAATGATGAGTCATAAAGCCACACAAATTATGTCATATAAAGATTCACATGAAATACTCAAGTAGGTAGAATGGTCTCTCTCTCTCTCTCTCTCTCTCTCTCTCAAATTTTAATTCAATGCAGTGACAAACTAAAACTCTTGGATATCAATGGATCTTATTGAAAATTTAATAATCCATTTTTAAAAATGTGATTTAAAATGCATTATTGGTTACATCACTGAGTCACATATTTTTTTTTTTTTTTTGTATACAAATTTCCATTTGCAGAAGAATCTGTTTCCGCCTCTGTCCTAATTAGAGGAAGAGTAAGTAGTAATTGCAAATACTTTCCTTTAACTCTTTCATCTTCAAAAAAGGTATCTCTTGTTCAACAGATAGCCTTGAGGAGATTTTTTTTGTTAAACAATGTGATTTAATGGCTACTGATTGGGGTTGAGGCACTTGAACTTCGCTGCTATATATTGTCTGCATATATAATTGTAAAAGGAGTTATTGCAATGTTACAGTAATATTCACTATATAGAAAAACACACACCAATGAAGCACAGTTACCAAAAAGTGTTACACAGATGCCCTTAATGGTTCAATAAGTTAGTACAGGTGGAACTGTATCAAACATATATGAAATGTCGCAAGAAGTTTTAATTTATGGAAAATCAAGGAATAATCATGAAGTGCATATAGCATATTAAATCTGTTTGTTTTTGTGGTGTATTAAGCACAAAAGATTTGCCAAGCTTTCGCACTCCACTGGGAGGCTTTTTCAAGGCAATGGTAGACATAAAAATTTTCATTAAAACGTGGTAGACATAAAAATTTGCATTTTTATGTCTACCATTGCCTTGAAAAAGCCTCCCAATGGAGTGCGAAAACTTGGCAAATCTTTTGTACTTACTACACCGCAAAAATAAATGGATTTAATACGCTACATGTGCTTCATGATTATTCGCAGTCTGGTGCACTTAAAATAAAGTTAGGGAAATCAAGGGTTGCAGAGAATAAGTTGTGGGGCCATGGGTTGAGAACCCTTCTGTTGGGCATAAAAAAATCATATTTTCAATAAATAAATAAATACTGGCATTTTACAGTTGGAAATATCTATATATTGCAAACACTAGTGTAGAGGATACAAATCATTAAACAGTGGGGAACAGGGCAATTACATCAGTCTACATTGTGGGTAAATTTCCTGCTGTGAAGAATAAAACTGTGTGACCCTCATAACAACAGTACTCTAGCTTTACCTCCAAAGAGCAACTGAAGTAGTAGTGTTCACTGTAGCTAGGGAGTTGTGTAGCAAGTCTTACAACATTTGTAGACAAAATGTTTGCATACCATTGACACTTTATTTAGTAACAAACACCCTATTATTTTTATCCACCTCTTGCCATCTATCAGGTAGCTTAAGGATTCTGTTTGTCCAAAACAAAATTTTGGGCCAAAAAAAACTGGTCAGTGGGATTTTTTTAGGCGTCTTAAGAAGCAGTGTTTTCCATTAAATGAGTTCTGTAGAGACCGAAATAAATGGAAATCTAAAGGTGCAAATTTGGGTGAATTGGGCGTGAGAGGCGAGATATCTGAGCCATGCTCCAGGAATTTTTTCCTGATGACCAAAAGCAATATGAGGTCTGGCATTGTTCTGGTGGAAGGCAATGCCTTTCGTGTTGCCATTTCTAAATATACTTTTTTATTCATTTATTTATTTATTTTTTGTTACATGCCCTTAGAAGAAAAAAAAAGAGTGGGGGGGAAAATTCACAGTTCATAAATGATGAACATAGACTGTAACAACAGGGAAGACAAGGGGAAAGGCCAAAATGACCTGACATAGCCCTATACTCCCCGTAGGAGAAACAAATGAAACAACAGATAGACACATCAAGTCAGACAAACAGAAGACGTTTTGCCAATCTTTTCCTTTTTTTTTTTTTAATTATTGAAGAAGATAGTTTGAATTTTTTTAAATAAATTAAAATTATTTGAATTAGTCAGGTTGCTAGGTAAAGAATTCTAGTATTGAGGGCCTCTGTAATTTAAAGTAAGCTTAATTGATTCTGTTTTTGGAAAAATAGGTTGTAATTGTAGTTTATTCCTTGTTTCATACAAGTGTGCATGTGTATTAAGAAATATTAGATCTGAATATAAATTATATTTAATTCGTTTGAACATAATTTTACCATTGTCAACAAATGCAGCTTTCAGCTGGTCCTGTTGGGAATAGTACATATCGAAAAATTGATTGTTTGGTTTCTCAGTAGCAGTTCATGATACAAGAGTATCTTCCAGTCCCACCACATACAGAGCATTACCTCCTTGGGATGTAGACCAGCCTTTGGAATGGTTATTAATGGCCTCACTTGTTTCACAGTCTTTTCCACTCCACAAAAATATACACAATCCCCATTTCTCATTGTCCCCTTCTGTTTCAGATATGGGTCATTTTCATTCTGCTTGAGCAGTGAATTCCAAGTACATGCAGTTGAGAACATTCTTTACATTCAAACTGTGTAGTACCTAAACATTAAGGGGATTACACATATCCAAGTTATGCCATATTCACTGCCCCAGTGCTGTTGGATGTGTGCAGTGTCTGCACAATTGCTTAGGTCGTATTCTGTGGGTTGCTTTCAGTTAATGCCTTAATTTGGTCATTGTCACTTCAACAAGTCTTTCAAAGTGTTGTTCATCAACAAGTGAGTAATGACCATGACTAAACTTTGCAAACCAATACTGACCCAGTCAAATGCTTGCAGCATCCTCACAATATGCATCATATACAGTAGAACCTTGGTTATACATTTCTCACTTATACGTAACACATCACCAATCCAAAAATTATGAATTGCTTCTTAATGTGTTAAACTTTCCTTTTCGGTTATACATTTTTTTCAATTATATTTTAATTTTACTTGGTCTTGAAAAATGTATAAAGAGGTTCCATTATGTATATATATTCCCCATTTGGAGTGCATTTTTGTCTTCACGATAAAAAATCAGTATTAAAGGATGAAGATTAACTTGATTGCCTTCCAATTTCAAACCTATGCCAAATGAACACAACTAAACCAATCATGTTGAACTTCTTTTATGCAGACAGGTTGAAAGAATAGAATATGTCTACGTAAAAGGCATTCAACATGAACTCCTTTTATGTAGACATATTCTTTCGACCACCTTTCGGAATATGTAAATCTTTTGTGTCTGCCATACAGATTGACCTTTGAAATCGGTGCCAGCATCTTCCTCCAAAAGGTGTATAGACTATTTACACAACTCAGTATGTGTTGTTATTTCTGTGATGTGAAGTCCTCACTAGAAGACCAGTTCAGGAACTAATTTCCTTTCCTCTATATCTAGGTCCTGCCAGAGCTCAACATCATTTGAGGAAGAAATGAAGGCATGTGTTGCCCATAAGTAATCCAATGTTCTGATTTGGACATCATGTAACACAACACTGGCACATGGTGTAATTACTTTAAACAAAAAGGTTACAGCCCTTTAATGGAAAGGTTACAACCATTCAGTTATTGACACTGTCCCACCAAAATTTTAGGAACCAAAATGAGCCTGCCTGATGACTTCTCTTAATGCCTCTGTTATGAAAGGAATTTGCTGTCATTCAATTTGTTCCTGACATTGTTTTAAAATGCCCAAAATTGCAAAACTTATTTTCAAACCTATTATAAAATTAGTTTTTGTGGATCCAAAGATATGTCCTGTAGCCTGTTGCACTGTTGTTGATCTACCTCACTCATAGTCTGGCCAGCCACCCCATAATCCTTCCTTTCTTTGCTTTAGACGTCTTCATCCAACCAGAAAGTGTGGTGGGAATTCAGAGAGAAAGGCATACAAGAGCAAAACAGCCTTGCAGAAATGTCATTGGTGTGAGTCAGTAGCAAAATTCAGAAGCAAAAACTGCAAACAGTCAGAAGCAAAACTGCAAACATACACTCCATACCACAGCCTTCGGAAAAGGGGCCTGATTTAACAGTGCTAAATAGTAATTGAGTGAGGCCAAAGCTTCCAGTTATTGTTGGTGGAAATTTGGCATGTTTGGGAACAGCTAGAGTGAGACATCTGTACCCTCTATCATAATTTACAGTACACTCAGTTTTGCAGACAAAATCCAGAGCTAACAAGGCTGAAGAAAAATAGAAAACAAAGGGAAAAGCATCCTGACTACTGAATGAAACATTTGATACTTGGTTGGGTAGGGCCAAAGTACAACAGCCCTGGGTTTAGTAACTGTTGTGCAGAAGCATAGACATAGACAAGAAAATCAGATTAATACTTTTTTTGGAAATGAGACACAGAAAAGTAACTGCACAGAAAGTACCTTGTCACAACCATGTCAATTGGCATGATTAACTAAAAAGAGAACAGAGCAGAAGACAACTAGCCAATCATTTGTTAAAGCCTTCACCAAAGTGTCACCATGCCGAGAACACCAGTCAGAGTTCAATGACTCACCAGAAGAGAATGACAGGAAGTGGAAAGCATTGTGGTGACATTTCAACCAAGTGCATGCTTAATTTCTTGGAGGTCAATAGATAGAAAAGGGGAAGATCGTCTTCTCATCTATGTAAGTGTGTTGGAAGAATTTGTCTTCCATGGAAACAGAAACCATCTGCTTGGCCCTAACAGAATATCAGCTGCCACTGAACTAAGTATGGATATGCCATAAAGTGTGGGTCAAGGAAAACTTGAGCTGAGCAAGTACTGCGGGGATGATCATACCTGAAGGCCCCGTCTCACAGATTTGTTTGTAGATACAGTTACCATTTAGGTGCTTTAAATAGGCGTAAAGTTCCACAGAAAAGGAACAATAGTGGTGGCTACAGATGCTACTACAGTAGATAAGTGGCATCAGAGAAAGTGCAAGTAGCCAATTTTTATATTTGTTTCATCTTTACTCCCTGCGTGACTGAACTGTGTGATTAAGCCCAGAGTTTGGAACTGTGGCAGCAAACAACAGTGTTCATACTGACCTAGACATTTAGTGGCTTACACATAGTAAAATAGCTGATTGGGAGCTGAAACGAATTATGATGGGTTTTGCTTGTAGCTAAAGTAGAGAACTGAAATTAGTGAATATGTTATCTTATTTTCTTCCTTTTTCTTTCTTTCTTTTCATGTAATCAGGTCATTGTCATTTGCCTTGTTAAGAATAAATGCATGTATCATGCCTGAGCATATCTCTGTCTTTGCTCAGTAATTTTATGTAGTTTCTGGCTCAGTAGAGTTTGCATGCCATAGGTACCTCTAGTTGAAGGTCTTGAACAATGCCTTTGAGTGCAACTGACAATTGTACATCTGGGATGTGCACAGATTAAAAATTCACTACCATAAGTGGCAGAGTAGTTTTAATGAAAACCTGTAGAGACACCCTGAATACTTTTATTGATTATAGTCCATTACTTTTAAATCGGCAACTAAAGGTCACACACTCCGCTCCGTACCTTCACCTGTGACCATGCTGTAGGTACTGCTGTGAAAGAGACTTAAGACGGCAAACTCACATTTCCCACTTTAGATAAGGATAAGCTGAAGTATGTTGAAAATGCTTGAAATTGGGTTTCTTAATAAATACTGTTTGGCAGTGGCAACTTTATGAACTTTATGACTAAAAATACATATGTACAGGCATTAAAAATAAAAAAGAGCCCCCCCCCCCCTCCTTAACTTTGGAAGCATTTAGCAATGTAAACAAGTAAGGTACGTTTGCAAAGCACTTACTTGCTGAAAGGAACTATCACGTGATGTGAAGAAACATGCTAATTAGCTCTATATCTGAATTTTACCTTATAAGAGGTATGTTATTTTACACGCATTCTATTTAGCACATAATAAAACCCTTAAATTCCAAATTTCATACGAATTGACCAATAAATACATCTACGTAAAAAAGATGCAGCTAATGTTAAACTGCAAAAGTTGATTTTGATTTGTATCATTTAATCGAGAACAGTACAATGATTTGGTGCTGCAACATTAAAACACAAAGAAGTCCTGATAATATGAGCCACTATACAAGAACAGAACTGGTATATTAAGGGAATTATGGAATATGGTCACAAAAAATGAATTATGACTATATCTGATTAATAGTCTATGGGATGCAAAATATTATTAAACCTATAAATCCAAATTTACAGCATGATAGCATAAAACCTTGCTGAGATATAAGAAAAAATTCACATCGATTAAGGGACCATGCATAAAAAAACATTTTTCTTTAAGTACTGTAAAACAGTTTACCCCACAATACTTAGAAACACTTAAGAGAAAGTGTATCTATGTGACATTGTTTGACACTGAAGTTGCAATAAAAAACAGAAACCATGGGATACAAAATATTATTATACCCCTAAATTCAAAATTGCAACTTTTAATGATGAACATCATAAGTTAATAATTTTGCACAAAAATAACTCAACTTACGACATAGCACGTGCAGTTACATATTTAATTTTTTTCTATTGGTTACATAGCTGACTCTTTTATAATGTTTAATTTAAAAATGCAAATAAACAGTACATTTCCCAAAATGAAAGCTTCGTATAAATGTGTTTTCTGTATATTTCTTACATAAATATCTTTATGGCTTCATGAAATTATGAAACTGTGGTCATGCAAATGAAAACTGCAAATTGTTTCCTGTGTGAGAGAATCCATGTGTCTGATTTTTTTATATTGCATATTTGCTCTTCTGTCCATTCCACCTCAAATTATGGCATAATCAGCATGTATTTGCTATTTTTCTGATTCATTGATATTTTCCATTGTAGTTATACTGCTTAAACTGTCTGTAATATTCAAAACAAAACTGCCTTTTGCTGCAATACAGAACCTGAATCTGTGTGTAGTTTTGATCTCTACACAAATCTTGCCTCTTTGGCATTAGACATTTTTGGCTATTGATTAAGAAAATAACCATAACTACTAGTGTCTGGAGCATTAAGTTTGCTTAGTGTAGTTTAATACAGATCTAATTGAATTTTTCCTTTTTTTTTCTTTCTTTTTCATTTCTTCTACAAATATAAATAAAATAGTAAGTGGTTATACTCTGCAAAAAAATTTACTTATATTCTGAGAATTTTGCATTTTAATGAAAAAGGAAAAAGATAAATCATGAAAGAATGATTTATCTTTTTCGATGAAAATTTTCAAGTTTTCGGATATTATCTGACTTATCATCCTTGTCACATTTACGCCAAAAATCGGATTGTCATCTTCAAAATTTGTAGGAAAAAGATAGTTCCCAAATTATGTTTCTTCAGCGTGTACATGAAATAATAAAAACACTGTTACCTACTTACTCTATTGGAACTTTCAATTTTTAGACTTAAATGATAAAAGAAACTGGTTTGACAATCTAAAATAAATCTGATATAAATGTAGTGAAACATCCAACTTTTGGTGTTTTCATCGCTAATTTTTCTGTTATGCGTGTTAAACATTACATAATATACAGATGATAGAATTCTAAATGAAAAAATTTGTATGTTGTTTATGAACGCCAAAGCAGAACCAAATTACCGCTTAAATATAGTGTATAAGGATATTTCAATGCAACAATATAATACACTTAATATGTATTAAAATAAACATTTTAGGTTCACACGGGAAATCTTAAAATTAAATTTCATACAATAGAATTCTTGGTGGGTGTTCAAATACTGTTTCTGCTGGCCATCTAGTCTGCAATTTTTCCGGGGTTTCTGTAGCCTCCCTGGGCTTGGGGACGTAAATGTGTAGATGGTTCCCTGTGAAGTCGGCACCGGACGCACTTTGTCCCTTTCTCCTCATGCTGACAGTAGCAGAAAAATGCATTTCACAAGCCATCTGGTCAGCATGGGAAATTGCACCATTACAATCCCAAATAAAGAACTGGGAGATGCCTATAGCCAGAAGTGGGTATAAAAAGGGTTAACAGAGACAGATGATAGGATTCTAAATGAAAAATTCTATATGTTGTTTATGAATGCCAAAGCAGAACCAAAATTCCTGATGTAACATTTTCCTGTTTCAAAAGAGTTGATCATGTGACATTAATTGTGTTACATAATGTATCTCTGACAGCATGTCAGAATGATTTAGATAAGATGGCATCACACCAGCAGCCAGTGGCGGACTGGCCAGGGTGTCAGCTTGCCCGATGGCAAGTGGGCCCTTGATGAAGTGGGCCTTCTTAAACATTGAACAATATGTGCAAATCATTGCTGTTCTAGCGAATGTGAAAGACATTGTACTGAGACGAATTTCAGAATCACTTCAGTTAGGTTTTCTGTTTCAATCACAGCAATAACCTCATTATTATTCTTAATAATTGTTGGGCCTCCTCTAACCCAGTTTGACATCACAAAACACTCTTCTTGATCGTGGCTTCTTCGAAGTCACCATTTGGTAGTGGATACGAAAACCAAGGAGCAGATGAGAACAGTAGAAATATCTCAAGAGTTAAACATATTCTTAATAATATATAGAACATATTCTTCCTATCAGTTAATGTCAGCCAACGTTGCATTCAGAGAGGGTTTTTTTCGAGAGAGAGGGGGACAATTACAAATTTTGAGAGGGCGGGGGCTCAAACTTGTTATTATTTGTTATATATATATATATATATATATATATTAGGCCATAACTCACCACGCTGGCCACAGGTAGTGACCATAGATTGGTGAGATGTAAGATGCACCTCAACACTAAACTCGGAACGTAGCAAGCTCATAAGACAAACAAAATGTATTGACATAACCAACCTTAAAAAGCACCATAATACCTTCAAGTTGGAACTGAATAACAGATTCTCTGCTTTAGAAAGCCTAACATCAGAAGAAGTGGATATTTCTGAAGTTAACAGAAAAGTAACCAAAGCTCTTATGGAAACAGCAACAAAATTAGCTGGGTCTAAGAACAAGTTGCATGTGAACAAATTATCAGGAAAAACAAAAAAAGTTGATGCAAAAAAGAAGAGAGATGAGGACAACTAAAGATGATGTGACTTCCTAAGTGGAATATATAGAGCTATGCAAGACAGTACGAAAAAGTATCACTGAAGACGTAAGAAAATTCAACTGTGAACTAGTAAGGAAAGCAATTGAAAACAACCAAAGCCTAAAGATAGCAAAGGGACATCTCAGTAAGGGAAGAAAACAGATTATGGCACTGAGAAAAGAAGATGGTTCTGTAACGAGAAATAGAGGCGAAATTTTGACAAGAGTGAAAGATTTCTACTCCAAATTATATGAAAGGGGTTATACATGTACTCCAGACATCATGAAAGGTACCAGTACCAGAGTTCTTCCAGTCCTCCCAGCAGAAGTTGCACATGCAATCAAGAACATGAAGCGGGGAAAAACTCCAGGAGAAGATGGAATTACTGTAAACATCATACAAGAAGCAGGTGGAGAAATCGAAACAGTACTCGCCCAAATTTTCACTCGATGCCTTAATGAAGGGAAGATTCCTGAGGATTGGAACAATGCTACAGTGATCTTGCTACATAAAAAAGGTGACATTGAGGATCTCAGGAACTACAGACCTATCAGCCTCCTATCAGTGGTTTATAAAATCTTCACTAAAGTTCTTTCACACCACTTGAAGGTGACACTGGACATGGCTCAACCGAGAGAACAAGCTGGATTCAGGAGTGGCTACAGCACAATAGATCATATCCACGTACTGAGAGAACTAATTGAAAGAGCGAGGCAATACGAACTTCCATTGTGCATGGCTTTTATCGATTATGAAAAAGCCTTTGATTCGGTGAAACCATCAGCAGTTACAATGGCTCTGAAATCCTGCGGTATTGAAGATGCATACATTAATATTATTAATAACATCTATGAAAATGCAAGTGCAAAGATTCGGCTGTTTGAAAATACAACACACATAAAAATTGGAAAAGGAGTTAGACAAGGTGACACCATATCTCCGAAGCTCTTTAATGCCACATTGGAAAATGTCTTTCAATCACTGAACTGGGAAAACAAAGGGATAAAGATTAATGGAGATTATCTAACACACCTTTGTTTTGCTGATGACATAGTCATTTTTGCAACTACCCCATCAGAGCTGCAGAGTATGATCCAGGAACTTGCTGACAAGAGTAAAAAAGTGGGATTCAAAATGAACTTTCAGAAGACAAAAGGGATGTTCAATGCTTTTACAAGAAATGAAGATTTATCGATTGATGGAGAAAAGCTGGAGATAACAGACGCGTACGTTTATCTTGGACAGCAGATATCAAGTGAGGGTCACATTGATGAAGAAATTAATCGGCATACAAAACTTGCCTGGAGAGCTTTTGGAAGAAACAGCATAATTTTCAAGAGCAATATGCCATTATGTCTTAAAAGAAAAGTGTTTGATCAATGCATCCTTCCAGTGCTTACGTATGGTGCAGAGATGTGGACCTTAACTAAAAGAGACATACAAAGGCTGCAGACAACTCAAAGTAGCATGGAGAGGTGCATGCTTGGTGTAACCAGGAGAGATAAGAAAAGGAACTCGTGGATACGAAGAATGACAAGAGTGGAAGACATCATGATCAGAGTTAAATCCCTGAAATGGCAATGGGCTGGACATACTGCCAGAAGGACAGACCGTCGATGGACAGCCGAAATTTTAGATTGGATTCCAAGGGACAGGAAAAGACCCAGAAGAAGACCACATGGAAGATGAGTGGATGAAATTCGAAAGTATGCGGCAGTGACATGGAGGAGACTGGCACAAGACAGACTGTTGTGGAGGAAACTTGGGGAGACCTTCGTCCAGCAGTGGATTGATAATGGCTGATAATGATGATGATATATATATTATATTTTAATATTTTTATTATTGTTATTTATTTACATTTTTTATTATTGTTTACATTATTGCATTATGAGATCTTAGGTCTGTTTTGTGTTTGGTCTGGTGGCCTTGGGATGGAAGCATGTCTAACCGACATTTTTGGTTCTCCTTGTCATTTGTTGGTTCTAGAAAGGCCACTCCCACAGGTTGATGCTCTCCTGATGACAGCAGCCTGTTTTTTGTTTATATATTTTTTGGTTTTCAATTATGAATTCAATTTTGTATTTTTTATAAATTTTTCTATAAATTTTATTATTAGGTGTTTAACTTAATTCTCGGCCAGAGGCATGACACGTTGACAGTAAATTATAGCAAATCGAATACGTACTTAATCAGGAAAATAATCCCCGTCGTATTGGATATGTTTGAAACATCGATCAGGGAGCTGCCGAATGCCACTGCGGAAAAAGAGGTCTGTTTCGAGTTGATAAAGTCATCAATACTTGTGTGGACCTCCTCGACAGAAGTGAAGTACGTATCACTCAGGTGATGTTGCAGGGAGCAAAAAAAGGTGATAATCCGACGGGGTGAAGTCTGGAGAATATGCCATGTGGGACAAAATCTTTCATCCCAGGTCAGTGATCGTGTTTAAAGTCGTTTTCGCGGTGTGATGACGCATGTTATCCTGAAGAAACAGGATTGACCTTTTGCCCTTGCCGGTGTATGGCCTTTTCACCTCCATTGCGTTACTCACACGAATGAGTTGCTGACAATAACACTCAGCATTGACCGTTTCACCAGGTTTGAGCAACTCATAGTGTATGACACCGCGCTGATCGCACCGAATGCACAACAACTTCCTGGCATGGATATTCGGTTTGGCGGTACTGGTGGTAGGCTGACCTGGATAAGCCCACGATTTGTGCCGCTTAGGATTACTGTAGAGGATCCACTTCTCATCACAGGTCAAAATATTGTGGAGGAAATCCTTCTTGAATCTGGAGAGCAAGGACACAGCAACATTGTAGCACCTAGACTTGTTTGCAGCTGTGAGTTGGTGGGAAACCCAACGGCCCTCCCTGTGAATCCGTCCAAGCTTGTGCAGGCGCATTGCAATGGCTTGCCATGTTACTCCAAGTTCCTGGGCGAGCTCTGACTGTGTGCGACAGGGATCCGTGTCCAACAGTAGTTCCAGTTCCTCATCGTCAACTTTCTGTGGCTGTCCCGTATGTTCTGCATCACGGAGATTGAAATTTCCCTGCTTAAACTGCTGGAACCACTTCTTACATGTACTGTAGGACACAGCAGCATCACCCAAAGCAGCACAGATCATTTTCTGGGCTTCTGCGGCACTTTTTTCAGCTGAAACGCGAACAGGAGGCAGTGCCTCAAATGTTGCTTCTCAAACAACATTGCTTTCACCGTCAACTTTTGTCTCTTCTGTCACTACAGCTGTGAGCGGTTATAGTTGCCTAGAAAGCTGTTAGATGGTGCTGCAATTAGCCATTATCACACACAGCTATTTGCATTTGCTGATGTTCTATAATTGCTTGCGGTTAGGGGCCGAGAATTAAGTTGCACACCTAATACATTTCTCAAAAATTCACTCTGAATTTTTGAGAAATGTTATGTTATTTATATATATACATTAATACATATTATGTTATTCATATATAACATTAATACATATTATGTTATTCATATATATACATTAATACATATTATGTGCTTTATATATATATTAATACATACAGTATAACAAGATTTAAATAGAGTATAAAAATTGTCTTATGATCGTATATCGCAAATGCATATTCCAAGAAATCTACACATACAAGTGATTAAAAATGTTATAACTTTATATTAATTCATTAATGCAGCACCACAGATTTCACCATGCTATGGTATAAAATATTAAGGATACTAGTAAGATAACATTGTGCTGGAGAACCTCCCCCCCCCAACATTAGGAGTGGCAAAAATATCTTTGTTTTACTACAAGCGTGTTTCTGATTATTAAGGAATCATTACAGTGTTAACTGAAAACGTATGCTGTTTATTCCCCTGAGACTTGGTTTCATCCCCTTTAGATTATTTAAATTAGCACATAGTAGTAAACAAAAACAACTAATTAATTGTTTGAAAATCCTGGATTTTCTTTTTTGTTACCGAGTGTAAACCACATACTTCCAGGGAAAAAGAAACTTTTTATGGGAATAATCTTTAATAATCTGCTATCATTAAAAATTAGGTAGCGCAAACATTTTGTTGTATTGGAAGCCTATAACATCACGTTAGCTTAACCATATACACGGAAACTCTGCATCCAGAAGACTGAAATAAAGCTGAATGCCAGCTTCCAAAATATGATGTATTGCAGTGTAAACAGCATGCCGTTGGTGATTACAAGTCCACAGTAAACTTAACTATCAAATAAAAAAGCTTTAAAAAATTTGCAGAATTGTGAAACAGTACTTTGTTTTCTTGTTTGCTCCTCTTGCATTTATGATCAAGATGAACTGGTCTTCTACCCTCCTGATTTTTACCCAGAGAAAGTATTAAGTAAATTTAGTTGGATTTCATAATAGATTTTTAACATGAACAATTGTTTCATTTAATAAACAAATTTACAAAGACACTCTCATCTAAAGCAACAAATTTTGCTCTAATATATATATTTTTTCATAACTACTTTGGTTTCAGAGCTACATTTAAAAAAGTTATTTAAAGTGTTAACACTTTATGCAAAGTCATTAATAGCTCTAATTAACAACAGAAATTATGTTGTTTTTTTGTTTTTGTTTTTTGTTTGTTTTTTTTTCTCGAGGTACTGTGTACATTATTGGCAGCATTGGCTCATCGGATTTAGAAAACGTAAATATACATGCCGATGGCAATTGTAGTTTTAGTGTATAAAACAAAGAAATTCGTTTAATACTTAAAATAATCTTAATGCTACTGAGCACCCAGGCAGAGAAACCTTGCATTATTTTAAGAAGTGAAAATTTTGAAAACATTTATCAACATGAGTGGTATCAGCCAACAAAAGATTTTTTTTCAATCCAGGTTTTAGGAGCTCAGACTTTGTTGCAGATACATCAGAAGTAGAAATTAACAGTTACGCCCCCTGGTGGCCAAACCATTCTTTACCAAAAATGAGAAATTATATGCAAAAGATTCCCTATCAGGAGCTGTATCCGCTGAAAAAAGAACTTTTCAAATCGGAGTTTGAGAAGTACAGATATTGGGGAAAATGCAATTTATTTTTATGGCCCCTAGGGGAAAATCTATGCATAATTGAAAAAGTGACTACACCTAAAATACTTCTCGACATAAACAGAATCGAAAGGTAAAATAATATTTTCAATCAGATGTTTAGAAGCAAATATATGGAATAAAATGTGTTTTGAATTCGATATCAACCGCATTTATGCCCTCTAGCGGCAAAATTTCATATCATAAAAAAAAAAAAAAAATGAAGGACCATCATTCGCACATTTCAAGCTTACCAATGCTGAAAAAAATTTCAAATCAGACTAAAAGTTGCAGAGATATGGTGTCCACAGATGGACTGATGGACAAACTTATAACACAAGCTTGATCTTTTTTACAAAAGACATGCTGAAAAATCAGATTTTGTGGTTCTGCTTCAATTTTCTATTATGATACAACCTTTCAGTGATAATTGAATACTCAGTGCCTTGAGAAAATATAATGATCGGAAACAAGAATATTCAAAAGAAATTTCAGCTTGCACAGATTCACGTTTTCCATTGTTAGAAAAATGCAAACCATTTATTCTAACAACACTAATTTAAATTATTAGCATGAATAAATGAAGTTGTTATAAAGGAAATGGCAAGAGTAAATGAACCCTATCCCTGGATGGACCAGGTTATTAATCGTGGTCAGGGCCTTTGCTCATTTGTGCTCTGTATTCAATTTGTCGGAGGTTCGGGCAAAATGCAGAAAAGCATTATCGCTCTTCTTACAGGAAAGGAAACATTCCAGGTGTGTTTTCAAGATGTAGATATATGGGTGTGCTATCTAATTTTCTTTTTCAAATATCTTAAATATCGTCCAAATATGATGATTGATAGCGAAGATTTAAGGGTTTTTCCATGTGCTAAATAGAATGCATATAAAATAACATACCCCTTATATGAAAAAATCGGAGATAGAGAGCTAATTAGCATGTTAATTAGCCTAATTATCATTTTTCTTCACATCACGTGATAGTTCCCTTCAAGCGCTTTCTAACAGTACCTTACTTGTTTACATGCGGCAAACGGTTCCAAAGTTAAGGGTTGATGGCTCTTCTTTTTCTTTTTTTTCTTTCAGGTCTGTACAAAGAAATATGCAGAATTGGGAATTATAATTTTTAGACTATATCAGAAACTGTTTTCTAAAAGGAAAAGAAAATAATATACTTAAAAATCTTACCTGGACATAAAAGTAAAAATTAAATATTTCAGATGTGGATTCGTCCAATTATTCAAATCAAAGAAATAAGTCTCACCAAGAATTATTTTTAATTAGTGTCCATATACTTTGAAGGTGAGTATTTACATATTGTTCATAAATATTGAAATGTCGATGTTTGAGCAATTTAAGTTTGTCTACATACAAAAATGAATATGTAAGTCATTTTAAATTATTACTTGAATTTAAGGCATCAATTCTTACACTCTAATCCTTAACATATGTAGCACGTTTCTATTTCTGCAGAACGTGCTCCCATCGCAATAAGAGACTTGACACCACATGGTTTCTTCCAGTTGTTCACAGTCGCACGACACAGATACCCCTCAAGAAGTAGCCTTACATCCTTCATCTTAAAAGTAGTGTTTTGGTTCACCACTTCTCCTTTCACCTGAAGCCACATCAGTTCTGCTGGATTGTACTGGCAGTAGTAGGCTCATTTCCATGGGCATTGCTGGCATGGGGTTGTATACTTCTCCAATATTTCTGACTGCAACCCTTTTCATGTTTTGCATTTTTTCCATTCAATTAATGCTTACATACCCCGTAATTTCTATTTGCCAGTGACACCCATGCTCAGTTCACTCGCTACCTCATCTAATTCGCAAACTTTATATTTTTTGTTGTGCTGTCTAACAATATTCAAGAGTTTGGGAATAGTAATGTTTGGATTGTGTGAAATGTTTGTAACTTGGAACAACATGCCACAATGTCAGCTTTTCTTGTTTTTGTTGTTGGAATTTTTACGTTGTGGGTAGAGTGGTAGCTTGCATTATCCATCGTTATTGTGTAGGCCTCTTCCAGTCCCTCAACAAGTCTATAAACCACTCTTTGAAAACTTTGCTGTTCATCTTTTGATGCTAGTCCCCCAAACTTGTAGATGGAAGTATGAGCTGTGCTCCTTCAATGAAGCCGTGCTGAGCTGATGCAACATGGCAAATGATCAGCCAAGAACTTTTTCCCACAGATACTTCTAACTCCTGTTTACTCTTGGAATCTTGCCATATTTTGAATGATTTTGGTTCATCCAAGTCTTATCACAGTATATAATAGGCTGAGTAGAAGGTTCTCTTCTTATGTTGTGCATTTTTTCAAGAAAGTAATATGCACAGCCACAGTATCAGCTCTTTTCATGAGAAATCTGTGTTCTTGGATTTTAGTACATGAGAAACCTTCTTTACTAAATTCCAAGTTTGTTGTTTTTAAATGATTTAAATGATCCACACTGTTTTTGTAGTCCCAGAAAAATCCAAAAATCCATTATCTGAAGCAAAACTTCTTATTTTATGCACATTGGGTAATCTCCCTCAGTTGTAAAACTCATGGACTGTCCAACATATGATGCTTTTAATAAAATCATCAATCTCTCTCACATGTCTCGTCTCTCATGGCACCTTTTTTTTTTTTTTTTTTTTTTTTTTTTTGGTGATGCAAAAGATGGCCTGGCTTCTGCAAGGCTGGAAGCTGCAGTTCTGTCTGCGTTAGCACAATTTCGTTGTACTGTGTGGTTGGACACACCACACATTACCAGTTGCTCTCTGAGTTTGGATAAACAATACTTTTTATTTTTGTATCTGGTGTGAATGCAACAAGCTCTTTAAAATTGTTGTGCACACTGTAGGCGATCTTCTTAGATTGTTTTCTCAAATCAGAACTGGTCACATTGACAATAATCGAAGAAAAAATCTCTCTAAAAGCAAACAAGAAATGTAAAACGCCTGCACACATAAAATCTAGCCTAAACTGAAGTGAGGAAGAACGAGTTCAACATTTTGATCACAGCAGATGCTACCATGATTATGGGCAAGGGTAAGGAGTGACCTTTAGCCACCGATTTAAAACTAATGGACAATAACATGGTTTTGTATATTAAAAGCATGAGCTCTTGAGCATAGGAATTCTTGAGGAGAGGACTTGAATGGGAGAATCTAACAGTTTCAAAGTTGTCCTTTTCTAAGGGGAAATAAAAAAATATTTTGGGGCTATTCCCCTCAGTATTTCTCATGAAGTTGCAACGTTCTCCAGTGCCTTTGTTGTCGTTCTCCAGTGCCTTTGTTGTCGTTCTCCAGTGCCTTTGTTGTCATTCTCCAGTGCCTTTGTTGTCGTTCTCCGGTTCCTTTGTTGTAGCAGGTGTTTTTTTCTTTCCATTGCATATAATCTGAAAGAAGTCCTTGTGACTTTTCATTATTATAAATAAGTGTACCTTACTACTTGTTTTTCCTCATTTAATCCATTTTGTATTGCAGATTACTGTGGCAATGAATGCTTCAAGAAAACTTACCCATTATCATGGGACTCTTCTGGATGTGGCAAAGAAGCACTGTTCTTATTTCTTGATGGCATCCTGTATTTTGCCATTTTGTTTTTAATAGAAATGCCCAAAATGAATCTTCCAGAAAGAAGCATTGCAAGAGTGGTGCCAAACACAAGCTTCAATTTCCGAGATACTGATGTCATTTCTGAGGAAGATAGAGTTTTACATGAAAATACTACCCTTATAAACAATGAAGCTCTGCTAGTTTTAGGTCTGACCAAATACTACAAAAACATTTGTGCTGTGGACCACTTGAACTTTGGAGTTCATCTTGGGGAATGTTTTGGTTTACTTGGAATAAATGGAGCTGGAAAAACTTCTACTTTTAAGATGCTCACAGGGGATATTGCACCCTCTGAAGGAAATGCATTTTTAAAAGATAGCAACTTACTTGTTAACTCGAAGAAGGTTGGTTCACTAACTGTTTTTTGAAATCAAAATTGTTTAGTATCTTTGTTTGTTTGTTTTTACTAATGCAATGTGACTTTTGTTATTAATAATGAACTTATTTTATTCTCAGTGACATTGAGATTTCATCATTCCGAAGGAACATTTGGGAGTAAATAGAAATTGGGAGATAGGTGGGCTCTGCTTAAATATGAAAGGGATTAAAATGTTGGAAAAATTCAGTGGAAGCTTCAGTTTATATAAACATAGACCTAGAGTTGAAAGCAACATGTGTGTGCAAGGAAATTAATAGGCTTCTGTCTTGTAAGTACAAAGAATACCAAGACATTATGTTTGCTACTAATCTCAGTAACTTCAACAGAAGGTGAACTATTGACCTTCAAGAGGCAGGATGGTTTCTTCATCTTGGAGCATAATGTATGAGCCATGACAATTGCACAGTACACCAACATTTGAAAGAATGGTTGCAGGAAGGACAAGTACCATTAAATTGGTTGTACAGTAAGACAGATAACTGCAGAAGGAAAAATCATCTTGCCTGTCGACAGCCACACTCCATTGTGCTGTGGCTTTTACTGATTTCCACAGACCTGGAAAACCTGGAGAACCTGGAAAAGTCAGGGAATTTTATAAATAACGTAACAGAGGGAAAAATGATTGTCAAAAGAAGCAAAACGAATTGCTTCTTTTGACAATCGTTTTTCCCTCCGTTACCATGAAAAGAAAAAAATTCAAGTGTAGAATCTGGCAACAATCTTAGTCCTCCATTGGCGTGATGAAGACCTTATATAACATTTCATTTGATCACCTTCATTATTAACGGTAGGTATTGAGTATACTCCCGATCTTTCAAGGATAGACATCTTACCATTATTAGTCAATATTTTCTCATTGCTATGTACTGTTTCTGCGAGTTTAATGTTGTGATTAGCACATTCTGTTTTAATAACATCACTCAATGGCAGCAAATATGGGAATTTCACGAAATGCTTATTCTCACTTTCAGTAACTTCTTGTCCTTTATTTTTTAGTTTGTTTTTTATATTTACGTACATGGACTGTATTAACCGTTCATTGAAACCAAACTCATGGGCCACAGATTTCACCCATTTGATCTCCTTCTCCTCAGCTTTTTTGATGGAAGATAAATTAATAGCTCTTCTTATGAAGAATGAAAAGGCAGCGGTTTTGTAACGCCACAGATGAGAAGAATCGTACTGGATGTTCGCCGGAATATATGTTGATTTTCTATATATATTGATGTTTCTATACAATTTTTTTTTACTTGTGTTCCTAATTGTATAGAAACATCAAATCGTGTGATACGTTTTTATAATGTAATTTTCATTATACAAAGGGTCAAGCCAGAAAGCACTATGTATTAAACCTAAAATAACGTGAAGTGCAGTAGTGGTGACGTTTTTATGTTAATTTAATCATACTTTGTGCCACGTAATGAATACATGCAATATAGCATAGTTAATTCCCTTATTTTGATGTTTTTTAAATACTGTTAGAGTATTTGAAAAAATGGATGTAACCCTGCAACAGGCAGTGCCATGTATTCATGTTTTGAAGACTTTGCTGATAAATTTACTTATAGATATACTTTCAAAATTTGTGAAGCCTGCAGTAATCAAACAGTCTCCATCACCTTTCTCAGTTGAATACCATTCTCGAGAAAGTCAAAAGAGAGGACAATGATTTAATTATTGGCCATGCAGCATCGAAGGCTGTTCAGAGCATCAAATAAGGTGACAAGTACATTTTTTTCAGTGTTGTGAGAAAATATTTTGCTTCAGCATGTGACTATATTCGCCTCAAATTTCCATTGGAAAGTCCAGTTTTAGTGAATGCTAAAGTCGCACATTTAGCAAGCATTGAAAATGCATCCTTTTCCAGTTTGAAGTTCTTCATAGAAAAATTCCCTGTGATGCTGCTCAAGAAAAAAGTGAAACAGTAGTCTGCAATAAAGTGATTGATGCCCTTCAGACCAAATTCTGTTCACTTCAGATGGAAAATTTATCCCAAAGTATTTTAGAAGAAGAGCGGACTGCTTTACAATGGACGACAGTAGGCCAAGTGGAAAATGAAACTGGTCATCCAAAATTCAACAGTCTTAAAAGTGATGTTGTCTGTTCTCTGTATTCCGCACAGCAATGCTGAATGTGAGAGAGTTTTTAGTGTTGTGAGAAAAACAAAAACAGAATTCAGGAGTTCATTTGCAGATGACATGTTGGAAAACATGCTCATTGTAAAGTCATGGCAGTCAAGACACTGCTTTGAAATAACATTTGACAACAACTTTCTCTCCAAAGCAAAAGCCTCTATTTCTTCTTGTATAAAAAATCAGTAGACTGCTTGCAGGACTATGCAATATGGCTCTTTCAGATTTGATAAATGTATAAAAACTGCTTCATATTTTTAGGAAATTCGTATCTGTAGTTTCAGTCAATTTCTTAAAAGATTGCAAATCAGTGTTATACTTTGTACTAGTTCACAAAAAAGTTTGTCTATAATTAAATTTACTGAGAATTTTGTTTAATCTATTTTACTGATTTAAATTTATCAATTAATTATGGTAAAAGTTATAATCTGCATTTATAAATTATAATGCATAACATACAAAATAATGTGTAAATTATAATGTATATTAAAACTATAGCATTAAATTGTAACCATAAATCGTGTCTCTCTTGTCAGTATTATTCCAAGAAATCTTCCTAATTTTTGTTCTGTGAAGTTGGCAGGTATGCAAGGGTCAGGAAAAGGCCCAAAAGAATACTGCATGAGTGATGGATGGATGAAATTGGAAAGCATCCTGGAGTGATTTTTGTAAGAGATGAGCTCAAAACAAAAAGTTGTGGAAGAGACTTGGGGAGACCATCCAGCATTGTACTGATAATGGCTGCTGCTGATAATGATGAAATAAATCAGTCTATATATCTTACAGTTCTCTCTCTCTCTTCTTTTTGTTGGTTTTTATTGCTTTAGCTCTTGGAGAAGTTGGACATCCTGAAATTAGTAAGTTCTGCTGCCCGTGTTGATATACATGTAATTTTAAAGCATTGAATCAGGCTACAACTTCTATACCAAACACATTCGCATTTTGTCATTTTCAAACAATCTACAACATTGAAACTTTGAATATCACAATAAAAATACTGGTTTTATTACGCTTTTATTGAAATTAAAACAAAACTATTGGCTTTAGCGCAAAATTGAAAATGAACAATTTTGTAGTGCATTATTTGAGTATTAAAACTAAAAAAAATTACATCGTTATGACCATTGGTTATGGAGATATAGGTCATTTTCTAAAAATCTGTGAATGAAAAATTCGGGGGGGGCACTGGGGGAAGGCACAAGGGGGGGGGTCAGGAAAAATACATCTCATCTAGTGTTCTAACAACTTGCCAAAATTCAGCTTTCCCCTGATTATTCCCGACATTTTCCTTTTATTTCCTGGGCTGAAAGTGTTAAATAATACAAAAACATTAGGTTATACGTAGATTGTTTGTAAGTAATTAAGCAGCAGAATTTTACGTTATAGATCCTGAATCCTAGTAGGCAAAAATAAAGATGCTTATTTTTAATTTCAAATTTATTACTACCTATAAAATTCTAAGCAAAGAATTATTGACAGGGTTGGTCAGTCAGAAGCATAGGTGACAAGGGTCTTATGTCAGCAATGTTGTCAATTCTTTCCTGTAATTGCTTTCCATCTCACACCCATGTAAACAAAAAAAAGTAACTTAACATTCGAATTTCATTTTTCAAATACCAAATCAAATAAAAATTAAAGATTGTTTTCACTTAGAGATCATTAAAAAAGGTAATCACCAATATTTTTGCCAAAACTTTTATCCATCACCAAAATGACTTTTTTTTTCAGCAAATTGTGGAGAATGCGATCTGCAGACGCATGTGCAGTGATAACATGTGGATGCGGTGAACCTAGATCAATTTCGCTTATTTGTAATTATTACAGAAAAAACAGAAGAAATATGCACAAGCCTAACAAAGACATGTCCAAAATTACCTGAGTGAGAAAGATTTTTAAACAAGACTTTTCTTTCCAAAAAAAAAAAAAAAAAAAAAAAAAAATGAGGTTTTTAATATTTCATAGATGTAGATATATTTGGCTTTCAGTTTAAATTTATAATCAGAAGAAACTTACAATGAAAAGACATTAAAACACTGCCTGAATCTGCAATGCAGACCATGGAATGCAAATTTGCATGGTATAGATGGCAAAGATCTCTTTGAACAGATAAAACATTTTCAAAATGTAATTCATTGACTGTATTCATACAGAATGTTTAAAAACAATATGTACCAAAAATATTTTATTCTAACATCTATACTGCATTAGGAATTTCAGTAACAGCTTCAATAAATTTTTATAGATTTCATCAATAATCTCACTGACTGAAAAGTCAGATGGCACAAATAATCTGTAGCACCATAAAATATGTTATACTGAGCTATTAATAAATGTCTATTAAGCTAATCATGTCATGTCAACCCAATTCCTCATTCACCTTCAAAAATATTTTCTATGAAAACATTAAGGAGTAGATAATTTGGGTTAAACTCAGGCTTCATGCAACATATCACAGTCAACATAGAAATTGAGTGAAAATCATACAGAGTCACATATAGTAATGAAGTTCGTTAAGCAGTAGCTTTGGGCCGTTCTATGGCCTTGATCACCCACAATCAGCTGAACCTGAGGACTGGTTGCCAGAACTGTAATGTGAATTTGAGGTACAGGAACGGGTGCCAAAATTTAGTAGAGAGAACCAAATAAATGGGATTTGGGTAGGGGTCTCTGAATTGCAATTCAAAATTTCAATGCTTCCTTGGAAACGTAGAGATTGCTTTATTGATAAAAGAGGCAACTTTGTTTGTTTCTTTCCAAAGGGGAACTGCAGAAGTGCTTTTAAGGATTAGTGTGGTTAATGCTGTTTCTGTTTTTCTACGGTAGCCCTTTGGAAAGAAACAAAAAAAGTTGCTTCATTTTCACCAACAAAGCATCTCTATGTTTCCAAGAAAGCATTGAAATTTTGTTTGCCATGAATTACAATGCATTTATGGCACCTCTATTCATAGTGATTGTGGAATAACTTTTTTTACGGGTCTTTAGAGGTTATTTTTAATGAAAGTTGGTTGTCAAATTTTCGAACTAAGCCTAGTTCGTCATCAGACTATGTCACTGGAGTAGTTGCTGCCACTCAATTGGAAGAGACCATCCGCAATTATCGTTAATTGTGGTACTTCTTCTTCTTGCTATTTCGATCCCTTCTTCTAGTTTTCTCTTTACTAAGTTTGACTGGTGGGCGATTATTTTCACTGAGTCCCAATTTATGGAGTGTCCACTTGCTTGTACATGTCTGTCTAGCCCTGTTTTGTTCCCAATGTTCCTAATAGCTGCTTGGTGTTCTTTCATTCGGACCTTAATACTTCTCCCTGTTTCTCCTATATAGCTGAGTCCGCAGTGTCGATGCAGTAAATTACTCCTTCCTGCAATTGGATGTCCAATTTTTCTGCTTTAAAGCTGGCAAGAATTTCTTTATTTTGTTATTAAGATCTGGAGCTAGCCTGATATTATATTTTGCTCCGATCCTTTTCAGTTTCTCGAAAAGTTCCTTGTGCAGTCGTAATTTTGCTGGTGAATTTGAAGTTGGTTTTTCCTGCTTTTTTTTGGCACTTGTTTAAATATTTTCTCAACATATGGGGAGGGGTAATTGTTTTCTGCCAACATTTCCTTTAATTCTTCTTTGTGAAGATCTTTTGAGAAGCTGAAGAGACCAGGATTTCAATTTTTTCCAAAAAATTGTCTCGCTGTATTCGATTTAATATAATCAGGGTGGAATGAGCAGAAGTCTAACATCTTCCCTGTGTTGGTGGGTTTTCTAAAAAGCTGAGTGAATATTTTCCCTTCTCTTGAGGTCAAGGTTAAATCCAGGTAATTGATGCTATGGTCTTTTTCCTGTTCCAGGGTGTACTTCAAGGTATTCTCTAGTAAGTTAAATTCTTCCAGAATCTGAGAGGGTAGAGATTGGTCCACAGTATCTACTATAATTAGGACATCATCCATGTACCTTACATAGAGAGCAAACAAGGAGGGTTGTATAAGGATTTTTTGCCTCTAGTTTACTTATATAATAATTTGCTAGCAGAGGTGCTAGTGGAGAACCCATTGCAAGTCCTGAAGTTTGCCTGTAATATTTCTTTCCAAACTGGAAGAAATTATTCTTGAAGGAAAATAGAGCAGTTCATATATAGAAATACTACTTGGCATATATGAACTGCTCCTATTTTCCTTCAAGAATAATTTCTTCCAGTTTGGAAAGAAATATTACAGGCAAACTTCAGGACTTGCAATGGGTTCTCCACTAGCACCTCTGCTAGCAAATTATTATATAAGTAAACTAAAGGCAAAAAATCCTTATACAACCCTCCTTGTTTGCTCTCTATGTAAGGTACATGGATGATGTCCTAATTATAGTAGATACTGTGGACCAATCTCTACCCTCTCAGATTCTGAAGAATTTAACTTACTAGAGAATACCTTGAAGTACACCCTGGAACAGGAAAAAAGACCATAGCATCAATTACCTGGATTTAACCTTGACCTCAAGAGAAGGGAAAATATTCACTCAGCTTTTTAGAAAACCCACCAACACAGGGAAGATGTTAGACTTCTGCTCATTCCACCCTGATTATATTAAATCGAATACAGGCGAGACAATTTTTGGAAAATTGAAATCCTGGTCTCTTCAGCTTCTCAAAAGATCTTCACAAAGAAGAATTAAAGGAAATGTTGGCAGAAAACAATTACCCCTCCCCATATGTTGAGAAAATATTTAAACAAGTGCCAAAAAAGAAGCAGGAAAACCAACTTCAAATTCACCAGCAAAATTACGTACCACAAGGGACTTTTCGAGAAACTGAAAAGGATCGGAGCAAAATATAATATCAGGCTAGCTCCAGATCTTAATAACAAAATAAAGAAATTCTTGCCAGCTTTAAAGCAGAAAGAATTGGACATCCAATTGCAGGAAGGAGTAATTTACTGCATCGACTGTAACTGCGGACTCAGCTATATAGGAGAAACAGGGAGAAGTATTAAGGTCCGAATGAAAGAACACCAAGCAGCTATTAGGAACATTGGGAACAAAACAGGGCTAGACAGACATGTACAAGCAAGTGGACACTCCATAAATTGGGACTCAGTGAAAATAATCGCCCACCAGTCAAACTTAGTAAAGAGAAAACTAGAAGAAGGGATCGAAATAGCAAGAAGAAGAAGTACCACAATTAACGATAATTGCGTGATGGTCTCTTCCAATTGAGTGGCAGCAACTACTCCAGTGACATAGTCCTGATGACGAACTAGGCTTTAGTTCGAAAATTTGACAACCAACTTTCATTAAAAATAACCTCTAAAAGACCCGTAAAAAAAGTTATTCCACAATGAATTACAATTCAGAAACCCCTCACCAAATCCCATTTATTTGGATTACTATACTAAATTCTGGCAACAGTTCCTACACCTCAAATTCACATTATATTTCTGGCAACCAGTCCTCAGATTCAATTGATTGTGGGTGATCAAGGTTGTAGAATGGGTGAAAGCAACCGCTTAATGAACTTCATTACTGTACATGACACTGTGGGGTTTTTTACTCAATTTCTATGTTTATTATAGATAATTTTAAAATAATGATAAAATTTGCTATCAGAATCTTCCTTTGGATATTTTTTTCTGTTCCCTATCAAAAATTACTTTCTCTCTATCTTAATAAATATAACCTAAGCACTTTCTACATTGGTTAATGCAAGCAGAAGGCAGTTTTTTTTCTATGTTTTGTATGTTAATATTATATCCATGCACTTAAAAATATTATATTTATATCATTATCATTGTCAACCATTATCAATCCACTGCTTGACGAAGCTCTCCCCAAATTTCTTCCACAACAATCTCTCTTGTGCCAGTTGCCTCCATGTTACTCCCACATACTTTCGACTTTCAACCACCCATCTCCCACGGGGTCTCCTTCTGGGTCTTTTCCTGTCCTTTGGAATCCAGCCTAAAATTTCGGCTGTCCATCGATGGTCTGTCCTTCTGGCAATATGTCCAGCCCATTGCTATTTTAGGGATTTAACTCTGATCATGATGTCTTCCACTCTTGTCATTTTTCTGATCCACGTGTTCCTCTTCTTATCTCTCCTGGTAACACCAAGCATGCACCTCTCCATGCTGCTTTGAGTTGTCTGCAGTCTTTGTATGTTTCTTTTGGTTAAGGTTCACGTCTCAGCACCATACATAAGCACTGAAAGTATGCATTGATCAAACACTTTTCTTTTAAGACATAATGACATATTGCTCTTGAAAATTACATTGTTAGTGAGAAAAGTTTGCTATTCTTGGAGATTTGGTTAGTACTGTTGAAAATGACAACAATGAAATTAAAGACATGATAGGAAAATCTGTGAAAACCACTTAGCAAATGTTAATAGGGAAAAGATCTATTGGCTTATATTTTGACAATGAACTCTGAATTATTAATATTAGACACAAAAGTATCCTGTGATGGTTATATTCAAATTAATCGGAAACTTGAGACTTGGTCGTTCTGGGTGGTGCAGTGGTTAGCATACCCGGGTGCTATCTAGGAGACGCGGATTCAAGACCGGCTCCAGGACGATGAAATTTTCAAGTTTTCGGATATTATCTGACTTAACATCCTTGTCACATTTACACCAAAAATCGGATTGTCATCTTCAAAATTTGTATTACATGGTGTAATCCCGTATTTATTTCATGATTTATCTTCTTCTCCGGGCAATCACGGGATAGGATTCTTAACCTCCAGGTTTGCTAAACATGAATGCCGATTGCTTCAACTAACGAATCCTGTGATGGTTATATTAAAATTAATCGGAAACTTGAGACTTGGTCGGTCTGGGTGGTGTAATGGTTAGCATACCCGGGTGCTATCTGGGAGACGCGGGTTCAAGTCCCGCTCCAGGACAATGAAATTTTCAAGTTTTCGGATATTATCTGACTTAACATCCTTGTCACATTTTCACCAAAAATCGTATTGTCATCTTCAAAATTTGAATCTACCAGCTTCCTTGTTGAGAAGAGGCTAAAAATAGGTGAAGCATTTTTTATTTTTATCACAGTATCAAAGTCTTTGAGAAATATGACTGAGATTGCTCGAGTTTACAGAGGTTTCAGAATAGGTAGTGACCATGTTTAGTAGCATCAACTGAAAGTACTTCAGTTCTAAGAATTGTTTTATTGTTGCAGCTAGAAAGCTAACAAACTTACTAAGCATTCATTCCAGAAGCTAAAGAATGTTCATGTAGTTTAGAAGAGACAGCATTTTTGTTTCAATTCAGCAGCAGGTACTGAGGGAGAGATATTTTCTTAATACAGTTTTAGTATAGACATAGTGCTGCAAATACATACTTCCTTGAACAGTAATCTACTCTTGAATGGTCATGTAATAATTTAAAAGGAAAATAGTTATCTGAGTGAAATAAGTGGCCATTAATAAGTTGAGATGATGAAGCAGATTTGTGATCTAATTGTATAATTTTTACAGCTTCCTTTTTGTCTTAGTACAACTTATCTTTTCTTGGCCTGATGTATGCTAAATTTAAATTTCCTTTTGTTATCTACAAAAGCTTTCATAAGCTCATCATTTGGTATGGTGAGTTCATTCACTGTCTTTTTACTGCATGTATGTCTTAGTTTTGCTTTTTATGTGTAGTTTCAGAAATATCTTGGCTACTGTCCTCAGTATGATGCTTTGCTTGATCATTTAAGTGGAAGAGAAATACTTATGCTGTTTGCTAGACTTCATGGAATTCCAGAGAATTTGATTCATGACTATGTCACTGAGCTCATAAACTTGGTTGACCTGCAAATTCACTCTGAGAAGCCAACAAGAGTGTACAGGTAATTATTGGCCTTTCAAATCTGATACTTCTACTTCACACATTTTGCTCACAAATCTTTAGTTTCAGACAAACCAATAAGTGCAGTAGTGTCATCCAAAAAGTTTAACAACCGTATCTGTAAACCTGGCTATACTGCCATGATACATAGCAGCTGTAAGCTTAAAAGTGTATTGGAGGGAAGAAGGAAAGTGTATTATGTAAATATTAAAAAGAGTTGTATTATTGTTGCTTATAGGTGCAGAAAAGTCCAACATTTACATTATATCTTTTTTTGGAAAATTATGTGCGTTATAATCTTACAGGTGTACTTCTTACGAGCTCTGAATGGCAATTTGGTTTTTAGAATGTTTTTGGCGATTATTTCAGAATATAATGTGCATCCAACACTGTTATTTTCAGTAATGAGTAACCACAGACACTTATAAAATATTCATGTTGTTTTTTCTGTCCATATTGACAATCAAGCTTTCTTCACAACATTGGTAAATATGCTCCACCCGTTTTTAGCACCATAGGATCAAATCAAGTTCACTGCACACTCACGTGACTGACAAAGTTGCTACGCCACTTAAAGCAGAAAAGCAAACAAAGGATGATGGAAAGTAAAAACACTGGGAAGAGGAAAAGACTTCCACAATATACCTAACATCATTAATGTCAACAACCATTTCACCCAAACTGGTACGAAGCAGATAAATGACACCATTGATTAGGTGGTAAGTTTTAAAGTCCACGCAGTTGCTATATTTACATGTTATGTGTTTTTCAAAAGTGTCCTACTCATGTGCCATTCAAAGAAGTTCTTGTGGCATCTGGAATACCATTCTTTGCAACATTGTATTTAGCTAGCTTTCTTTAAATACTGCTGGCTCATTAAACTTGCCATAAAATCCAACTCCTGTTGTTAAAATATTGCTGAACGGTATAAACTATCCAGGTTTTCCAGGAATTGATCTACTTAAACATCAAGAAAGATTTCAAGGGACTACAGTTTAAATTCTGAAATATGCTAGATGATATACATATAAAACAATGCCTTGTTTTAAAGCAACTGTTCAACTGAATGACACCTTAAACCCAACCACCATAAGAAAAAAGTAGCATCTACTCTAAATTTCATAAGCTGCCAAATGTTGTGCGTTCATTTCATAAATAGTGAAATGCTTGACAAGAGTTTCCATGCTCTCTAAGAATTTGATTAAAGTAAACTTCATATATAAAAAAAGAAATATGAGAAATCTATGTATAATTTATAAATACAAAACTTATGATGTTGAGATATAATAAACATAGCAATGTTTATTCACAATTAAATATTTATACTGTAACATTAACTATAGTTTTGCAGAGCATTTGGCTCGGCATCATCAGGATGAATGGGATGTAAACATTCAAATCATTGTGACATCATCAGAGTTCTGGCGTTCACGGATTTTGGTGAGTTGTTTCCATGCACTTGAAAGAAATGGAGTAGACGTCATGTCATTGACAAGCTGTGAAGAGTTCCTGTATATCTGAAAAACTTCTAATACCTTAAGTTTGATAGTCGAGTGAGGTTTATCAATAAGCATAGCATTTCCAAATAAAATATTTTTGGTTATTTTTGTGACAATGTTGAGCTATAGAGGACTTCTTCAGTTCATAGTTCCATACCTAAGTCATGTGTTCCATCGCACGGAAACGTAAAAGCCCTGCGGGTCTGTCCTATATATGAAAGTCCACATTCACAAGATACCTAATAAATTCTCCAGGATTTAGGTCTTCAACATAATTCTTTGATCCATAAAAATTCACCTTGTTTATGGGTTTGAAAATAAATTTGAAATTAAAGCTTTTGAGAATTTTTGAAATTCCGAAGCAAATTTGAGGAGCAAATGGGATAACTGCCCAAGTCTCTCATATTGGGAGGTCTGTTGGCATGAGGGAGCAGACAGGCTTCAGTTTCCTACATTTTGGACAACTTTATTTATAACAGAAGGGCTATATCCTCTGTGTACTACAATTTGTTTAACAAAGTCAAGCTCTTTCTGTAAGGAATCCTCAGTTCAGCATATACACTGACGGAAAAAAAATCCCAACACCAAGAAGGGGTTGTGTTAGATAAACGACAGTTGGTAGGCGGTGAGAGTATATCTGTAAGATGACGTCTATGCAAATTTCACGCTCGGCGCATACGTGTGGCGCTAGTAGCGCCCTCGGAACATGCAAAGCAGGTTTGCTGTAAATACGTGCTGTAACGTTCGTGAGCGTTAGTTATCGTTGAGATTCAACGTAGTGTGTTGATGTTAGTCAAGAATGCCTTTAAGAAGACGAAGAAGCCATTATCAACAGCTCACGGAGTTTGAACGAGGTCATGTAATAGGGCTACGAGAAGGTGGATTTTCTTTCCGCATTACTGCAGAACGACTTGGCAGGAATGTAGCCACTGTGCATGATTGTTGGCAGCGGTGGTCAAGGGAAGGTACTGCCTCAAGAAGACAGGGTTCCGGCCGGCCACGTGACACTACTGAGAGGGAAGACCGCCGTGTGCGGCGTATGGCCGTGGTGCATGGTACCGCGTCTGCGGCAGCAATTCAAGCTGCAGTTGCCACCACAGTGACACAACGAACTGTTACAAATCGGTTACTTGAAGGACAGCTCTGAGCCAGACGCCCTGTAGCGTGCATTCCACTTACTCCAAACCACTGCCGTTTGCAACGTCAGTGGTGTCAAGCTAGAGCTCATTGGAGGACGGAGTGGAGATCTGTTGTGTTTTCTGATGAAAGCCTGTTCTGCCTGGGTGCAAGTGATGGCCGTGTGTTGGTTAGAAGGAGGCCAGGTGAGTGCCTGCAACCAACCTGTCTGCGGTCGAGACACACTGGACCTACCCCTGGAGTTATGGTCTGGGAAGCAATTTCCTATGACAGCAGGAGCACTCTCGTGGTTATCTCACGCACCCTGACGGCACAGTTGTACGTCGGTCTGGTGATTCAACCTGTTGTGCTGCCATTCATGAAAAGCATTCCAGGGGGTGTTTTCCAACAGGATAACGCTCGCCCGCATACCGCTGTTGTAACCCAACATGCTCTACAGAGTGTCGACATGTTGCCGTGGCCTGCTAGATCACCAGATCTTTCACCAATCGAGCACGTATGGGACATCATTGGACGACAACTCCAGCGTCACCCCCAACCAGCATTAACCGTCCCTGTATTGACCGACCAAGTGCAACAGGCATGGAACTCCATCCCACAAACTGACATCCAGCACCTGTACGACACAATGCATGAACGTTTGCATGCTTGCATTCAACATTCTGGCGGTTACACCGGTTATTAATGTACCAGCATTTTACATTTAAAATGGCTCTTCTCGCACTTACATTAAGCTGTGATCTTGAAACCTTAATCGATTAAATATGTTACCTATACAAATGTATTGCCGCCATTTCATTCCTCTACAACTATTTTTTCGTGGTGTTGGGATTTTTTTTTCCGTCAGTGTATGTATTGCATGATATATGTATGAGTAAAAAGCAGAGATTTTTTGTTTCCATGGGTGATTTGATTTTGAATGTGAGGGTAAGGGAACGGCAAATATTTTTCAAAAAACTGCTGTACTAAAGGATCTTTTAGAGCATGACACAAGGACACCAGGGAATGATAAGCAAACATTATTTCAGTCTCACATTTGAACTGTATATGGAAGAAGCTTTCCACATATACCAGAACTCTTCACACCTTGTCAATGACATGATGTTTACTCCATTTCCTTCAAGCTTGTTGAAACAACTAACCAAAATCTGTGACTATCAGAACTCTGATGATATCGCAATGATTTGCATGTTTAAGCTCCATTCCTCCTGCCAAGCCAAACACTCTGCAAAACTATAGGCGATGTTATAAACATTTAATTGTGAATTTTCTGTCCCTACTGAAGCAGCTTTAAATTTTTGCAAGTGATTTAGCATTCAGTATGGGTAGAAATTCACATTTAATTAATTTCATACTTACAGGGAAAAAACTATTCTGAAAAACTATGATCAGATTGTTCTTACCCAGTTAAAGGGCTTGAAAATGTCTGATAAGTATCATGTGCATCTGGGCATGGGTAGAAAACAATATACATGCCCAGATAGTAAAAGCTAAATGTCCAGTAAAATTTCTTTTGAGGTAACAAAGAAGAAGCCTATTTTAAATTAAAACTAATTTGTTTTACCAATTTTTGCAGTGCTATTTTAATTATTTGTTTTAGGAATGCTAAATGCACAGAAGCTTATATAACTGAAATTTCAAGTAAAGCCTATTTAGCTGAAAATACTATTGGAGAAATGCTATTTTAAAATGTATCCTGTGTTTTCTAGAAAAATGAGGCAATCATAATTAAATGTACAATAGTTTCAAGTACAGTAGCAATTATGAATATAAATTAGTTACCTTTTTCTTTCCCTTACATAAAAAAATTGATTTTGCATTGCAATACATCAGTATTATATTTTAGGAACAAATGGGGCTAGGTTAATTATGTGATGATTTCATAATAAAGCAGACCTGCCAAACTCTCAGAACCAAAAAACGTAACACTCAGATAGAAAAATCGTAACACCACGCATGCTGATAATTTTTGAAGCCTATTTCAGCTATATAAGTTCTTGATGATGAGAACGTAGGTATTTTTTCCCTACATTAAAATTTTATTGAGAAACTCATTAAATCTAATCAGCAAACACTTATATGTTGTTAATTATTAGGAAAAAAAATGACGATTACGGGAGAAATCCTTACTCTGCCTAACTTCCGTTTTCGGAAATTTTCAGAAGCGGAAAACTTGCATCTTAGGAGGTCTGCAAGATGGTTTAATCGGGTTCTGCGGATGTCGTTTCTGTCTGCAGGACCAAAATAAATCTGCGATGTATGTCGGCCGTCGCCGCTATTCTGCTACGGGGACAAGTACAAAATAAACCCATGATGTACGTCGCCCGTTGCCACCATTCTGCTATGGGGATGAGTACAAAATAAACCTACATTGTACGTCACCACGATTCTTCTACGGGGATGAGTACAAAATAAATCTGTGATGTACAGTACGTCACCGCGATACTTCTACGGGGTTGAGTACAAAATAAATCTGCAATGTACGTCTGCCATCACCGCGATTCTTCTACGAGGATGAGTACAAAATAAACCTGCGATGTATGTCAGCCATTGATGTGATTCTGCTACGGGGATAAGTACAAAATAATTCCGCGATGTACATCGTCCTTCATGAGGAAAAAAAAAAACATGATCACGGAAGAAATCCTCACTACGCTTAACTTCCGTTTTCAGAAATTTTGAAAGGCGGAAAACTTGCATCTATGATAGGGAGTCTGCAAGATGGTTTAATAGAGTTCTGGGAATGTTGTTTTTGTCTGCAGAACCAAAATAAATCTGTGACGTTCGTTGCCCCTTCGCTGCCATTCTACTACAAGGCTTCTGTCTGAAAAGGAAAAAAATGGAGGAAAGCATGACTATTTAAAAAAAATTCGTATTTATGTCTGCTAAATCGTTATAGCGTACTGCAGCATGATATATCGTACTAAATACGATAAAATCGTGACAGTTGGCAGGTCTGATAAAGGTACTAAATTTTATCTTTTATTCACCAAAAAAAAAAAAAAAAAAAAAAAAACAATATAAGTTTCATATGAGCTTGAAATATGACAATAACCTTTTGCAGTACTCAGGCAATTCTTGACTGCTGCACAGATAGATCAGATTTTCCACAGGAAGTCCATGAAGTTATGTATGTAATTCACCTTAATAGAGTTACAACAAAGGTAACTTCTCACTGTTGTTTTCAATCTGTTCATTGCCAAAAACTACTTTCACAATTTATTGTGCTTGGAGAAAATATTAACGTTAGTTCTACTGGATAAAGTACATTGGTCAGTTCATTTGATGATTTCCTTAGTAGAGGCTATAATTCAAGCAACATCAACACTACCTCTTCTTAAATGATCCACAGTTATTTTCAGCTTAGACCATTCTTAAACATTGCTTTCTTTTTAGTAAATACAGTTTGCTCAACACTTACAAACTTTATTTAAAAATATGTCACATAATGAATCTGGCTTGCCATACAAACATTCAGATCCCTCCAAAGTTTTTTCTATTGCAAGGCTTACTTGTTTTGCCAGTTCTGGGTTACCTAGGTTAGCTGTACCTTGTAAATGTAATTTCAGCCTTTTCTTTTTTGAATTTTGAATCCAATATCCATTGACTTAGGGCCCAACTCAGAAGTTGTAACAAACATTTCTCTGTAAAGGTTTGCAATGAGATGGCCATCATTATGAGATTTTATAGATATAGGAGTATAAGTATCTGATATAAATATTTTAAAAACTTAAAGGATTGCAATTCCTTCAGGTATTCTCTTGTTTTAGCTGCTTAGCCTGATTTACCACTTGCAGCATCTTCCAAATTCATGATGATAATGCTACATTTTTTTCTATAGCTTGTAGAGCTGTATCATGACTTCCAACTACCTTATTTGCTGAACTTTTTCCCAAGTCTGACAGTTTCCAAGTAACTAGCATTTTTTAAAATTGTTTGCATAATGGTTTAATGACATTAAGGAAGAAATCAGTTTCATGATTTCTTTCTTAATGTCATTATATTGGTTAAATAAGGTGGCTGCACTAGAAACTAGCTTTACATTGCTAGTTGCAAAATTGGGTATTTTTTTCATAGGTAATGCACTTACTCCCTTTTTGTGATCGATGTTTATGCAGCTCACCTACATTAAGGCATATTAATTTGTTACTCCAGTGAAACCCAGATCTTACGTCCCTGCAACGTTTTTTTTTTTTTTTTTTTTTTTGAAGTCCTGATAATTCTCCTACATTTTTCTCATGTTATATGTTTTTCAAATCACACGATTTCCTGCATCGAATGTCACTTACATGTTTTGGTGCCAAACCTAATTTTCCTGTAATTTCGTATCTTTCTTGGTTTCTATACATGTAAGATCACTTTAAACTGGCTCTTCCCCTTGCTGTCGCATTTCTCAGCAGAGTCTGATGACCAGATTGCCTTAAACCTATTGTTCCTCCTCAGAATTTGTCGAAAGCATGTGACAACCAGTTGGGGCAGAGCTGCATTCCTTGGACTGTGCATGTCTTATCTTAGCAACTTTGCAGCAGCACCTCTTATACATGTGAGGTTCTGAGATCAATTCAAAAAAGTAAATCCCTGTGTTGAACAGGCCTGCGTTTTCTCTTGACAGGGATGGTGTGAGATTCTGAGAGCAATTCAGCCAGTTTGCTGTCTGTTTAAGTCTTGCTTTTTTTAAACACGGGAGTAAAAATGGCAAGTAAAAAGTGCAAATGTCTTTCCTTAGCTGAAAATGCCTTCTTTCAAAGTGGCATTAAATGGATTAAAACTTGTAAAACACTTTTTCTTTTGTCATGAATCACAAGAAAAATACTTGCAAAACCTTTCAATTATATTCAGAAAGCTTTGCTTGAGCTAAACTCTAAAAATAAAAAGCAAAAGAAAGTTACCGATGTTTTCCAAACGAATATCCTATAATATAAGTATATACATACAGGGTGCCCACGCGTCCTTGAAAACCTGGAAAGTCCTTGAATTTCCAAAAAAAATTCAAGGCCTGGAATGTCCTTGAATTTCTTTAATTAGCCTGGAAAGTCCTTGAATTTTAAAATCCCACAGCTGAAAAATTTTGATCGAAATTTCCGATCATTTTCCTTTTGTTATTTTTCACTTTTTTTCTGCAATCCCCATTGACATCGGAAGTCAGAAAAACTAAACTTCAAAGCAGCTGCATCACTGGGAGAAAGGGTGCACTGCGGTCTAGTGGGGAGTTTAGTAGGTCAATATTGCCCCCCCATCTGCTGCGAGAGGAGTTGAGTGTTTGCTACCCCAGAGCACTTGTTCCGCAACGGGGAAAACTATCGTATTGTTTCTTTCATTTTCCTTATGGCAAGGTGGGGATTTCCCCTTCTTGTTTCTTCTTTATCTGCTTGAAAGTGGGTTCATTCAATGCTGTTGGTAGGTGCATTTCACCAGCCCTTCCCCCCACCCCCACCCACGGTTGAGCAGTTTTAGAAAGGGGTGACCTTGAACGCGCACAGCACATTCAAACCGCTTGGAGGGTTAATAAAAAAAAAGTGTGTGATTTGAAAACTTTTCATTGGATCCTAGGGAAATTTGCAGGGTAATCTTATAAGACCAAGTTGTGGTATCTGTCAAAATTTCAAAAATTATTATTTTTTTTTTTTTTTTGCATTTTTATTGTTAGTTAGGGAAGGAGGCAGTTCAATAGGTGGCCCACGGGACTACGAATGAAATGGTAGATGTGATTGACAAATTTTGCATGCCAACAGGTCCTGCTTGCTGCTGTTGTTCCATGAGAACAAAAAGTTGAAATTATTTGCTTGTGTTGGTTCATTTTCCGTATTTTGGTTGCACTCTTTTTCTGGCCACAGAGTATTATTATATTACTCTTATGTATCTGGCAATAGCATAGGATTACACACAATGCTCATGGCATCACTGAGTAGGAATTCCTTACATTGCTTTTCCAGAAAGTTCTTTGCGATGTGCGGGTAGGGACTGAAAAAAAAAAAAATCTTTGGTTTTTGTTGGCTTAGTGTTTTGCTTTGAGATGTCTCTATTGTCATCTAATTGTTAGATACTGGAATTTTCTTGTTTTTGTGTTTAATAAATATGAGTTGTAAGTTCAATTTCAGTGATCTTTGGGTTGCACAATCCCAAGTATTCCACGTGGGTTGGTAAGGATTGTGGCAATAATCATGTTGCAAGATGTTTGTTATGCTTAAAGAACATCGATATTTCGTCCATGAGAGAGTCTGCATTGCGAAGCCACATGAAAAGTAAAAAGCATGTGACCCGTTCTGAAAGCAAAAGTCGAAATTCCACCTTAGATGGACTGTTTGAAGAAGTACCGGCACCAGCATCACAAACACCATCACCAGAGTCATCTTCATCATCAGCAGCAAGTTGTTTACCCAGAAAAGATCCTACAAAAGCCGAAATATTATGGGCTTTAAAAGTGGTAGAAAGCCATTATCCATACAGTTCATGTGCTGGAATTGATAAGTTGTTTCGATTGATGTTTCCAGACAGTGAAACAGCTCTCAACTTTTCTTGTGGGCAAACAAAATGTTCATATATTTGCTGCTTTGGCTTGGTACCCCATTTTAAATCACTTTTGTTGCAACAGATTAATGAATGCAAAGATTTTGTTGTTTTATTTGATGAGAGTTTAAATAAATACTCTCAACAAAAACAAATGGACATCCATACAAGATTTTGGGACAAGAACAAAGTAACATCACAGTATCTGACTTCTGTGTTTTTAGACGCAAGTAAAGCAATCTTAAGCAATCTTTGAAAGATTTGCCTTTAAAAAATACAGTTCAATTTTCTATGGATGGGCCGAATAGGAATTTAAAGCGTTTTTCTTTATTTCAAGATGATTTATCAGCCAATTTAAATGCATCTCTCTTCAACACCGGTACCTGTGGATTGCACATAGTGCATAATGCATTGAGACATGCTACTACTGTGGGTGATTGGGAAATAGAAAAATTTCTCTCAAGCCTATACAGGTAATTTAAAGATTCACCTACGTGTGAGGATTATTTAAATGTGGATAATGCTATAAAAATGTCACTTAAATTCTGTTCACACAGGTGGGTTGAAAATTCTCCTGTGTGTGAACGTGCTGTAGAAATTGGGCCCTTTATTTTGAAGTATGAAACTTTGGTAGCCCAGAAAATTATAAATAATCCTTGCACAGTTTCCTTTAATATTGTCCAAAAACGGGTGAAGGATCCATTGGCACTTGCCAAATTATATTTTTTAAATTCTATTGCAAAGCAACTGAGTCCCTTTTTAAAAAAGTATCAGGCAGATAAGCCAATGCTGCCATTCATGGTAAAGACTTAGAGAAAATGTTAAGGAATCTGATGAGTCGCTTTGTTAAAATAGATGTATTAGAACAAACAAAGACCATTACGGCACTTTTAAAAATAGATCCAACTGATAATAAAAATTGTTCCACTTATAGGATGATTGATATTGGATTCCATTCCAAAAAGGAAGTGAAGACTTTGCCATCAAATGTAAGTGAAAAGCAGATAATGGAATTTCGTATGAAATACAGATCAATTTTGCAAAACCTTGTCAAAAAATTGCTCACTAAATGTCCACTGCAGTATGCTCTTGTGCGGCACATGAAGTGTTTAGATCCTAAATTAATGAGTGCTGAGAAGGAATCTTGCTTCAAAAGTTTCAAGATTTTTCTAGAAATTCTCGTGGATGCAAATCATCTGAAACCTGGTGTTGTTGACACTATTATGCTGCAGTTAAAGGATTTTATAAGTAGTGTTGCAGTAGTAACTTCAGATTTTAAACTTTTTGATAACAATGAGGAATTGAGAATAGATGTGTTATTTTATGAACATTTATCCTCAAGTAAAAACTATGATTTGTTGTGGGAAGTAACTAAAAAGCTGCTGTTGCTCTCGCATGGACAGGCATCAGTGGAGAGAGGATTATCCATTAATAAGGAAATAATAATTGACAATATGAAAGAAAATTCTATTGTTTCACAAAGAATAATATATGAACATCTAAGTAACATTGGTGGCATGGAAAAGGTCGAGTTTTCAAAATTGCTTCTGAGTAATGTCAGATGTGCTAGGCAAAGATATGTAATACATTTAGAAGAAAAAGCTCGGGACAAGGCTAATTCTGCTGTAGCCCAAAAGAGAAAACAAATACTGGATGAAATAGAAAGTATGAAAAAAAAAGAAAAACGTGTAGAAAATGAAGTATTAGATTTATTAAAATCAGCTGATGACTTGGCAACAAAAGCAAAAGATACTCATAATTTTAACTGCATTGTTAAATCAAATAGCTTTAGAAAGACAGCTCAAGACAAACAATCATTGATAAAAGAAATAGATTTTGAACTCAAGAAAAAAATGGATTTAGTGAATAATTGTAAATAAATTATTCACCATTTGCTTATTATTTTTTAATATACTTGTTAATTATATTTTAACAATGATAAATTTAATGTTGTGTTAAAAGTACTGATATTTGAGTAGAAAAAATCTAATTATTTAAAAATTGATTACAGTATTTTCATTTGTTAAATATTTTCACCTGAAGAAAGTTTGTCATTCAGTAAAGAACTTTTTGCAAAATTTGGAGATGCATTGTTGCTAAGATTTTTTCTATAATTGGCTACCAATTACAAATACTGTTAATGAGTATCATAATACAACACACATAATTCTTGGTTGGTTGGTTGGTTGATGGGTTTTATTGGCGCAAGGGCCAAATTTGGCCAAAGAGCGCCAGACACGAGACCAATTCTTGATATATAATATATTCATTGCGGTTTAGGACATTGACAAATTCATCCTTGAATTTTTTTTTCCTGAATGGTCCTTGAAAGTCCTTGAATGTCCTTGAATTTTTTTTTCCCTGAAAAAAGAGTGGGCACCCTGTACATAGTTATACTGTATGTTTTGGTTCTTACATAAATGTGTCTATAATACATACTATGTACTAGTATAGTACTGTACTACTAGTGTACATTGGTTACTATTTTTATGTACATTATGTATGCCTGTAAAGTTTATTTTACCTCCGCCTCGGTTTTATGTTTTCCAGCATCCTACGACTTTTTATGCTGGTCCCCTGAAAAGCGTAAAATCGGGGTTTCACTGTAGTACTTAATTCTTCAATTTTCAAATTTTGTTCAGTCTTGCATGTATAGCATTGAAAATTCTCTGTGCCTTTGTATTTTGAATTTTATGTTATAAATTCCTTCATTTACTATATCGCACATAAATAATTTTATTTTCTTTGACTGTCATATCTGTGGAGCCATCTGCTAAGATAAAGGAAAAGTGAGCATTTGAAAACTCTTCTCTTAGATAATATTTTTCCACTTCTGCGATGTGAGTAGCAAGTGTTTCAGCTTGTTTATTATTTTAATATTTTTTTTCTAGTTGAAATTCTGTTCTTAACTTGCAGCTGACACAATGTAGGAAATTCTGTGAATGCATTGTAGGAATGGTATTATATGCACTGCTGGCCACCCAAAATGCAACACCAAGTAGAAAGCATCCAATTGGCCTGAAATTCGCAGGCCAATTGGATGCTTCCTACTAATAATCTTTCTCACTAATAAGTGCTGTAGCATTATCAGCTGATGTTAACAATGGGTAATTAATTTAATACTTGGTTGAAGATAAAATCTTCACAAACGCAAAAGAAAAAAAGAAGGGAGGAGCTTTCCCATTCATATAAAAGCGGAACTCAATGTGAGGGCTCAGTGCGCGGTAAATGAAAGTAGGTCAAACCACTTGAAAGAAAAAAAGTGAGAAAGCGGAGACATCGCTGTTTCAAAGTGTTCGCGACGTCGCCCGCGAGAGGACATGCAAACGATTAGCATTGCAGGGCATATGCAAATCATGTGCGCCCGGCACGCCACCGAGAAGCACTATAAGAAGGGTGCACAGAAGGCGGGGTGGAAGTAGTGGAAGTGTGTTGTGCTGCCGGACCTGTGCGTGGGAAGCTTCCTGATGCCTTGTCGCAGAATACGGCAGTCATTCCAGCTCGTTTCGGAGTTCGACAGAGGACGAATAGTGGCTTATCATGACAGCGGTTTATCGTACTGAGACATCGGCGCCCATGTGGGACGACATCCAGCCACAGTGAGGCGAGTATGGATTCAGTGGGTGCAGGAGGGACGAACGGACCGACGTGAGCGATTGCTGCAGCCGCGGCACACCTCCAAACGAGAGGACCGGCATGTTGTGCGTCGGGCATTGACGACTCGCACCGCCACATGACGGACGTTAGCGCAGGAATAAGGATGTGTTGCATAACAATCTGTGTCAGCACGTACCGTTTGCCGTCGTCTGCAGGAGCGGGGACTTGTCGCACGGCGGCTATTGTTCCGATTATCATTGACGTTATACCACCGGCAAGTGCGGCGCAAGTGGGCCATTGAAGGCCGCACCTGGACTACGGAACGGCACGACATTGTCTTCTCCAACGAATCCTGCTTCTGCCTGCAACACCACGATGGTCAGATCCGCGTGTGGCGGCACCGCTGCAAGAGACTGTGTGACGCCTGCATTATCCTTGGCCATACCGGTCCGTCACCTGGCGTTATGGTTTGGGGCGCAATTGGATATGACACCCGCACCCCTCTGGTATGCATCGCCGGTACACTCAACAGCCACCGCTACATCTGCGACGTTTTGGAGCCTGTAGTCCTCCCTTACTTGCAGGACCTGCCAGCGGCCACATTTCAACAGGACAATGCACGCCCGCAGGTGGCATACATCGTGCAACAATTCTTCACGGCCCATTAGGTGTCACTGCTGCCGTGACCCGCCTGTTCTCCCAATATGTCGCCCATCGAACACGTCTGGTCGCTGATCAGCAACCAAGTGGCCCGGCAAGCACCACCCGTGGCTACGCCTGATGAACTGTGGCAACGTGTGAAAGCAGCCTGGACTGACATACCCCAAGCCTACATCCAAAGCCTCTTTCGTTCAATGCTGCTGCATGTAGCGGCCGTTATTGCCAGTCATGGGGGCCACACAAACTATTGATGTCTGCGTGTTCCGCAAGTCGCACGGGCCTGTAAGCTTAATCGTTTCATCTTTGTATCTGTTGTTATGTGTCCAGTAAATCTGGTTTTGCTATTTCGTGTCCTTCTTGGTGTTACATTTTGGGTGGCCAGCAGTGTATATGCTTCTGTGGCAACTATTTGTGTTAAAGGTGAAGAGCATGCAATTCATGATTTATTACTTCACTTGTATTTCATGTTTTTGTGCATTGAGATTTTTAAATTGGTGTAATAAATCATTACTGATATTGCAGTGGTGGAAACAAAAGGAAACTGTCATTATCCCTGGCTCTGATTGGTAATCCTCCTCTAATACTATTAGATGAACCTACATCTGGAGTGGATCCTGTTGCCAGGAGGAAAATTTGGAATGTTATTTCTCAAGTGAGGACTACCACTGGTTCTTCAATCATACTTACAACACACAGGTAATCTTTCCTGTATTAGTTTCTAATTGCATATTTTTCATGTCTTATCCATTAAATGTACATAACTGTAAGTTTTGTACTGATAGAAATGCCATTGTTTTTTAGTAAAATAAAAATGATTCAAATTGAAGGTTCGCAGAAGCAGCGATGCTTTCTCGTCCCCTCCCTTCATGCCCGTAAAAGAATTCAGGGATGTATTGGGTTTTACTCATGGTGCTTCAGTATTTATATATGTATTAGAACTTTGCCTTCATCATGTGAGAATAATAATAAATAGGACTGTTTTTATATCTTTACTTGTGCAAAATGATTGTGTAACCAGAGCTATTTTCTGTGAATGTTCTACCTAATATGGTAATGTATCCAGTGCTTTTACTCTCTATGCAAACGGAGTAGGTATTTGTGCAGAAAATAAAAACAATGAAACCATATTGCTGTAAATGGATGTATTAACAAATAAATATAGATACACTATAAATTTCACTAAATTATGGGTTTTACATAGGAATAAAGGAAATTACTTACAGTCAAATTTTCGGTTAGCACCCCTACCCTTCCTCAGGACTACACAATAGTAAATGTTGTCATTCATTAGCTAAATTCCAACCTTTCACATCATTTAATGTTGTACCTCTTCTCTCACTTTCCAGTCCTGACAATTTTCTCTTGGAAAAATGCTGTTGATGTGTCAGAATTTCTACAGAGTCCCAAAGCACTTTATGTCCTGTATTTTGAACATGTCTGTCCAAACCTGTTTTGTTTCCATTTCTTTGAATAAAGCTCATGTTGAGAAATGGCTTCCTAGTTTAATAATAAATAGGACTGTTTTTATATCTTCACTTGTGCAAAATGATTGTGTAACCAGTGCTATTTTCTGTGATTGTTCTGACTGCAATGACTGCAAAGGATTTTCCCTGCCTAACATCTGGCAGGATTTGTTGAAAAATAACCTAAACCGTCAAGGTTAACCGTAACCGTCAAGGTAAACCATAACCGTGATAGTGACAAGTAAAAAGTGACAACAACAAGACAGCCTGAAGAAGGAGAAGAGTTTTCTCCGAAAATTTGCTATTAATGAAAAAATTTCCTAGTAAAATACCCATAAAAGTTGCTGTTTTGTTTGTCAAATTTCTAATTGAAGCTTTATTTTCTTCTAATCTGGTCTTAAGTTGTCTACCTGTTTCTCCCACATAGCTGAGACCACACTCACACTTTATGTTGTAGACCACTCCTTCCTATAACAGGATGTTTTCCTCTTTTTGCTTTAATTTTGGAAGGTAGTAACTAATTTTATTTTGTAATGCTAGAGCCAGTCTGATTAGAAATTTCTCACTAATCCTCTGAAGTTTTTCAAACAGTCCTTTATGGTACATAACTTTTCTAGTTAACTGAAACAATTTAATTTTGACTTCTGCTTCTTTTCTTTTTTATTAGGAATTATGTTGACTACTAGAGAAGGGTAATTATTATCTTCCAAAACTATTTTCAGTTCCTTCTTTTGAGCATATTTCAACCATTCTGAAGAATTTAGAACGTTAAATCTTTTCTAAAAACTGAGTGGCCACGTTTGTTTTTATGTAATTAGGGTGATTTGACTGATAGTCTAACATTTTATTATTGTTGGTAGGTTTCTTGTATAACCTTGTTTTAATTTTCCCTTCTTTTATAACTAATGATAAGTACAGAAAATTGTGTTGATTATATTTTTGCAGTTCAGTTGTGAATTGCAATTTGTCATCCAGGGAGTTGAACCAGTCTAGTATGTCATATGGAAAAAGACATTTTTGTTGTCTATAATGAAAATGATATCCTCCATATACCTAGCATAAAGATTGAAGATTGAAGTAGAAACGTAATTTTTGGGCTAGGAGCAGCGGCTCTTACGTTACTAAAAGTGAAATTTTTTATTGTGCGGCCCTTATGCCGAATTTGTTTTCGATAAGACTGTTTCTTCCCTCCCTTTTTTTTTTCATGCAGATGCTTAGTAAATTTTTTCAAACATCTTTTTTTTAACAAACTTGACTGTGATAGTCCCCCCTTTCTACTCATACATTAGTAAAACGTCTATTTAAACGATAACTCCACTGTCCTGATGTTGGTTTAGGAGGGAAAGTGGGGGAGGACTGACTCAAATGTTCTTTGCTTGGGGGATGGAATGGGGACATAAGCACACAGACCAGTAGGGTGACATCAGAGGCTTCTGTGGAGAGCGTGCCCAGGTATCTCTTTCGTTGGCTGCAGCATACATCATGCAGGAAGGTGCGATGCACCCAAGGAAAGGAACGTTGATTTTCACTGGGGTGGGGAGATCGGTTTGATAGGCGTTTCCCTGAACAAAAGCTTAAGAACATGAACAATGCAAAAGCCTGCCCCAGGATGATTCCATTAGCAGAGACCTATTCCAAACAATACTGGTGGGACGGAAAGACAAATTCTGTTCACTCTTCTTGGTTAATCTGGCATGTGATACAGGTGTTTCTTGGCTCTGTGCTCCTGAGTTTTGCTTGAATTTTAATTTTTTTTTATTGACTGACGATAGTGGAAGTTAAAGGCTTCAGCTGGAAATGCTTTCTCACTAATAAGTGCTGTAGCATTATCATCTGATGTTAACAATGGGTAATTAATTTAATACTTGGCTGAAGATAAAATCTTCACAAATGCAAAAGAAAAAAAGGGAGAGCTTTCCCATTCATATAAAAGCGGAACTCAATGTGAAGGCTCAGTGCGCAGTAAATGAAAGTAGGTCAAACCACTTGAAAGAAAAAAGTGAGAAAGCGGAGACATCGCTGTTTCAAAGTGTGGTTGGCGAGATCCGCAAACACGTGCGAGGCAGGTGGTAAAAGGAAGCGTAAAGCAACTTCATTCTAACAAAAACATCTGTAGATGATAAAAAAAGCATAACATAGAAGGGACATATTATTAAAGAAAACATTAATCAAAAGCATTACAAGTGATAATTTATAAGTTAATTACTTAGACGGATTCTATCGCAGTGAATAGAGAGCCATCCTGTAGCAGACATCCACATTGAATGGAATTTAGACAATTGTGCGGTTTTACAAGCAATGCGATATTCTAACGGGAGTCTTAAGATGAACTGTGATTTATATTGATTACATAAATGGTTTTGAGCATTTAATAAAGGCAAACAAATAACATCATTAGCATGATTAATAAAAAAATGTATAAATTAATTTTTTTGCCAGTATGAAAAACAAGTGCATAAAGCAGATCGACACTGCGTTGCAGAATTAGCCTTTGAAGTATACATATAATCTCGTTTGGTGTGAGATAATTCATGAAAATAAGGAAGATAATTTAGTTTTCTGAGCAGCACCACGACTTCACAGGTGCGGCCCTTACGGCAACTTTTGCTTCCAAGATCGCAAAATTTCTCACCTGCTGCCCTTACACTGATGCAGCTCTTAGTCCGAAAAATTACGGTAATCATAACCTTTTCTTCTAGTTTTCGTACATAGTAATTTGCAAGAAATGGTACAACCGGTGAGCCAATCCTGAAGTTTGCTTGTAGAACTTGCTGCCAAATTGAAAATAGTTGTTTTTTAAAACAAACATCAGAATTTCATAAAGACCTGTCAGTTCTTCCATGGAGTTAATTATGCGGCGGCGGGTCATCCCACACCAAACATCCATTTTCTGTGAATGAAGCGGTTCTTCATGTATCACGTTGGAGTTTTCACTGGCCCAAATACGGGAATTTTTAGAATTGGCGTATCTGAACAGGTGAAACCACGCCTCATCCAAAAACCACATGTAGTCCAGAATGCCCAGATTTTCTTGAAGAAATGTCTGAAACCACCGACAGTATGTTACTCATTTCACGTGGTCAGGCTCTTTCAGTTTGTAGACCACATAGATACGGTATTCGTGAAGCTTCACTTTTTTCACAGCACGTTGACAAGTACTTTTGGACAACCCTGTTTCCTGTGACAGTTTGCGAAATGATTACCAGGGAGACGCAAGTAGTCGGCCCTTCACATTATAGATAATTTCCTCAGACATTTGTGGATGACCCCCTGCACGGTCGTCTAATAAAGTCCCCTTGGTTTCCAATTTCTTCCACAATGCCCAAATGGTGGACTTGCTCGGTGGATGTCTGCCTGCAAACCTCTCCAGGAATTGCTGTTGACAAGACTTTATCGATTCTGTTTTCCAATAAGTGCGAACAAGAAACACTCGCTCCTCCAGAGTATACCGATACATTTTCACACGTACTTGAACAGAGACGAGCACGAGCACTCACTATCAATAGCCGTATTGTGTGTACATGCTCAGTGAAATGGCATAACAAAGCAGCAGAGAGGCGAGTCTAGCTGGCTGGCGGACAGCGCCGGTTTCAATGCTATCTGTATACAGAGGTTGGCCACTTCCAGCACATGTTGTGATGTCATCACATTTCGAACAAAATGAGGTAAGTCCACTTCAAATTTCGTTGCAATATCTTGATTGGTGTTAATATTATTAAAGAAATGCCGGGTTCACTAGCAAGTGGGGCACCCTGTATTTTACCTGCTCCGAAAAAATGTTTTCTTACACCAAATATGTACGTTGATTCATTATATTTGCATGCACAACGATGGATGACAAACGTCACGCTATCTCTTAGCCTCAACCTGTATATACTGTTTTTACTCGAGTCTAAAGCACACCTTTTTCCTCCAAAATCAAACCTGTTTATCCGGGTGCGCATTAGAATCGGTGACAAATACCTACATCGGGAGTCTTGCAAATGCCTGACTGTCTAGGATGTCGGTGTTGCAGCACACCAGCGGATGGAATTTCCTCTGAACGTCTGACTGTTGCTATGGCCAGAGACAATCTCCAACTTTCTACATTCGTTGAGAAGCTTCAATGAAAGATATAAAATACGGGCAGTCGCTGGCCTTATAGTATTGTTCTTTGAAAGAAACACTGCATTTTGTTACTGGAACGTGGAGTATACTGTCCAGAGATGTGTTCTAAACGGCAGCATTATCTAGCAAAGTTTAAACTGCAGGTGGTTGCTTATACAAAGAAAAATGGCAATTGCACTTGTTTTAGGGAGTATGGAGTTTCAGAAGTGAATGTAAGGCTTTGGAGGAAGCAAAAGGAAAAGCTGGATTAGTGCTCCAAAATGAGAAAGATGTTCTCGGGACCTAATATGTGTAGATTTCCCGAGATTGATGATCGTCTAGATCATTTCATGAAGCAGCAGCGTGCATCTGGTTTTCCTGTTACCGTAGGATTTTTTTGGTCAAAAGTATGAGAAATTTATTATGAACTTGGATCTAGTGTAAGGTTCACTGCTTCAAGAGGATGGATTTGCCGTTTTATGAAAAGAAAAGGATTTTCTCTGAGGCGGCGTACTTCAGTATGTCAGAGAATGCCATCTGACTTTGAAGAAAAGTTATACAGTTTTCTCAAGTACGTCATATCAGTAAGAAAGCAAGGGCGCCCTGTTTTAAGCCAGATTGGGAATGCTGATCAAACACCATTGTATTTTGATATGAAAGTATTGGTGCAAACCAAGTTAAAGTACTAACAAGCTCCAAATGATGGTCATGCTTTCCATTACCGCCGATGGGAACAAGCTATTACCATGTGTTGTTTTCAAGAGAAAAACATTTCCGAATAAAGAGACTTTTCCTCAGAAAATTCATTTAAAAGTTCAAGAAAATGGCTGGATGACCAAAGGACTGGTAAAGGGCTGGCTTCAAAAAGTGTGGTTTCGACGACAAGGTGCAGGGCGACTGCTGTCCATGCTTGTATTGGTTTCATTCAAGGGGCATGTAAACAACTCGGTGAAAACCAGGATTGTTGAAAACAGAACTGATCTAGTTGTTGTGCCTGGAGGAATGACTTCCCAACTTCAGCCCCTTGATGTCTGCATAAATAGGCCTTTTAAAGGAGCAATTAGATCACACTATAATTCGTGGCTTACATCAGGAGACACAGAACTGACAAAAACTGGATGTGTTAAAAAAACCTTTACTCTCTGTAGTAGCACAGTAGATTGTAGATGCCTGGGAGTTCATTCCTAATGACTTGTTAGTTAAGTGGTCTTTTCTGAAATGCAGCATTTCCAAAGCGATGGATGGCACTGAAGACGACGCTATCTTCGAACAATACAGCAGTGAAACCACTGGCGACAGCAGCAATAAAGATTCATGCAGTGAAATATCTGAGGATGTACACTGAAGAGCAATTGAATTAGAGAAGCTGGCGTTATGCAAATGTGGCGCTGTGGGCAGCACTGCAAACGGAAACAACATGACGTATGCAGCCATCCGACAATATAAGGAGTGATGCGACGGGAATCAGTAAGAGTTGGATGCAGTATCGGTAAGACGAAGGATCTAAACGCATTTGATCGTGGGCAAATTTTCGGGCCCTGACGAATGGGTCACTCCATCTCAGAAGTCGTGCAGGCACTGGGATTTTCACGAGCCACTGTGTCACGGGTGCACCATGAGTACATCGAATCCGGGAAAACCATCCCTGCAAGGGCCAACTGCTGTGGACACTAGCGTGTGGATGAGTGGGGTCATCATCGGCTAGCTCGCATTGTAACAGCGGATAGACGGGCCACAGTGCAAGAAATTCCTCGGCAATTTAACGCTGGTGCACAAAGACGTGTAAGCCGGCACACCATCCAGAACCATATCCTCGCTATGGGGTATGGAAGCCATCGTTCCACGAAGGTACTGCTGCTGACCGCACATCACAGGGTGCAAAGATTAGCATGGGCGCGGGAACATCGCCACTGGACCCTAGACATGTGGGAAAATGTTGCCTGGACTGATGAGTCGAGATTCACGTTGGTACATGCGGATGGTAGGATACGAGTACGGTGCAAACCACATGAAGCGATGGAATAGTTCTTGCCAGCAGGATACTCTTCGAGCTGGTGGGGATGGCATTCTCGTCTGAGGACTGTTTATGTGGACTGAAATGGGACCCCTGGTACGTGTAGCATCATCCCTCACAGGTCAATGTTACCGGGATATCCTGGACGACCATTTGCTCCCATTTGTACGTCTTCAACATCCCACTGGGGACCTCATCCTGCAATAAGACAATGCACCGTGCCATCGCTCCCGAATTATATCCGAATGGTTGGATGAACACTCCACCGATGTGACCTCGCTTCCTTGGCCAGCTAGGTCACCTGACTTCAATACCATCGAGCACATCTGGGATGCCATCGAGAGAGATGTTCGAGGCTCTGACCCCCCACCATCAAATCTTCGTGAACTGTGGGAGCTTGTTCTGGGGTCGTGGATCCGTATGGTTTCCCAACACTTCCAGTGTCTTGTAAAGTCCATGCCGAGACGAATCACCGCCGTCATCAGGGTGAAAGGTGGTGCTACAGTTTACTAGACAGGTATCTCTAATTCAATTGCTCTTCAGTGTAGATGGAGAGATGTTTGTGAACAATGCATAATTTGGAATAATGTGAAATTTAAATAAATTCAAGAATTGCCATATTTCATAAGTTTCATAAGTTTGTATCTCTTTCGAGTTTTCTTGCATCTTAGTATATGAGTATTAAGAAAAAATACACATTTTCTAGCTGAGAAGTCAAGTGCACGTTAGATTCGAGGGCACATCAGATTCAAGGGCGTGCTAGATTCGAGTAAATATGGTATATTGTACTCATTTACGCTTCTACATTTGTAGTGCTGTAATGCATCTGAGGATGGATACTGCAGCTTGTCCAAAAGATCTTATGCTTCCAACTTCATGATGTTTAAGGATTTTTAAGAATAAATAGTCTTTAAAATGATCATCAAAGTTGTATTTAAATTGTTTTTATGCATCACAATTTGAATTGTGCAAAGACTGTAATGCTTTACATTAAGTGACCAAAAATGTATTTTATCTGCTCCAAAAATGTATTTCACCTGTTCCAAAAACGCATTTTGCTGCTCCAAAAATGATTTTGCAACTTTCCATCACTGAACTCATCATAAACTTGTGAAAATTGGTGTTGCTGTAAAAGTAATTCTGAAGCTTAATAACTTATGTTATCAAGAAAACATCAAAAACTGAAATTGAACATTCAACAAGTTGCTTAACTCAAAATTTTTTACTGTAGCATCATCAAAATTAGGTGGAACAGCCTTAACATTACTGTGAAAGGACTTTTTGACTCTCGCAGATGTATTTGAAAACGTGTAAAGCTGGTAGGGTTATGTCTTGCAAATAAAGGACAACAGTTTCAATACCTGTAAATAAGTGAGTATATTATACGTTCCTACAATACATGTGTTTGATTTCCATATAAGATACTCACTGTGGAGAGACTTTTTGAACTCTCTGTATATATATTATAGTTCAAAGCAGATTTATCTGGGTCAGTTACAGTTCTGGGTCGGGTCGGGTCGGGTCCAGTTACACAGGTCAGCGATGAAATTTTTTTCTTCAAAGTGAATGGTGTTTCTTATGTATTTTTTCATGCAGATTTTGGAAAAAATACTCAAAAAATTCTATCACATAAAGTTTCGATGGAAATCGAGAATTTCTGTCTGGAATTTTTGTCACCAGAATATTGTTGTAATATTTTCTTATATATATTTAAACATGGTGTTGAAGGCAAACATGGGCTTGAAAGGGCTAAGGTGTATGCATTTATGACTGTCATGGCTTCAAGAGGTTGTGTCAATTCTCCTGACAGCTTTTGCTATATCTGTGGTGAACTTGCAGTGAAAAAGCAACAGCGGAAGATCATGGACTTTCTTGGAAAAGTGTATTTTGCATACTTCTGTGTAAGGGTTGGAGACCAAGACAAGTCATGGGCCCCGCATCGAGTGTGTTCAAGTTGCGTGGAAGGACTCCGCATGTGGTCTAAGGGTAAGGTGAAATTTTTTCGTTTTGTAGTGCCTATTATATGGAGAGAACCCCGAAACCACAGCAATGACTGCTACTTTTGTTCATGCAACATACAGGGGTACAGCTTAAAAAACAAAACAAAAATCTTGTACCCGAGCTTTGAATCTGCACTGCACCTCATGGACCAGACATTCCCATACCCTTGCCTAGACAATGTGTCTGCACCCTTAGGGAACGAGTCAGATGACAATGCTGATGACTATTTCAAGTAGACGACTGCAGTGAGCCCCAGCTGTTTTCACAATCAGAATTGAACGACTTGATCTCAGATCTGGCCCTTCCAAAAGATTCTGCTCAGTTGCTCAGCTCTAGACCCCAGGAGAACTTGTTAACCCCTGGAACTACTTTCTATTGGTTTTGAAACTGAGAGAAAGACTATGTGCCTTACTTTTCCCAGATGGTGAACTTGTTTACTGCTCTGATGTCCCCGGTTTGATGCAAAAGTTCAAAATTCAGCATGAGGCAGAAGATTGGAGACTCTTCATTGACTCATCACAAAGAAGTCTGAAAGCTGTACTTCTTCACAACAGCAACAAATACACCTCTATACCGGTTGGACATTCTGTTCATTTGAAAGAGAGGTATGAGAATTTAGCCTTGATCCAGACCAAGCTTAACTACAAGGAATACGAATGGACCATCTGTGGCGATCTGAAAGTGCTTTCTATGATCCTTGGTCAACAGGGTGGTTACACCAAGTACCCCTGTTTTCTCTGCAAATGGGACAGTCGTGCTAAAGCCAAGCACTCGACTCAGAAAGTGTGGCCAAGCAGGACACTAAAAGTAGGGAAAAAGAGCGTGCACTTCAAATCTTTGGTGGACCCAAAAAAAAGTACTCCTGCCTTCACTTCACATCAAACTTGGCATCATGAAACAGTTTGTGAAAGCCTTGCCAAAAGATGGTGATACTTTCAAGTACCTGACAAGTTTTCCACGGCTGTCTGAAGCGAAGCTGAAAGAAGGGGTTTTCGTCAATCCTGACATTCAAAAACTCTTGAAAGACGAAATCTTTGAAACCAAAATGGATGACATTGAGAGATCAACTTGGACGTCCTTTAGAGAAGTTGTAAAGAAGTTTCTTGGCAACCAGAAAGACCCTGACTTCAAGAACATCGTAGGAAACATGTTGGAGAACTGCAAAGCCTTGGGCTGCTCAATGAGTTTGAAGCTCCACTTTTGAACTCCCATCTAGGCTATTTCCCAGAAAATCTAGGCGCTGTGAGTGAAGAACAAGGAGACAGATTCCACCAGGACATAAAGGAAATGGAACGGAGGTATCAGAGCCGGTGGAATGTGAACATGATAGCAGACTACTGATGGATGCTGAATAGGGAGGAGCAGCAAGCAGTGCACAAGAGAAAAAGTTCTAAACGGAGCTTCAAGAGGAAGAAGAAGAGACATTATAAAGATTTTTGACTTTGTAGTAGCTATAACAAACATAAAAAATTTATGAAATGTAAAATAAAGCTTATTTTTAAGTTTTTTGTAAATAAAGTTTTTTGACTCTGCTAGATCTTCTGTGTGATTTACCTGGATCTTCATCCTCACTTTGTGGAAAAGCCTTGCATATCTGAACTCGGCGTATCGAAAAACATTAAAAACACCTAAAATGGTGCAGGGAAAAAAAAAGTAATATATTTGCAGACTTGTGTTGTGTGATATCAGGGTCCAGAATTTTTGACCCTTTTCCAACTCTGGACCACAGTTGCCAAAATCACCTAGAGTTAGTAGAATTTCCTAACACCCCACTTCCTTAACCACCACCCGGTGACATTTTTTTTTCATTTGCGCAGCCTGTGCAAGATTTGCAAATTATGTCACCCTCAGACACCACTGTAGTTACTAAAAGAAGAGGTGAATCAGGTGTTGGTTTTGCCACAGGCAATACCATTCACTCATAACTTTGCATTTCTTCTTCGTGGAAGAATGCAGTTATTGTCCCCAAGAAATGTCTGAAGGTCAATGCATATTGAGCGTAGACTTCTTTTGTTTACCTATGAAAAGAGGAAAAGAAATTTGAAAAGTCACAGCAAATAGTTTTGGGTGTTATATTGGGTTGTCGTAAAAATCATGACGTATTTTAGCCATGTTTTGCAAAGGTCATTTATTGATAAAAAACAAAGATCAATCAATGATATAATGCCCGTTTTGTTCGATAACCTTTTGCCATCTTTCAGTGAGCTACAGAATGCCTCGTTCATAGAAGGACCTGTCTTTCGTGGCGAAAAACTGTACAAGGTGCTGATTTATAGCCTCATCTGAATTGAACGTTATACCACTCAAGGACTGTTGAAGAGAGCGAAACAAGTGGAAATCTGACAGCGCAAGTCAGGCAAGTATGTTGGGTGTGGCAACACATCCCACCCAAGCTCCAATAACTTTTGGCGGGTGATCAAACTTGTGTGTGGTCTCGCATTGTCATGATGGAACACAACACCTTTACGATTAACAAGCTCTGGATGTTTCTGGATGATGGATTCATTCAAACTGTCCAATTGCCAACAGTACACATTCGAATTGATTGTTCAGTTCCATGGTAGGAGCTCAGAAAACAAGACACCTTTAAAATCCCACCACACTGAGACCAGAACCTTCCGCTGATGAATGTCTGATTTGGATGTTGTTTGAGGCGAAGCATCATGTCGAGACCAAGACCGTTTGTGCAGCACATTGTTGTACACAATCCACTTTTCATCACCAGTTATCAGTCGCTTCAAAAAAGGATCATTTTCCTCACGTTTAATGAGCATATCGCAGATGTTTATATGCGCCGTCAATGAGCTTCTGTGAGTTCATGAGGAACCCACACATCGAGCTTGCTTACGTATCCCAACTTCTTCCGGTGGTCATGAACGCTTCAGTGATGGATGTGCAATGTATTTTCAATCTCTCATGTCATGTAACGTGGGTTTGACTCCATCAATGCCTTGATTTGGTCGTCATCAGCCTCGGTGGGCCTCCCAGATCGAGGAGCATCGTTGAGGTCAAAATCACCAGCATGGAATTTTGCGAACCACCGCTGGCACTGACATTCTTGTAGAGCATTATCACTGTACACTTTAAGCAACTTTTCACAAGCTTGACGCGCATTCTTCCCTTTACGGAGGTAAAACAGTAAAATGTGGCAAAAATGCACAGTTTGGTCTTCCATCTTCAACTTGATGTCAAATCTCTGCAAATCAACCAAATCGCTCACTATTCCTTTTAGACTGCGGCTAGAGCTGGCATCTGTCGAATGCCATAGCGATAACAGAGCTGCACATGCCTCTAGTACTTCCAAAACCGCCCAACTGCCATCGGGTGCCAAAATACGTCATGACTTTTCCAACATGTATTCTGGGCAACACATGATATGGAGTTTCTAGTCATTAAATTATTAAGAACTGCACTCACACAGGTTCTGCCTGTGAAGGACCATAATCATATTGATGTCTGCAAACTTGGAAATTCTGCATATAAAATGCTTACAGCAAGCTTCAGTTGATGTTGCACCATCATGAAGTAGATACTAGGCAAATTTACGAAGAAATAATGCAAAAGTTAAGTTACTTGTAATTTCAGATGGTATAAATTGTGATACTAGGGGGTGTCTAATTACATTTCCAAACAGTCTGAGATACAGTGGTGGCTCGTGGTTAGAAAAATAGGTGAAGAGGTACAAGAGCAGTATAAAAAGATATATACTGTCTACAATGAAAATCTCTTAATGAGGACTTACTTATTTTTTGTATATTAAATCAATTTTTCTTCCTTTTAAAGCTGCAAATTTGTCGATTATGTCATCATAAGATGGTTAGATGGTTGTTTCTTCGTGAGCATCAATAAAATGTCTTTTTAAATAGAAATATTTGCCAGAGAAGCAAGTCTATCTTGGGAACTAGTGTTTCTTGAGCAAGTTTGTATTCTTTTAAGAAAACTTCTTTCTACTGGCACACTTGTAGATGGAATTGTTAAACTGAGGAAAATCAATTTATAATCTTCTGTAAAAATGTCTTTGTCTCCGAGAAACAATCGAAGGAGTTCTTGAGTCAATATATTCCTTAATTTTTCATCGGCATATACATGACTCAGTTCATTTTTAAGGCGCTGGTGTTTAGTAAATATGTTTCCATAAAAATGTAGATTCTCAAGAATGTGAGTGGGAAAGCATGCATTAAATTATTCGAATTTGGTTGTGTCAGCAAGTCAGACAAATTGAAGTTTCTTACAGTCTTGAAATCTTATATCCATTTCCATAAGAATGTGGTCCAAAATTTCAAAATACAATTGTTTATAATTTTGAAAAATTGTTTCCTGTAATTGTTTATAATTTTGAAAAATTGTTTCCTGTAATTGTTTATAATTTTGAAAAATTGTTTCCTGTGTAAGAGCAGCATATTCCCGTGCTTATTTCTGTGATTTTGCTAGCTTTTCCAAACTGTGTTTCAAATAACTCGTCATTCCTTTTATGGCTCAAAATTTCACAAGGTTTTTTTTTGTTTTGTTTTTTTTATTTGAGTTACACAGTAGTTTATGTTTAGTTATTTTTCTTCAAAAGTTCGAATAATAGATCGGTGGAGCCAAAAATGTAAATTCGAAAGTGTTCATATCATTCAAAAACTCCTTGGAAGATGAATTGATTTTTTGTCTGATTATTCGCTATTCGTCAGAAATCCGAACACTTCCTTCAATTCATCCCAATCTTCAACAACTACACTTACTAATTTCGAAGTGGAGGACCATCGAGTTTCTGTTATGGTTGGTCTGCATCTTGCGGTTGTTGATATAAGTGTATAAGACCGCTTCGTAGAATGGTGAACAAACGAAGCAATTCCACTGAGGCTTGCAAAACGTATTCGACATTTAGAAATTTTAGAAAAACTCTGGTGTAATACAAGATTCAAACGATGAACTAAGCATTGAACAAAAACAGCTTGAGAAGCTTTATCCTTGACTTTTTTTTTTCTAGGCGATTTAAGTGTCCAGACATTATACTTGCCCCATCGTAACATTGTCCTATTTATTTGTGTTGGTAATCTGACTGTTCCAAAATTTTGTCTAGCATTTTGTATAAAGCTCCTGACGTTCTATCTTCATTCACATCATGAAAACCCCAAAATCCCTCAACCAATACACCTTCCGAATCAACAATCAAAAATTATTTAATTTTTGACATGATTGTTTATATATTCAGAAATACATTCAATTAATTCATTTTGAATAGTTTTTTATCCTTTCGTATTGATTTTCAATTTCTAAAGAACTTCTTCATATCAACAATGAAAGTAATTCAATGAAATTTTCACGATTTATCGAGCCCTTGCTTTCGTCATGGCCATGGAATCTGCTAGTTCTTGTTTGCTCAAATACAGTATAGACTAATACTGCATCAATCACTGTCTGCAGGAAAAGTCTATTTAAACGAACGTTATCGTTAAAATGCGTTTTCAAAAGCCTAGCATTCTTCCTCAGGGCATCGGCAATGGTGTTTTGAATTTTTTCAAAATTCCTTAACATTAATCCGCATTTCAGGAGTTTGCTAGAATCACGATGTTTATGAAGTGACCGTGTTACGCTTAATAAATCTGAGAATCCGTCTTTATTCCACGCCGAATGTTTATTACTAAAAAGTAAGCAGGGCCCAAAAAAAATTGACACAGAAGTGCTGCAAATCCATTTATATTCAGTAAACCAACAATTTTTTAAATTAATATTGTTAGATTTACTGCTCTTCTTGATTTCGTTCTTGGCAACAATTGTCAGGGAATCCGTTGGTCGTCCTTGAAGCAAAATGTCTGTTTTATCTTCATCTTTCCACAGAGTAAATGGAGTTTGCAATAAATTACAAACAATGTCGTCCACAGGATGCATACAAAAAACTATCAATATCAGTTAAATTGTATGCAAACCTAAAATATCAGTTAAAGCTTTCAACAAATAATCACAAAGCATGAAAGAACAAATTCCTTTCGGAAAATAATGCATCACAGCACCACAAGGCAAAAGCCCTAGCAAATTGCATGGTATCCTGGTAGTCCGCCCACGCCACTGTAATCTCTCACGACTTTACACTCAAAAACTGAAAGATGCAAAGGTAAGGCGCGTGAAGCTGAAACACTTCACTTGAGCGAGCAGATTGGTAAGGGTGACGTCATGGTTACCATGGCAACTCGGCGGAAAACTGCAGACTTCCAAGCATTCTCATTTCGGCTCTTCACTTGCACAGTTTTGCGTGTAAGGATTTGTTTTCCGTATTAAGTGCGCCTTGTGAATTAATATCTATTCAAAATTTTGAGTATTTTGGAACTGAATAAAGGCAAAAAAGAATATATTATAAAAAAATGCTGAATAAAACTTTATTTTGAGTAAAATAGGTGAAGAGGCACTTCACCTACTTCACCTGAAAAGCCGCCACTGCTGAGATTTTGCCCACATTAATGTCAGATGTGTCATACTGAATAAAGTTAGCACAATTGTGGTTTGTGCAAGTTTTTTCTCTGTGAAAAGCTATGGTTTTGTAAGTTGTTTCTGTATTTTACAAAACCATATCTTCTCTCATGATATCATATATAACCACAACCTAGTTTATACCTTGTACTTTATATTGAATTATTTCCTAATACAGTCAAACCCTATTTAACGGACTGCAATGTAACGAATTCTGCAATTTTACGTACATTTTTTATGGTCAGGACGGAACCACATTGACATTAATGTTTCGCGTTTCCTGATTTAACGAACATGTTTCCTCAATTTAGCGAAAAATTTTAACTTTTTTTAAACAACCAAATTATGTTAACCAGCATTTTCATGTTAAAAGTTAACTAGAAAGATAGCCTGGTGTAACACGAAGATTTTATGCATGCAGTTAACCAGCGTTTCAAAGAACACCATTTACAACACATCTTGATGGAATCATAAGTCAGTTCGCCTTTCCTCCTACTATCAAGCACAAGCTTCTTACAGGGGGAAGCAAATGACCAACAAGTTCTAAAGGAGCGAAACATTTTCTTGCATGAATGGGAAGCAGGAAAAAGAAAGGCGACGTGGGGGAGGAAATCTAGAGTACTGTGGGGATTCTTGTTTTCAGCTACAGACAGAACGATAGCTTTCTTTGAAGTCAGGGGACTCACATTGTATGTACCCATTACAGAACTTCTGGAATTCTTCCCCAAATTGTGCTTCTTTTCTTTTCAGTGTTAAATCTGCATATCAAGTTAAATAACACAACTCTTTTACAGATAAAGTTTTGATTAACATAGATAGAACTGAAAAAGTTAGAAGTGAAATTTACTGATTACTGTAATTTGCAAAAGTGCATTTTATGAGAGCATTAAAAAATAAAAGAATGACTGCAACAAAATAAAAAAACAGAAAAGATTTTCAATCAGTGAAAAAACTGACATTTTGTCACAGCTTGTTGCGAACCCAGGATCACAGACTGCTGTGGCAGAGAAACTCGGAATTTCCAAGTCAGTAATGTGTGCTATAGCGAAAAATAGAAGAGAAATTGAAAGCTGTGCATCAAAGTGTGGGCAATTTTAGAGTAAGAGGAAATCTATGAAAATATCACACCTGAGTTGGAAAATGCTCTTGTCACTTGGTTCCAATAAACACAGGCTGGTAATTTGCCTACCAGTGGATCACTTCTGAAGGAAAAAGCAGTTCATCTTGCCCAGCGACTCCAAAGAAAGGAATTCACGGCATCAAATGGATGGTTTTATCAGTTTAAGCAAAGACATAACATAGTGTATAGAGCTCTATCCGGCGAAAGTAAAAATGTTGATTCTGTGACGGCACAAACGTGGAAAAATGAACACTGAAGTCATTGTTTAAGAAGCATATGTTCGGAAAAAAATCAACTATAATATTTTTCTAGCAATTTTAAAGTACACTTAAATTTTGATGCTACATATTGAAGTCTAATATCTATGAATTTTATGCAATTTAATATGCAAAGTAAATGTGTATGTATTATAACATTTTTTATAATAAATTTTGCAACTAAAAGTACTATACATAATTTGAATTTCACTGAAAGAAAGAACTTAGCTGTTTAGATATTCATTCAAAATGTAAGCAGTTAAGGCTTCCTCGATTTAGCGAATTCCTCGATTTTACATGCAAGACTGTTGGTCCCTTGAAGTTCATTAAATCGAGGTTTGACTGTATTTCATAGTTATCCATTATATATGCTGTGTTCTGGCAGAATTGTCAAGACCATGACTTCTAAAGCTTAAAGCCTAGGTGATACATAAGTGTTGTTTCTGCTCTATAACTGTAGTTCTCTTCCTTCTGTAGGTTCACTGATTCATTTAAATTAGGAATGATACCTTATTTGGCTTTAGATGAGTATGGGAGTCAGACAACTACAAAAATGGTTAATACACTGAAAGCACAATATTATACATTCTGCACCCATCCACAAACTTGCTTTATCTCACCACAGTAATACAAACAGCCTACCCAGCTGTATAGTGCCTTCAGTAGTGATATAGGTAAATGTGGCAACCTGAGCAAATTCAATTGTAGACAAAGTCATTGCAAAAATGTTGGAATGCTCCATCTCTGTGACTGCAGTATGTCTAGAAAATATGTCCCAAAAGTACCTCAATACCCGCAGATACCAGGGGAAATATAGCCATAAGTAGGCTGTTGATGTTTGAGCTGAATGCCATGTCTCTGGGAAAGCCACAGTGGAAAGGACAACATCTGCAGTCAGTAACATGGCACTCCTGAAGATTTAATCAATTACCATTCGACCTACAATTGTGTGAATGCACTAGAGCAGCTAATGTTAGCATCGAGCATGCTTGTTAACAACACATTACAGTATGAAAGTGTTGTAGGCAAAGTAACATTGTCAAAGACTGGGATCAAGAGTTTAGTTTGAGGTTCTAACTATATGTCAATGGGAGGGGGTGTTGGGAGGTGGGGGCTATAGGCCATTGACTCTCAACCATTAAGTTTGGCTGCTACGGGCTGGTGGATGTAGTGTAATGTCCTAGAGTATGTTTACAGAGGCCACTTTGGGTCCCTTCATACCTACTAAGACCACCATCACAGCAAAGGCTATGTTGATGTACTTGCCAACCACCCACAGTTGTTCATGTTATCCATTTCCTACAGCAGGATTCCTTCTTTCAACAAAATAACACCCCATCTTGTCATTCCCATTTGGTGAAGATTTGGTTAGAGGAGCATTCCAGTGAGTTCACAACCCTCAAATGACTGTCTTATTATCTGAATCTGAATCCAATTCAGCATATGTGAGATGAAGTGGAGTGATCCAATCGAGCTTGAAACCCACTACTGGCAAGTTTTATTGCTGTACTGACAGCTCTCCTGGAATCATAAGCCAGAGTACCATCTGAACATTTGCAGCACCTGTTAGAGTCCATACTGTGGCATGTTGCTGCTGTTGTGAGGCATATGGTAAACTTACTATTAGGTGGGTGGTATAATATAAGGATGTCACGGTGGAAGATGGAAGCACAGGAGAGATCTCAAGAAAGAGGTGTATAAAGCTCTAAAATCTCTTCAGAATGGTAAGGCTCTGAGAGTAGATTGCATAACTGCTGAGATGTTAAAATATGGTGGTGACTGTAATTGATTCGTTAACTGAAATTTGCTAGTAGTGCTGGGATTTAGGAATGGTTCCTCAGGATTGGAGGGATGCTATCATTGTTTCTTATATAAGGGAAAAGGTGCTCAGACCGACTGCAAGAACTATCGTGGTATCAGTTTTCTAAGTGGGCCAGGGAAAATGTTTGGAAAGGTTGTTATTGATAAGGTACAAGGTCTTACATTAGAGAAAGTGTGGGATGTGCAGAGTGGTTTTATGCCTGGTAAGGGCTGCACTAACCAAATTTTTGCAGTGCGTATGATAATTGAAAAGTATCTGGCTGTTGGTAGGAAAGTTTTTGCTGCCTTCATAGATTTGGAGAAAGATTATGATCAAGTAAACAGAATTCTTCTGTGGAAGGTAATGAATAAATATGTTATTACTGGGATTTTGCTCAATAGTGTGAAAGCCATGTATGCTGGCAGTAGAGCAGGTGTACGAGTAAATGGTGTTGTATCAAAATGGTTTTCTATTGGTGCAGGAGTCAGACAAGGCTGTGTAATGTCACCATGGCTGTTTAATATATTTAGGGATGCATGCATGATGCCAAAAATGGACAAAACTGGTTTGTGTCTTGGTGCAATATCCATGTGTGCATATTGGTGAATGCTGATGACACAGTCCCATTGGCAGAGAGCAAAAGTGAGTTGCAGAGTATGTTGTCCTGGATGTACGAAATTTGTATGAAATTCAAATTGAGTATAAATAATGGAAAACCCGAAGTTATGGTTTTTGAACAAGGAGCTGTTTATTACTGAATGCAGGATAAGTCTAAAGAACACAATTATTGGCCAGGTGAATGAGTTTATACACTGGCGGAAAGTGAAAAATGAACACCAAGAAGAAGACTTCTGATACCAACGAAATTTATACAGCATAATAACAGAATACAGAGGATAATGTGATCAAAACATTATGGCAAAATACAGCTGTATTTGCTGGTAACAAATAAAGGTAACTTGATCACGCTAGTTACGTTAACTGAAAACTTTTACAAAAAGTTCGTAAGTTGGAAGCTTTCGACCTTATCTTAGGTCTTCATCACGCCAATGGAGGACTAAGATTGTTGCCAGATTCTACATTTGAATTTTTCTTATTTTTGTTGCCAAAACTTAGAATTGATCTCCAGATCAACGGAATGTAGAGAGGAGATTCGGAGTTGCAAGTCATTGAGTTGAAAATAATTTCTATGCTTTCACGGTAACGGAGGGCAAAACGATTGTCAAAAGAAGCAATTCGTTTTGCTTCGTTCCAGTGGGGAACTGCAGATGTGTCTTCCATTGTCAAAATAGACAAGGCAGTATAAGGATTGGCTTTCGAAACATCTTTTCTATGTTTTAGAACATAGGCTTTCGAAACATCTTTTCTATGTTTTAGAACATAGAAAAGATGTTTCGAAAGAAGCAAAACGAAGCAAAACGAAGGCAGTATTAGGATTGGCTTTCGAAACATCTTTTCTATGTTTTAGAACATAGGCTTTCGAAACATCTTTTCTATGTTTTAGAACATAGAAAAGATGTTTCGAAAGCCAATCCTAATACTGCCTTGTCTATTTTGACAATGGAAGACACATCTGCAGTTCCCCACTGGAACGAAGCAAAACGAATTGCTTCTTTTGACAATCGTTTTGCCCTCCGTTACCGTGAAAGCATAGAAATTATTTTCAACTCAATGACTTGCAACTCCGAATCTCCTCTCTACATTCCGTTGATCTGGAGATCAATTCTAAGTTTTGGCAACAAAAATAAGAAAAATTCAAATGTAGAATCTGGCAACAATCTTAGTCCTCCTTTGGCGTGATGAAGACCTAAGATAAGGTCGAAAGCTTCCAACTTACGAACTTTTTGTAAAAGTTTTCAGTTAACGTAACTAGCGTGATCAAGTTACGTTTATTTGTTAATATTGTTACGTGTTTTGCCCATCATCGTCAAATTTGCTGGTAAACTGAAAAATAACATTTCCATGTAACATGGTTAGTACGAAGTTGAACCGCCATGAACTGCGTCACACTGTGCAATTCTGGCATGGAGTCTGTCGTACAGATGTTGGATGTAAGTTTGGGGTATTGAATTCCAAGCATCCTCAACCTGGACGCGTAAATCGGGGATGGTCGTGGCTGGCCGTGGAGACCGGATAAGTCGTTGTCCCATAAAATCCCACACATTCTCAATGGGGGACAAATCCGGTGAGCGTGCAGGCCATGGAAGTTGTCTCACACCCTGAAGTGCATGTTGCGTTGCACGTGTCGTGTGTGGGCGTGCGCTATCTTTCTGGAAAACACCACGATGGACCGATCTTACAAATGGCAAAACAACGGGCTGAATTATGTTGTTGATGTAGGAGGTGTTGTTTAACGTACCCGGTACAAACCCTATTTATGTACGGGAGTGATAGTTGATTGCTCCCCACACCAGGAGACCAGGTGTAGGCTCTGTGTTTTGCTGGCGGATGCAAGAAGGGTGAAGACGCTCCCCTGTGCGTCTACGAACATGCATACGGCCGTCGGAGGCCCCCAAGCAGAATCTGCTTTCATCACTGAACACGATAGATCGCCATTGCATTCTCCAGTGCAGACGTTGGTGACACCACTGCAGCCGTTCCTGACGGTGGGATGGAGTCAGAGGTACACATGCCAGAGGCACACGTGCACGTAGTCCTGCATCCAGTAGACGGTTGCGGATTGTTCGCACAGTCACCTCAGGTGCAACGGCACCTCGGATTTGCGTCACAGTGGATGTTCTGCTTGACAACGCCGCTCTTCTTATGCGTTGATTGGTCCGCTCATCGGTTCGTCTGTGACCCCCGGTTCCACGTCTTCTCATGTGGGAATGTTCCTCGGACCATCTACGCCACCATCGTACCACCACCGATACTTCCCGTCCAATTCGCTCCGCAATACGACGATACGACCACCCGGCCTTGCGGAGACCGACTAGACGACCTCGCTCAAAGTCCGATAACTGCTGAAATCGTACACGTCTTCCATGTCCAGGCATTGCAGCTCCTTCAGGGTCTTCGCATGTGTCCGTACGCTGACGACTGATTACATTCACTTCGCTGTACTTTTTAAATACCACCAACGGTAATTTGCATATTATGCCGTGCTGTGGCGTAAGCGCTTACCGGTTGGTCCTGAAATTAACATCACACCTACGTAAACTCGACCCCATTAACATATGTAAATTTCATGATCGTTCGCCAATTCATTCTTGGTGTTCTTTTTTCACTTTCCGCCAGTGTATATTTGGAAAGCATGTTTGACAGAGAAAACAAATTAGATGGCAAAATTAGTAGGCAAGCGAATTCTTCATTGAAAGTCATAGCTGCTTTAGGAGGATTTCACAGGAATGATGGGTTTTCAAGAAAGTCCCAGATGGCTGTATATGAAATTGTAGTTGTTCCTACTCTGATGTACGGCAGTGAAACCTGAGTACTACAGAGGAGTTGTTTGTATGCTGGAGATATGTGTTACTTATGGGGGGAGGGGTGGCAAGACACACTCTGATCATGTGAGGAATGAAGATGTGTTGCAGTTGTGTAGTGTGAGGCAAAATGTTGTTAGTAAGGTGTATACCTAGGTCAGTGGCGGCTTGTGGTAGGAAAAATAGGTGAAGAGCTACAAGAGCAATATGAAAATATATATACTGTCTTCAATGAAAATCAGTTAATGAGAACTTACCTATTTTTTTATATAGTAGATCAATTCTTCTTCCCTTTAAAAATGGAAATTTGTCGATTATGTCGTCAGAAAATGGCTGTTTCTTCGTGACATCAAGAAGATGTCTTTCTGAATAGAAATATTTGCCAAAGAAGCAAGTTTATCTGGAGAAATAGTGTTTCTTGAGTAAGTTTGTATTCTTTTATGGCAAGAAAAACTTCTTTCCACTGAAACACTTGCAGATGCAATTGTTAAAATCAGGGAAACCAATTTATAAGCTTCTGTAAAAATGCCTTTATCTCCATGAAGCACTCGAAGAAGTTCATGAGTCGATATATTCCTTAATTTTTTATCAGCATTTACAAAACTCAGTTCATCTTTAAGGCGCTGGTGTTTAGTAAAAAAATTTCCGTAAAAATGCTGTAGATTTTCAAACGCGTGAGAGGGAAAGTATGAATTAAATTGGTCGAATTTGTTTGTGTCAGCAAGCCAGGCAATTGAAGTTTATCCAAAATGTTGTCCAGCATTTTGTATAAAGCGTTTGATGTTCTATCTTCACTCACACCATGGAACCCCAAAAATCGCTCAACCAATAAATACACCTTCCGAATCAACAGATCTTATTATTAAAGAGCACACGGAAGTCTGGTTATGTCTTCCCATCTACTTGAATATAAAAGCATTGAACTTCATTTATTTCATTTTTGACGTGATCATTTATATATTCAGAAACGCATTCAATTAATTCATTTTGAATAGTTTTTGAGTCACCTGTGAAGACATTTTTTATCGTTTCATATTGATTTAGAATTTTTAAAGGAGTTCTTGATATCAACAGTGAAAGCAATTCCTTGAATTTCTACGATTTATGGAGTCAATGCCTTCGTCATGGTCACGGAATGCTAATTCTTGTTTACTCAAATACAGTACTGCATCAATCATTGTCTGCAGGAAAAGTCTATTTAAACGGACGCTTTTGCTGAAATGCATTTTCAAAAGCCTAGCATTCTCCCACAGGGCATCAGCAATGGTATTCTGATTCTTTTCAAAATTATTTAGCATTAATTCGCATTTCAGGTCTTCGCTAGAATCACTACGTTTACGAAGTGGCCATTTTACATTTAAGAAATCTGAAAATTGTCTTTATTCCACGCCAAATTTTATTACTAAAAAATAAGCAGGGCCAACAAAATAATTTTTGTAACACAGAAGGGCTACAAAGCCATTTATATTCAGTAAACCAACAATTTTTAAAATTAATATTGTAAGATTTGCCGCTCTTCTTGATTTCTTTCTTGGCGACAATTGTCAGTAAATCCGTCGGTCGTCCTTGAAGTAAAATGTGTCTTTTATTTTCAACTTTCCACCGATTGAACGGAGTTTGCAATAAATTACAGACAATGTCGTTCACAGGATACATACTGAAAACTAAAACTATCACTATCAGTTAAACTGTACACGAAACTAAAGTAACTAATGAAGTTTTTAACAAACAATCACAAAACACAAAAAAAAAAACAAATCTCTTTTGGAAAGTATGTCCCGAAACACCGCAAAGAAAAAGCCCTATAGTGGATTGCCAAGGGTTCCCGTTCCACCGCGATCTCTTCGGAAGGTCACGACTTCAGGTGCAGAGCAACTCCAATGAAAACTGCAGACTTCCAAGCATTCTCATTTCAGCTCTTCACTTGAACTGTTTTGCGTATAAGGACTTGTTTTCCGTATTGGACGCGCATTGTGAATTGATATCTAATCAAAATTTTGGTTATTTTAGCACGCAATAAAGGAAAAAAATAATATATTATACGAAATCATTAAATAAAACCTTATTTCAAATAAAATAGGTGAAGAGGCACTTCACCTACTTCACCTGAAAAGCCGCCACTGACCTAGGTGGTGTTTGACCATGTTGAAAGAATGAGTGATGAGGTGCTGACTAAGAAAAAATTTTCAGCCCAAGGATAGAAAGATAGAGGAAGGGTAAGTATGAAGGACAAAAGGTCTTCTGCACATCATCTGATGGAAATCAGTGAAGGTTGAGCTAAGTGCTGAGATTGCTGTAAATGGAGATGTTTAATATGGCAACAGTAAGTTCTTTCTTTGAGGAGCTACCCTCTGAATATCAGAGAACAGCTTAGTGATATGTGTGTATGTATAATATGAGGGTCCTTCAAGTGAAAGGTGTACTTGTGTGATGACACCATTCCTGTCAATAATAGTGGCACCATTCTACACTGACAGACAAGAGTAATGTGCCCTGGCGCAGATTTAGACAGGGGCTAAAGTGCCTTTAGCCTCACCCCTCCCGTCGTCTTTGCCGAAACTTGCAAAGCTGTCCGAAATTGGATTCTAAAGCTGAAACTTGGATTATAGTATAGAAAAATGGCCGCACACAAACAATTAATAAAAATAAAGAAGAAGAAAAGGAAGAATAAACATTTTGCACTGCATTTGATTTCTATTCAGACGGAATAATGATGCAGGCAAGGAAGAACAATCACATCGCAACCTGGTGCGCCAGTGCGTAAACACAAACAAACACAGACTGGCAGCTGCTCTTTCCCCATCCCTCATTGTTTGGTGAAATTCACGTGCCTGGGAGGGGGGCAGGGATGGAATAGTGGCAGGCAACAGCAGTGATAAAGGATAGCGATAGACATCTCACATCTGGTCGACATTTTCAGAGTCTGGCACCAATGAGTCACTCACTCCCTTCCATGTAAGCATTCTTTGTCTGAACCTGGAGCTTCCTCACTCAGCATTTTGTTTATAGCAAAAGCTTCCTGCTTGTTTCTTTTTACTGAGTTGGTAACAACAAGATGTCTAAAAGAAAGGGTGGCCAGCAAAACATCGGTATGTTTTTTTAAAAAGGCGAATGTAAGCAGTTTTCCTGAAAATATCGAAAAACGCAAGAGATAAGTCGCTTGGACATTTCACCCGAGAAGCTGATTTCTGTAGATCCTGTTGAAATGGCGAGGGTGGGTATAAGACTTTTCAGCAACAATGATATTAGACTGGTGGTATGTAAAACAGATATTTCAGCAGAGAGCAGGTATGGATTTTTGACCAATGCATGGGTTCCCTCAGCTAATTTTATTTTCCCAACCAATGTTGAAACAGGACAAAATCGCAGATTTCAAAGAAGGTGGTTAACTGAGTATCCTTGATTATCCTACAGTGAAAAATATCAATGCGCTTATTGCCAAATGTGCGTACTTTTTGGACTGAACGATGGTGGCATGCTGGTAGACTACACCTTTATGATCAAAGAAAATTATCATCATCACCTTCCCAGCTGATTTGTTTTGGCGGACTTTTTTCAGAGGAGAAGAGCCAGTGTGTTTGCAGACCCTTGTTGCGCGCTTCGTGAGGGGGTCGAAAGAGTGGTCCCATGTTTCATCAGCAGTTATTACTGTGTTTAGAAAGTTTGGATCCTTTGCAATCATTTGTTTCCGCTCATGACGCACCTGAACTCTGGCTAACAATGTTCTCTCATCTGGTGATGAGATACCCAACTGAAACACACACATGATGCAGCAGTAATTTTTCGCATAGAATGTGGAATGCTGACGTTTTTTAAATATTAGTTGATGCCGCTTTGTTGCCACACATCATTCATTGATCTTCTTGCAGGATTGCCCGTACAGTGTTACAATACACTCCGTAACAACACTTTCAGGTCGACCAGGCCTAGGAGCGAGTTCTGCCGACAAACGCCCTTTTTCGAAATCATGGTGCCATCTAAAAGTCATTGACTCATCCAAACATTTATCTTTGTAAGCTTTTTTTATTAAATCAACTGTTTCTGGAGCCATTTTACCCAAATGATAGTAAAATTTTATTGTGCGACACATTTCACTTCTAACCTCTGAATCACTCATCTCCATAGCTGTATGTCAAAATGCAGACATACCTTAAACAACTGCATGATGACAAAACTAGAATCATCTGCCACAGCTAATAACTGTCGCCATAGATATTTTCTTAATTCAGTTAGTCATCTGCATGGTTATTTTCCCCCTTCACACTGTTGCTAACTCAAAAAAATCACTCTAGAGTTTTTATGAAATGGCTTTTGTTTAAAGAAACCTGTCTATTTCACAGTATGGTGTTCAAGTGGCAGAAACAAGTTTGAGAAGGGCATCAAGGAAAATGGACCTTTAATGGCCTGGGCAATTTCACTGCATCATTATGCACAAAACCATTGCAGTTAGTCGGCAATGTGGTGTGAAAAAACTACAGAGTGGGTTTTGATAACTAGTGCCAGACCTACACATCAGAATGTAATCCCTCAGCAGTATTATACATGATCATTTCAGGTATTGAAAGATGTGTGTGCACAGTGACTTTTCAAACACCTGTGGGTGGAACAGAGTGCAGGGCATTGTGTTTTGCTGGAACTTGTGACACACTACCGGGAAGCAGGGAAAACAAGTTTCTGTTGCTAATCATCACTTTAACAGAACTCAGTGTCACCTTTTTGAGCCAGTAATGAAATGCATGAACACACTGTATTATAGCCAGCAAAGGGAGCTTATGTATCCATTAGTTAAGCAAGGTCATGCTTACCTTTTTCCTTGATCAGAAGGGTCCATTGACACTCATTGATTGGCTGCAACATGGTGTGACCATTAATGTTTAAAGATACTGAGATGTTCTGCACAGACTCCACTTTGCCATCAAAAACAAGCTTCCAGGCAGGCTGACACTTGGTATCATGCTATCACATGATAACATCTGACCTTGCATTGCCCATTGAGGCACAGAGACACTACAGTGCTTCCACTGGGAAGTCCTTGCCTATCCTCCATACAGTCCCAACAGGTTGCCACATGCCTTTCATATCTACACTCCTGAAAATTTTCTTGCAGGGGCAACAGTTCCTTTCAGACGATGGCATTGGAAGAGCTGTCGAGAACTGGCTTATCCAGCAGCTGATCTCCTGTGCAGAAGACATCCAAAAACTTGTGAAGTGATGAGACATGTCTGAACCATACATGAGATTCTTCAGCGGAATTCCGCTTTTTTTTGTCATCATTTGGGTCACTCTCGAGATCAATGCAGAAATGAAGAGAAAGTTTCGGGGTGGGGGGGGTTGGAAGGTATTGTTTTCTGTCTGAGGACAGTATTTTGTCTTCCAAAACTTTCGAAAACAGAAGATAAATGTAGTGAAGATTTTTCCCGCAATCGAAATTTCTTTTTTCTCACGATGTTGCCTGTGTCCAGCATTGTTGTTAAATATCACGTTTATTGCCTTAGTGTTTGTATTTCAGCAAGAAACTGTGAGGAACGATTTCCGAAAAATAAGTTAAGACAGCACGAAGATTTTCCTGTAGTTTTCAGGCCGGAGATCGTTCCATGGATTCTAAGAATTCCGCCATTTCTGTTATCATTTTGTGTATTCTCTAGATCAATGCACAACTTAACAGAGAAAAATTTGGGGGAGGGGGATTCATTTTCCATTTGAGGACAGAATTGCTTCCTTCGAAACTCTCGAAAACGGAAGTTAGACGCAGCGAAGATTTCTCCCGTAATCGTTTTTTTTTTTTTTTTTAGTCTCTCATGCGATGTTCATTCTGCCCACTTTTGTTTTTAAATATTGTTTTATTCCACAAATACTGCATTTCAGCTTAAAAATGAAGAAAAAGTTTCTGTAAACGGAAGTCGGTCGAAACGAAGATTTCTCCCATAATCGTATTTTTTTCTTCCCTTGATGTTCTCACTATCCTGTGTTGCTGTTAAATGTTACTTTCCCCCATAAATGTCTGTCCTTGAACTTAATAAGGGAGGGAAAATTTTCCAAAAATGGAAGTGACGAAGTTTGAAAATTTGTTAGAATTGATGGATGGTGTTCAAAAGTGTTTATATTCTGAAAGTTGAATCATTTATCTAAAGTAGTGAAATCTTTGATATCATGCATTTATGTTCCTCACGCTGGAAGTTATTTCAGCATGATGGGTAAATTATTGTCATCTGAGGTAATAAAGGAATAAAAAAGGAGAAAAGTGACAATGAAGAAATGGGAAGGAAATGATATTAACAGAAAGAAAAATTAAGCAAAGATTGCTGTGCTGCTGCAGAGTCAACAAAAGACAAATATGGCCATGGAGCTTGCTGAGAAGAAAGTAGCACAAGAGGAAAATTGAGCCAATGTTCTAGCAAGTAAAAAAAAAAAAAGCTGTGTTTGAAGCAATGTCTTTTAAAACAATTTTATTTTGTTTTTGAATTCAGTAATTTTATATTGTGAATACAGTGATGTGCTCTAAATATTTACATAAATAAGTAACAGTGAACAATTCCATCTTACTTGTGCTGTGTTATATATACACTTTTCCGCCGCACGTTCTGATTTTTCATCTGGTTAAGAAATTCAGCTTTTTTGTTCCTTGATCAGTCTCATGTATGTTGAACAAAGGAGATGAATACATGAAAATAGTACAGCAGTCTTGTCTTTTGTCATTCTGCAATGAAGCTAATGAATCAACATTGAAGCTCGGTCTCAGTCCACATTTTGTTTGAACAGTCTTTTTCATTTGTGCTTTGAAAGTAATATTTATGGCATTAATTTTATGTATGTCTTTCAAGTCAATTTTATATATGAATATTACATATTGGGTAACAGAATGGTTATATTGTGTTATTCATGTGACTGTAGAAAAGTATGTGTTAATTAGCAACATTGCAGACAATCAGTATTTTAAACATCTCCAACTGATGGTTTACTTGTGTATTTCATTTTGTATTTCCCTTTAGTATGGAAGAAGGTGAAGCATTGTGCAATAGGCTTGCAATCATGGTGAACGGACAGTTTCGATGTTTAGGATCACTTCAACATCTGAAATCTAAATTTGGGCAGGGGTGCAGTATTATTGCAAAACTGAAAAAAGAAAATCTTGTGATGGATCCATTCATATTAAACACAAAACAAAGCATAGAATGTATATTTCCAAGTGCGTCTCTCAAAGATGAACACCAGGTATGTTTTTTTTTTTTTTTTTGGTTGTTGTTTCGAACACCTTTTTTTTTTAGACTTTTTTTAACAAAATTGGCAATACTTGGATTGTGGGTTGTACGCCACTTACAATAATATGACATAATACATTAATATGTATTTTTAATCCATTAATAGGCATAAAATTACAGCAATTTTGCAAGCTTTCATTGCCAACGGACAGCTTCTTCAGGCTTCTGAATATAAACACTTAACAGAAACAGACAAAGAATAAATGCAAATGCAAAATTTAAAATCTTTATAGCATAGCAGGAGACTCGTATTACACCTCGTGCTCATCGATTGTCCAGCGAGCTCTTAATGTTTAATACCTTATGCCAGATAGGTGAAATTTCAGTAGTTATGTCTGTGTTACATACGTCACTGCCTGATATAATCTCAATTGATTCTCTGTCTGCTGTTGACCTAGGACCACTGTAGGGCACAAGTCTTCTTATATCCTTCCAGATCGGTTGAGCATCTTTAAAATTCACGTCTCGTGCTAACGCGGTAGTTAGTTTTCTGTTTTTTATATCCCGTTTGTGCTCTGCCTCTCTGAGGTGGAAAGACCTCTTTGTCATTCCGGTATACCACCTTGTGGATGCGTACCGGTATATTAATGGGAGGTTGCCGGTCAAGATCAGCAGTGAGAATGGTCTCGATCGTCCTCGAGGATCTTAGACCTATATCCAGCTTCAGCTTATGCAGAGTATTCTTGAGTTGGTAAGAAAATCCTAGGATATATGGTATAGATCCAACAAAACTTGCTCTTTCCAGAGGTGAACTTTGTGCCCGCCCTGTTCCTTTCAAAGATGCTTTATATATTATCCTTTCGATGTGCTCAATGTTGTAACCAGCTGCAGTGGCAAACTCTCTTAGGTTGCGGATTTCTGCAAGCAGCTCCTCTTTATCTGAAGAGAGATCATAAGCTCTCTTCGCTCGGGCTCTAAATATGGCATACTTGTGCGAGCTGGGTGCTGCAGATGAAGGGAAAATTGGGTTATGAATGTAACAAGGTTTGTAATACACTTGCGTTTTAAGATTTCCCAATGGCTTCCTTTGCACCAGGATGTCTTAAAACGGGAGACATCTATCCTCTTCATATTCAGCAGTGAATTTTATCTCTTGGTGGGCGGAGTTCATGCGGTCTAAGAAAACATTTAGGGATACATTGTCGTGACGCCAAACAAAAAAGATATTGTCTGCGTATCTTAGCCATATCTTTGGAACTAGTCCTCCGGAATTTAAGATGGAATCTTCCATAGATCGCAAAATGGCTTCTGCAAGCACGGTGGATAAGGCGGAACCCATTGGTGCTCCTTTTATTTGCTGGAACACCTTTGAACTTTTTTTCCACCCAAGGCACCAGAACGAGCTACAGCACCTACGTCCAATGCAACGATTCAAACAGTCGCAATTTGGCATGCCCATTATTAATTTATCGTCTAGGACATTTTCCAAAGAAGAACTAAAACTCCTCAACAAAGGTCCAAAATTTGCACTCCAGGATAAAATCCGACCTAAAGAAATTATTCCAACTGTAGAAAGAATTCTTCCAAGCATCCCTCCAGATGAGAGAAATGCAATCCGGGTGAACTGTACCACCCAGCTCGGAAGGATTATACGAAATGATGGGCGCAGCATGTCACAACAAGCCCGAGAAACTCTGGATCGACTCAGAAATAACCAAACTATCACGTTCACCCTAACGGATCGTTCCGGGCAAATCGCTGTGAGGACTACAATAATAAGCTCAATGAATATATCCGCCAATCCGGATTAGTCCTGCAATCAGTCAACCCTTTAAACCATTGGGTCGCAAGGGTGAAAGCAGTCACCAAAATGCGACAAGAGCTCAAGAAAGCGGCAAAACTACACCCAGGCACTTATCTCCCCAGGATATTTGCACGGGTGAAACATCATAAACAAGGAATGCCCATCCGTCACATTGTCTCCAGGAGAAATTCGCCATCTGCAAACCTGGAGAAAGCAATGTCCAAATTTTTGCTGATATTTATGCCACCTTCGGATAGAGTCCTATCCTCATCCAAAGACTTCATCGCAAGAATCAAAGACATTCACCTAGGGAAGGATGACATTATGGGAAGTTTCGATGTCACAGCAATGTACCCGTCTATCCCAGTGCGAGAAGCATCCGATAACCTTAAAAACTTCTTTGAAAATTCCGATCTTTTCGACCGCGATACCATCTTAGCCATCATAAAAACTTAAAAGGTTCTAACTGATTCGAATTTTTTCACTTTTAGTTCAAAGGTGTTCCAGCAAATAAAAGGAGCACCAATGGGTTCTGCCTTCTCCGCCATGCTTGCAGAAGCCATTTTGCGTCCTATGGAAGATTCCATCGTAAATTCCAGAGGACTAGTTCCAAAGATATGGCTAAGATACGCAGACGATATCTTTTTTGTTTGGAGTCACGACAATGTATCCCTAAATGTTTTCTTAGACCGCATGAACTCCGCCCACCAAGAGATAAAATTCCCTGCTGAATATGAAGAAGATGGATGCCTCCTGATTTTAGACATCCTGGTGTGAAAGAAGCCATTGGGAAATCTTAAAACGCAAGTGTATTACAAACCTTGTTACGTTCAAAACCCGATTCTCCCTTCATCTGCAGCACCCAGCTCGCACAAGTATGCCATATTTAGAGCCCGAGCAAAGAGAGCTTATGATCTCTCTTCAGATAAAGAGGAGCTGCTTGCAGAAATCCACAACCTAAAAGAGTTTGCCACTGCAGCTGGTTACAACATTGAGCACATCGAAAGGATAATACATAAAGCATCTTTGAAAGGAACAGGGCGGGCACAAAGTTCACCTCTGGAAAGAGCAAGTTTTGTCGGATCCATACCATATATCCTGGGATTTTCTTACCAACTCAAGAATACTCTGCGTAAGCTGAAGCTGGATGTAGGTCTAAGATCCACGAGGACGATTGGGACCATTCTCACTGCTGATCGTGACCGGCAACCACTGTCCACCCAAGCCGGAGTATACTGCATCCCATTAATATACTGGGCGCATCCACAAAGTGGTATATCGGAATGACAAAAAGGTCTTTCCACCTCAGAGAGGCAGAGCACAAATGGGATATAAAAAACAGAAAACTAGCTACCGCGTTAGCATGAGACGTGAATTTTAAGGATGCTCAACCGATCTGGAAGGATATAAGAAGACTTGCGCCCTACAGCAGTCTTATTTCAACAGTAGTCAGAGAATCAATTGAGATTATATCAGGCAGTGATGTATGTAACACAGACATAACTACTGAAATTTCACCTATCTGGCACAAGGTAGTAAACATTAAGAGCTCGCTGGACAATCAATGAGCATGAGGCGTAAAACGAGTCTCATGCTATGCTAAAATGATTTTAAAGTTTTCATTTGCATTTATTCTTTGTCTGTTTCTGTTAAGTGTTTATATTCAGAAGCCTGAAGAAGCTGCCTTTGGTAGTGAAAGCGTGCAAAACTTTTGTAATTTTATGCCTATTAATGGATTAAAAATACATATTAATGTATTATGTCGTATTAAAATTGGCAATATTTATTCATAGTGACCACTTGGGCCACAATTTTATTCAATTGTTTTGATCCTTAAAAGCTGAAATTTTGAAGCCAATGATATCCCTCTGTCCATATTGTTGTTTTATAACTCATTCTATGCAGGAATTTATGCTGTGTGGTGGATGAGCAATAATTGTCTATAAAATGAATTTTTCATAGAATTTATTCCGTTCATTTGCATATACATTCATGTTCAATATAAATACTCACTACAATTAGTAAAAAAATTGTACAAGAAAATTTAGAATATATCAGCAGCCTGCATTTTTATCACAGCTGCATACTACCAGTGGTGGATCCAGCGGAGGGCGACTGGAGTGATTGCCCCATCCCCCCCCCAACCCTAATGGAATTTTTATGTTTAAAGTAACGAAGATCATAATATATTGTTTTCAGTTTTTCTAAAAAAAATTAAGAATTAAACTTAGTACGGAGGATTTAAAATACTTATTACATTGATTTAGGTTAGGTTCAATAAAGAAAAAAAGAAAGAGAGAGCGCGCAAAAGATAAAGGGAAAACAGGGACAGCGGGGGTGGGGGGGACATGGAGATACTCTTTGCTAGTTCTTTGCTATTGTCATATTGTGTAACATCTGTAATGTCTCGAAACAGGGTAAGGCAGAGCATAGTACTGAAATCAGAGTAGGTGGGAGAAACTGTGAATAACAATCTGATCTATGTACATATCTTAATTGGGTTGTAAACAAAATTCCTAAAAATGTGCCCACTGCTTTCTCCCAGATGGTCTTTTCAGGACTTTTTTCTCCTGCTCCCTCACACCTCACGGGCGCTTTCCTTTGTTCCACCCACTCTGAAGTCTATCCCTGCTTGGGTGGGGTGGGCTGGGTGGGAGGCAGCGTGGCTAATACGGGGTAATTTTCGTCATTTCCTGCTACTAACATTATATATATATAAGACCACATGGGAGATGAAATTCGAAAGTATGCGGGAGTAACATGGAGGAGACTGCCACAAGACAGGCCATTGTGGAAGAAACTTGGGGAGACCTTCATCCAGCAATGAATTGATAATGGTTGACAATGATGATGATGATTTATATATATATATATACTAACATTGTATCTAAAAAAACCTTTCATAATGGCCTCTGCCCTCCTTTTTATACCCCCCCAGAGTAAGCTTCTGGATCCACCCCTGCCTATTATCAAACATAATATTTGTAATAACTGGTGTGAAGAAAACACAAATATATACTTTAGCAGAAGGAAAGAAAAATTGGAAAACATTTGAAAATCTTATCAGTGGTTGGCAACTTCTAGCCAGTGCAAAAACAATTTTTCAGTATGATTTATAGAGGCACAGATTTGGGGACAAATGTATATGTACACCCATAGTAAGATAATTACCTGAGATCTAAGAACAGAGATATTATATCAAACAAAGTTGAAATTCTTACCTTTTCATACCTTATTATCTTGGACAGTATGCATTTTTGCCACATAAGAAAATTGTGCATCAGAAAAAGAAAAAGTGCATGGAAAATCTGTCATTAGTTCAGATGTCTGGTACAAAAGTTTTCCCAATCTGACTTCTGGAAATGGGAGTATCATGTCAAAACTGCAAATATACATTCATGTCCAAACACTAAGTTTTATTCTGCAGTGCCCAAAACTCGTTTCACCACCATTAGCAATGTTTCGAGGTTCATAGCCTTCAACAAGTGTTGGTAATTTTCATGTATAAATGAAAACTCTTCTCTTTGATGTCTGCCGCTTCACCACAAATTTCCTTGAACAGAATGTTGTGCCTCTTTCAAAAACGTTAGCCATTTTTTCAAGCATGGAACCCTTTTCCAAGATTTTTTGGCCACATCTCATGCTCATACTTGCAGCATAAAGCCTGAAATTGGCAAATTTCTCACTCTTGCGCTAACAAACTATTACCAGACAATCTTATTCAACTATTCATTTCCAAGTTTCAATTTACTTCCGATATTGGAGGTTATATTATTTAACGTGCATTAATGCATTTGCATTTTTGAACTTCACTTTTAGTTGGTTAAGTTCGATGAACACTTACCGCACGTGGGGCTTGGCTTTCAATTCCTATTTCCGTTATGTGGATGCCGCACGGGGGTTTTCATTTGGCCACGGGTCCGCTTCTTTTTTTTTCCCATTGGAATTTATTTTGTCTCATCACCAAATGAGTTTTTCCTTTGCTGCATCCTCATTTACTTCAATATTTATTCATACTGAGTACTTTCAGTAAAATTCCTTTACCGTCTTCGAGGGGACGTTTTGCTCCGACTAGCACGGACCGTGTCAGCTGGGCAATTCGGTGGTTCTCGCGGGCTGCTTCTGTCGTCGGCTATCGCTTCTTCTTGGGCGTTGTGGCGCCATCTCTTGTTGGTCAGTGATCTCACTTTTCGAACTTTCATTTTTTTGCTCAATTTTAATTAAATTTTTCCAGCTGTTTCTCAAATTATTAGGGTCATTGTGGTTGCAAACTTTTGTCCTATTTTTTTCAATCATTAATCATTAATGATTGAAAAAAATAGGACAAAAGTTTGCAACCACAATGACCCTAATAATTTGAGAAACAGCTGGAAAAATTTAATTAAAATTGAGCAAAAAAATGAAAAAGTTCGAAAAGTGAGATCACTGACCAACAAGAGATGGCGCCACACCGCCCAAGAAGAAGCGATAGCCGACGACAGAAGCAGCCCGCGAGAACCACCGAATTGCCCAGCTGACACGGTCCGTGCTAGTCGGAGCAAAACGTCCCCTCGAAGACGGTAAAGGAATTTTACTGAAAGTACTCGGGTATGAATAAATATTGAAGTAAATGAGGATGCAGCAAAGGAAAAACTCATTTGGTGATGAGACAAAATAAATTCCAATGGGAAAAAAAGAAGCGGACCCGTAAATGAAAACCCCCGTGCGGCATCCACATAACGGAAATAGGAATTGAAAGCCAAGCCCCACGTGCGGTAAGTGTTCATCGAACTTAACCAACTAAAAGTGAAGTTCAAAAATGCATATTCATTTCCAGTTTCTTACTTTTTTCTCTTCATTGTGATATTACCTTTATGCCACTGCTATGTTATCTCGTCTTTCTGCTTTTAAAATGTCATAAAGTTGTGTTTTTCTGGCATTAAAATTCTCTGCCAAATGCTTGACACTCATTTTTTTTTTATTGTACATTTTAATAACTTTTGTTGTGACCACATTGAAAACATTTTTCTCTGGCAGCATGGCAGGAGGCAAGCAAATGAACACAGCTCACAACAAGTAGAGGTTATGAATGACCATCTCAATAAATTAAGAGAATTAATTTGGAGAGTCTCATTGAAATCCATAGAAAACAGCTGTAAAGACTTTGGACTTCGCATTCAGCAAAGAGAGCAATGCTGGTCACACGAAGTGTACCCCTTCAGGGCACGTGCTTAAGAAGCAAAAACAGTGGATGTGCTGCAATGTGTGTTTGTGTAAACAACCCAAAAGCAATCTCTGTATGTTTAACTATGTTACCTTCAACTTCAGTCATATTCGTTTTTTGTTAATTTATCGTTCCATTTTATTGTGTAACGCTTTGTGTTCAATTAAAATACTTAAGTGCATGGGAACATCTGGAAACTTTCTGTTGTTACCAGTTTCATTGACTCTCTTGCCATTTCCACATTAGGCAGGTTCTGTTTTGGGCAGGTTAAATACTACATAGTTTTCTGTCTTTCATTTCAAGACCAAAAAATAGTTCCGTTTTGGACAGGTTTCCATTTTATGCAGGTTCCATCTTAAACAGGTTTTACTAGAATAAATTGTAGTAAACATGCTACCAAAAACACATTTCCCTGATGCAGACATGGTCTCCCTAAAGTCTACCATATTTAAGTTGAATTGCCTAGAGTTCTTAGTTATATAATTACCTGATGCAGGCAGTCTCCCTAATGTCTACCACATGTAGGTTGAATTCTCTATAGCTCTTAGTTATATAATTTCACATCTTTCCCATTTTGTTTGGTGTAAAAAGCAACAAATATTGAAGACTCGTGTGACATTAATCACTGAAACGATGAAAGATTTCCGTCTTTAGCACGATTTAATGATTAAAAGATGAAAATATATATACAATTAAAACCATGAGCACTTTCGAGGCAGTGGCTGCCTCTTCTTCAGATAACTACATCTGAAGAAGAGGCAGCCGCTGCCTCGAAAGTGCTCATGGTTTTAGTTGTATTTTAATCATTAAATCGTGCTAAAGACGGAAATCTTTCAGTGTTTTATGTATTTATGTGTCGTGAGATTTATATCTTCATACTTACCTAATAATTTTTTGAAAGCTTTTCCTGTAAATTAGTTTGCTATTAGAATTTTGTATCCATGAGCTATGAATATACAGGGGGAAATAAATGTCATCATATATTTCTTCTCCAAGTTAGTGGAAAGCTGATTGCAGTTGGGTTTCACAAGGTTCAACACATACCAGCTTTTCAGTGAATTTACAGGATTTTGAAATATGACAAAGAATAGGGAACATTTCATATGATTGTTTACTTATATTAATGTGCTTATATTGAATAACAGCTTGTTTTCCAGTGTTAATATTATTTGCTGCTGTACTTATGTACAGTATGAGAGAAAGATTGGAATTTTTCATTTTGTCAATAATTTTAGGGAATGCTGCATTATCACGTTTCTGACCCATCAGTGACCTGGAGCCAGTTATTCACCAGAATGGAACAACTGAAGAGAATTTTGGATCTAGAAGACTATCAGATCAGTGACACAACACTAGAGAAGATATTTTTGTCCTTTGCTCGTGGCCAGAGAACTGCTTCTGAAAATTCTGTTTGAATGAAGCAGAAATTTCAAACTAAGTTAATAATATTTCAACACTGTGGTTCATTTTGTTTTATGATAGGGATATTTTTATAAAGCTTTTGATAGTTGACAATAATCTTCCAAATTTTGACTATTTCACTTCCTTCTTTATTTCGTGAAAGATTTTTCTTTTTTAACTAGTCAGTTTAATGTGATTTGTGCAAATGATAATTTAGTAATGAAAGCAATGCTCTTTCAAATTTTCTTTTTAAGAACTTTTTTTTAAATTCTGACATTCTTTGTGGTTCCCTATTTTATTTTGTGAACTTAAGAAGCCACCTTATACATTGTAGAGTATTTGATGTCTTTTAAAGGGGCTGGGAGGCATGTCAGGAATCTTGTGAAACTCAAATTAAAAAAAAAAAAAAAGAAAAAAAGCATGTGAGAAGAAAGTATGGTCACCCACCTGCCTCAAACTCCTGCCAAATTATTATGTTGCTAGCTTCGCTGCCATCGGGGTGTATTTGAGTCCAATCAAGCTGTGGATGCCAAGTTTGTTCTTCTGTTGTTCTTTTCTGAACATAGACTGTAACTCCAAATTGGTAGTAAGCAACCTGTCATAAATCCATATACTTGTTATGAGGTTAATAAATTGTGGAAAAAAATTATTTTATATCCCTAGTTTTCTCCAAAAATACGTATTAACAATTTATCTTACTTTGTCTTTTTGCAAGACATCAGGAGTAAAGCTAAAGTGAAATACTTTCAATAACAGTATTATCTACCACCATAATCATAATTTTAGGCTGTGTTTCTTAGTTCAGAGTTCTGCAGTTTTAACAGAATGTGTGTCTATGCATTTTTTTTGGGGGGGTGGGGGTGTCAATTAACTGTTTCAGTTTAAAAGGTGATACTCAGGGACACACTAGCTACCAAGACATAAATATAAGAATCTTTATTGCTCTATAGATCCTCCCAAGGAACGTTTATTAAAAACTTGCTAATTTTACTAGCTTTAAACTTTGTACGCAGTTAAAATAATTTTCCACATAATTCATGAGTGACATGTGACACTGCTGGGTGACTATTGCTGGAAAGGAAATGTAGATGAGATTTCTTCTAATGACATACTTTAAACTTTTAGTTTAAATTTTCCTGTTAATTTTTAAATGTTTGGACTTGGTGTCCATCATCTCTTATTGTTCCTTATTATCATCAAATGTTGCATGTTTTTGTAATGAAATGTCAAATTGTTCTTATTTTTACAGGATCTTGTTTCATATGAAATGTCAAATTGTTCTTATTTTTACAGGATCTTGTTTCATGTGTTTAAATTATTTTGCAATTGCATAATCTGTTGCATAGTGTGACAGTCCAACCTGCAACTATCTCTATGCCTTGCTCAACTAACTCAAAACCTTCTGCAGGATGGACTGTCTTAGTTTAAGTTAAGTAAATAGCGACAGTGCACAAAAACACAAGTCAAGTTTAACGTAATCCAACAATTAATTCTTGTTTATTACAAACTTCTGTTTGTACTGTGCCTCATTATTTTATGAAAGTATGGATATGAATCTGTATCATAAATTTTAAAACTGTGATATTCTTTTCAATTCATATGTTCTAGTGAAAGAAAGCATTTTTAATATCTGAAAAATTCAGAGAATAAAATTTGTATGTAGTATGCCTTAGAAGTAATAAATGCTAATTGCATGGGATCATGAAATATTTGAATGTGTGAAAGAAAGTTCAAAAAACGGTTTTTAGACTGCATTGCAGTTTTCCTTATTTTCATATACACTGACGGAAAAAAACCCTTAACACCACGAAAAAATAGTTATAGAGGAATGAAATGGCGGCAATACATTTGTATAGGTAACATATTTAATCGATTAAGGTTTCAAGATCACAGCTTATTGTAAGCGCGAGAAGAGCCATTTTAAATGTGAAATGCTGGTACATTAATAACCGGTGTAACCACCAGAATGTTGAATGCAAGCACGCAAACGTTCATGCATTGTGTCGTACAGGTGCTGGATGTCAGTTTGTGGGATGGAGTTCCATGCCTGTTGCACTTGGTCGGTCAATACAGGGATGGTTAATGCTGGTTGGGGGTGACGCTGGAGTTGTCATCCAATGATGTCCCATACGTGCTCGATTGGTGAAAGATCTGGTGATCTAGCAGGCCACGGCAACATGTCGACACTCTGTAGAGCATGTTGGGTTACAACAGCGGTATGCAGGCGAGCGTTATCCTGTTGGAAAACACCCCTGGAATGCTGTTCATGAATGGCAGCACGACTGGTTGAATCACCAGACCGACGTACAACTGTGCCCTCAGGGTGAGTGGGATAACCATGAGAGTGCTCCTGCTGTCATAGGAAATTGCTCCCCAGACCATAACTCCAGGGGTAGGTCCAGTGTGTCTCGGCCGCAAACAGGTTGGTTGCAGGCACTCACCTGGCCTCCTTCCAACCAACACACGGCCATCACTGGCACCCAGGCAGAACCGGCTTTCATCAGAAAACACAACAGATCTCCACTCCGTCCTCCAATGAGCTCTAGCTTGACACCACTGACGTCGCAAATGGCAGTGGTTTGGAGTAAGTGGAATGCACACTACAGGGCGTCTGGCTCGGAGCTGTCCTTCAAGTAACCGATTTGTAACAGTTTGTTGTGTCACTGTGGTGGCAACTGCTCGAATTGCTGTAGCAGACGCGGTACGATGCGCCACGGCCATACGCCGTACTCGGCGGTCTTCCCTCTCAGTAGTGCCACGTGGCCGGCCAGAACCTGGTCTTCTTGAGGCAGTACCTTTCCTTGACCACCGCTGCCAACAATCATGCACAGTGGCTACATTCCTGCCAAGTCGTTCTGCAGTATTGCGGAAAGAAAACCCACCTTCTCGTAGCCCTATTACACGACCTCGTTCAAACTCCGTGAGCTGTTGATAATGGCTTCTTCGTCTTCTTAAAGGCATTCTTGACTAACATCAACACCCTACGTCGATTCTCAACGATAACTAACGCTCGCGAACGTTACAGCGCGTATTTACAGCAAACCTGCTTTGCATGTTCCGAGGGGCGCCACTAGCTCCACACGTATGCGCCGAGCGCGAAATTTGCATAGACGTCATCTTACAGATGTACTCTCACCGCCTACCAAATGTCATTTATCTAACACAACCCCTTCTTGGTGTTGGGATTTTTTTTTCCGTCAGTGTATGTGAAAAACCTGAATTTTTTAAGATTAAGAATTTTTGCTAAATACAATTGAACTAAAATGAGTTCCTGCCTGAAAGTGTATGAAACCATGTGATTTTTGTCAGCCATTAATTACTCATTATTGTAAGTGTTATGACACACATCTATAGAAAACTTACGTTCCAATATTTACCGTATAAATATGAGCTCATAATCATGTGCCTTGTGCTTGTATATACCTAACATATATTTTACTGCTCCCAGTGTTTCTGTTATGTGATACATTGTCATTGATCCTTGTCATATTTTGATACTGTTTCATTGTTTTTACTGCTAATTATGCTGAAATAAAATATTTTTGATGCGCTATTTCTTTTTTTCTTTTAGTATAACTTTTCCTTCAGTCATCTTTTTTTATAACACATTTAGCTGTAATAGGATAGGAATAGTTGTTATAAACAAATGAATGCACACTTGCGATCTAATGGTATGTCTATTTTTTTACATCATTATCTGTTGTCATTCTGATGTTTATAGAACAAAGGCATATAAGCATTCCAATACTGCCATTCATGGTTGGTTTGCATATATATACACTCACTTCCAAAAGTTAAGCACGGAGCAGTAAGATGTGAAAAAATGGAGAAGTACTACTTGGATTGACACTAAATGCCGCAGGAACGTAGGGAATATGTTTATTAATGAATCAAAACAAAGAAATACAGACAGAGATGAAAATAATATTGAATTTTCAGAAATTATAAAATGACGTCAAATTGGAGTCATTTACAAACTGAGTAATAAAGTTACAACAAACAACAAAACCCGACATTAATAGGGTATGTGAGCACCCCTCATCTGCATACAAAGTTTGCAACATCTGACCATGCTTTTTATGAGGTGATCAACAACCACAGAATCCAGTAATCGCCATTCCTCCTGTAGAGCAGTTTCCAAAGCTGTAAGAGTGGTTGGGGGCGGGAGACGTGAACACACAGCACGGCCGAGGGCATCCCAAAGATTTTCAATGGGATTAAGGTCAGGCGAGTACGCCGGCTACTCCATACGCGCAATCCCCTCACTCTCCAGGTAGTCGTCGACGATAGCAGCTCTATGGGGACGCGCATTATCGTCCATTAAAACGAAGGCAGGACCAACTGCTGCAGCGTACAATTGCACAGTGGGGTCTAGGACTTCATCCCGATACTGTACAGCCGTCACATAACCCCGTCTGTAGATGTGGAGGTCGGTGCGATATCGCAACGAAATTGCTGCCCAGATCGTGATGCTTCCACCTCGGAATGCATAATGTTCAGCGATGTTCTGCGGTCGATTGCGTGTGCCAGCTTCCCTCCACATCCGCACACGCTTGTGATCGGGTTTCAGGGCAAATCTGGACTCATCCGGAACATAACGTTGTCCCAATCAGACACAGTCCAATTGACATGTTGACGACACCACTTTAATCGTTCCCCTCTGGATTGGACGGATAGATGAACACAAACCCGTGGTACCCGGGCGTACAGTCCCTTCATGTGTAGCCTTCGACGCACAGTAGTGGCAGATATCCGTCTTACCAATGACGGCCGTAACCATAGATGTCACACGTGTGGACGTCGCTCTTTGATTCCGCTTGGCTACAACAGCAATATATCGGTCTTTCGCGGGGGTCGTAACCCTTGGGCGACCGGCCACAGGTCTGCGGACAACTGTTTGGGTGGTTAGAAATTGTTTCCATAAACATGAAATGACGGAATGATTCACGCTGAAGAAACCAGCAACATCTGTGATTGACTGTCCTGCTTCAATGCGTCCGACGGCACGCCAGCGCTCAGAATCTTCCAATCGTCTTCTGGAAGCCATAAAATCAAGTCTGTCTTCAAAACAAATCCTCCGATAGTTCTCAACACCTTGTAGAAGCACTTGCATGCAACTCCTGTACCCCTTCAGAGTGCTGGCTTCTTATACGACTGCCTGTTTTGCATATTTCTCGGCAAGACACCGTGATTCGCTGTTACCTACCACACTTGCATACTTCCATCTACCGCTGCGACGAATTGCAGCCTCTCCAATTCCGATTGGCTTCCGGAAATTAACTTCTCCCTCTGCGTGCTTAACTTTTGGAAGTGAGTGTATATATATATATAATTTTATGGATAAACAAGTTAACCATAAGTTCAACCATGTATTAATATTGTGAACATGTTGCTTATAGCAATGCCTTACCCTTGTTACCATTTTTTGACAATAGTACAAAGTCATTTTGGCATTGTGTATATCCAAACTGTCCAGCTTCTGTAGAGATGCAGGCCAAAGATTCTAAAAGAATTAGGTTGTAGGACGCATTTTTTTAAATACACATATACAGTATAAGATGGTGTGAATATAGAAATTTGCTGCTAAATTTATTAAATCTTTAAGCTCTTTTTAATTTACATTAGGAAAGTTTAAAATCTGAAAACAAAAAACATTTAGTGAGCGAAGTGTGGATGATTAAATTCCACTAAAAGTAGTTCCATATCCACTTCAATGCTTGTCGTTGAAAGTCAAAATAATTATTCAAGAGTAGTGATTCACTGATTCACGCTGTTCCTGTGTTTTGATTTTATGCGTTTATATCAGAAAAAAAGTTCTCACAGATAAGCAAATTAACTTTAAAACTAAATTTTTAAACAATTCTTTTCTGCACTTTGATCAAGCTCTAAGAACTTCATCTATTTGAAGTCCACATAACTGTCTGTCCCAGTGGCACAGTGTGCTAAGTGTTGGCTTTTGACCACTTGTCTGGGTTTGAATCCCTATGAGTCATGGATGTTGTGTTTGTCTTACAGCACTGGCTCTCTCCTTATCCTGGAGCCAGCAGCCCTAAATTAGGGATGGGCGACTGCATATAGCCCATTGAGTTGCTCATGGTGGTCGTTTACTTTCAATTAACAAAAAGTCAATGTAATCCCATATGATAAATGGGATTTGTGCCTTCATTGTCAACATTCAATGGATTGCTGAACAGTTAAGTGTATGCATGGTTTGAATTTATCAAATTGTTTATACCTGTGATTAAATGTCTTGATAAGAGTGTCTAGCCAATGCGCCCTGAAACTGAAAGTCTAACAACTTGTTTATGATGTCATCATAGGTAGGCATTTTCATTTCCCATGCTCATCTAATGACGAGAATAGTCAGGGCCCAAAGAGACAGAACAGATGTTTACATTTAGTCGTTCTTTATGGTGCTACACGTCACAAAACCAAGTGGGTTAGCAATAAATGTCTTGACAAGAGGCATAATACAGCAGCTGCCTGTAGTTGGGCTATATCACAAATCCAGTCGGTTTTGCTACATAAAATACTACAGATTGCGACTACATTTTAACACCTGCTATTCTGACTGTTCACACTACACTAGAAACCTCATAGTCTCCTTGGCTGACAAGCACTGGAAGGAAACATACAGTCTACTTACAATGAAGTCATAAACACGTTTGCCTTTCAGTTACATGGGCTGTTTGTTTAGTTCACCGACAAAACTTTTATAGTCATTTGATATTGTCATTTCTTGAAGGATTTGAAATGAGTCTAATCGCTTCTAGATTTGATTTAAACAATGACAGCTTGTTAAACAGCCATACAGCTATGAAGATTACAGATATTTCCATTCATTTAGCCTATGTAATGTCAGTTAGAAAAGCTGGTAGCTAAGAAAAGCAACATCACCGAGACTTTTTGTTAGATCAGTATAACATTTCATTTCTTTCAATAAAAAGGAATGAAGTTCTTTTTAAAGTTAGAAAAATCTCGCTAAAACATTTGCCAGTGCTCAACCAATACATTTGATTGTGTTGAAGAAAAATCATGTTCGGCATCAAGCTCATCTAAAACTGTTTTGAATTTTCTGAATAAGACTATAGTTTCCTCCACTAATTAGATTGGTTATTTTCACTACCTTGGCACATTTCAGATGTGTTTGTTTGGGAGTTTAACAACCACCATGAGCGATTGGCTTTAAGCAGTCACCCATCCCTGATTTAGGGCCACTGGCTCCAGGGAAGGGAGAGTGCCATAAGACAAACACAACATCCATGCCTCACCGGGATTCTAACCCATAGCCATATGGGAGGAATGGTCAGAAGCCTGTGCTTTGACCACTGCTCAGCCGGGGAGGCCATTTCAAATTTAATTCTCTTTTCAACTAAAAAATCATGATGGAGGTGCCCAAAAGCATGATCATAGTTGAAAAGTGCAAAGCACCAGAGTGGGATCGAAGAAACACACCATCCCAGTGACGTATAAGAATTCTGTACCTTGATAGATGCAAGGGAAAAATTCTGGCCAATGACAGCCGACTTTTGAAAAGCTTAGTGGCAGAGCTTCAGTAGAGGCATGTTCTCACAACAAAGCTCGTACTTTTCCAGGAAGGCTTCGTGGGGTTGAAATTTGTGTTGATCTGTGTTTTAAAGATGAAGCAAGCAAAACTGAGCAAAATGGCTGAGTTATTGAATAATTTAAAAGACTTAAACTATTAATAGAGAATATTTAGATTATTGGCAGCAAAAAGTGATTCACACATAAATTGGGATTTCAGTAGGTAAATAGCACAACACTTACTTATGTTATTGTGGTGTTAGAATACACGAGTCAGAGAGATATTTTGAATATAACAATATATAGCAGCAACAAAATTTTGAGTGCCGCCCCGGTGGCACAGTGGTCTAAGTGATGGCCTCTGATCATTCGTCCGAAAGGGGTCTGGGTTTGAATCCTGGTGAGGCATGAATGTTGTGTTTGTCTTATGGCACTGGCTCTCTCCCTTCCCTGGAACCAGCGACCCTAAATTAGGGACGGGCAACTGCTTATAGTTCATTGAGTTGCTCATGGTGGTCGTTAAACCTCCAATCAAAAAAAAAAAAAAATATTTGACCTGACACTAGCCCTCTTCAGAATTTCTTGAAAGAAAAATATAGATCATATAATTAAATAGTGAACCAATAACTCTTAGTATTTGGAAAATAAAATATAATCTATACTTTAGTATTTGGGAAATAAATGTATCTATGCACCCCCCGCCTCTGTTAGCTCTGATGGTTGAGAGTACATAGTGTATATAAGTAGGTGAATTCACTGTACTATGTATACATATATAGTACAGTGAATTCACATACACTTTCCATACATGAACACAAGTCTTCCTCATCAGTGGCAGTGCCCAAGAGGGAGGGGGTTGAAATTTGGAAACCTTTCGATATTTCAAAAATATAGTCAGCAAATGCACTCATTTCAAAATATATCGTCAATAAATGCTCTCATAATGCATTTAATTGTATATAAAAAGTATAAATCTCGTAACTCCCCTCCCCTGAAAAAATTTCTGGGCATGCCATTGTTCCTCATCACTTACAGGTATGTAATTCTAATCATTTATGGGTTGTACGTAAATCACATCACACACATAAACCTCACTGCCATTCAAGATTTTCTTGGTGTTAATTTTTTTTTTTTTTTTTTTTTTTATTGGAGGTTTAACGACCACCGTGAGCAACTCAATGGGCTACAAGCAGTCGCCCGTCCCTAATTTAGGGTCACTGGATCCAGGGAAGGGAGAGAGCCAATGCCGTAAGACAAACACAACATCCATGCCTCACCGGGATTCGAACCCGGACCCCATTCGGACGAATGATCGTGTTAAAATTTCCACAAAGTACAGTATAAATCATCATTATCATCATTGTCAACCATTATCAATTCACTGCTGGACGAAGGTCTCCCCAAGTTTCCTCCACAACGGTCTGTCTTGTGCCAGTCTCCTCCATGTCACTCCCGCATACTTTCGAATTTCATCCACCCATCTTCCATGTGGTTTTCTTCTGGGTCTTTTCCTGTCCCTTGGAATCCAATCTAAAATTTCGCCTGTCTATCGATGGTCTGTCCTTCTGGCAGTATGTCCAGCCCATTGCCATTTCAGGGATTTAACTCTGATCACGATGTTTTCCACTCTTGTCATTTTTCGGATCCACGAGTCCCTCTTCTTATCTTTCCTGGTTACACCAAGCATGCACCTCCCCATGCTACTTTGAGTTGTCTGCAGCCTTTGTATGTCTCTTTTAGTTAAGGTCTACGTCTCTGCACCATACGTAAGCACTGGAAGGGTGCATTGATCAAACACTTTTCTTTTAAGACATAATGGCATATTGCTCTTGAAAATTATGCTGTTTCTTCCAAAAGCTCTCCAGGCAAGTTTTGTACATTGATTAATTTCTTCATCAATGTGACCCTCACTTGATATCTGCTGTCCAAGATAAACATACGTATCTGTTCTCTCCAGCTTTTCTCCATCAATCAATAAATCTTCATTTCTTGTAAAAGCATTGAACATCACTTTTGTCTTCTGAAAGTTCATTTTTAATCCCACTTCTTTACTCTTGTCAGCGAGTTCCTGAATCATACTCGGCAGCTCTGATGGGGTAGTTGCAAAAATGACTATGTCATCAGCAAAATGAAGGTGGGTTAGATAATCTACATTAATCTTTATCCCTTTGTTTTCCCAGTTCAGTGATTGAAAGACATTTTCCAATGTGGCATTAAAGGGCTTTGGAGATATGATGTCACCTTGCCTCACTCCTTTTCCAATTTTTATGTGTGTTGTATTTTCAAACAGCATAATCTTTGCACTTGCATTTTCATAGATGTTATTAATAATATTAATGTACGCATCTTTAATACCGCAGGATTTCAGAGCCATTGTAACTGCTGATGGTTTCACCGAATCAAAGGCTTTTTCATAATCGATAAAAGCCATGCACAATGGAAGTTCATATTCCCTCGCTCTTTCAATTAGTTCTCTCAGCACATGGATATGATCTATTGTGCTGTAGCCACTCCTGAATCCAGCTGGTTCTCTCGGTTGAGCCATGTCCAGTGTCACCTTCAAGCGGTGTGAAAGAACTTTAGTGAAGGTTTTATAAACCACTGATAGGAGGCTGATAGGTCTGTAGTTCCTGAGATCCTCAATGTCACCTTTTTTATGTAGCAATATCATTGTAGTGTTGTTCCAGTCCTCAGGAATCTTCCTCATTAAGGCATCGAGTGAAAATTTGGGCGAGTACTGTTTCGATTTCTCCGCTTGCTTCTTGTATGATGTCTACAGTAATTCCATCTTCTCCTGGAGCTTTTCCCCACTTCATGTTCTTGATTGCATGTACAACTTCTGCTGGGAGGACTGGAAGAACTCTGGTACTGGTACCTTTCATGATGTCTGGAGTACATGTGTCATCCCTTTCATATAATTTGGAGTAGAAATCTTTCACTCTTGTCAAAATTTTGCCTCTATTTCTTGTTACAGAACCATCTTCTTTTCTCAGTGCCATAATCTGTTTTCTTCCCTTACTGAGATGTCCCTTTGCTATCTTTAGGCTTTGGTTTAATTTCAATTGCTTTCCTTACTAGTTCACAGTTGAATTTCCTTACGTCTTCAGTGATACTTTTTCGTACTGTCTTGCATAGCTCTATATATTCCACTTTGGAAGTCACATCTTCTTTAGTTGTCCTCATCTCTCTTCTTTTTTGCATCAACATTTTGGTTTTTCCTGATAATTTGTTCACATGCAACTTGTTCTTAGACCCAGCTAATTTTGTTGCTGTTTCCATAAGAGCTTTGGTTACTTTTCTGTTAACTTCAGAAATATCCACTTCTTCCGATGTTAGGCCTTCTAAAGCAGAGAATCTGTTCTTCAGTTCCAACTTGAAGGTATTATGGTGTTTTTTAAGGTTGATTATGTCAATACATTTTGTTTGTCTTATGAGCTTGCTACGTTCGAGTTTAGTGTTGAGGTGCGTCTTACATCTCACCAATCTATGGTCACTACCTGTGTTGAACTTGTTTAGCACACTGCAGTCTTCTATAACAAATTTTTTGTTACACATATTAAAATCAATTTCACTTGTCGTCCCATTTGGATGTCTCCATGTCCATTTCCTGTGTGGCTTTTTCTTGAAAAAGGAGTTCAAGATGAAAAACCCTTCTGCCTGTGCAAACTCTACGAGAGTATTTTCACGCTGGTTTCTGTTGCCGTGACCGAATTTACCTACTGAAGTTTCATTCTGTTGCCGTTGCCCTATTTTTGCATTGAAATCTACCAAATTATCTTTAAGTGCTGCTTACCTTTATTATTTAGATGACGAATTTCCTCATAAAATTCTTCAATTTCTTCTTCAGGATGACTTGTGGTGGGTGCATAAGTTTGAATAATCTGAGCCTGTTATCTTCTCGAGAGTTGAATAACGAGTCGTGCAGCTCTGTCCGATGAACTTTCAACTTCTACAACTTTATCCTTCAGTTTCTTGTTTGTTATAAATCCAACACTACTAGTTCTGCATCGTACATAACTAGTGGTGTTGTCCACTAGTTCTGTACCTGTCCCATGATAATAGAAGAGATGTCCACTTTTCAGTTCAATGAGATCTTCTCCTTTTCTCCTTTCCTCACTTAGCCCGACGATGTCCCACTTTATCCTTTGTAGTTCCTCTTCCAACTCAAGAAGCCTTGAATCAGAAGATAGGGAGCGTCCATTATAAGTAGCCAAGGTCAGCATCAGATGGCAGCCTAGTCCGGTCTTCCGGGGATTCTTAGCACCCTCTGCCTTCATGTCGCACTGGCCGCTGCCTTGGCCAGGTACATTCCAGCTGCCGGAGACTGAGGGCCAAGATTTAAGTTGTGGAGTCATTTTGGAGGGGTTTGGCCATAACTCACCACGCTGGCCAAGCGGGTTGGTGAGTGTGGGATAGCATTTCCTCTAATCCCGATGGTATAGTTATACCGCTATTGGCGGTCGTCAGAGCCCCTTTAGTGGGAACAGGATGTACCATGAGAAGGCGGGGTTGACATTTGTCAAGGAGAGGCTGTGATGTTATGCATCACCTGACTTTACATCCCGCAGTATAAATACCCATATAAAAATATATAGATCGATGTCCCTGAATTTTGTGTTGTGTGATTTATTCAATCCATTTTACTTTTACATCAAAACATAAACAAAGGTATTTTCCAGCAACATGAAGAAATATGAATATTGAATATAGATATTGAAAAATAATTCTAGACTTGGACATATCAGATGTAAGATGTAACTTATTAGGTATAACTATATGATCTTCAAGGAAAATCATTTTTTCTCCCAGGTTCTTGAATAATCTTGTAGTTTTACTTTTTTAAGGTGGAGTGTGTGTGTGTTTAATATGTCTTAGCAATTTTTGATTTAATGGTTAAACTGTTTTGTCTAAAGTACATAAATGCCTTTAGTAAGGCATAACGGATAATTTTATCATTATTTGAAAAATAAATATTTCTTCTTTAACCTTGAAGGAAGAAGGACATTTTGATACTAACATATTGTTGTGGGTCCAATATGATATATTACAAGAGTAATAATTTAGTACCAAATGAATAAGAGCAATCTTTTTTTTTTTTTAAGAATTATTCTCTTGATTCACGTTCATTGTTTAATGTTGACAAATTGTCAAATGAATAATACTTAAAATATTAGTTGTAGGGTACAGCCCACCTTGAAAAGGGAAATTAAGTGGAAAAGTGCTAAAGAAGTATGTTCACCATGAAAGGAAAAAGAGTGATTTGAAGAATTGCTTTTGGAGATTGTCTAAATTATTTTTTTATGTCACAGATATTTGTACTCAGGCAAGTAGGTTAGAATAATACTTCTGGAGATGCCCTGGTCTCTTAACTGTGAAGCTGCAAACTCTGTGAAGTTGCCATCGTTTACATGATACCTATGTAATTTCATCTGTTTGTATTTTGGAATTACGTTTGTTTTGGGTTGAAGAAACCGTGTTAATATCAAACTGGAATGAATTATACTTCTTACACGAGTGAAGTTTACAATTTTGACGTTGTGTTTTGTTTAGAATTTGCACCAATGTTCATATATTTCAATTTAAAATAAAAATGTGAAGGAGTCTCAGAATAATTAAGAATTTTATAAATTCAGCATTTTTCCACACATTGGCAACAAGTTACGATACGAAATTGGAAACATTTGCGACGAAAGAAGGCGATTCGGCCAACACAAAATGCATTGCAATAGCCTTGAAAATCATCAGCTTTCCCACACTTTGCTAGCCGGGCCTCGTGGTTATAGGCTTCACACAAAGTGGTACTGCTTCATTAACAAGGGCATCTCCAGATATTTTATTCTAACCTCCTTGGGCACAGGGTTTTAATTTTCTGAATTTTGTCAAACAGCAGTGAAAAGGACACTATCTAAAATACAACCTCAATTCAGTTGCCATAGAGGAAAACATAATCCATATGATCACAGTTTCAGCTGAACCAAACATTCCACCTCCAAAGATATTCAGTCCTCGACCTACTAATATCCAAAGAAGGATGGTTAAACAAGAGTGTACCTATGTCGTTAAAAATAAAGGCACCACAATTTTATCAAAGAATTCTTTGGTTTTACACTTTTCTTAACCGATCCCCCATGGAAAGATTAAAATTCAGGCAAAACAGGTACCCACCTAGACGTAAATTTCAGGGCCCTATCTCAGATAAACAATGTCTCATACTAGAAAACAAAAAAAGAAGAAAAAGCACATAGTATTCCTAAATTGAAAATGGACATTGTAGATCTAAAGGTTAGCATTGATTATAATAGTCAACTTATGGTGAACATCTCCATTTCTGATTTGCAAAGGAAAGGAGCCCATTTTCTTGATTGAACAGTGTTGATCAGACCATTGGCACAGGTACATTTCAGTGGCTATCTCAGAGATCAGATCATAAAATTATGTTGGGATGTTATCAAGGTAATTTGTATACAAGCTCTTTAAACACTGCCTGACAAAGAAAATGCCACACCACGAAGACGTGAACGCAACGCCATGCAAATTTCAGGGTGGGTGCACACATACAAGTTATGCAAATGATTACATTTGCAGGCCAATCGCACGAACGGCGCTCGGGATATAAGCGGACAACCAGCACGTGAGGCCATCAGTCGAGACGTCGGCACGGCCGCGAGTGCTAAATAAATGTTTGCTGGTTGCTGTTTACTTGCAATGTGGTCTGCTTCGTTAAACGAAAGTTGGGTGTAACAAAGAACAAGACCTTCTAGAAAGGGAATTAATGATACAATTACAAAGCTTTACTAGTGAAGAGAACATTCGGTGTTTATATTTAATTATATGTAATTGTGGAGAATTTAGCAAATTCTTTGTTAATTAAAGTTGTCTAGACTCTCGTGGTAGCCCAAGGTCAGTGGTACCCAAAGTTCAAGCAAGGTATAAAGATGATCTTGGGCACAGCCCGGGGCCGTCGAGATCACGTCAGTCACTTTGTTTCTCACCGGGCCCAAGTACAGACAGAAATTCTGGGTTGTGACATCACACAAAGGATCCTACTTTCAGCGTCTGTTGGTGAAAGCTTGAAGGCGTGTGGTTGTTTGTGTCTGTCGATTTCTGCTTCTAGTTTTATATTACGGAATTTTTACTTCATCACGGTAAGTAGTAATACGTATGACACTATTGTCCTTATGGTTTGTAGTCAAGTATTACTTTAAAGTTTCGAATTAAAATTGTATCGCGATTTCAAAACACCATGTGAGTCCACTGATTCCCAAGACTTGCAAATGTTTGTCGTTCTAAAATTTCATGTTTTCATACATTTTTTCAAAGTAGTGAACATTTTAAGGTCATCAATTATTTCACTATGACATGATTAAGTTGTCAGTCATACATTTTATTTACGGAACCAAATTTTTTTCACCTGATGTTCATTCCATTTTTGTAAAGCATAGGTATGTTCTAAGACTAAGAGCATTTTTCCATGCATGACTGTCTGAATAATCTGTTGTGTTTTTTATATTATGCATTGTTAAGTACTTGTTTCTTCTTGTTTTTAGAGGGGACAGAAGAGTTGTGTACCAATGTGTAAATTTAAGTATTAGTACAGATAAAACTTGCACACCAGTATTTTTTCCCCCCAAGAATGAACATGGATGCAGATTTTAGCCCCAGTGCTACTGATATAATATATTATATGTAAATCACTTAAGTGAGCATTTTGTCATAAGAAAAGACAGTAACTCAAAGTCAAACTGATGGTTCTTTACTTGTGGTTCCTAGGAAGAAACCTGGACTTACCACAGATGCTTCTCCAACAATTTTTCTCTACCAAAAATTAAAACTGTCTATGCTGATGCAGAAAAATTAACTTAAAGCTAACATTATTAACAGAATAAGTTAAATTGACCACCTCAACACGTTACGTACACTACATATCTTGTAGTGTGGGCTTCTACCTTTTATTTTTGCCATACACACTGATAAAAAACAGTGATGTACTTACACTATTACATCCTATGTACTTGGAAAATCAGGCAGAGCCATAAACCATAAAGGCTCGAATAACATTAATAGCTTATTTGAAAAAGAAAGTAGATCTTGAAAAGCATGATAAGATTGTTAGTCTACACGCTAATGAACAAAATATACATTACACCAGAACTCAAAAATGTTATTGCTTAACACACCTAGGGCATGTGTTTTTTCCATACATGCCTGATCAAGCATGTAAAAGACCTACCTGTGTACATGTTAGAAAGAAATGTTTTTTTTTTTATTTTCCAGTCAATTTTGCACTACTCAGATGCTTTCTCTATCTGCATTGTTTAACAAAATTAATGTGGTGTGTTTTGAGAGATTAAAGTCAAAATGGACTATTTTGAAAACTAAATTTTCCATAATGTGATTGTGTGATATCTCAAAAGAAAAAGCTTTCAATGACTTAGAGAACTAAATTTTCCATAATGTGTTTTGTGTGATATCTCATGTAATAAGCTTTCAGATAGCCCCAATATAAGCTCAGTTGACTAATTAGGTTGACATTTATTTTCATTTGTGATGATAGGCTTATAAATACAAAAATGCCTTTGTAAACCTCAGTCATATGATAGGCATCATAGAAACACAATTACCTTTTTTGGTGAACCTACAGAAGGAAAATGTTGCATTAAAAACAGTTAAATGTAACAATTTTAAAAAATGTTACACTTAGGATTGATTTGATGTGGAGTGACCCATAGGCGATCACATATTTCACTGCTGGGTGCAATTATTGAAATATGGTGACATATAGGCGAGTTCAAATTTCATTGCAGGGGGACAATTTATGATGTACAATAAAAGTTTTTTTGTTTCTTACTTTTTTCCTGAAATGACTAGAAAAAATAGTACAGTATATGGGGGGGGAGGGTGTTACATATGTATGTGTGGAGGGCTGCATGTATTTTTCTGGACAAAACATGCTCAACTGGGGATGTTACAATTTTGAAAAATTTCTAGCCCTACACTACACCTCAGTTTCCAAGAAAGCCAGTTTGTCTGTAGATTAAAAGACAAAAGCTGTGTCGCAATTCAGACTTTCATAATTATATGTGTATTAATTTAGACGGCAACGAAATCAATTGCAATATGTTTGAAATTATGTGTTGTGACCAAATGAAACCATACAGAAACACCTTCGTTGAGCTGAGATTTTTTTTTTTCTGACACTCTTCATTTAGTAAAAGCTATAACAAATATTGGTTGAACCAAACATCCACAAATCATACCTTATGTTACTCATGTTCTATTGACCCTGGAGAATTGTGTTGTTCAAGCTCACAACCTTTAAAGCAAATTTGTGAGAGTGAAAGGAATCGTGGTGAAACAAGTCTCATGACACTTTAACAAAACGTTTTGTACCCAACATCAACTGAACAACAAAATGTTGCACCTGCATTAAACCTTTTTCATGAAAGTTATGTAGCTTTTGAGGTAAATAGTAAAAAGCTAAATAGTGAAGGCACAGGCCTGAATGAAATTATTTCTTCTGTCGGATAGATTGAGAAACGATTTTCCTGAAGAAATATTATACATGGTAGGGATTAAAATCTTTCATAATTTCACTGTACACCATGTAACCTCTCCATTCAGAAAACTTGAGTTTCCTGAACGGAGGGGTTACGTGGTGTACAGTGAAAATATAAAAGATTTATGAATAAACTTATTTTATTCTAAAATGCTGTGGATAATAAATGTTAAGCATTCACATCAAGGCATGCATAGTCTGAATAAATTTTGCCAACCTATTTAAAATTCATCAGATTACAAAGTGGTATTTTTGTGTTTTTTCAGCACCTGGCTCAGTGCATCTGTTCATTTAAGTGAATTAAATGTCTTGCAGAAATATGCTTTAAATCTTCTAACCAAAGAGAGACATGTTGTCTAAAGAGACTAACTTCAATCACTGACAGTACAAAACATTTTAAAATACCTACACTGTTCTGTGAAGCTTTCAATACATGTGGTAAAGTAACAAAGGCTACATTTTCTACTTTAAATCTATATTGCTGGTTATGTAGCCCATAAGGTAAGCCAACACATAAAATGTTCTCAGTGCAAACTAATGTTAGCATGTGATAGAAATTTTTAACCTGAAAGCTCAAATCAGGAGCTTACTGACAGTTTACTAAAATGTCCCCAATAATTCAAAGTGAATATTGTAACACATTCCATTTAGAATTTTTCAGCAATTAATTTAAAAAATTAAACAAATGTAAGTCTGCTTCATAGATAAATTAAATGTAAGTCTGCTTCAAAGTTTTTGCTTATAAGCAAAACCTTTGAAGAAGACTTTGAAGCAAAGAAAGTTTAAAGCAATTAATTGCTCAGTTAGCTTTCAAAAAATTTAATTTTGTTGATGTACTTCCAAGGGGAAAATGTAGTTGTGGAGCTGACTGTGCAGTGTTCATAAAAGCAAATGCCTTTCTGTTGTAACTACCTCATGTTTTTATGAATAACTACGGTAAGATATGGAATGACAGGGAGAACCCAACGCCCAATGAGAAGCAAAAGTAAACTATCAACCTTGAATTCTTTGTAGATAATAGCTAATCCTGTGCCTGGTGCATTCTGATGTGTTTGTCTCAGTTGTCTGAAAATTAATTTTTCAGTGTGATACTAAATTTACACCTGCTTGGGTGTAAATGTGTATGTCTGCAAATAAACATTTGATCTGTAGTATAGAAATTTCAATAAAAGCATTGTCATTCTGCAGTATTTTTGGCAAATTTATAAGCTAAAATTACTGCAGCATTAAAGTGGGAATTTTTATTTAATATGTTCTCTTTTTATATATACATATCAACTTTGTGTGCAGTTTGTGAACAACAGTATGTGTTTGGTTTGAGGTAATTTAAAAGTAACTGAAATTGTAAGCTTAGTGATGTGTGCAAAAATAATGTAGGTAAAACAAAAAAACTTATTGGTTGCCATATTCTGTGTATGTATATAAAAGTCTTGCAGTGGGTGTGAATCCAAATACTATGCTTTTATCTTCAATGTGATTTATTCTTTTCAAGAGCTGCTAAAAACTGTACTTACAATCTGTGAAAAAAAAACAGTGCTCAACAAGTATCAAAAATGCTATTTTTTTGGCATGCACAAACATTTTTAAACTACAAACACCAAGAGTGGTTGTTTAAAAGATAATAGCAGAGCAAGAAAACTTAGACCATTTTATTTAAACAAAACGAGGAATTTCAAGGCATTAGAATTCCTTTTGTGCCCAGATTATGTGTTATAGCATACTTTGTAATGCATATTATATTTCTGTGGAAATTTTTCAGAGAATGAAGGAGATAATTAGGAAAGTTAGGTATTTAGAAGGTTGTTATATGCACAGCTTCTCCAGTTTTGCTTACTGTATATCAATTTATGCCGCCATGTGGTATAAATCTTGCAACATTAAAACCTTTTTTTTTTCCTTAAGTGCAGTTCACCTGTAATGATTCAAATATTGCTTACACATGTGCATGTTCCAATGTATAATAATACCTGTACAGTTATACCAACATATTATAAATGGCTTGCAGGCATTTCCATACAAAAGCCACATGCAGTTTGTAATCAAGCAATGTTTTAATCTAACATTGCTTGTATGTACCAAGCATTATTTTTGACAATATTGCCATATCTCAGCACATTAGTGTAGCTTTGTTCAATTAATATTGTGAGGCAAAAGTAATCATCCCACTTAAAATGAGATTTTTTTTTATCATAAATAAAGTAGAAGCTCATTGAATTCATTGCAGGCTGCTATATGTCACAGGCTTGTGCAGCAGTTGTTGAAATTTGTTTATATCAAAAACCATTCCTCAATTATACAGGGACAAAAAAATGAGATCTCTTCATTTATCAGCAACAGAACTAGGGGAGGGGCGTGTAGGTGTCTTAGAAAATGCAATTGGAAGTGCAAGAATTTGTGAATACAACTGTTGGATGTCATTCATACATAACAATTAAATTTCCATGAATAAATTAAATACCATTTTTGTTTCTACTGTTTTTTGTTTATTACTTTTGCTCTGAGGGTCATGCATTTCAACAACAGAAACAAAAAAAAAAAAGTCCTGATATTTGGTTGTGACGTTGATATTACTGTGCTGATACCAAATTTATTTAAAGCGTCTTTGTAATTTCTTCGCAACTGAGGTTTTTCTCTAACCAGTAAGCCAAAGTGTTTTCTGTATTTACCTTCATTTAATTGCTCATAGTTGATGTTCTAATTATTTCATTTATTCAAGTCTTGTGTAACTAGAGATATGATTGAATCCTGATTAGGACACAATAGCTCTTTGGATGCATTATTCTATAGCTTACAATGTGTTTGATTAGCTCGTAGCGTCTGCTGTTTTGTACTTTAGCATAAATCCCTTGTTCCTAATACTTTGGGAATGATTTTTTTGCATGTCTGATCCCTCTGGTATTCTTGTTGTGTATCCACGTACCCTTGCCCCTCCTCTTTTTTTTTTTTTCTGTCATCTCATTAGAAATTTGGAGGACAAGCTTTCAAGAGGATAGACACATATACTTACTGTGGAGCACATTGCAGCCAATGAAGAATGTCACCTGGAGAGTGAACTATTGACTATTTGAATTAAATGTTTTGTAGTGGATTTCTATAAGAAAATATCCATTACGAATATTTGTTTTAATGGTTTAATGGTCTCAATTGCACCGATAAGCAAATCTGAAGTTCAAGCAACAAATACTTTGTGGGTAAGCTTATTTTTTTTTATTTTTTAATTACATTTTCAAAGAAATTCTTCATGTTCTAATTTGCTCATTTATTCACTTTTGTCTTGTATAACTAGAGATGCAACTGAACCCCCATTAGAATGTAATAATTCAGATATATTTTTCCACAATTTGCGATATAATTAGGATGAAAGGCAGCTTGCTTCTAGGCATTTTGGCGAGGCGACGAAAATGGGGAAAAAAACTTTAATGCAGCTGAGGTGAAAATATAACAGCATAAAATTTATGAGTATACATGTTGTGTCAATTACTTTAGTGAAAACTTTATTACTTAACTAAGAAGATGAAACAGGCTATCAGAAGCAACAGCCAGCACAAGGTAAAATTTGGACAATCAGATTTTGGTACTGAAGATGTTACATGTAGAACAATAAACCAAAGCAGATTTAGTACCATAATCTGATTGAAGAAAATATGAACTATTTTCCCCATGCACCCGAGACTAATTTCTGTGACCATAAAAAATAGGTTACATGTGAATTAGCATATGGGCTGCTATTAGCAATATTCTCCATCATTAGCTAAAATTAATCTCTCTGATATGTTGAATAACCATACCTTGTTTGATCAGATTTCCCAGTAATGAGATCTTTTTGCAAATTCCCTGTTCTTGAACACATGCTTCGTTAGCAACTAACTCCATAATTTGTCCTTGATGAATTTTTTGTCTAGTAATAAATAAATGTAATGTAAAATATAAATTTGTCTTAAATTGCATACATATATGTATTTGGCTGCTGTATGCACGTTTCAGAAGCCAAGTTAAATTTTTTTATCATTTATGCATTCCTGTTTCATTTACTACTTAAAACCCATTAACTTATTACATATATATGTGTTTTTTATGACAGTGATATGTACTAGAAGTACGTAATATTTTTTAATGCAGATGTAGATTTATTTTTAAAAAGGTGTTTAAGTAGGGATATTTTCGCTGTTCTCGTAAATCTGAGTTTACCAGGGAATTTTATCAACTCAGATTTTCCACTCTATCGCCACAAACTTGTGAATCCTATTTCCCAATCTAATAAAAGTGTATATTTTCTTCCTATATTTGTTTTTACAATGGTTCTCTTGAGTTTCGCAAAAGCTGCAGCCAAGATCTGTTACCGATCGTTTTGTCAACAAAACGCGATGTAAACAAACGCAATGATCCTCGCGTAGTGTTGTCTTATCAAATTGAATGAGTGCTTACCAGCGAATATTGTAGAAGAAACAACATAAAAAAAATGCAATATTGTTCGAAAAATTCAGATGACAGTTAAACATGAAAGCCCAGCATGAAACTTCTCTTCCGTAGAGAAGCAATGGCTGCGACAACGCTGGACTGAAAGGATCCTTTTCGTGACGTCACAAAACCTATGCTTGGGCCCGGTGAGGAACGAAGTGACGGACGTGAACTCGACGGCTCCCCACAGCCTCCCCTGCACTGTGGTCTTGGGCCACTGTTCAAGCGACATAGTCGGGGATCCAGGCCATCATGCTCAGGCGTACACAATTTTAACGCTCCTGGTACACTCCTAAACCGTAACTTCTAGCATTAAAGTTTGACGTTTTGGAATCCTGATGATAACCTGATTCCTGAAAGAAAGTAAGCGGGAAATTTATGGTCCCTGAATTTTTATTTTCGGATTTGTTTTCATTTATATAACGTAAGTTTTGCCAACAACTGCTTTCTGTTCTAATTACTGTGATCTGTATGTTTTTATTAACCGCTCAATTTTTGTTCTGTATCATTTCCTACAAGATTTTATTAAAATTTGAGATGACCATGTTATGCTATGGGTCGGGATGTAACTAACCTCTTGCTGGAGATGTCCCTTGACCAGGGGCCTATGTATAAATTTTTTCGGGAGGAAAGCTACGGAAAATGAAAGTTTTTGAAATCCACCATACCAAATAAAAGTTATGAAAAAATATAAGTAATAATTTTTAATAAATTAAAACATTTAATGTAAGTCGCAGTTTAACCAAAAACCTAATTTGGGCCTTACCCTTGACCATTCGTATTGGGTTATTCATTGGCCTCTCGCCAGTTTTTCGGGAGTCGGTAACGTTTTTCCTGGCCCTTGATGTTCATGGAAATTGTTGAACTGTGTTATAACTAACTATACAGTGACATGCTTCCACTGATTTGAAGTTCTGTGCAACCACAACAGTATTGTAAGGAACGATCTGTGAAAACATAGACAGTATTATGACCCTGTTATTTAAATAAAACAAATTACTTTTTGGGCAAACAAAGTATTAGAAAAGTTAGAATAATAATAAACAAAATGTTTATTATACATATAATATAATCTGTATAATAAACATTTTATGGTGCAAAACGTTATTATTATTCTATCTCAACACCACAAGCTTTGTAGTCATAATTTTTATATTAGAAAAGTGTTTGGAATTGTAATTATTGATAAAGTGCAAAGTTTTTCATCAGAGAAAATGTGGGATGGACAGAGTGGTTTTATACTGATAAGGGTGGCACTAACCAAATTTTTGCATTACTTATGATGAGTGAAAAATATGTCTATCGCTAGGAAAAAGTTTCCTTGTCGATTTTGGGAAAACTTAGGACCAAGTGAACAGGGGCCTTAAACAAGTCTTGTATAACTGCATTAATGTGTGGAACTATGCATGTTAACTTAATAGATCTTCATGTGTGAATGGTGTTTTACCAGAATGGTTTTGTATTGGTGCCGAAGAAAGACCCAGGTTGTGTAATGTCACCATGACTATCTTGTATTTGTGTGTATGTGTGCGTTTATGATGCCAAAATAGATAATTGTTTTATGTTTTGGTACTTTCTGTGTGCACAAGTTGCTGATGACATAGTCTTGACTTGTTGGCTAAGACGAAAAGTTCTTTGCAGACTATGTTGTCTCATATGTAAAGAGCTTGTATGAAATCCAAACAGTATAAATAAGAAAAAAATCCAAAATTATGTTTTTTGCATGGCAAACTGTTTATACTTTTTTTTTTATTATTGGAGGTTTAACGACCACCGTGAGCAACTCAATGGGCTATAAGCAGTCGCCCGCCCCTAATTTAGGGTCACTGGTTCCAGGGAAGGGAGAGAGCCAGTGCCGTAAGACAAACACAACATCCATGCCTGACCGGGATTCGAACCCGGACCCCTTACGGACGAATGATCAGAGGCCAACGCCTTAGACCACTGCGCCACCGGGGCGGCCTGTTTATACTGAATGCAAGATCAGTTTAAATGGTACAATGTTAGGCCATGTGAATGAGTATATATATACAGTATATAGAGAAAGTACGTTTAACAGAGAAAGTAGATGAGATGGTAAAATCAGTAGGCGAGTCCATTCAGCTTTGAAAGTGGCTACCTTTGGGGAATTTTTTTTATGGGTTTTTGAAAAGGTTCTGAATGATTATGTATGAAAGTATAATTGATCGTATTTTGATGTATAATAGTAAAATCGAGATACTGCAGAAAAGACATTTGTTTGCTGGAAAGGAGCATTTATGCCATTTTGATGGCTGAGTGGTATGATATGCTGGCTTTTAACCCATCCAAAATGGGTTGGGATTCAAATCCTGGATGAAGCATTGCTGGTGTGCTTGTCTTATGGGACTGGCTCTCTTCTCTCTGTGGAACTAGTGTCCCTAAATTTGGGACAGGCAATTTCTTATAGCCCATTGAATAATACACAGAGACTCCAACTACTATGGATTCTCTGTAGTCACTGCGGAAATCATCAGTCCGCTATGGATTACAGAATGCATCGGATATACTACGAAAATTGAAAATCTCAGTGAAATGACTTTTTTAACGACGTGTGTAAAGTTTATTTTCATGTTTCCTAGATTCTAACATTCATTTAAACATGTTGAAGAATGTTTATTGAATGTTTTCAATATCTGCATTTCTTATGTGATTTTTCAATATGTTTTTGTTTAATATTCCATTATACACTAGTTTTCATAAATTATAGAACAAATTAAAAAATTGTTAGAACTCAAAAAATATGCAACCAATTTGAATGAAATTTGGTAAAAATCTGCATTGTACCAAATGTTACAGGATATTGCAAGAACATTTTTACAAAACATTTTTATTTTATGTTTTCTATAAAAAAAACAAATCAGTATTCCAAAAATTAAATTAAAAAGTGTCTGAATATGGATTATGGTCAAATTATATTCAGGGATAGAAAAATATTATGAAATCTAGTGGCCAGACATTGGACCGAAGGTGGGGGAGGGGGTATAATATCAAAGATATGTACTTTTCTGTCCAAAAAATAGTACTTTACCCCCAGTCTAGCTTTTCTCTCCCTGGGAAAGGTACTCACTCGTTTTTTTTTTTTTTTTTTTTTTTTTTTCTGGTGCTCGCAAATTCTTGAATTACCATAATTTTCGTAGTATTATCCACACACCCTGGAATTCGAACAATTTTTTTAAAATCTTTGTTTAATCTGCACCAGCATATAATCCACAGACCGTGACATTCAGAAAAAAAAAAAGTCTGTCATATAAAGACCCCGGAGTCCGAAGAAGTAAGAAAAAAAAACTTGTTAAATAAAGAAATTCATTTTTAAAGGTAACTTTTTTAAATATATTTTTATCTCCCGGCACAAATAAAGCTTAGTGGCGTAGCATCCATCGGGCACAAAATTTAATCACGACGATGCAGCTGTAGAGTTATTGCATTACATATTCCCAATGACGAAATGCTGATACAGAACAATTCATAGAAATACCATTACATACTCATGTGTGAATTGAAAGTTTTTTAGAAGAAATCTTGCTTTCAAAGTATAAGTATCTGCTTACACACAAGTCAGTAAAAAAAGAGGGCTGGACTTCTGTGGATTCTCACATGGAATTTACCGATGGGCTTGTTTACATTTTAGACTGTGGCATTTCACATGTCACTGCACTCTAGTTTTTGAAAACTATTGCATAGTGACACGATCATATCCTCAGCTGTGCCCTCCACTTGAAGTTTAAATTCAGCAGTGTAACTGAAACGTTTCCTTTCAAAGACATCGTAAATAGCAATGAAGGAAAATATCAGCAGCCAAGACTTTAGTCAAAATGGTGAAGGACGAACTAAACACAAGGCACAGCAGCGCACACGAAAACATGAAACAAAGGCATCCCTCCATACAACTTCCCCGATCTTTCTTTGTGACACCCCTTCCCTTCCTCTTCGCTCCGTAGAAACTCCTGAACTAAGAAAAAAATTTCCAAGTTCCTTTTCCAGTTATACCCAATCTCCTGCACAATTGCCCTGCAGATTTTTTTAAAAATCAAAGAGCCACAAAACACTTTTTTTTTTACTTTTTGAGCTGATAATCTGCAGGTTATATACGATGAAAATTTTCGTACAGGTTTTTCAGTGATGTTTTCCATGGTGGCCAGGACTATTTTTTTGGTCGCCCTCGGCGACCAGGTAACCGCATTTTTCTACCTCTGCCGATATTCCATGCTGCTAATGGTTTCTACGAGATTCGTAGGTAGCAATGCCCATTGTTGTAACAAAGCAGTTTGAAACCCCTGCAAGGTTTGGGGAATGGGGTTGAGGGTAGCAACACGCCTACTTATGGCATCCCACAGATACACGATTGGGTTAAGGTCAGGAGAGCATGGTGGCCACTCCATACGGACAATAGTCTCCTCTTCAAAGTATTGCTGTACCAGCCGTGCTGTGTGTAGGAGAGCATCATCAGCTTGCAGTATGAATGTCGCCAATTGCACCTGCATATGGCCAAACAAAGGAGTTCAGGATATCATTTCTATACCTCCAAGCATTCAAGTTGTCACCTGGCTGCATGTAGAGGTTGGTATGTCCACCTAAAGAGATGCCTCCCCATACAAGCACACTACCTCCACCATACATGCCTCTTTCACAGATATGAAAGGGATGATATCTGGTCCTTGGCTCTCTCCAGATGAAAATTTGCCAAGAATCACTGTAACACATACCTCAACTTGTCTGTGAACAGTTTCGATTTCTACTCCAATTCACACGCATGTGCACACAATTCAAATGTTCCCTTCTATGGCAAGAGGTTAGTGGCAAGCAAATTATCAGCCACATAGCATAAAGCCCTCCTTCATGTAGCCTTCTGCACAGATTGAAGATGAGTTGGTGTAGCAGTCATGTTTCAGCGTGCAGATAGCCGCGAATATCTATCTTATGAGGAAGTTGTTACCTTAGGCCTGCCTTGGCCGTACCTGCAGGAACATGACTCTGTGGTTTGGAAGCGGTTCCACAGCCTTTGGACCACAGAATGACTTACGTTCGCTTGACTTTGTCCTGCTTCGAGTCTGCCTGTAGCTCTGTAGCCTAATTCTATTGGTAAATGATGTCTCAAAGTCATTACAACAAAAACAATATCTATCATGAAATCCTTTCCTCAATCTCTTCACGTAAATTGGCGACTCGTTGAGAAACAACCAGTTTTATGCTGATTTTTAATTTGCCAGCGCCACTCATTTGCCTACCATTCTCTGATGCTGTAGCATTTTGCCTGTAACATATGCAAATTTCGTGCATGTTTAACAATAATTAGCCAACTTATCATGATTTTTCATTTTGTTCCTTAATTTATGGAAACCAGTGTATTTAGATTTGTGATTATTGCTGTGACTCCACATTTTAAAATTGTTTGTTATTTTGTGAATGTGTATTTGATTTCATGGATTTTCTGAGATGCATATGTAAGATTCTTCTGTGGATTCATGAAATCCCACTCTTTTAATCATCATTTTGGGTCATTCTTGAGATGATGCAAAACTGAAGAGAAATTTTAGTGGGGGTTGTTTTCCCATCTGGAAATGGTATTTTATCTTTCAGAACTTTTGAAAACAGAAGTTAAACAAAATGAAGATTTTTCCAGTAATCATGTTTTTTCTTGTGATGATGACTTTGTCTAAAACCCAAATTTTAGCTCTGTGCACCCACAGGGTTTCAAATTACATGACCTTGAAAACTAGAAAATCGTGACCTCTGAACAAATATTCAAGTAGTTGTACTCGTTACCTGATAGGGCTAGAATGTTGAAATTTTGTGTCCTTTTATAGCATTTTATATGAGCTTTAAATCGCATGCTGAAAAATGAAATTATGACCATTTCAAGGTCACAGAAATAACTTTTGACCTTGAATAATTTAAACTTTTTAAAATTTTGAAAAAAAAAATGGCATTGTTACAGTTTTGTTTACTAGCATGCCAGCTTTCAACTTGGGACTGCTATGGGATCATTATTTATTAAATATTTAACTGAAATGAATATCAACCAGAATTTGCCAAAAGTGGTGGTGATGTTTTGCCAGTATTTGACAATTAATTAACAAGTTAAACCTAATGTATTCATAAAATGCAAAGTTTATCCACCATATGATGCAATTAATGCTTCTTTATATACATCCAATAGATACATCTTTCCATTGCAGGTATTGTACAAGGGCATGTTGAAAGTAATGCATCGTCTCTCCTAAGATTTTTATTTGTAGCAGCAAAAATGTGAAACTTGGTGGCAAAATACTTGGACTATTGTTAATAATGCTAGCCTATTCAAAGTATTGTTCATCACTTTCTATACATTTCTGCCATCTTTGAACCCATTCGTAAAATCCATTTTGGAAAAATTCCCGTGGCTGTCGTTTCACCCATGAGTTCACAGCCAGTTGAACGTCTGTCACATCGTTGAAGCGTTCCCCACGAAGGGTGTTGTTCAAAGGAACAAACACGAAAAATTCTGAGGGAGCCAAATCAGGACTGTGGGGGGGCATCACCATTTGGCAATAGCCTGTGAAGTCTCCATTGAGGTGTGGGGGCGTGCGTTATCATGGTGTAAAGCAATACCAGTTGTGAAGTGGAATGTCGCGTCTTTTCCTGCTGATAGCTTCCTTTAGCTTTTTCAATGTCTGCACATAGTGAGAACTGTTTATTGTTACAGTACCCCCTTCAAGAAAATCAGTTAAAATGACATCACGTTTGTCCCAAAAAATTGTCACTATCACTTTCTCTGCGGAATGAGTTCTTTTCACCTTTTTCTGCTGAAGTGAAGATGTGCAGTGCCATTCCATTGATGCACGCTTTGTTTCTAGGTCATGAAATAACACCCAGGTTTCATCCCCCATCACAGCATTAGAGAAAAGCACCTCACCTTCTCATAACAGTCCAAGAGGTTCCGGCACGTGCCCACCCTTTGCTCACATTGTTCAAGGTTAGGTTTCTTGGGATCCACTTTGAACAAATTTTTCTGTTGCCCAGATCCCTAATTAATGTTTCCATAGCACTATGACCAGTGGTGGACTGGGTCTAAAAATATTGGTTGTCGGGAGACCAAGGGGCACCCACAGCTATAAAGCTATCATTTAATTTTTATAATACACTGCTGGCCACCCAAATGCAACACCAAGAAGGAAGCATCCGATTGGCCTGAAATTCGCAGCATGCGTCGCCCGTGAGAGGACATGCAAACGATTAGCATTGCAGGGTATATGCAAATCATGTGCGCCCGACACACCACCGAGAAGCACTATAAGAAGGGTGCACAGAAGGCGGGGTGTAAGTAGTGGAAGTGTGTTATGCTGCCGGACCTGTGCGTGGGAAGCTTCCTGATGCCTCGTTGCAGAATACGGCAGTCATTCCAGCTCGTTTCAGAGTTCGACAGAGGACGAATAGTGGCTTATCGCGACAGCGGTTTATTGTACGGAGACGTCGGCGCCCGAGTGGGATGACGTCCAGTCACGTGAGGCGAGTATGGATTCGGTGGATGCAGGAGGGATGGACGGACCGACGTGAGCGATTGCCGCAGCCGCGGCACACCACCGAGCGAGAGGACCGGTATGTTGTGCAGCGGGCATTGACGACTCACACTGACACATCACGAACGTTAGCGCAGGAATTAAGGTGTGTTGCACATCAACCTGCATCAGCACGTACCATTCGACGTCGTCTGCAGAAGCGGGAACTTGCCGCTCGTTGCTCCGATTACCATTGACGTTACACCACGGGCGAGTGCGGTGGCAGTGGGCCATTGAACGCTGCTCCTGGACTACGGAATGGCACGACATTGTCTTCTCTGACGAATCCCGCTTCTGCTTGCAACACCACGATGGTCGGATCCGGGTGTGGTGGCACCACGGCGAGAGACTGTATGGTGCCTACATTATGCATCGCCATACCGGTCCGTCGCCTGGCGTTATGGTTTGGATTGCAATTGGATATGACACCCGCACCCCTCTATTACACATCGCCGATACACTCAACAGCCACCGCTACATCTCTGACGTTTTGGAGCCTGTAGTCCTCCCTTACCTGCAGGACCTGCCAGCGGCCACGTTTCAACAGCACGTGGCATGCATCGTGCAACAATTCTTCATGGCCCGCCAAGTGTCACTTCTGCCGTAGCCCGCCTGTTCTCCTGATATGCTGCCCATCGAACACGTCTGGTCGCTATCGGCAACCGAGTGGCCTGGCAAGCACCACCCGCGGCTATGCCTGATGAACTGTGGCAACGTGTGGAAGCAGCCTGGGCCGTCATACCCCAAACCCATATCCAAAGCCTCTTTCGTTAGATTCCGCGGCATTATTGCCAGCCATGGGGGCCACACGAACTATTGATGTCTACGTGTTCCGCAAGTCGCACGGGCCTGTAAGCTCAATCGTTTCATCTTTGTATCTGTTGTTATGTGTCCAGTAAATCTGGCTTTGCTATCTCGTCACCTTCTTGGTGTTGCATTTTGGGTAGCCAGCAGTGTAAATAAATAAAATTTTCAAAAAATACATAAGTGGGGAAAAAAGGTACAATTAAAATTTTTGTGAAATAAACCTATATTTTTTAGTAATTAGTAATTACAGAGTATATATGTACTGTACATATTACTGGCAGTATACAGTAGATACTAAATGTAAATACAGATTGTTATTATTGGATGTTTAATATTTTTTTTTATTTTACATAAATGGTGGATATTTTTAAAAGTTTGCTTGTACTGAACATTTTATACTTTAACAAGTAGTTCAAAAGCATATTTCATGCAGTCCACTATATTAAGAGCAATAAGTTGAATTCACTAGATGATTGTGCAAATCTGTCAATAATGGATTCTGCATCCAATTCATCTAACAATTTCTTTTCAATGGATAGCAACATGTATGATTCCAAGTTCTCCTCAGACAGTGAATTTTTAGCCTTGTCTTTATGATCTTTAGCTTTGAAAATGTCCTCTGACATTGGACTTGAGTAACTGATAGTGTGCAGATGATATAAAATTCATAAAGTTTATCATATGTCTTGTCATGAAGACAGTTGGATGCTAGAATTTTTAGTACACACAATAAGCAAGTGATACAAATTTCACACTTGTTGCAACTCGAATCCATATTCTTACCATGATTAAGCAATAGCTTTAATACATCAAAGTTCAAAGCAGAAAACAGCAATTCCAATATTACTTATCTTTGTCGATGTGTGGAGATAGCTTAATAACACCTTCCAGTGCTTCATCTGGCCTTTTTCTGCTACAGTTTTAAACTCTCTGGATCCAAGCAGGATAAATCTTTATACAATTTTTTGTGTTGTACAGAGCATGAATCTAGTGACTGGACAAATGTGGTCCATTATTAGGTTAAACACATTTACTCGAAAATCAGCTAGAGAATCTGTGGAATTTCCTTCATCATCTATAAGCTCATCTGCCATTCTTTTTCTTCTTTCTCTGCCTCTTTTAAAACTGCCAATGCTGTTTCCAAAGAGTCAATTTCCAATGTTTGATTTTCATCCATATTCAACTGTAAAATCTTGTCATTACATTTATTTACAAATTCCAATGCCTTGCAGTGAACCTTATCAAATGTTCTTGTCTGTTCCTTCAACTTTGTTGTAGCTGAATCTACAGTATTAAACTCCATGCAGTAAACATATGGTGTTCTTCCTATTGCCTATTTACTGAGCGGACCGCCCAGCTAATTTTCTTTGCTGCCCAGCTAAAAATTTCCTTTAAAAAACATTTTAACAACGCACATAATAGTAAGAGTGGAAAACTTATTTCCATATACACCATAAATTTTGATAAAAACTGGCTGAAATCTGTGTCAAATGTGATTTTATTAGTAAGTACTCTTTTTTTTATCATTTATGTCCAATTTTCTAATGTTGTTAATCGTGTTATGTTACATTAATGCCTGCCACACCATTTTATAAGTACAGTGAAATCTCGTTATAACGAATTTGAAGGGGCCGCAGATTTCATTTGTTATTCTGAAATATTTGCTAAACTGAAATTCCAAGATGGCGGTGCTTAATCAAAATTTAAACCGACATTACATTTTGTACAATTATTAAATATAAGCTCTAATTAATAATAGAATGTATGATAAATACAATAATAATATGACAAGTAATATAGAATATTTAATAATGAAAAAAATATTTAATTACATTGCACTTAATATGTACTATTTCCTTAATCTCATCTATGAATGAAAATGAAGGAAAAAAATAACTTACGTGAATACACACCACACTAAAAAAATATACTTCAGTGGAAGTAATTATTTGTTATAGAAAAAGTCTGAAATTTTAGACTGACCAGATAATGATAAAGTAGTTTTTCTTATAAAGTCCTCTACATCAGTTATCACAGAGTACAATTTTTCGGGCACTGTTTTCTGTTGTGATAAATATTTGTGCAAATTTTCAATGCTTGTCAGAGCTAGCTGCGATGAGACAGAGGGATCCTCTGTGCAAGGTTCGTCGTCATCTCCACTTTCCTCATTTTCCAAAGAGGTAGAAGACATTACGCTTTTTGCTATTGCTTCCATTGTTAATTCAGCACATGTTCTAACTTCACTGTCACATTCAACGTAGTCGGAAATAGATACTATTTAAAGACAAATCAAAATTAAGTTCCCGAAATGCTGTTACCCATAAATCTGGAAGAAAATCATCACTCTACTGTCTTCGGTATCTACCGACTGCATTATTGTTTGTGGAATAACTTTTTTACGGGTCTTATAGAGGTTATCTTTCATGAAAGTTGGTTGTCAAATTTTCGAACTAAAGCCTAGTTCGTCATCAGACATAGTCCTGATGACGAACTAGGCTAGGCTTTAGTTCGAAAATTTGACAACCAACTTTCATGAAAAATAACCTCTATAAGACCCGTAAAAGTTATTCCACAATCACTATGAATAGAGGTGCCATAAATGCATTTACAACTTGCCTTATTGTGGAAAGGAAAAATGCCAGATTTACGCCTGCAATTTTGTATTGTAGTAGATGATACATTATTCCAAGTTGCAGAAGAAATAATCTCTATGGCTTGTCTGAGATCGAGGTTTTTATTTCCAATAACCCCACTTTTGAAATTTACAAGGGTTTTTCAACAAGACTAAAATGGAAATGATACCACATTTTTTATAATGCCTTGGTCAAGTGGCTGAAGGATGGATGTGCAGTTAGGTGGTAGAAATTCTACTGTTACATTACTGTATCTTGCTTCAACTCAATGTGCTGAACAGTTATAGACCAATAAAACAATGTTTCTTTTCATTTTCTTCATTTCGTTATTCAGTTCCTTTATCCATTTTGAAAAGAGTTTGAGTCATCCATGATCGGCCGTTGTTTTCGTACAGGCATGAAAGTGTCCCAAACGTTCTTAAAGCACTGAGGCTTGGCAGACTTTACTATAACTAAAGGCTTTAGTTTTTTCATTCCAGTTGCATTGCAGCAAAACATGACAGAAATGCAAACTTTTGATATTTTCCCGCCTTTACACTGCTCACCTTTCATAGCCATCGTGCGATTCGGAAGAACTTCATAAAAAAATGCCGTCTCATCTGCGTTGTATATGTCCTAAAGTTCATATTTCTGTAAAATATCCTGCAACTTATTTTCTTTCCATGTATGAGCAGCTGAAACATTGGCAGCTTTTTCATCTCCACACACTTGCTTCCAACTTATTCCATACCTTATATCAAAAATCCTCAACCAGTGAAAGATTTATACTCGTTTTTAATCATGTTGTGATTCTGGACGTCGGAAACCCAAAAAATTCTTGTATTTAGAAATGATGCTATTGTAAAATAGAATAAAAAAAGTGTACTCGAAATTTTTTGGTTGGTCCTCTTCCTTTATTGCTATCATTTTTGAAGTTAATGTACCATGTCATTTTCAGTTATGCAAACTTTGTTGACATATTATCGCCTGCAAGGACCCTGAATACTTTTTTCGTCTTCTAAAATGAGTATGTACAGTTAAAAAATGATTTTGGTTAAGACCCAATGAAAAAAAACGAACAAGTCTGAAACTATGAACCAATGTTAACTTTAAAACTTTTCTAGTTAAAAACATCTGTAAAACCTTCCTGCATTCGTCTAGGCTTTCATAGAAGACCACAAGGTGAGTATGCAAGGCCTAAAAAAGGTCCTTGGCTAAAATCCCAATGAAAATGAAAATAAGACCCAAAGACATGAATTCACGAACTTTAAAAATCTCTAAAAGCTTCCGGCCGGCCTCCGTGCTCTCCTTGCTGTGTCGAAAGGACACTCCCATTAAGGTGGAACTGACATGTGTTTCGGGCTCACGCCCATCTTCAGGGTTAGGACATGACTGCAAATGGCCGTCACCCGCATTTCTTTGGAGTTTTTCTTCCAGGGTTAAACATACAGTGGGTGTAAAAGTATTTGCACACCCTATGTTTTTACTGTTACTTAAAAATAACTTTGAAAGTGTAAACATGTGTAGCAAGATTCTGCCATACCGTATAACAATAGAACAAAATAAATTGATAAATATGTGTAGTGTACTAGCTACAAAATAAAACAAAAAACAAAAATACTAAAATGTAGAAAACAAAAAAAGTATTTGCACACATTGCATTTAAACAGATATATGAAAATTTGATGACGTGATCCATTTGAAACTGACGAAAATCCATTTCAGTGACAAAATAGGATTCTACAATTGTAATATTACAGCAGTGTTGTTTTGGTGTTCAGAAGTTCATGCAGCATCTTTTTTTAAATGTCTACCAAAGTAAGCAAATATCTTATTATGTGCATTAGCATATTGGTGCACTTCAATTTGAAAGGTAAATTATGCAATCATGATATCAGTAATGAAGTCAGTACATGTTCTTCATTATGTGATTAAAAGGTACAAAGATCTCAGAATGATGGCTAATAAATCTTGTCCTGGCTACCGGAAAATGTTATCTGACAAAGATTGCCATAGAATTATTGAACAAGTGTGCTGTCAACCACTAGTGCCCTCACATGTGTAGAAACTATCGCTAAAGCAACAGGTAAATGTGTTTGTGCTTTAACACTTTTACTATTAGAAATATTTTGTGAAAGGCAAATTGTCATGGTAGAGTATCGAGAAAAAGCCCATACATGTGTGAAGTAAACAGAACAAAGCCCCTGCAGTTTGCAAATGAATATCTAAATAAACCTATGGATTTGTGGAAAATTACTGTGTTTATCGGTGTATAACACACACTCTAATTTTAAGAAGGAAGTTTGAGTAAAAAATTTTAATTTAAAATAAATGACTTGGGAGCTCTGAACTTTTTTTTAGATAACTCAACACACGTTTAATAATATTTATACCACTTATAAGGCAAATAATACGAAAGGAAAAGCATCTGTTTGGATGAAAAAACTTTGATATTAAAACCTGTTACAAAAATTTTAATCAGAATCACTGCTATCTTGAAAAGTGATAAGACAGATGTAGGGCCAGACATATCAATTCTTAGATAATACCTTTTGTTTCCCGCCGTATAGCAAGCTACCGCCTCGCCTTTACTATACGATCTGGCTATCAAGGTGGCTGAAGGCGTCCTTGTGTAGAAGAATAATTACCTCGACAAACTCAGTCCAGTACACGGAAATAAAACCAACAACAAGACTTTATTATTCCGATAACATTTGCTTCACGGGTTTCTGATGATTTTCCGCTCAGGTTCCTGTGCTGACCACGTGCTACTTTTCCACAATTCTTTCCGCGATACCCGGTGGACGAAGGAATCCTCCTTCCCGTTCACCACGCTGCACGTCTGCGATAACCGCAGTCCTTCCGTCAGAAACCGGTGTCCAAACCAGGACCCTCTCTCCTTGACGACCGAAGCTCAACTGTCTCACCCAATTCTCCTCGTCCTTTCTGTCCTCTACCACGCATGCGCAAGAAAAACTGGTTTCCCCGGTCAGCACGTGAAATACCTGAACTCAGGAATGTCGTCGGATACCAGCAGGGGATTACAACCTTGCACGTATACAAAAGCAGTATGAGAACTTGTTTAACAGAAGCACTCGGGCAGCTGACTCTTCAAGGTCAGGTGCCCCAAGTGTTCCTGCACCCCTCTCTTAATCCCACATAGGATTAAAATTGTACCATGTGGGTGGTGAAGGATATCAGTTCTTATCTGAAACAACAAAATGGCGGAATGAAACGTCCGTCCGCACGTGTTCATCACAATATTAAAAGTACATAAATTCATAATTGACAGTTCGATTGCGGGCGACCCTTACAACAGACTAAAAAAATTAAAAGCAGCCAAAAGTCTGGGTTCTTTAAGCTGACGCTGTTTGCTGATAACGCAGGGTCATCGTCGCGAGAAATGATACCCTCGAACCAGCACGACAAGGACACTAACGATTTCTATCACCAACCGTCAGCCATGGAGTTCGGACATCACTGGAAGTTTCATCATATTTTCCTCTAGCAGCTGCTGCTTAAGCAGGTTGTGCTGTTAAAGCAACTTAACCAGAGCAGACGCTTAGGCTTAATGTGGCAGCTTGCATTCGCTGCTGAAGCTAGTGAGGTCACTTTCGGGCGCTTAAATAAGGTAAATCAGGAGTCTTATCTCAATTTTTTTTTTTTTTCGTGAAAATCTTCTTTCTGAAGAAGTGAAGATTGTATTGATACCACTTTTAACAAGATCTGTCCGAAAACAGAAGAGATATGCATTAGAGAATTGTCTGCAGTTGGAGTAAAGTCATACCAAACGATTAACATTTGGCACCGTTGGGATGCGCTGCACTCTGCAGCAGTATTCATTTTACCTAAGTTTAAATTTAAAAAAGTAGTATATGCGCATAACATTCAGGAAGAATTTCACCCCTAAATTTTAGGGGGGAAAGTGTGTGTGTGTGTGTTTTCTGTGCACCGATAATACGGTATCATTACAGATGAGAGCAAATTTAATATTTTTGGATCAGGTGAATGTAAAACTGTTTGGCATCTACCTAATACTGAGTTGAATCACAAACACATTACTACTACTACTGTTGAACATGGCTGAGAATGTGTTGTGAGGGTGCATGTTCTGTTCTAGTGCCATGAACTTGGAGATTATCAAAGGTAATATAAGTACCAAAAACTCTGTATCGGAATGTTGTGACATAATTTGCTTGAGAGTGCCAAATTTTTGGGTCCTACTGACACATTATTATTTCAACAAAATAATGATTGCTTGGGAATGGCTAGGGTCATAGTCAAATAATTTTTTACTAAAAGATACCCTATTTTTACCATATTTGTGGTCATAATATAATTTTGTTTAACAAAGAATATCCTATTTCCATGTTTTCAAATGGAAAAAATATTTATATAGAGAAAAGGGGAAATGGTTGTGTTCTCTCTTTTCAAGTTTATGTTTATGAATACTTCTGTGATATTCGTGTGAAATATATTTGAGGCTTATGTATATGCTTTTCTTAATTACAATGGCAATTTCATAAATGCTTTGAATCATTTGTTATTTCTTTTATATGTATTCTTGTTTCTTTTTATGAGTTTAGGGTGAGAAATAAAGCTAGAGAAAGCCATGCAGTCAGAAGTTTCCGGCTCAAGTAGAAACAGTTCCGAAGATAGTGAAGTATCAAATACTGGCACTGATGAAGATATAAGTGATTATGGTGCAATGTCTATATTGCAGAACATTTCTAATATTGATGCAAAACTTAAAAGCAAGGCTAGTAAAAGTAATCTCAATGTTAGAAATATCAAGAGTATTTTAAAAGTGAGTGTTCTGGTAAAGTTACATATCAGTAGTTTATGTTGCTATAAATTCCTTTACATGGGAATTATTTTTTGTTTCAATGTTTTACTCTTAACTATATACACCATTTTCACATTAGTGAAAAGTTTTAAACCGCTTTTGACACGTTATATTCTGGATGACCGAAGGAATTGTCTGCATTCTCAAAGAAACACTATTGTACAATAAAAATAGAACTGTACTCCCAAGTTATTGCCTGTCTTATTTTCTTTTCGAAGTACATGTATTTAGTCACAAAAAACATTGTCAGAAGATTCGCACTGTTTCTCATGATAATATTATACATTCACTGGAGAATATGTAAATTTTGTCACAGATGCACACATACTTAACTGCCGACCCACCTGAGGACTTGTATGTCACCAGGTAAGTAAGTAGGGATTTAAAAAACGATACATTGGTTAAAAACATGGTGAGGCACAAAAAGTCTAAAAAATCCTGAAATGACATCTTCAAACCTGCAGTTAGAAAACAATAAGAACCTCCGGCCATCCCCCAGACTCGCGTGTTGTGTTCAAGGACACTCATACTCAAATGCAACCGACACATTTTTCGGGCTTGTATGCCCATCTTCGAATTCAGAAACAACTGCTGTAGCTTGTTACTTGCAGTTTCTTGGAGCTTTCTTCAATCAGCCACTCCTACTTTTTCGCTGATTCATTGTCGCTATTACATGATGCTCTCGTGTTCGTATTAATTACTCTTTGTGATGACATCCGATGCCGATGCCACTATAAGATATCCCAATTTGATCATTAATTCCCGAATTGGGATATTCGATAGTGGCATCAGATGTCACCACCAAGAGTAATATGAACACGAGAGCATTATGTAATAGCGACAATGAATCAGCATGTATGGGGGAGGGGCAGGCTGAAGAAAATCCCAGGGAACTGTAAGTAACTAGCTACAACAGTTGTTTCTGAACTTTGAAGATGGGCATACGAGCCCGAAACACGTGTCAGTTGCATTTGAGTGCGAGTGTCCTTGAACACAACACGCGAGTCCGGGAGATGGCCGGAGGTTCTTATTGTTTTTTAACTGCAGGTTTGAAGATTTGTCATTTCAGGATTTTTTAGACTTTTTGTGCCTCACCATGTTTTTAACCAGCGTAGCATTTTAAAAATCCCTACTTACTTTCCTGGTGCATACAAGTCCTCAGGTGGGTCGGCAGTTTAGTATGTGTGCACCTGTGACGAAATTTACATATTCTCCAGGGGATGTATAATGTACCATGAGCAACAGTGCGGATCTTCTGACAATGTTTTTCATGACTAAATACATATACTTCGAGAACAAAATAGGACCGGCAATAACTTGAGTACAGTTTTATTTTTATTATACAATAGTATTTCTTTGAGAATGCAGACAATTTCTTCGGCCATCCAGAATATAACGTGCCAAAAGTGGTTTTAAGTTTTTCACTAATGTGAAGATGGTGTATATATATCAGTAGTCGTTTTGTATAATTTATGACTACTAAGCTTGCAGTGTTAAGATAGCATAATAGTAACGTTTCACACAATAAAATGTTTATTATACATCAACTGTAGTTTCGCAGAGTGTTTGGCTCTGCTTTCTCAGGACGAATGGAGAGTAAACATTCAAATCATTGTGACATCGTCAGAATTCTGAGTCACGGGTTTTGGTAAGTTGTTTCCACGTGCTTGAAAGAAGTGGAGTCAACGTCATGTCGTTGACAAGACGTGACGAGTTTCGGTATATGTGGGAAGCTTCTAAAATATTAAGCTTGATAATCGAGTCCGGTTTATCAATAAGCGTAGCGTTTCCAAACAAAAATGTATGGTAATTTTCGTGACAATGTTGAGCTATAGACTACTTCTTCAGTTCATAGTTCCATACATAGGTCTTGTGTTCCTTCACATGGAAATTTAAAGCCCTGCGGTCTGTCCTATATGTGAAAGTCCGCATTCACAAGGTATCTGATAAATTTCCCAGGAGTTTAAGTCTTCAACGTAGTCTTTTGATCCGTAAAAATTCATCTTGTTTATGGGTTTGAAAATAACTTTGAAATTAAAACTTTTGAGGATTTTTGAAATTCCGAAGCAAATCTAAGGAACAAATGGGATAATTGCCCAATTCTTTCGTATTAGTAGGTCTATAGGCATAAGTGTGCAGACAGGCTTTGGTTTCTTAAATTTTTGGACAGCTTTGTCTATAACGGAAGGCCTGTATCCTCTGTGTGCTGCAATTCGTTTAAGAAAATCAAGCTCTTTCTGTAAGGAATCCTCAATTGAGCAGATGTGTATTGCACGATATACGTATGTGAAGAAGGCAGAGAGATCTTTTGTTTCCATGGATGAGTTGATTTTGCATGAGGGGATAAGGGAATGGCAAATGGTTTTCGATAAACTGTTGTACTAAAGGATCCTTCAGAGCGTGACACAAAGACATCAAGGAGTGGTAATCAGCCATTATTTTCAGTCTCGTATGTGAACTGTTTATGAGATCAATTGAAATGATAAGTTCAACCAATTTAGGTATTTCCGAGTTCATGCCATTCCAGAGAACAAAAATATCATCTACATATCAAATCCACAGGTCAAATGTAACAAGCTGAAATAGTTGGTCTTCAAAGTGGCGCATGCAGACTTTGCATAAAATAGGTGACAGTGGGCTACCCATTGCAAGGCCTTCTGTCTGTTGGAGAAATCTTCCACGAAAAAGGAAACTGTTTTGTTTTATACAAATTTCCACTAATCTCAAAACTTCTATTTCCGGTTGGCTGAAATGATGTTCTTTGAGACTTGCTTTCAATGCTTCAAGGGCTTCATTCACTGGGATACTTGTGAACATGGATTTCACATCAAAAGATAACATGAACTGATCATTGAATGGATTGTCGCTTTAGCCAATTAACAAACTCAATGGAATTTTTACTGATGTTATGTTCGAAGAAGCCGTTAAAGTCTATAGTTTCAAAGATAGAAATTTAGCCAACTTATGTGTAGCTGATCCTATATTGCTGACTATGGGATGAAAGGGGACACCAATCTTGTGTATCTTCGGAAGTGCATAGAAACGTGGACAACAGGAATATAAGGGCTTCAGATGATTTTTTTGGCTTTGGTCAAAGTTACACAACTTGTTACCACTTTCTGAACTTCTTTTAATTGTTTCTTCGATGGGTCATATTTTATTTCCTTATAGGGTCCATCGGAAATAAGTTTTTCGACCTCTGCCTCGTAATGTTTCTTGTCAAGAAGGACAACTTGTCCGCCTTTATCAGCTTTAGTGATGATAATATCGTGATTTGACTGCAATTTTTTTAGAGCATTGTATTCTTCCTTGTTGAGATTAAGTTTAAATGGTGGAATGGACTTTGCCGTTATTGTCTGGCTAATGCAATGTCTAATTGTTTCTTTTTGATCTGTATTTAGATCGCTTTTTATCACGGACTCCTCAGCCGACGCAATGATGTTAGATATTGGTGCCTTTTTCGAAATCGCAAAATTCGCATTGTAACGTAAAATCAGTTTTTGAATTTTTCTCGGGTTAAAACTAGAAAGGTTAGATATTACTTCATTATCCGGAAAGATATCATCAATTTGTGAAGTACACTGGCGTGCAAAAATTAAGGACGAGACGGTTTTTCGAATGTAACGTCGTGCACAAGTGCTCCACATCAACTCAAATCATACCATAAGATTCCCAAGATGTAAGAATATCGAACAAGTGAGATAAACCATCCAAACAAGGAATACAAAGGCACTTTATTGAAAGGTAGCTTCGAGCACAACTGGACAGAAGACAGAAACGTTCCATGTGACAGGCGGCTGCCAAGAAAAATCCAGTCTTTAGTAGGGGATATGATCACCCCTGACAGCGTTGCAGGATTTACAACATCTGTCCATGCTGAGGACAAGGTTGTAAAGGAGCTGTTGAGGCATCGTGGCCCATTCCTCTTGTAGCGCCAATCGCAGCTGCGGAATCGTTGCTGGCAGCTGGTGATGTGCTGCCAAGTGTATCCCGAGAAGGTCCCACACCTGTTCGATTGGATTTAGGTCCGTGTACCTTGCGGGCCAATCCATGCGTTGAATATCTTCACTCTCCAACAGCTCTGTGACAGCCACTGTACGATGAGGTGTAGCGTTGTCGTCCATGAAGAGGAACTCAGGACCCACAGCACCTCTAAACAGAAGCACGTGAGGCAGGAGAACCTCGGTACAATAGCAGACACCAGTGACTGAACCTCCTTGCAAGATGTGGAGGTCAGTACGGCTACTAAGCATAATACCGCCCCAAACGAGAACCCCGCCACCTCCCAACCGGTCCCTTTCGATGATGTTGGAGGTGTGATTGTGTGTTCCCTGCTTTCTCCAGATGTGTATACGTCCAGAATCGCTCGTCAGACTAAATCGGCTCTCATCCGTAAAGAGAACTCTACCCCATTGCTGATTGTCCAGTTCTTGTGTTCCTGGCATCACAATAGCCGCCGTTTCCGATGAGCAGGCGTTAATGGCACACACCGTACTGGTCGTCGTGCAAATAGACCACCTTTGTACAACCTCCTGGCCACAGTAAAATGCGATAACGGACGTCCAGTTGTCTGTTGCATGTGCCTTGCGATTTCTCCCGCTGTCTGTCTCTTCTCGCCTGTAGGACAATATACCGGTCGTCCGCCGCCGTGGTTGCTCGTGGACGACCACTGCTATACTCTCGGACAGCTGTTCCTGTCGTTTGAAATGCTCTCCAAGCTCGTGAAACGATGCTGTGAGCAATCCTGAACTCCTCGGCCACACTAGTCACACTTCGACCTTCTTCCAACTTCCCAATGACGCGACCTTGGGTAAAGTCATCTAGATGTCGTCTACTGGATTGCCTGTTGGTCATATGACACGATGGCAGCAACTCAACGTTGTTCAAACCGATGTACACTGTAAAATAGCTTTCACCGAATGGCTGAGCGTACACCGCCTGTGTGCTTTATACCACCCCCCACCCCCTACGTCATGCTGCATATATGCACATGCCCTACCGTCCCGGACGACCCTACTCTATCTCCTGAGTGGTCTTTCGGTCCGTTCTGCCTGCTCGTTCCACTGTTATGCTAATTTCTCCTCTTCGTCCTTAATTTTTGCACACCAGTGTAGAATTTTCTTTATGGTTGCTGTTATTTGATAATTTTTCAAATTTTCATTTCACATATACCAGAACTCGTCGCGTCTTGTAAATGACATGCCGTCGACTCCATTTCTTTCAAGCACGTGGAAACAACTCACCAAAACCCGTGACCATCAGAATTCTGATGATGTCACAATAATTTAAATGTTTACGCTCCATTCATCCTGAGGAAGACAAGCCAAACGCTCTGCGAAACTATAGTCGATGTATAATAAACATTTTGTTGTGCGAAACGTTATTATTATTCTAGTTGTTTTGTGCTTAATTATGCTGCTTGTGCACTCCAGTTTTGCTTGTAGTTTGAAATCAAATAATCCTATGCATCACAGCAACAAATCTTTGAAATTTTCCTTTCTAAATATGTAAGTTTTATAAAAAAAAAAAAAAAAAAAAAAACGGTGCTGTGCACATAAATGTTTTGAAAGACATTCTCAAGGACAAGCAAATTCCCTAAACACCTTCAGATTTTTCAGGCAAGTTCTGATAATCAAAGAAATTGGTGAGTTTTTAAATTTACGGGGTATTGTTTTTATATACTGTTGAATTAGCATAACATCTTCACTATTATATAACTTGGTTAGCCACAACTACCCATTTGGTTTATATGGCTATATTATACGTTAATAGTTGTGTATAACTAATATTATTACTGTTAGACACGTTATAAATGTCTTCAAGTCGAGTGCACATATACCTCGTAATTCCTGCTATAACATAATCAGGGTTCGAAAAATACGATCGCCTGGTCGCCCAGGGCGACCAAATAATTTGTCTGGGTCATCACGGAAAACATCACTGAAAAACATGTACCTTAATTTCCGTCGTATAATCCGCAGATAAACGGCGTTTAATTAAAAAAAAAAATTCTTAGAGTAATTGTGCAGGAGAGGGGGTATAGTAGAAGGAACTACCTCGGAAAAATTCTCAGTACAGGACTTTGTGCGGAGAGGAGGAGGGAAGGGGTGTCAAAATGACAGACCGGAAAGTTGTAGGGAGGGACAGCGAGAGTTACTTTATCTTTGTATTGTTGGGAAAGAGAAAACGCTGACTATGCTTGTGCCCTCTCTTCGTTAATCGGCCAATAAAAATGCATGCAAAGCGCTTGCTGCATGAACCTATACATGCATGCCTCCTTTCAAAGTTCCATGTTCGGGATCTTGTATGCTCAGTGCCTTGTATTTTAATTCACCCTTTGCCATTTTGACCAAAGTCTTTGCTGCTGATAGTTTCCCTCATTGCTATTTACGATGTCTTCGAAAAGGAAACGTTTCAGTTACACTGCCGAATTTAAAGTGTGGTAACAGCTGAGGATATGATCGTGTCACACCATGCGATAGTTTTCAAAAGGTAAGAAAACTAGCGTGCAGTGACACGCAAAAAGCTGCGGTCTGAAATGTAAACAAACCAGTTGGTAAACTCCGTGAGAGAATTCACTCTGGAATTTGCGGGAGAAGTCATGCCCTTTTTTTTATTTATTTATTTATTTTTTTTACCTGTGTGTAAGCCGACTCCCCTACTTTGAAAGCAGGATTTCTTCCAAAAACTTTCGACTTACACACAAGTGTATATACAGTATTTCTATGAATTGTTCTGGATCAGCGTCTCATCACGGGCAATGTGTAATGCAATTGGAGCTACTGCATCGGCATGATTAAATTTTGTGCTCTATGGATGCCACACCACCACTAAGCTTCTTTTGTGTCCAAAGATAAAAATATATTAAAAAAAGTTTCCTTTAAAAAATGAATTTCTTTATTTAATAAGATCGTTTTTTTTTTCCTCAAACTCCGGGGTCATGACCGACTTTTCTGTCAAAAATTCCGCTTTTGGATCAGCATTTGTGATGTGCAGATTACGCAACGATTTTTTTTTTCTTAATGTCACAATATGCAAATTATACGAACGTAAAAAAAAAAAAAAAAAAACAATTGTGTGAATTCTTGTCTGGCGATGAAAGCCGAAAATTACAGTAATTCAAGAATTTGCGAGCTCCAAACAAAAAAAACAATAAATGTCTGAGTACCGTTTTTTTTTTTTTTTTTTGCCGGGGAGAGATATGCTGACAGTAGAACATTTTTTGGGACAGAAGTGTACATAGATGACTTTGATATATATATATATATCCCCCCTCCCCCATCCCCTCTCTCACAGGTCCAGTGTCCGGCCACTAAAAAATTTAGCTGGCCACCAGATTTCAGAATATTTTTCTACCCCTTTCACATAATTATTTAAGGATGTGGGATATAAAATAAAATATTTGAACTGTTATAACTTGTTCAAAATGATTGTGCTTACCCAATATGGCACAATTGGGAAGGTTATTGTAAGCTGTTTTTACTCACAGGTATCTAACTATCTTGGACGTTCAGGAGTTGACAGTTTCGTGCAGACTAAGTTCGTAGAACTAAAAACATTCACAGGTTTATATGAAAATTTACAACTAGAGTCGAGATTCAAATAAATGAAGATGAAGTTTAAAAGAATCAATGAAATAAAAGATTATATACAGTGTGATTGAAATCATTATATCTTATTGATGTCGTCTTCATGTAAAATCAAGCTATAAAAGAGCATTTGTAATCACACCAAGACCAAGAGGTTTGCATAAAATTTGGACAGAAAGCAGAGAATTATTTGTAATGGGCACTCACTACTCAAACACTACCAGACTAGTTTCGATTTGTTTACATCACAGTTGTCTTCAGTGGTACAACTATTGTCGGTCGATGTTGAGCAAGGTTGGTACTAAGTGCCAACTTTCATGTATCATTCCCGACTTGAATGTTCCACGTCAACAGATCACATCTGTGTTCCCATAAACATGTGCCTATGTTGCGGTGCGCCATCTATTGGGTTGGCTGTAAAGTACAGTTGTTATCCTTCTAGTTATTCAGGTTCAAATTTCTCCTTAATTTATTTTTATTTTTTATTTTTTTGCTCAATTAGATATTTTCAAGGGTATGGGATTTTCATTGGTGTTGTTGAATTACAATTCTCGTCTTGGGTCTTTTCAATAGTAATAGCCTTGACCATAGAATTTGATTATGTTTTTTGTGTGTTGTCAGAATTTTGATGTTTTCCCAATCTGGTGTTAGTTTGTTATCCATGCAGTGCTGTATTAGTGAAGTCTTTACTTCTGTTCTTGTCCAATTTGTATAATGTTTGTTCAGTCGAGCTGCAAGTCTTCTTTTAGTGCTACCAATATAATATTTCTCGTGTTTACCCTCGTTAGGATCAATAGGTCGGTATCATATAAATGTCAGTTTTTTGCAAATGTATTCTTGTTGCAATCCTCAGTTGTTAATAATCATGAATTGTCAATAACTTTTTCTGCAATATCAAAGTTGTTGTTTTGGCATTCTTTTTCAGAATACTACTACTAATAGGTGGTAAACATGGGATGCTGCCACAGAATTGCATTTTATTTTTGATACAGTTATCATTTTTAGAATTTCTTTCTTTAATGATGTTACGATAAATTGAATCAATTAATCCTCTTGGGTATCCAAAAGAAGTCGCTATATCTTTAATCCATTGTATGTCGTCTTTCAGTGCTTTTTTAGTTGACGAGTGTATAATGGCTCGGTTTACAAACGATTAGAAGGCTGATGTCTTGTATCTCCAAGGGTGACTGGTTTCTTTAGGAATTATGGTAGGAACATACATAGGTTTACAGTATACGTTGAACTCGATCTTGTTCTGACACTTGAATCTAAAGAGATGTCTAAAAAAAATGAGTCTGTTGTTAATTTCTTTTTCACATGTGACTTGAATTGTTGTATATATGCTATTGAAGTTAGTCATAAATTGTTCCATCTCGGTTTCAGATAAATACTAGAAAATCAAGATTTCATCTACATATCGTAAGCATATGGTCATTCCATATGGACCAAATCAACCAAAAAATTTCAATATTCAACCTGATTATCTCAGATTTCAATGAAACCTTCAGGTATCATTCTTCCTAATGATATAAATGAGAATATATTTTAATTTTTTTTATCTCATTTGGTTTTCATGTAATTAATTTTTAAAATTTTGAAAAATCGTCATTTTTTGGCTTGCATAAACTTTTTCAATCTTGAATTTATCAAGTTCTATAAGGCCTAAAGAGTTGTTTGACCCCTCATTTTAAAGAGAATTTCATACGTTTTAATTTGATATGCAACTTGACTATGCTTGGTAAAAAATATATATATATATATTTTTAGGAGTGTTTTTTAAAAATTTTGAAAAATATGTTTTTGTAATATTATAAGCTTTAAATCCTGAAACTTTAAGAGTGGGATCGGGAGCTATGGCAAAAAAACTTAAAAGTTACTGTACAAGTAATAATGGATTATAATTCTCGTTTTAGTGTGTTTACATGATAACAGACACTGAGTTTTAAAATCTATATAATACATCATACTAATACATAGTCAAACATAAAACAAACGAAGGATAGTCCCAACAGGCTAAAAGTTTTATCTGGTAAAATTAATAAAAGTTTTTTTAGTTAGCACTCAGAGTTGTAGTTACGCCAAAATAGCGACCTCTCAGTTCTTCTTTAATTTAACAAATAATTTCTTGTTTGCCTTTTTGGTTTCCGAGTCTGTAAGTCAATAAACTCTTCCTGTAGCTGTTGTATGATCAACTTTTTTTTAAAACCTCACTATTATGCACAACTAGTATGTCAGTAAATTGTGGGTGTTTGAAAGATGGAGAAGGGCCATGTGGTTCCAATAAACTTATTTTTACTTCATCTCCTTCTATTCCTCACACACAACCTAACCACCACTTGTCTGAGTATTGGCATGTAACAAAGCCAACAATGTCATTAATGTCCAGATCATCATCAGTGTCATAAGCTAAAACTATTTCTACTCTTGATTCCTCTGAAAATGAGTAGCTTTTCACTAAAACTCTAGTCTCATTCACAGGACTGTAACTGTGAAATTGTTGAGTGCCCTTTATTGTTGTTGCTGCTTCAAACCTACTCTTCAAGGTCTTTTCCTCTGCCTCGTATTCGTCTGTAGTGGAATACAAAAAACTGATGTTGACAATATTGTCTTTAGCCCAATATAAAGTTGGCGAGGGGTCATAATTTGATCATTGTAGACCATTCCTAAACTGGCCAATGCCGCTAATCGTTTAACAGTTCCTCCAACATCATCACATGCATTTTTTCCATGTGACGATGCAAAGAAGTTCCATTCCGCCTTGATGCCAAAATCTTTCTCATGATGGCAGCGATTGAGAAAGTTTGATTTGTTTTTGTACTGTGATGATGCTCCATCTGAAAAGTAATTCAGCTTTTCGGGTTTATGGAGCAGATTCTGTTTAAGAAAGTCAATCATGAGGCGTTGAAGCAAATGAACAGCAACTGTATCGTGCACCATACAATCATAAAGAGTAACTAAGCTCAGGTGCACCAACTTTTTGGTTTCCTCATCAACGTAGTATATAACGAACGGATGTATTGTTGCTTGAGCATTGTTCCAATGAAAGCCTTGTGCAGAATCTTGAAGCCCAAATGCATAATTTTCAGCAAATCACAAAGTGCAATGCATTGGTTTTGAGGTAGATTTTCTTTCAAGTGTCACAAATAGGAAGACTGTTGAGTAGCAATGAAAGCGTGTCTTAAAAGTTTTGGCAAACTCTGAAACAAATAATCCCAAAACTCTTCTGTCTGTTTTATAATAGTTTCCAGGACACACTTGTTATCAATCTGCATCCATTGTTTGAAACTCACATTTTCAATGCTATTAAGCTCAAAAGCTTCTTCAAACCGAGCCTTCAAATCATCACTTCCTGGGCAATTAACACAATTTGCTAAGTAACATTTATATGTTGGCATTTTGCAAATTATATTGCTTGTTACATCTTTGTATGTTTTAATCGGGAGTCCACCATTTGTCAATTCAGGTATTTTACACTGAGCCATCATTAATTTGGCATTCTGACGTATTGTGCAAATGCACACAGAATGTGTCCCACTGGACCCAAAAAGAACACAATGCTTGGGACGTAGCTCACAAAATTTAGAAATTCCAATTCTCTGATCAGGGTAACGCTCCTTAAATAGTACATATGATTCTTTTAATGTACTTATAATTAAATACTTTTGAACATGTACACGTTTGCCATCTTTTTTGACTGAAACAAAGTCTTTTTTACCAGGCATTTGACGACTAACCTCATCATTTTGATAGAATTCTTTTACTAGGGCTACCGTTGTAGGGTCCAATGTTCTTCCAGGCTTTGGGTCAGGGGATGACATTATACCTTTTTCATTTAACACTGTTTTTGCCTTTCTAGCAGTAAAATTAGACACTCCAAATTCAGTTTCTATTTTTTTCAGAGTCCAGCTTTTGGGAAGAGTTAGAACCTGCATTCTAACACTTTTGTCTGTAGTAGCATTGAACTTTTCTTTCAATTGATTAATAATTTCATTGTCATAATTTTTTGCAGTGTCAGATTCAGTGGTACCTGGATTTAAATTAAGTACTTTCGTTCAAAAAGCTTCCGTCACTTTTTTTATCTTAGCTTCTGGGTATTTTTTTCAATCAAACGTTTTCTTTTAATAGGTGTTTTTTATAGCAGTCAGAGTTCTGTTCAAAGCTTCATTGCCTCTTTTTCTCTGGAGTTGACAATGTATTTTGAACTGGTACTTCAGGAACATTCAAATGGTCTTGTGATTCTGAGCTGTCTGAATGCAAGCCTTCTTGCTCAGTTAAAATATCTGGAAGCTTTAGTAAAGCTATACGACACCCATCACATATCTTGTCACCTTCATGTAAATTGGCATTATGTCTCAAAATGTTTTCATTTACAGATCTAAATTGTTTCTTATAATAATTATGACCAGGTTTCTTAAATGGGTTACAACAATATACCAAAAAATGCTTTGATGTACTGGGTTCACCCATATTGCCACAGTCCTAATAATAGAGTAGAGTTAAAATTATAAATAATAGTACAAGTCAAATTGTCTGAAACAATAAAAAAATATCTTATATAATAATAGGCCTTTAAGACTAAATAGAACTGACTGTACTTTTGAACTGGAGAGAGGCCTAGTTGTTCCAAACAAAGATGTTAAAAATGGTTAAACTTATACTTAACAAACACATAACACTTATTTCACTTCCATTGAAAAAACTATTAACTTATAAAAATCATATTTTTATGTGAAACACTTTTAAGTAACACTGCCAACAACTAACTGTTCACTAACTGAGATCTTAGAGGAAACTAAGCAAAAGTTGAGCTAGAGTGGGCATGAGTCACACTCCTGCAAGAACATGAATCAGACAAGTCTGTACAGGCTTGTGCCAGAACACCAACGAGATAGAAGTACGTAGAGCGCTTACGTCGGGGAACGGGTGAAGCCACCGGAAACAAGTGGCAGCCATGTTTGATGAGGTACAGAACGATTTCCGTTCCGTGTTAAGAAAGGGAGTTTTCGTAATATATGGTTTGATGTTAAATAAGGATATAACTCAGAAATATAGTTATAAACACCTAGGAGGTGAGACTAAAACTTTAACGTATCAAATAACGCTTTTCATTGTTAGTTGGCGGCAATAGTGATTTAAAAAGAAAATGATATTTTAATGGATGCAGCTTGCTCTCGTTGAATAAAATCTCATGCCGTAATTTTTTGACATTTCACAAATTTTTTGGAACCAATTTTCAGTGAAATATAAGTCAGCGGTAATAGAGTAAATGAAAAAAAAAAGAAATAAAAAAAAATACAGTTGCAATCAATCCGCAATTTCGGTAAAAAACTTAGATATTCGTGGGTCATCACCATGAGAATGCTGAATCACCCCACAGCTTATCACTCCAAATACATAGACGCCAAATATTTTATGAGAGTTTTAAATGAAAAAAAAAAAGTTCGAAGAAAAACGGAAAACAAACAATGAGTTTACACAGCCAAGAGGTACCAATATTAAAATACTTTTACCAACTGATCTTATATAATCAGAAGAAAACTACTACTTACCTGGTTTTTATTTAATAAAAATTAAAAGTCCTTAGCACTGGGCATGTTTCTAATCTGTTTGTTAGCCTTAACATTCGACAACACAGATCTGTAAGCCTTATTCGTGGGTAGACAAGGCAATTGTGGTAACTTGACCATAATAAAGGTATCTTCCAGCACATACACTAAATACTTCACACAATATAATTCTCTCTCTCTCTCTCTCTCTCTCTCTCTCTCTCTCTCTCTCTATGTATATATAAGACCCAGAAGATGACCCCATGGGAGATGAATGGATGAAATTCGAAATCATGCAGGAGTGACACGGAGGAGACAGGCTCAAGACAGACAACTGTGGAAGAAACTTGGGGAGGCCTTCATCCAGCAGTGGATTGATAATGGTTGATGTTATACATATATCAGTAAAAAGAAGTAAAGCACACTCATGTAGTACTGCACCTTGCTGCAGGAATTAGACGTAGTAGAAATAAACATAGAATTAACCAGTAGTAACCCACTTTCATAGTTCTAGACAAAAATGACATAGAATAAAACAACTCAGGAACCCCAAACCACTCTTTAGGGAAAGACATCTGGAGCCCCAAAGTTAAATCATAGCTTAAGTGTTACCGAAAAACACCAAGAAGACCCCATGGGCGATGGGTGGCTGAAATTCGAAAGCATGTCGGAGTAACATGGAGGAGATAGGCTCAAGACATACAGTTGCGGAAGAAACTTGTGGAGACCCTCATCCAGTAGTGGATTGATAATGGTTGACAATGATGATGATAATGATATATATATATATATATTTATTTTGATTATATACAGTATACATATACTGTAAGGATAATAGGCCAGCAAAAACAGTATTGCTGGGCCAGCAGTGGGCCATTACTGGCAGCCAGCAATGGCCCAGCACTATGTTGCCGCTGCCGAACCGTCAATAAAATGTCCGGGCGGCCAACAGAAGGGCCAGCAGTTCAGGCCAACAGTTGGCACCCCATCCGTTGTCATGTGCCACAACAGGGCCATCAGTGGTCCATCACAGGCAGTAGCTGCCACAAGTGGCCCTTCAGTGGCCCTGCAAGTACTTGCCAGAAATGATGGCTAGCCTAATGTGGTCTGCTAGTGGCAGCCAGCAACCACGTGACGTAACTGGTGGCTTGCCGAATCTTGTCCGCCAATTTCCCAGTAGTAGCAATAATAATAAAAAGAAAAAAAAAGCAAGGATAACCGCAGTTTCCTAAAGCTACAATTTTTTTCTACCCTTACGAAGCTTGTGATTCAACGCACTGCGCTGGGGAAATTTTCTCGACAGACCGGAAAAACGTCGTTTGCATCTGACTAGATTCGATCCTGGGCCGTTTATGTGGAAGCCGCGCACGCTACCGACAGGACTAATTCAAGACTTTCGGGTACGTGCTGGAAACTAACTGTTTGGTATGCAATTTGTAATCGAATGCTTCCCTCTTTCATTTTATAATGTTGTGAGGTATTTTTTCATAAAAGTCAGTTTCATATAATTCATAAATTAATTTTTTTAACGTAACGATAGTTTTTTTTTACCTTAAGGGAACTTCACTCATTTTCAAGGTGTGTACATACTTAGAGTCGCTTTCCAAAGTTTTGTACTGTCCTTGCCGTCTTGAAAAGAGATTGTTGAATAAATATATATTTACCCGGGTTCATGTCACATTCTGTTACATTTTTAACGTTATGTCTTTCCTTTCCGTTGTCCGAAGCTACATTTGTTTTAAAGAGTAAAAGATATTTTATTTTACTTGTTATTTTTAGAAGCGAATTCCTCCCAGTCTTGTGTATTCAACCCATGGATGAGTACACCACATAGCGTTGCTTTTTTTTTCTTTCAAATAATTAATAAATTTTGTACGCGTATAATTCTTTTTTTTTTTTTTTTCCAACAAACGCTATTTGAATGGTTTTCCAGGATATGTGTTTCATGCGGTTTCAAATTTTTTCTTGTTATTCATCCACTCCATTCCATGAATTGTTATTCATGGGAATGGAGTGGGTGTATTTCATGGCTGTAATCTAGTATTTCACGGCTTAATCTGATATCTTCGTCTACGTAAAATTTCATTAGGAAATTAATTCGCCTCTCCACATATGGATTTTTTTCTTAACATCCACTAAAATAACACGATGGTGATAGCGTCGTCTTCAACTAACTGGTACCATGAGAGACACAGCAAGTGTTGCTTCTGCGCATGCGCAGTCCCGATGCTTCCACCTGCTGTTGGGGGTTGCCAGCAACGGGCCACTAGTGGCACTTGCTTGGAGGCCCACAACTCACGGTGATGCTGCAGGGCCATCAATGGCTCGCCAACTGATAGCGCTGCCACCAACGGACCACTACCGGGCCGTGAGCGACAGATTTCAGCCAGCAGTGACCCATCACTGCCAGCTGGTGGCCAGCAGTTTCCCAGCACTTGTGTTTTTGCTGGGAGGTGTCAATGATGATGATATATATACCATTATCAATCCACTGCTGAATGAAGGTCTCCCCAAGTTTCTTCGACAATTGTGTGTCTTGAGCCTGTCTCCTCCATATTACTCCGGCATGGTTTCGAATTTCATCCACCCATCTCCCATAAGTCTTCTGTCCCTCGAAATCCAGTTCAAAATTTCAGTCGTCCATCAGTGGTCTGTTTTTCTGGCAACATGTCCAGCCCATTGCCATTTCAGTGGTTTCACTCTCTCTCTCTCTCTGTATATGTATATTCTTTGAGTTGTCTGCATTCTTTGCATGTCTTTTTGGTATCAAAAGAAAAATCTTTCTACACATCCTGCTTTTCTTTTTTAGTTAAAGCCATACATACAGTATATATATATATATATATATATATACACACACCTGGTTATGATGTCGCCCACCCTCTCTTTCTCTCTCTCTCTCTCTCTATATATATATATAAAACATGGGATGTAAGGTCAGGTGATGCGTAACATCACAGCCTCTCCTTGACAAATGTCAACCCCGCCTTCTCGTGGTACATCCTGTTCCCACTAAAGGGGCTCTGACGACCGCCAATAGCGGTATAACTATACCATCGGGATTAGAGGAAATTCTATCCCACACTCACCAACCCGCTTGGCCAGCGTGGTGAGTTATGGCCAAACCCCTCCAAAATGATTCCACAACTTAAATCTTGGCCCTCAGTCTCCGGCAGCTGGAATGTACCTGGCCAAGGCAGCGGCCAGTGCGACATGAAGGCAGAGGGTGCTAAGAATCCCCGGAGGACCGGACTAGGCTGCCATCTGATGCTGACCTTGGCTACGTACAATGGACGCTCCCTATCTTCTGATTCAAGGCTTCTTGAATTGGAAGAGGAACTACAAAGGATCAAGTGGGACATCGTGGGGCTAAGTGAGGTAAGGAGAAAAGGAGAAGATCTCATCGAACTGAAAAGTGGACATCTCTTCTACTATCGTGGGACAGATACTGGCAGAACTAGTGGTGTTGGATTTATAATAAACAAGAAACTGAAGGATAAAGTTGTAGAAGTTGAAAGTTCCTCTGACAGAGCTGCACGACTTGTTATCCAACTCTCGAAAAGATACCAGGCTCAGATTATTCAAACTTATGCACCCACCACAAGTCATCCTGAAGAAGAAATTGAAGAATTTTATGAGGAAATTTGTCATCTAAATAATAAAGGTAAGCAGCATTTGAAAATAATTATGGGAGATTTCAATGCAAAAATAGGGCAACGGCAACAGAATGAAACTTCAGTAGGTAAATTTGGTCACGGCAACAGAAACCAGCGTGGAAATACTCTCGTTGAGTTTGCAGAGGCAGAAGGGTTTTTCATCTTGAACTCCTTTTTCAAGAAAAAGCCACACAGGAAATGGACTTGGAGACATCCAAATGGGTCGACAAGTGAAATTGATTTTATTATGTGTAACAAAAAATTTGTCATAGAAGACCTCAGTGTGCTAAACAAGTTCAACACAGGTAGTGACCATAGATTGGTGAGATGTAAGATGCACCTCAACACTAAACTTGAACGTGGCAAGCTCATAAGACAAACAAAATCTATTGACATAACCAACCTTAAAAAACACCATAATACCTTCAAGTTGGAACTGAAGAACAGGTTCTCTGCTTTAGAAGGCCTAACATCAGAAGAAGTGGACATCTCTGAAGTTAACAGAAAAGTAACCAAAGCTCTTATGGAAACAGCAACAAAATTAGCTGGGTCTAAGAACAAGTTGCATGTAAATAAATTATCAGGAAAAACGAAAATGTTGATGCAAAAAAGAAGAGAGATGAGGACAACTAGAGAAGATGTGACTTCCAAAGTGGAATATATAGAGCTATGCAAGACAGTAAGAAAAAGTATCACTGAAGACGTAAGAAAATTCAACTGTGAACTAGTGAGGAAAGCAATTGAAAACAACCAAAGCCTAAAGATAGCAAAGGGACATCTCAGTAAGGGAAGAAAACAGATTATGGCACTGAGAAAAGAAGATGGTTCTGTAACAAGAAATAGAGGCGAAATTTTGACAAGAGTGAAAGATTTCTACTCCAAATTATATGAAAGGGACGATACATGCACTCCAGACATCATGAAAGATACCAGTACCAGAGTTCCTCCAGTCCTTCCAGCAGAAGTTGCACATGCAATCAAGAACATGAAGCGGGAAAAAGCTCCAGGAGGAGATGGAATTACTGTAGACATCATACAAGAAGCAAGTGGAGAAATCGAAACAGTACTCGCCCAAATTTTCACTCGATGCCTTAATGAAGGAAAGATTCCTGAGGATTGGAACACCGCTACAATGATCCTGCTACATAAGAAAGGTGACATTGAGGATCTCGGAAACTACAGACCTATCAGCCTCCTATCAGTAGTTTATAAAATCTTCACTAAAGTTCTTTCACACTGCTTAAAGGTAACACTGGACATGGCTCAACCGAGAGAACAAGCTGGATTCAGGAGTGGCTACAGCACAATAGATCATATCCACGTGCTGAGAGAACTAATTGAAAGAGCAAGGGAATATGAACTTCCATTGTGCATGGCTTTTATCGATTATGAAAAAGCCTTTGATTCGGTGAAACCATCAGCAGTTACAATGGCTCTGAAAACCTGCGGTATTGAAGATGCATACATTAATATTATTAATAACATCTATGAAAATGCAAGTGCAAAGATTAGGCTGTTTGAAAATACAACACACGTAAAAATTGGAAAGGGAGTGAGACAAGGTGACACCATATCTCCGAAGCTCTTTAATGCCACATTGGAGGGTGTTTTTCAGTCGCTGAGCTGGGAAAACAAGGGGATAAAGATTAATGGAGATTATCTAACCCACCTTCGTTTTGCTGATGACGTAGTCATTTTTGCAACTACCCCATCAGAGCTGCAGAGTATGATCCAGGAACTTGCTGACAAGAGTAAAGAAGTGGGATTAAAAATGAACTTTCAGAAGACAAAAGTGATGTTCAATGCTTTTACAAGAAATGAAGATTTATCGATTGATGGAGAAAAGCTGGAGATAACAGCCACGTACGTTTATCTTGGACAGCAGATATCAAGTGAGGGTCACATTGATGAAGAAATTAATCGGCGTACAAAACTTGCCTGGAGAGCTTTTGGAAGAAACAGCATAATTTTCAAGAGCAATATGCCATTATGTCTTAAAAGAAAAGTGTTTGATCAATGCATCCTTCCAGTGCTTACGTATGGTGCAGAGACGTGGACCTTAACTAAAAGAGACATACAAAGGCTGCAGACAACTCAAAGAAGCATGGAGAGGTGCATACTTGGTGTAACCAGGAGAGATAAGAAGAGGAACTCGTGGATCCGAAAAATGACAAAAGTGGAAGACATCATGATCAGAGTTAAATCCCTGAAATGGCAATGGGCTGGACATACTGCCAGAAGGACAGATCATCAATGGACAGCCGAAATTTTAGATTGGATTCCAAGGGACAGGAAAAGACCCAGAAGAAGACCACATGGGAGATGGGTGGATGAAATTCGAAAGTATGCAGGGGTGACATGGAGGAGACTGGCACAAGACAGACCGTTGTGGAGGAAACTTGGGGAGACCTTCGTCCAGCAGTGGATTGATAATGGTTGACAATGATGATGATGATGATGATATAAAACATTACATATAAACATTACTTACCTTTTTTCCTGTATTTTTTATTCTGTCAGTTTACTTTTTGATGTATTTTAACAGCAGGAATAGGCTAACCCTTTTTTTGATGAAAATTATTTTATTTATGTATCTACATATGTTTATTTGCTATGTATTATTTAACTATCTTCCAAGGTTTATCCGTAAGAAAAAGAATTTAAAATAATTATTCTTAAGTGCAGTTTAAATAAACTTGGTGACCTAATATATGTTGTAGTCAGAGATATAAATGTATATATCCCTTCTGTAACTACCCTGTGACTTAGGTATAGACAGACATTGGGGCAATATGATGCTCCAAATGGTATTTACAGTTAGCAACACCAGTACCGAGTAGCTAAAAATAGTTTTATGTACTTTTTCAACCTAAAAAGACTTATAATTTTTGGTATCAAAAGAAAAATCTTTCTGCACATTCTGCTTTTAATATCTGGGCAGGTAAATTTTCTCTGGGCATAATTATTTTAGATATTTTTCAAGCTCTGGGCTGAGTGACCAAAAAATTCAGATTATGGACTTTAATTTTTTTATGGGACAAAAAATTGTATTTTTTGTTTCAGTATTAAGTATTTAATATTTTTTATTTGCACTTTCATATTTTACTTTTTTTTAAGAAGCCTAGTTTTTTGTTGTCCCAAAGCTGAAATTTTGTAGTTTTCACCTGATATTTGTACACATTTTGGCAATTGTTAAGATGTACTGCACATAGTTTTTTTTTGTTTGTTTGTTTCAATTTTAAGGGCACAGCCTCTTATTAATATGAAGTGAGAAATTAACAACCACTGATTTGCATTCATGATGATGTGCAAAAAGTTTGGCGAGCAAATTTTTATGTTTTGTGTTGTTATTTTGTGGGTTCCTTCAACAGTCTTGCTGGTAATACAAGTGCGTCTGATTTGTATTTTAGAGAAATACAGGCACAACTTGTTCAATTCAAAGAAAGATTGATTTACGTGAGTGATATTTGTTGAATACTAACCTCTCATATATATGGTTGATGCAATAGGAATAACTGGCAATTTATACATGTACATTCGTCATGACTGTACATTCGTCATGAATCAGAGGTCACATTCTTAAAAAAAAAAAAAAAAAAAAACACCTATCACGCAAAAATCAAATGCAAGTAGTTATTACAAAATGTTGCTAGTCCCTTCCTTTTGTATTATTCCATAATTTTTTTCAATTGTCATTTCATAATCATTTGTGCCAGTTTTCATAAATATTTTATGTTATTTGCATTTTTGAGGTACCATTGTACTCCCTGTTTCCTATTTTCAGTTTTAAATCAATATTGGCTGAATTTTTGCTACCCAAAAACCACACACACTGTATTAACACGTTCACAAATAAAGAGTATTCTGTCAAGAAATTTTCAAGCTCCCCACTCTCACTTTGTTGAAGTAATACTACAGATTAATCACTAATCAGAGACAAATGCCTAGAACACAAGCTGGGTGACCCTGTGCTTTCAGATAAAATACTAGATTGTTTCCTGACAGGTGTCAGCAAGCAATAAATTTATATTACCAATCACAATTATTACTTCTGCAATTTAAGTAACCATGAATTGATTGCTTTACCAGTATTTGCTATCTAATGGGCATTTGCCATGGGTACATGATCTTTATCACATAAAAAGAAGTTGCTGCTTCCTAAGATTTTGAAATATTTGTTGTCTTGTCAGACAAGTTGCAAGTACACTGTACAGATTCTAGAATATATATACAAATGCCATTTGCAAAACATTCTCAAGTATATGTAAAAAAAAAAAAAAAAACACTAGCATAAGTAAAAATTGTTCCCAAAAAGCCTCAAAGTTGGTAACTCACAATTAACCTTATCTTCCCATAAACATGATTCAGTGTTCACATTGAGTACGACTGTTTACAAAATATAAGGAATAAAAAGTCTTAAGATAACACAGATATGAAATGGTTCATCTGCTGGTTTAATCACCAGCTACACGGATTAGATGTCCTATTTTCTGCGTTTGATTAACTGAGCATTTACAGCTCAACCTTATTTAAAAATGCTTACTTGTGAAATGTAGGGCTAACCTTCCAAAAGTGGAGTAAATGGCATTTTATTGTTGAAATAATTATCCAAAATGTGCTGATAATTGTGAATACTCACAAATCATAACACGATCAATGAGCAGCTGAAAGAACCGAGGTGACTCCTTGACACACGCAGAATTTGTACCTCATCAAAGATGGCGGGCTCTCCCCTCGTTGGCTTCAGCTGCCACAGCAGAGAACTAATCACAGAAGCACTCTATGTATTTCTATCTCGTTGCAGAACACCTGTGATTAGCAGACTATTTACTCACACGCTATCCCTAATTTGTCTGTAGGTTTAGTAAATCATTATCTGTAATAGACCCTAATGTAAATTGGTCATCTTATAGTCAATGTATCTTTTTATTTTATTTTTATTTTTTACCTTACAAAAGTTAAAGGTAGCAATGTAGCCCTAAATAGTCTTCAAAACAATGCCATTGGTACCATAACTCCTGATCCCATTGAGATCCCACTCTAAAAGTTTCAGGATTTAAAGCTTATAATATTGCAAAAAACATATATTTTTTTGCAAAATTTTTAAAAAACATATTTTATTTTTTAAAATTAATTTTTTTTCACCAAGCATACTCAAGTTGCATATCAAATTAAAACTTATGAAATTCTCTTTAAAATGAGGGGTCAAACAACTCTCTAGGCCTTATAGAACTTTTGAGAAATTCAAGATTGAAAAAGTTTATGCAAGCCAAAAAATGACGAATTTTAAAAATTAATTACATGAAAACCCAATGAGATAAAAAAAATAAAAATAAAAATATATTCTCATTTATATCACTAGGGAGAATGATCCCTGAAGATTTCATTGAAATCTGAAATGGTCAGGTTGAGTGACTGGTTGATTTGGCATGGAATCACCCAATGGTAACTTATTTGTAGTGCTGGTAAACATTTTTTCTTCAATATCTTGCATGATAACTTTCGCTAATAATCCAGATATCGGAAATCCCATAGGTGCTCTAAAAATTTGTTTGTAAATTGCATTGTTGTAGATGAAGAAATTATCATTGGTAATCAGGTTAAGAGCGTAAATGTTACCATCGAATAGTAATTGGTTCGATCTTTTGTCTTTTCAATTTATCCCAGGTATAAGACTTTAGCGAAAACTCGGAAATCCGCTCTTTTCTGTTCCGTTTTTGGTGTTACCAAAATTATTCCAAAAATACAATAAAATTTTTATGGGGGGGGGGGGTGTATGTCTCCCTCTTGCGTAAAGCAAAATCGTAATGACTTCGAACGGCGGGATTGTTACTGCTGGGAATAACATCACGTGATTCTTCCAGGGATGGAAATACTGCGCCAATGTGTGTGAAAACAAAAGTCTTGCACCATGTTGCAAAAGGCAAGTTTTGTGGCATTGGGCGCCAGAACCTCTGTGCCCCGTCGTCCTCGTCCAGACTTCGGTAGAGTAAATTCTCCGTGCGCACTCTTCCGCTTGACGCTGAGTAAGTCCATGCTGTGGGAAAAATGATTCAGCGACTCCAAGTACTACAAATTCTACGTAGTTACTATGGAAATCGTCGGTTCGCTACGGACGGCGGAAAGTATCGGGTATGCTATGGAAATCGTCAGTCCGCTACGAACGACGGAAAACATCTAGTATGCAACGGAAATTGAAAATCTCAGTGAAATAACGTTATTAAACATCTGTAAAGTTTATTTTCGTGTTTTCAAGATTCTAACACTTGTTATATATTTCCGGTAATGTTTCTTGGGTGTTGAGAACGTCAAGTCGTTTTCCGTTTCCTCATATTAAATTTTTGCGACCAAGTCCCCTCCCCCACCCCTCTTCTCTCTCTCTCTCTGCCTGCCTGCCTGATTATATTTTTATTTTTGATGTTTTCGTGTCATATTTCTCGTTTTTAATATCTTCGGTGATAGTGAAAAGAAGTGATCTCGCTTTTTTTTTTTTTTTTTAAACAATTTTTTCTAATGAAATGCATGTTATCCTATTTCTAATACATACTTCTTCAAAACTATTCAATAGAGAGCAATCGTATTCACTCCTTTCCCTTTTATTAAACAAAATTAAATTTCTAGATCGGTATTTAATCCGTCCGTGGTGGAATCCATGCCGTTTCTGTGTCCCGTAAAATTGTTTCACAGCAGAGTGATCAACGCAGCATCGATTTTTCACTTTCATTTTCCATAAAATTCGTGTTTTTCCATTTCTTAGTTACTTCTTACTCATACATGACATTATTTTGTGGATTCGGGGAATTCCGCTTTTTGTCATCATTTGGTTAATTCTCGAGATTGATGTAAAACTGAAAAGAAGCTGTTTTTTTGGGAAAGGGGAGGAGTCTTTTTCGTCGGGACGATATTTCATCTTTCAAAACTTCCGAAAACGGAAGTTTTCCTAATTTCTTTTTCAGACTCGCTATGTTTCTTCTGCCCAGCATTGTTATTATATTTCATTGTAATGCATAAATATTTGTATTTAGCTTGAAAAATGGTGGGAAAATGTCTGAAAACGGAAGTCGAACGGAGCAAAAATTTTGCCGGCAATCGTAATCCCCGCTCGCACGACGTTCCCTCTTCCATGTGTTGTTGTTAATTGTCAGTAATTTTATACTTTGGATGCAGCGATGTGCTCCAGTTTTTAATTTACATAAATAAATTTCAGTGAATCTCAAAACATGCACTTTTTAAGTTAAACAAGTTCACTGCACACTGCCCTCTCATAAGTAATGAAGGCATTATTAAGTTGTTTTCCTGGCTCTCAAGTAGAAAATTCCTTTAGTATGATGGGGGATGTACTTGATAATGAATCCAGCAACATGAAAATTGAAACATTTTCATCTGTTCAAACCATGAAATATAAGCTACTGAATCAGGATAAGTCGACAGCCTTGGAATTTTTTAAGAAAAACGATTATTTGCATGACCCTGTAAATATAGATTTATGCCAAAATATGAAATCATCATATTCAGAATATAAGAAAGAATTACAAGATAAGGGAGAAGAAATGAAAAGAAGATGAAAGGAGCTAAATATCTCTAATAACTTACACAGCAAATTAAAATCAAATGAATTGGTTCAAGAGAAAGGAAACTCTAACCGACTAATTCATAAAAGGTTAGAACAAATTGTTAGACAGAAACAACTTAAGAAAATGAAATTTCATTAGTTGTGAATGACTTTTATTATTTATCTACAAAATGTCTAACGTTATGCAAGCATTTATCATATTTCTTCATTAATAATTTTTTGTCAAATCAAGAATGAACATTTATTCATCATCAAACTTTTATTACTTATCAACAAACATGTCTGCAGTTGTTCAGACCTTCCAAGATTTCATTTCCATACAACATTTTTTTCTTATAAAGACATTTGATTAATTTCGTCATTTGATTAAAGACATTGTTCTGTACTAAGGTGAGTGATTTTCTATGCATATGACCTCATCAGCAATTTTTCTCCTTACATTCATCATCATCATCATCATTGTCAACCATTATCAATCCACTGCTGGACGAAGGTCTCCCCAAGTTTCCTCCACAACGGTCTGTCTTGTGCCAGTCTCCTCCATGTCACTCCCGCATATTTACGAATTTCATCCACCCATCTCCCATGTGGTCTTTTTCTGGGTCTTTTCCTGTCCTTGGAATCCAATCTAAAATTTCGGCTGTCCATCTATGGTCTGTCCTTCTGGCAGTATGTCCAGCCCATTGCCATTTCAGGGATTTAACTCTGATCATGATGTCTTCCACTCTCGTCATTTTCGGATCCACAAGTTTCTCTTCTTATCTCTCCTGGTTATACCAAGCATGCACCTCTCCATGCTTCTTTGAGTTGTTTGCAGCCTTTGTATGTCTCTTTTAGTTAAGGTCCACGTCTCTGCACCATACGTAAGCACTGGAAGGATGCATTGATCAAACACTTTTCTTTTAAGACATAATGGCATATTGCTCTTGAAAATTATGCTGTTTCTTCCAAAAGCTCTCCAGGCAAGTTTTGTACGCCGATTAATTTCTTCATCAATGTGACCCTCACTTGATATCTGCTGTCCAAGATAAACATACGTATCTGTTATCTCCAGTTTTTCTCCATCAATCGATAAATCTTCATTTCTTGTAAAAGCATTGAACATCACTTTTGTCTTCTGAAAGTTCATTTTTAATCCCACTTCTTTACTCTTGTCAGCAAGTTCCTGGATCATACTCTGCAGCTCTGATGGGGTAGTTGCAAAAATGACTACGTCATCAGCAAAACGAAGGTGGGTTAGATAATCTCCATTAATCTTTATCCCTTTGTTTTCCCAGTTCAGTGATTGAAAGACATTTTCCAATGTGGCATTAAAGAGCTTCGGAGATATGGTGTCACCTTGTCTCACTCCCTTTCAATTTTTATGTGTTTGTATTTTCAAACAGCCGAATCTTTGCACTTGCATTTTCATAGATGTTATTAATAATATTAATGTATGCATCTTCAATACCGCAGGATTTCAGAGCCGTGGTAACTGCTGATGGTTTCACCGAATCAAAGGCTTTTTCATAATCGATAAAAGCTATGCACAATGGAAGTTCATATTCCCTCGCTCTTTCAATTAGTTCTCTCAGTACGTGGATATGATCTATTGTGCTGTAGCCACTCCTGAATCCAGCTTGTTCTCTCGGTTGAGCCATGTCCAGTGTTACCTTCAAGCGGTGTGAAAGAACTTTAGTGAAGATTTTATAAACCACTGATAGGAGGCTGATAGGTCTGTAGTTCCTGAGATCCTCAATGTCACCTTTTTTATGTAGCAGGATCATTGTAGCATTGTTCCAATCCTCAGGAATCTTCCCTTCATTAAGGCATCGAGTGAAAATTTGGGCGAGTACTGTTTCAATTTCTCCACTTGCTTCTTGTATGATGTCTATAGTAATTCCATCTTCTCCTGGAGCTTTCCCCCGCTTCATGTTCTTGATTGCATGAGCAACTTCTGCTGGGAGTACTGGAAGAACTCTGGTACCTTTCATGATGTCTGGAGTACATGTATCATCCCTTTCATATAATTTGGAGTAGAAATCTTTCACTCTTGTCAAAATTTCGCCTCTATTTCTTGTTATAGAACCATCTTCTTTTCTCAGAGCCATAATCTGTTTTCTTCCCTTACTGAGATGTCCCTTTGCTATCTTAAGGCTTTGGTTGTTTTCAATTGCTTTCCTCACTAGCTCACAGTTGAATTTCCTTACGTCTTCAGTGATACTTTTTCGTGCTGTCTTGCATAGCTCTATATATTCCACTTTGGAAGTCACATCTTCCTTAGTTGTCCTCATCTCTCTTCTTTTTTGCATCAACATTTTGGTTTTTCCTGATAATTTGTTCACATGCAACTTGTTCTTAGACCCAGCTAATTTTGTTGCTGTTTCCATAAGAGCTTTGGTTACTTTTCTGTTAACTTCCGAAATATCCACTTCTTCCGATGTTAGGCCTTCTAAAGCAGAGAATCTGTTCTTCAGTTCCAACTTGAAAGTATTATGGTGTTTTTTAAGGTTGGTTATGTCAATACATTTTGTTTGTCTTATGAGCTTGCCACGTTCCAGTTTAGTGTTGAGGTGCATCTTACATCTCACCAATCTATGGTCACTACCTGTGTTGAACTTGTTCAGCACACTGCAGTCTTCGACGGCAGATTTTTGTTACACATAATAAAATCAATTTCACTTGTCGTCCCAATTGGATGTCTCCATGTCCATTTCCTATGTGGCTTTTTTCTTGAAAAAGGAGTTCAAGATGAAAAATCCTTCTGCCTCTGCAAACTCAGCAGTATTTCCACGCTGGTTTCTGTTGCCGTGACCGAATTTACCTACTGAAGTTTCATTCTGTTGCCGGTGCCCTATTTTTGCATTGAAATCTCCCATAATTATCTTCAAGTGCTGCTTACCTTTATTATTTAGATGACGAATTTCCTCATAAAATTCTTCAATTTCTTCTTCAGGATGACTTGTGGTGGGTGCATAAGTTTGAATAATCTGAGCCTGGTATCTTCTCGATAGTTGGATAACGAGTCGTGCAGCTCTGTCAGAGGAACTTTCAACTTCTACCACTTTATCCTTCAGTTTCTTGTTTATTATAAATCCAACACCACTAGTCCTGCCAGTATCTGTCCCACGATAATAGAAGAGATGTCCACTTTTCAGTTCAATGAGATCTTCTCCTTTTCTCCTTACCTCACTTAGCCCCACGATGTCCCACTTGATCCTTTGTAGTTCCTCTTCCAATTCAAGAAGCCTTGAATCAGAAGATAGGGAGCGTCCGTTATAGGTAGCCAAGGTCAGCATCAAATGGCAGCCTAGTCCGGTCCTCCGGGGATTCTTAGCACCCTCTGCCTTCATGTCGCACTGGCCGCTGCCTTGGCCAGGTACATTCCAGCTGCCGGAGACTGAGGGCCAAGATTTAAGTTGTAGAGTCATTTTGGAGGTGTTTGGCCATAACTCACCACGCTGGCCAAGCGGGTTGGTGAGTGTGGGATAGCATTTCCTCTGATCCCGATGGTATAGTTATACCGCTATTGGCGGTCGTCAGAGCCCCTTTAGGTGGGAACAGGATGCACCACGAAGGCGGGGTTGACATTTGTCAGGAGGCTGTGATGTTACGCATCACCTGACCTTACATCCCCTGATAAGACCTGACCTTACATCCCCTCCTTACATTATATTGTACTATATATTTAATTTTCGTGAAACAAAATACATACATTAAATCTATTTAGTTGGCAAGCATGTGACCAATACCTAAATGCCATGGTTGTATACATTAGAGAGTAAAAGGCAACATTTTGTTACCCCCCCTGCATGTGGAAGTTCAGCTTTTCTTATCACTGCCCACTTTCATGCCTGGACAGCGTGTGTCCATTTCTGCCGGAGGCGTGGCCTCCATCCTGGCCCAGAGCTTCATTTGGAATGCGCAGCCGTACCAGTTTTGCCGGACACCAAGTTCCTTGGTCTGGCCGACAACCGTGCGCTCACTTTTTGCTCGCACATCCGGCGACCAAAGGCTTCCTGCGAGCTATGTCAATCTTTAAGATCCTTTCTTCAGTTTTGTGGGGTACAGAGAGGATGTCTTTATTTTGGATCTACCATTCTCTTATTTGGTCAAAGCTGGATTATGGTTGGATTCTGCGTGGCTGTGCGCGCCGTTCCATTCTCCAGCCTTTGGATACTATTCACCATCAAGCGCTGCGTCTTCATATGAGAGCATTTCGAACATCCCTGATTCCCAGCCTTTATGTTGATGCAAAAAAACCATCGCTAGAATTATGTCTTCTGCAGCTGTCTCTTCAATTTTACTTGAAGCTATAATCTCTTCCAGACCATCCTTTATACTAGGCAGTTTTTCACCTCCAGCATGCTCATTTGTTTGAGAACCAGTCTTCTTGTATCCCAACCTTCGGTCTTTGTATGGGGACTGTAGCTCGTGATGCAGGGCTCGACTTGTCTATCGTTGGAGAGACCAGGGGCTTTGAGGATCCCCCATGGCACCCTCTTGGTGTCATGGTCGATACCAGCTTTACAGGGTATGATAAGTCCTCAAACCCTGCATTCGTCTACCAGCAGTTCTTTGCTGAGCACCATTCCCTCAATTCTGACTACACTCCCATTTTCACTGATAGCTCTAAGATGGCTGGGTTTGTTGGATTCATGGCTGTCTGCGTTGATGTCTCTGTCGCTCGGATCCCAGCTGAGGCCACAGTGTTTTCGGCAGTGATGCATGCTGTGTATCTTGCCCTTCCACATGTTTAGTCGAGCACTCATCATTGAGCTACAATATATATGGATTCTTTGAGTATACTGCAGGCCCTCTCTTCAACTTCTGTCGACATCTCTGACCATCCTTTTTCTTTTTGGCGTGAGGCGGTTACTGCGTACCTTATTGCAGGCCGGTTTCCAGATAAAATTTTGCTGGATTCCCTTCCATGTTGGAATCTCAGGTAACAAGTGTGCTGATGTGACTACTAGATCTGCTTCCTCTTTGGTAATCACACCCAGGCCGCCACTGTTTCACCGGGATTTGCACTTTGTGATCGGTGATTATATCAAGCAAACGTGGCAGGATCATTGGGACCAACAGGTGGACAATAAACTGCATTGTATGAAACCAGTTCTTGGTGTCTGGAGTTCCTCGTGTCGCAGGAACCATAAGGAGGAAGTTATGCTCGCACGTCTCCGCATTGGGCATTGTCGTTTCACTCACCACTATTTGCTGTGTGATGACACTGCCCCTATGTGTGGGACGTGTGATGTATCTTTAACTGTTGTTCATATTTTGTGTTTGTGTCATTGTTTCATTCATCAACGCTCTCGTCATTTTCTTTTACCAATTCTACCAGACGACTCAGTGACTCTGAATCGTCTTTTAAATGATCAGTGTGACATGTTTTCTGTTTTATCATTTCTTCGTGTTACCGGCGTTTTTCATTTTGTGTAGCTTCTTTCTGTTTTATCGGCCTTTTGCACCTTTTATATCATGTTTTATCACATCATTGTTTATGACACCATTGTTAGATCTTTGTAATTGTTCTGATTTTGTTTCTTAAGTTATTTTATAATATTGCTTTTGTTACATTAATCATATGATTCTATGTACCGGTGTTGTTTTATAGTGCATTGTTTTATTGGCCTTTCCCACCGCTTGTTCTGTTTCATATTGTTATCTTTTCATGTTGTTTGTAACTTTTCAAACATTTGCTTTGGCGCTCTTTGGCCTTTCAAGACCCTTGCGCCACTAAACTCCAACTAGCCAACCAACCATCCATCACTATGTAAATATTTAACAATAGTAAATATTTTTTAACACTGTAACATAAGTTTTTATTGCTGTACATAAATCTTTTATCAATTAACATTAAAAAGAAATAATAATTACACAGAATATCAAACTTCTTTGTCATGTCCAAAGTAGTGAAAAAAACATGATGTTAAAAGGAAATATGGATAATTTATTCCGAGATAGCATTACATTAATTCCAAAGTTTAAAAAAAATATTGGAAATAGGATGGATGCACTGGCAGTGTCACGATCAAACTACCAACACATCAGTATGATTAGCTAAGCCTTACGTAAATCAGGAACATACTTTGATCACCACTACCATGCAGTAGACCAAGGCTTGTTGATCTACTATTATACAGGTTACTTGTATCTCTTAATTAGTCAGTATGCCCCAGAAAGCTGGTTAAATATTATTTGCACATTCAGAAATAAAAAAAATGTTGACATTCGTCATAAAAGCAGGTTGTGATGCAAAAAACAAGGACACTGTTTCTATAATCAGTAGAAATACCAAGACTTAAGTACACTTTGGTATCATGTGCCATCATTCAAACACATTTAGGATGTATAGATGAACAGTTTGCTTAGATTAATGTGTGGAGGGATATTTGCTTTTTAGATTTTGCAACTAATGTTTTTTAAGAGGTTCACTTGTAAATTTGAACTTATTGTATTTTTTAATTTTTATTATTATTTTTTTTTTGAAAGTTTTTTTAAGTGTTTTTTTTTTTTTACTTTTTGTTTTTTTCTGTGTTTTATCACTCTTGTTGCCATTTATTTATGAAATGCTTGTCTGTTTTATCTCAGCATGTAGTCACAAATGAACATGTCATGTCCATGGTTCGCAACACCATGTTAGCAGAAAATGAGGATCTTGCAAATTTAGAAGATGCTGAATTTGTGCCTAAGCTGACTAGGTCCAGAGTAAAAGCTCTTGATGGGAAAGAACAGGTATCGTAGCATTTCACACACATTTATTTCATTTCTGTTTCTCTATAAAACTAATGCTATCAAGAATATTCTTTGTTAATCGTGGCATGTTTTGTTTGTACATCTTCTATAAATAATTTCTTGTTTCTCTAAAGAAATTAATGCGTCAAAATGTGGAGGCAAGTATTTCAAGCTCTTATTCCAAAAGTAAAAATGGAAGACAAAGTATTTTTTTCAGAATAAGTTAAATCTTTGTTTGAAAAAACTCAGAATGAAGATTTTTCTTCCTGTCTCCCATTTCCATTTTTGGGATAAAAAGTTTGAATACTTATTTTCTTTTTAGTGTTTTTTAATCATCAAATATATTTTACTGTAAGATTATGGAGCTCTGATTTGTGTGTAGTTTTAGGTGTTATCCCTTAGATGTGTTCAAAAGTTCTACCTGTTTTTCATGATGCAAATTCCAAGTAAAGGATTTAAGTAACAAGTGCAATAACAGATGGCTCGTGTGATGGCCAAAATATTTTGAGGTGTAGGCTATAAAATGCAGGGTTGCCAGCCTACCGGGAAAATTCAGAAAATCCGAAAATAAGGCTAAAAATCAGGGAGCACTCATGAAGAAATAAAACTTTTAGCAAAAACCAGGAAAAAGTCAGGGGAAAAAATATATATAAATATATATATTCAAAGCAAACAGAATATAAATTCAAGCAACAGAATTTATATTTTGTTTGCTTTGAATATTTTATTGATTTCTTCCTTCATTGATTTAACTCCTAATAATTTTTTTGCATAATGTGTATGCAGTTACCATTCCCCTGCTAGCAGTGAGGAAAAGAAAATTCAATTTAGTTGTTGAATGTGGAAAACCCTAAAATTGTTGCAGCTATCTATTCTATATGGATGAATAATTGGAATGAGGAGGCATGTTGTTTAAGTCGGTGCATATTCGTAAATGTTTTGTGACTCGATCAAAGAGAAATGCTGAGCCATGAATTGGAAGGAATTTAATTGCTGTATTTTACTGACCAGCAGGAACACTGGATTGGAATGAGTGACATTTGGTTGGAGAGAAAAATTTAAACGCGACATTTTTTAAATGTTTCAAGCAGCAAAAAAATGGAGATGTTCCTTCATAGTTTATATGTTCCTGGTGCAAACAATAATGTGCTACGACATAATTCTGCACTTTATGTAATTAGCTTGATTTAGGGGTGCTGTGAAGAAATAAATTTTGCACTATGAATTGATGTAGCCAGCAATTAACTGAAATATACAATGATAGCTTTTTTCTTCTTGCATTGAATATATTGCATTATAGATGTGGCATTTAGGATGCATATGATCATGGATTTATACATAAATCTGTGAATTTTACCTGAAATTTCCCACAAAATTTTCTTTTGGAAATCCTGGAAAACTCATGGAATTTTTAAAGCTAATATGAGTGGCAACATTGAAAATAGTACCAAGTATGCAGGTGTATCTCATTTGTAACCAAGTCACTCATGGGTTAATATGTCAATCAATAAGGATTAGGCATTATTTGTTTTATGAGTTCAACAAAGGCAACAATGCAACTGAAGCATGCATGCAACATTTGTGAGATGTATGGCAAGAATGCTGTAGACGAAAGCACATGTCGCAGTTGGTTCTGTAAATTCCATGAAGGAGACAGAAGCTGCAGAGATCAACCACGTTCTGGGCATCCATCGACCTTTTCATCGTGTCTTCAGGTTCATTGTCATTAGATTTGTTTTGCTGTTGTGGACGCAATCTGAAGACATTGCTTGCTGAATCCCATTTGTAGATCTTCACGTGTTCCCGTTTTAAGAAATTTGAAGATTGAAATGATATCATTTTGAAGATTGATATAATTTCAATCTTCAAATATCTTAAAACTGGAACATTTGAACAGCTGCAAATAGGATCTGGCAAGGAATGTATTCAGATTGTGGCCACAATAACTAAACAAATCTAATTCTGATGAACCTGAAGACAAGATGAAAAGATCATTGGTGCTCATAGACTGGTGATCATCTACCAGAGCTTATATAAATAAAATTCAGCAATAAAAGTGTTCAGATTATTGCCACAACAGCTATTCGAATCTAAAGGTAATAGGCCTGGGAACAGCATGAAAAGATCATTAGTGGTCATTGCTCAGGAACATATCTGGTAAGCCTAATCTTGTATTAATAGCTACTGAAATTGAGGAGATAAAAATATTACCAAGCAATGCTTATTTATTTCTTTGTGGAGCTAACCTCTGAATCTCTAGAGTACAGCTTAGTGATGCGCAGGGCTTGACAAATATGTTCTAGATCTAGGAGCCAGCTCCAAAATTTAGGCCCCAGGTGAAACGAAGTCAATAACGCATGAACAAAAACATGTTTGGTTATGACGCTATAATGGAAAGCGGTAAACCATATTTGTTGTCATTTTTTTTCTTTTTAGCCAAACCACTTATTACAAAATAAAGTTCCAATTTGCTTCATAATTTTCTTTTTCCATTCTTTCAGTAGATGATATCAAAAAAATATAAAATTTCAGATTTTGATTTTATTAAAATACTATTTGCAGATGTCATATTTTGTACATGTTAATTCAAAGTACCATATTTTTCTTCCTCGTATAATCTGTAGACCATAAAATTCAGAAAAAACTTTCCTTCGTGAGATCTGCAAGGGCGTATAATCCAAAGGCTGTGAAAAAAAAAAAAAAGACAGTCCATATTTGCCAACATGGGCAATAGCCTTGTTACGAATAACTAGTATTGTGTGGCATACATAGACAAACGTAATTATAAATACACCACACTGTGAATACTCGAGACGCAATTAGCGTATTAAATCCGTTTATTTTTGCGGCGTAGTAAGTACAAAGATTCGCCAAGCTTTCGCACTCCACTGGGAGGCTTTCTCAAGGCAAAGGTAGACATAAAAATGCAGGGAATCGGAACACGTAAGGAACAAAAACGATTTTTGAAAATAACGCGAGTGACATCACAAGCGTATTACACAAATTTTCATCACGCAATTATACGGTGTGTCGTGATGCATTTCCGTCTTTTAATAACGCATGCCAAGCTCTTGGTAGTTCAGTAGAAACTACACTGCTGGCCACCCAAAATGCAACACCAAGAAGGAAGCATCCGATTGGTCTGAAATTCGCAGCATGCGTCGCCCGCGAGAGGACATGCAAACGATTAGCATTGCACAGCATATGCAAATCATGTGCGCCTGGCACGCCACCGAGAAGCACTATAAGAAGGGTGCACAAAAGGCAGGGTGGAAGTGTGTTGTGCTGCCGGACCTGTGCGTGGGAAGCTTCCTGATGCCGCGTCGCAGAATATGGCAGTCATTCCAGCACGTTTCGGAGTTCAATAGAGGACGAATAGTGGCTTATCACGACAGCGGTTTATTGTACCGAGATATCGGCGCCCGTGTGGGACGACATCCAGCCACAGTGAGGCCAGTATGGATTCGGTGGGTGCAGGAGGAACAGGCGGACCAACGTGAGCGATTGTCGAAGCCGCGGCACACCACCGAACAAGAGGACCGGCATGTTGTGCGGCGGGCATTGACGGCTCGCACCGCCACGTCACGAACGTTAACGCAGGAATTAAGGTGTGTTGCGCAACAACCTGTGTCAGCACGTACCGTTCGACGTCGTCTGCAGGTGCGGGGACTTGTCGCACGGCGCCCGTTGCTCCGATTACCATTGACGTTACACCACCGGCGAGTGCGGCGGCAGTGAGCCATTGAACGCCGCTCCTGGACTACAGAATGGCACAACATTGTCTTCTCCGACGAATCCCGCTTCTGCCTGCAACACCACGATGGTTGGATCTGCGTGTAGCGGCACTGCGGCGAGAGACTGTATGACGCCTGCATTATGCAGTGCCATACCGGTCCGTCGCCTGGCGTTATGGTTTGGGGTGCAATTGGATATGACACCTGCAACCCTCTAGTACGCATCGCCGGTACACTCAACAGCCACCGCTACATATCCGACGTTTTGGAGCCTGTAGTCACCCCTTACCTGCAGGACCTGCCAGTGGCCACGTTTCAACAGGACAATGCGCGCCCGGACGTGGCACACATCGTGCAATAATTCTTCACGGCCCACCTGGTGTCACTGCTGCCGTAGCCCACCTGTTCTCCCGATATGTTGCCCATCGAACACATCTGGTCGCCGATCGGCAACCAAGTGGCCCGGCAAGCACCACCCGCGGCTACGCCTGATGAGCTGTGGCAACGTGTGAAAGCAGCCTGGACTGACATACCCCAAGCCCACATCCAAAGCCTCTTTCTTTCGATGCCGCGGCGTGTAGCAGTCGTTATTGCCAGCCTTGAGGGCCACACGAACTATTGATGTCTGCGTGTTCCGCAAGTCGCACGGGCCTGTAAGCTCAATCGTTTCATCTTTGTATCTGCTGTTATGTGTCCAGTAAATCTGGCTCTGCTATCTCGCATCCTTCTTGGTGTTTCATTTTGGGTGGCCAGCAGTGTATATCATTACACGCTAGTTTGCTGGATAGGATTTAGACTGTTTCCCTGATGGCAGTCTCTTTAAAGTTCGTGTATGAGGCAATTCTTCTAATACTATTCGATAGAGGAGCGGCCGAGGAATGCATGACTTCTCTGGTGAGGGCTGTATTCTGCATGTCCTGTTTGACACTTTGCATGTGCTCTTGACATCTAGTGTCCAAGGATCGCTTTGTCATTCTGATATATATCTTTTCCGTGTTGTTAGGATATACCAACGGTATAGCGTACAGATCTGCCTTTTCTTTCTCACACTGTCTCTCCTTGCAACTTGATATCATATGTGATAACGGAGTCTGGTACTTCAGTGCTGTCAATATGTTGTATTTACGTAATAAATTCTTTAATCAGTATGTAAAACCTGGAACATACGTGATGGTTCCTGCGAATCTCTCTGTCTTACTAGGTGGTTTTTTTTGGGGTTTTTTTTTTTTGTCTACCATTGCCTTGAGAAAGCCTCCCTGTGGAGTGCGAAAGCTTGGTGAATCTTTATACTTACTACGCCACAAAAATAAACGGATTTAATACGCTATTTGCATCTCTTGAGTGTACATAGACTATTTTACAAAATGATCATCTCCTTGTAAAAAACAAATATGCGCCCCAACAAAACGTTACAACAAACAAGGACTAACAAAACAAACTTAACACGTGTGAAACACAAAGTTCATTCCTCGGTGAGGGCATGATTGTGAGATTTAAGCTTGAAACTTCCACCGGAAAAAATCTGTGAGATGCGTTCAGAATTCCACAGTGCTTGACAGACAAGAAATCCAAGCAAGTGAATGCGCAGTGCATGAACTTCCTCTTAGAATGATCATGCCGCCTCTAAAATTGCAGTTTAAGACAAGATGATATCAAAGAAAGGGGGGGAAGCTGAACATTTTAACTGGTGAAAAATCAAAACAGACAGCAAGAATGTGGACTGCTGTCAGTTTGTCTTTTGCTGACTCTGCAACTTCACAGCATCCATTGCTTAATTTTTCTTTCTGCTGATATCATTTTCTCCGTGCTTCTTCATTGTCGCTTTTCTTTCTTTTCTTGTTTTTTATGCGCTCTGATAACAACCATCAGCCTGAGGATCAAAAGCACGTGATATCAAAGCTTCAACTATTTCAGATAAATGTTGTAACTTTGGGAATGTTAATACTTTTGAACACCATGCATCAATTTTTACCAATTTTCCAACTTCCGTTTTCAGGTATTTCCTTCTTCCCTTATCAGGATTAAATGAAAAAGCTTATGGGGGCGGGGATAATTAACAGCACTGGAAAGTGGGAATAAAGTGCGCGCGCGCGGGGGGGGGGGGGGGTAGTGATTATAGGAAATCCGTTCGACTTCCGGTTTTGGAAATTTTTCTCCTATTTTCCAGCTGAAATACAAAAATTTATGCAGTAAAATTATACTTAAAAATACTGGACACTGGCAACATTGCGAGAAAAAATAAATTACGATTACGGAAAATATCTGAACTCCGTCGACTTTCCGTTTTCGAAAGTTTCGTAAAGCTAGAATTCCGCTTTCCGACCCCAAATTCTGTTTACTTGTGCATCGATCTGAGTGGCCAAAATAACGAAAAAAATGGAATCTCTCGAATTTGCGGAGGAATCTCATGCCTGAAGATTAGGAGGAAATGTTTGCAGCGTCTAACTTCGTTTCCGCAAATTCTTGCCTGCAGTTTCAAGCAGTAATACAAACATATCTGCCATAAAATGATATTTAACAAGAATACTATACACAAACGCAACATCTGGAGAGAAAAAATTACGATTAGGGCAAATTCTTTTTACTCCATTTAACTACTGTTTTCGAAAGCTTTGAAACACGAAATACCGTCCCCAGACGGAAAATGACACACCCTTCAAATTCTCTTCAGTTTTGCATCAATCTTGAAAACAATCTAAATGATGACGACGAGAAAAAAAAATAAGAAAATTGGAGAATTCTGCGAATCCGCTTAAGGATTTTATGTATATCATAAAATAATAGCAAAATAATATTTTTTTAAATGAAATGAAAATTCGTAGAATCCGTAGTTTCGAGAGTGAGTTCGGTAGTCAGACAACTAATCCGTAGAAACTTCGAACATTCCTTAGTAATTGGCATGTATGAAAGTTGTGCAATCCGCATTTATCATGTTAATTGTGAATCGTAATTTCCGACAGAAAACTGCGATTCACAGGACCGAATCAGAAATCCAATGATGTAAGAAGGAAATGATTGTCTTATTTAAAAAGTAACTGTATTTTTGATGTACTTTTGTGTTACTTTTAAGTAAATAAATAGCTCAAATTGATAGCTGTTGTAGCATTACCGTAGTTCATTAGTTATACTAAGCACTAAAAAATCTGTTGAAGTTGCAGGCAGTCCATAGCATTGTGTTATTTCTGAATACTGAAAAAAAATACTTAACTAGTACCAAAACTAGGCAATACGATTCGCAGAATGGTTACATGCTACGGAATAGCTCTGCAGGATTCCCGAGAGTCACAGATTCTCACACCACCTAGGCTTCCGCACGAGCAAATAGTAACACCTTCCTTGCGTCATATTTTCTGTCAAAATGCTTCTAAGTAAAATATATATATATATCATCATCATCATCATCAACCATTACCAATCCACTGCTGGATGAAGGTCTCCCCAAGTTTCCTCCACAACGGTCTGTCTTGTGCCAGTCTCCTCCATGTCACTCCCGCATACTTTCGAATTTCGTCTAACAATCTCCCATGTGGTCTTCTTCTGGGTCTTTTCCTGTCCCTTGGAATCCAATCAAAAATTTCGGCTGTCCATCGATGGTCTGTCCTTCTGGCAGTATGTCCAGCCTATTGCCATTTCAGGGATTTAACTCTGATCATGATGTCTTCCACTCTTGTCATTTTTCGGATCCACGAGTTCCTCTTCTTATCTCTCCTGGTTACACCAAGCATGCACCTCTCCATGCTTTTTTGAGTTGTCTGCAGTCTTTGTATGTCTCTTTTAGTTAAGGTCCACGTCTGCTCCATACGTAAGCACGGGAAGGATGCATTGATCAAACATTTTTCTTTTAAGACATAATGGCATATTGCTCTTGAAAATTATGCTGTTTCTTCCAAAAGCTCTCCAGGCAAGTTTTGTACGCCGATTAATTTCTTCATCAATGTGACCCTCACTTGATATCTGCTGTCCGAGATAAATGTACGTGTGTGTATCTCCAGCTTTTCTCCATCAATCGATAAATCTTCATTTCTTGTAAAAGCATTGAACATCACTTTTGTCTTCTGAAAGTTCATTTTTAATCCCACTTCTTTACTCTCGTCAGCAAGTTCTTGGATCATACTCTGCAGTTCTGATGGGGTAGTTGCAACAATGACTACGTCGTCAGCAAAACGAAGGTGAGTTAGATAATCTCCATTAATCTTTATCCCTTTGTTTTCCCAGTTCAGTGATTGAAAGACAATTTCCAATGTGGCATTAAAGAGCTTCGGAGATATGGTGTCACCTTGTCTCACTCCCTTTTCAATTTTTATGTGTGTTGTATTTTCAAACAGCCGAATCTTTGCACTTGCATTTTCATAGATGTTATTAATGATATTAATGTATGCATCTTCAATACCGCAGGATTTCAGAGTCATTGTAACTGCTGATGGTTTCACCGAATCAAAGGCTTTTTCATAATCGATAAAAGCCATGCACAATGGAAGTTCATATTCCCTCGCTCTTTCAATTAGTTCTCTCAGTACGTGGATATGATCTATTGTGCTGTAGCCACTCCTGAATCCAGCCTGTTCTCTCGGTTGAGCCATGTGCAGTGTTACCTTCAAACGGTGTGAAAGAACTTTGGTGAAGATTTTATAAACCACTGATAGGAGACTGATAGGTCTGTAGTTCCTGAGATCCTCAATGTCACCTTTTTTATGTAGCAGGATCATTGTAGCATTGTTCCAATCCTCAGGAATCTTTCCTTCATTAAGGCATCGAGTGAAAATTTGGGCGAGTACTGTTTTGATTTCTCCACTTGCTTCTTGTATGTCTATAGTAATTCCATCTTCTCCTGGAGCTTCTTGATTGCATGTGCAACTTCTGCTGGAAGGACTGGAAGAACTCTGGTACTGGTACCTTCCATGATGTCTGGAGTACATGTATCATCCCTTTCATATAATTTGGAGTAGAAATCTTTCACTCTTGTCAAAATTTTGCCTCTATTTCTTGTTACAGAACCATCTTCTTTTCTCAGTGCCATAATCTGGTTTCTTCCCTTACTGAGATGTCCCTTTGCTATCTTCAGGCTTTGGTTGTTTTCAATTGCTTTCCTCACTAGTTCACAGTTGAATTTCCTTACGTCTTCAGTGATACTTTTTCGTACTGTCTTGCATAGCTCTATATATTCCCCTTTGGAAGTCACATCTTCTTTAGTTGTCCTCATCTCTTCTTTTTTGCATCAACATTTTGGTTTTTCATGATAATTTGTTCACATGCAACTTGTTCTTAGACCCAGCTAATTTTGTTGCTGTTTCCATAAGAGCTTTGGTTACTTTTCTGTTAACTTCAGAAATATCCACTTCTTCCGATGTTAGGCCTTCTAAAGCAGAGAATCTGTTCTTCAATTCCAACTTGAAGGTATTATGGTGTTTTTTAAAGTTGGTTATGTCAATAGATTTTGTTTGTCTTATGAGCTTGCCACGTTCGAGTTTAGTGTTGAAGTGCATCTTACATCTTACCAATCTATGGTCACTACCTGAGTTGAACTTGTTTAGCACACTGCAGTCTTTTACGACGAATTTTTTGTTACACATAATAAAATCAATTTCACTTGTCGTCCCATTTGGATGTCTCCATGTCCATTTCCTGTGTGGCTTTTTCTTGAAAAAGGAGTTCAAGATGAAAAACCCTTCTGCCTCTGCAAACTCAACTAGAGCATTTCCACGCTGGTTTCTATTGCTGTGACCGAATTTACCTACTTGAAGTTTCATTCTGTTGTTGTTGCCCTATTTTTGCATTGAAATCTCCCATAATTATCTTCAAGTGCTGCTTACCTTTATTATTTAGATGACAAATTTCCTCATAAAATTCTTCAATTTCTTCTTCAGGATGACTTGTGGTGGGTAGATAAGCTTGAATAATCTGAGCCTGGTATCTTCTCGAGAGTTGGATAACGAGTCGTGCAGCTCTGTCAGAGGAACTTTCAACTTCTACAACTTTATCCTTCTGTTTCTTGTTTATTATAAATCCAACACCATTACTTCTGCCAGTATCTGTCCCACGATAGTAGAAGAGATGTCCACTTTTCAGTTCAATGAGATCTTCTCCTTTTCTCCTTACCTCACTTAGCCCGACGATGTCCCACTTGATCCTTTGTAGTTCCTTTTTCAATTCAAGAAGCCTTGAATCAGAAGATAGGGAGCGTCCGTTATACGTAGCCAAGGTCAGCATCAGATGGCAGCCTAGTCCGGTCCTCCGGGGATTATTAGCACCCTCTGCCTTCATGTCGCACTGGTCGCTGCCTTGGCCAGGTACATTCCAGCTGCCGGAGACTGAGGGCCAAGATTTAAGTTGTGGAGTCATTTTGGAGTGGTTTGTTTGGCCATAACTCACCACGCTGGCCAAGCGGGTTGGTGAGTGTGGGATAGCATTTCCTCTAATCCCGATGGTATAGTTATACCGCTATTGGCGGTCGTCAGAGCCCCTTAAGTGGGAACAGGATGTACCACGAGAAGGCAGGGTTGACATTTGTCAAGGAGAGGCTGTGATGTTATGCATCACCTGACCTTACATCATATATATATATATGTGTGTATATTCTTACAATCTCTTCGCGGTCTTGTATCTCGCTGTTATGTTGCTTTTTTTCTGTTAAAAAACGCTGCACCGTTTTTTTTTCTTATTTTCTTTACAGGTGTCCACAGTGCCTAAATTTATAACTTTTAATAGATAGATAATCTGTGGATTATACAACAGAAATAATGGTATTTACTGCAAATTACGAAATCTCGAGTAAGAAGGAAATTAGGCGCCACAGCACAAATTTTGGGTACCTGGCGCCTGGGATTTGTCGAGCCCTGGTGATATGTATGTGTGTATTCCCTATCAAAGCAGGAATTATGTGTAGAACGGAATAATAGAAGTATACAAATAATTCAAAACCTTATGTAATAATACCATGTATTTGTTGCATGATGGGTTACGACCTAAACGCAAAATTCATGTAGTAATCCAATCAGGCCTGTTACCCATCAAGAGGGGATTTAGTATGTCAGCTGGGAGAGGTGAACTCAAAATAACTTTCAGCAGATGTTAGGGAAATTGTAAATTTTAAAAGAAAACAGCAAAATATGTGTGAAACAGGAATTACAGTCAGTTCAGTCATGTCTGATTGCTGTGTTAATTATCATGACATATTGGCCACATATTATGAGAATAATATTTCTTCCACACTGTATACCTGAACTGGAAATTTACTGAACAACGCTAGATGGCAGCAGAATTTGCTTTGATTAAGAATGCGGTTGGAGGATATTTTGATGCTCTTAACCCTCGGATACTTGTGACATGCTCTGATGGTAATCGGGAGATGCAGGTTCGATTCCTGCTCCACGGCTATGAAATTTTCGAATTTTCTGATGTGATTGATATTATGTGTGAAACAGTAATTACAGTCAATTCAGCGATGTCTGATTGCTGTGTTAATTATCATAAATTAATTACACTTGGAAAAGTTACCTTCCATTACTGGAAAAGGTATCGAAAAGTCTGAATTGCAATAATTTACAGGAGTAAAAATTTTATTCAAAAAGAGCCAAAATTAAATTTAAGGACTTTTCTGGAAGTTTGAGGGGAAATAAGAAGAAAAATGCTCATTTAAGGAGTTCTTAAATTCCATGAGACATATGATCCCTGCTTGGTACACATTTCAAAACTCCAAAGTGCAAAGTAAGATCATTTGACTTGCTATCATGCCAAAGTACCAGCATTAATGGAATAAAATGATATATATTGCAATAATACATGACAGAGGAAAGTTCCTTAATACAGGCCATTGTTCGCTAATGACCATCCCAGGTTTCAAGCAGATAATGCGCCCATGCATTGTGCGAAACGTTTCATGTTGTGATGTAATTATGACCACCTCAATCTCCAGAGTGCAATATTATTGAACATTTGTGGGAATATCTGAAGTGAAAAGTTAGACCACACTTTCCTCTTCCAACATCACTGGCACAGTTGAGGCATATTTTACAGGGAGAATGGTCCCAAATTCCATAATCATATGTGCATGATTTGTATGAGCCTATTCCAAGTAGAATTGTTTCTGTTCTGAAGGGCCAAGGTTGGCCTACAGCTTATTTTTAAAAAGTTCTCCACAAACAGTGTTTCCATTATTTTGCTGAACTCCTGTATGTATTCAATAATTTTGCTAATATTAATATTAAAATGTTTTTTATTTTCTCTCCTCAGAGTTTTTTGCCTGGTGACAATCCAGTCAAGTTTAAAAATGGGGTAATTACTCCTGTGAGAAAACTACTGCCAAAATCTGAGTGTACTTCGGATGAGGATGATACTCTTGAACTGCAGGTAATATCTGAAATATCCAACAGAAGTTGTGTTTTAAAAACAGTTTTACAGATTATGTAATATTGCTAATCGCTGTTTTCAGAAATTTAAAGTAGGAAAACGATGTGATAAAGGTACAGGCAATCTGAAATTTATTTTATATTTTCTGACCATGTCAAGTCAGATTTTATTTCTAAACTTCACATGAATATAGCATTGAGTGGGTTAAAATCTATTTTGTTTCACCTTATAGTATTGTAACTTTCTTTTTCTTCATGCATAGCTTTTCCCATCTGTCAAAAAGTTAATTCAGTGAAAGAATACTTATGGTTTCTTAAATCTAAAAATGAACCCATGATTTTCTTTGAATTTAACTAGCTTCTTCTAATCATATAGAAAATTTTACTCATTTTAAAAGGTATTTAAAGGTAATATGGAATATCTGAAACTAAAGATACACTGGTGTTCAAAAATTAAGGACGAAGAGGAGAAATTAGCATAACAGCGGAACGAGAAGGCAGAACGTTCCGAAAAACCACTCAGGAGATAGACTAGGGTCCGGTACGGTAGGGCATGCGCATATATGCTGCATGACGTGGGGGGGGGGGGTCAGAAGGGTTTTATAAAGCACATGGGCAGTGTACGCTTAGCAATTCGGTGAAAGCTATTGCACGGTGTACATCGGTTTGAACGGCATCGAGTTGTTGCCACTGTGTGATATGGCCAACAGGCAATCCAGTAGACGACATCTGGATGACTTTACCCAAGGTCGCATCATTAGGAAGTTGGAAGAAGGTCGAAGTGTAGCTAGTGTGGCCGAGGAGTTCGAGATCGCTCACAGCATCGTTTCACGAGCGTGGGGAGCATTTCAAACGACAGGAACAGCTGTCCGAAAGTTTAGCAGTGGTCATCCTCAAGCAACCACGGTGGCGAACGACCGGTATATTGTTCTACAGGCGAGAAGAGACAGACGGCAGACAGCGGGAGAAATCGCAAGGCACATGCAACAGACAACTGGACGTCCGTTATCGCATTTTACCGTGGCCAGGAGGCTGCACAAAGGGGGTCTATTTGCACGACGACCAGTACGGTGTGTGCCATTAACACCTGCTCATCAGAGACGGCGGTTTCTGTGGTGCCAGGAACACAAGAACTGGACACGTCAGCAATGGGGTTGAGTTCTCTTTACGGGTGAGAGCCGATTTAGCCTGACTAGCGATTCTGGACGTATACACATCTGGAGAGATCAGGGAACGTGCAATCACACCTCCAACATCATTGAAAGGGACCGGATTAGAGGTGGCGGAGTTCTCATTTGGGGCGGTATCGTGCTTGGTAGCTGTACTGACCTCCACATCTTGCAAGGAAGTTCAGTCACTGGTGTCCGCTATTGTACCGAGGTTCTCCTGCCTCACATGCATCTGTTTAGAGGTGCTGTGGGTCCTGAGTTTCTCTTCATGGACGACAACGCTACACGTCATCGTACAGTGGCTGTCGCAGAGCTGTGGGAGAGTGAAGATATTTAACGCATGGATTGGCCCGCAAGGTCCCCGGACCTAAATCCAATCGAACACGTGTGGGGCCTTCGCTCGTTACCAGCCGCCAGCAACGATTCCGCAGCTGCGATTGGCGCTACAAGAGGAATGGGTAGCGATGCCTCAACAGCTCCTTGACAACCTCGTCCTCAGCATGGACAGACATTGTAAATCCTGCAACGCAGTCAGGGGTGATCATATCCCTTACTAAAGACTGGATTTTTCTTGGCAGCCGCCTGTCACATGGACGCTTCTGTCTTCTGTCCAGTTGTACTTGAAGCTACCTTTTCAATAGAGTGCCTTTGTATCCTTTGGATTCCTTGTTCGAACGGTTTTGCTCACTTGTCCCATATTCTTACATCTTGGGAATCTTATGGTATGATTTGAGTTGATGTGGAGCACTTCTGCACGACGTTACATTAGAAAAACCGTCTCGTCCTTAATTTTTGCATGCCAGTGTAGTAGTTTTTTTTTTAGAGTGTTGCTGTTTTAGTTGCTAGCAAAAGAAGTTATTTTAGAAGTTTGTGGTGGATAAATCTGTATTTGTTTCTCCATCTGTTTGTTTATTTGTTTATAAGAATGAGATCAGCCAGTTTGCGAGAGTCTTTTCACATTGTTGGATGTTATTAAAACTAAAAACTACTAAAAATTTCCAAATCCACTTAGATAAGCTCTTATAAACAGAAACATAGCCTGCACTCATAACTGTGAAAACTTGGCTGTCCACATAAATTATAATTACTGCATTAAATTGACATAAATCTGTTTGGCACATGAAGTATGAAAAGCCAGACTGAGCATTAGAATTTGGGTGTTTCCTTTTCCATAAATTAATTTTATGGTCCAGTCAAATAAAATACTATAGGTTGAAAATGTAATGGAGAAAAAATGTGAAATGGCATGTGCCACTAATAATATTGTAGAAAAACACAGCAATAGAACTAATAATGCTGCAGAAAAACTGGTGTTTTTATTCATTAAACTGTATAATTTCTTGCACTATTTTTTCAAAAAATAGTTTTTAATATCTGAGTTCTGTGTGTTTATGCTTGTAGCCATATCTCATAAAATGACAAGTGGGAATAAAAAGTTAAGAACCCCTGTTCTAAACTACATGGCTAAATATAAAGTTTATTTCATGAAAATAAAACATAAAAAAGTCTTGAGCCTTATATCCAAAAAAGTATTATAACATTTAAATATATATGAACAAGAAGGCCAGCTCAAGCTGTCGGGACCTTCCAAATACAAAGGGCACAGCAAAACAAAGTATGAAAAAGTCCATTTCCTTATTATTGTAATTTTAATGTTTTGTGAAGATAATGAAACTTAAGCCCATTGAATTTCCATAGAAGTGATAGCATGTTGATGCACAATAACTTTTGTAACTTTTACATTCATTTCTTGAGAAGCATAAGTGACATCACATCCCACATCCATGCACATGAATTTTCTGTCAGTTTTACATTTTTTTGTGAATAGCCTCCATGAAATGTTGAGAAGAATTTTTACTAAGAAAAACATATTTGTGGATAATCTCAAAAAAGGGTGGCACGGAGAAATTAAGGAAAGGGAAATCTTTAAATATCTTATTTTTGTACTGTAAAAATTATGTTTTTGTGTATTGTTGGTAGTGTTTACATCGGTAAGTTTCTGGAATTGTAGGGATGCAAGTTCAGTAAACTTCTCCAGTGTGTGGTAAAAAAATTTAAGAATAATTTAAAATTGAAGTACTTGACTTTCTTTTTGAAATGTGCTGATTGCAGTACATACAGCAGAAAATTAAGTAAAGATTAAGTATTAAAAAACTTCAATGTTTTTCTTTGAAGCGACAAAACTTCTTTTTCATTATACATTTAGTAGTCAGCTTTTGTGATATTATGTTATTTTATATTTATAGAAATCGATGAAATTTATTTTGTGAACTCTGTAGTCCTTTTCAGCAAATGGAATTTTATCATGTTTTCTGAACACTCCCAATGCTTTTGCATTTAAATGTTCTGTAGTATTTTAAACTTAAGGCACACAAAGGTTTTTGTAGTCTGTTCTATATTGCCTTTATGTAAATTTCCAGTTCCTCATGATTAAGTGTCCTTTTGGGGATACAAATGTATATGTTGAAAGTGTTGCATATGCTCAATTTTAAATTTAAACTAAATTGCATTTTATTTTATTTCTCAGTGTTAATACTTTTCTAAGAAGTCCATGGTAAAAACATACAGTGCAACCTGCTTATTGCAAGCCTGTATTTAATGAGATCCCAGATTTAACAAGTAAAACAGGACATTTTATTTGGTATAATATCTAAATCAAACCTAATTTGATCATTTTGAAGGAACAAAATTTGATTAAATCCCAGGATTTTTAACAAGGGAGAGAAAAGCTAAGATTATCACTTTTAAACAGCAAAGTAACAAAATTTAATGAAATTCCATTTTTAACAAGACAAAGGAAATCTGCTGCATGCTGTCCTGGAAGGAAGGAATAGAAATTGTGACATATACAGGAACAAACTTTGACAGCACAGGTAAATCTTGGTACACTAGTGAAAAAATGTAGATAGAAAAGCAATTGAGAGGGTGTTGTACATCAAATGCTCAACAAGTGGGTTGTGCAAGAGACCCTCTCTGCCACCCACTCCAAGAGGCTGTGCTTTAGAAGTACCTTTTTTTTTTTTAAATGTTTCCAAATGATGTATGCTTCAGGGTTCACTGCTACTTTGTATAAGTACAAGTCCAATTGTTATGGATATATTATGTAAGCATATATGCATATTTTTACATAGTTGGATTTTTCACCCCAAAATAGATTTAGAGATAGTATTTCCACCCCTCCTGAGCTCTTAGTCATAAGTGGGTTGTACTCAGTTTAGTTGATTTTCAACTAGATCTGGTTGATTTGGTGCAACACTTGGTTGGTAAAATTGTGATTTAGTTTATATGAAATCTGGTTGACTAACCAAAAAATTTAGATTACGTTATCTTCCATGGAAATGCAAGTCCGAAAGAAGTATATTTTTGTTAAATAATGTAGACAATAAAGTGTAAACTTGAAATTTTCATAGTTTATATTCCGCTTCAATCGCAAAGACGAATACAAATTGCAGCAGTGGAGATTTATAATAATATTCAGTCTGGAAGATAAATGTGATTTCCATTTATTAAAATTTACATAACTATGTGTATCGGTATGTAGAATTCCAGATTATCACTCCAAGGAAATAGATTTGATTACCAGAAGAAAAAAAATTGAAGGGCTGTGTTTTTACATCTGATGTATATATTTCTTTTCTCCAAACCTCTAAAGCTAGCAAGCTGCAGAAAATGACAGAATAGCCATTAAATCTTGCAATGAGGGATAGAGGAGAGAAAAATCTTTTTTAGCATTTTGTTTTGGAAAAAAATGGATGAAGGAAATCAAGTTTCTGTGAGCGTGCATGTGATTGGAAAGATCAAAAGACAGAATGCCATGAAGACAATAAATTGTGTACTTATATTTACTTAATTTTCGTGAAATTAATTTCTTATTAAGAGTATCGTACTTCTTCCTTCAATTGTCCTGTCTGATTTGGGTTGATTTTTAGTTGATTTTCCCATTAGAGTTAGTTGATTCTCAGCTAAGGGGGTGGCAGCACTGGTTGTACTGTATTTGCAGTGATAAAAAATGTTGACAAAAACAGCAAAATTTAAAAATAGTGCATTTATCATTCTCTCAGCATGCTGTTTTTCAGCTGTTAAGTAGTTTGTGCTGTGATTTCTGCTGTTTTTTTATGAGTTTATAAGGAACTTTCTCTTTCATCACTCACTCTGTATATTTACAACTTATGATATAAAAGAATTAACGTGATATTGGTCAAATTCAAATCTCAGTAGGAATTATAGTAGGTAACTCACATTCCCTTCTTAACATCAGTAGGAAAGGAACATAGGCTTATGGATTCCCCTGATGAACCCACTGAATGGGAACAGCAGAATATTTTGTGATAGCATTTGGCTTAAGTTTCAGAATACACCTGAGTATGACTTCTATTGAGTCACCAATTTATTTGGACATCCAACCTAGTAATGTGCTGGACCACCTTTGGCCATCAGAAGAGCAGTAATTCTGCTCGGCATCAGTTTAATAAATACACAGTTGACGTGGATTAGAAACATCAAATAGAAGTCATCACTCTTTCCACGTTTATAAGCGAGTCACAGAAAAATTCTCATCGGCCGTCACCAGGAATCGAACCCAGGTTCTTCCAGTTACGCGCCGGACATACTTCCACTGCACCATAGCGGCCTCAAAATTCTACAGACTCGCATACGACAAACTGCCAAACACCTGGCAGGTTACATCTTTGGAGCCCGCACAATGCTGGGGATTCACCAAAGATGAACAACAGCAACTGAACAAATAACTAGAAGGCGAATGAATAATAAATACACAGTTGACGTGGATTAGAAACATCAAATAGAAGTCATCACTCTTTCCATGTTTATAAGTGAGTCACGGAAAAATTCTCATAGAGAATTTTCTGAAATAATTTTTCTGTGACTCACTTATAAACGTGGAAAGAGCGATGATTTCTGTTGTATATGATGGTATTATGTATAAAAAAATTTGGAGCTCGAGATATGACTACACGCAAAGATATTGCAAGCACAAACTGTCAGAAAAAAAAAAAAAAAAAGAACACTTCAGAGTTTTTAGAATGAGGTCAAATGATGACTTCATCTTATCACCATGTGTACCCAATAAAATTGTCGTACACATGGTGATAGGATGAAGTCATCATTTGATCTCATCCTAAAAATGCTCTATGGGATTGACAACTTGGAACTGAGGTGTCAATTGAAGCAGAGAAGAGTTTTCAACAAGCTCCTGAAACTTCTGTGATATTAGTGTGGGCTTTGTGGTATGATATATTTTCCTTCTGGAAACATCCATCATTCTTGGAAGGTGGATACTTTGAGCATGACCATGATCAAACGAATTTGATCAAAAGCGATGTTTCAATTTTGGGGCATCCAAGCATAGGTCCATTCCAATCAAGAGGCTTTAAAGTCTCCCATAAAAACATAGCCCACAGTGTGTTACACTGCATCCACCTGCCTGGAGAGTTGTGACTGTACTAAATGCCCCTTCAGTAACACGTTGAAGTTTTAGCAGTATGTATGAATTACTACAGGGAATGTTCCCATTCACTTGATTATTTAGCCATAAGTGATGAGGCAACGATACACGACATATCAACTTATTTTCACTAAATGGTCCGCTAGTTGTACCAAATTGGCCACTCAGTATATGATGCAAATGCAAAACCAGAAGATAGCTGTAACACTGCTAATGCTCTCAACTATCGGTATACCATTACAGAGTCATATATCTTTTCAAAGAGTTTTTGTTTTCACTTACTTTGTATTCTCAATATACACTGAAAGCACAATTTATTATACATTTTGCACCTCCATCCACAAACCTGATTTACCCCTATCTCACATACACTGAAGTGCCAAAAGTCATGGGATAGCAGTGTGCAAAATTTTAACTTAACTGCCGCTGTATAAAGGTTTTGACACACGTCATGATTTTTATCAGTTGCGAGGTGTAATCTTGTGAGCCAGGTTGTACAACCGCCAGCAGGATTACGGCAAGCCGACGTGAATAATTGGAGTTTGAACGAGGCTTGATAGTAGGAGCCAGACAGATGGGACATTCAGTTTTTGAAGTTGTGCGAGCATTCAACATTCCTTGATCCACGGTGTCAGGTGTGTACCAAGAATACCTCATGGAAGACATTACCATCCACCATGGATAGCGCAGTGGCTTTCCACAGGTACTGAATTACCATGGCCAGCTGCTTCTGACCAGAATTGCCCATGCTAACAGACAAGCGACACTGGCTGAAATAACATCCACATTCAATGCAGGAGGTACCAGAGACATATTCATCAGGTCAGTGCAGCATAATTTAGTGTCCATGGGGTAAGGGGGCAGAAGACCCACCAGAGTGCCTTTGTTAACACCACAACATCAGACACAGTGCAGTCTCACCTGGGCTCATGAATACAGTAATTGGACCCTTGATGACTGGCAACGTGACGTGGTCTGATGAGTCACGCTACCAGTTGTTACGAGCTGATGGTAGGGTTCGGATGTGGCGCAGACCCCATGAGACCATGGACCCAAGCTGTCTACAAGGCACTGTGCAAGCTGGTGGTGGTTCCATAAATGTGTGGGGTGTCTTTACATGGCACGGTTTGGGTCCTCGTAAACAAGTCATTAACCCAGGAATCGCATTCCTCCTAAAATTCCTAAAATTCCTAATATTTTGTGACCCTCCTTAAATTCCTAAAATTAGACCTAAAATTTGCTATTCATCCTAAAATTTTCGTAAGCTTATTTTTATTAAAAACACAACCGTTATTAACGCCAATAAATTTACTATTACGGTAAGGTAAAAAGACCTGTTATTGTAGAAACACAGCCTATATGCTGTGCTGCTGAAGGGAGGGAAAAATGACGCCATCGAGATGCACTTGCTTCGGGGCGGGCGTTCCATTTTTTTGCCTTCGAACAGTTTTCGAGAGTAACAAGAGATATAAGGGAAAAGGGGAGGGGTCATTTTCACCCCTGGTTTGCGCTTTGCAGACGAACTCCGTGGCACGCAGAAGATCATACTTTATTTTTGTACATGCCTTGTGGAACCTCCTCTTTCTGCTGATGTTTTGTTATTGTAAACCGCAGGTGGGTGGAAGCAAAGAGGAAACATGTGGTCTCCTTCCGTAACCTCCGGTAATGACGATGGGATGGTAGCTGAGTATTATCTTGGCAGGCAGTAGAGCACGTGATCATTGACCTTCGATCATGCGTCGGCGACAGCGACCTTCGATGCGCAATACATCTCGGCTCCGACTCGCTTTGACTGAACTTGCGTGAGATGCGTATGATAGTTTCTGGTTTTACGTCTTTTATGGTGTTCTCTGTGCTGTGTGCAGGTTCAGTTCTCTAGTGGTGACCTGCTTTTTTTTTTTCTTTTTTTTTTTTTTTTCCATATCTTCTGACATCCTCGCAGCCAAATTTCGGGAAGTTGTCTGGTTTTGCAATATTGGAACGTGTTTTTGTACTTCTCCTTTCATTTTCTGGTTAGTAATACAAGTGTTTAAGAGGCCTAAATCCAAAACGAAATTTCAAGATGCGTTTCTCGCCAAAGAATTGGACGGAGTGAAGTTGAAAGAATGGTGTTCTGCAACTGAAACAATATTTTCTGCTAAGTGTATATTGTGTTCAGAAATTTTCAACATTTCTAATAGTGGCTTTTCACAAGTAAAAGCGCATCATAAAGGAAAAACATTTGCAGAAATTTCAAAGTAAATTTCAAAATAAGTCCATCCTTGAAAGCCTTTGGAGGACGGGATCTTCAGCCCAAAACAAATATTAGTGAAGTACTGAGTCATGATTTACAGTTGGCTAAAGCCGAAGCATTATGGGCCATGAAAGTTGCTAAGGACAATATGTCTTTTGTTTCATGCACTGAAACAGTTGAACTTTTCAAAGAAATGTTTCCTGATTCTGCTATTGCAGCCAAAATGCAACTTAAAGAAAAAAAGTTGCTTATGTGATATCACATGGATTGTCAAAATATTTTGAAGAGGATTTGAAAAAAGACATTGCATCTAGTAGCCCAGGAAAGGTTACTATAGCATTTGATGAAACTACAAATACACAAGTGAAACGGCAGTTGGATGTGTATCTCAGGTACTGGTCTTCAGAAATAAATTCAGTTTCTTGCCGATACCTAACAAGCGTTTTTCTTGGTCATGCAACAGCAGATATTTTGCTAAAAGAAATTCTTGATGTGTTATCATCCTTCAATATTTCGTTGAACAGAATTATTTGTGTGTATCCATGGGCAGCCCAAATGTAAATAAGTGCTTTTACGCAAATTCAATGAAATTGTAAAACAAGAAACAGGCCAGAAATCTTTGGAACTAGGTTTTTGCAACCTGCATGTTGTTAGTAATGCATTTAAAAATTTTTTGACAAGCTTAAATATAGATTTTGACGAATTTGCTACTGATATGCATTACTTTTTTAAAGAGTAGTGCTGCAAGACGAGAGGATTATAAATCTGTCGAGGATATAACATTGGTCACTGCCAAATTTCTTTTGCGTCATGTCAGCAACAGATGGTTAACCGTTGGTTCTGTAGCCCAGAGGCTCTTGGATCAATGGCTAAATATTACAGAATATTTTTTAAACTTCTTGCCATCTCAAAAAATATTTGAAAAACAACTGCGCAATTCGGCAAGGTATAAAAGAATTCACTGTTTCCTGAAAAATGAGCTTACTCCTTGCTATTTAGCATTAATTTCATTTTCACACCAAAATTTTGAAAAGTTTTCATTATGTTATCAGAGTGAAGAACCAAAAATACACCAGTTATATTGTGATTTAAATACTTTAATGAGGAATGTTATGGCTCAGTTTATCCAAGATGATGTTATAGCAGGGAAATTTGGAGAAGACCTAAAGAATGTAGATTTTGAAAACAAAAATTCGTGGAAAAAACTAGGGGAGTTAGAAGTTGGTATGAAGACAAAAAATCTCCTCAGGAATGTTCAGGAGACCAGGCAGAAATTATTTCTCTTAGATGTAAGATCATCACTAATTGCAACCACAAAATATTTAAAGTCAAATTTGCCATTCTGCAATCAAAAGCTAAGAGACATAGAAGTTTTAAAGGTAAAAGAACCAAAGAAAGAGTCAACTCAACTTTCAATCACTGAAGGACTTTCGGAAATAACCAGAATTTCAAGTGTTTTGCATCTTTCTGAGGAACAAATTGATAGAGTAAGAGAAGAGTGGAAACTTTTAAATTGCGATAAGCCAACTCTAGATGAACTAGTGAAATTTTCAGAGGAAGGGCATATTCCAGTGCGGATTGATCATTACTGGCGTAATATATTTAGTATTAAAGACTCTAGCGGAAAAGAAAAATACTCAAATCTTGCTAAACTCATAAAGTCAATTTTAGTTTTACCTCATGGTAATGCTGATGCAGAAAGGGGATTTTCGGTTAACACTGCTCTGTTAAGGAAGGACAAGGCTAACTTAAAAGACTCAACTATAACATCATTAAGAATAGTTAAAGGGGCCATTAAACACTATGGATGTGTAAGTAAAGTTCCCATAACAAGAAATTTGTTAAATAGTGTTTGTGATTCACATAAATTTTATAAAGAGTATGTTGATAAGCTGAAGGAAGAAGAATCAAAAAGGTAAAAGAAAGGAAGCAGAAAGAGAGGGAAAATAAGGAAAAGCAGCTAGAGAAAAAAGAAAAGCTGAGTTTGATGACAAAATAAAAGAAAATGATGCAGAAATAAATAGACTTAAAAACGATAAAGAAGCCTCCCTAGCAATAATTCAAGAGGGAACAGAAAGAATGAGAAAAGCTGTAGAAAAACAAAATACTGTTGAAATAGCAGTTGCCTCTAACTTGATCATACAAGGTTCAGCTGAAATAAAGAAAACTGAAAGTAAATTAGTTGTGGTAGAAGCAGAAAAAGATAGGCTAATCAGGAAAAGGTTAAAACAATAATATGAAAAAAGTTAATTCAGTGAACAATTGTACATAGTTCTTGGTTTTCAATTACCTTTTTAGGATATTATAATTTAATGTGAAACCTGAAAACTTTACTGTGAAAATCGTGAATTGCTTCTGGTTCAACAGCATATTAATGTTCAAAGAGAAACTTGAATGTGGTAAATATACTTGAATATGATAATAACACGTGAAAAGATAAGAACTGAACATTAGAAGTAAATCATACTTAAACTTTAGACATTAGACGTTATGCAAAAAATTTGGGTGTTAACTTCGACCATATATACTAATGGACTGCACATTGGCAATAGCTGCATCAAAGCCGCCATGGCTCAAACATTGGGCACGTCATCATCAGACTCCAAATTTCGTGTAAAAATGCTGTTATGATTACTAATTTACGCTGCAGAACTTCAGTGTTTTCGGTGTATTATGTGAATGCGCCTCATATATAATGAAAACTCTTCAGGTAAGTTTACTTATGAGCTATATACATGCATGATCGGGTTGTTTACATTTTGTGATTTATAATGTGGTGAACATTTGCGAAGAATTTGGAACATGCATTCCATTTTTTCTTAAGTTACTATATTTTTATATCAATAGCTGCAAGTTTCTGGTTAAGTAATTGAACTTTATTGACTTAGGTATTTAATTCGTTTCTTACCCATGAAAAATCATAGAACTTTCTTTACTATATCGCTCAGAGCAACCATAAGCACAGCAGGTGTAACCCATTTTTTTGACTGTTGTCATGTGATTTTATGTTGGAGCCAGAAATTTTGATGTCATGCGCAGTCTATCAGTATATATGGTTGAAGGGTGTGAAGCAAACTCTTTACAATGTATACAAAGTTGTTTTACTAGATGTATACAAATATACATCTAGTTTTTATTGAAATACACTCCTAAAATTTTCCTAAAATTTTTCTAAAAATTCCTAAAATTCCTAAAATTCCGACCTAAAATTTTCCAGAAGTATGCTATGATCCCTGTTAACCAGTAATCGCTTTGTTGCTCTGCTGGGTGACCATTTCTAGTCCTTCGTGGACTTCATGTACCCCAACAATGATGGGAGTTTCCAGGCGGACAATGCACCATGTCATCGGGCCCAAGTTGTCAAAAATTGGTTTGAGGAGCATTCTGGACAGTTGTGGCCTCCACATTTGCCTGACATGAACCCAATAAAGTACTTATGGGATGTGGTGGAAAGGTCCATTCGCACCCAAGATCCTGCATGTACAAATAACAGGGAACTGTGGGCGGCTATTCAGATATCATGGCTCAACATCTCTCCAGAAGTCTTCTGGCCTCTTGTGGAATCAATGCCACGTCAAGTTGCTGCACTTTGCCGGGCTAGAGGAGGTCCTACAAAATAATATGTATGTATCCTATGACTTTTGGCACTTCAGTGTGCAATAATGCAGCCATCAAAAAACCCCTCCAGGCTGTAATAAATTGGTCTAATACCCACCTTATGTATAGTGTACCTGCGACTATGACGATGGGTAAACTTGGGGAGTTCAATGGTGGGTGGTTAGTCTGTGTTAGGAATCCACTACATCTCCACTACTGCACAACTTCTGGGATTTCCACTTTCATATGTACCAGAACTATCAAAACTGGTAGCCACTTGCGAAAATGTGTGGCCATAAACAGGCTGTTGACGTTCAAGGTATGAAGGAAAATAAAAAATTAAAGAAGCATACCCTTTAACACCGGTAACTGTAAGCAAATGAATATAACGGTTATCTCACTTCTCCACGTAGTCCCCCTGCAGGCCGATGCACTTCTTGTATCATTCCACTAGCTTCTTCATTCCTTGGGAAAAGAGTTTCGGCTGCCCCCGAATCCAGATCTGCACAACTTCCTTAACCTCATTATCATAGGTGAACCTGTGACCCCATAAAACCTCTTTAAATGGACCAAAGACCTGATAATTGTATGGCGCCAGATCAGGGCTATAAGGGGGATGTGGAAGATATTCAAACCGCAGGTGTTGCATTGCCTCCGCCATTGCGGCTGGTACGTGGGGAGATGCACTGTCATGGTGCATCAAAACTCTTTTTAGCAGTATTGCTCTTTTACCACAAACTGCAAATTCCAGTTTCTCCCTAAGCGTACCACAGTACATTGCAGCAGTTGCTCTGGCTCTTTTAAAGTTTTCATCAACTCATTTGCCAAAATCAATTTTTTTCCCACCTAAGTGTTATAACAGTACAAAAAGGTAATTGCCACTATTTTCACCAAAACTTTTTCAATTGCCAAAACGATTTCTTTTATACAAATTGCAAATAATGCTATCGGCAGTGCGATCCCTGCATTGCACTGATCACTGTTAGTCCGTGTTCCTGAAATTCACCACCATCATAGGACCCTTCATGTCCCAAAAGAAGGTCAGCATAATTTTCTTGACGGAGGGACCTGTTGTTTGAATTTTTTTACTAGAAAAGATGGGTGTATCCACTGCATGCTTTGTCTCTTGCTTTCTGGTTCACAGTAATGAACCCATGTCTCATCACCTGTGACAATCCACTCCAAAACACTCGGATCTTCTTCAAAACATTTCAGGAATTTTGTTGCACCTGTATGCGCTGTTCCATGTGCATATCAATAAGCTGTTTGGGTACCCATTTTGTGCAAACTTTGCAGTACCCCAAGTCATCATGCATTATGGCACATACGGATCCATAGCTATCCAAATGTGCAGCAACAGCGGACAACATAATCTATTGGTCTTCTCTGATCAAGCGGTTTGCCTTGTCAATTTCGGATTGTGTGCGTGATGTTGATGGCTCTCTGATCAAGCGGTTTGCCTTGTCAATTTCGGATTGTGTGCGTGATGTTGATGGCTCTCTGATCAAGCGGTTTGCCTTGTCGATTTCGGATTGTGTGCATGATGTTGATGGCTGACAAGGTCGAGCTTCACGAGTTAAACTTGTTCTCCCCACTTTAAACCTTTCTAGCCACTCATAAACTTTTTGTTGAGTTATGCTGTTTTCACATTTGCACGGAGCCAACATCCTTGGGCGAATTTCAGCAGGTTTCACACCCTCTACCCAAAGAAATACATCACAACAGTGCATTGTTCGACAGTGGCGCAATCCTGCAGTGGAGCGTGCATGTTTATTTTGCTTCGACTAGATTAACAACAGAGTGCTGCACTGTGGTTGTTTGAACTACCCGTAAGCCATTGTGAACGTGTATTGCATCAGCTTCTATGCATTGCAGTTACCAGGTAATTTTCCAATTGCCTTTATGTTTTGATATACCTACGTACGTGTTGCCTCTCCTGTACATTAACATCAGGAGGGAGGGCTACAGCGAAGTGGATAATATCAAAATTCAATGATAGGCACCAACAAAATTTTGTGCAAAGATTGATGTATGGTGGTACGACTGGACTATGGCAGAAAATGCCTACATTGACTGCACTTGCTATCAGCATGTCACCAGGCTATGAGGCTGCACTGGTTAGAGGAACATCATCACTGGACCATAGAAGACTTAACAAATTGCTTGGTCTAATCCAAATACAGAATGCCAAATTGTGAGGGCCTTTGTGTAGCATAGTCCATACAAGGCCATGGACTCCAGTAGGCTACAGGCTGTTGAGGACAATGTAATATTCTGGGGCATGTTTATGTTTGTAACCTTGGGGTGTCTTGTACCTATTGTGACTGCCGCACAAGGCTATGTTGATGTATGTGAGGACCACTTACATCTGTTCAGGGCTCTATTTCCCACAGCAGCATAGCAGGAAGCCTTCTTTTGACAAGACAATGCTTTGTTTCATTCAGGGGCAAATTGACAGGGAAGCACAAGTCCTGCAATGCTGGAGAGAGTGCCCCCTCCTTTGGAAATAATTTTTCTCCCTCCTAAAAATAATAATAAAAAAAATGAGCTAGGCATAAATTTGTGGTTTCACAATGACTTGGTTGCACGATTCTGTTTGAACTCACTTATTTTAAATGTTCAGTTCTTTGGTATCTTAGTGAAAACAATTTTCTGAAATAATTCCATACATAGTGATAGTGCACATAAAAAATTGTGGTAGTTCTAGGGTTGAATGCTAATAATATTCTTCAGTAAAATCCATATAAAAGTTCAGATTTTTTTCTGTAACAAAGGCTTATCCACTTTTGATTTCTGCTGTTTCTTCCCCACCAGGATATCATGAAACCTCTAAACATTAACTTTTATCTTGATAGCTATAATAGTTTTTGAGTCATTTGGGCAAAAGACCACACAGACACCACCATAAAAATATTCAAATCCTAGATCGTGGGACTTCATCTGTGTTATAATTCAAAATAAATAAACCACTCAGGTATACATATTCCATTTGATGGTGTAACGAACTTTATGAACACCAAGCTTTCGTACTCCCAGTGGGAGGCATTCTCAAGGCAAAGAATATGCTACAATACAAGAAAATAAGAACAGTATGAAAATAGGTGAAACATTTTAAATGTCACGGTCGTTTGTGTGTATACGCTCGCTCGTAAGAAGCATCATGTGTGGTTAACGTCCCATGTTCCGTTATTCTAGAGTCGCAGCGCTGGAAAGGAGATTCCTCCATGCAGCTGATATCTCAAGTGATTGAGTTTCGTTGCATGCTCTTGGGTGGGTCATTATTTTGATTGCTTCTCGAACCATAGTACCTCTGTGGGTTGTAAAAGGTACTAGCTTCTTGATGTTTTTCCATGAAGGGACAGCTGTGGACTTAGTGACTTCTTTACAAAGAGAGGTTTCGGTTTTCCCATTCGTTACGTCTCTTATGTGTTCCTTGATTCTCACTGTGGAAGACCTTTTAGCCATTCCTACGTAGCTTTTGGTTAAGCCATCAGGGTATCTAAGGGGAATGTCGTTTACTCCTGCCTCAGAACTTTGGTCCATTTTAGGTTTTTACGTTCATTACAACGGTTGAAATTGATTCAGGTGATTTTACTGCAACTCCGACATTGTAATGCTTCATAAAGTTATCGAAAGGCAAACGAAAACCTAGAGATATATGATACAGATCCTATGTAAAGTAAAGGCTCTTTTCCGTCAGGAACGTTGCAGTTCTGTTGCCTATTGCACTGAGTTTTGCATAAGATTGATCGGAAGGTTTGTACTTTGAAGACTGTGGCGATCCCTTTGCTGAGGATATTGTGTTTCTGCAGTTCTCACTTTAATGGTTGATAATACAGTTAGTACTCGATTGAACTAGGTCCTGAAAACGTTCATTTTATAGGGTTCAAGGGACGTTGATTTAGATGGGATGAAATTCGGAACTGATGATGGTTTGTAATATACTGTGGATTCGAGGTGGGTACCAAATCGTTTTTGCAGATAGACATCTAGGTACGGTAATGATCCATTTTATTCTTTTTCATAGATGAGATAGGGGGTGGGGGTGGGCTGAGTTGGCATGTCTCCAGAAAGTTTCTAGGTCTTGGTCAGTGTATTGCCATATTAAGAGGATGTCATCTGCGCATGGGAGCCAGAGCTTTCATTTCAGGGTGCTGAGCTTTCATTTCAGGATCTCTTCTAAATTGACCCCACCAATACACTTAAAAGTACAGTTAGAGCACCTACCAGTAAAGTAAAGAGAGCAGCTTTAACCCCACCAGGCCCATGTGTCCCTCCCATATTTGGCAGACTAAAACACCACGAACCTGGTCTAAACCTTAGACCAATCGTCTCCAAAATGTAGGCACCAACCTGTTATCATGAAATAGGAGTACCCAAGTTCCTCAGACCTTTCCTGCCTCCTTCCCATCATGTTCTGGAATCAACAACACACCTTATGACTGAAAAACTTAGATCTAGACCATTCGGACATCCTTATAAGTTTCGATGTAGTTTTTCCTCTACTGGTCAATACTTGTAGAAGGAGCTTGTAACAAACTGGAGTCCCTGATAACGGAATCGAACATATACCCCCCAGAGACCGTACAGTAGATTCGAAGAGTTTTTAAATCTGATCACAAATAGCAATTACTTCCGCTTCCATGGAACCAACTATAGTACAGGAGCTAGCTCATGTCCCGTATGCACTTCTATATCCTTTAAGTTTTATTTCTGGATCTCATAAAACACCTATAGGAGTGTTTAAAAGAGTTGGTCACATGGTCCAGATCATGGTCGTTTGGCCGCCATATTGGAAAATGGCTGCCATAACAATGAATTTCAGTTTATGCGTATCACCGCCTCAGTCGTCCTATTTTATTTATACAAAGATCATTTGACTCCTTTTTAGAAGGCACACAGATTTGGTTATTACACATTTATTGATAAAACCAGTATTTTAGATGAAGCGTATTTGAATAATAAGAGATGAAAATACAGTTTTCTGAGTAAAACTGCTATAAAAATGAGGGAAATAGCAAAACTCTTGGTATATAAGCAAAAACAAATGTTTATTTATTACTGAATTTTAAAATTTACAATGGAGTAGATAGTAAAGTATAATATGGTACAAAAAAAAAAAAAAAAGATTGTATGCATTTTTATTTCAACTGAATTACATATAGGGATTTTTACAGTTGTCTAAAGAACTTTCTTTGCATTTGCAAAAGTCACAACACATTATTTTCAATCTTCTACAGGGACACGCACATTCTCTGAAGCACTTCTCACAATTGCAGGGCTTAGGGGAATCCTCAGATTCCGATTGATCCCCTGTCAGGTGTGAAATTAAATTTCCTCCATTTTCTTCTAGTTGTAAATGCATTTATGGCACCTCTATTCATAGTGATTGTGGAATAACTTTTTTACGGGTCTTATAGAGGTTATTTTTCATGAAAGTTGGTTTTCAAATTTTCGAACTAAAGCCTAGTTCGTCATCAGGACTATGTCACTGGAGTAGTTGCTGCCACTCAATTGGAAGAGTCCATCCGCAATTATCGTTAATTGTGGTACTTCTTCTTGCTATTTCGATCCCTTCTTCTAGTTTCCTGTCTACTAAGTTTGACTGGTGGGCGATTATTTTCACTGAGTCCCAATTTATGGAGTGTCCACTTGCTTGTATATGTCTGTCTAGCCCTGTTTTGTTCCCAATGTTCCTAATAGCTGCTTGGTGTTCTTTCATTCGGACCTTAATACTTCTCCCTGTTTCTCCTATATAGCTGAGTCCGCAGTTACAGTCGATGCAGTAAATTACTCCTTCCTGCAATTGGATGTCCAATTCTAGCAGAAAGAATTGGACATCCAGTTGCAGGAAGGAGTAATTTACTGCATCGACTGTAACTGCGGACTCAGCTAGATAGGAGAAACAGGGAGAAGTATTAAGGTCCGAATGAAAGAACACCAAACAGCTATTAGGAACATTGGGAACAAAACAGGGCTAGACAGACATATACAAGCAAGTGGACACTCCATAAATTGGGACTCAGTGAAAATAATCGCCCACCAGTCAAACTTAGTAAAGAGGAAACTAGAAGAAGGGATCGAAATAGCAAGAAGAAGAAGTACCACAATTAACGATAATTGCGGATGGACTCTTCCAATTGAGTGGCAGCAACTACTCCAGTGACATAGTCCTGATGACGAACTAGGCTTTAGTTCGAAAATTTGACAACCAACTTTCATTAAAAATAACCTCTATAAGACCCGTAAAAGTTATTCCACAATCCATTTTCTTTGTAACCATAATCCAATGGATTGAGCTCTACAGACATTTGTAAAGCATGAATCCATTTAGAGCATTGCATGTAGCTTCTTTTGATGTGAAGATGGATAGATGTTGGTGTAGGAGCCAAAATCTTGGAAGGTTTCATACTCTTTTGCGATGATACTCATGGAAATGCAATTCATCCTTTGTATGCAAGCTTGATCCAAGTGCACGTACTAAATACTCTTCTGCTCACTTTTCCATGTCCTCATTCAGTGGCTCCTTTCCAAGATCGAATAGCAGGTTTTCAGCACAAGCTTCTGCCGTTTTCAAAGCTGCCAATTCTGTACTGACTTTGCTGGTAGTGTCGCAGCCTGTTAAAGAATGAATAGCTGGTAAAGTTGTCAAAATATTGTGTGGTACTCTGTTTTCATTAGCAAGGGAATGAATTGGAATATACTCGAACTAGCTGTTAAGCCCGTTGAGATAAGAATACAACGGGTTCTGGAAATCACTTATTGCTATTCAAGCGTTTATTAACGATGTTAGAAAATATCTTTGTACACAATATTTTTTGTAAATATTTTTTCTGAATCTGGGAGTAGTTTTCCTTGTTCTGGCCCATGGACTGCTTTAACTGTGACATCATCAAACCGTCGAACTCATGACAATGCAACATAAAGTTGTGCATGGCTAAGCACTGGTTCAGGAAGGTAGATAGCTACACTCTCCAGTGTTTGACCTTGAGACATATTAATGGTCATAGCAAAGGCGAGTTTTACAGGAAATTGTCGCAGGGCTGACATTGGCGACTAACAGGTGACTATTACTACTACTTTTGATGACAGGTGACTATGGCTTCTATTTCCTACAAAAAACAGCCATAAGCAACTATTTTCAGAAAACCCCTGAACTGTTTTAATTGTAAGGCTACTATTTAAAAAAAACAACATAATTTGTGTTGCATATATCGATGTGTTTGTATGACATCAGTTTTAATATCGATACACATGGATATCAACTTTGATATCGATATGTACATGTCAAACCGATATCGATATGTCTTGTTCAGTTCATTGTTTTCTTCTCTACTGCAAGTATCATGGGGGAAAGTTAATGTCAAATACAGACTAGACCCAGGTGTTATTAAAGGAATGACCTACACGAATCAAGATATTCCATCGAAAATGTGTCCCATTTTTCTGTTTGGAATATGGCAAAGATTGATTATCTATTTGAATGAGATTCTTGATATACCTCATATCAGATAACTACCATTATGTCTACAGAACAAAGCAAGTGATCATCATAACACTGAATGACCACAACTATGACCTTTGAAAGAAGAAATACACATTTTTTTAAACACAGTGTATGAAGCCCACTTAGGAAATCTTATATTTTTTTACCAACCACAAAAGCAGAAGAAAGCTCTCTGTACTGGCTTTGATACAGATGAGAACATCTGACCTCCAGAACAATGACAAAGAAGGAAGTGTTTTCTAATTCCAAAGTTTGTATCAGGTTAGTTTATGTAAGTAGTTTCTGATATTTAATGAATAGAGTATTTTTTTGGGTGTAATTTCCATAACTTTTATAGTTCTGAGTGTCTTGAGTAGCATTATATTGAAACTTAGATGCCCTTTTTGTAGTGTGTGTGTGTGTGTGTGTAATTTTTTTTTTTTTTTCACAAATCGTGTGTCAACATGTGCTAATTTTATCACCGTGGTTTGAAATAAATAAAAAAATATTAACCAAAGAAAATTTTTTTTTTTTTAGTGTGGAGCACTTATTTCTGAAACTCGTACACTATTTTGGGCAGCTGTTTTAGTCATTAACATAAGTTGCTAAGGCTACTATTTTTACCATTAGTAGCTACTGAAGCAACTATTTTCTTGGGTGTGATAGGCTGGCAGCCCTGTTGTCATAATGTGAATGGGAGGTCTATAACAGTAGATGCGAGGTCGATTCGTAGAATAAAAAGTTTTACCACATGCTGAGCCTGTGAGTACTTCTGCAATGACCAAATTGGGTTTTAGTTCTTTAATTATCAATCTTGTTCCATTGCATAAACCTCGTTGTGAATTAAGGTTTCTCAAGAGCATGATAATAGCTCCAATCTTCAACTTCAATCTGTGAAGTGGCATTCCTGATGGAATTTGCTCATTTAAAAACTCTATAGGATAATACTGTTCAGTATTTTCTTCGCCGTCAGCATCAATTGAATCAGAGTTTAAGTATGGTTTATAATATAATAGCAACCTCATTAAATCTTGGAGCATTATAACACCTTTGATCATTTCTACGATCTTGAATAATAGTTATTGATACGTTAGAAGGAACAGCATTATTCATTTGAGCATCTTGAATACTCTCTTGCTCGACTTCATAAAACATTTTACATTCTTCCACAAATGGATTATTTTCTGTCATGAATGTATTCAGTGTTTGTAATAGATCTTTATTGCCCCCATTATTTTCTCGCATTTGCATTCTTTGGGCAGCAGCCTCATCAGGATCCAATATGTACCAATAGTGCACATTTCAGCTGTTCACCATTATCAAGATGCAATGCTTCTGCATGATGATAGATGGATCCATTTATTCTAAAACAATAAGGCCCATAACCTGGTGGGGGAGCCATTTGTGCTCCCATAGATGTAAATGCAAGAGAACTATTAATCGACCATATGTTAACCATAAAGTTTTTTGAATGCTCATTCTGATTTCATAAGTTGTTCAAGTAATGAGGAAGTGCGAATAGGATCTAATTTTACTGCTCCTTTTGAGCAGCATTTAGAAAATTTACCATCTGAAAGTCTTTCTCCGGCAAATTTTTTGGCTTTACAAAATTCACAAATTTGCTCAAGAGTGCCACATGATTGTCTTGCTAGTCTTTTCATCGTCTATATAGTTTAAAGCCACATGGCATGTAGCATTTGTTTGTTGTTGTCAGTTCGTTAATGTTCTTTGAACCTCTTGAGCGCAGCGTTCATTCCTTTGTTCAGGGGTCGTATTATGTGCCTCTGCAATATGTACATTTGTCATGCGCTGAGATTCAGCTTCAATATGTTCTTGCGTCATATTTTTAGTACGACGATCACGCAAACGCCGAATTTCAGAATTTCTATTTCAACTGCATTGCATTTTTTTTTTTTTTTTTTTTTTTTTTTTCTGGCATGTTCAGCATTCTGGAAGTTAACATCTTCTCTTTCGACTGCAGTGCGTTGTTTGTGCCTTCCTCAATCGTAATTGGCTTCTTTTTTTTTTTTCTTTTTGAGGGTTTAACGACCACCATGAGCAACTCAATGGGCTATAAGCAGTCGCCCGTACCTAATTTAGGGCCACTGGTTCCAGGAAAGGGAGAAACCCGGTGCCGTAAGACAAACACAACATCCATGCCTCACCGGGATTCAAACCCGGACCCAGCTCACACAAATGAGCAGAAGCCATCGCTTAGACCACTGCTCCACCGGGGCGGCAAATAGGCTTTGCAACATTTACCTTCAATCTCTTCGTCTAATGAAGGAGGTAAATTTGCTTTTTGACGCAACATAGGCGAGGTTTAAAACAACAGTCAAGTTTATGAAGGACACTAACATTCATCCTTGCCTTACTGAAATAAAAATCATCCACGGTTGAAAGTATGTATTAAGATTAATAAATTTTTAAGTATTAACGGCTATTAAATATTTTTAGGAGGAAAATGCATGAAAAAATAATCTTGTATGTTTAAATATATAAATAATAAACATCTTACTTACAGCCTAGAACTGAATTCTTTCACTTCCACCGTACTCGAAAAAAAAAAAACTCTTAACTTCAAACGAAAGAAAAAAAGATGTAAACAAAACGTTAAACAGAAACGTTTGCGGATAACACGGTGATTCCTGAAATATAAATGTTCGTCTTTTTCTGGTAAACAGTGTGATAAAGCATATCAAGAGTATGTCAAATGGAGCCCTAAATTCCTGACATAGTTTTCCTATTTCTAAAGAGTTGATCATGTGATGTAACGCATCTCTGACGTCATGTGAGAATGATTTGGATGAGATGACATCACACCAGCAGCTGTGTTCTTTGTTGCAATGACAACAAAACAAAGTGATGTACGCATGAACTGTGCATGTGTAGCTGATAATGTCACCTGCACGAAAACATGAAAAGCTAATGATGTCCCAAACATTTGTTTCTTGGTTGTTGCTATGACGACTTAAAAAGCTATCCAGGTCATTGCCAACTTAGTTTTTTATATATAAGGATGTTTTCCCCACACCAAAGGCAACCCAAGGGTTTTCAAGCCCAAAATTTTTCCACGTTTCTTGATAGTGAAAGAGAGCGTTAATAAAAACATCAGTATCAGTAGAACAAATAACCACCTCACTCAATTTTGAAGTCATCATGATGTGAGAAATAAGGTACAGGATCCTGTCATCAGCTTCTTTGTGATCGCATGCCAAACTCAGGACTTCTTCAATTATTCCATTCCTTAAATTAAAGCAGCTTGGCTGATTATCCTTCAGTACTCCACCCATATAAATGATAGAAGAGCTTTTTTCAGAATCTTCTTTCCGGGTTATTCAATCAAGTATGACTGGAACATTTTTTTTATTTTTAGGTGAAGCCCAGTACGCATCAGTATCTACAGGAAGCGGTATGATATCATTTGGTGCTCCGTAGTCTATCGGTTGTTTCTTTGAGCGCCTGGATCTTTCAGACCCTTTCACACTTTTTTCCTTATAAATGTCAAAAATAATATCTTTACGTTCACTGTTGTGACAAGCTTGGCATATAACCTTCCAAAGTTTGTCAGCGTACTCTCCATATGTCTGCAGCTTCTTAGATTTAATTGTTATCTTCCTTGCAAATGCCATGGAGTCTGCAACAGTTGCTTTGCCAAGGGATTTAGGAACTTCAGTAACTGGTGCAGTTTGTAACATTGATTCCAGTTGATGAACCAGCTATGACTTGTCAGGTTTTGACAAAAACCATTTCTGGTCAGAAAGAGAGATGTAGATGTTAGTTCATAACTCAAAAGATACTTTACATCTTATCCTCGGCACCTAGCTATGTCAATTAATCACAAAGCATGGGCAGTTTCTTTTGGCACATTCACTTCATCAGGTTGCAATTCATTTGCAGTTTTTTTAAGTCTTCAGTTTTTTTTTGTTTTTTTTTTTTTTTTTTTTTGCGGTAGACCTGGTGACTTTTCTTCAAATCTTTCACTTCTGAACTGAGTGTGAACCTTTCCCCCAATTTGTATGCAGTTTAAAAGATCAATGCTTGTTTGACAATTTAGTTTCTGTTTAGTAATTATATTTTGTAGCTCTTTGCAACTGTTAACACTTGTTGTGACAAAAGGATTACTTTGTTTCTCCATGAAGGTTACAATTCTTGTAACACACTACTTATCAGCAGTAATAGTGGTTTTTGAAAATTCATTATGCAAAGAATATTCATCTTCTTAAACAAGGCCACAGAAATCATATAAAACCTGTGTTATCTGAACTTTTTCGTGTTTGATCAGATCATGGATAGTACTGCTGTTTTTCTTGTTACTCTGATGATTCCTCCATGGTGTTTTGTTAGCTTGTTGTAATTTTGCTCCAGTGCTTGATCCACAGCCACACAACTGAATTTCCGCTGCATGTTTTTCACAACACAATATCCAGCTTGGAAATCTACATAAAACTCAGGAAAGTTCTCCAAAAGATGTAAACAGTCCTCCAAGAAAACACTTGCCCATCTACAGTAGTTTGTCTTATCAAATGCAAAAAAGAGGAATTGCCCACATTAGGCAACTGACATTCAGATCCCAATTCCCTTCTCTCTGTGCTCGCATGAGATCTTTCAGCACAGGAAATATGTTTTGTAGGAACTGGCATCAATAATGAAAAGTCTCGTCTTCTTTACCTTGTTCTTCAGCAAATTTTTCTATCTCTTCCATAACTTTTGGCATGTGTCGTTTAAGAGTTTCAACATGGGTTCATGTTCTTGTAACGTCTTTTGCCTTCATGCACTCTGTTAAAGATTTAACCTCTTCCGCTGTCTTCTGTATCTTCTTCTGTGTCTTCTTTCAGTAATAAATAAACATTTGTTTTTGCTTACATATCAAGAGTTTTGCTATTTCCCTTATTTTTATAGCAGTTTTACTCAGAAAACCATTTTGTCTCTTATGATTGAAATACACTTCATCTAAAATACTGATTTTTTCAATAAATGTGTAACAACCAAATTTATATGCCTTCTAAAAAGGAGTCAAAAGATCTTTGCATAAAAAAAATCAGACGACTGGGAGCGGAGATACGCATAAACTAAAATTCATTGTCATGGTGGTGATTTTCCAATATGGCGGCCAAAAGACCATGATCGTATGCTCAACCATGGAAGCGAGAACTGCAGAAACACATAATATCCTCAGCAAAGGGATCACTGCAGTATTCAAAGTACAAACCTTGCGATCCATCTTATGCAAAACTCAGTGCAATAGGCAACAGAACTGCAGCGTTCCTGACGGAAAAGAGCCTTTACTTTACATAGGAGCTGTATCATATATCTCTAGGTTTTGTTTTCCTTTCAAGAACTTTATAAAATATTACAATGTTGGAGTTGCAGTAAAATCACCCGAACCAATTTCAACCGTTGTAATGAGCGTAAAACCTAAAACTGACCAAAGTTCTGAGTCAGGAGTACACGACATTCCCCTTAAATACCCTGATGGCTCAACGAAAAGCTATGTAGGAATGACTAAAAGGTCTTTCATAGTGAGAATCAAGGAACATGTAAGAGACATGAAGAATGGGAAAACTGAAACCTCTCTTTGTAAAGAAGTCATTAAGTCCACAGCTATCCCCTCATGGAATAACATCAAGAAGCTAGCACCTTATACAACTCACAGAGGTAACAGGGTTCGAGAAGTGATCGAAATAATGACCCACCCAAGAGCATGCAATGAAACCCAATCACTTGAGATATCAGATGCATGGAGGAATCTCCTTTCCAGCGCCGTGACTCTAGGATAACGGAACATGAGACGTGACAAGACATGATGCTTCTCACGAGTGCTCATACACACGAACGACCACAACATTTTAAATGTTTCACACATTTTAATACTGTTCTTATTTTCTTATATTGTAGCATATTCTTTGTCTTGAGAAAGCTTCTCGTTCGGAGTGCAAAATTTGGCGTTCTTGAAGTTTGTTATATCATCAAACAGAATATGTATACCTAAGTAGTTTATTTATTTTAAATTATAAATACTCAAATCTTGCATATTTCTGTTGAAATCTCACAGGGTCATTATAATACTTTCTGACACATTAGTATGAAAAATACAAAATTGGAGCAAAGTATGTCGCAACAAAAAGTTTTTTTTTTTTTTTTTTTTTTTACGATAATATGTTAGCAAAGTGAGGGGGTTCCCAAAATCAATGCTCTGCAAAGAGTCGTGATAACTCTAAATCCACCACTGGTCTCATTGATCACATTTGATGAAGGACTGGTTGAAATATTATTCTAGTAAGCTCACAACCCTCAAATGGCTGTCTCACTCTCCACATCTGAACCCGGTTAAGCATCTGTGAGATGAAGTGGAGTGATGAATTTGAGCCCAAAACCCACCACTGGCAACTCTGGCCATCTTGAAATCAGGAGCAACAATATCACTTAAAGTTTCCAACACATCATAGATTCTATGCCATGATGTGTTGCTTCTGCTGTGAGGATGAAAGATGGGCCCCACATGTAATTAGGAAGATAGGATGTGTGTAATATATTTTGTCCATACTTCTATCAAGGATCTCATTAGATCTTTTGTAGATTTTAGAGACTGAATTGTGCCTTATTGAAATTTGATGTGTAGTGGCAAGACTTGAATTAATAAATGATACACTAAATAAAAATAAATTTTTCTTGAACTTAAGTCTGAACAAAGATTTTAGTTTATGGTTTAATAGGTTTTATAAAGAAACTGAAAGATGCATAGTAGATTTCAGTTCTTTTAATCTAAATTTGAAATTGATAATACGACATAAACTAGATCAATAATAATAAAAGACACAACCTGAGAATACATATATATTCTCGATAATTGTTCTTATAGTTTACGTGCAAATTGTAATTAACTTTGTTAATAGAAACTCACCCAGAGGTTGTTGCTTCTTAGCACATTTACTGCACATATATTTCGGCTGACTTGTCATAATGCATGATAGGCCTTTCGTGGTCGTCGTATCTATTCCCTGTGTCTTCACATATACTCATGCCAAACAAAAAAAAACAACAAAAAAATTGGCAAGAGTATATGTGAAAACACAGGGAAGAGATACGACGACCACGAAAGGCCTATCACGCATTATGACAAGTCGGCCGAAAGATACGTACAGTAAATGTGCCAAGAAGCAACAACCTCTGGGTGAGTTTCTATTAACGAAGTAAAATAGATCAGTGTTTCATGTAATCTGTAAATACAAAAAATATTTGATTTATTCAATGTACATGATAAAATAAATTCTATGTTTTGAGAGTAGACTAAGAATTTTCAATGTAAATTATATTGTTGTGCATAAATGTATTTCACAAAATAGTGGTTACAAAAACATTAACTGATTCAGAAGTCACATTGTTCCAGAGAAAGATAAAGATGAGTTAGTATTTGCCCAAAGAGATCAGCTATTAATCTATCTAGGTTTTATTCCATTCAAATGTTTAGTGTTAATTTTCAACTAAGAATTCTTTTTCTTTCAGCATGTATTAAACAAGGAGTTGCCAGAGAAAGAAAGCTCATCAGATGAAGAGTATGAACCATCAAGTGAAGCTGAGGTACCTCTATAGTATTTTTTAAATGATCTGTTTATTAATAGCAAGATGTCAAAAGTTGCTGCTTCTAATTAATTAATTAAGAAAACAAGTAGGAATTATATTTTATTCATCTTAATAGTCAAGATATTATGATGAAATTTTGCTATTTAAATCCCAGCATTGCAATCCATAAAATAGTGTAAATTACAAGGTTTTTATAACATGGAAAAATATAGCTGTTTTTAACTAATTTTGGGGTGCTGATTTCAGATCTGACCTTAAAAAATGGCCACCATGACATGTTTTTTGTTATGGGGCATTAAACATGTACTATAGTTCCTTGTAGGCATGGAAAAGGACACTACATCTTTTTATTGTGATATTTTGCCATGAGACATGCTATGGGTGGCAACACTGATTTTTTCACAGTCAGGGAATACGTAGCTGCAGCCAAACTGCCATTGCTGTTTTTTACATTGAAAAAGAAACACATGCTGCATGTTTATGAGCAAAAGTTGGCGAAATGAAGAAGGGATCGTCGCGGATGTATTAATGTTCTGGATAAGTTTTGCTATGTGTGCGGACAGTATATTATAAAATCGCTGAGTCGTACATTGACAAAGACTGTGAGGAAAGCCTACCACTGATACTTTGGATGTCATGTTCAAGGTCAAAATAAATCGTGGGTTCCACGTGTCTGGTGCATTTCTGCTTTGTTGGCCTGAGGTAAGCTGAAATCCATGCCTTTCACACTTCCGATGATTTGGCATGAGCCAACTGATCACTTGGAAGATCATTATTTTTGTTTGACTGAAATGAGTGGCTTTGAAAAGTAGAATAAAACTAAAATACATTATCCAAATTTTCTATCAGCCTTAATGCCTGTTCTGCATGGGGAAGATCTTCTTATACCAAAACGTCCATTGAACTATGAAGAGATAGATTCAAATTCATCCAATGAAAATATGGATGCACATGAAGTTTAGGATCCTGCATATACTCCTAAACACTTCGACAAGCCCCACTTGATTAAGCAAAATGAACTGAATGATCTCGTTCGAGACCTACATCTTTCCGAACAACAAGCTGAACTTTCAGGTTCCTGACTGCAACAGTGGAACCTGCTGGCGAAGAGTACACGTGTCTGTGTTCAGAAATAGAAATTTGGGTCTATGTTCTTCCGAACAACAAGCTAAACTTTCAGGTTCCTGACTGCAACAGTGGAACCTGCTGGCGAAGAGTACACGTGTCTGTGTTCAGAAATAGAAATTTGGGTCTATGTTCTTCCTATGAAATGCAGGATGGTAAGTGTTTTAGTTCAGATATGCCAGGGCTAAACACAAAATTAGGAATATCTCGCGATCCTACGGAATGGTGTCTATTTATCGACTCATCCAAGGTTAGTTTAAAAGCTGTACTTCTGTCCAACGGAAACCAGAAGCCTTCCATTCCAGTAACATATACTGTAGGAATGAAGGAGACCTATGAAAGTATGGACAAAATTCTCACTTCAATAGAATATGACCAGTTCAGGTGGTCAATATGCGGTTATCTGAAAGTGATATCACTCTTGCTCGGGCTTTAAAGTGTTTTCACCAAATTTTGTTGTTTTCTTTGTATGTGGGACAGTAGGGCCACAGCAGAACACTAAGAATGGACAGATTGGCCTAAATGAGATGTTTTCATTCTTGGAGAGAGTAACATTTTTCACAAGCCCCTAGTTAATCCCTTTGATGTGCTGCTTCCACCACTTCATATCAAACTGGGGCTGATGAAAAACTTTGTAAAGGCTATGGACAAATCTGGATCATGTTTCTTGCACTTAAAGCAAACATTTCTGCAATTAAGTGATGCAAAACTTAGGATCCTGCATATTAAAAAAAAACTTAGGATCTTCGTAGGTCGTCAGATATGGAAACTATTGCATGATTCTGTTTTTACCGAAAAGCCAAACATCACGGAGCTCACCGCATGGCAGTCTTTCACATCTGTGGTCAAGGGATTTCTGGGTAACCACAAAGAGGGCAACTACAAACAGCTGATTCACAAACTTCTCAAAAACTATAAAACCTTGGGTGCCAGATGTCTTTAAAAATACATTTCCTCCGTTCGCTTCTGTACTTCTTTCTTGATAACTTAGGAGCAGTTAGCGACGAACAAGGAGAAAGGTACCACCAAGATATCCAAATGATGGAGGAGAGGTATCAAGAAAGGTAAGATCCCTCAATGATGAGTGATTACTGCTGGGTTTTGCTGGAGGAGGACAACACAACACATAAGAGAAAAAAAAAATAACTACTTGTATTGGTATATAAGTATGTGTGTGTACATTTACATTTGTGTTAATATTGTTTATTCCATTTCATTTTTTTCTTTTGCTGTCTCTTATGCAGTAATATATGAATAACATATTTATACTTTGTAACACTAATTATGTAGCTAACAAGACACATAAATGCTGTAATGCATTACAATGCAAAGCTTTAATACATTACAATGTTAAGCTGTAATGTGTACATCTTGCATTGTATATATGTATCTGGAAATATTGCAAATGTTCATACACAAAAAACTGTGCATGATAGAGAGCTTTTACATTCATATTTGAATTCAGCACCCCAGAATTAGTTTAAAACACCTTATTTCACCCATGTGATGAAAACAAAGTTTAAAAATGTTGACTAGTATTATCCTCTCTCAAACACCATAACTTTGGTTTTTCCCTGATTTATGCTCAGTTTGCATTTCATGCAAACTTCGTGCATCCGAGTCAACATACCCTGCAACTCACTTTTGCTCTCTGCCAACAAGACAGTGTCATCAGCAATCTGCACACACGGATATCACCAAGACATAAACCACTATTATCTATTTTGGCATCACGCATGCATGCATACATACATACATACATACATACATACATACATACATACATACATACATACATACATATCACTAAGCTGTTTTCTGAGATTCAGAGGTTAGCTCCAAAAAGAAATACAAACTTCCAGATATTTTTACTTATTGTTGTCGTATCAAACTTCGCCATTTGCAGCAATCTTGACATACAACTCGTGCTTCACTGATATCCATTACACGCCGTACACAAGATCTTTTATACTTCATACTCATAAACTTTTTCTCATGCAGACACTCCTGAACCTGATCCACCCATGTCTTCCTTGGCCTTCCTCTGCCTTTCCTTCCTGCCACTTGGGTTGAAAATATTTTCTTAGTAAGCATTTCATCACTCATTCTTTCAACATGGCCAAACCACCGAAGCATATTGGTCTCCACCTTGCTAACAACATTTTGCTTTACATCACACAACAGCAATACATCTTCATTCCTAACACAATCAGATCGTGTCTTGCCACAAACCCCACGTAAGTAACGCATTTCTCCAGCACACAAACGACTCCTATGCTTCTTCTGCAGTACCCAGGTTTCACTGCCATACATCAGAGTAGGAACAATTACTGTTTCATACACAGCCATGCGGGACTCTCTAGAGAACCCATCATTCCTGTGAAAACCTCCTCGAGCAGCTATGACTTTCAAAGAAGAATTCACTCGCCTACTGATTTCACCATCCAACTTGTTCTCTCTGTCAAACATGCTTCCTAAATACACAAACTCACTCACCTGGTCAATCACAGTGCCATTTATACTTACATTACATTCAGTGCTATCCATTCCTCTCTCAAACACCATAACTTTGGTTTTGCCCTTATTTATACTCAGTTTGAATTTCATGCAAACTTCGTGCATCCGAGTCAACATACTCTGCAACTCACTTTTGCTCTTTGCCAACAGGACAGTGTCGTCAGCATACAGCAATCTGCACCCACGGATATCACCAAGACATAAACCACTATTATCTATTTTGGCCTCACGCATGCATACGTCCATAAATATATTAAACAGCCATGGTGACATTAGACAACCTTGTCTAACTCCTGCACCAATGGAAAACCATTTTGATAAAACACCATTCGCTCGTACATAAGCTCTACTACCAGCATACATGGCTTTTACACTATTAAGTAGATTCCCAGTAACACCATATTCATTCAATACCTCCCACAAAAGTGTCCTATTCACTCGGTCGTAAGCTTTCTCTAAATCTATGAAGGCAGTAAAAACTTTCTTCCCAACAGCCAGATACTTTTCAATCATCGTGCGTAATGCAAAAATCTGGTTAGTGCAGCCTTTGCCAGGCATAAAACCACTCTGAACATCCCACACTTTCAATGATGTAAGACCCCGTACTTTTTCAATAACAACCTTACCAAACACTTTCCCTGGCACACTCAGTAGGCTAATACCACGATAGTTCTTGCATTCAGTCTGATCACCTTTTCCCTTATACAAGGGAACAATAATAGCATCCTTCCAATCCCGAGGGACCATTCCTAACTCCCAGCACAACTAGCAAATTTCAGTTAACCAGTCAATTACAGAGTCACCACCATACTTCAACATCTCTGCAGTTACGCCATCAACTCCTGTGGCCTTACCATTCTGAAGAGATTTTAGAGCTTTACACACTTCTTCTCTTGAGATCTCTCCTGTGCATTTATCCCTCATTGTAACATCATCTGCATCTGTCTCAGAATCATTTTTGCTCTCCTGATCTAATAACTCACAGAAGTATTCACCCCATCTGTCACTTAACTCATTGGGCCCCCATATCATTTCCCCAATCTCATTCTTCACACAACTTACAATTTTGTTTCCCCTATTTTTCCTGAGTCTCATGTACTTCCAGAAGGACTTTCTATCTTTCCAAAAAGCCAGTTCATGCCTTTCCACTTTCTCTTTCCTATCTTTTGCCTTACTGTGACGAACCAGCTTAGCAGCTTCACGCTTCTCACAACGATATTCATCCACAGAGACTCTACCTTGCAACATCCCCAAATGGGCTTCCTTCTTTTTCTTTACTGCCTCATCAATCTCACTATTCCACCAAGCATCACCTCTATTGTTACCCACTATTGTGGTGCCACAGACCTCTTTAGCAGCAGTAACAACACAGTTCTTAAAACATTCCCACTTCTTTTCTACATCCTTCTCACCAGATTTCAGATCCTTCAGTCGTTCTCTGAGTAAGTCAGAATACCGCTGATGATCTTCAAGGATATCAACCTTTATTCTTTCTATCCTGGGTCTCTTCCTATTCCTTTTCTTCCAACCAACATTAAGTTTCACTCGTGACACTACCAAGTAATGATCAGAACCAACATCCGCACCTCTCATCACACGGGTGTCGACAACTAAGTGTTTCAAACACTGATCATAAACAACAAAATCTATCACACTCTTTTGACCAAGAGTACAATTTTCCCAATTATGTGTGTGTATATACTTGTGGTTGAAAAATGTATTAGATACACACAAACCATTCTCAATGCGGAGTTCAATTAATCTTTCACCATTATCATTCACACAAGGATCATTAAACTTACCCAGAACATTGTCAGAAATTGCATTCTGCACACCAACTCTAGCATTGAAATCCCCTGCAATTATAACATTTTCTTTAGCACCAAACTGGCTCAAAACAGCTTTTAGTTCATTCCAGAAATCTTCCTTCTTATCAGAAGGTTCCAAGTCACAAGGAGCATACACTACAACAATTACAATTCTCTGAAGTTTCACTTTCAAACAAATCCAGAGAATTCTCTCACTTATGCAACTATAGTGAATCAAGTTCTTCATCTTTTCCCTTAAAATCACACCTACACCAGCCTGTCCTCTCATATTAGCCAATACTCCAGACCACACACTCACCGTGCCATTCACTTCTTCTACCCCAATTTCCTTCTTTTTGGTTTCACTTACACACAGCACATCCAGTCTATACTTATTCATCTCCTCAATCACCTCACTCATCTTGCCATTTATACCTCTAGTATTCCATACACCAACCTTACATTCACTCAGCCGAGATCTCTTTCTCATATGCCGTTTAGAAAGTCCAGGTCGATTCCGTGGTGGACCGTCCTTCTCAAGTGTGGTAGGTCCACCATATCCCACACTTGAGTCATTCTTAATATTTCTTTTTGTCTTTTTAATCAGGTAAGTACATCAGTGTGGGGGATTAGCCAGCAGCTGAGGGTTCCAGTTGGTCATTCAACCTAAGGATTCTGGAACAAAACCCAGTGAGTTGGGTCTTTTCGCCATTTTCACACAGAACTAACTTGCACCTCTCCAAGATTCACAGAGGCCCTAGTTGCTGTTATGTGTGCCATTGTTACCACGGAGCGCCCCGAGGAGGCAAACCCATCGCTCACTACGACCGCCCGCGGCGTCACGCATGCATGCATGCGTCCATAAATATATTAAACAGCCATGGTGACATTACACAACCTTGTCTAACTCCTGCACCAATGGAAAACCATTTTGATAAAACACCATTCACTCGTACACAAGCTCTACTACCAGCATACATGGCTTTTACACTATTAAGTAGATTCCCAGTAACACCATATCAGATTCAGGAGTGTCTGCATGAGAAAAAGATTATGAGTATGAAGTATAAAAGATCTTGTGTACGGCGTGTAATGGATGTCAGTGAAGCACGAGTTGTATGCCAAGATTGCTGTAAATGGAGAAGTTTGATATGACAACAGTAAGTAAAAATATCTGGAAGTTTGTATTTCTTTTTGTAGCTAACCTCTGAATCTCAAAGAACAGCTTAGTGATATGTATGTATGTATGTATGTATGTATGTATGACTAGTGTTATTGTTTACTATCCAGATTTTAAAATATTTTTGATTAAGAGTTCAGACATTTTTTGTTAGAAGCCGAATTAATTAGTACATTTCATTAGAAGATGAAGTCATTGTGTTTTCTGAATTTTTCTTTGATGCTGAGATAAATTGAATTCACTGTCATGATCTGAGAAACCATTCCTTGATGATCCTAACCAGAGGTGTAAAAAACTAAGTATTTTATGTGGCCGTGGCAAACCATAAAATATTGCTCCCATCTGTCTTTTTTGTTTCAGGGTTTAAGCCGCCCCGGTGGCGCAGTGGTCTAAGCGATGGCCTCTGATCATTCGTCCGAATGGGGTCCGGGTTCGAATCCCGGTGAGGCATGGATGTTGTGTTTGTCTTACGGCACTGGCTCTCTCCCTTCCCTGGAACCAGTGACCCTAAATTAGGGACGGGCGACTGCTTATGGCCCATTGAGTTGCTCACGGTGGTCGTTAAACTCCAACCAAAAAAAAAAAAAAAAAAATTCAGGGTTTAATAACCACCATGAGCAATTCTAAGAGCTATAAGCACTTAGAGTTGCTCAAGTGCTTAATTCTTAATTTTCTTGATTTAGGGGCCCTGGAACTAGAGGCCCTAAATTAAGGACACTTACCTCTTGCTGTGTGTCTGAGGCAGGTCTGGGTTTGAATCCTGGATGGTGTTTTTGTCTTATGGCACTGGTTCTCTTCTTTTGGCAAAGTGAGTGGCCTTAAGTTAGGGACAGGTGACTTCTGAGTGAGTTGCTTATGGTGGTCATTAAACATCCAAGCAAGAACAAAAGAACTCAAACTTTGACTGTGCGTGCAGCTTTCCCCAACTAAGTAGTTCTGACCTTCCATACTATACCAAATGGATCTCATGCAGCCTGTATGCATGGCTCACAGCTACAGTAATGATAGAATAGCCCCCAGAGAATCTGATATAATTTCTTCTTTCTCTTTAAAAGATAAAGAAGAAATTAGATTTAAATTATATCATATTATTTTAAAAGAACATAACGGACATAAAAAAATTATTATTTGAAGAAATTGAAATATGAAAAACAACAATTGTGACCTGCTCCGGAGAAAGGAGGTTAGTGTGTGAAACAGATTTTAGGTTTTGATTGATATTTAGGAGGGAAAACACTATTTTTAATAGCACAAACTGCAAATCTCTAGGACAATTACTGACTTCACAATCTGTGTTTAAAGTCGTGTATTAAAAAATAGAAAATCGCAAAAAAAAAAAAAAAAAAATAGAATATGAAAATAAATTTATAGGAAAATTGGAAAAAATAATTATTATTCAAAATGATAAAACTAAGGTAGTACTAGTATCACATTTGTTGAAATACAGCCACTCTACATTTTCTAGTTCCTCTTCCAATGACATTTTCTAATAATGTTGAACAAAATTGTCAAAATTTTTAGTTAAACTTTTGACACAAATATGTATAATGCATTTGTAAGCAGTTAAATTTGAATGCAAATGATCACTGATAAAAAAACATGTGTACAAACAAGATGAACCATTCACAAATTTTGCAGCAGAAAATGTTGCAAATTTCTGTAATACTGCAAAGAAAATACCTGTTTTTGTGCATTGCACTAAATTATCTTTGGCTACCTTGTGCAGATTTCAACTCTCCTTGTTTACCTTTGCCATCAGTTAAGTCCTTCTTGACTTGACTGAGATTCTTCTTACATTAATAACATCTCCAGAGCAGGTCACATATGTTAATCATTGACTTGACTGAGATTGTTATTACATGAATACAGACATAACAACTGCACTGCGCAACAGTTGATCATCTCAGGAGGCTCCCTTCAAACTCGTTTTCTTCGAATAATTGTTTTTGTACACTTAACTACCTTTCTCTGGAGCGAGTCACAATTACTAAAATTAAAGAAAAATTATACTTTAAAACTTTATGAAGCTGATAGACAAATTGTGTTGATGAACGAACACCTTGGACTATAATAAAAAAAAATGCTTAAAGCAATAACTGAATTAAATTGTGATATTGTTAGAAAAGATCCAACATATAAACAAATTAGATTTTTATCACAAATCACAACACCTTGCCAGATGATATAAAAAAAAGCATACCCACCTATTGGAGCAGGTTCACCTACTAATTTTTCAAAAATTAAAACACATAAGATCCACCATAAGAATTATAGTACCAAAGCAAAATTCACCTTTAATTAAACTTGAAAGAAATATATATAAATTTTTAGCACCACTGTGTATGAGAAATAAATATACAGTAAAACCTCGAAAATCCGCCATCCAGAAAACCGGCAACTTCAGAAATCCGGCACTTTTCTTATTTGGTTTTCGTCAGAACATCCGACTCACCAATAACCATGGAAATCTCCCAATTGCTCCGTCTCAACAGCACATCGCGAGATCATTCGATCTCAGTGTGCAAATTGCCGATAGCCACCTACGTGTAACATCGGGAAGTTTCTCAAATTCATCATCTCATTGGGCCGTGCCGAAGTGACGTGGATCAATGAGGTGACGAATTGGCATGTACATTTGAAATGCATGTCCTGCGTCTGATGATGATCTGTGCATCACTACGTGGATTTGATCGTGTAATGACATCTACTTCGGCCTTCATGATGCGTCGCAGTAATTGCCTTCGTGGTGTATCATAGTTTTGTCAATCGAAAAACCGTAACATTGATGTAAAATGCGATGTATTGATACATCACCCAGCCCTAGCAGTTACTCTACCTTTTTTCAAGTTTCTGCCTAACCATTCGTCAAATTAATTTTTTTTTCGACAGAGTTTTATAATAAGTAGTACAAAAAGATAATCACCAATATTTTCACCAAAATTTTTTCCATTACCAAAACGATTTGGTTTTGTTTGTTTTTTTCGCAAATTGCGAAGAATGCGGTCGACAGCGCGAGCCCTGCATATTTATATGGCTGAGGTGCGCAAATTTTCGTTAAAGTGACCTGTTACTTATAAATACGTGCTTTACGTGATGCCCATTATGCAATTTTTGAATAGCTTAAGAAATCCGGAATTTTCATAAATCCGACACTTGTCCTGCCCCATCAATGCCGGATTTTCGAGGTTTTACTGTACATTAAAAAACAGTTACTCATTAATCAGATTGAAGAGATTAAGCATGATCTGAGACAATATTGGATGGCAAGTATGGATGTTAAAGCTTTATACCCTAATACCCCTATTCCCATCATCATCCATGGGACAAATGTCCATTGGAGCTGGCTACCAGATGGCAGCACATTACAATCATCTTCTATTTTTACTACCAGTGCGTCGACACTCATCTGGTAAACCCTGACAGGGAAGGAGGTCCTGGGATTATGTGCGTCCGGAGCCAACTTCATCCTCATCAACAACCATGGGACAAATGGCCCGTAAAAGCCGGCCAGCAGATAGCAGCAGATTACAATTGTCTTGTGTTTTTACTACCAGTGCATCGACAATCATCTTATAAACCCTGTCGGGGAAAGGGGACCAGGGTCTAATTGCATCCAGGGCAAACTTCAGAGGGAACCATCCACACATTTGCATCCCCACACCCGGGGAAAGCCCCGAAAAAAGCACAGAATAGATGGTCAGCAGGACCAGGATCGAACACCCATCGAGAACCTCCGCCTCTCACACTAAGCACAGCGCGTTAGCCAACTGCGCTATTCCTGTGGCTCCCTGTTTCCATGGCTGTTGATATTATTACCAAAATGATAACTTGTTTGGATGTTATGAATACTAATGAAATTCAAGAGTTAAGTAATATTCTTCATTTTATAAAAGACAACACTATTTTTTCATTTGAAGGCATTTTATATAAAAAGAAACTAGGACTCATGGTTTCACCACTACCAGTGTTATTCGCTGAGGTGGTGATGAATTTCAGAGAAGTTAATGCAATAGAAAAAAATGAACCACCGATCATGTATTGCTGATATTTTTATTTTATCTAAGCTCACCAAAGCTGAATTTAGAAGTCTTAGCAAACTAATTTAATACAGTGTGCCCTTCTGTAGAACTCACTGTTGAATTTGAAAGTAATGAAACCTTACCATTTTTTGTTGTAATGCTCATTAAAAAAGATAACAGTTTTGATTTTAAGGTATACAGAAAACCTGCCTGTATTCCTGTTTTAATACTTTATAATTCTCACCGTCCTACAGTTCATAAAATAAATAGCATTAAAACTTTAATTAAAAGAGCTTTTTCAGATTCATCAAGTAATAAATTTAAAGAACAGGAATTGACCTACATTTAAGAAATTCCAAAAGCATATGGATATCTTTCTAGAGAAATAGATAAATGGAACTATGAGATTAAAAAAAAATTTAAAAAAATTTAAAAATACAAAAAAAATAATAAAAAATTGCCTTTTCAATACATAGATAATTCTCGTTCATAAAGAATATTGCACATGAAATTAATAAACTTTGTGTAAAATATAATTTGCAATTAGGTAATAGAATTAACTGTTAAAATAGATTAATAGGTGACAATGAACAAAAATATATTAGATACTGCAGGAGTTTATGAAATTCAAATTACGAATAATCCTTTGGTTTCTTATATAGGAAGTACAAAAAACAAATTGAAACACAGACTGAATCAACCTTTAAAAACTGACCAAAAAAAGGAAAAAAAGGAAAAAGGAAAAGAAACAAAAACTGCATTGATTCTGTGCTATATGGAAAATCAAGTGTATCCAAAGTTCAATCAAATTAAAAATTTAAAGAGTTATAAAAATGAAAGACATCTTAAATTATCCAAAACAATATTAATAGAAAAAAAAAATAGGAGTAATGTTTGCAATTTTAACAATCCAAACTTATTGTCTTCTCAATGGAAAGAACTAATAATATTGAAAAATAAGCATTAAAATAGAAAGGAAGTATAATGTGATTTTTCTCCAATGGCACCAGGGTATGGCGATAGCTGAGCTCCGAACGATTAGGCCATATGTTCTCAAACTTGTCACTTTGCTTCGAGCAACAGTGCAACATGTATATCAACTTTCTGAAGATGCCTATACTGATAGTATGAAAACATTAAAAGGCTTAGTCTTGCCCTCGTCATATGTGGTGACAGGTTTTTTTTAAAGTTTTAGATGTTTCAATTTTTGGAATTCTTGTTAATATTCTTGCTATCTAGGATAATTGTATGAATCTAATGTGCCAATAAGCGAGTTTTTTGAGTTAAAGAAATTCTGCAAATGAGGCATTTGATAATGATATTTCCTTTTAATGAATAATATTTTTATGTAGGTAAGGATTAAAGAGGTTAATATTCAAGTTTTTAAGCATTTTGATTGAATTATCTGTAAATTTTTATGAAGTTTGCTGCATGTTACCTCTGGAAGAAATTAGCTTGGTAACTTGAACCATGTGCATTAAATGTTGATATAGGAATATATCAAGATGCACATTGCTAAATGTAAGTGTCCTGTACTTTTGCTTTTAGCATTATGATGCAGTTTTGTTTTCAATCCTGCAAGTTAAGTTGGTTGTTTCTATGGTTGAAAAACTTGAAGAAAAAGCCTCAGTTAAATACAAAATTGTTCTGGCTTAGAATCACTAAATACGATATTATTATAAAAATTTCTGAGATGCGGTTTTCTGCTTTGCTTGAAACTTTACATGCAGCTTGGCAAATCAGTGATGATGCTGTGGAAAATTCCAAAAAAAGAGTATCATATTCTTTGCAAGTCTACCAAAAGTAACTGTAAAGAACTTTTTGATGTGTATAACTCCTCATAAGACACAAGGCTTAATAAATTTTACAGCGAATTCCTTGCAGAGAAAGGAAACTGTAAAATTTTTTTAATTGTGCTTCATTTTATCTTATGGTAAGGCTATTGTAGAAAGTGGGTTTTCCAGTAATAAGTATTCTTCTTGAGAGCATTTATGAAGAGACTATAGTTTGTCAGTGTCGTGCATGATACTGTTAATGAAGCAGGTGGCAATTCAACACATTGATGTCAATAAAAGGATGATGAATTATGTATGACAGTCACAAAAAAAGGTACCAGAAATATTTAGAAAATAAAAAAATTGTGATATAGGAGGAAACGAGGAAGAAAGCTAGAAAACAAAAATTACTGCAATAAAATAAAATGCCTTGAACAGGTGAAAAAGAGACTGAAACGAGAAGCTGAGTATAATGAATCAAACATTGGTTCTCAGTTTAAAGTGACAAAGCAGAAATTGTCGAATTATTAGTTCTGTATTTATATGCATATATTGCTACATTAAAACATTTATGAGAGAATTTCAAATTTTGTTATTTTATCAAAATTCTAAATGAGTCGTTTCTTACTCTACATATTGTATTTTTTGAAAATGTATACAAGTATATAATACTTTTCAAGATATGTTATATTTAATTGCTTATATATGTTATATTTAATTCAATATTACAATAAAAAGGAAGTTTAATTTTAAAAAATAGAAAGGGCTAATTCATTTTACAGGTTAATAAAATGTTAGTGTAGAGCAGTGTTTCTCAAACTTTGGTCACTCATGGACCATCACTTTAAGTATTTCTTTACTTATTGTGGACCACCAAGCTGAAAGTGTAGGAGTCTGAAGAACTTCCTTGGGAGAAATTTTAAATTGAAAAATATATTGTCTGAAACTAAAGTTGCCAACCCTGGTTAATATTATTAGGACTTACCAGCCAAGGAAAGGCACAAGCAAAGTATTCCCCGATTTATGTTATATACATATTCGGGCTTTATAGATACAAGCTACGGCTCGATTTACCCCTTCCCTCACTTGAAATGTAATTTTTAGTTAATTTAACTTCTTTTGGTAAATTCTAAGCATTTTTCACCAAATTTTCCATTGTTTGTACTTTAAATAATACCGTCCCCAAATAGGGCCAGTAAGCAGTTGTCACCAGCCTTAGGCAGAAAATCACTGAAAATTCCGACCAGGTTCTTAAAATATCGATCGGTTGCAGACCCTATTTTAAACAAAGTAATAATATTCAGAGTACTTATATTTGATAAAAAAAGAAAGGAAGAAAGAGTTTGGTGAGTTATGATTTCATTTTGACAGTCATATAACGAAAAAGAGATTTTTCACCTAATTAAATAACTAGCTATGTCGTCACAGCATGGATGTAGTCAGGGAGGGAGTTCAAACCCTCCTCAAAACGTAAGATTTATAATAGGCAATAGTTGATGGAACATATTTAAACCTTCTCCAAAAAGTGCACCCCCCAATCTGAATTATGGCTACACTCATGAGCCATGGCAAAAAAATTCTCCATACAATTCAAGTTATATCATATGCAAAATGTTATGTGGGCAATTATACTTTGATTTTGTCTGTTGATTTTAATACTTTTCTTAAAGTCCACATGTAAAGATTCAGTAATGAATAGCAAAAATAAAATAATAATATAATAATCATTGATTGATTGATGCTGTTGCTTGTGATTTTTTACCAAGCTACCTACATCCAGTTGGATGACCAATAGTTTAAGTAGTAGAGTAGCTTCCACATCTAATTTATTTCTTATCTTGCTTTTAATTTCAACTAAATTTGAAACTCACAGTTGTAAGTATTCGGAACGGAAGATGTTTAATGTCTCTATCTGATAACTCTAGATATTTGTGTTGAGCATGCACTCAAAATTTAAGAGGAAGGATTCTCACACTCTCCATTAACTTCTCTTCTGAAATTCCCTGCAGACCACTTGATAGGCCGCCGCAGACCACACTTTGAGAAACACTGGTGTAGAGGGTTATATTAGATTGAGTTTAAGTAAATTATTGACATGAACAATGCAAATATCCTTTTTTGCACTCATTCTGCATATTGAATTATACAAATACATATTTGAGCATCGCAATTAACAGAATAGAAATGTCTTCTGCATTTTTTCTACATTTTCTTTGGGATTACGAGAAAACTTCTCTTGAGAACCATGATTAAAACTTACTACAAAATAACCCAGACACCTGCATAAGACATACATATCTAATGACGTAATTTATGTGTTAGGGCACAATTGAACAAATAGGGCACATCCGTGCTATAAAGATTTTCCACATTTAATTTTGACTTGGTTCTTTTATCACATGTGATGTTATCAGCAATTAATCTGCTAAGTTTTGTGCTCAAAGACTTGTACTTAGGCTTAGGGTATAATATTTGATAGCAGTAACAAAAAAAAAAAAAGTAAGATGTTCATATACACTGCCTGCCAGAGGAAATGCCACATCACGGAGATGTGAACTCAGCGCCATGCTAATTTCAGGTTGGTGCACACGTACAAGTTATGCAAATGATTGCATTTGCAAGCCAATTGCACGAAAGGCGTGCAGAATATAAGCGGACGACCAGCCCGTGAGTCCATGAGTCGAGACATCGTCACAGCCGCGAGAAGTGAGTGGTTCTGCTGTAAACATGTCTTGAGAATGGACAAGGGGTGCCAATGCTATTAAGACGCTGTCGTACGCGATTTCGTCAAACGGATGAGTTTACGAGAGGTGTCATTGTAGACCTTTGTACTGCTGGATAGTCCTTGCATCATATTGTGAAGAAATGCAATGTGATGCCACAACTGCCAGTTGCATTTGGAGACAGTGGTCCCAAGAAGGATCTGTGCAGCTTCATAGGGGGACCGGAGCACAGAGATGTCCATCCGAGCACACTGATCATCGCATCTGACGTCATGCTGTAGTGGTCCCACAGGCCACAACGTGCAACATTTGGCTAACCTTCCGAAAGTGGCCCGCTCCGATAGATCGCGCCACGGTAGCAAGCTACTTACGTCACTTTGTTCTCCATCTCTGCTCCTGTGTTACGTAATTTTTTTTCGATCTCTACTACTCCTGTGATATGTGGAACTGGAGAAAGTTCGTTAATTAAGTTGGGAAAGAAGAGGTTACTCTGTTTCATGGTGCAAAGAACAGGATTTGTTTCCACCTCTAAAACATGTTCTGAGGGCCATCTCATGACTCTACGTGTCGATGCGTCTCATCGTTTAGGACAATTCAGGTGTAGGAAGAATCACGTTTCAAGGAATGATGAGTACTCTTCCCGTACACTTGATACGTGTGTTTTTTTTATGCTCACATTCCTATGGATATAGTGTAGATTCTGACGTATTGTTTCGCTAAAGGATTGTCTTACGATGAGGCAATTGTATATCCATATTATTCACTTTCTTTGCCAATTTCACAACGTAACACTGCGCTTCTCGATGTAGCGATAATGTTTCGCCATCTATCGTCGCTTCAGAAAACTATTTCTGGGCCACATTCGGAAGGTTTACCCAACGTTTTATGGAGTTTACAGAGTGGCTTGGATGCTCCGATATCAACACGGACAGTGTCGCGCCGATTGGCTGCATCTGGTTTGCTGTCCAGCCCTCCTTTGCAAAGGCTACCCATAACAGCGAGCGGTCATCATCACCGCTTGGCGTATTGTCACTCCAGAGCTGCGTGGGGTGCTAAATAGAACAGTGTGGTGTTCAGCGACAAATTGTGGTTCTGTCACACCATGGATAATCGCCGTGTGAGAATCTGGAAGCGATGTGGCCAACGGGCGGATTCCTCCGCCATTATGGAAGCACCACACAGCCCAGCCACGTGGAATTATGGTGTGGGGTATGCATTACGGGCACATTGACAGCACACCGCTATGTTGACAAAGTGCTGTGGCCCGTGGCACTATTGTATCTGCAGGGCATCCCAAGCGCCGTTCTTCAACAGTATAATGCTCGGCCACATATTACTCAGATCATCCTGAATGCTTTACACGGTGTGCGGATGCTTCTGTGGCCAGCACAATTCCCCGACCTCTCGCCCATCGAGCATCTGTCGGACACGATTGGACATCAGTCAAGTACCCTCCCACCCCTGCAAAAATGAAGATGATATGTGGACTCGGATCAACACCACATGGTCCATGATACCCTAGGACTCTATTTGGACTCTTGATGCCACATCGGATTCAATGCTGTATTGCCCAAAATGGGGGCCACACTCCTTATTGATCATCCTGTATATTCACCCACTGGAGCCTAGTCTGTATGTGACAATTAACTCATTTGTTCAGGACCCTATCTGTGTGTGCAGTTTGGTCTGTTTTCAAGCATTCTTTCATGGTGTGGCATTTCCTGTGTCAGGCAGTGTATATAAATCAAGCTTACTAAATTACAGAAAAATGTGTTCACGGTGTTCAGAAAAATTAAGCATTACAGGTCAGAGAAAGTCAGGGAAATTGGCCTGTTGCTTTCTTTACAAATTACAAACCCTGTTTTATCAAAAACATGTAAGAAAATGGGGTAAGCAATTTTGATCTTGATTCTAGATTGGAAAATCACAAGTAGTAACTGCTGCTAAGTCTGATAAGAAACAACATTACAAAATGATTTTAAATGTTGCCGTATCTATGCAATATATTAGTAACTAACATTTAAATCTTGTATTTCAAAATTGCCTGCAGTTTTACTTGATAAAAAATGTAAGTATTCTTACAGCTTATAACAATTCACTGTACATGTTTTTACTGGCACCTAACAAAATCACAGAAGTAAAATCCTAAAATTCTCAATAATTGCATTTGTGTTCTCTATTATGTTTGTGTATTCCATGGAAAAGGTTTTGCAATACTTACAGTTATATGCTGTAAAAATACTTTGCATATTATGTCTTTAAATGTACAGAAAAATAGTTTGAAATTTAATTTTAGTATGCCATTTTTTGTAGAGTGACAGTGAAGATGAAAGTAAGCTATCCTTGTGTGACCCTCCGTCAGAATCATTGGTGGTTTCAGGTGCTAATGGCTTGAATGAAGAAAATCTGCATGTGCTTCCCAACCAGACAGAAAATGTTGCAGCTGAGTCTTGTAACCAGGTAGCATTGTGGCCTCAGTTTCTCATTATTTCTTTAATGCAGTGTTCCATGATCATTGTTTATCTCTCCATTTTTGTTCATTTTACAGGTGACAAAACCGGTTTTGTCTGTCACCAAACCGAATGTCATGTTGGTCCTTCTTTGGCTGCTACAGTATTAGGAGGGCAACTTAATTCTTGGCCCCTAACCGCAAGCGATCATAGAACGTCGGCAAATGCAAATAGCTGTGTGCAATAATGGCTGATTGCAGTGCCATCCAAAAGCTTTCCAGGCAACTGTAACTGCTCACAGCTGTAGTGACAGAAGGGACGAAAGTTGACGGTGAAAGCAATGTCGTTCGAGAGGCAACATTTGAGGCACTGCCTCATGTTCGCGTTTCAGCTGAAAAATAGTGCTGCAGAAGCCCAGCAACTGATCTGTGCTGCTTCGGGTGAGGCTGCTGTGTCCTTCAGTATGTGTAAGAAGTGGGTTCCAGCAGTTTAAGCAGGGAAATTTCGATCTCCGTGATGCAGAACATCCGGGACAGCCACAGAAAGTTGACGATGAAGAACTGGAACAACTGTTGGACGCGGATCCCTGTCGCACCCAGTCAGAGCTCACTCAGGAACTCGGAGTAAAAAATGCTAATACGATTTACAGCCAAAAATACGCAGTACGCTAATACGATTTTGCCGCCAAAAATACGATTTTTTTTTAATAGTCATGTTTTTCCCCATTTTTTTCCCTTTTCAGACAAAAGCCTTGTAGAAGAACCGCGGCGACTGGCGACGTACGTCGCAGATTTATTTTGGTTCTGCAGACAAAAAGGACATCCCCAGAACGCTATTCCACCATCTTGTAGACTCCCTTATCATAGATGCAAGTTTTCTGACTTTCAAAATTTCCGAAAACAGAAGTTAGGTGTAGTTAGAATTTCTTTCGTAATCTTAATTTTTTCTCGCAAATGACGATGTATGTCGCAGAATTATTTTGTACTCATCCCTGTAGCAGAATCACGGCAACATACATCGCTTGTTTATTTTGTACTCGTCCCCATTGAAGATTCACGACAACATACATCGCAGGTTTATTTTGTACTCATCCCCGTTGAAGAATCGCGGCAACGACCGACATACATCACAGATTTATTTTGTACTCATCCCCACAGAAGAATTGTGGTGACATACATCGCAGATTTATTTTGTACTCATCTGTGTAGCAGAATCGCGGTGCTGGACGACGTACACCGCAGGTTTATTTTATACTCATCACTGTAAAATAACGGTACCGGCTGACGTACATCGCAGATTTATTTTGTACTCATGCGCATAGAAGAATCGCGGTGACATACATCGCAGGTTTATTTTGAACTCGTCCCCGTAGCAGAATCACGGCGATGGCCGATGTGCATCGCAGATTTATTTTCTACTAATCCTCGTAGCAGAACCGCGGCGACGGCCGATGCACATCACAGATTTATTTTGGTCTTGCAGACAAATATGACATCCCCAGAACCCGATTAAACCATCTTGCTGATTCCATAAGTGCAAGTTTTCCGCCTCTCAAAATTTCCGAAAACGGAAGTTAGGCGGAGTGAGGATTTCTCCCGTAATCATAATTTTTTTAATAAGTAACAACATTAAAGTGTTTGCTGATTAAATTTAATTAGTTTCTCAATAAAATTTTGGTGTAGGGAAAGAAATCCCTACATTCTCATCATCAAAAATTTATATAGCTGAAATAGGCTTCAAAAATTTTCAGCATACGTCGTATTATGATTTTTCTGAGTGTTACATTTTTTGGTTCTGAGAGGTTGGCAGGTCTGCCTTTGAAAGAAGAAATACACCTTTTTTTCAACACAGTGGATAAAGCCCATTTGGGAAATCTTATATTTTTTTACCAACCAAAAAAGCAGAAGAAAGCTCTCCGTACTGGCTTGATACAGATGAGAATATCTGACCTCCAGAACAATGTCAAAGAAGGAATTGTTTCCTAATTCCAAAGTTTGTATCAGGTTAGTTTATGTAAGTAGTTTTTGGTATATAATTAAATAGAGTAGTTTTTGGGTGTAATTTCCATAACCTTTATAGTTCTGAGTGTCTTGAGTAGCATTATATTGAAATTTAGATGCCCTTTTTGTAGTGTGTGGGTGTATGTATATGTATGTAATTTTTTTTTTTTTTCACCAAAACGTGAACATGTGCTGATTTTGTCATGGTAGTTTGAAAAAAAAAAAAAAATTAACAACAAATTTTTTTTTAATGTGGAGTACTTCCATTCTGAAACTCATACACTTTTTTGGGAAACTATTTTAGTCATTAACATACGTTGTTAAGGCTACTATTTTTACCATTAGTGGTAACTAAAACAACTATTTTCGTGAGTGTGATAGGCTTGCAGCCCTGCATATGTTATTTCTGGCTGATTTGCTTAGAATGTAAAATCACCAGCCTGTTCATATGAGTAAAATGGCTTTGGAAAACCTGGTTTTACGAGATAAGCTACTTAAGTTCATCCCTCTTTGCAATTTTCCGTGAAGTGCCAGTGGAGTTTAATTTGATATGTCGCAGCTTATGTGTTGCATAAACTTATAAACATTGCCATGAACAAACCATATATAACATGTTAAATGCTAATACTATGCTTCAGTAACATCCTCATAAAAGTACATACATACATATTACTAAGCTGTTCTCTGAAATTAAGAGGTTAGCTCCAAAAAGAAATGCAAACTTCCAGATATTTTTACTTATTGTTGTCGTATCAAACTTCGCCATTTACCTCATAAAAGTTCCATTTTTTTTTTCTTCTTCAACAAAGGTGTTTTCCCATTTAGAACTTCTGCTATTTCTTCCCCGCCAGGGTATCATGAAACTCATAAATATTGAATTTTGTCTTGATGGCTATAATAGTTTTGGAGTTAGGGTTTGGCAATGAACCCCACAGACAGACTGACACAGATACCACCATAAAGATATTCAAATCATATTACATATTTCTGTTGAATGAAATCTTGAAGTGGAATTTTTTGGCAATTATAATACAGGGTGCGCCATATAAAAGAGGCCCCATAGCCAGGCGTTGTTAGGCAGGTTTCCAGTTAAAACCACTTTGTTCCACTTCTAACCGGTTTCTGCTTGTACGGCTGCAAAGGAATTCTCCGGAGTGGTTAGTCACAGCCAGAGCAGTGTAGGTACGCAGTCATAAGTGTAAGTGAAGAAGGAACAAAGGCAACGGAAGTGGTTTTAAGTACGGAACAGCAGATTTTTATTGTGGAACAGGGACTATGGCCACCCAGATCACCCAATCTCTCCACCTGTGACTTTTATCTGTGGGAAGCATTGAAAGGGAAAGTGTACGCAACTAATCTGCACACCCTTGATGAATTAAAAGTAAACATTACGGATGCCATAGCCCAGCTTACTGCCGATGAGTTGTGGCGCGTTACGAACAACATGTTCCGTCGTGTGCAGCTGTGTCGTGATGCCGGAGAACAGCACTTTCAGTAATTGTTGTAAACGCAGGTAAATTACTCCTGTTTTCTGTTATTTCAACTATTTTTTACCATGTATAGTACTTAACGTAGCCTGACTGTTGTCGTTCATTATACTCGGGCCTCTTTTATATGGCACATCCTGTACTTTATGATACATTAGTATGAAAAATACAAAAGAAGAGGAGGGTATATGGCAACAGATTTTTTTTTTTTTTTTTTTTTCTTACGATAGTTGGCAAAGTGAGGGGACCCCAAAATCAGTGCTGTGCATAGGCCGCGATAACTCTAAATCCACCACTGGTCTCATTGCTTACATTTGATGAAGGACTGATTAGAAGATCATTCTAGTAAGATCACAACCCTCAACTGGCTGTCTCAATCTCCACAGCTGAACCCAATTGAGCATCTGTAAAATAAAGTAGAGTGACCCAAAGCCCACCACTGACAACTCTGGCTATCTTCAAATCATTAGCAACGATACGACTTGAAGTTCCCAGAATCTGGTAGACTTTATGCCATCACATGTTCCTTCTGTTGTGAATGTGAAGATTGGCCCCATACAGGCCTCCACAAATTGAAAAAAAACCTGGTAGCCAGCAAAAGTTTTCAGTGGCCAGCCCCATTTTTTCAAGTACAGAACATATTTATGAGTCCCCCCCCTAAGAGAATCGCTGTTCATGCGATTTTTCCAGCATAAATAGTGTGGGACTAGGCGTAACTTTCATTGATGGACTGTTTTTTGTTTTTACTGTTACAAACGTATCCAAAAAGTTTTACAAAAATCAGTCTACAGAATTTATTTATTTTCAGTCCCTTTTGTAAAATACAAAAGGCAAAAGGAACAGGTCTCGGGTGCAGATACGAAACGCCTGCATCATTTTCCTTATATTCCCGAAAGCATTATTGAAAAAAATCTGATGGAAGGAAAAATTGCATAAACATGAAGTTATTTTTTCACGGACTGAGGATTCGTTGTAGATCAATAGCACAGATTTTTTTAGCTGTAGCTCATTGCATGGCAGGAAAGATATACTAATAAAACTGCTGAAACCATAGTTTCTAGTGGTAAACATATTTGTGGACCCCTAGTTACAAGTATAAATTACTGTATATGCTTTTACATAAATTACATGTACGTTTATTTATGTGGAAATCAGAAATTATATAAAGTAGACTGTACTGTTTCAGTAAGTGATCATAGAATATTTCCAACATGCTGAATAAATGTTAATAAGAAATTGTACAACAATATACATAAAGTTGAAATGTTTGTGTCCAAATTTACACTTTTCATGTTCTCACATTAACTAAAAAAGTACTTCATACTGATCAGGACTGAATACAATTCTGCAAGAAAAACGGGTGGTGGTCTGGTCCATCTCTTGAATTTTGTGGGGCACATTTTGTTAACTGTGCATTTTCGAAAAAGCATAAGTTTTTATTGTATTGATTGAGAAAGAGTAATTGCTAATATAGTAATATGGACGGTGAATTCAGATGTTGCATTTGGTAACTTCAAATGTTCACAGTTAATAGGGATTTTACAAAAATGTTAATAAGAATTTATGTCGCATACACAAGGTTCAAGAAATTGTAAACGAAAATTGCATTAACACATTCTCAAATGTTTGTGCAGTAGTAGTATGCCTTATAAAGGACATCCCACTAGGGGAAAAAAAAAAGTTCTTTTAATATTCTATTTCTGATGTAGTTCTTCAACTTCTGCATTTCCTAATTTTTGCTTCTTAACTACTGGCATATGTCCTTGTGTGTGTCTAGATTTTTTGGATTCAAAGAACCACCTATCAATAGCTTTCTGTGGTTTATAGTCTTTAAGTGGAGGGCCATTCAAGTGAATCATCATGAGATCATTCAAAGTTGATGTTTCCATGGATGTTCTGTTGTTTGTTTTTATCAGATTCATGTGACTGAAACCACGTTCACATGATGCAGTACATGTTGGTAGAACTGCAACAATTTCTAGTAGGTGGCCAAGAACTGGAAATCTCTCTTGGTTAGGTAATGTTTTTTTTTGGAGTAAATCTGCAATCTGCAAACCTTGCCCTAAAACTTTAAATTACTACCACTCACTCATTAGAGACTTCATTTTAGTTTCCCATGAGGTTTCATTATGGAAGGAAAGATGTCTTTGAAAGTGCTTGGCAAGAACTTCAATTTCACTGTTCCTAAAATCTTCCAGGTTTTCTTCTGGCCAGACAAAGGTGTGGAACACTGAAGAAGCTTTTTGTAAAGTAGTCTCAGACTCTAAAAATTGTTCCTCAAGGTACCATATCCCATCGCTGATCATTTTGTTCTTGTCTGACTCAAAGCTTTTACTGTCAATGTTTGTAAGTTGAATGCCCAAGTAGTTTCCACTAATGGTTGTCACATTTGTGAATTGGTTTTCATATGAGGCAGGCCTAGATTCCAAGTTCTTAAGTTCATTCAGTGATCTTTTAATGTGTAGCTCAACTTGGCGTAAAAGTAACTGCTGTTTTTGAAAAATCAATGAAACTTCTTTAAATTTTAGCAAAAATCCAGTAAAAAGTGCAGCATTGCAACAAATCTGAAACTTTTTTTTTTTTTTTTACAATTCCTCTCGCTACAGCAGCATCATTCCCTTTCTCATTTGATACATCTTCTAAACGAGCTATAACTACATTATAATTCTTTACTAATTTAGTAAGAGCACCTACTTTGCTTGAAACCCACCGAACCTCGTGTAGATACTGAAATTTCAGAATCTTTGACTCCAGAATTTTAGCAATACTGTTTAACTGTCCCATTCGTTTAGGCAAGTTCCGGTAAAACTTGTACAGCTTTTTGAGAACAGTATCTAATTCATCTAGATATTTAAAATTTTTTATTGAGCTCAGAACACTCAAATTTGATTTGTGAGCAACACAGTGTTGGGAAACAACATCTGGGATGCTTCTCTTTATTTTTGTAGTTAGCCCATTTCCTTTTCCAATCATGTTTGCCGCACCATCTGTACCAAGCCCAACCAACCACTGTCCTTCTAACCAACTAATTCCCAAATTTCTCATTTCTTCATCCAAGACCTTGTAGTACCCTTCAGCATTAGATGACTGAAGAGGTACTACTGACAGGAACACTTCTTTCACTTTCTTGTCTTTGACATAGCGAATATAAACAAGTAACTCTTCTACTGTGGACTTATCAGTTGATGCATCAAGAAGGATAGTTGCATGGTTACACTGTTTAACTTCTGCAATTAGTGCTTGCCTAACCTCATCTGCAATATGAACTCTTTACACCTCATATCATTCTGATATTGTTCAAGACTCACATTTACATCAAATTTAGTTAATAACACAATCAGATTTGAAAAATCTGTAAATGGCTTATTATATTTTGCCACATAATATGCGGTGTTGAAGAGCTTTTCAAGATGGTTAAATATTTTTTCATCCATCTTTTTGTGACACACTGCTAATGGTGTACACTCTGGTTTTTTCTATAGCAAGATCATGTTCAATGCAGTTTCTGTGCATTTTTGATAGCTGGTGTATCTTGAAAGTCTCGATTTTGAAAGGCCACTGGAAACCACGAACAAATTTTGAGTTTTGATCTGAAATATTGGGATATTTTGCACGAAGCTTTATCGTTTTCAAACACTAACCATGGAAATTCTTCACACCATTTTTTCTGAAAATTTCTCTTGCCATCTGTCTTATTTTCACTTGTAGTCTTTTGAGACAATCCAAGTTTGTTTTTCTGAGGCACTTGTTCAATTTGGCTTTGTCATCATTTTGCGGAGTTGCAAATGGTGGTCACTTCTGAAAAAATGAAAATAGACTCTTTTGTTCCATCATAAAAACAACTTGAGCATGAAAAAACCGTGCCTCGGAGTGAGCTGAGGAAGTCAAGCACTTTTAATTTGAAGCAAACCAAATATTTTTTAAGTGTCATTAAGCTGGTTATAAATTTTTATTATCACAGTCGGAATCCTTCCAAAGTATCAGAACAGCCAACACCCATGCCTGTGACCGTCACAGGCATGGGTGTTGGCACACGAAGTCCAGTGGGACAAAAATGGCACACCTGTGATGGAGAGGGAGATGACACCAAAGAATGATGACACTCTCAATCTCTTGTTCCTTCTGCTGTGTTACAACAATGCTCTACGAAAAAAAAAAAAAAAAAAAAAAAAAACATTTAACTTCAAAGATCTGCATGGGTGCTTAAAAATAATAGAGTTGATGAAGGAAGTGAATTTCCTATGCATACCTGCCAACTAATTTAAGCAAAACTCTAGAAAACTGCTTAACAACATCCTGAAGATATTTCAAAAATCAAGAACAGCATATGGTGCAAAAGTCAATTTATGAGTGCATTATAAATACTTAAAAGTTACGGAGAAAAGCATTTTTAGCTTTTTCAAATAAATAATTAACACACACGCAGATATATACAGAGCTGTATAAATATATACCGAGATGCGAACATTTGAAAAGGAGTTCCAGAAATCAACGCACGTTGATTACGTATTCTTACCGTCATAAAAAAACCTTGTACCTCGTCCTCCCTTTGAAGTAATAAGGGTAATGCAAGAAATGTGTAGTTGCATAAAGCAAATCGAGTTCGCACGCTTCTCTATGATTAAAAAACCCAGCCCTTTTACTTTGCCGTTCCATGCCCCCATCCCCACCAAGGTGAAAAACAAAACAAACAAACAATGTGTTCCGAGATGGCTACCTGCGCTATGCGTAGCGGACTGAGGCTATGTCGTTACAGCTGAAACTCTTAACTTGAAACAAAGCAATGACACAAGTTCTGATGATATCCCACTTCGGAAGACAGAGAGCTTTGGTTTACTTTAACAGTGCACACACACACAAAAAAAAAGTCTGGAGTTGTTTACAAAAATATCGTGCACTCAGAAATTAAAGTGATAAAGCGAAGCTATTACGTTTTTATGCAGAATTACGTATTCACTAAAACACTTTTTTCTTTACAGTAAACTAAGAAAAGAGAATCTATACGGTTTATTTCCATATCGAACTCTCTTAACGTAATTATGTTTTTGATCTGCTAAGTAGGTCGAGAAAGTTGCGACTGGGACAGAAGTTCCTTTATCACAAAAATTTTGTTTTATGCAGCATAGCAGCCAGCAAGCATGCGTTCCCAGTTTAAAATTCGTTCAGCACAAAGGATTCTGGGGCCCCTACACTTCCGAAATCGCGACAGAGAACAACGAGGAGCAAGCCTTTCCCACCGGTCACGTGATCTGTGGTGGGGATAGGCAGATAAGAGAGAGACTGCAATTTGTGCGGCCGCACGCACGCCTCTCAGTTTACTGATTTACGTAACAGATAAAAACACAACCATTCCAAAATTTGCTTCATTACATTAAAAAAAAACAATAATAACTACTTATTAAAACTTCTGAAAACATAGTCGCCAGCCAAAATATTTTGGTCGCCGTTGGCGACCTGGCGACGCGCATTTGTGGAGCCCTGGCCCCATATGTAATTAGGTGGATGTATATATTATATTGTCCATTCAAAGTATTTCTAGCAAAGATCTCGTTAAACCTTTTGTAGATTTTAGAGAATGAATTGCGACTTATTGAAATTAGATGAGTAGTGACAAGACTTGAATTAATAAATGATACACTAAATAAAAATAGATTTTTCTTGAACTTAAATCTGAGCAAAGATTTTAGTTTAATAGGTTTTATAGAGAAACTAATAGATACATAATAGATTTCAGTTCTTTTAATCTAAATTTGAAGTTGATAATACAATGATATAAAAAAAAAGATCAGTGTTTCACATGATCTGTAAGTACAAAAATTATTTGATTTATTCGATGAACATGATGAAATAAATTATGTGTTTTGAGAGTATGCAAGAAATTGTCAAAGTAAATTTTGTTGGTGTGCATAAATGTAATTCACAAAATAATGGTAACAAAACATAAACTGATTCAGAAGTTACGTCATTTCAGAGAAAGATAAGGATGAGCTAATACGTAATTGCCTGAAAGGATCAGCTATTAATCTATCTAGATTTTATTCTGTTCAAATTTTTAGTGTTAATTTTGATCTCAGGTTTTTCTTTCTTTCAGCATGTATTAAATGACAAATTGCCAGAAAAGGAAAGCTCATTGGATGAAGAGTATGGACCGTCAAGTGAAGCTGGGGTACCTCTATAGTATTTTTTAAATGATCTATTTAATAATAGCAAGATGTCAAAAGTTGCTGTTTCCAATTAATTACTTAACAAAACAAAATAGAAATTCTATTGCACTCATCTTAAAAAGTCAAGATGTTATGTTAAAATGTTGCTACTTAAAACCCAGCATTGCAATCCATCAAATAGTGTAAATTATTTTTTACTATTCAGATTTTAAAATATTTTAATAGGAGTTCCGACATTTTTCGTTTTTTGTTGGAAGCCGAATTTATTATCACATTTCATTAAAAGATGAAGTCATTGTGTTTTCTGAATTTTTGATGCTTGAAATGAATTCAATTCACTTTCATGGTCTGAGAACCATTCCTAGATTATCCTAACCAGAGGCATAACTAAGCATTTTTGCACCTGGGGCAAACCACAAACTATTTCATGCCCCCATCTGTCTTTTTTCGTTTCGGGCTGTAAGGACCACCAGGAGCAACTTTTAAGTGCTATAGGCAGTTGCTTGTTGTTAATTTAGTGGCCCTGGAACTAAGGTGCCTAAATTAGGGACACTGACCTCTAACCATACATCTGAGGTGTATCTGGGTTTGAATCCTGGATGAGGCATAGATGATGTGTTTGTCCTGTGGCACTGGTTCTGTTCCTTTACTGAAGTAAGTGGCCTTAAATTAGGGACAGATGAGGGCTGAGTGAGTTGCTCATAGTAGTCATTAAACACCTAAGCAAGAAGGGGGGGGGAGATCGTACCTTGACTGTTTGTGCAGCTTTTCCCAACTAAGTAGTTCTGACCTATGATATCATACCAAACGGATCGAATGCAGCTTGTAACCATGGCTCAGAGCCACAGGAATGATAATAGAATAGTCCCCAGAGAATTTTCAGCAATGTGAATAGCATCCTTATGTTGGAATGTATGTGCTATCACACCATTATTTCTGAATATGAGCAACTAACACCTCTGAACATTTTGTGAATTTTAAGCTGCCAAGGCTACCAAAACTGGTGAAACATATGAGCAATTTCTGTAAATTGGCAAATCACAAAGTAGTGGCATGACTGTGTGAGAAACTAGTGCAAAGTTTCAATTACAATTTTAATCAGATTGTAAGCTGTGAGCTTCCGGAGCAGCCGCCCTGTTCTAGTTATGCCTCTTAGTGTTCTCCCTAGAGTTTTTTTACAGCTGGGTGGCAAGAAATTTTTGCTGGATGGTACTTTAAACAACCCCTTCCTCAATGGAAAAAAAAATAAAGGATGTTGTTTTGCTTAACATGATTGCACTTATTAAATACTTATTGATAAATCATGTTCAACACAGATTTCAGTCATTTTCACCAATATTTATGCTGTATGTGGGAGTAAGTTTTTCACTCTTACTATTATGTGTGTTGTGAAAACATTCATTACAGGAAATTTAGCTGGGCGGGCCACCCAGTAAAAAGGCTCTAGGGAGAACACTACCTCTGATCCTAATTGTGTGAGATGGAGCATGTTGAACCTTCCAAAACACCCTTGAATACACTGTTGGTATGATGTCAACAGTGCTAAGATATTGCGTGGCATTCAAACATTGCACCACTGGTATAAAAGTGTAAGAATATAAAAAAAAAAAAAAAAAGAATTTATGCTGCCATCACAAGTCTGTGTTATTGACTCTGGGAAGAATGAATTCATGTGGTTTCTACCAGGATTACAAAAATCAGAAAATTTCTGCATGCCCAATAGGGCATGTTGTCCATAAAAATAGATGCCCAAGCTGAAAATTTACATGGCCAACATTTTGATAAAATTTTACATTGCTGATAGCTCTGGAACTCCTGAAATTAAATATATGAAATATTATTACATAGCCTATAATTCAATATCAAAACTAGAAAATCAGTTACTTTTAATGAAGTTATATCGAAAATAGGAAATTAATTGTTTTTAATATTTCAAATTATTGCAGTCAAAACTGAAGTTTAATCTCACCTACAACATTTCCTTACATTCTTCATCATGATACAATTGAAGAGAGTATCCACTAACATGCCTTGTGCCTTTGGCACAATCCACTTGTTGTGCCTACTTACAATGCACATGTTCAGCAACTTTCAAATAAAAAAAAAAATGTGCTCACTGGTCAACACAGTGGTGCGCACTAGTGTCTCAAACAAGTCATGGGGTTCCTCTATTTGTTCATGATGAATCAAGTGCTAATGAATAAGAGGAAGAGCGTACTAAAGCTTGTTTTTCTTGCCGTAGTTATCTATCACGCTGAGAGGTTAAGGGTTATCCACAGCCCATCTGTAAATAATTATCTGACTTTTTTTTTAATCCTCCTCCCTGAGGTGGCTTTCAATGTTAAAAGGAAAACATTTGCAGTGCAGTGCGTGCTGGTTACTCACTTTCGGTTGCCGGCCAATGCTGAATGAAAGTTTTCTTATATGCATGCCCAATTAGAATTTTTAATATGCCTTGGGCATGTCGGCCAATAGATTTTTCGAACCTTGGTTTCTACCATATTGTTCTCTCTCCATCATGGAAGCAGGAACAGTACTTATCTGACTCAGGGAGGGGGGGTTAATCCTCCATTGTTTCTTATCTTTAATCCACTATAACCACAGTTAGTAGGAGCGTAAGGTGGCCGAGGGGCCTCAACCCCCAGAAAGTGTTTCATTTTTTTGATAAGATGTGACTGACATTAGAAAAAAATGCTTTAATTTAATAAAAATGCATCAGTTTACCTTAAAAAATATTGCTTTAATTTTTTATGAACTTTCTTTTGTCCAAATGGATTTCAAAACCTTCCATCTTCCGTTGCCCCTTCCCCAGAAAATAATTCCATATACGTCCTGGACAGGTAGCATTGGATTTGAATTAAACAGTAACACAGCAAGTACCCTTGCAACCCCTTAATTTGTAAGGATAGTTTATTGTGAAAAATAAAACTTGGGAGTTACATATTAATTTTGTTTTAATTACAGTCAAACCTACACTTGCATACTACAAAATTCTGCATAAACTAAAGTTTTTGTGGATCCCTTGAACTTTATAATATCCTCACTTGTTATTTTAATTGCATATTATTAACGATTATTTTTGGAGTTATCAGCTCAGTTTCAAACAAACAAAAGTGACATTTAACAAAAAGTGTGCAGTTTTTAGCCCTTTCAGATGAAAACTAGGATTTACCTGCTGTTGACAACCTCTTACAGATAGGACAGTTTGCATGAAGACAAGAATGTTTCAGTTGTTTTCTGTTACTAGTTTTCTGTAGCGGTTTCATATAATATGCCTGAATTTCTTTATAAAACTCATGTTTTCCCATTATTTTTTGGGCTTATGATACCGTATGTGTCTGCGGAGCACGCACTTTTGGCTTTTAAATTGGTCAAAAAAAAAAAAAAATCGAAAATCGGAACCTACCCGCTGCGATGCTTCGGCAACCACCATTTGCAATAGTACATAAAGTTGTTTCACAGCATAGGTGTCATCTGTTACGTGGAACTGCTGGTTTCCAACCGATAAGCTGTGGATGCATAATGCGGAAACCTCTGAGCTACATGCCATCATATTACAGCTGAGCAGAAAGAGCCTTCAACTACCAAATGTCACATGACACGGGAAAATGGATTGTGATTCTTTCAGCTGAATGTTAATCTACTTATTCCTTTTTTTTTTTTTTTTTTTTTTTTGCCACGTGTGACTGTCTGCTCAACTCTATGAATAGATCTTGCAAAGATTAAGTAAGATTGGATCAATGCTTTTAAAAATCAGTAAATATTTTCTTCCAACTGTAGAAAGAGCATGGGACTGTCTAACAAAATACCGGAAGTTTTGGTTGCTTCGGGAATTGTTGCTGTGCAGAAGATCATCCCCATGTATTTTGCTTTGTGCCATTACGCTGTGCAGTTTGATTGGGTAATTCTCGCTTCTTGCCAAAAGCTTTGTATTTTGTGGGCTGTATATTCATCTAAATTTTGTTTTGAGCTTTTGGAAATTCTGCTTCATTATGCCATCTTGCCAAGGTTGTTCATGGAAACTCCTGCAACAACATGGAGCTTCGAGTTTTACCTATACACTGCTTATCGGTTGGCAACCGGAAGTTCCGCATAGCAGACGACATTTGTGCCATGAAAACAACTTTACGTGCTATTTGCAAATGACGGTCGCTGAAGCACCGCTGCAGATAGGTACCAATTTTCAAACTTCATGTTGATGAATTTAAACCCCAAAAGCACGTGCTGTGCAGACACATATGGTATCATAAGACCACAAATAATGAGAAAACATGAGTTTTATAAAGAAATTCGGGTAAATTATATGAAACCGCTAAAGGAAACTAGTACCTGTTTTTTTACTGCTTCCTCCTAACCCACCTCCTCTGCTTGCCACACATACATCTCATGGACAAATGTCCCTACCCTCCCCACCTTTCAATCATTTAATCTCAGTTTAGAAAATCTTAGAATTTATTAAGTGTCTAAAAACATCTCAACCACCATGTTAGAGTAATTGAAAAACATTTAAAACAGCTGTCATGACAAGCATGAAACAAGCAACAATTGACTCATATTCCCGATGTAACATCTAAAAAGCAAATCAAATGTAACAGTTGAAATTTTGACATTTTTGCAGTTATTTTAGTTTCTACTTTAATTAAATATGTTGCTTATTGCACTCTTTAAAGTTGGTACTTTTATGGATTGAGGTTTGAACATGACCGATATTTTTATTGCTAGCTATAGTTTTTAATTAACATGTGTTTTTTACTTTACATTAATTGGAAAAACAGTTTATGATTGACTAGTTTTAACCTGACATAATGTAATGTGACAAAAATAGCTCTTTCTTGAACAATTGTGTTATAGCGGAGTTTGCACGTATTGAATGTTTTTAACTATCCCTTCAATTTCTATTATATGCATGTTCAAGTGTATATATATTTGTTATATTGTTACATTTATGTATTACGGGCAGTGGTTAAAAAATGGAAATACCAAGGTATTATGCAAAACAGTGGCATCTATGTGTTACTGAGGAAAGTGTACAACATGCTTAGAGTCGTGTATGAAGGCAAAGCCTTTTGCACTGCATGCAATTGGTGCTACATTGTCAATAGAGGTCTTGAGTGACTTAAGAAGGGGCATGATTGTTGGAGCATGTTTAGAAGGAGCTATAATCATGAAAACAGCTGAACTTGCTAGTTGTGTCCACGGTCATGTCTGCATAGGAATCTACGGAGAAGACATAATCTGCAAAGGGCAGCAGTGCATGACAGCGCACCTACCTTAGAACTGCGACATTTGATTAATAGTGCACTGTGCAAACTTCACAGGTGAGCTACTAATTAAGAGTTGTTAATGAATTTAAACAAAGCAGTCAGAAGTCACATTTCAACTGAAATGGTGCATTGGGGACTCCATAGAGCTGGTTACATTGCTCAATCCACTCAGCACACCTGATAATGCACATTGTTGTCTCCCACAGGGCAATGAGCACAAGCAGTGCACTCTGGAGTAGTGGTGGAGTGCAATATAGTCCAAAATATCATCCTACACTCTGGTTGTGGCAAACAAATGAGCATTTATGTTGCACCAATTGAAGGAAACTTACAACTTGTAGTGCTTGTTTCTCAGTGTGGATGATTATGGTGGTTTGGTCATAGTTTGGTAAGCCTTCTCTTGGTGTCGTTTGGGTACACTCATTCCATTAGAGGATAAGGGTGATAACAAATGCTATTTAACAGTACTGAGTGACCATCTTTATCTTATGGTAAAGCATTTATTTTCTGAAGAGAGAGCTGGCTTTCAAGATGACAACACTCTGATCCATTAAGCACATATTTTCACCCTGTGGTTTGAGGAGCATGAGACTGAACATTTCTGCATGCTATAGTCATCACAGTCCCCAGATCTACACCCAATAGAAAATATATGGAAACATCTAGAATGATGTCACTGGCAACTTTTTCCAGCTCCACCAAATGTGTGAGAATTGATCACGTTTGTGGAGGACGAATGATGTGGTATCCCTTCTGTCGACTTTCTGATATTAATAGACTCTATGCCATGATATATATCTATACAGGCTGTATTGGATTACCATGGTGGTCCAAACCGTATTAGTAATTTTCATTGTTTCCTTCGCTTCTTTTTTTTTTTTTTTTTTTTTACTATTACCTGTATATTCGGTTGCATGTTGTACTTATGATGAATGTGTATCTGTTGACTTGAATGCTAGTATATATGCAGTGTATTTCATCATCATCATCATTGTCAACCATTATCAATCCACTGCTGGACGAAGGTCTCCCCAAGTTTCCTCCACAACGGTCTGTCTTGTGCCAGTATCCTCCATGTCACTCCCGCATATTTACGAATTTCATCCACCCATCTCCCATGTGGTCTTTTTCTGGGTCTTTTCCCTGTCCCTTGGAATCCAATCTAAAATTTCGGCTGTCCATCTATGGTCTGTCCTTCTGGCAGTATGTCCAGCCCATTGCCATTTCAGGGATTTAACTCTGATCATGATGTCTTCCACTCTCGTCATTTTTCGGATCCACGAGTTCCTCTTCTTATCTCTCCTGGTTATACCAAGCATGCACCTCTCCATGCAACTTTGAGTTGTCTGCAGCCTTTGTATGTCCCTTTTAGTTAAGGTCCACGTCTCTGCACCATACGTAAGCACTGGAAGGATGCATTGATCAAACACTTTTCTTTTAAGACATAATGGCATATTGCTCTTGAAAATTATGCTGTTTCTTCCAAAAGCTCTCCAGGCAAGTTTTATACGCCGATTAATTTCTTCATCAATGTGACCCTCACTTGATATCTGCTGTCCAAGATAAACATACGTATCTGTTATCTCCAGTTTTTCTCCATCAATCGATAAATCTTCATTTCTTGTAAAAGCATTGAACATCACTTTTGTCTTCTGAAAGTTCATTTTTAATCCCACTTCTTTACTCTTGTCAGCAAGTTCCTGGATCATACTCTGCAGCTCTGATGGGGTAGTTGCAAAAATGACTACGTCATCAGCAAAACGAAGGTGGGTTAGATAATCTCCATTAATCTTTATCCCTTTGTTTTCCCAGTTCAGTGATTGAAAGACATTTTCCAATGTGGCATTAAAGAGCTTCGGAGATATGGTGTCACCTTGTCTCACTCCCTTTCCAATTTTTATGTGTGTTGTATTTTCAAACAGCCGAATCTTTGCACTTGCATTTTCATAGATGTTATTAATAATATTAATGTATGCATCTTCAATACCGCAGGATTTCAGAGCCGTGGTAACTGTTGATGGTTTCACCGAATCAAAGGCTTTTTCATAATCGATAAAAGCCATGCACAATGGAAGTTCATATTCCCTCGCTCTTTCAATTAGTTCTCTCAGTACATGGATATGATCTATTGTGCTGTAGCCATTCCTGAATCCAGCTTGTTCTCTCGGTTGAGCCATGTCCAGTGTTACCTTCAAGCGGTGTGAAAGAACTTTAGTGAAGATTTTATAAACCACTGATAGGAGGCTGATAGGTCTGTAGTTCCTGAGATCCTCAATGTCACCTTTTTTATGTAGCAGGATCATTGTAGCATTGTTCCAATCCTCAGGAATCTTCCCTTCATTAAGGCATCGAGTGAAAATTTGGGCGAGTACTGTTTCAATTTCTCCACTTGCTTCTTGTATGATGTCTATAGTAATTCCATCTTCTCCTGGAGCTTTCCCCCGCTTCATGTTCTTGATTGCATGAGCAACTTCTGCTGGGAGGACTGGAAGAACTCTGGTACCTTTCATGATGTCTGGAGTACATGTATCATCCCTTTCATATAATTTGGAGTAGAAATCTTTCACTCTTGTCAAAATTTCGCCTCTTTTTCTCAGAGCCATAATCTGTTTTCTTCCCTTACTGAGATGTTAGATGTGAGTATATACACTATATTGACAACAGTCACCGGAAACCCTTCAAAGCAAATGAATGGATCCGCGGCGTTGTTAAGATGCGCGGTAGAGCTGCGAACGTTATATAAACAAGCATGCAGCTGACTGCAATCATATCGCATTGTGCGGTTGAGTGAAACTGTTGCGGCGGGAGAGAACCTGACCTTGAGAAAGGAAAGATTGTTGGGTGTTATATTAGTGGGTTGTCCATAAGAGAAACCAAGAGGTGTTTAAACATATCCAAGTCAACTGTTTTGGATGCACTGAATAAGTGTAAGACACATGGTGTGCCCGAAGCAGCAAAATGTACCGGCAGACCAAAGAAAATCAGTGATAGAGGATGTCGAAGCCTCAGGAGAGTCGTTATAGCTAATTGACGAAGTACTGCACAAGACTACAGTGTACAGGTGAGTAAAAATGCTGGAACCTCAGTATGTACATGTACCATTCGCAGAGAACTTTATTCCATGGGTTACTGTGGTCGTGCGGCTGCTCATAAGCCTTTCATCTCCACTCAGAATGCTGCTCATCGTTTAGCATGGTGTAAAGAACATTTATCATGGATCGTAGATCAATGGAAACTGGTTCTATGGACTGATGAATCCAGATACACGATCCATCAGTCTGATGGCAGTGTGTGGGTATGGCAGCAGCTGGGGGAAAGCTATTTACCACAGTGTACTGTTCCTATGGTCAAGTTTGGAGCTAGCAGTATACTGGTGTGGGGGTGTTTTTCGTGGTATGGTCCCGGCCCATTGGTTATCGTGAACAAACCTGTAACCAGCACGTCTACCTCAATATTCTGGATAATTATGCCCTACCAACTCTGTGGCAATACTATGGAACCGAGCCTTGTTGGTACCAGCAAGATAATGCACCGAGCCATAAAGCAAAGATTGTTACAGCATGGTTTGACGATTATTCTGTATTGTGTGTGGACTGGCCAGCACAGAGCCCTGATCTTAATCCCATAGAGCGCCTATGGGATGAATTAGAGCACTGCATAAGAAGTTTGGAACCAAGGCTTACTACTAAGCAACAGTTAGCTGCAGCATTATGTACTGGATGGAAGCGCATACCTATTGCTGTGTTCCAAAACCTTGTCAAAAGCATGTCTCGAAGTGTCAGTGCATTCATTAAGGCCAAAGATGGACCGTCACCGTACTAATGTATGTCAATAAATGCTATGTTATGTTTCTCTTTCAGGTGTCCAGTGACTTTTGTCCATATAGTGTATATATATGTATTCAGGGGTCCAAAATTACACTCTTCCATGATGAGTCAAAAATTATAGCTGACAAGTGACACTCCGAGGCAAGCATTTTTTAAAATTCCTGGCCTAGTTAAACCCACTGGTTTTAATCGTTATCATGAAAATTTGAAAAAAATTCCTGCATTTCGTGCTTAACATGCATCAGAACAAGAACATAATTAGTCATTATATATGTCTAATAACATTCTTGTTCTGCATTTTTGAGATTAGTCTAGTGTCTTGCTTTAACCCTTTAAGTTGCCAAATTACATGAACTGTATAGTGCCCAAAATTTACTACGCTTTCCAAAAGGAAATGTTCACAAAGCAGCCAGGTTTTATGAAAACTACGACAAAATGATTTCTTTCCTGCACTCATCTCAGCAGTACAGACCATAAACCTGTTAACCTGTGTCATTCATGAAAAGATATCCCATCTAGTCCTATATTATCTGTTCCATGATCCAAGGCATGATTGGTAAGGGATTGTCCCTCTGACACGAACATCATGCCACTGAGCAGAAACAAGTGACTAAACCTCTTTCTCCTTTTGTAGGTTCGTGGCCATTGTTATAGCCCGTTTAGTAGGTAATCAGAAAGGATTAGTGTTAATCATCCCCGTAAATGACCATTTTCTTTGATCAACAAAGTTAAGGGCAAAGCAGCATTTTTTGACGTGCAGGTTCACTTCTATTTAGACAGCGAATATATTCGTTGGAGCTGATCTCAGCCCATTTTGCTTAATCCCGAGTTAATTCATTTCAGATGGTTAAGGGGCTGAGGCAAAGAATAAAAGTGGAAGTTCTGTTCCGCAAATGCTAACAGCTGTGCCAGGAGAGCCAGCGAATTGCCTGGTGTTTTGAGCTGTGCAAGTGGGAGTGAAGGAGGGCGAGAAATGGTTGGGCCCAGTCCTAGAATGTAGAACAAAAGCCTGGCATGTGACACGGTAAGATAGGGAAGGGAGATGTCATGGGGGGATTGGGGAATGCAAGTTGTTGTTGGGATGGTCAGTCTCATTACCAGTGTTCATTGATTTAAATTAAATCACTTGATTTAAATGATTTAAATCATAAATAAAAATTGTTGATTTAAATCCCAAGTAGAAATTTTCAAATCTCCCTTCATAGTTTGTACGCTTTTAGAAAAGTCCTTGAAAAGTAAAAGTAAATTTTCAAGTCCTTGAAAAAGTTTAAGACTCTGTAAATAGTGCTCGTATTTTTTATTATTTTTTTTTCTCCTTAAGTAATGGTACAAAAGAGAATGTGTAAAATATATATAATTGTGCTAAAAGTTGTATAGGAGATTTCTGTGTAGTTCCCATAAAAACACCAAGCTGATCAAATAGTGCAGAACTTCCGTTGCTGCAGTGGTCTAAGCGCTGGCTTTGTCTGAGTTGGCTCCGGGTTCGAATCCCGCTGAGGCGTGGACATTGTGTTTGTCTTATGGCACTGGCTCTCTCCCTTCCCTGGAACCAGTGGCCCTAAATTAGGGGCGGGCAACTGCTTATAGCCCATTTGAGTTACTTACAGTGGTCGTTAAACCTCCAGTCACTCAAAAAAAAAAAAAAAAAAAAAAGAACTTGTGTTGAACTCAGGGGAGCTTGTGGACAGCTGGTACCTTGGCTGTGCCATCACTATGAAGTAAAACATCAGCCATGGGAGTAAAATAAGTCGAATGATGTATTCGCGAATCGTGATGGGCTTGTGTTGACTGGGGTTAAAGACATGTTCTTGCCAGAGGATGAATACGAAAATAAGTACCCTTTCAAAATATTTCACAAAATAAAATGATTTAAACCAAAGCAGGCGCAATTCATAGTTAATAAAATAAACCAATAGGGGGGCAGGGGACTACATGCAGGCCATTGAAGGTGTCCCTGTCCCAGGTAAGTTTAATGGATTGAACTTGCTAAAATACCTACCTACTGACAGCACACACATAATGATAATTTGGTTTTAAAAAGTCCTTGAAAAGTGCTTGAATTTACGAGGATAGATCCAAAAAAGGTTACAAGGGTCATAAAAAATGATTGATTAACAATAGACAGAAAATTCAAAAGGGAATTATGAGGCATACTTGCCAATCACTTTTCCACATAATCACCAAATCTGTTCAGGCGTTTATCGGAACGCATGACCAACTTGTTTAACCTGGCTCGGTAGAAATCACGTCCCTGTCCATTGATCCAGTTCTCGGCAGCTGTTTTCACATCACTGTCGGAAGAGAACCTTCTTCCAGATAAGTGTTCCTTCAATTTCGGAAAAGGAAGTAGTCACTGGGTGCCAAATCTGGGCTGTATGGGGGGTGGCTTCGGACTTCCCACTTGAACTTTTGAAGCAATTCTTGAGTTTTGCGTGCAGTATGGGGCCTGGCATTGTCATGCAAGAAGATGACACCATCACTCAACATGCCAGGCCGTTTGCGTCGGATGGCTTCACGTAACCTTGTCAAAGTGGCACAATAGCGATCGGCATTAACGGTATGGCAACGCTCCAGATACTCGATAAAGATAACACCGCATGCATCCCAGAATATGGTTGCCATAACTTTACCGGCAGAGGGTGTAACCTTAAACTTCTTTTTCGTTGGTGATCCAGCTTGTTTCCACTCCATACTTGCTCTTTTGGTTGTGGGGACGAAGTGATGAAGCCAAGTTTCGTCCCCAGTAATGATGTGATCAATGAACTGCTGGCCATCGGCATGGGAACGCTGCAGAAACGTGAGGCTGCACATCATTCGTGTGGCTTTCTGCTCCTCAGATAATGCACGTGGTACCCAGCGGGCACAAACCTTGGAATATCCCAAAACATCAGAAACGATACGCTGAACGGTACCATAGCTGAGTCCCAGCTCTGACACCATTGCACGCACAGTTACTCGTTGATCATTTTGAATCATTTCGTCAACTCGTGCCGTGTTGATTTCTGTCGTTGACGAACTTGGACGGCCGCTCGCTGCCCTGTTGCGGTTTTCCACATCCTCTCTGCCCGATTGAAAAGAGCGACACCATTTCGCTACATGTTGTCGGCTGATTGCTTCTTCACCATAAACTTCCACTATTTGACTGTGAATTGCAGTGCGGACACATTCTTTGCCCATAAGAACTGAATTACGGCTCGCACCTCCAAGCGGGACCACTTTTCTAAACGTCTTGCCATTTCAATCACTCTCACGCGTCTGCGAACTTGCACTAACTTCCCAAACAACCGCTGTCAGACAACTAGCGCCATCTGTCTCCACTCTGGGCAACAAATGTACCCTCCACACTAATTACTTTTCCAATGCTGCTGCTCGTAACCTTTTTTTTTTTTGGATCTATCCTCATATTTTGCTTGGAAGATTATAAACCTTGCACTTATGTATTGTAAAGTCCATTAAAAATTAAACTTCCCCAGTCTGTTCAAATTTTCAAATTTTATTTTGAAAATAGTAATCTAAATTTAGGTAATTAATAAATTAAGCTAAATGCAGAAAAAACATTTGTGCACATTAACCATTAAGATGAATATTCGGGCTCGGGTAGGTTCGAGCTGATATACCATGGGCTCCGAAAATTGAGCCCAAACTGAGCTCTATCTCGGACTTCTTTGCATCACAGCCAACATTTTTTTATAAAGATGGCATTGAAAGTTTGGTTTCACTATGGGCAAGTGTGATCGATAATGATGGTGATTATATAATTGATTAAGTAATAAATTTCTTCTGTTACAAATAGTGTTTCTCTTCTTTTCCAAAAACATCACTTTCTGCCCCCCCCCCTCAATAATTTTAAATGTGACAGTATCTGTGCAATATATTAATAGATAGCATTTCAATCTTGTCTTGAAAATTTATAAATTGCATACAGTTTACTTGATGAAAAATGTAAGTATTCTTACAGCTTATAAGAATTCACTGCACACATTTTTACTGGCACCACAGCAGTAAAATCCTAAAATTTTCAATAATTGCATTTGTGTTTTCTATTACGTTAGTACATACGTATGTACATATCATTAAGCTGTTCTATGAGATTCAGAAGTTAGCTCCTCAAAGAAAGACCATGTGCCAAGTACACATTTAATTGATAGAACTAGAATTTACTTACTGTTGGTGTATCAAATGTCTCCATTTGCAACGATCTCTGCACACCGCTCGAGCTTTATTAACAATGTTATTTTGTTAGAGTATTCCATGATAATATTGTTATGTTAGTGTATTCCATGGAAAAGGTTTTGTGATACTTACAGTTATATGGTGTAAAAGTGCTTTTACAGTTATATGGTGTAAAAGTCTTTAAATGTACAGAAAAATAGTTTGAAATTTAATTTTAGTATTCCTTTTTTGTAGAGTGGCAGTGAAGATGAAAGTAAGCTATCCTTGTGTGACCCTCCGTCAGCATCATTGGTAGATTTAGGTCCTAATGGCTTGAATGAAGAGAATGTGCCTGTGGTTCCTGACCAGACAGGAAATGTTGCAGCTGAGTCTTCTAACCAGGTAACATCGTGTCCTCAGTTTTTCATCATTACTGTAGTGCCATGATCCATCGGGCATTGTTTATCTCTCCATTTTTGTTCATTTTACAGTTGACTAAACCGGTTGTTTGTCTACAAACTGAATGTCATGTTGATCTTTCTTTGGCTACTATGGTGTGTGTGTGCCATCCTTGTAAAGCTTTCTGCCTATGAATAACAGATAGATGGTAGCTAGTATAGTTATCCATTCCTTGTGCTGATTGGTGGCCACATGCATTCTTTCACATAAAAAATATGGATTAGCCAATCAATCCTCCACATCTGTTCCCATGACGAGGTTTTTCACACCTCAAATTTAAGAACTCCTTAAATATGCCTTTTTCATCTTATTTCCCTTCAGATTCCCGAGAAAGTTTTTAATTTAATTTTGACCCATGGGAATTATTGTATTTTGGGACCTTTTGGTATCTTCTGTTGCTCATTTATAGAGAGCATAAGGTAAACTTTTAAATTAAAAAAGATATATATTTTTGAAATTTGCTCTTTCTATTTGTCTACTGAAAAAGCTATTTTAAGTTTATCTTTCCTAGCTTACACTCACTCTGTCATCTTTTAATGGGGTGAGCAACAGGTATGATTGGATGAAATTCATCACATGCCTCGGCATGGCTTCATAGTAGATCCAGATAATCTTTTAAGTACTTTGGATTCTCAGTAGTTGCTATGGAAATTGATGGTCTGCTGTCGAGTATGGAAAACTGAATATACCACAGAAATAAAAATCCTCAGTGAAATAATGTTATTCAACATCTGTGTAAGGTCTTAGACAGATTTTAAATAAAAGATTATACAAATACAAACAATGATCCTACTTACATATGCAGCACATTGTTCTGATTATCACATTTTCAGCACATAAAGTTTGCTCAATTTGTATCTTGCTCGTGAGAAGATTGACGTCTCATCATATTCATATTCAGTATTAACACATGAAACATCAAAAACCATGTAATCTCTTGTTAACCCCAAAAACATGCAAGTTGTAATGAGTTGAATGAACAGACTTTTCACAAATAAATACCAAAGCAAGTCATATACATCAATATTGCAATAAAACCTCAGAAACAACAACTTAAAAACATATGTACTAAGTTAAAAGCCATACCTTCAATTCAACCTGCAGAAAAATTCACCATATTAACAACCCTCTGTATCACCATGACTTTGAAGTCTTTAAAATACGAGCATAAGACATAAACAGAAGTAATTAAAAGACATTTTGAAACATTTCATCCACAACTTAAACTATCGAAAACATTGCACTATACGAACCAAAGACTATGAATAAATAAATACATCGCTCTTTCCACGTTCCAGAAACACATAGCAACCGAAAAATTGTTTTCAGCTGCCGCCGTGGAATCGAACCACGGATCTCTCGATATCTAGCCGAGCGCGTTACATTTACACTACAGTGGCCAACCTTGGATCTTGCCCTTTGGATTTAATTGCTATAATATATATAGCCAGTGCCGTTGTTAATGCCCACCAGATGGAGACGTCTCAGTAGCTGAGCCCATCTTACGGATTTATGATGTCAGAAGCTGACTTAAAAATACACATAGCACCGTGGATTATTGGCCACCGAGGTATAAATGTAACACGCTCGGCTAGATATCAAGAGATCTGTGGTTCGATTCCACGGCGGCGGCTGAAAACAATTTTCCGGTTGCTATGTGTTTCTGGAACGTGGAAAGAGCTATGTATTTATTTATTTACTGACGCCACGTATTTGGAGGATTTTCACCTTGGATCTTGCCCTTTGGATTTAATTGCTATAATATATATAGCCAGTGCCGTTGTTAATGCCCACCAGATGGAGACTCTCAGTAACTGAGCCCATCTTATGGACTTATGATGTCAGAAGCTGACTTAAAAATACATATAGCACCGTGGATTGTTGGCCACCGTAGTGTAAATGTAACGCGCTCGGCTAGATATCGAGAGATCCGTGGTTCGATTCCACGGCAGTGGCTGAAAACAATTTTTCGGTTGCTATGTGTTTCTGGAACGGGGAAAGAGCGATGTATTTATTTATTTACTGACGCCACGTATTTGGAGGATTTTCACCCAAAGGCTATGTGCAAACTAATTGAACGACATCAAAACCTTTGCAAACAAAGGTTTTGAAAACTCAACTGAAAAACATATGCACAAAGTTAAAAATCATGCCTTCAATTGAACTTGCAGAAAAATTCACGAAAAATAAAAGATTGTACTTATTAAAATGCCAGTGAAGAAACTATTATGGGACCATGGTTTCGGCCGCTAGGGCTCTCGTCAGCCATCAGATTGTGTATGTTGTCCCGTTCTTGATCAGCTTTTGAATCCTTTATCACAGGGTGGTCCTGTGCTGCCATCTCTCAGCTGGAATCTATTGAATTTTCGGAAGACTTTAATATTTTGCGAAAATGAGAAAAAAAATTGTTCGTTAATATTTCGTTTTCACAAAATATTAGCGAACAATTAAAGTCTTCCAAAAATTCAATGGATTCCAGCCAAGAGATGGCAGCACAGGAGAACAACCCTGTGATAAAGGATTCAAAAAGCTGATAAAAATGGAGCAACATATGCAATCTGATAGCTGACGAGAGCCCCTAGTGGCTGAAACCATTGTCCTATAATAGTTTCTTTACTGGCATTTTAATAAGTATAATCTTAGATTTAAAACCTATCAAAGTATAATGAAATGCCATTAGCAATTTTTGCTCTGATATATTATATAATGTGTAAAGTCTGTTTTCAAGTTTCTGTGTTGGGCAATTGCTCAGTGCACGTGTGTTATGCAGGTAAGAACAATTCATGACCAAAAAAGCTGTCATCTAGTTGGTACGAATAAGAGCACATGTGCTGCTGTGGTGTATTTGAAACTTTTCTTCTGTCAAAATAACTATGGACAAGAAATACACAATCTGCGTGTTGTTACAGTTTTTCTTTACAAGCAAGTTGACTGCTGCAGCGAGGGAAATTTGTACAGTGTCTGAAAGAACAGCAAGATTTTAGTTTCAGTAATTAAAAAATGGGGATTGCAGCCTTGAACACAAAGCATGTGCTAAAAAGACCTTTGACAGTGAATTCTAAAGCTGTAAGCCAAGCCAGAGTAAAGTTCACGCATGAGCACTATACAACTGTCGAATGAGCTGGTAATACTTTAGCCCACAATTGTTTGCGAACTGCACAAGCTCAGTAAGATGCACAGAAGGTGTTGACGAGTACCCTCTGAATTGACTGTGAATATGTTTTGCCAATTGCTGGAAAATCCTTAGATGAATTGCGACATGTGGTGAAAAGTGGATATTTTTCCGCAAAACCTCACATGAGAAAACAGTGGTTAGATTCGAAAAATTCACCAGAACCAGTTCCAAAAAGGGACGATTTAAGCACAAAGTTATGCTGCACATATGGTGGAACTTTGAGGGCTCCATTCATTGGAAATTGGTTCCAGGTGGCTGAAGCATTAATGTGCAGCTGTACTCTGACTAGTTGGAGCAAATGCATGCAAATTTAAGCTGCAAGTACCCTACTTTGGTGAACTGCAAATGAGTTATCCTCCAACAGGATACTGCTCCTGCTCGCTTTGTCTGGTCAACTGAGGAAAATAATACAGGAACTGCTGGGTATTGAGCTAATGCCCCATCCTGCTTATAGACCAGATCTTGTGCCTCAAGACTACTGCTTATTCTGGTCCATGGCACATTTTCTACGTGGAAAACACTTCCAAAACGTCCACGATGTTCAACTTGGGATCCAAGACTTCTTCGCAGGGATATTCAAGACATGGCATCACAATGGTGTAGGACCATCGATCACAAGGGAACAATTTCAGCGTAAAGTTATGCTACACATAAGGTGCAGTTTTGAGGGCTCCATTTATTGGAAATCGGTTCCAGATGGCCGAGTTATTAATGCCCAGTTGTACTATAGCCAGTAGGAGGGGGTGTATGCCGCTTGAAGCCAAAAGTACTCTGCTCTGGTGAACTGCAAATGAGTTATCCCTCAACAGGATAATACTCCTGCTCATCTTGCCTGGCCAACTGGGGAAAAAATACAGGAACTGGAGGGCTTTGAGCTAATGCGTCACACTTGCACTTGACACATTTTCACTACGGTGCATCTTATTTTGCTGTTTATTACAATATTTTTGCTTGAAATTCTGTAACTTGCTGCTGTTTCGCTCCACCACTGAAGTGATGAAAATGTTTTGGAGTCAAAATTTCAAACTCCTTTTCACCAGAAAAATATTTCAATTTGATGATTGGCAGTCTTAAAAACTGTTTCTAAAGCTTTGAGTAAATTACTGTCCACCAGCTCAAAGAAATAAACTTGCAAATTTTCTTGGAAAATTGGAAGAAAATTACCTCATTGGAATTATGATTGTTGAAATGTGGCTGCTCGAGCAGTGCAGTTTGTTGGCAACTTTTTTCTGGCAATTCTTTTAGAAAGAACTATAAACTAAGACACCAAGTTCATTACACATGGAATCGAAGCAGGACTCTGTCATTTGCAAATATGTCCATGAGGCAGAGGAACCTATTGCTCCTTGTTGTAGTCTTGCAGGTTATGTTCATCTGATCCAGTATGTAATACATCAGTGACAGAAATTGAAAATTAGCAACACTTTTAATAATTCTTTAGGTGACAGCACTCTTATTACCGCCTAACCTTAGAGCAAGGCATCCTAGTTAGTGATGAGTGCTTTCAGACTGTTAGAAAATGCCAGCCATCAACTTTAAACAATAACTCTCAGATTGACTCTTTTTTATTGCTCCAACTTTTTGAATTGCCACTAGTCTGGATATATTCTTGGAAGAGTACTTGAAATACGTGTGGAACTTGTTGTACATACCTTAATATTTTAGTAAATACCAAACTGCTTCAGCAGCTTGACTAGCAGCTAAATCCAATTTATGTGCTTTTCAGTGTATTACTGTTATGTGAGGCACATTTTCTTTGATCCTTTTTACTACACAACTTAAGAGCCCCTGTCATTACTGCAGCAACATCGATTGTGATGCCTCCCAATTTTTATAGTGGCATGTCATTTTCCAGAAGGATATTCAATACAGCAGCATTAATGTTTGAGTTAAACAAGTTGAATGAAATGTTTTCAGATTTGTTTTGTTTAAAGCAAATCTAGTTTAAACAACCAACTTTTGCAAAGTATTTCAATCTGTGGACTATTCAGTCTCAATAAAGAAATAATCAGCCTTATTATCTTTGGCTTTCAATTCTTTCTGTATTACGTGCCTCACTGCATGATGCATTTCGTGTGTGCTGTTTTTTGTGGGTATGATGTATGCATGTGAATGCAAAGGTTCTCATGATTGCACACTCCTAAATTAATGAAGAGCTGACTAAGTGGAGACAACAATGAGATCTGTAAGCTATAATGTGCCCCAAAAAATAATAATAATGACAAATTTTCTTAGTTTTAGTACTTTTACTCTTTTGTTTACTGAAAGATTTGGTAATCGCTTTTTTTAAATTTGCTTTTCCTCTTAGAAACCACACAGCTTTCTGATGCCAATTTAAGCCGTTTTGTATTTTGATATTTTTGTATTGTACCACGCTTAAGTGCATAGCAAACTGAAACAAAACTATTTTGCAACTCTGTTTCTTTGGTTCTGGTTCCACTTGAAGAAATTTTGTTTAATCTTCCTTCCCTCTGAGTTCTTTTTTATTTTTACAGACGTTTCTAGCCTCTTTATGTTGGTCAAGGCCTGTTCTCAATGTATATAAGGATTAACAAAAGTTTTGTTTACTTCTGAAGAATTTGAATGTTGTTGTTTCTCTGCATATATTAGGTGTGCAACTTAATTCTCGGCCAGCACGACACGTTGACAGCAAATTATAGCAAATCGAATCCGTACCTAATCAGGGAAATGATCCTCGTTGTGTTGAGAGCTGCCGAATGCCACTGTGGAAAAAAGAGGGCTGTTTCGAGTTGATAAAGTCATCAATACTTGTGTGGACCTCCTCGACAGAAGTGAAGTGCGTATCACTCGGGTGATGTTGCATGGAGCGAAAGAGGTAATAATCCGACGGGGCGAAGTCTGGAGAATACGCCGGGTGGGACAAAATCTCCCATCCCGGGTCGGTGATTGTGTTTAAAGTTGTTTACGCGGTGTGAGGACACGCGTCATTCTGAAGCAACAGGACCGACTTTCTGCCCTTGCTGGTGTATGGCCTTTTCGCCTCTAGTGCGTCATTCACACGAATGAGTTGCTGACAATAGCGCTCAGCATTGACCGTTTCACCAGGTTTGAGCAACTCATAGCGTACGACACAGCGCTGATCTCACCATATGCACAGCAGCAACTTCCTGGCATGGATATTCGGTTTGGCGGTACTGGTGATAGGCTGAACTGGATAAACCCATGATTTGTGCCGTTTAGATTATTGTAGAGGATCCGCTTCTCATCACAGGTCAAAATCTTGTAGAGGAAATCCCTCTTCTTGAATCTTAAGAGCAAGGACACAACAACATCGTAATTCCTAGACTTGTTTGCAACTGTGACTTGGTGGGGCACCCAACGGCCCTTCTTGTGAATCCGTCCAAGCTGCAGGTGCTTTGCGATGGCTTGCCGTGTTACTCCGAGTTCCTGGGCGAGCTCTGACTGTGTGCGACAGGGATCCACGTCCAGCAGTTGTTCCAGTTCCTCATTGTCAACTTTCTGTGGCTGTCCCAGACGTTCTGCATCACAGAGATTGAAATTTCCCTGCTTAAACCGCTGGAACGTCTTCTTACACGAACTGTAGGACACAGCAGCCTCACCCAAAGCAGCACAAATCATTTGCTGAGCTTCCACGCCACTTTTTTTCATCTGAAACGCAAACAGGAGGCAGTGCCTCAAATGTTGCTTCTCGAACGACATTGCTTTCACCGTCAACTTTCATCCCTTCTGTCACTATAGCTGTGAGCAGTTACGGTTGCCTGGAAAGCTGTTGGAAGGTGTTGCAATAAGCCATTATCGCACACAGCTACGGAAGAATTGGGTAGACATACACCAGTAATACTAATAAAATGCTGAAATCTGTTTTATTGGTGTAATATTAGAAACACTAGTACAAAACGCTAGCTTTCTCCACCACGGGTGGCTTCTTCAGGCAGAAGTATTATTCAGAAGCAGAGGTGCTAACTATTACGGAATTACGGACAGGTTGGAAGAATTACGGATTTCAGTGCATTTTGGAGGATCTCAATTTTGTATCCTTTTTTGTTAACCCTTTTAATGCGACACGGCCGATTCGTCGGCGTGCGATTTTGATCCGAGTATTTTCCGAATCAGACGGCAGATATCAGTGTCGATGATCGTATCATTTATCAATCATATCGTCAAACAGCGATATTATTGAAAGAATCGTAATATGGCGTAAGCGTCGTATCGTGAAATAGTTTGCGCGCGCTTTCTCCGTGTGCCGGGAGAAAGGCTACTTTAGCCAAAACTTTTCCTACTGCAGTTAAGGCAGGGCTGTTCACTTGGACTTGTTGGTGAATTTTAAACCGTTGTACTATTGCAAATCACTTTTTCGAGCCCCGTTCGAAGTGCAATAACACGCAATTCATGGTCCAGTGATGGCGGGTGTTTAATTTTTTTTTTTTTTTTTTTTTTTTTTGGGGGGGGGGGCGAACTTTCGTCGCGCGGGAGAACGAAATGCGGTGATTTATTACTAGAAGCTCTTCACATTATTCATTTCTTTTTCCCAAACAAACAGACACAATCGCAAAACTCTGTGAATTACGAATCCCCCTCTTTTTCCAAACTAGTGTTAGCAGAGGATGACTTTATTGACAGCTTGTTCCTCAGACTAGCAGACGTGCTTTTTCCTACTGCGTGAAATGTTTTAGTAAGGTGATTTGAAATGGCTTGTTGTAGTGAGAGTGAAAGTTTGCCAAGTGATAGTGATGATTTTGAATCATCTGAGAGTGATATTGGCCAAGCAACATCAAGCCAAAAACTAGCTACCGTGCCACGCACACAATATCTTCCGAAAGTGAAGAGCTTGATAGTGAATCTTCAGGTCATGAAAGCGAATGGGAAGATGTAATAGAAGGAAGTGATGAACAACCTCAGCATCCTTTTGATTATCATGAAATGCAGGGGCCCAAACATGCTCCTGCAACTGATGCGGCACCTATTGCATATTTTTACTTGTTTTTTACTAATTTCATCCTTGGAATTATCGTTTCTGAAACAAATAAATATGCAAAGAGGTTTCTCCAGGAACATCAAAATCTTTCTCACAAATCTCGAGCTAGGAAATGGAAAAATGTTACAAATGCTGAAATAAAGGTTTCCTTGCGTGCCTTCTAATATGGGAGTAATCAGTAGCCCATGTAGGACGAGATGATTGCCGAAGGCATATCCAGTAAAAAAAAACACAAGGATTATGTAAAATGAAAGACTCAATAAAAGCCTTTGGATAATTTTTTTGCAAAAAATAATGAAAATAGTGTGATAAATGCTGAATTGCTGTTTACTACATTTGTTGTGGAGCATAACCTACCTATAGCAAACTGTGATCATGCTGGTCCCTTGTTTCATGCTATGCTCCCAGACTGTGATATTGATGAAGCTGGATATCCTAGAGCAGATGTGGCATGAAATGAAATATCTAAGATGAAGGATTCATCTGGCCTTCCCAAGTATTCTGCATTGCCTAAACTAATGTTGGCAATAATGACTATCCCTCACAGTAATTCCTGTTCAGAGAGAATATTTTGTATAGTAAGAAAAACCTCACATACTTCTGCCCAACAATGAGCACCAAAACATTAAGTGCCCGTCTTGTACAGAAAAGTAAAGCGTTTTCCTAGGTGAGCCATATTATAAAAAGAAGTTTTCTGAAAAAGAATATACCACTGCAAAACAAGCAACAAGGGAGTCTTTATGTCAGCAATGACATGAGGTAAGTACAATATTGATAATTTAATTTCATAATTTTTATCATGATAATGTAAACATATAAGGTTATTAAACATTTCACACATTAATTTCTCATGAAATACCCTTTCCGCACGTTAATGATGAGGCTTCGTATGGTGATTACTGATAGGCTCCTCGGAAGGTTGTCACCTCATACAAGTATTACTGGTTACACAGTAATACTATAATATTGTCCTTAACTTTGAAAAAAAAAATGGCGTGTTACATTACTGAAAGTTTGTGTTCCATTCCTGATACATTACTGTAAACTCCCCTATTGATTACTGATACGTTCTGCTAGAGGTTGGCATCTCTGCAAATGCAAAAACAAAAAACAAACAGTAGAGTTCCAGTTATTTCTTAACTGGAACTCTGTTTTTTGTTGTTTTTGTTTTTGCAAAAAACAAACAACAGAGTTCCAGCTATGAATTTCATAACAGGAACTCTGTTTTTTTTTTTTTTTTTTTTTTGTTGTTGTTGTTGTTGTTTTGTTTTTGCATTTGAATAATACTTCTGCCTGAAGAAGCCACCCGTGGTGGAGAAAGCTAGCGTCTTGTACTAGTGTTTCTAATATTACACCAATAAAACAGATTTCAGCATTTTATTAGTATTGCACAGCTATATGCATTTGCCGACGTTCTATGATCGCTTGCGCTTAGGAGCCGAGAATTAAGTTGAACACCTAATAATACATATAACTCTGTTTCTCTGCATATAATACAAAGCATACATTTAGCTTTGTCATTATAATGCAATCAGTTTCTTCTAATTTTCTGAGATTTTTGAAAGGATTGATGCTGAAGGTTAGGGGAACAGTATGCAATCTTTAGCACAATGTCGCCCACAGGATTGGTAAATGCTACGCTTTGTGCAAGAACAACAGATGAAAGAAAACCAACATTGTTTATCTTGAACTCCAAAACAGCAGTTTCTACCATTTCTCTTTGGTGATTTTCATTTGTTTTTTTTGTTTTTTTTTTTGTTTTTTTGTTTTTGAACTTGGTAGTTGAAGCAAGACACTTGAAAAAGAAATGTGATTGCTTTCTTTCACCATAAACTTTCCCTTTGAAATTTTTATTTTGGCTAATATTTAAATCTTTGTGTGTTAAGATAAAACGAACAGTGAAAGAATAAATGTTAGGAGTGTATCCACACATCGGCTCAAATTGTGATCATTTTAGCTCGCAAGTAATGTAGTGCCAGCACCATTGGGAAGTAACTTCTGTTGGAACATGCACCCAAACACATTGGCTTCAACCAGAAGCATGCTTTTTTAAGTGCATGAAGATCACGGGAGTTCTGATATTAGGTGAAGAGCAGGCTTGCAGGTAATTTATCCTAACAAATACGAGGAACGAAAGTAATGCAAAAATGGGCATAACTTTTTTATTAACTGACAGAGGTTCAGATTGCACTTGTTGGTAGAGTAACTCTTTCTTTACACAAAGGTACTACTCAACATAGTCTCCATCACAAGCCATGTTTTTGCGCCATTGAACCCAACTCTTAAATCCTCTTTGAAAAAAATTAAGTGTGGACTGTTGTGCCCACCTCTTCACAGCCACTTTTGCCTCATCTGTGTCATCAAATCGTTGTCCCCAAAGACTGTCCTTCATTGGAATTAACTGGTGGAAGTCGGAGGGTGCCAGATCTGGGCTGTACAGTGGATGGGGGACCACTGACCAGCCTAATTTCCTGATCGCCTGATTTGTTGCCAAAGATGTGTGTGGTCTCACATTGTCATGGTGAATGTGGATCCTTTTCAGATTCTTGTTCAGTCTCTTCCTCCTTGTGGCTTCTCTAAGCTTCTTGAGTGTCTCAATGCACCACTCGCTGGTCACTGTGCCGCCACGTTTCAGATAATCAAGGAGAACGACACCCCTGTCATCCCAAAAAACAATCACCATGACTTTCTGTGTTGATTGCTGGTTCTTGAACTTCTTAGGCCTCGGTGAAGAAGTGCGACACCATTCTATGGAATGATTCATTTCCGGATCGTAAAAATATACCCACATTTCATTCCCTGTCACCAGATCAGAAAAAACCGTGTCCTCATTGGCTTCAAGCGCTTCCAGCAGATCAGAGCACACTTCCACCTTTCTCTCCTTCAAATCAGGTGTCAACTGCCGAGGTACCCACTTTGCACACACTTTCCAATACCATAAGATAAGAATTCCACCATCTTCTGTGTGGCATTGTGACCACAGTCCAGTTGTGCAACATGCTCACAGATTGTGACTCGTCTCTCTGCCCGAATATAGTTCATTCACTCGCTGACAATTCGTGTCAGTGGTCACAGATGATGGTTTCCAACTGCGTGGTTTGCCTTCAATGCTGGTTTCCCCTTCTTTATACTTCTTTATCCATCTGTGCATATTCTGCTTGGAATCCATTATTTACCTGCAATGAAGAAAGGTTACTATAGAGGAAGGGCAATTTAAACAACCTCTGTCAGTTAATAAAGAAGTTATGCCCACTTTTGCATTACTTTCAGTACAACCCTCGTATATAACGTAACATGTAACTGGTGAAATTTTAAATTTCTGGCTTTTACTTTAGCGAATCTTACTCATGTTATTTTGCTAGCTATAGTTTTCAATTAACATGTATTATTTATCAGCAATTAATTGATAAGCAGTTTATGATTGACTAGTTTTAACCTGGCATAATGTAAAATGCCAAAACTAGTCGGACCCCCCCCCCTCCTTCTCTCTCTCTCTCTCTCTCTCTCTCTCTCTCTCTCTCCCCATAGTTCATACCCATCCTGGAAATCCTGGAAACGTCCTAAAATTCTGCTACATGTCCTGCTGGAATTTTATCCATTCCAGACTTTTTGTCCCTGTGCGATGTTTGTAGTTCAGGATTTTTGTACTGACATAACTTATGTCTGACAAATTTTCCTCCCCCACCCTTTGAAAAACGTGTGTGTGTGGGGGGTTAATTGTCTGTTAGGAAGACTGAAGCTGCGTTATTAGCATCTTTCGGTGTCGTGTTTATGTTATCACTTTGTCTGTCTGACCGGGAAAACCATATCTTTGCAATTATTAGTTCAATTTGTAAAATTATTTTTGTATTGGGAAGCTTAAAACGTGAGAATGATAATCCATTTGTTCCGGGTTGGTTTTTTCCGATTCACTCGCCGCTAGAGGGCGCATAAAGATTGCATCGAATTTAAAATTCTTCCTTTTGACAACATTTATATCGAAGACTATTTTAGTTACAGTCCCTTTTTCAAATAATGCATAAATTTTCCGCTAGGGGGCGTAACGGTAAATCATGATATTCCCAGTATCTCCGCTTCTAAAAGTCTGATTTGAAAAATTATTCCTGCATTGGATACAGCTCTTGAGGGGAAATGTTTTGTATATAATTTCTCATTTTTGGTAAAGAATAGTTTGGCCACCAGGAGCGTAAGTGTTTATTTTTGCTTCTGGTGTATTTGCAATAAAATCTGAGCTCGAAACTCGATTGAAAAAATTCCTCTGTGTGCCGATACCGTTCACCTCCAAAAACATTTTGAGAATACCTCCTGCTTAAATAGTGCATAATTTTTCCACCAGGGGGCATACACGTATATTTTATTTTTGTCCATATCTCCGTTTCTAGGAGTACGATTTGAAAAATTCTTTCTTTGTTGAACATTTTCGGTGCGAAATGTTTCTCATATAATTTCAATTATTTCTTAACGCACAATTGCGCCACTAGAGGGCGTAAGTTCACGCTTCCGTTTACAGCAATATCTACGGGACTAATAATTTTCCGCTAGTGTAATAATTTTACTCATTACACTCTTATGCAACAATATTTCATTACACTTTGAAATGATATATCACAAATGTAACAATATTCCATTGTGTTACTGTATATATAAACTGCAAGAACCTCACACTAAACATAGAAAGAACAATGTTGTTTCTACTATGTTTGGCTTTGCACATTCTTATGTGCTGTACCATAAGCACATGCAAAAATCATTCATTTCGTTTTTGTGTAACATTTTCGCATTATACTCTTGTGCAACAATATTTCATTACACTTTGCAACGATATATCACAAATGTAACCATATTTCATTGCATTGCAGTATAAACTGTTTCATATGTTTGGTGTGAGGTCTGGCAAGAACCTCATGGCAAACATAGTAGAAACAACAATGTTTATAGTTTATGTCAAACAACTTGGGCCACACTTTGAAGTATTTCATATGTTCTTCCACTGCAGTTGCTAGTGGTTTTATTCTTTTTTTTTTTTTTTTTTTTATTCCTTTCTATTGATTACTGGAACATCTTTCAATTAAATGTTCGTGTGCAATAAACCATATTTGTAATTTTTGGAAAGCACTGTTCCAGAAGCTAATTGATATATTTATTTGTTAAACCTGGGCAGGTCCCATTGCTAGTTTTTCATAAAAACAACTTTATGTTGTAAGAGAAATCATTGTCTTCTTTTGATTCAATTTTTGGATCAATAGTTTAAGAAGAAGATAAAAATAATGTAAATGAGAAAAAGCTCTCATAAAATGATGGATAAGATATGTTAATTTTTTGGTATATGTATATTTTTTAACATAGTAGCTGATCCAAGTGAATATACAGTTTTGTCATAATTTTGTTACACATAAATACATGAAATCCACAAATATCTCTCAGGCCCTTAATTGTGCCTGAGAGATATTATTCATACATGGTAGTGATTTATTATTACTATTTATTTATTTCAGGTTCCTGATGTTGCTCTTAGAACTCGCTCAAAACTTTCCCTAACTGACATACTTTTAGAAGAATTAGAAGCACAGTTTGTTCCACCTGACATTTCTAAGGATATGTATGACACCAAGTGTGATGACCAAGATTGGATTACATTTCTTTGTGATTTGACAAAACCTATTGGTAATAAAAATTTATTGCTGAAGGTGTTCTTAACTTTTTTAAATCAGTTTGTTTTATTTATTTGATTGACATTCAGTGTGTATTTTATATATAGGAATGTATGCAGTATTAGACTTCAGTATGTGTGCTTTGAAAGCAGTACCTGTGCTATGTTTTTAACTTTGCCTGGGTAATTGTTGGGTTGGAAGATATTGTAGTTTTAAAATTCTTTTTATAGTTTTTGGATTTTCGTGTATTTGTGTTTTTACCCCTGAAAATGACCTTTTGGGTGTGCATGGAGGTAACAAATCTCACCTAACTTTGATCAATCTGAAATATTTGTTGTAATTTTGGTATGGGAGACATATTTCATTACAGCTAGTATATTAACAGATTGGTTTCAAAATTGACCCATGGTGTGGCAACTGTATCTAAAAATAATGCATCTGTTGACAGATCTTATCTAACATAGCCATTGAAGTTCTACAATTTGCATATTTAACTGATTGCTTTTAGGTTTTAACAATTTGTAAAGTAGTGCATTATGACGATGATAGGCAAAACACGTAACAATATTAACTAATAAAGGTAACTTGATCACGCTAGTTACGTTAAATGAAAACTTTTACAAAAGTTCGTAAGTTGGAAGCTTTTGACCTTATCTTAGGTCTTCATCACGCCAATGGAGGACTAAGATTGTTGCCAGATTCTACATTGGAATTTTTCCTATTATTGTTGCCGAAACTTAGAATTGATCTCCAGATCATCGGAATGTAGAGAGGAGATTCGGAATTGCAAGTCATTGAGTTGAAAATAATTTCCAGGCTTTCACGGTAACGGAGGGCAAAACGATTGTCAAAAGAAGCCATTCGTTTTGCTTTGTTCCAGTGGGGAACTGCAGAAGTGTCTTCCATTGTCAAAATAGACAAGGCAGTATTAGGATTGGCTTTCGAAACATCTTTTATGTTCTAAAATTCTATGGTTAATGCTCCTGTATGTGCTTCCAATGTATAAGTTATCCCCAGTAGAAGAAGAGATAAGAATGCAGTAAACTCCTGGGAGGTTCAGGCTTTCAACTTTGTCCCTATCCCTTTGTAGGAGTTTCAAGATGTTTGGGGTAGATTTAATGGCAAGATGGTAACCAAAACTTCTAAAAAGAATCTGTAACTTATAAGCATAGGAAGGATGGTAAGGAACAGAACCACAGAATTTCAGGTCTTCTTTCTTATGAAGGAGGAGGCATTCGGTTTTCGAATGGTTTTCATATTTCTTTATGAGGGAGTTGACTGTAATAGCAGGGAAACCATGGGAGAGGGCTATTGTAGAAATTTTTGAGAGTTCTTCTTGAAGAGAGAGTTGGTTGTTGCAAATGATATGAGCCCTGTGGATGTAGGACTTCAATGCTGCAAGCTTGTAGAGATGCAGGGTGAAAGATTTGTAGGGAATGATGTTAGTGGCCGCAGAAGGTTTACAATAGACGGAATAAGTAATGGAGAGATCAGCGTTTCAGCAGATAGATACATCCAGGAAATCAATTTTGTGGTTTACTTCCTTAGATATAGTGAGATTAATGGAAGGAAATTTTTCCGTAATGGAGTTGATCAGTGTCTGTAGTTCAGACTCGGAATGTGGCCAGCTAATGAAAATGTCGTTACGGAAAAATTTCCTTCCATTAATCTCACTATATCTAAGGAAGTAAACCACAAAATTGATTTCCTGGATGTATCTATCTGCAGAAACGCTGGTCCCTCCATTACTCGTTCCGTCTATCGTAAACCTTCTGCGGCCACTAACATTATTCCCTACAAATCTTTCACCCTGCATCTCTACAAGCTTGCAGCATTGAAGTCCTACACTCCACAGGGCTCATATCATTTGCAACAACCAACTCTCTCTTCAAGAAGAACTCTCCAAAATTTCTACAATAGCTCTCTCCCATGGTTTCCCTGCTGTTACAGTCAACTCCCTCATAAAGAAATATGAAAACCATTCGAAAATCGAATGCCTCCTCCTTCATAAGAAAGAAGACCTGAAATTCTGTGGTTCTGTTCCTTACCATCCTTCCTATGCTTATAAGTTACAGATTCTTTTTAGAAGTTTTGGTTACCATCTTGCCATTAAATCTACCCCAAACATCTTGAAACTTCTACAAAGGGATAGGGACAAAGTTGAAAGCCTGAACCTCCCAGGGGTTTACTGCATTCCTATCTCTTCTTCTACTGGGGATAACTTATACATTGGAAGCACATACAGGAGCATTAACCATAGAATTTTAGAACATAAAAAAGATGTTTCGAAAGCCAATCCTAATACTGCCTTGTCTATTTTGACAATGGAAGACACTTCTACGGTTCCCCACTGGAACAAAGCAAAATGAATTGCTTCTTTTGACAATCGTTTTGCCCTCCGTTACCGTGAAAGCCTGGAAATTATTTTCAACTCAATGACTTGCAATTCCGAATCTCTTCTCTACATTCCGATGATCTGGAGATCAATTTTAAGTTTCGGCAACAATAATAGGAAAAATTCCAATGTAGAATCTGGCAACAATCTTAGTCCTCCATTGGCGTGATGAAGACCTAAGATAAGGTCGAAAGCTTCCAACTTACGAACTTTTTGTAAAAGTTTTCATTTAACGTAACTAGCGTGATCAAGTTACCTTTATTTGTTAGTAGTGCATTATTGAATTTTTACTCAGTTTTCTTTTGCACTGTGTATACACTCCATGAGTGACACTTAAAAAAACATAACTTGTCTCAGTGTAAATTAATTAACAAGATACAGAATCCTCATGATACACAATCATTCATTGTCACTTCAGTAAAATGTTACTTCTGCTTATTTTGTGTGCAGGAAAGTATGTAGAGTGTAACCTGGTAGATTTTTTAAGCCATTCAGAGTTATATGAAAGTGATGTAATATTAGGTCACAAACTTACATTTTTGTGGGGGAAATAATTTTTTATTCACATTATATACTGTTGCACAACTTCATTTGGAGCTGAAGTCTTGTGAGCTGGATGAAGAAAAGAAGTGGGAATGTTTTAAGAACTGTGTTGTCACTGCTGCTGTAGAGGTGTGGGTAACAATAGAGGTGATGCTTAGTGGAATAGTGTGATTGAAGAGGCAGTAAAGAGAAAGAAGGAAGCCTATTTGGGGATATTGCAAGGTAGAGTTTCTGTGAATTCATATCGCTGTAAGAAGTGTGAAGCAGCTAAGCTGGTTTGCCAGAGTAAGACAAAAGATAGGATAAAGGAGATGGAAAGGCATGAATTGACTTTAAGGAAAGATAGGAAGTTTTTCTGGAAGTGCATGAGACTCAGGAAAAATAGGGGAAACAAAAAGCTGTAAGTTGTGTGAAGAATAGAATTGGGGAAATGAAATGGAAACCCAAAAAGTTAAGTGAAAGATGGGGTGAATAGTTCTGTGAGTTATTAGATCAAGAAAGCAAAGGTGAGGCAGAAGCAGATGGTGTCACAGTGAAGGATGGAAGCACAGGAGGGATCTCAAGAGAAGAGAAGTGTAAAGCTCTAAAATCTCTTCAGAATGCTAAGGGTCAAGGAGTTGATGGCATAACTGCCGAGATGTTGAAATATGGTGGTGACTCTGTAATTGACTAGTTAACTGAAATTTGCCAGTTGTGCTGGGAATTAGGAATGGTCCCTCGGGATTAGAAGGATGCTATTATTGTTCCCTTGTATAAGGGAAAAGGTGATCAGACTGAATGCAAGAACTAACTATCATGGTATTAGCCTACTAAGTGTGCCAGGGAAAGTGTTTGGTAAGGTCGTTATTGAAAAAGTACGGGATCTTACATCAGAGAAAGTGTGGGATGTTCAAAGTGGTTTTATGCCTCGTAAAGGCTACACTAACCAGATTTTTGCATTACGCACGATGATTGAGTAGTATCTGGCTGTTGGTAAAAAAGTTTTTGCTGCTTTCATAGATTTCAAGAAAGCTTACGACCGAGTAAATAGCACACTTTTGTGGAAAGTATTGAATGAATATGGTGTTACTGGGAATCTACTTAACAGTGTAAAAGCCGTGTATGCTGGCAGTAGAGCGTGTGTACGAGTGAATGGTGTTTTATCAAAATGGTTTTCTATTGGTGCAGGAGCAAACAAGGTTGTGTAATGTCACCATGGCGGTTTAATATACACTGGTGTTCAAAATTAAAAGAATTTGCACATTTTGTCGAATTTCTCAAAAACTATTGGACACATTTTAATGAAATTTGGTATGGATACACAGTTATATAAGAGAAAAAATTATACCATACAACAGTCATGGTACGCACTTATGATCATCAGTAAGGCTCATCAGCTCAGGAATGTCCAAAATGATCGAACATAAAATGACTATAATATGGGGTATGATCCCCTCTCACAGCACGACGTCATACTGGAAACGAGGCAGTTGATGAGTCCCTGTGGCAGTCGGTCCCACTCCTGCAGCAACGCAGTTTTCAGTTCCTTGATGGTTGTCGGAGGGGGTGGCGAGCTGCAATTGCCCTTCTAAGAGTGTCCCAGACATGTTCAATAGGGTTTAGGTCTGGTGATCTGGCTGGCCAATCCATCCGGCGAATATCCTCACTTTCAAGATAATCGTCGACCAGGTGAGCCCCATGTGGACGAGTGTTGTCGTCCATTAAAAGGAACCGAGGGCCAACTGCGCCCCTGAAAAGTCGAACATAGGGCTGTAAGATCTCATCCCTATACCTCTCAGCAGTCAGGGAGCCTCTGTCAAACACATGGAGAGGTGTGCTCTTTGCCAACAGGACAGTGTCATCAGCATGGAGAGGTATGCGGCCGTCCAACATGATGCCTGCCCAGACCATGACACCTCTGCTGCCCTAGCGGTCTCTTTCTCGGATGTTGAAGGAAAGGTATTGGGTCTCAGGTTCTCTCCAGATAAAGGTACGTTGAGAATCAGTGTCCAGGCTGAATCGCGACACGTCTGGGAAGAGAACGTTACCCAACTGAAGTCTGGTCTAAGGCTGATATTGTCTGCACCATGCTAAACGCGCTCTCTTGTGTGCTGAAGTGAGTGGTACACAAACAGCGGGTCTTCTGGCAAAAAGCCCTTTCTCATGAAGCCTAAGAAAATCTTTTTAGCCCAAGTGGCAGGAAGGAAAGGTAGTGGAAGGCCAAGGAAGTCATGGGAGGATCAGATTCAGGAGTGTCGGCATAAGAAAAAGATTATGAGTATGAAGTATAAAAGATCTTGTGTATGGTGTGTAATGGATATCAGTGAAGCCCGAGTTGTATGTCAAGATCGCTGTAAATGGAAAAGTTTGATACGACAGCAGTAAGAAAAAATTATCTGGTAATTTGTATTGTTTTTTTTTTTTTTTTTTTTTTTGAGCTAACCTCTGAATCTCAGAGAACAGGTTAGTGATATGCACAACTTCATTTTTAAAAATTGGTATGTTCATTTAAAAAAAAAATGAAGAGCTTTCAGTTAGTATGATATATGTTTGTTCAAGAAGAGGTAAGCTATAGCACTTGGAGGTGGCATGTCACCAACTGTATAACTGCTAGATTATTATATAAGTATACATTTTCCTGGTTCTGTAATACTAAACATACAATAATAATCATATTTGAGGGAGGGGGCAGATTTTTGTGTAATTCCTCTGCAGTAACTTGGTTATACCAAAAATCGTTTTACAGATGGAATTATCCAAATGTTTGTAAATTTGAATTGCCATGCTTAATTGGGCAGTGGAATTCACACCAAATTTGCTGGAAAGTACATTTATTATTATTATTATTATTTTCTTTATTCGAAATATACGAATCACAGCCTCTGACAAAGAAAATAAACAGCAAATTATCATTGACTGGTATTGTTGAACTTATACGAGTTTCCACCGGAGACCTAGGTATCAGTCAAGAATCTGCGTAAAATATATGATGTCCCAAGTAAAGCTGTCTTCTGCAGTTCTGTAGTTGGCATATCAGAAAGCTGCAATTTTTCAAAATGATTCAGAAAATTTTTTGACATTGTTCCAAGTGCCCCAATGACAATGGGGACTACCATTGTGTGCTTAGTCCATAATCGGGTAACTTCTATGGCCAAGTCTCTATATTTAGTCATTTTTTCCATTTTTCATTGACTCTGGCATCTCCAGGGATCACTATATCAATTAGCCAGACTTTCCGATTTTTTATGACTGTTATGTCTGGTGCAATTATGTTCTATGTGTCGATCGGTTTGAATTCTGAAATCCCACAAGATCTTGACTTCATTATTTTCTATAACTTTCTCAGCCTTGTGTTTCCACGAGTTTTTTTATACTGGCAGATTGTGCTTTCTGCATAATGACCAATGAATCAATTGTGCAACCCTGTCATATCTAACTTCGTAATTTGTCTGTGCAATTTTGCTACATTCGCATATTAGATGAGACACAGTTTCATCTTTTTCTTGACAAAGTCTACACTTTGGATTATCACTGACTTTCTGGATTTTAGTCTTCATAACATTTGTTTGCAATGCCTGTTCTTGTGCAGCAAAAATCAGACCTTCTGTTTCTTTCTTGATGGAACCCGATTTCAGCCATGCCCAAGTCAAGTTGTTGTCACTTTTCCTATCAGAATTCTTTAGAAATTGTCCATGCAGTGGCTTGTTCTTCCAGCCATCTAATATGATTTCAAACTGTTTCCTCTTGTATTCAGTCTTGTTTTCTGTTGTTTTTAAGATATTTTCATTATTCACTGCCTGAAGTAGCTTTTCTCTGCTTATTATTATTCTGTACTGCTGGGTAAAGGCGGGGTGGAAGTCTTTTAATCCTATATAAAGAAATGTTATAAGTAGTAATAACAGTGTAAACAAGAAAAATGCATTCTTGGCTGTGTAATAATTGATAGAGAATAAGTGTGTAATTTGGGTGCTGGCTTCTTTGCTTAATCTGCACTTGATGTTTGGGGTAATATTTGTGTCACTTTAAAATGATCATACCAAAGAAAGAAATCTTTGACTATGTGATGATTCTTTTGCATGTACTTAAATGCGTGCCAACTCTCTGGTTTCAGGCGGGAGACTCCTGATTTTCAGCTCTTCCTCCCACCCTCCAGATGAATGTCAAATTCTTTTGATTTTCACTGAGAATTAGCTGTTAGGATGGTCAAAATTCTATCAACCACCATGATTTCAAACTGCCTGTGAAATCTTTTTCTTTCTGCATCAATGCAAGACGGCATTACAGTAATCAGTTTCGTACGTTTCCTCTCCTATCTGCAAAAAGAAAGTCACCCCGCAGTGGTCAAGTGCTGGCTTGGGCGGAAAAAATTTGCTTTAAAAAAATTTCTCCCAGTCCGACTGTTATACGACTCCCTCAGCAAAGAGCTAACCCGCCCTGGCACTAGAATGCAGGGAAAGATACTTTGTTATTTTTACCATTACATTTTTCTGAGATTTTTATTAGTTTTCAATAATAGAAACAAATTAATAAATGTATATATATATATATATATGTGTGTTTTTTCTCTGCAGATAGCGAAAAAATTGCTGATAATGAAGCAAATGATGATGGAGATGATGATCCCGATTATAATTACTTGGAAGAAGAAGAAAACATTCCAGAAGATCTCAAGAAAGATGATATGAAATGGGACAACAGAAAAGATAGAGCTGTCAGAGTTACTAGTAAAAAAACTTTTAGATTCCTTGTGTAGTGAGATTGTTTGCTCATTAACTATATATGTGTGTGTTATGTTGCTCCAAAAAAGCATTTTGGTGCTCCAAAAATGTATTTTACCTGCTCCAAAAACGCATTTTTACCTGCTCCAAAAACGCATTTTTACCTGCTCCAAAAACACATTTTACCAGAATGTTAAAGTACCATAGTTTTCGGCATATAAGCCAATGCTTTTCTCTTCAAAAATCTGTGACTTCACTGATATGCCACACCAACTTATCTTTTGAATATATTTCTCAAAACTTTCAAAAACGGAAATTAAATGGAGTGGAAATTTTTTCCATAATCATGTTAAGTTCAGTTCTTTTTTTTTTTTTTTTTTTTTGTGCTGAAGTGTTAAAACATTGCAAAAAGAGATAATTACAAATATTTTTGCCAAAGTATTTTTTTTTTTTTTTTTTTTTTTGCAAATTGCAAGGAATGCTATTGGCAGCATGGCCCCTGTTTACACTCACACAAGCACACACACACACATATTGTGCCTTTAAATTTGATTGTGATTCAAGCACCCAAAACTCAATATTATGTTTGTAAGAAACCATTCCGGAAGCATCAAAATTTTATATAACATTCACTAAAAACTTGTTTAAAAGCTGCTGAAACAGATACTTCCATTTGACCAAAACAATAAAATCGCCATGACTGATTTGGAGTGGCAGCTGTCATACGTTAATTTTGTGTTCCCCTGGCGATCATTCCAAGACTGTGTAGATGGCATTCAGCTCTGGTTTTGCGAAGCTGCCAGAATTACAATGGGTGCACATCATTTATCTCTCAATGATTAAACCCTGAAACAAGTCTCTAACATGCAGTTGATTGCCTGGTGACAATAATTGTATTGACAGCTGGCTGTGTATGTGCTTTAAGAAAGCAATAATGATCTTATAGCAGAAGCAGTTTTTTTTTTTTTTTTTTTTTTTTTTTTGGCTCTGGCAATCTTTCAGTTGTATCTCTCAAGTTAATTAAAATCAACTACTGCTTCTATTTATTATGCTTATCTTAATTTATTTCATGTTTCTGACTGAAACCAAAAGCTCTTTTAATTTCTGTCGGATTCTTGTGAGAGAGCAGCAAACCATAACACACTCTGCAAGCATAACTCTGATTTGGCCCACTTGTGTGACCTTGGAGTTTTTTGTTTTTTTTTTCACCTTTGTGTTGCAGTTTTTCAAACTGGTTGGTTGTAGGAAAGGAATACAATAGCATCAGTTTGTAAGTAAAAAAAAGAACTTACGAAATTCAACTTTTTGCCAAAATGAAAAATGCAGGAGTTTCCTCACTTTTTCTTATTTACCGAAACGTTAAAATTTAATTACAGAATTTCGGAGCACTAGCTGTATTTGTTCTAGCCTTTTATTATACTCTGGATCGACTTGTCTCTGAATGAAGATAAGGAAATTGAGAGAAATTTTGCCCGTTTGGCTAATACTCCTTATCTAAGCCAAAAAATATGGTACATACGATTCAGGAGATTTTATGAATAAAAATTAAACAGAGCAGTTCAGTTGATTTGAAGGAAAACTAAATAATGCATAACTGTCAATCCTTCCGATTTACCCGTAAAGCTTCCGATTTTGGGGCGTCTTTCTGATATTTCGATCGGAAAGTGATTTCTTCCGATTTTTCATTATCATACCAAAAATTACTATTTTTTTCTCCCCATTTCAAGAGCAAAAAAAAAAAATCTTTATTCCACTTCAAAAAATCCTTAACACGAGATGATTAAAAAGAAGAAATTCTCCTTATTTCCGCTGTGAAGAGAAAGTGCGAGCGGCACGGTTTCTGCTTACACGTGGACTTTTGGATGGATCCGAGTACCTTCCCCTGCGCAAGCGGCCAGCTGCGTAACGTAAGGTTACAATCACATTCTTTCTCTCTCTCGCTGTTCTTCCCCCTCCTTCATTCTCCTTTTCAGGTAACGCATTGTTCGTCCCTGGGGTCGTAGCTTCTCAGAGGCCAGCGGGGGTGTGTCTTGCATTCCAGCACTCCCAGTTCAAAATGCTATTTCAGAACGTAGTTATCGTAGAAAAAAATTCAAACGGATTTTAAATCTGTGGAATTTCTAAGCCCAGATTGATACCCAACATGACGAAATTAAGCAAAAGCTGCCAATTTTGGGAAATTAAAAATGCATTAGGCATGGTTTTGTAACTTCTTCTGTGGCAGTAAATTTGACCTAACAAAAGAATGCTACTGTAAGAGGAAGTTGAAAAAAAAAAAGAAAAAAGAAAAAAAGTCCAATGTTCATTCGAACCTTTGCTTCTCCAGCAATGATTTATTTTGCTGGTCCATTAGTCAGTACGTTTTCAACCACGCTTTTTTTTTTTTTGTCGCTCGATAACATGCATAAAAATGTCTTTGCTTGATTCAACGAAATTGATATGTCGGGGTACTAATTTTTTCCTCTGCAAATTGCATCTCTTTAAGCTGTTACTGTTTTACTACAGCAGTTTTACACACATTTTTTTTTTCAAGTGTCAATAAATTTAGTATTAGTGATTCGCTATGAGCAGCAATATGAAAGGGGGGAAAAAGTACTATAAAATATTCCGTGATGCGTATTCTGTGGAATTCCCGTGTATTGCAAAATCTTCAAAAAATGAAAAATATGCATTTTGCACTTTTGTGTCATGTAATTTCAGCGTTTCGCATGGTGGGAAGGAATGATATTACTAATCATATTTCTAGTGCCCAGCACAAATCTAATGTTGACTGCGTGGGGGAAAAAAAATACGAAATTAACTTCCTTTGTTAAAAGTTTTAATGAACTGGATGCGATTTGTGCAAAATATTTGTTCACTTCGTCTTTAGTTGAGCATAATTTACCAATTAGTGTCACTCATTTATTTCATTTTTTTTTTTATTTGACTGTCTCATCATCTGTCTCTCCATAAGATAATCCTAGCATGAAAATGGTTTGTTTTTGAAAACATTTTAGTTTGTTCCGTGATGGCGTGGGATACGATCCTATTATATGATCCTATATCTTCATTTTTTAATCGATATGTTCAGTACATTTAATCAATATGTGCGACAAGTAATTTCATTGGATATATCAATTAAATATTTCATCGAATATATCGATTATTATTTTTACGATTTTCGGTTTCTGTAAGTTGGCAGGTATGATAATGTGCTTTCCTGTTCAGTTTAATTTACATAAAAAAAAAAAAAAGGAGAGTATTTGTTTTTTGTATGTGTGTGACAAAAAAATATTGCACAGAAGTTGTGTTTGAACATGCACATCCCTGTTCTAAGTCAAGATTTTCTCACATTCATTCTAATACAAATGAAGTGCACGTTGCTGAAAGGAACTTATTTTATTTCCCCCTTCAGGATCAAATTATAATGGAGATGATGATCCAAATTATTTACGCAATTTGGAGATGATCCAGATTTTACACAATTTATTCATCACTTGCATAAAATATTGAAAATATTTTATGCATGTATTACATGTATTGAAAATAAATAAATATGAAGTCATACAGGATTTTTCAGCCTAGTTTTCTATAATGAAATTCAAATAAAAAAATTAATACAAAAGTCAAAATGGGTATAAGTTTAAGGCAGCAAACAAAGTATTCCTGTATGTATGTATGTACAGTATGTCTTAAATTAAAAAGTAGCACAATCTAAATTTTTTTTTTTTTTTTTTTTAGAGGCATTCAGAATTTTACAATAGTATTTATTTAATATTTTGGAATTTCTTCTGGTTTTTTTTTTTTTTTCGTTTATGCATTTTTAAGGCCATCCCACTAGAAAAACGCATAACTGATGTTCCACTGTATATATTTTTGCATGCATACGTACCATCACCAAGCTGTTCTCTAAGTTTTGAAGTTTCCCTCCTCAGAGCAATATCATTTGCCAAAACGAAGTGATTTGTTGTGCTAGATTTAATATGGCTGGTGTATATAATAAATGTCTCCATTTACAGCAATCTTGGCATAAAACTTGAGCTTCACTGATATACTTCATATTATTGATTTTCTTTCTCCACGTAATCAAAATGAGCCCCCCACCCCTACCATAAGTAATGCCTCTCTCCAACACAGAGACAACTGCTCTGCATTATCCAGGTTTCACTACCTCATCTCAGTAAGGACAGTTACACTTTCATACACAGCCTTTTGTGCCCTTGTTCACTAACCCCATGACTTTAGCTTCCCTGTGATAAATGAAGTATGTATGAATTTCATATGTACTTCAATCCTGGATAGCATACTGTGCAATTCACTTTTGCACTGAGACAACAGGACTGGTTATCAGTATACAGTGACATGCACATGTAGAAATTCCCAAGACACCAATACTAACTGTATTGTCATTATGCAAGCATGCATCTAATGAATATATTGTGCAGGTTTGGTATACTCCTTGTCTCTCCCCTGTCCTAGTGAAAACCCAATTTGATAAAACACCATTTGTATGTATTATGTATGAACCCCATACACTGCTACCAATTTGCATTTCTTTTTTTATTTTATTTAGCTTTCACAAACACAAGTAAATTCCCAATTGCGCCATAATTTTTCAAGACCTTATGTAGAATGTAGAAGAGCACTTTGCTCTCTCTCTCTCTCTCTCTCTCTCTCTCTCTCTCTCTCTCTCTCTCTCTCTCTCTCTCTCTCTCTCTCTCTCTCTCTCTCTCTCTCTCTCTCTCTCTCTCTCTCTCTCTCTCTCTCTCTCTCTCTCTCTCTCTCTCTCTCTCTCTCTCTCTCTCTCTCTCTCTCTATATATGATGGAATAGAGTACAGAGAGCAGGATGTTCCTCTATATATATAAGCTATCTACAAATGCAGCAAACCAAGGGACAGATACTTATCGTTCAACATAAGTAACAAAAATTTGGTAAGTTGAAGCTCTTACCAGGCATAAAACCATTCTAAGCAGCCCATTCCTTATCAACAATTTTCTTTCCGAACACTTTCTCTAGTGTACTGCTTAGGCTGATACCAGGGTACACTATGTGGGCAAAAGTGATAGGACCTAGAAAAACAGTATTATATTTACATCTGCAGTAAGTAGGTCCTCCATTTTACAGAGATTACAGCAGCCACCCTTCGAGGTAAACTGTTCACAAGTCTATGGAGTACAGAGAGCAGGATGTTCCTCTATTCCATCATGAGTACATCGACCAACTCTGTCAGTGAAGCAGGTCGTGTTGGTCTAGACCTCACACGTCGCTGAAGTTCATCCCGTAGGTGTTCATGATATAGAGGTCCAGGCTCTGAGCAGGCTAGTCCATCTGTGAGACCAGGTTTTCCTCATACACTCTGTTGAAGCCCTAGAAATATGACGTGGCATTGTCATCCTGAGAGAAACAATTGTTGTGTCCGTAGAACTGCTACAACATTAGGAGGATTGAGTTATCCAGGATATCCCTATACAGCACAGAGTTCATGTTGCCATGAATAACATGAAGTGCACCCACACAGTACCATCTCAAACAGCATCATAACACCTGCTGCCATTGCTTCAACATCCAATTTTTGTGATGTTGACACCATTGTAGCCATGTGGCTTTGTTGGTCTTTGTGATGAGAGGTTTATGGGCGGCTGCTCTGCCATGATGCCCAAGTGCACGGACCTCTCTTCGAAGTGTCTTGGTGCAGACCATAACATCTGTGGCCATCGGGAACTCATTTGCTTATGGTGTGCATTGGTCGGGACCTGATTTTCCGGATCTCCCTCTGCAGCATCCTCCTGTCCCTGGGTTGCAGTTTCGTGGGTCTTCCATGGCGAGGTGAATTCCCTGAATGTTCCATCTTCTTCCACTTGTTGATGACAAAGGCCGCAGTTGATTTAGCAATCTTTCTGACATCAGCAATGCTTCTTATGCTCATACCTTCAATTGAGTAGCCTATTATAATGCACCTTTCAAACTCGGAGAACTCGCTTCTGCTAGCCATTTTGTCAGCGATTGATCTGAGCGTACTCACATGGTAATTTTTATACCTTATTGACCACTTTTTCTGCGGGAGCGTACTGCAGTGCCTGCATGGGGGTGCTAAATCACTTTTGTCACAATAGTGTAGTTCTCATGTTCAGTCTCATCACCTTTGTTTTTAAATAGGACAGTGATAGCATCCTTTCAGTTCTGAGAAACCAATCCTATTTCTCATACAGTTTAAAGCTTTGTGTGCCCTGTGTTATTTCTATGTTTCGTGTACTTCCAGAAACATTTTCTTCCTTTCCAGTAAAGATCCAGACTAACGGTCTCCAGGTCGCCAAGGGCGATAAACTTCATCATTGTGGTGACTAAAAATGTTTGATTAAATCGCCAATTCTGGCAACCTGTACAGAGAAAACGTTTATTTTATTTAACTTGTATTGTACAGAAATTTTTTTAACTTGTATGGAACTCGCGTGTTTTTGAAATTTTTACTCCAAATGTACGGAAGTCGGCCATCACCTTTTTCATTCTGCTTAAACAGCAGAAAAGAAAAAAAAAGTTTATAAAAAGCGAGGGCATCGGTTTTTGATCACAAAGAATGCGCCAAGGCAGATGGTTCATCGTAGGGGAACGAGGTTGCGGTGGGGATGAAAGCCGGTGGTGGACAGCTCAACTCCTGCGTCGGAAAAGTCCAACTGGGAGAAATTTTTATTTTTTAAAAATTCTTAAATTTTTTAAATAACTGAATGCAAATTTTACAGTAACCAAGATACGTCGAAATAAACTCCCATGTGAAATTTCGTCAAAATACAATGAAAACTTTAGAAGTTAGGCATTTTCTTTTTATTATTTTTAGTGAATGTTCACTGAAAGCTTGCATATTCCATAGGACAATTCTAAAATTCGGAATCGGCATAGTCCGGATCTCCGGACGATTCCAGATTTTCGAGGTTGTACTGTAATAATATTTCCATACCTGTGAACTACTACGGAATGTCCGTAGTTTCTACGGATTTAGTTGGCTGACTACGGACCTCGCTGTCGAAACTACGGATTCTACGAATTTTCATTTATTTATTTTTTTATATTTTATTGTTTTATGATATGCACGAGATTCTTAAGCGGACTCGCGGAATTCCGCGTTTTTTTTTTTTGTCGTCATTAAGATTGTTTTCAGGATCAGGTAAAACTGAAGACAATTTGCAGTTGGGTGGGAGTTTCTTTTGGAGACGGTATTTCGTGTCGCAAAACTTTCGAAAACGGTAGTTGAATGGAGTTACAGTAATCGTAAATTTTTTTCTCCCGATGTTGCCTTAGTGTAAAGTTTTATTGTTAAATATGATTTTATTGCATAAAAGTATTTCAGCATGAAACTAGGCAAGAATGTGCGAAAACGGAGGTTAGGAGCCTCAAAAATTTCCCCGTGATCTCAGACATCAGATTCTTCCGCGAAATCAAGGAACTCCGCCTTTTTTGTTATTATTTTGGTCATTCGCGAGATGAATGAACCAGTGAACACAATTGGGGGTGGGTGGGGTGGTATGTTCGTCGGAGGACGGAATTCCATCTTTACGAAAATTTCGAAAACGGAAGGTCGACGGAGTTCAGATTTTTTCTGCAAACGTAATTCCTTTTTTCTTGCGATGTTGCCTCTGCCCAGTATTATTGTTAAGTAATATTTAACTGCATAAATATTTGTATTTCAGGTTGAGAATAGCAGGAAAATTTCCAAAACCGGAAGTCGGACGGTGCAAAGATTTCTCCCGTAAGCGCACTCCCCTCTTCGCGCGATGTTCCCACTCTCCTGCATTGTTTTATTACTTCAGTTTCAACTTCTAAGAATACTATAACTGAAATATGCAAAATAAAACATACTGATATTATACTAAGCAATTTTTTTAAAAATAATTTAGTATGAAATATACAATTTGATTTTTTTTTTTTTTTTTTTCAAAGTTTGGCCACCGAGTTTTTTTTTTTTTTTTTTATGGCCACTAACAATTTTGGTCTTGGTGGCCAATGTCTACTAGCAAAATTTGTAAGTCTGGATCTTTACTTTCCAGAAAGCCAGTTCTTCCATGTACAACTTTGCTATTTCATGCTTTTTAGAGCAATTTTCTTTTTCAGTAACTGCACCTTGCTACCTTCTCAAAAAAGCTTCCTTTCTCCTCTTTGCAGATTATTTTATCTCACTGTTCCACCATAACCTTAAAGCTACCCACTGTTGTGGTACACATGAACCTCCAAAGTAATCGAGGTAGTTGCCTTCAATGCACGATCGTGCATTGAAGGCAACTACCTCGATTACTTTGGACTATTTCTGCACGAATTTGAATTCTCCTAAAACACATGAACCTCTTCAGCAATATTGACAATGCAGTTTTTAGAGCAATCCACTTTGTTCCCATGTTCGTCTCACATGCATTCAACTTCTGTGGTCTTTCACTAAGTGATTCATAGCAATGCTGATGTTCTTAAGGAAGGCTCTCAACCTATCTTTTTATTCTTTTCATTACATAGGCACCTTCCTTCTACTCCAACCAACATTCACTCATGACACTAACAGGTAATAATCAAACCCAACATCTGCACTTCACATCACACAAGTGTCAAAAACTAAGTGTTTCAGGTGCCAGTCACAAACAACCAATTTTCTTTGGCCCCTGAGTACAGTTCTCCTACACATATGTGTGGATATACACTGAAGAGCAATTGAATTGGAGATACCTGTCTAGTAACGTGTAGTACTACCTTTCGCCCTGATGACGGCGGCGATTCGTCTCGGCATGGACTCGACCAGACACCGAAAGCGCTGGAAAGCCATACGGATCCATGACTCCTGAACAAGGAAGCGAGGTCACGTCGGTGAAGTGTTCGTCCAACCATTCGGATACAATTCAGGAGCGATGGCATGGTGCATTGTCTTGTTGCAGGATGAGGTCCCCAGTGGGATGTTGAAGATGCACAAATGGGAGCACAGGGTAGTCCAGGATATCCCGGTAACGTTGACCTGTGAGGGACGATGTCACACGTACTAGGGGTCCCATTTCAGTCCACGTAATCAGTCCCCAGACGAGAATGCCACAACCCCCCCCCCCCCCAGCTTGAAGAGTACCCTGCTGGCAAGAAGAATCCATCGCTTCATGTGGTTTACGCCATACTCGTATCCATCCATCCGCATGTACCAACGTGATTCTCGACTCATCAGTCCAGGCAACATTTTTCCACATGTCTAGGGTCCAGTGGCGATGTTCCTGCGCCCATGCTAATCTTTGCACCCAGGGATGTGCGGTCAGCAGCGGTACCCTCGTGGGACGATGGCTTCTGTACCCCATAGCGAGGAGATGATTCTGGATGGTTTGGCTGCTTACACGTTTTTGTGCACCAGACTTAAATTGCCGAGTGATTTCTTGCACTGTGGCCCTTCTATCCGCTGTTGCAATGCGAGCTAGCCAACGATGACCCCGCTCATCCACACGCTGTTGTCCACGGCAGTTGGCCCTTGCAGGAATGGTTTTACCAGATTCAATGTACTCACGGTGCATCCATGACACAGTGGTTCGTGAAAATTCCAGTGCCTGCATGACTTCCGAGATGGAGTGACCCATTCGTCGGGCCCCGACAATTTGCCCACGAACAAATGCGCTTAGATCCTTCGTCTTATCCATATTGCATCCGACTTGCTGATTCCCGTCGCATCACTCCTTATATTGTCGGATCGCTGCACATGTCATGTTGTTTCCGTTTACAGGGCTGCCCACAGCGCCACATTTGCATAACACCAACTGTCTCTAATTCAATTGCTTTTCAGTGTGTTTGTGGCTGAAAAATGTGTTAGATACACACAACCCATTTTCAACGCAAAGTGCGATTAATCTTTCACCAATTATCATCCATGCTGCAACTAGTAAAGTTACCTAGAACATTGTCAGAAATCGCATTCTGAACACTTGCACTTTTTCTGATCAAGCTGCAATTTTTTTTTTTTTTTTTTTTTTCTCTTCTCTTCATGATTCAGGTGTCATGCTGCCAATCGCATTCTTCATAATTTGTGAAAAAGAAATAGTTTTGGTGATGGTAATAAAAGTTTTTGTGAAAATAGTGACGATTACCTTTTTTGTACTGTTACAACACTTTGGTGATAAAAAACTGAAATTGGCAAATGAGTTGGAAAAAACTTTTAAAAAGCCAGAGTGATTATATTCTTATTTTTAAAATTTTATATATTCTTATTTTTTATAATTTTCTGATCATGTTCTTTCTTTTCAACATCTAAGAATAGTGAAAAAGACTAATTTTTTTTTTTTAAGAATTTTTTCTAACAAAATGCATGTTTTCCTATTTTCAGCAGTATCTTCTTCAAAACCGAGCAATAGAGTCAGCATTTTTTGCCCCCACCCCACCCCCTCCCCATAAAGAGAAATTAAATTTTAAAATCTGTAACTGTGATGAAATGCGACCATTTCCATGATCTGTAAAATTGTTTTCATTGCAGGGTGAACAATGCAGAACAAATTTTTTATATTTAATTTCATTTAAAACATGTGGGTAAGCATGTTTCCTTTTGTTTAAAGCAAAATTGTTTTTATTTTTGTTTTTTCATTGGAGGTTTAACGACCACCGAGAACAACTCAATGGGCTATAAGCAGTCACCTGTCCCTAATTTAGGGCTATGCTTCCAGGGAAGGGAGAGAGCCAGTGCCATAAGACAAAAACAACATCCATGCCTCACCGGGATTCGAACCCTGAACGCTTTCGGACGAATGATCAGAGGCCATCGCTTAGACTACTGCGCCATTGGGGCTGCTCAAAATTATGTTTAACAACATGAGCTTGAAAAATACCATGCCCAAGATGCCCAGGGCATGTAAATTGTTGGCCTGGGCAGGTAAATAAAGAATCTAGTTGCTCAGTCCGGGCAATTAAATTTAAATGTAACAAAATTTTAGAATAGAGTTTTCTACTACAAGAAAAAAAGATAGTCGTTCCGTCGCATGTTGTATTTCAATTCACTGCTAATCACACACATATCACTATTACATACATATCACTAAGCTTTTCTCTGAGGTTCAGAGGTTAGCTCCACAAAGAAATACAAACTACCAGATAATTTTTACTTTCTGTTGCTGTATCAAACTTCTCCATTTACAGCGATCTTGACGTACAACTCGGCTTTACTGATATCCATTACACGCCATACACAAGATCTTTTATACTTCATACTCATAATCTTTTTCTTATGCAGACACTCCTAAATCTGATCCTCCCATGACTTCCTTGGCCTTCCACTACCTTTCCTTCCTGCCACTTGGGCTAAAAAGATTTTCTTAGTATGCATCTCGTCACTCAATCTTTCAACATGGCCGAACCACCAAAGCATATTAGTCTCCACCTTGCTAACAATGTTTTGCTTCACATTACACAACTGCTACACATCTTCATTCCTCATACAATCAGAACGTGTTTTGCCACAAACCCCCCATAAGTAATGCATTTCTCCACCACATATAGAAATTCTTTGTTTCTTCTGTAGTATCCAGGTTTCACTGCCATGCATCAGAGTAGGAACAATTACACTTTCATACACAGCCATGCTGGACTCTCTTGAGAACCCATCATTCCTGTGAAAACCTCCCAAAGCAGCCATGACTTTCAATGAATTCACTTACCTACTAATTTCATCTTCCAATTTGTTCTCTTTGTCAAACATGCTTCCTAAATACACAAACTCATTCACCTGGTCAATCACTGTGCCATTTAGACATACAAATGTGTATATTACATTCAGTACTACCAGCTCCTCGCTCAAAAACCATAACTTTGGTTCTTCCCTTATTTTTATACTCAGTTTGAATTTCATGCAAACTTCATAAATCTGGGACAACATACTCTGCAACTCACTTTTGCTCTCTGTTAACAGGACAGTGTCATCAGCATACAGCAATCTGCACACACGGATGTCACCAAGACATAAACTAGTATTATATATATTAGTATCACACATCCATAAATATATTAAACATCCATAGTGACATTACACAACCTTGTCTGTCTCCTGCACCAACAGAAAACCATTTTAATGAAACAGCATTCACTCGTACACAAGCTTTATTGCCAGCATACATGGCTTTTACGCTGTTAAGTAGATACCCAGTAACACCATATTCATTCAGTACCTTCCACAAAAGTGTCCTATTCACTCGGTCATAAGCTTTCTCTAAATCTATGAAGGCAGCAAAAACTTTCTTACCAACAGCCAGGTGCTTTTCAATCTTCATGTGTAATGCAAAAGTTTGGTTAGCGCAGCCTTTACCAGGCATAAAACCACTCTGAACACCCGACACTTTCTGTGATGTAAGACCCCGTACTTTTTCAATAGCGACCTTACCAAACACTTTCCCTGGCACACTCAGTAGGCTAATACCGCAATAGTTCTTGCAGTCAGTCTGATCACCTTTTCACTTATACAAGGGAACAGTGATAGTAGCATCCTTCCAATTCAAAGGGATCATTCCTTACTCCCAGCACAACTGGCAAATTTCAATTAAACAGTCAATTACAGTCACCACCATATTTCAACATCTGAGCAGTTATGCCATCAACTCCTGTAGCCTTTCCATTCTGAAGAGATTTTAGAACTTTACACACTTCTTCTATTAAGATCCCTCCTGTGCTTCCATCCTTCGCTGTGACATCATCTGCTTCTGCTTCTGAATCACTTTTGCTTTCCTGACCTAATAACTCACAGAAGTATTCACCCCATCTTTCACGTAACTCACTGGGCTCCCATATCATTTCCCCGATCCTATTCTTCACGCAACTTACAAATTTATTTCCCCTATTTTACCCGATTCTCATGTATTTCCAGAAAGCCTTCCTATCTTTCCAAACAGCCAGTTCATGCCTTTCCACCTTCTTCCTATCTTTTGCTTTACTCTGGTGAACCAGCTTAGCGGCTTCACACTTCTTACAGCAATATTCATCCACAGAAACTCTTTCTTAGAACATCCCCAAATAGGCTTCCTTCTTTCTCTTTGCAGCCTCTTCAATCTCACTATTCCACCAAGCATCACCTTTATTGTTACCCACTATTGTGGTGCCACAGACCTCTTCAGCAGCAGTGACAACATGATTCTGAAAACATTCCCATTTCTTTTCTACATCCTTCTCACAAGACTTCAGCTCCTTCAGTCGTTCTCTGTGTACATCAGTATAACGCTGATGATTTTCGGGGAGCCTTTCAACTTTTATTCTTTCCATCCTGGGCCTCTTCCTGTTCCTTTTCCTCCAACCAACATTCAGTTTCACTCGTGACACTACCAAGTAATGATCAGAACAAACATCCGCATCTCTCATCACACGAGTGTCAACAATTAAGTGTTTCAGATGCTGATCATAGACAACAAGATCTATCACACTCTTTTGACCAAGAGTATGATTTTCCTAAGTATATGTGCGAATATACTTGTGCATACCTGCCAACTACTACGGAATGTCCTTAGTTTCTACGGATTTAGTTGTCTGACTACAGAACTACGGAACTCACTGTCGAAACTACGGATTCTGCAAATTTTAGTTTTTCTTATTTTGCTATTATTTTATGATATATATACAGGGTGTCCGAGAATTATTGGACACATTACAAAATTATGTACAAAAAAACTATGATGGTTGTCTGTTTTTCTATGTCACATATTACTAACATGGTTTCTATATTTTTGTTTTGCAGAATTGTTATTCCCAGAATCCGATAGATGGCGCTAGGTGTGGCCTGATGAGGAATGTATGAGAAATGCGCAATCAGTAGTCATGTCATCCGTACAGCAGAAGGCAATGTGTGTGTTTATGGCTTGCAGAATTAAAGTCTGTCATTAAAGTTAAAAGATGGTACCATTTAGAAGCGGTGGATGAAACAGTTTAAAGAAACTGGAATGTGGAACATCGTGGAGGAGCTGGTAGGCCTAGCGTCAGCGGTGAGACGGTTGACCAAGTTAATGAAAGTTTCCGATGAAGCCCCAGGAAATCTGTTCGTAAAGCAAGCAGAGAACTGTGCATTCCGAAATTGACAGTTCAAGATATCTTGCACAAGAAATTAAAGTTTCATGCTTATAAAATTCAAATAGTGCAAAAGATACATGTAAATGATCACACTCTGCGATACGATTTCGGCGTGGTGGTCCCATTCTGTGGCCTCCTCGCTCTCCAGATCTAACTCCATTGGACTATCTAAATTTTGAGGTTACTCACCTTTATTCCCTAAATCATTTAGGAGGTTTTCGCCTCGACACATTTCCAACACGTATTTTTCTTATTTACATCGTGGTTCGAGGCCGCAACAAAAAAAAAAAAAAAAATCATTTTCAACTCAAGCAAACATCACTCCCCTCCCTTCTTTTCCCTATGACCAAATTCAGATTCAAAATAATCCACCACAAATATACATAATTGAACTCCCTAAAACACTTTAATCTAATTAAAACATCAATAAATAAAAACCTATTTACACATTTCCTAAAACGTCAAAGTTAAAAGCTGTAGCCCAAAATTATTTACAATTGCACATCAGTGCCCAATTAAAATAAACCCAAATACCTGACACAATCACTATATTCAACACTGATGGACCTCTCTCCCCTCAGAAACAAGCATAACAACCAAGCACTTTCAACCACCGCCCTGGCCATTTTCAAGGAGCAGACGCAACACATGTACCACCCGTGACTATCCACGAAACGTAGCGAATGTTCCAGTGCCCACGCGGCATCGTCTCATTTTACGTTCTCCGTCGTTCATGCGTAGTGGTGCCATCTATCAGATAACCCAATAGCCTTCGTTTTCTTTCGTACCTATAAATATCTGTTCGATTTATTTCATTCTTGAAACTAATCATCTTATTCTAACACGTTTTTTATTTATATTACATCATTTTTCTTTTTTCTTTCCCTCTTGCCTTTTCTCCTGTGTTCTTCTCTGCGGTTTTCCTTTCTGATCAAATCTTTCCAATATGTGTTTAAGCTTGGATTATTTCATGGATTATTATTTCCATTGGATTATTTCATGTGGGGTTATGTGAAAGATTGTGTCTATCAGACGCCTTGTACTGATTTGCAGGAACTGAAGGAGCGTATCACAGCTGCTGTTAATTCCATAACTCCTCAGATGCTTGCCAATACATGGTATGAAATCGAGTATCGCTTGGACGTACTACGAGCAACCAAGGGATCTCATATAGAAATTTATTAACTTGTGTAGTTACATTGTGAGTTAGTACAATCAGTTTCTTTTGTCACAGTGCTCTTTTAACTTTTCCTTTATATTACTGAAATATGTTATAATCAGAAGATTGCCAGGTTCTTTAAGCACTGTAAACATCAATAGAGTAGTAATAGATCATTTAACAGAAGAGAGTTGATGTTTGATAAAATCCTTAATTTTCGTGATTGTGCTTAGTTTAATTATTACTCCTGGTCACCTGTGATTAGACCATCTCTCATGTTCTGTAACTCGTCGTAATTCATTCATGCTCAGCGGTTGTGCACGGAGATCACGCACCCATTCACGAATTCTACTCCTACCTCCGAAACATCTAACTCCCTCCCTCGCTCAACTACCGTCAGTCGCCTTCCCTAAGACACGTCCTCATTCCCCTTTTAGAAGTCGTGTTCTCTTATTGTCTTCCGCACTGCTTCAAAAAAAAAAAAAAAAAAAAAACAAGCCTGAAGCCTCTGTCCGAACACACCTTCTCATTCCATCTCCATTCCTAATCTCCTCCCCGAAGGAAACCCCTTACTCGAGAATGGAAGTCCTTCCTAATGAGTCGCTTTAAAACTCTAAAAAATATCTTATTATAGATCTTCTTCTATAATAGCTATCCATACACGAAATCCTGTGTTTCGTCCTCTCCAGGAAGTACGCCGATAAACAAATCGTTTCCAGTGACTTTACTGGCTCCCCCAAATCGAACTCAAAAATCATGTCCTTAAGAAGTTTCCTGCAATTACTTTTAAAACATTCTAAAACTGCAGGGATTCTTAATTATTTACATATTCATTAAAATTCAACAATTAAAAGATATTTACATTATATTACATTAAATAAACATTCCCGTTTCATTACGCTATTATTAAAGGTTATTTACATTTACCACTATTACACTTTCTGTTTGTTTAATGTTTTGTTTTATATAATTTTGTAAGGTGTCCAATAATTCTCGGACACCCTGTATATATGTGCAATTCTGAAACAATTTGCGGAATTCAGTCTCTCCCCCCCCAATTTAAATCATAGGAAAAATCAGATCAAAACTCAAAAGAATGTTTTTAGTGGGGGCGGGGGCATTTTCCGTCTGGGGATGATATTTTGTGTTTCAAAACTTTTGAAAACGGTAGTTAAACGGAGTACAAATTTTGCCGTAATCGTACTTCTCTCTCATTGTTGTCTTTATGTCCAGTATTCTTGTTAAATATAATTTTATTGTATAAATGTTTGTATTTCAGCTTGAAACTGTCAGCAACAACTTGCGAAAACAGAAGTTAAATGCCGCAAAAAAAAAACCCATAATCTTCAGGCATAAGATTCTTCCGCGAATTCGAGGAATTCCACTTTTTTCATTATTATTTTGGTCATTCACGCGATTGATGCGCCCAAGTGAACAAAAATTGGGGGGGGAGGTGCTGGTGGTGACAAGGGAGGGTGTTCAGAGGACAGAATTCCATCTTTCCGAAACTTTAGAAAACAGAAGGTTGACGGAGTTCAGATTTTTTCCGTAATTGTAATTTCTTTTTTCTCGCGATGTTACCTCTGTCCAGTATTATTGTTAAATTACATTTTACTGCATAAGTATTTGTATTTCAGCTGGAAGATATGGTAAAAATTCCAAAACCGGAAGTCGGACGGATCAAAGTTTTCTCCAATAATCACCTGACAGCCCCCCCCCCGGTCTCCTGCAATGTTTGCACTCTCCTGAGTATGTATGCCGCACAAAATAATACTAGTTACGTTACAATGTTGGCAGGTATGCTTGTGGTTAAAAAATGTATTAGATACACACAAGCCATTCTCAATGCAGAGTTCAATTAATCTTTCACCATTAGCATTTTACAAGGATCATTAAACTTACCCAGAACATTGTCAAAAATTGCATTTTGCACACTTATTCTAGCATTGAAATCCCCTGCTTTTATAACTTTCTCTTTAGTACTAAACTGGCTCAAAACAGCTTTTAGCTCATTCCAGAAATCTTCCTTCCTATCAGAAGGTTCCGAGTCACAAGGAATATACACTACAACAATTATTATTCTCTAAAGTTTCACTTTCAAACGAATCCAAAGAATTCTCTCACTCACTGGAAGCTTTATTATTGTTACGGAGGATTGCCAAGGGCAGAAAAATATCACTTCAACTTTAATTATACATGTATTATGCTCAAAGTCCAGAAATTGGAAGCAAATGTTGTTATTTGGTAATGGGATTTATGCCTCTGATGGAACTAGCCTCCAGTGTTTAGTTACAAAGGGCGAAAACTTCAGCGATAGGAATATGGCAGAATCACTAAATTTCTCAAATACTATTTTCATCATCATACCATTTCATACCAATTTCAGCATCACTTCTTAAAACTTGAGGTACACACTTGTGCAGAATTGATCTCCAGATCAATTCTAAGTTTTGGCAACAAAAATAGAAAAAATTCAAATGTAGAATCTGGCAACAATCTTAGTCCTCCATTGGCGTGATGAAGACCTAAGATAAGGTCGAAAGCTCCCAACTTACGAACTTTCTTGTAAAAGTTTTTCATTTAACGTAACTAGTGTGATCAAGTTACCTTTATTTGTTAATATTGTTACTTGTTTTGCCCATCATCGTCGTTCTTTCCTTCCCAAATGCTTGCAAAGAGGATAGATATTTCCACCCACCTTCCTGCTATTTGGCATGCGCTTCTGGGTTTTCTTCAGTCTTGAATCTGGAATTGGTGTAGTCTGAGCGAGGTTTTATCCAGAGGTTCCCAATCTGGGTATTGCAACTATAAGGAAAAAGTAAAACTTATAATTTATAGTGAAACGCAGCATGCAAATTTTCAAGACATATGCATATTTTAAAGAATGAATTGTAAGAAAGAATGTTAAAGAAAAAAGAAAACACATCATTTTCCTTGTTGTGATAGTGCTCCCTTCATCTGAGTTCCAGACTGTAATGCTCTTTGAAAACTTGTTGTGACATTGTGAGGGACCCCCCCCCAGTCTAAAAATGAACTGAGCCAGGCAAGGTCAAGCAATAACGTTCTGCCGCAGCATTGTAGTTATTTCTATATGAGTGTGTGTTAGTTTATGATAATGGAGAAGTTTTTAAATTAAAAAAATGTGGTGTAGAAGAATTTGCTAGTGGTTCTAAACAGGCGAGAAGGAACAAGTCCAGAAATTGTAATGACACGTATTTCGATTTCAGTTTCAGATGAGCTGTTGTTAAGAACGAAGAACGTCCTCAGTGTGTAATTCTGCCTGAATACAAGCTAGTAATGTAAACAACTATTTTCTTTTTTAAAAAATACACAAACTCGAATTTGGGCATTTTTATTTTTATTTTAATTTTGGGTACAGGGGCGTCGCACGGAAAATGTGATGTGTAAAAGGTGGCACGGTCTCAAAAAGTTTGAAAATCCCTGGTTTAGTCTAAGCATTTATCTTTTTTTTTTGCATGCATATATAGACATACGTAGCGCCATGAATTGTTGGCACCATAGTGTAAAGCGAATGCACTCGGCTAGTTATCGAGAGATATGGGGTTCGATTCCAGCGGTGTCGAATAACAATTTTTTGGCTGCATACACGTAGCTCCATGGATTATTGGCACCATAGTGTAAAGCGAACACACTCTGCTAATTATTGAGAGCTCTGGGGTTCGGTCCCACGGGCGTCGAATAACAATTTTTCGGCTGCTGTATGTTGGTTAAAGAAAAATGTGAAAAAAGCAATGACTTTGTCTATTTACATTGTCTCCATGTATTTGGAAGATTTTCACCATTTCTCCCACCCTTTAGATTTATTAGCTGTAATTAAATAGCTTGACCAGATGAAGACGTCTCAGTTGCTGAGCCCTGCCCATTCCTATGAATTTGTGAAGTTATGCTGACAGATAAACATACATAGTGCCATGGATCGTTAGCACCATAGCGTAAAGCAAACACACTCGGCTAGTTATCGAGTGATCTGGGATTCAATCCCAGTTGTGGTGAATAACAATTTTTCGGCTGCTGTGTGTTAGTTAAAGAAAAATGTAAAAAGAGCAATGACTTTGTCTGTTTATATTTTCTCCACATATTTGGAAGATTTTCACCATGCTTTGTATTGTTTAGAGTTTTAATTTTTAATGAGAACCTCTCATTAACTTCAGACTGAGCTACTGTCTGATGAAGCCACCTATCTGATGGTGAAAACCTTTCATTTGTGTTTTTAGATATATTTACTCTAATAAACAGATATTTCGTACATTACAGCTATTGTTCTTAGTGTATTCTAACCAGTATTCTACAGTTTGTTTTTTCACATCATTCTGTAGCATTCATAGTTTTTTTTTTTGTATCATGTGGACTTACCAGTGTTCATAGTTTATATTGATCATACATGTTTGAACTTTGGCTTCTGAGTAATTTAAAGTATGTTACTATATGTAGGTGATCGGGTGAGGAAGAAAGTTATTTTATTTACATTCAAAGAACATGGAATTGGAAATTTAGAAATTTCAAATGCCTGTACAAAAAAAAAAAAAAAAAAAAAAAAAAAAATTGAAGTTCACATTTTATGTTGATTTTAAATTTATGTAGTGTTGTTTATTACAAATGTTACACTTTTGCTTAATTTTATCAGAGAAAGAGCTTCAAGAGCTTTTGGCAGAAATTGAACAGTCTGTACTAGCAGAAGAAAGATGTAAAGAAGAAAAGTAAGTTTGCTTGGTGTTTTGTTCAATCAACAGAAACTGACCAGAGTTAAGCAGATAAACTTTTTGGAAAACATGTTTGATTCTAATGAAACAGCTTTTATCATTCCTCATAATCCATTCATGCACAAGATAAATTTCTGATTCCTCTAAAACGGTACTGCAAATTAAATCCAAATAAGGAACAACTCTAAATTAAGAAAGAAAATATTTGCTTCTTATTTACTGCTCAACATTTTAAATTAGGATTTTGTATTGGGTTGGTTTCTTCCTGAAATATTTTGAATTTCCTAGCACTCAGAAATATCAGAAGACACTGCAGTCTATGTGCTTTGTTCAATAGAATAAGCAGGGAGCTGTGGAGATAGGAACAAAAATTTTATATCTATTATCTTAGTTCATGAAGAAGTTTTTCCCTGTCTGCAGAAGTTCCCTAACATGTGACCTATGGCATTTTCTACCCAATCTCGGAGTAAGTAGCCCTCCTGAGTTTCAACTTCCCACTCAGACTCGGTTGTCGAAGAATTATTTTAGTCAACTTGCCCCCCCCTCCTTAGTGCTGAACTGATTAGAATACCTCAACCCTGATAGAATACCTTCAAAAATGTTTCAAATGCCCTATGAAAAAAAATCTGATTTAATAATTTTATTAGTAATTACTTTTATCAATTTATATTAAAATTGCACAGTTTGAGCAATTTTAAATAAAAGAATCTTATGTGGCAGTCATATGCTAAGAATACTAAATTTATGATTAAAGACCAGTCTGTTGTTCTGCACGATTTCAAATATTTATTGTGAATAATGCGTACTAATCACATTGAACAAATGCAACTAACACAGTTATATCAACTCAATGTGACTAGTGCGCAGCTTTTAAGATAACCATGTGGATGCCCAATATGTCTTTTTTGTTGCCCATAAGGAAGCAGGAACTGAGTTCAGTGAATAACTTATTAGAGTCGATATGGAGCAGTTTATAATAGAAATGTCCTTCACTAACATTGTTTTCTCTTGGGGTTAGTGCAGCCTTAACCCCACGAAGAATCCACCACCTATAGCTTTCTATTAACCGTCGCCAAAAAAAAAAAAAAAAAAAATTCACGATGACTTTGTGCTTTCAAACCCTTGGGATCCGTGAAACCCTTACTGCGGAATCTGACTGCTGACTGTATCGTTTGTTTTATCCATACAGTGTATTTTGTTTTGTTTTTTTATCACCATGAAGGCAATAAGTACTCGGCCATTCTTAATTTCACACATATAGCTTCGGGTAACTGACATATCCAACACCGTGGCCAAGCGCATCCACCCATACCTCTTCTTGAGCTCGATCCAAGTACCGGCTAAAACCAACAGTCAGAAGCCAGCACCTCAGACCACTCTAGCACCGGGACGGTCATCTATGTAGTATAAACATTTACTTAAGATAGCATTATGTTTGCATACAGGACACAGATTTACCTATTTTTGTATACACGATCATTTACAAAAAAATCCTTGCCCAGCTTCTCTTTCCATCTAACCATGAAAATGGCTTAGTGACGCTAAGCCTAATTAGAATAGTGCCTTAGCGCTGCTAAGGCGCGCTAAACCCCTTCTACATTACTACCCGAACCATAGTAAATATTATGCAGCCCCAGCCCAGTTCTTAACTGAAGTTGGACCATCTCAGCACTAATGTTTAGGAGTGACATGATAATAAATGAAACTCTTAAAAATTCAGCATGTGGCCTTTGAGACTCATAGATATTATATATGTGAAGTTAAATGTAAAGAATGGCAAAAAAATTCATCCATCCACTTAAATGTTTTCTTTAGCTACTGACAAAATGTCTTGTATTAGTTATTATATAACAGCTAAATCTTTCATCTTCTTCATATGCCATCCTTATGTTGTTGTTGTGTGTGTGTGTGTGTTTGATGTTGTTTTTTGTGTCAAATATGTAGTGAATTTCTTGGAGAAGGGAACACGTGACAGTTTTAATTGCATTCTGCAAAATGGGAGTTGCTGCATAGCTAAAGTGGTGTTACTTAATTATTTTTTTTTTATTGAAGCTGTTTTTAAAAATATCAGGCCATTCAGTATGTAAATACTATTTTTGGTATATATGTGTGTGTAATGAAAAAAAAGTTCCCTGCATTTCAGTACATAAGCATGTTTGCATGTGACATCAAGAAAGTAAGTGGTTCCAATTTTTATATTTTAGGAAAAAGGTGGCACCATCTACTTGCATGACATGGACCCCTGCTGAAGATCGTTTTTTCAACCCAAAGAATTTTTTCCAGTTGTTATCTTATGGCATGACAGAAGAACAGAAACTGCAGCTTCAAGAGCAGATGAGGATGGTATTCTTATATTACACCTTTTTCTTTACTTTCCTTGATTTTATAGTGAATGATTCTTGGCCTTTGCCATGTGGGATAGTACTATGTTTGGCTATGGTTTGATCTAAATAAAATAATGCTCTGTCCAGTATACTAACTCTTAAAACACATTGCAAGCATAAAAAATACAATGAACATAAAAACCATGCCAGTCCCAAAGCTCCTTTGAAAACACATAGGGATGCCGAAAAGTTGCCAGAAGTGTTGTTTGGTGTTAAGACAGGTGGCATGATTTGTAGAGTATATTTGAGTCTTCCATACAAAACTAGCCCATGATGTAGCAGCAAGCAGGAATGATTAAGTTGTGTACAAGATCTGCTACAAAAGTAATGAGATTGCATTCTTGAAGTGTGATGTTACAATATGGGGCACCAAAACTACAGTGCAATGTTGACCTTAGAACCTTTCCAATAGAACAATACTCAGCTCGGCTGTTGACAACCAGGATGATAGTAAATTGAATCAATAGAAGTCATTGAGCCATCCAAAAATTTTTTACATAGCATTCAGGTAAATTGTGCCAAAAAAAACTCATGTCTCTGCAAAATGAAAATTGTAAAAGTGAGTATGCATGCAAGAGCCATTCAGGCTCAGAGTTGGGCAGGAATGCATTACAGAGTAATGGAAGTACAGATTATAATTAACGTGTAATGTATTACAAGGTAATGCAGTAACAGGTAATCCCAAGTATAGTTTGCACAAGGTAATGGAATTAATCTGTAATGCGTTACAATGAAGAGGATATACTGTAATTCAATTATTTAATAATGCCATTCAAACGCAATGGAATTATTTGGTAAAGAAATTACACAATTTGCAAATAATAATTACATACTAACGTAGTTCACTTTGTGGTTGCCATATTTTGTAGCAATCAGACCTTTCATTCCTTCCATTTCAAGTGATGTAGTGTCTCAGAGTGGTTTCCATTGTTGTTTAATGCGCAATTTGTTATTTCCTGACTTATTGTGTGCTTCAGTGAATTGTTCTTTGCTTAAGAATAAGATCATATGCAGTGGCATTGATTGGTCTTCCTTTCATTTTTGTGCTATTCTCTAATCGAAATAAACATCCCATTTGTATTACTTCATATGTATTATTTTGTTCAAATCACTTTACTTGCGGCGAAGACAGGGCAACTACTCATGCCATACACGTACAATCTCCAATACCTACATACACGCATTTGAAGTCCGAGGGGTGGAACAATTGTCAAATAACCTACACAATGTGTAAGGGTGTACAGGTTGCTGGTTTATTCATGTTGTATTGTTACCCATAAGTTATTGGTTAATTACCAACATATAGTTAACAATTGTGATTATAATGGGTAACTGCTACATGTCATTACAATTACTATGTAATTCTAATGACCAGTTCACCATTACCATGTAATGGTAACGCTAAGTTATTGTTCCAATTACCATTACGCTGTAATGCATTACCGATTAATTCAATTACGATTTTGCCCAACTCTATTCGAGCTTTTCATCACCTGTTATCACCTGCCTAAACACATGCACGCACTCACACACATACAGTTTGCATGGCTCCTGGAAAAGTCCTGGAAATTTTCCTTGCAATGAAAAAAAAAAAATTGGTTGAAATGTTTGGATCAATTGCATCACCTTGTTCTAGTTTCTTCCATGCAGTGTGGAGATGTGGTGTCATCACTTTCATCTTGTGTGTGATGCTGCAGCATGAGATGTTTGAGTGCAATATTTCCAATGACCATTTAGCTTTGTGGTATAGCAGTTGTGTGCAGTTGGAGTCGCAACAATGTGTGAAAACCTTCCCGCAAGACCAGGATGGTCATTTCATCTAGCACATGCTTTCCTCACTAAAAGGAGATGGATACTTGCCTCTCTGCCACCTGTATGTGTGTGTGGAGCGGAGGAGGGGGGGGGGTAGATGGACTATGTAATAGGGAATCTTCAGTGTCATGGCAAAATTACAAAATTGTTTTGTATTATTATCATTGTGCAATGTTCCTGATTGGTTCATGTAAGTTTTATGCAAAGCAGTTATGTTGTGAAATTTTGCCATTTCATGAAGATGTAACGTGTACCGAAGAACACTCTTTGACAGCAGAATCTGTGGGTCTTCATAAGAATTCTAAATGCACAGAAAATCCCACCCCTGTTTGCAAAATGTAAAACAAAGCACTGTGATTCTAGTAAACATTTAAGTTCCTGGAACTTATTCTCTATAAATATGTATGAACCTTGTACATGAAATGAAAACAAAGCATTGATATTATAAGACAATATAAGATAAGCTTTCTATTTTGCTCCTTAGAAGAATGTTGTCTGCAAGAGTCTTGAACACATTTTTTTTTTTTTTAATTATTATTATTTCTTTTGCCATCAGTTGAGGAAGAGGTGTATATAGACCACAGTGACTCGATGATGCTTAAGTCTGGTGATTGGGGAGGCCAAGGAAAGTGTGAAAAGTTCGTTCTCATGTTCCTCAAACCATGATTGGACATTCCGAGTGCTGTGAATTTGGGCATTATCATCTTGGTAGATGGCATCCTTTGCAGGAAACAATGCCTGAGCCGTTGGATGGACTAGGTCGGCCAAAATGGTTTCATACGCCCTGCCAGTCATCCGTCCTTTCAAGGTGATCAGGGGACCTGCTGAAAACCACAATATGACTGTCCAGAGCATGACAGAACCACCACCATGCTGCACTGTTGGGAGCAGATAGTCTGGGTTATACTCTTCTTGACAGTGTTCTCCACATGTAAACATATCCTGTTGTGGGGAACAGTGTGGATGTGGATTCATCCAACAACATTACGTGCTTCCATGCATCGGCAGTCCACGTTGTATTCTCCTGGCACCACTGCCGTTGCCATTGTGCATTCACCTGAGTCACCAGAGGTTTTTCCAATAGCAGCTCTGCCATGAATATCTTGTTTACTCAGTTACCTGCACACTGTTTTCATTGAAACTGGGGTGAGATTGATATTGTGGAAAAATGGTTGGGGTTGTTTACACAAAATTATAATTATTATAATAATGAATTTAAACTTACTTCTTCTTAAAATACAAACATTTCAAGTTTATTTAAAAAAAAAAGGGGGGGGGCAGTGAATCTATCTAAAAAGAAAAAAATATTTTTTAATTAACAGATTAACACCCAAGGTACCATCCTAGAAAACTCCCAGTAAATGGAAGGTGATTTCACCAACACCGACAAGAGAAATTCACATGGGACACAAAATGACTTGCTCAAACATATATTCCAGGTTAACTAGAGGTTTATTGTGTGCTCCCAGGCACATTTTGGAAAACAATTCAATTTACAATGGAGTCTTTTAGTGGCTGAATAGATAGCTAGGCCAAAAATTAAAAAAGAGTTTAAAAGCTATGATGTTTAGAGTCCAGAGTATCTTTACAGTCTCAAATAATCCCTCTCAGAAAATCTTAGTCTGCAAACCAAATAGTTTTCACCTGTATAGTTTAGAGGATGAGGGAGATGAGTGGCACAATTTAGTTACTGGCCTGCTTTACAAAATCATAAAAAGATCTGACAATTCACTTAAGGAGTGCTAAGAAGCTTAACGCTCAATGTTCAGATTTGTTATATGTTTAATTTTGAGCTAGATGCTCTTTCCAATTTAATTTAGAAAGCTAAGGATGATAATTTAAAAATGTTTATGGTTTGTTTGTTTTTTTTTGTTTTTTTTTTCTTTTGTATCATCACCTGGAATTTTTTTCTTTTTTTCTCACATTACAGCAATACAAAACCAAAACAAAACAAAAATAATAAGTTACTGCCAGGACTCCCACATTATCTATGCACAAGTTAAATTTATACCCCTACTAGCGAAACAACAACAAAAAAGAATAGAATAGGGTATTGGAAGAAGTATGCACCCCTACCTGAGCCAAAATCAAATTCCTCACAATATTTTATCCTAAGGAAGGCATGCATTACAATACTCTACTCTGATGTCACATTACTCTCAGATAAGCTAATGAAAAACACTGTTCTAACAGAAACCAAAATTAATACACTTCAATCCATTTCTTTTTTCTTAAGGCTATCACTGGCAGCAACTAGACACTCTTACAAGAATACACAATGACATTTTCAGTACTGTTTTTGGGGTCTGGCCCCAGCCCTCACACACACTCAAAGAAAATTACCCCCCCCTGTAAAAAAATTATTTCTCTCATAAAAAGGAAACATATTTTTTTAATGCCGAATCACAATTTTCTAAAACACATTTTAGGCATAAATCTTCTATTAGGTAGATCTCCGGATTTATTTTTAAGATGGCGAGATTCTCTTCCTCAGAAGGAGTCTAGGGGTTGGAGCCTAGGTGGTTATAGTGCAGATGTAATTTTGTGGAGCCATCGTGTGGCCTCTTCATTTTGTTCCAGAGCCCTGTATTCAGGAGACCGAAGAGGGACCTTAGTCCCTTGGCCGAATTTTAGAAGCCAAACAGAGGCAGGGGAGGATTTTTCTGCAACATTTCCATGGCTGAGCTGGTTAGGTGGGAATATCTCAAAATTCCCGCAGGACCAAGTTGGCGGTCCTCTCACATCTTTTGGTGATTCAGTACTGTTGGGTTGGTTTCCCCATCATTGTTCAGACAGCAAACAAGAAAAAAAAAATTGGAAAAATCCTACCTCATTTCCTTTGCCATTCTCCCCTTAGCATATTTTCCCCACCATAACGCTTACGGTTTTGGGGGGGGGCCTCCTGTGTATGATCTAGGTAGCAGGCATGATTGCCTGCAACAAGATGGCAGCCTCTTCTGCTACCTTTCAGATCAAGTTTCTTTTCCAGATTGCCGTGGAGAGTGCCGAAAAGTGATGCTACTCGCTTTACGCATCACGCATGTGCGGGAAAACGCCGACTTCCGATTGGCCGAAGCAAGCATCGAGAGGCAGAAACTATCTCGATAAGTTATGCTTTGCAGACCTCCGCTCTGGACTCTAGACTGACCCTCTTAACCTAAGGAAAAATGGCCGCCTCGGTGAACTTCACAGAATTTCACCTAAATCCCGAAGGGTTTTCTTGTCATGAATTTGTGCTTTTCCTGAAGTCAACAAGGTCATAAATTGGACTCTGCACTGGAAAAAGCATGAGAAAACATCCTCACAGATGCCGTTCTAAGAATTTATTGCTTTTAGAAAAGAGACACCAGAACTATGGCCATTTTCTTTCTTTCTGAACAAAGACTCCTGGAAACCACCTTTAAAAAATATGAAAAAATAGCGTAAGTTATGGAAGGATCGCCAACCTGACCTGCTTTTTTTTTTTTTTTTTTTTCTTTTTTTTTTTTTAAGTCACTGAATTATATTATCACTAGTTGATACTCAGTAAGATTCACACTAAAACTAACTAAATATTAATACTAAGCAAGATTTTAATCACGAAAAGTTTACTAAATTACGATCCATATGCACCAAAGATTTCAATACACTCTACTGACGTAAGGCATAAACACACGTTTTTTCTCATTAGGTACAAATACACATAGATGCCAACTAGTACGGATTTTCCGTAATTTTACGGATTTTTGGTTGCTGTTACGGAAGTACGGAAACGCCGCTGAAATTACGGAAAATCGCCATTTGATTTAATTTTCTGAGATAGAAAGCAAATTTTCATCAACTTAAAAATTTTTGTTGGTTCTTCAAGTTTTTCTGGGGAAAAAAAAATTAAATGCTGCATTAAGGGCTGCCAGACCTGCACTAATCGCGCCAAAACGTTCTTGCGCCATTCTGCTAAAAAATCGCCGTTTCGACGAAATCTGCGCCAATTTTGCGCCAAAAGTTAAAATTTACCGGGTGGCGCAGTGGTCTAAGCGATGGCCTCTGATCATTCGTCCGAACGGGGTCCGGGTTCGAATCCCGGTCAGGCATGGATGTTGTGTTTGTCTTACAGCACTGGCTCTCTCCCTTCCCTGGAACCAGTGACCCTAAATTAGGGACAGGCGACTGCTTATAGCCCATTGAGTTGCTCACGGTGGTTGTTAAACCTCCAATCAAAAAAAAAAAAAAAATTTACCGGTCATCGATATTTTAGCGTTATCTTACGACATTCGAAATCGATTCAGTGGTTAATTCATACGTGAGATTCTTCCGCGGATTCGCGGAGTCCCCTCCGTTTTTTTTTTTTTTTGTTTTTTTTGTCATTTTCGAGATCGATGCAAAAGTGAAAAATTTTTCGGGATATTAGTTGGGGGGGGGGTCGTATTCTGTCTGGGGACATTGTTTTGTCTTTTTAAACGTTCGAAAACAGAAGTTAAACGAAGTGCAAATTTTTACCGTAGTCGTATTTTTTTCTCTCGCGATGTTGCTTCTGTTCAGTATTGTTAAATATAATTTCATTGCATAATTTCCGCTTGAAATTGTAGGCAACTACTTCCGAAAACGGAAGTTAGGCCGCCCGAAAATTTCCCCGTAATCTTCGGCGTGGAGATTCTCACGCTGATTCGAGGAATTCCGTTTTTTGTTATCATTTGGACCATGTACGAAATCGATGCATAACTAAACTTAAATTTTGGGAGGATTGGTGGCGGCGGGGTGGGGGGGGGTCGTTTTCTCCGTCGGAGGACGGAATTTCATCCTTCGAAAACGGAAAGTAGACGGAGGTAAGATTTCTCTGGTAATCGTATCCTCTACCCAGTATTGTTAGATATAATTTTATTCCATAAATATTTGTATTTCAGCTTGAAAATGTTGGATAAATTTCAAAAAACTGAAGTCAATTCAGCTTAAAAATGTTAGATAAATTTCCGAAAACTGAAGTCAATTCAGCTTGAAAATGTTGGATAAATTTCCGAAAACTGATGGCTTGAAAAACCGTTATTTCAAGCCATGTTTCCCGATTCAGTGATCGCAAAAAAATATTCGTGCGGAAGAACCAAGGCTACTGCACTAATTCAGCACATGGCCAGTGTTTCTACAAGTAACATCGTATCTGAAGTAAAAAAAATTCCTTTTTCTCTATCTACGGACGGAAGTAATGATGCTCAAGCAAATATACAGTATATATAAGCAAATATACTGTATCCCATACTGTATCCCATAGAGTGAAAGATTTCTACTCCAAATTATATGAAAGGGATGATACATGTACTCCAGACATCATGAAAGGTACCAGAGTTCTTCCAGTCCTCCCAGCAGAAGTTGCTCATGCAATCAAGAACATGAAGCGGGGGAAAGCTCCAAGAGAAGATGGAATTACTGTAGACATCATACAAGAAGCAAGTGGAGAAATTGAAACAGTACTCGCCCAAATTTTCACTCGATGCCTTAATGAAGGGAAGATTTCTGAGGATTGGAACAATGCTACAATGATCCTGCTACATAAAAAAGGTGACATTGAGGATCTCAGGAACTACAGACCTATCAGCCTCCTATCAGTGGTTTATAAAATCTTCACTAAAGTTCTTTCACACCGCTTGAAGGTAACACTGGACATGGCTCAACCGAGAGAACAAGCTGGATTCAGGAGTGGCTACAGCACAATAGATCATATCCACGTACTGAGAGAACTAATTGAAAGAGCGAGGGAATATGAACTTCTATTGTGCATGGCTTTTATCGATTATGAAAAAGCCTTTGATTCGGTGAAACCATCAGCAGTTACCACGGCTCTGAAATCCTGCGGTATTGAAGATGCATACATTAATATTATTAATAACATCTATGAAAATGCAAGTGCAAAGATTCGGCTGTTTGAAAATACAACACACATAAAAATTGGAAAGGGAGTGAGACAGGATGGGATCATATCTCCCAAACTCTTTAATGCCACTTTGGAAAATGTCTTTCAATCACTGAACTGGGAAAACAAAGGGATAAAGATTAATGGAGATTATCTAACCCACCTTCGTTTTGCTGATGACGTAGTCATTTTTGCAACTACCCCATCAGAGCTGCAGGGTATGATCCAGGAACTCGCTGACAAGAGTAAAGAAGTGGGATTAAAAATGAACTTTCAGAAGACAAAAGTGATGTTCAATGCTTTTACAAGAAATGAAGATTTATCGATTGATGGAGAAAAACTGGAGATAACAGATACGTATGTTTAGTTTGGACAGCAGATATCAAGTGAGGGTCACATTGATGAAGAAATTAATCGGCGTACAAAACTTGCCTGGAGAGCTTTTGGAAGAAACAGCATAATTTTCAAGAGCAATATGCCATTATGTCTTAAAAGAAAAGTGTTTGATCAATGCATCCTTCCAGTGCTTACGTATGGTGCAGAGACGTGGACCTTAACTAAAAGAGACATACAAAGGCTGCAGACAACTCAGAGAAGCATGGAGAGGTGCATGCTTGGTATAACCAGGAGAGATAAGAAGAGGAACTCGTGGATCCGAAAAATGACGAGAGTGGAAGACATCATGATCAGAGTTAAATCCCTGAAATGGCAATGGGCTGGACATACTGCCAGAAAAACAGACCATCGATGGACAGCCGAAATTTTAGATTGGATTCCAAGGGACAGGAAAAGACCCAGAAAAAGACCACATGGGAGATGGGTGGATGAAATTCGAAAATATGCGGGAGTGACATGGAGGAGACTGGCACAAGACAGACCGTTGTGGAGGAAACTTGGGGAGACCTTCGTCCAGCAGTGGATTGATAATGGTTGACGATGATGATGATGATCCCATACAATAACATATTTTGACGAAAAAATAGGGAAAAATTCAACTGTTTTGTTATCATTGGTTGAATCAAGTAATAATACAGGTGAAGGAATATTCAACGTTTTGAACAATGAGTTTGTTAAAAAAAATATCTCATGGAGCAACTGTGTGTCATTTTCCTGTGACAGTGCTAACACTATGATAGGTCAAGTAAAAGGTGTTGTTTCTCACATAAAGAAGGTTCAGCCTGCAATCATACTGCAGCGATGTTCATGCCATTTAGTAAATTTATCTGCACAGAAATCTGCTACTCAACTGAAAGGATTTAATGTTGATCAGTTTCTGATACAGTTGTACTTTTTTTTTGGAGAAAAGTTCAAAGAGGAAACACAATCTAAAACTGAGTCAAGCCTATTTGTGGTACTAAACCACACAAAATTCTAAAGCATGTCAATACTCGCTGATTATCACTTTTGGAATCCATTGACAGAATTTTTAGAACAGTGGGAGGCTCTAGAACATTATTTCAGTAACAATGAAGAAGCTAATTCACAGTATAAGAACCTTGCAAGTATGATTGGAAATTCTTCATCTAAACTTTATTGTCTTTTTTTATCTGCTACTCTTCTTTTGTTTACATCTGTTAACATGTTCTTGCAGCAGGAAGCTCCGCGTGTGCATGTATTAAAAAGAAAACTTCATAGTCTGTTATATGAATTGCTTGTACGATTTATCAAGCCATCGGCATTTGATGTGACAGCAACATCTCTTGCAGATGGAAATTTTGAAAGAAGGAGAAATCAAAAAGAAAACCGTGATCTCGTAATTGGGTCAAAAGCGAGATCTTATATAGGCACAACTGCAGATCTGAGTGAAGACACAGTGGCTACTTTTTATTCTGAGGTAAGGGAATTTTACAAGGCAGGCTGCAATTACATTTTAAGAAAATTTCCACTTAATGATGAATTTCTGAGTCATGCTGAAATTGCAGATGTAGCATTAAGGCAAAGTGTTTCTTTTGCATCAGTCCAATATTTGTGTGTTCCCTGTTTCCAGTTTTGAAACCAGAAGAATCTGACAAGATGGAATCTGAATTTTCTCACTACCAGTTTGAAAAATTTAACTGTGCTGTTACTTCTGAGAGAATGGATGAAGTGTGGCACAGAATTTCTTTAATGAAAAATGAAAGTGGCCAGTTGAAGTATGAATCATTAAGCAAAATTATGAAAATGATTTTAATAGTCCCTCATAGCAATGCAAGAACAGAAAGAATTTTCAGTATTGTGAAAAAAAACATGAATGAATTCAGACCTAATTTAAGTAGTCATGTGTTGTCTTCTTTATTAGTAAGAAAATAAACAGCATTGCACACAGTGAACTATGCTATCAGAAGAAGTTTTCGCAAATTGAACTAAGGAAGGCCAAAATGGCAACTACAGCCAGTTTATCATAATAATTTGGCCAACATTCCAAGGAATAATTTTTCTTTGTGTCTGGAGGTAATTTATTATATTTTTCTGGTAGACAGTATTTTAAATTTTTCCACTAGCAAATTATTTTGTATTGTATTATTATTATTATTTTGGTAGTAGTTCTGACAGATTAAAATTTGTTGCAGTCTTAAATACCCAAATTTGCCGCTGTAGACTGGATTACTGAAAATTACTGAAAAAAAAAATTGTTACTGAAAATTACTGAAAAATTAACATGTTGGTTTCTGAAAACTACTTTTAGAGGTTGGCATCTATGAATACAATACGATAAAATACTTCATACACATGTTTACAAATTACTTTTCCATTATTAAAGCTTACTCAATAATATAATAAAAGAAATAACGATAGTGCCGTTAACCTTTATTTGTTAATATTGTTACGTGTTTTGCCCATCATCGTCATGTCACAAAACAAACCACAACCTTACGAAAGAAAATGTTATCGCTACGTTATCCCGACGATCAATGATGTCGCAGTGGCGCCGCTAATTTTAAACTGCTACATCTCATACTATATGTATCTAAACTGCAAGATACATTTAAGAAACTGAGGCATCAAATTAATTACATATGTCAAATGCAAGATACACTAAGGACTAAAGCAAATTAATTCATATACACTACATCATATACTGCATTAAAATAAACTTCATTAATATCTCTTCCTTTATTTCAAACACTGAGATATAATGAACAGTACACAAAAAAATGTAGTGGAAGGAAAGAAATAAAAACATTGCATGAAAGAGGGAAAAAAAACAACAACAACATAGCATGATGTCAAACTTCATTAAATTGACTTCCCAGCTACAGTACCCGCCGGTAATAAAATCAGTCTCTTTATAAACTCAAATTCCCAGGAACAGATTCAAACTAGTGCGATATCATTGTAAAATTGCCAGTTAATAAAATCAACACTGCCGCTTATAAAAATCAAACATTTTCAGTGATAATGCCAAGCAACATAGCAACTGAGCGAAAAAATCAAGGTCAAAGGTGGAGGAAGGTCATTGTGAAAAATTTGGAGGGGCAGAAAACTAGTTCCGCAACTAGTTCTGGGTAGCCTGCGAAAGCTTTCTTTCTGCGTATGGTCATTTGGCATTCAGTTGTGGGGATTAAGTCAGCATGTCTAAGCGAAAGGATTTGAGCATTCGGGAAAAGCAAGAAATGTTGCTGAAATGTGACGACTTGCCTAAATGCAGTCAGTGAGAGGCTGCTTCAAAATTGGGGATTTCTCAATCAGCTTCATGTAACTTATTGAAAAAAAGAGGAAACATTTCTGATAAGGTGAGTGACATGGGAATTTATCTCGCAAGCGAAAACGTGAAGGAAAGTCAGATGAAATTGAATTTGCACTTGTAGAGTGGTTTAAGAATACCAGAGTGATGAAAGTTCCCATCTCCGGCTCTATTTTGTGTGAAAAAGTGCAACATTTTGCTAATCTCTTTGGAGTCGAAAACTTTACGTCTACAGATGGATGGCTGACACCATGGAAGGAACACAACCACATCGTCAACAGGAAGCTTCAGGGCGAAAAGCAAGATCCAGTCAACAATTTTTCAGTTGCTGTGTGTTGCTAAAACGTGGAAAGAGCGATGTCTTTGTTTATTAACCTGGAAACGGTTGTCATGAACACACCAACTAGCCGCCGGCCACCAGCAATTAACCCTCTTTCGAAGTCCATTAGTTTACCCATTTCGTCGTCACCCTGAAAGAAATTTTGCAAAAAGGCACTTTAAATGCATTTAAACAGAATGCCAGGAGCAGAATTACGTTCAGTGTTCCGCAACATGACTTCCAAAGATTGTAAATGTTCTGTGGGCAAAACGTAAAATACTTTGACCAAATTTCATTAAAAAATTTTTTTTGAATAAATCACAGTAAAACAAGCAATAAAAAATTACTATCAGTTGAAACACCTTGTTAAATATAATTATACATAAACTATGCATATAGAATTTGATATTCTGTTAATAACTTTTGAAGTTAGTGTGCTATTGTTGCACCTGAATTATTTACAAAGTGTTTGTGGTAATTTGGTCCATACGTTGAAACTAGGGCAGCTTTCAGTATTTTTTGGACTAAATTAAATCCAAACTGTGCTCTGTTTGATATTATAAACAGTCATTTATCATTTGTTCCAACTATAGCATCATCTTTGTCAATAGTATTGGGTTTTTTTATTTGTACAATATGTCAATTGCTGAAACCCAGGATTCACAAATTGTTTCTCAGGCAGACAGAGAAAGAATAAAAGCAGGTTACTTAATAAATTTTGAAATCTCTGCTTTCATTTCCTCTAGAGCTTATTTTAAGAGAGCTTTAATCTGGAAAAAATGTTCCACTTGTCCTACTTTCTTACGTATTTCTATAGATCCAAATGACAAAAACAGTGTACTCAAAGAATAAATCTTTTTGTTTTTCTTCAGTGTGGAACACACCTTTACAAATTCAATGAAATTGGAAATATCTTCCAATTCTTTCTTCTGCTCAGAACTGACATGAGTTCTTGGAAATGTTAATTATTCAAAATTCAATAAAATACCTGCTCTTATAATTATGTCAACAACTTCCTCATTTTCAAAATATGCACTTTATTATTCAATAGATCAGCTATGTAGCCAGTTATCTGTAGCTCCCTTATGTTGTGATATATATCAAAACATAAGGGAGCTATGTCAGAGTTATTCTGAGTGGAGTGCAGGTTTTTTTTTTAACTCTTCACTCAGTCCGATTTTTATTTTCGGAAATTTTCCCTCTATTTTGAAGCTGAAACACAATCATTTATTGAACAAAATAATATTTTACATTAATACTGAACAGAGGAAATCACGAGAAAAAAATTACGATTACGGGAGAAATCGTCACTCCGTCTAGCTTCTGTTTTCGTAAGACGGAATTCCATTTACAGCCAGACATTGCACCCTTCCCAATTCTCTTCGCACTTTAGATTGATGACAGCAAAGGCAAAATTTCCCAAATCCACGAGTGAAACTCGTGCCTAAAGATTACAGGGAAATTTTTGCTCCGTTGAATTTGCATTTTTGGAAAATTGTTGCCTACAGTTTCAAGCTGAAATACAAACATTTATGCAATAGACTGATATTTAGCAACAATACTGGGCAGAGGCAACTTTGCAAGAAGAAGAAATAATGATTACGGAGAAAAAAATTAAGTGCGGAAAAGTATAGTATTATGTATTTTTGAAAAACGGAATACTGTTCCCAGACGGGAAACGACCCTTCTCAAATTCTCTTTAGTTTGTATCGATCCCAAATAATCAAAAACGCGGAATTCCACTAAAGAATCTCGTGTCTAATTTGTAACAGTTGGCGGTATGCAAAATTAATTGTCCAGACTGTTACTTAAGGAAGCAGAGTCACATGTCCATAATCCATAAATTGATTATATTCCCAACATGAATGATGTATTCGACTGCATTTTCGTAACTCAGGGAAGGATTTGTTTTAAACGCATGTAATTTTATTAAGGATACGTTTTTAAAGCTCAAATTTTGTGAGTGGTAAAAAAAAAAACATTCCTTAAATTTTCATTTTCGGAAAATTATTGCCTACAGTTTCAAGATGAAATACAAACATTTATGCAATAAACTGGTATTTAGCAACAATACTGGGCAGAGAGGCAACTTTGCAAGAAGAAGAAATAATGACGGGGAAAAAAAATTTAAGTACAAAAAAATATAGTATTAAGTATTTTTGAAGAACGGAATACTGTTCCCAGACGGGAAAACTACCTTCCCCAAATTCTTTTTAGTTTTGTAACAATCCCAAATAATCAAAAACGCGGAATTCCGCTAAAGAATCTCGTGCCTGATTTGTAACAGTTGGGCCAGTATGCAAAATGAATTGTCCAGACTGTTACGTATGGAAGCCGATTCACGTGTCCATAAATTGATTATATTCCCAACATTTTCGACTGCATTTTCATAACTCGGGGAAGGATTTGTTTTTAATGCACATAATTTTATGAAGGATACGTTTTTAAAGCTCGGATTTTGTACATGGTCAAAAAAAAACTTTCCTCAAAATTTTTTAAGGCGGGAGACCCCTTTCTAGCAACTTTACTTTGGCGGGAGTTTAATACTTTGGGTGGGAATACTGCGTGTTCTGCTGTTATTGACTTGAAGTAATTTTTTTCCAAGATGGACACCTAACACTCTCCCCAGCCATATGTGGTTTAACACGGCTTGGCTCCTCCCACTTTTGCAAACATACCTAGTGGGGAGAGGGGAAAGGATCTTTCAAAAGGCACAGAGAGAAACAATCAGCTACCATCCCAAATCGTAAGGGTGGGTGGATGTGTGTGTGGGTGGGGGGGGGATTGTTTGTTGCTCCAGGCAGAAGGCGGGTAGTGTAGGCAAGAGGAGTTACCGGCAGATTGAGGTACACGAGCTCTGCGCTCGCAAATTTAAGATCCAAAAATGTTCTTCAATGGGTTAAAATTTAAGATTTAACAAAATATGTTCAACAAATAAAAATATCCTGCAAAGAAGTTGAAATCTAAGATTTAAAAAAATATATTCCGCAAGGCATTGAAATCTAAGATTAAAAAGAAAATATTGTGCGACGCACATCACAATTTTAAGTACTTTCTGCTCCTGGGAACAGGATCTTTTGAGGTCTTTGCATATTGCGACTTACGCAGCTGCATTAAAAGTCATGTCTCTGAGCGTGGTGTTCCCATTATTCTGTCCAACCCTTATATATGTGTGTGTATGCGTGTGTTTTAGGCGTAAGGCAGGAATTTTACAAAGCACATTCTGAACTGGCCTCAAGGGCACACAAAACGTGCTTCTCCAGTAAAATCTTTAATCATTTTCAAGGTGTATGTTGCACAAGACATTAATAATAATAACAGTAATATAATGAAATGACATTAGAGTAACAGACCTGCCAACTGTTATGATTTTATCATATTAGTACGATAAATCACACTGCAGTCCGTTAATACGATTTTGCTGCCAAAAATACGATTTTTTAAAAAAAAGTCGTGTTTTCCCCTATTTTTCACCTTTTCAGACAGAAGTAGGGGGAAATTTACATGATATTTGTTTTTTCCTCCCTTCAAAATATTTTTTTCTTGGAGAGGTTTCCGATTTTTCTTAACAGATTCCCCTGCCTCTAGTTTCCCAACGGGAATAAAGTAAGTCAAGTCAAGTGCCATCAGCAACCAATGAACAAATCCCGATTCGTTTCGTATAATGTTCAAGACTGATTCGTATTTTTGATTCTTCATCATACTTTAAGCTGCTGGTTGGTCGGCACTGGAATGTGGATGAGTGTCTGTTTGTTTGAAGCAACCTCCCTCCCCTTACACCTGCAACCACCAAGTATTTATAAAGCTGCAGTAGACTTCAAAAATTATCCACACACATCACGTTACGATTTTTCTATTCTAGTGTTACGTTTTTGGTTCTGAGAGGTTGGCAGGTCTGGAGTAAACTTATCTGAATTCAGGCAGGATTTCAAATGTGCGTGTTTGTAACTTCTAAGCAGGTGTTACACATGTTGGTACCAAACATTTTGCTGTTCTGCTATTAAACCATTAAAAATTAATGTATTGCTTTGGCGGCAATTTTGAACATTGGGCCATTCAAAACTGTTTCACGGACATGCTCTTACACATGGTTCGTACACACCTTGAAAAGTCCTTGAATAAAAAGTTCATTTTCAAGTCCTTGAAAGTACTTGAAAAGATGTAAGGCTCCATAAATAGTACTTGATTTTTTTTTTTTTAAGTAATGATATGAAAGAGCATGTGTTAAATAATTGTTTATGCTAAAAAAAACGTATAGGAGTGTTCTGTGTAATTCTGATAAAAATACCAAGCTGATCACATAGCACAGAACTTCGTTCAATCCAGGGGAGTGTGTGGACAGCTGATGCCTTGGCTGTGATATGACTACAGAGTAAAGCGTCAGCTGTGTGAGTAAAATAAGTGGAATGGTGTATTCGCAAATTGTGATGGGCTTCTGCTTACTGGGGTTAGGGATGCATTCTTGCTGGAGGGTGGAACTTCCCGGAATTGCTTGTGCTTCATGTGTGGATACTTCATGTCTTGGCTGCATCAAAAAAAGGAACAAAAATAAAAAGTTAAAGCAAACAATAAAAGTCATACCAGCAGATGAATATGAAAATAATGTTCCCTTTCAAAATATTCCACAAAATAAAATGACTTTGGGAAATACCAAAACAGAGGGGCAATTCAAAGTTAATAAAATAAACCAACTGGAGTCAAGGGTTAATAGGCAGGTCATTGAAGGTGTGCCCTCCCCAGCTAAGATTAATCTTAACTTACTAAAAAACCTATCTACTTTGACTGGCCGACACTACACACACATGATAATTCAGGTTTAAAAAGTCCTTGAAAAGTGCTTGAATATATTTTGCTTGGAAGAGTACAAACCTTGTTACAAGGAATATATTTCATACAGGACAATGCCATCCTGCACACTGCAAGGAAGACAAAGGAGCTGCTTGATGAGTTTCAGTAGGAAGTTTTTGAGCATCCACCTTACATCCTGGACTTGGCACTATCAGTCTACCACCTGTTCTTCAATTTAAAGCAGTTCTTTGTGGACAATGTTGTGATGATGTGCTAAAGGATGCTGTTATGGGCTGGCTGAAAGGACAGGTGATAGAGTTCTATGAGAAAGAGATACACTTAAACTCATCCCAAGGTATGACAGTGCCTCTATGTCCAAGGTTATATGTAGAAAAATAGGCTAAGGTAAAGAAATTGTAAATAATTTTTGAAAAATTAAAAAATATATAGCTTTTATAAACGTAAATGTTCTTTACTTTCTGAATGACCCTCGTAGATAACATTAAATGTGTTGCTTGCTGGAGAAGTGAGATTAAAGAAGCAGCAAAGAGGAAAATAGAAGCTTATCTAGGGAGATTGCAAGGCAGGGTTACAGACGAGAATATTGCTGTAGAAAGTCTTAGCAACAATGTTAGCTGGTTCACCAGAGTGAGGCAAAGTGTATGAATGATAAAGTAAATGGGAATGAATCAGCTTTTTGGAAAAGTATTAAAAACAGTTCTGGAAATACAAAGGGTACAGCAAGAACAGGGGAAATTGTGGAAAGTTCCAACTTGTGTGAACAGTAGGATCCAAGAAATGATATAGGACCGTAAAGAGGTCCCCCCCCTCAATCCCTAAGGAGGTATGTGAAGGATGGGGCGAATACTAGTGCAAAATATTAGAACTTACTTAAAAGCAAAGATGATTTGTATGTTGTCTTCATATAAGGCAAAGCTATCTTCAGAGCAGTCAGTGATACCACAATTTTTAAGATTCCCCAGCCCTAAATCCATCTGAGTGTGGCTTCACAAAAAAAGATGGTGAATGAATGCCTTGTATCACTGACAAAAAAATTGCCTTAAGACTTCCCAATCTCAGGCAAGGGCAATAAATGTGTGTGAGACTCCATTTGGAAATGCCACATTAGCATGATTTTGTGTTCCAAATTCTATAACTGTAAAAAAAAATTATTGTTGTCAAAATGCCCTAAACAAAAACTTAAGTTTATGTTTGTTTGTGTTAGTAGTATCTGAATGAAACTTATTTATTTGATGTGTAGATCAATCAGTGTAAATTGGTAAACCACAAATTTGCAGGTTTTCAATGAAAATGCTCATTTTTTATGAAAACTGTTAACTGTAGGTGAATAGTCTTAATTACTGAAATTGTTCAGAATAATCTTTGGGAACATTATTTTAATAACAATTATCTATGTAAAGTCAATAGTTTTGGAGATAAAGCCACATTTCTGGAGGTTAGTATAGCGACCAAGGTGTACCATGGCAGCCACTTTGGGGGAAATGTATGGGATTCAGCTCATGTGACCAACCCACAGTTTGCACTTTAGTAACCTAGAACACATCCCAGAGGAGAAATACTCTATATGCTGATCAGACAACAGCCCAGTGGTTGGCCCCTAGACTATGCGGAACATGATTATTTTTAACCTGATTTATATCTTCAAATATACCCAGATTTCTTCACCATGATGAGTGTTCTCTTTCTATTAAATATTTCACATCATGAAAAAAATTCTGTATTGGTATTTTTCAGTGTCAGGATTTATTTACAATTTATTTATATTTTTTTACAGTTTTCTTTACTTGCCAGTTTTTTTTTTGTTTTTTTTTTTTTTTTTTTTTTTTTTTCTGTTTTTTTTTTTATTATTATTATTTTTTTCTATAGCATGTTCAGCTGCTGAGCCAGATGTACCTTCTATCCACTGACAGGTGTTCACTTAGAGAATATGGAGAAAATGCAAAGGAAATGCTGGTAATGATAAATGTCATATGTAAATCTTGAGATGAAACTTTTTCCATGCTTGATTTGTTTCATTGTAGCTCATTCTAGCAAAAACATTCACAAAATCCTGTTGTATCACTCAAATGTAAATTACACAATATCTTTTAAGGAAATAGTGAATTAATACTAACCGTAGAAAGTGGTGTCTATGTAAATCTTTCTTAGTTGGCGTATGTGAGAGTACATCCTTTCTTTTGTGTTTGATAATTATCTGTCACAATTTTTGTTTTTCTTGTCTGGGCCAGGGTGGCACCATCTTTGCTTTTTGTGGCAGGCTTTGTAGAAGCTGTAATATGCTGTGGGGTTTCAAATTTTTGTTTTGGGTACTTAAAATATATGCTTTTGTCATCCCCATTCCACACACACCCCAAAAATAGTGATGATAATGCAATTGAAATGAAGAAGTTATGATGGGAGAACAGATTAACTTATAAAGCATGTGGTTTTTTATATGTGGTATATAACCGAGTCCTTAATGAAAGTGGTACAAACTGAAGTCTCAACAATATGAACTAACATGCACCATCATCAACCATTCTGAATCCACTGCTGAATGAAGGTCTGCCAAAGTCTTGAGCAATTTTCTTCCATTTTATAACAGCATACTTTTTAATTCCATCCATTTCCTGAACATGGTCTTTGTCTAGGTCTTTTCCTGACCCTTGGTATCCAATCTAGTATTTCAGTTGTCCAGTCATGGGCAGTTCTAGCTCATTGCCACTTGAAGGTCTTTGCTTTGATCATGATGTCATCCTCTCTCTTCATTTTCCTGATCCATGAGTCCCTCTTCCTGTTTTTCTTAGCTAAACCAAGCATATGAGGAGTAATCAAAATTTTTTAAGACAGTGTGCATTACTATTAAATGGAGCAGAATGTGGTTTGGCAGGCTGTTACCTTGGAATCTATTGCAGATGTGCCTGCCGAGAGAACGCTGTTGGTGCAGCCCCTTTTGTGCTGTGTCCAGTTGTTTGGAGTCCAGTCAATTGGCATGTTGCATTAACAGTGTCTGAGAAAGTTGGACAACACATTTGCATCAAATTCTGCCAGATACTTGGGGATTCTTGTAAAGAAACTTATCACAAGCTACTGAAAGTGTATGGTGAGGACAACATGAGTTGTTCAGGAGTGTACTGCTGATACAAATGTTTGAAAACGGCAGTGGAAGTGTCCAAAGATACGATCATTGTGTAAGGCCCTCAACAAGCTGGAATGAAAGAAAAGCCCAAGAAGTTCACTCAGCTGTGAGTGAAAATCACAGAATTATTATCAGAGAACTTGCTGACAACTTAGGCCTTATTAGAGTTCACTCATCAACAATATCATGGTGAGTATACTAAATTACGTGCTTTACATATCTTATTTAATAGCAAAATCATCTTATTATCATATCTTCTGCTATACATATTTATTATACTATCAGATTCAAAGACGAGCACCTCAAAAAAAAAAAAAAAAGGAATTGCTTAATATGTAACATGCCCTTATTGGGCCTTGTAACATGCTATCTTAAAAGGAGCCATTGGTAATGCACATTTTAGTCCATTATATAAGTACTTACTGTTGTTATAGCTGGTTATTTACTTCCTCTGTTTCTTATGTCCACATCCTATTCATTCTTACCTGTAGGTTTCTTAATTATAAATATAATGATCCGATTTATTGGTGTCAAAATAAGAAATCACACGAATTTCACTCCGCAAGTTTTCCCTGTCAACGGACAGCTAAAATTCGTGTGATTTCTTACTTTGACACCGATAAATTGGATCATTATATTTATAATTAGTTTTCTGGTGTTAGCGTCCCGCAATCTATATATTGTAGGTTTCTTGTTATTTCATGCTTTTGAATGTAAATTTTCTTTCTATAAAAAGAAATTAGGCCTTAGTTTTGGATCAGTACAGGCAATGCTTACTAAACATTTGGGAATGAGACATAGCTGAGCAAACTTCTTGTACGTTTCTTTAATTCCTGCTTGTTGAAGACCTTCCACAATGATTGTCATTTTGGACACTTTCACAACCATTTTCGAAATGTTTGTACCAGTTGTGCTCTCAGGGATGACTCACGCAGTCCTCACCATGCATTCTCCATAATTTGTCACAAGTTTCTTCGCAAGAATCCCCAAGCTTCTAACAGACATCATTAATGCGGCATGCTGGACTCGAAACAGCTGGCCATAGCACAAAACGTGCTGCACTGACAGCGTTCTTTTGACACATGCATGTGCAGATGTTCCAAGGTCACAGCCCACTAAATGGAATTCTGCTCCATTGTTTCATTTAACAGTTATGCATGCAGTCTTGATAGTTTTTGATCACCCTTCATACATTTCTCCATGCTTTTTTGAGTTTCCTGTGGCCTTTCAATGAGTTTTATAGTTAAAATTCATGTCTCAGATCCATAAGTAGGAATTCAAAAGGATGCATTGATTAAACACTTTCATTTTAAAACATAGTGATAACCGCTTTTTTATTATTATTATTATTTATTTATTTTTTCAAATTGCCGGGTTTTTTTTTTTCAAATGCTCTTGAACCAAGTTTTATAAGCTTATTAATCTCTTCTGTGATGTAGCCCTCACTTGATAACATTGATATTAGTAGGAATTCAAAAGGATGCATTGATTAAACACTTTCATTTTAAAACATAGTGATAACCGCTGACTGATAAACCACGAGTAGCACTGTGAATTGTTAGCACCGTAGCATAAAGCGAACGCACTCGGCTAGTTATCGAGAAATCTGGGATTCGATCCCAGCGGTGTCGGATATACAATTTTTCAGTTGCTATTCGTTGTTTTTAAAAATAACGTGGACAGAGCGATAACATCGTATATTTACTTTATCTCCACGTATTTAAAATATATTCAACATTGATATTTGTTATCCAAGGAAAATGTAGGTATCGTTTACTTCTAAATTTGTCCCATCAATATTGAAATCTTCTGTTCGTGTAAAGGCATTGTGCACTGATTTTATTTTCTGTAAGTTCATCTTTAATATCACTTCCTTACTCATGTGAGCAAGTTTCTAGATTATGGTTAATCATACTCTGTAGCTCTGGTAGGTTACTTGCAAAAATTCGTTATGTTGTCAACAAAACAAAAGTGAGTTAATTTAAATAATCTTCGTCAATGTTTATTCCCTTCATATATTTCATTCCTTATTATGGGAATAATTTAAATTCAACATGTTGCTCATAACATATATCGATTATCTTCAACTAGTGAAAGATTTGCACTCGCTTTTTACCACGTTATGTTCTGGGCATCGGAAGCAAAAATCTCTTGTATTTAGAAATGATACTGTTGTAAAATAGAATAAAGACTATACTCACAAAGTTTTGATGGTCCTCTTCCTTTATTGCTTTCATTTTGAAGTTAATGTAACATGTCATTTTCAGTCATGAGAAAAAATTTGTTGACATATTCTCGACTGCGGGTACCTTGAGGACTTTTTCGTCTTCTCAGGTGAGTATGTATGGTTTAAAAATGAAGTCTTGGTTAAAAACCCGATGAAAACCGAAAAAGTCTGAAACTATGAAAGCAATGCTAACTTTAAAACCTTTTAGTTAAAATCATCTAGAAACTTCCTGCATTCCTCCAAGCTTTCGTTTAAGACCACAAAGGTGAGTATGCAAGGCTTAAGAAGGAAGTCCTTGGTTAAAATTCCAATGAATCGAATAAGACCTAAAAACTATGAATTCGCGAACTTTAAAACATCTAAAAACTTCCGGCCGTCCTCCTTGCTCTCCGTGTTGTATCGAAGGACATGCCCATCTTCAGAGCTAGGAATGACTGCAAATGGCTGTCACCTGCAGTTCCTTGGAGTTTTCTACAGTTGGCCCCTCCTCCCCTATTGGTGTTGATTTGTTGTCGTTGTTACGTAATTTAGTTCGTTATGCCTTTGGTGGTATTATCTGGTGTCATTATTGGGGATTACACTTTGTTCCTTTTTTCCTTTTTCCGTCAGTAATAAAATTTTTCCATTGCACAGGTATTTCATTAGGTTGATTAATGTTGCAGTTTGTATTTTCAGTTTTTGCAATAATTACAGACCGTGATTCTGATCTCCTTCTCCGTTTGATGTTTTCGAAATCGGGTTCTGTATTATTTTGTATGCAATATTGCACTAATGCCATTTTTTCCTCCCTTTTATTCCAGTTCGTTATATGTTGGTTTAACCTAGTTTTTAATTGATTTAGGTGCTTCCTATATAGGTTATTTTTTTATCATTGCTATTAGTCATTTTTGCTGGAATGCAGTATGCTCCTGAGTTTTCCATTAACTGTACTTGATCTTTATTTTTTATTACCATATTTCTTTGTGTCTTTACCGATATTCCAAAAATCAATTAAAAACCAGGTTAAACCAACATATAACCATATCTCTTTGTGTCTTTACCCACCAAAAATCAATTAAAAACCAGGTTAAACCAACATATAACGAACTGGAATAAAAGGGAGGGGGAAATGGCATTAGTGAATATTGCATATGAAATAATGCAGAACCTGATTTCGAAAACATCAAACATCTAAAATCACATCAAACAGAGAAAGAGATCAGAATCGCGGAGTCTGTAATTATTGCAAAAACTGAAAATACAAACTGCAATATTAATCAACCTAACGAAATACCTGAGCAATGGAAAAAAATTATTACCGACGAAAAAATGGAACAAAGTGTAATCCCCAATAATGACACCAGATGACACCACCAAAGGCATAGCGAACTAAATTACGTAACAATGACAACGAAATCAACACAGAGAGGGGAGGAGGGGCCGACTGAAGAAAACTGCAAAGAACTGCAGGTGACAGCCACTTGCAGTCATTCCTAACTCTGAAGATGGGCGTGAGCCCGAAACACGTGTACGTTCCACCTTAGGGGAAGTGTCCTTCAACACAACACGGAGAGCGCAGAGAATGGCTGGAAGCTTCTAGATGTTTTAAAGTTTGTGAATTCATAGTTTTTAGGTCTTATTCGATTCATTGGGATTTTAACCAAGGATTTCCTTCTTGAGCCGTGCATACTCACCTTTGTGGTCTTCTACGAAAGCCTGGAGGAATGCAGGAAATTTTTTAGATGGTGTTTAACTAAAAGGTATTAAAGTTAGCATTGCTTTCATAGTTTCAGACTTTTTCGTTTTCATTGATTTTTAACCAAGACTTCATTTTTAAACCATACATACTCACCTTAGCAGACGAAAAAAGTCTTCAAGGTACCTGCAGTCAAGAACATGTCAACAAAATTTTTCATGACCGAAAATGACATGTTACATTAACTTCAAAATGTGAAAATGGAAGTTTTTAAAAACCCTCAGCACAAAATAAAAGTTAATGAAAAATAGGAAAAAAATTAAAGCATTATTTTCTATTGTAAGTTGATGCATTTTTATTAAATTAAAGCATTTTTTTCTAATCTAAGTCACATTTTAACAAAGAAATGAAAATATGCCCCTGCTTGCCAGAGTTTATAGGAGCACACACATTTATCAAGTTTGTTGAATAAGCTGGGTTTCACGTGCGATAAAGAAAATATCTTGACAAGCAGAAATAAATATATGAAAGTGAGAGATACCTGGAAAATGAGGACATAACACAACTAGTGTTTTCAACTCACATTCCTTATATATAACATAATTAGTGTTTTCGACACATTTTCCTGGCTACCGAGGAAAATGTTGGAAAATTATTGTGAAAGTAAAATAAAAGCCCTTTGCTGCCTCTTTTCCCAAACAACTGGATTTTGAAAAAAAAGACATATTTGAGTACTGGATGAAAGATATGAGTTCAGAGTATTAGGTTAAATGAACTGTTGGAGAAATCACTGACTCTGAAAGAAAGATATCCAGTTTCAGAAAAGCCCCTCAGTATCGTGGCAACAATACCAGTGTTAGCCCATGTGAATGAGGCTTCATCACAATGAATCTCATAAAACACAAACTGCAAACCAAGTTTTTTGTGAAGAACTTGAATGACCTTATGATGATCTCTTTTAGTGGGTTTTTAACAAAGACTTTGATACGGCATAATATCTTGGTGATTAATATTTCTGATCAAACAGACAAATTTTGTGCTGAAGCTTTAGGGTAATGCTTTAAAAATAAGAGTGGGAGCTAAATGTGTGCGTGTTGTGCATATAGCTTCAAAGAAATGGACAACTCTTTGGTCTATATACTTTCTAAACACCAAATAACTTAAGTGACATAGTGTTTATGATTGTATTTATTCATTAGCATTTTTATTTAATGTGATACACCAGAAGACAACGCTGAACTTCCTGAAGTGAAAACCTGTTTCAAAATGCAATCTATAATATAAGTGTACAACATGTTCTCTAGATTTATTTGTGGATTTTGCACTGAATTATTGAACAATATCTAAGAAGTAATACATTAACTTTGACTGTGGAAGAACACAATTATGCATATAAAGTTTTTTTGTTTAGATCAACCATGGCATTATTCTTGTATCCCTTGAAAACATGTGCTGGCTCCTGAAGAAAAGGAGCTGGCACTTGAAAATTTTATGATTTTGTTTACCCCTGCTTATTACTATGTTTTTGTGATGGCAAAAGTCACCAGTGTTATTCCCTTGTCATTTCTTTCTTTACGTAAGTTATTTTCCCTACAAAGAAAGGTGACTTGATCACGCTAGTTACGTTAACTAAAACTTTTACAAAAAGTTCGTAAGTTGGAAGCTTTCGACCTTATCTTAGGTCTTCATCACGCCAATGGAGGACTAAGATTGTTGCCAGATTCTACATTTGAATTTTTCCTATTTTTGTTGCCAAAACTTAGAATTGATCTCCAGATCAACGGAATGTAGAGAGGAGATTCGGAGTTGCAAGTCATTGAGTTGAAAATAATTTCTATGCTTTCACGGTAACGGAGGGCAAAAACGATTGTCAAATGAAGCAATTCGTTTTGCTTCGTTCCAGTGGGGAACTGCAGATGTGTCTTCCATTGTCAAAATAGACAAGGCAGTGTTGGGATTGCCTTTCGAAACATCTTTTCTATGTTCTAAAATTCTATGGCTAATGCTCCTGTATGTGCTTCCAATGTATAAGTTATCCCCAGTAGAAGAAGAGATAGGAATGCAGTAAACTCCTGGGAGGTTCAGGCTTTCAACTTTGTCCCTATCCCTTTGTAGAAGTTTCAAGATGTTTGGGGTAGATTTAATGGCAAGATGGTAACCAAAACTTCTAAAAAGAATCTGTAACTTATAAGCATAGGAAGGATGGTAAGGAACAGAACCACAGAATTTCAGGTCTTCTTTCTTGTGAGGAAGGAGGCATTCGATTTTCGAATGGTTTTCATATTTCTTTATGAGGGAGTTGGCTGTAACAGCAGGGAAACCATGAGAGAGGGCTATTGTAGAAATTTTGGAGAGTTCTTCTTGAAGAGAGAGTTGGTTGTTGCAAATGATATGAGCCCTGTGGATGTAGGACTTCAATGCTGCAAGCTTGTAGAGATGCAGGGTGCAAGATTTGTAGGGAATGATGTTAGTGGCTGCAGAAGGTTTTCGATAGACGGAACGAGTAATGGAGAGATCAGCGTTTCTGCAGATAGATACATCCAGGAAATCAATTTTGTGATTTACTTCCTTAGATATAGTGAGCTTAATGGAAGGAAATTTTTCTGTAATGGAGTTGATCAGTATCTGTAGCTCAGACTCGGAATGTGGCCAGCTAATGAAAATGTCGTCTACATATCTTAACCATAGGGAAGGTTGAAAAGGGTGTAGAGGAATTATGGAAACTTCAATATGTTGCATGTAGATTTCAGCAAGCAGAGGGGAAAGAGGTGAGCCCATGGGGAGACCAGATTGTTGCCTATACACAATTTTGTTGAAAACAAAACAACTGTGTTGATGAATAGTGTGGAAACAATCATAAAGATCTTTGATAAGAGGACCGGGGGGTTCAAAATGAAGAATCAATTTCTTCATGAGGAGCATGTAGGAATCAAAATATGGTACAGAGGGAAACAAAGATTCTACATCAAGAGTATACAGATTATCACAAGGAGGAAAGGAATTAGGGTGTGGATGAAGTTTGAAGTAGAGACAACTGTATGAGGATGGTTGGCTGCCAGGGATTTGCATTTGAGGACCAATCTCTTTTCAAGGTTTACTGCTGGAGAAAAAGAATATTCCACTAAAGGTCTGATGGGGTTACCAGCTTTATGCAGTTTCACTTGCAGGAAGAGCCTGGGAGTTCTAAAGTAAGGAGGGGGTGATATATCACCAAGGAAGGATTGAAGAGTTTCTTTCTTAGCTAATCTGTCAACTGAGTTTTTGAGTGAGTTGGTGGTGTCTGACTGTAAAGGGATGCAGTTAGCAGATGTAAGAAAAGAAAGCACTTTTTGGTTTAGAGTTTCTTTACCAATGATGACTGGGCAACCAACTTTATCTGCTTTGCATACGGCTAGGTCATTTTCTTGAATAAATGACCTGAATTCTTTTAAACAAGAAGAAGAGTACTTGATTGGCACAGAATTTTGCTTGGATAAGATAACAGCAGCGTTGGCACGAAGGATAGGCTGCTGAACAGTCTCAGTTCTGTGGATGGCTGATTCTATAACAGAAACAGTTTGTGGAAGATTGATAGGAAGAGCAGGTGAAAATTTTGGGCCTAATGATAAGAATTTATCCAAGCTAGGAGGAATAGTGACAGAAGAAAGATTTACATACTTTGGCTTGTCAGTAGAGGCTGATGACGGAGATGTTGCTTGACTTTTTTGCTTGGAGAGTAGAAAATTGAATTTCTTTGTATGGCGAGCATATTCATTTACTTCAATTGTTGAGAGGGTTTGGTTGATGCGAACCATGAAAATATGAAGCAAAGCAGGATGAGTGGTAGCAGCCAGTGATTGGTAGCTAATGTAGCAGGAAAGTTCAGTTTTAGCAATGGAGGAACGCAGGTCACGGATAGCGGCAGATAGGAGGTTATGGCTGGTTTGCTGTAGTAACGCACGGCACCGTCCTTTGAAGATGGGTTTGCAGATCTGAAAAGCTTGGGGAAGAATGCCAGAAGTCTTGCAGGAAACAAGAAAACGAAGGCTGCAAAGAGAATTAGTGACTTGAGTCCGAAGTTTCCGGAAGGAAATCAATCTTTCGTCCAGTCCAAAATAAAATGCCCGGAAGTTGCGTAGCTTTGAAACATGACGATTATGGGCAAAACACGTAACAATATTAACAAAGAAAGGTGACTTGATCACGCTAGTTACGTTAACTAAAACTTTTACAAAAAGTTCGTAAGTTGGAAGCTTTCGACCTTATCTTAGGTCTTCATCACGCCAATGGAGGACTAAGATTGTTGCCAGATTCTACATTTGAGCAGCCTATCCTTCGTGCCAACGCTGCTGTTATCTTATCCAAGCAAAATTCTGTGCCAATCAAGTACTCTTCTTCTTGTTTAAAAGAATTCAGGTCATTTATTCAAGAAAATGACCTAGCTGTATGCAAAGCAGATAAAGTTGGTTGCCCAGTCATCATTGGTAAAGAAACTCTAAACCAAAAAGTGCTTTCTTTTCTTACATCTGCTAACTGCATCCCTTTACAGTCAGACACCACCAACTCACTCAAAAACTCAGTTGACAGATTAGCTAAGAAAGAAACTCTTCAATCCTTCCTTGGTGATATATCACCCCCTCCTTACTTTAGAACTCCCAGGCTCTTCCTGCAAGTGAAACTGCATAAAGCTGGTAACCCCATCTGACCTTTAGTGGAATATTCTTTTTCTCCAGCAGTAAACCTTGAAAAGAGATTGGTCCTCAAATGCAAATCCCTGGCAGCCAACCATCCTCATACAGTTGTCTCTACTTCAAACTTCATCCACAACCTTCCTAATTCCTTTCCTCCTTGTGATAATCTGTATACTCTTGATGTAGAATCTTTGTTTCCCTCTGTACCATATTTTGATTCCTACATGCTCCTCATGAAGAAATTGATTCTTCATTTTGAACCCCCCGGTCCTCTTATCAAAGATCTTTATGATTGTTTCCACACTATTCATCAACACAGTTGTTTTGTTTTCAACAAAATTGTGTATAGGCAACAATCTGGTCTCCCCATGGGCTCACCTCTTTCCCCTCTGCTTGCTGAAATCTACATGCAACATATTGAAGTTTCCATAATTCCTCTACACCCTTTTCAACCTTCCCTATGGTTAAGATATGTAGACGACATTTTCATTAGCTGGCCACATTCCGAGTCTGAGCTACAGATACTGATCAACTCCATTACAGAAAAATTTCCTTCCATTAAGCTCACTATATCTAAGGAAGTAAATCACAAAATTGATTTCCTGGATGTATCTATCTGCAGAAACGCTGATCTCTCCATTACTCGTTCCGTCTATCGAAAACCTTCTGCAGCCACTAACATCATTCCCTACAAATCTTGCACCCTGCATCTCTACAAGCTTGCAGCATTGAAGTCCTACATCCACAGGGCTCATATCATTTGCAACAGCCAACTCTCTCTTCAAGAAGAACTCTCCAAAATTTCTGCAATAGCCCTCTCTCATGGTTTCCCTGCTGTTACAGTCAACTCCCTCATAAAGAAATATGAAAACCATTCGAAAATCGATTGCCTCCTTCCTCACAAGAAAGAAGACCTGAAATTCTGTGGTTCTGTTCCTTACCATCCTTCCTATGCTTATAAGTTACAGATTCTTTTTAGAAGTTTTGGTTACCATCTTGCCATTAAATCTACCCCAAACATCTTGAAACTTCTACAAAGGGATAGGGACAAAGTTGAAAGCCTGAACCTCCCAGGAGTTTACTGCATTCCTATCTCTTCTTCTACTGGGGATAACTTATACATTGGAAGCACATACAGGAGCATTAGCCATAGAATTTTAGAACATAGAAAAGATGTTTCGAAAGGCAATCCCAACACTGCCTTGTCTATTTTGACAATGGAAGACACATCTGCAGTTCCCCACTGGAACGAAGCAAAACGAATTGCTTCTTTTGACAATCGTTTGCCCTCCGTTACGTGAAAGCATAGAAATTATTTTCAACTCAATGACTTGCAACTCCGAATCTCCTCTCTACATTCCGTTGATCTGGAGATCAATTCTAAGTTTTGGCAACAAAAATAGGAAAAATTCAAATGTAGAATCTGGCAACAATCTTAGTCCTCCATTGGCGTGATGAAGACCTAAGATAAGGTCGAAAGCTTCCAACTTACGAACTTTTTGTAAAAGTTTTAGTTAACGTAACTAGCGTGATCAAGTCACCTTTCTTTGTTAATATTGTTACGTGTTTTGCCCATAATCGTCATGTCGTCTTATTTTCCCTATGTGATTGGCCAGAAAACTTTTTTCCTTCCTACCTTTGCATTAACATATCCCATCATTATTCTGATTTTCATAGGATCATTCACAGAGTCAAGGACTTCCTCCACTTGTTCATAGGATATATCTTTTTCTTTATCTAATTCATCCTCTGTTGGTCCACGGCAGTTTATAAATGTCATATTTTTGTTCCGTGTAGTTATTGTTAACATTTAGATTTAAGGGCTTGTGGATTGGAATTTTGTCATTTGATTCAGCAGCTGATTTATTTTATTTATTTTTTAATGAAATCATTACCTGGATGTTGCCTTTTGATTCTCTTTCCCTGCAAAGTCATGCATTTCTCCACGTCCAACAAACGTGTTTCTCCTCAGAGTGTCTCCTGCAGTGTCACAATGTCGAACTGTAACTTTTCCACATGTATAGCTAAGGAGGTGTCTTGTTTCTTAGCATTGAGAATTTAGTACTTACTGATGGGAATGCTGTCGTTCATTTTGGAAGCTGATTTTTTTTTTTTTTTTTTTTATGAAACCATTACCTGGATAGTGTATTCTGTCACTTTCCATGCAAAATTGTACATTTCTCAACATCCAGCAATCCTATTTAGTATTATGTAGTTCAAAAGACAACAGCTTTCAAACACAAATATGTGGTATGTACAATTGCATATAGTGACATAATAATATGTTCACTGAAACTACTGTTTCTCACGTTATTTATATTTAGGTACAATAGGGGTATTTCAACATAATGTTCTATAATTAAAAAAAAGAACGTAAGCATTGACCAAATTAGTTCAAAAAGAACATCTTACCCATGTACCAATGTTGTATCTCAGCTGAACCGAATACAACCGTTCTAAAGTTCCGAATGGTGTAATAGTTGTTCGTACAATATTAGTGCATGGATTGAATAAAATGTTCAAAAAGAAGGAATCACAAATGCAAATTTTGAATGAAATGTTTGAAGGCATAAAACCTAAAGGCATGACCATGACCTTGGACATGCCACTAAGTTGAAATTTTGTATCACTATTGAACTAAATACAACACTAATCTAATGCTGCAAATGAGGTCCTATTGATGTTTGCTTACGTGATTTAAAAGACTTCGCTTTTGTCTGTTTTTAACTTCAAAAGAGCTTTTTAGATGTTTTTAATTTTCAACTTGGAGTTATGTCCTTTGGTTTTGCTCTTAGTTTTTTTACTCCTTTAAACATTCCATTCAAGGTTTGCTTTTGAGATTTCATTGTTTTAAACATTTCATTCAATCAGTGCATTAAATATCTTGTGAATTAATATGATCTCATTTGCAGCATTACATTGGTTGTATTCGGTTCATTAGCGATACAACATTTCAAATTAGTGGTGTGTCCAAGGTCATGCTTTTAGGTTTTATTCCTTCAAACATTTCATTCAATCCATGCACTGTTATTGTACGAACGACTGTTACATCATTTGCAATTTTAAGTAGATTGTATTCGGTTCAGCTGAGATACAAGATTTGTTCACGGGTAAGCCTTTTTATGTTCTTTTCGAACTAATTGGTCAACACTTACATTTTTTTTTAATTATAGCACATTGTGTTGAAATATCCTTCTTGTACCTAAATATAAATAACGTGAGAAACAGTAGTTTCAGTTAACATATTATTATGTCACTTTATGTGACCCAGCAATCCTGTTTCTTCCCAGAGCATCTCCTGCTATACCACAATGTCTAACTATAACTTTTCCACCTGGTATAGCTAAATTGGTGTCTGTTCCCAACTCAGAAAAGCTACTCACACTCCATGTTTCTAATCTCATAATCAGTTTTAGGTTCCATTTGGTTTTCATATGAATTGAGTAGATTGTTCCAAGGCTTGTTTGTGTATTGGTGTGTTTCCCTCTAGTGGTTTTTATCTGACCAGGTTTTTAGCCCTGCCTCAACCTGGAAGACCAGGATATCACAGTTCGTTTGGCTCGTCAAAAGTGATCTGTTTGTCTTGGGTAGCCATACAAGAATCATAAGCTTCCACCACCTTAGCTCTTTGGATCATTTGAACACTCAAACCTCCCTACTATGATAAAGTAATGACACCATCAGGGAAGTTTTCCCCTATGGAGGAAAAATGAGTACTGCCATTGTTTCTTTATTACAGCTCACGTTTTTATTTTTATTTTTGTGTTGCTCTTAAGATACATACATATCACTTAGTTGTTCTCTGAGATTCAGCAGTCAGCCCCTCAAAGGAAGCTCATGTGCCAGATTAAGGCTTAAAACTGGTGGAACCAGATTTTATATAACTGATGGAGCATATATAACTGATTATATATATATATATCAGTTATACACTGGCGTACAAAAATTAAGGACGAGACAGTTTTTCGAATGTAACGTCATGCAGAAGTGTTCCACATTGACTCAAATCATACCATAAGATCCCCAAGAGGTAAGAATATGGGACAAGTGAGCAAAACCATCCAAACAAGGAATCCAAAGGATACAAAGGCACTTTATTGAAAAAGTAGCTTCGAGCACAACTGGACAGAAGACAGAAACGTCCATGTGACAGGCAGCTGCCAAGAAAAATCCAGTCTTTAGTGGGGGATATGATCACTCCTGACTGCGTTGCAGGATTTACAACGTCTGTCGATGCTGAGGACAAGGTTGTCAAGGAGCTGCTGAGGCATCGCAGCCCATTCCTCTTGTAGCACCAATTGCAGCTGTGGAATCGTTGCTGGCGGCTGGTGACGTGCTGCCAAGCGTCTCCCGAGAAGGTCCCACACGTGTTCGATTGGATTTAGGTCTGGGGACCTTGCGGGCCAATCCATGTGTTGAATATCTTCACTCTCCAACAGCTCTGTGACAGCCACTGTACGATGAGGTGTAGTGTTGTCGTCCATGAAGAGAAACTCAGGACCCACAGCACCTCTGAACAGACACACGTGAGGCAGGAGTACCTCAGTACAATAGCGGACACCAGTGACTGAACCTCCTTGGAAGATGTGGAGGTCAGTACGACTACCAAGCATGATACTGCCCCAAACGAGAACTCTGCCACCTCCAAACCAGTCCCTTTCGATGATGTTGGAGATGTGATTGCGTGTTCCCTGCTCTCTCCAGATGTGTATGCGTCCATCAGACTAAATCGGCTCTCATCCGTAAAGATAACTCGACCCCATTGCTGATGTGTCCAGTTCTTGTGTTCCTGGCACCACAGAAACCGCCGTCTCTGATGAGCAGGCATTAATGGCACACACCGTACTGGTCGTCATGCAAATAGACCACCTTTGTGCAGCCTCCTGGCCACGGTAAAACGCGATAACGGACGTCCAGTTGTCTGTTGCATGTGTCTTACGATTTCTCCCGCTGTCTGCCGTCTGTCTCTTCTAGCCTGTAGGACAATACGCTGGTCATCCGCCGCCGTGGTTGCTCGTGGACGACCACTGCTAAACTCTCGGACAGCTGTTCCTGTCGTTTGAAATGCTCTTCAAGCTAGTAAAACGATGCTGTGAGCAATCCCGAACTCCTCGGCCACACTAGTCACACTTCGACCTTCTTCCAACTTCCCAATGACGCGACCTCGGGTAAAGTCATCCAGATGTCGTCTACTGGATTGCCTGTTGGCCATATCACACAGTGGCAACAACTCGACGTCGTTCAAACCGATGTACACCGTGCAATAGCTTTCACCGAATTGCTGAGCGTACACCGCCCGTGTGCTTTATACCCTTCCAACCACCCCCACCCCACCCGCGTCATGCTGCATATATGCGCACACGCCCTACCGTACCAGACCCTAGTCTATCTCCTGAGTGGTCTTTCAGTCCTTTCTGCCTGCTCGTTCCGCTGTTATGCTAATTTCTCCTTTTCGTCCTTAATTTTTGCACACCAGTGTGTATATATATATGTGAGGTTGCTCTTATTGTTCCCACAGTCATATATATCAGTTATATTTTATATAACTGATGAAGCCGGATTTATGTTGATGTATTAAATGTTTTCATTTATTGTGATCTTGGCACACGATTCAACATCTCACACACAAGACCTTTTGTAATTCATACTCAGTATCTTTTTCTTATGCAGACATTCCTGAATTTGGTTTTCCCATGATTTCCTTGACCTTCCTCTACCTTTCTTTGCTGCTGCTTAAGCTGAATAAATTCTCTTATTATGTGACTCATTGTTTTAACATGGCCAAACCAACTCAAAATATTTGCTTTTACTTTACTAACAATATTTTGCTTCACAACAATATTTTGCTTCACACACACACATCTGTAACACATCTTTGTTCCTCACGTGATCATAATGGGTCCTGCTCCCCCCCCCCATATGTAATGCATCTGTCCAGAATGCAGACAACTCCTGCCTTTTCTGCAGTACCCAGGTTTCAATGTCATACATCAAAGTAGGAACAATTACACTTTTGTATTGTCAAAAGTCAGTGCAAAGGAGAAAAGTTTCAAAATGTGAATAATGAAAATTTTCAGTCAGTTACTGTCAAGGATTGTCACCTGGTAGCTGAGTGGAAAGGCTGCTAGCTTCTTTTAACAACAAAGGCTTGGATTTTTAATCCCATTGGAGACATGATATATTGTGTTTGCTGTTTAGTTCTTGTTCTAAACCCTTCTTTAAGGTCAAGAACATTGTGTTTTGAATGATGATTCCTAACCAGAAGAATTCAGCAGTTAATTTGTGAAATTCTGCTTGTGTCTGGATCACATTTGCTTTTAACCAAAAGTCCTAGGTCCTAGTATTTACTTTTCTAGAAAAAGAGGGGGGGGACATTCAGCCATTCATGAAAAGTTGTGTGTGTTTTTAAATCGGTTTGTGCGACAGTGAGAGTAAAAAAAATTTAAGATGTTGAACAAATTCATGGAAGCTAAGATTAGTATTTGAGAAGGCATAAAACTTTTCAAAAATCATTTGCATCAGCTTGTGATGAAATGTTTTTAACTATATTTGGAAGTTAAAATGTTGAAATTTACAAAATACCTGGAGAGTCTTCAGAGAATAAAATAAGAGATTTTGCTATTTTCGAGGCTTTTTTTTTATAGGTTGAAATATTTATATATAATTTTAAGCTTTCTTTATATATGTGTAGTTACCCTTCTTCAAGTTAATATTGTCTCTTTACAGGAAGAGCTTGCAACATTTTCTAAACACAATGAATTACAAAATGGGAGGGATAGTTTCTTCAAGGCTCATAACCTTTCCAATGCACTTAACATTGTCAAATCAGTTCCTCTATGTGAAGACCCTTCAAAAGGCAAATGTTTACCCAAAAGAAGAAGACATAGATATGGTGAGTACTCTATTTTTACTCTGGAATAGTGAGTATTTTATTTTTAAAAATTAAGTGGATCCTGTAAATTATGCTCATTCAACTTCCCTTATCTAAGAAATCACACACTCAAGGCTTGAAAAATGTCATGCCCAAGATGCCTGGGGCATGTAAATAATTGGCCTGGGCAGCTGCAAAATGTCTAGTTGCCCAGGGCGTGTGTGCAACGGTATTTAAAAATAAAGTTTGGATAGAATTTCCTTCTACAAGAAAAAGACAGTCATCACATGCTGTGTTTCATTTCACTGCTAATCATCAGAAGTTGTATTATTTACAGAGGACCAAGGACAGAAGAATATCACTTCTTTAATTATATTATGCTCTAGGTCCAGAAATTGGAACCATATGTAGTTTTGCTCCAAATGTTCATAGTCAGCAATGGGATGCATGCCTCTGATGGAACTGGCCTCTGGTGTTTAGTAACAAGGGTGAAACCTTTAACGAAAGGAACATGGCAGAATCACTAAATTTTTCAAATAACAATTTCATCATCATATCATTTCTTGCCAATTTCAGCATCATTTAATCTTAAAACTTAAGATACACACTTTTGTGTATTGAACATTTTGAATGCCGCCATGGTGGCGCAGTGGTCAAAGCGATGGCTTCTGGTCATTCGTCCGAAAGGGTCCGGGTTCGAATCCTGGTGAGGCACGGATGTTGTGTTTGTCTTATGGCTCTGGCTCTCTCCTTTCCCTGGAACCAGTGGCCCTAAATTAGGGGGATGGGCGACTGCTTATAACCCACTGAGTTGCTCACAGTGGCCGTTAAACCTTCAATCAAAAAAAAAAAAAAAAAAAAAAAAAGAACATTTTGAATACAGACCCTTAAAATGGAAATGCAAAACATGTAAAAAATTAATCATATTTTTAAACTTAAAAAAATGAGAGTTCTGATTTGTTATCTTAAAAGATAAATTTTCCTGGGCATCCAGCTTTTACTACCTGTGCAGGTAAATAATTTTTGCAGATGCCCAGGTGGGCATGCAACTTTTCAGATATTTTTCAAGCCCTACACAGTGAAGACCAAACTAAAATATAAGGTAATGATTTAACTTAGTGATTTGATGCAAATAGGGTGATTATGAAGAATGAGAAAAAAAATTATTTTCCAGACATTGAATTGAGACAAATCTTCTAGAAATTTACCAGCACTAAGAAGAAGAAGAAAACTGATATGACTATTAAAATGAAGGGCTCAAGTACTGTATCACTACCACAAATGGTGAACTTCTAAATCTCAACCATTTCAAGTAGTTCCCACTTCATATGCATCAGTTCACATTGTTTACATACAGCCTGCTCACACCCACCATCGAAGAACAAATGAACTAGCTTTGCATAATAAAGAAGGACAATAAAAATGTAAGACAAAAACAAATCTTAACAATTTGCAGTACTTTGTTTTCAAGTAGAATATGTTTAAAACATGAAGTTAATGAAATAGGGAACAAATCAATACATGAAGTGAAGAACAAAAATTCAGGGCTTCAAAAAGACTGGGCTGCCACATTGGCGCAGTGGTCTAATCACTGGCTTATAACCATTCATCCGAGATGAGTCTGGTTTCCGATCCTGGTGAGGCATGGATATTGTGTTTGCCTTGTGGCACTGGCTCTCTCCCTTCCCTGGAACCAGTGGGCCTAAACAAAAGTAGGCAACCCATTGACTTGCTCATAAAAGGGGGGGGGAGTAACTGCATCTGCTCACTGTCGAAACTATGGATTCTATGAATTTCATTTTATTTTATTTTTTATTTTGCAATTATTTTATGATATACCTGAGATTCTTAAGCAGATTTGCATTATGCCACAGTTTTTGGTCATCATTTAGATCATTCTCAAGATTGATGTAAAACTGAAGAGAATTACGGGGGGGGGGGGTCGTTTTCATTCTGGAGACGGTATTTTGTGTTTCAAAGATTTTTAAAATGGTAGTTAAACAGAGTAAAAAATTTTGTCATAACCGTAATTTCTTTCTCCTGATGTTGTCTTTGTGTCTAGTATTCTTGTTAAATATTTTATTACATAAATGTTTGTATTTCAGCTTGAAACTGTAGGCAAGCTGTAGGCAAGAATTTGCAAAAACAGAAGTACTCGCTACGAAAATTTTCCTGTAATCTTCACGCATGAGATATTCAAGAAATTCCACCTTTTTTGTTAATATTTTTGTCGTTCTCGAGATCGATGCACAAGTGAACAAAATTTTGGGGGATGGGGATAACACGGCGGTGGACGGATTCCATCTTTGAAAACTGGGGTTGATGCAGTTCAGATTTTCCCCATAATTTTTTTCTCACGGTGTTGCCTCTGGCCAGTATTATTGTTAAAAATCATTTTACTGCATAAATATTTGTATTTCAGCAAGAAAATAGGGGGGGGGAATTTCCAAAAGCAGAAGTCGAACAGAGCAAAGATTTCTCCCGTAATCACTACCCCGCCCCCAGTGATGTTCCCACTCTCCTGCAATGTTAAATACCCCCCTTTCCAATAAGATTTTGCATTTAAGCTTGATAAGGGAGGGGGAAATACTCTGGAGGTGATGAAGTTGGAAAATTTGTAAATTGATCCATGGTGTTCAAAAGTATTAATATTCTCAAAAGTTGTACCATTTATCTAAAATAGTTGAAACTTTGATATCATGCACTCATGGTCCTCTGGCTGAAAGTTCTTCTGGTGTGACGGATGAAATTATTGTTGTCAGAGAGCATATAAAAAAGAAAGGAAGAAATTCGACAATGAATAAATAGGGAGATAAAGATATCAACAGAAAGAAAAATTAAGCAATGGATGCTGTGTAGCTACGGGGTTAACAAAAGACAAATTGAAGGTAGTCCGTATTCTTGCTGTGTGTTTTGATTTTTCACCCTGTTAAATGTTCAGCTTTTTTTTTTTTTTTTTTTTCCCTCCCCTTCTATGGTCACATTTTGTCATAAACTGCAATTTTAGAGCAGTATGATCATATGGTAAGCAGAGGTTCGTGCACTGCAGGTTCACTTGCTTGGATTTTCCCATCTGTCAAGCTTTGTGGAATTCTGAACACATCTGACTGATTTTTACTGGTGGAAGTTTCAAACTTAAATTTTGCAATGTTACCTATTGTGCCCTTGCCAGGGAAATCAACTTTGTGTTTCTCACATGTTAATTTTTTTTCAGTAGTGTCCTTGTATGTTGCGGCATGTATTTCTTTTTCACAAAGTGTTAGATCATTTTGTAAAAATGCATCTATGTATGTCGCGCAATAATACTAGTTACTGTTGACAAGGCTCTCGCCAATGTTGGTAGGTATGCATTTTGTTGACTAAATCACTCTGACTAATTTCTGAAAAGTATCTGAATGCTGCATTCAGCAGATGTGTCAAAACAAAACTTTCTGAAACCTGTCAGCCAAATGTTGTCATAAAAGTATAGCTTCTTAGCTTTTGCTTCTACAAAAAAGAATTCAGCTTCAGTTAAAAAGCATCAGTCAAAAAGAAAACATACTCTCTATTCTACATTTTTTTTGTACAAAAAAACCCGCATTTATTCATTTGAAAAATCCATGTTATTAGAGTGTTTTAAAATTATTGTCAGCTTTGCAAAAAAAATAAAAATACATTGTATTATTGTATTATTATATAAAAGAACCTATATTTTTGTGGTAACACAGCATTTTTATAATTTCAATGCTGTGGTAACACAGCATTGAAATTACTTTTTCTATAAAAATAATGCTCATGAAATTTATGCTGAGTGCTAATTCCTTTGCCCCTTAGTGGTGGAAGTCAGCAGGCTGTATTTAAACAAGGCAGATTGATACATGCGAATAGAAAATACCTGAAAGAATTCAGAAGCCCATCCAAAATAAGCGTTGTGGAGGCCAAATATGTGAGAATAATGGAATACCTTATTTTGGTGAAACTGTCGATAAGAAAACAAAGTAACTTTTAATCAATATCAGTGATTCAACACATATTCCCTATTCAAGGCATAAACATCATACATTATGCAGAAGCTCTCACTCAGAAGAGCATTTTCATAGTTGTTGTGGCAGTGATATGGTTCTTGAACCAATTCAAAGTATGTTGTAACAAGTATTCATGCCTGCCAGGCTTTGCATTTATCTGTAAAATTTACGGAAATTCTACTTGTTTCTCAGTTATTTCATGGAAGGACATACCATATTTTCTGAGATTAATGCTGCTGTTCCACTCATCTCGTTGGTTTGTTGTCATAGATAAAGCCACAAGTAAAGCATACCATAAAGGAAATTTTATTTTACTACCATTCTAATAACCCTCCTCCACCCCCATGCCTTTGTGGCAGCAGAATACCTTGTATGACTTTCGTTGAAGATACAGTGGTGTGCAAAAGTATTACATCACCTGCAAAAACTGTGAATTTTTAAGTTTAATTATTTTTAAGCTAGCTAATTTTTATACTTATTTCATCATTTATATGTCATTAGATGCAAAATTTAATGGACATTTCAAAAATGTCTGAGTTTTCCCTGTACCTACTTCTGTTCTTAAGGTATGACATAAAATATAAGGTTTGACAAATAAGTTGAAATTCATGTTAGCTACACATCTGTTGTTACAACTAATCATAGATATTCTTTTACCTGATTGGTTGCTTCCTAATGCTATCCTAATCCTACTCCAGCCTTTATTAGGGTTGACACAGTGATTTCACAGTGAAAAATATTGACACAGCTAGTAGAACATTGTTGTAGTCACTTCTTCTTGTTATTAGGGTATAATTTGTGTACATTCTCAATAATGGTTAAAACTGCAGAATTGTCCACAGCGGACATAGTAAAAACAGCTGTGTCTGCACGAAGACTGATATTCTTCAAGGAAAGTCGCTGACAGTGTGGGCTGTAATCAATCTACAGTTATTAGGCTACTAAAGAAAGTATAAGACTGGTGATATTAAAAATATGTGCCGCAGTGGAAGGCCTAGTTCCACTACAGCCAGGCAGGACAGATTGCTCAGAAAGCAAAGATTGGCAGACAGGAGGCAGATTTCACCTGAATTGCTTCAGAGATGGTCAGTAGTGACTGAATTTACTATTAGTACATCTGCTATGGCCTACATGACTGCAAAGGCAGGCATAAACCACTGTTAACTGCAAATCAAAGACAGCGTAGAATTCAGTGGGCAAAACAGCATGTCTCATGGGCAACAAAGCAATGAGTAAATATTCTTTTCAGGGATGAATCAGAATTTTGCCTTAATGGGAATCAGAGTAGTGCCTATGCAAGGAGCTTCAAGCATGAAGAATTCCATCCAAGTTGCTTGGTGACTACTGTTAAGCATCCGGTGAAGGTCATGGTTTAGAGCTGCGTGTGTGCAAATGGCGTTGCGAACCTCCATATTGTCAGTGGTACTGTAAATGCCCAGAAATACATCTGAATATTAGAAAACAAGATGCTGCTATCATCTAGAAGACTTTATGATGACAATTTTATTTTTCAAAATGACAATGCTTCCTGTCATTGTGCAAAAGTAGTGAAAAAGTGGTTTCAGGAAAAAAATGTTCAGCATCTTGATTGGCCACCACAGTCACTGGACTCAAACCCAATCGAAACTTTATGGTTTAAAGTGTCATATGAACTATCAAAAAAGAAGCCAACAACCAAAATTCAATTCATTGAAAATGTAATTCAAATTTGGAATGGTATTGTTCAACCCAATCTTTCACAGAACCTATATATATATATATATATATATATTAACTATATAAACCTTGTTTACAGTATGCCAGCGAGATGCAAAACAGTGATTAAAGCTAAAGGCTAGGCAATAAAATATTAGGTACATTTTATAATTTTGCTTTATTATATTTGTTTATTTAAATGTTATTTTATTCCTTATGAATTACAAAAACAGTTTATTGCTGTAAATCTTAGTATTCAATAAATGATCCTTTCCATAATAATTTTGACTTGGTCATGATTTTTGCAATGTATTTTAAGAAAAGAAAGCCTCCCCGATGGTGCAGTGGTCTAAGCGATGGCTTTTGATCATGGGTCCGGATTCAAATCCCGGTGAGGCATGGATGCTGTGTTTATCTTACGGCGCTGGCTCTCTCCCTTATCTAGAACCAGCGGCTTTAAATTAGGGACGGGCGACTGCTTATAGCCCACTGAGTTGCTCACGGTGGTCGTTAAACCAAAAAAAAAAAAAAAAAAAAAAAAAAAGGAAGAAGAAGATGTAGCTACAGGAAAACCTCCGTTAAATTTTGTGTCTAATGACATATAAATGATGAAGTAACTATAAAAATTAGTTAGTTAAGAAAAGAGTTAAACTTACAAATTAACGGTTTTTGCAGGTGATGCAATTCTTTTTCACACCATTGTAAATTACACAATGAAGGGAGATCTTAGGAAAATATTTTATTTAGTTTTACAACACTTCAAATCGGCTCCGTACCTCATGTCAAATAACATCAAAGCGGAAATTGCTCTAGATATGTGGAAATTGATATTGCTCTAGATAAGGCAGTCGACCTGACCGCTGTACTTGTGTAACCCTTTCTCCTAATGGGTAAAAGACCTGTTTATGGGAGGGAGAGGAAGTGTGAAACACCATCTTTTACAGAGGAGCTTTTATTATCAACTATCAATCAACCCAGCATAGAGGGAGGTCTGTATTTGATACCTGTACTGGTTTATGTGTTTAGAAAAAGGGTTTCATTACTCTAATTTCATGTGTGATAGTGAAAGTGCATTCAATTTTGTGATTTTTCCTGTTGTGGGATCACCAACTGTACTGTGTACAAGTCAGAAAATAAATTCACGTTTAGCCTCCATAGTGCACAAATAATATATATATATATATATATTGCCCTATTTTTGCATTGAAATAATTATGGGAGATTTCAATGCAAAAATAGGGCAACGGCAACAGAATGAAACTTCAGTAGGTAAATTCGGTCACGGCAACAGAAACCAGCGTGGAAATACTCTCGTTGAGTTTGCAGGGGCAGAAGGGTTTTTCATCTTGAACTCCTTCTTCAAGAAAAAGCCACACAGGAAATGGACATGGAGACATCCAAATGGGACGACAAGTGAAATTGATTTTATTATGTGTAACAAAAAATTCGTCATAGAAGACTGCAGTGTGCTAAACAAGTTCAACACAGGTAGTGACCATAGATTGGTGAGATGTAAGATGCACCTCAACACTAAACTTGAACGTGGCAAGCTCATAAGACAAACAAAATCTATTGACATAACCAACCTTAAAAAACACCATAATACCTTCAAGTTGGAACTGAAGAACAGGTTCTCTGCTTTAGAAGGCCTAACATCGGAAGAAGTGGACATCTCTGAAGTTAACAGAAAAGTAACCAAAGCTCTTATGGAAACAGCAACAAAATTAGCTGGGTCTAAGAACAAGTTGCATGTAAATAAATTATCAGGAAAAACGAAAATGTTGATGCAAAAAAGAAGAGAGATGAGGACAACTAAAGAAGATGTGACTTCCAAAGTGGAATATAAAGAGCTATGCAAGACAGTACGAAAAAGTATCACTGAAGACGTAAGAAAATTCAACTGTGAACTAGTGAGGAAAGCAATTGAAAACAACCAAAGCCTAAAGATAGCAAAGGGACATCTCAGTAAGGGAAGAAAACAGATTATGGCACTGAGAAAAGAAGATAGTTCTGTAACAAGAAATAGAGGCGAAATTTTTGACTAGAGTGAAAGATTTCTACTCCAAATTATATGAAAGGGATGATACATGCACTCCAGACATCATGAAAGATACCAGTACCAGAGTTCCTCCAGTCCTTCCAGCAGAAGTTGCGCATGCAATCAAGAACATGAAGCGGGGAAAAGCTCCAGGAGAAGATGGAATTACTATAGACATCATACAAGAAGCAAGTGGAGAAATCGAAACAGTACTCGCCCAAATTTTCACTCGATGCCTTAATGAAGGAAAGATTCCTGAGGATTGGAACACCGCTACAATGATCCTGCTACATAAGAAAGGTGACATTGAGGATCTCGGAAACTAAAGACCTATCAGTAGTTTATAAAATCTTTACTAAAGTTCTTTCACACCGCTTGAAGGTAACACTGGACATGGCTCAACCGAGAGAACAAGCTGGATTCAGGAGTGGCTACAGCACAATAGATCATATCCACGTGCTGAGAGAACTAATTGAAAGAGCGAGGGAATATAAACTTCCATTGTGCATGGCTTTTATCGATTACGAAAAAGCCTTTGATTCGGTGAAACCATCAGCAGTTACCACGGCTCTGAAATCCTGCGGTATTGAAGATGCATACATTAATATTATTAATAACATCTATGAAAATGCAAGTGCAAAGATTAGGCTGTTTGAAAATACAACACACATAAAAATTGGAAAGGGAGTGAGACAAGGTGACACCATATCTCCGAAGCTCTTTAATGCCACATTGGAGGGTGTTTTTCAGTCACTGAGCTGGGAAAACAAGGCGATAAAGATTAATGGAGATTATCTAACCCACCTTCGTTTTGCTGATGACGTAGTCATTTTTGCAACTAGCCCATCAGAGCTGCAGAGTATGATCCAGGAACTTGCTGACAAGAGTAAAGAAGTGGGATTAAAAATGAACTTTCAGAAGACAAAAGTGATGTTCAATGCTTTTACAAGAAATGAAGATTTATCGATTGATGGAGAAAAGCTGGAGATAACAGACACGTACGTTTATCTTGGACAGCAGATATCAAGTGAGGGTCGCATTGATGAAGAAATTAATCGGCGTACAAAACTTGCCTGGAGAGCTTTTGGAAGAAACAGCATAATTTTCAAGAGCAATATGCCATTATGTCTTAAAAGAAAAGTGTTTGATCAATGCATCCTTCCAGTGCTTACGTATGGTGCAGAGACGTGGACCTTAACTAAAAGAGACATACAAAGGCTGCAGACAACTCAAAGAAGCATGGAGAGGTGCATACTTGGTGTAACCAGGAGAGATAAGAAGAGGAGCTCGTGGATCCGAAAAATGACAAGAGTGGAAGACATCATGATCAGAGTTAAATCCCTGAAATGGCAATGGGCTGGACATACTGCCAGAAGGACAGATCATCGATGGACAGCCGAAATTTTAGAGTGGATTCCAAGGGATAGGAAAAGACCCAGAAGAAGACCACATGGGAGATGGGTGGATGAAATTCGAAAGTATGCAGGGGTGACATGGAGGAGACTGGCACAAGACAGACCGTTGTGGAGGAAACTTGGGGAGACCTTCGTCCAGCAGTGGATTGATAATGGTTGACAATGATGATGATGATACATATTCGGCAACAGAATATGTATATATATATATAGATGATGGGATGTAAGGTCAGGTGATGCGTAACATCACAGCCTCTCCTTGACAAATGTCAACCCCGCCTTCTCGTGGTGCATCCTGTTCCCACTAAAGGGGCTCTGACGACCGCAAATAGCGGTATAACTATACCATCGGGATCAGAGGAAATGCTATCCCACACTCACCAACCCGCTTGGCCAGCGTGGTGAGTTATGGCCAAACACCTCCAAAATGACTCTACAACTTAAATCTTGGCCCTCAGTCTCCGGCAGCTGGAATGTACCTGGCCAAGGCAGCGGCCAGTGCGACATGAAGGCAGAGGGTCCTAAGAATCCCCGGAGGACCGGACTAGGCTGCCATTTGATGCTGACCTTGGCTACCTACAACGGACGCTCCCTATCTTCTGATTCAAGGCTTCTTGAATTGGAAGAGGAACTACAAAGGATCAAGTGGGACATCGTCGGGCTAAGTGAGGTAAGGAGAAAAGCAGAAGATCTCATTGAACTGAAAAGTGGACATCTCTTCTATTATCGTGGGACAGATACTGGCAGAACTAGTGGTGTTGGATTTATAATAAACAAGAAACTGAAGGATAAAGTGGTAGAAGTTGAAAGTTCCTCTGACAGAGCTGCACGACTCGTTATCCAACTATCGAGAAGATACCAGGCTCAGATTATTCAAACTTATGCACCCACCACAAGTCATCCTGAAGAAGAAATTGAAGAATTTTATGAGGAAATTCGTCATCTAAATAATAAAGGTAAGCAGCACTTGAAGATAATTATGGGAGATTTCAATGCAAAAATAGGGCACCGGCAACAGAAACCAGCGTGGAAATACTCTCGTTGAGTTTGCAGAGGCAGAAGGATTTTTCATCTTGAATTCCTTTTTCAAGAAAAAGCCACACAGGAAATGGACATGGAGACATCCAATTGGGACGACAAGTGAAATTGATTTTATTATGTGTAACAAAAAATTCGTCATCGAAGACTGCAGTGTGCTGAACAAGTTCAACACAGGTAGTGACCATAGATTGGTGAGATGTAAGATGCACCTCAACACTAAACTGGAACGTGGCAAGCTCATAAGACAAACAAAATCTATCGACATAACCAACCTTAAAAAACACTATAATACTTTCAAGTTGGAACTGAAGAACAGATTCTCTGCTTTAGAAGGCCTAACATCGGAAGAAGTGGATATTTCGGAAGTTAACAGAAAAGTAACCAAAGCTCTTATGGAAACAGCAACAAAATTAGCTGGGTCTAAGAACAAGTTGCATGTAAACAAATTATCAGGAAAAACCAAAATGTTGATGCAAAAAAGAAGAGAGATGAGGACAACTAAAGAAGATGTGACTTCCAAAGTGGAATATATAGAGCTATGCAAGACAGCACGAAAAAGTATCACTGAAGACGTAAGGAAATTCAACTGTGAGCTAGTGAGGAAAGCAATTGAAAACAACCAAAGCCTAAAGATAGCAAAGGGACATCTCAGTAAGGGAAGAAAACAGATTATGGCTCTGAGAAAAGAAGATGGTTCTATAACAAGAAATAGAGGCAAAATTTTGACAAGAGTGAAAGATTTCTACTCCAAATTATATGAAAGGGATGATACATGTACTCCAGACATCATGAAAGGTACCAGTACCAGAGTTCTTCCAGTCCTTCCAGCAGAAGTTGCTCATGCAATCAAGAACATGAAGCGGGGGAAAGCTCCAGGAGAATATGGAATTACTATAGACATCATACAAGAAGCAAGTGGAGAAATTGAAACAGTACTCGCTCAAATTTTCACTCGATGCCTTAATGAAGGGAAGATTCCTGAGGATTGGAACAATGCTACAATGATCCTGCTACATAAAAAAGGTGACATTGAGGATCTCAGGAACTACAGACCTATCAGCCTCCTATCAGTGGTTTATAAAATCTTCACTAAAGTTCTTTCACACCGCTTGAAGGTAACACTGGACATGGCTCAACCGAGAGAACAAGCTGGATTCAGGAGTGGCTACAGCACAATAGATCATATCCACGTACTGAGAGAACTAATTGAAAGAGCGAGGGAATATGAACTTCCATTGTGCATGGCTTTTATCGATTATGAAAAAGCCTTTGATTCGGTGAAACCATCAGCAGTTACCACGGCTCTGAAATCCTGCGGTATTGAAGATGCATACATTAATATTATTAATAACATCTATGAAAATGCAAGTGCAAAGATTCTGCTGTTTGAAAATACAACACACATAAAAATTGGAAAGGGAGTGAGACAAGGTGACACCATATCTCCGAAGCTCTTTAATGCCACATTGGAAAATGTCTTTCAATCACTGAACTGGGAAAACAAAGGGATAAAGATTAATGGAGATTATCTAACCCACCTTTGATTTGCTGATGACGTAGTCATTTTTGCAACTACCCCATCAGAGCTGCAGAGTATGATCCAGGAACTTGCTGACAAGAGTAAAGAAGTGGGATTAAAAATGAACTTTCAGAAGACAAAAGTGATGTTCAATGCTTTTACAAGAAATGAAGATTTATCGATTGATGGAGAAAAACTGGAGATAACAGATATGTATGTTTATCTTGGACAGCAGATATCAAGTGAGGGTCACATTGATGAAGAAATTAATCGGCGTACAAAACTTGCCTGGAGAGCTTTTGGAAGAAACAGCATAATTTTCAAGAGCAATATGCCATTATGTCTTAAAAGAAAAGTGTTTGATCAATGCATCCTTCCAGTGCTTACGTATGGTGCAAAGACGTGGACCTTAACTAAAAGAGACATACAAATGCTGCAGACAACTCAAAGAAGCATGGAGAGGTGCATGCTTGGTATAACCAGGAGAGATAAGAAGAGGAACTCGTGGATCCGAAAAATGACGAGAGTGGAAGGCATCATGATCAGAGTTAAATCCCTGAAATGGCAATGGGCTGGACATACTGCCAGAAGGACAGACCATAGATGGGCAGCCGAAATTTTAGATTGGATTCCAAGGGACAGGAAAAGACCCAGAAAAAGACCACATGGGAGATGGGTGGATGAAATTCGTAAATATGCGGGAGTGACATGGAGGAGACTGGCACAAGACAGACCGTTGTGGAGGAAACTTGGGGAGACCTTCGTCCAGCAGTGGATTGATAATGGGCGACAATGATGATGATGATGATATATATATATAACTATTGCACACTTGAGAAAAATGGTCCATTATGAATTGAACTGGAATCTCCAAACTGCATAGAAGAAAGAGATCTCAGCTGAGTGAGTGTAAGATTGGTGTATGGAATACAAGAGGTATAAATGGAAAGATACATGAGGTGATTCAAAAAATGAATAAATGTAGATTGGATGTGCTGTGTAAGTGAAACTAAAAAGAAAGAAATTGGGATAGAAGAAATGAATGGAACAGTAAGTGTATGGTCTGGAGTGTTGGATAATGTGAGAGAACAGGCTGGTGTAAGTGTGATTTTAAGTGAAAAAATGAACAACTTGGTTCACTGTAGCTGCATAAGTGAGAGGATTCTCTGGATTCATTTGAAAGTGAAACTTCAGATGATAGTAATTGTTGTAGTGTATACCCCTTGTGACCCGAAATCTTCTGTAACGAAGGAAGATTTTTGGAATGAGCTAAAAGCTGTTTTGAGCTAATTTGGTGCTAAAGAGAAAGTTATAATAGCAGGGGATTTCAATGCTAGAGTAGGTATGCAGAATGTCATTTCTAATAATGTTCTTGGTAAGTGCAATGATTCTTGTATGAATCATAATGATGAAAGATTAATTGAACTATGCATTGAGAATGGTTTGTGTGTATCTTATATGTTTTTCAACCCACGTACTTGGGAAAATCATACTCTTGGTCAAAAAAGTGTTACAGATTTTGTTGTTTATGATCGATGTCTGAAACACTTAGTTGTTGATACCCATATGAAGAGAGGTGCTGATGTTGGCTCTGCTCATCACCTGTTAGTGTCACAGGTGAAAATGAATGTTGGTTGGAGAAGAAGGTATAGGAAGATGCCTGTGACGAAAGAAAAAAAAAAGGTTGAAAGGCTGTCTGAAGAACATCAACATTACTCTGATTTACTTGGTGAATGCCTGTGGCCCCACAATAGAGGTAATGTGTGGTGGATTAGTGAGATTGAAGAGGCAGTAAAGAAAAAGAAGTAAGCATATTTAGGATGTTGCAAGGTAGAGTTTCTGTGGATAAATATCACTAAGAAATGTGAGCAGCTAAGCTGGTTTGCCAGAGTAAGACAAAAGATGGGAAGGAGAAGATGGAAAGGCATGAACTGTTTTTTTTTTTTTTTTTTTTTGAAAGATAGAAAGACCTTCTGGAAGTACATGAGACTCAGGAAAAATAAAGGAAACAAAGTTGTAAGTTGTGTGAAGAATAGGATTGGGGAAATGATTTGGAAACCTGATGAGTTAAGTGAAAGATGGGGTGAATACTCCTGTGAGTTATTAGATCAGGAAAGCAAAGATGATTCTGAGGCAGAAGCAGATAATGGCACAGAGAAGTATGAAAGTACAGGAGGGATCTCAAGAGATGAGGTGTGTAAAGCTCTAAAATCTCTCCAGAACTGTAAGGCTCCGGGAGTTGATGGCCTAACTGCCAAGATGTTGAAATATGGTGGTGACTCTGTAATTGACTGGTTAACTGAAATTTGCCAGTTGTGCTGGGAGTTAGGAATGGTCCTTCTGAATTGGAAGGATGCTGTCATTGTTTCTTTGTATAGGATAAAAGATGATCAGACTGACTGCAAGAACTATAATGGTATTAGCCTACTGAGGTGCTAGGAAAAGTGTTTGGTAAGATCATTATTGAAAAAGTACGAGGTCTTACATCGGAGAAAGTGTGGGATATTCAGAGTGGTTTTATGCCTGGTAAAGGCTGCACTAACCAAATTTTTGCATTACACATGATAATTGAAAAGCATCTGGCTGTTGGTAAGAAAATATTTGCTGTCTTCATAGATTTAGAGAAAGCTTACAACCGAGTAAATAAGATACTTCTGCAGAAGGTATTGAATAAATATGGTATTACAGGGAATTTACTTAATAGTGTAAAAGCCATGTATGCTGGCAGTAAGCTTGTGTATGAATGAGTGGTGTTTTATCAAAATGGTTTTCTATTAGTACAGGAGTCAGACAAGATTGTGTAATATGGCTGTTTAATACACTGCTGGACAAATGCTAAGGACGGATCATAAATGGCTATATAGCGCATGAAAAAGCAAGTGTGGTTGGATGCCAAGTGAAATAAAATAATGTCAGAATGCCAGGACATTACAAGAAAGAAAATTTATTGTGCTCTGAAATCCAGAAGGCGTTGGAACGTGTTCAAGGGACAAACAGGCCATTTTGTGCAGAATACGTAAACGTGAAAAAAATGCAATTACTGTCCACAGGCGTTCCGGCGTAAGATGTCAATACGAGATATGGCCACCATAGAGGGCGAGGCAAGATTCCACATGTCGTGTCATGCTTTGCACAACGTTATCAAGCAGCTGTTGGGGTAATTTATCCCATTCCTCTGTCAGTGCACGGATGAGGGTGTCCTTGTTTATGGGAGGGCATTGGCGACCAGCAAGACTCCTCCCCAAAGCATCCCACACATTTTCAATGGGATTCAGATCTGGAGAACGTGCTGGCCATACGAGGCGTTGAATATCCTCGCTCTCAAGACACTCCTGGACAGCGATTGTTCGATGACATGTTGCGTTGTCGTCCATGAAAATGAATCTATCCCCAACAGCACCACGGAACATGCGAACATGAGGTAGCAGAACATCATTAATGTATGGTTGGCCAGTCATAGTCCCAGTTGGAAGCACATAGAGGGACGTACGGCCATTGATCATGACGCCAGCCCATACCATGACACTACATGTCGGATATCGGTCCCTTTCCTGTATGTTTGCAGGACAATATGCAGTGCCACTATCACGCCAGATCAGTTGTCGTCGACAATCAGACAATAGACTGAATCTACTCTCATCTGAGAAGAGGACAGCAGACAAGTCGTTATCAGTCCAATTGCGATGCTGATGGCACCATTGCAAACAGGCGGTACGGTGACGTCTGGACAATGGGATGCACACAACAGGACGGCGTGCGTATAGTCCTCCTTCATGCAAACGTCTGGCGACAGTTTTTCGGGAAATCCGCTTGCCAGTAGCAGCCATAAACAGATTTGCTACCTCACTAGCTGTGCTGCGCCAGTGTCGTTTTGTTGATAGCACTATGTACCGATCTTCTGCAGGTGTCGTACGGCGAACACGACCTCCCCCGTGACGTTTGCTACACTCTCCATTTGTTTGAAATGATTTCCAAATCCTTGAAACAACACTGTGGCTGACGTCGAACTCCCTGGCAACATCTGTCATTTTTCGCCCTTCTTCAATCTTTCCAATAATACGGCCATGCGTAAAATCATCTAGGTGATGTCGGGAAGACATACTGAAACTTGCAAGTTCGTCAATTGATTCTTTCCCTTTCAACTTTGCGTTTGAACAACAACTGTCAATACGCGTCAAATCCTTTATATCTCTTATCAGCGCTATGATGTCACGAACAAGTTCGGCAATCCAAAATTTGCATACGCACAACACGTCTTACTGTATCCCGCACTTATGCTAATTTCCACATTTTCCTGCCTTCCATTTTATGGTTGCTATCGGTGCTATTGTCATCCGTCCTTAGCAATTGTCCGGCAGTGTATATTTATGGATGCATGCATGCATGATGCCAAGATGAGGAATACTGGTTTATGTTTTGTTAATATCCATGTGTGCAGATTGCTGCATGCTGATGACACAGTCCTGTTGGCAAAGAGCAAAGTGAGTTACAGAGTATGTTGTCCCAGATGTACGAAGTTTGCAGGAAATTCAAACTGTGTATAAATAACGGAAAAACCAGAGTTATGTGGTTTGAGCAAGGAACTGTTGGCACTGAATGTAATATAAGTTTAAATGGCACAAGTGATTGATCAGGTGAATGAGTTTGTGTATTGAAGAAGCATGCTTGACAGATAAAACAAATTAGATGTTGAAATTAGTAGGCGAGTGAATTCTTCATTGAAAGGCATGGCTGCGTTAGGAGGTTTTCACAGGAACAGTGGGTTCTTAAGAGCGTCCTGCATGACTGTGTATGAAAGTGTAATTGTTCCTACTCTGATGTATGGCAGTGAAACCTGGGTACTACAGAAGAAACATAGGAGTCGTTTGTGTGCTGGAAAAATGCATTATAGGTTTTTTTTTTTTTTTGGCAAGACACGTTCTGAGCGTGTGAGGAATGAAGATGTGTTGGAGTTGTGTAATGTGAAGCAAAATGTTCTTAGCAAGGTGAAGACTAATGTTCTTCGGTGGTTTGGTCATGTTGAAAGAATAAGTGATGAGATGCTTATTAAGAAAAAGTGTTCGCCCTAGCGGCAGGAAAGAAAGGCAGAAGAAGGCCAAGGAAGTCATGGGAGGATCAAATTCAGGAGTATCTGCGTGAGAAAACGATTGAATATGAAGTATAGAAGGTCTTGTGTATGTTGTGTAATGGATGTCAGTGAATCTCAAGTTGTGTGTCAAGATCGCTGTAAATGGAGAAGTTTGATTCTGCAACAGTAAGTATATAATCAGTCAAAAATGTATCTGGTAGTTTGTATTTTTTTGTGAAGCTAACCTCTGAATCTCAGAGAATAGCTTAGTGACATGCATGTATATGAAATTGATAAAAGCAACATATTTGTGTAATAAACCAGTTTTTAATTTATATGTTCTACACAATTAATTGGGACCTTTGATAACTTAGTCAGTTGAATATATCAATTAACGCCATGTTGTATCTGTAACTGACAAATCATGGTCATCTCTCACATACGTACCTGTGTAGTGTTCAGGTGTAGTACTAATACAAACAAGCAAACAGAAAAAGGTGGTTTACAACAAGCTTTTTGCATTTTCTTTTCTCTATTGCAAGATTTTCTGCTTCTAACATATTTCATTCTTGGTCACTTATGAGTGATCTTACACAACTTCATCCATTGTTTCGGGAAATGAATATAACATTCCTGAGACAAACGAACATTTGCCCACATGTGATTTCAATTCTGCTGCGAGATGCATGTCCAAACCACTTGAATGTGCACTATGTAGAAAAAAATTATTCAAACCCCTCGCACATGCAAGTAAACATACATTTTCAGAACCAGAAGTGCACACTTGGCTGTGATGGGTGCTCTAAATGAAGGGAAGTATCGGCACGCCTGTCGGACGAGACCATGTCCGAAGTGTTCGTGCAGTGTGATGCTAAACTATTGGACTTCGAAAGGGGTATGGTGGTTGGATGTCACCTGAATAAGCAACCAGTGTTTAGCATTGCCACTGTTTTGCATTCCCCAAAGTTCATTTTCATGTTGCACGGTCTGTCCAGGCCTGGTTTGTGGAGCAGAACATCCAAGTCTTGAATAGGCCAGACTAAAGTTCCAATCTAAATCCAATAAAATATCTGAAGGATGAGCTAAAAGACAAGCTGAACTGATCTCCTACTGAAATGTGTGTAAGAAAAGGAAATCATGGATCAGGAAAATGAGAAGAATGGATGACATGATCAAGGTAAAAACTCTCAGATGAAAATGAGCTGGATATCCTGCCAGAAGAACAGACTACTGTTAGACAACTGAAATCTTACAGTGGTGTGTGAAACTATTGGGTTGGTGAGAATGAAATGTCCGGCAAAGGACCAGCACACGTGGACGGCGAGATCAGAAAAGTAGGACAACTTGCCTAGGCAAAATAATTCCCCTTGACATCGAAACATATTTCTCATCTGTCCGGCAAGGTCATGATCCCGGAACGAAAAAGTCTTGTGGCTGAGACCTGAAGAAGTCTTCATCAACTGCACATTGAACCTCGTCTGTCGTGAACTGTTTCCTGGACAAGAAGTGATCCAGGCGACAGAACAGATGATCGAGTGTCAGAGATAAGTCCGGGGAACAGGCAGGATGAGGCAGTGCGACATGAGGGCGAGCATTGTCCTGGAGCAGAAGAACATCATGTCTGTTGACCAAAGCCGTTTGTTTCTGCAGCAATTTCAGGTGCATCTGGTGTAATTCAGCACAATAACATTCTGCAGTGGTGTTTTGGCCTCTTGCCAAGAAACTCCGATGAATTATCCCGGCTGTGGACCACCAGACAAGGAACATCATCTTCTTGGTGTGTAGGGGTGGCTTAGGATGCCGTCCAGCAGGCTGTGACTTGCTTAACTATTGTGCAGATCGTTTCTGATTATCACAAAGGACCCACTTCTCGTTGCAGGTGACGATTCGATGCAGTAGAGGTTCCTGTTTATTCCTGGCAAGCAGCAACATGCAGACTTCCAAACGCCTAGTCATGTTGGCAGTTGTCAACTCATGCTGCAGCCACATGTCCAGCTTTTTGACATTACCCAGCACAGCCAGATGGTGAACAATTGTCCTGTGGTGGACACCTACCTCTGCCGCTATCTCACGACACGTTTTTCGGGGGTCCGCTTCAACCACATGTAACAAAACATCGTCAGAAACAGCAAAAGGTCGGTGATCACGTGCTTCGTTTTGCAGGTCCGTATCTCCGCTTCGAAACTTCACAAACCATCGCCGAATTGTTCATTCATTCGCTGTATTCTCCTCAAACTCTTTTTTAACGTCTCGAGCAGTAATTCCTGCAGAATGGCCCAGTTTAAATTCGTACAGGAAGATGGCTCTAAAATCCGGCATCTGCATGTTTCCTCTGCAAGTGAAGTTACGTCCAAACAAACCACCTCTGAACCTTGTTCTTCACACACATGCTAGCTATTTATTGTAACTCTGCGGCGTAATACCCGCAATACTTGCGGGTGGTTCCATTCCGCTGTGGTGGGGTCCTGTCTCCATTGCTCGTTCGCGACGGACATTTCATTCGCACCAACCCAATATTGCATCACTTGCAAAAACCATGAATTTTTAAGTTTAATAACTCTTTTTTTAACTAACCAATTTTTGTAGTTGTTTTATCATTTATATGTCATTAGATGCGAAATTTAATGGAGATTTCAAAAGTGTCTTAGTTTTTCCTGTAGCTACTTCTATTCTTAAAATACCTTACAAAAATCATGACCAAGTCGAAATTATTATGAAAAAGAACATTTATCCAATACTTACGTTTACGGCTATAAATCGTTTTTGTAATTCATAAGGAATGAAATAACATTTAAATAGAGAAATATAATGCAGCAGAATTATAAAATGTACCTAATATTCTGTTGCCCAGCTGTTATTAGCTTTAATCACAGCTTTGCTTCTTGCTGGCATACTGTGAACAACATTTTGTAAAAGATTAGGTTGAACAATACAGTTCCAAATTTAAATCACTTCTTTACTGAGTTGAATTTAAGTTGTTATCTTCTTTTTTGATAGTTCATAAAACAAACCACAAGTTTTCGATCCGGTTTAAGTCCTGTGACTGTGGTGGCCAATCAAGATGCTGAACATTTTTTCCTGAAAACACTTTTTCACGACTTTAGCACAATGACAGGAAGCACTGTCATCTTGAAAAATGAAATTGCTGTCATAAAGTCTTCTAGATGATGGTAGCATCTTGTTTTCTAATATCCAGATGTATTTCTGGGCATTTACCATACCATCGACAATACGGAGGTTCGCAATGCCATGTGCACACACGCAGCTCCAAACCATGACCTTCATCGGATGCCTAACAGTAGTCACTAAGCAACTTGGATGGAATTCTTCATGCTTGAATTGCCTTACATAGGCACTACTCTGATTCCCATTAAGGCAAAATTCTGATTCATCCCTGAAAAGAACATTTACCCATTGCTTGGTTGTCCATGAAACATGCAGTTTTGCCCACTGAATTCTACTCTGTCTTTGATTTGCTGTTAAAAGTGATTTACGCCTGCCTTTGCAGTAACGTAAGTCATAGTGAAGCAGCCTCCTCCTAACAGTAGATGCACTAACAGTAACAACATCAGTCACTTCAGACCAACTTTGAGGCAATTCAGGTGAATTGAGCTTCCTGTCTGCCAAGCTTTGCTTTCTGAGCACTCTGTCCTGCCTGGTTGCACAGAAATGCCAAGTACTACGGATCTTCTGTAGTTTCTATGGATATCATGTTCAAACTATGGACTTGTGGAGAAGGTGCGAAAACTACAGATTTTTTCAAAAATCTCGGATATTTCAAGAAAACTTCATTAAAAAAAAAAAAAGATTTTTTTGAAAAAACTATGCCATACGTGCTCGTGTATGGGTCAACCCCCGATATTTATATGAATATCTGCAGTTTTTGTATATCTCGTGTATAAGTCGACACCCCATTTTTTGTGTAAATATCTGTTTTTTTATATATATATATAGTCTTGTGTACAAATCAATCTTCCTACCACATTTTTTTTTTCCAAAGGCGTATTTAAAGCATAAAACTTTTTTTATTCTGTTTAAGAGCAGGAAGTCATGTGGTCACTATGGTTTGAGAACATCCAATTATATTCTGGGCAAACTTGACCTGGTTATGGATAAATTTTTATCCCATAGTTAAAGGATATGCCTTAAAAAACATTTTATTTTATTTTTTCAAGCATAGTCAAATGTACTGATTTTTATGTAAATGTCACGAAGCCGTCACACGGCAAGCATGGTTTGCTGGCCGACAAGCAAGTGGAAATGTTGTTTGTGCCTGGCTTGCCGTGGGATAGCGTTTGCAACACCCATTAACGTTTGGGAAAACCTTAACAGAGTCCTGAAGTAACGTAAATTGTTGGAGGTACACTTGATTCCATGTGTTGTTGTTTTCTTGTTGTTGAGTTGAAAGTTGATAAGTTGTGGTGTGACTCAAATTGCTATAGTTAGGCTTCCAGTTCCAGTGGTGTGAAAAAAAAATTTTTATTCACAGCAGTACAAGGGGTGTTATTCGTTGAAATTTCCATGTTTACAGCGGTCGCTTGTTTCCATGAATCGTGTTTTGTAGTGTGCAATTGTGATTTTTCGGTGGCTCATGGGGGCGGGATGGTTGCCGGAAGTATGTAATTTCGAAAAAAAAAAAAAACATGAAGAATGGCGTTTATTAAAAGAGTATTGCCTCCCATCCAGATTAAAATGTTGCTAAAAATGTAGCTGTGTACTCTGGGAAATAGGCATACTACCCTGCAAATTTTAATGCAGGAACTTGACTTCACTATGGAGAAACTATGGGTGCCACGCATATGGACTACTCATGACTTCCTTCAGATGTTGGCATCTGTAGTTGTAGTGGATGTAGACCTACCACTACGATGCATATTTTTAATATCACCAGTGTCTTTTATTTTCTTCAGTAGCCTAATAACTGTAGATTGATTACAGCCCACTCTTTCAGTGATTTGCCTTGAAGAATATCCTTCTTCATGCAGAACAACTACTTGTACTCTGTCCGCTGTGGACAATTCTGCAGTTTTAACCGTTACTGAGAATGTACACAAATTATATACCTTAATAACAAGAAGAATCAACCACTACAGTGCTCTAGTAGTTCTGTGTCAGCCCTTATAAAGGCTGGAGTAGGATTAGGATTAGGATAGCATTAGGAAGCACCCAATCAGGTAAAAGACCGCCTATGGTTGGTTGTAACAACTGATGTGCAGCTAGTGTTAATTCCAATGTGTTTGTCAAACCCCATATTTTACCTTAAGAACAGAAATAGCTGCAGGAAGAACTCAGACATTTTTGAAATCTCCATTAAATTTCGCATCTAATGACATATAAACGATGAAATAACTGGGGGAAAAGAAAAGTGTTCAGCTTAAAAATTCACGGTTTTCACAGGTGATGCAATACTTTTGCACACCACTGTACATTGGATACCAAGAGACAGGAAAAAGACCCAAAAGGAGACCAATTGGAAAATGGGTGGATTAAATTCAAAAGCATGCCTAATCAACAAGAAGAGAATTGCTCGAGGCAGAAAGTTGTGGAAAAGACTTGGGAGGCCTTCACCCAGCAGTATTTGTGTATGTTTTAATTCTAGATATGTGGATTTGGTTTTTATTACTGTAGCAGTTATTTACCATTTTTTCCCTACTAGTTGTGAATCATGGCCCATTTATAATAAGGAGAGGCCTGTGTGCGAGCGAGAGAAAAGAAGAGAGAGAAATAATGTTTTTATTAATTGATTTCCAGGATAGCTATTTCACCCAGACTCTCACAGATTGGTACCTTTCAAATACTTCCATCTTCACATAATATGTAAGGGTGATTCACCCCATCCTCGTCATGTCATTGCCTTTTTTTTTTTTTTTTTTTTTTTATGTGTGTGATGCTTACAAAACATAAGTTATATCATTATATATATTCCAGAATTGTTTTTGAACACTGCACATTGGTCATTAAAGAGCCTCCTCATCTTAGACTTTTTTGAGAAGATGCAAGTGACTAGATAACTGAAAAAAAGAACACATCCAAAAAATATGATTGGACAAGATAGCTCACACTTTTGTTAGAAGGGTATGGAACAAACATGAGTTTTTGTTGTTGTTGTTTCATTTGGACAATTCTTAAGATCAATGTAAAACTGGGGGATTAAGGGGGTCGTTTTCTGTCTGGGGACAGTAATTTGTCTTTTAAACTTTTGAAAATAGAAGTTAAATGGAGTGAAGATTTTCCCCATAATCATATTATTTTTTTTCTCGCAGTGTTGCCTTTGTCCAGTAATGTTTTTGAATATCACTTTATTATATAAATGTTTGTATTTCAGCATGAAACTGTAGAAAACAATTTCCAAAAAGGGACGTTAGACGGAGCAAAAATTTCCGTGTAATCTTCGGGCATGAGATTTTCCCACGAATTCGAGTAATACCACCTTTTCTGTTATCATTTGAATTGTATTCGAGATTGATGCACAACTGAATAGATTTTTTGGAGATTGGTGGTGGTGTATGTGGAAAGTGGGGTGGGTAATTTTCACCAATGGAGGACGGAACTTCATCTTTCGAAAACGGAAGGCAGATGAAGTAACAATTTCTCCGTAAACGATATTTTTTTAAGAATATATACTACATGCTGTCTATGCAGGATGGTTAAGCTTCATGAGAATTCAATTGCAAGCTAAAAAAACGAGTCTTATTTTACAATTAAAATTACTGAATAATTTAAAAGATACACGCAAGTTCTCTCTGGTTTGGTTCATGCCCATCGTCACACCAAGTGCAATGACGACAGAGCAATTAATTACAAGAACAAAACCCATGATGCAAAAGTTATTACATAACATCTTTTTTCTCACATGATGTTTCTGCTGTCCAGTATTGTATCATTTTATTCCACAAATATTTGTATTTCAGCTTGAAAATAGGGAGAAAATTTCCAAAACGGAAGTCGTGCAGATTGAAGAATTTTTCCTGTAATCATAAGCATTTTTTTCCCTGCCATGTTCCCACTCTCCTGTGTTGTTGTTAAATGTTATTTTCCATTGTAAATGTGTGCATTTAAGCTTTAAAAGACAAAAATTTCTCTAAAAACAGAAGGGATGAATTGGAAAATTTGTAAGAATCAATGCAGGTGTTCAAAAGTATTCATGTTCTCAAAGTTACACTGTTTATCTAAAATAGTGAAACCTTTGATATAATGCATTCATAGTCCTCAGACTGAAAGCTTTTTGGCATTGTGAATGAAATTACTGTCATCATAAAACAAAGAAAATAAAAATAAAAATTAAGCAATAGATGCTTTGCTGCTGCAGAGTCAACATTAGACAAATATGGCTATGGAACTTGCTGAGAAGAAAGCAAGGCTTGCTTACAAGGGGAAACTTGAGCTGATTATTCTAGCAACTACAACAACAAAACAAGAAAAAAAAAACTGCTTCAAGCAATGTCTTTTGAAAGTATTTTATTTTCATTTGGATTCAGTAATTTTATATTGTGAATACAGTGCTGTGTGATACACTTTAATATTTATATACATAAATTACAGTGAACAGTTCAAACTTGCTCATACTTTTCTTGCTGCATGTTCTGACTTTTAACCCAGTTAAGGAGTTCTTTTTATTTATTTTTTTATTTTATTTTTTTCTCTCTCCATCAGTCTAGTGTGGTGGAAATAATTGTAATGACAAAAATGAGTAAAACCATCTTTATTTCTGCAAATATTTTACTGTGACAATGATATGCAAGCAGAGAAGTACATCACACATTTGTTAAATACGAACAAAACTGTGGATGACATATAACAGAAATCTGTAAAACCTAGAAAAAGAAATTATGTTAAAATAACAATAAATACTGAAAATGCCATTGAAATTGTTAGAGCAAATATTGTTGCTTGTGTCTTTTGGAACTTTATCAATAGAATTCTCATGTTTAGAGTGAAAGACACTTCAGCATGAGCTGAGAATGCTGATTTGTGTTCAATGAAATATGATGCAGTTTTTAATGAATTGCCTTGATCATATGACTTTTTTAATTAATCATATTTGTCTTTCAGGTGTTCACAGTATTGACATAAAGAGAATTATTGCAACTGATAAGGCATTCATTTATCCTACTCTCCTTCCCGCAGGGGGTCTTCTGTCTCATTTCCCATATGTGACAAAACTGAAATTTTTTCCAGCCGAGGATAAGTATGTAAATACTCATATTTTTGCAGTATTACCCATGTGATCTTCTAGCCCCTCCTCCCCCCTCATTTCTTTACTGTGTTTTATTTGTTTTCTACCAAATTTTACCTTCATAAATATATTTGTACATGTGTGCTAAATAAGACGGAATTATATAGTTGAACCTCGTAAACACAAACATTGAAGCCACCCAAACTTTTGGTTGCATTGAAAGTGGCTTGTGTTATTGATATGTAATTACATATGAAAATGGTCAGGGAATTAAGAAACATTAGAAAAAAATTTTGATGTCGACATATCATGCAAAAGTTACGTAAAAATTACAGGTGGTGGGTTATTTCGGTTGTGACTTCTACCTTCATCAGCCATGGAATGAAACACATGGTATAAGCATCAGTTGTTGATTCCATGGCTGAAAGTAGAAGTCACTACCGAAATGTCCCACTACCTGTAATTTTTACCTAACCTTTGCGTGATATGTCGACAACAAGAATTTTTCTAATGTTAAGAAACAGTTGTGTGTGTGTGTGTGTGTGTGTGTGTGTGTGTGTGTGTGTGTGTGTGTGTGTGTGTGTGTGTGTGTGTGTGTGTGTGTGTGTGTGTGTGCGCGCGCGTGTGCGCACGCGAAATGAGACAGACAGAATTATACAGTTAAACATCGAAGGGATCTAAAACTTGGTTGGTGTTAAAAGTAATTTGTGTTATTGATATTTAATTATGTACATGTGAAAGTGGTTAAGAGATTAAGATTCTGTTGTGTATGTGTAATATGCAGGTTGGTTATAAATTAGTTGGGCAAAAAGAAAACATATTGTGCATAGGATGCATACGATAATAAGTACGAATAATATATAGTTCAACACACCAAGTTTATGTTTTGTGGAAAGATGGTGCTGAGTCATGCAAGGTCAGGTATCGCCAGCAGAGAACATACGATTGCTCCCATCACTATTGTTTCATTGTTCCCGGTACAATGGCGACATTCAGCGGCGAGGAAAAAGTAAAATGCTACCTGTGGTTTCATGAGACAAATTCAGCAATGTGACATTTTTGCGACGAATACGGGAAAACTACACCGAAAAAGGACACAATTGTAGCATGGTACAAATGATTTACCAAGACGATGTGTGGCTCATAAGAACAGCGGCCAAGACAGGCCTGGAATTCCTGAGGAGACGGTGGATGAAGTGCAAGCAGCCAGTCTGGAGCTTAGAGTTCCAAAATCAATAGTGACAAAAATCCTATGGAAAAGTCTGAAATTTAGATTTTACAAGTTGCAGCTTGTTCAAGCTCTGAAGGATGGTGACAAGAAGCAGAGAGCAGGTTTTTGCAGTGACATGTTAAGTTGCGTGGAAGCTGATGATGACTTCTTGTCTAAGCTGGTGTTCAGTGACGAGGCGACCTTTCACTTGGCAAAGTGAATAGACACAATGTGAAGGTTTGGGGATCAGAAAATCCCCATACCATCTTGGAACGTGAAAGGGACAGTTCCAAGGTAAACATTTTTGTGCCGTGAGTTGTGCTTCTGTTTTTGACCCATTTTTCATTGTTGAAAGAACTGTTAATGGAATCACATACCTGGGCATGCTTCAGATTTACCTAATGCCAATCCTCAAGGAAACAATAGAAGGAGGTTTTATTTACCAGCAAAAGGGTGCTTCCTTACTACCACAAGGACATCACTTCTTACCTCGATGCTGAAGTCCCAGTTTGGATTGGTTGTGGTGGCCCAGTTGCATAGTCCCACCCCAATCACCAGACCTGACCCCCTAGATTTCGGTCTATGGGGGTTTTGTTAAAGACTATGTTTACCTTCTGCCACTTCCTAAGTCCCTTCCTGAACTGAAATCAAGAACCACCACTGCACTCGAATTAGTCAATGCAGACAGCAATGTGGGAAGAACTGATTTACAGATAAGACATTTGCAGAGTAACCAAGGGAAGCCACATCGAGCATTTGTGAAAAAAGGTAAACTTGGTTTGTTTAACTATATATTATTCATACTTATTATCATATTCATCCTTATAACTATGCACAATAAACTTTCTTTTTGCCCAACTCAACCACCCTGTATAAAGCTGTCAAATCTCATTAACACAAACATCAAAGGAACCCAAAAATTTGTTTGCATTAAAAGTACTGTATTTTTCAGCACATAATCCGGGAATTATCTGTTCCTAAAAGTTTGAATTCTAGCCACTGCGGATTATACAACGGTGTGGATAATGTGGAGCTGGTGTTTTCCCCGTAAACTTCAAAAATGAAGCAGTTTTGGTCTTCTTACCGTGCCGTATAATGATGGAAATCTTGTCGTGTCAAAGCTTTAAGAATGCCACATGTTCGACAATAATGCGCAGTGTCACAGCAGCAACATATACCCTCCTCCTCCTTGGCTTTGACAAAAACATCTCTCTCTCTCTCTCTCTCTCTCTGTGTTTGTGTGTGTGTGTGTGTTGACATTCCCTCTCTGTGATGGGATTGCTGCTTTGTAAAAGTTAGGGGTAGAAAACATTGACTGCGGCAAAGTACATGGACTTTGAGTAGAGGAGGGCCAGGGGTAATGGAATATCCAAAGTTCCCACCTGCTGAACTACTAGTGACTCGATCCCATTCGTACTTTGTGTCGTTTGGTTTTTTCCTCTTTTTATTTTTACTAGAAATAAACTGCACAATTTTGGAACATCAAAAGAGATGTCAGAAAAAGTCTTCCGACTTCTGCACTTTCTCGCCTAACTACTGAAGATACATCTGCCTCTCCAAACTGGAATTGTACCAAAAGGATTACACTCTTCTCAAACAAATTTTTAGTACGCTACAGAGAAAGCATTAAAATTCTCTTCAATAAAAACACTTGCAATTCGGATGCACTTTTCAGTATTCCAATTATTTGGAAATCTCTACTGGCAACAGCTAAAGAAATGTCAACCATGTGAGTGCTTGCTTTTAGTGTGAACAAGGCTGATGCTGCAGCCAAAAGATCTTACAAATCTGATTATTCCTAAAGTTTAGTATGTAATAAATCATGCGTGAAATTTTCTTCATTACTGGTGTCTATATACAAAAGTTAACAAAAAACTTTTTTTTTTTCCGGTGTGTTTAATTTAATAGCCACATGGTTCTAAAACGTGTTCACATATCAAATTCTACATACATACATACATACATATCTATCACTAAGCTGTTCTCTGAAATTCAGATGTTAGCTCCACAAAGAAAAGACAAACTACCAGATAATTTTTAACTGATAATTTACTTACTTGTTGCCATATCAAACTCCTCCACTTACAGCGAGCTTGGCACACAATTCGAGCTTCACTGACATCCATCACACAACGCACACAAAATCTTCTATACTTCATACTCATGATGTTTTTCTTATGCAGACACTCCTGAATCTGATACCCATGACTTCCTTGGCCTTCCTCTGCTTTTCCTACTTTCCGCTTGGGCTGAAAATTCTTTCCTATTAAGCATCTCATCACTCATTCTTTCAACATGCCCAAACCACTTTTGACGCTTGTTCTTACTTCATGGAGCAGGAAATAAATCATGGAAGAGTTCCATGTAAGTGAATATGCCATCCGTCAAGCAAGATACCTTCTCAGAGACATGAATCATGGCTTTACCTGAACCCAGAAAAGGAAAAACACTCAGTGGAAATATAATTGAATTGGTGAAGAACTTTTACCAAAGTGACGAATACTTTCGAATCATGCCAAGAAAAAAGGACACAGTCAGTATTTCTAAAAATGTTCATGTACAAAAGAGATTATTACTTGCTAATTTAAATGAATTGTATTCTGCTTTTAAATTTGAGTATCCCAACATTAAAGTTGGCATCTCGAAATTCTGCATGCTGCGTCCAAAATGGTGTGTGTCAGCAGGGTCTTCTGGAACACATTCCATTTGTGATTGCACAATCCATCAAAATGTTAGCCTTCTTCTACTTCATGCCTGTTGTATAGAAGAGACATATTAGGACCTGACTGATTATTTAGTCTGTTCTAAGGATAACAAAGACTGCATGCTGCAACACTGCTCTCAGTGCCCATCCAGTGAAAATTTGAAAAGTTTTCTACTCGAAAAATTTGAAGAGTGGGACCCTGAAGATAAAGTGTCATACAGTTCATGGGTATCGACAGACAGAACACAACAGCTGAAATTCACTGTGACATTTGATGAATATTTAGCAACTTTAATTGAGAAACTACAGAAACTTGTGCCCCATGCATTTATAACTAAATCCGAAGCAAACTTTCTAAAGAAAATGAAAGCAAACCTTGAATCGGATGCAGCTATTGTTCTCTTAGACTTCAGTGAAAATTACTCATACATCATTCAAGATGCAGCACAAGGGTATCACTGGACAAGCGACAGTTGTTCACTACATACAGCTGTAATCTACACACGTGTCCACCACTCTGAGAACCTACGTGCTTTTAAGTGTGTGCATTTTGTCCGATGATTTAGAGCATGATGTAGCCTTTGTATACAAAACACAAAAAATAATCACTCAGTATATAAAGAAAAACTTTCCCATTGTAAAAAATGTATTTTATTTCAGTAACGGATGTGCTGCACAGTATAAGAACTGCAAAAGCTTTCTCAATCTTTGCTACCACAACCAGGACTTCTCTTTAGCAGCATCATGGATATGTTTTGCAACCAGTCACAGGAAATCTCCTTGCGATGGCATTGGTGGTACAGTTAAGCGGCTGGTTACTCGAGCAAGCCTTCAAATGTGTCCTGGTGATGCGATAGACTCAGTTGAAAAAGTCCTCAATTTCTGTGAGGCAAGAGTCAAAAACATAAAATTCTGGATGGTAAGAAAAGAAACACTTTCAGAAACATGTCAGCAGCTAGAAGCCCGATTCTCCAAAGCAAAAACAATTCCTGGTACACATGGCTTTCACCATTTCATCCCTGTGTCTGAAGATTCCATTGGAACAAAGAAAACTAGTTTTGATGAAAATTTCAGCATTATTTTCCACTTCTCTGCAGAGCAACCACCTGCAGTCAAGATGTCACAGATCTCTACAAACTCATACATTGCATGTATTTATAACAGTCACTGGTTTTTTGGATTAGTACTTTCTTAACATGTGGAGGAAGGTGATGTAAAGGTAAAGTTCATGCACCCATATGGCCCAGTACTATCATTTCACTGGCCTCCACAGAAAGATGACATCTGCCACGTTCTCCTGTGTAACATCATTTCTTGTGTTAGTCCTCCCACTACCAAGGGCTTTGGAAGGGTGTACTACTTCCCTGAAAAAGAGGCTGATTTAATACAACGCCAGCACAATAAGATATGACATCTCAGATTAAAAGTAAGATTAATTATTTAAGCTTTTAATTTGTTGAACTAAAATATTCCATTGGTTGATTATCCTAATTAGCTATAGATACCTACTAATTGTTACACTTCTTTTGTTTTTATCACTTACAGTTGAAAATTTTGTGCTCTAGACCAGTTTTTATTTATTTAAGCTATTATGACAAAAAAAATTTGTCATAAGCTTTCTCCACATTACTAAAATTTGTAATTTATGCTCTTCATACACTGATAAAAAAAATTCTAAAATTTACCTATGAACATTCTTGTCTATTATGATGCATAGTGTCCCGTTTGAAATTATCTGTGCTTAGATAGAATAACTTAATTTATAAGTTAAAATAACTATATTAGCAATCAAAATCCCACTATTTTTCTTTCACAGCCTTTTAGGCTATACTTTTAGGTTCCATTAAGAAAAAAAGCGCTCTGGTAACTCCTGTGCCTTATGCCATAATACTCACTTAATGAAGCAACGTCTTAGCACTTAAAAATTTGTTTATAAAATTTTTTAATAAATTTTAGTGTCTCTCAGAGGTATGCAAGATTTATATAATATTTTTTCTAAAATGTACATACTCTGCTTGACATGTGGTAAAAATTTGGTAGTGATATGTTGATTTGACACAGAACTATGAATTTTTTTCTCAAATACTGCGTCTAAAAGCGGAGTCTTGGAAACGTCATCAATGTGCAATTTCCCAAAATTTTGACATTTTATATCTCAGAAACTATGTGGCCTAGGGAGTTTACATGGATTAGTAACTTGGTGGTAGTAACAAGTAAAAAAAGTCATGAAAATCTAAGTTGGTGGGTGCCATTTCAAAATTAAGCTGGGTGAACTAACATGGAATGACCCTGATACGAAGTAGCCCTTTTAAGTGAATTAAAGGTACTGGATGAAGGTTTGAAATATAAGAGACTAGCAACAGTTATGCTTTCTATTTTAACTATTCCTCATGGAAATGCAGAATGTGAACGAATTTTCAGTCAAGTTGAAAAAACAAGGACACAGTTCCGCAGCTCATTGTCAGACTCTAACTTGCAGAATTTATTGATTGCAAAAAGGAAACTGCTATGAGCAGAAGTATGATAAAACATTCCTAAAAATAACAAAGTCTGCTTCATCTAACTTCCCGACGCACTAGCAGCCAAATGTAACTGTAGATCAATATGATGCTGCAACGAAAAGTATATAAAAGTTCTTATAAAAAATGTGTGAAAATTTTAATATTCCAGAATTCATTGATTGTATCTCATAACAAAAAAAGTTGTATATAAAATTGTGCCTTAGGTTTCAAAAACACCATGCCCTATATTCCCTGAGTATGTAAATTATGGCTTGTGCAAAAGAAAGGAGGGGGGGATTACCCAGTCAGGCATCTAAATGAATTATTGAAAAAAATATTGTGAATTTCAGTTTTCAATTATTATTATTATTTTTATTTTGTAAATATGTTCTCAAGCAGATAAAATGTTAAAGAAAAATATGAAGTCTTTAGTATCTGTCAACAAAATAATTGTGACAGATGTAATACTGTTTCACACGTTATTCATGAAGAAGTTGACCACCCGCGGGAGCGTGTTATATATAACGAAATGCATTAGAACTTTAAGTTTTCAAATAATGGAATTAATGTCATTAATATGCGCTTACCTGGTTTTAGTTCTGTTGCACAATTCACATCGGACTGTTGTTGTAGTGCTTAGTCTTCTTCATTTCATTTGGAAAGGTTGCATGAATGATGAATAGTGTGAGGTGAAATCTTGAGCTGAAGTAAAGTCTTGTACTGAAGTAAAATTATGATTGGAAATAAAATTGTGAGCTGAAGTAAAAACACGGAACAGCAGTAAAACACTCATAACTGGTTGCCGCCGTGGACAGCACGAAGCAAAGGAATATTCTATGAACCAACAACGAAGAAAAATACCATGCTCCTGCTTGAAGAAACACTTCACAAGAGAACCAACCAAATGATGGATCAAAGTCCTTTGTCTGTTGGTTCTCTTGAAACAATGTTTCTTTGAACAGAGCCATTCCATCATTAAGCTTAGCTGCATTGTGTTATAGAAAAACTGAAACTATTCAACTGACAGATTTTTTCTTACATATGACCTGTTTCTATGGGAATGTATTTACAAATTCTGTGTGGGTAGTATTCACAAAAGTTCACGGAACTTTGGTACAGAAAATAACGTGCACAGTTAGTTGTTATTAATGAAAAGCAGGTAATTTTATAAAGACAAATTATGTAAAGAATTTACAAGTGTGTGCTTTGGTGAGAAAAATGAATGGAATGGAATGAAATGTAACAATTCTTTGCAACATGCCACTCTGGAAAACTTTAACAACCACCTGGAGAACCTGGAAAAGTCAGGGAATTTTTTCATTACTTTTGAGTGGGAACCCTGTAAGATTAAAAGTATTTACCAAAGATTTTTTTTTTTTTTTTTGGATGATTTCACGAAAGTACGCCATAACATCGAACTGATGAAGAACTAGAACAACGGAACAAAACCACTCAATGGAAAAACTTTCAACACTCCCGCAGGTAATACGCCCAGACTAGTTTCGACTATTTCTCATTGTAGTCATCATCTGTGGGTGCATACATGTTGAATGCCCATTATTAAAAAGCTCAGTTCACATTGTATTCACTTCCAGACATGTCAGAACAGTGCCACGTTGACGTTGTGTTGCATCGCTCAGATTGTTTTTATCTGCGCAACTTTTATTGCGCCAGCGGTTGAGTGTTTCTGTATTCATACGCTTAAACACGTGTCGCATATTTCGTGGATAAATGTTGGTGCCATCTGTAGTCAAAGACATCTACAATTGTTATTAAGGAACTCTATATTTGAACTTCGGTTTGTATTTCTGTTAAACTATTGTTTACTTTCTTGTTCAATTGGGTACTTCTAGGGGTAAGGTAGTCAGGGTTCCCACTCAACCTGGAAAACAGGAAAAACCTGGAATTCTCAGGGAATTTGAAAATGGTTCCAAAAATCAGGGAAAGTTACCCATTTTTTTTTTTTTTTTTTTTTTTTGTAAAAATCAGGGAAAACTCAGGGAAAATCACCCCCCTTTTTTTTTTTTTTTTTTTTTTTTTTGTAAAAATCAATGGATACTTTATTATGCCAAAAAAAACTTATTTTTTCAAGATTTCAAACTTTTGCTTGCAATTACTGCTTGCCTAGAATTTGGTAGATCTTACTTTCAGTTATATTAAGTATTTCCTTTATTCTCTAAAAAAAGATGCAAAATTGAATTCTTAAAATTGCCAGTTATTAAGCTTTTGTTCAATTTCTGCAGGCAGTTGTTATAACATGGAACAATTAGGCACAATGGCTCCTGCTTGAAGAAACACTTCACAAGAGAATCAACCAAATGATGGATCAAAGTCCTTTGTCTGTTGGTTCTCTTGAAACAATGTTTCTTTGAACAGAGCCATTCCATCATTAAGCTTAGCTGCATTGTGTTATAGAAAAACTGAAACTATTCAACTGACAGATTTTTTCTTACATATGACCTGTTTCTATGGGAATGTATTTACAAATTCCGTGATGGTAGTATTCACAAAAGTTCACGAAACTTTGGTACAGAAAATAACGTGCACAGTTAGTTGTTATTAATGAAAAGCAGGTAATTTTATAAAGACAAATTATGTAAAGAATTTACAAGTGTGTGCTTTGGTGAGAAAAATGAATGGAATGGAATGAAATGTAACAATTCTTTGCAACATGCCACTCTGGAAAACTTTAAAAACCACCTGGAGAACCTGGAAAAGTCAGGGAATTGTTTTATTACTTTTGAGTGGGGACCCTGGTAGTTCAATAGGGGTGTTATTATTACAATTGTATTATTTAGTTTTTTCAATAACAAGTGCTTCAGAGGTTAAGATCTGACTGTGAGTTCGATGAGAGGTGAGTATTTTTGCATTTGTCCAGTCAGGTTCTGTATTATTTGCTATGCAATACTGCATCAGAGAGGATTTTTCTTCTTTATAGTTCCAATTTTTTATAGTTTTTTCTTCTTTATGTTCCAATTTTAAATAATACAGGACCCGACTGGACAAATGCAAAAATGCTCACCTCTCATCGAACTCACAGTTAACCTCTGAAGCACTTGTTATTGTAAAAACTGAAGAATATTATTGTAATAATAACACCCGTATTGAACTCCTTACCTCTGAAAGTACCTAATTGAACAATAAAGTAAACAATAGTTTAACAGAAATACAAACCGAAGTTCAAATATAGAGTTCCTTAATAACAATTGTAGATGTCCTTGACAACCGATGGCGCCAACGTTTATCCACGAATACGTGACACGTGTTTGAGCGCATGAATACAAAAACACCCAACCACCGGCAGAATCGTTGGATTTGAACAAAAAATGTAAAGAATATTCTCATTTATGCTGTCATACTTCAACTACTGTATGCTTATTATTTCATTTTCCTAGAAAACAGGATATATTTTAATTTTATGAATGTATTAATATCAATGGCATTTATTTCAAATACCATTTCAGCACCATTTATTATAAAGCTTCTAGATAAGCTACTGTGCATAGAAATAAAATTTTGATCTAGGCACTTAAAATAGCAGAAAATTCAGAATGCCGTTTTACAGCTTTTATTATTTAACGTAATTTACCTATTCAGTAGGTAAGTATTGCACTAATTTTAACATTAAGATTTCTACTAATTTTAACATTAAGAATTGTACTAATTTTAACATTAAGATTTATACTAATTTTAACATTAAGATTTGTACTACCTTGTACTAATTTTAATGGAGAACTGTACTAATTTCAACATCCGTAAGTTGAGAGGTATGACATAGCCATTTAGATGCATGTAATAAGGCATGGTTCTCAAACTTTTGTTCTTCAAGTATCCCTCGAGAATAGTTAGCTAAAGTGCATTCCCTTGTATATTAGATATTAGGGATACACCCTACTGATAAATAAAAACTTTAGTACGTTTATGTTTATGTGTGTATATTGGGTTGGTGCGAATGAAATGTCCTGCGCGAACGAGCAGTGGGTACAGGTCCCCACCACAGTGGAATGGAACCACCCATAGGTGTTTGCGGGTATTACATCACAGAGTTACTATAATATAAATAGCTAGCACGTGTATGAAGAACAAGGTTCAGGAATTGTTTGTTTGGACATAACGTGGCTTGCAAAGGAAACGTGCAGATGCCGAATTTAAGAGTCATCTATCTGTATGAATTTAAACTGGGCCATTCTGCAGGAATTGCGGCTCGAAACGTTAACAAAGCGTTTCGCGAGAATACAGCCAATGAACAAACCATTTGCCGATTGTTTATGAATTATTGAAGCGGAGATACGGACCTGCAAAACGAAGCACGTGGTCACCGACCTGTTGCTTTTTCTGACGATGTTCTGTTACGTGGGGTTGAAGCAGACTCCCAAAAAACGTGTCGTGAGATATCGGTAGAGGTAGGTGTCAGCCACACAACAGTTGTTCGTTCTGCTGGGTAAGATCAAAAAGCTAGACATGTGGCTGCTGCATGAGTTGACAACTGCCAACAAGACCAGACATTTGGAAGTCTGCATGTTGCTGCTTGCCAGGAATAAACAGGAACCTCTACTACATCGAATCCTCACCTGCGACGAGAAGTGGGTCCTTTATGATAATCGGAAGCGTTTTGCACAATGGTTAAGCAAGGTACGGCCTGCTGAACTGCATCCTAAGCCACCCCTACACACGAAGAAGATGATGCTCCTGGTCTGGTGGTCCACAGCCGAGATAATTCATCGGAGTTTCTTGGCAAGAGGCCAAACCATCACTGGAGAACGTTATTGTACTGAATTACACCATTTGCATCAGAAATTTCTGCAGAAACAAACAGCTTTGGTCAACAGGCATGGTGTTCTCCAGCTCCAGGACAACGTCCACCCTCATGTCGCGCGACTGCTGACTCTTAAGTGCCTTGGGCTATGCAGCACGGCCTCATCCTGCCTATTACCCGGACTTGTCTCTGACAGACTATCATCTGTTTCGTGGCCTGGATCACTTCCTGTCCGGGAAACGGTTCACGACAGACAGCGAGGCTCAACGTGCAGTTGATGACTTCTTCCGGTCGTAGCCACGAGACTTTTTTGTTCCGGGATCATAGCCTTGTCGGACAGATGGCAAATATTTGTTGATGCCGAGGTTGATTATTTTGCCTGGGTAAGTTGTCCTACTTTTCTGTTCTCACCGTCCACATGTGCTGGTCCTTTGCCGGACAATTCATTCGCACAGACCCAATATACACTGACAGAAAAAAAAATCCCAACACCACGAAAAAATAGTTGTAGAGGAATGAAATGGCGGCAATACATTTGTATAGCTAACATATTTAATCGAGTAAGGTTTCAAGATCACAGCTTTATGTAAGTGGGAGAACAGCCATTTTAAATGTGAAATGCTGGTACATTAATAACCGGTGTAACCGCCAGAATGTTGAATGGAAGCACGCAAACGTTCATGCATTGTGTCGTACAGGTGCTGGATGTCAGTTTGTGGGATGGAGTTCCATGCCTGTTGCACTTGGTCGGTCAATACAGGGACAGTTAATGCTGGTTGGGGTGACGCTGGAGTTGTCGTCCAATGATGTCCCATGCGTGCTTGATTGGTGAAAGATCTGGTGATCTAGCAGGCCACGGCAACATGTCGACACTCTGTAGAGCATGTTGGGTTACAACAGCGGTATGCGGGCGAGCGTTATCCTGTTGAAAAACACCCTCTGGAATGCTGTTCATGAATGGCAGCACAACAGGTTGAATCACCAGACTGACGTACAATGCAATTTCCTATGACAGCAGGACCACGAGAGTGCTCCTGCTGTCATAGGAAATTGCTCCCCAGACCATAACTCCAGGTGTAGGTCCAGTGTGTCTCGGCCGCAGACAGGTTGGTTGCAGGCGCTCACCTGGCTTCCTTCTAACCAACACACGGCCATCACTGGCACCCAGGCAGAACCGGCTTTCATCAGAAAACACAACAGATCTCCACTCCGTCCTCCAATGAGCTCTAGCTTGACACCACTGACGTCGCAAACGGCAGTGGTTTGGAGTAAGTGGAATGCACGCTACAGGGCGTTTGGCTCGGAGCTGTCCTTCAAGTAACCGATTTGTAACAGTTCGTTGTGTCACTGTGGTGGCAACTGCAGCTCGAATTGCTGCCGCAGACGTGATACGATGCGCCACGGCCATACGCCATACATGGCGGTTTCCCCTCTCAGTAGTGCCACGTGGCTGGCCGGAACCCGCTCTTCTTGAGGCAGTACCTTCCCTTGACCATCGCTGCCAACAATCATGCACAGTGGCTATATTCCTGCCAAGTCGTTCTGCAATATTGCGGAAAGAAAATCCACCTTCTCGTAGCCGTATTACACGATATCGTTCAAACTCCGTGAACTGTTGATAATGGCTTCTTCGTCTTCTTAAAGGCATTCTTGACTAACATCAACACACTACGTGGAATATCAACGATAACTAATGCTCACGAACGTTACAGCGCGTATTTCCAGCAAACCTGCTTTGCATGTTCCGAGGCGCTACTAGCGCCACACGTATGCGCCGAGTGCGAAATTTGCATAGACGTCATCTTACAGATGTACTCTCACCGCCTACCAACTGTCGTTTATCTAACACAACTCCTTCTTAGTGTTGGGATTTTTTTCCGTCAGTGTATTTGGGTGTGTAATACACCCACGTATACATGTCTATACATGCAAGCGAAAGAAAAGCACAGTAAATGAACAGTGCAGCGGGCAGCATGCAAACACTCGAAAGCTGCACTGTTGTGACTGAGGGATGAAACTTGTCATTGGGTGGCCAAACCTATTTTCGGCAGTGTTTCGGTGAGGGGGGGGTACCTCCCTTCTATGCACTAACTTTACCATTCGCACTACCAACAATGGCTCTGAATTTGGATTGCTAATTTTGTTGACATGAAAATTGATTTGCTATGCTACTTAGTATGGTTGCTAACTAGTCGTGTACCCCAGGTATTAGTTTTGTACACCCCACTTTGAGAACCACTGATGTAAGGAAATGTAAGGAATTACTTTATCGCCATTGATAGCAGACAGGCCTCTGAGCAGTGTTGGCAGATATGCCTTTATAAGCAGAGGAATTTTATCAGGGTATGACTTCTATGTGTTCTCTATGTCTCTTGGTAAAGCCTAATTATAAGCACCATTGCAAATATTTTTTGCAATTTATCTGCTTGAAAAAACAGCATTAATGTGGGATTTTTTTTTTTTTTTTTCAGGATTTGCTTTTTTCTTGTCAGTTCCATCGTGTGCAAAAAAATGTAAATAATCAAATGAATGAAAAATGTCAGCAAACTTCCATTTTAAATCTCAGTAAAATTGACTTATGTTTCTGCTATCATACGTGCATGAAACCATAAAAATTTCAGTACTGTGCTGATACTTCTTCCCTTTAATGGCATGCATGACTGTAAGCAATCATAAAATTCTGAGAAAAATGTACTAATATATATTAATATATATTAATGAAAAATGTATTAATATATATTAATGAAAAATGTACTAATATTAAATTCTTTTTTTTTAGTTATACTTGTTTAGTGGGGTTTGTGAGTGGGTAGGTGTGCCGACTCATTCATACAGATTGTTATTAATTCTCTCTGTACCATAAAACAGGATCAGAGCAAAATTAATTCAAATTTAATTTCAATTTAATTTTTCCTGGAAAATTTTCAGTGTCTTATTTCATTAATGGATCAGGTGGATGAACTGAAATTTTGCTGCCTTGTTGTGAATGTGTATTTTAATTATTGTTTAATAATAAGCTGTATACATTTACTGTTCTTATTATTTAACACATTTTCTTCCATAAACAGAGATTATGCAATCACCTTAGATTTTTTTTTTTTATTATTGGAAGCAGATCTTTGTTTCAGTTTGTTGAAGGTATTTTCCAGAACTGAAAACCTTGAGCTTGTGAGTCAAGTTGATCAGTTAATAATGTTTGAACAATATGAAGCCATATAAGCATTATCTGTTTTTTATTTCCCAAGTGCATAATATCTTTATAGTACATATATATTCTTTTTTTTTTTTTCTTTTAGTTTACTTGCTTTAGGTTTAGAGCAGTTTTCTTCTTTTTCACCATGTGCAAATAGGGATTCCTTAATCTCTTCCTTCCTCATACCTACAAAAACTGCAGAACAAATTAGAACACGCTACAGAAGAATGCGCTCTTCAAGAGGGAAGCCGGGCAATCCAATTCTGGTAAGCTTTCGACAAACTTTGAAAATTAAGTTTGAGTGCAAATTGGATGTCTGCTGTGTCTGTGTTCTGCGAGTCCTTTATTTAGAAAGTTTTCATAATCAGAAATGTTTGCTTAGTTTCAAATGGTCCTGTACTAGCATTTATATTTATTTTGGTCATTCACAATTATCTTGCCAAGATCTCTCTCTTCCAACTGCTGTCATAATGCTTTTTTTTTTAATTTTTGATTTCCATTTCTGAAATATATGTTGAATATAATGGTTTTTTTATGCATAAATGTAATTGTATGTTCCTTTTTCCATCTACCCAATTTTTTTCAAGTGGTTTTTATTAGCCATCTCTGCGCAATTATTTTTCCATTGATAATTATTTTAATTTTGATAGTCTTAACTGCTTGTTAGACTTACTATAAGATTTGCCAAAGGAACATATATCTCAATTCAAGGCTGTCTTTTTTTCTGAGGAAATTTAATCTTCCAACAATTCTTTTTGGAAAAAATTATCAGTCGTTTTAGAAGTACTTGTAGAAACAGGAAACAAATTTCCCCTTTTTAATTTATTTTTGGTTGTGTGAATTTTTACAACTTTGGAGTGTACAAGCTTGTAACATACAAGCAAGTACTTGAGATGGGTTCCCATTTCAACTCAGGCAGGGTCGTACCATCATGGTCTCAGATTTCTCTAAAAAAATTAAGGGGTGTTCCTTGACTAAAATAAGGAGACCTATATTTTTTCTTTCGGCAAGAAAAAATTTTCCCTTCGAGATAGAGGGTTTCAAATCTTGCACCGTCAAACAAGCTCTCTAGAAAACGGTTATTTTTCCTAACTTCAGCGAGTCATTGCAGCGGAGTTAAAAAAGATATCGTGTTCTGTATTTTTTTTTACATTGTGTGTATAACATATAATAATATATGGTGCTAATATTTGCTACACATCGTATGATTAAAATTTTAAAAAATCGTAAACTTTGTGATTTTTAAAAAAAAATGAATTTTTAAGTTTTTTTAAACAGGTTTGGATGGAGTTTTTTCTATATTCGTGTTTTTTGTTAAAGACATACAAATGTGCACTTTATTTGTAATTTTTTGTGTGTCTGTGAAACTGCTAGTTTCCGCGTTTCGGCAGCGTTAAAAACAACCGATTTTGAAAAATCTCTAACTTTGTCAACGATTTTCTCAAAAAGGCCATTTTTTAAAATTCTGAAAATTAAATCATTGTTTTATTATCAACAGGAGAATATCTGTGTAAATTTTCACGGACCTAAAAACGGCCGTTTCCGAGTTAGACGCGTTTGAATTCGGTTTGAAAGCCTACGATTTCCCGTGTTCTAAAGGTGCCATTTTGGAAAAATCTCAGGCGCAAAGTACGTATTCTCTTACCGGAATCAAAGCGTTAGATATTCTTTGCCGGAATGATGGAATGAGAGCATTGGATCAGCTGACCCTGGTTGGATACGTCCACCGCGCCATTCCCCGAGTGATGACATGCCTAAAAAACTGTCGGATGGGGGAGGGGGTAGGATAACAAATTAAGAAAATTCTTGCTGCTCCACTAACAAAGTTGGGTTGCGAAAGACAGCAGATGTTTGTTTGCGTATATACTTAAACATCGCATAAGAAAAACTATGAAAGAGGCACGCATACTGTAAAGTTAATTTTCGATGGCTAAACACCCTCGAGTTTTTCTGGGAGTTGCTAATTGTAGGCTTCTGTCAGAAGAGCAGTAGCTGTTTTGTTATAGTTGCTAAAATTAACTTGTCAGTTTTCCGTAATAGTAAAATATTCGCTCAGAAGAGTTTTGTCTTCTTCGAACGGAAGGGGGGGGTATAATACTCTTGACCTCGCGGCTCGGTTTATAGCGCCGGTCCCTACCCAAACTCTGCATACCTTCTCTCCAAAACGTAATGGCAATTGTCTAATCTACTAAATAAATAACAATTAACACATACGCGTGCATGCTTATTCATAAAATGTAAGTTGGGTATATTTCCTGTTCAATAAGCTGATTTTACAAGTAGAATACATATAAAACTTATGCGCTTATAATGGTGTAAAGATTTTTATCTATTTAAAACACATTCAAAGATCTCAATTTTTTTAAAGAAGTGGGGGGAGGAATTGTGTTCGTAGTGATTTCCACCTGGGCCACGATAAACCATGCACTGCCCATGTCTGCTGTTCCCTTAGAAGATAATGCTGGATCAATGGGAGACCTTCGGAGTTGTTTTTTTTTTTTTTTAAGAAGTCGGAGCTCGAGGTCAAGGGGCCCCATACAAAACTTCCATAAAATCTACAGTTATCAATTTAGAACCACCAAATTTGGAATACCATAGCATGGTACCCTAACCTAGACCGCAGGTTGTTTTTGGAAGGGGTCGGAGCCCTGGGTCAAAGGGCCCCCACACAAAATTTCCGTAAAAATATACTTGCATACTATAGCGCCCTAACTGAGACCGTAGATGGTTTTTGGAAGGGGGCAGAGCCCTGGGTGGGTCGGAGCCCGGGGGTCAAAGGGCCTCACGCAAAATTTCCGTAAAATCTAGTTTTCAATTTAGAACCATCAAATTTGGTATACTTTTTCTTGGCACCCTAACTTTGACTAGACGGTTTTGGGAAGGGGTCGGAGCCCGGGGTCAAGGGGGGGGGGACATACAAAATTTTCGTAAAATCTACAGAACTGTAGATTTTACGAAAAAAAAAAAAATTTTCTACAGTTCTGTAGATTTTACGAAAATTTGTATGCCACCCCCCCTTGACCCCGGGCTCCGACCCCTTCCCAAAACCGTCTACAGTCTAAGTTAGGGTACCATGAGATAGTATATACCAAGTTTGGTGGTTCTAAATTGAAAACTGTAAATTTGTTTAGCAGACATACAAACAAACATTCAATTCTATATATATAGATTTGTTATTTTTTTTCCAAGACCGTTTTTTAGGCATGTTATCGTTCAGGGTAGGGTGAGGTGGACGGATCCAACTCTCTCATTCGGGTAAAAGAATACGCACTTTGCGCCTGAGATTTTTCCAAAATGGCGCCTTTAGAACACGAAGAAATTGTAGGCTTTCAAACCAAATTCCAATGCGTCTAATTCGGAAAGGGGCGTTTTTAGGTCCGTGAAAATTTACACAGATATTCTCCTGTTGATAAATAAAACAGGGATTTATTTTTCAGAATTTTAAAAGAGGCTTTTTTGAGAAAATCGTTGGCAAAGTTGGAGATTTTTCAAAATCGGCTGTTTTTAACGCTGCGGAAACTAGCAGTTTCACAGACACATATAAAATTGCAAATAAAGTGCACATTTGTATGTCTTTAACAAAAAAACGAGTATAGAAAAAAAAACGAATGTTAAAAAAAATCTTAAAAATTTCAATTTTTTTTTAAATCACAAAGTTACGATTTTTTTTAATTTTAATCATACGATGTGTAAAAAATATTAGCATCAAATATTATTATTATACGTTATGCACACAATGTAATAAAAAATACCAGAACAAAATATCTTTTTTAATTCTACTGCAATGACTCGCTGAAGTTAGGAAAAGTAACCGTTTTTTAGAGAGCTTGTTTGACGGTGGAAGATTTGAAACCCTCTGTCTCGAAGGGGAAAAAAATTTTGCCTAAAGAAAAAATATAGGTCTCCTTATTTTAATCAAGGAACACACCCCCTTAATTAATTTTTTTAGAGAAATCTGAGACCGTGATGGTACGACCCTGCCAGAGTTGAAATGGAATCCCTCTCTTGTTACCAGCCAACTAAGTTGAAACATTTTTGAAAGCTACCTAGGTTTGAGACTCCTCACCACCACGTGAAGGGGGGGGAGTCAAAACTCCGAAGGTCTCTCATCAATCCAGCATTATCTTCTAAGGGAACAGAAGACACGGGCAGTGCATGGTTTATCGTGGCCCAGGTGGAAATCACTATTCTCCCCCCCCCTTTAAAAAAATTGAAATCTTTGAATATGTTTTAAATAGATAAAAATCTTTATACCATTATAAGCGCGTAAGTTGTATATGTATTCTACTTGTAAAATCAGCTTATTAAACAGGAAATAGTAGCCTACAATTAGCAACTCCCAGAAAAACTCTAGGGTGTTTAGCCATCGAAAATTAACTTACAGTATGTGTGCCTGCACTCTTTTTTTCTTAAAATTATTTCACAACAGCTTTCTACTCTTTCATAGTTTTTTTCTTATGCGATGTTAAGTATATCAACTTTGTTAGTGGAGCAGCAAGAATTTTCAAGTATATCAACTTTGTTAGTGGAGCAGCAAGAATTTTCTTTATTTATTTGTTAACCCCCCCCCCCCCCCCGACAGTTTTTTTAGGCATGTCATCACTCGGGGAAGGGTGCGGTGGACGTATCCAACCAGTGCCAGCTGATCCAATGCTCTCATTAAATCATTCGGGCAAAGAATATCTAACGCTTTGACTCTGGTAAGAGAATACGTACTTTGCGCCTGAGATTTTTCCAAAATGGCGCCTTTAGAACACGGGAAATCGTAGGCTTTCAAACCAAATTCAAACGCGTCCTAACTCGGAAACGGCCGTTTTTAGGTCCGTGAAAATTTACACAGGTATTCTCTTGTTGATAATAAAACAATGATTTAATTTTCAGAATTTTAAAAAATGGCCTTTTGGAGAAAATTGTTTGCAAAGTTAGAGATTTTTCAAAATCGGCTGTTTTTAACGCTGCCGAAACGCAGAAACTAGCAGTTTCACAGACACACAAAAAATTACAAATAAAGTGCACATTTTTATGTTTTTAACGGAAAAAACAAATATAGAAAAAACCTGTTTAAAAAAACTATATCCAAACCTGTTTAAAAAAAACTTAAAAAATTAAATTTTTTTAAAAAATCACAAAGTTTACGATTTTTTTTCATTTTAATCATACGATGTGTAGCAAATATTAGCACCATATATTATTATATGTTATACACACAATGTAAAAAAAAATACAAGAACACAATATCTTTTTTAACTCCGCTGCAATGATTTGCTGAAGTTAGGAAAAATAACCGTTTTCTAGAGAGCTTGTTTGACGGTGCAAGATTTGAAACCCTCTATCTCGAAGGGAAAATTTTTTTCTTGCCGAAAGAAAAATATAGGTCTCCTTATTTTAGTCAAGGAACACCCCTTAATTTTTTTAGAGAAATCTGAGACCATGATCGTACGACCCTGCCTGAGTTGAAATGGAACCCATCTTAAGTAAGATTTCAGAAAACTGTGGTGAAGGAAACCCACAGTCTGTTATGTATCTTTATAAGTACCTGCAGATTGTTCTTTATCAGAGCTTCTACACAGGCATAACATTTTCTTCTATTGACTGTTGAAGCCAGTCTTGTGCTCTTCATCTTTCAGGACTTTTTTTCCTCAGTAAAATTCTCCAAACTACTTGGAGACAGTTGTGTGAGATGGTGAGGACTCTGGAAAAGCTCTTTGCAGTCTTGTATGACCACTCCTATTGGATCAGTTTGCACCTAAAATTGTAAAAAGCCATAGGGTGAAAATGCTCATGCATAATCTCTATGGTTATGTTATGCAATAACAATGTGTAGATCAACTGAATCTTCCATGCCATCTGTTGGTCTTGTCTGTAAATAAAAAGTGCTTTCAGATGATGAAGGAAAATTAATAATATCTGTCATAGCACTGCTTGAATGTGAAACATTTAAGTTGCCCACATATTGGGTTTGTACATTACATGACCACTTCATTAAGGCCATACAATTTGTGGGCAGTGTGTGAATATTGCCAACCTGAGAAATCAACGTGCCATCTGAGAGATTTCAGAAATCCAATTCCATTTCCAAAAACTAGGAAAGGGTCTCATTGGCTTCTAAAGGAAAAGAGCAGAGATACACATATAGCAGATTCTATGACAGCTGTTTTTGCTGCATGTATGAAGACTATTCAAGGCTTTCATGAGTGGAAGATAGTTAAAAGGTTTCATCCCCTCATTTGAAAGATCTTAATTTCTAGTTATCACGGCAATGTGGAACATTATTGCTGTTCATACTCGTGTATGGGCCGCCCCGGTGGTGCAGTGGTCTGAGCGATGGCTTCTGATCATTTGCCCGAAAGGGGTCCGGGTTCGAATCCCGGTGAGGCATGGATGTTGTGTTTGTGTTACGGCACTGGCTCTCTCCCTTCCCTGGAACAAATTGCCCTAAATTAGGGACGGGTGACTGCTTATAGCCCATTGAGTTGCTCATGGTGGTCGTTAAACCTCCAATCAAAAGAAGAAAAAAATACTCGTGTATGAGTTCCAAGTTTTTAAATGATTTTTTTTTTTTTTTAAGTTCAGGATTCATCTTTTACATGAGTCAGTTAAAAACATAAATAATGGATCATTCTTTAACCCAGCATACGATTTCCAGTACTATGGGGATAGTTTTTGCTAATATGATATGCAAAACCTGATCCTGTTTCAAAGTGAGGCTACGTAATTTTTTGTTTCAAAAAAGGAAGCAGTCCCCCTCATTACTTCTCTTGTGGATTTTTAAGCATATCACCCCACCTATAGAAAGGGGTGCGCTGAATGAATTGTCGACTTTCCATGTTTTCACAGAAAGCGTGAACATCTCTTCTTGTGACTGCCCACAGTGTTGTTGTTATGGTAGTGCAAAATTGTGATCTTTTAAAAAATGCTGCATAAGTAATGCTGTGGAATGAATGGTACAGAAGATCATGTATTTTTTTATTCAGATGAAGAAAATGGCCACGAGAACTTTGGCGATGCTTATGTTGATGGCACAACTGTGATGGAAATGGGCTTACAAAGAATTATGTGGAAGTTTTGATAATGACTTGGATTTTGAAAGTTTATGAAGAGGATAATTTTAGAAATTTGTGTAACTTTATTTCAATAAATATTGTTTTTCAAACTCTTGAAATCTAGGGTGGGATTATGTGTGGGTCCGTTTTTCTACCAATTTTTAGCTATTAAACTAAGACCTTGGCTTATATGCGAGTATGTACAGTACATGCTGATTTGTCTTATAGCCACATTTTTTTTTTTTTTTCAAAAATCCTTGATTTTGTGTGCAACTATTTTGTAAAAATTGCTGTTTTCATTTGTTCTTCATATTTGATTTCTTGATTTTAAAATGTTTGATTATAGTTACTGAAATGCATTATACAGGGATCGCATTCCTCCTAAAATTCCTAATATTTTGTGACCCTCCTTAAATTCCTAAAATTAGACCTAAAATTTGCTATTCATCCTAAAATTTTCGTAAGCTTTTTTTTATTAAAAACACAACCGTTATTAACGCCAATAAATTTACCATTACGGTAAGGTAAAAAGACCTGTTATTGTAGAAACACAGCCTATATGCTGTGCTGCTGAAGGGAGGAAAAAATGACGCCATCGAGATGCACTTGCTTCGGGGCGGACGTTCCATTTTTTGCCTTCGAACAGTTTTCGAGAGTAACAAGAGATCTAAGGGAAAAGGGGAGGGGTCATTTTCACCCCTTGTTTGCGCTTTGCACACGAACTCCGTGGCACGCAGAAGATCGTACTTTATTTTTGTACATGCCTTGTGGAACCTCCTCTTTCTGCTGATGTTTTGTTATTGTAAACCGCAGGTGGGTGGAAGCAAAGAGGAAACATGTGGTCTCCTTCCGTAACCTCCGGTAATGACGATGGGATGGTAGCTGAGTATTATCTTGGCAGGCAGTAGAGCACGTGATCATTGACCTTCGATCATGCGTCGGCGACAGCGACCTTCGATGCGCAATATATCTCGGCTCCGACTCGCTTTGACTGAATTTGCGTGAGATGCGTATGATAGTTTCTGGTTTTACGTCTTTTATGGTGTTCTCTGTGCTGTGTGCAGGTTCAGTTCTCTAGTGGTGACCTGCTTTTTTTTTTTTTTTCATATCTTCTGACATCCTCGCAGCCAAATTTCGGGAAGTTGTCTGGTTTTGCAATATTGGAACGTGTTTTTGTACTTCCCTTTCATTTTCTGGTTAGTAATACAAGTGTTTAAGATGCCTAAATCCAAAACGAAATTTCAAGATGCGTGGCTCGCCAAAGAATTGGACGGAGTGAAGTTGAAAGAATGGTGTTCTGCAACTGAAACAATATTTTCGGCTAAGTGTATATTGTGTTCAGAAATTTTCAACATTTCTAATAGTGGCTTTTCACAAGTAAAAGCGCATCATAAAGGAAAAAAACATTTGCAGAAATTTCAAAGTAAATTTCAAAATAAGTCCATCCTGAAAGCCTTTGGAGGACGGGATCTTCAGCCCAAAACAAATATTAGTGAAGTACTGAGTCATGATTTACAGTTGGCTAAAGCCGAAGCATTATGGGCCATGAAAGTTGCTAAGGACAATATGTCTTTTGTTTCATGCACTGAAACAGTTGAACTTTTCAAAGAAATGTTTCCTGATTCTGCTATTGCAGCCAAAATGCAACTTAAAGAAAAAAAGTTGCTTATGTGATATCACATGGATTGTCAAAATATTTTGAAGAGGATTTGAAAAAAGACATTGCATCTAGTAGCCCAGGAAAGGTTACTATAGCATTTGATGAAACTACAAATACACAAGTGAAACGGCAGTTGGATGTGTATCTCAGGTACTGGTCTTCAGAAATAAATTCAGTTTCTTGCCGATACCTAACAAGCGTTTTTCTGGGTCATGCAACAGCAGATATTTTGCTAAAAGAAATTCTTGATGTGTTATCATCCTTCAATATTTCGTTGAACAGAATTATTTGTGTATCCATGGACAGCCCAAATGTAAATAAGTGCTTTTTACGCAAATTCAATGAAGTTGTAAAACAAGAAACAGGCCAGAAATCTTTGGAACTAGGTTTTTGCAACCTGCATGTTGTTAGTAATGCATTTAAAATTTTTTTGACAAGCTTAAATATAGATTTTGACGAATTTGCTACTGATATGCATTACTTTTTAAAGAGTAGTGCTGCAAGACGAGAGGATTATAAATCTGTCGAGGATATAACATTGGTCACTGCCAAATTTCTTTTGCGTCATGTCAGCAACAGATGGTTAACCGTTGGTTCTGTAGCCCAGAGGCTCTTGGATCAATGGCTAAATATTACAGAATATTTTTTAAACTTCTTGCCATCTCAAAAAATATTTGAAAAACAACTGCGCAATTCGGCAAGGTATAAAAGAATTCACTGTTTCCTGAAAAATGAGCTTACTCCTTGCTATTTAGCATTAATTTCATTTTCACACCAAAATTTTGAAAAGTTTTCATTATGTTATCAGAGTGAAGAACCAAAAATACACCAGTTATATTCTGATTTAAATACTTTAATGAGGAATGTTATGGCTCAGTTTATCCAAGATGATGTTATAGCAGGGAAATTTGGAGAAGACCTAAAGAATGTAGATTTTGAAAACAAAAATTCATGGAAAAAACTAGGGGAGTTAGAAGTTGGTATGAAGACAAAAATCTCCTCAGGAATGTTCAGGAGACCAGGCAGAAATTATTTCTCTTAGATGTAAGATCATCACTAATTGCAACCACAAAATATTTAAAGTCAAATTTTCCATTCTGCAATCAAAAGCTAAGAGACATAGAAGTTTTAAAGGTAAAAGAACCAAAGAAAGAGTCAACTCAACTTTCAGTCACTGAAGGACTTTCGGAAATAACCAGAATTTCAAGTGTTTTGCATCTTTCTGAGGAACAAATTGATAGAGTAAGAGAAGAGTGGAAACTTTTAAATTGCGATAAGCCAACTCTAGATGAACTAGTGAAATTTTCAGAGGAAGGGCATATTCCAGTGCGGATTGATCATTACTGGCGTAATATATTTAGTATTAAAGACTCTAGCGGAAAAGAAAAATACTCAAATCTTGCTAAACTCATAAAGTCAATTTTAGTTTTACCTCATGGTAATGCTGATGCAGAAAGGGGATTTTCGGTTAACACTGCTCTGTTAAGGAAGGACAAGGCTAACTTAAAAGACTCAACTATAACATCATTAAGAATAGTTAAAGGGGCCATTAAACACTATGGACGTGTAAGTAAAGTTCCCATAACAAGAAATTTGTTAAATAGTGTTTGTGATTCACATAAATTTTATAAAGAGTATGTTGATAAGCTGAAGGAAGAAGAATCAAAAAAGGTAAAAGAAAGGAAGCAGAAAGAGAGGGAAAATAAGGAAAAGCAGCTAGAGAAAAAAGAAAAGCTGAGTTTGATGACAAAATAAAAGAAAATGATGCAGAAATAAATAGACTTAAAAACGATAAAGAAGCCTCCCTAGCAATAATTCAAGAGGGAACAGAAAGAATGAGAAAAGCTGTAGAAAAACAAAATACTGTTGAAATAGCAGTTGCCTCTAACTTGATCATACAAGGTTCAGCTGAAATAAAGAAAACTGAAAGTAAATTAGTTGTGGTAGAAGCAGAAAAAGATAGGCTAATCAGGAAAAGGTTAAAACAATAATATGAAAAAAGTAATTCAGTGAACAATTGTACATAGTTCTTGGTTTTCAATTACCTTTTTAGGATATTATAATTTAATGTGAAACCTGAAAACTTTACTGTGAAAATCGTGAATTGCTTCTGGTTCAACAGCATATTAATGTTCAAAGTGAAACTTGAATGTGGTAAATATACTTGAATATGATAATAACACGTGAAAAGATAAGAACTGAACATTAGAAGTAAATCATACTTAAACTTTAGACATTAGACGTTATGCAAAAAATTTGGGTGTTAACTTCGACCATATATACTAATGGACTGCACATTGGCAATAGCTGCATCAAAGCCGCCATGGCTCAAACATTGGGCACGTCATCATCAGACTCCAAATTTCGTGTAAAAATGCTGTTATGATTACTAATTTACGCTGCAGAACTTCAGTGTTTTCGGTGTATTATGTGAATGCGCCTCATATATAATGAAAACTCTTCAGGTAAGTTTACTTATGAGCTATATACATGCATGATCGGGTTGTTTACATTTTGTGATTTATAATGTGATGAACATTTGCGAAGAATTTGGAACATGCATTACATTTTTTTTTTCTTAAGTTACTATATTTTTATATCAATAGCTGCAAGTTTCTGGTTAAGTAATTGAACTTTATTGACTTAGGTATTTAATTCGTTTCTTACCCATGAAAAATCATAGAACTTTCTTTACTATATCGCTCAGAGCAACCATAAGCACAGCAGGTGTAACCCATCTTTTTGACTGTTATCATGTGATTTTATGTTGGAGCCAGAAATTTTGATGTCATGCGCAGTCTATCAGTATATATGGTTGAAGGGTGTGAAGCAAACTCTTTACAATGTATACAAAGTTGTTTTACTAGATGTATACAAATATACATCTAGTTTTTATTGAAATACACTCCTAAAATTTTCCTAAAATTTTTCTAAAAATTCCTAAAATTCCTACCTAAAATTTTCCAGAAGTATGCTATGATCCCTGATTATATAAAAATTATTAATTTAGAATTTTTAGGATGCATAAAACCACAGTTGTTTCTACTCTTAGTAATAAAATATTCATTCGTATTTGTTTACATTTTCATATTTCAGTTATTATAATGGTTTTCTTTCTAGCATTATTTTTTATATAAACAAGCCCCACCTTTCCCAAGAAGTGTACAATCGTTTGATCCAAGTGAAGTGAAATGTATGTTTGAAGTCTCTCATGATCTACTTCCATTATGGCTGGTAAGAAAGTGAATTTTGAGTTTTTGTTAATCGTTGTGTAATAACATGGTGAAATTTGGGCATTGGCACATGAGTATTAAAACTTGAAAACATGCTTAAGTTACTTAAAAAGTTTTAATTTAAGGAAGCTTTCAACTGATAATTTCTGTCTTCATCAGCCGTGTCACAGGTAAAAGATGATGATGGTGGTGGTTGCCAGATCCGTAAAGTTGTATGCATTATTCCTTTTTTGAAATAGATTTCCATATTAATGGAATGGTAAAAGGGGAACCAGAATTTCAGTTCTTGAGGCTGCAATTGTGATTCTCCTTTTACCATTCCATTAATATGGAAATCAATTTTAAAAAACGAAATAATGTATACAACATTTGGCAACCACTACCATCATCATCATCCATCCATCACAAGACTGATGAAGACTGAAGTTACCAGTCAAAACCTTTAATAAGTTAAACTTTTTACGTGACTTAAGCACATTTTAATACTCTTTGTGTAATATATATTGGAAGACAGTGATTGGATTATACATATTGCAGAGAAGAAATGTAATGTGAAAATGTAACTTACATTTTATATTATTCACAAGAGCAACATTTGGTAGAAAAGCAGTGCAAGAATTTTAAAAACTTAAACAGACACGACAACATGCCTAAGCAGTCATGAAAGATATTGAGTAAAAAATTAAATTATATACCTTTTAATTCTGCTTCTTGATTCGTATGCATTTCTTGGGTGTTTATCCACCCCGAATTGCACTCATTCAGCCTTATGATGTACACCACTCCCTGTTTCACCAAATCCTTCCCGATTTTCATGTTGTTATTTCTATATAAATTAAATAATTCCTATTGCAAATTCTTTCATATTTTTAAATTACACTCATAATCCTAAACACGCATAAGTCAATATTTCTACCTATGTCTACATGTCCACAAGGTATATACACTGAGTGGCCACTTTATTATGACCGCCTGACAGTTTTAAGCAAATGAGCTAGGGTGAGGCTAGTATAAAAAGGGAAAGCTTAGTGCTTGCGACAGTAGTAGAAGGGATTTTTGGGTGACGAGATGGGTAAAAAATGCCATTTGACGGACTTTCAACGTGGGATGATTGTAGGTGCTCGGAGCCATGGAGCGAGTATCACCGAAACCGCCGCATTCGTGAAATGTTCCAGAGCAGCTGTTGTTAAAGTGTTTAAAGACTGGACTGTCAGCCAAAAAAACTGGGTCTCTACGTGCAATGTGTGGTCGTCATCGACTAGTGACTGCTCGGGCAGAACAGAAAGTGTCCAAACTGGTAACAGACAACAGAAGAGCAACAGTGCAGCAAATTATAGACCATATTAATCAAGGATCCCCCTCAAATGATCTCTGCACGCACTGTTCACCGTGCACTGCATCGGATGGGATATGGCAGCCGAAGGCCTGTTCGTACACCTTTGCTGTCTGCAGTTAACAAGAGAAAGCATCTCCAGTTCGCACACGAGCACAAGGATTGGACAGTCGATAATTGGAAACAAATTATGTGGTCCGATGAATCACGTTTTCAGTTGCACCATGCCGATAGCCGAGTGAGAATTTGGCGGAAACAGCACGAAAGCATGGACGCCAAATGCATTGATACAACCCTTCAAGCTGGTGGAGGCAATGTTTATGGTTTGGGGAATGTTTTCTTGGCATGCTTTTTCTATGGTTCAGACAGATAGTTTGAATCCTGATTGTTACATGGCATTGTTTTATTTTTTACTGAGGCTACCCAGATTCTGAAAAACATAATTCCTTCTCATTTCTGGCTATATTAATAATTTTCATATCTTCAAATTTTGGATATTTTTTATTTTTAATGCAATATTAGATTCGATTTTTTGCCAGTTTTTTACATGTTGATTTAATTGTATTTTAATCTGTTCTAGTACTACTTATAAGGTCTGTCCAGAAAGTAATGAGACTCATTCAATAACAGACGTTTAATTAAAGTTATACCTACATAACATTAAAATCCCTCAAAATAACATCCTTGAACATCAATACACCGCTGCCAGCGGTTCTGCCACGCCGCATAGCTTGTCTGGAAGTTGGGAACAGGGATCGCTTTCAAAGCACTCGTCGCGGCAGTTTGCACGTTTGTAACAGTCCCAAAATGGTGTTCTTTCAGGCTAGATTTGAGTCGGGGAAACAAAAAGAAGTCAGCCGGGGCCAAGTCCAGGCTGTATGGGGGGGGGCAGCATTGCCACTTTGTGTTTCGCCAGAAACTCTCTCACTCTCAGCGACGCATTATTGTGATGAAGAACCCAAGTGGTGGTGATCTCCGGGCGAATGCGCGCAACTCTGTTCTTCAGCCGTTGAAGCACTGCCATGTATCTCTGCTTGTAAATGTACGATTTAAGACATTCTTTCAGCACCAGATGCCATTTGCCTTGTGGAACACTTTAGATTAGTATTTGAGGAGTTTTATAGTTTGACCATTATACCACTAAGTGGTGTTTGTGTACTTCTGCTTGCAGCTGTATCTCTGCTTCTAAAAATCCTATTGAGAAATTTCTTATTTTTTACTGTATGCCATTCTCCACAATAGAGATGTGGTGCATTATCCTCTTTAAACAATGCACAGAATTCCTGCTAGGGTGCATAAAGGTCAGTACCTTTTTCTCACTGTCTCGTCTTCCGGGAGCCATATTTTAAAAGTTCTTTATCGTTGGCACATTTTTTCCGTGAATATTTTTTTACTTTCCTAATAGGCGTAGAGTTATATCAGGTTTCTTTCTTTATTTCTCTCTTTTAACTGTTCGATTTGTAAATCTGTCTCCGATACCTTCCTTCTGCTGTGAGAAACATTTTATGCACAGTTTGTTAATTTTCATTACGTACATTTTAGCTGGTGGTGGAAGTAAGTAGTTGTTTCTATTTCTGGATGTTTTATCAATTGTAGAAATCTGATTGATATTTTTCTAACCAGTTGCATTGGCTTTGAATAACTTTGATAAATTTATTTCGCATCGGAAAAGATTTAAGACGTGCTCATTACAACCCAAAGTTCGGTGTCATCTTTCTTGTTTTCTTTTTTGTTCACGTTTTAGCAAAACAGTATGAAGAGATGTATTGGCATTTAAAATTACATTTGTATAATTTACTGAATATCAGTCAGTGCACTTCCACTCTTTTGGAGAATTATTTCATTTTTTTCAACATTTTCAAAATATTTAATCAGGCCTAGGCTAGGTAGAAAGAAAAAAAAAGCTTAACTGCAGATTTCGGTACTTTTCGATAGAATTGCGCCATAAAAATGGTATAAATGCATTGCACGTTGAGTAGACAGACACAAAAATATTACACTTTCAAAATTTTTAGTCAGGCCTAGGCTAGGCACAAAAAAAGAAAAGGGCTGATTGCAGATTTGGATACTTTCCGACGGAATTTCACCATGAAAATAGTTATTAATGCACTGCATGTTGAGTACACAGACACAAAAATATCACACTTTCAAAAATTTTAATAGACCTAGGCTAGCTACGCCCGGAAAAAAAAAAAGGGGGGATAAATAAAAATAAAGGCATAACCATAGGTTTGGGTACTTCCTGATGAAACTTCACCCGAAAAATCCGTACAAATGTACTAAGCGTAAAGTAGATGGACAAAATGACATTATATTCAAAATAAAATAATCAAGCCACATATTCAACATATATTCAAAATAATAAAACTAAATGCTGCATCAAAATGTAAAGAAGCACTAAGAAAACAGAAAAGTCAGCAAGCAGAGAAAGAAAAGGAAATCAGATGTGCTGTGGGAAGAATTAAAAAACTGAAAGAAAAAGGTATTGGAACAGGCTGAAGAAGCTAATGCAATAGAAACAGAAATTAAAGCAACATACATGTACACATACAAACAAACTGCAGAGTTAAAGTTATGTCATACATTGCCTTTGGATTGTTAAAGCTCTTCATTAGTGCCCTGGGGGCTAAATGTTATCCATTGTGGAAATGTTTGATTTAGATAACTTTTTATTTATTTATTTTTTGTATGCACAGTAATACTGAGCCTTACATGTCTACTTAATTCATGGTCGCTATAACATATGTACAACATTTTTACTTGTTCCCGACATAACTTATTGACATCACGCTGAAAATTTCCACCAATTGGAAGCTGCATGCTTTGAAGTCTAGAAATCTTTATTTATGGTACACTTATTTCTGGCTTCTCTGATTAGAGGAGGAGGAATTTGCATTGGTATTGCTTTTTTATTGATTTACTAAGGACATTCTTGTAAAAATGTCTTTCAATAAAAGAAAAAGTGATGCTGAAAGTGAAATATTGGTAAAATGCCACAGAAATCCATAAAATTACAAGAAAAAGTGGACATAATAAATATGAGGCTGGTGAGTTAATAACTGAACTTTCTAACTCTATGAAATTGTCCTAGCCACACCACATATTCAACAGACCATACTCTTATGTAACTTTTTTTTTCTTTTGCTGTGTAACAAACACACCTTAAGTTCAACCTATGGAACAAGGAGCTTTATAACGTATTTCCTATACTCGCTTAAGATACTTTTGTGTAATGTGCAGGTTTCCCGGTTGCAAGTAGGTATTTTGAGTTTTTCACTAAATGCAAGCGTATTGGTAAAAAAATTGCTATTTATTTTAACTTTTTAAAAATTATTTTATATACTCAATTTGCCCTTTTCATTTGTTAATTACATAATCAGATTTTATATTTAATTAATTAAAATGGCCAGACTTCTACACTGTTGACAGAAAGAATAGTCGAGAAAACTTAGCTTTAGGGTCAAGAAATTGAGTCTCCTGAAAATGGTAGACACCCTGTATCAGTTATGCCTTCTTTTTTTTTTTTTTTTTTGCTTATGATGTCAAGTCCATTGTGGTCAGTGATCTTGTCTGTGATGATCTGTTTGTTCTAGTACATGATGAAATTCTGATTTTTGAGAATAGGTTCTTGTCAGTGTTTGTAGTAAGGTGGAGAATAGCCTCAGATAAAGCCATATTTAACACCAAGCTCTTAATGCACAATCTTGGCTACCTGGCCATGTTTGTTAAGGTATTGTTTTGAACAATACAAAAGAGCAGCCAGCTAAAAAGTGTTCTATGGCTTCATTCACTCTTCCACATATTCTACAGGTGCCATCATCTGCAACTTTCATTATGTGTTTCTTGTAGTTCTGGGTGGTGATAATGCGATCTTGAATCCTAGTGAAGAATCCCTTGGTTTCTGGATAAGCTGCTGAATTTTTATTGATTTTGGTTTATTAACCCTAATTTTATTATGTCTATATGAATTATTTTTGTCAGAATCTGTACTGAGGAGATACAGTAACACAGTTTTCTCAGTTATACACAGTGCATTTGATCTTCTTATGTCTTTTATGGTGGAAGAACATAGGCAAAAGAGTGAGAAGGGTGTCACCTTACCTCTTCCCTTTCAACAGGTGCAGGCAGTCTGCAAAGTATGCTTGCTTGTAATGGGAGGGGGGGTCGTCACTAAGCCAGGCAAAATGTAATAGTGTCATCCTGGGTTGTGTAATGGATAGCACGCACAAACGGAAATCAGTAGATGCGGGTTTGATTTCTGCTCCAGAGCGATGAGATTTCCAAGTTTTCTGATATGATTGCTGTGTTAATTATGGTGGAGTCTGAAAAGAAGCCATAACTATGCATGTATTTTATAAACTATCACTAACCTACAACGTATGTTGGAAATGTGTGCATGACGTCCCGCCAGTGAATCGTTCAAAGATATATATTTATGGCGGATACCCACTGTAGATGCATACAAAACTTTTTTTGTTCCCCTCTAAAAAACATAGAAGTTACTGCTTTAGCACAGGAGAACAATGCACTTTTCTGGGTGCTGCACATAAAACCCACATGTAACGTCCCACTCGTGGGTCGTTACGCAGCAAACGTGTTAACCGATGATGACAAAATTCCAAAATTTGATATTTCTAAGTTTTGATTTGCTTTAAAAAAAAATAGCTGATTTGGTTGAAATTCAACAACAGTATCCTTTATATAATTTGACACAGTTGTTTGTTTCCTCTAGGGTAGGCAGTGTAAAAAAAAATCGAACGAAATGGATTTTAACCATAAGATACACCTGAATCGCCAGTTTTACTGTTTAGTACGTTCCATTATCACATCAGAAAACATGAAAAAAATATTTCATGTAAAATGGGATAATTACTGGGAATCTGACATTAGTGAGGGTTTTTGGATGTCATACAACTGACAGTTGTTTTTCAGTGATGTTTATTAAAGAAGCAGACTAAATGTGTAATTCTGGATTAAGTGGACAAAATGTTTTACTGGTATACATTTTTTTTTAGAACTCCAACAAAGGAAAATTATTCAAGGAAGACCGAAGACAACACACTGTTTAATGTTATACGAGGAATACTTAATTAACTATTAAATTGAAATTCCATTAACTGGAAAGTACAGAATTTAATTTATTCCAGAAAAACATGTTCTTGAACTGATACAGGTGTCAAGACATATCGAATAATGATCTGTTTTGCATCATGCATCTGTTGTATGTAAGCTTTTTAAGACTGCCAGATTCTTCTCATTTCATGCCATAACTATCATATAATTTTATCCATTACATGTATATGTTTCTCTTTCTTTTCAATGTTTGTGCTCCTTTGTTTTGAATTTTTGCATTAATATTTATTTGTGCCTAAACTTTTGTGATGGACCTCACTAAACGCAAAGCATTTCAAAATGACTACTGATAATGTGTTCGAGGAAATGGACCAGTATACGGTGTATAATTGCAGCAGTTTATCGTGTAAGTCAGAGTGACAAATTGATCTTCGAACTGCAAAATGACTACTCATAATGTGTTCGAGGAAATGGACCAATGTATGATTGCAGCAGTTTATCGTGTAAGTCAGAGTGACAAATTGATCTTCGAACTGCAAAATGACTACTCATAATGTGTTCGTGGAAATGGACCAGTATACGGTGTATGATTGCAGCAGTTTATTGTGTAAGTCGGAGCGGCAAATTGATCTTTGAACTGCAAAATGACTACTCATAATGTGTTCGGGGAAATAGACCAGTATATGGTGTATGATTGCTACAGTTTATCGTGTAAGTCGGAGCGGCAAATTGATTTTCAAACTGCATTCCTGTCTTAAACAAGCTTTTGTAGAAACACTGTTTTAAAACTTCCAGTTTCTATATTGATGACTTGACGGACATGACTTTCAAGCCTTTTCTCTCCGTCATATCGATATGCAGCTCTTTAAGTGTGATATTTTTTTTTGCTAATTATTTTTTTTTAATATGGCGTGTGTGAATTATCATTATGTTCATTGATTTTTTCATAGGGGAGGCTGAACCTCCTCTGGTGTCCGCCAGGCTATGGCCCTGATCCCCACCCCCAAACCTGAAATGAGATTTTAGGTGGAGTATAGATTCTGCAGTGCTCAGGTTTCAGTTCTGTACATCATACTAGGAACAATAGCACTTCTATACACAGCCATTCAAAGACCCTTTTCAGAACCTATCAGTCCTGTGAAATCCTCCTAAAGCACCTATTACTTTCAAAGCTGAATTCCCTACTATACTGATTGATCATGCTTCATAAATACAAAAACTCATTCACCTGATCAAATTCTGTACCATATAGACTGGTCTTGCATTCAGCACCAACAGTTTGTAACGCACAAACCATAGCTTTGGTTTTACCCTTATAATTATATGCAGTTTGAATTTTGTACACACTTCTTACATCTGGGACAGCATACTCACTACTCATTTTTACCCTCTGCCAACAGTACTGCATCATCAGCCTACAGCAACCTGCATGCATACAGATTACCAAGACAAACCATTACTAATCTGGTTTGGAAGAGTGTACAGCAAGGAAAACATTACAAAATCTTATTTAATTTCTGCACCAACAGGAAACTATTTCAATTAGAACCACACTCGCACATAGCTTACATACACACAGACTCAATTTGTCTATCTATCTATCTATTTAATTAATTGATTTCCAGTTATACCATAAATTATTCCAGACCTTCCACAGAAGAATCCTGCTTACCTAGGTTACTTCTCAAGTGTGGTTGCCAGCCGTATCCCACATTTGAGTCCTTCAGTGTTTTTTTTTTTTTTTTTTAGTATTGAAAATCATAGGGTACATCTGTGTTTGGGTCCAGGCTGTTGCCAATAGTTTGAGTTGGTCATTCCACCTCAGTATTCTGTCACAACACTCAGTGAATTTGGAGGTCTTTCAGCCAATGTCTTACAGAACTGGATGATAACTCAACAATATTTGTATTTAAGGTTAATTTTGTGAGCAGTGAATTCCATTGAAGGTAAGCAAAAGTGAAGTGAAAGGGGTAGAGCTCACTCTATAGAAACATTGACGTTTAGTGACATTGATTTTTTTTTTTTTTATGTGTTACTTTTTACAAATGTACAATGTTGGCATCCCTTCAACCCTGATGGACAACTCCTAATTTCCAACAGAACTGATAAATTTCAGCTAAACAGTCAAATGAGCCTCCAAATTTCAACATGAAGCTGTGATGCCATCTATTCCAGAGGGCCTACCATAATGCAGAGATTTTATTGCTTTTCAAATAGTCTTCTCTTGAGATCTGCACTGCATTGACTTCATATTATTTGCATCTTTAAAGGTATTTAAACACCCGCAAAATGCGCATATTTACGTGCAAGTCATTAATGACATATCATTAAAAGAGCCGATCACTTACCCGAAAGTTATTGGTCACTTTTTTCCTTTAAACTTCATGCACGTCGATTATAACACCATGTAATGTTGTTGGCCTTCAAAGGTTGAAAAACACCTTGCTTGTAATATTCGTTCTTCTGGTCATGAAACATCGGGTTTTTTTTTATTCATAGGACAAAAACGCTGATTTCATTCTGCCATCTGAGATGTAACAGAGCTCGACATCACCATAAAAACCACTCAAAGGGTACACAACATACAGCACATTCACGCACTCAATTAAAACCACTATGTACATAATTACACTATTTACATTCCCTGGCAGTCAAACCCTTGTCAGCTGTGACTAAAGTAGTACTCCATCTGCCTCAAACACCGTACAAAACCTAACGCAAACCGCCAACCTCATTCAGCCCGTCATACACAATCCTCTAGCGCTTTCAACAGCATCACTGTCGTCATCAGGAGGCCAATGCGTCTCTCTGCCTACCACAGCTCAAGTGAGCAAAGTCATTGAGGTTCCTGCTTCAGTCGCAATCTCTGTCTCTGGCGCCATCTATTGTTAGTGCTGCTCTCTTTTCTTTTTTCCCTTCTTAATTGTTGTTCAATTTTTATTAAGGCCTTCAGCTGTTCATTTAAGTTTCTTGGCTCATTAATGTTACATACTCTTGATCTGTTTTTTTTTTTTTTCAATTAATACTGATTCTGCAATTCTCAACTACTTTTCGTTTTTACAGCTCTTAATAATTTTAATATCTTCGAACTTCGGACATTGGGGATTTTCTAGACAATATTGGGTTAATGCAATCTTAGCTTCTTTTTTATTCCAATTACTCATATGCCAATTACTCAATCTATATTTTAACTTGTTCTTAGTGCTGCCTATATATGACAAAGGTAGTTTCTGGTTTATAGGAATCTCATATACACCTACTCAATCTAGTTGGCTGATTTTTTCATTTTTTATTACTATATTTTTTATAGTATGTACCAGAGTTCCTACTTGTATGTCATATTTGCCACAAACCTTATTAATTTCAGCAGAAATACCTTCAACATATGGAATTGCTCCTACGTATTTTAATAGTTTTTTACCATTATTGCCCTTTTTTATATGCTTGAGTTACTTCATAAATCCATTTCTTTAATACCTGTTTAGGGTAACCAAAATCATGTGCATTTTTTTCAATATATTCAATTTCATCTTTTTTTATATTGTTCTTTTGATGAGTGTGTTAAACTTCTTTTAATTAGTGTTTTAACACTATTTTTTTATGTGTTAATGGGTGCGATGACTGGAAAGGTATTAATACAAGAATATATGATGATTTTCTATGCACTCTGTATTGCATATTGTCATTTGTCTTAATTACCATAATATCCAAAAATGCCAATGTATTATTATGTTCCTGTTCCACTGTCAATTCAGTAGATGGATAAATATCATTATACTTTTTTGTCAAGTCTTCAAGTTCATCATTTTTTAACCTGGACAACAGAAAAATGTCATCAACATACCTGCAGTATATCAGTGGTGGATCTTCTAGTTTACTTATTATTTTTGTTTCTATGTCAAACATTATTATTTCAGCAAATAAAGTTGACAGTGGTGATCCCATAGGTCCACCATAGTTTTGTTTGTAAATCTTGTTATTGAACATAAAAATGTTATTTTCATATATGTACAATAAAATTTCTTTTAATTCTTCAATTTGTACCTCATTCATAGTATGTAACTTATATAGTATGACTCATCGCACAAGGCATTTCACTTTTTAACTCTGAATCACTGACCTCCATAGCTGTATGGCAAAATGCAGACATACCTTAAACAATTGTGCAATAACAAAACCAGAATCATCTGCCATGGCTAATAACTGTTACCATAGGTACTTCCTTAATTCATGAAAAAACCATTAGGAAGAACCATTCACTCACCATAAAGATCATGGTAACCTCCAATGACCACACACTTCCAGCACGTCATTCATCGTGATGTAACTGGGCTTCCACAGGTTTACAGACTTCTTGCTTACGCTTCTTATTTTCGGGTGTGAAACATCGTTGTTGTTGTTGTTGTTTTTTTTTTTGTTTTTTTTGTTTTTTTTTTTCTCTTTTGCCTTATAAGATGTTACTATAATGCTTGTCAATTCGATAAAAATCACACATACAACTCATTCATACCAAGTAAAAACTATGTACATAACCTTACATTCACAGGTGATTAAACCTTGGTCAACTCTAATTATCAAACTCCTCCTTCTGTTTCACAACCTCTGCTACTCCCACTGCAAGTGTCACACCCATTCAGCCCCACACATCCAATCCTCTAGTACTTTCGACAGGTCCCTGTCATCTTCAGGAGGCAGGTGTGTCTCACCCGCCCACCACAGCTCAAGTGAGCAGAGCCATCGAGGCCCGGGCTCCAGTCGCTATCTCTGAATCGTTGTGTCTCTGGCGCCATCTATTGTCCCTGCTGCTCTTTTTTCCCTCTTTCTTTTTATGCTGCTGTTCAATTTTTATTAGGGCTTTCCATTGTTCGTTTAGGTTACTTGGCTCATTAATGTTGCATAATCTTGATCTGTTTTTTTCAATTAACACTGATTCTGCAATTCTTAACTGCTTTTCGTTTTTACAGCTCTTAATAATTTTAATATCTTCAAACCTTGGGCATTTTTGATTTTCCATACAATATTGGGTCAATGCTGTCTTAGCTTCTTTTTTATTCCAATTATTAATATGCTGGTTCAATCTATACTTTAATTTATTCTTGGTGCTGCCTATATATGACACAGGTGGTTGCTGGTTTATTGGGATTTCATAAATTCCTGCTCTATCTAATTGGCTAATTTTTTTCATTTTTAATCACTAAATTTTTTACAGTAAGTACCTGATTTCCTACCTGTATGCCATACTTGCCACAAACTTTATTAATTTCTGCTGAAACATTTTCTATATATGGTATTGCTCCCACATATTTTACAAGTTTTTTATCAGTCTTGACCTTATTGTAACTTTGAGTTACTTCATAAATCCATTTTTTTAATACCTGTTTAGGGTATCCAAAAGCATAAGCAATTTTTTCAATATATTCAATTTCTTCCTTTCTATACTGTTCAATTGATGAATGTGTTAAACTTCTTTTAATTAGTGTTTTAACACTATTTCTTTTATGTGTTAATGGATGTGATGACTGAAATGGTATAAGTACTGGGATATATGAAGATTTTCTATGCACTCTGAATTGTATATTCTCCTCTGTTTTAACAACCAAAACATCCAAAAATGCCAAAGTATTGTCATGTTCTTGTTCTACTGTCAGTTCAATAGATGGATAAATTTCACTATACTTTTTTGTCAAGTCCTCAAGTTCATCATTTTTTAGCCTGGATAACAGAAAAATGTCATCAACATATCTGCAGTATATCAGTGGTGGATCCTTGAGTTTACTTATTATTTTTTCCTCAATGTCACTCATTATAATTTCAGCAAATAAAGTTGACAGTGGTGACCCCATAGGTCCACCATGATTTTGTTTGTACATCTTGTTGTTAAACTTAAAAATGTTATTTTCATATATGTACAATAAAATTTCTCTTAACTCCTCTATTTGTATTGCATTCATTGTCTGTAGCACATATAATTTTTCAATAATTATTTCTATTGCCTGAGGTACTGGTGTGCTAGGAAAAAGAGCTCTCACATCCATACTAGCCATATGATATTCACTTAAATCTTGTTTAATTACTTTAATTTTCTCAATAAATTCGTATGTATTCTTCACAGTGAACCTTGTCTTCATGAACACAGGTGCCAAAAATTTGTAGATATTCTTTTCCAGTTTTATTAGTGGGGAATTCCTTTTTGATACTATCACTCTCATAGGTGTATCAGGCTTATGAGTTTTTATTTTTGCAAACATTTTTGGTATTCCAGTACCCATTGGTGGGTATGCTTTCTTTATTTCTCAGGCAAGGTGCTGTGATTTCTTATTCTAGCTAAGTACCTTACTTGAGATTCGGTTGGGTCTTTTGTTAGAATGCTGCAATTTAGTTCTTCTATAGCTCTATTCATTTTTAGATCATATTCAGTTCTTCTATAGCTCTATTCATTTTTAGATCATATTCAGTTCTTCTATAGCTCTATTCATTTTTAGATCATATTCAGTTGTGTTTAATATTACAATTTGCCCTGTTTTATCAGCTTCACAGAATTTAATTGTTGGGTCATCTCTTAATTTAATCAGTTGTTCCTTCTCATACTGAATTTTATCTATATGATATTTCTTTTTCTTACTTTTTTCATTAAATTCTTTCAAAACAATTCTATACAGTTTACTTCGAAATTTTTCACGTTCTTCTGCTGGTACACTGCGTGCCATTTCTTCTAAGTTTGGTATTAATTCCTCCATCCTCGGCAGGCTTCGTGGAAACGCAAATTTTTTACCTCTCTGCAAAATAGCTCTTTGCGTGAAGCTCAAGGTCAAGTTGGAGTTATTCTGATATACCTCATACATATTCTCCTGTTGTTCTTGTACACGTTGTCTGTCAATCATCACGTGCAACTTTTTTTCCATGACTGCTCTTGAGAATTTTTTTTCGTATTCCACGATGTCAAAAATTTCTCTGAAGGTTACATCCAAAATCTCATCTTTCCAATTACCATCGAACTTTCTATACTTTTTATAACATATCAAATTGATTAAATGTAAACATTTCATATTCAAGTTAAAAATCAGTTTCCTTTTATTGACAATTTCAGCTCTTAATCTCTTTTTTGGCACTCCTGGATTATTCTATTATCTTTAGCAGTGACTGGGCAATTCCGTATTTTTAAATATTTTGGTGTTATTTCTAGGTCACGGCACGTCACCAAAAATTCTTCTTGATTTTCTGACTTTACTAATTTAATTTTAGCCTTCTTAAACGCCTTAATATCTCTCATCTCGAAGTTGTGAAATTGATTCCTATAGCGCATAATCCCAGAGTATGATAGCGACTGCAAACCCCACACCTCAACTATCCCAGCTCAGAATTTTGCGTGTAATTCTCAATTATTATATTTGCACTTTTAAGGTATTAACCTCTTGCAAAGTGCGAATAGTTTACGTGCAATTCATAAATGAAAAAACCATTAGGAAGAACCATTCACTCACCATAAAGATCATGGTAACCTCCAATGACCACACACTTCCAGCACGTCATTTATCGTGATGTAACTGGGCTTCCACAGGTTTACAGACTTCTTGCTTACGCTTCTTATTTTCGGGTGTGAAACATCGTTTTTTTTTTTTTTTCTCTCTTTTGCCTTATAAGATGTTACTGTAATGCTTGTCAATTCGATAAAAATCACACATACAACTCATTCATACCAAGTAAAAACTATGTACATAACCTTACATTCACAGGTGATTAAACCTTGGTCAACTCTAATTATCAAACTCCTCCTTCTGTTTCACAACCTCTGCTACTCCCACTGCAAGTGTCACACCCATTCAGCCCCACACATCCAATCCTCTAGTACTTTCGACAGGTCCCTGTCATCTTCAGGAGGCAGGTGTGTCTCACCCGCCCACCACAGCTCAAGTGAGCAGAGCCATCGAGGCCCGGGCTCCAGTCGCTATCTCTGAATCGTTGTGTCTCTGGCGCCATCTATTGTCCCTGCTGCTCTTTTTTCCCTCTTTCTTTTTATGCTGCTGTTCAATTTTTATTAGGGCTTTCCATTGTTCGTTTAGGTTACTTGGCTCATTAACGTTGCATAATCTTGATCTGTTTTTTTCAATTAACACTGATTCTGCAATTCTTAACTGCTTTTCGTTTTTACAGCTCTTAATAATTTTAATATCTTCAAACCTTGGGCATTTTTGATTTTCCATACAATATTGGGTCAATGCTGTCTCAGCTTCTTTTTATTCCAATTATTAATATGTTGGTTCAATCTATACTTTAATTTATTCTTGGTGCTGCCTATATATGACACAGGTGGTTGCTGGTTTATTGGGATTTCATAAATTCCTGCTCTATCTAATTGGCTAATTTTTTCATTTTTAATCACTAAATTTTTTACAGTAAGTACCTGATTTCCTACCTGTATGCCATACTTGCCACAAACTTTATTAATTTCTGCTGAAACATTTTCTATATATGGTATTGCTCCCACATATTTTACAAGTTTTTTTATCAGTCTTGACCTTATTGTAACTTTGAGTTACTTCATAAATCCATTTTTTAATACCTGTTTAGGGTATCCAAAAGCATAAGCAATTTTTTCAATATATTCAATTCCTTCCTTTCTTTACTGTTCAATTGATGAATGTGTTAAACTTCTTTTAATTAGTGTTTTAACACTATTTCTTTTATGTGTTAATGGATGTGATGACTGAAATGGTATAAGTACTGGGATATATGAAGATTTTCTATGCACTCTGAATTGTAAAATACGGAATTGCCCAGTCACTGCTAAAGATAATAGAATAATCCAGGAGTGCCAAAAAAAGAGATTAAGAGCTGAAATTGTCAATAAAAGGAAACTGATTTTTAACTTGAATATGAAATGTTTACATTTAATCGATTTGATATGTTATAAAAAGTATAGAAAGTTCGATGGTAATTGGAAAGATGAGATTTTGGATGTAACCTTCAGAGAAATTTTTGACATCGTGGAATACGAAAAAAAATGCTCAAGAGCAGTCATGGAAAAAAAGTTGCACGTGATGATTGACAGACAACGTGTACAAGAACAACAGGAGAATATGTATGAGGTATATCAGAATAACTCCAACTTGACCTTGAGCTTCACGCAAAGAGCTATTTTGCAGAGAGGTAAAAAATTTGCGTTTCCACGGAGCCTGCCGAGGACGGAGGAATTAATACCAAACTTAGAAGAAATGGCACGCAGTGTACCAGCAGAAGAACGTGAAAATTTTCGAAGTAAACTGTATAGAATTGTTTTGAAAGAATTTAATGAAAAAAGTAAGAAAAAGAAATATCATATAGATAAAATTCAGTATGAGAAGGAACAACTGATTAAATTAAGAGATGACCCAACAATTAAATTCTGTGAAGCTGATAAAACAGGGCAAATTGTAATATTAAACACAACTGAATATGATCTAAAAATGAATAGAGCTATAGAAGAACTAAATTGCAGCATTCTAACAAAAGACCCAACCGAATCTCAAGTAAGGTACTTAGCTAGAATAAGAAATCACAGCACCTTGCCTGATGAAATAAAGAAAGCATACCCACCAATGGGTACTGGAATACCAAAAATGTTTGCAAAAATAAAAACTCATAAGCCTGATACACCTATGAGAGTGATAGTATCAAAAAGGAATTCCCCACTAATAAAACTGGAAAAGAATATCTACAAATTTTTGGCACCTGTGTTCACGAAGAAAAGGTTCACTGTGAAGAATACATACAAATTTATTGAGAAAATTAAAGTAATTAAACAAGATTTAAGTGAATATCATATGGCTAGTATGGATGTGAGAGCTCTTTTTCCTAGCACACCAGTACCTCAGGCAATAGAAATAATTATTGAAAAATTATATGTGCTACAGACAATGAATGCAATACAAATAGAGGAGTTAAGAGAAATTTTATTGTACATATATGAAAATAACATTTTTAAGTTTAACAACAAGATGTACAAATAAAATCATGGTGGACCTATGGGGTCACCACTGTCAACTTTATTTGCTGAAATTATAATGAGTGACATTGAGGAAAAAATAATAAGTAAACTCAAGGATCCACCACTGATATACTGCAGATATGTTGATGACATTTTTCTGTTATCCAGGCTAAAAAATGATGAACTTGAGGACTTGACAAAAAAGTATAGTGAAATTTATCCATCTATTGAACTGACAGTAGAACAAGAACATGACAATACTTTGGCATTTTTGGATGTTTTGGTTGTTAAAACAGAGGAGAATATACAATTCAGAGTGCATAGAAAATCTTCATATATCCCAGTACTTATACCATTTCAGTCATCACATCCATTAACACATAAAAGAAATAGTGTTAAAACACTAATTAAAAGAAGTTTAACACATTCATCAATTGAACAGTATAGAAAGGAAGAAATTGAATATATTGAAAAAATTGCTTATGCTTTTGGATACCCTAAACAGGTATTAAAAAAATGGATTTATGAAGTAACTCAAAGTTACAATAAGGTCAAGACTGATAAAAAACTTGTAAAATATGTGGGAGCAATACCATATATAGAAAATGTTTCAGCAGAAATTAATAAAGTTTGTGGCAAGTATGGCATACAGGTAGGAAATCAGGTACTTACTGTAAAAAATTTAGTGATTAAAAATGAAAAAATTAGCCAATTAGATAGAGCAGGAATTTATGAAATCCCAATAAACCAGCAACCACCTGTGTCATATATAGGCAGCACCAAGAATAAATTAAAGTATAGATTGAACCAGCATATTAATAATTGGAATAAAAAAGAAGCTAAGACAGCATTGACCCAATATTGTATGGAAAATCAAAAATGCCCAAGGTTTGAAGATATTAAAATTATTAAGAGCTGTAAAAACGAAAAGCAGTTAAGAATTGCAGAATCAGTGTTAATTGAAAAAAACAGATCAAGATTATGCAACATTAATGAGCCAAGTAACCTAAACAAACAATGGAAAGCCCTAATAAAAATTGAACAGCAGCATAAAAAGAAAGAGGGAAAAAAGAGCAGCAGGGACAATAGATGGCGCCAGAGACACAACGATTCAGAGATAGCGACTGGAGCCCGGGCCTCGATGGCTCTGCTCACTTGAGCTGTGGTGGGCGGGTGAGACACACCTGCCTCCTGAAGATGACAGGGACCTGTCGAAAGTACTAGAGGATTGGATGTGTGGGGCTGAATGGGTGTGACACTTGCAGTGGGAGTAGCAGAGGTTGTGAAACAGAAGGAGGAGTTTGATAATTAGAGTTGACCAAGGTTTAATCACCTGTGAATGTAAGGTTATGCACATAGTTTTTACTTGGTATGAATGAGTTGTATGTGTGATTTTTATCGAATTGACAAGCATTATAGTAACATCTTATAAGGCAAAAGAGAAAAAAAAAAAAAAAAAAAAAAAACGATGTTTCACACCCGAAAATAAGAAGCGTAAGCAAGAAGTCTGTAAACCTGTGGAAGCCCAGTTACATCACGATGAATGACGTGCTGGAAGTGTGTGGTCATTGGAGGTTACCATGATCTTTATGGTGAGTGAATGGTTCTTCCTAATGGTTTTTTCATTTATGAATTGCACGTAAACTATTCGCACTTTGCAAGAGGTTAATACCTTAAAAGTGCAAATATAATAATTCCTTAATTCAGTTAGTCATCTGTGTAATTACTTTTCCCCTTTGCAGTACTTGAAAATGTTTGTTGTTTTGCTTTTTAAGTAATAATGTGAAAGAGCATGTGTAAAATAATTTTTTGTGCTAAATGTTGTATAGAAAATTTCTGTGTGATTTTGATAACACCAAACTGATCAAATAGTACAGAACTTGCATTTAACTCAGGGGAGCGTGTGGACAGCTGATACCTTGGCTATGACATCACTACAGAGTAAAATGTCAGCCTTGGGAGTAAAAATAAGTGGAATGATGTCTTCACAAATTGTGATGGGCATCTGTTGACTGGGGTTAGGGAACGTGTTCTTGCAGGAGGGTGAATTGTGATAGGCATCTGTTGACTGGGGTTAGGGAACATTTTCTTGCAGGAGGGTGAATTGTGATAGGCATCTGTTGACTGGGGTTAAGGAACATTTTCTTGCAGGAGGGTGAATTGTGATAGGCATCTGTTGACTGGGGTTAGGGAACATGTTCTTTCAAAGTTAAGAACTAAAATGCCTTGTGTGATGAAGTTTGCTATCGTTTGGCTTCATGTGTGGACTCTTCATCTCTTGGCTGCATCAAAGTCATTCATCAAAAACAAAAAAAAAAATAAAGCAAACAATAAATATACCAGCAAATGAATATGAAAATAGTGTACCCTTTCAAAATATTCCACAAAATAAAGAGATTTTGAAAAACACCTAAACAGAGGAGCTATTAAAAGTTAATAAAATAAACCAGCAGGAAAACAGAGGGGTTAGTCAGGTCATTAAAGGTGTGCCCATCACAGCTAAGTTTAATGGTCTGAACTTACTAAAATACCTACCTACTGAACGAACGACAGCACAGACACACACACACATATGATAATTTGGTTTTAAAAAGTGTTTGGATTTATTTTGCTTTTTAGGGTGTAAACCTTGATTTACAGTCAATTACTTATTTTGTCTTGGAATTTACATGTCACAAGGTGCACTTTTATTAAATTGTCTTCATTTAAGTTACTGTTCCTTTTTTTCTCCTGTAGGTTGGATTTTTGAAAAAAAACCCAAATTTAAATTCAGATGCTGCCAAAAGTGCTTGCCTGCTACCACAGCCCAAAAACTCCCAGCCTTTTCTGAAGTATAACATGAAACAACAAAATCTTTTGGGGAACAAATATAAGCATCACGATGAAGATTCTTCTGGACATGAGGTTATTCAGAGCCCTCTGATTCTTGATCAGGTAATCTGTGCTGAATTTTTTTCTTGTTGGTCTGAAGAATGTATGTAAGATTCGTTAACTCCTGTGTAAGCCCCCAACTTTATGAATTTAATGTTTGAAATTAAATTCATAAAGTTACATGAAACTTTATGAATTTAAAAATGAAACTTTATGAATTTAATGTATTATTACTATTGTAGGTTATCACATGCACAGCATATTTGCTATGTATTCTACTGTCTCTATGATTTTATACTTTGTGACCTGTTCTTTACAGAAACCTGCCTCTGCTTCTAGAAAATCACCTCAGCAAAAAGATCTGCACCCTTCATCGACAAACAAGAAAAGGAAACTAGACTCACTGTCACCCATTACTCCATGTGGCAGCCGCTCTGTGCGTAGAAGTACTCGGAACAAACATAAAAAAAACACAAATGAGGTAACTGCATTTTGTAGCACACTTTTCAGTGTGTTAAACAATGTTTCTTAATATGTTGAAATATTGTTTTTACTAATGTAATAATTATTAATGGTGTTTCTGTTGTGCTGTGATAGGGGATAAAAAGTCCTTTTAAAAGTAATCATAGCACTAGTTTTAAGAAGAGAGGAAGCTTGTGTTTTAAGAATATTTTATATTACACACAACCATCATTATTGTGGACCTCTTTATATGATATTTAGGTTATAGCAAATAAAATGCATATATGATAGCCGAGGTTACTGTCCTCATCAGGGATAAAGGACAAATATCTTTAAGCTGTTCTCTGAGATTCAGAGGTTAGATCCTTAAAGAAAGACAAACTGCTACATAAGCATACTGATGGAACTAAATTTTACTTACTGTTGATGTATCAAACATCTCCATGTACAGTGATCTTGGCACCCAGCTCGATCTTCACTAACAAATCGAATTTATACTTGTGACTAAGTATAAATTCCATGTACTCCAAGATAACTGGAATTTGCATAAAACTTTATTTGACAAAAAATGCTTTATTCAAATGTATGAATGGAACCCAAGAACAAGGTAAAGGCTCCATGAGATCTAGTAGGTTATGTCTCAAATGTGTCATTATATTGTATTTGTGATGGGCAATAAATAATTGGCTAGAAACTTGAAATAATCCAAAACTTCAATTTTCTTCAGATACTGTATTAAGCCAAACACAGTTACACTTATACAGCGTATGGGGATCAGAAGACCTGAATTATCTTGATATGATTGCAACTATCCAATGCAAAAATAATTCCCCTCCAGTTTGGTTGCTGTAGGAAGATATGTTTTGACAAACAGAAATAAACTGTCATGATATCTAGATGGAATATATGACTAGGAAATCAGAAAATGTCAATAATCATCTCAGTGACAGTTGTATCATGAGTAAAGTCTCCTCTTCCAGTTGGCTTTTCAGAGTGAAGATATCATGTCCAAACTATTATACTCATTTTCACCACACAGGAGGAGAAACGCATGCGTTAAGAAAAGCAGAAAATGTGTGAATTATCATTTTCTAATTACATCTGTCAAACAGCACCCAATTAAAAAGTAAAATCCAATCTGTTGTATAGACAATGAAGATATGTCTGGATATACATACATGAGAATCTTCCGTGGATTTGCGGAATTCCGCTTTTTCGTCATCATCGAGATTGATACAAAAATGAAGATAATTTTTGGGGGGATTAATGGAGAGGTGGGAGAGAGTTATTTTCCATTTAGGAACGGTATTTAGTCTTCCAAAACTTTTGAAAACGGAAGTTAAGTTTTTTTCCCTGTAATTGTAATTTTTTTTCTCATGACATTGCCTCTGCCCAGTATTGTTAAATGTCATTTTATTGCATAAATGTTTGCATTTCAGCACAAAACTTCATGCAGTGGTTTCGAAAAACAGATGTTAAGATGGCTCAAAGATTTTTGTGTTGTCTTCAGGCATGAGATTCGTTGATGGATTTGAGGAATTACGCCAGTTCCGTTATCATTTGGGGCATTCTCCAGATCAATGCACTTACTGAACAGAACTTTTGGGAGGATTGATGGTGGAGGGGAGGTTCGTTTGAGGATGGAATTCCGTCTTTCGAAACATTCGGAAATGGAACATAGACAGAGTAAAGATTTTTCCTGTAATCGTTCTCTGGCGGCATACCTCCTGTTCGGTATTGTTTCTATAAATATAAATATTTGCATATCAGCTTAAAAAGGGGGAGGTCAAAAACGGAAGTCGGATAAAACTAATATTTCTTTCGTAATTGTAATTTTCCCCCATAATGTTCTCAATGTTCTGTGTTGTTATTAAATTTTACGTCCCCTCACCCCATAAATGTTTGCTTTTAAGTTTGATTAGGGAGCGGAAATTTGTGAGAATTGATACACGGGGTGCCCAAAGAATTCATATTCTCAAAGTTATCTAAAGTAGTGAACGCTTTGATATCGTGCATTCATGGTCTTCAGGCTGAAAGTTTTTTGGGAATGATGGATAAAATTATTGTCACCTGAGGGAATAAAAAGGAAAGTGACAATGGAAAAATGGGAAAGGAATGTTGTCAATGGAAAATTAAATTATGGAATGAATGCTGTGCAGCTGCAGAATCAACAAAAGATAAATATGGCCGTGGAACTGGTTGAGAAGAAAGTATAATAATACAAAAGGAAACTTGAGCCGATGTTCTAGCAAGTACAATAACAAAACAAAGCAAAAAAAAATACTGTGTTGAAGCAATGTCTTTTAAAACTATATCATTTTGTTTAGAATTCAATAATTTTATATTGTTAATTCAGTGATGTCCTCCAGTTTGAATTTACATAAATAAATTAGAGCGAACAATTCCATCTTTATATTCACACCTTCTTGTCGCGTGTTTTGATGTTTCATTCGGCTAAAAAGTTCAGCTTTTTTTGTTTCTTGGTCAGTCTCATATATATATATGAAGAAAAAGCATGAAAGCAAGTGTTGCTGTAGCATGTCACATTTTGGCACACATGTGCACTGAAAGATGTGTGCAAAAAATGTAATTGGACTTTTAGCATATTAATGGCATTTAAACTGACAGCAAACATATTAACAATATTTTGTGTATAGTGTGAACTGCAGGTGTAAAAATTGTTTGCAAGAACTTAGCACGAAGTCTGAAGCACACATGGTGGATTTTTCTCTGTTGTGCATTACAGGAATTGAGATCATCCAATAAACAAAGTAGTATAGACACACAATATTTTTAACACCAGTGCTGTTTAAAAAATGCATCACCCAGGAAAAACATGGTGCTATGTTTTTCTTACGGCATTGGTTCTTGTCCATCTTGAATCATTGGCCCTAAGTTATGGATGGATGACTTGTTGTGTGGCCTTAGATGCCCATGTAAGGTGATTCCCCTTATCTCAGAAAAAAAAATAAGGAAAGGAAAGAACCCTGAATAATTTGGGTTCTTTCCAATTAGCGAACTTCATTTTTTTTTTTTTTTTTTTTTTTATGAAGAGGGCAAACATGTTCCCTATTTGACAACAAAGTGTCTTCCAGATTAAAGTTAATGTTGGAGGTAGAAGGAATTTGTATTTTAATGTCTCTTTGTATTGTGCTATGAAAGAGTTTTTGTCCTGCCTACATAAAAACAAATTCCACAAAATTCTTGAGGCCTAAACCCAATGACAATACTTAAGGAGGTTACCACTTTAAATGGTGTATTTGCATATCTCCTGCAGATAATAGTGAAAACAATGGAAACCTGTGGCAAACCTGAGGTTTATGCAAAACAGCTGCATCAATGTACCACTCACAGAAGTGTGCAATATTTAAACGACATCCCAGTATGCTTAGTGTCAGGTGTACAAAGGCAAACCCGGTCGCAATACAGGCAGTTAGTGATACCATGTCATCAAGAGGTGACCGGAGTGACTTCAGGAAGGGTGTAGTTGTTGGAGCATGTTTGGCAGAAGCTGTGGTCACAAGTATAACTGAACTCATTAATGTTTCACAAGGAACAATGCCCAAGGTCATGTCAGCATGGAAATCTAAACGGAAGACATTATCTACTACAGGCAACCGTACATATTCCAGAACTAGGATGGTGCAGCTCTAAGTGCACTGTGCCAAGCAGAACAGGTGCACTGCTGCTGCTGAGCAGTTGTGCACAGATTTTGATGGAGACAAGAGGCCTATTTTGAACAGAGCAGAACATAGGGAACCTCGTAGAGCTAAATATCACAATCTAGTTGCATTGTGCGAGCCACTCATCACATGTAACAATATGTTGTAGTGTCCAGTAGTGCAATGCGTACAAGCAGTGGACTCTGAAGCAATGGAGGAATGTGGTATGGCCCAATGAATTATCCTGGCAAATTGGAAAAGTGTGCATGTTATGTTGACTGAAGAAATCTTACAACTCGGAAAGCTTGTTTCCCATTGTAGAAGTTTTTGGCTGTTTGGTCTTGGTTTGGACTGTCTTCTCGTGGTTTGGTTCGGGTACACTCATTCTCTAAGAGGACAAGTTTGACACCAAAATGGTATTTAATAGTCCTAAATAATCATCTTCATCCTGTGGTAAAAGAGAGCAGTCTTTCAGAATGGAATGCTTTAGTCTACCAAGCACATGTGGTCAAGCGGTGGTTTCAGGAGCATGAGAATGAACTTTTTGCATATCATGACCATCACAGTTTCCAGATGTATACCTGATGAAAAGTCTATGAAAACTGCTGAAACAACGAATTGGGTAGTTTTCCAGCTCCATTCAACTAGCAAGAATTGATCACACTTCTGGTGGACAGATCGTGTTGAATCCCTCTTGTGGAATTCTTGATGTATACTCAATGTCACAACATATGCAGGCTGTACTAAAACACCTGTGGTGGTCCAGCATCATATTAGCGATTTTCTGGTGCTGTTTCCCATATTCCCCCCTATTAGGGCTGTCCATAAAGTATGTCCATAATTTTTTACTATTTTTAAACTCCCCCCTCCCGCATGTGGTTAACATTTTGTCCGATTGTTGAAACCCCCCCCTCCTAAAAAGTATGTTCTAATTCCCGCAACACTCTTTATTTTTGACGACTGCTTTTAGAAGTCCGTTGTGAAACAGAAAGAAAACATGTAATTATTTAAAGGAATCTTCCGTATATGTACACATATGCTTCAGATTTTTTTTTTTTTTATTTAGGCATTAATTTATTTCCAAATGCTACTAGAACTTTATCATTCTGAAATAAAGATCTACAAATGGACGCACGCATTCAAGGTTGCAACACAATAGATTTGGTAATACAAATACGAGAACTTAATATTAATACTCTGATTTAGCTAAATATAATCAGAAATCTGAAATATTTCATACCTTTTTTTAACTATTAAAAGAAGAAACAAGTTAGTAAAATCATGCAATGCATTGATTATGATACACTTTCCAACATACCAATAATCATTACTCAAGTTATTACTCAAGTTATGAGGATAATGGCTGTGGAATAAATCTTGCTCCTGTGCCCTAACCTTTGACCCCATTTCGATTATATTAAACAGAATTGGTTCGGTATACCTCCAAAGCAGCATACTAAAGTTTTGTCACAATAGAAGCATTTTTAGTCAAGTTATGAGGATAATGGCTGTGTAATAAATCTCGCTCCTGTGCCCTGACCTTTGATCCCATTTCGATAATATTCAACAGAACTGGTTCAGTATACCTCCGGAACAACATGATAAAGTTTTGTCACAATCGAAGCATTTTGGCGCATATGGGCAATGGAATAGATCCTGCTCCTATGTCCTGACCTTTGACCCCATTTCACCCATTTTCAATAGAGTTCATCGCCAGGTTGTCCTATACCACATAGTAAAATTTAATCGAAATCGAACCATTTTTACTTGAGTTATCGTGCGGACAGAGACGGACAAAGCTGGAGCATATACGCTTCTTCAACGTACGGTTGGAAAGCGTAGGGAAAAGGGGGGACGAAGAAGTACCATCCACTATATTTTTGCTGCTGGACATCCGAATTACTACCCTCCCCCTCCCCGGTGTCACATTTGGTCTAGTTGTCAGGACCTCCCCCTGTAATCTCCCACGTACTTTATGGACGGCCCCTTACCTGGATATGGTATTCAAGAATTGGTACACTGCTGGCACTCTCAAGGTCAAAGTTACATTAATAGAGAAACTGGTGCCTTTCAGCAGTTCTTCAAACTCAGCTTTTATGAGAATGAAAATTTGGAGCAAATGATGTGAAATCAAATATTGTTGTGCGTCATAATCCCCATGGTATTTTTCATGGATTTTCCATGTTTTGTTAGTAAGGGGTATCAGCTCCTCAGATGGAGCAAAAAACCCCAGTAAAATAGAATGTAAGAGGTTATGGATCAAACTTCACTCGCTGCACAGATCAGAGTGGCAAAGAGTCAGTGGTTTTGAACTCATTTAAACTTAAATACCTATTTTCATGATGTCCACCAAACATATAGAACTGGCAAATGACTCACTCACATTGTGTGTGTGTGTGTGTACATATACACCCTACGAAAACACAGGTTTCCACTTCAAGCAGTACCGCACATCTTTTTCGTTATGGCCACAAAGGAGATAAATGTGTGTTTTAAGATCTAATGTCCCGTGCCATCGTCCTACTAAGTGGGAATACAGCTGCTTTGGTGTATTGTGATTCAAAACCTCCTTATGTCAGGTGAATCTGTTACCTCTAATACTTTCCCAGTAATGCTTTCAAAGTAGGTGCACTTTCTTACTCTACTCATACTTATCTTGAAGGTAATGAAGAAAAACATTTTTGATTGCCTTTTATATACGAGCAACTCAACTGGTGGACACTTCATTAAGGCTTGTTTGTGTATTTATAGACCTTACATTTCATTTCTCTTTCTTATTGATAAAACTTCCTGCTACATTCTGTTGTTTAACCTTAAAGTTCATCTGGAAATTTTCTTGTTGTGGCTTCTTCCCCCACATAGTATATAATGCACATTCTGTTGGCTAGTGTCAAGAATGGCATTACGAATTTGTATAGTTGCATGAAATCTTAAATTTTTATTCAGGTTTCATTTTCTTTTGTTGATTTGTCTCAGTACTAGAAGTGACTGATGTGTGCAGAAATGTGGGCTCTCATATCCTTGTGTGGTATTTCCAGCAATTTTGATAAAAGGCTTAGCTTCATTGTCAATGAAACCTGCTCGTATGTTGTGGGTCTCAAAAGCAAGGCCTTCCCCATCTGAATGGTCTACTCTATGAATCAAAATCAACTTATTTTGAATCCCACAATAAATGCAAGCTCATGGCCAAAATGCTTAATTTGTTAACAGAAAATGAGAAAACTTGTAACTTGTTCCAAGTGTTGTCTATCATTTGTTTTAGTCACATGCCAAACCTGTTTTCTTTAAACTTTTCATTGTCTCTTTCTCACTCTTATGTGCCCACTTAGTTCTGGTATTAACTCCTCAAGAAGAAATTTTAATCTCTTTTTGCTTCCATTTTGCAGAAGATACTGATATATCCTAATCTCCATAAATTTCCACTCACCTGAGATACCCTGCCTTTAAAACAAAAGTCATATTCTGTCACATGCAGAATTTTCCAGAGCATTGAAAATTATATCTGTGATTCAGAGGCATATTACCTACTGTTCTAAAATGTTGTGGATCTGATTTCCAGCTGAATTTTTTTTTTTTTTTTTTGTATTGATCTTTCCATGAAGTTGGAAACTTGCCTATATGGGTGTCATACCTGAAAAGGTATGACACCCATATACTTTGGATAAATCGGCATGAATTCTCTTTTTCATGTCGTTTCCAAGCTGTATCCTTTTGAAAACTTAAAATCTTTTGTTGTGTTGAATAGGCTCCATAGCAACATACACATCTCATGGACCAAACTCATTCATCATGTAACATCTCCACAGGAAACTTTAAAATTACATTGCCCTAAAGCGATCGAGCCCACATCTCCCGGTTTCTGTTTGAGTGTTTTACTCTTGCACCACCCAGGATAGTGCAGTTCCTAGTAACTATAAGCAATCATAGTGTAGGAATCTGAACAAACTTCAGATTTGTACTAATTGAAGCTATTTGATGCTGCCTTGTAATCTTGAAGTTTCCTGAGGGAATGTTACATGGTGAACTATTAGGTGTACAAATAAGGTTTAAAGCATTTTTTGTGTGACGTCTACCACTAATTTATATATCTGACATGTGACCGTAACTGGTATAGGGTATAAAATGTAGCACAGAAGCTAGCCAAACGCACTTGCACGTCGGTAGGTAAAAAATGGCAAGCGATACTACATTTAATCGACACTGCATTCGTTACGAATTTCATCAAGGAAAAATTGCTGCAAAAACATGTACATTGATCTGTTCTGGGGAGAATATTGTATCGAAAAGCACGTGTGAGTTTTGGTTTAGAGCAGGTGTTTTGACGTTAGCGATCGAGAACATAGTGGTGCCCTGCAGAAGGTTGCAGATGAAGAACTGCAAGCATTGCTGGTTGAAGATTCATCTCAAACGCAAAAAGAACTAGCTGAACAACTGGGAGTAACTCAACAAACCATCTCCAATTGTTTACGCACAATGGGAAAGATTCAGAAGGAAGGAAAATGGGTGCCACGTGACCTGAGCCAGAGGAACAAGGATGAGCGTGTCACGAAGAGTTTGAATCTGTTGAATAAACAGCACATAGTTTTTCTTGTGGGAAATCGTTACGGGTGATGAAAAGTGGATATGGTACAACAATCCCAAACACAAAAAACACTGGGTAGACCCCAGTGAAGCATTGATTTCGACACCAAAACGCAATATTCACTCTAGGAAAGTTCTGCTATGCATTTGGTGGGATATGAAGGGTGTTCTTTATTATGAACTATTGAAACAGGGTCAAACTGTTACTGCTGGTCACTATAAGCAACCAATTGCTGCGATTGAACGGAGAAATCTGTCAGAAATGTCCATTCACAGACAAAGGATTGCATCCCGTGAAATTACTGCACAACAATGCTAAACCGCATGTCGCGAAATCGGTCAAGGAAATGTTATTGACGCTTGGCAGGGAAGTTTTGGTGTACCTGGGGTAAAGTTCCGTCATAGCCCCTTCAGACTATCATTTATTCCGATCAATGCAACACAGTTTGTCTACTGTACAGTTCCGGACATGTGACAAAGAGCAAAAATGGATTGACTACTTCATCGCATCACACGACTAAGTATTCTTCATGGCTGGAATCCGTCAGCTGCCCGACTGATGGCGGAAGGGGATAGATAATGACGGCACATATTTTGATTCGTAAAGATATTGTTGTTTTCTCTCAAATTACATGTTGTGTTGTCTTAAAACGCTTTAACTTAGTTTTACACCTAATAAAAGCACTTCTGTACCACGATTTGATTGCTATAAATAATGTGCTTGTGCATTTCCCATGTGTTTGTGAAAAATATATCTTCCTTAATTTCTTTGAGGATAACTTCAAAAAGTTATTGTCTGTTTTAAGTAGATGATAGTAATATGTGTATAATTTCATAGACACCCAGGTCAGGTAGAACTTGGTTTAGAATCATCCTTTGAGATTATAGTATTTCTGAATTATTGTCTCTCTCCTTGTGTTAGTAAAATTGGGAGACACAATACCTTCTGTCAGTGTCACTGAAATTAAAATTAATTTTATTTTAGGAGATTCATTATTCCTCTGGGGAGTTGTTACCTTCCGAAAGTGTTAGTGATAGTGATGAATGGTTGCCTACAACTCGAACAGATTATTCAGAACCTCAAAGGAAAAGGGTCTGTACAAGGTATCAGCATAAAAAATTCAGAAGCCCTTATAAAAGTCTAGTACAGAAGAAATCTGGTGAATCTACTGATCAGGTATGTGCAAAGGTATTACATATTTTTGCAGAAAATCATAGCAATGGAAATTCATGTTGTTGTATTTTTCAGCTTAGAATACAAGACTTTTTTCTTCAGAAGTCCGCTCTTTGACTCATACGCCACACCCAACTTGTCTATTGAAATTTATCAATGAGAAAAAAAATTATATTTGCTTCAAATTTGGTTGTGATCTAAACCAAGCAACCTGAAAGGCAATATTACGTTTTTAAGAAACCATTCCGAAAGCATACGAAATGTAATATTCTGTTCACTAAGAACTTGTTTAAAAGCTGCTGAAATGGAATTTTAATATATTTAAATTAAATTCTGATGCTGAAGCAGATGATGTCACAGTGAGAGATGGAAGCACAGGAGGGATCTCAAGGGAAGAAGTGTGTAAGCTCTTTGTGAAATTAGTAGACAAGTGAATTTTTCATTGAAAGTCATAGCTGCTTTAGGAGGATTTCACAGGAATGATGGATTCTCAAGGAAGTCCTGCATGGCTGTGTATGAAAGTGTAATAGTTCCTATTCTGATATCATCATCATCATCATTGTCAACCATTATCAATCCACTGCTGGACGAAGGTCTCCCCAAGTTTCCTCCACAACGGTCTGTCTTGTGCCAGTCTCCTCCCTGTCACTCCCGCATATTTACGAATTTCATCCACCCATCTCCCATGTGGTCTTTTTCTGGGTCTTTTTCTGTCCCTTGGAATTCAATCTATAGTTAAACCGCAAATAGCGGTATAACTATACCATCGGGATCAGAGGAAATTCTATCCCACACTCACCAACCCGCTTGGCCAGCGTGGTGAGTTATGGCCAAACCCCTCCAAAATGACTCCACAACTTAAATCTTGGCCCTCAGTCTCCGGCAGCTGGAATGTACCTGGCCAAGGCAGCGGCCAGTGCGACATGAAGGCAGAGGGTGCTAAGAATCCCCGGAAGACCGGACTAGGCTGCCATATGATGCTGACCTTGGCTACCTACAACGGACGCTCCCTATCTTCTGATTCAAGGCTTCTTGAATTGGAAGAGGAACTACAAAGGATCAAGTGGGACATCGTCGGGCTAAGTGAGGTAAGGAGAAAAGGAGAAGATCTCATTGAACTGAAAAGTGGACATCTCTTCTATTATCGTGGGACAGATACTGGCAGAACTAGTGGTGTTGGATTTATAATAAACAAGAAACTGAAGGATAAAGTGGTAGAAGTTGAAAGTTCCTCTGACAGAGCTGCACGACTCGTTATCCAACTATCGAGAAGATACCAGGCTCAGATTATTCAAACTTATGCACCCACCACAAGTCATGCTGAAGAAGAAATTGAAGAATTTTATGAGGAAATTCGTCATCTAAATAATAAAGGTAAGCAGCACTTGAAGATAATTATGGGAGATTTCAATGCAAAAATAGGGCACCAGCAACAGAATGAAACTTCAGTAGGTAAATTCGGTCACGGCAACAGAAACCAGCGTGGAAATACTCTCGTTGAGTTTGCAGAGGCAGAAGGATTTTTCATCTTGAATTCCTTTTTCAAGAAAAAGCCACACAGGAAATGGGCATGGAGACATCCAATTGGGACGACAAGTGAAATTGATTTTATTATGTGTAACAAAAAATTCGTCATCGAAGACTGCAGTGTGCTGAACAAGTTCAACACAGGTAGTGACCATAGATTGGTGAGATGTAAGAGGCACCTCAACACTAAACTGGAACGTGGCAAGCTCATAAGACAAACAAAATGTATTGACATAACCAACCTTAAAAAACACCATAATACTTTCAAGTTGGAACTGAAGAACAGATTCTCTGCTTTAGAAGGCCTAACATTGGAAGAAGTGGATATTTCGGAAGTTAACAGAAAAGTAACCAAAGCTCTTATGGAAACAGCAACAAAATTAGCTGGGTCTAAGAACAAGTTGCATGTAAACAAATTATCAGGAAAAACCAAAATGTTGATGCAAAAAAGAAGAGAGATGAGGACAACTAAAGAAGATGTGACTTCCAAAGTGGAATATATAGAGCTATGCAAGACAGCACGAAAAAGTATCACTGAAGACGTAAGGAAATTCAACTGTGAGCTAGTGAGGAAAGCAATTGAAAACAACCAAAGCCTAAAGATAGCAAAGGGACATCTCAGTAAGGGAAGAAAACAGATTATGGCTCTGAGAAAAGAAGATGGTTCTATAACAAGAAATAGAGGCGAAATTTTGACAAGAGTGAAAGATTTCTACTCCAAATTATATGAAAGGGATGATACATGTACTCCAGATATCATGAAAGGTACCAGAGTTCTTCCAGTCCTCCCAGCAGAAGTTGCTCATGCAATCAAGAACATGAAGCGGGGGAAAGCTCCAGGAGAAGATGGAATTACTATAGACATCATACAAGAAGCAAGTGGAGAAATTGAAACAGTACTCGCCCAAATTTTCACTCGATGCCTTAATGAAGGGAAGATTCCTGAGGATTGGAACAATGCTACAATGATCCTGCTACATAAAAAAGGTGACATTGAGGATCTCAGGAACTACAGACCTATCAGCCTCCTATCAGTGGTTTATAAAATCTTCACTAAAGTTCTTTCACACCGCTTGAAGGTAACACTGGACATGGCTCAACCGAGAGAACAAGCTGGATTCAGGAGTGGCTACAGCACAATAGATCATATCCACGTACTGAGAGAACTAATTGAAAGAGCGAGGGAATATGAACTTCCATTGTGCATGGCTTTTATCGATTATGAAAAAGCCTTTGATTCGGTGAAACCATCAGCAGTTACCACGGCTCTGAAATCCTGCGGTATTGAAGATGCATACATTAATATTATTAATAACATCTATGAAAATGCAAGTGCAAAGATTCTGCTGTTTGAAAATACAACACACATAAAAATTGGAAAGGGAGTGAGACAAGGTGACACCATATCTCCGAAGCTCTTTAATGCCACATTGGAAAATGTCTTTCAATCACTGAACTGGGAAAACAAAGGGATAAAGATTAATGGAGATTATCTAACCCACCTTTGATTTGCTGATGACGTAGTCATTTTTGCAACTACCCCATCAGAGCTGCAGAGTATGATCCAGGAACTTGCTGACAAGAGTAAAGAAGTGGGATTAAAAATGAACTTTCAGAAGACAAAAGTGATGTTCAATGCTTTTACAAGAAATGAAGATTTATCGATTGATGGAGAAAAACTGGAGATAACAGATATGTATGTTTATCTTGGACAGCAGATATCAAGTGAGGGTCACATTGATGAAGAAATTAATCGGCGTACAAAACTTGCCTGGAGAGCTTTTGGAAGAAACAGCATAATTTTCAAGAGCAATATGCCATTATGTCTTAAAAGAAAAGTGTTTGATCAATGCATCCTTCCAGTGCTTACGTATGGTGCAGAGACGTGGACCTTAACTAAAAGAGACATACAAAGGCTGCAGACAACTCAAAGAAGCATGGAGAGGTGCATGCTTGGTATAACCAGGAGAGATAAGAAGAGGAACTCGTGGATCCGAAAAATGACGAGAGTGGAAGACATCATGATCAGAGTTAAATCCCTGAAATGGCAATGGGCTGGACATACTGCCAGAAGGACAGACCATAGATGGACAGCCAAAATTTTAGATTAGATTTAGATTGGATTCTGATATATGGCAGTGGAACTGTGTACTGCAGAAGAAATGTAGGAGCCATTTCTTTTGCTTGAGGGATGTGTTACTTACGTGGAGTTTGTGGCAAGACACTCTGTGATCATGTGAGAAATGAAGATGTGCTGCAGTTCTGAATCATCCATACAACATACGAAACCTCATTGTACGGGTTATGTGATAAATATACGAATTTTCCTGAAAATACTAAAAAAGGTAGAAGTAACTTGTAATTTCTGTGTGTGAAAGTTCCATCTTTTTTCTCCATCACTAGGGCTCGGTAATGTATTGATACATCGCAAAAAAAACAGTGTGAATTTAACATCACTGTTACAGTGTTTCGACCGACAAAACTACGGTTCATCACCATCCTGATGTACCTGTGCACGATGTAATCGCCATCACATGCCACCAAACTCAGTTTTTCAAACCGGGTTTTCCAGTCCAATGTTCACTTGTCGGTATTGGCAGAGGTGGTATGTAAGTAGAGTAGTATGAGATATGTAAGTAGAGACCAGTGAACATCGGATGACCCTCCACCCGCAATTGATGCTCTAATGTCTCACGGTTTACCATTCCAAACGCTACTCCGGAACAGTAAAGCCCTGATGTTGGCAATTTGCAGACATTGCAGATTCACGTGCAAGGGTCCAAAGTCAATGTTTTGTGGTTTACCACTTTCCAGACTTTACATTTGGGGATTGCTGACATCGGAGCCTCACAAGTGAGCGAAGGAATCTATCATGAAGCAGACACCATGGTCAAACAGGTTTCTTATCGGGCTTCCATGCGTGGACAACGCCAGAAAGAGGCCACCTGTTCCAAGTGTCAGACCTTAGAAATTTACCTCAGTTTAAAAAGAGGCAGGTTTTTCCATTTTTTGCAAAACAGTACAAAGCGATTTATGGGTATTTAAAATTACATCTATAACTCTTCGAGTGTCCATCATTGCACTTTCATTTTTTCGAAGAATTACTAATAGAATTTAGGCATAAAAACTGGTACACATATAATAAATACCATGCAAGTCCAGACCTGAAGAAGCAATTATTGATTTCCAAAAGGGGAAGGAGGTTAATTAAATGGTTTCTGCAACTGACCGTCAGTTTGTGCATGTCTTGAATGAATTCTGGCATGAACATCGGCATATGTAAAGTATACGGCCACAAAACCATTAAATTTCCCAAAATATAAATCAGGCCTAAGCTATGTACAAAAAAAAAAAAAAAAAAAAAAGGCCTAACCCCCATGCTTAAGTACTTCCCAATGGAATTTTAGTTTTTATTTTGTAAATATGTTTTCAAGCAGATAAAATGTGTAAAGTGTTGGAACATTATTCGAAACAGTTAAAAAACTTCAATACCTTCCTGGTAGAATCTTCACATAAGACTTTTCATCATATGTTCCTAATGTATAATAGGAATATTCTGTGTGATGCAAAGTAAATTCCATTTGAATAAGAGAAAAAAGGGATAAAGAATATTCTCAGTCATGATTTCATACTTCAACTACTGTGATTTTCATTTGCCTAGAAAACAAGATATACTTTTAATTTTATGAATATGCTGATATCAATGCATTTATTTCAAATACCATTTCATCACCATTGTTTTATTAAAAAGCTTCCAGAATGCCCTTATACAGCTTTTATTATGAAACATAATTTAACTATTCAGTAGGTAAATACTGTACTAATTTAATGAAGAATTGTACTAATTTCAACATCAGTAAGTTGGCAGGTATGCAAAAAGTAGTTAAGCATTGATCAGTGTTCTTGATGGGGAAGGAAATGTTGGTTCTGTAGATCTTTTTGTTACTGAGCTTGGAATAAAGTAATTTTTTCCTAGCAATAAGCTGTAGTTAAGACTGCATTGGTGGCTAAAAATGTATGCCAAGAATCCAAATTAATTAATAAAAGTAAGTCAGGAAAATTATTTTTATAAATCATGAGAAATTTGTCTATTAATTAATTGTGCATTTTATTAGTGAAAAGTTACATTTTGATTATTTTTCATGGATACACTGGTAATAAATTCATAGACTGTCACAGGGGTCTAACAGACCACTAAGGCTCAAGAATTATGTTGCCAGACATGTCCACAGCATGTAAAAATTCAGTCTGAGCATGTATTATTTTTTCCTACATGCCCATTTAGCCTGTGAAAAATCTTGCACCTCATAAGATAAAAAAAAAAAAATTTAATAATCAAAAACTTCTATTATGGGAATTCTTACTAGGAAATTTTTTATTTTAATTGCAAATTTTCAGAGAAAAAACTTTTCCTTCTTCAGGCTGTCTTTTGTTGTTACTTTTTTCCATCACTATTGCAGTTACGGTTAACCTTGACGGTTATGGTTATTTTTCATCAAATCCTGCCAGATGTTAGGCAAGGATAATCCTCTGCAGTCATTACATATCACTAAGCTCTTCTCTGAGATTCAGAGGTTAGCTCCAAAAAGAAATACAAACTACCAGATATTTTTATTTACTGTTGCTGTATCAAACTTCTCCATTTACAGCGATCTTGACATACAACTCGGGCTTCACTGTTATCCATTACACGCCGTACACAAGATCTTCTATACTTCATACTCATAACCTTTTTCTCATGCAGACACTCCTGAATCTGATCCACCCATGTCTTCCTTGGCCTTCCTTGGCCTTCCTCTGCCTTTCCTTCCTGCCACTTGGGCTGAAAAGATTTTCTTAGTAAGCATTTCGTCACTCATTCTTTCAACATGGCCAAACCACCGAAGCATATTGGTCTCCACCTTGCTAACAACATTGTGCTCCACATCACACAACTGCAACACATCTTCATTCCTCACACAATCAGGTCGTGTCTTACCACAAACCCTACGTAAGTAACGCATTTCACCAGCACACAAACAACTCCTATGTTTCTTCTGCAGTACCCAGGATTCACTGCCATACATCAGGGTAGGAACAATTACACTTTCATACACAGCCATGCGGTACTCTCTAGGGAACCCATCATTCCTGTGGAAACCTCCCAGAGAAGCTATGACTTTCAATGAAGAATTAACTCGCCTACTAATTTCACCATCCAACTTGTTCTCTCTGTCAAACATGCTTCCTAAATACACAAACTCACTCACCTGGTCAATCACAGTGCCATTAAGACTTACATTACATTCAGTGCTACCAGTTCCTCTCTCAAAAACCATAACTTTGGTTTTCCCCTTATTTATACTCAGTTTGAATTTCATGCAAACTTCGTACATTCGAGACAACATACTCTGCAACTCACTTTTGGTCTCTGCCAACAGGACAGTGTCATCAGCATACAGCAATCTGCACACATGGATATCACCAAGACATAAACCACTATCATCTGTTTTGGCATCACGCATGCATGCGTCCATAAATATATTAAACAGCCATGGTGGCATTAGACAACCTTGTCTAACTCCTGCACCAATAGAAAACCATTTTGATAAAACACCATTCACTCGTACACAAGCTCTACTACCAACATACATGGCTTTTACACTATTAAGTAGATTCTCAGTAACACCATATTCATTCAATACCTTCCACAAAAGTGTCCTATTTACTTGGTCGTAAGCTTTCTGTAAATCTATGAATTCAGCAAAAACGTTCTTACCAACAGCCAGATACTTTTCAATCATCATGTGTAATGCAAAAATCTGGTTAGTGTAGCCTTTACCAAGCATAAAACCACTCTGAACATCCCACACTTTCTCTGATGTAAGACCACGTACTGTTTCAATAACAACCTTACCAAACACTTTCCCTGGCACACTTAGTAGGTTAATACCACGATAGCTCTTGCAGTTAGTCTGATCACCTTTTCCCTTATGCAAGGGAACAATAATAGCATCCTTCCAATCCCGAGGGACCATTCCTAACTCCCAGCACAACTGGCAAATTTCAGTTAACCAGTCAATTACAGAGTCACCACCATATTTCAACATCTCTGCAGTTATGCCATCAACTCCCGGACCCTTACCATTCTGAAAAGATTTTAGAGCTTTACACACTTCTTCTCTTGAGATCCCTCCTGTGCTTCCATTCCTCACTGTGACATCATCTGCATCTGTCTTAGAACCATCTTTGCCTTCCTGATCTAATAACTCACAGAAGTATTCACCCCATTTTTCACCTAACTCATTGGGCTCCCATATTATTTCCCCAATCTCATTCTTCACACAACTTACAACTTTGTTTCCCCTATTTTTCCTGAGTCTCGTGTACTTCCAATCTTTCCAAAAACCCTGTTCATGCCTTTCCACCTTCTCCTTCCTATCTTTTGCCTTACTCTGGCGAACCAGCTTAGCAGCTTCACGCTTCTTACAGCGATATTTATCCACAGAAACTCTACCTTGCAACATCCCCAAATAGGCTTCCTTCTTTCTCTTTACTGCCTCTTCAATCTCACTATTCCACCAAGCATCACCTCTATTGTTACCCACTATTGTGGTGCCACAGACCTATTTAGCAGCAGTTACAGCACAGTTCTTAAAACATTCCCACTTCTTCTCTACATCTTTCTCACCAGACTTCAGTCCTTCAGTCATTTTCTGAGTAAGTCAGAATAACGCTGATGGTCTTCAAGGAGTCCATCAACCTTTATTCTTTCTATCCTGGGTCTCTTCCTATTCCTTTTCCTCCAACCAACATTAAGTTTCACTTGTGACACCACCAAGTAATGATCAGAACCAACATTTGCACCTCTCATCACACGGGTGTCAACAACTAAGTGTTTCAAACGCTGATCGTAGACAACAAAATCTATCACACTCTTTTGACCAAGAGTATGATTTTCCCAAGTATATGTGTGGATGTACTTGTGGTTGAAAAATGTATTAGTTACACACAAACAATTCTCAATTTAGAGTTCAATTAATCTTTCATTCACCATTATCATTCACACAAGGATCATTAAATTTACCAAGAACACTGTCGGAAATTGCATTCTGCACACGTACTCTAGCATTGAAATCCCCCTGCTATTATAACTTTTTCTTTAGCACCAAACTGGCTCAAAACAGCTTTTAGCTCATTCCAGAAATCTTCCTTCTTATCAGAAGGTTCAGAGTCATAAGGAGCATACACTACAACAATTACGATTCTCTGAAGTTTCACTTTCAAACAAATCCAGAGAATTCTCTCTCTTACGCAACTATAGTGAATCAAGTTGTTCTTCATCTTTTCACTTAAAATCACACCTACACCAGCCTGTCCTCTCACATTATCCAATACTCCAGACCACACACTCACTGTGCCATTCACTTCTTCTACTCCAATTTCCTTCTTTTTGGTTTCACGTACACACAGCACATACAGTCTATACTTATTCATCTCCTCGATCACCTCATTCATCTTGCCATTTATACCTCTAGTATTCCATACACCAATCTTACATTCACTCAACTGAGATCTCTTTCTCATACGCCGTTTAGAAAGTCCAGGTCGATTCCGTGGTGGACGGTCCTTCTCAAGTTTGGTAGGTCCACCATATCCCACACTTGAGTCCGGATATTGATTTCTTTTTGTCTTTTAAATCAGGTAAGTACATTGATGATGGAATTCTGATTTTTCTCAATCTCTATTCCTTCTTTTACCTTTCTTTTTTGAAAATTGCTTTGGAAACTGATGACTTTAAGGGAATTTCAATCCATGCTGTGACTAGTTTCTCTAACATGCCTATCTAAACCAGTCTTGTTGGATCAATTTTTTATAGCAGCTTTATGCTCTGCTATACAAGTTTCCGGTCTACGACCTGTCTCACCTATGTAAGCTAGTCCACAACTTTATTTTACTTAATAGACAGCACCTTGCATTTTTAAAATATCTCCTTCTCTGTGAACTATTGTAGGGAAAAATAAGTTTTTTTTTTTTTTTTTTTTGCTATATCCTAGTCAATTTCTTTACTGCTCAGAGGCTCCTTCTAGAATTCTGCTTTATTTAATAAAATTAATGGGGTGTGTTTTCAGAGATTAGAGGTCAAAATAATGGATGACCTTGATAAAAACTGGGTTGCCCATAATATGATAGCGCAATATCTCAAAAGAAGGTGTGTGTGTGAGTGAGAGAGAGAGAGAGAGAGAGAGAGAGAGAGACTTTCAAATGGGCTCAATATGAGCTCTGTTGACTTGGGTCTGCAGTTATTGTCATTTGTGATGGACATGGTAGACACAAAAATGCCTTTTTTTTATTATTATTATTATTTTATTTATTTTTTTCAATTTCAAAGCCCTATAACTAAGGAAGTTTTGTATGTAAGAAGCAGAAATTTTGATAACTTTCTTTACAAAATTTGCAAATTCATAGAGTTTTGTGTAAATCAATAGGGTTCAGGTCAAAAATATTACTTCTTTTCTGCTGATTTGATATGGAATGAATGAATGATCCATAGTTGTTCAAATTTTATTGCCAGTGGACAGTTTGTGAAATGTAGTGAAGTACTGTGTTTGTTATTTGTTTCTAAAATGTTCAGAAAAATAGTACAGCATGTGTGTGTGTTCATTCAGGCATGTAAAATTTTGGTTTGAACATGTTTGTTTAAAATTTTCTGGCCCTGCAAGACCATTTTGGGTTCATACTAATGGGTAGTGTTAGTTTAGAGTTGTTTGTTTTCTTTCTATAATAAAATAATAATGTCAACATTTTCTCAGTTTTAATAGTACATAAATGGTTTTCATTTTAGGAGGATAGTTATTATTTGGAAGGATCATCATCCTGTTCTGAAAGTGATGATGACCAGTTATCTAAAGCTCGCACAACCCGTTCAAAAAACGCTCGATCTATGGAGCGCTGTAACAAGCCTGGAAGGAGGAAAATTGGAACAGTTAATTTTTCTCCGAATAAAACTCCAGTGCAGCTGAAATCTGAAGTCATTGATCAGGTATTTATGATGCATAAAATGTACATTGAGATGTTGAAATTGTGCTAACCATGAACAGCATGAAGTATCAACTAATGAATGTAGAATATGTAAAATTGTTACATTTTTAGGTACATAGTAATGCTGTTGTATGATAATGTGTCACTGACTTGAGTAAACATCATGAAAGTTTGCAGCCAACAAAATTTTTCAAGATTCCACACAGCAAAGAAAAAAATTGTGCATCTCAAGCTATGCTTTTTTATTATGTGAAACAGCAAATGTAACAACATCTAGTGTTCATCTCTGAGTGACTCAAGTAATTGGGGCTGATTTTATTGGGAAAGAACAAGATTTTTCACTGTTTGCATATATGAAAAACAAAGCTGTCTTTTACCCACACCAGGAATGGTGAACCTTTTCCAACTAGTGTGACACCTCATGTTTCTGTTTTTTTTGGGGTTTGTTATTTTTTTAATTAACATTTTATTGCCATTGAATTTTTTTGTGAATACCTTAAAAATGACATTAACAGAATAGGTAAGGTGAGTTTTAAGACTAAGGCAATATCAATTTGAACCTGATTTAATTTGTAAGAAGATAATTCAAAAAATCATACTTACGTAACAACATTAGTGTGAAACTTGTTGCTGAATGTTACTAGCCAAGGCATTTGTGTTCGGTTCAACATCTTTTGTCTTCTATATTATGTCTGAACTAAGATGTTTATGGCCGTTGACTGTACAAAGTTCATTGTAGAAAACAACTGCTCACAGCAGTATGATGATCTGAAAAAATTAGTAGCACTCTAGCAAGTCTTTTCATTGCCAAAAATTTCTGTGTGAGGCTGTCCCACTGTTTAAGTATCAAGTTCTCTGGCTTCTTGATAAAGTATTCGGCATTAATAGCACACTTGATTTCCTCCAATACTTTGCAAAAGTTTGGTGAATTTGTTCATCCACGTAGAGCTCTTTTGAAATTCTATCAACTCCATTTCCAAATTGTCAATATTCAACCAGTTTTGTACTGAGATTGCAGTAATACACTTATTGTCTTGCTAGCAGTTGTGCCCATTCTCCAAACGGCGAATCTATAAAATAATTTTTTGAACATAAAATTAAAGAAAGGGAAAAAGTAATTTAAGATCTTGTAACTGTTTTACGATTTAGAACAGAGTTGTGATGTATCGATGCATACGGTTTGATGTAAAACGTGGTAGCAGGCTTTGGCATCCCTTAATTTTAAATCAAATTTTCATGGAATTTTTACAGCATTTCAATGTTTCTGGCATAATTACCTTTAAACCTGTCAACATTTTGAAGAGTAAAGCTAAGCAACCCTTTTGAATTTTTTTGGTTTTCAGACTTTTCTAGGTATAGAAGTGGTACAAAAATTAAAGTAGACACTATTCCAAAGCTACCCTTTTGATTTTTTTTTATGTACTTTTCTAGGCATCTGGACCACATTATGAACAAAAAGCTAATCCACCCTTTTCAATTTTTTGGTTTCAAAAAACTTTTCTAGCTGTAGAAGTGGTAAAAAAATTCAAGCAGACAATATTCCAAAGCAGGCATTTGGATTTTTTTGGTTTTCGGACTTTTCTAGGTATCCGGACCTTAAGACCTAAACATACCAATTTTCAAATCTCTAGGTCATTTAGAAGTGGTCAAACAATTTATGAAAAATCCAAGCAAACAGTGTTCCAAAGCCACCATTTTGGTTTTGGGGCTATTCTATGTATCTGAATGGTAAGACCTGTCAGCATTCCAATTTTCAGATCTCCAGGTCATTTAGAAATAGTTTAGCAATTAACAAAAAATTCAAGCAGACAGTGTTCCAAAACCAACATTTTTATTTTACTTTTTTGTTTTTTGGTTTTCAGACTTTTCAAGGCTTATAAATGTTAAGACCTACCAGCATGCCATTTTTCAGATTTCTAGGTCATTTAGAAGTGGTCAAACAATTCACAGATGGAAACACTCATATTTCCCCACTTTGCTTTACATATATACTAGGGGCTGCACTCTCTAGGCTCGCTACGCTCATTTCCAAAGTAGCGCTCGGGCCCTGCAACCCGATCTCCAAGTATATCACATGAAATAAAAACTGGAAAATTCATATAAATTTCAATTTTTATTGCATGTCTAAACAAATAAGGCTTGTTATTCCGAAGTTTCAGAGTTTTTTTACTGTAGTTATTTTTTGGAAGGGCGGACTTTTGTCATTTGAACTTATAGCACTTACTAAATTTACCACTAAGAAAAACAAAAGCGGTCTGAAAAGCATTTTCGTAAACAGTAAACCGTTAAGGTGGACTGCTTCCCATACTTCCAATGGAAAAACTTTTGTGCACATTTCCTTCACAATTAGTGTGTTTCCAAGGATTAAAATTTGAACATCGATTAAAATAACTTCATATTATAACTTGGAATAAATAATCATAATTATAATAAAGTCAATAACTTTTCCTTTGGTGGTGTTGAAACCAAGAAAAAAGATGGCCCGACCTGTACTTTGATCACGTCAGTAGACAAACAAATGTTGGATTGCATAATTATGGTTATGTTTTAGAAAATATTAAGTATTCCCGAATAAGTTATAAAATGAAGCTATTTTAATCGATGTTCAAATTTTCATCCTTGGGAGCGCATTAATTGTTAAGAAAATGTGTACAGAAGTTTTTCCATTGGAAGTATAAGAAGCAAAATTACTTGACGTCCTCCTTAAACAACTGAGATAGCTTTACCAACAAAACATATGCATAACAAATTCTTTGCGTCACCATGGCACCAGGTCACGGGATCAGAACGTTCTTCTGTGGTTATCATGAAGACAGACAAGCCGTTCGTTTCTTTCCTTTGCATCTTTAAAAAATGCTTAAAAATCAGAAAATGGCTTTTTTTTAATTTATTTATTTATTTATTTTTGTAAAAAAGGGACGATAGTTGTAAGTTTTATGCTGTAAAAATTGCAATGTGTTATGATTTATAGTGTGCCATATATCCGTTTTTTTTTTTAATGGATCCCATTGCGAAATAGAGAACTTTGTAAAATTTGGAAATTTAATTTCTCGTAAACTAAATCAAAATTCAAAAAAAGGGCAACGAGGTGCAAAAATTCAGTCATGGCACCACATGCCTACAAAGTTTCATGGTTCTGTTGCTGTTAGTGTGTCCGGAACGAGACCTGACAGCACTTTTTTGCTTACCTTAAGTTTGAAATACAATAGCTCCTGAAGTATCACCAGAATCGAGAAACGGTTTATTTCAGCGTGTTCTCCAAACAATTCTCTACAAACGATGTAAATTTCATATTTTTGTGTTCAATACGTTTTGCGCTGCGAGCTAGGAAAGCAAGAGTGTCACAAAATTTATAAAACAGCAGCGGCAGTTACTTTTTTTTAGACTAGAGAGATAGTCACTATTCATTCAGTTCTTTACTGAGAATTGATGTCTTACATATTGATCTAGTTTTCGAACCATTCCAATATCTTGTAGTCTCCTCATGACTGTTGTTTAATGAACTGAAAGTTTATCGGCCGTATCTCCGTAGGTTTGATGAGGTTCAAACTCAATTATATTAAGTCAGTGTTTCTCCAGTGGACATTTCAGAAAGGCATCCAGAACAGGCCTTATCTTCAAGCTTTCTCCCGAAGAAAATGTCACAAACCATTATTGGAGTGTTTGTTCACTTACAGATGCCATCCCATATTCAGGGCATACAGTAGCGAACAAAAGTATTTGGCGAAACACTTTTTCGACCATAATTTTTTTTCTGCTTTTCTGCTAGACCAAATCGGGTCATTTTGGGATATGATATGTGTTATTCAGTTGTAAACATGACCCATATGTAGATGGATCGGAAACCTTAACACAGATAAGTTACCGAGCTTAATCGCAAAGATCATACAAATTGACCAACAAAGTAGGTGTGTATCACATTCATTTAATGCTACGATAACAGAAAACAAGTACAAGAAAATGACAAAACAATAAGTAATACTTAGTGGGATAACCACGAGACTTAATAACAGCTGCACAATGGACCGGCATCGAGTCCACTAGCTTCTCGACGGTGACCTGCGGAATTCTCGCCCATTCTGCAGACAGCTGGTCAAACTTCTGGGCCCTATTCCGGCAGGTTTTCTTTGCACAGCTCCTCCCACATGTGCTCGATGGGGTTGAGGTCTGGAGATTGGCTTAGCCAGTCTAGAAGTGTGACCTGTTGCTGCTGGAAGGCTGCCTTCACTACTCTGGAGGTGTGCTTCGGGTCGTTGTCTTGCTGCATGATCCATCCGGATGGCATGTTCTGTTTTGCCCATTGAAAGACTTCGTTGATGAGCATGTTCGTGTAGCTCTGGCCGGTCATTATTCCATCAATCTTGATGATGGGGCCCATTCCATTGCGAGAGAAAGCGCTGTAAACCATGAGCAATCCTCCTCCGTGCTTGATAGTCAGCTGAACGAACTGGAGGTTGAATCTCTGGCCACACGGACGTCGTACGTATCGGATGCCATCATTTCCGAACACGTTGAACTTGCTCTCGTCGGTGAAAAGCACCTTACTCCAGTCCGCCACGGTCCAGTCTCGATGACGGCGGGCAAACGCGACTCTGGCTCGTCGATTCTTGACTCCGATGAGTGGTTTCTTGGCAGGGCGTCTTCCATTCAATCCACCAGCAATGAGACGACGGGAGATGGTCATTCGGCTGACGTTCAGGTTGTCGCTGTCGCGGAATTCAGTGGCGATGTCCACAGCAGTCAAGGTGGGATCAGCACGAAATCGACGGAAGATGTGTCTGTCCTGACGCAACGTAGTGGAACGAGGCCTACCACATTGCGGACTGTTCTCAACGGTCCCAGTATTCTTATAACGTTGCAGGATAGCTGAAATGGATTGGTGTCAGATCTTCAGGGCCCTCGCAATGTCAGTGATGCGCATTCCGGATTCAATCATGTTCACGGCCGCTTGGCGAGCTCCAACAGGGATCTCCGCCTTTTTACCCATTTCTGAAAACCTAAGATTGACTTATTATCACACTACACATCACAGAACCCACAAAAATTGCAAGAAAAACATTAATACATGCAGCAAACAAATGGGTAATAATTGGCGACTCTTGAATATTTCCCATTTCGAACGACAAATTCACTCTGAGCAAAAATACAAACTATGCAGCAAAGTAACCCACGAATCAACACATATCATATCCCAAAATGACCTTATTTGGTCGAGCAGAACAAAAATTATGGTCGAAAAAGTGTTTCACCAAATACTTTTGTTCGCTACTGTATGTCCCTATTTGCCTTGGAAGAGGCATCACTTTTTTTGCACACAAAAGGCAAACATTGTCAAATGTGAACTTTTTCAAAACTAATGTCAACATTACTCAAAGGCTGTACATTAGACGAATTGCAATTGCCAAAGCTGCTGTTTTTACTGCAACAAAGCTGCTGCCTGCTAATTGCTCTTAACTTTGAAAAGTTAATGCAAACTGCCCTTGCCAAGCAACCCTAAATGATGAGAATTTTTGTCCTTAACATAAATGAACCAACATGAGAAGAATGTCATTGACTTAAACAGGGCATGTAAGAATCAAATACTGAATTTAAAACAGAAAAAAAAATGAGAATACCTACTTTCATTAAATATAGAAAGCAAAATATTCAATAAAAAATACATTCATTCAACAAGAATAAATTGCAGTGGCGTATCGATGCATTCTTCTTGGATATTTCGGAACTGAACTCCCTGGTCCATCTTCTTTTTTTTTTTTTTTTTTTTTTTAATCTTTATACGTTTTGTTGCTGTGCTTTACGACTGGCACAAGTTTACCAGTCTTGATTTTGAGATGCTGTTCCAATGGAGGAGAGGAAAACAGATGTTTGGCTAATAAATTTGCATGTCCATAATATAACGTATGTATGTGTTTGACAGAAATAAGAGGCAGCCAAGTGGCCAATTGGCTTTCTATGGCCAGTCATCTGGCTTCAAGAATAATGCCTAACTGCTTATGCTCAGATACTCCTAAAGCTGAGTCACTGGTCTCATTGTTCAATGCTGGCAAATGTTTACAGCTGCAACAAAATACAAAGTGTTTTCTCATTTTTGGGCATAATGATGTTTCCTGCTCACAACAGATAATATTAACTGAATGCTTTAATCTTTGCAGCATTTTATTGAAAAAAAAAAAAGTACTCTTTTAGTAAAATGATCTCTAATTTAAAGCATATGAAGCAACTGCTCATGTGCTCCTGTAGATGAGCTGCCCCTGCATGCAACTTGATTCCAAGTTATGCCTAAGTGTTTATAAAATGAAGCTATTTTAATCGATGTTCAAATTTTCATCCTTGGGAGCGCATTAATTGTTAAGAAAATGTGTACAGAAGTTTTTCCATTGGAAGTATAAGAAGCAAAATTACTTGACGTCCTCCTTTAAACAACTGAGATAGCTTTACCAACAAAACATATGCATAACAAATTCTTTGCGTCACCATGGCACCAGGTCACGGGATCAGAACGTTCTTCTGTGGTTATCATGAAGACAGACAAGCCGTTCGTTTCTTTCCTTTGCATCTTTAAAAAATGCTTAAAAATCAGAAAATGACTTTTTTTTAATTTATTTATTTATTTATTTTTGTAAAAAAGGGACGATAGTTGTAAGTTTTATGCTGTAAAAATTGCAATGTGTTATGATTTATAGTGTGCCATATATCCGTTTTTTTTAATAGATCCCATTACGAAATAGAGAACTTTGTAAAATTTAGAAGTTTAATTTCTCGTAAACTAAATCAAAATTCAAAAAAAGGGCAATGAGGTGCAAAAATTCAGTCATGGCACCACATGCCTACAAAGTTTCGTGGTTCTGTTGCTGTTAGTGTGTCCGGAACGAGACCTGACAGCACTTTTTTGCTTACCTTAAGTTTGAAATACAATAGCTCCTGAAGTATCACCAGAATCGAGAAACGGTTTATTTCAGCATGTTCTCCAAACAATTCTCTACAAACGATGTAAATTTCATATTTTTGTGTTCAATACGTTTTGTGCTGCGAGCTAAGAAAGCAAGAGTGTCACAAAATTTATAAAACAGCAGCAGCAGTTACTTTTTTTTAGAATAGAGAGATAGTCACTATTCATTCAGTTCTTTATTGAGAATTGATGTCTTACATATTAATCTAGTTTTCAAACCATTCCAATATCTTGTAGTCTCCTCATGACTGTGATAAAAAAAAAAAAACTGGTGCCCTGTCATAATAAATGCCTCAATGGTAGCAGAAACTATGTAGAAAAGTAGTTTAAGGTATGGCGAATCAGATAAAAATAACAGATCAGATGATGATCATATGTAGAGGATTTTAGGAAGGGAGTGTCTGACCCCAGGTCTTAAACAACCCTTAGAAATAGGAAGCTAGGTGATTTGGGCTAGAGTGCCTGATAGGAAAGTGACACAGAAGTGAAGTAGAAAGAGGGAGGAAGACGCCCTTATTTATTACCGGGGGCCAGTACCCGGGGTCCGACGGCTTAACGTGCCCATCCGACGCACGGCGGATATTTAGTGGATCAAGCGTTCTTACCTGCCTGGGATCGAACCTGAGGTCCTTTCCGTGGCAGTCACGAACGTTGCCCACTAGGCTACCCGCGGCCCGATAAAAATAACAATTCTCAGGTAACTTTTATTAGCCAAACTTTTGCCTCCCCCCCTCTCTCACTCTCTCTCTCTCACACACACACACACACACTGCTGTTTGTTGTAAATGAACACCAGGAAAAACAAAAACGTATACGATCAGACTGCAATTCGATTGCAGAATGGGTAGGTCATGTGAGCAGGTGCAAAAGTTTACATCTGCAGCACACATGTAAAAAGTTTATGACAGCAATGCCCTCATATCTGTCCTGCAGGAGGTATAAAAGCAGGAAGCACAGGGCAAGTTTCCATAGTGGATTCACAGGAATTGTGTGCATAAAGCAGTGGTAGCAACTGAATATACCATGCTGCAGCAGATGGGACCCTTACATGCAGCTTACAGACTTTGAGCGAGTCTGACGTATTGGACTGCAGAAAGATGGACTCTTTCCTTACAGAACATTGCCGCTTGTGATGGAGAAACACAAGACATCGATGCAAATATGGCGTGAGTGGGAACAGAAAAGTCTGACGCACTGACTTGAGTCCAGCGACAGAAGAACGCATGAAAAGACAGTCATTTCCACCATATGGTGTTGGCAGACCGAACAGCCATGTCCTAAGGGTTAGCACAACAGTAGATGTCTGCGTCACATCAAGAGTTATCTGCAAGTTCTGTCCGATGCCATTTGCTTCAGAGAGGCCTCGTCGCTCGCCATTGTCCCTTTGCTTCTACTTCCCTCGACATTAAACCACAGATATCAGCAGCTGTGATGGGGCCAAGACTGTGCACACTAGTGTTATGAATGCAGCACATAAGTGTTTTCCAATGAGTCGTGGTTCAACCGAATGACCCATGACAAACGTATCCATGTATGGTGACACTGTGGTGAATGGGTGCTGGATGCATGCATTATGCCGCATCAAGTGTGACAGACAAACAGGTGTTCTGGTGTGGGGTGCTATTGGACTCCATTCGCATTCCCGTATCCTATACATTGCAGGAACCATGACCATCCAACTGTACATTGCAGAAGCTGTGGAGGCAGAGCTGCCGCCGTATCTGCAGACAGTTCCCAGTGCCATCATTCAACAGGACAATGCCTGACCACAAGTGGCACTGAATGTCTGATAGCTCCTGAATGCACGACATGTGCCACATTTCCTTGGCCAGTGTGTTCAGCTGATTTGTTGCCTATTGAACAAGTGTGACATATGGTTGCTCAATGCTTCGCCACCAGTTACCCAAAATGAATTTTGGGTATGAATCGAAACAGCGTGGAATAACCTTCCACAGTATGGCATCCAAAATTTCAGTCGATGCCATGCTTTGTACAAGTCGTTATTGCCACTTGTGGTGGGTACACGTGGTACTGAGTATTGTGTGTTCCACATCACTTACATGGCTGTACTTCTGATCCTTATGTCTTGTATCATAATGAATGATCCCTATAAATCTCACTTCAAAATCTCAGGTCTTTCTTTCTTGGTGTATTTTTAACAGACAGCAGTGTGTGTACTTCCTTTTTTTTTTTTTTTTTTTTTACTGCTGTGCGTTATGTGTAATTACAGTCTCTGAATTATGATTTTGATTGTGCATGTGTGTGTGTATGCGTGTACGCGCGCGATTTAGATGCAACAGCTCCTTTAAAGATTATCTGAGTAATTCTTTTTTTTTTTTCTTTTTTTTTTTTTTTTTCAGGAGTTTTCTTCCAACTCTGCAGAAAAATCCTCACATTCTGCAAGCACTGAGTCAGAACCTGAAACTAGTTCAGTAAAGACTCGAAGGAGGACAACACACAATTCATCCCAACATCCTCCACCTGAAAATCACCCCCTTGAAGCAGATGCAGTACAGGTGAAGTCAGAAGTTACCAGTCAAGTATATAGAGTACATCAAACATTTCCTAAGATATTTCGGTTGCTAGACTTTTAATTGCAAATGAAGTGAAAATTTGTGTTGTTAATCACGGAACAAAAATTCAAGTTATTCTTATGCCTGCGACATGTCTTACAATTATTTTTTTTTCCTTTCCTTTCATCTGCTATGTTGTTACTTATCTATAAATATTGATTTTTATATTTATTGATGAATTTTATGTTGTTTGATTGATCTTTACAATGTTTTTCAACTTTACCAAATCAGTGAACTGCACTAAAACTGATCGGCATCTGGATTTTTAAAAAAGAACAGGAAATTTATTATAGCATGCGGCCCAAGTGCTTACTGAATTACAACCACCTACCTAATACTTGGTGAGCCCTCCTTTCACCTGGTGAACAGTTGCCAACTTGTTTGGCACCGATTCCCTCATTGTCTGTACAATTGTGTGGGAATCTGCAACCAAACAGTTTTTATTGCAATCCACAGTTTCTGTATATGTAATGGGGTGGTGAGTCCAACTGCTCACCTGCCATTCCACAACACCACACATACTTAGTGCGATCAAAAAGTTCCTTGACTAGGTACCATAGCGCGCCAACAGGTGGCAGCACGCGGATGCGCGAGCAGTGGTCTAGGGTAGTGACCTTCATGAGTCTTTTGCCGGGTGACATCGTTCTGTGAATATCGGGAGCTGTGCTACACGATATTTGGTGGCCACGTGCAGAACACAGCTGCGATTTCGGAATGGACTGCAAACCAGAATAGGGAGCGAACATCAAATTATGTGTCAAACTCGGGAAATCGGGAACGGAGATGCATGAAATGTTGCGGCAGGCTTATGGCAATGAAGTAATGAGTTGTGCAAGGTGTTTTGAGTGGCACTCGTGCTTCAAGAGCGGCAGAATGGCATTCAAAGACGATGAGAGGGCAGGGTGGCCGTCCACGTGCAAACCCTCCGAAAATGTGGATAAAATTAGAGAACTGGTGCATGAGGATCATCAGAGAACCATTCAAGACATTGCTACCATCGTCAATGTGTCATACGGAATAGTGCAAGAAATTCTGACGTCGGTTTTGAACATGCATCGCATTGCTGCAAAGTTCGTGCCAAAGATTCTGAACCCCGAACAGAAGGCGCTCAGTGTCGAACTCTGTCAAGATCTTCGTCAGCAGGTGGTGAATGAACCAACTTTCCTGTCGCTGGTCATCACTGGGGGGCGAGACTTGGGCCTACGGTTACAACCTGAAGACCAAACAACAGTGTTCGCAGTGGAAGAGCCCGGTATGTCCACTACCGAAGAAGGCCCAACAGGTCCGGAGCACAACCAAAAGCATGCTCATCGTGTTCTTTGACATTCGTGGGGTTGTGCACCGTGAGTTTGTCCCCCAGGGCCAGACCGCCACTGCCCTTTTTTACTGTGATGTTCTGTGGCATCTTAGAGAGGACATTCGCCGCAAACGACCTGAAATGTGGCTTGGACGATTTCCTGCTCCTGTAACAATGCAGCAGCTCAGAGAGCATTAGCAACACACCAGTTTTGCAGCTGCAACAGCCTGGCTACCCTTCCTCTCCCGCCTAACTTGCCGGATTTGGCTCCCTGTGACTTCTTTCTGTTCCCAAAGCTGAGGCTCAAGGGTCACCGTTTTGAAACTGTGGACGAGATCCAACGCGAATCGCAGATGGTGCTTGAAACGATTTGCGAACAGAATGTCTGATAGCTCCTGAATGCACGACATGTGCCACATTTCCTTGGCCAGCCTGTTCAGCTTATTTGTCACCTATTGAACAAGTGTGACGTATGAGGTGATTGAGGAGATGAATAAGTATAGACTGGATGTGCTGTGTGTAAGTGAAACCAAAAGAAGGAAATTGGTGTAGAAGAAGTGAATGACACGGTGAGTGCGTGGTCTGGAGTATTGGATAATATGAGAGGACAGGCTGGTGTAGGTGTGATTTTAAGTGAAAACATGAAGAACAACTTGATTCACTATAGTTGCGTAAGTGAGAGAATTCTCTGGATTCGTTTGAAAGTGAAACTTCAGAGAATTGTAATTGTTTTAGTGTATGCTCCTTGTGACTCGGAACCTTCTGATAAGAAAGAAGATTTCTGGAATGAGCTAAAAGCTGTTTTGAGCCAGTTTGGTGCTAAAGAAAAAGTTATAATAGCAGGGGATTTCAATGCTAGAGTAAGTGTGCAGAATGCAATTTCTGACAATGTTCTGGGTAAGTTTAATTATCCTTGTGTGAATGATAATGGTGAAAGAATAATTGAACTCTGCATTGAGAATGGTTTGTGTGTAGCTAATACATTTTTCAACCACAAGTATATCCACACATATACTTAGGAAAATCGTACTCTTGGTCAAAAGAGCGTGATAGATTTTGTTGTCTACGATCAGCGTTTGAAACATTTAGTTGTTGAAACCCGTGTGATGAGAGGTGCGGATGTTGGTTCTGATCATTACTTGGTAGTGTCACAAGTGAAACTTAATGTTGGTTGGATGAAAAGGAATAGGAAGAGAACCAGGATAGAAAGAATAAAGGTTGATGGGCTCCTTGAAGACCATCAGCAGTATTCTGACTTACTCAGAGAACGACTAAAGGATCTGAAGTCTGGTGAGAGGGATGTAGAAAAGAAGGGGAATATTTTAAGAACTGTGTTGTCACTGCTGCTAAAGAGGTCTGTGGCACCACAATAGTGGGTAACAATAGAGGTGATGCTTGGTGGAATAGTGAGATTGTGAAGAGGCAGTAAAGAGAAAGAAGGAAGCTTATTTGGGGATGTTGCAAGGTAGAGTCTCTGTGGATGTATATCGCTGTAAGAAGCGTGAAGCTGCTAAGCTGGTTCGCCACAGTAAGGCAAAAGATAGGAAGGAGAAAGTGGAAAAGCATGAACTGGCTTTTTGGAAAGATAGGAAGTCCTTCTGGAAGTACATGAGACTCAGGAAAAATAGGGGAAACAAAGTTGTAAGTTGTGTGAAGAATGAGATTGGGGAAATGATATGGGAGCCCACTGAGTTAAGTGACAGATGGGGCAAATACTTCTGTGAGTTATTAGATCAGGAAAGCAAAGATGATTCTGAGACAGATGCAGATGATGTCACAATGAGGGATGAAAGCACAGGAGGGATCTCAAGAGAAGAAGTGTGTAAAGCTCTAAAATCTCTTCAGAATGGTAAGGCTCCAGTAGTTGATGGCATAACTGCAGAAATGTTGAAATACAGTGGTGACTATAATTAACTGAAATTTGCCAGTTGTGCTGGGAGTTAGGAATGGTCCCTCGGGATTGAAAGGATGCTATTATTGTTCCCTTGTATAAGGGAAAAGGTGATCAGACTGAATGCAAGAACTATCGTGGTATTAGCCTACTGAGTGTGTCAGGAAAAGTGTTTGGTAAGGTTGTTATTGAAAAAGTACGGGGTCTTACATCATTGAAAGTGTGGGATGTTCAGAGTGGTTTTATGCCTGGTAAAGGCTGCACTAACCAGATTTTTGTATTACGCATGATGATTGAAAAGTATCTGGCTGTTGGGAAGAAAGTTTTTACTGACTTCATAGATTTAGAGAAAGCTTACGACCGAGTGAATAGGACACTTTTGTGGAAGGTATTGAATGAATATGGTGTTACTGGGAATCTACTTTATAGTGTAAAAACCATATATGCTGGTAGTAGAGCTTGTGTACGAGTGAATGGTGTTTTATCAAAATGGTTTTCCATTGGTGCAGGAGTTAGACAAGGTTGTGTAATGTCACCATGGCTGTTTAATATATTTATGGACGCATGCATGCGTGATGCCAAAATAGATAATAGTGGTTTATGTCTTGGTGATATCCGTGTGTGCAGATTGCTGTATGCTGATGACACTGTCCTTTTGGCAGAGAGCAAAAGTGAGTTGCAGAGTATGTTGACTCGGATGCACGAAGTTTGCATGAAATTCAAACTGAATATAAATAAGGGAAAAACCAAAGTTATGGTGTTTGAGAGAGGAATGGGTAGCACTGAATGTAATGTAAGTATAAATGGCACTGTGATTGACCAGGTGAGTGAGTTTGTGTATTTAGGAAGCATGTTTGACAGAGAGAACAAGTTGGATGGTGAAATCAGTAGGCGAGTGAATTCTTCTTTGAAAGTCATAGCTGCTCTGGGAGGTTTTCACTGGAATGATGGGTTCTCTAGAGAGTCCCGCATAGCTGTGTATAAAGCTGTAATTGTTCCTACTCTGATGTATGGCAGTGAAACCTGGGTACTGCAGAAGAAACAAAGGAGTCATTTGTGTGCTGGAGAAATGCGTTACTTACGTGGGGTTTGTGGCAAGACACGATATGATTGTGTGAGAAATGAAGATGTATTTCAGTTGTGTGATGTGAAGCAAAATGTTGTTAGCAAGGTGGAGACCAATATGCTTCGGTGGTTTGGCCATGTTGAAAGAATGAGTGATTAAATGCTTACTAAGAAAATCTTTTCAGCCCAAGTAGCAGGAAGGAAAGGCAGAGGAAGGCCAAGGAAGACATAGGTGGGTCAGATTCAGGAGTGTCTGCATGAGAAAAGGATTGAGTATGAAGTATAAAAGATCTTGTGTACGGCGTGTAATGGATATCAGTGAAGCACGAGTTGTATGTCAAGATCGCTGTAAATGGAGAAGTTTGATACGACAACAATAAGTAAAAATATCTGAAAGTTTGTATTTATTTTTGGAGCTAACCTCTGAATCTCGGAGAACAGCTTAGTGATATGTGATGTAATGTGTACACGTGGTACTGAGTATTGTGTGTTCCACATCGCTTACATGGCTGTACTTCTGATCCTTATGTCTTGTATCATAATGAATGATCCCTATAAATCTCACTTCAAAATCTCAGGTCTTTCTTGGTGTATTTTTAACAGACAGCAGTGTGTGTACTTCCTTTTTTTTTTTTTTTTTTTTTTTTACTGCTGTGCGTTATGTGTAATTACAGTCTCTGAATTATGATTTTGATTGTGCATGTGTGTGTGTACGCGTGTACGCACGCGATTTAGATGCAACAGCTCCTTTAAAGATTATCTGAGTAATTCTTTTTTTTTCTTTTTTTTTTTTCAGGAGTTTTCTTCCAACTCTGCAGAAAAATCCTCACATTCTGCAAGCACTGAGTCAGAACCTGAAACTAGTTCAGTAAAGGCTCAAAGGAGGACAACACACAATTCATCCCAACATCCTCAACCTGAAAATCAAAATCACCCACTTGAAGCAGATGCAGTACAGGTGAAGTCTGAAGTTACCAGTCAGGTATATAGAGTACATCAAACATTTCCTAGGATATTTTGGTTGCTAGACTTTTAATTGCAAATGAAGTGAAACTTTATGTTGCTAATCATGGAACAAAAATTCAAGTTATTCTTATGCCTGTGACACGTCTTACAATCTTTTTTTTTTCTTTCTTTCATCTGCTATGTTGTTACTCATCTATAGATATTGATTTTTATATTTATTGATGAATTTTATGTTGTTTGATTGATCTTTACAATGTTTTTCAACTTTGTCAAATCAGTGAACTGCACTAAATCTGATCAGCATCTGGATTTAAAAAAAGGAAGTACACACACTGCTGTCTGTTAAAAATACGCCAAGAAAGACCTGAGATTGTGAAGTGAGATTTATAGGGATCATTCATTATGATACAAGACATAAGGATCAGAAGTACAGCCATGTAAGTGATGTGGAACACACAAAACTCAGTACCATGTGTACCCACCACAAGTGGCGATAACGGCTTGTACAAAGCATGTAATCGACTGAAAGAGGTTTTGGATGTCATACTGTGGAAGGTTATTCCATGCTGTTTCGATGGCAGTACATGGATGCGCGAGCAGCAGTCGAGGGTAGTGACCTTCATGAGTCATTTGCCGGGTGACATCGTTCTCTGAACATCGGGAGCTGTGCTACACGATATTTGGTGACCACGTGCAGAACACAGCTGCAATTTCGGAATGGACTGCAAACCAGAATAGGGAAGGAACATCAAATTTTGTATCAAGCTCGGCAAATCAGGAACGGAGATGCATGAAATGTTGCGGCAGGCTTATGGCAATGAAGTAATGAGTTGTGCAAAGTGTTTTGAGTGGCACTCGTGCTTCAAGAGCGGCAGAATGGCACTGGAAGATGATGAGAGGTCAGGGTGGAAGATGATGAGAGGTCAGGGTGGAAAGAGGTTTTGGATGTCATACTGTGGAAGGTTATTCCATGCTGTTTCGATGGCAGTACACGGATGCGCGAGCAGCAGTCGAGAGTAGTGACCTTCATGAGTCATTTGCCGGGTGACATCGTTCTCTGAACATCGGGAGCTGTGCTACACGATATTTGGTGACCACGTGCAGAACACAGCTGCAATTTCGAAATGGACTGCAAACCAGAATGGGGAGGGAACATCAAATTTTGTATCAAACTCGGCAAATCAGGAACGGAGATGCATGAAATGTTGCGGCAGGCTTATGGCAATGAAGTAATGAGTTGTGCAAGGTGTTTTGAGTGGCACTCGTGCTTGAAGAGCGGCAGAATGGCACTGGAAGATGATGAGAAGTCAGGGTGGCTGTGCACGTGCAAACCCCCGAAAATGTGGATAAAATTAGAGAACTGGTGCATGAGGATCATCAGAGAAACATTCAAGACATTGCTACCATCGTCAATGTGTCATACGGAACAGTGCAAGAAATTCTGACATCGGTTTTGGACATGCACCGCATTGCTGCAAAGTTCGTGCCAAAGATTCTGAACCCCGAACAGAAGGCGCTCAGTGTCGAACTCTGTCAAGATCTTCGTCAGCAGGTGGTGAATGAACCAACTTTCCTGTCGCGGGTCATCACTGGGTGCGAGACTTGGGCCTACGGTTACAACCTGAAGACCAAACAACAGTCGTCGCAGTGGAAGAGCCCGGTATGTCCGCTACCGAAGAAGGCCCGACAGGTCCGGAGCACAACCAAAAGCATGCTCATCGTGTTCTTTGACATTCGAGGGGTTGTGCACCGTGAGTTTGTCCCCCAGGGCCAGACCGCCACCTCCCTTTTTTACTGTGATGTTCTGTGGCGTCTTAAAGAGGACATTTGCCGCAAACGGCCTGAAATGTGGCACAGGGGCGATTTCCTGCCCCACTGCAACAATGCAGCAGCTCAGTGAGCATTAGCAACACACCAGTGTTGCAGCCGCAACAGCCTGGCTACCCTTCCTGTCCCCGCCTTACTTGCCGGATTTGGCCCCCTGTGACTTCTTTCTGTTCCCGAAGCTGAAGCTCAAGGGTCACCGTTTTGAAACTGTGGACGAGACCCAACGCGAATCGCAGATGGTGCTTGAAACGATTTGCGAACAAGACTTCCAGGAAGCGTTCCAACAGTGAAAAAAACACTGGCAGCGTTCTTTCGGTACCCTAGGAGACTATTTTGAGAGAGATCATAGCCAGACTTAAATAACATAAGTACTTGAATTATTACAAGTGGTAAATAAAGGAAGTAATTTCAATCTATCCAAAGAAAAAAATAAATACAGAAAAATTGGTAATTGAATTGGAAAGCATCTGCAGCACTTTAGAAAAAGAGGACCAAATTAAAGCAGATCTCCTCAGAAAAGATTACTACAATAGCCATACAAAATTCCAGAAGCAAGTAAGGAAACCTCAAAAAAAATTTGATAATAGTCAATTAAAAGCTCTTAAAGATTTCAGAAAAAATGAAAGTGTGGTTGCTGTGAAAACAGACAAAAGTATGTTGATTACTATTATGGATAAGAAAGATTATCTAGAAAAGATGGAAGAAGAACTAAAAAAGCCTATGTATGAAGAAGTAAAAGAAAACCCACTACCAGCTTTGATTAAAAAAGTCTCTAAGCTTATTTCACTTCAAAAAAAGAAAAACCTGCTTCCAGAAAACTATAAACAATTCTCAAAATTACAGTTTAGATTACCTCAAATATATAAAATAGTCAAACTGCATAAAGAACACCAACCAATTAGACCAATAATAGACTCAAAAAACTCTATTCTTTCAAATCTAAACTACTTTTTAAAGTCACACCTTCAGAATCTTTTAAAAGAGCCACCTAACTTGATTAAAAACTCAATGCAGCTAAAAGAAAAACTAGAACTTCGTCCTAAATTAGATTCTCCTATTATGGGTAGTTTAGACATAGTGTCTATGTATACTCACATTAATATAGATCAACTTATAGACTTTATAGCGGAAGACTTGGCAGACCTGATAGTTTTTCACAACAAAGAAAAAAACATATTAGTTGCAATTTTTGAAATGCTTACCTTCTCTTTGCAGAACAACTACTTTCAATTTGGGAAAACATTTTTCATTCAAAAATCGGGGCTAGCTATGGGCTCCCCACTCTTAGCTAACTATTATGTGGGAAAACTAGAAGAAAAGATACTAGTACAACCCACATACTTCTGCTTATATAGCAGATACATAGATGACATCTTATTTATAATAGATAGTGCAGAAATTGTTCCAGAAAGAATTCTAGACTCATTCAATGAATTAGATGATTCTCTTAAGTTCACTATTGAACTTCAAAAAGAAAGAAGAATTAACTTCTTAGATATTACTATCTATTATGAAGATGAAAAATTCCTCACTAGTTGGTATAAAAAACCAATGAATACTAACAGACTACTGGATTTCAATTCCTATCATCCAGTTTCTATTAAGAAAAATGTAGCAAGTCAGTTTTTAGAAAAAATTAATAAAATAGTTTCTACAGCAAATAAAAAAGAAGCCCATAAAGAAGAACTTAAAGTCATACTTGCAGAGAATAACTATCCGAAAGAAGAAATTGAGAAGCTTCTGAATTTTAATGGTACGAAGAACCCGCAAAAGCAACAAGTAAAATTCACTAGAAAAATTTCTTATCACAAAGGTTTATTTGAGTCTTTAAAGAGAATTAGTAAGAAGTACAATATTAGGCTAGCTCCAAGTTTAGAGAACAAAGTTAAAAAAAGTTTCCTTAAAATAGTTCAAAGAGAAGAAGATATTTTTAAAATGCAAGGAGTTGTCTATGAAGTAAAATGTAGTTGTGGACATCTTACTTAGGTGAAACAGGTCGCAGACTAGAAACTCGTATAGCAGAGCATAAAGCAGCTATAAAAAATTGCTCCAACAAGACTGGATTAGATAGGCATGTTAGAGAAACTGGGCACAGCATGGATTGGAATTCCCTTAAAGTCATCGGTTTCCAAAGCAATTTTCAAAAAAGAAAGCTGAAAGAAGGAATAGGAATTGAGAAAAATCAAAATTCCATCATCAATGACTGCAAAGGATTTTCCCTGCCTAACATCTGGCAGGATTTGTTGAAAAGTAACCAAACCGTCAAGGTTAACCGTAACCGCGATAGTGACAGGAATAAGTGACAACAACAAGACAGCCTGAAGAAGGAGAAGAGTTTTCTCTGAAAATTTGCACTTTAAATGAAAAAAATTCCTAGTAAAATTCCCATAATAGTTGTTTTAGATTAGTAATTGAATTAAGAAACTAGGAAGCCATTTCTCAATATGAGCTTTATTCAAAAAATAAGTACTTTGTTGTATATCGGCCTAGTCTCGGAACTTTTTGATCGGACATCATATGTTCAGCTGGGTTGAGATCAGGCAAGTTTGGGAGACATTCAAGATGTTTCATATCAGCACTGTGTCTGTCAAAACATTCCTCCATGATGTGGGTTGATGATATGGGGTATTATCGTCCTGGAAGAATCCATCTGCCTCTGCTTGGAGGTACAATATTGTGGAATGAACATGTTCTGCAGAAAAGTCCCTGGTAGCCAGTGGTCCACTGCACCACAGGTTCCAGTTCATGACAGATAAACATGCCTTATATCATACTATTGCCCCCCACCTACCTGAGTAATCAATGCCATGCGTGTGGGGGCCCATAGCCTCATGCTGCTGATGTCAGATACTGACTTGACCGTTGGCAGAATGTAGTGCACATCATGATTCATTGGATTGGTGCACCTGCTTCCAGTCTTCTAGCTCCCAATCTGTATGTTGTTGGCACCAAGCGATTTGTTTACATAGATGAATTGTTGTTAGGATAAAATGGCATATAGAGTGTCAACTTTAGTAGCTGATTTGTACCTGTATGCAATGGATAGCCACACAGAGCACAGAATGTTGTTTCTGGTTGACCCATATTGTATTGGGTGGGGGGGACTGTGCTGTGGGGATTCCTGTGTACAAGACAACATACCTATCATTCATCTCTGGAATCCACCTTTTGCTGCCATTTCCAGAATGGACATCCCAACTCTTCACACACTCTCAATTTGGCTTTTCACACATACATATCCAGACATGCCAACTCTCTGGATTTAGTCGGAAGACTCCCGATTTTCAGCCATTCCTCCTGCGCTCCGGATAAATGTCAAATTCTCCCGATTTTCGCCGATAATTAGCCGTTAACGAAATTCCATCAACCACCGCCTTGGATCATTGACGCAAAAAAAAAAAAAAATTTCAAACCGCTTGTGAAATCTTTTTCTTTCCGCGTCGATGCACGGCATTTACAGTCATCAGTGTCATACTTTTCCTCTCCTCATATCTGCAAAAAGAAAGCCACCCCCGGTGGTGCAGTGGTCTATTTTATGTTGGTTACAAACACACTTGTGTACCAGCTGTGACCTACTCATTGTTTCACGTCTCCCCGCTCATAGCTGTGAGCTCTGTTTATGTTTTCTTCAGAGTTTTGAAGAGTGCTTTTCGGTTTTGCTTTACTGTGGAGCTTTTTATATCTTGTTTTGCACCATTTTGTCTCTTTTCCCTTCTTCATCGCATTTTGTAGAAGATTAATGTGTTCCTTTGTTCATCTCTAATTGCGAATCTGTTATTGTCAGCTTTGTTTTATCTTCTATTGTAGCATTTTGTGTACACTTAGTTTGTGAATTTTTTTCTTTTTTTTTTCTTATTCCTTTCGCTTACTTTTTGCGGGAGATTTTTCCTTTTGCATTACGCCACTTCCGCGGTTTTTAATGTTTTATTTTATGTCATATCTTTGGCAATTTGTTTCTTCTTTGCATATTAGCTGTTATTGTCTTTGCTGCATAATAAAGTTGTGAAACTGAGTGTCGGCTTTCGACAAATTGTCCGAGATGGGTCTGGGTTCGAATCGCAGTGGGGCATGGATGTTGCATACTTGCTAACTTTTACGGATTTCTGCTTAATTTTACTGATTTACGGTTAGAAGTCTTTTTTTTTTACAGATTTTTTAATATTTCGATTGCTCAATTGAAATATTTCAATCCCCTGCAGGCTGCAACCATCCATTTAGATTTTCTAACGGACCTTACGAGCGCAGTATTACGCGCTGATGTCATCTTTGACTCGCCATCTTCGTGCGGAGCCATCAAGTATAACGATGGTTCCGCGTCGTGCGGTAGCTCTCTCTCTCTCCACGAGAGTGCTCAAGTGACGTGCTGACCAGAGTTCTCCAAAATGCGTAATCTAATTATGCGTCTAGTACGCATCGAAATTTTATCAACGCATAAAAATATGCATCGGGAAGTTTTCTCAGCGCGTAAAAGTATGCACCGGGTCTTTTTCTCGGCACGTAAAAATATGCATTGGGAATTTTTCTCCCTGCGTAAAAGTACGCGCCGGGTCTTTTTCTCAGGGCTTAAAAATATGCATCATGAATTTTTCTCTGCTCGTAAAACTACTCATCGAAGAATTTTACCAATTTGAAAAAATACTCATCGGGACGGTATTTCGTCTTTCAAAGACGGAAGTAAACGAAATAAAGATTTTTTTCCGTAATCGTAATTTCTTTTTCCTGTGATGTTGCCTCTGTCCATTATTGTTGTTATATAGCATTTTATTCCGTAAATATTTGTATTTCAGTCTGAAAAGGGAGGGAAAATTTCCGAAAACGGAAATTCGAGGGCGAAAAAAAAAATACTAGTAATTGTATCTGGTTGACAACTATTTTCACTATGCTTTTTACTTTGCATGTAAACATACAGTCTGCATTTAGAATAACTTGTGTACCAATAATACTACTTCTGGAAAATTGCTCCTGCATCTGAAAAATGTCGATAAAAAATAGCGCTCATCTGATTTTATGAGCTGTAAAAATCACCTGATTTTTAGATTTTGAAGGTTGGTACGTCTGTATATCATTAAGCTGTTCTCTGAGATTGAGAGGTTAGCTCCTCAAAGAAAGGCAATCTGCCAGATAAAGGTTTAAATGATGGAATAGAATTTGCTTACTGTTGCTGTATAAAACGTCTTCCTTTAAAGCGATCTTGGCACACAGCTCGAACTTCATTGACATCCATCACACGTCTCACACAAGACCTTTTATACTTCATACTCATAATTTTTTTCTCATGCAGACATTCCTGACTCTGGTCCTCCTGTGATTTCCTTGGCCTTCCTCTTTCTTTCCTGCCTTTTGGGCTGAAAAATTCTCTTACATGGTGTCTACTGGTCATGAAAGTAATGAAATTGAGCAGGTGGTCATGAAGGAAAAAGTAATAAAATTGAGTGGGTGGTCATGACTTTTTTTTTTTTTTTTTTTTTGTATCAGCACCTGAATGAAGACAAGTTTGCACACCTAGAAGAAAACACGAACCGGCACCCTTATAAACCGGTATGTAGTCGATGGCCCATGACATATATATATAAAAAAAATCATATGGCTTCATCAAAAGCTGATGTTGTGAAGAGGGAATATTTGCAATTTTCTGAATCTTCTAAAAAAACAACTGAAACAGTTCAATCCTAAGGAGGAAAAACTTGATCACTTCCTGATAAATTTACTACAAAGTGCAAACCATGACTTTATCAAGTTCTTACAAAAGCTGCTATGCGTGTTTCATGACAATGCTGCAGTTGAAAGAGGCTTTTCTTAAACAAAGAACTTTTAATTGCAAACTTTGAAGAAGATGCAGTTGTTGCAGAAAGAAGTGTTTACAGTGCAATACTCTCGTTAGGTGGTTTGGCTAATAGCGAGAAAGAACTGAATGTGGACATCACAAAATCAATGATATTAGCTGTCAAAAATGTTTCATCAAAAAGAGTAGAAGCCTTAAAGAAGAAGAAATCTGATGAAGATGAAGTGGCCAATCATAAAAGGAGAGCCGTCCAAGAACTAAAAAAACTCAAAGGTAGGAAAAGAAAGCTTATAGAAAAGGCAAAAGAAGAAGCTGAAGTTCTGAGATAACATGTTTAGCTAAGATACTTAAACGCTGAGTCTTTCACTGTGAAATTTCAGTGTCTATAAATTTTGTACATTCATAGTTTTTATATTGCCTTAATAAAAACTTGTAAGCTTTTACAGCATTACCATGTTAAAAGAATTTGTGTATTAATAGATGTAATGATAAATATTTCTGCAAATAGCCATACCCCATCCTAGATGAGAGTTGAATGTTTTTATTTCTTTAAACACGTGGAATTTGGTGAATGGCATAGTGCAAGTCATACATAATTACATTATTCATGTTAAGCAATTTTAGTGACATAACAATTACATTCAGCTTTCATCTCAACTGGCTTTCGGGTAGGGGTTCATAAAAAAAGCATCCTTCCCCCACCGTATAGCCATTTTAGCAGCAATGATATTATTTTAGACACATCAGTTTTGCCTAAACTATTGTTGCATGGAACTAATTTAAGTGTTTGTAAAAATAAAAAATAACCTGGGATCTCAAGCCATCTTAGGTTAAATTCATGACTGTCGAGAAGTCATGAATTTAACTGAAGATGTCATGGAAAAGTCATGAATTTGATTCATTGGAAAACAGTAGACACTCTGTCTTAGTAGGCATCTTCATAAACATTATTATCACCACAGGTCAAAAATGCGGTCGCCTAGGGCGACCAAAAAAAATTACTGTGCCACCATGGGAAACAACACTGAAAACCATTTACCGTAATTTTCGTCGTATAATCCGTCGATTATCTGCTAAAAAAGTTAAAAATTTAGGTTCTGTGGATTATACAGCAATTAAAAAAAAAAAAAAGAAATGTTTATGCAGCCCTTTGATTTAAAAAAAATCTCCAGGGTAATTGTGCAGGAGAGAGGTTATAATTGGAAAAGGAACTCTTGGGGGAAAATTTCTCAGTTCAGAAGTTTGTATGGAACAGAGAGGAGGGAGGGGTAAATGATAGATCAAGGAAAGTTGTAGGGTGGGACGGCGGGAGTCATTTTGTATTGTTTAGAAAGACAATTATGAATGCTTGTGCCCTCTCTTTGTCAATCAGCCAATGAAAATGTATGCACAGCAGCATGTGCTGCATGAACCTACATATGCAGGGCTCAGCGATGGCTCTTAGAAAAGATAGGCAAATTGCGTAAATGCCGGTGGTCACCTCATGCTACTACTGGACCCTGATGCCCCCTTTCAAAGTTCTCGTTCTGGATCTTGTTTGCGTTGTTCCTTGTGTTTAGTTCGTCCTTTGCCATTTTCACCAATGTCTTGCTGCTATTTTTTTTTTTTTTCATTGCTATTTATGATGTCTTCAACAGGAAATATTTCAGTTTCGCTGCCGAATTTAAACTTAAAATGGGGGGCACAGCTGAGAGAGGAAGGATATGATCATGTCACCGTGCAATAGTTTTCAAAAGGCCAGAAAACTAGTGTGCAGTGACACACAAAAAAGCTGCAGTCTAAAATGTAAACAGACTCGTCGGTAAAATCGACGGGAGAATTCATGGAAGTCGTTTTTACTGACCCATGTGTAAGTTAACTTCCCAACGTTGAAAGCAGAATTTCTTCCAAAAACTTTAGACTTACACGCGAGCATGTACAGTATTTCTGTTAATTATTTTTATCAATGTTTCATCATTGGCAAGGTGTAATGCAATACTCTAGAGCTGCATCAACATGATTAAATTTTGTGCTCTATGGATGCCACACCACTAAGCTTTATTTTTGTCCAGAAATAAAAATATAAAAAAAAGTAACCTTTAAAAATGAATTTCTTTATTTAGTAAGATTTTTTTTTACTTACTTCTTTGAACTCCTGGGTCATTGTGTGACCGACTTTTCTGTCTGAAATTCTGCTTTCAGGTCAATATTTGTGATATGCAGATTGTATATTGATTTTTTTTCTGAATGTCACAGACTGCGGATTATATGCTTGTGCATACTATACGAAGTTAGAAAAAATTATGCGAATCTCAGGGTCTGTGGATAATACAATGAAAATTATGGTAATTCAAGAAATTGTGAGCCCAGGAAAAACAAAATAAGTGAGTACCCCCCCCCCACACACACACCCCCATCGGGAGAGATAAGCTAAAAGCTGATGCTAAAGCTTTATCTTTTTGGACAGAAGTGTACACAACTTTATATATAAACACACCCCCGCTGGTCCAGTGTTTTGATTCTGGCCACTAAAAAATTCAGCTGGCCATCAGATTTCAAAATATTTTTCTACCCTGAATTATCACCTTATAGTAATAAAATTATTATTATTAATATTATTTGGCTTTTCATAAACTCATATAAATCCTTGTAAATCCTTGGCTTCACCCACAGGGTTTGTTGCACGGTTCCTGGAAAAGTTCTGGAATTTGATTTCCTTTTTTCAAGCCCTGGAGTTTTTGTATTTTTGTGAAATGTCCTAAAAAAAATTTGTTTCTTTTGCAAAGAAAAAAGAAATATGTTCAAAATGTTTGGATTGATTGAATCACTGTATTGTATTTCCTGTGGTGTGTGCTCACAATGACATCACTTCCTACCATCCTACCATGGAGTGTAGAGACGTGATGTCATTTCTTTCATCTCATGTCACACTGCATTGCAAGATTGTTGTCATAATTTCAGTGACTTTGGTCTGTGGCATAGCAGTTATGTGCAATTGGAGTTGCAACAGCATCTAGAAGCCTTCATGATAGTCCAGCATGGCCCTTCCTTCTAGCACCTGCTTTGCTCATTGAAGGAGATTGATATCTGGCCTCCCTGCCCGCCCTCAATGTGCGTGGGAATAGATGACTTTGGAATAGGGAATCTTCAGTGCCATAGCAAATATGTTTTGTATTTATTGTTGTGCTAAATTCCAGATTGCTTCATAAAAGCTTTATACAGAGCAATTTTTGTATGGGGAAATTTTGCAACTTCATTGAAGAACACTCGGTAATAGCAAAACCCATGTGGCTTCATGAAAATTCTAAATGCATAGTAAATTTCCCCCAACTTGCAAAATATAAAGCAAAGCTCTATGATTTTAGCAAAAATTGAAAATTGAAGTTTCTGGAATTTTTTGATGAACTCCTGGAAAAGTCCTTAAATTTATTTTCTGTAAATGCGTACAAATCCTGTACCCATCATGTTCGTAACTTCTCCCTCAGCTGAATCACCCAACTTTTTATATACACCTGTTTAGTGCACAGGCCTGCCCTCCTCCTCACTGTGCCAGTATTGGGTGTAACTCACTTTGCATAGGGGTGGTGATAATTCAGTGATCACTGAGTTTGTAATCTTTTTCTATTTACCACACTGTTGTGCTTCATGCATGCATAATTATGTTGTTGTTTTTTTGTATTATAATATTGTATTTTTTATTCATTGAAATTTAGATGCAGCAAGCACACCTTTAAAGATTGTCAGTTTGACTCCTTGTTATTATTTTTTTTAATTAGGCTTGGAGCTCTGCAAGAAAATCTTCACATTCTGGGAATAATGAGCCAAAGCCTGGAATTTGTTCAGTAAAGTCTCGAAGGAGTAGATCACACAGTTCGTCCCAACATGAAGATCCTCAATCTGAAAATCACCCATTTGAAGTAGATCCGGTACAGGTGAATTCTGAAGTTGCCAGTCCAGTTTGTAAGGTATGTCAAACATTTTCTGGGGTGCTTTAGGCACTAAACTTTTTTTTTTTTTAATTTCTTTCTTTTTTTTTTTTTTTTTTTTTTTTTCTTTGAATGAAGTGAAAATTTGTGTTGTTAAGAGTCCTTTACACCAGAGGGTGCCGTCTTTTCTATTGTTACAAATGTCTTCCTCGGGATGTATCTCCAAAATAGAGAAGTTTCATCCACAATATAGACCTGTTCTGGCGATAACTTTTCATTCAAAATATCTGCCTGCAAATTCTTCCTCAAAAGTCTCTGCACTTTCGTGGTCAGCAGAAGTCTGTTGGATTGAGAGTTCCTCATGAAAAACTCTGGCCTGGGCCTTGATTATGGAGGAATCCAGAGGTACCCTTTCACTATGCCACTGCCTTATCCATTCCATTAAAACTTTGTCTACATCCACATTCTTTGATTGGTGTAAAGTTTGACCCTGGCTCATTAGACAAGGCACATCACTGTCCGCAATTTTTTTTAATATTGATGCCTTTGGTTTTATGAGGTCATAAATTGTGGATTTTCCAATTCCATCTTATTTTATAAATCTCTTTACTGATGTACCGCTGCCCAGCTTTTTCAACAGTTCGGCCTTTTTCTGTATGCTTAAAGATAGATGTTTTCTCTTGCATCCACCCGCATCCTGATCTCCTGTCCTTTTTGACATTACACGTGAGATTTTTGCAGCACCACAGAAAAAGCATAAACCACGCAGAAACGAAGTGGGTCTCCGTACTCTTTCTTCCTCTCTTCACAGGGAAGACACCAGTATTCCCGACCAGCCAATGATGTCACACCAATGATCAACGAATAGTGTGGTGAAGAGTTTTTGGCTTTCTTCCAAAAGCAGTCACCAGCACAAATGAGAATAGCGACGTCATCAGCTGAAAAGGGAAACGTTTCTCTTGAGGAAACCGATCCGCGACTTTGATGCGCACTCTGACAGACAATAATGCCTCTGCTGTTATTCTGGTAAGAAGCTTTGGGTTTCTGCTGACTGTTCCTTTGGGGGAAAGATAGATAGATAGGGAGGGAGAAGGAGGAAATGGATGTATGCCTCCAACTGTGGAAAAGGAAAATTGTATCTTGAGTTGTTATAGAATGCTGTTTTAAATACGTGTATGTACATACGATGGGGAAATTAAAGGGTATGGACGGTCAGTTGGGGATGACTGAAATACGAGGCTGAACTTCGGCATGGAAGACCTGGACCTCAAGCTCAAGAAATATTGCAAAAATTCCAGTTATACAAAAAGGTCCGATTTTCGGGAGTCCGGATAATCGGTTCGATACTGTATGTATATGGGGATGCAAGGTCAGGTGATGAATAATATACAGGGTGTTCCCAAATTTGTGTGACAAACAAAGAGGGGTGATAGTGCACATAAAGACGAAGAACTTTTGCAATGAAACGTGGGGTTTCACTCTGTTCCTAGTGCCTGAAAAACATTTAAGTTCTATGTCCACGTTGATCCTCCAACAGCAAAAAAAAAAAATGCAACTTACCTAAATTATGGGTTGCACACTTGCATTGGTGAATGTAGAGGCAGAGCAGGACTCAAAGCAGGTGCTCAAAGTAGCGCCCGACGGGGTACGGTTCGTCAGGTGGCTGCTCCAGATGAACACGCGGGAGGGCGTTTTCAACAGTCGCAACCAGCACATTTGGGCTAATAGTGATTCGCACACCACTGCCACTTGTCCTCACCAGCAGAGGTTTGCAGTCAACATCTAGGCAGGATCATACACGAGATTCTTTTGCAGCAGAATTCCGCTTTTTTCGTCGTCATTTAGGTCATTCTCGAGATCGATTCGAAACTGAAGATTTTGAGCATATTAGTTTGCGGGGGGGGGGTCGTTTCCCTGTTAGAGAATGATATTTCACCTTTCAAAACTTTCGAAATTGAAAGTTAAATGGAGTGTAGATTTTCCGCAATCGAAATTTCCTTTTCTGGCAATGCTTCTTCCTCCCAGTATTGTTCTTAAACACAGTTTTACTTCACAATCATTTGTATTTCAGCTTGAAAATGGAAGAAATTTTTCCAAAAAGGAAGTTAGACGGCGCAAAAATATTCCTGTAATCGTCTGGCATGAGATTCTTCCATTTGTGTGGTTCTCGTGGTTGATGCGTAAATGAACAGAATGGGGGGGGGGGGTAGTTTTCTGTCGGAGGACGGAATTGCGACTTTCGGAATCGGAAGTTATCCGGAGAGAAGATTTCTCCTGTAATAGTTTTTTTTTTTTTTCTTGCAATATCCTTCTGCTCAGTATTGTTGTTAGATATCAATTTATTGCATAAATATTTGTATTTCAGCTTGAAAAATGGAGGGAAAATTTCCAAAAACGAAAGTCAGTTAGAGCAAAGATTTCACCAGAATCGTGATTCCCCCCCCCCCCAAGTATATTTTCTCTATCCTGTGTTATTAAATATTATTAGTAATTTTCTATTTTAAATAGATTTATGTGATCCAGTTTAATATTTACATAAATGAATTAACATGAACAATTCTCCCTTGTCTTGCTTGCGCTGCATTTTATTCACACAGCTTTGCCATGCATTCTGATTTTTTATCTGGTTAAAAAGTTCCGCTTTTATTTTCTCGTCAGTCTCGTGTATGATCCTTTGTGATAGGCTGGTGGGACCGTACATCTTGTCACAACATCTGACCAGCATCATGTACCATGTGTTCCTGGAGCAAGTGCTTCCCGGTTTGTTACAGAGTGTTCTTCCAATGCTCAGACATGTGGTTCATGCATGATGGGGCCCCTGCACATTTTTCCACAGCGGTTTGGGACTTCCTGAATGCGATGTATCCCAGCAAGTGGATTGGACGGGGCAGACTGGTTGCTTGGCCTCCATGCTCTCCGGACCTGAATACACTGGATTTCTTCTTCTAGGGACATCTGAAAACACTGGAGTCACTGGAAGATTTCGTCGCGGGGATCATTGTCGCTGCAGACCATATCAACACCACGCCAGGAGTCTAAAAGAGAGTGTGGCATTCCTTCATCCGTTGGTGTGTGCTGGGCGCCCCTTTGAGCACTCCTTGGAGTCCTGCTCTGCCTCTATGTTCATCAACACAAGTATGCAACCCATCATTTAGGTAAGTTGTGTTTTTTTCCATTGTTGGAATGAACAACGTGGACTTGGAACTTAACTCTTTTCGGGCATAGGAGCGGAGTGCCATCCTACATTCCATTGCAAAAGTTATTCGTCTTTATCATGGTGAGTATACCCCCTCCCCCCTCCCCCCAAATTGGCCCACAGTCTCTGGTAACTGGAATGTATCTGGCCAAGGCAGCGGCCAATGTGACATGAAAGTAGAGGATGCTAAAAATCACTGGAGGATCAGACTGGCTGCCATCTAATGCTGACCTTGGCTACATTTAATAGATGATCTTTATTTTCTGATTCAAGGATCCTTGAATTAGAAAAGGAACTCCAAAGAATCGAGTGGGACATTGTCGGCTAAGTAAGGTAAGAAGAGGAGAAGATCTCATTGAACTGAAAGGCGTACATCTCTTCTACTATCGTGGGACAGATACTGGCAGAACTAGTGGTGTTGGATTTATAATAAACAAGAAACTGAAGGATAAAGTTGTAGAAGTTGAAAGTTCCTCTGACAGAGCTGCACGACTTGTTATCCAACTCTCGAGAAGATACCAGGCTCAGATTATTCAAGCTTATGCACCCACCACAAGTCATCCTGAAGAAGACATTGAAGAATTTTATGAGGAAATTCGTCGTCTAAATAATAAAGGCAAGCAACACTTGAAGATGTGTCGCTTGCCTTTATTATTTAGATTTCAATGCGAAAATAGGACAACAGAAACCAGCCTGGAAATAATCTCGTAGAGTTTGCAGAGGCAGAAGGGTTTTTCATCATGAACTCCTTTTTTCAAGAAAAAGCTGCAAAGGAAATGGACATGGAGGCATCCCAATGGATTGACAAGTGAAATTGATTTTATTATATGTAACAAGAAATTTGTCATGGAAGACTGCAGTGTGCTAAACAAGTTCAACACAGGTAGTGACCATAGAATGGTAAAATGTAAGATGCACCTCAGTGCTAAACTCGAGCGTGGCAAGCTCATAAAACAAACAAAGTGTATTGACATGACCAACCTTAAAAAACATCATAATACAGGGATCGCATTCCTCCTAAAATTCCTAAAATTCCTAATATTTTGTGACCCTCCTTAAATTCCTAAAATTAGACCTAAAATTTGCTATTCATCCTAAAATTTCCGTAAGCTTATTTTTATTAAAAACACAACCGTTATTAACGCCAATAAATTTACCATTACGGTAAGGTAAAAAGACCTGTTATTGTAGAAACACAGCCTATATGCTGTGCTGCTGAAGGGAGGGGAAAATGACGCCATCGAGATGCACTTGCTTCGGGGCGGGCGTTCCATTTTTTTGCCTTCGAACAGTTTTCGAGAGTAACAAGAGATCTAAGGGAAAAGGGGAGGGGTCATTTTCACCCCTGGTTTGCGCTTTGCAGACGAACTCCGTGGCACGAGAAGATTCGTACTTTTATTTTTGTACATGCCTTGTGGAACCTCCTCTTTCTGCTGATGTTTTGTTATTGTAAACCGCAGGTAGGGTGGAAGCAAAGAGGAAACATGTGGTCTCCTTCCGTAACCTCCGGTAATGACGATGGGATGGTAGCTGAGTATTATCTTGGCAGGCAGTAGAGCACGTGATCATTGACCTTCGATCATGCGTCGGCGACAGCGACCTTCGATGCGCAATATATCTCGGCTCCGACTCGCTTGACTGAACTTGCGTGAGATGCGTATGATAGTTTCTGGTTTTACGTCTTTTATGGTGTTCTCTGTGCTGTGTGCAGGTTCAGTTCTCTAGTGGTGACCTGCTTTTTTTTTTTTTTTTTTTCGTATCTTCTGACATCCTCGCAGCCAAATTTCGGGAAGTTGTCTGGTTTTGCAATATTGGAACGTGTTTTTGTACTTCCCTTTCATTTTCTGGTTAGTAATACAAGTGTTTAAGATGCCTAAATCCAAAACGAAATTTCAAGATGCGTGGCTCGCCAAAGAATTGGACGGAGTGAAGTTGAAAGAATGGTGTTCTGCAACTGAAACAATATTTTCTGCTAAGTGTATATTGTGTTCAGAAATTTTCAACATTTCTAATAGTGGCTTTTCACAAGTAAAAGCGCATCATAAAGGAAAAAACTTTTGCAGAAATTTCAAAGTAAATTTCAAAATAAGTCCATCCTGGAAAGCCTTTGGAGGACGGGATCTTCAGCCCAAAACAAATATTAGTGAAGTACTGAGTCATGATTTACAGTTGGCTAAAGCCGAAGCATTATGGGCCATGAAAGTTGCTATAGGACAATATGTCTTTTTGTTTCATGCACTGAAACAGTTGAACTTTTCAAAGAAATGTTTCCTGATTCTGCTATTGCAGCCAAAATGCAACTTAAAGAAAAAAAAAAGTTGCTTATGTGATATCACATGGATTGTCAAAATATTTTGAAGAGGATTTGAAAAAGACATTGCATCTAGTAGCCCAGGAAAGGTTACTATAGCATTTGATGAAACTACAAATACACAAGTGAAACGGCAGTTGGATGTGTATCTCAGGTACTGGTCTTCAGAAATAAATTCAGTTTCTTGCCGATACCTAACAAGCGTTTTTCTGGGTCATGCAACAGCAGATATTTTGCTAAAAGAAATTCTTGATGTGTTATCATCCTTCAATATTTCGTTGAACAGAATTATTTGTGTATCCATGGACAGCCCAAATGTAAATAAGTGCTTTTTACGCAAATTCAATGAAGTTGTAAAACAAGAAACAGGCCAGAAATCTTTGAACTAGGTTTTTGCAACCTGCATGTTGTTAGTAATGCATTTAAAATTTTTTTGACAAGCTTAAATATAGATTTTGACGAATTTGCTACTGATATGCATTACTTTTTAAAGAGTAGTGCTGCAAGACGAGAGGATTATAAATCTGTCGAGGATATAACATTGGTCACTGCCAAATTTCTTTTGCGTCATGTCAGCAACAGATGGTTAACAATCGTTGGTTCTGTAGCCCAGAGGCTCTTGGATCAATAGATGCTAAATATTACAGAATATTTTTTAAACTTCTTGCCATCTCAAAAAATATTTGAAAAACAACTGCGCAATTCGGCAAGGTATAAAAGAATTCACTGTTTCCTGAAAAATGAGCTTACTCCTTGCTATTTAGCATTAATTTCATTTTCACACCAAAATTTTGAAAAGTTTTCATTATGTTATCAGAGTGAAGAACCAAAAATACACCAGTTATATTCTGATTTAAATACTTTAATGAGGAATGTTATGGCTCAGTTTATCCAAGATGATGTTATAGCAGGGAAATTTGGAGAAGACCTAAAGAATGTTGATTTTGAAAACAAAAATTCATGGAAAAAACTAGGGGAGTTAGAAGTTGGTATGAAGACAAAAAATCTCCTCAGGAATGTTCAGGAGACCAGGCAGAAATTATTTCTCTTAGATGTAAGATCATCACTAATTGCAACCACAAAATATTTAAAGTCAAATTTGCCATTCTGCAATCAAAAGCTAAGAGACATAGAAGTTTTAAAGGTAAAAGAACCAAAGAAAGAGTCAACTCAACTTTCAGTCACTGAAGGACTTTCGGAAATAACCAGAATTTCAAGTGTTTTGCATCTTTCTGAGGAACAAATTGATAGAGTAAGAGAAGAGTGGAAACTTTTAAATTGCGATAAGTCAACTCTAGATGAACTAGTGAAATTTTCAGAGGACAGGCATATTCCAGTGCGGATTGATCATTACTGGCGTAATATATTTAGTATTAAAGACTCTAGCGGAAAAGAAAAATACTCAAATCTTGCTAAACTCATAAAGTCAATTTTAGTTTTACCTCATGGTAATGCTGATGCAGAAAGGGGATTTTCGGTTAACACTGCTCTGTTAAGGAAGGACAAGGCTAACTTAAAAAGACTCAACTATAACATCATTAAGAATAGTTAAAGGGGCCATTAAACACTATGGATGTGTAAGTAAAGTTCCCATAACAAGAAATTTGTTAAATAGTGTTTGTGATTCACATAAATTTTATAAAGAGTATGTTGATAAGCTGCAGGAAGAAGAATCAAAAAAGGTAAAAGAAAGGAAGCAGAAAGAGAGGGAAAATAAGGAAAAGCAGCTAGAGAAAAAAAGAAAAGCTGAGTTTGATGACAAAATAAAAGAAAATGATGCAGAAATAAATAGACTTAAAAACGATAAAGAAGCCTCCCTAGCAATAATTCAAGAGGGAACAGAAAGAATGAGAAAAGCTGTAGAAAAACAAAATACTGTTGAAATAGCAGTTGCCTCTAACTTGATCATACAAGGTTCAGCTGAAATAAAGAAAACTGAAAGTAAATTAGTTGTGGTAGAAGCAGAAAAAGATAGGCTAATCAGGAAAAGGTTAAAACAATAATATGAAAAAAGTAATTCAGTGAACAATTGTACATAGTTCTTGGTTTTCAATTACCTTTTTAGGATATTATAGTTTAATGTGAAACCTGAAAACTTTACTGTGAAAATCGTGAATTGCTTCTGGTTCAACAGCATATTAATGTTCAAAGTGAAACTTGAATGTGGTAAATATACTTGAATATGATAATAACACGTGAAAAGATAAGAACTGAACATTAGAAGTAAATCATACTTAAACTTTAGACATTAGACGTTATGCAAAAAATTTGGGTGTGAACTTCGACCATATATACTAATGGACTGCACATTGGCAATAGCTGCATCAAAGCCGCCATGGCTCAAACATTGGGCACGTCATCATCAGACTCCAAATTTCGTGTAAAAATGCTGTTATGATTACTAATTTATGCTGCAGAACTTCAGTGTTTTCGGTGTATTATGTGAATGCACCTCATATATAATGAAAACTCTTCAGGTAAGTTTACTTATGAGCTATATACATGCATGATCGTGTTGTTTACATTTTGTGATTTATAATGTGATGAACATTTGCGAAGAATTTGGAACATGCATTCCATTTTTTTTCTTAAGTTACTATATTTTTATATCAATAGCTGCAAGTTTCTGGTTAAGTAATTGAACTTTATTGACTTAGGTATTTAATTCGTTTCTTACCCATGAAAAATCATAGAACTTTCTTTACTATATCGGTCAGAGCAACCATAAGCACAGCAGGTGTAACCCATCTTTTTGACTGTTGTCATGTGATTTTATGTTGGAGCCAGAAATTTTGATGTCATGCGCAGTCTATCAGTATATATGGTTGAAGGGTGTGAAGCAAACTCTTTACAATGTATACAAAGTTGTTTTACTAGATGTATACAAATATACATCTAGTTTTTATTGAAATACACTCCTAAAATTTTCCTAAAATTTCTAAAAATTCCTAAAATTCTTACCTAAAATTTTCCAGAAGTATGCTATGATCCCTGGGAAATGGACATGGAGGCATCCCAATGGATTGACAAGTGAAATTGATTTTATTATATGTAACAAGAAATTTGTCATGGAAGACTGCAGTGTGCTAAACAAGTTCAACACAGGTAGTGACCATAGAATGGTAAAATGTAAGATGCACCTCAGTGCTAAACTCGAGCGTGGCAAGCTCATAAAACAAACAAAGTGTATTGACATGACCAACCTTAAAAAACATCATAATACCTTCAAATTGGAACTGAGGAACAGATTCTCTGCTCTAGTAGGTCTAATGTTGGAAGAAGTGGACATCTCTGAAGTTAATAGAAAACTAACCAAGGCTCTTATGGAAACAGCAACAAAAATAGCTGGTACTAAGAACAAGTTGCATATGAAGAAAATGTCAGGAGAAACAAAAATGCTGATGCAAAATAGAAGGAAGATAAAGGCAAATAAAGAAGTCATTTCCAAAGTGGAATATATAGTTATGCAAGACAGTACGAAAAAGTATCGCTGAAGACCTAAGGAAATTCAACTGTGAACTAGTGAGAAAAGCAATTGAAAACAGACTATGGCACTGTTACAAGAAATAGAGGCAAAATTCTGGCAAGAGTGAAAGATTTCTACTCAGAAATATATGAAAGAGATTATATATCTATTCTAGACATTACAAATGGTAACAGTACCAATGTCTCTGCAGTTCTCCCAACAGAAGTTACACATGCAATTAAGAACATGAAACAGGGAATAGCTCCAGGAGAAGATGGCATTTCTGTGGACATTATACAAGAAGCAAGTAGAGAGAGTGAAACTAGACTCGACCAAGTTTTCACTAGATGCCTCAGTGAAGTGAAGATTCCTGAGGATTGGAACAATACTCAATCCTCAGGAAGATTCCTGAGGGTTTGAACAAGTCAAGTAACAGATAAGGTGAGGCATGTGTTGCTCAGCTCTATTAAGAAAACAGGGTAAAAAAAAAACTAAAATTAAATAATTATTGTTGCAGAGAGTCTCTGGAGTAAGCCTGTGTGGGTACTTTCAGGGATAGGGTTTGATAATATGGGTGTGCTACTCATTTGTGATGCTTATTTGATTTTTTACAACTAGTTTTCCATAACGTGTTCTTCGTGCTTGGAGTGTTAGTGCATTGGAGCTACAATATAAATACTAAGAAGTTGTATGATGGCCTGAAAGGTATTTCTGCTATTAATACTATACTCTTGATTACTTTACCTACATAATCATTGCCTGTTTTTACACATATTTCTCATCTTACTAGAACTTATACAGAATTAACTATTACTCAGAAGTGCTGACATCTACTGAGGATTATACAACTATTGATTAAAACTGATTATATTCCGCTCAGAACTATTGAATACTACAGTTTTGACTTGTGCTATCATTTCCATTGAACTGTTTGAGAGGTCTTAGGTTAACTAAATTTATATATTAACATATGTAATACCTTTATTGGTAATTTTGCAGAGCCCTTAAAAATTTGTGCTTGGATATTACATTTTGCTACAGGAGACTTTGTGACAATTTGATAGCATACAAAATCACTTCTGTTTAATATCCTTTGACTATAGATAATTTCCAAGATACCACTGTCTGTTATGCTTAGAATGGCCCAAAAAATAGTAGTTTGATCTTATATTATATGAATGTTCATCAATCTACATATTTCATATTTACTTGCCTGAGCTGTGGGCTACATAACAAATATATTTGTTATTTGATGACTAACTGACTATGGCTGGCAAAAAAACATCAACTGGAGCAGCTATGCATAAATCAAAAACTGTTACATCGTCTCCTCTAGACTCTGTGCATGTTGACATGGAGCGGGGTGTCCACATTCTGGAAAGTCAGGGGAAATCAGGGAAATGAAAATTGGTCAGGGAAAGTCAGGGAAAATCAGTGATATTTAAAAAAAGTCAGGGAAATTTCAATCACAGACTACAACTAGTTTTAACCCGGCGTCGGGGAGTGACACCCTCATCGCCCAACACGCTTGCACTTGGTGTTGCAGACAGTCACTAACTTCCCTTCCTACTAATGTAACTTTGTATTTCCTACCTATTATTGTAAGTTGCGTTACATTACTTGTTAACATTTCTCTTTTTGTTTTAGTTCAAAGGAGTAGAAGAAAATTTGTGATATAAGTTATACCTTGTTAAAAGGCAATTAAGACTGCAGCAATGTCAAAGCGTTGTGTGTTTAATGAACAATGGTTGGACGAACAATTAAATCCTGAGTTTTCTGGTTAGATAGCTGCTGTGAACGGCGACAATGAATCAGCATTTTGTAAAGTGTGCTCTAAAACTTTCAAGCTTAGCAACATGGGGCGTCGGGCAGTCTCCAGCCACGGAAATGGCCCTAATCATTTGAAAAACATCGGTGCTAAAATGTCTCAGCCCAGTCTTGTTTCTTTCTTTTCCTCTGTGAAAAAGAACTCTCTTTGTAATAATGAATTCTTGCCATTAACAAGCTCAGGAAATGTGGAATCAGTACTTCTAGAAAATATTAAGTCTAATGACTCAAATACTTATGTTGTGAAAGATGATGTGAAGCCCAGTGACCTTAATGCTTATGTAGTGAAAGATGATGTAACAAAGTCGGAAATAATATGGGCCATGGAAGTGTTGTCCAAGCGAATGTCTCTGAACTCTTGTACACAGATTAACAAAACATTTCAGTTAATGTTTCCTGACAGTGCGATAGCTTCAAAATTTACTTTAGGCAAAAGCAAAGCATCTTATGTGCTAAACCATGGATTGGCACCACATTTCAAAGAGTGTTTAATGGATGATCTGAAGCAGTGCACTGACTTTGTAATTTGTTTTGATGAATCACTAAACAAAATTGCTCAGCGTGGGCAAACGGATCAGTTTGTTCGTTATTGGGACGTCAATCTGCAAAAAGTTTCCACTAGATACTTAAGTAGTGTGTTTTTAGGACGGGCAACAGCTAATGACCTTTTAGAGAAATTCATTAAAGGTGCACCTCTTCCCTTGGATAACATGCTACAAGTGTCAATGGATGGACCTAACATTAATCTCAGCTTTCTTCAAAAGCTGAAAGATAAACTTAGAACTGAAAATCCAGATGGTAAATTATTAGTTGACATTGTAGTATGTGGTCTTCACGTGGTCAATGGATCTATGAAAACTGGACTTGAAGCAGTGAAATGGGATATACATCACTTTCTGGGTAACTTGTACTACCTTTTAAAAGATAGTCCTGCTCGCCGTGCAAATTATACTATGATTACTGGATGTAAAGATTTCCCTTTGAAATTTTGCACTGTAAGGTGGTTGGAAAACATTAATTGTTTGACTAGGGCATTGCTTGTCTGTGATCATATCAAGAAATATGTTCAAGAATCATCGGTTTCCAGCAAACAGCACCTGTTTCTTGCAGAATTCATGGAAAGTCCACTGTTGAAACACAAATTGGCTGCTTTTAGGACTATAGCTTCAGAGTGTGAATCTTTTTGAGAAGGTTCCAGAGCCCAAAGCCTTTAACTCCTTTCTTACACACTGATTTGCTGGATCTGATGAAAAATTTGATGGCATGAAGCTTTGAAGCCTGACAAATTAAGTGAAGCTGACAGTGTCTCAAAACTGTTAACTTTAGATGTATCAAAAAGTGAAAATCTTCTCTCAATTGAGAAAGTTGATATTGGATTTAGTGCTAAAAAGCTATTAAAAGAAGTGAAGTTCTCAGAAAGGGAGTAATTAGAGTTTAAGCGTGAATTTAAAAAACTTGTGACCAGTATGATTGAAAAACTTCGTGAGAAAAGCTCACTAAAATTTAAGTTTGTCCGTGGGGTAACTTGTTTGGATCCAAATATTATAGTGCAGCAGTCGAGTCTAGGCAAGAAGAGAGTGGAAATTGTGCTCGAAGTTTTACTTAGTGCAAACAGGATTTCAGATGACTGTGCTGAAAAAGCTAATAAGCAGTACGCTTCATTGTGTGTAGAAGCTCAATCTGCTTTAAAGTCTCAGTTTGATGAATTTTTAGACAGTCATGATGATACCATTGGATTAGACAAATTTTACAGTGCTCTACTTGACAACCAAAAACAATTCGATGAACTTTGGGATGTAATAAAAATTTGTCTCATTATGTATGTCTCATGGAAATGCTTCAGTGGACGGTGGATTTTCTGTCAATAAGTCTCTTCTTGTGGAAAATCTCCTGGAAGAATCCCTGATTTGTCAGAGAACAGTTTTTGATGCCATTAAAAATGTGGGAGGAGTAGAACAAATTGCCATCAATAGAAGGCTTCTTCTTTCTGTAAGAGCCTCCAGACGAAGATATCAGGATTATCTTGAGAAAAAAAGTGTTCTTCCAAACGAAGAAGAAAGAAAACTGAAGGAAAAAAGAAAAATTGAACATGAAATAAAGGAATTGAAGGGGAAAAGACAAAGAGTACGGAAGGAACTAGAGTTGGAAGAAGCAGCACTGCAAGCGAAGATTTCAGATTGGGAAAAGAAGAAAAGTGGTGTGTAATATAAAAACAGTGACTGTGTTCCTACTGAAATATTTTTATAGTAACTGTTCTAAATATTGTGTATAAGTTTGTTTGAGTGTTTCTTCAATAAATGTAAAACCATGAAAAAAAGAGTAAACTTAAAATTAAAAAGGTGTGAGTTGAACGGCTATGGGGAAGGTGGAGGCCAATAAAAAAAAATAATAATAAATAAATAAATAAAACTGAATCAGTTATTTGGGATATACGTCAAATGGAAACAGTTTTAAATAATATAAGTTGCTCAATTATCCAATTCAATTTTATTTATTATCATGGCACATATATTGAAAAACTCAAATAAACCTATTTGTGTAAGGTCAGGGATTTCTTATATATTTGGTCAGGGAAATCAGGTTTGATAATTCTGTGGACATCCTGTGGAGACAATCATGTCCACATTAGGAGAAATGAATAATAAATTGATTATTATTCCAACTCAAGTTAAAGATAAGCTGGGACTTGACAAACAAGAAATGAGCAAAGAACTTAAAGATATAAAACTTTCTATAGAACATCTTAGTACAAGTTATGGAGATATCATTCAAAAATATAATCAGCTATATGAAACTAATATAATTCTGCAAACAAAATTAATTCAGCTTGAAATCAACGAAATAAACAACATGTTCAGGCATTTAAAATGGAACTCAATGATCTGGGCCAATATCACAGAAACAAAAACATTGAAATCCTTGGACTTAACAAATATTAAAAATGACTGTGAACTAAAGAATCACTTTGCAATATTAGCAGACAAGCTTCAGGTGGAAAAAGTAAAACCTACTGACATAGATGTTGTTCATCCTCTGTTGGGCCAAGACAGAAATATACAGAAACCTGCTATTATAGTGCAATTTACCACTAGGACAGCTAGAAACTTATGGTTATCAAAAAGAAAAACTATTTTTCAACTCAGATTTACATATAGATTATCAGCAAACTAAAATTTACATTAACGAAAAGTTTCATTTTGTACATTAACTTTTGTACAAAAAGAAATGTTCTCAACCTAGATTGACTTGTTTTCCTGCTGTACCTTATGGTGATTTTGGTAATACTCTAATTGTCTACAGAGCAATGAAGGTAGATATGCAACAGTTTTTCAATTCTATCATAAAGATTTAATTCTAATTCCAGTTGAAGAATTTTTATTTAATCTTCCTTTTTTCTGAGTTCCTTTGTTATTTACAAAACAAAGCAATCATAAAAAAACTTACTCAAGGGTAAAGCTTTGAGCAAGTGATTTAATGCCTGTTAAGAATCATAAAAATGTTATAGCTGTCATCTGTTAGAATAAGACCTGCAAAGGTTTTATTCCAGCAGATGACAGCTATAACATGTTCAGAGGGATGTGCCGATTGCTTTTTCAGTTTTTCTAATAATTGTAAAAAAAATCACAGATGTATGTAGAATGATGTTCTATTATATGCACTTTTTTTATGTGCCTGAATTGTTGAATCTCAAGTAAAAAATTCTGTTAGGGAATGTGAAATTTTATAATTTTGTGATTAACAACTTACTCTTGCTGCTGATGTAACTTAACTGAGATTTTGTATAGTTTTATAGCTTTAGAGGGTCTCCACTTGCAGTACTTTTTTTTTATTTTATTTTTTTCAGACTGAAGAAAGTGAAGATTTTTCTGCTGAATCATATTTAGTGAAAGTTTTGGAAGCTTTGGAAGCAGAACAAGATAAATGGGATCAGTTTCTGGTAACTCTTTGCGCATTTGAAGAGAACACACAGCCATATGATTATGTGAGATATGTAATGATGCACTCTAAATCTGTTTATATTTCCCATACTGATGATGTCATTATTTTTCTTTAATCAAAGTAATTTTAGGAAGTATTATATAATCTTTCCCCATTTTTTTATTTAAAATTTCATACTTTTGTACTTATTCCATGTTCTGACAATATGATGAAATCCCCCCCTCTCTCTCTCTCTCTCTCTCTCTCTCTCTCTCTCTCTCTCTCACTCTACTCTACTCTACTCTACTCTACTTGTGTTTTTCTCTTAGTAAGAGAAGGATAGTTAACTTCTCCATTAGTAAGATCAAAAAGTATCGTAACCTTAAGAGAAAGTAAGCCGATATGCCACCAAAAGTGCACATTCTGTGGTTATTGATTTCAAAGATGCAAAGCAAATGTAATAAAAGTGGAATTATTATTGATATTGTAAGGTTTCAAAAAATAGGAATTTTCATTCTTGTACATGTAGTCATTTCCTGAATCCCATCGTTATTTAAGGCTAGCAGAATTTTCACGTTGACTAATGCAGAGTTACAGGCTATGAAGAAAGAATGTAGATGCAGTTTTAGTGCAAACATAGCACTGATCACCTTGGTCAGCTAAACCCTTAACACAGAGGTGTCTTTTTTTTTTTTAATGTAATCGCCAGATTACAAAAAATCCAGAATTCTATAAAACCAAACTCTGAATTGCCACATGAATATATGGATTTCGAATGTCCCAATATAATTTAGACCTGAACGTTTGAATATTCAAAGTCAAATCTGGATTTCAGATTTGGCCTATCTGTGCTCTTTTACTACTTTCTTTCTTTCTATACTTATTTTGCTGTGTTTTACATTAATTCATTTGTTCTTTATTTTTTAACTTGTTTTTCTTTCATTCTTTTTTCCCTTTGTTTTTCCTTCCTTTTTTTTTTTTTTCCTTTTTTGTCCTTCATTTTATTGTTTCCCTTATGCAATTTTTTGTCACATCTGCATACTAGTCTAGAGCTTGTATGTGATTTTATCATTGTTTCTAGTGTTTTGCTGTGTAAACACAGCAGTACTTTCTGTAAGAAATCAAGTGCGGAATACATCACTTTCCTACCCTACCCCCACATTTAATGGGACTTTTGCCTTCAGTTAGCATAAATAGTGTCTGGTTGAGGCTTACAGTGTAATAGCCAACCAGCCTTTCTTTTCCTTTGTTCTGTTCTTTCATTCAAACTCAAGTTTTTGACCACTGCATGATGCATTCAGTGTTTAAAAAATCAGCTAGTCTGGTGTCTAGGATTACCAGTATTTATGTTCAGACTAGAGCAGAATCTTTTTTATTAGTTTTGTAGTACATATGTTCATGATTTTTTGAAGACTAGAATTCTGTGTATTTTTCCAAAGTAAAAATGACTATTTGAAAGTAAATATCATTGCATGTTTTTTTCTGGGATAATGTATTTATTTATTTATCTTTTCTTTTCAGTTGCTTGGAGAAGTGAAAAATATATTAAGTGGACATCCTGACTTGATTGAAGGTTTCTCTTTGTTCAAACCAGAAAAAGGACCAAATGGCTGAAATATTTTGAAAATAGGATGTGCTGTCTTAATCAAGCAGTTTAATGGTAAGCTTAAATGTTCAAAATTGCTAAATAAAATGCTTATTCTGTAAAACGAACAGATTGTTTTGCTGAGTAGATGGCATAATATTAATATAAACTGCCGTCAATTCAATATCATATTTATTTTTTATTCTGTGATATATTCAAAGTTTCTCTACTGTCGTGACGGATACGATACTTCTGCAACTTGGTCCCTGAGTAATTAGCAGGGATCGCATTCGTCCTAAAATTCCTAAAATTCCTAATATTTTGTGACCCTCCTTAAATTCCTAAAATTAGACCTAAAATTTGCTATTCATCCTAAAATTTTCGTAAGCTTATTTTTATTAAAAACAACAGTTATTAACGCCAATAAATTTACCATTACGGTAAGGTAAAAAGACCTGTTATTGCAGAAACACAGCCTATATGCTGTGCTGCTGAAGGGAGGGAAAAAATGACGCCATCGAGATGCACTCGATGCACTTGCTTCGGGGCGGGCGTTCCATTTTTTTGCCTTCGAACAGTTTTCGAGAGTAACAAGAGATCTAAGGGAAAAGGGGAGGGGTCATTTTCACCCCTGGTTTGCGCTTTGCAGACGAACTCCGTGGCACGCAGAAGATCGTACTATTTTTGTACATGCCTTGTGGAACCTCCTCTTTCTGCTGATGTTTTGTTATTGTAAACCGCAGGTGGGTGGAAGCAAAGAGGAAACATGTGGTCTTCTTCCGTAACCTCCGGTAATGACGATGGGATGGTAGCTGAGTTATCTTGGCAGGCAGTAGAGCACGTGATCATTGACCTTCGATCATGCGTCGGCGACAGCGACCTTCGATGCGCAATATATCTCGGCTCCGACTGCTTTGACTGAACTTGCGTGAGATGCGTATGATAGTTTCTGGTTTTACGTCTTTTATGGTGTTCTCTGTGCAGGTTCAGTTCTCTAGTGGTGACCTGCTTTTTTTTTTTTTTTTTTTCATATCTTTTGACATCCTCGCAGCCAAATTTCGGGAAGTTGTCTGGTTTTGCAATATTGGAACGTGTTTTTGTACTTCCTTTCATTTTCTGGTTAGTAATACAAGTGTTTAAGATGCCTAAATCCAAAACGAAATTTCAAGATGCGTGGCTCGCCAAAGAATTGGACGGAGTGAAGTTGAAAGAATGGTGTTCTGCAACTGAAACAATATTTTCTGCTAAGTGTATATTGTGTTCAGAAATTTTCAATATTTCTAATAGTGGCTTTTCACAAGTAAAAGCGCATCATAAAGAAAAAAAAGTTCCCATAACAAGAAATTCCCATAACAATAAATTTGTTAAATAGTGTTAAGTGATTCACATAAATTTTATAAAAAGAGTATGTTGATAAGCTGAAGGAAGAACAATCAAAAAAGGTAAAAGAAAGGAAGCAGAAAGAGAGGGAAAATAAGGAAAAGCAGCTAGAGAAAAAAGAAAAGCTGAGTTTGATGACAAAATAAAAGAAAATGATGCAGAAATAAATAGGCTTAAAAAAGATAAAGAAGCCTCCTAGCAGTAATTCAAGAGGGAACAGAAAGAATGCGAAAAGCTGTAGAAAAACAAAATACTGTTGAAATAGCAGTTGCCTCTAACTTGATCATACAAGGTTCAGCTGAAATAAAGAAAACAAAGTAAATTAGTTGTGGTGGAAGCAGAAAAAGATAGGCGTATCAGGAAAAGGTTAAAACAATAATATGAAAAAAGTAATTCAGTGAACAATTGTACATAGTTCTTGGTTTTCAATTACCTTTTTAGGATATTATAATTTAATGTGAAACCTGAAAACTTTCTGTGAAAATCGTGAATTGCTTCTGGTTAAACAGCATATTAATGTTCAAAGTGAAACTTGAATGTGGTAAATATACTTGAATATGATAATAACACGTGAAAAGATAAGAACTGAACATTAGAAGTAAATCATACTTAAACTTTAGACATTAGACGTTATGCAAAAAATTTGGGTGTGAACTTGACCATATATACTAATGGACTGCGCATTGGCAATAGCTGCATCAAAGCCGCCATGGCTCAAACATTGGGCACGTCATCATCAGACTCCAAATTTCGTGTAAAAATGCTGTTATGATTACTAATTTACATTGCAGAACTTCAGTGTTTTCGGTGTATTATGTGAATGCGCCTCATATATAATGAAAACTCTTCAGGTAAGTTTACTTATGAGCTATATACATGCATGAACGGGTTGTTTACATTTTGTGATTTATAATGTGATGAACATTTGCGAAGAATTTGGAACCTGCATTCCATTTTTTTTTCTTAAGTTACTATATTTTTATATCAATAGCTGCAAGTTTCTGGTTAAGTAATTGAACTTTATTGACTTAGGTATTTAATTCGTTTCTTACCCATGAAAAATCATAGAACTTTCTTTACTATATCGCTCAGAGCAACCATAAGCACAGCAGGTGTAACCCATCTTTTGACTGTTGTCATGTGATTTTATGTTGGAGCCAGAAATTTTGATGTCATGCGCAGTCTATCAGTATATATGGTTGAAGGGTGTGAAGCAAACTCTTTACAATGTATACAAAGTTGTTTTACTAGATGTATACAAATATACATCTAGTTTTTATTGAAATACACTCCTAAAATTTTCCTAAAATTTTTCTAAAAATTCCTAAAATTCCAACCTAAAATTTTCCAGAAGTATGCTATGATCCCTGAATTAGTCTACCCCCGCTGATTCCAAGAAACGTGTATTAATCCCCCATTTTTCCTACTGAAAGCTGAATCTCATTGTGAGACCAGGCAGGAACAGTGGCGTATTTTCATCTGCATTGATGTAATAAAACCTCGGAGGACCACTACCCAAGTTTGGAAGATGCCAGCCGTTTGTTATACCGACCTCCGACTCTGCGCAGGTTATTCAGCTGAGACAGGAGTAGGAAAGGTGTGGCACTCCTTAATGACTGACAGAGCTGCATTTTTCCCTGAAGCTACAGTCAACAAGGCGATAACAGGAAGGGGAGGCACAAACCACCATATGAGAAGTGAGTACAGAGCACAGCAATAGAGAACAGGGGAACCACAAGATTGAGAAGCCCTTAATGAAATGCTGGCAGAACAAGTCTGGTGTTAAAGGTGGAAGTTCGGAACTTACGATGGACTTTGAAGACTAGCATACTGGCACACAATGAAGGATGGAATCCCTGCTGATAGTTTGGCGACTGCTAGATTTAAACTCCCATCTCCATAAGAAGGCTAGTTTCCAAGAAGTAAAGACACGAGCACAAATTGGTGTATTCAACAAATTCGAAACTATAGGCAGTTTTTTGCAATAGTTCCTAATGAATTTTATTTTTATACTATTGGGTATATAAATAAGTTTTGAGGGATTTCTGTTCGGTGTCTCACTTATTACTGCTCGCATGTATTTCAAGGTGGCAACACTGCGATATCGCAGTACGAAACGCCAGCTGTCAGAGTCAGTATACACGTTCGATTGAGGTGCGGAGATTTATTTGTTTTACTCGATGGAAAATGGCAACTTTCGTCCCGACAAAACAGCATTTGCTGGAAGTGTTAGTGCATTACTTTATTGTCAAGAAAAGTGCTGTCGACAGCTATCGCTTAATGTCAGAAATCTATGGTGAACATTCCCCATCCATAAAAACATGTGAGTATTGGTTTAGACGATTCAAAAGGAACGATTTCGATGTCAGTGATAAAGAACGTTCTGGACCACCCAAAAAAATTGTTGATGCCGAATTGGAAGCTTTACTCGACGAGGATCCGTGCCAGACCCAAAAAGAACTTGCAGCAGCATTAAATGTTAGTCAACCATGCATTTTACAACGTTTAGCTGCCATGGGAATGGTGCAAAAAGAAGGGAATTGGGTTCCACATGCTTTGCTGAAAAGAGACCTTGAATGTCAAAAAACCATTTGCAAATTGCGGCTTCAAAGGCAAAAAAGAAAGGGTTTTTTGCATCGTATTATTACTGCCGACGAGAAATGGATATGGTACGATAACCCTAAACGGCAGAAAGCATGGGTGAAGCCAGGTGAACCAGGTCCTTCAACACCAAAATGCAATATCCATGGTTCAAAGGTAATGCTGTGTATCTGGTGGGATCAGAAGGGTGTGGTCCACTATGAACTGCTGAAACCATCGGAAACTATTACTGGTGATCGGTATCGAACCCAATTCATGCGTTTAAAATGAGCTCTCACGTAAAAACAGCCGGAGTGATAGAATAGACGCGACAAAGTCATCTTACAGCATGACAACACAAGATCACACGTTTCTCGGCCTGTGAAAAAGTACTTAGAAGGATCCGACTAGGAAGTTCTACCCCACACGCCATATTCGCCAGGTATTGCGCCATGGGATTACCATTTGTTCCGGTCGATGCAGTCAGCACTTTCTGAAGAATGGTTTAGTTCTTATGAAGACATCAAAAATTGGCTAGACAACTGGATCTCTTCCAATAAACCGGAATTCTTCCTTTGGGGCATACGTTCACTGCCCGAAAGATGGGGTAAAGTTGTAGCTTCAGAGGGAGCATACTTCGATTAATATTAAAATATTGTTTCTGTTCTCCAACAACGTGTTTTGTTCACCTCAAATCCCTCAAAACTTATTATATACCCAATAATTTTTTAAGTGCCTGATTAATCGGAAAAAGCAAATAATTAGCGATTAAAAATTTGAAGAAAGTAATCAGCGATTAAAAAACTGGTCGATTAGTCAATCAGCCCTAGTAGTAAGAACGCATCTCACTTTATAAATAGAAACACACTTTCCTCTAGAATTTCATATAAGGTTAAAGTTGAACCCCAGTGAAAAATTATAAATGTTCTCCAAATTTCTAATGTTTTTTGGTTGTTTTTTTCCACTCTTGACACACAGCATCAACCATAGTTGTGATCATGGTGCCTATGCTATTATTGATGATTTATTTTGGTTTACTTGCCTTTACAATGCTAGATATGTGATGTAATTTGAATGACCAAGATAACCAGTTAGTTTTATAACTTTTATTTATGTCTATTTGCAGATGTTGCATCTTCTGAAAACAAGAATGCAGAAGAGAACTGGAATTTAACAAGAATGCAAAAGAGAAATGGAATTTGGTTTTGGTTCACAGATTTTAAACTGCATCAAGAATGACAGGCACCAGTTGATCAAGACATTCGTGCTGTCATGATTGACGCCTTTCATTATTTGTATATTTTGTTATTTCACTCATTCATCAGCTAAACTGAAATGGCAGCAATTTTCAAGGAACTCAGTGCAGTATGTTCATGTCAAATATGTTCTCTTGAAAACAAAGTATGCATTGAGTCACTGTTCAGTGAGGTGCAATGATGTTTTGTAAGCCAGTGTGTTGTCATTCTCCTATTATCAAACAAATGACTTTAAACATTTTTGAGAATGTGTACATTATGTTTCCTGTTGATGCTGGTTCATACATCCAGTTTTTTTTTGTTTTTTTTTAAAGTTACAATTTCATCAAAATGAACTGCAAACACCGTATGAAAAGAAAGCACTGTTTAAATAAATCACCAGTGGTAAAAGTTTAACCATAGGGTGAGAACTTCATGACTTGTGAAAAATGTGCATTGTGGAAATGCTGGTCTTATGTTAACAAACCACTTCTTATATTTATTTTATGTTCATGTTGTTTTGAATATTCTGGAATGGACAGATGAAAAATGAAAATGAATCTTAAATGTAATTTTATTCATTTTCCAGTATATGGTAACTTGGGTTTGGGAACAACAAAGATGTTCATCAGTCATGGGCACTGATAAGAAGAACACCATGTCTGAGATGCAGTAGTAACATGTTTAGCCCTGTCATGTCCAGAATGAGAATGCTCGAAACATTAGTGATTCTTTGGGATTGCATGAATGACAAATCTTTAATACAATGTAATAATTTCCCAACAAATAACACCTTATTGCCGTAAATGCTCTATCAGATGTGGCATACTTTTTTGAGAGTGTGTGCTCAAATTTGCTGTAACCTCCTAAAATATTATTGTATGCCCATGTGAATTTTGAGCAGCAGGTAGTCATTTATTATCATCATATTTGTATTTTACATTTTTCAAAGGAAAAAGCAAGTAAAATTCTTGAAACCATTCTTCAAGAAATCTGTTTAGGCAACCAGTAACCCTTCTGAATTGCTCTGAGTAGAACAAGTTGGGGAATTACATGTTACTAACAACTGGTAATTCACAAAGAGTGAGGTAAAGCAGAAGTAATCCCTTCCTCCTATTTTGGACAGAGAAGTGACTGTGTATGCCATTGTGGTCATTGAACTCTTCGCTTGTTCGTTAAGTACCTTTGAGTTATGGCCAGGGAAAACCTTTTGCACTCCTTAGAGAAACCCAGTGAACTGTCATCTTCTCGCTTTTTGGATAAAGGTTCTATTCTGGGGCTCTTCCCTCTAGTTATGCACGAAATGAAACTAATCCCCTTTCTCAGCCCATACTAAAATTCTCTAAGGTATCCCCGATATTCAAAACTTAAAAATGTATCTTAGTAACAGCTGCTTCATTTGGCAGTTAGCAGTGCTGGTATCAGAGTTCACCAAAATGTGTAATTACGCGTCTAGGATGCATCGAAAAGTGTGTTTACGCATTAAAATTTTGCCAACGCGTAAAAATACGAATCGATAATTTTAAGCTGAAAAATTTTTATTTTCAACTTTTTATATTCGAATTTTGTATTTCAAACATATGATCTGCGGTATCCTTTGTACTAGCGTCTCAATCCTACAGCGGCTGAATCCTCATTCCCTGTAATGCGCATGCCCGAGACTTAGAAATTTACTCCCCATCTGTTGGTCTGGCACTCTTTGCCTAGGAGTGTACAGTCGATAACGCTCCACAGTGGCGAATCCTCATTCCCTGTAATACGCATGCCCGAGACTTAACATATTACTTGAACCTCAATTTCTCATATCACCTGTGCTTTTTCTCTAATCTAAGGTGGACGATGGATGGTAATATTGTTGATGCACCTTGTATGGAGAGTAAATATTGTTATACAACACATTATTGCAATTACAAAATATAATCTATGGAAAAATAGAAATGCTTCATCTTTTGAACAGAAATCCAAAAATTCTGAGCAGATTAAATTAGCAATTAAATGTGATGTTAGAAGATTTTTAGAATTCGAAACTAGAAGATACGAACCTCAAAAAACCTTTAATAAAAGGAAATCTTTGGCACCAGTTTTATATAAGAAGGGCTTGAAAGTATTAAATAAATTTATAGAATAACTCTTTCAAATTTGAAAACTTAGAGCTAAAGGGTATAAATATGTAACATTTAATCATTTTTCACTTTGTCAAATACATTTATTTAGAATTCCGACTTAGTAGCAGTAAATTGTTGAAAAAATGTAAATATATTATTTAATTCGATTATGACTATATCGCGAAAATTCCAATAATTTACTGAACAATACTTAAATATTTATCACTATACAGTATTAAATGGAAACTATTTTAAATTCAGCATAAAAAAATATTACTTTTAACAGAATTAATGTATAACAGGATCTTTTGATGTTTTGTTTCTTCTAAAAAAACTTTTGAATTTCCTGTACTATTGTTATTCACCACTTTTCATCTTTAAAAAAAGGGGGGGGGTTGGTTTCTCTATTTTTTTGTCGGGTTTTTTTTTTTCTTTCTTTCTTTCTTTATTTCTTTGTCGTTTGTGTTTTTCCCCTTGGAAAGGCCTCGGGCGAGAACCTCTTTGTAGAGTGTTAGAGTGTTCTTCAGAGGCATTTCAACATAAAATGTATACTTCCTGTTACGAGCAGAAACTCTCGTGCAGGCTCCCACCCTCTCAGTTGGTTGCCTGCTCTTGTATGGAAGTATTTAATTATTTAAATCATAATAGGATCCAGCTTTTTAGAGAATCTAACTTCTATTCTACCTAGTATTAATTTTTCCTCTCATTTTAATAAAATAATATATGAAAGCTTGTGTGAATGAAAATGTTAGGTAAAAGGTTAATAATATCCTTTACAATTCTTTAATAGTCCCTCATGCGTCGACCTTTTGTAAGTGTTGGACATGAGGTATAAATTAAAGAAACAAGATTGTTTTTCTTGCACGTTTTGTAAGAAAATATTTATGAAGTCGTTTAATTTGTATCGACATATGAAGAATATTCATCCAGACCAAAACACTGATTCATCGTCTTCAGGAAAAAAAAAAAAAAAAAAAAAAAAGGTAACTACAGATGTTTAGGGTGCGAGAAATTGTTTTCTCACAAACATAATTTTTATAGGCGTATGAAAAATTCCCATCATCAAGTAGTAGAAGGTATGACATCTGAGAGGAAGGTATATTCATGTTCGTTTGGCGAAGAAACGTTTTTACAGAAATACAATTTGGATAGACACATAAATAACGTTCATCCGTCGCAAATCAAAGGTGAGTCCTCGGAAGCACTGTCTGTGCCCCTTCAGTTGTGCACCATTTGTGAAAAAACGTTTACTTGTAAAAAAACATCTTAATGCTCATTTTAGGAACCATCGTTCTGAAGAACAAAATACTGTAGTATCGAATGTGTCGTGTTGTATTTGTGATAAGTTTTTTTTTTTTATCTCTGAAGACTGCATACACACATTGAGGTAGAACATTTGGATATCTCTCTGTCATTTGAAAATAAGAAGTTTAATTGTATGAACGATTTTGCTGTGTGGAAAGAGGAAATTGAGTCTCGGTCTCATTTTGTTAAATGCAGATCAGACTTCGTGCTAGCAGATGGTAGAACTGCTGTCCAATATAAATGCCATCGAAGTGGGTGCTATGAACCCGTGCAAGATCGACAGACGTCTGAAATTATCTGGAATTGTCACAAAAAATGAAGTTGCAAAATAGGAGCACATTTCACCACTCACGTTGAAACATGGGATATGGGGATCATAGAGGAACAGGTATTTGTTTACCTAGCGCCATATTGTGACGTCACACTTCGTATTAACACAGCATTGGAGCATAATGTTCAACGTGCACCTTAATCTGGGGTGTATATCGACTATCCACTCCTGGGAAAAGAGTGCGACACCAACAGCTGGGGAGAAAATTTCTAAGGCTCGGGCATGCGCATTACAGAGGATGAGGATTCAGCCACTGTAGAATTGAGACACTAGTATCCTTTGTTACCTCAGGCCAGATCTCACTGTGTAGACGATCCATACCTGGCCGTGGTTTTCTTGGCGTGACCCGCCAGCCAGTCAGGGCGTGACGTCAGGGAGACATCGTTCGTTACCTTGACGTCATCGGCTCATCGGGAGCGCAATCGCAATTCCGGAGCGCCTTGTGGTCGTGGAGTCATGATTTGTACTTCGTCATGACAGTGGTACGTGGTCGTGATTTGTAGAGATTGAAACAGCTTTATCAGACACTGTAGTATCAAACGATGTGTCGAAACAGCGTACTTTAGCGTCTTTTTTTTTTTTTTTTTTTCGGCTAGACTCAGTCCAATGGTGTAGGAAAGAAAAATGCAGAGGAAGAAAACAATGAAATCTGCATAAAACTAGTGGTGGGAATACGAAAGCAGCCAATGAACATGGACACTACATTAGAAAATGAAAAATGCGTTGTATTACATTGACGTCAAAGTTTGAAATTCATTCTTGTTCTTTACCAAAATGGTACAAAGCATTTCCAGGGATTACTTTCCATGCGCTTGTAGTGTTTACGTTAGATATATATATATATATATATATACATATATTTTTTTTTTTTTTACTAAAAAAAGCAAAACGTCCGAATGCATTCAGTTGTAGTGAAATATTTTTTAATATGAAAAAAAAACAGGTTTTTTTAATAATTTCCCAGTGTTTTCGCAACTTTTTTTTTTATTTCACTCGTTAATTTTTCTAAAATACTCCTCTCTTTTAAAAATTACTCCCTAAATTTTTTAAAGGAGTAAAAATACTCCTTCAAATTATTCTTTCGGCAAACTCTGGCTGATATATCCTCGACAAATGTCAACCCCACCTTCTCATGGTGCATCCTGTTCCCACTAAAGAGGCTCTGACGACTGCCACATAGCTACATAACTATATCACAGGGATTAGAGGAAATACTATCCCACACACCAAGCTGCTTAGTCGGCATGATGAGTTATGCCTCCCCCCCCACCCCACCCCCCAACTTTCAGAAGACAAAACTGATGTACAATGCTTTTACGGAAAATGCAGATTTTGCGATTGATGAAGAAAGGCTCGAGGTAACCGATACCTACATTTACCTTGGACAACAGATGTCAAGCAAGGGTCACATTGATGAGGAAATTAATTGCTGTACTAAACTTGGCTGGAGAGCTTTCAGAAGATAAAGTATGATTTTCAAGCAAGAGCAATATGCAGACGTGCCAACTCTCCGGGTCCAGGCCGGCAATGCCGGATTTTATTACACTTCCCGGAATTCCGGATTAGAAAATAATATTGCCGGATTCCATCATAATTTCCGTAGTGTAAATTAAAAAGTAATGAGAAAAGCGAGTGCTTGGTTACTTCCATTCCTCGTGTAACATAACTTACCTTTAAGCTGTGCTGACCATGCAAGTGTGCTTTTTAAGAAAATGTTCCCTGATAGTAACATTGCAAAAACATATGCATGTGTTGACAGAGCAAAAACATTGTGTGTTGTTGCCGAAATGGGGAAATCTTCAAAAATAGACATGCATACTTGCCAACTTTACGGATTTCTGCTTAATTTTACTGATTTATGGATAGAAGTCTTTCTTTACAGATTTTTTAATATTTAGATTGCTCAATGGAAATATTTCAATCCCCTGCAACCATCCACTTAGATTTTCTAACAGACCTTACGAGCGCTGGGTCACGCGATGATGTCATCTTTGACTCGCTGGCTTTGTGACATCGTGCGGGAGCTCTCTCTCTCTCCACGGGAGTGAGCTCAAGTGATGTGCCGACCAGAGTTCACCAAAATGCATAATTGCGCGTTTAGTATGCATCGAAATTTTACCAACGCGTAAAAATACGCATCTGGAATTTTTTTTTTCGATGCGTAAAAATATGCGTCGGGAACTTTTTTTCTCGCGCGTAAAACTATGCATCGAATCATTTTACCAATTCAGAAAAATGCGCATCGGGACGGTACAGAAACAGAAGTAAACGAAATAAAGGTTTTCGCCATAATCATAATTTCTTTTTCCTGTGATGCTGCCTCTGTCCAGTATTGTTGTTATATATCATTTTATTCCATAAATATTTGTATTTCATTTTAAAAATGGCAGAAAAATTTCCGAAATCGGAAATTCGACGGCAAAAAAATTTCTCGTCTTAAGGTTGGCGAGTCTGAATATGTCATTATGTCTTAAAAGAATGGTATTTGATCAGTGCATCCTTCCAGTTCTTACATGTGGAGCAGAGACATGGACATTAACTAAAAAAGGCATGTAAAAGCTGCAGACAGCTGAAAGAAGCCTGGAGAGATGCATGCTTGGAAAGAACTTGTGGATGAGGAAAATGACAAGAGTGAAAGACATCATGATCAGAGTAAAATTCCTGAAATGGCAATGGGCAAGACATGTTTCCAGGAGAATGGACCACTGATAGACAACCGAAATTTTATACTGGATTCCAAGGGACAGAAGAAGACCACGTGGGAGATGTATGGATGAAATTTGAAAACTTGCCGGAGTAACATGGAGGAAGCATGCTCAAGACAGACAATTGTGGAAGAAACTTGAGAAGACCTTCGTCCAGCAGTGGATTGAAAATGGTTGACAATGATGATATACTAGGTCAGGGATGGTGAACCTTTTCTGTCTAGTGTGCCACTTAAAGTTTGCTTTACTGCTTTCAAATGTCTTGTGTGCCATCTCACTAGACTCTTGAAAATTACTTTAACTTACTCAGAGAACTACTGAAGGAGCTGAAGTCATGTGAGAGGGATGTAGAAAACAAGTGGGAATGTTTGAAGAACTGTGTTGTCACTGCTGCTGAAGAGTTCTGTTGCACCACAAAAATGGATAACAATGGAGGTGATGCTTGGTCGAATAGAGAGATTGAAGAGGCAGTAAAGAGGAAGAAAAAAGCCTATTTGGGGATGTTGCAAGGGTAGAGTCTCTGTGGATGAATATCGCTGTAAGAAGCGTGAGGCAGCTAAGCTGGCTCACCAGAGTAAAGCAAAAGATAAGAAGGATCAGATGGAAAGGCATGAATTGGATTTTTGGAAAGATAGAAAAACTTTCTGGAAGTACGTGAGACTTAGGAAAAATGGGGGAAACAAAGGTGTAAGTTGTGTGAAGAATATGATCAGGGAAATGATATGGGAGCCCAGGCGAGTGAATTTTTCATTGAAAGTCATAGCTGCTCTGGGAGGTTTTTACAGGAATGATGGGTTCTCTAGAGTCCTGCATGGCTGTGTATGAAAGTGTAATTGTTCCTACTCTGATGTATGGCAGTGAAACCTGGGCACTGCAGAAGAAACATAGGAGTCGTTTGTGTGCTGGAGAAATGTGTCACTTACGGGGGGAGGGGGTTGTGGCAAGACACGGTCTGATAGTGTGAGGAATGAAGATGTGTTGCAGTTGTGTGATGTGAAGCAAAATGTTGTTAGGAAGGTTGAGACTAATATGCTTTGGTGGTTTGGCCATGTTGAAAGAATGAGTGATGAGATGCTTACTAAGAAAATCTTTTTAGACCAAGTGGCAGGAAGGAAAGTCAGAGGAACGCCAAGGAAGTTGTGGGAGGATCAGATTCAGGAGTGTCTGCATAAGAAGAAGATTATGAGTATGAAGTACAGAAGGTCATGTGTACGGTATATGTGGATGTCAGTGAAGCCCGAGTTGTATGTCAAAATTGCTGTAAATGGAGAAGTTCGATACGGCAACAGTAAGTAAAAACTATATAGTAGTTTGTATTTCTTTGTGGAGCTAACCTCTGAATCTCAGAGAACAGCTTAGTGATATGTATGTATGTATGTACAATTTTTTTATGCAACATGATTATTCATTACATCAAATCAATCATTAACACACTTGATGAATTTTGATAAACTGATGGCACTTTCAAAACAATCACCTGGCATGTAATGATCTAAAGCTGTGGCTGTTGTATTTGACAGTAGCTCAACAGCAAGATGAACGTTTTGTCTTTGAGGTCTTTCACATTTAATATGAATCAATTTTAGTTTATGGCACACTTTAATTCCGTGAGGTTTTTACAACTTTGTGCGGAGTTTGTTGTAAAAACCTGTTGGAAAAAGATGATCACGAAATTAAACTAACTCAGCAGCAGAGTTTTTTCGACTTTTTTTGTCGTTAAGAACAAAACCAGTGTCTAACAGCCAGTTCCTTACTAATTTAATTAAATGTGGTGCATCAGCAAGTATATATATATTCTTTGCTGTTGTCTGAACGATGAGGGAAACACGTTTTATTCACATTTATCCCCAATTGTTTCCACAATCCAACTTTTCCTCCACCTATGTCAAAAACACAAGCCATCACATAATAATTATCACTTTCAGGTAGCACCATTATTACATTGCATAGAATATTTGGAGTCATTTTACAGTCAAAAACAAAATATAAATGTGTTGTTTCCATTTAGCAAATAAGCCCCTGGCCATCACAACTTGCATAAATGAATATGGACCCATTATTTGATCATACTTTTGGTTATATTCATATACTTTTTTTTTTTTTACTTTGACTTTATCAAACTGTAATACAGTTATTTTTTCGTGAAGTTGCATACGTAATGCAGCAGTTTTCGTAAGTTTTAGTACATCCGTCATGGTGCCTTGTTAGGAATTAATCCAGGCGAGGAATAATTCAGTTCATTTCGTAAATAAATGTATGACCTCTTACTCAGAGGCATAGCCAGGTTCTACAGTTAGAGGGAGCGGGCATGTAAAAAAAAGGTGCTGTGACACATACCAAACAATTTTAAATTCATTATACATTTATATTTTGTGATTGTGTTTAAAGTCAAAACACAAGGAAGATGCAGTTTTGAAGGGAGTGCATAATTGTTATTTGTATTTAAAATCAAAACACAATAAAAAGTTATACAGTATGCTCATATGTAAATTTCAAAACATAATAAAAGCATGTGTGTTATTTGAAAACAAAATGAAACAATGTAAAATGATAACAAAAATGAAGTAATGTGAAAAATGTATGAAGGAACTACAACAGTCTCTTTTGTCTAGGTTTCATTCTAGCAAAGTTATCTATTATTTTATTATAATCCACCTCAGTAGCCAACTCTCTTTCAATGGAGAGCAAAGCCAACCCAGACAATCTATCCTCGCCCATTGTAGAATGAAGGTAGGACTTTTATGTGTTTCAGCCGACTAAAGGATGGTTCCGCAACTGCGCTAGTTATTGGTAAGGTCAGAAAAATATGGTACAATGTGGGCAAGTTAGGATAAATGGAACACATGTCATTGGTGATCATGAATTTAAGTACATTGTTGATGGTCAGTTTCTCGACTCTCCAACTTACTTTACTACTAGTGTTTATTATTTCTTTGTATATGTCTTTGAATGCAACCTCTTGTACGATTTCAGCTTGACTGTCGATGACGTCTGAATACGTGCCTGATAAAAATTCTAATTTGTTCACATTATCTGCATTGTCAAAATGCTTTGGACCTAAAACACTAAATTTGGAAGCCACATTTTTAAAATGCTCAAATCTTTTTCCTATGCTATTTATAATAGAATCCAAGGACGTTAAGTAGGATTCAACCATAAATTTTTTTTCGAGCTTCCAAATATTCCTTCATCCTCTGCAATTTCATCATGGAATTTTTTTTTCTTTTACGTTCTCAGTGCTGTAATCTTTTTCAAAAAGCTGCATCAAATTAGAAGCTGTTACCAGATCTAGACTACTTTTCTGTAAATATGTGGATACATTGAAAGCCTTGTCTAGCACTTTACTCCAGAATATAAGAACAATTAAGAATTCATAAGTACTTAGTGTTTCCAGCATACCCTTTCCCTCAGCGAGCTGCTTAGGAGTACAGTTTTTTATCTTACCATCCATAATTCTTCGTAGATCAACTACTAGTGCTGATAAATTCTGCAAGACTGCCTCTACTGCTGACTTTCTGGACGCCCATCTAGTATCACATAGTTTCTTTAGAGTCGGTGCGAAAGATTTGATCTGGCTGCGTTGTTCTTCTTTTAGTACTAAAAGATTAGGTAAACTGCCAGAAAAAAAGGTATAGATACTTTTTATAGTTCCAATAAGCAACTTGGTTTGAATATTGGAGCTTACTGCATCTATTGAAACCAAATTTAAATTATGTGCACAGCAGTGTGTAAAGAGTGCATTTGGAGCAACTTCCCTAATCTTTGTTTGGAGACCAGATATTTCACCCGACGTGGTGCTTGCTCCATCGTAAGATTGACGGTAACACATAGTTATAGACAGCACTAAGTTTTTGATTGCTGGAAAAAGAATGTGAAAATATCTTCAGCCCTTGATCCCGGTAATTTGATGAATTGTATAAATCGCTCCACTGCATCACTGTGTACTGTTACCATATCACAAGGATAAAGAAAATTGATCAATTCTGCTGATGTCAATAGTAGAGTCAGCAATTATTGCAAAGTACTTAGCCACCTTGATTTCAGCTATTATCTTTGATAAAACCTGGGCTGATAAGGACTGTATCAGGTCATTTTGTATGTCAGGGTTGAGATATGTTGCATTTCGATCACTCAGTAATAAATGTTGCTCCAGGAATGTATCATTTTTGGCAAACTCCTTAATAAGTTCCAAAAAACTGCCTTCATTTGTACTTTGGGGAACCTAAACCTTGATACTCGCGATGACCATGAAATGCCAATCCCTGTTTTCCCAAATAGAAAACTGCATCTATAATATGAGTTACAATCATCCTGTTTTTCTTTATCTCTCTCTTTTCCGCAGTTACAAGGCTAGCCAAGAAAGTTCTGCCGTTGAACAAACAAAATTTGGTAAGAAAAATATCTTTCTGCACTTTTTTGTGAGTTTCACTTTTTTCATGTTTTTCAGTTTTGTGTGTACCTTTAACAAAAGTCTTGCAACCAGTTTTTGGATCACTCCAACCATCCGACCGATTTGTAAATAGCCAACAAGCAAAACAAAGCTTAGTGTTTGCCCTTGGTGAGTAAACCAACCAGTGCGTATCCATTTCACAACCACTTTTAACTTGTTTCTTGTACCAAGTTGCACTGAAATGACGTCCAGCTTCATCTTTTGGAAAACTGTCAAAATTATCCTTAAGACCTGGCTGACAAGGGCCTAACTCAAGAAGAGCACGTATGAGATCAGGTGTTACAGGTGTTTCACAAAACAGGTGTGGATCTGTTGGCTATTCAATATGTGTGTCAATGATCGCACATAGTTTTACTTTGTCATCTTCATCCTCTGGACGATAGTCTGCTGAAGTGGTCACATCTTTTAGAGGCTCCACTTCCACCACCTGTGCAGCCAGGGTGCTGTCACCAACCCCTAGGCTGAAAGTAGGTACTAGCAAGTCTTTAAAAGGTTCCACCTCTGGAGCAACCACAACGGCCTGGGCTGAAAGTAAGTAGCAAGTCTTCAGAGGGTTCTACCTCTGGCGTAGCAGACATGTGCTTGCCGAATGAATCATAGGCATCCAATCTCTGACATTTTTATGAATCTTTTTCTCGATTTGCAACTTCTTTCAGCTTCTTTCTGGCCCACCCAGATAGTTTATTTTTCTTAGTGTTTTTCTCCATGGCATTCCTTATCAGAAAAAAAAATATTGTTTTGCTAGACAATCTTAACAATAGACATGATATAACACACTCATAATAAAACGAAAATCAAATTTTTCACTAAAAAGTTGTGTAAAGATAAAAAATGGCGACCGGAAGTGACCACCAAAAAAAACTTTAGGTTTAACACAGCTAGGAATGAGCTTCTTTTTTTTTTTTTTTTTTTTTCTTTAAATAAATAATGCTGGCCCATGGGTGCCGACAGGGGTCACTTGACCCCCTGTAGAATTAATTTTCCTTTTATTTTGTTTTATTTTATTTTATTTATTACTTTTTTTTTTTTTACACTCACAGAACTGGACCACAAGGAAAGTTGGAGTTTGGGGCGTTTAATTTAATATCCCAATTTTATTGGAAATTTGGAATTGGAAAACGATAACGTGAAAACGGAAAACCTAGCAAACCATAAGGTAGTACGCCCAAACAAGTTCCGTTCAGGGTGGTGTGTGCTGAACTTAAAAGGCTTGGCATGGCCCTGCTCGACACTGTTCATTTTTTTGAAAACAGTTACCAATGCACATGATAATACATGATTATTACTAACATACACTTTCTTCAAGAGCAGCATCAATTAATAATAATAATAGTAATAGTATTAATTTTTCATTTTCGTGAATTACTGTTTTCTACATATTAGCCAGACCTTAATTAATTACACTTGACCCCCCTGAAAAATTTCCTGCAGCATGTGCTGGCCATGAGCACTTCAATCTCCTAATCTACTGAAGGTGTGTTCCTTATGAAGAAATGTATTTAAGAATAGAATAGCACCAAAGTAAAATAAACGTACCTTTTGGATTAAAGATGATTTATCAAAAGCTCAACAAACGAAGACGAAGGGTACACTGGCTTAGAATTTACAATTTAGATTGTAATTTGTAATATGAAGCATTGTAACTGGAAGATACTTATTAATTATTTCCCTCTTTTACAGACAAGCTTAGTACATTAATAACACTCAGTAAACAAACACCATCGCATTTCTGGAATGGTGACGACAAAATAAACACAACACGCAGTCAGACATGTTGCTGAAACTACTTCAACACAGTTTCTCTCGGTGGAAAGGTGAAAAAAAGTTGCCATCCTATTTCGAAGCGCGAGAGGTGTGTGTGCACCAGAGCACCCTCTGGCCCTCTCTTGGCTTACACTAAATATTGCTTTCAAGCTGAGAGTCTCAGGACGTCTGTCAGAGAATAAATGGTGTTTCATGCTAACAGAAAAGAATATATTATAATAATTAGATTTGGGGCAATGATGCTTGGTTCAACCTTGACTTTGTTCAACCTTGACTTTTTTTTATCGTACAAGTGAACTAAATAGTTAAAAAAATTTTCTCCACTTTTGAAAAATGTGCTCAGGGGAAGTGGTTCCTCCGTCGCTCCCCCATTAGCTACGCTACTGCTCTTACTCGGGTATTGCAGAGTCAAAGCGATCGATATATCCTCATTGGACCAAATAACTTTTTTTTTATATATATATAAAACATATTTGCTTGACCCTTTGTAAACATCTTGAGTAGTATTGAACAAACTTGAAGTTCCAACTTTTTTTTTTTACAAATATTTTTTCGTTAAATTGCAACAATTTCATATTTCAGTCTACATATTTTTTAGAGCTGAATGCCTTATTTCTTTTTGTTGTTTGCACACCTTTTCGTGTAACTTAATATTTTCAGTCAGCAGTTGCCTATATTTACACAATGTGCCATGCCATATTCTATATCTCTGATTTCTGTTACTCCATCGGATTCCACTGCATTTTGCTTCTTAGAACTGTTGTCTGAATGATTTACTTGTAACAAATCAGAAATCATATTTTTAGTTTCCCTTAGAGCAAGTCTTTCAATGCGATTTTTATTGCAGGAATCCACATGTTTTGTAACCTCAGAACTGTTCAGTGAATTTTTTGAAGGGAAGGCAAAGCTTTTTAATTTTCTTTTGGGTTGCAAATTTAAAAGTTCAGATTTCAAATCCCGCTCATAATCATCGAGTTCAAAATGTTCTTAACACACAGTACAGGATGCTGGGTTCCATTTCCCATCTTTGCAACAAAGATGAATCAACTTTTTCCTGAGCTCTGGATCTTTTGGAAAAGAATGATACATTACATTATTTTTATCAAAATCGTTTTTAGTTTTCGACAAACTGTTAATTGAAACAGTGCATCCCATTCCTGGCATCACTTATAATCAGTCACATAAAACAGTAGCTATGAATGTTATAATAACATGTGGTTACCTGCTGTATTAGAACTCTCAATACAGAACAGCTTTCATTCAAGTAATAATCAACAAAGACTTTAATTCAAGTAAATAGTGCCATTCTGAATTTGATAGAGTTCCATTGTTTCATGAAGGTTTCAAAAGTGAAAATAAAACTGCTCTTATTATATTCCATTTGCGGTCTGTTGTGGATGCGTGAGTGGAATTAGAGATGTAGCAAGCACTGAGAGGTGGGGGAGGATTCTAAATGCTGTCATAGAGATTTTGGGAAGCAACAAGGCAGTCATTGAAGGCATGCAGGATGTTACTTGAAACATTGCAGAAACAAAATTTAGGTCGGAAGAGGATACCAAAGCAAAGTAGCAGGGAAGATGCTGGTGTGGCACAAACATGCACTCTGTTTTCAGGAATCTGAAGTACCATAATTTCCATCATGTAGTCAGCAGATCATCTGTAACAAAAATGATAAATTTAAACATTGCAGGTATTATGGCAGTTTGAAGGAAAAGTTTTTGCTGCACTTTGATTTTCAAAAAATTCACACTGTAGTTATCAGGAGAAGTTGTGTCTTTGGGAGATTAACAAAAATACGACAACAACATAAAAATGCAATGCAGTTTCACGATGAAGGTTTGCAAACAGATAGAAAGAAGGGTTGGGTTGTTTTTAATTATATTTTTTTTACTTATGAGCATTTTGACAGGAAATGTGATACAACAATGGCAGCATTATTTTGCTTTCACTGATAATCACATGCTGTGAAAAGCTCAGTGTAACTCATGTTCATGGGTGCAGCAGACCTAACTGCAGAAAGGCAGTGTAAATTCATTTTTGCTCATTTATCACTTAAAAGTAATACAGAAGCTCCTAAAAATGATAGTTATATTTTTTTCTTTTCATTTGGACTTCTGGGTCATCTTGTGAATCGCAACTTTTGTGTAGAAAATTATATCCAGCAATTCCCCCCCCTTCTTTGAACTTTGGTCTGCAGATTATACAAAGAAAAATGCAATGCTTAGATATCAGTATTGCAATTATTGTGTCATATTTGGGAATCTTGTTTATCTGAAAGGTCTTCAGATTAGTGTGGCAAAAAAAAACAAAAAATAAACATATCTCCTTGCTTTGTAATTGCAAAGTTTAGGGGGTGGGGGTTGAAATGCACACATTGCCAAAAAACAAAAGACCAGTCAGTTTTTAGCAATCATTCATTTTGCCTTTTAGTAAAAAATAAAAGAAAGTGTAAAATTTGACATGAAATAGGTATCCCCTGCATAGTCTTGTAATTAATCTTGAACTCTTTCAACATTAGTGAAGAACTGTATATTTTATTTGTAAAATGTTCACAGTAGATAGAGCATTCAAAAGTTGAAGATCGGAAGAATTAAAAACAGCAAAAATTAAAAACGTTAAGTAAGTAAATGGTGAAATTTAAAAATGAAGGTATAAAACCTTAAATGTCCTAATCAGTGTTGGATGACATTTTTATTTGCCCTGAAATCTTTGCTGTGTTTCTTGAAAAATGAGCCAATAATTGTAATTTATTTAATGTGAATTCATTTGGCATTAGTGGATTTTTAGGTTGTTGCAGAACTTTGTTATGAAACAAAACTCCTGAGACTTAATGCTGATTGTAAGATCCTGGTTGAAGTGCCTTATGTGAAGCATATTGTGGAGCATCTAGATGTTTGTCCAAAAAAAAAACTTTGGTATGTTATCATATAATGTGACAGAATTTTTGAGAATTTAAGCAAAATCAGAACTCAGGGTGTTAGTTTGTGAAATCTTCAGTATGAATCTGTTGTGCATTGATATGTTTTTAGATGATAGAAGTAATTGTGTGCAGTATGAGGAAGAGAGAGAATTAATTTATAGAATAATCTCATTCTTATATTAATGCATTTGTTTGTTAACATAAAAATCCTTGGTGTATTTCATAATTCTGTGGCCTCAAAATGTCCAGAAAGTGTTATATATGAAGGCCATTTTTTCTAGTAGTGGAAACACTGCTGTAATTAGTAAAATATTGAAAAGGAACATTAGAGTAACAGTCGCAGTCCTTCAACATTTATCCACGTTCATGGATAACCCATTGCCAAATACCTAGAAGGCATTGAACTCCATCAGCAGTATCATTTTTGGACTAACATCAGCAGTGAAAGCCCTAATACAGAAATGATGCTGATGATAGTCCAGAAGTGCTTGCCTCTGAGGGAATGTTTTATTTTCCAGAAGAAGTCAAAAATTGCATGGATTCATATCTGGTGAACATGGCTGATGCTCTGAAATTTCCCACCACCATTTACCCAGCAATGTCTTCCTTGTTGATGCATCATCAAAAAGTCGTACTAGTTTTTTTATCGAGTTGGTATGAACAGTCATGCTTACTTCGGCACTCAATTCTTGGCATGTCCAATGACGATCGTGCGGTGGTCTTGGCTTCTGCATGTTATTCACCCATCCCGATCACAGAATGTTCACCATCATGCTCAAGCTTGATGTTCTCTTAGTTGATGTGAAAAAGGGTCATTGCCACGTTCTTCTCGTGATCCTTTGTCACTGACAAGCATTTCATCCTAGAGTGACCTGAATTTTGATAACTTCATTGATCTTATTGAGTAAATATCTCAGGTTTGTGGTTTTGAATCCACAAGCCCTTTCGACCTTCACCATTGCTTTACTAGTAACATCAGTAGCACATATGTACTCCACTGGCTACGTGGAACGCAGAAGAACAATACAATGTCACAGATTCGCCAATGGCATCTTAATCACTGGTTTCTGGCAGTGTTGTCACAACAAGAAAAATCAGCCCTGTATTATAATGTAGAATTGTTTAATGTGAATGTATTGAGAAATCCACATTGCAGTAACTCTACATAAAATAATCTTACTATAGTGATACAATGGTTTGTGCTGTTAGTATGCGCACTGTGATGGCCAAAAGTTAGTGTGCAGATCTCTTCAGTCTTAATATGTGTGCTGTGATGTGATCACTGACAGTAATTTCTTACAATTTTTAGTTCATAATCAGTTTGCCAATGTCATAGTAGAATCATTTAAGGGAAAACAAACAATATAATGAGCTTCGAAATCTAATTAAAAATTATTGTTAAGGAACGAAAGTAGGTGTGATATTAATGCATTTGGTACAAAACATGTATTTGGCCAAACCTATAATGGAACAGTATTTTTTGAGTAATTTGATCTACTTTTCAAAATAGCTTTGTAATGTCTTATAACACTTGTTTTTTTTATGCTGATCTGAACTTTTATCTGTTAAAATGTTATATTGCTTTAAACTTCTGACTGAGTGTCTTAGTGTTAGGACTGTGTCGTTTTCTTGTTCAAAGTTGTCACTGAAATGCATGCAGATTTCATTTAATATGGCTTTCATGAAATGTATCTGCTGTGCATTCTATTATTTTTTATATTTGTATTTTTATATGCTAACTTGTCCCTATCAGTGTGCTGTACAGTACAAAAAGGCAATACTGTTAATGAGCAAAGATAACCTGTTTAGTTTCCAAAACAAGTAACAAAAGATTGTTTTGAAATTAAAGCTTAATATTTTGCTTTCTATCTTTGATGGAGCTTGAAGTTGCCATAAAACATTATTAATGATAGCAAAAAAAAAAAAAAACCTGTCAGATCATGGTAGTAATTTTCATTTTAATTACATCGATAAGAGTTCTAAAAACTCAGAAAGCATGTAAAGCTCTAAAACAGTAATTAGCCTGTCATAACATTTTTTAAAAAACAGGTGTAAAATGTTGGTTATGAATTTAAGCCACTTATATTACTGAAAAATAAAATAACTTGCATGAATACTTTTAATGTTATGTTATTTTTTCAGGTAGAACCATGTAATGGCTTTAACTGTTGTAACTTTTTAATGTTATATTTCCTTTGAGTGAAAAGCAATTTCTCAGTTGGAAGTTATTAATATTCACTGCGAATATATATCTCGGTAATCGAATGTGATTCAAGGAAAAATAATTCACTTACCTCTCGGTTGTAGGTGGTTGATGTTCAAATCTCTGCACGGTTGTTCTCATCAGGTTCTTGAGTGTAGGCTTTTTTAGAAGTTAGTCCGCACATTTTCTTGAGCAGGATGTACTTTTAGTTGAACTACGAGAGGCACATGAAGACAAAAAGGAGATGTGAAAATTTACGTCGGAAAACTTAAAAAAACGGGAAAATGAATCACTCAAAAAATATATTCGCATGAGGAAATGCAACCACCAAAAAAAGAAGAAGAAAACGTCGTCAGACTTCCTGGATGAATTGTCTGATGCATTTCGGCAGATCTGTCTGCCATCTTCTGGTACCTCTGGCCGTCCATTCTCTGTGCAGTCTACGTTGAATATGCCACGTGCTCAGTTTGTTTATTTTTTATTTTTTATTTTCCCCTTCAATGCCATCCAATGTGTAGGTTTGATATGTATGTAGATAATGCAGGCAGAAGGTGAGAGCTGGTCAGTCCTAGAAGCAAAAAAATATTAAATATTCCAAGTTATTAATGCTAAATGTTAACATATACCGTATTACTCTACTTTTCCTCATAGTCACTGCTGGAATGTACGCATTTGTCATAGTAGGGCACCACCACCATCTGTATTTCCTTGTCAAAGAACATTGCAGCCAGTCTACTCAGTTCTTCAAAGTGCTTTCTGTTCATTATTACAGAAATGTTGTAATGCTAAAAATGTCCAGTGCAGAAACAAGTGGTAGGTGCTCAATGCCAGGTCTGAGCTGTACTGTGAATGGTTGAATAGTTCCTACTTAAATTTTTCAAAGTGTTTGGAAGGCACATGCAGCTGTTCATGCACATGCATTGTTACAGGGGTGCTTATTTTCTGGAAATTTTCAGTGTTTTATTCGTTTGTTTGTTTTTTGTTTTAGAAATTTTCTACATTTTTTTTTAAATCAGTCATAAACAGAAAAACAATTCCCTGTTCACTGCCAATCTACCCCCCACACAGGAGAAGATACTACACTTTTTGACCTTTAGTACTTCTCATCTCATTATCATTGATGGTTGGTGGCCAAAGCAAAACTCAATTCCACTGGGAGTTGGGAAATCTCACTGTCAATCTACCCCCCACAGAGGAGAAGAGACAGAGGTCCACTCTGTGTCTACACAATTCCACTGTGAGAGATCCCCCCCTCCCCAATCCAATGTTATGTTTCTTTTTTGATAGTGTGTTAACTGTTGTTTGTTTTCCTTCATGGTTTGGTGCTGGGTTCCCCTGGAGCTACTCCAAACAAAAGAAGTTTGTCACCCCTTTCTTTTCCTGGCAGCATCCCTTTGCTCCTGCCCTACCCCAGGGCTTAGTGGCCCACCCACTGCTGCAGTATTCTATTCCTTTTCCTGCTGCTTTTGACCTTCAGTACTTCTCTTCTCTTTATCATGGAGAGATCTTGGGAGGGTGTAGGATCTGACTATTTTTTCACCCCACCCCCCCCCCCGGTTATCCGTGCCACCACTTCTCCTGGTGAAGTGCTATTCCTCACATCTCATGTAACTCATTAAAAGCATTTTATTCAACTGCATTCATTCAAACATTTTATTCAACTGGAACTACTAGTTTATTCCATATTTTTACTTATACCAAAAACTTCACTGTGAATTTATAGAGGCTATGGCTTATTACGTGAATATACAAATCATTTAAAGCATAAACTGAACGAACTTTGTCATATAAGTATTGTAGCTTTAAAGGGTCAAACACTGTAAATTTTATAAAGGTCACTGTTTTTTAAAAAATATCAGAACGTGGGAATAATTTATGAATGTAACACATATATTCCGATTTTTTTTTTTTTTTTTGTAAAGGTATTGATCTATGTTAATTTCAAGAAATTTGATTCTGCAAAATAAGCACCCCTGTGTTATGTAGCAATGCAATTCCGATTGTCAGTACGTCAAGTCTGTTTTGAATCGCTGTCCTTAATTTTTTCAACATTCCACAGTTAGCATCAGACATGACCATGATTCCACGAGGCATGTGGTCAACAAGCAAAACATCTTCTCAGTCCGAGAAAACAATCGCCATAGGCATGTTACCAGAAAATGTCTGTCTGAATGTTTTTGGTTACAGTGATCCAGCGTGCACCGAAGAGCTAAAGCATTTATGCAAATTAAAGGAACTGCAAGCAAATGGTGGTGTGTGTTAAGGTCATGAAATGGTATAAAGGGCACCTGTTATTGAGCTCTGTTAATCAGTGTTATTTCTGTTCTTTGGGTGGGAAAGTGAGTTTGACAAAGGCCAAATTGTAATGGTCAGACAACTGGGTCAGAGCATTTCTGAGACAGCAAGGCTTATGGGGTGCTCACTGTCATCCGTGGTTAGTACCATCAAAAAGTAGTCCAAGGAGTGAGCCATGGTCGAGGTCAGCTCACACCATGGTTGGGTGTGGGCTGACCACAGTTCTCGATTCTAGAGGTGAGTGAAAGCTTATCCTTGTGGTACAAGCCAACAGAAGGAATACTGTGGTGCAACTTGCCAGTAATTGGAATGCTTGTGACAGGAGTAATGTGTCACAACACACAGTTCATCGAACCCTGCTGAAAATGGGGCTGTGTAGCCGCAGGTTGCTTCGAGTGCACGTGCTAACCTCAGTTAACCCTTGAAAACACCTACACAAGCATCATAACTGGTCCTTGACTGATTGGGTTGTCTGGTCAGATGAAACGCATTTGCTGTTGCACCATATGAACGGCCAGGTACATGTGTATCATTTACCTGGGAAGTGTTGGCACAAGAATGCAATGTGGGACCAAAACAAGCCAGTGATGTAAATGTAATGGTTTGGGCAGTGCCCTGCTGGGAAACCCTGGGTCCAGTCACACTTCCCCAGTTAAATTATGCGCCTGTACCTGGCCACCCACGTAGTGCAGCAGGAAACGAGATTCATCGGACCAGACAGCCTTGGAAACTATGACATCTGCCACCTACCTAAACATCATTGCAGATCAGGTACATTTTTTCATAGCAGTGGCATTCCCCCTCTAGTTGTGCCTTCTTTCAGCAGGATAATGTGCCATATCACACTGCCTAGATTGTTTGAGAATGATTCACAGAACACAAGGGAATACTTCCGGGCATTTTCCTGGCTCCAAATTCCCCAGACATCAATACAATCAAGCACCTGTGATTTGTGTTGGAACATGAAATCCAATCTGCTGCAGCTCAACCACATAACTTACAAGAGTTAAAGGATCTGCTAGTAGCGTGTTGGTACCGGATACCACAAGACACCTTTAGAAATCTTGTAGTACCCGTGCCTCGCTGGGTAAGAGCTGTTTCGATGGCATGTGGAGGACTAATATCATATTTGGGGTGGTTATAATGTTTTGGCTCTTTGTTGTACATCCACTGCATGAACCATTGTTTATTTTCCACATTCATGTACTAGATCTAAGGTTCATCACTGGTAATGAACAATATAGTCAAGAAACATGTAGCCTTCAGTGTGGTGCGGTTGCAAGAATTTCAACGCTGTGAGATCATTCGCCGTTTGTTGTGGGCATCAGTAAGCATCTTGTTAACCCACCTCACACATATTTTTAGGTACCCTAACCTTTCAGAGGTAATTTAAAAGAGCACAGTTTGTGAAATTTTAAGGAAAAAGAAGTGTCAGAAATGGTGAATTTTGGGTTTTCGTGAATTTTGTTGTTTGTGTGTTCAACAATTTCACTCACTACCAACAGCTGTCCACTTCACTCTTCGTCATGAATGTTTGTTCATGTTACTTTAAACTGCATTCACCATTTTCTTACTTTTCCTTTACTCGTCTCATTTGGTCCATAAGTGAATTTCAGCCACATTAAGGTTTTTTGGTTGCAGAAACCTTATTATGGCCCAAATTTTGCAGTTGGCAGGATTAACAGTTGATTGTCTTATTCATTTTGAATTAATATGGTGCAACGAAAAACAACTGAATATGAACAAAGTGTTGTGTAGCACCACTATGAACCATTTTAGGTTACCCCCTGCACATGCACAAACCCAATACCATCTTCTATGTACCCAGCCCTTACTTTCTGAACACATTTCTTAATTTCATATCTTGAATACTAATATGTCTAGTTAGACACCTTGTACCAATGTATGATTTGAAAAGCAGTATTGTTTTCACGCAGTCGTTAAAATGTTTTGTGAGAGAAAATTCAGTGCAGAAGTTGTTGGGTCATGATCTCATTTGTATCAGAAGTAGTAATATATTAAAATGTACTTTATTATATATATAGTTTATGAATGTAACCACTAGATGGCACAATGTAACCCATGTATCTGCACCTGGGCGAATGACTTATTCTGAAAAAAGCCCTGCAGGAGGTGATGGAGGACGACGAATTTGCTTCATACCTGGTGTTTAGTGATGAAGCAACATTCCGTTTAAGTGGCAAGGTCAACCATCACAACATTCACATGTGGGACATGGGAAAACCCACTTGCAGTAATTGAAACTGAGCACAACCTTAACGAACAACGGTTAGGAAGCCCCAGTTACTTTAACAAACAGCGGTTAGGAAGTTGCCATTACCTTACCGAACACCAGTTAGGAAGCCGCCGTTACTTTAATGAACAGCTTCCTAACCGCTTGATTGATCACTGTGGACAAGGCATTGTACAGGTGGCCCGCCAGGTCACCGGACCCTGACCCCTTGTGGCGTTTTCTTATGGAGGTATGTTAAGAATAATGTGTATGGTGCCACCATTGGCCACAATGCTAGATGAACTTAAAGTTCGCATTCATAGTGCTCTTCAGTCATTGACAACAGACATGCTTGATCACGTATGACAGGAATTTGATTATCGTCTCAACGTAGTTGAGTGACCAAGTCACATAGAACATACACTGCCGGACAATTGCTAAGGACGGATGACAATAGCAACGATAGCAACCATAAAAGGGAAGGCAGGAAAATGTGGAAATTAGCATAAGTGCGGGATACAGTAAGACGTGTTATGCGTATGCAAACTTTGGATTGCCGAACTTGTTCGTGACGTCATAGCGCTGATAAGAGATATAAAGAATTAGGCGCGTATTGACTGTTTCTGTTCAAACGCAAAGTTGAAAGGGAAAGAATCCATTGACGAACTTGCAATTTTCAGTATATCTTCCCGACAACACCTAGATGATTTTACGCGTGGCCGTATTATTGGCAAGGTTGAAGAAGAGCGAAAAATAACAGATGTTGCTAGGAGGTATGACGTCAGCCACAGTGTTGTTTCAAGGCTTTGGAAATCATTTCAAACAAATGGAGAGTGTAGCAAACGTCACGGGGAGGTCGTGTTCGCAGTACGACACCTGCAGAAGATCGGTACATAGTGCTATCAACAGAAAGACACCGGCGCAGCACAGCTAGTGAGGTAGCAAATCAGTTTATGGCTGCTACTGGCAAGCGGATCTCTCGAAAAACTGTCGCCAGACGTTTGCATGAAGGAGGACTATACGCCCGCCGTCCTGTTGTGTGCACCCCGTTGTCCACACGTCACCGTTCTGCCCGTTTGCAATGGTGCCATCAACATCGTAATTGGACTGATAACGACAGGTCTGCTGTCCTCTTCTCAGATAAGAGTAGATATTGTCTATCGTCTGATTGTCGACGACAACTGATCTGGCGTGATAGTGGTACTGCATATTGTCCAGCAAACATAGAGGAAAGGGACCGATATCCGACATGTAGTGTCATGGTATGGGCTGGCATTATGATCAATGGCCGTACATCCCTCTATGTGCTTCCAACTGGAACTATGACTGGCCAACGATACATTAATGATGTTCTGCTACCTCATGTTCGCATGTTCCGTGTTACTGTCGGTGATAGATTCATTTTCATGGACGACAACGCAACATGTCATCAAACAGTCGCTGTCCAGGAGTGTCTTGAGAGCGAGGATATTCAACGCCTCGTATGGCCAGCTCGTTCTCCAGATCTGAATCCCATTCAAAATGTGTGGGATGCTTTGGGGAGGAGTCTTGCTGGTCGCCAATGCCCTCCAATAAACAAGGACACCCTCATCCGTGAAATGACAGAGGAATGGGATAAATTACCCCAACAGCTGCTTGATATTGTTGTGCAAAGCATGACACGACGCGTGGAATCTTGCTTCGCCCTCCATGGTGGCCATATCCCGTATTGACATCTTAAGCCGGAACGCCTGCGGACGGTAATTGCATTTTTTTCGCGTTTACGTATTCTGCACAGAATGGCCTGTTTGTCCCTTGAACACGTTCCAAAGCCTTATGGATTTCAGAGCACAATAAATTGTCTTTCTTGTAATGACCTGGCATTCTGACATTATTTTATTTCACTTGGCATCCAACCACACTTACTTTTTTATGCGATATATAGCCCTTTATGATCCGTCCTTAGCAATTGTCCAGCAGTGTATTTATAAGGTATGAAAACAAAATTGGGACAGTTTTTTTTTTTTTAATCCTTGTATGTTTAATCACTGTATATTTAGAAACACATAAAATACAGTCATTTGAAACATTTTGAATTACCCTGTATATATACTGTATAAGTAAACATACAATGGTATGCTCAGTTGCCCCCCCCCTTTCATATTTAGAAAAATATTCTTAAAACTGTTTATTCACCCTGTTTTTGTTTATTCGCCCTGCTTTTGTTTATTCACCCTGTTTTTGTTTATTCACCCTGTTTTTGTTTATTCGCCCTGTTTTTGTTTATTCACCCTGTTTTTGTTTATTTGCCCTGTTTTTGTTTATTCACCCTGTTTTTGTTTATTCGCCCTGTTTTTGTGTGTGAGCTGAAAATCATCTAACCATAATCTTGTTCAGTTCAGATTTAGTGAGCTTTTGGTTTAAAGCTTAGTGCAATGTAAGCAGGGACTTTGTGTGTGTGAATATTTTACTGTATATATTTACATTTGTTTTATTAATATTTTTTTAAAAACTGCATTTTTCCTAGTCAAAAGGAAATTATTTTTAAGGATCTTTATTGAATGTTGCCAAAAAAGAATAAAATGTTAATAAAATCATGAGTTTGTGTGTGATTTCTGTTTAGTAATTTTTAAATCACTTTAAAAATATGTATTTATTCATCATTAAGTAGAGCTAAAACTGTGAAACCTGTCTAAGATGGGGAAGCCATTGAAATGTAAACTTGGGAATTTTTATCATGCTAATAATAGATTCTACATAATTAGTGATTAATTTGAGAAGGTATTGTGTTTGTACATACCTTAATCAAATTCTCCAATGAAAATTTTGTTTTCTTGAAATACGACTTAATCATTTCCGGTGACAGCTCGTGTAATGCTTTTGCAAGCCATCCATTAGCATCAACAACAGCTATGGATTTCGTGAGTTCGTTAGAAGAGGATGCGGATTCCATATTCACAAGAAGTGACTGCATAACAAGTTTCTGATAATGTGTTTTGACACGTTGAATAATCCTTTGATCCATTTGCTGACGAATGCTGGTTGTGTTTGGCGGAAACCGCACAAGTTTTTCATAGATAGGTCAAGATGAGGATGGCATGTTGCATTATCCAAAAACAGAAGAACATGTCTGTTTTGCCTTTTTATCTTTGTAGTAAAACTTGTTAGCCATTCAGCCATAATTTGGGCTGCCATCCAAGCTTTTTTGCTTGATATTCTCTCAGTGAATTTCTGAGTAACACTATTTGCTGAAGGAGAAGCCAAACAGTAAATGTGTTGGAGTGTGTGTTTGTGTCTCTCTGTTTAATTGTTATCTTCAACCTTAAGTAAATTTGTTCCCTGTGTATTCATCATTACACTTTATTGTGTAATGTTTTGTATTCAATTAAAATGCTTGACTGCACAGGAACATCTGGGAACTTTCCATTGTTATAAGGTTCATTTACTCTTGCCATTTTACTGTTTCTGCTTTAGGTTCCATTTCAGACAGGTTCAATAAATAGTCCATAATTTTCTATCTTTCATTTCGGTATAAAAAAAAAATTTGTTTTATGCGGGTTCCGTTTCAAATTGGTTTTTATGTGTACCATTATTTAGGGCATTATGGAAAAAATTATAGCTCTCTGGATGTGCATTACTTTTTTTTTTTTGACATAGTCAAAGTACTTGCAGCAGGATCTAGGCTTGTAAAACCTCGAATGAAATAAATCATTTTTCAGCCAGATACAGCTCAACATTGGAAAACATTTCTCATATATTTTCTGTTCACAATGATGCAGAGCTTTTCTCGCAGAATGCGTAAACGTACATAATACTTTTTTGAATAGCTCTGGTTCTAACAGCCCAATCTGAAAAATCCTTCGCTTCTCAGACAGTTTGTAGGTGAGGAATACTCAATTCATACACTCGACGTGGATCAGGAACACCAAAGAGAAGTCATCGCTCTTTCCACGTTAACGAGTGAGTCACGGAAAAATTCTCATCTGCCGCCACCGGGAATCGAACCCAGGTCTTCCAGTTACGCGCCAGACATGCTACCACAGCGGCCTCGAATTCTCCAGACTCACAAGTGATTAACTGCCAAACAACATGATGGCAGGTTGCTTCATGAAGCCCCGCACAGTGCTGGGGATTCACCAAAGATGAAAAGCAGCAACTGAACAAATAACTACACTGGTGTGCAAAAATTAAGGACGACGAGGAGAAATTAGCATAACAGCGGATCGAGCAGGCAGAACGGACCGAAAGACCACTCAGGAGATAGACTAGGGTCCAGTACGGTTGGGCATGCGCATATATGCAGCATGACGTGGGGGAGGGGGGTCGGAAGGGTATGAAGCACACGGGCGGTGTACGCTCAGCAATTCGGTGAAAGCTATTGCACGCTGTACATCGGTTTGAACGCCGTCGAGTTGCCACCGTGTGATATGGCCAACAGGCAATCCAGTAGGCGACATCTGGATGACTTTACCCGAGGTCGCGTCATTGGGAAGTTGGAAGAAAGTCGAAGTGTGACTAATGTGGCCGAGGAGTTCGGGATCACTTACAGCATCGTTTCACGAGCTTGGAGAGCATTTCAAACGACAGGAACAGCTGTCCGAGAGTTTAGCAGTGGTCGTCCACTAGCAACCACGGCGGCAGACAACCGGTATATTGTCCTACAGGCGAGAAGAGACAGACTTCAGGCAGCGGGAGAAATCGCAAGGCACATGCAACAGACAACTGGACGTCCGTTGTCGCGTTTTACTGTGGCCAGAAGGCTGCACAAAGGTGGTCTATTTGCACGACGACCAGTACGGTGTGTGATACTAACACCTGCTCATCGGAGACGGCGGTTTCTGTGGTGCCAGGAACACAAGAACTGGACACATCAGCAATGGGGTCGAGTTCTCTTTACGGATGAGAGCCGATTTAGTCTGACGAGCGATTCTGGACGTATACACATCTGGAGAGAGCAGGGAACACGCAATCACACCTCCAACATCATCGAAAGAGACCAGTTTGGAGGTGGCAGAGTTCTCGTTTAGGGCGATATCATGCTTGGTAGCCGTACTGACCACATCTTCCAAGGACGTTCCGTCACTGGTGTCCGCTACTGTACCGAGGTTCTGCTGCCTCACGTGCGTCTGTTTAGAGGTGCTGTGGGTCCTGAGTTCCTCTTCATGGACGACAACGCTACACCTCATCGTACAGTGGCTGTTGGAGAGTGAAGATATTCAACACATGGATTGGCCCGCAAGGTCCCCAGACCTAAATCCAATCGAACACGTGTGGGACCTTCTCGGGAGACGCTTGGCAGCACGTCACCAGCCGCCAGAAACGATTCCGCAGCTACGATTGGCTCTACAAGAGGAATGGGCAGCGATGCCTCAACAGCGCCTTGACAACCTCGTCCTCAGCATGGACAGGCGTTGTAAATCCTGCAACGCAGTCAGGGGTGATTATATCCCCTACTAAAGACTGGATTTTCTTGGCAGCCGCCTGTCACATGGACGTTTCAGTCTTCTGTCCAGTTGTACTCGGAGCTACGTTTTCAATAAAGTGTCTTTGTATCCTTTGGATTCCTTGTTTGGACCGTTTTGCTCATTTGTCCCATATTCTTACATCTTGGGGATCTTATGGTATGATTTGAGTCGATGTGGAGCACTTCTGCATGACGTTACATTCGAAAAACCGTCTTGTCCTTAATTTTTGCACGCCAGTGTAGGAGGCGGTAGAATAATGAATTCATACACTCGTCGTGGATCAGGAACATCAAACAGAAGTCCTCGCTCTTTCCACGTTAATAAGAGAGCTCGTTAATAATATGGAAAGCAGCAACTGAAGAAATAACTAGGAGGCGAATGAATAATTAATTCAAACACTCGACGTGGATCAGGAACATAAAACAGAAATTATCGCTCTTTCCATGTTAATAAGTGCGTCTCGTTAATAATATGGAAAGCAGCAACTGAATAAATAACTAGGAGGCGAATGGATAATTAATTCAAACACTCGACGTGGATCAGGAACACCAAACAGAAATCATCGTTCTTTCCACGTTAGTAAGTGAGTCTCGTTAATAATATGGAAAGCAGCAACTGAACAAATAACTAGGAGGCGAATGGATAATTAATTCAAACACTCGACGTGGATCAGTAACACCAAACAGAAATCGTTGCTCTTTCCACGTTAATAAGTGAGTCTCGTTAATAATATGGAAAGCAGCAACTGAACAAATAACTAGGAGGCGAATGGATAATTAATTCAAACACTCGACGTGGATGAGGAGCACCGAACAGAAATCATCGCTCTTTCCACGTTAATAAGTGAGTCTCGTTAATAATATGGAAAGCAGCAACTGAACAAATAACTAGAAGGCGAATGGATAATTAATTCAAACACTCGACGTGGACCAGGTTGGTTGGTTGGTTGGTTGATTTTTATGGCGCAAGGGCCATGTTTGGCCAAAGAGCGCCTGACACAAGACAAACAAACAGTATTAAAAAAGTGGTATAAAGCTTAAAATCTGGCTGATCAAGTAAAACTGAACAATGAGAATGATGGAAGGGCTAAAAAGACAATGAAACAAACAGTATTTAAAAAAACATGGCACAATGATTAAAATCTAGCTGATTAAGTAAAACTGAGGAATGAGAATGATGATAGGGCTAAAATCTAGATACGTTTAAAAAAGTAAATTTGTTTAAAAAATGAAAAAACAGCAACAGTATTGCAGTGGTCATTTAGGAGCCGTTGTAGTGTATCGGCGTCCTCGGTCAACAAATAAGAATGAAAGAATTAAAAACGCACATCACGAAAACGAACACAACTACGCAGAAGATGAGTCGGCAATTGCACGTCTCACACATCGGCGCAGTGTCGCCACACAGCAAATAACGGTGAGTGAAACGACAATGCCCAATGCGGAGACGCGCAAGCACCACTTCCTCCCTACGGTTCCTACGATATGAGGATTTCCAGATTCCAAGATTAGGTTCAGTACGATGCAGTTTATTTTCCACCTCTGGGTCCCACAGACCCTGCCACGTTCGCTTGATATGCTCGCAAAGAAAAAGCGGAAATCCCGGTGAAACAGTGGCAAGGGTGTGACGACCAAACAGGAAACAGATCTAGCAGCCGCATCAGCACACTCGTTACCCGAGATTCCAACATGCCCGGGAATCCAACAAAATTGTATCTGGACACCTGCCTCGAGCAAAGAACGAAGAAGCCTTCGTACGTTAAAAAGAAAAGGGTGGTCACAACAGTCCAACGATGACAATGACTGTACAACACTTAAAGAATCAGTGTACACCGCAGCCCGTTGATGAGAACTCAACTGAACATGAAGTAGTGCAAGATACACAGCATGCATCTCCGACGTGGATCAGGAACACCAAACAGAAATCATCGCTCTTTCCACGTTAATAAGAGAGTCTCGTTAATTATATCGAAAGCAGCAACTAAACAAATAACTACGAGGCGAATGGATAAATAATTCAAACACTCGACGTGGATCAGGAACACCAAACAGAAATCATCGCTCTTTCCACGTTAGTAAGTGAGTCTCGTTAATATTATGGAAAGCAGCAACTGAACAAATAACTAGGAGGCGAATGGATAACTAATTCATACACTCGACGTGGATCAGGAACACCAAACAGAAATCATCGCTCTTTCCACGTTAATAAGTGAGTCTCGTTAATAATATGGAAAGCAGCAACTGAACAAATAACTAGGAGGCGAATGGTTAATTCAAACAATCGACGTGGATCAGGAACACCAAACAGAAATCATCGCTCTTTCCACGTTAATAAGTGAGTCTCGTTAATAATATGGAAAGCAGCAACTGAACAAATAACTAGGAGGCGAATGGTTAATTCAAACAATCGACGTGGATCAGGAACACCAAACAGAAATCATCGCTCTTTCCACGTTAATAAGAGAGTCTCGTTAATAATATGGAAAGCAGCAACTGAACAAATAACTAGGAGGCGAATGGATAACTAATTCATACACTCGACGTGGATCAGGAACACCAAACAGAAATCATCGCTCTTTCCACGTTAATAAGAGAGTCTCGTTAATATTATGGAAAGCAGCAACTGAACAAATAACTAGGAGGCGAATGGATAACTAATTCATACACTCGACGTGGATCAGGAACACCAAACAGAAATCATCGCTCTTTCCACGTTAATAAGAGAGTCTCGTTAATAATATGGAAAGCAGCAACTGAACAAATAACTAGGAGGCGAATGGATAATTAATTCAAACACTCGACGTGGATCAGGAACACCAAACAGAAATCATCGCTCTTTCCACGTTAATAAGTGAGTCTCGTTAATAATATGGAAAGCAGCAACTGAACAAATAACTAGGAGGCGAATGGTTAATTCAAACAATCGACGTGGATCAGGAACACCAAACAGAAATCATCGCTCTTTCCACGTTAATAAGAGAGTCTCGTTAATATTATGGAAAGCAGCAACTGAACAAATAACTAGGAGGCGAATGGATAACTAATTCATACACTCGACGTGGATCAGGAACACCAAACAGAAATCATCGCTCTTTCCACGTTAATAAGTGAGTCTCGTTAATAATATGGAAAGCAGCAACTGAACAAATAACTAGGAGGCGAATGGTTAATTCAAACAATCGACGTGGATCAGGAACACCAAACAGAAATCATCGCTCTTTCCACGTTAATAAGTGAGTCTCGTTAATAATATGGAAAGCAGCAACTGAACAAATAACTAGGAGGCGAATGGTTAATTCAAACAATCGACGTGGATCAGGAACACCAAACAGAAATCATCGCTCTTTCCACGTTAATAAGTGAGTATCGTTAATAATATGGAAAGCAGCAACTGAACAAATAACTAGGAGGCGAATGGTTAATTCAAACAATCGACGTGGATCAGGAACACCAAACAGAAATCATCGCTCTTTCCACGTTAATAAGTGAGTATCGTTAATAATATGGAAAGCAGCAACTGAACAAATAACTAGGAGGCGAATGGATAATTAATTCAAACACTCGACGTCGATCAGGAACACCAAACAGAAGTCATCGCTCTTTCCACGTTAATAAGTGAGTCTCGTTAATAATATGGAAAGCAGCAACTGAACAAATAACTAGGAGGCGAATGGTTAATTCAAACAATCGACGTGGATCACGAACACCAAACAGAAATCATCGCTCTTTCCACGTTAATAAGTGAGTCTCGTTAATAATATGGAAAGCAGCAACTGAACAAATAACTAGGAGGCGAATGGTTAATTCAAACAATCGACGTGGATCAGGAACACCAAACAGAAATCATCGCTCTTTCCACGTTAATAAGTGAGTCTCGTTAATAATATGGAAAGCAGCAACTGAACAAATAACTAGGAGGCGAATGGTTAATTCAAACAATCGACGTGGATCAGGAACACCAAACAGAAATCATCGCTCTTTCCACGTTAATAAGAGAGTCTCGTTAATAATATGGAAAGCAGCAACTGAACAAATAACTAGGGAGGCGAATGGATAACTAATTCATACACTCGACGTGGATCAGGAACACCAAACAGAAATCATCGCTCTTTCCACGTTAATAAGAGAGTCTCGTTAATATTATGGAAAGCAGCAACTGAACAAATAACTAGGAGGCGAATGGATAACTAATTCATACACTCGACGTGGATCAGGAACACCAAACAGAAATCATCGCTCTTTCCACGTTAATAAGTGAGTCTCGTTAATAATATGGAAAGCAGCAACTGAACAAATAACTAGGAGGCGAATGGATAATTAATTCAAACAATCGACGTGGATCAGGAACACCAAACAGAAATCATCGCTTTTTCCACGTTAATAAGTGAGTCTCGTTAATAATATGGAAAGCAGCAACTGAACAAATAACTAGGAGGCGAATGGTTAATTCAAACAATCGACGTGGATCAGGAACACCAAACAGAAATCATCGCTCTTTCCACGTTAATAAGAGAGTCTCGTTAATATTATGGAAAGCAGCAACTGAACAAATAACTAGGAGGCGAATGGATAACTAATTCATACACTCGACGTGGATCAGGAACACCAAACAGAAATCATCGCTCTTTCCACGTTAATAAGTGAGTCTCGTTAATAATATGGAAAGCAGCAACTGAACAAATAACTAGGAGGCGAATGGTTAATTCAAACAATCGACGTGGATCAGGAACACCAAACAGAAATCATCGCTCTTTCCACGTTAATAAGTGAGTCTCGTTAATAATATGGAAAGCAGCAACTGAACAAATAACTAGGAGGCGAATGGTTAATTCAAACAATCGACGTGGATCAGGAACACCAAACAGAAATCATCGCTCTTTCCACGTTAATAAGTGAGTATCGTTAATAATATGGAAAGCAGCAACTGAACAAATAACTAGGAGGCGAATGGTTAATTCAAACAATCGACGTGGATCAGGAACACCAAACAGAAATCATCGCTATTTCCACGTTAATAAGAGAGTCTCGTTAATAATATGGAAAGCAGCAACTGAACAAATAACTAGGAGGCGAATGGATAATTAATTCAAACACTCGACGTGGATCAGGAACACCAAACAGAAATCATCGCTCTTTCCACGTTAATAAGAGAGTCTCGTTAATAATATGGAAAGCAGCAACTGAACAAATAACTAGGAGGCGAATGGATAATTAATTCAAACACTCGACGTGGATCAGGAACACCAAACAGAAATCATCGCTCTTTCCACGTTAATAAGTAAATCTCGTTAATAATATGGAAAGCAGCAACTGAACAAATAATTAGGAGGCGAATGGATAATTAATTCAAACACTCGACGTGGATCAGGAACACCAAACAGAAGTCATCGCTCTTTCCACGTTAATAAGTGACAGTCACGGAAAAATTCTCATCCATGAAGCAACCTGTAGTGTGGTTTGGCAGTTAATCACTTGTGAGTCTGGAAAATTCTATGCCGCTGTGGTGGAGTGGTACATCACCCCCTAGAGTGGTAGCATGCCCGACGCGTAACTAGAAGGCACTGGGTTCGATTCCCGGTGGCGTCCGATAAGAATTTTTCCATGACTCACTTATTAACGTGGAAAGAGCGATGACTTCTGTTTGGTGGTGAGGAATACTTTTTTTTTTTTTTGATTGGAGGTTTAACGACCACCGTGAGCAACTCAATGGGCTATAAGCAGTCGCCCGTCCCTAATTTAGGGTCACTGGTTCCAGGGAAGGGAGAGAGCCAGTGCCGTAAGACAAACACAACATCCATGCCTCACCGGGATTCGAACCCGGACCCCTTACGGACGAATGATCAGAGGCCAGCGCCTTAGACCACTGCGCCACCGGGGCGGCGAGGAACACTTTGCATATAATTTCTATCTTTTCTTAATGCACAATTTTGTCACTACAGAGTGTAAGTGCATATATCATCACTTACTACCAAAACGTTTCATGCTCATTTTCTGACCAAAATAATAAATACACAGTTGACCTGCTTGGGGGCGCAACGTATTTTAATTTTTTCAAAATATCTCTCCTAAAAACCAGATTTAAAAATTCATTTAACACTAGATATCATTCACTTTCTGCAACAGTTTGAATACACTGAAGTACCAAAAGTCATGAGATAGCAGTATGCAAATTTTTAACTGGCGCTGCCGTCGTATAAAGGCTTTGACGCACGCCACGATTTTTATCATTTAACATTACACTTAGTGTGATAACTTTACACCACCAAACAATGAGATCAACAACAGCCCCACTACGTGGGTCACGGTATTAAATACATTAGTGAATTACCTAATCTCCCGGCTAAACTAATTTTCAAACAAAGAACATCAAATTACTGCGAAAGTTTTTCCAACCGATTAATACAAGTTGAATGAACAGCCTCGTTTCTTGAAAACAATAGCGTTGCATCTTTGATAACATTACAATACTAAATAATTTTTCTTGCAAGACGGCAAGCAGTATTAAGCAGTTTTTAACATTTAATCCCTGGATCAACTACGAAAAATTATGAATTCCCTCCGCTGAGAATTATTTAATTTCAAACTGCCTTTTCCCCTTATTCATTCATTCAGTTCAATAACCCGGCCAGGACCACCTAATCTACAAGTAAAGGCAGAGTCATTGCTCTTAGCATATCTTGCTTCATCACTTAGCATTCAGCTTTAGCGATGCATACACTCTCATTCTTCTCTTCACTTCCTTTTTATTCTGATCTTTCCTGTGGAGCACCTGCTCCTTCCTCCCTTCTAACGGCGGCTGGATCTACGGCGTCAAGTCTTTTTCCCGACTGAGAAAGCTGTTGCCTAGCCAAGATTCAGTCGACTAGTGTATGGTTAGGGGCAAGGTACGTTTTTCTCGACTGAGAAAGCTGTTGCCTAGCCAAGATTCAGTCGACTAGTCTATGGTTAGGGGTAAGGTACGTTTTTCCCGACTGAGAAAGCTGCTGCCTAGCCAAGATTCATTCGACTAGTCTATGGTTAGGGGAAGGTACGTTTTTCTCGACTGAGAAAGCTGTTGCCTAGCCAAGATCCATTCGACTAGTCTATGGTTAGGGGCAAGGTACGTTTTTCCCGACTGAGAAAGCTGTTGCCTAGCCAAGATTCAGTCGACTAGTCTATGGTTAGGGGTAAGGTACGTTTTTCTCGACTGAGAAAGCTGTTGCCTAGCCAAGATTCATTCGACTAGTCTATGGTTAGGGGCAAGGTACGTTTTTCCGACTGAGAAAGCTGTTGCCTAGCCAAGATTTATTCGACTAGTCTATGGTTAGGGGCAAGGTACGTTAATCGTGTGTTAGGTTCTGAACGATTGGGGTTGCCCCAACGTTTGAACCTGCGGTTCGTGTTCTTGTTTCGATTCGACGATTTTTATCAGCTCATTTCAGCTGCAAGTGGTAAACTCGTGAGTCAGGATGAACAACCGCCCGTAGGTTTACGGCAAGCCAATTAGAAGTAACGGAGTTTGAACGAGGCACAGTAGTGGAAGCTAGACGGATGGGAAATTCTTCTCCGAAGTTGTGCGAACATTCAACATTCCTCGATCAACCGTGTCACGTGTGTACCGAGAATACCTCATGGAAGGCATTACCACCCACCGGGAACAGCGCAGTGGCCGACCACGGGTGCTGAATGACCGTGACCAGCGGCGTCTGACCAGGATTGTCCACGCTAACAGGTAAGCGACACTGGATCAAATAACACCCACATTCAATGCAGGCGGTACCAAATACATATTCATCAGGTCAGTGCAGCGTAATTTAACATCCATGGGTATGGGAGCAGAAAACCCACCAGAGTGTCCTTGTTAACACCACGACATCAGACACAGTGCCTCACCTGTGTTCGTGAATACGGTAATTGGACCCTGGAAGACTGGCAACATGTGGCGTGGTCCGATGAGTCACGCTACTAGTTGTTACGAGCTGAAGGTAGAGTTCTGGTGTGGCGCACACCCTATGAGGCCATGGACTCAAGCTCCCAACAACGCACTGTGCAAGCTGGTGGTAGTGGCCGCCCCGGTGGCGCTGTGGTCTAAGCGATGGCCTCTGATCATCCGTCCGAAAGGGGTCCGGATTCGAATCCCGGTGAGGCATGGATGTTGTGTTTGTCTTACGGCACTGGCTCTCTTCCTTCCCTTGAACCAGTGACCCTAAATTGGGGACCGGAGACTGCTTATAGATCATTGAGTTGCTCACGGTGGTTGTTAAACCTCCAATAAAAAAACAAAAACAAAAACAAGCTGGTGGTTGTCCCATACATGTGTGGGGTGTTTATACGTGGCACGGCATGGGTCCTCTGGTCCTCATAAATACGTCATTAACTAGTAAGCGCTTTGTTGCTCTGCTGTGTGACCATTGGCAGCCCTTCATAGACATCATTGTACCCCAACAACTATGAGATTTTCCAGGAGGACAATGCACCATGTCATTGGGCCCAAGTTGTCCAAAATTGGTTCGAGGAGCATTCTGGACGGTTCCGACAGATTATGTGGCCGCCACGTTCGCCCGACACGAACCCAATAGAACACTTATGGGACGTAATGGAAAGGTCCACTCTCACCCAAGATCCTGCACCTACAAATACCTGGGAACTGTGGGCGGCTATTCAGATGACATGGCTCAGCATCTCTCCTGAAGTGCCCCGACCACTTGTGAAATCGATGCCACGTCGAGTTGCTGCACTTCGCCGGGCTAGAGGAGATGCTACACGATACTAGGTACATCTCCCATGACTTTTGGCACTTCAGTGTACACTTTGTTTGCTCTTTATGGTGCACAATCCTGATCTAGATGACTTTAGTGCTTATTTCTGTTCGCAACTGTATCCCTGCTTCAAAACCTCCAAATGAAAAAAATATTTTTGTTCTGTTATAGCGTGAAAGTTATTTTGCCGATGGCTTAGAATCAAACCAACATCCTTCTGCTCCGGAGCCGATTGCTTTCCCAATTAAGCTACACCGAAGGAGTTTGTCGCTGCAACTTTGCCGTCTTGACTTATGCGTTAGCTTTGAGATAGGTAAGTAAGTCACACTGTATTATATTTGCTACGGTAAAGATGGCGAATATCATCCTCTTTACATAATGCACGTTTTTGTGCTAGGGACGTTTTATTCTAGAGGTGAAAAATCCTTTTTCCGTAGTATAGCTTTTGATACAAAGAATATTTTGCACAAATCTTTTTCTTTTGAATAATTAACAGTTTATCTGCCAGGGGACGTCAGCGTACATTTTTATTTGAAAAAGGTATCTCCGATTCTAAAAACCTTTTCTTGGTAACATACGCTTCCTCATGAAGAATACAGGGTGTCCGAAAAATAACTCTGCACTAAAAGTAGCACGTACCATGTCGAACTGGTTCTTACAGGAGACGTCCAGACATGTCTGCACACACACACGCTTCTGCATGGTGGTGAAGATCTTTCTCAGGGTATGTGGTGTGATTTGTTGGATGTGGATCGCTATTGCAGCCTGTAGCTCTTGAAGTGTATGGAGATTACCTGCGTACACCTTCTCATTTCAATTCTTACCCACAGAAAAAAAGTCAGGCGGTGTCATATCCGGTGATCGGGCAGGACACAGTCTCCGGGAGATGATGCGATTTCCGAAGAATTCCTCCAGAAGCTGTATTGAATCACCAGCGGTGCGAGCAGTTGCACTGTCTTGTTGGAACCATCCTTCGTTGATTTCCCGTTCCGTGAGTTCGGATGCAAATGGTTGGATAATCTGGGTACGGTACCGTTCTGAGTTAATGGTTTCACTGAAGAAAGTGAGTCCAATAATGTGAGTACAAGTCACAGCACACCAAACACCGACCTTCTGTTTGTGGAGAGGCACTTCCTTAAATTCGTGGGAATTTAGAGTGCCGCACAGACGAGTGTTTTGGCTATTGATGTACACGGACAGGTGGAGCCATGCCTCACCTGTAAAGAAAGTCACGCCCAGAATGTCCTCGCGGAACCACATGTAGTGCCGAATATGGGCTTCGTGGTCTGTGTTTCAGCTGATGCACGACAGACACTTTGTCTGGGTGGAAACGCAACTTCCTTTACAGAATATCGTGTGGTTGTACTCTTTGGCACATTAACATGTTGTGGCAGCCGCCTCACGGACTTGTGTGGACTCCTCTTATCCTGTCCTGGACATCCTGTACGATTTCGCGTGTCGTGGATGGCCTACCGAGGTAGGGGGCATACAGAACACTGCCAGTTTCCCAAAACTTTGCTATGAGCTGATGTACCGCGTTACGGTGGAGACGTCTGCATCACGAAATTTCTTAGCGTACTGCTTTTACCAAGGAGGTTATATTACTGGAGACACCACTCCTATCCACGCAGCATTGGCCGCCATAAGTCACCGTCCGTGTTGCAACTGACGTCATGGGCAGGCACGACGCAGCCTCAGAAAAAAGCTGCTTTGAAACCAATGGAACAAAAGCTTCTAAGCGTATAAACAGATAAAATGAGTAATTCAATAACCTTTATCAATGATACACAAGCTTACTGTTTCATCAACGGTATAATTTAGTTCATTTTGCCTGCTTGTGACGTCACACCACAGATTAGCTGTGACCTATGGCGGCAGAACCAGTGGTGTCTCCAGTAATATAACCTCCTTGGCTTTTACACTTCGTCCGTGTACGTACTTGTCGTCATGGCGAAAGACTCTCTGTCCGACCGTCAATATCATTGCCTTTGTGCCGAGACGAGTGATCAATCGGCACGTCTGCCTCCATCGACCAAGCGCACGGGAATGACCTTCGCTCGGAATGACAGCTCCGCGCGTCTCGGGGTAGGGAGACATGAAGATTACCAGACACAGAGCACTTCCACGTGGCAGGTCGCTTGTACTGTAGTTCCATTCAAAATTTCTTTATTATTACATTACTGCAATTCGTACATTCAATGCACAGCCATTATTCTGACACCCTGTATATAGAACCCCATTTTCTTTTTGAACAACGCACGTCTTTTCCACTAGGCAGTGTAAAGTTATGTTGTCCTCTAAATCTCTTCCAATTGTTCGATTTGAAAAAATTATTTTGCCTCGGATATCTTCTGCTATGAAGAACATTTTGTGTACAATTTGCGATTTTGTTAAGACACATTTCTGCCGCTAGTGGATGTAAATAGCTATTTCCGTTCGTGAAGGCTTTGCAGGCTGTAGAAATCCGGTTGAACTTTTTGTTTGTTATTGTTGCTGTTGTAACTGGTTACATTCATAACGAAGAAGACTGCTCCCGTTGAGCATTTTAAACAGTGCACAGTTTTTCCACTGTGAGATATAAATGCATTCTCTTTTTAGCTGTTTTTTTTTTATTTTAATATCAAAATGTTACTTCACAAAAAGTGTTTTGTGTTGGATAGGATTCAAAAGACGTGTTAAATAGAATTAAAAGACGTGTTGGATAGGATTCCAAAGAGACGTGTTGAATAGGATTCAAAAGACGTGCTCATTAGTTGCTCCTCTAATGGTAACACCACCAGCGAGGAGCAACTAGAATTCTTTTTTTTTTCTCCGGGAGGGTTATGCAGTGGAGGACTGGCGATTTATAAATGTCCCTGGAAGTTGATTTTGAGCTGGTCACTTTTGGGGAAAATTACCGAGGTTCCCCATACCATTGATGAGGGGGGGGGCAAAAAAACGTTATGTAAGCATCACCTTTTACTGTTTAATTATCTTTTCAACACAAGTCTACGAATCGTTGAGGGTGTCCCCTCCCCTCCCCAGGGCCGTCACGAGGGTGGGGCGAGCGAGGTGGTTGCCCCGGGCGCCACGAGCCAGGGGCGTCGCGCGGCGCCCCTCTTACGTTTTACATTGTGCGAATCCAGCTGAGAGCGTAAAAAATTTCTTATTTTCAGATATCCTGGCTTGAACGTAATTTGTACTTATGTAATTTTTATATATAGTCAGTGAACTCCGCTTAATATGATTTTCAAAGGGACATACGCAAATTAGCGTCTTAAACGGGAAAGCGTCTTAACCGGAAATAGAAAAGAAATGAAACTTTCGCTACGTACCTTTGTATATATCGGCTGCATATTCACGGAACTGTTGTAGAACACCAAAAATAATGATATTAAAAAAAAAACATCAGAAAAAAAAAACAATTTACTGTAGTCACAAACTGTATTACCGCACAACATTAATTGAAACATAACGACAAGCCTGTTTAAAAGCTAGCGGCGAGGATTAGGGAGTTTTCTGTTTAATCGAAGTAAACATCCAGTGACTCATGTAACACGCGACTGGCCCATTTTTTGCATAGTATTACTATTCAAATGTACATGATGCTACAAAACTAAGCGCTTACTAAGCGGGATTCAAAGCGTATTAAACTGGGTATATTTGTAGTTATTTGCCTCTCAATTCTAGGGACTGTGTGAAAAATGTGTATTAAGCGGGAAATCGTATTGATCGTGAGCGTATTAAGCGGATTTCACTGTGCTTATACTGTACATAGTTTGCATATATAAAAATACAAGTATATTTTGACTACCCATACCTGAAAATTACCGAGTTATAATAATGTTTAATGCCTTTAAATTCAAGACCTGTACGTTTTATTAATGTTACAAACTAAAACTTTCACAAAATAATCAAAATGAACTGCCAGAACTTAATTTAATTAAACCTAATTTAGAATATTATATCAATCTCCATGATTTGCAAAATGCCATTGAAGGAGAATGAGAGTAGCTAAATATTGTTCAACCCGTTTAATATTTCATTGCACCTTTAAATGTTTTTTATTTTATGTTCCTTTGTTGCATTCTGTTATGAACTTAAAACTTAGGATTGTCTTTCTCTAAAGAGGGGGGGTGCCTTGTTGAATCTCTCCCCGGGCGCTTACGGCCAAAGTGACGGCTCTGCACTCCCCCTTAGGAAAATGGGTAAAAAAAAAGTCAAATGTTATAAATGCAGAAAATTACTTCAACTGCTAAGAAGCAAAATGCGTTCTCTGACATAGACTGTAGAAAACTTTATTCGTTCTTATGAATTTTATAGCGATAACTGATTTCAGAATTGGCAATATTTTCTCCGTTTTTAGTGATAACGGAAGTCCAAAAGTGCCCAAAAAATGTATTTATTTTTCAAGACTTGCGTATCCCATAAAATAATTACAAAAAACGTCTTGAGATATTTTAAAATGTCCAGAATTTCAGTGCAAATTTACGAAGTGAAAAAATTTAAAGAATGCGAAAAAAAAACATTTTTAATTACTTTCAAATGGGAAAAGGTTGTTGTTGTATGAAACAGGCTTTCTAGAACTGCAGTTCAAGAATTCATGTTATCAGAAGGCCCAAAAAGTACTAAATCAGATGCAGATCTCTTATAAAAAAGAAAAAGAATGTACAAATAAAAAGCAACAACCCGAAAATTTTGCCGTAGATGAACCTCAGTGCATTAACGCACACAACGAATTTCGAGTTTCTAACACAAGATAGCATATTTCACTAGATCATAGCACAGTGGCGCACCCAGGAATTTTTGTTGAAGGGGGCTGTATATATTGTTATAGTTTATATAACAAGAATTTTTGTTCGAAGGGCTGTATATATGTATATGCCTTATAGTTTATATATGATTGTGACGTGACGTACGTCGCTCTTAATCTTTTTGGGGCTTTGGGAAGAAGACACCATGTAATAGAAGACACTTTGGTAATTTTTTGAACATGTAAAATAATATTTTTGAATGTTTAATTTGTGACGTATCTCGTTCTTGATCTCCATGGAGGAGGCTTAAGCCCCCAAAGCCCCCTCCGTGGATGCGCCAATGTCATAGCATATTTTTTTTCTTTTTGATTGGAGGTTTAACGACCACCGTGAGCAACTCAATGGGCTATAAGCAGTCGCCCGTCCCTAATTTGGGGTCACTGGCTCCAGGGAAGGGAGAGAGCCAGTGCCGTAAGACAAACACAACATCCATGCCTCACCGGGATTCGAACCCGGACCCCTTTCGGACGAATGACCAGAGGCCAACGCCTTAGACCACTGCGCCACCTGGGCGGCTAGCATATTTCACTAGATCGTATTGGCAAAAGCGGCTGAGGTAGAGGATATCAACCCAAAGAAATGTGGCATAAGTTAGGAATTACCGTCCCGGTGGCGAAGTGGTCTAAGCGATGGCTTCTGATCGGTCGTCCGAAAGTGGTCCGGGTTCGAATCCCGGTGAGGCATGGATGTTGTGTTTTTCTTACGGCACAGGCTCTTTCGCTTCCCTGGAACCAGTGACCCTAAATTAGGGACGAGCGACTGCTTACAGCCCAATGTGTTGCTCACGGTGGTCGTTAAATCTTCAATCAAAAGAAAAAAAAATTAGGATTTCAAGAAACGGGAAGGGGTGTGCCAAAACTTGGTTTTGACTAATGGAAACATTTGCTAAGTACGGTTCTTTTTTTCGAACTCATCAAAGTGGTAGACAAACTTTGTCATTTTAGCATTACTTGCTTTCCGTTTACTAGAATTTTTTTTTCTTGAGTTAGCATAAGGCCTACCGGCCCAGAATATGGGGGACCACCGGGAATTTTCCCAGTACCGCGGCGTCCCAGTCCGTGCCCGCGGATGTCAAACAAATTTAGCATGCAAAAAAAAAAAAAAAGAAAAGGAAGAGTTGTTAAATATTAAACCATTTCTATATACCTGATACAAGTGAAATTTCGTATTTTTAACGCGCTATTTGAAGATAAAGTAAACAAGAAAGATGACACCGAATTTTCGGGTGTAATAAGCACGTCTTTTGAATCCGTTCTGACGCAAGTTAAATTTATCAAAGCTATTCAAAGTCAATGGAACCGGTATGGAAAGCAATAGTATCTGACGGAATAAAGTTTTTCAATCGGGTTTTTAATCCCTCAGATATTGCTGTTAACGGAATCGTGAACTTACGAACTCTGGCTGCAGACTTGTGCGTTAAGAAAAATATGAATTTATATGAGAAACATTTCGCACCGGAAACGCTCTTCAACACCGAAGGAATTTTTCAAATCGGACTTTTAGAAACAGAGATATCGACAAAAATAAGAAGTGACTTTACGTCCCCTGGTGGGAAAACCATGCTTTATTTTAGGAAGAAAGTATTCTCAAAAGGTTTTTCCATATGATCGGTATCGGTCCAAGAAAAAAAATTTAGTCGAGTTTTCAGGAGCCCAAATTTTGCTACAAATACATCAGAAGCAGAAATTAACACTTATTCCCCCTGGTGGCCAAACCATTCTTTACCAAACTTTAGAAATTATGTGAAAAATATTTTCCATCAGGTGTTGTATGCAATACAGAAAGAATTTTTCAAATCGGAGTTTTAGAAGCAGAAATAACGCAGAAAATGCAATTTAAGTTTGCGTTTCCTAGCGGAAAGTCTATGATTTACTTGAAAATTTTGGATTTAAATGAAAAACATTTCGCATTGGAAACACTATCCAACAAAAAAGGAATTTTTCAAATCGGACTCCTAGAAGTAGAGATATTGACCAAAATAAATATACCTGGCATAGAAACCATGCATTATTGAAAGAAGAAAATGTCTCTATAGGGTTTATCGACATGAGTAGTATCAATCCACAAACCATTTTTTCAATCGAGATTTTAGGAGCTCAGATTTTACTGCAAATACATCAGAAGCGAAAATTAAGATTTACACCCCCTGGTGGCCAAACCATTTTTTACAAAATTAGAAATTAAGGATTTCCCATCAGGAGCTGCATCCGGTGCAGAAAGAATCAGAAGCGGAAATTAGGAAAGAAAAAACCCGGCCAAACTATTTTTGCAAACGATTGCCCATCAGGAGCTGTATCCGGTGCAGAAAGAATATTTCAAATCGGAGATTTAGAAGCAGAGATATAGGAAGAAACGCAATTTACCGCTACGCCCCCTAGCGGATAGTCTATGAAGTACTTGAAAATTTTGAAATTATATGGAAAACATGTCACACTGAAAACACTATCTAACAAAGAAGGCATTTTTCAAATCGGACTTCTAGAAACAGAGGTATTGACAAAAATAAGATATACATCTACGCCCCTGGCGGAGAAACTGTGGAATATTCTAAGAAGAAAATATTCCGAAAAGGTTTTTCGATGTGAGGGCATCAGTCCACGAAAGAATTTTTCAATCGATATTTTAGAAGCTCAGATTTTATGGCAAATACATCAGAAGCAGGAATTAACACTTACGCCCCCTGGTGGCGAAAGTATTCTTTACTAAAAATTTGAAAGTATATGCAAAAAAATTTTCATCAGAATTTGTATCCGCTAAAGAAAAAAATTTCCAATCGGAGTTTTAAAGAAGAGTTATCGGGGAAAAAGTAATTTACTTTTACGCCCCCTAGCGGAAAATCTATGCGTAATTTGAAAAAGTACTTATATCTAAAATACTCTTCGACATGAATGGAATCGAAAGATAAAATAATTTTTTCAATCGGATGTTTAGAAGCAAATATGTGGAATAAAACGTATTTTTGAATTTGACATATTTACATCCTCTAGCGGCGAAATTGTACATCGTAAAAAAAATCGAAATAAAGGATCATCATTCGCATATTTCAAGCTGAATTTTTCAAATCGGACTAATAGTTGCAGAGATATCATGGGTACAGACGTACGGACTAACCGGTAACATAAGCACGATCTTTTTTTAACAAAAGACGTGCTGAAAAAGAAAACAATTAGCTAATACCGTATTGCATAAAACGTCAGGTCCCACCGAGATTTGAACTCGGATCGCTGGATTCAGAGTCCTAACCATTACACCATGGGACCTACTTTCCCATGCCGGGAATCGAACCCGGGCCGCCTGGGTGAAAGCCAAGAATCCTAACCACTAGACCACATGGGACTACTGGTGTACATCTAATTTACAGAATATGTGTTTTTGAAACACAAGATGCTTCAAATGTAATCATTCTAAGTTTTATCACTCATGACTTCAAAACATTTATATGTGACCAGAAAAAGAAGTCAAAAATGATTTTTTTTTCTAAAATTTCTCTTTATTAGAGCGAAGCTTCCCTCTTATGCGATTTATATTGCAAAATGTACAAGACGCATTTTCTTTGATCTCAACAGTTCATCGTGATTTTTTTGCACATGGATCGGAGTCATTGAAAGAATGGCTTTAGTAAAATAAAATTTCTAATAATTCCTCACAAAGTCGAGGGGCTATATTCTTTGCTGACTAAAGTCGAAATTAAGGAATACAGCGTTAAGAGTAAACCGTAATATTGTAAAATGTATGATATGCTCAGTGCTGGAGATGGAAATTTTGAAGTGCCGGTATGCTAATATTTAGCTAAAACGCATTCGGAAAAAATACCTTCGCCGGAATAGCTCCAAAAAAAAAAAAAAAAAAAAAAAGATCAAAAGAAAAACTTTTGTTTAAAAATGTAATTTACTATTCCGTGAAATACTGTTGTAGCATAAGCGTACCGGAAAAACTTGGGCCCCCTCCACCCGCAAAAAATACCTTCGAGGCCCTTTAGTGTAAAAATCTATTAGCTTTCATTTGCCGCAAATTTTAAATTCCATATTATTAACTACGTTTTATAGGTATTTTAATAATTCAAATTCTGTAGAATCAACACATACTTTTCGTAAAACCAAAATCATTGCACTTAATTGCATAAAAAAATGTGCACGTTGTAATTAAAATTACTGCCCCAGTTTTATACCATTACAAAGTACAGCAAAACACTTAAGCCAAAAAGTTGATCACATCATGCTTTTTTTTTTTTTTTTTTTTTAGAGACCAAAGCCAACCTCTTTGAAATGCCACACGATCACACACACAGAACACTTAACTTCGGTGTGGCAGTTTCTAAGACTTTTTCCGATTTATACGAAAATACGGAACCTAAGTAAGCAAAATATAAATAATAATAATAAGTGACAATTAAGAATTATATACTCTTGAGTTTAGAGAGAGAGAGAGAGAGAGAGAATCACAAAGAGAAAATGATTATCTTAAAGAAGTATTTGCTTTTAACTTAAGAAAAAAACCATAATATGGATTGAAGGTTAAGAGAGAGAGATAATCATAAAGACGAAATGATTATCTCAAAGAAGTATTTGCTTTAAGCTTAAGAAAAAGACCATGATATGGATTCAAAGTTCTGAGAGAGGAGAAAAATTGTTAAAACTTACGATTTTCTTTCCGGGCACATGTGGTTGAGGTAATACTGTATTAATACAAAATAGATTTAACAACCACCGTGAGCAACTCAATGGGCTATAAAGCAGTCGCCCGTCCCTAATTTTGAGCCACTGGTTTTAAGGAAGGGAGAGAGCCAGTGCCTTAAAACAAACACAACATCCATCCTCACCGGGATTCGAACCCAGACCCCTCGCGGACGAATGACCACAAGCCATCGATTAGACCACTCGCCAGCCCTCACAAAATGACAAAAAGCTACCTCCGTAGCGAAAATTTTTGGACTGCGAATATTTTAGTGTAGGAATAATAATAAATTCGTATAAACTGGTTTTTTTTTTCCTGTACATGTTTTAGTGATTGATTTTTAATGCCAAGGTGGAGTAAGTGATAAATTCGTATTTTTTTCAAACATCCATACGCGCTCATATACACTGACGGAAAAAAAATCACAACACCAAGAAGGGGTTGTGTTAGATAAACGACAGTTGGTAGGCGGTGAGAGTACAACTGAAAGATGACGTCTATGCAAATTTCGCGCTCGGCGCATACGTGTGGCGCTAGTAGCGCCCCTCGGAACATGCAAAGCAGGTTTGCTGTAAATGCGCGCTGTAACGTTCATGAGCGTTAGATATCGTTGAGATTCGACGTAGTGTGTTGATGTTAGTCAAGAATGCCTTTAAGAAGACGAAGAAGCCATTATCAACAGCTCACGGAGTTTGAACGAGGTCGTGTAATAGGGCTACGAGAAGGTGGATTTTCGTTCCGCAATATTGCAGAACGACTTGGCAGGAATGTAGCCACTGTGCATGATTGTTGGCAGCGGTGGTCAAGGGAGAGTACTGCCTCAAGAAGACCGGGTTCCGGCCGGTCACGTGGCAGTACTGAGAGGGAAGTGTACGGCGTATGGCCGTGGCGCATCGTACCACGTCTGCGGCAGCAATTCCAGCTGCAGTTGCCACCACAGTGACACAACGAACTGTTACAAATCGGTTACTTGAAGGACAGCTCCGAGCCAGACGCCCTGTAGCGTGCATTCCACTTACTCCAAACCACTGCCGTTTGCGACGTCAGTGGTGTCAAGCTAGAGCTCATTGGAGGACAGAGTGGAGACATGTTGTGTTTTCTGATGAAAGCCGGTTCTGCCTGGGTGCCAGTGATGGCCGTGTGTTGGTTAGAAGGAGGCCAGGTGAGCGCCTGCAACCAACCTGTCTGCGGCCGAGACACACTGGACCTACACCTGGAGTTATGGTCTGGGGAGCAATTTCCTATGACAGCAGGAGCACTCTCGTGATTATCCCACGCACCCTGACGGCACAGTTGTACGTCGGTCTGTGATTCAACCTGTTGTGCTGCCATTCATTAACAGCATTCCAGGGGTGTTTTCCGAAAGGATAACGCTCGTCCGCATACCGCAGTTGTAACCCAACATGCTCTACAGAGTGTCGACATGTTGCCGTGGTCTGCTAGATCACCAGATCTGTCACCAATCGAGCACGTATGGGACATCATTGGACGACAACTCCAGTGTCACCCCCAAGCAGCATTAACCGTCCCTGTATTGACCGACCAAGTACAACAGGCATGGAACTCCATCCCACAAACTGACATGCAGCACCTGTGTGACACAATGCATGAACGTTTGCGTGCTTGCATTCAACATTCTGGCGGTTACACCGGTTATTAATGTACCAGCATTTCACATTTAAAATGGCTCTTCTCGCGCTTACATTAAGCTGTGATCTTGAAACCTTAATCGATTAAATATGTTACCTATACAAATGTATTGCCGCCATTTCATTCCTCTACAACTATTTTTTCGTGGTTGTTGGGATTTTTTTTCCGTCAGTGTATGATATTTTTTTTAATTTCTAGTAATGTTTTTAAAATCACTGAATAAATGTCCTCCGCATGTAGCCCAAAACCAACTTTGGCATTGTTCTTTTACTTTTTAGCACGTCTTTTGTAAAAAAAAAAAAAAAAAAATCCTGCTTATGTTATCGGTTTGTCGGTCAGTCTGTGGACACCATATACACTATCTACCAACAAGTAATTGGACACCTGTGATAGCAAAGGAAAACGAAATTTATTCACCTTCAATAAATGGTGGAGTCTCCACGCGCGGCGTTACAGCTGCGACCCTCCGGGGCATACTCTCAACCAGGCGTTGTACGACGGCTGGCGGTATTTTCTTCCACTCGGCTTGGAGAAAACAGGTCAGTTCCTTCACCGATTTCGGACGGTCGGGGCACCCCTCAAGTCAACGCTCCAACTCGTCCCAAAGGGGCTCGATAGGGTTAAGGTCCGGCCTCTGCGCAGGCCAGTCCATTCGATTAACCCCATTGTCAACATACCAAGCCATGGTGGACCTCGCAACATGACAGGTGGCATTGTCATCCTGAAAGTAACATGGGTCCACCCGTAAAACTGCCACAACGTAGGAAGCGCATGGTCATCCAAAATGGTGCAGTACGTCTCGGCGATGAGTCTACCAGGAATTGCGACCAAGGGTCCCGTGCCATACCAGGATAAACACCCCCATTGCATAATTCCACCGCCGCCGAACTTCACAGTTGGCACAACACATTCCGGCAGGAGGCGTTCTCCAGGAAGACGCCAAACCCAGACCCTGCCATCCGAACGGTAGAGGGTGAACCTTGGTGATCAAAGGCTTGTGGGCGGCAGCACGTCCATGATAACCGAGCAGATGGGCTTCCTTACGGATGGTATTCATCGAAAGAACACTCCCGGATGCCTGTTCAAACTCCTCACGGATGTGGCCCATCGATTTAGTACGGTTCTTCCGAATTTCTCCGGCCAGCACCCGTCGGTCTCTAACTCCCAGTTTTGTGGTTCTGCCGGGTCAGGGCACATTCCGACAGTCACCTCTCATCTTCCACTTGCCAATCACGTAGGCCACTGTCGATTGTGGGTACTTCAACTCTCTGGATATGTTACGTATGGATCGGCCATTTCTGTGATACCCGACGATTACACCTTTCTCGAAATCAGAGAGCTGCGTGGCATCTTGCATGCGACTGGTTGCGTTGTTGTTTCCCACACGATATTTAACGGCGACGGCCGTCACGTGTATCAGGACCGCAGATATCGTCGATTGCAGGGGAGTCCAATTACTTGTTGGTAGATAGTGTATCTCTACAACTATTAGTCCGATTTCAAAAATTCTTCCTGAATCGCATATAGCTCCTGATAGGAAATGTTTTTCATATGATTTCTGATATTTGGTAAAGAATGGTTTGACCACCAGGGGGCATAAAGGTTAATTTCTGCTTCTTATTTATTTTTATTTTTTTTTTTTTTTGATTGGAGGTTTAACGTCCACCGTGAGCAACTCAATGGGCTATAAGCAGTCGCCCGTCCCTAATTTAGGGTCACTGGTTCCAGGGAAGGGAGAGAGCCAGTGCCGTAAGACAAACACAACATCCATGCCTTACCGGGATTCAAACCCAGACTCTTTTCGGACGAATGATCAGAGGCCATCGCTTAGACCACTGCGCCACTGGGGCGGCTAATTTCTGCTTCTGATGTATTTGTAACAGAATCTGAGCTGCTGGAAACTCGACTGAAATTTTTTTTACTTGGACCGATACCGCTGACATTAAAACACCTTTGGAGAATACTTTTTTCTTAAAATAATGCATCTTTTCCTGCCAGGGGGCGTATTATAGATGCATATCTTATATCCAGTGGCGGATTAAGAGTTTTGGAGGCCCCAAACGCAACCTGATTTTGAGGCCCCCTCAAAAAATGTGTTTTTTAAGGATGTTATACCAAAATTCATGCGTGAATTGAGAAATACAGAATTTGTTGTTTTTCATTAAACAAAAACGCATACATGAAAAATTGTATATTCGTGCAATAGAAAAAATCACACTGCACATTCCATTTAGTAACATTAAATAATAAGTAATGAGCATGTATATAAAGAGAATCGGTTCTTGTTTTGAACAAAAATGAAAGAAATATCTTAGTTATTTTGTATACATTTATACGTAACAGTCATATTAAAGTCAAACTTTTCTCGATTTTAATTTAGCGAATTTGTCAATAATTTATTCATAATCTAATGATTGAAGAGCATCGTTTTCCATAAACACAAGTACCAAATGGCATAAGTGGAACTGATTTACTGAATTACGTAAATAATAATTAACTCGTTTAAGTACAAAAAATGGAGGTTCACCGTTAGCGTTACAAAAAGGTATTGTCGAAAAAAAATTAATTTTTTAATTCATTTTTTTCCTTGTCTTCATTCTGCTTTATTTGCAGTTCCGATTTTCTATAAGCAAATTTGCATCGTTCTCAATACCTTAGAAGTTGCTTCTGACATTCATAATGAATTCAGAAAGAGATTTGAGAACAGTTGTTCCTTGTATTAAATTAGATTGTACATCTTGTAACGATGTGCTCTTACCGTTTATGCTTTGTAACAGTTCGTCCCATAAAACTGTTAATAAAGCTATTTCATATTCATTAAAATATTGTGATAATTTTTCTGCCTCTAAATTAGCCATTCGTTTTTCATTGCCATTCGTACTAATTTGAATTAATGCTTCCTTGATGTTCTTTTTATTTCCTCTTAAAGGCTGTCAGCTCTTGCTGCCCATCTGGTATCGCGTATTCTCTTTATGTGTTTGGATTGAGAGTCCAGCAAACCATTTATGAAAATATTCCATCGTCAAGAAGACAAAGAGAAATGTACTTATAAATTCTGAATAAAGTTAAAATAATGCAACGCTTGTTAAAAAACAACAAGTAGCACATCGTACGTAGGTTGCTTTTTCAATACGTTGTCGATTGTAATCCATTGTATTTATCCGACAAGTTTGCAGCATTGTCTTATGTTTGGTCTCTACAGTTTTCGATTTCAATAGATAGATCCTTTAGTGATTCCAATACAATCTTTTCTAAATATGCGGAATCGTGATTCTCGATTTGAAGAAAACCCAAAACATTTATTTTACATCTCCTTCTTCAAAAAGACTTAAGATTAACGTGAATTGGACCGTGTGGGGGATATCTGGAGTTGAATCTACAATTATTGAATAATACAAAGCGTCTTGAACTTCAGATATTAAAAATTTATTCAGTTTGTTTCCCATTAAACTTATTACTACTTATAAATTCTTCACACACAGTGTGTGATAATAATTTGCATTGTATTGGAATTGAATCAGGCTACTGAATCTTTCCAAATGTTTTTTATATTCCTGCGTAACATTGTACCGGTGGTTCGGCGCATTGTCATCTAGGAAAAAATTCAGGAAAAAATGCAACAATGCTGGGTGTGCAAAATCAGCAAGCAATTCACGATAGTGGGCACCAGTCATTCGCTCCACATGTACCAGGAATCTAAGTTCCGGCCAGGTAAACATGCCCCACACCATACAACCACCTCCACTGGTTTGCACTGTGGAGGCGAGGCAGGATGGATCTCTTTGCGCCAAATACGTAAACGACAATTCACGGAGTGGATTAGAAAACGAGACTCGTGAGACCATGGAGAGCGGATTAGAAAACGAGACTCGTGAGACCATCGAGAGTGGATTAGAAAACGAGACTCGTGAGACCATCGAGAGTGGATTAGAAAACGAGACTCGTGAGACCATCGAGAGTGGATTAGAAAACGAGACTCGTGAGACCATCGAGAGTGGATTAGAAAACGAGACTCGTGAGACCATCGAGAGTGGATTAGAAAACGAGACTCGTGAGAAGATCTTACAAGTTAAAACGAGACTCGTGCAAAGATCTTGCAAGTTGGACGTCGGATGACGTCCAACTTGCAAGATCGCACTAAAAGCAAAGGAACCATTACAAATTCTGAATTCAGTTATCGCAATAAAATGTATAAGAATGGAATGAAAACTTTTACAGGCACTTTCAGGGAACCTACCTTGTCTGTTGCTTCTCAGCAACGGAAGTAATTTTGTTCATACATTAAATTTAACTAAGGATCTGCAGTCCAGGAAAATGAGTAAAATTTTGTTACTTATTGCCTCAACACAAAAATTTCGTTATTTATTGCCTCAACACAAAAAAAACTGCAGGGATTCGTAGACTTGTGTTGAAAATATGTTTAAGGCCGTCCCTGTGGGGCAGTGGTCTAAGCGATGGCTTATGATCATTCGTCCGAGATGGGTCCGAGTTCGAATCCCGGTGAGGCATAGATGCTGTGTTTGTCTTACGACACTGGCTCCCTCCCTTCCCTGGAACCAGTGGCCCTAAATTAGAGACGCACGACTGCTTATAGCCCATTGAGTTACTCACGGTGGTCGTTAAACCTCCAATAAAAAAAAAAAAAAGAGAGATGTTCAAACAGTAAACGATGATGCTGCATGTCACACCGGTTTTTTTTTTTTGGTTTTTTTTAGGGATGGCATACTTTAATAATTTTTCACAAAAGTCGTCCACACAAAATAGCTTCAAGGGACGTTTATGGATCGCCAATCCGCCATTATTGACTAGCTTTAATAAATTTAATTCGCGTCAGAAGGGATTCAAAAGTTAATAAATTTAATTTGCGTTAGAAGAGATTCAAAAGGCATATTCATTATACCCAAAAATTCGGTGTCATCTTTCATGTTTAAATTTAAGTATCTTGTTTGTATGCAAATTATTAAATAAACATCTCGATATAGAAATTGCCCCACCCAGAAGGACGTGTGCTACAAACATTCACATCGCAAGGAGAGTGTCCCCACTAGAGACATGCAAATGATGTTAAACCGGAGCCGACGAAGTCACACGTTCGTGAAATACAGGTACCAGCAGCAAGAGGGGGATGGTAATGTGAGGTCGCTGGGGCAAGTGTTGCGAACGTTTCAGATTTATTGTTTCTGCTGTGAAACTGTTCAGCGAAGGCCGAAAATGCCAGGTACACGCCGTGGGCAGGTTTATTGCTGTTTGGATGCGTTTCAGAAAGGAAGAATCGTAGGTCTGTGTGAAGCGGGCTGGTCTACACGTAGTATCGCTGCGCATGTGCAATGGGATGCACGAACTGTGAACGCTGCTGACACCAGTGGCTACAGGAAGGTTCGTACGTGCGTCGGAGTGGCAGTAATGCAATCCCACAGATGTCAGCACGCCTAGACCGGCGGATTGTTCGACACGCTCGTTTGTCTCCAGAAAGCACTGTAGACGATATTCGACGTGCTGTGTCATCGGCCATGGACACCGAAATAACGAGCCGAACTGTAAACCGAAGGTTACGTGCAGCAAACCTGCACGGTAGACAATCCGTTACATCGACTGCCATTGACGGCCAGACATCGCAGCCCTCGTTTGGCTTGGTGCCGAAGTTATGCGAACTGGGGTCACGAAAGAACCACTGTGGTCTTCAGTGATGAATTGCGTTTCTGTATGGGTGTTGACGATCGAGAGATCCATGTCTGGCGTCACCCTGGTGATCGGACGGATCCCGGTTTCGTTCGTGACCGCCACACCGCGGTCAAGCAGGCATTATGGTTTGGGGTGCTATTGCGCATTACAGCAGGCCAGCTTTCGTCCGCATCACAAGGACACTAACAGCTGCACGGTGCGTGAGCGAGGTTCTGCAGCCCATTTTGATACCGTTCCTGAATGGCCTACAGCACCCTGTTTTACAGCGAGAAAACGCCCATGTACACACTACTCTGGTCTCTAGATAATGTTGGCAACATGGTCGAACATTCAAACACTGCCATGGCCAGTAAGATCGCCCCAGTTATCCTCAATCGAAAACCTGTGGGGCAACGTTTGACTCGCACGATCTTGCCGAATCATGGGAGCAGTCAACCGTACTTGGTGTTCCATTTCTCTGGACGATATCCGTCGACGGTATGACTCATTGCCATGCCGTGTTGCTGCCTGTATGGCCGTTCGCGGTGGTGCAACCACTTACTGAGGCGTACACATTGTGCTGCATTATTCCATCTGATAAACACTCTATGTAGCTGAAAATACCGTAACATCAACGTAAATCCTTATATACACTAGCGGAAAGGGAAAAAATAACACCAAGAAGGAGGCGTCTGATACCAACGAAATTTATACAGCATAATAACGGAATACAGAGGATAACGTGATCAAAACATTATGGCAAAATACAGCTGTATTTGCTGGTAAACTGAAAAATAACATTTCCATGTGACATGTTTAGTACGAGGTTGAGCCGCCATGAACTGCGTCACACTGTGAAATTCTGGCATTTAGTCTGTCGTACAGATGTTGGATGTAAGTTTGGGGTATTGAGTTCCAAGCATCCGAAACCTGGACGCGTAAATCGGGATGGTCGTGGCTGGCCATGGAGACCGGATAAGTCGTTGTCCCATAAAATCCCACACGTGCGCAATGGGGGAAAATCCGGTGAACGTGCAGGCCATGGAAGGTGTCTCACACCCTGAAGTGCATGTTGCGTTGCACGTGCCGTGTGTGGGCGTGCCTTATCTTGCTGGAAAACACCACGATGGACCGACCTTACAAATGGCACAACAACGGGCTGAATGATGTTGTTGATGTAGGAGGTGCTGTTTAACGTACCCGGTACAAACACTCAGGGATGTGCCAACGGGGGCAGGAGGGGCAGACTGTATGTTTTGCCCCTCCAGTTTTAGACCCAAAATATAAGTTTAAAAAAAAAGCTTTCAAATTGTTTAAAAAACAAACGAAATACTGGTGATTTTTATAGCGTTTTAGAAGTTTTTAATTAATATTTTTATCTTTATGGTAAGGGAAAGAAAAAGCAAACAAAATAAATAGTACTGGGAAAAGAGCCTACCCTGTGCTCCTGATTTTTTCTGCTCTGTTCTACGACTGGTTAATGGATGGGGTGGGAAGAGTGTGGGAGAATGATCCTACACAAATACAACAACAAATAGTTGTGTGAATGTGTGTAGAGGGGGCAGGGAGTCAGGGACAGTCCACTCCATTTTTCCTTTTGCATTCAAGTAATTTTGAAATCCGTTCTATGCGCATATTCCCAATGAGGTAGGGGAGTTCGTGTGTAACAATTAGTGTTTTATTATCACCTATCAAACATCTCGCTTTTCTTCAGCCCTGCTTTTCTTAGCTCAATCCATCAATCGGCAAGACCAGACAGCAAGTGCGTTTCTGCCGAAAACAATAGTCTGACGTGTGGCACAACTGGAGACACTTTCTGGGACTCCGAGTGGGGCCTTGAGCTGTTTTTTTTTCAGTGTAACGACATTTCATCACTGCCACGCCCGCGTCCTACCCCATCTGAGTTTCCTATCCTCTGGGTTGGGAATCATGAAGGGAACAATCTTAATTGTAGTTTGTGGGTGGCCGGGGGAGGGGAAATGCTTTACCCCAATCTTCACTTCCATGTCCATCGTCGTATTCGTACTGTGACTGTGTAGTCGGTGTTCAGGTTAGAGATGAGTTCGGACTTCGGGCTCGAATTTAGGAGCCTGGGCCCGCCCGGGTCCAAAGGCCTAGAGCCCAAGCCCGGCCCACTTTCTTTGATTACATGTGTTTGCTGAGCCCGGGCACGGATTCTTGGAAATTTTTGCTTATCAAGGCTTGCATTTATGTATTATACATTGGCCAAAGATATGGCCCAAGCAAGAATTAGTTTAAATAAATAAATACATCGCTCTTTCCACGTTCCAGAAACACTCAGCAACCGAGAAATTGTTATCACCCGCCGCCGTGGAATCGAACCACGGATCTCTCGATATCTAGCCGAGCGCGTTGCATTTACACCATGGTGGCCAACAATCCATGGTGCTGTGTGTATTTTTAAGTCAGCTTCTGACATCATAAATCCGTAAGATGGGCTCAGCTACTGAGACGTCTCCATCTGGTGGGCATTAACAACGGCACTGGCTATATATATTATAGCAATTAAATCCAAAGTGGGAGATACAAGGTGAAAATTCTCCAAATACTTGGCGTCAGTAAATAAATAAATACATCGCTCTTTCCATGTTCCAGAAACACACAGCAACCGAGAAATTGTTATCAGCCGCCGCCGTGGAATCGAATCACGGATTTCTCAATATCTAGCCGAGCGCGTTACATTTACACCACGGTGGCCAACAATCCACGGTGCTATGTGTATTTTTAAGTCAGCTTCTGACATAGAATTAGTTTAAAAATCATTAATTTAAAAAGTTTAGTTCAGTTAATCCACTTCACAATATTAATATGTTTTTAGAAATACTACGCATAAAGCCAAATGTTTTAAAATGTGGATTTGAAAATAAATAAATAAATAATCAACGTGCCCTTCGACGGTATCAAGAGAATCAGTAATTTTGGTAAAAGCTGAAGAAAGAAAATCGTTTAGAAACAAAAAATTCCATTCGTTATTTCTTTTTGATTTCTTTCTAAATTTACTTTTATTTTGAATAAATTGCATTATAAAACGTACAACGCCGTACAGACAGTTCCAAGTGTTTGAAATTTTGACTCTAGAAAACTAATCTCTGCAATATAATTTACATATATGCTAATTGGTAAATGTAGTTTAGAGTGATGTAGTAGAATATAAAAAAAAGCATGTAGGGAAATTTCCAAAATAAAAAAAAAGAACGTAAAAGCATTCCAGACCAGATTATTCTGCATTTTGTAACATTAACAAAGCTTTGCGCTTAATAGTATAATAATCACAATATTGTCATATGTGTGTGCAGTTTCCAGGTCAAGTTCATCATGAAAAGAGAGAGAGAGAGAGAGAGAATTGCATCTAATGCCTCAGCGCTTCAACTTGATCTTTTCTCTAAAACTCGATCTGCTGCACTGAAAACCAACGTCACCCCAAAAATCGCGGGAGTGAGGAAATTTAAAAAAATAAATAACAATACTTCTAACTGCACAATTTTGGAAATTAATACATCATTTTAAAGATAAGATTCTTGATTTTTAATAAAATACAAAAAATGGGAATGATTTTTTCCCAGTTTTTCAATACCAGACCTCCTTAAACTAATCCTTGCTTGGGCCATAGCTTTGGACAATGCATAATGCAAGTCTTGCTAAGCGAAATTTGCCTTGCAATGGCAGCTAACTTAGGAAATTGAAAATCCTTCCACCATGGTAACAAATCCACAATGAAATTCAACACGTGTAATTCAATCGGGCTCGGAATTACACGTGTTGAATTAATTACAGTAATGCAATTCAAGAAGTGTAATTCCGAGCCCGGGATGGGCCCAGGCTCCGAATGTGAGCCCGGGCCCGAGCTCATTTTAGTTCAGATACTTCACCAGTTTTACTTCCGTGCTTTATGAGTGCTTACAAAAGTGCAATTTTTTTGGAGTGTTTTCGATATCGTTTTCGTGATCAGAGAAGAATTTAGATCTTTGAAGGCTGAATGGAGAAACTTACAAGCAAAAGGAAACGTGAGACGGGTGCAGAATCAATAAATGTAAGTCCATTTTAAAAATCCTTTTTAACAGATATTTGATATTTCGGGGGAATGTGCCATTGGCTTGTTTCACATAAAAGTATTTTGAATTCAGTTGTAAGATCATGATGAATTGGTGATATTGATTGTGGGTTGTGTGAGGAATTCGCGCTGGTATGGTGCAAATTCCCACAGGCGCTTGGCCCCTTTTCCGTCTTTTTTAAGGATGGGTCTGTGTGACAATATTTTGCCTCTGTTGAAAATCCGAGAGCAAGTTTAAAACTTTAAGTGGAAAGTCTAATAAAGACTTTTCACCAAAAGTTTTAACCTACTCCTAATTTATAATTAGAAGTAAGGGAAAATACTCCTAATTTCTAATTTGGAGTAAATTAAAATAATCATAATTTATAATTAGGAGTAAGTTAAAATACTACTAATTATAAATTTATCAGGAGAACGGCAATTATTCCTAATAAATTTATAAAACTTAAACTTTATTTTCTTTTTATCTCGAATCCCGAGTAGGCAATTTGTTTTGCCTATCGCCTCTTATACACTGCTGGCCACCCAAAATGCAACACCATAAAGGACACGAGATAGCAAAGCCAGATTTACTGGACACATAACAACAGATACAGAGATGAAACAATTGAGCTTTACAGGCCCGTGTGACTTGCGGAACACGCAGACATCAATAGTTCGTATGGCCCCCATGGCTGGCAAGCAATAACGGCCGCCACACGCCGCGGCATTGAACGAAATAGGCTTTGGATGTGGGCTTGCGGTATGTAGGTCCAGGCTGCTTCCACACGTTGCCACAGTTCATCAGTCGTAGCCGCTGGTGGTGCTTGCCGGACCACTCGGTTGCCGATCAGCGACCAGACGTGTTCGATGGGCGACATATCGGGAGAACAGGCAGGCCACGGCAGCATAGACACCTGCTGGGCTGTGAAGAAATGTTGCACGATGCGGCCACGTGCGAGCGCGTAATGTCCTGTTGAAACGTAGCCGCTGGCAGGTCCTGCAGGTAAGGAAGGACTGCAGGCTCCAAAACGTCGGAGATGTAGTGGTGGCTGTTGAGTGTACCGGCGATGCGTACCAGAGGGTGAGGGTGTCTTATCCAATTGCGCCCCAAAGCATAACGCCAGGTGACGGACCGGTATGGCGATGCATAATGCAGGCGTCATACAGTCTATCGCCGCGGTGCCGCCACACGCGGGTCTGACCATCGTGGTGTTGCAGGCAGAAGTGGGATTTGTCGGAGAAGACAATGTCGTGCCCTTCCGTAGTGCAGGTGCGGCGTTCAACGGCCCACTGCCGCCGCACTCGCCGGTGGTGTAACGTCAGTGATAATTGCAGCAAGGGGCACCGTGCGACAAGTCCCTGCTCCTGCAGACGACGTCGAACGGTACGTGCTGACACAGGTTGTTGTGCAACACACCCTAATTCCTGCTCTAACGTTCGTGATGTGGCGGTGCGAGCCGTCAATGCCTGCAGCACAACATGCCGGTCCTCTCGTTTGGTGGTGTACCACGGCTGCGGCAATCGCTCACGTCGGTCCGTCCGTCCGTCCGTCCTTCCTGCACCCACCGAATCCATACTTGCCTCACTGTGGCTGGATGTCGTCCCACACGGGCGCTGATGTCTCGGTACGATAAACCGCTGTCGGGATAAGCCACTATTCATCCTCTGTCGAACTCCGAAACGTGCTGGAATGACTGCCGTATTCTGCGACGAGGCATCAGGAAGCTTCACACGCACAGGTCCGGCACCACAACACACTTCCACTACTTACACCCCAAGGTTAATAGTCAATAAGGTTTGCTCATCCTGCCTCTTTCGCAGCGGAAGTGCCGGTCCCTTACGTAGGGACGTCAGTGTACCACACGACGCAGCCAGCAGGACGGATAGACCGTTAATACAATTGAAGCACTCGCGGGAGAAATGTCAACAACTTTTTACTCAAATACGCTCTGAATCTGAAAGCTTGCAACCAAGATGTAATGCAAAAGCACATCTGTAATATAATCAGGAAAAACGGACATCCATGTGAATATTTTATTTAGAGTAAACCGATAATGTGAAGAAACTTATTATGCATTTCTTTCATTTTTTTTTCAAATCTGTTTAATCTAAATATCTAAATAGGATATTGACATGACACTAAGGAAAAGTGCAGGGACAGTGATTATACCTTCTAATTTATTTATATGCAACTGTAATACTGTCTTTAAATAAATTCAAAAGAAGGAAAAAAAACTTATAAGATTATGCTGTCAGAACCTCATGAAGAAATCCTTTTATGCGGAACAAATAAAAACTTGAGTAGCATTCCAATAACTTGCTTAATTAAAAAGTTGGAAATTAATTTCACTAAATGCTCTGTTATTATTTGTAACTAATCGCTGAACAGAAAAGTTAAAATCATGGATCTTTGCAATTTTTGTTTGTTTGTTTCTTTAGTCATATTTTATTCGCTAAATTTTGAGAACTTTAAGAATCGGGACATTATTTAACGTAAAAAAATTATTTCTTCACTTGCCTTTGTCATGTTCCTTAGGTAACTGTTTTAACCAGTTTTCTCTTCTTGGGTTGGCAATATATTTATTGCTGAGCGTTAATATGGCGCATACGGATCATAATTCGGGTTTTCATGAATAGTTTGATGGCAGGGTGCACATTTGGAGGGAACTGATGGGCAGAAGCTTCCACTGTGGTGTGAACAATTCTTTTAACTTTCCTTAAATTATTTTTCCCATGTAGTTTTAAAAATTTTTCTTCTAGTTGGATAACCATGCTCATCCACTCATTTGTTGGATGTTGCAAGCACCCTCTGCTTATGACGCTAATCCAGTCGCAAAGAATTCCTTTTTCTTGCACTAGGTCCAGAGGTGCATTTTTGTCCCCCAGCCCAGGACACGTTGTTTGGCATTTAAATGTAACATATCCAGCAAGGTATCGTAAAGCTTGGTACGATATGCTGTCACTAGAAGACGTAATTGCAGTTGTGGGTTCTTCGCAAAGTGCAGCCGTAATTTCATTTTCACTTGTGGGCTGTGTCATCATTGCAGGATGCATTATTGTGTAAGACACAGGAAGACGAGAGCATGGAGACAGTTAAATAATGTTGTTCTGACTCAGGCAAAACGTTAGATTTCTGACAGTTCCAGACTACTTTCCCAAGTACCAGCAGTCTGAGACGATTTTGAAATTCCAGTGGTGAAGGGTGATCATAGGTATTCCCTGCTGCACGTATCTGTGAGAAAAAAATTCTAGGACATCTTGATTAACTCTGTGAGTTAAAAAATATTTTAGCTCATATTTTTCGCTTAGAATTTTGTGGACAGCCATTACGGATGTAATACTGACCAGAAGACCTTGCTGAAATGGTAGGGCGTTTTTTCTTCCAACAACGCGCATCTGCGAAAAAGTGTTGTAAGCCTCATTCAGAAGTTGAAATTGCTGTTGATTGCTACCTAAATCACATCGGAATGGTTTGTCTGGGAATGGTTGCCTCGAATTCATTGTATCAAAAAATCTGTCAAGAAGAAGAATAAAATTTGCTGCTTCATCATGTTCGGGAAATAAATATTTGATGGCATTTCCAACACGCTCCGAAAGCAACTGTACAGCATAACGTACAATCTGCCTATTTGCTCCTTTAACATGTATGTGTGTTTCACTCATATTATACGCTATTTTTAATTCCTCACTGTCCTTCTCTAATAGCTTTTCAAACAGGGAGCAATTTACCACTATATTTCTTATTTTTATGCCACTGTCCAAAATATGGTTTCGCAATAACTTTACCATATGCGGAATGTCAGCAAATACATTTATATGTCTGTTTTTGTCGAAAGGATTTTCAAAGAACGGACTCTCAGGCGATATAGCCAATTCTTTCCATAATTTCTGGTTTAAAACTCCCAGATCTGAAGTAAGAGCAAATACAGGAAACATGATATTTTCTACGGCACAAATTACTTTCATTAATATTTCTCTGAGACTGGAACCACTAACGTCAAAATCGTAAAATACTGGTTGTTTCCAGGGATTAACAAGTCTTCTTGCCATGAATACCAGTACGTACCTACACGGTCCTATAACTTCATCTGTTTCAATATTATAGCACATTTTGTTGGAAACTTTCATTTCATCTATAGAAATTATATATGTTCTTTCGGCTTCAATCATTTGCATTCCTTGGCTCTGCATCAGTTTTAAAGTCGTGGCTTGAATTCCAGGTGAACATTTAATTGTAGCTACCCATCGGCGCATCGTTGACAAAGCAGGAAGCGGAATATTAACTTTATTTCTCAAGTAGTGATATGCTCTCCTGGAAACAGTTCTTAATGTTATTGCAGCTGCAATATCAGTAGAATTCCAAACAATCCGTTTTTGGCCTAACAAAACCCTTATCTGTCCTGGAGTAAACACTGTAGAAAGCAAATTTTTCATGCACATTTCTCTGTCTTTTTTCTCATCTTTCCGTAACCTTCGCAATTCTAATAATTCTTTCTGCATTTGATTCTGTTTTACTTTGAGGACTTTTACACGTAAAGTTAGACTATGGTTTGAAGAGCTCAAATATAATATTTGTTTTTTCAGCTTTTCATTTTCCTTCATCAAAATATAATTTTCCTTCAATAGAAATTCATTTTCTGTTTTCAGGTCTTTCATACATTCAATTTCAGTATTTTCATCATTGGCACTCCACATGTCTTCCAAAATTTTCTCTGCATTATCAGAGTTTATCAAATCGCCAACAAGATCAGTTCGTTTCCTTTTCTCCTGTCTGTTCTTTCTCTCTGAATTAGAATTTACATTAAAGTTTCCCGGAAGGTTTAAACTTGGTACAGCTGTGTCCTTTAGCATTTTGCGGATAGGCAAACCTAGAAGTTCATTCCCTAAATCGCGTTCGTAGTCATCCTCAGGAAAATGTTCTGAACAAATAGCTGAATTCATTTCGTTGAAACTGTCAGCTCGTTTGCATCTCAATTTCCATGTTTTACGCAAAACTTCATTTTTCGGAAACCTATGGTAATGAATGCCATTCCTTCTGGTTTTCGAACAATAATTTTAACACGTTGCTATTGCGCACGAACCAGGCATGTTCAGTGTTTAACATATAACCAAGGAAAAGAAAATTTGTTTGCTACAAATACCTAGCTTCAAATGAGACAATGTAGCTTTCAGACCCTGAACCAGAAAAACGGGAGCAAGCAGCTTTAGGCGGTTGGGGTGTGGAGATCTCCGGGACGGTGACGTCACGAAGGCGACCGCTGTGACAGTGCTCAGCGGAAGTGTCGGATAAGCATAACCTTGGAGTCTACTAACCTTGCTAACACCCCGCCTTCTGTGTACCCTTCTTACAGTGCTCCTTGGTGGCGTGCGGCACATGATTTGCATATGCCCTGCAATGCTAATCGTTTGCATGTCCTCTCGCGGGCGACGCATGCTGCGAATTTCAGGCCAATCGGATGCTTCCTTCTTGGTGTTGCATTTTGGGTGACCAGCAGTGTGGTTTTATGTTCATTATATGCAAATTTGGGTCTGCTAAATTCAAGGATTTAGCTAGAAATTAAAAACTGTTTTTAATCCACTACCACATTAAAACAAGATATTTTCCCACACAATAATTACGTATTTAAAAACAAAAAAAAAAAACTGAAACATAACACATCATTATAACGAAGTAAGTTTCTCCGTCATTTTTGGTCTACGCCGGGATTCGAACCCTAGTCCGCTTATTCCGGAACAAGTCGCTCTACCAACTGAGCTACGCAGACGTTTTATTCTGATTCCTATCTGCCTTTATGTCGCGTGCGTCCTTCTGGCAGGTACGTCACATCTCCTGGTACGTTACATCATTATCCTCCCAGATTACTGATTAGTTCCGAACAATTAAATTAGGAAAACTATGAAAAAATTGCTAATATTAACTCTTTGTCTTCTTTCATCTGGAAAACTATGAAAAAATTACTAATATTAACACTTTGTCGTCCTACCTCATAGTTTGATTTTAAAGACATTTGATAATCTGCTTTTTTCTAAAGAAATTATTTCCGCAGTGTAGTTTTTGCGCTTATTTTTAGTCCATAGAAACCTACATACTGACGGGATGTAGGTAAAAATCCCCCCGGAGAAAATACATTAGGTAAGTGGTCAGAATAATGTGACTCGACCCTCTTGGGTATATGTACACTGGCGGAAAGTGAAAAAAGAACACCAAGAAGGGGACGTCTGATACCAACGAAATTTATACAACATAATAACGGAATACAGAGGATAACGTGATTAAAACATTATGGAAAAATAAAATATTATGGCAAATTAAATTGCCATAATTTTGCCGTGATTAAAACATTATGGCAAAATAAACATTATGGCAAATTAAAACATTATGGCAAAATACAGCTGTATTTGCTGGTAAACTGAAAAATAACATTTCCATGTGACATGTCTAGTACGAGGTTGAACCGCCATGAACTGCTCCACACTGTGCAATTCTGGCATGGAGTCTGTCGTACAGAGGTTGGATGCAAGTTTGGGGTATTGAGTTCCAAGCATCCTCAACCTGGACGCGTAAATCGGGGATGATCGTGGCTGGCCATGGAGACCTGATAAGTAGTTGTCCCATAAAATTCTACACACGTGCTCAATGGGGGAAAAATCCGGTGAACGTGCAGGCAATGGAAGTTGTTTCACACCCTGAAGTGCATGTTGTGTTGCACGTGCCGTGTGTGGGCGTGCGTTATCTTGCTGGAAAACACCACGATGGACCAACCTTACAAATGGCACAACAAGGGGCTGAATGATGTTGTTGATGTAGGAGGTGCTGTTTAACGTACCCGGTACAAGCACTAGTTGTGTATGGGAGTGATAGCTGATCTCTCCCCACACCAGGAGACCAGGTATAGGCCCTGTGTATCGCTGGCGGATGCAAAAAGGGTGGAGACGCTCCCCTGTGCGTCTGCGAACGCGCATACGGCCATCGGAGGCTCCCAAGCAGAATCTGATTTCATCGCTGAACACGACAGATCGCCATTGCGTTCTCCAGTGCAGACGTTGGCGACACCACTGCAGCCGTTCCTGACGGTGGGCTGGAGTCAGAGGTACACATGCCAGAGGCACACGTGCACGTAGTCCTGCAACCAGTGGACGGTTGCAGATTGTTCGCATAGTCACCTCAGGTGCAACGGCAGCTCGGATTTGCGTCTCAGTGGATGTTCTGTTTGACAACGCCGCTCTTCTTATGCATCGATCGGTCCGCTCATCAGTCCGTCTGTGACTCCCGGTTCCACGTCTTCTCGTGTGGGCATGTTCCTCGGACCATCTACCACCGATACTTCCCGTCCACCACCGATACTTCCGGTCCACCACCGATACTTCCCGTCCACCACCGATACTTCCCGTCCAATTCGCTCCGTACCACCACCCATGCTTCCCGTCCAATTCGCTCCTCAATACGACGATACGACAACCCGGCCTCGCGGAGTCCGACTAGACGACCTCTCTCAAAGTCTAATAACTGCTGAAATCTTACACGTCTTCCATGTCCAGGCATTGCAGCTTCTTCAGGATCTTCGCACGTGTCCGTACACCGACGACTGATTACATTCACTTCGCCGTACTCCTTAAATACCACCGACGATAATTTAAATATTATGCTTTGCTGTTCTTTTTTCACTTTCCGCCACTGTATATATGCGCGAGCGTGACGTTCTGATGCAGTTTTAGAGCTTTATTTAGAAAATAGGAAAATACTTTGCCCCTCCAATTTCTGATACTTTGGCAAGTCACTGCAAACACTAGTTGTGTACGGCAGTGATAGCTGATCGCTCCCCACACCAGGAGACCAGGTGTAGACCCTGTGTGTCGCTGGCGGATGCAACAAGGGTGGAGACGCTCCCGTGTTCGTCTGTGAACACGCATACGGCCATCGGAGGCTCCCACGAAGAATCTGCTTTCATCGCTGAACACGACAGATCGCCTTTGTGTTCTCCAGTGCAGACGTTGGCGACACCACTGCAGCCGTTCCTGACAGTGGGCTGGAGTCAGAGGTACACATGCCAAAGGCACACGTGCACGTAGTCCTGCATCCAGTAGACGGTTGCGGATTGTTCGCACAGTCACCTCAGGTGCAACGGCAGCTCGGATTTGCGTCGCAGTGAATGTTCTGCTTGACAACGCCGCTCTTCTAATGCGTCGATCGGTCCGCTCATCAGTCCGCCTGTGACTCCCGGTTCCACGTCTTCTCATGTGGGAATGTTCCTCGGACCATCTACGCCACCATCGTACCACCACCGATACTTCCCGTCCAATTCACTCTGCAATACGACGATACGACCACCCGGCTTCGCGGAGTCCGACTAGACGGCCTTGCTCAAAGTCCGATAACTGTTGAAATCGTACACGTCTTCCATGTCCAGGCATTGCAGCTTCTTCAGGGTCTTCGCACGTGTCCGTACGCCGACGAATGATTACATTCACTTCGCCGTACTCCTTAAATACCACTGACGATAATTTGCATATTATGCCGTGCTGTGGCGCAAGCGCTCACCGGTTGGTCCCGAAATTAACATCACACATATGTAAGCACGACCCATTGACATATGTAAATTTCATGATCGTCCGCCAGTTCCTTCTTGCTGTTCTTTTTTCACTTTCCGCCAGTGTATTCCTATCTGCACGCTCAATTTCACCCCTTTATCCTCACTCCTGGGTGTTGGGCAATTTCAGTGTCGAGTAGTGTATATAAAACGGCCACAAAATGATGAAAATTAATTTGCTATTTTATGAATGCGGAAAATATTAAGGTAGTTACATTAATCACTTGAAATCTGCAAATTTTAATATTTGTACGGCGAAGGGCGATTACCTGTTCAAAATGAAGAGATTGAAAAAAAAAAAACCCTACAAAACACGAACCTTTTAAGGGCCTTGTACCCCAAAACTTACACACAAAATATAATTACAAAAAATTCTTCCGAAAATGATTTTTTCCTAAACTGCGGGGAACGGAGCCACGACCCCAGTTGCCCCTGGTCCAGTCAGCTTTGTAGGCATTGGTGAAACATATGTAACATTAACATGTATCTTCTCTTTCCTCCGTTTTTTTTTTTTTTTTTTTTGCGAAACGACATATTTAGAAGTTGCGTGAAGCCTATAACCGCAAGCGAACGCCGACAAAGTGTGGGAAAGCTGATGGTTAATTTTAGTGTCGAGCAGTGTTTATAAAACGGCCACTAAATGATGAAAATTAATTTGTTATTTCATAAATGCGGAAAATATTAAGGTAGTTACAATAATCACTTGAAATCTGCAAATTTTAATATTTGTACCGCGAAGGGCGATTACCTGTTCGAAAATGAAGGGACTGGAAACAAAAAACTAAAAAAAAACATTTTTTTAAGGGCCTCGCACCCCAAGACTTACAATCTGTGTTGGCCGAATTGCTTTCATTCGGCGCAAATGTTTCTAATTTTGCATTGTAGCTTACTGCCGACGTGTGAGAAAATGCTGGATTTATAAAAATTTTATTTATTTTGAGGCTTCTTCCCATTTTTATTTTAAATTGAAATACACAAACGGCTTCACGGTTAAGAGACTCAGGGCATCTCCAAAAGTATTATTTTAACCCCCATGTCCAGACAAGTAGGTAATATGCACCGAGATAGAAATGCACTCTCTAAAACATATCTATATTTTTTTCCTTTATTTAATGTTTCGCATTCATTTTATTTTTAAGTAGATTGCCTAGCGGGCGACAACGGAAAAATTCCAGTTGTTGTTTTTCAACCCCAATTGCTTTCCATATTACCGTACTTCTATCTCGTTGGTAATATGGAAACCAACTTGGGTTGAAAAACAACAACTGGAATTTTTCCGTTGTCCTTCCCATTTTTATTTTAAATTGAAATACACAAACGGCTTCACGGTTAAGAGACTCAGGGCATCTCCAAAGGTATTATTTTAACCCCCATGTCCAGACAAGTAGGTAATATGCACCGAGATAGAAATGCACTCTCTAAAACATATCTATATTTTTTTCCTTTATTTAATGTTTCGCATTCATTTTATTTTTAAGTAGATTGCCTAGCGGGCGACAACGGAAAAATTCCAGTTGTTGTTTTTCAACCCCAGTTGGTTTCCATATTACCGTACTTCTATCTCGTTGGTAATATGGAAACCAACTTGGGTTGAAAAACAGCAACTGGAATTTTTCCGTTGTCGCCCGCCAGGCAATCTACTTAAAAATAAAATGAATGCGAAACATTAAATAAATGAAAAAAATATAGATATGTTTTATTCTTTGGCGAAAGAATATAGAAGTCAAAGAAATTCATGTAGAAGTCAAAGAAATTCATGTAGAAGTCAAAGAAATTCATGTAGAAGCCAAAGAAAGAGGAATGTAGAAGTCAAAGAAAGAGGAATGTAGAAGTCAAAGAAGTTATTTTTTTTTATTGGAGGTTTAACGACCACAGTGAGCAACTCAATGGGCTATAAGCAGTCACCCGTCCCTAATTTAGGGTCACTGGTTCCAGGGAAGGGAGAGAGCCAGTGCCGTAAGACAAACACAACATCCATGCCTCACCGGGATTCGAACCGGACCCCTTTTGGACGAATGATCAGAGGCCATCGCTTAGACCACTGCGCCACCGGGGCGGCGAAGTTAATTTGCAACTTACTGTTCTAGATATGAAATGCGTTTTTCCTTTTTTCACATTTTTTTGGAAATTAAATATCGAAGGAATACTAACAGGTTTTAACCACCTTCTACTCTTAGTGCCATAATATTCAAAATCTTATTTAAAGTGGTTGGAACATATTCGCGAATGTATATTGGGATGGAAATCATCGCTTTTCACTTTTCACAGCCCATTCCTTTAAGGTGGGTCCACCTAAAATCTCAGCCCTAGGTTTTCAATGGTAAAAGTTCTGTACATATTTTCTTCGCAATTAATGTATTGCCGAGGACGAAAATTTGCACATCGATTAAACGAACTCTAAGTTACAGCATGGAATACTTAATACTTGCTAAAACATAACCATAATTATATTAAAAATCAATCATTTTTATTTCAGTAATGTTCAGATCTGTTAATAGATGGCGCGACCTGTACATCGATGACGTTAGTTGACAAACAAATGTTGGATATAGTGGAAACCAAAACTTCGCGCTGGATGATGACAAAAATTGTATGCTAATCTTGGAGACGTGGGTTCGAGTCTCGCTCCAGGACGAT